>CM061750.1:223038773-225633397 GCA_030979885.1 Lolium multiflorum | reverse complement strand
TGGGGCCAGTCGGGGCGAGGCCCTAGTCGTTCCCCGCCCACGGTGTTGACCAAATACCGCTCTCGCCGTGGGTTTCTCGACGTCAACAAAGGCAGGCTCTGCCGCCGCCGATCCTAGTGCCGGTTTTCCAGCCTTCTCCTTTCCTCGTTCTTCTTCTTCTTCTTCTTCTTCTCTTTTCTTCTTTCTTCTCTTCTTCTCTTCTTCTTCCTTGAACCATGTGGCTTCCCTCTCTTCGGCTCCTTGACGAGACTTGTACCTAATGACACATAGACCATCGGCCTCGAGGTAGTATTACATCCAAGGCTGTGTCAAGGTCAAGTGTAGATAGGATTGAGTTCACCTTGGCATGTATAGCTTTCACTCGGGCTCGAGTCATCGGTCCACTTGGGGGACTTGGTGTAGTGTCGTCTCTTTGGCGGGGCTACATCCCCCCCTTGGGAAAGAGTCGTCCTCGACTCTAGTTCCTCCTCATCTCCATGATGTGGATGACGTAGGCGTTGTTGTTGATGCGCTTGAGGACCTTGAAGGGCCCATCTCCTCTTGGTTTGAGCTTGGAGTTGCGTTCTTTCAAACACGCGTTCTTTCTTCTTGGCGTTGATCCTTGTAGTCAGTGATGACATGTTCTGTATTGTTGCCCTTGTATGTTTATGGAGTTTCCTTCATGTTGAGGCCGTGCTTGTCGACATCAATGATGGTTCTCTCATGAAGTGGTGGAGGTAGGACAGTCGCGTCCAACAAGAACTTGTGTAAAGCAACTAATAGAAGACTTGTGGGGTATGCAAATTTTGCTATCTGAACAAGAAGCTCTCATGCAAATAAGAATCATCAAATCTGTTTTTAATGGAATACTTGGCAAAAATGGGATCAAAGTATGTGTCGGTGTGGTAAAAGTTTGAGAGGAACAAGTAGTGGTTCCTCGCAAGTCTCTTTTCCCATTCATCAAAAGCTATTGTTTAAAGTTGAGTTCTGCTCAAGAGGCCATCAATAGTGTTAACATCTTTCACAAGGCAACTATGGAAAAACTAAAGCCATGGAAACATCGAATGGCAATTTGTGGTTGGCGGGCCAATTATGAATGTCCTCAACTTTCAACAAAGAGTCCACTTCAATGCCATTGGCGGAAACAACAAACCAAAGGAAATCAACTTTTTGTGTGCAAACGGGCATAAGATGGCTAATGCTTCTATCACATGTAGAACATGGTCCTGAGATTCTTTGGAGTGTATGATGATATCATCAAGACATACAACAACCATTGTGCCAACAAGATGTTTCAAGATATGTTGCATCAGACGCAAAAAGAGTGACAAGGAGAGTTGGAACAACCCAAAGGCATGACAAGAATCGTCGAAACCACACTTGGGCTAAGGTTTTCATGAACATACCCGTGTGCTTGACGATCATGAGTTTGACGTTGCCTTTCTTCTTGGTCGTCGGGTTTGGTGCGGTAAGCGGTACATGTTGGTAGTGTGGCGCCTTGCATGCGGTCGATGTGGGGTTCTATGCCTTGGAGCGGTGGTAGTCCTAGAGGAAGATTGTTGAGGAAGACATCTTGAGATTCCTTCAAAAGAGACAACAAAGACAAAAGTTAATGGCTAGTCAAGTCGCAGTCTCTCGATGCTGTCCCATTACCTATGAGCACATGGTGCCTTATGGTGTATGGGATGTCTTGTTCTTCTTCTCAACTCACTCTTGGTGGCTATGAGGACACTCTTTATCTCACTCATATATGGCTTGTGGCGCTCACTCTCCTTTAGGTGGATCACTCCCTCACCTCTCAAGTCACCATGGTGGTTGTGTTGTTGTGCCCTCGCTAAAGCCTTCGTACATTGTCCCCGATGATTTGGCTAGGAGTAATTGGGCGAAGCTCAAACTTCTTGTCGTTGACCTTGAAGGTGTAGGTATTGAGCGACCATCATGTGTAGCTTTCTTATCCCTGCTGCCATGGCCTACCAAGTAACATGTGGCAAACCGGTCATTGGAACCACATCACACTCGATGGTGTCTTCATAAGGGCCGATCTTGAAGTTGAAGGTGACGGTGTGTTGGATCTTGACATTGCCCTTGTCACTCAACCATTGGACATGGTATGGGTGTGGGTGCTTGCGGAGTGTGAGGTTGAGCTTCTCACACATCTCGGTGCTTGCTAAGTTGTGGCAACTCCCTCCATCGATGATGACCTTGATGGACTTTCCTCCAATACCGGCACGTGTTTGAAGATGTTGCACCGTTGGTCTTCTATAGCTTGTGGTTGAGTCGTGAGCACCCTGAGACCACAAGTGAGGACTTGTCACTACTAGGAAAAAGCCTATAGTTGGAGGCAATAGGTGCCGGCGCACCACCAAGGACGTGCGCCGGTGGCATGTGTTGCCGGCGCACCTCTTCCCAGCCGCGCCGGGGATGCGTTCCTTCTGCCGGCGCACCAGAGGAGCAGACGCGCCGGCGCTATTTCCTGGCATGGCCTCGGCCGATTCGGGCCCAGGAATCATTGCCGGCGCACCGGCCCAGTGGTGCGCCGGTGGAGAAGTTGCTATTGCCGGCGCACCCCTGGGCTGGTGCGCCGGCAATGATTCTTGGGCCTGGCCCGGGGGTGATATAGCCGAAAGGGCTATGTGCTGCCGGCGCACCCATGCCCTGGTGCGCCGGCAGTAACCTGGGCAGTTATTTCTGCTCAACAACCACTCCCCCACTACTACCACTCCACTCCTCCACACAAACCCGAGCCTTCTCCCAACCCAGCTCATTTTTGCCCATTTCTATCCCCAATTTCACCAATTTGACCAAACAAAATCATATTTTTTGAGCAAATCTTCCCTTCCTACATGCATCTCCCACATCCCCCTATGTAGATCTAGATCTACTATCCCGCATTGACCGCTCAATCTAGATCTAGATCTAGAAAGTCGGCTTCCATACGTCGTGGTAGCGGCGCGACGTCTCGATCTTGTTGACGAATATATCAAACAAATAGGTGATTAATGAACAAATTAAGGAATGTATCAATGTATGTTGGACATTTGAAGAAAAGCTCTCGTGTGTGGCATATATATATGTTGTGCTTGTGTGTGTTGGCGTTGAAAATGAGTTGCCAACGTTGCGCCGAAATGTTGATTCTTCAAGTTTCCGTTTCGGCACATTTCTGGCGCTCCTATGTCCTACCGTGTAGGAAGGTCATGCCAAAATTTTCCGTGAAAACTACCGACGGATGCATGGTTCTAATGAATTATGTAATCTTACCATGCAGGCGAGAATGGTTATCGAGATGAGTGAAAGCATCGTGATGAGATATCTGAAACACGCGATCATCGACATGTATGAAAATAAACGCACGGAGGTATTGTGTCCGTGCCGGAGATGCAAACGAGGGAAATGGTTTGACCCGTATTCAGGAAAATTGCAGGGGCACCTGCTCACTAATGGTTTCATGCATGGACACACTCAATGGATGAGCGATGATGGCGCGGAGGTCAATGGGGCGACGGCAGCAGGTGGTAATAATGGCCGGCAAGAAGGAGGGCATCATGACATTGATGACGATGAAGAGTTTGTCGCAGAAGACGATAACCTTGACGACGATAATAACCTTGACGATGACAATAACCTTGACGACGAAGAGGTGCCGCTAGCTTCAGTCGTGCGGGACCCTCATCTTCAAGATCTGCTTCTCGAAAAGACGAAGGGCGCCAAGCGGAAATCAAAGCTTGAGCAACTGGAGATAGACTCGAATACTCCGTTGTACGACTCAGGTCGCGGGTTGGGGGAGTCTCGCTTGAGAGTAGCTCTCGATGTGCTGCAGATGAAGGCGAAACACGGATGGACGGACACAAGCGTCGACGACATCCTGGAATACGTGAAAGATCTCCTTCCTGCCGGGAACACGTGTCCTGGTAGTCTAGCCGAGGCCAAGAGAATCACGTGCCCTCTCGACTTACCCCACGAAAAGTATCACGCCTGCATCAACGACTGTATCATGTATCGCAAGGAGCACGTGGACAAGACCAAATGTCCTGTGTGTGACGCTGAACGGTACAAGAAAGGGAAGAAGAAAGCTCCTCGGAAAGTTGTGTGGTACTTCCCGCTCGCCCCCCGGCTGCAACGGTTCTACGCGGACCGCAAGGAAGCAAAGCTCATGCGCTGGCACGCTGAAAGAAAGGAGGCAGTGTTGAATGATGAAGATCGGATTGAGCACCCAGTGCTGACACACCCTTCGGATGCAAGCCAGTGGAAAGCATTAGACAATGAATTCGGAAGTTTTGGGGCAGAACCCAGAAACATCAGGTTGGGTGCGAGCACGGACGGATTCAATCCGTTCGGAAACCAGAGCAGCACACATAGCACATGGCCCGTGTTTGTATGGATCTACAACCTCCCGCCCTGGCTGTGCATGAAGAGGAAGTACATACAGATGAGTATGCTAATTCAAGGGCCGACACAGCCAGGAAACGATATCAACATGTATCTCGAACTACTAAAGGAGGAGCTTGAAACGTTGTGGGCGGAGGAAGGGGTAGATACATGGGACGCCGTCGCGGAAGAATATTTCCCTTTGAGAGCCGCGTTGATCACGACGGTGCAGGACTACCTCGGATACGGTTACATTTCGTGCCAGGTGTGCCATGGACACAAGGCATGTGTCAGGTGCATGGAAGAGACGATGTTTTTGCAGCTTGGTAAGGATCCCGGCTCTTCGAAAACAGTTTACATGGGGCATCGAAGGTGGCTACAGAAGACTGACCCGTGGAGAAAGCGTGGAGATCTGTTCGATGGTACAAATGAACCCCGAGGACCTCCACGGAAGAAGAGCGGCGAAGAGATCGATACATTACTGAAAGGTTGGAAGGAGTGCCCTCCGCCGGGAAAGATACGTCAAAAGCCTGGAGAGAAGAAGAAGAAAAAGGCAACGGTGACGACGCCGCTCATTGGTGTATGGAAAAGGAGGTCCGTGTTTTGGGACTTGCCGTACTGGAAAATTCTCGATACACCTCACTGCCTTGATGTCATGCATATTACAAAGAACGTGTGCGAGAGCTTGCTTGGCACTCTTCTCAACATGCCGGACCGGACCAAAGATGGGCCGAAAGCAAGACACGACCTGAAAGTTTTGGGCATCAGGGAAGAGCTTCAGATCCCGGCGGCCCAAGAGGGACAGTCGGAGGAGGAGGCGGACGGCGGTCAGAAGCGCAAAAGGATTAAGCAGCCAGACTATTACTGTCCCCCCTCCTGCTTCACTTTTAGTCCGGCCGAGGTCGATCAATTTTTCAATTGCCTTCTAGGAGTCAGAGTGCCCTTCGGTTACTCCGGGCTAATAAGCAGATACATGGACCCCAAGAAACGAAACTTCAGCGGCATGAAGTCTCATGACTGTCACGTGATGATGACGCAGATTCTTCCGGTTGCAATCCGAGGTATAATGGATGACCATGTCCGTGCAACGCTGACTGGGCTCTGTAACTTCTTCGACGTCATAACTCGGAAGTCGATAAGCGTGAAGAAACTCGCAAGGCTCCAGGAAGAGATCGTGGTGATCCTATGTGAGCTTGAGATGTACTTCCCGCCTGCATTCTTTGACGTGATGGTCCATCTGTTGGTCCATATCATGGATGATATCGTCAGTCTAGGGCCGGCATTCTTACACAACATGATGCCGTTTGAAAGAATGAATGGGGTCATTAAAGGATACGTTCGTAACAGGTCACATCCGGATGGAAGCATCGTACAGGGCTGGCTCACCGAAGAGTGCATCTCTTTCTGCACGAATTATCTAGACATCGAGGACCCTGTTGGTTTGCCTCAAAACAAGCACCTCCGCAGGTTCGAGGGAGTAGGCCACAAAAATGGAAGGAAGGAACTGCACGTGCACATGTCTGGTCGGACTTCCGACTTTGACAGGGCCAACTTAGTAGCGCTACAACACATTGACTTGATCGATCCTTGGTTGAAAGAGCACAAAACCATGATAGAGAACAGTGGCAAGCCGATGATGACGGAAGCAGAAATATACAGAGAGCACAACTCCTCTTTCGCGCGCTGGTTCAAAGACCACATTGATGCTAATCCCCCACCAATGGATTCTGACAAGGATAAACTAGTATTGGCCTTGTCACATGGCCCACCGCCCAACCTCATGACTTACCAAGCGTACGATATCAACGGGTACACATTCTACACGGAAGAAAAAGACAAGAACAGTGCTTACCTCAGGGGTAACGATGGATTCCTGGACGGGTGACGTAAAGACTAGATACTACGGAAGAATCGAGGAAATCTGGGAGCTTAGCTACGCTGGGGAGAAAGTGCCGATGTTCCGTATCAGATGGGCTAAGAACGTCACAAAAGAAGACCGGTATTTCACCACCATGTTTCTACCCGAAGCCAACAAATCAAAGTCCACGAACGCCACCGCGCAGAATGAGCCATGGGTACTGGCAGAACACGTGCACCAATGCTTCTTCATAACCGACCCATCCAGGCCTAGCCGTGTTATCGTGAGGAGAGGCAAGAGGACCATCGTCGGAATGGATGGAGTCGCCAACGAGGAAGACTTCGAAGGACAAGTCGGAGACCCAATGATGGAAGAATCCGAGGATGAAGACACAACATACACCACAAGAAGAAGCAGGACCACGCTACCGAGGTCAGGTCGACCCTTCAAAAGAAGAAGTCACGACACGGGGCTAAATTATTCAACGACGAGCAAGAAAAGCAAGAAGAAAGCGAAACACTCTTCTCAATCGATGATGTAAAACTTTATTTGCAATCTATAACTCATATTGCTTTTGTAATGCATAATTAACTCATATGGTCATGGCCAATATTTTATGTATGACTAATTAATATTGTGTTGGTCAATATTATAATTATGTGTATGTATAATCTCATATTTTTTGTTTTTGCATATATAAATCATGCATAATTCTTGGCTATTACACCAGTCAAGATAAGAACATAAATATAATAGAAAAGGCCAGAAAAGAAATAAAGAAAAACAAAAGAAAATATGAGTTGAGGTCATATTGCATGATCTGGGCCAAGTCCCAGGTATACATGGACTAGACATATTGCCGGCGCACCAGGGCGTTGGTGCGCCGGGGGACAGGTGGACCCCCGCGCACCAACGCCCTGGTGCGCCGGCAATATGTCTAGTCCATGTATACCTGGGACTTAACCGCACGCGACCACAACTTCTCCCTCCCCATTCCCAATCGACGAACCCTAGCTAACCGCCGTGAGCGCCGCCGTGATCGATCGACGAACCCTAACCGCCGGAGCCGCCGTGCAAGGAGGAGCACACCGTCGCCGCGGAGAGGAGGGGGAGGGCGTCACCCACCGGCCACCGTCACCACCGTCGCCGAGAGGAGGAGGAGGGCGTTGCGCGCCGGCCACCGTCGCGGAGAGGAGCAGCAGGGCGTCGCCACCATCGCTGTTGGTAAGACTTCTCTCCCTCCCCCTCTCCCCCCCCCTCTTCCTTCCCTCTCCATCCCCATTTTTAGACGATATGGATACATACATCACACACAATTTCTTAATCTCTGCTTCCAATTATTTAAACATGGGCACAATCTTGAGTTTTGATGTTCATCCTGTAGTACAGAATGATTGAGACATTCACAAGTGGCCATAATTGGTACCCTTTTAAACTTGATGTCCAACCGAATTTGTTCTCTGGTTTGAATGCTAAAATTGGTACCCTCTGCATAGAAGAATGGCTGATATTGGAATAATGCATGATATTGTTGGTGCATAGAAGAATTTCTGGATAATCTTGATGAATAACTAAATGAATTTGTTACTCCATCATAAAAATATGCTATTAATATTGCAGTCCATGCTATTATAAGTGGGTACAAGCTCTGTATGTTGTATGCTCTCTTGTTTGAAACTAAAATGAACCATATATATGCCACTGCCAGTCCATGCTATTAAATGATTTTAGTTCATTATTGCTAGCTAGTTGGTTTAGTTGCAGGTTGCAGTAGGAAAAAATAAAATGAACAGAGAGGTTTGGTTCAAACAAGAAAATGATTTTAGTTGCAGGTTGCTAGGGTTTAATCCATGTTAGCAGTAGGTTCAAATGCTAGCAGTAGCAGTATTGTTTTTCCTTAGCATTGTTCTCTGGTTTTGGTGATATAGAAATAACTAAATGAAAAATGCTAGCAGTATTAATAGTAGGTTCATGAGTTGTAAGAAATGCAGCTTTGAACAGAACCTGTGAAAAAAGCTCATGCTCATGCTCATGTTACTGTCACATTTCAAAACCATGCCAAAGTTAAATAACCTGTATACATGTGTATTAAATGATTTAGGATTTAAATTGGTGCTATGTTTGGTTCCAGTTATTGGTGCTAGGTTTAGTAGTCATTTTTGAAAGGAAGGGCTAATGGAAAGTAAGCTATGGTTCATTTAAAAAATGGTGAAATGAGCACTTTAGTGTTTAATTCATTCTCTGGTTCATTTAAAACAAAATGAAAATGATGGTTATGGTGAAATGCTACTGTGAAAAAACCTCATGCTCATGCTCATGCTACTGTCAAATTATGTTAGCAATAAAAATAAAATGCTTTAATAAAATGCTTTATATACTAAGTGCTGTTGAAAAAAGAAATTGAGTTGGGGTTTTTTATTATAGTGTAAATGAAATGGAAATGCTACTGGTTCATTTAAAATAGTTCTCTGGTTTAGTTCACTATTGCTACTTCACTATTTAAAATGGAAATGGAAATGAAATGAATGCTCATGTTGATGCTCACTGGTTGCAAATAAAGATTTTGAAATGGTTTTGAAATGCTACTGCTCATGCTCATGCTCACTGCCAAAAAAGAATGCTCTCTGGTTTTGCTCTCTGGTTTGCTAAAATGACACATGTGAGCTTCTCTGGTTCATTTAAAAGAGAATGAAAATTGGTGCTATGTTCCTTATCTGGTTCATTTAAAACAAAATGAAAATGATAAGGTACCTAGTGTATTTTGTATAAGTGGGCTAGCATGATGAAATTTTGTCACCTAGTTAACCATCAAACAGCCAGCTAGTTTAATTCATGGTTGGTTTAAGCAGTGAGATAAAACTGCTACTGCTTTAATGAAATAAACTTGCAGTACCTAGGTAGCTAGGCAGTAGGGGCTTTTTATGCTATGGTTTATGATGAAAATGAAAATATTTGTAGTTTATAGTTGTTTCTAGTACTCCAACATAACCAGGATATTGTTCTCTGGTTTTGGTTCATTTTGTGCATAGAAAGATGTTTTGGTTCATCATGTGGGCATAGAAAGATTCTGTAAATTCTGTACAAATTCTGTAAATGCCAAGATATAGCAAAATGCCAAGGTCTAGCTAGCTCTCTGTAAGTGTGCTGGCTGGCTGAAAGGTAAAAAAATAAGATACTGTATACATGTTCAGATTTAGTAAATATTGCTTAGTTGATGTATGTTACACATTTACATGTCTGTAAATATTTACATGTGTTGTCAAGATGCTTGCATTTCTGTTACAGGGATTGAGTTGCTATTGAGTGCCGGAATGTCGATTCATTTCCGTTCCGGCAATTCTAGCACTCGGCATGACCAATTTTTAGCAAAGGTCATGCCGAATTTTTCCGTGAATTCTAACTCTTTCATCTTCTATTAGTGCAAGCCACCATGGCGTCTGAAGAACAATTAGAGGAGCACTACAATAGGCACTTCTTTAGGACGGAGGAGGATGCCGAGGCCGCTGGTGTTGGCGGCGACGAGGATCATGAGATGGAGGATGACGCTGGGGGTAGTGGCGACGAGCCAAGCGGCAACGAGGCAAGCGACGCCGCCGGGGGTAGTACCTACGCGCCAAGCGGCGACGAGGCAACCGGCGCCGCCGGGGGTGGCGGCGAGACAAGCGGCGACGATCCTAGCGGCGCCGCCGGGAGTAGTGGCACCGGGACAAGTGGTTCCAAGAGGCCGCGGAAGGCAAGGCGCCAAAACACGGTCGGCACCGGCAGAGACACAGTCAAAGAGGTGGACCCCGCCAGTGGATTGCCGAAGGAGCCTAAGGATGTTGCCAAGGGGTACGGCAACCAACTGGCATGTATCCTCCGAGAGGTCGTCAATCTCAACGAGACGGACCTCCGAGCTGAGAGCAAAGCGCCTCTGCGAGCCCAGCTCATTGCGAGGTTGCACTCACGATACAAGTTCCTAGGCGACTACGCCTCCACTGATCAAACCAATAACATTGTGAACTCACAAGCCCTCCTGAAGTTCACCAAACACCTCAGCAGCTACAAGTACATGGTGCGGAAGCTGATTGCTGAGGGCAAAGGTTTCGAAGAGGTCCACTCCGCCTTTCCGCATGTCTCCCAGGCGGACTTTGATGCTTTTGTGGCCAATGAAGAGCTACAAGCAACCAAGAATCGCAAGTTGTGGGGGAAGGAAATGCGGGAGCTTAACATCGGCAACCACAACCTTGGGAGCCGTGGGTACGAGGGAAAGGAGCCCTATTGGGCGAAGGAGGACGAGGCGTATGTAAATGCCGGCATTGAGAACCCCTGGCTCAAGTACAAGGACCCGCTTGAAAGAAGATTCATCAGGTCCCGGTACCATAAGAAGAAACTAACCGGGGAACTTGTCACGGACCCGAAGGTCGTAACCGACATAATTTGGTTCACGAACGACAAGAAGGTCCTGGCGTTGGAGAAAAAACTGGTAAGCAATTTACCGGTTTAATTAGATCAAGTATCGTTCATATAATAGTAGCAACATTTCTAAATGGTTCGCGTTTCTTCCGCAGGAAGAAGAAAGACAAAAACTTTCTCAATGTGACGAAGGCTCCTCCTCCCAGGCGTCGACGGGCAGGGTAGCCTGGGACAAGCCTCTCGTACGGGCGCTAAACATCGTTAATGAGCATTCACCGACGAGAAGGCCGCATAGAGGCCGTGTGGCTGGCGCCGGTACAGGCTACAAGCATGGTCACTATGGCTTGTCGTCTGCGGACGATAAAAATGCGCGCAGTGAGAGGAAGCAGCGGGAGGCGGAGGAAATGAGGGAGTCAATCCTAGCCGAAGTCCAAGCTGGTTTGGTACCGCAACTGGTACCACAACTCAAAGCTACGCTCGTACCTGAAGTCAAAGCTGAAGTCGCCGCTTCAGTCCAAGCAGATTTCAACGCTCTACACGCGTGGTATGAGGGTGGCAAACAAGGCCCCCCCCCGAAAATGCAAGTGGTTAGCTTCGACGGCAGCAACTCGATGGCGCCGCCGTCCGCCGGCAATGACAATGTTATAATGGAGACTCCTCCGGCCGCCGGCAATGTCGCTGGTGCTAGGGATTCACCGTCCATGCCGGGTAGCAGCCCCTCCGTCACTTGCACGCCCGCCGCCGCATGTGCCGGCCCGTCGACATTAGCCGAGCTCAACGCCCTCACGGTAATTAACCCATGTGTACATCAAGTTAATATATTAGTTTCGTCATCCTTGCCCTCTCTCTAACGCCATACACATGTTCTCGCAGGCGCTCTCAACGCCATGCACCTTCCTGATGAGAGTAAACGGCGAACTCAAAGACGTCGCGAGGGGGTCCATCCTTCGGCCCCTGGATAAGAAGTGGCACACACGAGATATGGAGGATGACGTTTACCGGGTTGAAGTGGATCGGGCGTTACCGGGCTATGAGGATTTGTTTCCTCCTAATCAACCGCATGGTGCCGATGACGAAGACCCGTTGAATCTTGCCTCACTGAAGGGTTGGGTACTGCTATGGCCGAAGACCCTAATTAGGATCAACACCTACTCGGGGTCGACGACAAGCAAAGACAAGCACCTTGCGGCGCCACAGGTCAGCGTCCCTCCACGACAGCCAGCGGCGCCGGTGGTCAGCGCCCCACCACAACAGCCAGCTGCGCCGGTGGTCAGCGCCCCACCACAACAGCCAGCGGCGCCGGTGGTCAGCGCCCCACCACAACAGCCAGCGGCGCCAGAGGCCGAGGAATACGAACGTGAAGACTTCCAATGGGATATTCCTACGTCTTCACAAGTTGTCCATGAGGATGCGCCGGCCCCGAAATTTGGGTGCTCCAAGAAGCTGTTCGATTCTCAAGAAACGGCTGAGGAGGAAAATCCTGAGGAGGTCGCCGCCCGCCGTCAAAAAGATGCTGAGCCCAAACACACTCCGTGCTACGGTTACGGCGGTGGGAGATGGTCCAGTACTACAACCCAAGAAGAGGAAGAGGGCAAACAAGAAGGACGCCAAAGACAAGGCGGCGGCCAAAGACAAGGACAAGGTGGCACTCCTTGACAAGTTGCCAAACAATTGGCGACCTCTGCATCACTTGGGTGAACCGATGCTGCCGGAGCATGTCCTCAACCTACTCACCGGGGATATGGCGAGCTTGCATAACCAAGTCCAGTATTTGGAGAGGCAGCTTCTCAAATCAAAAAATCCAAGTTACCCTCTCTTCGTGGCGAAGGTGCCAACTGGCATGAACTTCGTCGAGAAGTACCCCGCGGACTTGTGCTTCATCCGGTTCAATGACATCTTCAGCATCTATCGCATGCAAATGCTCCACTTTAGTGTGGTTCGCCTAGTTGCTCTTAGCTTGTCTTCCCAGATCGTTAAGGAGGGGACGCCGACCATCGCGATAATGGACCCCTTCTATATGCGGGAGAGCATCATCTGCAACGCTGGGGATCGGGCGATTGCCACACGGCAGGTCGAGGATTTCATGCTGGCGAACATTAAGAAGGGCGCCATTCTCATCCCTTACTTCCCCGAGTAAGTAATCACACACTAGTCCCCATCACCATTCTATCCTATATCTCCATTTGCATTTCCAAAGGTTAATCCGTGTGTTTTCCGCAGAGACATGTACTGCACCCTCATCGTCGTGCACCCGCAACACTCGCATGCAGTCTATCTCGACTCGGGTAGGGACAAGAAGAAAGACTACACCAACATCAGGGCCCTTCTCAATGATGCTCTCACCGGCTTCGCCAACAAGGCAGGCCCCCTCAAAGTAGAGAGGAAATCCCGAGGAGGCTTGGTCTTAACCCACACAACCAACTTCCCCTGCCTCAGGCAGTCGAAGCAAGACAATGGGATGGACGCGTGGTACGCCATCCTTCAGATGCAGGAGTACATAAAGTACGCAGATGACATGTTGCTGCCAGAGAGTCTCAGAGAGAGGTTTGTAAACATGGCGGATGCCCCTGATAGAGAGATTAGAAAGAACTGGAGTCGCATCCAGCAGTTCATTTGCACGGTAATCGTGCATGATGTCAACAAAAGGTCTGGCGAGTTCTTCTACGGCTACGGTCTACCACCTAATGACGAGATAGAACTCCGCTTGGAGATGTCGCGTGATGAGAGGCCGTTCAACACGCTTGAGGGCTGCCGTCCATTCCCCCTAGGCGTACAACCTGATCCTACGACGGGAACAATATTGCTACAGCTTGAACGATATGTCTTTGAACTTCCGTATTGTAATACTTGCTACATATTCCCATAGAATCGACTTGTTGCTTTTATTTAGTTGTATGGATGTGCATGTGAACATGTGTCTATAGTTTCATTTACTTTGCTATATATTTCAAGATTATGGCGTAGATACCTTAATAATTATTTGCATTTACTCGACCCCTACTTGCCTCGTATTTGGAGTTCGCCGATGATTAGAATGTTCGGTCACTAGTACACTCGGGGGTGGAGCCAGTGAGCCTTGGTGCGATGGCCACAAGTATCAATCTATTGTGCATCCTACCTAGCCTCACTGACTCCATCCCTGGATGTTAATATGTGTTTCGACCGACAAATTATGAGGCACGCTATTTAATTCGTACTACTTGTCTTTTATTTGAGTTCGCACTTCTTAATTGCATTGGCCGATGATTAAAATGTTTGGTCACTTGTACACTCCGGGGTGGGGCCAGTGAGGCTTGGTGTGATGGCCACAAATATCAATCTATTGTGCATCCTACCTAGCCTCGCTGACCCCATCCCTGTATGTTATTATTTATTTCGACCAACAAAGTATGAGGCACATGCTATTTAGTTCATACTACTTGTCTTTTATTTGAGTTCGCACTTGTTCATTGCATTGGTACTAACGTTTTATTTGTCTTGTGCATGGAGATGCCGACGACATATGTCGTGTACAAGGGGAGGGTTCCTGGAGTCTACGACGACTGGGAGGACTGTCGGAGACAGGTGCACCGCTTCAGCGGCAACAGCTACAAGGGATACCCCACTAGGGTGGAGGCGGAAGGAAGATACGCCCGTTATCTAGCGGGAGAGATGAGGGACATGAGGAGGAACCGGATGAAGACCATGGCCTTCGTGATGATGGTCATCGTGACCATGTTGGTCATGTTCTATGTGATCGTAGTTTAGGTTAGTAGCTACATTGGGAGGTGTATGACGACACTTGTGACGACTATGTACCGAGACTTCTAACTTTGTGAAACTTCGTCCTTCGGTGTTGCATATGCACATGTGTTGTATGAATCAACGAGACTTGCGTATTTGTGTATTGATACCGAAATGAAACTTGGCTCTCTATGTGCTTCTCATATTGCATGTACTGCTGTCTAAATGTGAACTGTTATATACTGCTATATAAATATGCAAATATGAATTGTTATATGCTGGAAAAAGCGCGAAATTGAATTTTCGAATATTACTGCCGGCGCACCTCAATGCCCTTCTGCCGGCGCACATCGCACGCGCCAGTGCTGGAAGCTCTACTGCCGGCGCAGTGGCACGTGCGCCGGTGGAACAAGACCTTTGCCGGCGAAGCACCGCTGGTGCGCCGGCAGTAGATGAACTTCCGCCGGCGCACTGGTTGGTGCGCCGGCAGTAGCCACTTATCACCGGCCCGTTCGCACCGGCGGGCTCGTGGTGCGCCGGCAATGGGCCTTTAGGTGACTGCAAGGTAGGCCTTTCCTTCATGTGTATCATGCACAAAAGAGGTGTCTTCTCCACTTTCTTCATCATATTCTTTTTCTTTAGCTATGGTGGCTTGAACTATAGATTCGTACTCTCCTTCACTTAGCGTCGCTATGTCACCATTCTCCATTGTGATCATAACCTTGGTATTCTTGAACTCAAAGGACTTGTGTCCTTGTGTTCCACACTTGAAATGTGACATTGGATGGCCCGTTGGCTTTTGAAGAGGCGGTTGAAGGTTTCGGTTGCTTGATGCGACTTTGGATTATCGGTTGCTTGGATCTTGTGGCGGAAGAGGAAGGCTTGGCACTTGTTGGCAGAGTGCTTGTAGTGAGTTTGGAGCGAAGTAATACTTGTTCAGTTGTATATGATGTCCTCATTGAGTTGTCGCTCAGCCTGGATGCTTGGTGGACCAACTCAACCATGTTGGAGTAAGGTTGGAACTCAACAATCCTCTTGATTGGGTAGTTTAGGCCATTGAAGAACCTAGCAATAGTTTGGTTCTCGGACTCTTGGATGTTGGCTCGCATCATGGTCAACTCCATTTCCTTATAGAACTCCTCAACGGTCTTGGTTCCTTCCTTCAACTTTGCAACTTATTGAAGAGGCCGGTCATGTAGTGTGATGGAACAAAGCGAGAGCTTGCATCTCTTCCTTCTTCTCTTCCCAAGTTTCAATTGAGGCTCACCTCACTTCTTCCTTAGAGTGACAACTTGCTCCCACCAAGTGTTGGCATATTCTTCAAACTCGAGGGAGGCCATGGCTACTTTCTTCGCACCGGAGTAGTTGTGGATGCAGAAGATCTTGTCAACCTTGAGTGCCCATGAGAGGTAGGCCTCGGCGTCATCTTCACCTTTGAACTTGGGCATGTTGAACTTGAGCTTGACTTACATGTTTTCTTCATCCTTCAAGTTCCTTCGGTGAGGTCGTATGCCTTCTTTCTCTTGCGGCTTGTGGTGGGTGAGGAGGTCCTCCGCGGCCAACCATGGCATTGGGTTGGTGTTGCATTTGAACACTAGCTTCACTTGGTGTGTGATGATGGTGTTGCCTAAGATCTTGACAAGGTTGTGCATTTCCGGATCTCTTCTTCCATGATGGTTTTGTCGTGGATGATTCGAAGATCACGCCTAGGTTGTTCTTGATGACCTTGATCATGAGCATCAATGTGCTGCGATGAGGTGTCGGGTCCATGTTGAGGATGACGTTGTCGTGGGGTTGGTCGTCACGCCCATGGTGGGCATGGCGATCATGTTGATGGTGGTCATGGTGTGGTGCTTCTTGTTGTTGAGAATGCTCATGCGGACGAGCATGACGATGAAATTCTCCTCCTCTTGAGTTGGAGCGTGAGGAGTCGGGGTTATCATGTGGTCAACAAAGTCGATAAGGGTCTCCTCGCCTTGAGTCGGAGTTTGATGACGGTGACGATCATGGCAGTAGTAGTCTTGTGAAGAGCTTGAGGATGATGAGGTAGAGAGGTGTCGGTGGCGGCGACCCAAGTTGTTGATGGCGTGTTCGAGGCCATCTTAAGGCACCACCCATGTCTGACTATTGCAGCCATTTGGCCATTCAAGTTTCGTGGTTTGCCAAGGAGGGTCATGTCTTGGTTCACTAACTAAGTGAAGTTGTGTGCCACCTCTTCGTATTGCCTATCGATAAAGGTTCTGGGTCACAGCGAGGTTTCTCCCTTGAACCTTGGCGTTGGAGCCCAAAGGTTGTGTTGGGCAGCCAACCTCCAAAGGTTGCGGAGAACCCACCTTCCCTGGCATTCACCATTCCTATCCATGTTGTCAAGACAAGAGCTCCTGGTGTATGTTAGTGGAAGAAACTACCTTGGAAATCTCAACTTGAATGATCCAATTGGGTCAACTAACGAAACCAAGAGAAAAACCAATTTGTATTGGGTTACACACGCAACAACACACGTAAAAGCCAAGAATATGATGGTAGGAAGGATGGTGGAAAACCAAAAGATGAAATCCGAAATCAAGTTTATTGTTAAGAGGTGGGTGAAATCCAAAAGTCAAGTCAAAGTGTCGATCACTATAAACACGGAAAGATATGGAACACCTTAACACGATGAACGGGTTTAGTGCGACCAAATAAAGAGGAAAATAAGAAAGGCCTACAAAGACCGGATCGGTGTCACACTAACACAAAGAGAGGCAAAGCTTTGGTTGCAAATTGAGAGACAACAAGATCCACACGCGTCTCTCTTCTTCTTTGCTTAAAAAGCTTTTGGTCTTTGTATATGGTGGAACTTGCACTCGTTTTTTCTCTTTGTGTTTTTCGCTTTTTGTCACACTATTATGGTGTTAGCCTCGCTTTTGCTATGTTTCCACACGAGTGTTTGCTTATAAGATTTACTACACACACAACCTCACAATCGGGGCCACGAGCAATGTCTCGCAACACTTGATAAGCAATGCTCGATAGGATAGGTCGCAAAAGGAAGAGGGGCTACAAGGCAATGCAAGTTATACCTAGATGGTAAGTAGGCGGGGATGAGCAATCAACTTGCGATGATGGTGGTGGGTGATAAAGTACGTTTGGAGATCCGGGGTGCCGAGGCACTCAAAACCAGAAGCCAAACACAAAGGTGAAAGCGGGATCGAATTGAAGATGGAGGAGCAGTTTTTGGCTCCTGGCGGCAGTGCCGGCCTTGGGGTGGCGGCAGTGCCAGCCTCAGCGGCAGTGCCGGCCTGGCAGGGGCGGCAGTGCCGGTCCCTGATGAATAGCTCAAACTTGTTCTTCGTGAACTTGACGAAAGTCAAACGCTTGATTTCTAAGGAAATGACCAACCTGAAGATGGGTGGGTTAGATGGGTAAATCAACACCAATAATAAGTTTTTATTAGATCAAAACCACCAAAACTCAATAAAAATCGCATCCATGCAAGGCAAATTTAGGCTTTTTTTGGGATTTTCGAATTTTTCTAGAGATGAAATTGGGAATGGTGGGGGTAAAATTCGTGGCAACCAAGAGCCGCCGATACCATATGATGAGACATGGGGTCTAGATGTGGCCCAAATCCCCCGAAATTGACCAAGCATGTGGAGGGAAAGGATGGGATAGGAAGAAGAACACAAGAACCAAAACCACAAAAACACACACACACACACACCAAAACTAAGCATCTTTTAAAATGGTGAAAGGCGGATAGAACAACCACGACAAGACCCATGGGTAGAGACCAAGGATTGAGAGATTGGTAAAGGAATCCACTCTAGAACTTGTATGAAAGAGTGCTTGCACTAGAGTCATACATGAAGAGAGAAAGATCCTCAAGAGTACTTTGATACAAAGAACTAGGGTTCTAGGGAGACAAAGCTCAAATCTAATCTCAAATTTTGTCTGAATTCCAGATCCGGACGTCAAGGACTATATAGTAGGCAGGGCGGAAAGGTAAAATTACAAGGAAAATAGTTTTGGGGATTGCCTTTGATTCGATGAGTTTTAAGGTAGGCCTGCGTGCGCTCTGAATCACTCCGGAGTGGCCGGGTGCTGCTTGCTGATGCTCGTTGTCGATCCGTTCGGGCGATGGCCCTGGCCGCGCCGGTTTCTCCTATCGGTCGGTTCCAAGCATAAGAGCTGGTCGATTTGTCCAGTCCGCAGTACTCTCGTTAAGTCGCTTGTCCTAGCGCGGTTTTCTCCGCCTTCTTTCTCATGCTTATTCTTTTTTTTTCTCTTTCTTCCTTGACTTCAATGGGGGCTTCCTTCTCTTCGGCCTTGATGATACTTGGAAATTCCACGACACAGGTGCATCGCCTGAAGTAGTATTCCATCCAAGGTTGCGGCGAGGTCAAGCGTAGATAGGATTGAGTCTAATTGCCATGTATAGCTTTCACTGGCTCCACCACCGGTCCACTTGGGGGACTAGTTGGCCTTGGTGTAGTGTCGTCCTTAAAGTGCCATCAGGCTCTCCTCGACATGGCAGTCGCTGTCTAGTTTTTGCTTCAGGATCTTCTGCCATGCATGTTCAACAGCTGGGGCTACATGAGGGCTCGGCACGAAGCTTCGCTTTCTTGTCCGTGCGTATGATTTCCAAGTGTTATTGACGGCTGTGGAGAAGGTCATGTCGACTGTGACTGGAGGTCTTGTAGTTATGGCGGGAGAGGCATATCAGTTACGTCAAAGATTATGCAGCACAAGATCTTCATGTGTATTCGGTATTTGGTGACTGCAGCAGCATTGGCAAGATGGGTGTGTCTAGGGGGACATTTTATTGGTTCTCATGGAGTACCAAGTCACGATTTCAGGTTGAAAAACAAAAGTTTGGATTTTATTGGTTATACCTTGCAATTGTCTTGTCAAGGCATTGTTTCGTTAACTCGTGAATATCTCTAGGGTGAAAAATCCGTGATCTTCGATTGGGCAACGAATATATTTGGACATTTTTCTATCTTGAAGACGTTTGCTTTTGAAGAGTCTTGGTTGTAGTCTGGGTGTTGTTTTTGGTGGTAGTTAGAGGGCTGTCGTTTCATGTTGTTCACTGCGACGGGGTCATTGTTTTCCGTTTATGTGTTTTTTCTGATTGTGTGCATCCTTGTTGGAGGAGAGGCTAGATGTAATTAGTATTTTCATGATATTAATACATTTTCTTTATTGAAAAATATGTAACATATCCCTTAAATATCTTTTTTTTAAAGTAATACGGTAGGGGAAGCCCCTACAGTGATTTTTGTTTTTAAATAATAAGAACCTAAATTGCCATTCCTAGGGACTAACCTGGGTGGCTGGGTTGTACATCCACTTCCCTAACCAAGTGAGCTAGGCTCACTTCTATATCCCTTAAATATCTATAGCGTAAAAATCATTTATGGGAAACCAGAGTTATTTTACCGTATCTTATGATAGCACCAGAACAGATCCCACAAACTTGTACGGTAAAACTTTTAAGATAATACAAAATTAGTGAGTCAGGGGCCACGTACAAGCCATACCATAAAATATATGCAATTGCAAATAGTTACAAGTAACAGCAGTTTCTAGTTCTACCTTAAACTAGTTTTTAATCCAAAGTGTGCAATAATAGAACAAGTAGCAATGTTAGTTTTAAAATAGTTTTTAATCAAAAAAATATCTGCAGTTGTAGAACAAGTAACAATGTTAATATACAAAGAATGCGCAATCAATACACGACAAAATCAAGCAATGTCGTGTTTCCCCATGATTGCCGATACCACAATCAGCATTGACATCGCTGCATCACAAAAGCATCGCCACTACCATCGGCCAAAGCACCACCACTAACACCACACGAAGCACCACCACCACCCACCAAAGCATCACCGCCACCCAAAGCACGACCATCACTAATAGGACGATGTCCTCCGTTGCATCATCTCATTATACACTATATAAAGCTAGCTATTTTGATGCGTGGGAGTGCCCACATCATTTTGCACTGTCTATGCGCATTTTTTGACCAACCAGAAAACGACATGTTGGCACAATGCTACAGGAAAATCGGTGAACAGTACCCCTGTGAACAGTGCCCGTGGGAACAGGCCTGGTTGATGCATACAAGGTGAACAGTAGAGTGAACAGTGTACTGATTTTCCCCCTACCGTAGTAATTTTTCTACGCAACGCACAGAAAAAAAGTTCAACAATTTAAGATATTTTTTAATATGCGCGCCATTTTAGAGCAAATGGCCAAATGCGGATATTTAGTGCTTTTTCAAAAAACCGCGCCATGTCGCGCTGGTTTTTCCTTCCTCACGATAATTTTTCAAGCAATCTCGCGACGAAAAAGAAGTTTGGCAATTTAATATATTCACCGAATATTCGCCGGTATTTATAGCAAGCTGCAAAATACGGATATTTAGTGAATTTTTGAAAAAAAACACAATGCCACCACGGGCTGGCGTGTTTTTTCGCTTCTCTTTGCGATAATTTGTCGACGCAATTTCCAAAAATACTTGGATGATTCAATATATATATCGAATATTTGCGCCATTTAGAGCAAACGGCCAAATGTGGGATTCTTAGTGGGATTTTCAAAAAAGTTTGACAATTTAATACGTTCATCGAATATTCGCGTATTTATAGCAAAGTTGCCAAATGCTAGATATTTAGTGAATTTGAAAAAGAAGCAAAATACCATGACGCGCGCCGTGTTTTACGTCTCAAGGAGCAATTTTTCGACCAATTTCCACACAAAATTAACTTAAATGATTCACATGTCTTAACATTTATCGTACCATTTAGAGCATAAAAATCAAATGTGATACTTAGTGGATTTTCAAACAAACAAAATGGACTGCCACGTCACGCACAAGCCACACAATAAAGTGCTTCATACTAGTTTTTTCTTTAACCTTCAACACTTTCATACCATGTATCAACTACTGTCATCTGTCTGAGTCCCTGTTTATGATAATTCATCAGCCTTTTGTTATCTTATGATTTCTTGCTGTCTTTCAATTAATGAGCTCTTCCCATCTTCTTATTTTCTTGTCACCTAGTTGTTTTCCTAGTAATTTATTTATCTACATTTTTTTGGCCACCTAGTACTTTACTTCATTTAGTCATGTTAATTTCTCTTCAAGCTTGATGCCTATTTTCCTTCTCCTTTCCTTCTTCTTCCTTCCATCATTCTGTCTCATCCCTTCGGTTAATCATCTTCCGGTCACCCAAGGTAATGAATGCTCATTTCTCCCGTGGATCCCCGTACTCCACTTGTCACTAAGTTCAACAATATCCAACAATCTTGGATTACAAACACTTGTTTTCTAACCTTTCACATGCAATGTGATCATATATTCAAAACATCCAAAAACGAGGGAGATTTTTTGCAGAAAAATCACGGAAAATTCTCACTATGTTTTTGGAACATCTCGCTGGTCCTTTTTTTCTTTCAAACCACAAATGACTGCTATTTTAAGGGACATGCATTTTGTGGATCCATTAGATAAGCTCTTATTCCGTGATCTATCAAGGATTTTGATTTTTCTTCTAAAATTACTTCTTAATTAATTCAACAGAAAATCTGTTTGCTCCATCCACATAGGATCGAAAAGCATTTCCTCAAGGATCTATTAGAGAAGCTCTTCTTCTTGTGCTCTGTCAAGGATTTTGATTTTTTTTTATTTTTTGTAAAATTACATCCTACTGATTGAAGACAAAACCACATAGAAAAGCCAGCGCGCCTACGCCTCCCCGATTTAAACATTTTTGTGCTAGAAATCGGTGAAAAAATAAACATGTTGTGGTATAAAGTTGTATTTATCTGTGATGTTTGAGAGAAACAAAAGAGATAAATCTAATGCATTTTGTATTCACATATACAAATTGATATAAAATTCCTGCACTACATACATAAGTTTTCCTCTTAATATTTTGTATGACATGGTATAATTTTTTCTTTTCGAAGGACCCAAAATGTTTCCATTAACTCATGGTCATGGGAGTCTGTTTTACATGGAGGGCCTCGAAGAAAATGAAAATTACAACGTGAGTCTCTTTTAACTTTGAACCAAAGACCCTAGAATAGAAAGGAAAGCCAATCAAAGTCCGTGTGTTCTCCCTTCTCCTAGCTAGCTCGAGAGACTTGCATACCAACCCGCGCCTGTGTTTTCCAAGTGCATTGAACCACTTGATGCTAAGACTAAGCCATGACCATTGAGAACAACTTGAGGTTCCCTGCTGTTGGTGAGAATGAGAAAGTTACCTGCCACACACTTTCGCCGGTCCCGCAAGAGCATGGTGGGAGAATGTCAAGGCCATGCAAGTCGAGGATCACGTCATCAACTGGGAAGAATTCAAGACCAAGTTCCGCAAGACCCACATCCCAACTGACTGATCAAGATGAAGAGGGACGAGTTTTACAAACTCAAAGCTAACAACATGAAGGTGTTTCCATTATCTTGACAAGTTCAATACTCCCTGCTAGGTATGCCCTCAGACACCGACAATAATGAAAAGAAGAAGGATCGCTGAACAAATTGCACAGGAGATACAGCATTCCAGGGCTGTTCCCTACCCCACTGGAGGCACTTGTGGACGCCGCTATCATGGTGGAATCTAAGCGCAAGGCGCTTTTGAAAATCGCAAACGTAGGCCGCAAAGAATGCCAGTGGACCTAGTAAATCAAAACTCCAACCGTCCAGCTCCACAGTACCGTTCCGGAGGAGGAGGTTACAACAACAACCCCCGCCCCAATCCCCCAGCTCGTACTCCTGGAGATGGTTGTTTCACTTGTGGGAAGCCTGGGCACTTTTCTCGTGAGTGCCCCACCAAGATGAATGCAGCTCGGCGCCCCAATGCACCCAGGTCTAACCAAGCTCAAGCCAGAGCTACTCCTGGAAAGAAGCCTCTGGTCAAGAAGCAGGCCAATGCAGCTAGAGGACATCTGAACCACGTCAACGCCGAGGAAGCTGAGGAGGCCCCGGACATTGTGATGGGTATGTTCCTAGTCCACTCCACTCCTGCTCGAGTTTTATTTGATTCCAGCATCACATTCCTTCGTCACCGAACCATTCGTTAAGAAAAGTGGGATGACACCAACCCTTATGAATCGACCCATGTTAGTGCAAATACCGGGATCCACCGCCAAAACCCGCCTATCTTACAAGAAAGTCCCAATAGAAATCAAAGGGGTATCTTTTCAAGCCGAACCGATAGTCCTAGGATCCCAAGGTTTAGAGGTAATACTCGTGATGGATTGGATGACCAAATACCAAGGGCACATTGACTGTGCTAGAAAGCCATCACCATAACCCGTAGTAAAGGAGTCCAAGTGGATTATGTCGCCACTATACCGTCATCTTGAGCCTATTGCAAGAAGAGCATCTCTGACCAACCATCGATCAATCCCGCTTGTGTGCGAATATTTAGATATGTCTTAAGAGTTGCTCCGGTATGCCCCCGTATCGGGATATCGACCATCGTCGAGTTAATCCTCGAACCGCACCCATACCACAAAGACCTTACCGCATGAACCCCCAAGAGTTGATCAAGCTGAAGAAACAGTCGGATGACACAAGTTGAGTAAAGGTTTGATCATCACGCCTCGCCATGGGGGCCAATTGCATCGCTTGTGTATAAGCGAGACGGTACACCCGCTGTGTGTGGATTACCGAGTCAATGATGTGACCATCAAGAATAAATATCCCCTTCCCAAGATAGAAGACTTGTTTGATCAACTCACCGGAGCCAGAGTTTCTCCAAGATTGATCTCCGAACTGGTTATCATCAACTCAAGGTTCGAGAGTCAGACATTCCCAAGACTGCCTTCACCACACGGTATGGACTATACCGTGATGTCCTTTGGACTGACCAATGCCCCCGCCTACTTCATGAATCTCATGAACAAAGTGTTCATGGAATTCCTTGACAAATTTGTCGTTGTTTTCATCGATGACATCCTTATCTATTCCAAGACCGAAGAAGAACATGAGCAACACCTAGAAGCTGTCCTGTGCAAACACTAAGAGAACATCAACTTTACGCCAAATTCAGCAAGTGTCGGCTTTGGCTCATGGAGGTCGGATTTTTGGCCATGTTCTGTCCGCTGGAGGAGTCTCTGTCGACCCCTCTCTCATCAAGTCTATCATGGATCGGAAGCCGCCAACTAATCCCACCGAGGTGAGATCCTTCCTCGGATTGGCGGGTTACTACCGCAAGTTTGTCGAGGGTTTCTCAAGTATTGCCAAGCCCATGACCATGCTGCTCAAGAAAGGCAAGAAATTTGAGTGGACTGAGAAGTGCGAAGAAAGTTTCCAAGAACTCAAGAAACGTCTGGTGTCTGCCCCTATCCTCACCATGCCAGATGTCACCAAGGATTTCGTGATTTATTGTGATGCTTCCAAGCTTGGACTTGGTAGTGTTCGATGTGCAGAAGGAAAGGTTATCGTTACCTATCTAGGCAACTTCCGACCCCACGAGATGAATTACCCCATACATGATCTAGAGCTAGCCGCCGTAGTTCATGCCCTCAAGACCGCGCCATTACCTTATTGGAAACCGATGAGATATACACCGATCACAGAAAGAGTCCGAAGTACATTTTCTCGATGAGCTGAATATGTGTCAAAGGAGATGGATAGAACTTATCAAGGATTATGATCTCAGCATTCATTATCACCCGGGAAAGGCGAACGCCAGCGTATGCCCTTAGTAGAGAACCATGTTCTCCGAATGCCCTGAAGAGCTAACAACCCTCGCTTTACAAGGAGTTCGAAGAGTTTGGACTTGAGCTCGTTAGCCATGGATTCTTAGCTGCAATGGAGGTTAAGCCAACCTTGGTGGGATCGCATTAAAGAAGCACAAGATGGTCATGAAAGTATTGAAGGAATCAAGCGTCGTATGGGTAAAGAAAAAGTGGCTGGATTTTCCATTGACCCTGAAGGGATTTTGTGGTACAACGGACGTCTTTGCGTTCCAAACCTCCCTAATCTTAAGAACCTGATTATGGAAGAGGCCCACAACACCCCCTACTCTATCCACCCCGGAGGAACAAAAATGTACCAAGACTTGAAAGATACCTTTTGGTGGCATGGAATGAAGCGAGACATCGCGTTCTTTATTGCCCGATGTGACGTTTGCCAGAAGGTTAAAGCAGAACATCAACGCCCGGCTGGACTTCTCCAACCCTTGAAGATTCCTGAGTGGAAATGGGACGAAATCGGAATGGACTTTATTACCGGACTTCCCCGATCCAACCGAGGACATGACTCCATATGGGTAATCGTGGATCGACTTACCAAAGTCGCGCACTTCTTGCCCGTCAACACCACCGACCGTGTGGGTAAGTTGGCAGATCTCTACATCTCCCGTATAGTCAGCTTGCATGGAACTCCTAAGATCATCGTTTCTGATCGAGGCCCCCAGTTTACTGCCCGTTTTTGGCAAAAGCTTCAAGAAGCCATGGGCACCAAATTATCCTTCAGCACAGCGTATCACCCCCAGACCGGAGGACAAACTGAGCGAGTAAATCAGATTCTTGAAGATATGCTCCGTGCTTGTGTTCTTGCTTATGGAACCAAATGGGAAGATTGCCTACCCTTCGCCGAGTTCTCTTACAACAATAGCTATCAAGCCAGCTTACAGATGGCCCCCTTTGAAGCTCTTATATGGAAGAAAGTGCCGAACCCCTCTCAACTGGTCCGAGACTGAGAAAGCCAAGTGTTTGGACTCCAGGCCTCCTCCGTGGAAGCCGAAGAACAAGTCCAACCGATCCGTGACCGTTTAAAGGCGGCCCAACTCCCTCCGTAAAAGCTATGCCAATCCCAAGCGTCGTGATGTGACTTTCAACAATGGAGACTTTGCTTACCTTCGGCTACACCACTCAAGGGAATGCAACGTTTCCATGTCAAGGGCAAGTTGGCACCAAGGTACATTGGTCCCTTCAAGGTCCTTGGTCGGCGTGGTAATGTTTCTTACAAGTTGGAGTTACCTTCCAATTTTCCTGAAGTTCATGATGTCTTCCATGTGTCCCAACTCAAGCGTTGCTTCAAAGATCCTATTCGTGGTGTTGATCACGAGACTCTTGACCTTCAAGAGGGACCTAACCTACCGGGAGAACCCTATTCGTATTTTGGAGGAAGCTGTGAGATTGACCCGTCGAAGGAAGATTAAGTTCTTCAAGGTCCAATGGAGTAACCATCTTAAGAAGAAGCAACTCGGGAGCTTCTAGAAGATTACCTAAGAGCGAGTTCCTCATATCTCTAGCTCTAGTCTCCGTAATCTCGGTGACGAGATTCTTTAAGGGGGAAAGGTCTCAGAATAACTCACTTTTTTCCAAAATTCTTGCATTTCTCTAGTATTTGAATTTGTGAACCAACAAAAACTTTTATTTTTGGTTCTTCTGTGTGTGAGCAAAGTTAAATCATGCTTGTATTAGTGCTTAGATTTTCTTGTGTTTTGTGGTTCACCTAAAACCCTCAACCCTAAATAGAGATAAATTTCTAAACCCTAACATCCCTCTCTTTTCTTTTGATGATCATCACCTTGTCTAGTGACCCATAATTTTTGTGTGGCCCTAGTTTCAAACTTCCATAATCTTTTGAGATAAGTAGGACTCTTCGTGATCCACTCTCCCTTTCTCGACCCTTTTCTCATCTTGGGTGGCATCCTCAACACCACCACCCCACCTCCCTTTCTTTTCCTCTCTATTCCTTTTTCTTTGACTCACCTTTCTTTCCAAACCTTGTCACATGGGTAACCATGCCCCTTGCGTGATCCCACCTTCTCCACTCACCCTACACCCCCTCTTTCCTACCTCTTATTTTTCTTTCGCCTCTTTTCAAAACTTGGCAAGGGAGCAAATTCTTGCCATTCCATGGCCGTACCTAATTTTTTGGTTAAAAATCTCATGAGTTATTCTCTTGAATTAAGAGGACACCTACCAATCTCTTTTTCTCTACCCTTCTTGCTCTTTAACAAAATTAGATGGCATCACCACCATCACCTTACCCCTATTCTTCTCTATTTTTATTGTTCTATTTATCAAAACTTGTCTCACCATTGAATGCACCCTCCCTACTGCTTGCCTCTCTCTCTCTCTCTTCCTCCTCTCTTGCAAACCCTAGGGGCACAATACCCCCCTCTCCTCCCTTTCTTTTTCCTTCTTGTGCATGGCCGCCATGGTGCCCATGCACACTACCCTTCAGCTCCTACACCCTCCCGGCCCGCACCCACCCTCTCTTGGACCTTCCGACCCTCCCTCTCTCTTCTCTCTAGCTCCGCCCAAGGCGACAACTAAGCCCACCCGACCCACCGAAACCCTAGCCAGTGAGACGTGCTCGGCCTCGGAAACTTCGCGCACGAGCAGCGCTCTCCCCGTCGGTCTCTCCTCGACGCTTGGGGAACCCCCCCCGTCGACATCGCCCTCGCTACGTCATCGCCGACGCCTCCTCGCCTCCGCTGGCCGAAACCACGCTCCACTCGCTCGATGGCCCCCTCCGCGTATAAAAGGCGCCCCCGCCCACTCCACTCCCTCACCACCCCTCCCCCTCCTCGGGTCCCTCCCCCCGGGTGGCTTCAAGGCGCCCTCCCCACTCCTAAGCCCGTCGGAGCAGCAGCTCCGACGTGTCACCGTGTGGGTGATTTGGCGGGAAAAGCACTCCGTCGGACCCCCTACCTCCCTCTTCACTTTCCCAGCACCACTACTACCCTCGCAAGCCCTAACCCAACCCCTGCTGCCCAGGCCTGCCGGGAGTGCCGCCATCGCCGCTAGGCGGAGTTGCTGCGGAGAAGAAGCCCCGGGGAGGAGTTGCGTAGAGTGAGACGCCTCCGAGCTACCCCCGCACCGCCCGGACGCCGTCGCCCGCGCCGTCGCCGGGGCAAGACCCAGCCTTCCCGCCTCGGTGAGCCCCCCGACCCGCCTTTCTTCTCTCGCCGCGCCCGCCCGCGCCCCCGAGGGTGTCATGAGACGACGACACCTGTCGCCCCGAATTCCATCGCTGGGCTGCATGGCCCGAGTGGCCATGCCGGGCCATGCACCGTCGCCCACCCGGCCCCCTCTGCCCTTTCTTTTTATTTTGCTTTATTTCCTCCTCGCCACCTGGACTTCCTCCCCCGTCGGCCCATTCTTCTTTCCACCGCGCCCAGGAACATTTCCCGCCCATTTATTTAGTTGGAAACCCCGTAAATTGTGGGGAAAACCAAAGAACTTAAATTGCTAATAACTTGAGATTTGCTCACCCAAATCCGATGAAACCAATTACGTTGGATCAAAATTTCATTACCTTTCCAATGCCACTGGTCTCATATTTTTATGATTTTTCTACGATTTATGGCTTGTGTGTCATGCTCTATGTGTAGTTTAGATTCAAATCTGGTTTTAAAATTCTAGGTTTAATATTTTTTCAATGAAACCAATTTTGTTAGTCTTGTTATAATGATACCTTCAGATAAATTGTGTTCACCCTCTGTTTAACTAAATCTTGTGTTAGCTAATGATTTTGTGTTATACATAGAATATGAGCCCAGTTTCTTTTAGAGAAGTCAAACCCTTTTTGTTTCCACTCAATTTTGTTTTACCAACTCAAATGTTTGGCTTTGCAAAAACAAAACCCGCAACTTAAACTTGTTTTATTATTTTTGATTATGTTTTCAAATGGTGTGGTGATTGTATGTTGCTTGTTCTTTTTATTTTTGCGACGCTAGGATTCGTCGTCGTAGTTGAAGGAGGATAGGATTTGGAAGTATTTGAGGGAGATCAGGACAAATAGCCACTCAAGGAATGCCATCTTTTGATATCATGTCTCTATCCTATTGCATTTTTGGCACTATTACACTCTCTTGTCAATTGCATTATCTTTGTGTTGATTCTATTCATATATGTGAACTTGGACTTCCCAAGTTGATTGGTGACAAAGGATTAATTTGTCAATGCCTACAGTATTGTAGACTAGGGTTTTGGTAGGGAAGTAGAGGGCAAGTAGATCCCGAAGGTTTCAGCCGAAAAGTACGCTGATTGTAAAAACTAGGGTTCTGTTGACAATAGATTCGATCCTTTGTCCCTCGACTCCCCCTTATATAGGCGGGAGGTGGAGCCGAGGGCTTTCGTTTTGTACAAGTTACAGAGTTCTCGGGAGGGTTTCGTACCCAGCCCGTAAGATTACAAGTCTCTATATTTCCTAATACACCCATCTTTCCTTAATACTACAAATGGGCTTCCTAATCTTCTTATTCTTCGAGTCCTGGGCTCCTCTCTAAACCCCGGGTACCATCTTCGGCAAGCCCATTGGGGATGCCATGTCAGTAGCCCCCGAGATTTTTCTTGAATCGAAGAATCAGGGAAAATCTCCAATTCTTTAATCATTCAATAATCTTGTCGAATTTAATGCATAACCTTTCGATATGCAAATATTATTTTGTACAGGATAACGGTAGTTAGCTAGTCTATCCGACGGATCGTGCACTAGTTAACTCAGTTTAGTGGCAATCCGCAAACTCATTTCAAGATCACGTCCCCGGACATGATCTCGGAACTTGTGTAAACTTCGACAGGTGCCGCTTTAAGGTCTTACCATTCGTCGAGTCCAGACATATTTACTGCCTAACGTGTCCGTTAGGATTTTTCTTCGTATCCGTTGATACGGAAAAAAGTAGCAATCCGCCGTCAGAGACGGTGCCACGCCGCGCAGAACGGATCTGGGGTCTTACCTTCGCAAAGTTTTGCGGCATTCAGAGATTTATTCGCGACTTCTAGCGCTCTGAGAATATACTGTCGAGTGCTGCTGTTGGAATAGCACATTTTATTGAGTCATATTTGATGACTTATTTTGTCTTCTCGATGGGAGTATATGTAGAGTTATCCTCTGTGTAACTCGAAATATACTCCTTTTTCTTTCTTTTCGGTCTAAATTCACCGGGCACGCGAACAGCGTTCCCCGATGGGAGTAGCTCCCGAGGCTACAGCCAAGGACTTGTGCTTGGTTGGCTCCACAGATTAATATCTTCTGCCACTATATTGGTAATCCTTCCCGAGCTTTTTCATATCTATCGGGTGCGCGACCAGCGCTCCCGATGGGAGTAGCCCCCGAGGCTATGAACAAATGCTTGCATTTGGTCATAGGCTCTCGCCATTTCTATTTTGTCATACTCGAAATTTTCTCTTTTTCCAAAGTAGCCCCCGAGCATTTGGGCAAAAACTTGTATTTGATCAAAGGCTCTCAAAATAATCTTGCGTTGTCGATATTTTCACCAGGCTTCTTAGTCGAGTTTTTCTTTTACCTCAGTGACGTCATTGCTGATGATAGCCACGATTACTGTATTGGAAACATGCGAAAACCTCTCCTCTCACTGCCTCGTGGGTCCAGATTCCCTCTCCGATGGACACGTCGTGCAAGTGGGGGACACACGTCTTCCGCTTTTACTGGCACATGTACTGCAGGTTCTGTAATTTCTCGTCATAATGAAATTACCTTTTACCCCTTGACTACGTGTACAGCATCTAGTCCACAATTTCTTCATCCAACGGTGCGTCGTTTCACCGCACCTGCATATAAGGTCATCGTCTTCCTCAATCAATACTTCCACTCGCGCCGCACTTCTGTTCCTCTGCAAAAAATCCTCCATTGCTCTCATCGCTGCGCTCCTCCAAGCTCGTGCTGTTCTGCTCCATTCTAGTGGAAGCCATCACCCTCGCGACACACTAAGCATAGCACTCCAAAATCCCCAATGGCCACCGAAGATTTGGAGTGGGAGAGATCCAAGATCTCCAGCCAAGACATGAACCTGCTGAAGAAGCTGGGGTTCGCCAAGAAGAAAGACGCGCACGCTTCCCCCACGAGGAGAGCTACCCATCTCCTCCAATGGAGTACCGGGTTAGTTTGTTGATCATCTCATCCGCGGTCTTTCCCCCCTATCCATGAGTTTCTTCGAGGTCTTCTTTTTGTCTATGGGCTTCAGCTTCATCAGCTGACGCCCAATTCTATCCTGCACGTGTCGATTTTATCACATTGTGCGAATGCTTCCTCGGAGTCCAACCTAATTGGGCTTTGTGCGCATCTTCTGCCTCCGTCGTAATGGCTCCCATGGCGTCGCCTATAATATTGGCGGCGTCGTTATCTGTGTTCGTTCCGACATCGATTACTTCGACGTCAAATTCCCTGATTCCGTCCAAGGGTGGCGCAAGAAGTGGCTGTATGTGCACGAAGAAAGTTGTGATTCAGTAGAGTACAACATCGCCCCCTTGACGGAAAAACCAAAATTCTTCGCCGCCGCTCCTGGGATGCTGAAGCTACCGAAGAAGAGAAATTGGCGACAGAGGCGCTGATGACTCGCATCCGTGAGCTTCAGAGTACCCGTGGCAAGGAGCTATCGGGTATCCAAATCACAGCCTACTTCCTTAGGATTAGAGTGCAGCCTCTGCAAGCTCGAAAAAATCCCCTTTGGACGTATGCTGGTGATGAAGACGTCGAGAGGCTCTCCACAGATCTTCCTGCGAAGGACTTGGAGAAGCTGATTCGAAGAATCTCCAAGCTTAACAAGAAGGACACCGCCATCTTCTTGCAAAGTTAAGCCATTTTGTAGCACCAATCCTCTTCCCGAGGTAATTGTTCTTCAGCTATTATGCTGTCTTCCCGAATTATTTCTGTCGACCACTTTATTGATGACGAAATATAACTGCTTTGTCGATATTCGTTATATTTCACAGGGTCACCTTGTTCTATCTTCTCTTCCTCCCCTTCCCGAGGGTGGGGAAGTCGAAGAATGGGCTGTTGTCACCGACGACAACCAGGGTACTTCTCGCCCTGAAAGTGGAGTCGGGGTTCCCAAAAATCCGCGGCTTCTCTTGAAAAAGAGAATGAAACAGAGGTTACTTCGTCGACACGTCTCTCCCGCTGCTTCTCCAAAAGGCAAGAGGAAAAGGGATGAAACTATTGACTCTGGCGCCTCCAAAGCCGATACTTCCCGTGCCGAAAAGACTGCACCCGATGCCGGGAAGAAAGCTTTGGATCTTTACGATGCTGCTCTTATCAGCTCGTAAGTTTTTTAATGCACTATATTTTTCTTTGTCGATGTTTTTGAAATTGCTATTTTATCCTGTCGCTATATTTATTGCAGTGACGATGAAGAGGAAGATGCACCTATTGACGAGACTGCTCGAACGAGCACGTCTCGTACTTTAGTTGTCTCAGAAGCTCGTCCTGATGGCGACGAAACTTCACCTCCTCAACAAAACCCTGAACATCCAACACCAGCTGTGAGCCCCCAGGCTCCTTCCCCGAAGAGAGCCAGGGTAGAATCAACCAAGGAACCAACCATACTAGCTAGTTGTTCCTCGACTCCTTTGATGGAAGAAGTAAGTTATCTTCTTTGTTCTGTATTGGCTTCATTTTTCTGAACTTCCCTCTGTTTCTTCATGATGTCGAACTTTTCCACTTCTTATATTGATCCTCTTTTTATGATCTTTCTTTAGCCTTTCATGAAGGAGCTTATCCGTTTCGGTACCCAATTTATCGGGTACCGCGAATATGCCGTCAAACTTGAAGGTACCCCTTTTGCCTTTGTCGAAATATATTCAGTCACTATTTTTTGCTGCAGTACTTTACTCGCCTGTTTTATGTTGGCAGAAAAACTTGCGGAAGCTAACAAACGTGCTGACGCTCTTGCTGCTGAGCTAGAGCAAAGCGAAACGGCACGCATGAAAGCTGAAGCAGATGCTGCTACTGTCGAGGATCTTCAAAAGAGACTCGACGACGCAAAAAAGGCTCTAAGTGAAAATGTAGCTCAGCATTCTGCTCGCAAAGAAGAAATCCTTAGTCGACTGGAGTCGCAGAGTCGACGTTTTGTTAGTAAGTGTCCACACCCTTGCTGCTTTCTTGCATCATGTTTTGGTCCCTTTTTTCCCTGTGATGAACTCTTTTTTATGCTTTAAGCAGGGAGAACACACCAAGAGTATGAGCTGGAGAATCCTGAAGGTGACCAGCTCCTTGATGCGCTTTCCCTCCTTGAAATCCATGGTACTGAAGCTCGTGACGGCCTTGCTGAAGCTGAGATTGGCCTGTCACGGCTTTTCCCCTATTTTTTCAAGAAGAAGGAGGAACCCGCAATCTTCATTGATCTCGCCAAGTGCTTCACTTCTCAAGAAGACCTTGGACTCCAACTTTGCCAAGAAGGGTTAAAAGTTGGAGTCGAAGGTACAATGGCCTTGGTTGCTAATAGCCAACAAAACGTCGACTGGGCAAGGGTTGGCGACGCAGAGGATATCGAGACGAAGAAATGGCAGTCGCTAATTAAAGCGGCGAAACCCAACTCGAAGAAGATCCTTGCCACCCTTGGATATAAGCCAGCGCCTGCTCCGAGTTCTTCAAAGCCGGAGGTCAAGTAGACCACTTTGCTTTTTTCCTTTTAGTTTCTCCCCTCTTTTGGCACTGTCGCCATAGTGTTCTTGGCGGTGGCTGCTTCAGTAGTTGTCTATAGGTCCTTCTTTTGTAATAGACATGTACATACTTTCAGAATGAATGGAAATCTATCTTTGCTTAATGATTGATGTCGAAAATTTTGTTTTCAGTTGATTTTTGACAACTATACTGCAACTTCTGGTCCTTCCGAGGTTTTTCCTTCATCCCATTTGAAGAAAAAGTCTGTCGGTGTCGAATTTGTTGAGGATTCGTCGGGTAAAGACTCAGCACAAGATTTGGAAGAGCTTCGGCAACTCCAATCTACGAAGAGGCAGTCGCTTATGCTCATGGAACAATCTCGGAAATCCTCTGAGAGGGAAATGGTTGCACTCCAACAGGCTCAAGATGCCATAGCTGAAAAGGACTCCGCGGTTGCTGAGGCTGCGCAGCTACATCTCGAGAGAATTTTATGCTTCACTGCTGACGATGCTAGCTTGGATATGGCAGGTGTGCTTCATTATCTTTGCCATGCTTTATTTTTCTTTTTTGCTTGTCTCCTCGTTGCCTGCTGATTCTTTCAAAAATAGGTTCCTTTTTGGATGCTACAACCGAAGATGAATGTGTCGAAGCTCGCTCCAATGCACTTCTCAAGCTTGCGCGTGATCATGGTTCAAATTTTTGGGGCACGCCTGAACGGACTCGCCGATCGTCAGGTTTCAGGATCGCGCCTTCAGGTTCGCGATATCTCGACTTTTGTACAAGGACCTTGTCTCTGGTCTATGGCACCATGTTTCCTCGTAATAAGATGCCAGAGACTCTTCCTGCTTTAATGGACAAATTTCGGGATGCTCCTCGAATCCACGGCTTTGTGCGGGCCCAATTAGCTGCTGGCGCAAGGTTTGCTATGATCATGATAAAAATCTGCTACCCGAAGTTAGACGTGGGTCAAGTTGTTCCAAAGTGCCTGGCCAAGATGGCGAAGAGGAGGAAGAACTTCAGCAAATATGACGACGTTGTGACCCCTGTTGCCGAATATATGATGGATGAACTTCTTCGGATGGACGCCGAATTCTTCGTGAAGGGCAGCTATGCTGAACATAGCACTCGCGCTATAAATAATGAACGGTTGACGATAGATAATATACTTGGCAACCCTTGAAGTTTTGTTGCTCCAAAGATTGTGTCTTGTATGTAGTAAACATAATCTATATTGTAAGGTCACTATATTTTTGTTTTTCAATGCCAAGCCCCCGGGCGTTTTGATGGCGATGTTTTCTTTTTATAATGCGAGGTTGTCCCAAGGCAAGATAAATTATATTTGTGTACTATTTTTGCGGGCGCAAGCCCCCGAGCTTTATGTTGACCGCTTTTTGGCGACACCTTTTTATTTTGGCGAGGTACTTTATACCAAGGCGAGATATTTTGCAAGTTGTATTTGTCGGCACTGTGTATATATATATTGTATCTTCTGGGTAGAAGCCCCCGAGCCTGTCGAAAAGATATATAATTCCACTATCTTTATTATATTGCAGCACCGCGACCGCCTCATTAAAAACCTTTCCCGGCCCCACTCGTCCCGAAAAGGAAAAGAGTGCGTCCGAAAACTCGCGGGCGTTTCAGTACATTGTATGCTTACAAAGGAGACTATATTTCGCATCTAAGCGTAAAAACGCCTGAGCACCACGTTCCAAGGTTTTGCTCAGCAATCCCCGTCTTCTTGTCCTTGATTCTGTATGCTCCTCCTTCGATTACCTCTGTGACGATGTAAGGTCCAAGCCATCAAGTTTTTCATGGCTTTTTTGATTGAGTCGTAAAACCAAGTCCCCAACTTGAAAAGATCTTGGTCGCAATCGTCGACTGTGGTAGTTTTTCAGGTCCTGTTGGTATTTGGTGACTCGTGATAATACTTCATCTCGAGCCTCATCAAGTGCGTCGACATCATCCTCCAAAGCTCTCTCGAAGTTTCTTCGTCATATTCTGTAACTCTTGGAGAATCATGCTCTATTTCTATAGTACTGCTTCACTCCATGGACCAGAAAATGGCGTCTCCCGCGTCGCCGTGTTTGGTGTTGTTCGGATACTCCACAACACACTTGGCACTCCTCCGGCCAAGTATGCCGTGCTTTTTCCAATGGTCCTAACGGCGCTTCTTGATACCATTGCAGATGATGCCATTGGCTTTCTCGACTTGACCGTTGGTCTGTGGATGTGCAACAGACGCAAAACTCAATTTAATGCCCACTTCTGCACAATATGCTTTGAACTCCTTGGATGTGAAATTACTGCCATTGTCTGTGACGATGCTATGGGGAACTCCAAATCGAAAGACAATGCTTTTCACAAACTTGATTGCCGACGCGCCGTCCGGTGAATTTATCGGCTTTGCTTCTATCCACTTGGTAAATTTGTCGACGCAACGAGCATATACTCATATCCTCCTGGCGAAGCTTTGTGTAGCTTTCCCAACATATCGAGACCCCATTGAGCAAAGGGCCAAGATAATGGGATTGGCATCAGTTCTGCTGCCGAAGAGTGAGGTTTTGCGGCAAATCTCTGGCACGTGTCGCAAGTTCGCACTATTTCCTTCGCGTCCTCAATTGCTGTTAGCCAATAGAATCCTGCCCTGAAGACTTTGGCCGCGATAGCTCGACTGCTTGCGTGATGCCCGCATATTCCTTCGTGTACATCTTTCAGGATTATCCTTCCTTCTTCGAGTGTGACGCACCTCTGTAGTACACCCGAAATACTTCGCTGTACAACTCCCCTTTGATCACAGTAAAGGCTTTAGATCGTCTAATTATTCGCCTTGCTTCCACTGGATCGTCGGGTATTGTTTTCCTTAGGATGTATGATATGTACGCCTGCATCCATGGAATTTGCACCATCATGACTAACTCTGTTCTCTTCTTCTTCTTCCAATGATTCTTTGGTGACACTCGAGGGTTTTTCTTCCTTCTCCTTCTTTTTTGTTTTCACCGGCTTTGTTGATCTCTCGCTTATTTCTTCCCAAAACACTGGAGGAATCGCGAGACATTGCGACCCGATATTTGCAAGAACATCGGCTTCATCATTGCTCAACCTGCTGATATGGTTTACCTCGCATCCATCAAACGGCCTTTTCTAGATCATTATACATCTCCTTGTATGCTATCATACTCTCGTTGACTTCATCACATTGATTCATAACCTGTTGTGCTACCAACTGTGAGTCACCGAAGATTTTCAGTCGGGTTGCACCGCAGCTTTCGCCATCTTCATCCCGTGTATGAGAGTTTCGTATTCTGCTTCGTTGTTAGACGCGTTTAGGAACGTCATCCGTAGGACGTACTTCAATTTGTCGCCTTCAGGTGATACTAGTATCACGCCTGCTCCAGCGCCTTCTAACCTTTTGGACCCATCAAAGTTCATAGTCCAGGTTCTCGATAAATCTGGAGGCCCGTGTTTTGTAGCTCCATCCACTCGGCGATGAAATCTGGTAGGATTTGTGACTTTATTGCTTTTCTTTTCATATGTGATGTCCCGAGGGAAAAGCTCTATTCCCCAAAGGGAGACACGACCCGTAGCTTCTGGGTTATTTAGTATATTTGACAGAGGAGCTTCATTGACCACTATTATTGGGTGCGCCAAAAATAGTGTCGCAATTTTCTTGCTGTCGTAAATACTCCATACGCCAACTTCGGTATTGGGGGTACCGCTGTTTTGAGGGCGACAATACTTCACTGATAAAATATACTGGCCTCTGTACTCCATGGAGTTTTCCTTCTTCCTCCCTTTCGACCACCAGGGCCGTGCTGACCACTTGAGGCGTGGCTGCAATGTATAGTAGGAGGGGTTCCTTCTCTTTAGGCGCCACCAAGATTGGTGGTGTCAAAATTGTGCGCTTGAGATTCTCGAAGTCTATCTGCTTCTTCGTTCCATTGAAATTTCTCTCCTTGTTTGATCAATGCATAGAACGGGCAAAGGTTTTTCTCCCACTGGCACGAATCGCTTAAAGCTGCGACTCGCCCCGTCACCTGTTGTATTTCTTTCAACTTTGTCGGCTTCCCATAGTTACGATGGCCTTTATTTTCTCTGCGATTGGTCTCAATCCCTCTTGTGCCGATACTAGGAACCCGAGAAGTTCTCCAGCAGGAACACCAAAAGAGCATTTTGTCGGGTTCAGCTTAAGGCAGAACTTGTCGAGGTTGTCGAAGGTTTCTTTCAAATCCTCGATCAGTGTTGTCCCCTTTTTTGATGTTATCACGACATCGTCAATATAGACTTGTACATTTTTTCCAATCTGTGTCGCAAGGCACTTCTGCATCATCCGCTGATATGTTGCTCCCGCGTTTTTTAGACCAAAGGGCATTGTTCTATAGCAGAACACGCCGTAAGGTGTTATGAATGCTGTCTTTGCTTCATCATCTTCTTTTAATCTGATCTGGTTATAACCAGAGTACGCGTCCAAGAAGGAAAGACGTTCACATCCTGCCGTAGAGTCGATGATTTGATCGATCCTTGGGAGGGGAAAGTGATCCTTAGGACAGTGTTTATTGAGACACGTAAAGTTGACACACATGCGAAGGACTTTCGTGTTTTTCTTCGGCACCATCACTGGGTTAGCTACCCATGTGGCTTCTATAGATATCTCTTTAATAAAACCAACATCTTTGAGTCGATCTATTTCTGATAGCATAGCTTTGCGGTTTGGTTCCGAAAAACGCCGCAAAGGTTGTTTGATTGGTCTCGCGAGAGGATCCAAGTTGAGGTGGTGCTCGGCAAGTTCCCTAGGTACTCCTGGCATGTCACCTGGACACCATGCGAAGATTTTCCAATGCTCACGGAGGAACTCGACGAGCGCGCTTTCCTATGCGAGATCCATGTTTGTCGCAATGGATGTCGTTTTTTTGGGTCCTGTCGGGTGGATTCGCACCCTTTGAATCCTTTGCGTATTAAAGGTTGGTTCCGAGTGGTCTCCCGTATCCGGCAGCACATCATAATCGTGAGCCTTGGTGCCATATATTCTCGCTTGCATCCGAAGGTTTCTCGATAGTCGATGAAAATCCCCTGTCGCACTTATCAGCTAGTGCGAAACTTCCATTAATTGTGATTGGTCCCTTAGGTCCAGGCAACCTCCATAACAAGTACGTGTAATGAGGTACCGCCATAAACCTGGCATATGCTGGTCGTCCCAACAGGGCGTGATATTGCGACGGGAAATCCACAACTTCAAACTCCAGATTCTCTATCCTGTAATTCTCTCGGGTCCCAAACTGAACATCGAGATTGATCTTGCCCAGCGGATAACTTGGCTTCTCTGGCGTGATCTCATGGAAATGTGTGTCAGTTGGTTTTAGATTTGCTAGGGATATGTTCATCTTCCTCAATGTATCTGCATACATAAGGTTTAAGCTGCTGCCACCATCTATAAAAACTCTCGACACATCAAAACCAGCGATTATTGCGGGTAAGATGAGTGCGCATTGCCCTGGTCGTGAGGAACTTGCCGCGGATGATCCGCAATTGTGAAGCCAATGTCTTGCCCCACCAATTTAGGTACTCAACTGTTGGTGGAGGTATCTTTGCCATGAACACTTGTCATGAGATTACCTTCTCGCCCGATGGCCTAGCACTGAATCATCGAGACCGCACCATTGGAGTTGGGGTCAACATATGGAGGTGGGTGTGGAGCTGCCGCTATTCTGAGCTGGTGCCGATTTTCGTCCGTAATTGCGGGAGGAGGTGGTAGGTGAATCTCACTCCTTGGTCCCTGGGGGTTTCTATTCGTTGCTTGGGCATTGGCGATCCCTGCGGCTTGCAACATTGCTTGGAAATTGCGACAATCTTTCTGGAGATGACCTGACCTGTCTTTTTCCATTATTGTCGAGATAGAAGTGCATCTGACAGGCCCGTTCATCATTTCTTCGGGAGACACATAAGGTCTTGGAACCTTGGTCCACTATTTTGCCTGTTACCACGGAAATCACCTCTCGAGTCACTTTGCTGCTCATTACTCCTTTGGTAATCATCTCGACTATTCCCTCCAGAATTTCTCTAAACCAACATATATGGCCAGGAGCATCATTATTGTAAAACTGGCGAGAAAATCGCCTTCTATTTTGAAAATTTCGACCGCGATCCTCCTCTGGTGACCTATGTCGCTTGTTGTATATCGCGTCTTCTCCATCTTCCCACTTGTTTGCTATCTCCATCAGTGATGATATTGTCTTAGGGTTGGTTCTCCTAAGTCCTCGACGAAATCTCCTCGTCGAATTCCTACCACGAACGCGTCTATTGCTCTCTCGTCATATATCTTCTGCCGAGTTTTTAATAATGTTCCACCTCTCGTATATATTTTCTCATTGATTCGTCGTGTTTCGTCGACACGCCCTCAGCTCTTCCAATGACGCAGTTTCTGTGGATCGGAAATTCCTCACGAAGATATCCTCAAAACTATCCCAACTGTCGATGGAACCTGGGGAAGTTTCTTTATCCAAGATCGCGCGGCACCACTCAAGTGAACTTGGATACTTTGCATGGCCGTTGCTCTGGTTCCTCCTATCAACTTCACCATCTCAAGGTAATCAACGAGCCAATCCTCCCTGCAGGCCGTCGAATTTCTTGAAATTTTCGGGTAACTTAAACCCTTTCGGGACTCGAGTCTTTGAACTCGTCTCGTAAAGCACGGGAGCCCACACATATCTTCGCCGGCAACTTCTGGTGAATGCTGATGTTCTCTTCTTCCTTGTCGCGCTCTATCCACCCTTACTTGAGTTGTTGTGTCTCTTGCTCCACTTGTTCTCGGTGGATCTTGCACCGCTGCGGTGGGTCGTGGACTATTTTGCCTAGGAATTCCTTCGGGAGGCGTGGCTGTGAACACTGTTCCCATAACTCCAACTCCATCCATTGCCATATTAAACAATGCTTCTCCCTGTCCCTCAGGTGGTCCGGACGCGAGGATATAAGCTATGCTGCCATGTATCCAGCTTCGGTGTTTTCGGGATGATATTTCCCCTTGTATCAATCGTCATGAAGGACATGTCGAGATTTTGAATTATGTTTCCTCTTTCTTCTTCAGGTATATTTTGCAGCCGAGATCTTGCTCTCCTCCGAGCGTCTCTATGACTATCTCCCGAAGTTTCGATTGTCGTGAGCTCCGCTCGACGCCTGCTTGACGCGGAGGCTGCCTCTTTCTTCTATTCAGGGATGCTGTCTGTTTTTCCAGCTCCCTACTCACACGAGCAAGTCTATATTGATAGGCTTGTAATTCTTCTGCAGTAGCTGTTGTGTTCATTGGTTCTGATCCGTCCATGGCTCTTGCGGCCCTATCCCACGCTGCTTGCGGAAGTTGAACTCTTTCGCGAGGTGAAGACCCGACATATTTAGTGCCTAGGCCTCTTCTGAGATGAGAGGGATCAACGTATGGATTTCCCAAATCGTCAAAATCCTCTGACGTCTCCGTTTGTGCTCGGTTTGTCTCTTCGATCGCATAGATCTGATGATATTTTGAGTATTGATTTTTGTCAGGATTGGTGACACCATCATAGAGATTGGTGAAGACCTTTCCAATGGCAGCAGATTTGTCGATGAAGTTGAAGCTGTCGACGCTATCGGAGTCGCTGCTTATAACGGAGTCCGCAGACGACTCGAAGGATGTGTCGCTGAAGATCTTGGCGAGCTTTCCGCTTGCCTTAGTGTCGATGAAGCGTGGCGACGAAAGCTCTTCATCACTCGATGAAAAGTCAGAATCGATCGCTGAAAATTCCGACGAGATCGGAACTTCGAGACGATAGGATCCTTCCTTGTTGACGCCAAATCGGAATTCTCCGAACGTCATGACGATGGGCTCCTCCAGATAGGCACATGCATCCAAACGGGAGCGGGTGAGGAATAAAATCGACTAGATCAGTTTTTTCCCGTTTACCTCGATCCATCGCATTGCTTGCCACCGACGAAGTCAACGATTCTGGACGTGCCATAGAGATCAGCTCCTTGCAACCTCTAATTCCCACAGACGGCGCCAATTGACAAAGGATTAATAAGTCAATGCCTACAGATTGTAGACTAGGGTTTTTCTGGAAGTAGAAGGCAAGTAGATCTCGAAGGTTTCAGCCGAAAAGTACTCGCTGATTGTAAAAACTAGGGTTCTGTTGACAATAGATTTGATCCTTTCTTTGTCCCTCGAACCCCCTTATATAGGCGGTGGAGCCGAGGGCTTTCGTAATACACAAGTTACAGAGTTCAGGAGGGTTTCGTACCCGTCCCGTAAGATTACAAGTCTCTATATTTCCTAATACAATCTATCTTTCCTTAACACTAAATGGGCTTCCGAATCTTCTTATTCTTCGAGTCCCGGGCCTTCGGTAAACCCCGGGTACCATCTTCGGCAGGCCCATTGGGGATGCCTATGTCAATTGGCTCTAGTAATACCTTGTTATCACCTCCCTAGTTGTAGGATACCTTATACCTAAATACCCCCCTTGTTGTTTGATGTTTAGCATCATATCACTTGTTGTAGCCTTGATCATGATACTTGAACTATAGGTTGGGAACCCCTCGGAAATGCTTATGCAAATGTTTTGAAAACCATGGGAAGAATTGGTCTTGCTCAAGTGTAAGTTTTAAGTGGAAATGATTTGTTGTACCTTGGAAAAATGTTACAAGGATGTTTTGTTGGTGAGAACAAAATGGGGGGAAATGATTTCAAGAGCATTGCGTATAAGTGTTCGCCAAACCAAGTTTTACCCGCGCAACCACATTATCCTAAAGTGGGCACGGGCTTAGTCCATAGTTTGTTGAAGCTGGCGTGGGACACCTCACAACTCTGTAGGAGGGTCACGATGGCCCTTGACACTGGGTTGCGCTCTGGAGGAGGCAATACACTGTAGTTCCCTACAGCCGGAAGATTACTGGGGGTCTTCTGTCGTGGCGCCGGAGACATGCTCAAATAGGGAGATGTGCTGCCGGGGTGCCGGGAAGGTTAAGCCCACAGGGAAAGACTCATGCCAGGGGAGATAAGCGAAAGACTTGACTGATTATCCGAGACTCGCATACCCTTGTATGACGAACCGGGGATGATCCCGGCGGATTTATCGGTTCTTGTGGGAAAAGTGTGCAAACTCTAGAGTGTAAATCTATTCGAATAGCCGCGTCCGCGGTCATGGACGGTTGGAATGGCCATACTTAACCTGGGCTGGTTTTGTTTTAGAATTGGTTTACAAAGGAAAAGAGGAAGTTGTTTTCGGTGTACCGGAAGGGTACGGAGGGAAAAGGAAAGGTTGGGTGGTCATATGGAGATGACCGGGAAGGAAAAATAGGGTTACCCCATCCTAGTGGTTTTAAGTCTAAAAATTCTTTTGAAGAATCTTTTTCAACAAAGATATAGAGATGCTATATCCACAAGAGAAAGCATCTCTTCCACACATGCTATATTCACGAGAGAAACTATCTCTCAACTTGTCGCCATAGACTAGCGCCTTTTTCCTTGCTACTGCCATATATGCATCCCTTACCTTTCGTGATGGTTTGCGAGTACAATTCCAATGTACTCACGGCTTTGTCCCTAGCTATTTACTTGGCCAGACTATGAGGAGGTTTATGAAGACGAAGGAGGTTTCTATGACGGCTATGCGACCTAGGACGTTCTCCCAGTCAGCTGCCTGTAGGGTTTAAGGCATGACTGGGGCCCGATGACGCTGATTTGTATCCGCTGCTATGTTAGTTTGAATTCAGCCCGAAGTGGCAATTTTTGTAAGACTGGGTCTAAGGACCGTGTTGTAAGATTTTAAATTCGGTATTGTAATGGATGATGTAATCTTTGTTATCAGTTCGGTTATGTGCTCACGGTACACTAATCATGGGATTGTGAGTTGTATACATAACGGGTATTTTGGACAGCTAGTCCTGGGTCCCCATAGAGCTGGCACCACCGGGGACGAGGCCTCTTGGGGTACTGCGACGGGAGCACGCCGCATCGGAGCCAGAGGGCCTCCAAAGTGGCACAAAGGCCTAGAGGAAGATGAACGCCTTTCGCCAACAGGAAACTTGGAGAGCAGAAGCACCCGCTACCGGCGACCAGGGTGGGAGCAGCCGCCTTCCGGCCATCAAGGTAGACGACATCCATGTCACCGAGGATTCACTCCCAACAGAGATGTAGAGTGGCCGCCTCATCGGCCCGAAATCATAGCAGCAAACAAGAACCGCTGCGCATAAACTCCACAGAGCAACCTCCCAAACTTCCCTTGAGGAATCTGCAGTCGTCAGACCGCTTCACCGCCCGCCACCATGACGGCCTGCAAGAACACGACCAGGAGAAGCAGGATCCTCACGAACCACAGCCTTATTCATGGAGATACCTACGCTTGTCCACCTCGCGTCCAACTCCGAACTCCAGAGAACAGAGGTGTGGAAGAAGAGCCCTGTCCAACACCAGAACTGGCCAAGAACCAGTGCACAACTCCAAACCTCCACAAGGAAGATAAACGGCATAAGGCCAAACCTAAGTCTAATCCTAACGATTGTTGTGCAAGGGTGGAACCCTCACCTTCTCGTCGCTGCAAACGCCTAGAGTAGATCGTTACCGGGTAGGATATGAGTACCGTAGGTTTTAGCTTTTCCCCGGAGGAAGACGAGCCCGCCGGCGTAGACATGGCAACGACGGCGGTGCGTGGGTGAACGATTGTGGCGCGGTGGTACTTCCCGTCGATCGCGCTGAACCTAGATCGGTAGGTCTATCTGGGGCAGTGGAAGCTAGGGCAACCTCGTGACGAGTGCCACCGCCCCCACCACTCTATATAGCGCATACGACAGGGGCCCACTAACCAGATGAACGGTTTGGCACCCCGATCAGGGCGCGGTCAAAGGGCACGTCGAGCCATTGGGCTCGTACGTGGTGGAGATCATCCTAACATTCTCCCCTTTGATCTCAACTTTACTTTTAACTTTATACTTTCATTTTATTTGTTTCATTTTGGATCAGTCCATAGGGCATGTTTCATCATCACAGCTCTATTGCCGATAGAATCAGACAGCCACAATACACTTCTCTATTTTGAAACAAATTATTTTTATTTTTTGGGCCTCTTATGATCCAGGATAGGTAAGACTTTCCCTTAAACCCATGCCGCTACGTGTTACTTGAACACACTGGGTGGTAAGCCTTTCGTTAGCGGATTCACAAGCATATCTTTTGTCCTTATATGCTCGAGACTTATAGTTTGATCTTGGACCTTGTGTTTCACAACATAATACTTAACCTCAATCGGTTTCGTAGCATTACTCGACTTGTTGTTGTGAGCATAAAATACTGCAGGCTCATTGTCGCAGTACATCTTTAGTGGTTTGTCAATACAATCTACCACTTTCAAGTCGGGTATAAATTTCTTTAACCATAATGCCTGCCCCGTTGCTTCATAACATTCTATAAATTATGCATGCATCATGGATGATGAAACTATCGTCTGTTTGAAGCTTCTCCACGAAATAGCTCCCCCTGCGAGAGTGAATACATATCCAGATGTGGATTTTCTATCATCTTTATCTCCCGCAAAATCTGCATCTGAATACCCTCTTATTTCTAGGGAATCAGATCTTTTGTATGTTAGCATGTAGTTCTTTGTGCCTTTCACATAGCGCAATTCCTTCTTTACCATTTTCCAGTGTTCAAAACCTGGATTTTCTTGATATCTACCGAGTACTCCGGTGATAAAAGCTAAGTCAGGGCGAGTGCACACTTGTGCATACTGTAGGCTTCCAATGGCCGAAGCATATGGAACCGCTTTCATTTGATCGAGCTCGTATTGATTTTGGGGACTTTGAAATTTCCCAAAACTGTCGCCCTTGACTATAGGGGCAGGTGTGGCATTGCTCTTATGCATATTATACTTAGTTAGAATCTTTTCTAAATAAGCCTTTTGCGATAGTCCTAATACTCCATTTTTCCTATCTCGGTGAATTTCTATGCCCAAAACATATGATACTTGACCAAGATCTTTCATATCAAAATTTGAGGACAAGAACTTCTTTGTTTCTTGCAGTAGACTAACATCACTGCTGGCAAGCAGAATATCATCCACATACAATATTAGGAAAATATATTTCCCACTTTTAAACTTTGCATAAACGCAGTTGTCCTCAATATTTTTATTAAATTCAAATCTCTTAATTGTCTCATTGTACTTTAGATACCACTGTCTGGAAGCTTGCTTAATCCATAAATGGATTTTTTTAGGCGGCATACCATTTCTTCTTTGCCTTCCATGATAAAACCCTTAGAGCATCTCCATTCGCGTCCCCCAAAGCGTCCCCCAAAGGGATTTGGGGCGCGCCGGACAAAAAAAACCTTCCCAGCCGCGTCCCCCAAAGCCGCTTGTCCGCGCGCCCGATACGTGTTCGGCGCCCCCGAGCCCGTCCCCGTCCCCCAGGGACGTCGGGCACGGACACAACGAAAGCGAGGCGGGCTCCCACATGTCGGCGACTATTTCCATAAACCGTTGGTTCGCGCCTTTTTTTCTCATTGCTCCTTCCCTCCCGCGCCTCCCACCCCTCCGCCGCCACTGGATTTGCCGGCCGTATCGACTGCTGATCTCTTCTGAGAGTCGGCACCGTCGCGCGGCCGCACTCCCGCCGGTCGTTCAACCGCGCTCGTTGCGTCCTGAACCGCGTCAAAACGCCCACCTCCGCCACACACAAGGTGCTCGACGGCTTAGCGGTAGGCGCGATTGGCCGCTGTTCGTTGCTCATCTGGCCGCGGCGCAATCTTAACCATTGATTTTGCTTCGACATGGATAGCGACGACGAGATGCTTGCCTTGCTGCTGGAGGACGAGCAAGCCTTCGACGACGACCTCCGGGAGCATTTGCTGATCATCGCGTCCCTCAAGGACATGCTTGACGCCGAGGCGGAGAAGAGGAAGAGGCCGCGCCGCGGAGAATCAAGGCCGGGGAGAAAGAAGTCCAAGCCTCGGCAGAGGATGGAGGGGCATACCATGCGGCACAACGACTACTTCGCAGATGATGCAACACATGCCGACAATTTTTGGCGCCGGTACAGGATGAGCAAGGGTCTGTTCATGAATATCCTCCACGGCGTTCGAGAGTTCGACCCCTACTTCAAGCTCAAGCACGACGCTGTAGGCATCTGGTTCTCGTCGATTCAGAAGTGCACCGCCGCCATGAGGATGCTTGCATTCGGAGCACCTGCCGATACACATGACGACTACCTTCGTGTTGGAGATATGCCCAAGAGGCAATAATAAAGTGGTTATTATATATCTTTATGTTTATGATAAATGTTTATATACCATGCTATAATTGTATTAACCGAAACATTGATACATGTGTCGTGGTATCGTCACGGCATATGCTACGGGGTAGCTAAAGAGAGGTGGTTCCTGTATGGGCGTCGACGGTATCCGGATGCGGGATTGGTACACAGACACGGTGATGTACCCGGGTTCGGACCCCTGTAGCACCCTACCTTTTAATAAAGGCAAGATACCTGTGTATAGTGCTATTCCCGGGATCACTGATAGCACACACATTACAAAATATAGTAATCATTGCAATAGTATCAAATTACTACATCGTTGATCCAAAGGATAATGTAAAACCTTACAAATTGCATAGTCACATGGACTAGCTGAACAATATTCAGAACATACACAGCGGAAAGTAAATCATCAATGAGCCTTCATCATCTTCATGTGCCACAGGCAGTCATGTTGGAATGTAGACTCGAGATCCTACCACGTACTTCTCCTCAGAAAATCCTGCACGTTTGAATATGCAGCCCCACGAATGGAGGTCAGTACAATGATGTACTGGCAAATGACACTTATATGGTGGCAGTTTTGGGCATGACTAGCTACATGATATTTGGCAAGTGGAGTTTAGGCAAATTTTGCATAAAGCCAATTTTATCCTACCTTTTATTTTAAAAACAAAACTTTTGCAAAACCCGTAATTGTCATAAACAGCACCATGGTTACATCTCCCAGGTACTATTCGACAGTTGCTACTCAAATTTTAACTTATTCAGAAAAGGTGATGAGATTCTTCCGTACATTCCCTGCCTAGAAAGCTCAAATTGTCCATAACCGAGGACACGGCTAAGATCTTAGGTTTACTCTCGAGAGGTTGTGCACTTTCACCTTACGACCCACCCTTCCCAAGAGAAGAAATGAGACAAGATCTTTCAGAAGGAGGTTTCCGCCATAACTAGCTAGACCCGTTCCCGTTGGGTTGCAAGCCCCATCATCATGTCTAGCAACAAGCTTGACCTCACAACTTACTTAATTCCGGCAGAGCCCATAATACCATAAGGCTGCACTGGAAGCTAACTAAAACATGGACGACATATTAATCTCTTTAATCCTGAGTGGCCATCCACAAGTGCACCCTCAGGCGAAGACAACCACAATGTGGCCCTGAGTAGCCACTCAACTTACGCGCACCCTCAGGCGAAGACAACCACCTAGTGGCCCTGAGTAGTCGCCCACCAATCAACCAATCCACCCAGGTGTTTCATTTAGGGTTGTTAATTTTAATTCTCAATACTCACAATCCAATTAATCAAAACAGCAGTGGCATTTTGTTATTGCTAGGCATACTAAGAATACTAGCAATGGTTCAAGGGTGGCTACACACTACTAGGACATGATAGGCATAGCATAATTTTCGAAATCAAAATCCTACCATGCATACTAGTTTGAAAACACTAATGCTTAATAAAAATAAATAGGAGTTGAGCGTCACTTGCTTTTTGGTAGTCGAAGCGCGTTCACTTCTCTTAATCAAAATACGTGCCTCTCCGTACAACTATAACATAGAATATAGCACAACATAACACATCATTCAACAACAACACCATAATCAAACAAGGCAACAATCGGAAATCGCTCTATGATACTAAGGTGTGGCATGAGGTCTGGCTTGCAAGATATGGCGACGAGAGTTTGGACGGAAAGTCACATGATTAGAAAGAATTGGATAATCTAAGATATAATTGAAGAATATTTATGCTTTACAAAAGCATGAAAAGAATTCGAAACGGCTTATGTGAATTGAATCACATAGATGACAAATAGTGCAACAACAATACTACTGAATAAGTGTGACAACAATTACTCAATAGTATGAATTACACATAGGCTTGGGTATGGACCAATGACATATGAAAAGTACTCAATTTACTCATTTGTAAGTTGAATAGTTTAAAACTAATTCAAAGGGGTGAATTTTTTGGATAGACACGATATTGGTTCAAGGTAAGGTGTCTAGTGGTATTGGTGTGTGGATGCGATCATAAGTTTCACCTTCACAAAAGAATCATGTTGAGAAAGGCTTATAGAAATCGATAATGGATACATACTCAAATTCTCATATTTGAATTTGAATATTTGCAAAGTGATTCAAATATTTTGGACGGTGGTGCTATTGGATGGAGTACTGCATAACAAGACTTATGCAATTGATATAGTGTGACAACACTTATCAAAGTAGCACAAGGTCACACACAGCATTGGATATGAAGTAATGATATATTGAACTACTCAAATAACTCAATTATTATTTGAATAATATGAACTAGACAACAAGGGGTAAGCTTTGCATTATCTGTGAACAAGATAAAGAATTATAACTGGTCCTGAAAGATGGGTATGAGCATAAGAATCATTTGGCTAAAGGACATATGTTGAAGTCAGTCATAGGATTGCACTTTTCACGAAAAGTCAATAGAAGAAGTTTTCCGGATAGAAGAACTTTCTACATGAAAGTTGTAGAGAATTCTATTACAAGCGTATCGCCAAAAGAATCTCTCGGAAAAAGTTTGTAGGATTTATTTTATAGACAATGTTGCGGATCAAAGGGATACCGCGAAAATAAAGTGGACGAAACTGCCATGCAAAACGTCTAACATGATCTACGTGATTTGCTGATTCCAGCGGTATAAGGTTTGTCGAAATCCGACGGATAAAACTTAAGATATGAATTTTACAAAACTAAATAGAAGCGGTTACAATTCTATTGGTGTACGAAAAATTGTCCGAACAAGTTGGTCGGATGGCAAAACTTGTACACGAAAGTTGTAGAGAAACTAATTACAAACTTAATGGAAGAACCACTATTCTAAACGAAGGTGTAGATCTAACGAAATAAAATTACGAAGTTGCGTACACATAATCTATGAAAAAAGCGAAAAATAGAAAAATAGAATTATTACCGAGCGAGGATGCCATCGAGTCGCGGCGTTTTTCTATGTTGCGTCGCAAATAGCAGCGTCGGGGTGCCAGGAAAGAGCAGCCTTCCTGCGTGCTGCGTGGGAAAAAAGAGGGACGCCGGGCGCTGGTGATGTGCCTTCTCGAGGTCACCAGGGCATTATTTATAGGCTGTAGGTTGAAGCAAATTTATTTCAAGAGTCGATGTGGGACTAAAAGAAAAGCAAAAGAATATGCTGCGTGCGTGCGTGAGCGGGGCGTGCACGCGCGGGAGCTGGGCTGGGGGCAGGGGGAGCTGGGCCCGGGCGAGGTGGTGGGGAGGTGGGCCGGGGTGAGCGTCGCGGCGCTGGCTGCTGCGCGCGGGCGGTGGCGCGCGGGGCGAGGCGGCCTGGTGGGCTGCGGCGGCCTTGGGCCGCACAGTCGGCCGCGCCCTTTTTTTTATATTATTCTTTTGTTTAACAAAATTGGAAATACATATTTGGAGGCTCAAATAAAATCGGAAAAATACAAATGAGGTACCGTTGGATTCGTTATGAAATCTACTTTAATGTGAAATCAAATTTGGAACAAAAATATAAACTTTATAAAACTAAAATTTTACAAACATGTCTATGTGGCTATAGTGCCCTTTTAATGTTTTCTCAAATATTTATAAGTTTCAAAATCTCCGAACAAAATAGAGTATTATTAGAAAATCTTTTGAAAAACCAAGGTTTATGAAAACTATATATTTTTGCAAAAACCTTTTTAATATCCATTTGTGAAAATAAAATAATCATTATATACATTTGTTATATATGTTTGATTTTGAAAATACTTTAAAACCAAAAGTCTTTGAAAACACTATTTTGAAATTTAACTTGTAAATAATTTTAAAAAGTTTCAATTCTTTGTGAAATTTCAATCAATTTCAAACAATCAAGCATTAAACTTATTTTTATTTTACATTCCAAAATTTAGAAAATTTCGGGATGTGACAGACTACCACCCTTAAAAGAAATCTCGTCCTCGAGATTTGAGAAAGGCTAGAAATAAAAGGTTTTGGGTTCAGGTCTTCTAATGGGTTCATGCTCACTATTGCTTCTTTTTGGAACATCTCCGAGGATATTTGGAAGTCAACCTTGGGTTTTGAAAAGGTTACACTAAACCATATACGATCATACCAGCCACTATATCCATTCATATGAGGGCACTCATCCCATTGGTATTATCTTTTACTTAAGAACACTTGGTCATGGGGAACTCCTTATGATACCTTCTCAAATACCATCTCATGCGGCATCTAGTGTAAATCCATAATCCAAAGGTACGGCTTCTACCACCCTTAAAAGGAACTTTTGTAGGTAGTCTTGGGTCTTGGGTTTAGGCTAAGCTTATCTTGGAAATGACTTGGCAATAGGTCATATTTGAAAAACATCTATGGATTAGGGCTTCTGAGTTAAAATCCAATAGGTGAATGTTTATTCACGTATAGTAAACAACATATCTCTCCAAGGTGTGTCGAATAGGTTTCCTTCATATTAGGGCTTTCTAATCCAAATGGATGGTTGTTGAACTACTTTTTGTACTGATGGGTCACATCCTTGGGTCAATCAGGAGACCAAGATGTGTAATCTTCATGTTATCCTTCATCTTTTGCTTCTTTGTGTCTTCGACTGTCTTCCACTATCTTCATCCAGTAGTTGGATGTTCATTCTCACCGTAGTCCTACGGTTGGCAGCACTTGCCTACTATACGGGTTTAATATTTATCCACCCTAGGGTTTTGGCTTAATCGCCGACATCTCTTTGGTAGGTATGTCTCTCTAGATTTACCATTCCTCATATCAAGAGCGAACAATATGAGTAGTCGTCATGGGGGCCAATCCATGTCGCACCCAATCATTACCTTGTTTTCAGTTTGGTATATCTCGTATTCTAACTCTTGGTCAACCTCACAAGTTTGACAAAAAAACATTTCCATGGAGAATTGAATCAATGTTTCAATCCCCATTATTGAATCGTTTTGAAAACATTTCTATCGATCCCTAACTAGGGTTTTGCGTATCTCACGCTCTATGCTTCTTCATCTTGATAGGAAACAATCTAGGTTTGTTTCACTAATGTTGCCTTCATGGTGAGTTACCGAGAAAACATTCTCTAGGCTGGGTATAGATGAGAATAGATAGAAAGATTCTAAAGATGATTCCTACCCAACACCGCAGATCATAGCAATTCAGCAAACAACAATCATCCAACAAGCATCAAGCAACATGGTTAAACACAAACAAACTAGCATGGTCATACCTCAATTTGGTATGATCAATACTTTGCTACTTTATCGTTGGTTCGCTAAAAGAGAACTAATGGTGGTCTAGTCTATTTTTATATTGGATGCCTCAAGTTTCTATTGTACTCCTGGTATATCTTCGTGTGTTGTGCAGTCTGCATCGAAGTCTCCTTCAAGTTCTTCATTGGTCTTCCATGAAGCACTTCTTGCGGAGTCGAAGAATATCATATGAAGCATTAGTCCCTTACTTCGGGTACAAGGTCATCCTCTGTACTTCCTTGATGGTTTCATATGGTAGGTCATCTAAGGCAAGAGGAAAACATTTTTTTGAAAATGGGGTAGATGAGAGTACTAGAATTTTACAAAGCACACATTTTTTTGATTGAAATAGGATTAGACAAATTTTTCATCCTAGGGTCTTCCAATTTCTAATCCAAACCTAGGGTCTCGATCCTACAGGCAACACTATGCTCTGATACCATTCTGTAGCACCCTACCTTTTAATAAAGGCAAGATACCTGTGTATAGTGCTATTCCCGGGATCACTGATAGCACACACATTACAAAATATAGTAATCATTGCAATAGTATCAAATTACTACATCGTTGATCCAAAGGATAATGTAAAACCTTACAAATTGCATAGTGATGGCGTGTAACTCACACGTTCGTAGGGAACCCCAAGAGGAAGGTATGATGCGCACAGTAGCAAGTTTTCCCTCAGAAAGAAACCAAGGTTTAATCGAACCAGGAGGAGCCAAGAAGCACGTTGAAGGTTGATGGTCGCGAAATGTGATGCGGCGCAACACCAGGGATTCCGAGCCAACGCGGAACCCGCACAACGCAACCCAAGTACTTTGTCCCAACGAAATAGTGAGGTTGTCAATCTCACCGGCTTGCTGTAACAAAGGATTAAACGTATCGAGTGGAAGATGTTTGCAAAGAAAACAGTAAAAATTGCAGTAGATTGTATGCTATGTAAAGAATAGGACCGGGTCCACAGTTCACTAGAGGTGTCTCTCCCATAAGATAAAAGCATGTTGGGTGAACAAATTACAGTGGCAATTGACAAATAGAGAAAGGCATAACAATGCATATACATGATATGATAAATATAGTGAGATTTAATCCGGCATTACGACAAAGTACATAGACCGCCATCCAACTGCATCTATGCCTAAAAAGTCCACCTTCAAGTTATCATCCGAACCCCCTCCAGTATTAAGTTGCAAAGCAACAGACAATTGCATTAAGTATGGTGCGTAATGTAATCAACAACTACATCCTTAGACATAGCATCAATGTTTTATCCCTAGTGGCAACAGCACATCACAACCTTAGAACCTACTGTCACGATCCCAGATTCAATGAAGGCATGAACCCACTATCGAGCATAAATACCCCTCTTGGAGTTAAGAGCAAAAACTTGGCCAGAGCCTCTACTAATAACGGAGAGCATGCAAGATCATAAACAACACATAAACAATAGATTGATAATCACCATAATCATAGTACTCTCTATCCATCGGATCCCGACAAACACAACATATAGTATTACATATAGATGATCTTGATCATGTTAGGCAGCTCACAAGATCCAACAATGAAGCACAACAAGGAGAAGACGACCATCTAGCACTGCTATGGACCCATGGTCCAGGGTGAACTACTCACTCATCACTCCGGAGGCGACCATGGCGGTGTAGAGTCCTCCGGGAGATGAATCCCCTCCGGCAGGGTGCCGGAGGCGATCTCCGAACCCCGAGATGGGACGGCGGCGGCGGCCTCGAAGGTTTTCCGTATCGTGGCTCTCGGTCGGGGTTTGCGAAGCTTTAAGTAGGCGGAGGGTCAACGCGGGGCCACACGGGGGCCCAGGGGGTAGGTCGGGCGGCCAGGGCTGGGCCGCGCCTCCCCTCCGGCCGCCTCGTGGCCCCACTTCGTTATCTCTTCGGTCTTCTCGAAGCTTCGTGCAAAAATAGGACCCCGGGCGAAAGTTTCGTCCAATTCCGAGAATATTTCTTTACTAGATTTCTGAAACCAAAAACAGCAAAACAGAAACTGGCTCTTCGGCATCTTGTTAATAGGTTAGTTCCGAAAATGCATAAATATGACATATAATGTGCATAAAACATGTAGGTATCATCAATAAAGTAGCATGGAACATAAGAAATTATCGATACGTTGAGACGTATCAGCATCCCCAAGCTTAGTTCCCTCGTTCCGAGCAAAACGATAACAAAGATAATTTCTGAAGTGACATGCCATCATAATCTTGATCATACTATTTGTAAACATATGTAATGAATGCAGCGATCAAAACAAAATTAATGACATGAGTAAACAAGCTGAATCATAAAGCAAAGACTTTTCATGAATAGTACTTCAAGACAAGCATCAATAAGTCTTGCATAAGAGTTAACTCATAAAGCAATAAATCAAAGTAAAGGTGTTGAAGCAACACATAGGAAGATTAAGTTTTAGCGGTTGCTTTCAACTTATAACATGTATATCTCATGGATATTGTCAACATAAAGTAATATAACAAGTGCAATATGCAAATATGTAGGAATCAATGCATAGTTCACACAAGTGTTTGCTTCTTAAGGTGGAAGGAGATAGGTAAACCGACTCAACAATAAAAGTAAAAGAATGGTCCTTCAAAGAGGAAAGCATCGATTGCTGTATTTGTGCTAGAGCTTTTATTTTGAAAACATGAAACAATTTTGTCAACGGTAGTAATAAAGCATATGAGTTATGAAAATTATATCTTACAAGTTGCAAGCTTCATGCATAGTATACTAATAGTGCCCGCACCTCGTCCTACTTAGCTTGGACTACCGGATCTTTGCATGCCATGTTTCAACCAAGTGTCACAAAGGGGTACCTCCATGCCGCTGTACAAAGGTCTAAGGAGAATGCTCGCATTTCGGATTTCTCGCTTTTGATTATTCTCAACTTAGACATCCATACCGGGACAACATGGACAACAGATAATGGACTCCTCTTAAATGCATAAGCTTGTAGCAAAGTTATTATTCTCATATGAGATTGAGGATATATGTCCAAACTGAAACTTCCACCATGATTCATAGCTTTAGTTAGCGGCCCAATGTTCTTCTCTAACAATTTTGCATGCTCCAACCACTAAAATGATAGATCCTTCAGACAAGACGGACATGCATAGCAACTCACATGATATTCAACAATAGTTGATGGCGTTCCCCAGAAGCATGGTTATCGCACAACAAGCAATTTAATAAAATATAAAGTGCATAAGTACATATTCAATACTACGATAGTTTTTAAGGCTATTTTGTCCCATGAGCTATATATTGCAAAGGTGAATGATGGAATTTTAAAGGTAGCACTCAAGCAATTTACTTTGGAATGGCGGAGAAATACCATGTAGTAGGTAGGTATGGTGGACACAAATGGCATAGTAGTTGGTTCAAGGATTTTGGATGCATGAGAAGTATTCCCTCTCGATACAAGGTTTAGGCTAGCAAGGTTATTTGAAGCAAACTCAAGGATGAACAAGTGCAGCAAAACTCACATAAAAGACATATTGTAAACATTATAAGACTCTACACTGTCTTCCTTGTTGTTCAAAACTCAATACTAGATATTATCTAGACCTTAGAGAGACCAAATATGCAAATCAAATTTTAGCAAGCTCTATGTATTTCTTCATTAATGGGTGCAAAGCATATGATGCAAGAGCTTAAACATGAGCACAACAATTGCCAAGTATCACATTATCCAAGACATTTTAGAATTACTACATGTAGCATTTTCCAATTCCAACCATAGAAGAAACTTCGCCTTGAACATTATGAGTAAAGCCTAAGGACACATGTGTCCATATGCAACAGCGGAGCGTGTCTCTCCCACAAAGTGAATGCTAGGATCCATCTTATTCAAACAAAAACAAAACGAAAACAAACCGACGCTCCAAGTAAAGAACACAAGATGTGATTGAATAAAAATATAGTTTCAGGGGAGGAACCTGATGATGTTGTCGATGAAGAAGGGGATGCCTTGGGCATCCCCAAGCTTAGACGCTTGAGTCTTCTTAAAATATGCAGGGGTGAACCACGGGGCATCCCCTTAGAGCTTTCACTCCTCTTGATCATAGTATATCATACTCCTCTCTTGACCCTTGAAAACTTCCTTCACACCAAACTTCAAGCAAACTCATTAGAGGGTTAGTGCATCATTAATAATTCACTCATTCAGAGGTGACACAATCATTATTTTCACTTCTGGACATTGCATAATGCTACTGGACATTAGTGGATCAAAGAAATAAATCCAACATAGCAAAAGAGGCAATGCGAAATAAAAGGCAGAATCTGTCAAAAACAGAACAGTCCGTAAAGACGAATTTAAAGTTGGCACCAGACTTGCTCAAATGGAAAAACTCAAAACTAATGAAAGTTGCGTACATATCTGAGGATCACGCTCGTAAATTGGCAGATTTTTTCGAATTTTCTACAGAGAACTGTGCCCAGATTCGTGACAGACAGCAATGCTGTTTCTGCGCAGCGATCCAAAATATAACATCAACTTTGACATAGAAACTTTACTTGGCACAAAAACATGATAAGGAGAGGTTGCTACAGTAGTAAACAACTTCCAAGACTCAACAAAACAAAAAATTGCTGTAGGTAAAAACATGGTTTGTCTCCCATAAGCGCTTTTCTTTAACGCCTTTCAGCTAGGCGCAGAAAGTGCAAATCAAGTATTATCGAGAGATGGAGCATTGACGTTCTTACCAGAGGCTTTGAGCCTACTCTTCTTACTTTTTGGTTTAGGGAATACATGACCGCATCCTGGTGAAGAGGTAAAATTTAGAGTGCCCTTCCCCGTATCTATGATTGCTCCCATGAGTTTCAACAGGGATCTTCCAAACGTAATTTGTCCTGTCCCTACACATTCAATGACAAGATAATCAGTGGATACCGTTCTTCCAAGAAAGGTTGTGAAAACACCTTCAGCTACTCCCTTAGGAATTATAACAGAATTATCAGTAAGAGTTATTCCTTCTCCTCCTTCAGTAAGTTCCCAAAGTGGCAAAGATTCATAAATGCTTTTAGGCATAAGGCAGAATTCAGACATAATATCACAGCGGGCATAAAAAATTTCATCACAAATGGTAACTTTTATAGTAGGCACCCACATTGAAGGTTCAAAGCTTAGTGGAACATAATCATAAAATTCGCGAATATGGTTGTACCCTTCTTTTAAACAAGACATATTTGTTTCAAGAGTGTTTAATCTATCAAGAATGCTAGCTAGAGATAAATCAAAGTTACTAGCAGAGCCAGATGATGTGACTAATTTTTTTATGGCATTAAAAGCTTGATCTCCATCACAATGGAGGAAATCTCCTCCTACTACAGCATCTAGGGCGTATCTATAACGAAGAGTAAGACCAAAATAAAAGTTACTAAGAAGCAAACTTAGAGGCATTTTAGGTTCAGTTCTACTATATGAATCAAAAATTCTAGACCAAGCTTTCTCAAAACTCTCCTCACCCCCTTGTTTAAAGGTAAAGATCGATTCCTCAGGTGATAAAGTAACAACTACAGGACTAGTCATGATAATAAAATAAATGCGAAAACTAATTTTTTTTGTGTTTTTGATATAGAGAGCAAGACAATAAATAAAGTAAAACTAGCAACTAATTTTTGTATTTTGATTTAGTGCAGCAAACAAAGTAGTAAATAAAATAAAGCAAGACAAAAACAAAGTAAAGAGATTGAGAAGTGGAGACTCCCCTTGCAGCGTGTCTTGATCTCCCCAACGGCGCAGAAAAAGAGCTTGATGGCGTGTAACTCACACGTTCGTTGGGAACCCCAAGAGGAAGGTATCATGCGCACAGTAGCAAGTTTCCCTCAGAAAGAAACCAAGGTTTAATCGAACCAGGAGGAGCCAAGAAGCACGTTGAAGGTTGATGGTCGCGAAATGTGATGCGGCGCAACACCAGGGATTCCGGCGCCAACGCGGAACCTGCACAACGCAACCCAAGTACTTTGTCCCAACGAAACAGTGAGGTTGTCAATCTCACCGGCTTGCTGTAACAAAGGATTAAACGTATCGAGTGGAAGATGTTTGCAAAGAAAACAGTAAAACACAAAGATTGTATGCTATGTAAAGAATAGGACCGGGGTCCACAGTTCACTAGAGGTGTCTCTCCCATAAGATAAAAGCATGTTGGGTGAACAAATTACAGTCGGGCAATTGACAAATAGAGAAAGGCATAACAATGCATATACATGATATGATAAATATAGTGAGATTTAATCCGGCATTACGACAAAGTACATAGACCGCCATCCAACCGCATCTATGCCTAAAAAGTCCACCTTCAGGTTATCATCCGAACCAGTATTAAGTTGCAAAGCAACAGACAATTGCATTAAGTATGGTGCGTAATGTAATCAACAACTACATCCTTAGACATAGCATCAATGTTTTATCCCTAGTGGCAACAGCACATCACAACCTTAGAACCTACTGTCACGATCCCAGATTCAATGAAGGCATGAACCCACTATCGAGCATAAATACCCCCTCTTGGAGTTAAGAGCAAAAACTTGGCCAGAGCCTCTACTAATAACGGAGAGCATGCAAGATCATAAACAACACATAAACAATAGATTGATAATCACCATAATCATAGTACTCTCTATCCATCGGATCCCGACAAACACAACATATAGTATTACGATAGATGATCTTGATCATGTTAGGCAGCTCACAAGATCCAACAATGAAGCACAACAAGGAGAAGACGACCATCTAGCTACTGCTATGGACCCATGGTCCAGGGTGAACTACTCACTCATCACTCCGGAGGCGACCATGGCGGTGTAGAGTCCTCCGGAGATGAATCCCCTCTCCCGTGGTGCCGAGGCGATCCGAATCCCCCGAGATGGGATCGCGGCGGCGACGTCCCCGCAAGGTTTTCCGTATCGTGGCTCTCGGCACCGGGGGTTTCGCGACGGAAGCTTTAAGTAGGCGGAGGGTCAACGCGGGGCCACACGGGGGCCCAGGTAGGTCGGCGCGGCCGGGCCTGGGCCGCGCCGGCCTCCCCCGCCCCGTGGCCCCACTTCGTTATCTCTTCGGTCTTCTGGAAGTTTCGTGCAAAAATAGGACCCCGGCGAAAGTTTCGTCCAATTCCGAGAATATTTCTTTACTAGGATTTCGAAACCAAAAACAGCAGAAAATAGCAACTGGCTCTTCGGCATCTTGTTAATAGGTTAGTTCCAGAAAATGCATAAATATGACATATAATGTGCATAAAACATGTAGGTATCATCAATAAAGTAGCATGGAACATAAGAAATTATCGATACGTTGGAGACGTATCACATAGTCACATGGACTAGCTGAACAATATTCAGAACATACACAGCGGAAAGTAAATCATCAACGAGCCTTCATCATCTTCATGTGCCACAGGCAGTCATGTTGGAATGTAGACTCGAGATCCTACCACGTACTTCTCCTCAGAAAATCCTACACGTTTGAATATGCAGCCCCACGAATGGAGGTCAGTACAATGATGTACTGGCAAATGACACTTATATGGTGGCAGTTTTGGGCATGACTAGCTACATGATATTTGGCAAGTGGAGTTTAGGCAAATTTTGCATAAAGCCAATTTTATCCTACCTTTTATTTTCAAAACAAAACTTTTGCAAAACCCGTAATTGTCATAAACAGCGCCATGGTTACATCTCCCAGGTACTATTCGACAGTTGCTACTCAAATTTTAACTTATTCAGAAAAGGTGATGAGATTCTTCCGTACATTCCCTGCCTAGAAAGCTCAAATTGTCCATAACCGGGACACGGCTAAGATCTTAGGTTTACTCTCGAGAGGTTGTGCACTTTCACCTTACGACCCACCCTTCCCAAGAGAAGAAATGAGACAAGATCTTTCAGAAGGAGGTTTCCACCATAACTAGCTAGACCCGTTCCCGTTGGGTTGCAAGCCCCATCATCATGTCTAGCAACAAGTTTGACCTCACAACTTACTTAATCCCGGCAGAGCCCATAATACCATAAGGCTGCACTGGAAGCTAACTAAAACATGGACGACATATTAATCTCTTTAATCCTGAGTGGCCATCCACAAGTGCACCCTCAGGCGAAGACAACCACAATGTGGCCCTGAGTAGCCACTCAACTTACGCGCACCCTCAGGCGAAGACAACCACCTAGTGGCCCTGAGTAGTCGCCCACCAATCAACCAATCCACCCAGGTGTTTCATTTAGGGTTGTTAATTTTAATTCTCAATACTCACAATCCAATTAATCAAAACAGCAGTGGCATTTTGTTATTGCTAGGCATACTAAGAATACTAGCAATGGTTCAAGGGTGGCTACACACTACTAGGACATGATAGGCATAGCATAATTTTCGAAATCAAAATCCTACCATGCATACTAGTTTGAAAACACTAATGCTTAATAAAAATAAATAGGATTTGAGCGTCACTTGCCTTTTTGGTAGTCGAAGCGCATTCACTTCTCTTAATCAAAATACGTGCCTCTCCGTACAACTATAACATAGAATATAGCACAACATAAACACATCATTCAACAACAACACCATAATCAAACAAGGCAACAATCAGAAATCGCTCTATGGTACTAAGGTGTGGCATGAGGTCTGGCTTGCAAGATATGGCGACGAGAGTTTGGACGGAAAGTCACATGATTAGAAAGAATTGGATAATCTAAGATATAATTGAAGAATATTTATGCTTTACAGAAGCATGAAAAGAATTCGAAACGGCTTATGTGAATTGAATCACATAGATGACAAATAGTGCAACAACAGTAATAATGAATAAGTGTGACAACAATTACTCAATAGTATGAATTCAATTCACATATGAAAAGTACTCAATTTACTCATTTGTAAGTTGAATAGTTTAAAACTAATTCAAAGGGGTGAATGAAAAAGAATTTGGATAGACACGATATTGGTTCAAGGTAAGGTGTCTAGTGGTATTGGTGTGTGGATGCGATCATAAGTTTCACCTTCACAAAAGAATCATGTTGAGAAAGGCTTATAGAAATCGATAATGGATACATACTCAAATTCTCATATTTGAATTTGAATATTTGCAAAGTGATTCAAATATTTTGGACGGTGGTGCTATTGGATGGAGTACTGCATAACAAGACTTATGCAATTGATATAGTGTGACAACACTTATCAAAGTAGCACAAGGTCACACACAACATTGGATATGAAGTAATGATATATGGAACTACTCAAATAACTCAATTATTATTTGAATAATATGAACTAGACAACAAGGGGTAAGCTATGCATTATCTGTGAACAAGATAAAGAATTATAACTGGTCCTGGAAGATGGGTATGAGCATAAGAATCATTTGGCTAAAGGACATATGTTGAAGTCAGTCATAGGATTGCACTCACGAAAAGTCAATAGAAGAAGTTTTCCGGATAGAAGAACTTTCTACATGAAAGTTGTAGAGAATTCTATTACAAGCGTATCGCCAAAAGAATCTCTCGGAAAAAGTTTGTAGGATTTATTTTATAGACAATGTTGCGGATCAAAGGGATACCGCGAAAATAAAGTGGACGAAACTGCCATGCAAAACGTCTAACATGATCTACGTGATTTGCTGATTCCAGCGGTATAAGGTTTGTCGAAATCCGACGGATAAAACTTAAGATATGAATTTTACAAAACTAAATAGAAGCGGTTACAATTCTATTGGTGTACGAAAAATTGTCCGAACAAGTTGGTCGGATGGCAAAACTTGTACACGAAAGTTGTAGAGAAACTAATTACAAACTTAATGGAAGAACCACTATTCTAAACGAAGGCGTAGATCTAACGAAATAAAATTACGAAGTTGCGTCCACATAATCTATGAAAAAGAGCGAAAAATAGAAAAATAGAATTATTACCGAGCGAGGATGCCGTCGAGTCGCGGCGTTTTTCTATGTTGCGTCGCAAATAGGAGCGTCGGGGTGCCAGGAAAGAGCAGCCTTCCTGCGTGCTGCGTGGGAAAAAAGAGGGACGCCGGGCGCTGGTGATGTGCCTTCTCGAGGTCACCAGGGCATTATTTATAGGCTGTAGGTTGAAGCAAATTTATTTCAAGAGTCGATGTGGGACTAAAAGAAAAGCAAAAGAATATGCTGCGTGCGTGCGTGAGCGGGGCGTGCACGCGCGGGAGCTGGGCTGGGGGCAGGGGGAGCTGGCCCGGGCGAGGTGGTGGGGAGGTGGGCCGGGGTGAGCGTCGCGGCGCTGGCTGCTGCGCGCGGGCGGTGGCGCGCGGGGCGAGGCGGCCTGGTGGGCTGCGGCGGCCTTGGGCCGCACAGTCGGCCGCGCCCTTTTTTTTATATTATTCTTTTGTTTAACAAAATTGGAAATACATATTTGGAGGCTCAAATAAAATCAGAAAAATACAAATGAGGTACCGTTGGATTCGTTATGAAATCTACTTTAATGTGAAATCAAATTTGGAACAAAAATATAAACTTTATAAAACTAAAATTTGACAAACATGTCTATGTGGCTATAGTGTCCTTTTAATGTTTTCTCAAATATTTATAAGTTTCAAAATCTCCGAACAAAATAGAGTATTATTAAAAAATCTTTGAAAAACCAAGGTTTATGAAAACTATATATTTTTGCAAAAACCTTTTTAATATCCATTTGTGAAAATAAAATAATCATTATATACATTTGTTATATATGTTTGATTTTGAAAATACTTTAAAACCAAAAGTCTTTGAAAACACTATTTTGAAATTTAACTTGTAAATAATTTTAAAAAGTTTCAATTCTTTGTGAAATTTCAATCAATTTCAAACAATCAAGCATTAAACTTATTTTTATTTTACATTCCAAAATTTAGAAAATTTCGGGATGTGACACTCACGGTGGAGGTAAAACCCCTACTCCTGCATGTCTGATGTATATGAGCACATATGAGTGATACAGAGTTGCTCCTTGAGCTGTTTGTCCTGAGAAGGAAGAAGCTACTGTGAGCTAAGAGGGAGCCTGGCCGGCTTGGAGAGAGCCTGGCCGGCTGCTCGTATGTGAGCTGAGAGAGAGAGGGCAGCGCTGGCCTGGAGAGAATGAGCCTGAAGGGCTCCCCCTGGTGTGTCTTATATAGTGGCACCCAGGGGACAAGAGATGGCCCGCAGTTACTGTACATGAGGTGACTACTATGGTTCCATCAACTGTACACATAACATCACTATTGCTCTGCAGTACGCTACTCTGAGTCTATCGATAGCTGAACGTGTATGTAGACCAGCACGATGCCTTGTCTCCGATCGATCTCCTGTGTGCATGGTTGAAGCTGGGTCGTACGTGGAAGCCGGCAATGTACTTCGTCTTCATGTGGATAAGCTGGATGGTGCGTACGGGAGCAGCTGGCCTTGATCGTTCTCTGGATGATTGAAGCTGGCAGCTGGTACGTGGGGTGGCAGGAGCCGGCCATGCACGTACGGAGCCGTAGAAGCTAGCGACTGGCGCTGGACGAGGCGCGGCAGCCGGACGGAGCGAGCGGGGCCCAGACGGGACACGGCCACGGCCCGAAGAGGAAGGCGGCCGGGCGGCGGCCGCGTGGCCGGTCGGCCCGACGCATGGCATGGTCTGGGGCGCCAGCCGGAAGCCGGACGGGCCGCGTGGGGGCAGTCGGCCCAGGAGAGGAACCGGCCAGCCCAGCGCGCAGTCCTTCTCTTTCCTTTATACCTTACTTCTCTTTCCTTTATACCTTTATTACTGTTTCCTTCATATCTTTTGAACCGTGATGTCTTTTCCTGATCCGCGAACCGCTGCGCGCTCGTAGACTCAAGGACTTTGCCATACCGGGGGTCATTCCCCCGACAACATGTGTGTTATGTAAACAACAAGGAGTCCCTAGTAAGCCTCTTGTATAACTAGCTTGTTGATTAATAGATGATCATAGTTTCATGATCATGAACGTTGGATGTTATTAATAACAAGGTTATGTCAATATGTGAATGATGTAATGGACACATCCAATTAAGCATAGCATAAGATCACGTCATTAAGTTCATTTGCTATAAGCTTTCGATACATAGTTACTTAGTCCTTTCGACCATGAGATCATGTAAATCACTTATGCCGGAAGGGTACTTTGATTACATCAAACGCCACTGCGTAAATGGGTGGTTATAAAGGTGGGATTAGGTATTTGGAAAGTATGAGTTGAGGCATATGGATCAACAGTGGGATTTGTCCATCCCGATGACGATAGATATACTCTGGGCCCTCTCGGTGGAATGTCGTCTAATTAGCTTGCAAGCATATGAATGGTTCATAAGAGACCACATACCACGGTACGAGTAAAGAGTACTTGTCAGAGACGAGGTTGAACGAGGTATAGAGATACCGATGATCAAACCTCGGACAAGTAAAATATCGCGTGACAAAGGGAATCAGTATCGTATGTAAATGGTTCAATCGATCACTAAGTCATCGTTGAATATGTGGGAGCAATTATGGATCTCCAGATCCCACTATTGGTTATTGGTCGGAGAGAAGTCTCAACCATGTCTGCATAGTCCGCGAACCGTAGGGTGACACACTTAAGGTTTGATGTCGTTTACGTAGATATGGAATATGGTAATCGAAGTTTTGTTCGGAGTCTCGGATGGGATCCAGGACATCACGAGGAGTTCCGGAATGGTCCGGAGAATAAGATTCATATATAGGAAGTCATTTTATAAGTTTGAAAATGATCCGGTGCATTTATGGAAGGTTCTAGAAAAGTCCGGAAGAAATCACTATGGAAGGCGGAGTCCCGGAGGGACTCCACTAGCATGGCCAGCCAACCCTAAGGGGGAGGAGTCCCAGGTGGACTCCACCTAAGGTGGCCGGCCACCCCCTCCAAGGAAAGGTGGGAGTCCCACCTTGAGTAGGACTCCCATCTTGAGTAGGTTTCCCACCTATGGCAAGTTTTAGTGTTGGGGTCTTATTCGAAGACTTGGACTACAACTCTTGGGGCTTCCACCTATATAATGAGGAGCAAGGGGAGGGGTCGGCCACACCAAGCCTCCCAGGCCGCAGCCCCCAAGTGGCCGGCGCCCCAAACCCTAGCCCCTCCCCAAACCCTAGCGCTCCTCCTCCACATAATACTCCCGCAGCGCATAGGCGAAGCTCCTCCACCACCGCCACCACGCCGTCGTGCTGCCGGGATTCCGAGGAGGATCTACTACTTCCGCTGCCCGCTGGAACGGGGAGGAGGACGTCGTCTTCATCAACACCGTACGTGTGACCGAGTACGGAGGTGTGATAACCCAAGTATAGGGGATCACAACAGTCTTCGAGGGAAGTAAAACCCAAATTTATTGATTCGACACAAGGGGAGACAAAGAATACTTATAAGCCTTAACAACTGAGTTGTCAATTCAGCTGCATCTGGAAAAGCACTAGTAACAAGGGTGATGTGAAAGCAGCAATAGTAACAGTAACACAACAGCAGTAGCAGTAACACAGAGGCAATGGCACCAGAAAATAGTTGATACTACTTCTAATGGCATATAGGACCGAGTGAGTATTTGATGATGAAAGATGGACCGGGTTCCCAGCTATCTACACTAGTGGTAACTCTCCAATAACAAGTGTTGGGTGAACAAATTACAGTTGGGAAATTGACATAATTATTATAGCATTAAGACAGAACATCCAGTTTATTAATCATGTAGGCATGTTTTCCATATATAGTCATACGTGCTCGCAATGAGAAACTTGCATAACATCTTTTGTCCTACCAGCCGGTGGCAGCCTGTAACGCCCTACCTTTTTACAAAGGTAGAACACCTGTGTTCAGTGCTACTCCCTGGATCACTGATAGCACCACAGTACAAAATATAGCATTCATAGCAATAGTATTCAATAATTACAACGTAATGATCCGGTACGACAAATAAGGGAAGATACAACTGGCATAGTCCAGATGACTAGCCTTCAAATAAAGTTCAAATTATCTAACACAGCGGAAATAAAATAGCATGGAGCCTCCATCTTCATCATGCGCCACAGGCAGACATGTTGGAATGCAGACTCGAGACCCAACCTAATAATCTTCTTCATATGAACCTGCACGTTTGAATATGCAGCCCCACGAATGGAGGTCAGTACAATGATGTACTGGCAAATGACACTTATTTAGTGGCAATTGTGAAAGACTAACTACATGATATTTGGCTAGTGGAGTCTTGGGCTAATTTGCATAAAGCCAATTTTATCCTATATTTTGTTTAAAACAAAACATTTTGTAAAACCTTTGATTGATATTATAAACAACCTCATGGTTAAATCCACCATGAGTTTTTATAGAAGTCACATGGTTACATCCACCATGAGTTTTAAAAGAATTCACATGGTTACATCCACCATGAGTTTTTAAAGAGTTGATTACACAATTTTAATCATTCAGAAAAGGTGATGAGATTCTTCCGTACATTCCCTGTCCAGGAGCTCAAATTGTCCGTAACCGGGGACACGGCTAAGATCTTAGGTTTAACTCTCGAGAGGTTGTGCACTTTCACCTTACGACCCATTCTACCCAGAGAGAAGAATGAGACAAGATCTTTCAGAAGGAGAATTCAACCATACCAGCTAGACCCGTTCCCATTGGCCGTCGCCACATCCGAATGTCTAGCAAACAAGTTGAACCTCACAACTTAATTAATCTGGCAGAGCCCATAATACCATAAGGCTGCACTGGAAGCTATCTAAACATGGACGACTTGGTAATCTCTTTGTTCCTGGGTGGCCAACCACAAGTGAACCCTCAGGTGACAACCACCACACCCCTGGTTACATCCACCAGGTATGTGGCCCTGAGTAGCCACTCAACATCTGCGCACCCTCAGGTGAAAACCACCACACCCCTGGCTACATCCACCAGGTGTGTGGCCCTGAGTAGCCGCCCACCAAGCAATACCATTCCACCCAGGTGTTTCATTGAGGTTGTTAATTTTCAATTTTTCAAACACTTACAACCAAGAAAATGAAACAGCATTGGCATTTGATGTTGCTAGGAAAACTAAGCAATTCTAGCAGTGGGTTCAGGAGTGGCTACACACTACTAGGTTTGCTAGCATAGCATAATACTTTACTTTGAAAACAAAACCCTACCATGCATACTAGTTTAAAAACACTAATGCATAAGTAAAAATGGGTAGGATTTGAATGTCACTTGCCTTGATCAAAGCAACCAACACACTCGCAACAATCGCAAGTGTAGCTCTGACCTCCTTCACAATCTAAACAAACAAACATAATCCAAATAAACATAACATTCAAGGTGCACACCCATAGACATGTATGCATGCATGATATGCACTATTTAATTTCACACATAGGGGTGATGTGAAAATGTTGTATTTAGTGTCCTCTGGTATTTAGAATGTTGTTAATGATCTCTGGTTGTATTTTTTTATTAAGATTTCATTTGTAGCACTATTAATCAATTAACAATGCATATACATCAACTAAAATTGGTACTGTAGTGTTTATGTTTTGTAAAAATCTAAACCCAACATCTCTGGATGGGGTACAGTAATACAAGACCATAGCAATTGGATTCATTCAGAAATAGTTTATAGAATTTGAATTATTGTCAGATTACTAATTTGAACATATTTGCAAAAGCAAGTTTGTGCACATAACAAATTTGGCCAACTCTGGTTCCATGATGAACTACATGTTCTAAGGATTCCAGAGACTATAAATTTATAAATTTTGGACCACTGGATTAATTTACAAAATTTTATAGTGTCAAAGGGTTAATTCTCTGTTTTGAATTATGGTGCAAAATTCATCACAGAACATGTACTGTATTGTTGCATGGTTGGACTCTACAGGCTTCAAGCTTTCCAACGGTATAAAATTTGCTAAATTTGGGCCTACGCTTGATTTTATATTGATTTTACAAGATGGGAACATTTTCTGACATTTAAATTCGAATTCAAACAGGGTTTGACTAATTTGACCGGGGGGCTGACTGTACAGGACACGTGGCGCGCTCTAATTAGCCGATACCCTTTCGCTAAGTAATCTAATCTGGGGCGCTGGATCTAGATCCTACGGTGTAAAACGAAAAGAAGAAAAAGAGAGGGGATAAGAGGAGGTGGGCTCACTGTGGGGCGGCGGCCGGCTATGGCGCGGCGGCGGCGGAGCTCGGGCGTGGCGGTCGCCGGCGCTCCGGCGGGTTTCCGCGTAGGCGGAGGTGCGGTCGTGGTGCGGCCGGCCGAGGCGGAGACGATGGTGGTGGCGGCGCGGTCTGCTGGTGTCTCGGGCGGCCGGGGCGGCGAAGGCGGCGGCGCTACGGGCTACTCCGGCGAGAAATCGCCGCAGCCTGGCGGCGTGGTTTGAGCGGGCGAGCGGGGGAAAAGGAAGAGGGTGGCCGGGCCTTTATAGGGGTGTGCGCGATGGGGTCGTGGGGAAGGCGACGTGGGGGCGAGGTGGCCGGGCGGTTGCCGCGGCGTGGCTGGAGGTTGGGGACGCCCCGACAGCGGGGCCGCTGTCAGCGGTGAGAGAGAAATGGAGGAGGGGACGGTGCACGGGCCGTTTTCGGCCGGCTGGGCTGGCTCGGCGTGGGCCGGCCCAGTTCGGTCGGTCCGTTTTTTTGTTCTTTTTCTTTTCTCCTTTTCTTTTTCTATTTTATTTCATAACTTTTGATTCACAACTCCGAATGACCTCAAATTTGTTTCTAAAATTTTGTAAAAATAAGAGGGTTGTTTTGGGACTAGAGTAGAGATGTTGTAAACTAATTTGAAAGTTAAAATAAAATAAAATTGCACATGGGCCATTTGATAACAAATATGTGATTTATGATCTTTAGGGTTTGGCCACATTGGGTTCCTTATTTCATGTGATTCATTTAAATGCAAGCATGATATGAATGCATGATGTTCTTGAATTTTGAAAATCTTGGGATGTTACAGACTAACCCCCTTAAGATGAAGCACGTCCTCGGGCTTCGAAAAGGCTAGCAAATAGGTGAGGGTGATCTTCTCGAAGATTATCTTCACGCTCCCAAGTTGCTTCTTCCTTAGTATGGTGGCTCCACTGAACCTTGCAGAACTTGATAGTCTTGGTACGAGTATTCCTTTCAGCTGTTTCCAAGATCTTGATTGGTTTCTCCTCATAGGTCAGGTCACTTTCCAAATGAACTTCCTCGAGGGGTACTGTATCCTTCAACGGGGTCTCTGACATCTCAGGGTGACATTTCTTTAACTGACTGACATGGAACACATTGTGCACGGCTGAAAGAATCTCTGGCAGTTCAATCTCATAAGCTACTTCTCCTTTACGGGACAAGATCTTGAAAGGTCCAATAAATCTAGGGGCTAACTTTCCTTTGATTCCAAATCTCTTGACACCTCGAAGGGGTGATACTCTGAGATAAACTCTATCTCCAATCTCATAAGAGACATCCCTGCGCTTATTGTCGGCATAGCTCTTCTGTCTAGACTGTGCTATCTTCAGTCTATCCTTGATCAGTCTAACCTTTTCTTCTGCTTCTTGGATAATATCAGGTCCAAAGAAACTTCTTTCTCCTACTCCACTCCACAACAGTGGTGTGGTACACTTTCTTCCATACAGAGCTTCAAATGGTGACATTTCAATGCTAGCTTGATAACTGTTGTTGTAAGAAAATTCTGCATAGGGTAAACTATCATCCCAACTGGATCCATAGTCTATAACACAAGCTCTCAACATGTCCTCTAAGATCTGATTCACTCTCTCAGTTTGACCATCTGTTTGCGGGTGAAAAGCTGTACTGAACTCCAGTCTGGTTCCTAGGGACTCATGTAGTTGTTTCCAGAAATGTGAGGTAAATTGGGTACCTCTATCAGACACAATACTCTTAGGAACACCATGTAGGCATACAATTCTTTTCATGTAGATATCTGCTAACTTAGCACTGGTATAAGTGGTCTTTACTGGCACAAAGTGAGCTACCTTTGTCAGATGATCCACTATAACCCAAATTGAATCATACCCTGATCTTGTTCGGGGTAATCCGGTAATAAAGTCCATACCAATTTGATCCCATTTCCAGTCTGGAACCTTCAACGGTTGCAATAAACCTGCTGGTTTCTGGTGCTCAGCCTTTACTCTGCTACACACATCACACTTGGCTATATATTCTGCGATGTCTCGCTTCATGTTGTTCCACCAGAATCTCTCCTTCAAATCCATGTACATCTTGGTATTACCGGGGTGAATGGAATAGGGTGTCTCATGAGCTTCCTGGAATATCAGCTTCCTAAGTTCAGGGTCATTGGCTACACATACCCATTTTCCGAACCAAACGGTACCTTGCTCATCTTCACTAAAACCTTTGGCCTTATCTTCCTTCAGGTTTTCCTTTATCTTCTCTATATCTTCATCTCCCTTCTGGGTTTCTTTTATTCTATCCATCAGTGTAGGTTGTACTTCCAAACTGAGGTCCTTCCAATCCTCTTGCATAGATCTTCATGTAATTCTTCTGTCGATAGGCAATTCACATAAACCTTACGGCTTAAATCATCAGCCACTACATTTGCTTTACCAGGATGGTATTGCAAACTCAGATCGTAATCCTTGATGAGTTCCAACCATCTCCTTTGTCTCATGTTCAAATCCTTCTGGGTGAAGATGTACTACAAACTCTTGTGGTCGGTGAATATTTCACATCGTTTCCCCATCAAATAGTGTCTCCAGGTTTTCAGTGCATGAACCACTGAAGCCAACTCATATCATGTGTGGGGTAATTTACTTCATGTTTCTTGAGTTGCCTGGAAGCATAGGCTGCTACCTTGCCTTCCTGCATCAACACACTTCCTAGTCCTTGACGAGAAGCGTCACAGTAGACCTGAAATTCTTTCTCCAGATCAGGTAAGCACAGAATTGGTGCAGACACTAATCTCTTCTTCAACTCCTGGAAACTAGCTTCACAAGCTTCAGTCCAAGCAAACTTCTTCTCTTTCTTCAGTAATTCTGTCATTGGTTTTGCAATCTTGGAGAAATTCTCAATGAACCTTCTATAGTAACCAGCCAATCCTAAGAAACTGCGAATTTCTCCAACATTCTTCGGAGGTTCCCATTCTGTCACTGCAGCTACCTTGGATGGATCAACCGCAATTCCTTCCTTGGATATGACGTGTCCAAGAAATCCTACTTCACTGAGCCAGAACTCACATTTGCTAAACTTGGCATATAGCTTGTGTTCTCGAAGTTTCTCCAATATCAGACGTAGGTGTTTCTCATGCTCTTCGTTGTTCTTGGAATAGATAAGTATGTCGTCAATGAAGACTACGACAAACTTGTCAAGGAATTCCATGAACACTTTGTTCATCATATTCATGAAGTATGATGGAGCATTGGTTAAGCCAAAAGGCATCACCGTGTACTCATATGAGCCATATCTAGTGACGAAGGCTGTCTTGGGAATGTCTTGCTCCCTAATCTTGAGTTGAAAGTATCCAGACCGAAGATCGATCTTGGAAAATACACTAGCTCCTTCTAACTGATCAAACAGATCATTGATTCTGGGTAATGGATACTTGTTCTTGATGGTTACTTCATTCAGCGAACGGTAATCCATAACCAATCGTTGGCTCCTGTCCTTTTTCTCAACAAACAGAACCGGTGCTCCCCACGGGGATGAACTTTCCCTGATAAAACCTTTTCCTAACTGTCTTTCAACTGTTTCTCAAGTTCTTTCAACTCTTTGGTGGACATGGGATAAGGTCTCTTTTCTATAGGGCCAGTGCCCGGAAGCAAGTCGATAAGAAACTCCACTTCTCTATCTAGAGGCATTCCTGGTAATTCCTCAGGAAAGACATCGGGGTATTCCTTCACTATGTGCACTCGATCTAGGCTAACCCCCTTAAGATTGTTTAGCCTAAAATCTCCAACATTCAATTGGGATTTGAATCGAATCCTTTTTCTTTCAGGGGTAGTGAGTGTGATTGATCTACTAACACAATCTATGACTCCTCTATGGATAGTCATCCAGTCCATTCTCAAGATAACATCCACACCTTGGGATTCCAAAATTACCAGTTGGGTTGGATCACGTCTTGGCGGCATTTGTGGTTGTTTTAGCATAGATGAGAAACAAGATAGATAGATCTAGGGAATAAAATTTCCTACCCATGCACAAACAAGTCACACAACCAAACAAAAACATTTAAAAACAAGAATTTCCAAACTTTCTTTAATAGCCACAAGGTTCAAAAATACGCATAGTCTCGTTAGTACTGCCATACATCTGGTAGTAGGGCAATACAACAGAACGTAACGGAATACATTTGAATCAATGGGGTCATCTAATGCCTCTTGACTACCTTCACAAGCTAAAGAATATGGCTACTTGCTCGTCTTCCTTGATGGTCTTCATGAGTTAGGTCATCTAAGGAAAGAGGAAAACATTTTTTGAAGATGGAATAGATGAGAGTACTAGAAGTTCACAAGGTACACATTTTTCTATAGAAACAAGATTAGATAGATTTTTCATCCTAGGGTCTTCCTATTCCTAATCCAAACCTAGGGTCTCGATCCTACAGGCAACACTATGCTCTGATACCATTTTGTAACGCCCTACCCTTTAACAAAGGTAGAACACCTGTGTTCAGTGCTACTCCCTGGATCACTGATAGCACCACAGTACAAAATATAGCATTCATAGCAATAGTATTCAATAATTACAACGTAATGATCCGGTACGACAAATAAGGGAAGATACAACTGGCATAGTCCAGATGACTAGCCTTCAAATAAAGTTCAAATTATCTAACACAGCGGAAATAAAATAGCATGGAGCCTCCATCTTCATCATGCGCCACAGGCAGACATGTTGGAATGCAGACTCGAGACCCAACCTAATAATCTTCTTCATATGAACCTGCACGTTTGAATATGCAGCCCCACGAATGGAGGTCAGTACAATGATGTACTGGCAAATGACACTTATTTAGTGGCAATTGTGAAAGACTAACTACATGATATTTGGCTAGTGGAGTCTTGGGCTAATTTGCATAAAGCCAATTTTATCCTATATTTTGTTTAAAACAAAACATTTTGTAAAACCTTTGATTGATATTATAAACAACCTCATGGTTAAATCCACCATGAGTTTTTATAGAAGTCACATGGTTACATCCACCATGAGTTTTAAAAGAATTCACATGGTTACATCCACCATGAGTTTTTAAAGAGTTGATTACACAATTTTAATCATTCAGAAAAGGTGATGAGATTCTTCCGTACATTCCCTGTCCAGGAGCTCAAATTGTCCGTAACCGGGGACACGGCTAAGATCTTAGGTTTAACTCTCGAGAGGTTGTGCACTTTCACCTTACGACCCATTCTACCCAGAGAGAAGAATGAGACAAGATCTTTCAGAAGGAGAATTCAACCATACCAGCTAGACCCGTTCCCATTGGCCGTCGCCACATCCGAATGTCTAGCAAACAAGTTGAACCTCACAACTTAATTAATCTCGGCAGAGCCCATAATACCATAAGGCTGCACTGGAAGCTATCTAAACATGGACGACTTGGTAATCTCTTTGTTCCTGGGTGGCCAACCACAAGTGAACCCTCAGGTGACAACCACCACACCCCTGGTTACATCCACCAGGTATGTGGCCCTGAGTAGCCACTCAACATCTGCGCACCCTCAGGTGAAAACCACCACACCCCTGGCTACATCCACCAGGTGTGTGGCCCTGAGTAGCCGCCCACCAAGCAATACCATTCCACCCAGGTGTTTCATTGAGGTTGTTAATTTTCAATTTTTCAAACACTTACAACCAAGAAAATGAAACAGCATTGGCATTTGATGTTGCTAGGAAAACTAAGCAATTCTAGCAGTGGGTTCAGGAGTGGCTACACACTACTAGGTTTGCTAGCATAGCATAATACTTTACTTTGAAAACAAAACCCTACCATGCATACTAGTTTAAAAACACTAATGCATAAGTAAAAATGGGTAGGATTTGAATGTCACTTGCCTTGATCAAAGCAACCAGCACACTCGCAACAATCGCAAGTGTAGCTCTGACCTCCTTCACAATCTAAACAAACAAACATAATCCAAATAAACATAACATTCAAGGTGCACACCCATAGACATGTATGCATGCATGATATGCACTATTTAATTTCACACATAGGGGTGATGTGAAAATGTTGTATTTAGTGTCCTCTGGTATTTAGAATGTTGTTAATGATCTCTGGTTGTATTTTTTTATTAAGATTTCATTTGTAGCACTATTAATCAATTAACAATGCATATACATCAACTAAAATTGGTACTGTAGTGTTTATGTTTTGTAAAAATCTAAACCCAACATCTCTGGGTGGGGTACATTAATACAAGACCATAGCAATTGGATTCATTCAGAAATAGTTTATAGAAGTTGAATTATTGTCAGATTACTAATTTGAACATATTTGCAAAAGCAAGTTTGTGCACATAACAAATTTGGCCAACTCTGGTTCCATGATGAACTACATGTTCTAAGGATTCCAGAGACTATAAATTTGTAAATTTTGGCCCACTGGATTAATTTACACAAATTTTATAGTGTCAAAGGGTTAATTCTCTGTTTTGAATTATGGTGCAAAATTCATCACAGAACATGTACTGTATTGTTGCATGGTTGGACTCTACAGGCTTCAAGCTTTCCAACGGTATAAAATTTGCTAAATTTGGGCCTACGCTTGATTTTATATTGATTTTACAAGATGGGAACATTTTCTGACATTTAAATTCGAATTCAAACAGGGTTTGACTAATTTGACCGGGGGGCTGACTGTACAGGACACGTGGCGCGCTCTAATTAGCCGATACCCTTTCGCTAAGTAATCTAATCTGGGGCGCTGGATCTAGATCCTACGGGTAAAACGAAAAGAAGAAAAAGAGAGGGGATAAGAGGAGGTGGGCTCACTGTGGGGCGGCGGCCGGCTATGGCGCGGCGGCGGCGGAGCTCGCGTGGCGGTCGCCGGCGCTCCGGCGGGTTTCCGCGTAGGCGGAGGTGCGGTCGTGGTGCGTCCGGCCGAGGCGGAGACGACGGTGGTGGCGGCGCGGTCTGCTGGTGTCTCGGGCGGCCGGGGGCGGCGGAAGGCGGCGGCGCGCTACGGGCTACTCCGGCGAGAAATCGCCGCGGCCCGGCGGCGTGGTTTGAGCGGCGAGCGGGGGAAAAGGAAGAGGGTGGCCGGGCCTTTATAGGGGTGTGCTGGGGTGGCGCGATGGGGGTCGTGGGGAAGTGGGGCGACGTGGGGGCGAGGTGGCCGGGCGGTTGCCGCGGCGTGGCTGGAGGTTGGGGACGCCCGACAGCGGGCCCGCTGTCGGGCGGAGAGAGAAATGGAGGAGGGGACGGGCACGGGCTGTTTTCAGCCGGGCTGGGCTGGCTCGGCTGGGCCGGCCTGGCCGTCGGTCTGTTTTTTTTTGTTCTTTTTCTTTTCTCCTTTTCTTTTTCTATTTTATTTCATAACTTTTGATTCACAACTCCGAATGACCTCAAATTTGTTTCTAAAATTTTGTAAAAATAAGAGGGTTGTTTTGGGACTAGAGTAGAGATGTTGTAAACTAATTTGAAAGTTAAAATAAAATAAAATTGCACATGGGCCATTTGATAACAAATATGTGATTTATGATCTTTAGGGTTTGGCCACATTGGGTTCCTTATTTCATGTGATTCATTTAAATGCAAGCATGATATGAATGCATGATGTTCTTGAATTTTGAAAATCTTGGGATGTTACACAGCCGGGCCGCAAGGGAATCTACTGGTAATTAAGGTACTCCTTTTAATAGAGCACCGGAGCAAAGCATTAACACTTGGTGAAAACATGTGATCCTCATATCTAAGCCATCCCCTCCAGTTATCCCAGTTGCTGTCACTTGGGGCCTCGGGTTCCGGACATAGACATGTGCAAACAACTTGTAGATACAATCTAAGCAATAATTATAGAGATTAAATCTAAGATCATGCCACTCGTGCACTAGTGACAAGCATTAAACACAACAAGATTGTAGCAACAATAACTTCACAAACTTTATAGATAGACTGATCATAATGTAAAAATTCATCGGATCCCCAATCATGTAAGGCAGCTCATGAGATCATTGTATTGAAGTACATGGGAGAGAGAGTACCAACTACTGCTAGAACCCGTAGTCCATGGGGAACTACTCACGGAGCATGATGGAGGCGGTGGCGTCGATGGAGAAGGCTCCGGGGTCGATCCTCGTCCCGGCAGGGTGCCGAAACAGGAACTTCGACCCCAAAACTAGGTTTCGCGCGGCGGCGCTCCGGGAGTCTTTCTGGAGTATGATCAATTGCTTTAGGGTTTTCGCGTCGCGAGGGAATATATAGGCGAAAGGGCGGCGCGAGGGGGTGCCCGAGGGGCCCACCTCATATGGCGGCGCGCCCCCCTCTTGGCCGTGCCCCCTATGGTCTGGAGGCCGTGGGCCTCCCCCGGCTTGCCCTTACGGCGCCGTGTGTCCCTCGAAAAATAGGAGGTTTGGCTTGTGTTTCGTCGAATTCCGAGAATATTGCCCGAACAGCTTTTCTGGAACCAAAAACAGCAGAAAACAGGAACTGGCACTTCGGCATCTTGTTAATAGTTTAGTCCCGGAAAATGCATAAAAATATTATAAAGTATGAACAAAACATGTAGGTATTTTCATAAAACTAGCATGGAACATAAGAAATTATAGATACGTTGGAGACGTATCAAGCATCCCCAAGCTTAGTCCTACTCGCCCTCGAGCAGGTAAACGATAAAAAGAATAATTTCTAGTGACATGCTACCAACATAATCTTGATCAATACTATTGTAAAGCATATGAGATGAATGAAGTGACTCAAAGCAATGGTATATAGTTTGCTAACAAAAAGATAATGACTAAACAACTGAATCATATAGCAAAAACTCTTCATGAATAGTACTTTCAAGACAAGCATCAAAAAGTCTTGCATAAGAGTTAACTCATAAAGAAATAGATTCTTAATACAAGGTTTTGAAACAACACAAAGGAAGATTTAAGTTTTAGCAATTGCTTTCAACTTTCAACATGTATATCTCATGGATAATTGTCAACACAAAGTAATAAAATAAGTGCAATAACTAAGCATGTAAGAATCAATGCACACAGTTGACACAAGTGTTTGCTTCTAAGATGGAAAGAAGTAGGTAAACTGACTCAACATAAAGTAAAAGAAAGGCCCTTCGCAGAGGGAAGCAGGGATTAAATCATGTGCTAGAGCTTTTCAAATTTTGAAATAATAAAGAGAGCATAAAAATAAAGTTTTGAGAGGTGTTTGTTGTTGTCAACGAATGGTAGTGGGCACTCTAACCCCTTGTCAAACAGACTTTCAAAGAGCGGCTCCCATGAAGGACGTTATCTCTACCAGCAAGGTAGATCATCCCTCTTCTCTTTTGTTTACACATGTATTTTAGTTTTATTTATAGGTGACACTCCTCCCAACCTTTTTCTTTCACAAGCCATGGCTAACCGAATCTTCGGGTGCCTTCCAACATTTCACATACCATGGCTAACCGAATCTTCGGGTGCCTTCCAACATTTCACATACCATGGAGGAGTGTCTATTGCAAAATTAAGTTGTTTACTGATAAATCAGGGCAAAACATGTGAAGAGAATTATTAATGAAAGTTAATTAATTGGGGCTGGGCACCCGTTGCTAGCTCTTTTTGCAAAATTATTGGATAAGCGGATGTATATGCCACTAGTCCATTGGTGAAAGCCCAACAAGATTGAAAGATAAAACACCACATACTTCCTCATGAGCTATAAAACATTGACACAAATAAGGAGTAATAAAGTTTTGAATTGTTTAAAGGTAGCACATGAAGTATTTACTTGGAATGGCAGAAAATACCACATAGTAGGTAGTTATGGTGGACACAAATGGCATAGGTTTTGGCTCAAGGTTTTGGATGATGCGAGAAGTATTCCTTCCAAGGCTTTGTGTGACCCGGCATACCACTGCATGGTGTAGTATGCAAGTCTGATATAACACCAATGAAACACCGTTCCACTAGCATTACATCGCTCAGAGTGGTACAGAAACATATGCGGGTCCAAGGCATGTCTATAGAATTACAACTCGACTCTTACAGAAGATCAGCACAGCCTCCTACTTTACAATGAGGTAAATCTGCAAATAAGCTCCGAAGAACGACTCGTAGTCTAATCCTATCACGAACTCTACTTGAAGAGTATTTAACTAGCTATAGAGGCTATGAATAGATTCTAGCTATATAGGTGCTAAGTTTAGGAAGCTAGTTCCTTTCTATTGCTAATCTAGGTTTCTCCTTGTTGGATGTGGTAACTGACTCCTCTGACATGGTCCTGTCTCTTGAAGTAGTTGTTGACTTCTCGGCCTTCGAGTTGCACTGTAGATCCTCCTTTGATGCCTCCATTCCTAAGCAGGGGATTTAAGAGTGGGATGAGTACGAGCGTACTCAACAAGTTCATTATAGAAAAGAGGTGTTTAATGCACTAGCTACAGCCATAGACCAAAAAGTCATAGGCAATGCAGGTTTTTGTAATCATTTCTTCAAAAGGTTGCTTTTATTCTGAAGAGCTATGTCCGTCAGCCTTCACCGGTTGACTAGAACTTCATGGAGTTCCTTTCCGGCAGCGTTCGCAGTTCCAAAACCCGAACTGGAGTCACTGTTCGTTACACTCTGCAGAGGTGTGTTGCTTTACCCATAAGAGATCTTAACCTTGGTGCCAACCGGGGTACTTCCCGTCCACACTTCCTTTGGTGTGAGGCCCGGTATAAGGTCCTAGTCAATCATGTTCCTCCGCTACCTCGAACACCCACCCTTTGTTGCATACCCCGACCCTGGGTCCTCGTCGGTCCCATTATTCCCACTCATGGGTGGACCCCGACCACGACGACAGTTTGGGATCGAACCAAACTCCTTCGCCGGTAGCTGCAACCCATCATAGACCGCAATACCGTGGGGACTTAGGACTCCCCAGCCTCACCATCTTGCTCCTTCGGGCGACAAGTGTACTACGGACTATGCCGTGGGGACTTAGGACTCCCCAGCCTCACCAGCTTGCCCCCTCGGATCACAAGTGTACTACGGTAAAGCGCGTCCGTTGATGAACGAGAGGTGGAAACACTTTTGACTACTCCGTCCCACTCCGATCTTATGGTTAACACGGTTATTACGACACAAGAATCAGTGGACGACATTTGTTGTTTAATCCTAGATGGATATAAACCCGTGCAATGGAACCTCCACCATATCAACACAATCCATGGTTCCATTTGTTGGAGATATGCCCAAGAGGCAATAATAAAATGGTTATTATAATATATCTTTGTGTTTATGATAATGTTTGCATACCATGCTATTATTGTATTAACCGAAACATTGATACATGTGTGTTATGTAAACAACAAGGAGTCCCTAGTAAGCCTCTTGTATAACTAGCTTGTTGATTAATAGATGATCATGGTTTCGTGATCATGAACATTGGATGTTATTAATGACAAGGTTATATCATTATGTGAATGATGTAATGGACACACCCAATTAAGCGTAGCATAAGATCACGTCATTAAGTTCATTTGCTATAAGCTTTCGATACATAGTTACCTAGTCCTTTCGACCATGAGATCATGTAAATCACTTATGCCGGAAGGGTACTTTGATTACATCAAACGCCACTGCGTAAATGGGTGGTTATAAAGGTGGGATTAGGTATCCGGAAAGTATGAGTTGAGGCATATGGATCAACAGTGGGATTTGTCCATCCCGATGACGGATAGATATACTCTGGGCCCTCTCGGTGGAATATCGTCTAATTGGCTTGCAAGCATATGAATGGTTCATAAGAGATGACATACCACGGTACGAGTAAAGAGTACTTGTCGGAGACGAGGTTGAACGAGGTATAGAGATACCGATGATCAAACGGACAAGTAAAATATCGCGTGACAAAGGGAATCGGTATCGTATGTAAATGGTTCAATCGATCACTAAGTCATCGTTGAATATGTGGGAGCCATTATGGATCTCCAGATCCCGCTATTGGTTATTGGTCGGAGAGAAGTCTCAACCATGTCTGCATAGTTCGCGAACCGTAGGGTGACACACTTAAGGTTTGATGTCGTTTTAAGTAGATATGGAATATGGAATGGAGTTCGAATGTTGTTCGGAGTCTCGGATGGGATCCGAGACATCACGAGGAGTTCGGAATGGTCCGGAGAATAAGATTCATATATGGGAAGTCATTTTCCGGGGTTCGGAAAAAGTCCGGTGTTTTGACCGGAGCTTCTAGAAGGTTCTAGAAGGACCGGAATAGTCCGGAATATTATGGAAGGTTCCGGAAGTGTCCGGGACGACCCGGGATGTCTAAGGAAGTCCGGAGGGTTCCATAATAGGTGCAACCACGTTGCCTTAAGGGAAAAGGAGTCTTTCCTTAATGCAATTTCGGAATTGGCAAAAGAGTCCGAGTAGGACTAGGTTTTCGGAACCGGAAACCTATCGGAACTCAGTCAAACTTGGGGGCAGGTTTTTGGACGACCCAAGGGGCTTGGCCACCTATTTAAAGAGGCCAAGGGGCACCCCAAGGGCACCACAAGTCGCAGCCCTAGCTCCCCAAGTCGCAGCACCACCCTGCGCCCAAACCCTAGCTATTCCCTCCTCCTTCTTCTCCCGCAGCGCTTACGGCGAAGCCCTGCCGGAGATCTCCACCACCACCGTCACCACGCCGTCGTGGCGGGATTCCGAGAGGATCTACTACATCCGCTGCCCGCTGGAACGGGAGGAGGACGTCGTCATCAACACCGAACGTGTGACCGAGTACGGAGGTGCTGCCCGATTGTGGCACCGTCGAGATCAAGATCTTCTACGCGCTTGCAAGCGGCAAGTGATCGTCTACATCCCCCCCGAGATCTAATCTCGTTAAGCTTTGCGAATCTTCGAGGGTTAGTCTCATCATCTCCTCGTTGCTACCGTCTACTAGATTAGATCTTGGCTTGGTTTCGTTCTTGCGGTAGGAAATTTTTTGTTTTCTATTCTACGAATCCCATCAGTGGTATCAGAGCCGTGTCTATGCATAGATTGGTTGCACGAGTAGAACACAATTGTTTTGTGGGCGTTGATGCTTTTGTTGTCTTTAGTTCGTGTACTTTGCATCTTGCGGCATAGTGGGATGAAGCGGCTCGGGCTAACTTTACATGACCGCGTTCATGAGACTTGCTCCACGTTCGACATGCAACTTGTATTGCATAAGTGGCTTTGCGGGTGTCTGTCTCTCCCACTATAGTGAAAATCCAATTTACTCTTTATATTGACAACACTAGTATCACCGTTGTGGTTCATGTTCGTAGGTAGATTAGATCTTACTCGAAAACCCTAAACCACGTAAAATATGCAAACCAAATTAGAGGCGTCTAACTTGTTTTTGCAGGGTTTGGTGATGTGATATGGCCATGATGTGATGATGAATATGTATGAGATGATCATTATTGTATTGTGGCAACCGGCAGGAGCCTTATGGTTGTCTTTATATTTCATGTTGTAGTATTGTTTCAAAGTAGTTGTAATAGTTGCTACACACGGTGAACAACCATGAAGACGGCGCCATGGACCTTGACGCTACGCCGACGGTGATGGAGATCATGCCCGTTGATGATGGAGATCATGTCCGTGCTTTGGAGATGAAGATCAAAGGCGCAAAGACTAAAGGGCCATATCATATCACATATGAATTGCATGTGATGTTAATCCTTTATGCATCTTATTTTGCTTAGATCGCGACGGTAGCATTATAAGATGATCCCTCACATTAATATCAAGATAATAAAGTGTTCTCCCCTCGTATGCACCGTTGCTAGTTCGTCGTTTCGAAGCATCTCGTGATGATCGGATGTGATAGACTCAACGTTCACATACAACGGGTGTAAGCCATGTTTACACACGCGGAATACTTGGGTTTGCTTGACGAGCCTAGCATGTACAGACATGGCCTCGGGACAATGGAAACCGAAAGGTTGAACACGAGTCATATGGATGATATGATCAACATGTTGATGTTCACCATTGAAGCTACATCATCTCACGTGATGATCGGTTTTGGTGTAGTGGATGTGGATCGTGTGCCACTTAACAACTATGAGGGATGTTGTATTAAGTGGGAGTTCATTAGTAATTAGATTAAAACTTGAACTAATTATCATGAACATAGTCTGAATAGTATTTTGAATTAAATTTGTAGAATTGGCATCCGTTTTCTACCATGCGCTAGTCTTGTAATTGAGATAGAAATACTGTTAAGTCTGACAAATAACTTTACGGACTGGTACCGTATTGTTAAAGAATCAAGAAATGATTAAGTCCTATTGCAAACTTTTAGTAAACCTCACATTGTTGATTCAAAGAACAAAGGTTTCAATTAGTACCTAAAATCATCTTGTCTCCATGAAACTTGAAGTTCAAATCCGTTTGAAATTAAAGTAAGGAGCTGAAAATTTTGTTTTCAGAAATAAGCGAGGTATGAGATATATGTGATATCTAAGACCTTATTTCAAGGTGATAGAATATAATTTGGTGAGAGTACATAAACTCATAAGTTTTATGGGAATGTACGAAGGTTGAAGACGCCAGGCGTCTCAATCCTCCAACTATTGGGGCACTAACGATATTCGCATATTCATGAAGTGATCGTCCTTAGTATGCACCGTTGCTAAGACTCTCTTCGAAGCATCTTGTGATGATCGGGTGTTATAGATTCCACGAGTGCATACAACGGGTGCAAGCCAGATTTGCACATGCGAATACTGAGGTTAAACTTTACGAGCCTAGCATGTACAGACATGGTCTCGGAAAGTCGTCATAATATAATGGATAAAATATGAGTGAAATTGTTCATCATATTACAAAGTTACTAATAGTGAAATCCGGAACACTTGTCATATGATGGTCAACTTCAAAGTAAGAACCTCAAGGTTATTGGTATTTGACCAACAAACCTAGAAGTTATTGATGTTGAAGAGTTTTTCTGAGAATGAGGAAAACTAAAAGAGAAACTACAAAAGATATTTTGGCAGAAAGAAATAAAAGACTAGAAAGTCTAGCTCAGGTGTATATAAATGATATACATGTTATGGATGTATTCCTTGTTTGGTCACATAATGAAATTCTTGGGTATTTGTACCAGATTGGTTGGTATGAGATGTCATACAATACAACGCAATACAAGAATATGATGGCCTAAGTGACTGATAAGGAATATGGTAATAATGCACGTCTGGAACATAATAAAGTGTTATTATGTTTGTCGTTGGCATTCTACCTAACCCTTAGAATTTATAATAAAGATCTTAATAATTATTATTTTGCTCTGGTCAAATGAAAACAATGAGTTGTTCAAATTATGATATTACTCCATGTACGATGGATAAGTTATTATAAATCTTAATGGTAAAACACACATACATAACACTGACGCTAAAATGCCATAAGGCAAATGATTTGAATTCCACTTATTTGTGGAACCGCCATTTAGGTCATGTTAGAAAGGAACGCATGAAGAAACTCCATGCAGATGGATTTTTGGAGTCATTTGATTTTTGAATCGTTTGGCACTTGCAAATCTTTTCTAAAGAGAATGACTAAAATACCGTTCATAGGCCAAGAGTTGAACGGGCAACTAACTTAGTGGAAACATACATGATGATGTATGTGGTTCACTGGGCATAGTTGTGTGCGGGAGATTCTTCTACTTCATGAAAACTTCCAACAATGAATTGAGTATATATATGTGGATATATTCGATAAGGAAGAAGTTTGAAACATTTGAATGGATTCAAATAAAATTCAACATGAAGTGGAAATCATCGTAATATAAAAGTCAAATATCTATGATTTGATCATGGTGAAAATATTTGAATTAAGATTTTTAGCGAACATCTAAGAGAGTTATGAAATTGTTCTACAACTCACATTTCTTGGAGTATCATAATGATGATGGAGTATCCGAGAGACGTATCCAAACCTTGTTGGGTTGAAGATGAGATAAAATAACGCCATTATATTTTTTGTGGATTATGCTTTAGAGACTACCGCTTTTACACTAAATAGAGCATCATCATGATCCATTGAAATGACACCATACGAGTTATGGCATGGGTATAAACCCTAATAGTCCTTTCTTAAATTTTGATATGCATAGCATATGTAAATAAGTTTACAACCAAAATCGGATGAATGTCTTTGTTGGTTATCCCAGAGAATTGATTGGGAATTCTTTCCACTATGAAGTAAAAAGACAAAAGTGTTTGTTATAGTTACTTGCTTATTTCCAAGAAATTGTTTTCTAGCGAAATATTTGAGTGGGAGGACAATAGAACTTGATAAGGTTTATGAACCTGAGCATAATGATCAGAGTAGCGCAGCGTCGGAAATGGTTTCGGAAGCGGCCACGACGATCATGGCTCCCATGACTACAAAGTGTTTTAGCCATGGAGATCAAAGTACCTATTGAACGTTGTAGGTTTGGTTTACTTTGTGATCAAATAAATGATTTGTGGACAAAGGATTGTTTTTTGAACAATGATAAACCAACTACATACAAAGAAGTTATGATGGGCCCTGACTCCGTTAAAATGGCTATGCGCCATGAAATCCAAGATAGGTGAATACTTTTTGAAAGTAAATGAATCTATGAAATTAATGGACTTGGATGAAATATCCTTAAATAAGCACGACTTGTCGAAAAGTTGTTTACGACAAAGTTCAAAGAGTTGACTACGATAAGATTAGATCTTCCGTAGCAATGCTTATAGTCCATGTGGATTATTCTAGTAATCGCTACATATTTCTTTTATGAGATATGCTAGTAGGATGGCAAAATATATTACTTAACAAAAGTGTGTATTAAAGGTGTATACAAGATACAACCATGAGTTTTGCTAGTCCGTAGAATACTAGATAGGAATACGAACTTCAATTGGATGAAGTGAGTATCACGGAGTTGGAATCTTCACCGGATGAAATAGTCAAAGAGTTTTTGATTTCATCGGAAACGATGAAGATGCTTGCATTTGCAAGAAATTAAGTGGGAGCGCTGAGACATATTTATAATACTTTATGTAGATGACATATAGTTGGTTATAAATGATGTAATTATATACTTGATTAAAAGGTTTCATTGAGAATTAACATCAATGAAAGGATATGGACTGAAACATATTTAGTGTCAATATCTATGAAGATAGATTGAAACACATAATAAGTTTAAGTCAAAGTACATAGAATGGATATTGAAGAAGTTCAATATAGAAATATTAAGAAGGTGTTCTTTTCATGTGAAGGTTTAACAAGACTTGAGTGTATTTGACACTCAATGAGTAAAAACACATGAGTGATTATAGATCACGAATAATATGTACACAATCAGATGTCATGTGCTCTAAAGTGTTATGAGCATGTACCAGAATGATTCATGTGATGATCATTGGACAAACAGTAAGAATATCCATGTGTGCTTTAGAAGAACCAAGGATATATATATAGTTTTATATGGGGTAATGACAAACAAATCGTTGTAAGGTGTTGCACCGATATTTGGTCACATATAAGAATTAATTTCAAATCTCAATTAGGCTAAGTGTTATTAAAAAGGTAGCACAATACTAGATTTAGAAGAGTTCTAAATATTGTGACGGATTCTACAATAGAAGGCAGAGGATGTCATTGTTTTGACAATGATTGAGGATGTTTAAGTCGAGGAGTTCTTTGAGAACTTGGTGTAGTTCCGATAGTGTCAGAACTTTGAAGCTATATTGTGTATGACAATATTAGTGACATATTTCAGACCGCGGAATTAAGGTTCCACCAGAAGACCAAACATATTTAATGCCGACTCATTTGGAAAATGAGTGATGCGTGAAGACGCATATGAATTGCAAAATACATACGTTTCTGAGCGTGTCAGATCCGTTGACTAAAACCTCTCCCGTGAGCATAACATGATAAAACACCAGAAGACCAAGGTGTTATATCTTTACAAATGTAAACTAGATTATTGACTCTAGTGCAAGTGGGAGACTGTTGGAGATATGCCCAAGAGGCAATAATAAAATGGTTATTATAATATATCTTTGTGTTTATGATAATGTTTGCATACCATGCTATAATTGTATTAACCGAAACATTGATACATGTGTGTTATGTAAACAACAAGGAGTCCCTAGTAAGCCTCTTGTATAACTAGCTTGTTGATTAATAGATGATCATGGTTTCGTGATCATGAACATTGGATGTTATTAATGACAAGGTTATATCATTATGTGAATGATGTAATGGACACACCCAATTAAGCATAGCATAAGATCACGTCATTAAGTTCATTTGCTATAAGCTTTCGATACATAGTTACCTAGTCCTTTCGACCATGAGATCATGTAAATCACTTACCCGAAGGGTACTTTGATTACATCAAACGCCATGCGTAAATGGGTGGTTATAAAGGTGGGATTAAGGAAAGTATGAGTTGAGGCATATGGATCAACAGTGGGATTTGTCCATCCCGATGACGGATAGATATACTCTGGGCCCTCTCGGTGGAATATCGTCTAATTGGCTTGCAAGCATATGAATGGTTCATAAGAGATGACATACCACGGTACGAGTAAAGAGTACTTGTCGGAGACGAGGTTGAACGAGGTATAGAGATACCGATGATCAAACCTCGGACAAGTAAAATATCGCGTGACAAAGGGAATCGGTATCGTATGTAAATGGTTCAATCGATCACTAAGTCATCGTTGAATATGTGGGAGCCATTATGGATCTCCAGATCCCGCTATTGGTTATTGGTCGGAGAGAAGTCTCAACCATGTCTGCATAGTTCACGAACCGTAGGGTGACACACTTAAGGTTTGATGTCGTTTTAAGTAGATATGGAATATGGAATGGAGCTCGAATGTTGTTCGGAGTCTCGGATGGGATCCGAGACATCACGAGGAGGTTCGGAATGGTCCGGAGAATAAGATTCATATATGGGAAGTCATTTTCCGGGGTTCGGAAAAAGTCCGGTGTTTTGACCGGAGCTTCTAGAAGGTTCTAGAAGGACCGGAATAGTCCGGAATATTATGGAAGGTTCCGGAAGTGTCCGGGACGACCCGGGATGTCTAAGGAAGTCCGGAGGGTTCCATAATAGGTGCAACCACGTTGCCTTAAGGGAAAAGGAGTCTTTCCTTAATGCAATTTCGGAATTGGCAAAAGAGTCCGAGTAGGACTAGGTTTTCGGAACCGGAAACCTATCGGAACTCAGTCAAACTTGGGGGCAGGTTTTTGGACGACCCAAGGGGCTTGGCCACCTATTTAAAGAGGCCAAGGGGCACCCCAAGGGCACCACAAGTCGCAGCCCTAGCTCCCCAAGTCGCAGCACCACCCTGCGCCCAAACCCTAGCTATTCCCTCCTCCATCTTCTCCCGCAGCGCTTGCGGCGAAGCCCTGCCGGAGATCTCCACCACCACCTTCACCACGCCGTCGTGCTGGCGGGATTCCGAGGAGGATCTACTACATCCGCTGCCCGCTGGAACGGGGAGGAGGACGTCGTCATCAACACCGAACGTGTGACCGAGTACGGAGGTGCTGCCCGATTGTGGCACCGTCGAGATCAAGATCTTCTACGCGCTTTTGCAAGCGGCAAGTGATCGTCTACATCCACCCCAAGATCTAATCTCGTCAAGCTTTTCGAATCTTCGAGGGTTAGTCTCATCATCTCCTCGTTGCTATCGTCTACTAGATTAGATCTTGGCTTGGTTTTCGTTCTTGCGGTAGGAATTTTTTTTTGTTTTCTATGCTACGAATCCCATCACCATTGCCCACCACATAGTCATATTCATAGTTGTGAAAATAGTGGTTTTTGCTTTTTATGCAATAGTGATAAACATAGTACTTTGCAAGTAATTTGGTAAAAATACTCAAATGACATGAGCAAGCGATGAACTTGCCTTTCTTGACTGCAAGATTATGCAGGCAAGGTCTTCGATACGCAATAACTCCAAATGAAATAGCATCATCGTCCGGTAAGGACGATGTTTAAAAGATTGGCAAGGATGCAATAATGCATAAGTATGAGATGCAATCGTTCTAAGCGTGACCTAACCCCGATGATTTAGGATTAGTGAGTTGCAATGATTAGTTCAGGGTATGTTGCACTTTTAGAGCGATTCCCAAACAAGGTTCTTATTAAGGTTTTGATTACTTGGTATCATGTACAAGTTATATAAATAAGCATAGTAATCAATTGAGCACACAAGGAATGATAATTGGCATAATGTTAATATGTAAAGAACAGTTGTCAGTTTTAGTGCTATATGGCATGGTTAATGATTACTTATTATATTCTTCAAAAGAATAACTTTTGAAGAACATGTTCTTTAATAAAGAACAAGTATGACAATTGGGTTTGTGGGGTTCTATGGTTTTCTATGGTTCCAATTGGTTGCTGGAGTAAGTATTAGATGGATCACAACAATGTTGGATTCATTAACACCTAGGGCTTGTAAGGTTGAGTTAAGCCTAGGCATTCTAACCAATTGTTTATACATGGCTGCTATCAAGGTTGGTTCATCTAGCTGGTGATAGCTAGCTAGGGTTTATAGGTCCTTATAAGCAGGGTTGATGATGATTCTTTATTTACTTCAAAAGAATAACTTTTGAAGAACATACTTCTTAAGGAATAAGAAGTATTACAGTTAAGGTTTAGGTTTTCTAGTATTTATTATTGGATCCACTAATTGAGAATAATTGTTTCCTAAATAAGATGGTTTATAAACATCTAACACTATTAGGGTTTGGTGTGTATGGCAATTGTTGTATAATATTAGGCATGGTTTCTATTGGAGTTCATCACAATGGTGTGATGCTAAATAGGTAGGATTAAGGATGATGGTCTTGGGAAGAGGAACTAGGGTTTAGACTTGGTTGATCCTACTTGATCAACTAGGTCTGATTAAGATGAACACATGGGTGCTAATTTAGCAATGATAGGGTTCCTACCTCTTATGTGGTCATAGCAACTATTTAGTTGCTATTACGGTTCTATGGCTACTATTGGAGTAACATGATCACATGTTAACTTGGGGTTTAGGTTTGGTAACAATTTAGGGTTCATATGAATTAATGGAGCTAGGGTTCCTAATGAATTAGGGTTTTAGAATTCCACATAAAATTATGAACTACTATTTTATGTATAATGGAACTAGGGTTTTCTAATCTACCATATAGTTCTTAAGGTAATAACTTCATTATAAAGTTGAAATTGTTAATAGCTTTGAAATAAAATAATATTGGAGTGGGGCTTTTTATTATTTTTAATGAATTAATACTTAAGGTAATTATTATTTAGGGTTTAAATCCTTCTGATAAGGATTTAATAATTTAATAACTAAAGAAAAATAATTATAATGTTTTCTTTATTTATTTACGGGTTTTTATTTAATTTAATTTTTTTCCTAATTACTGAATTTTTAATGCTATAAAGAATAAAAGAAAAGACTTAATTAATGAGTTTAAAATAATTAAATTTTTTATGAAAAAAAATAAAATTCTATGTTATATTTTTATTGGATAGATTTTCTTTTTAGGAACATTTTGATATTTTATTTTTATTTTTCTGAACTAAAACGGATTTTACAAATTTATGTGAAGTTTCAGCAATTTACATAATTTAAAGAAAACAAAAGGAAAGACTAAATCTACCCGGGATTCCTACCCAAACAGTCACTGACTGGTGGGCCAGTAACCAGATCATCTGCCACGCAGGCATTGACCAAGGTCAAAATCGCCACGGTGCAGTAGGGCTCACTGCCGGTGGGATTCGGCGACGGCGCCGCCGTTCCCGGGCTCGCGAGGACGGGCTCCTCACACCACTCGACGCAGCACAACACGGGGATTCTAACGGTACCAGCGCCGCCCCTAAAAGGTCGCCGGAGCTCGCTCGCCGGCGAGGCCGAGCGGGGCTCCAGGCTACCGTGGCGGGCACAATTGAGGATGAAATTGGAGATGCCATGGGGTGCTAGAGCATCAGTGACTCACCCTGAGCATGATGCGCGTGACGGCAAGGCCAGGGGTGGTCGGGTTCGCCGGAATCGTCCACTCCCGCCGTCGGAGAAGATGAGGTCGACGGCGGCGCTTCAGGGGGCTGTGGCTCAATTCCTCTTGCAGGCGGAGCTAATCGAGGACGGTGATGACAACGGTGGTCACGGCTGGGCTTGGGGAGGCCCTGATCGGCGGCGATGGTCGGAGTTTGGCTCGGCTAGGGTTTCGGGCATGGGGAAATTTTAGGAGAGGAGGAAGAACTCGATGCTGGTGTTCGTTTCGGAGCTCTTATAGGGTGCAGGGTGAGCCTCGTCATGACGTCGATCAAGGAGAGCTTGCCAGCGAGAGGGGGAGATGGCCACGACGTCGTGCTGGCCGGCATGCGGGAGGAGAGGATGAGGACGAGCTCGTCCTCGATATTTTGACAAAGGGGTACGGGCTGCTTAGTGGGCTGCTCCTGGGTGTTGGCTTGGGCTGGTGGTGCTGGGCTGCGGCTGGCCGGTCCAGGTAAGCCTCTCTTCTCTCTTATTTTCTTTTCTGTTCTCTTTTTCTCTATTTTAGTTTTGCTTATTTGAATTCAAATTCAAGCTTTGTTAATTTTTTCAGGGTTCACAACTAGGTTAATTTCATCAAGTTCTAGAACAATGATTATTACACCATTCTTTCTATTTATAACAAGTATTTTATATTTGATTACATTTCATACTTGTTGGCTTATTTAAAATAGCAATTAAACATGAGTTTATATTCTCATTTTACTTTCCTTTTTCTTATGAATCAAATACTTTGGAATAATTAGAGTTACTACTTGAACTCAAAGTATTTCACAGATTGTTATTATTTCTTGGTTTCCATTTTAGGATTTAATAACTTACATATTATTTCATGTGAGTGACATTTTATTAGGGTTTTGTAGGTTTGATGATAATCCAAATTCAAGGTTAGCATTAGTATTATATTTTAAATATTATCTACAATCCTATAGTATACATTTCTCTCCTCAAGTTTGGGCTTTATTTACAGGGATAAGTGGTGGTTCACCATACATGGATTTAATTGTAAGTTTAAGCACTAGATGTTTCTTAGGTTTAATTAGTGAAGCATGGAATTTAGCTAATGGGCAATTCTAGGGTTCTAATGATATTCACCTAATGGTACTTGGTTTGAATCTCAATTATGGTCTGGTTTTATAATTGTAATCACCCAAGTGATTCACAACTAGGTTTGAGATATAATTCTGGGTTGTAGAATTGAGATAACACCATATTGTGTTTACTAGGGTTTAATCTCCTTTAACCAGAATAAGATGGTTACTTACTTTAATTATTATTGTTCTCATTTAGTGGTTAAGGATCCGAGAATTGATTCTATCTTATTCCTATAGACTTCTTTTATATCCTTAATCTATCTATTATATTATTAAAACAACAAACAACCAACGGTCCAGATTAGCTAAAAATAATCAAAGCAAAACAACGTCCAAGATTAACTTCCTCACATTCGCGTCCATCCGGTGTCAGATTGAATATGCGGATATACACTATCCATCTCCCCACGTCAAGAAACAGAAGCTACATAGAATGAAAATTGTTCACGTCTGCACTCATATCTCAACAAGAGCTCTATCTCCATAATAAATAAATTCAGCTTTATCTTTTTAAAAAATCTTATCTCTAACAAGAATAACACGTTAGGTTAGCCCCATATAAAAGCCATGACTGGTGTTGTTACGCGCATATCAAACATGCCAGCCATTTGAACTCGCAGGTTGCGAATGATGGAATCAACACCCCAGCGATTTCAACTCGGGGTGCATGCAACAGCCCAATGGCTGTTGTTTTGATCCGTACGTAGACGGCAACTAGAAGTCCCCGACCTCTGAACCTCTGGTCGATGAGATTTGAAGCAACAACATTGATCTCGCTTGGGCAAGGTAGCCCAAGTAGACGCCGGCGTTCTGGCGCCAAGGAAGCTGACGAACACCACAAGGTGATCTGAGTATGCATCAAGCTCTTCGACTGGTCGTATTCCAAATAAGCGATTTCCATCTAGCGTGCAGAGGGGACGACAGAATTCTCGCGCCAAGGAAGATGACAAACATACAAGATGTTCTGAGTCTACATAAGCTCTTCAATGAGTCTGTATGGCAAAAGGTCGTGGACGGCAACGACAGCAGAAGAGCATGACAAGAACAACGGTGAGGAACAAAAGTTGTTCCCTTTCGACACACCAGGTGGTCCATGTACTTCTGGATGTCTGCGGGTAAGCTCAATTTCTTGGTTCGTTGTTTCTCAGTTTCTCTGCTGTATGCAGACACATACAGATTCATACAAGACTTCTTCTCATGATGTATATCCTGCAGCCGCCACAACGATCGTCACTGGGACTCTATGAACTAGATTTGCTCCTGCGCAAGCCTACGATTGGGAAGAAGTAAAATACGAGCTGGATTTCGCTGGAATAAGGAGGAAAAGATGACGACGAACACTCACAATCATACTTACAATGTTTGCCGTTGAGAGCTACGATCAGGTACCATTGATTAAAATCGTTTTGTACTTTATCGTACCAGCTAGCTGCTTGCTTACAAACATCCGTTTGTGAGAAATATGCATGTGTAGATTAATGCCATAGATTTGAGATTACATCATGCCTGTGTTTAGTATACACGAGTAACGTGTGCATCATGACTAGGGAATTTGATCTGGTCGATCACGAGCATGCATCTACTGGACCGAGAAAAAGGATTGCTGGGCAGTCTATACCCAATGTATGGGCGATCTCCAACACTTCTGTTTAATATTTCACCCCAATTATGAATTTACTTTTAATCAGACTAATTTCAAATATGGTGGCGTCTTTTGCAGATTCTTTACCACGGCGCCAATCGTACAAAAAGCTAGCACGTTATTCTGTTGTCCCTATACTCAGCTCTGCCGACAGTCCCGATGCCCAAGCAAGTAGAGCACCTATACATAGGGTTTCAGCCTCGCCGACGAGATGGAGAGCGGCGATCTCCTTCCCTATGCTCCTGGCAGGCACCAGAGAGGAGGCCGTCAGCTTGGAGAACTCGAACAGACGATGAAAGGCATCACATAATATCTCTATTCACAAATAGTGCTGACTGCCAAGAGGTTTGGATTCGTAGCTTTATTGATGCATTGCAATTGTACATATTTGTCTTACAGGTTCTACGTGTTAAAATATTTTGTCTCGATTTGAGTCGTATGAGATGAAATTGATAAATTTCCACACAGATTACTATTGTCTGCCGGTTCAAATTAAACTCTAGACCATTGCTACAGGAATGTAGTGGGGTCACGAACTCTCGATAGATTTGAACATCAAAGAAAAGGATGGCAATATGCTTTTTTAATCTTCGAATCTTCCTTTGAACTGAAGATAAAACATTAACAAGTCGGCCATGGAAGTACTATTGTTCCCACGTGTTCATTCCTTTTGGTCCAAGTATATATCTTTTTAAGATTTAGGTAAATGAGCTTACCTACTTCTTTTACTCAGTGCAGTGACTTTTTTCTTGATTAGTGATTCTAATGGACAATGTTTAAATGAGTTTTGTTTTCTAAGATGTGTTTAAAGATACTGGATAAACATGTTGGTGATTTCAGTATTTCTCCAATTAATAACTTTGATATGAAGTCCACTAGCTGCATGAGTAATTCAAGGTGGAGGATGCGGCAGCGGCGTGCCATGTCACGAGCAAAGGAGGGCAATTCTATATCGGACTCAACGAATTGCACACTGTTTTGATACATGGAGCAGATCCGACTACTCTAGCTATTTCGGCCAGACAGTCAGTGACTATTTTCATCTGAGACGGTTGAAACCTTCTTTTTTCCAGTAACGGTGACAGATTGGTCGATTGCTCCAAAGAATTCATAATTGGTACCAAATCAGAGCGCAACTAAAATTTTGGTTCTACCCGTGGTATAATTAGTTTTCTACAATTCAGCTTTTGTAGTTTATTCTGGTAAGGTTCCATCAGCAAAGATGTTCGGCAGATATCAGTCTAATAATAAAGGTTATATTCCCTATTTGTATTGCTTGCATTAACTATTTTTTTTCACTTTTTTAATTCATGGCATAAGAATATCAATGAAAACTTGATGATACCGTATGTAGTTTGCATCAAGGACAACTTGATGATTCATGCAGCTTACTGTGCCTGATTTGTACCTTGCAGTGGCTGCATTGGTATTTTCACCAGGTTGACCAAGAGCATGTATATCAAAATAAATAAGTAAGAGGAAAATGGTTACAAATGAAACAAAGGTTTTTGGAAAATAATGGTGAGCTAAGAAAAAAATGGGTGCATAGATGTTTTTCGAAAATTGAATAATGCAAATATAACATATAATCTAAATTAGCAAAGGGGGAAATAAATAGTTTGCTCTTATTTAGACAAATGTGAGAAAAGAAATTCAATGATAATAATTTTAAATTAAATCAAATATTATGGAATATTAAACGTGTATATCAATATTGAATAATAATTTCAAAAAATTAAAAGGAAAAGACATCCATAAATTATCTAACGCCTAAAGATTGTCTAGACCCGCGAATCGCTGGCCACCCAGCTAGTTATTAAAGTAACTAAAGTAGTTATGGTTCTTTTTATAGTTAACTTTGGTCATATTGATGGATGGTTTCTCACCATATTAAGTATGGAGTTTTACTCTAAGGTTTTCTTAGGTCATTTAATTTATGAAATATAGATGTGGTAGGATTCTACTTATGATCCTAAGTGATTCACAAATTGGGATTGAGATATAAGCCTAGGTTGCTTACTAGTGATCTCCTTATGATTTCATGTTGTGAATAATATCTATTAATCTTATTAAGGTTTAACTTGTTCTCATATACCTCAAGAGCATGATCATGGATTAGGCATGATCAATTTGTTCTTAATCTCTCTACCTCAAGTTCTTAGGGTTTATGATCATTACTCAATTTATAATGATCAAGTTTGGCTTCCTAAGTTATCTCTCAAGAATTAGGTTTCTCACTCCCAAGATTAAGTATTGTCTTGATCAACTAAGTATAGCACTTCTAATTTATCTTCTTGAATGGGACTACTATGGTTGCCTCATTAGTTTATATCCCAGGAGAATGCCTGAGATATTACTTAGGGTTCTTTCCAGGGAATGATGATATAATCTTCTGGTATATGGATAGCTCTCTCCCTCACAATCAAGTGTTGGCTTAACTTTCTTGAGTGTAACACCTTAGCTTGAGCTCTCTCATAGGAATAATTATTCTAGGGTTTATGGTGTACTCCTAATATTTCCTTACACTACAAGAAAAGTTCTGATAGACAACGTCCCAAAATCGTCCACTAAGGGGTATTTTTCGTCGCCTATGGGCCTAACCCGACGATATGGGTTCTCGTTGTCGAAACTGCGTCGTGCAAAGTCCAACGACGATTTTCGGTCCGTCGCGCTGGGGCGCCCTTCCGCCACGAAAATCGGACCGTTGCGGAAGTGTTTCGGGAGCCCGTTGACTCGCGACGTCATGCAACCGACACGTGCGACGCCGTTAACGCAACACGGCGTTAACCTACTCGAAACCCCGTGGTAGATGGTAGGCCACACGAGGCCTGCCACGTCTTAAGCGGGCCGGGCCAGAGTTTGACCGGTCAACTATATAGTTGGGCTGGTCCATTAGTTACGTGGGCCGGCCTAACCTCTAATGTTGACTGGTCAAAACTTAAATGAGCCGCCCATTTAACATGTGGGGTCCCCCTACAGCAAGCGCTCGCCAAGAAGCAAGTGGGCCGGGCCAAAAACACAGTGGGTCCCACTATCTGAAAAGGCCGCCCATTTAGTGGGGTCCACCATATAGCAAGTGGGCCGCCCAACAAGCTAGTGGGCCGGGCCAAAAACACAGTGGGTCCCACTATCCCGTTAAAGGGCCGGCCCATTTAGTATGTGGGGTCCACCATATAGCAAGTGGGCCGGCCCAACAAGATAGTGGGCCGGCCAAAAACACAGTGGGTCCCACCTTCCCCAAAGGGTGCCCATTTAGTATGTGGGGTCCACCATATAGCAGTGGGCGGCCCACCAAGATAGCGGGCGGCCAAAAAACAGGTGGGTCCCACATTCCTGTTAATGGGCCGGGCCATTTGTTATGTGGGGTCCACCATATAGAAAGTGGGCCGGCCCAACAAGATAGTGGGCCGGGCCAAAAACACAGTGGGTCCCACCTTCCTATTAAAGGGCCGGCCCATTTACCATGTGGGACCACCATATAGCAGTGGGCTGGCCCAACAAGATAGTGGGTCGGCAAAAGCACAGTGCGCCCCACTTTCCCGCGTAAAGGGCCCCAATTAGTATGTGGGTCCACCATATTGCAAGTGGGCCGGCCCAACAAGATAGTGGGTCGGGCAAAAAACACGTGGGTCCCACTTTCCTCTTGAAGGGCCGCCCGTTTAGTATGTGGGGTCCACCACAAAGCAAATGGCTGGCCCAACTAATTAGTGGGCCGGCCAAGTAGTGGGTGGGGTCCACCTTAAAGCAAGTGGGCCAGCCCAATTAGAGGGGTCCACCGTAATCAACATGGGCTGGCCCAAGAAGTAAGTGGGCCAGCCCGTTTAGTTGCTGTTTATATGCCGGCATAATATGCGCTTTAGGATTTTGCGGGCAGGCACATATGTGATTTCGCTTAATTGGGCCGTTTAAGGGATGGGAATTCGTGATTTAGATACTGAGAATATTTACGCAGCATTGATTTCTGTCGGATAGCCTCACTTACCACAAGCACCAAAGAAAAAATGCGCGAAAGAACTATAAAAACTAACTAAATATTACATCAGTTGCAAGGCATTGAAAAAAATATTACAGAACCCAGAGAAATTGAATGGTAATTAAACCTAGCAATACAATGAAGCGATCCGGCAATCTTTTAAGTTGTCCATGCAGCACCTATATCTGAAACAAAGACATTACAAGTTAAGACAGAAACAATGGAAAGGCAAAGACACTACAATATTGTTTGCCAAAGAATTTGGAACTCATCATTTCGTCGTTATAACAAGATCATTGTAATGCGCACAATAAGCAAACAAAGAGTGCATGCCGCATACCAACAGCCAATATAACAGAGCATGTTAGAATGAAACAGCAGACTTACTACTGTCGAGTCCCATGCAAACCAACATGTTCGGGAGTACAAAATTGGCATGAACAACATAGTAGCAGGCTATAAATTTTGTAACAACGACTGAGCAAGATGAAGTTATGATGGCTACATCTACAGAGCAGGGAATGTAAACCAAAAATAGAAGTTACGATGGCAAAAGCTAAAGAGGAGGGAATGTGAACCAACATGTGCCAAGTGCAATTACTTCATTTTGGCCGTGAACTAAATAATACTCCTAAACTTATAGTGAAGGGGATGCAAATCAAGATGTTTCGGGATATAAACTTGTAATGAGCAACACATAGAGGATAGTTAATGCTGGAGCTTAGGATGGACCAGATACAGAATATAGTGGGATCACATGTGAACTTGTATAAGAGGGAATGCAAACCAATATGTTCAGCTTTCCATATGTGAGCGTCATGCCAAGTCAGAGAAACAAGTCAATAATGCAGCTTTTGAAGAACAAGATGGCACGCAAAATTATTATCTAGTAGTATGACAAGTTTATTTGTACTACAGGCTAGATAGCAGAGTGATAGCATGCCAAACTAAGTCCTTACTTTGTTAGCTTACAATGAACTAGATACAAAACAATGGCATCACCTGTAGTACAGGGAATGCAAGCCAACATGTTCATGGAGTAAAAAATTGGCACAAACAACATAGTAGCAGGCCATAATTTTTGTAACAACGACTGAGCAAGATAAAGTTATGATGGCTAGATCTACAGAGCAGGGAATGTAAACCAAATATAAAAGTTACGATGCCAAAAGCTATAGAGCAGGGAATGCGAACCAACATGTGCAATTACTTAAAATTGGCCATGAACTAAATAATAGCAGGATGTTACTATAATACCTATAATTTTTGTAACAACGACTGCAAGATAGAAGTTATGATGGCTACATCTACAGAGCAGGGAATGCAAACCAAAATGTTCAATCGCTTAAAGTTAGCAATGAAGTAGAAAATAGCAACGTGTTACGGTCATAGCTAGGAATGAACTAAAAGAGCTTCAGACAAACAAGCATCTGAACCCAGAACATGGCGCTAAAACAAGGGACTTACATTAGGAGAAGCACTCTGTGGGAGTCACAGCAGATCTTCCTGGGGTTGATAGATCCGGTGATGAAGTACGCTACATGTGCTACTTGGGGTTGGAGAGACGGCCATTACACTTTATGGTTACTCATCTCATCTGCAAAAACGTAACGGCGGCGTCGTTAGCACAAACAGGTTCCCCAAGATTAAACAAGAACTTGCAGGCAAGCATAGAAAAGCGACAGTAGAAGGGTTTAGATCATGCACGGCGCCGGTGAAGGCAGATCCGGTTCATGCACAGCGGTGTCGGTGAGCAAGATCCGATGCGGTGGACGACGGATCCGGCGGCGGCTCCGGCGGGTGGACGATACCGCAGCTGAAGCGACTGCGGGACTGCTGGATGAGCATATGGTTTCGAGGTTCGGCGGGGATGATCCGGTCCGGTTGATGACGGCGTCGATGAAGGCCCAGCAGCCGGATGACGAGGATCGCGAGGCCTCGGGTAGGGGAAGTCCGGCGGGGATGTTCCGGTGTGTGGTCGTGGAGGTGGGAGAGAGGGACTTGGGAAGTTCCGGTGGGGGTCTGAGGGAAATGAATTTTTTTGGGAGGGTTTCCGGGCTAGGGAGGTGGTGATCCAAAAAATGACGGGCAGACCCCCCCACCAACCGACTTTGCTGCCATCTCCACAGGGGTAGAATGGGAATTTGGAAGCGTGTGAAATTTTTGTATTTTGTGGGCGGGAAGTTTTGCCGCTATGAGATTTTGAATTTGGCCACCGTCCAAGTATAATGATAAAAAATTGTGAGACCGTACTAGTACCTCTGTTCAAGGCCGAGTGCAAAATCAAATCATCATCACGTTGAAAATTTGTTACCAACTTACCATGATCATGATCTACCTCTGAAAATGGGCGCATCCACTAAAACTTGCAAAGTATAATGATACAAATTTGTGAGACCGTACTAGTACTTATGTTCAAGGTTGAGTGCAACATCATATCATCATTATATTGAAAATTGTGTTACCATGATCATGATATTTCTCTGAATTTGGCGCATCCGCTAAATCTCGCAAAGGATAATGATAAAAAAAGGTGAGATTGTACTAGTTCTTATGTTCAAGGCCGAGTACAAGATCAAATCATCATCACGTTGAAATTTGTTACAATGATCATGACATATCTCTAAAATTAGTGCATCCGCTAAATCTTGCACGTGGCGCATCTCGGTGCGGAGCAACAAGTCGGTGCTATCAAGGTTGAGGCGTCGGTAGCGTCATCGGGCTCTCATCTCTTGATAGATCTTCTACATGGCGCGGCGCACCACCCGCCGATAAGCAGTCACATGTGAGACCGAGGTGGAGACGTCCCCGGCATCCTCGAGGCGCGGCCGCCCTTCTACGAGCCAGCGTCGACTCAAGGTATGAATCCATGTGGTGTCTTAGATTTATTGTTCTTCTCTTATGATTATTTTGAGCCGAACATGTGTGCTCTTTCTCTGAATATATTGCTTGAAAAGCTTACCAAGTTACTTAAATTCACTTCGTTCTTAATCTTGCGAGCTAATATTGTTATTTTTAATGAACGGTGGTGTGCGCAAGCAGAGTTATTTGTGGATGTGTTGAGCTGTTAGGCATAAGTCGAAATCCTCATCTAAACGAGGCCTCAGATTAACACATAAAAAAGGTGTTCAATCTCGCCCACAATACCCTCTTCTTTCCTCTCCCTTTATTGGAACTTGTTTTGCAGACAAGGAAAGTGGCACGTGTAATGTGAGTAAAACCCTCTTAGCCAAAATCATCTACGAGCAAGATTTTCTATATTGTAGATGCCCCAATTGACTCTCATCCCCAAAGTAGTTTTTTTTATGTCAGTATAGACTTCTTTACTGGATGTATACTATCGTACATGGCATGCATTTGCCTAATGAGCAACATTGTATTGCTATTCTAGCCAACCTGATCGATATGTCAAGCTTCATGCACGAGATGCCATGTTTAATTTACTCCCTCGCTCTGATCCATATTTCTTGATGTGAAATGAATGTGAATCGGAGGGAGTACTTTTCTTAGATAGTACTATATCATTTCAAAAAAAAGTACTACTACATCACAAATGCATCAAAAGAGTACTACATCACAAGACCACCACGGTTGTACTAGTAGAGTTTAATGCTGAACTTCCAAAGGGATTAAGATTACACATATGAACTTTAAACATGACCAGGAGCATGAGGGCCAGCAGCAGGGGCGTTGACGTGGAGCAAGCTAGGCAAGACGTAATTCTGGAGGAAGAGGCCATATGATGCGTACTTGGCCTTGGTTGCAGGGCGGTGTTTCCCCCTATGTACTTAGGCCTACACCCATCGCATGTTGGATCAGGCTGTGGATGTCCTTCTAGAGAAATTTGCCACATAATGGGCAAAATAGCTCCCCGCGCATGCAGAAACGAATTTCACCACCCTTCAGCCGCTTGAGAACATAGCGGCTTTTCCGGTCCCTGCGCACCTTGTTGTTGTCCATGTCATCAGAATACTCCTATGAATTATTAAGTACTACATAATCAGGTTTTTATGACAGATCGAATAAATACTCCACTAACATAATCAAACCTTAGAAACCCTAAAATTAAATGTGTAGAACAAGTAAATGGCAGAAGAAATCGTAATAAATCATGAGAAACCCTATGAACAACCATGAACATTAGCCACAACAATTGCAAGTCCACTAAGTATGAACACATAAATTGATTATATGACTACATGGCAGATTAGTCGAAATTAAACTAGAATCTGATCTTACGAATCGTAGAATCAATTACATCTACAAGAACAAGGTAGGATATCAAATCAATCAAGAACCAGGCTCGTGCAAACCATGTGAACATCAATATGACACAAAGAGGGTTGGGACAGTTTCGGTAAAAGAGAAGTACCTCCTCGTCATCACCCTCAACATCCTCCTGGAACTGAACGTTTGGGCCGAAATCGTCGAAGGGGTCGAGGTTCGCGTCCAGCATCGGGCCTAGGAAGACCTCGCCGTGGTGGCCTGCAACGCCGTGCACATCTTCGGCGGGATAAACAACGTTGGTATCCACCTTCTGCTCGACGGCCAGGACGCCCGTTTCGACCGAGGTCGAAGAACCAGACAAGCAGAGGAGACGAGCGGCATGGGTGCCCGGTGAAGCCTCACCCGTCGTGACGGCCAGGATGCCCATTTCGACCGAGGTCGAAGAATCCGACAAGCAGAGGAGACGAGCGGCTTGGGTGCCCGGTGAAGCCTCACCCACCACGACGGCCACTACCGTAGAGGCATCCTCTGCGTGGGCGGTCGCCTATTGCTCCGCCTCGTATGCAATACCTATCTTCATGCTGTTGTGGTTGGAAACGGGAAAGTCGATGCCTCAGAGGTGCGGTGAGTGGATGGGGGTTTTCACAGTGTGGGGGAGGCAAGTTGGGGGAGTGGAGAGGACGAGCTCGCGAGAGATGATGAGGCCGATTATGTTATAGCCTCCGACTCCCTGTATCCAGTAGTGGACGCGTGAAGTCATGCATGTACTCGACTTTCCACTTTCTGGGAGACGTGTACGAAACTTTTTTTTGGACCATTTAACTTCATGTGGGACTCATGTATACCAATACTTCCAAACGTCATAAGTAATTCAAAATCATTCAGAATAATATGAGACCTTAACATTTTATTTTTTGTGTCAGATATTGTCTATGAAAAATAACATCCTTCAAAAAATAAATCGCCTATGCCAATCCGATCATGCCCGTCTACTCCAACTAGCTTCCTCGAGTAATTTGTCACCTTACATTCTTAAAATGAACCAAAATTTGGCACAGGGGTGCATCATCACATGGAAAATGATGTTACCATTCTGTCTTCCCATTTTTTTTGAATTTTTCAAAATTGTCATGCCCTAACGGAAAAAATGTAGGGGTGGGGGGGGGGCACATGGTGGTGTGATGATACATCACATTTGGACCACACAACACCATTTGGACCAACCAAAAAAAACACCCTACACAAACCCTGGTCAAAACTAGTTTGACCAATATTACAAAAGTTGTACGGAGTACATAATTCAGAAACCGTCAGAAATATACGAAGCATTCAGGAGTCCCCAAAGTCAGTGACTTTGAGTCACTTACAACTGTGGTCCACATATCAGTCACCCAAAGTCATGGCAAAGTCAGCTTGGCAAAGTCACCGACAGACAAAGCAAGCAGTGAACAGACAACTCCGTAGCACTGAAAAGACATCTCACAGAAAAGGCTAGTACTACCTTTTCTTCCCGGATAAGCAAAAATAGCTGATCGGTACTGACGAAATGCACCAGGTCCGCAATGTACTCCAGCTATAAGTGAAGCATGCCTACCACTGAAGAGGAAATTCAAGATTCCACCAGATCCCCATATCACTCTTTTGCATAAAACACGGACATATCTTTTGCACAATTCACCACTTGTTGGTCTAATCTATCGCAGCTTCCATCAGTTGGTCATCCAATTAACAATTTAACGGATTAGAAAAATAAGCGGTGGAATTAGAAGTACTAGTAGCGAAATGTGCAAAATATACCGCCCTTCCCGAGGGGGTTTGTCCAGAAGAGGGCCGGATGACAATGTCCCGGGTGCATCCAGAAACGAGAGGGGTAGTTTCTAATACATGTAAGAAATTATTTTACAAAAAGGTACATATTAAGTAGTACAACTATTAGTACAGTACTACTATTTCGAGGGAAAATGCCATGTCGTGCGACCTCTAATCAATGAGTAGAAGTTGTAGGTGCGCCTAACATGCATTGCTGAAAGCTGGTTCCGCTGGAATTTGAGCTCAGCCGGGGCGGATTCTGCGAAGTTCGCCCGACGTCACTCATGTATCCCACCAAACTGCTCACTTCTTTCAATGTCTCTTCTCTTTCACTGCAGCTCTCCAACATCAGGTGCATCAACTTATCTTGTGCCTTCTGCCTCTCGAGAAGGGCAAGGATGGCGATGTCAGCATATTCAAGGTTCAACTTTTGGAGCTGTACTTTATCCTGAAGAAGGATTTTGTACTCTATATCAGACTTGTCTCTGTCGAGGCACACAGTCTTGAGTATGCTGCTGGCTTTCTCCGCTGATGCAATGTTCCTCTCTTTCTGCTTAATCAGCTCGTTCTTCAACATATCGCGCTCATTTCGAAGGCTGCAAATGAGCTCCACAAGAGTTTTCGAATTCTTCTTCTTGGCAGCCAAATCGTCTCGGAGGCGATCACACTCTAAGCTGAGCTCCTCGTTTTTTCCATCAAGATGGCGACAGTGGTGTCGATAGTCGGCGCCGCTTCCTTCAGGGCGAAATCATCGGTAGCAAGTAAGCGCAAAGGAAGAAGAAGAAGAAGAAGAAGATAACTACACAGTGCTTGGTGCTACCTCATTTCGCCGGGGTAGGGCCGGGTTGAAATCATCGGACGATGATGATTCCTTGGTCGTGGAAGTTGGTGCAGTAGGGGCGTCGTTGGAACTTCCAACCCTTTAAGATGTATAACCATAGAGACTCTTAAAGAGCTTGAGCCCGGGCAAGAAGAAACGAAAGTACATGGCGAAGGAAACTAACCCGGTGAGCACAGCACGGACGCGTTTCGGCGGCGGCGGCAGCGACGGCGAGCCCACTTGGTTTCTGGAACCGTCTCTCGAAATTTCGAGCCGGCGTTTTTTATCCGCGTACTTGACCGCCGGCGACCTGAAGTTTGAACACATTAATTGCTGGAGGAGAGAGCGACGAAAGAAACGAAAGTACATGGCGAAGGAAACTAACCCGGTGAGCACAGCACGGACGCGTTTCGGCGGCGGCGGCGGCGACGGCGAGCCCACTTGGTTTCTGGAAGCGTCTCTCGAAATTTCGAGCCGGCGTTTTTTCTCCGCGTACTTGACCGCCGACGACCTGAATTTTGAAGACATTGCTGGAGGAGAGAGCGACGAACAAATGTTTGTTAGGTGGAGAGAGGAAGAAAGTGAATGGAACGAGAGAGTTTAGCGTTTTGCCCTTATAGTCATAGTCGCTAACCGTGACGCGGGAAGGTTGGTCGTCGGCGTTTAATGGTCTCCCGCGTGGAAACCGAGGCGGCCACGAGGCAGCGGCTGGCCACGCGGCGTCCAGTCGCCTACGCCGCCGTAAATGAGGGTAGTTGCCTACCACCACCAGGTGACATGCACCTTTTGCATGTCACCGTGTGACATGCGGCCTAAATTCAAATTTAAAACATTGCGAAAAAATCATGCATCCGGTGACATGCCCATGGCATGCCACCGATGAAGAGTTCCGTGCCATGCACTCTGGCACTCTGCGCCGTCTTGGATCAGAAAATGAGCGAAGAACGAGGACGAGGCACTAGTTCAAATTTAGGATGAAGTTTAAGTTTTATTTTGGTTTAAATTAGATTAGAGGGAGTAGTACTCTTACTTTATTACTCGTACTTGTGTTAATGTAGTAGTATTATTATGGTGGTGTACTTGCGTTCGTGTACTTGTTTCAGCTGTTTTGGTGAAGGAGACATGCATCACCTTTTTTGGTGATATATCTAGTCGTCATGTAGCCCTCTACCATGTACTATTTTTGCTATGAATATATGTGGTATTGATTGTCAAAAAAAAAACCCCAAGATCCTGAAAAACTGTTGGTCTATCCCGAGAAACGAGGAGGTTTAAGGAAACGAGGAGTCCAGCGCGTGCGGAAGGAGCTTTAATCGTGCGAGCATGCAGGGGCAAAATGAGGAAACTAGCGATTACTTTCTCTCCTGCCAGTCTTATACCTTAATAAATGGGCAAACTGAGCATGTTGTAGCTAATCCTTTTATTAATTAAACAGCTATATTAGTCAATAAGATTGCCTTATGTTTTTCCTCAGTTTTCGCCAAGCCCTTATTTGTAACCCGCAGAAGGAGCTCAGACGGGAGGATTCCAGTTTAGTTGACCGTTCCGTGCTGACGTGTGGGGCTAGTAGAAAGGGACCGCGTGGGACAGGACGAGACCGCGTTTGGTTGTACGTGAGCAGGAGCTGGGTTCTGTCTCTCTCGGCGCGAATTGGCATTTTTAAGAGCACCTTTTCCCCCTCTGTCTCTTTGTCTTTATTAACCAAATTAGTATCAAATCTAGAGAAGCTTGCATTTCTGTCTTTCTTCAATTATTTGTGCCTTTTGGCCCTCGTTGTTTGCCCAATATGGCAGCAAATCTAGTACTCCCTCTGGTCCATATGTATGTAGTTAAATCTAGAAGCAAATCTCCAGGGTAATGTACTCCGTACGACAAATTCACAGTAATAGTAAATCGAGAAAACAAAGTAGGGCCAACAAAATATACTCCAGTAGAATAGGGATAGATAATAGGGATCCCTCCCTAGATAATAAGCTGCATACACAGCAGCCAACATAGTAACAGGTTCTTCACAACACCATCATACTAACAACATAACAACAAGGGATCCCTAGCTAACAACAAAATAGAAGCTGCTTTGCAGCAGCAGCAGCACACGTCCGGGACTCCGCCTACCCCATCTGCCTCCACTTGTTGCTCCCCTTGGGAGCCTTGGGCTTGAGCGGAGGCATGCGCCCGGCGGAGATCTCCACCCGCTGGATGCTGCGGAGGTGCATGCCGAGCGCCATGTGCTTGGCGCGGAAGGAGTGGGGGTTCACCGACGCGCCGACCTTGGGGTTGGTGTTGCCGATGTTCTCGGCATGCGTGAGGAGGCAGTTGAAGTCAGTGCGGCCGAGCCTCCTAGTGCAGAAGGGGCACCTGTAGACACCCTTGGCGAAGTAGGAGACGTACTGGCCGACCTGCAGCCTCCGCAGCACCTGGCGAGTCTTGACGTCATGGTGCTCGTCGTCGCTGCCGACGTCGCTGCCAGACAGCTGATCCATATCAAACGGGAACTATTAGTGAATGAGATGCAACGATGACTAACGTGCATGATAACAAAGTAAGGAAAAACAGAGCCAGCCTCAGTTAGAGTGGACACGATTATATGTCTACAGGGATGGTGTTAGCGAACCATAGCTCATGCACAATAGATTTGTACACAGCAATGGTTCGCTGAACCCACTCTGTAAAATTTGTGCCCAACGATTCATCATAGGCAAAGAAACAGATTCCAGATCTGATTTTGAACAGATTCCAGAATATTTGCAAAATTAAACGGTTGATATCTTTTGATTCCTGCATAAAATAACTGACTGAGATCCCATAAATTAACTGATTGAGATCCCATTATTACTTGCATAAATTAACCGAACGGCCGAACTCCAAATCTTAAACGAAATCAAGAAGGGATCAAAGCAAAATGGAATAAAATCGGCGCAAATATTAACCCAATACTCAACCATCTACAGATCGGCACTAATAGTTACTAGGGAACCAGCAAAAATAGGGTTCAAAAAGGAATGGGGAACAAAAAAGGGAGCAAACCATAGTTACCTCGTTCCATGGGTCGTCCATGAAGGTGTCGTAGGGGTTCGGAGGCGAGATGTACGGCACCGGCTCATAGGGGTCCCATCCCGGCGGGATACGACCGCCACCGGCGGCGGCGACGGCCTTTGAGGGGACGACGTCGAAGAGGGAGGCGTCGCGCTTGGAGCCGACGGCGTCATGGACGATGGGATTCGCATTCTCCATGTCCATCTCGCCTGAGAGAGGGAGAGGGTTTTTGCTTTGGAGAAGATGATGGGACGTGAGAGGCGGCGTTGCATGAGCGAGTGAGAGTGACAGAGATAGTGCGAGGAGGCGTCTATAAAGGCGAGGGGTGGTTAATGCGCGTCCTACGCGTCCACCATTTAACGTCTGCACGTCTTGGGCTTCTGCAACGCGACACGCGTCCACAATTGCACGTCTTCGACTTCTGCACCACGACTCGCGTCAGTACCGTCAACAATTGCACGTCTTCCACTTCTGCACCGCAACACGCGTACTCGAGTCTAACCCTGGAAATTTAGATATACTCTCGAGTCTTATACTGTAGCATTTTTTGTGTGCTCGGTTTTCCCCTTGAGTACTAATACTGGCTAGTGCAATATACTCAGTTTTACCTCAAGTGCCTGGTCAACAGAGAGTCAACAAATGGGATTAACTAGTTAAATGAGTCAACAAATGGGATTATCAGTTCGTTTTCACGTGTTAAACTTGTCTAAATATTGGTCAAACCAAGGATTTGACCAAGATTCAAATGGGCAAAAAAATCAGAGAAAAATGAAAAACCAAAGCACATAGTCTTCTTATGTCATATAGTAAGCATTAAAGTTGATAAACAAGGTCTACACATATTCAAACCATACAAATCATGTATCTACTCCCTAACCCTAAACTCGTCTTATGAAGTCAAGCATGAAGAGAAGTGGTTTTGGGTTTCAAACATGGAAATTTCAAAAACCTCCCAAAAACTTCATTTTAGAGTGACTAAGAAGGATACATGCTTCCCTTTTCATTTTCATGTTTTAAACTTGTTTAAATCTTGGTCAAACCTAGGATTTGACCAAGATTCAAATGGGCATAAAATTTAAAAATCAGAAAAATGAAAAACCAAAGCACATAGTGTTCTTATGTCATATAGTAAGCATTAAAGTTGATAAACAAGGTCTAGACATATTCAAACCATACAAATTATGTATCTACCCCCTAACCCCTAAACTCTGTCTTATGAAGTCAAGCATGAAGAGAAGTGGTTTTGGGTTTCAAAATGGAAATTTCAAAAACCTCCCAAAAAATTCATTTTAGAGTGACTAGAAGGATACATGCTTCCCTTTTCATTTTCATGTTTTAAACTTGTTTAAATCTTAGTCAAACCTAGGATTTGACCAAGATTCGATGGGCATCAAAATTTAAAAAATCAGAAAAATGAAAAACCAAAGCACATAGTTTTCTTATGCCATATAGTAAGCATTCAAGTTGATAAACAAGGTCTATACATATTTAAACCAGACAAATCATGTATCTATAACCCTAAACCTTAAACTCTGTCTTATGAAGTCTAGCATGAAGAGAAGTCGTTTTGGGTTTCAAACATGGAAATTTCAAGAACATCCCAAAAGCTTCATTTTAGTGTGACTAAGAAGGATCAAGGCTTACCTTTTCATTTTCATGTTTTAAACTTGTTTAAATCCTGGTCAAATATAGGTTTGACCAAGATTCAAATGGGCATAAAATAAAAATATAGAAAAATGAAAAACCAAAGCACATAGTCTTCTTATGTCATATAGTAAGCATTAAAGTTGATAAACAAGGTCTAGTCTTATTCAAACTAGACAAGTCATGTATCTACCCGCTAACCCTAAACTCTGTCTTATGAAGTCTAGCATGAAGAGAGTCATTGGGTTCAAACATGGAAATTTCAAGAACATCCCAAAGCTTCATTTTAGTGTGACTAAGAAGGATCAAGGCTTACCTTTTCATTTTCATGTTTTAAACTTGTTTAAATCCTGGTTAAATCTAGGATTTGACCAAGATTCAAATGGGCATAAAATAAAAAAATAGAAAAATGAAAAACGAAAGCACATAGTCTTCTAATGTCATATAGTAAGCATTAAAGTTGATAAACAAGGTCTAGACTTATTCAAACTAGACAAATCATGTATCTATCCGCAAAACCCTAAACTCTATCTTATGAAGTCAAGCATGAAGAGAAGTGCATGGTTTTGGGTTTCAAACATGGAAATTTCAAAAAACTCCCAAAAAATTCATTTTAGAGTGACTAAGAAGGATACATGCTTCCCTTTTCATTTTCATGTTATATACTTGTTTAAATCTTTGTCAAACCTAGGATTTTACCAAGATTCAAATGTGCATCAAAATTCCAAAAAAAATAAAAAAATGAAAAAACAAAGCACATAGTTTTCTTATGTCATATAGTAAGCATTAAAGTTGATAAACAAGGTCTAGACATATTCAAACAAGAAAAATCATGTGTCTACCCCTAACCCTAAACTCTGTCTGTAGTCAAGCATGAAGAGAAGTGCTTTTGGGTTTCAAACATGGAAATTTCAAAAACCACCCAAAATATTTATTTTAGAGTGGCTAAGAAGGATCCATGCTTATCTTTTCATTTTCATATTTTAAACTTGTTTAAATCATTGTCAAACCTAGGATTTGACCAAGATTCAAATGGGCATAAAATTAAAAAATCAGAAAATTGAAAAACTAAAGCACATAGTCTTCTTATGTCATATATATAGTAAGCATTTAAAAGATGATAAATAAGGTCAAGACAATTCAAATAATACAAATCATGTATCTACCCCTAACCCTAAACTCTATCTTATGAAGTCAAGCATGAAGAAATGGTTTTGGTTTCAAACACAAAATTTCAAAAACCTCCCAAAAGCTTCATTTTAATTAGACTAACTTATTAATTATGAAGGATCCAGGATTGATTACTTTTTCATTGTCATGTTTTAAACTTGTTTAAATCTTGGTCAAACTGGGATTTGACCAAGATTCAATGGGCATAAAAATTAAGAAAAAAATCAAGAATGAAAAACCAAAGCACATAGCCTTCTTATGTCATATAGTAAGCTATTCAAATTGATAAACAAGGTCTAGACATGAGAAAAATCATGTATCTACCTAACCCTAAACTATGTTCACAAGCATGAGAGAAGTGGTTTTGGGTTTCAAACATGAAAATTTCAAAAACCTCTAAAAGCTTCATTTTAGAGCGACTAATAAGGATCGATGCTTACCTTTTCATTTTCATGTTTTACTTATTTGAATCTTGGTCAAATCCTAGGTTTGACCAAGATTTAAACAAGTTTAAAACATGAAAAAGGAAGTGTGTATCCTTCTTGGTCAGTCTAAAATGAAGCTTTTGGATGTTCTTGAAATTTCCATGTTTGAAACCCAAAACCATAAGTGAGTTTTTGGTTAGCGATACATGATTTTTCTTGTTTGAATATGTCTAGACACTTGTTTATCAACTTACTGTTTACATAAGAAGGCTATATATGTGCTTTGGTTTTCCATTTTTTTCATTTTTTCGAATTTTTTATGCCCATTTAAATATTGGTCAAATCCTAGGTTTGACCAAGGTTTAATCAAGTTTAAAACATGACAATGAAAAGGTAAGCATGAATCCTTTCTCAGTCACTCTAAAATGAAGGTACTTGAAATTTTTATGTTTGAAACACAAAACCCCAGTTCTCTTCATATGTTTGACTTCATAAGACAAAGTTTAGGGTTAGGGGTAGATATATACATGATTTTTCTTTGAATATGTCTAGACCTTGTTTATCAACTTGAATGCTTACTATATGACATAAGAAGGATATATGTGCTTTGGTTTTTCATTTTTTGAATTTTTTTTTGTTTGAATCGGTCAAATCCTAGGTTTGACCAAGGTTAAAACAAGTTTAAAAATGGCAATGAAAAGGTAAGCATGGATCCTTCTTAGTCACTCTAAAATGAAGCTTTTGGGAGGTTTGTGAAATTTCCATGTTTGAAACCCAAAATCACTTCTCCTCATACTTAACTTCATAAGACAGTTTAGGTTAGGGTGGTAGATACATGTTTTGTGTGTTTTGAATATGTCTAGACCTTGTTTATCAACTTGAATGCTTACTATATGACATAAGAATATGTGCTTTTGTTTTTCATTTTCTGATTTTTTTAATTGTTAAACCCATTTGAATCTTGGTCAAATCCTAGGTTTGAGCAAGATTTAAACAAGTTTAAAACATGGAAATGGAAAGCTAAGCATGAATCATTCTTAGTCACTCTAAAATCTTTCGGTCTGCAGAAGAGTCGAATCTGCAATCAGTAGTTACAAAAGCGACCCACCTTAGGGATGGATAATAAGACTTGGGCAATATAAACGTTGATACTTACTTTGTGATACTAAAATATATGTATCTAGACATATTTCAGTTGTAGATACATCCATTTTAACATCAAGTAATATGGATCGGAGGACTAGCTAAAGAACAATGAGAGTGTTTCTCTCCCCCAGCCTACTTGGCGGAGTGGCCCTCCATCAGGACAGGTGGTGATTCCGCTTCTCTCGTTGGAATTCCTTATCCCCCAGCCTACTCGGCGACGTGCGCTCCTCAGTGACCTGCGCGAGGGCGCCTCGGCGACCTACGCAAAGGTGGCTGGACTCGGAGCGCATCGACTTCCTTCTGCGGTGCCTGGATTGGATCGACCATCCCGCGCGTGTCCTCCACCATATTGTTTTTCTTCAAGATGTTGTCATCCATCATCTTCTTCACCGCATCATGTTGGGTGTTGAGGCTCCCGTTGAGAGCTTGAACGCACCTGTTTGATAGCTCGACGTTTTCTTCGCGAAGAAAGCCGCACTCGATCTTAAGCATCAAATTCTCGCCCTTGAGCTTCTTGATGACAGAGTTCGTTTCCTCACTTGATGGAACCCTCACATCATGCAGCTTGCCCCGGCCGGTGACCTCGTCCTTCAAAGTATCGACATCATCGCGAAAGTTGGAGGCGAGTTCCACGAGAGTTTTAAGCTCATCTCTGAAACACGCCGATGCTTCCTGCATGGCAATATCATCAGTACCGAAACAAAGTGACGAGAGGAAGACGAAAATGTCCAATCAGTGGTAACCTCTAAGCGCAGGAGACAGGGGTTGAAGTCGTCATGAGAAGATGTCAGGGTGCGTCGTGGGGCACTGAGATATGTATAAAAAGGATTAATACGGAATAAAGAGTTGGGACCTCCGGGCCAGGAAGAATCAAGAAACATGGCGATGGAAACCAACCAGGAATCTTCGACCGCACGACTGACGCCGTTCCGAGACGAGCGCGAAGCAGGGCCTTCGTTTTCTGGCGGGCCCTTTCTCGCGGCCAGCATCTGGATAGACCGCCGGCGGGAACTCTCCGCGTCCTTGGTCAACACTAGATGGTGCTTCTTCAAGCGAGATGGTGGCCTTGACTTCGGAGGCATCGCTGGAAGTGGAAGGAGACTGGAAGTGAAGCAAGAAGGGGATGGAAGAAGTACTCCCCCTATTAAAACCAGACAACCGTCTCCTGCCCTCGCTTCGAGCAACCTGGTCCGCCCATCCTAAATCAACGGCCGAGAGGGGGCTCCCTTGCGAACTGAGATCCAGTGACTTTACCCAACAGAAGTTACCATGAACTTTACCTATACGAGCCATCAGGTTAAGATCCAACGAACATGGTCGATCTAAAATTTGAAATTAAAATTTATGTAGCTCAGAAAAAACAGAAAAACTTTACATTAAGACGTATTCTCGGAAAGTTCCAGTCCATTTAAAATATTAGTTTAGTTTAAGTTCGAAATTTGGATCAACCGCGAGCGTTGGATCTTGATCGAATGGCTCACGTGTGTAAAGTCGCATGGTGACTTCTCTTAGTGAAGTCACTGGATCTCAGTCCGCGAAGGGTCAGGACGCGGGAGCAGAAGCAAATGAATCGAGAGCGGTCCGGAGTATCCTGTCCGTCCACCGTAAATCAACGGGACAGAGCGGCTACCTTCTCTTCGAAGGCTCTGGCGCGCAACCCGAGGAATGGACATCTGTCGGCTAGTATAGAATTTTATAGCACGCCATTAATCGAGCTAGCAGTACTGTACTACTGACTACAACTCTGATGGACGTCCAAAGCTCTGAATAGTCAGGGGAAACAATGAATGCGAGCCAGGGTAGTACTACTGTAGTAGTGAAGCAATGGGGATTATCTGGAGCAAGTACGGAGTACCGAGTACAGTACTACAAAAGTGCTGTTCGTTGTTTTCGCAGTTCATTTTAGCGTAACGTCCAGGTTGTTGTCGAACCAGCTGTTAGATTTTGGGTAATTATTGTTAAGTTGCTGCTTCTTAATTAAAATTTATCAAAGTCATGTAGACTAGATCGATTTGTGAGAACATCCCAAAAGCTTCATTCATTTTAGAATGACTAAGAAGGATCCATTCTTACCTTTTCTTTTCATGTTTTAAACTTGTTTAAACCTTGGTCAAACCTAGGATTTGACCAAGATTTAAATGGGCATAAAAATTCAGAAAAAATCAAAAAATGAAAAACCAAAGCACATATATAGCCTTCTTATGTCATATAGTAAGCACTCGAGTTGATAAAACTCTGTCTTATGAAGTCAAACATATGAAGAGAACTGGTTTTGGGTTTCAAACATGGAAATTTCACAAACCTCCCAAAAGCTTCATTCTACAGTGACTAAGAAGGATCCAGGCTTACCTTTTTCATTTTCAATTTCTTAACTTGTTTAAATCTTGGTCAAACCTAGGATTTGACCAAGATTCAAATGGGTATAACAATTCAAAAAAACGGAAAAAAACCAAAGAACATAGTCTTCTGATGTCATATAGTAAGCATTCAAGTTGATAAACAAGGTCTAGACATATTCAAACCAAACAAATCATGTATCTACCCCTAACCCTAAACTCTGCCTTATGAAGTCAAGCATGAAGAGAAGTGATTTTTGGGTTTCAAACATGGAAATTTCAAAAACCTCCCAAAAGCTTCATTTTAGAGTGACTAAGAAGGATCCATGCTTACCTTTTCATTGCCATGTTTTAAACTTGTTTTAACCTTGGTCAAACCTAGGAATTGACCAAGATTCAAATGGGAGTAAAAATTCAAAAATTCAAAAAATGGAAAACCAAAACACATATATAGCCTTCTTATGTCATATAGTAAGCATTCAAGTTGATAAACAAGGTCTAGACATATTCAAAGCAAAAATATCATGTATCATATCTACCCCTAACCCTAAACTCTGTCTTATGAAGTCAAACATATGAAGAGAACTGGGGTTTTGGGTTTCAAACATAAAATTTTCAAGTACCTTCATTTTAGAGTGAGTAAGGAAGGATTCATGCTTACCGTTTCATTTTCATGTTTTAAACTTGTTTAAACCTAGGATTTGACCAAGATTTAAATAGGCATAAAAAATTCGAAAGAAATCAAAAAATGAAAAACCAAAGCACATATATAGCCTTCTTATATCATATAGTAAAAAATTCAAGTTGATAAACAAGGTCTAGACATATTCAAACAAGAAAAATCATGTATCTACACCTAACCATAAACTCTGTCTTAAGTGGTTTTGGGTTTCAAACATGGAAATTTCACAAACCTCCCAAAAGCTTCATTTTACAGTGACTAAGGAGGATCCATGCTTACCTTTTGGCTTAAACGTTTGAAACCAAAAACCACTTCTCTTCATGCATGCTTGACTTCATAACACAGAGTTTAGCTAGGGTTAGGGGGTAGATACATGATTTTCCTGGTTTGAATATGTCTAGACCTTGTTTATCAACTTAATTGATTGCTTACTATATGACATAAGAAGACTACGTGCCTTGGTTTTCATTTTTTTGTTTTTTTTTGAATTTTATGCTCATATATTTGAATCTTGGTCAAATCTTAGGTTTGACCAAGATTTAAACAAGTTTAAAACATGAAAATGAAAAGGGAAGCATGTATCCTTCTTAGTCACTCTAAAATGAAGCTTTTGGGATGTTCTTGAAATTTCCATGTTTGAAACCCAAAACGACTTCTCTTCATGCTAGACTTCATAAGATCAACAGGGGTAGATACATGATTTTTCTGGTTTGGATATACCTAGACCTCGTTTAACTTGAATGCATACGATATGACATAAGAAGACTACGTGCTTTTGTTTTTCATTATTCTGTTTTTTTGAATTTTGTGCCCACCCATTTGTATCTTGGTCAAATCCTAGGCTTGATAATGATTTAAACAAGATTAAAATATGAAAATGCAAAGGTAAGCATGGATCCTTCTTAGTCACTCTAAAATGAAGCTTTTGGGAGCAAAACCACTTCTCTTCATATGCTTGACTTCATAAGACAGAGTTTAGGGGTTAGGGGTATAGATACATGATTTGTCTAGTTTAATATGTCTAGACCTTGTTTATCAACTTAATTGGCTTACTATATGACATAAGAAAACTATTTGCTTTGGTTTTTCTTTTTCCTGATTTTTTTCAATTTTGATGCCCATTTGAATCTTGTCAAATCCTAGGTTTGACCGAGATAATTTAAACAAGCTTAAAACATGAATATGAAAAGGGAAGCATGTATCCTTCTTTGTCACTCTAAAATGAAGTTTTTGGGAGGTTTTTCAAATTTCCACGTTTGAAACCCAAAACCACTTCTCTTCATATGCTTTACTTCATAAGACAGAGTTTAGGGTTAGGGGTATAGATACATGATTTGTCTAGTTTGAATATGTCTAGACCTTGTTTATCAACTTTAATGCTTACTATATGACATAAGAAAACTATTTGCTTTGGTTTTCTTTTTTCTGACTTTTTTTCAATTTTGATGCCCATTTGAATCTTGTCAAATCCTAGGTTTGACCAAGATAATTTAAACAAGCTTAAAACATGAATATGAAAAGAGGAGCATGTATCCTTCTTAGTCACTCTACAATGTAGTTTTTGGGAGGTTTTTGAAATTTCCATGTTTGAAACCCAAAACCACTTCTCTTCACATGCTTGACTTCATAAGACAAAGTTTAGGGGTTAGGGGTATAGATACATGATTTGTCTGGTTTAATATGTCTAGACCTTGTTTATCAACTTTAATGCTTACTATATGACATAAGAAGACTATGTGATTTGGTTTTTCATTTTTCTGTTTATTATTTTTCTGCCCATTTGAATCTTGGTCAAATCCTAGGTTTGACCAAGATTTAGACAAGTTTAACACGTAAATGAGTTAACTTGGATTTCCTACCCTTGAATCCATAGGAATCTTTGTTCTAATGCACTATTATAATCAACCGAGTTTTTACACCAACAGTTCTGTCACTTACGTGTGGTGCCCACGCTTGAGGTCCCACACTTCAGTGAGCACAAGTCACGTGCAATAGGTACGCAAACTCCCAGCCATCTTCTTTGTCAAGAGAAGACGCATCAGGATGCGTATTGGAAGTCTTGGGTCCTTCTGGATCCTTCGGTTGTCCCTCTCACAAAAAAAACAAATCTCTCTCATTCTCGGCCTCGCTCGACTCGCTCGCCGCACCTCCTGCTCACTGACAAACCCTGCACAAAAGTCAACATCATCACCCGAAAAGGGGAGACACCATAATTCTCTCTTCTCTCTTCCGAGTGATCCCTCTTCCTCCGAGTTTCACTCGACGGGCAAACACCCATGTGCTGCATAGTAATAAAAAGGTAGTACTCGTAGAAAAATCGATATACGAATCTGTAATTAAATAGGTTAAACTAGGGTTTTGCCCAGTACTACAGATCAAGGTTCAAAAAATCCAACTACGGGGTTCGAACAACACGATTCTAATCCAAGAATTTTTTCGACCTAGGTCACCCAAATGGCCTCAAACTATAGGGTTAGCATCTAGTGCAGTATGTGTGAAAATGTATGCACTATGTGTGCTATAACTTGTATGTCTTTCATATTTGAACCAAATTTGAATAAGTTTGAAATATTTGAAAAGGGGCTTTTGGCTTAAACGTTTGAAACCAAAAACCACTTCTCTTCATTCATGCTTGACTTCATAAGACAGAGTTTAGCTAGGGTTAGGGGGTAGATGCATGATTTTCCTGGTTTGAATATGTCTAGACCTTGTTTATCAACTTAATTGAATGCTTACTATATGACATAAGAATACTATGTGCCTTGTTTTTTATTTTTTGATTTTTTTAAAATTTTATGCCCATTTGAATCTTGGTCAAATCCTAGGTTTGAACATGGTTTAAACAAGTTTAAATCATGAATATGAAAAATTAAGCATCTATATATCCTTCTTCGTCACTCCAAAATGTAGCTCTTCGGAGGTTTTTTCGAAATTTCCATGTTTGAAACCAAAACCACTTCTCTTCATGCATGCTTGACTTCATAAGACAGAGTTTAGGGTTAGGGGTAGATATATACATGATTTTCTGGGTTGAATATGTCTAGGCCTTGTTTATCAACTTGAATGCTTACTATATATATATGACATAAGAATGTTATGTCCTTTGTTTTTTCATTCTTTTGGTTTTTTATGAATTTCCATGCCCATTTGAATCTTTTGGTCAAATCCTAGAGGTTTGACCAAGATTGAAACAAGTTTAAAACATGAAAATGAAAAGGGAAGCTTGTATATCCTTCTTAATTAGTCACTCTAAAATGAAGTTTTTGGAGGTTTTTGAAATTTCCATGTCTGAAACCCAAAACCACTTCTCTTCATGCTAGACTTCATAAGACAATTTAATTAGGGGTTAGGGGTAGATACATGATTTGTCTGGTTTGAATATATATGTCCAAACCTTGCTTGTTTATCAACTTGAATGCTTACGATATGACATAAGAATTCTTACCATATGTTTGAATTTTAAAAGCATATAGTCTTCTTATGTCATATAGTAAGCATTCAAAAGTTTTTCTTTGAGAGAGTAGCATGCATTCAAAAGTTGATAAATAAGATTTGTACATATTCAAACCAGACAAATCATGTCGTATCTACACCCCCTAACCCTAAACTCTGTCTTATGAAGTCAAGCATGAAGAGAAGTGCTTTTGGGTTTCAAACATGGAAATTTCACAAACCTCCCAAAAGCTTCATTTTACAGTGACTAAGGGCTCCTTTGATTCATAGGATTTGCATAGGAATTGTGTAGGATTTGGTTCCTATGGGAAAATTTCCTATACATGTTGTTTGATTCATAGAAACATATCCTATAGGAAAAATTCCTATAGGAATCTTGTAGCGTAATTCCTATAGGAAAAAACATTGGCTCATACCTCATGAAAAAATTCCTTTGCTACAATCAAACACACTTCATCTTTCTATAGGATTCAAGTAGACATGTGTCATTCCAATCCTATGCCTTTCCTATTCCTATACTTTTCCTATCCTTTAAATCAAAGGAGCCCTAAGAAGGATCCAGGCTTACCTTTTCATTTTCATTTTTAAACTGCTTGTTTAAATCTTGATCAAACCTAGGATTTGACCAAGATTCAAATGGGCATAAAAAATCAGGAAAAAATGAAAAATGAAAAAACAAAACACATATATAGCCTTCTTATATATGTCATATATATAGTAAGCATTCAATTAAGTTGATAATTTTAAACAAGGTCTATACATATTCAAACCAGAAAAAAGCATGTATCTACCCATGCATATATATAACCCTATAATTTTGTCTTATGAAGACGTCAAGGATGAAGAGAAGTGGATTTGGGTTTCAAACATGGAAATTTCAAAAACCTCCCAAAACATGTATATATCTACCCCTAAACCCTAATCTTTGTCTTATGAAGCCAAGCATATGAAGAGAAGTGATTTTGGGTTTCAAACATGGAAACTTCAAAAACCTCCCAAAAGCTTCATTTTAGAGAGACTAAGAATGATCCATATGCTTACCTTTTCATTGCCATGTTTTAAACTTGTTTTAACCTTGGTCAAACCTAGGATTTGACCAAGATTCAAATGGGAGTAAAAATTCAGAAAAATTCAAAAAAATGAAAAACCAAAGCACACATATATATATATAGCCTTTCTTATGTCATAGTAAGCATTCAAGTTGATAAACAAGGTCTAGACATATTCAAAGCAGAAATATCATGTATCATATCTACCCCTAACCCTAAACTCTGTCTTATGAAGTCAAACATATGAAGAGAACTGGGGTTTTGGGTTTCAAACATAAAATTTTCAAGTACCTTCATTTTAGAGTGAGTAAGGAAGGATTCATGCTTACTGTTTCATTTTCATGTTTTAAACTTGTTTAAACCTAGGATTTGACCAAGATTTAAATAGGCATAAAAATTCAAAAGAAATCAAAATGAAAAACCAAAGCATATATATAGCCTTCTTATATCATATAGTAAAAAATTCAAGTTGATAAACAAGGTCTAGACATATTCAAACAAGAAAAATCATGTATCTACACACCTAACCATAAACTCTGTCTTAAGTGGTTTTGGGTTTCAAACATGGAAATTTCACAAACCTCCCAAAAGCTTCATTTTACAGTGACTAAGGAGGATCCATGCTTACCTTTTGGCTTAAACGTTTGAAACCAAAAACCACTTCTCTTCATGCATGCTTGACTTCATAAGACAGAGTTTAGCTAGGGTACGTTAGGGGGTGTAGATACATGATTTCCTGGTTTGAATATGTCTAGAGACCTTGTTTATCAACTTAATTGATTGCTTACTATATGACATAAGAAGACTACGTGCCTTGGTTTTTTTTTTGAATTTTATGCTCATATATTTGAATCTTGGTCAAATCCTAGGTTTGACCAAGATTTAAACAAGTTTAAACATGAAAATGAAAAGGGAAGCATGTATCCTTCTTAGTCACTCTAAAATGAAGCTTTTGGATGTTCTTGAAATTTCCATGTTTGAAACCCAAAACGACTTCTCTTCATGCTAGACTTCATAAGATCAACATGGGGTAGATACATGATTTGTCTGGTTTGGATATACCTAGACCTCGTTTAACTTGAATGCATACGATATGACATAAGAAGACTACGTGCTTTTGTTTTTCATTATTCTGATTTTTTTGAATTTTGTGCCCACCCATTTGTATCTTGGTCAAATCCTAGGCTTGATAATGATTTAACAAGATTAAAATATGAAAATGCAAAGGTAAGCATGGATCCTTCTTAGTCACTCTAAAATGAAGCTTTTGGGAGCAAAACCACTTCTCTTCATATGCTTGCCTTCATAAGACGGAGTTTAGGGGTTAGGAGGTATAGATACATGATTTGTCTAGTTTGAATATGTCTAGACCTTGTTTATCAACTTAATTGGCTTACTATATGACATAAGAAAACTATTTGCTTTGGTTTTTCTTTTTCCTGATTTTTTCAATTTTGATGCCCATTTGAATCTTGTCAAATCCTAGGTTTGACCGAGATAATTTAAACAAGCTTAAAACATGAATATGAAAAGGGAAGCATGTATCCTTCTTTGTCACTCTAAAATGAAGTTTTTGGGAGGTTTTTCAAATTTCCATGTTTGAAACCCAAACCACTCTTCATATGCTTGACTTCATAAGACAGAGTTCAGGGGTTAGGGGGTATAGATACATGATTTGTCTAGTTTGAATATTTCTAGACCTTGTTTATCAACTTTAATGCTTACTATATGACATAAGAAAACTATTTGCTTTGGTTTTCTTTTTTCTGACTTTTTTTCAATTTTGATGCCCATTTGAATCTTGTCAAATCCTAGGTTTGACCAAGATAATTTAAACAAGCTTAAAACATGAATATGAAAAGGGGAGCATGTATCCTTCTTAGTCACTCTAAAATGTAGTTTTTGGGAGTTTTTTGAAATTTCCATGTTTGAAACCCAAAACCACTCTTCACATGCTTGACTTCATAAGACAGAGTTTAGGGTTAGGGGTATAGATACATGATTTGTCTCGGTTTAATATGTCTAGACCTTGTTTATCAACTTTAATGCTTACTATATGACATAAGAAGACTATGTGATTTGGTTTTTCATTTTTCTGTTTTTTTTTTTCCCATTTGAATCTTGGTCAAATCCTAGGTTTGACCAAGATATAGACAAGTTTAACACGTAAATGAGTTAACTTGGATTTCCTACCCTTGAATCCATAGGAAACTTTGTTCTAATGCACTATTATAATCAACCGAGTTTTTACACCAACAGGTCCACACTTACGTGTGGTGCCCACGCTTGAGGTCCCACACTTCCAAGTCACAGCAATAGGTACCCAAACTCCCAGCCATTTTCTTTGTCAAGAGAAGACGCATCAGGATGCGTATTGGAAGTCTGTGGGTCCTTCTGGTTCCTTCGGTCTTATGAAGTCAAGCATGAAGAGAAGTGCTTTTGGGTTTCAAACATGGAAATTTCACAAACCTCCCAAAAGCTTCATTTACAGTGACTAAGAAGGATCCGGCTTACCCTTTTATTTTCATTTTTAAACTGCTTGTTTAAATCTTGATCAAACCTAGGATTTGACCAAGATTCAAATGGGCATAAAAAATCAGGAAAAAATGAAAAATGAAAAAAAACACATATATAGCCTTCTTATGTCATATATATAGTAAGCATTCAATTAAGTTGATAATTTTAAACAAGGTCTATACATATTCAAACCAGAAAAAAGCATGTATCTACCCATATGCATATATATATAACCCTATACTTTTGTCTTATGAAGACGTCAAGGATGAAGAGAAGTGGATTTGGGTTTCAAACATGGAAATTTCAAAAACCTCCCAAAACATGTATATATCTACCCCTAAACCCTAATCTTTGTCTTATGAAGCCAAGCATATGAAGAGAAGTGATTTTGGGTTTCAAACATGGAAACTTCAAAAACCTCCCAAAAGCTTCATTTTAGAGAGACTAAGAATGATCCATATGCTTACCTTTTCATTGCCATGTTTTAAACTTGTTTTAACCTTGGTCAAACCTAGGATTTGACCAAGATTCAAATGGGAGTAAAAATTCAGAAAAATTCAAAAAAAAAATGAAAAACCAAAGCACATATATATATATAGCCTTGATCTTATGTCATATAGTAAGCATTCAAGTTGATAAACAAGGTCGATCTAGACATATTCAAAGCAGAAATATCATGTATCATATCTACCCCTAACCCTAGCTAAACTCTGTCTTATGAAGTCAAACATATGAAGAGAACTGGGGTTTTGGGTTTCAAACATAAAATTTTCAAGTACCTTCATTTTAGAGTGAGTAAGGAAGGATTCATGCTTACCGTTTCATTTTCATGTTTTAAACTTGTTTAAACCTAGGATTTGACCAAGATTTAAATAGGCATAAAAAATCGAAAGAAATCAAAAAATGAAAAACCAAAGCACATATATATAGCCTTCTTATATCATATAGTAAAAAATTCAAGTTGATAAACAAGGTCTAGACATATTCAAACAAGAAAAATCATGTATCTACACACCTAACCATAAACTCTGTCTTAAGTGGTTTTGGGTTTCAAACATGGAAATTTCACAAACCTCCCAAAAGCTTCATTTTACAGTGACTATAAGGAGGATCCATGCTTACCTTTTGGCTTAAACGTTTGAAACCAAAAACCACTTCTCTTCATGCATGCTTGACTTCATAAGACAGAGTTTAGCTAGGGTACGTTAGGGGGTGTAGATACATGATTTCCTGGTTTGAATATGTCTAGACCTTGTTTATCAACTTAATTGATTGCTTACTATATGACATAATACGACTACGTGCCTTGGTTTTCCTTGGTTTTTTTTTGAATTTTATGCTCATATATTTGAATCTTGGTCAAATCCTAGGTTTGACCAAGATTTAAACAAGTTTAAAACATGAAAATGAAAAGGGAAGCATGTATCCTTCTTAGTCACTCTAAAATGAAGCTTTTGGGATGTCCTTGAAATTTCCATGTTTGAAACCCAAAACGACTTCTCTTCATGCTAGACTTCATAAGATCAACATGGGGTAGATACATGTCTGGTTTGGATATACCTAGACCTCGTTTAACTTGAATGCATACGATATGACATAAGAAGACTACATGCTTTTGTTTTTCATTATTCTGATTTTTTTGAATTTTGTGCCCACCCATTTGTATCTTGGTCAAATCCTAGGCTTGATAATGATTTAACAAGATTAAAATATGAAAATGCAAAGGTAAGCATGGATCCTTCTTAGTCACTCTAAAATGAAGCTTTTGGGAGCAAAACCACTTCTCTTCATATGCTTGACTTCATAAGACGAGTTTAGGGGTTAGGGGTATAGATGCATGCATGATTTGTCTAGTTTGAATATGTCTAGACCTTGTTTATCAACTTAATTGGCTTACTATATGACATAAGAAAACTATTTGCTTTGGTTTTTTTTTTTCCCCTTTTTTTCAATTTTGATGCCCATTTGAATCTTGTCAAATCCTAGGTTTGACCGAGATAATTTAAACAAGCTTAAAACATGAATATGAAAAGGAAGCATGTATCCTTCTTTGTCACTCTAAAATGAAGTTTTTGGGAGGTTTTTCAAATTTCCATGTTTGAAACGACCCAAAACCACTTCTCTTCATATGCTTGACTTCATAAGACAGAGTTCAGGGGTTAGGGGGTATAGATACATGATTTGTCTAGTTTGAATATGTCTAGACCTTGTTTATCAACTTAATTAATTGGCTTACTATATGACATAAGAAAACTATTTGCTTTGGTTTTTCTTTTTCCTGATTTTTTCGATGCCCATTTGAATCTTTGTCAAATCCTAGGTTTGACTGAGATAATTTAAACAAGCTTAAAACATGAATATGAAAAGGGAAGCATGCATCCTTCTTAGTCACTCTAAAATGTAGTTTTTGGGAGGTTTTTGAAATTTCCATGTTTGAAACCCAAAACCACATCTCTTCATGCTTGACTTAATTTATAAGACATAGTTTAGGGGTTAGGGGTAGATACATGATTTGTATGGTTTGATATTTCTAGTCCTTGTTTATCAACTTTAATGCTTACTATATGACATAAGATGACTATGTGATTTGGTTTTTCATTTTTCTTATTTTATTTTTTTTCCCATTTGAATCTTGGTCAAATCCTAGGTTTGACCAAGATTTAGACAAGTTTAACACGTGAAAACGAATAAGTAAGCCTGGATCCTTCTTAGTCACTCAAAATGTACCAATCGATAGATGTGTTAACTTTGCTTCATGGAAATAATAATGTCATGTAAATGAGTTAACTTGGATTTCCTACCCTTGAATCCATAGGAAACTTTGTTCTAATGCACTATTATAATCAACCGAGTTTTTACACCAACAGGTCCGTCACTTACGTGTGGTGCCCACGCTTGAGGTCCCACACTTCAGTGAGCACAAGTCACGTGCAATAGGTACGCAAACTCCCAGCCATCTTCTTTGTCAAGAGAAGACGCATCAGGATGCGTTGGAAGTCTGTGGGTCCTTCTAGATCCTTCGGTTGTCCCCCTCTCACAAAAAAACAAATCTCATTCTCTCTCACTCGCTCGCTCGCTCGCTCGCTCGCACCTCCTGCTCACTGACAAACCCCGCACAAAAGTCAACATCATCACCCGAAAAGGGGAGACACCATAATTCTCTCCTTCTTCTCTCCTTCCGAGTGATCCCTCTTCCTCCGAGTTTCACTCGACGGCAAACACCCATGTGCTGCATAGTAATAATAAAAAGGTAGTACTCGTAGAAAAATCGATATACGAATCTGTAATTAAATAGGTTAAACTAGGGTTTTTCCCAGTTCTATAGATCAAGGGTTCAAAAAAATCCAACTACGGGGTTCGAACAACACGATTCTAATCCAAGAATTTTTTCGACCTAGGTCACCCAAATGGCCTCAAACTATAGGGTTAGCATCTAGTGCAGTATGTGTGAAAATGTATGCACTATGTGTGCTATAACTTGTATGTCTTTCAAATTTGAACCAAATTTGAATAAGTTTGAAATATTTGAAAATGGGCTTTTGGCTTAAACGTTTGAAACCAAAAACCACTTCTCTTCGTGCATGCTTGACTTCATAAGACAGAGTTTAGCTAGGGTTAGGGGGTAGATGCATGATTTTCCTGGTTTGATTATGTCTAGACCTTGTTTATCAACTTAATTGAATGCTTACTATATGACATAAGAATACTATGTGCCTTGTTTTTTTATTTTTATTTTTTTTAAATTTTATGCCCATTTGAATCTTGGTCAAATCCTAGGTTTGAACATGGTTTAAACAAGTTTAAATCATGAATATGAAAAATTAAGCATCTATATATCCTTCTTAGTCACTCCAAAATGTAGCTCTCTTGGGAGGGTTTTCGAAATTTCCTTGTTTGAAACCAAAAACCACTTCTCTTCATGCATGCTTGACTTCATAAGACAGAGTTTAGGGTTAGGGGTAGATATATACATTATTTTCTGGTTTGAATATGTCTAGACCTTGTTTATCAACTTGAATGCTTAATTACTATATATATATGACATAAGAATGTTATGTCCTTTGGTTTTTCATTCTTTTGATTTTTTATGAATTTCTATGCCCATTTGAATCTTTTGGTCAAATCCTAGAGGTTTGACCAAGATTTAAACAAGTTTAAAACATGAAAATGAAAAGGGAAGCTTGTATATCCTTCTTAGTCACTCTAAAATGAAGTTTTGGGAGGTTTTTGAAATTTCCATGTTTGAAACCCAAAACCACTTCTCTTCATGCTAGACTGCTTCATAAGACAATTTAATTAGGGGTTAGGGGGTAGATACATGATTTGTCTGGTTTGAATATGTCCAAACCTTGCTTGTGTATCAACTTGAATGCTTACTATATGACATAAGAATGCTTACCATATGTTTGAATTTTAAAAGCATATAGTCTTCTTATGTCATATATATAGTAAGCATTCAAAAGTTTTTCTTTGAGAGAGTAGCATGCATTCAAAAGTTGATAAATAAGATTTGGACATATTCAAACCAGACAAATCATGTATCGATCTACACCCCCTAACCCTAAACTCTGTCTTATGAAGTCAAGCATGAAGAGAAGTGCTTTTAGGTTTCAAACATGGAAATTTCACAAACCTCCCAAAAGCTTCATTTTACAGTGACTAATTAAGGAGGATCCCATGCTTACCTTTTGGCTTAAACGTTTGAAACCAAAAACCACTTCTCTTCATGCATGCTTGACTTCATAAGACAGAGTTTAGCTAGGGCGTTAGGGGGTAGATACATGATTTTCCTGGTTTGAATATGTCTAGAACTGGTTTATCAACTTAATTAATTGATTGTTTACTATATGACATAAGAAGACTATGTGCCTTGGTTTTAAATTTTTCTGTTTTTTTGAATTTTATGCCCATATATTTGAATCTTGGTCAAATCCTAGGTTTGACCAAGATTTAAACAAGTTTAAACATAAAAATGAAAAGGGAAGCATGTATCCTTCTTAGTCACTCTAAAATGAAGCTTTTGGGATGTTCTTGAAATTTCCATTTTTGAAACCAAAAACGACTTCTCTCTTCATGCTAGACTTCATAAGATCGACAGGGGGTATAGATACATGATTTGTCTGGTTTGGATATACCTAGACCTCGTTTATCAACTTGAATTCATACGATATGACATATGAAGACTATGTGCTTTAATTTGTTTTCATTTTTCTGATTTTTTTGAATTTTGTGCCCACCCATTTGTATATTGGTCAAATGCTAGGCTTGATAATGATTTAAACAAGTTTAAAATATGAATATGCAAAGTTAAGCATGGATCCTTCTTAGAAACTCTAAAATGAAGTTTTTCGGAGGTTTTTGAAATTTCCATGTTTGCAACCCAAAACAACTTCCTCTTCACATGCTTGACTTCATAAGACAGAGTTTAGGGGTTAGGGGGTATATATAGATACATGATTTGTCTAGTTTGAATATGTCTAGACCTTGTTTATCAACTTTAATGCTTACTATAAGACATAAGAAAACTATTTCCTTTGTTTTTTCTTTTTTTTTGATTTTTTTCAATATTGATGCCCATTTGAATCTTGTCAAATCCTAGGTTTGACCAAGATAATTTAAACAAGCTTAGAACATGAATATGAAAAGGGAAGCGTGTATCCTTCTTAGTCACACTAAAATGAAGTTTTTGGGAGGTTTTTGATATTTCCATGTTTGAAACCCAAAACCACATCTCTTCATGCTTGACTTAATTTATAAGACATAGTTTAGGGGTTAGGGGTAGATACATGATTTGTATGGTTTGATATTTCTAGACCTTGTTTATCAACTTTAATGCTTACTATATGACATAAGATGACTATGTGATTTGGTTTTTCATTTTTCTGTTTTTTATTTTATTTTTCTGCCCATTTGAATCTTGGTCAAATCCTAGGTTTGACCAAGATTTAGACAAGTTTAACACGTGAAAACGAATAAGTAAGCATGGATCCTTCTTAGTCACTCAAAAATGTACCAATCGATAGATGTGTTAACTTTGCTTCATGGAAATAATAATGTCATGTAAATGAGTTAACTTGGATTTCCTACCCTTGAATCCATAGGAAACTTTGTTCTAATGCACTATAATAATCAATCGAGTTTTTACACCAACAGGTCTGTCACTTACGTGTGGTGCCCACGCGTGAGGTCCCACACTTCAGTGAGCACAAGTCACGTGCAATAGGTACGCAAACTCCCAGCCATCTTCTTTGTCAAGAGAAGACGCATCAGATGCGTATTGGAAGTCTGTGGGTCCTTCTGGATCCTTCTTAGTCACTCTAAAATGAAGCTTTTGGGAGGTTCTTGAAATTTCCATATTTGAAACCCAAAACCACTTCTCTTCATGATTTACTTCATAAAACATAGTTTAATTAGAGTTTTAGGGGTAGATATATACATGATTTTTCTGGTTTGAATATATATGTCTCTAGACCTTTGTTTATCAACTTGAATGCTTACTATACATATGACATAAGAATGCTATGTGCTTTGGTTTTTCATTCTTTTGATTTTTTTCTGAATTTTTAGGGCCATTTGAATCTTGGTCAAATCCTTGGTTTGACCAAGATTTAAACAAGTTTAAAACATAAAAATGAAAAGGGAAGTCTGTATCCTTCTTAGTCACTCTAAAATGAAGCTTTTGGGAGGTTTTTAAAATTTCAATGTTTGAAACCCAAAACCACTTCTCTTCACATGCTTGACTTCATAAGACAGAGTTAATTAATTTAGGGGTTAATTAGGGGTATAGATACATGATTTGTGTGGTTTGAATATGTATGGACCTTATTTATCAACAACTTTAATGCTTACTATATGACATAAGAAAACTATTTGCTTTGGTTTTTCTTTTTTCAATTTTTTTTTCAATTTTGATGCCCATTTGAATCTTGTCAAATCCTAGGTTTGACCAAGATAATTTAAACAAGTTTAAAACATGAAAATGAAAAGGGAAGCATGGATCCTTCTTAGTCACTCTAAAATGAAGCTTTTGGGAGGTTTTTGAAATTTCCATGTTTGAAACCCAAAACCACTTCTCTTCACATGCATGCTTGACTTCATAAGACAGAGTTTAGGGGTTAGGGGTATAGCTACATGATTTGTCTGGTTTGAATATGTCTACACCTTGTTTATCAACTTTAATGCTTACTATATGACATAAGAAAACTATGTGATTTGGTTTTTCATTTTTCTGTTTTTTTATTTTTCTGCCCATTTGAATCTTGGTCAAATCCTAGGTTTGACCAAGATTTAGACAGGTTTAACACGTGAAAACGAATAAGTAAGGCTGGATCCTTCTTAGTCACTCCAAAATGTACCAATTGATAGATGTGTTACTTTGCTTCATGGAAAAAATAATGTCATGTAAATGAGTTAACTTGGATTTCCTACCCTTGAATCCATAGGAAACTTTGTTCTAACGCACTATTATAATCAACCGAGTTTTTACACCAACAGGTCCGTCACTTACGTGTGGTGCCCACGCTTGAGGTCCCACACTTCAGTGAGCACAAGTCACGTGCAATAGGTACGCAAACTCCCAGCCATCTTCTTTGTCAAGAGAAGACGCATCAGATGCGTATTGGAAGTCTGTGGGTCCTTCTAGATCCTTCGGTTGTCCCTCTCACAAAAAAATCTCTCTCATTCTCGCTCGCTCGACTCGCTCGCTCGCACCTCCTGCTCACTGACAAACCCTGCACAAAAGTCAACATCATCACCCGAAAAAGGGGAGACACCATAATTCTCTCCCTTCTTCTCTCCTTCCGAGTGATCCCTCTTCCTCCGAGTTTCACTCGACGGGCAAACACCCATGTGCTGCATAGTAATAATAAAAAGGTAGTACTCGTAGAAAAATCGATATACGAATCTGTAATTAAATAGGTTAAACTAGGGTTTTGCCCAGTTCTACAGATCAAGGGTTCAAAAAATCCAACTACGGGGTTCGAACAACACGATTCTAATCCAAGAATTTTTCGACCTAGGTCACCCAAATGGCCTCAAACTATAGGGTTAGCATCTAGTGCAGTATGTGTGAAAATGTATGCACTATGTGTGCTATAACTTGTATGTCTTTCATATTTGAACCAAATTTGAATAAGTTTGAAATATTTGAAAAGGGGCTTTTGGCTTAAACGTTTGAAACCAAAAACCACTTCTCTTCATGCATGCTTGACTTCATAAGACAGAGTTTAGCTAGGGTTAGGGGATATATGCATGATTTTCCTGGTTTGAATATGTCTAGACCTTGTTTATCAACTTAATTGAATGCTTACTATATGACATAAGAATACTATGTGACTTGTTTTTTATTTTTTGATTTTTTTAAAATTTTATGCCCATTTTAATCTTGGTCAAATCCTAGGTTTGAACATGGTTTAAACAAGTTTAAATCATGAATATGAAAAATTAAGCATCTATATATCCTTCTTACTCACTCCAAAATGTAGCTCTTGGGAGGGTTTTTCGAAATTTCCATGTTTGAAACCAAAACCACTTCTCTTCATGCATGCTTGACTTCATAAGACAGAGTTTAGGGTTAGGGGTAGATATATACATGATTTTCTGGTTTGAATATGTCTAGACCTTGTTTATCAACTTGAATGCTTACTATATATATATGACATAATAATGTTATGTCCTTTGGTTTTTCATTCTTTTGATTTTTTATGAATTTCCATGCCCATTTGAATCTTTTGGTCAAATCCTAGAGGTTTGACCAAGATTTAAACAAGTTTAAAACATGAAAATGAAAAGGGAAGCTTGTATATCCTTCTTAGTCACTCTAAAATGAAGTTTTTGGGAGGTTTTTGAAATTTCCATGTTTGAAACCCAAAACCACTTCTCTTCATGCTAGACTTCATAAGACAATTTAATTAGGGGTTAGGGGTAGATACATGATTTGTCTGGTTTGAATATGTCCAAACCTTGCTTGTTTATCAACTTGAATGCTTACTATATGACATAAGAATGCTTACCATATGTTTGAATTTTAAAAGCATATAGTCTTCTTATGTCATATAGTAAGCATTCAAAAGGTTTTCTTTGAGAGAGTAGCATGCATTCAAAAGTTGATAAATAAGATTTGGACATATTCAAACCAGACAAATCATGTATTCACCCCTAACCCTAAACTGCCTTATGAAGTCAAGCATGAAGAGAAGTGCTTTTGGTTTCAAACATGGAAATTTCACAAACCTCCAAAAGCTTCATTTTACAGTGACTAAGAAGGATCCAGGCTTACCTTTTCATTTTCATGTTTTAAACTTGTTTAACTTGGTCAAACCTAGGATTTGACCAAGATTTAAATGGGCATAAAAATCAAAAAACAGAAAAAAATGAAAACCAAATAACATAGCCTTCTTATGTCATATAGTAGCATTCAAGTTGATAAACAAGGTCTAGACATATTCAAACCATAAAAGCATGTATCTTTCTAACCCTAAACTTCGTCACGGTCAAGCATGAAGCTTTGGGAGCAAAACCACTTCTCTTCATATACTTGACTTCATAAGACGGAGTTTAGGGGTTAGGGGGTATAGATACATGATTTGTCTAGTTTGAATATGTCTAGACCTTGTTTATCAACTTAATTGGCTTACTATATGACATAAGAAAACTATTTGCTTTGGTTTTTCTTTTTCCTGATTTTTTTCAATTTTGATGCCCATTTGAATCTTGTCAAATCCTAGGTTTGACCAGATAATTTAAACAAGCTTAAAACATGAATATGAAAAGGGAAGCATGTATCCTTCTTTGTCACTCTAAAATGAAGTTTTTGGGAGGTTTTTCAAATTTCCATGTTTGAAACCCAAAACCACTCTTCATATGCTTGACTTCATAAGACAGAGTTCAGGGGTTAGGGGTATAGCTACATGATTTGTCTAGTTTGAATATTTCTAGACCTTGTTTATCAACTTTAATGCTTACTATATGACATAAGAAAACTATTTGCTTTGGTTTTCTTTTTTCTGACTTTTTTCTTTCAATTTTGATGCCCATTTGAATCTTGTCAAATCCTAGGTTTGACCAAGATAATTTAAACAATCTTAAAACATGAATATGAAAAGGGGAGCATGTATCCTTCTTAGTCACTCTAAAATGTAGTTTTTGGGAGTTTTTTGAAATTTCCATGTTTGAAACCCAAAACCACTTCTCTTCACATGCTTGACTTCATAAGACAGAGTTTAGGGGTTAGGGGGTATAGATACATGATTTGTCTGGTTTAATATGTCTAGACCTTGTTTATCAACTTTAATGCTTACTATATGACATAAGAAGACTATGTGATTTGGTTTTTCATTTTTCTGTTTTTTATTTTTCTGCCCATTTGAATCTTGGTCAAATCCTAGGTTTGACCAAGATATAGACAAGTTTAACACGTAAATGAGTTAACTTGGATTTCCTACCCTTGAATCCATAGGAAACTTTGTTCTAATGCACTATTATAATCAACCGAGTTTTTACACCAACAGGTCTGTCACTTACGTGTGGTGCCCACGCTTGAGGTCCCACACTTCAGTGAGCACAAGTCACGTGCAATAGGTACGCAAACTCCCAGCCATTTTCTTTGTCAAGAGAATACGCATCAGGATGCGTATTGGAAGTCTGTGGGTCCTTCTGGATCCTTCGGTCGCCCCTCTCACAAAAAAAAACAAATCTCTCTCATTCTCGCTCCACTCGCTCGCTCGCTCGCTCGCACCTCCTGCTCACTGACAAACCCTGCACAAAAGTCAACATCATCACCCGAAAAAGGGGAGACAACATAATTCTCTCCCTTCTTCTCTCCTTCCGAGTGATCCCTCTTCCTCCGAGTTTCACTCGACGAGCAAACACCCATGTGCTGCATAGTAATAATAAAAAGGTAGTACTCGTAGAAAAATCGATATACGAATCTGTAATTAAATAGGTTAAACTAGGGTTTTGCCCAGTTCTACAGATCAAGGGTTCAAAAAATCCAACTACGGGGTTCGAACAACACGATTCTAATCCAAGAATTTTTTCGACCTAGGTCACCCAAATGGCCTCAAACTATAGGGTTAGCATCTAGTGCAGTATGTGTGAAAATGTATGCACTATGTGTGCTATAACTTGTATGTCTTTCATATTTGAACCAAATTTGAATAAGTTTGAAATATTTGAAAAGGGGCTTTTGGCTTAAACGTTTGAAACCAAAAACCACTTCTCTTCATGCATGCTTGACTTCATAAGACAGAGTTTAGCTAGGGTTAGGGGATAGATGCATGATTTTCCTGGTTTGAATATGTCTAGACCTACTTTATCAACTTAATTGAATGCTTACTATATGACATAATAATACTATGTGCATTGTTTTTTATTTTTTGATTTTTTTAAAATTGTATGCCCATTTGAATCTTGGTCAAATCCTAGGTTTGAACATGGTTTAAACAAGTTTAAATCATGAATATGAAAAATTAAGCATCTATATATCCTTCTTAGTTACTCCAAAATGTAGCTCTTGGGAGGTTTTCGAAATTTCCATGTTTGAAACCAAAACCACTTCTCTTCATGCATGCTTGACTTCATAAGACAGAGTTTAGCTAGGGCGTTAGGGGGTAGATACATGATTTTCCTGGTTTGAATATGTCTAGACCTGGTTTATCAACTTAATTAATTGATTGTTTACTATATGACATAAGAAGACTATGTGCCTTGGTTTTAAATTTTTCTGTTTTTTTTAATTTTACGCCCATATATTTGAATCTTGGACAAATCCTAGGTTTGACCAAGATTTAAACAAGTTTAAACATAAAAATAAAAAGGGAAGCATGTATCCTTCTTAGTCACTCTAAAATGAAGCTTTTTGGATGTTCTTGAAATTTCCATTTTTGAAACCAAAACGACTCTCTCTTCATGCTAGACTTCATAAGATCGACAGGGGGCAGATACATGATTTGTCTGGTTTGGATATGTCCAAACCTTGCTTGTTTATCAACTTGAATGCTTACTATATGACATAAGAATGCTTACCATATGTTATGTCATATAGTAAGCATTCAAAAGCATATAGTCTTCTTATGTCATATAGTAAGCATTCAAAAGTTTTTCTTTGAGAGAGTAGCATGCATTCAAAAGTTGATAAATAAGATTTGTACATATTCAAACCAGACAAATCATGTATCTACACCCCCTAACCCTAAACTCTGTCTTATGAAGTCAAGCATGAAGAGAAGTGCTTTTGGGTTTCAAACATGGAAATTTCACAAACCTCCCAAAAGCTTCATTTTACAGTGACTAAGAAGGATCCAGGCTTACCTTTTCATTTTCATTTTTAAACTGCTTGTTTAAATCTTGATCAAACCTAGGATTTGACTAAGATTCAAATGGGCATAAAAAATCAGGAAAAAATGAAAAAATGAAAAAACAAAACACATATATAGCCTTCTTATGTCATATATATAGTAAGCATTCAATTAAGTTGATAATTTTAAACAAGGTCTATACATATTCAAACCAGAAAAAAGCATGTATCTACCCATATGCATATATATATATAACCCTATACTTTTGTCTTATGAAGACGTCAAGGATGAAGAGAAGTGGATTTGGGTTTCAAACATGGAAATTTCAAAAACCTCCCAAAACATGTATATATCTACCCCTAAACCCTAATCTTTGTCTTATGAAGCCAAGCATATGAAGAGAAGTGATTTTGGGTTTCAAACATGGAAACTTCAAAAACCTCCCAAAAGCTTCATTTTAGAGAGACTAAGAATGATCCATATGCTTACCTTTTCATTGCCATGTTTTAAACTTGTTTTAACCTTGGTCAAACCTAGGATTTGACCAAGATTCAAATGGGAGTAAAAATTCAGAAAAATTCAAAAAAAATGAAAAACCAAAGCACATATATATATATAGCCTTGATCTTATGTCATATAGTAAGCATTCAAGTTGATAAACAAGGTCGATCTAGACATATTCAAAGCAGAAATATCATGTATCATATCTACCCCTAACCCTAGCTAAACTTTGCTCTGATACCAGCTGTGGTGACCCAGCGTACCACTGCATGATGTAGTACACAAGTCGTTGACATAACACAAGTGAAACACCGTTCCACTCATATTACATCCCTCAGAGTGGTACAACAGAAACATATGCGAGTCCAAGGTATGTCTATAGAAGGATACACAAGCTGTTTACAGAAGATCAACACAGCCTCCTACTTTACAGTGAGGTAAAACTTCAAATAAAACTCCAGAAGAACGACTCGTAATCTAACTTATTGCTAACTTAAGCTTCAGAGCTACTAGGCTTGCTATAGAAATCTAGCTACTTAGGTGCTAGGATTAGGGAAAGGCTCCCTTCTATTACTAGTCTAAGTTTCCACTCTAGTTGCTGCAGCAGTTGACTTCATTGACTTCTTTGCTTGGATTCTTCATCTTGTTGCAGTTGACTCCTTTGTCTTCGAGTTCCACGGTAGATTCTCCTTCGGTGCCTCCATAGCTAAGCAGGGGATTTAAGAGTGGGATGAGTACGAGCGTACTCAGCAAGTTCATATTAGGGAAATAGGTGTATCATGCACTAGCTACAGCCACAGACCAGAAAGTCATAGGCGAATGCAAGTTTTCATAAACATTTCTTCAAAAGGTTTATTTTATTCTGAAAACTATGCCCGTCAGTCTTCACAGGTTGACTAGAACTTCATGGAGTTCCTTTCCTGCCGCGTTCGCAGTTCCCTTCCCGGAACAGGGAGTGACAGTCACAATTCAGTATCCTCTGCAGAGGTGCGTTACTTTTCCCATAAGAGAACTTAACCTTGTTGCCAACCGAGTAGCTTGCTCGTTCACACTTCCTTTGGTGTGAGGTCAGGTATAAGAACCAAGCCCACACCGCCTTCTCCGCGACCCTGCAAACCCACCCTTTTGTCCATCCGTACACCCCCGGTAGACATCTCCCGATCATACGGCTTTACCCACGGTGTACGTCGGACAATCCTTCATAGACGGTAGAGCCTCTCATCCAAACGTCCGGATGGGGATTTTAAAGGCTATCCCAACCTACGGCAGTGCCTCCAGCACCCCGCCAGGCTCTATCAAGTCCGTTGGCGTGCAGGAGGGAAAAGATACAGCTGGCTTCCCCAGAGCCATTATAGATCTTATGGTCAACGCGATATGTACGGCGCTAGAATCACTGGACGGCATTGGTACTTAGTCCTAGATGAATAGTACCCGTGCAATGGAACCTCCACCAATCAACACATACCATGGTTCCATTGCCCACCACATAGTCATATTCATAATTGTAAAATAATATTTGCTTTTCAATGCAAGAGTGATAAGTATAGTACTTTGCATATAATTTGATAAACATAATCAAATGACATGAGCAAGCGATGAACTTGCCTTTCTTGACTGCAAGATTATGCAGGCAAAAGCTTCGATACGTGAGAACTCCAAATTCTGAAATATCATCATTGTCCGGTAAGGACAATGTTTAAAGAACTGGCAAAGATGCTATAATGCATAGTATGAGATGCAATCGTCCCGAGCGTAACCTAACCTCGATGATTTAGGATGGATGAGTTGTAAAGATTTCTTTAAGGTGTGTTGCACTTTTAGGATGGTTCTCAAACAAGGTTCTTATTAGGGTTTAGTGATCTTAATATCATAAACAAGTGATATAAGACATCATAACAATCATACACATAAAGAATAGTGGTGGAACAATATGTAAAGAACAGTTGTCAATTTTTAAGTTCTATGATGCATGGTTGAGGATTATATGTATTATACTTCAAAAGAATAACTTTTGAAGAACATGTTGATTAAGAAATAATAAGTATTTCAAATAAGAACTATGGCTTCTATGGTTGATTGACATTGTACTTCAAAAGAATAACTTTTGAAGAACATGTCAAGTTAAGAATAAAAGCTATTATAATTAGGAGCTATGGCTTCTAGGGTTTGATTAGGATTCCTTCAAAAGAATAACTTTTGAAGAACAGTTAAATAATAATAAGAACTACTTTAAATAGGAGCTATGGCTTCTAGGGTTTACTATTGGATTCATTTAGTTTTCTAATAGGAACTAGTTGGGTTCTTAAATAGAATTGGTCTATATGTAGCAAGTATAAGCAGGTTTATTACTATGGTGGATTATGGGTATCATATCAAGGATGGTTGTCAAGGTGGTGCTGTGAGTTAGGGTTTACTATATTTTCCTATTTGATTTACTAAGTAATCACTAAGGTTTCTAAGCTAGGTGGCTTAAGATTCCTTAAGTAGGGTTTAGTTGAATAGAAGCATGTGATGTGCATTACTACACAAGATTGGTATTAGGGTTTATCACTATGGTTCTGCTAGGATATGATAGTTGAGATTGAATTCCATGGTTCTATATGTAAAATAAATCTCACATGATCACATGTGATATTCAACTAGGGTTTTTGTTAGGGTTAAAACAATTTAGAATGATTACATAAAATAATGGGATCCAAATTCTAACTTATAATAAAACTAGGGTTTCTAAATTATGATCCAATTCTTAAAGTAATACTTGATACTAAAATTAATGTGATTAAGTACTTTGCACAAAATTAATAATAGCCTTATCATTTAATTATTTTAAAAGGTTTAAGAATTAAGACAAATTTTAGTTAGGGTTTTAATTTCCAGAATTAGGGTTTTATAATTATGATTAGGTTTTAAAATAATGACTTGTTAATTAAAGAATGTTTAAGTTACAATTTTGAGTTATCAAAATAATATTAGTTGTTGGTATTTTCTTGCTTTATTGTTATTTAAAGAAATAGTAAATGGTAATTTGCAAATTAGGGTTTATGAATTACCACTAATATTTTTAAGTTAATGCAAATATGATAAATAAAGCTAATCTTAATATTTTACTTAGTTACTTAAATAGTTAAAATTTAATTTTGAAACTTAATTATTTATTGAATTCAATTTGTTTTTAAAACAATTAGAAAGACATAATTAATAAAGATAAAAATAAGTGAATTTTTATTTTGACACACATTTTTATTTTATATTTTATTTGAATAGATTTTATTTTTGTGAGCATTTTGATATCTTATTTATATTTTTCTGAGTTGAAATGAATTTTATATGATTTTTCCAAGTTTCAGCAATTTCTGGTTTTTAAATTAAAGAAATACTAACTACCGATTCACACCTAGCCACAGTGACTGATGGGTCCATTGACTGGTCAATTGCCACGCGGGCAAAGACCAGTCAACAGCCAGGGACCCCACCGCAAGCAACGCGGCAAGACGTCGACGACCTGACGACGACGCCGCCAGGGCCCTCCGAGATGCGCGAATGGTTGCGTTCGAACCGCGACTCGATTCTGAGCAGACAAGTATCAACGCCACCACTGAGGTCACCGGAGTTGCTCCGGCGAACTCATCTGCGGCGGCGCAGTCCGGCCAACAAATGAACTAACGCTAGGATGCACTTTAGGAAGCAAGGGATAGCTCATTCGACGCGCCGCTCACCGTGATGCTTCCGAGATGCTCGGAGTCTGCCGGAGACGAGGACGACGACAACCTTCACCCTCTGCGGAATGCCGATGAAAGGGAAACGGCTGACCCCCTCTCCTCGATTCCTTCCACGAGGATGCTGAGACACGGCGCATCTCCTCGACCACGCGCCGGATGCTGAGGTGGCTCCGACCACCGTGTTCTTGCTCGACACCGGCGACAGAATAGATGATTGCGAGAGATAGAGGTTCTGGGAAGGAATGGGTGGACGGCGAAGTATCAGGGTTCTACGGCGGAGCTCCGGTAGCTTTATAGAGCCGGCGAGGTCCCTCTCGTCATTCCACCGGCGGCAATGGCCGAGATGCGACGACGACGTGAGGTGTATTTGGGCACGAATCGGATGCAAAAGGGATAAGACGGACGCGAAATCCTTGTATTGGCCTCGGCAAGGTGAATGGCGTCCAGCGGTGTCCTTATCCACGTCGAGGACGTGGCCGAGCTCCTCTGCGCTGTCGACGCCTGGAGGAAGACGACGACCTCGCTCGCCCGAAGAAGCGAAAGTGTTGGGTTGTTTTCTGGTGGGCTGGGCTGGTCTTGGGCTTGGTCGACGTGGTGGTGATGGGCTGCACGGCCAGGTAAGCCAGGTAGGTTTCCCTCTCTTTCCTTTTTCAAATTTTTCTTTTCTTTTTATTTTCTATTTTGTTGTCTGAATTCAAATTTGAATTCTGTTTTGTTTTATAGGTTATAAAATATTTGAATATCAAAACAATTTGATAATGCTACCTACTGTATTGTTTTGTTTATAAACAACCATTATATAATTGATTAATTTGGGGTTCTTATGATGCACAAGTTAAAATTAAAAATAGATATAAATTTTAGGGTTCACTTCAATTATTTTAAATTTAGGAATCAATTCTGTTTTAAAAGATCTAAAATTGATAACATGTGAATGGTGAACATATTATATTTTTCTAGTGCTTAACCATAATGATTACTCACATATAATTTAATTATGGCTAGGGTTTAAATTAAATGGTGTTGAGAATGGAATGGTTCATGATTTTATGTGAATGATTGTTCTTAGGGTTTAAGAAGATGGTTTGGATCAACTCTATAATTACTAATCTTGCTTAGCAACTTCTAGCTCCAATTATCTGAGATAGATCCTATGCTCATCATGGTTAACTCAACTACTTATATGATGATTATATTTTATAAAATACTATTTCATTTGGTTCACTAAGCAATTTCTTTGGGAGCCAAAATAGAATTGGATAATGGTTCACTCTACTCACCAAATGGTATTTAGTTTTTAAGCATATATGGCTTGGCTTTTACTTGTGATACATGATACACAAGTTAGGACATGTTATTTTATGTGGGATTGATTCCATATGACAAGGTTTAGGGTTTTGGGAATACTTCACTACTTGAAGTATTAAATAGGCATGAGGTATGGCAGGGTTCTATTTGTAATCTAAAGTTATACTTGTATTGAAACTCAAATTGGGTTTAGGGTTTTAGTAGTGATCACCAATGTGATACACCACTAAGATTAGGTATGACCATAAGCTTGATCATGTTTTAGTGGCTAGGTTCATCCTCCTCACTTAGGTAGAATTATTGTCTCAAGGCAATGCTAGGTTTGTCTCAAGTGTTTGGATAAACAAGGTTTAAATACCATATCAATACTACACAAGGCATGAGTATTGGTTTGGTTAACTACTAATGTTTTACTTATTATTTCATGAGAAGAATGAGATCTATGATCACATGTATAGGTTTAACTTATCATCTCAATTTATAAGGATAAGATCATGTATTAGACATGATCAACTTATTCCTCACTAATCTCTCTTTATTATTCCTCTCATCACACTCACCTAGATTCTTAGGGTTTATGATCATCACCCAATTTGTAATGATCAAAGTATTGGCCTCATAATAATTCATTAGTGAACATGGTTCTCTCTCCAAGATCAAGTATAAGTCCATATACTTGAGTATACCTCTTTAGGTTGAGCTCTTCTGAATAGGTAGGGTTCCTCTAGGGTTTATGATCATTACCAAGGTGTAATGATCACCACACTTGCCTCTCTCTTGGATCACTAGTAAAAGAGGTTCTTACTTACTATTAAGTATTAGCTAGGTCAATTAGGGTTTAATACTTGACTTATATTTCTTGTATCATTGGTTAGTATCAACAAGTACCTCCATTGGATAAGGTTTAAATAGTAATCTAGGTTCTATTCAATGGATAGAATAAGCATATGAATGATTCTCTCTTTTCTCTAGGTTTAATGGAATGAGTTGGAAAACAAGGTTGGAATGGTCCAAGTTAATGAAGAATGAATATGAATGTCCTTGACATGGATTCAAGTATTGTAGTTGAAAAGATATACCATGTGAATCATGGTAGAAATGATTATTTAGTAAAGACATGGAAAATATAAGTATAGAATGGTTTCTTAATTAATTGAGTCCTTTGTTTTATAGTTGAATAATTATTCATGTGTTGTTGTAAGGAATGTCATATTAAGATCTTTTATAAGATCTTGTAGTTGACCCTTACTTAAGGTGTTGTTTGTTGTAGAACTAATTCCATTTGATCTAGCCCATAGATCAAATCATCTCTACCCAAAACAAGGTTTTAGCAAAGATCACAGTGAAGTTTATAGCGCTTGACTTGATGATCTACTTCAGTTCCAGCAAGTCAAGTGAAACTTCAGTTACTGTGGTAAGTTTTATTTGAAAGCGCGAAAATTCCCCGGATTTTCTATGCATGAATGCAATGCACACTTTGGTGTTCTCTCATTTTATAGCCTCTAAACCTGGGATATTACAGCCTCTCCCCCTTAAACTGAACTTCGTCCCGAAGTTCGAACGCTCTCATGTTTCGGAATGTTGAACTGACTTGAACAGATCACAATCCTTCAAACTCCATAGTGATCTCATTAGATATAATTGAATATATCCCTTGTCTCGATCCTTCATGAAGTCTTCTGATGTCTGGCACTGATACTTTCTTCAATTCTATGATTTCTTCCAACACTCTAAGCTTATAGGCTTACTCTCCAAAGATTCTTGGATTAGGACATCTTCTTATGCTAATGGACTTTACTAATGGTTGTGGTGACATCTTCCTATTTGGGTACTCAAAGCTTGGTTCTACCAGCTGCGGTAATCCAGCTGCGGTGCCCAAACCTTAAGTCTAAAGGATTGGTTTAAAGTAAGGTATTGTTTTTCCCTTACTACCATAACGAATGTAATGGTACTTCGTAAGGTATTTATAATAGGCATGGTCCTGGTTGTTTAGTCCTACGAATGGATTAGACTCATTTAGTCCATCCAATCATGGCTTCTAGTTCATACTAGTTATCTTCCTTTTGGTTTCTTTAGGTTCCATGAAAGGAATCTTTCTAATAGGCTTATGTTTTGGTATGGTCAAACCCTTCGGTCTTTTGTTTTCTTAGACTTTGATTGTCCTCCGACATCTTCTTCATCCAACTTCATTAGCTTAGACTTACTTGAGCTCTTCTGCTTCTGAGTAATTATCAATTACCCACTCAAGTTAAGGTATAACCCTTACTTCCTCGAGATATAAACCTCGGCTTCTGGTCTGACAACCTCCTGAGAGTACTATTATATGGATACTTCCACCAATCTTATGAAAATAGGATCGGACTTCCTCTCAGTTCAGACCTTCTTCTTCGTCTTTCATACTCCAAATCATATCTTAATACTTCTCCTTCAATCTTCCTCTCCCCCTTGGAGTTTACTAATGATCTTCAAACTCCTTTTCTTCTAATCATTAAACTCCAAGGTAGAAGATTGGTTTAAGTCTGGTTTATATTTTGTACCTTTCTAAAGTCTCACGAAGAATTCTTTGCGGTGTATCCACACAGTTGTGGGTATCCGATGTGAATCCTCCGACTAAATATTTATTAGCTACGGAATACCAGCTACGGAATCCCTCTTTCCTTTAGAGTGAAAGAACGATTAAGCTGTGGACTATTTGTTACCAGCTGCAGACTATCTAACACAAGATGTGGCTTATTGGATACCAGCTGTGGCTATGTTATGGTTCTAGTCCACATCTACCTACCAGTTGTGGCTACTTTTATAGTTTTAGTTAAGATATACCTCACTTCACATACTTTCTCTTCATGATTATCCTATATCAGCTGCGGTCTGATGATACCAGCTGCGACTTCACTTGTCTATTTTCCTTCTTCTAGGGTTTGTTTTGCAAGATAACCACTTGTTGACACTATGAAAATAGTATTGTAAGTGACTTCACTTGCATTCCCTTCTTTCATAATGAATATGGCTCCACTTCTACTGCTCCATATTCACTATTTTCTCACTTTCATGGTACTTCCATGTTGAAGTACTCCTTGATTAAGGATAGAAATGAGTTTGGATTGGTCCTTCCTTTAGAGTATTGTGGTTGCTTCCCACAATTTGACTTCTTTCTTCCAGTGAACCTTCATCTTGTCTTCCAAAATCTTCAGAATTCGTCACTTCCTCACACGAATACCTTTACCCTCTAGACCTATAACATCAAGTAAGAGCTTGATATTGCAACATGCATTTGCATATCAAAGTCAAACTTCATGTATGGATCTAGTCAAACAATGAAAATCCAATAAAATCCAAGAAGATCCAGCTTTGTGCTTATAATACACATCTTTATATGCCTGAATATAATAGTTGGGTAAGACATCCCTAAACATCAGGCTCAGATGTGTAGTATATAACACCACATAAGATAGGTTTAGGTTGTGATACTTAGCACAAATACGTGAATTTCTACTATTTGTCTCAACATTTATCTTAATTGCACATTTGCAATGAGACAAACTTGAAACAAAATGGCTTGGGATAGTTGAAGTTAACCTAGTTTTCTTTGGAAGTACTAACAAAATAGGATACCATATATATGTGCTATTGAGGACTACTTCCTATAATACAATTAGTTCTAACATGTCTACTCTAAACACATGATTGTTTAGAATATACCACCTATAACTCTAGGATTTCTCTATGTGATATGCTCTAAATAAGCCTTCTTTAAATTAAGGACTATGGTTCTAACATACTTAGTACCGTTATTAGGATTTTAAGGCCTAAGCTTTCGAACTATTCCTTAAATCCTACTCCTTATCATACTTCTGTTATCGTACTTATGATGTTCTACTCTATCACATCATGACTCTCAATTGAATCATATATGATTACCAACTTTACCATGAAAAGTAGACTTATATAACTCCTATCACTCTTCCTTACCTCCTATGATTGACTCATCATAGACATATACTACCTTATATAACTTATCTCCCTTACTTAACATCAGTCATTTGACATTTTAAATGACTCTTACTTAACCATAACTTGCATTGGTATACTTCTTCCAATAGGATATCTTCCTTATGGTTGTATCCTCTCTTTGGACTACCATGTATTGTATACCAACTGTGGTCTACTACCACCCATTATCTTAAGCTCCAATGGTGTTCTACTAATTTGGAATGAAGCAAGATAACTAATCAACTTTACTTAAGAAAGATAGATAAGAAAGATTGACTCAAGTGTGTCAGGATTATTCTCAATTGAATACCCATCTCAAGTCAAAAGAATAGTTGGTTTAGCATAGTTGACTTAGCTAATACAACTTCCTATAGACACTACCAAACCTATAGGTCTCCTTTAAAGGGTTTTAATCCTAGGGTCAAAGCATTTGCTCTGATACCAGCTGTGGTGACCCAGCGTACCACTGCATGATGTAGTACACAAGTCGTTGACATAACACAAGTGAAACACCGTTCCACTCATATTACATCCCTCAGAGTGGTACAACAGAAACATATGCGAGTCCAAGGTATGTCTATAGAAGGATACACAAGCTGTTTACAGAAGATCAACACAGCCTCCTACTTTACAGTGAGGTAAAACTTCAAATAAAGCTCCAGAAGAACGACTCGTAATCTAACTTATTGCTAACTTAAGCTTCAGAGCTACTAGGCTTGCTATAGAAATCTAGCTACTTAGGTGCTAGGATTAGGGAAAGGCTCCCTTCTATTACTAGTCTAAGTTTCCACTCTAGTTGCTGCAGCAGTTGACTTCATTGACTTCTTTGCTTGGATTCTTCATCTTGTTGCAGTTGACTCCTTTGTCTTCGAGTTCCACGGTAGATTCTCCTTCGGTGCCTCCATAGCTAAGCAGGGGATTTAAGAGTGGGATGAGTACGAGCGTACTCAGCAAGTTCATATTAGGGAAATAGGTGTATCATGCACTAGCTACAGCCACAGACCAGAAAGTCATAGGCGAATGCAAGTTTTCTTAAACATTTCTTCAAAAGGTTTATTTTATTCTGAAAACTATGCCCGTCAGTCTTCACAGGTTGACTAGAACTTCATGGAGTTCCTTTCCTGCGTTCGCAGTTCCCTTCCCGGAACAGGGAGTGACAGTCACAATTCAGTATCCTCTGCAGAGGTGCGTTACTTTTCCCATAAGAGAACTTAACCTTGTTGCCAACCGAGTAGCTTGCTCGTTCACACTTCCTTTGGTGTGAGGTCAGGTATAAGAACCAAGCCCACACCGCCTTCTCCGCGACCCTGCAAACCCACCCTTTTGTCCATCCGTACACCCCCGGTAGACATCTCCCGATCATACGGCTTTACCCACGGTGTACGTCGGACAATCCTTCATAGACGGTAGAGCCTCTCATCCAAACGTCCGGATGGGGATTTTAAAGGCTATCCCAACCTACGGCAGTGCCTCCAGCACCCCGCCAGGCTCTATCAAGTCCGTTGGCGTGCAGGAGGGAAAAGATACAGCTGGCTTCCCCAGAGCCATTATAGATCTTATGGTCAACGCGATATGTACGGCGCTAGAATCACTGGACGGCATTGGTACTTAGTCCTAGATGAATAGTACCCGTGCAATGGAACCTCCACCAATCAACACATACCATGGTTCCATTGCCCACCACATAGTCATATTCATAATTGTAAAATAATATTTGCTTTTCAATGCAAGAGTGATAAGTATAGTACTTTGCATATAATTTGATAAACATAATCAAATGACATGAGCAAGCGATGAACTTGCCTTTCTTGACTGCAAGATTATGCAGGCAAAAGCTTCGATACGTGAGAACTCCAAATTCTGAAATACCATCATTGTCCGGTAAGGACAATGTTTAAAGAACTGGCAAAGATGCTATAATGCATAGTATGAGATGCAATCGTCCCGAGCGTAACCTAACCTCGATGATTTAGGATGGATGAGTTGTAAAGATTTCTTTAGGGTGTGTTGCACTTTTAGGATGGTTCTCAAACAAGGTTCTTATTAGGGTGTGGTTATATTAACATCATAACCAAGTGATATAAGACATCATAACAATCATACACATAAAGAATAGTGGTGGAACAATATGTAAAGAACAGTTGTCAATTTTTAAGTTCTATGATGCATGGTTGAGGATTATATGTATTATACTTCAAAAGAATAACTTTTGAAGAACATGTTGATTAAGAAATAATAAGTATTTCAAATAAGAACTATGGTTTCTATGGTTGAATTGACATAAGTACTTCAAAAGAATAACTTTTGAAGAACATGTCAAGTTAAGAATAAAAGCTATTATAATTAGGAGCTATGGCTTCTAGGGTTTGATTAGGATTTGTACTTCAAAAGAATAACTTTTGAAGAACAGGTTAAATAATAATAAGAACTACTTTAAATAGGAACTAAGTGCTTCTAGGGTTTACTATTGGATTCATTTAAGTTTCTAATAGGTACTAGTTGGGTTCTTAAATAGAATTGGTCTATATGTAGCAAGTATAAGCAGGTTTATTACTATGGTTGATTATGGGTATCATATCAAAGGATGGTTGTCAAGGTGGTGCTGTGAGTTAGGGTTTACTATATTTTCCTATTTGATTCACTAAGTAATCACTAAGGTTTCTAAGCTAGGTGGCTTAAGATTCCTTAAGTAGGGTTTAGTTGAATAGGAGCATGTGATGTGCATTACTACACAAGATTGGTATTAGGGTTTATCACTATGGTTCTGCTAGGATATGATAGTTGAGATTGAATTCCATGGTTCTATATGTAAAATAAATCTCACATGATCACATGTGATATTCAACTAGGGTTTTTGTTAGGGTTAAAACAATTTAGAATGATTACATAAAATAATGGGATCCAAATTCTAACTTATAATAAAACTAGGGTTTCTAAATTATGATCCAATTCTTAAAGTAATACTTGGTACTAGAATTAATGTGATTAAGTACTTTGCACAAAATTAATAATAGCCTTATCATTTAATTATTTTAAAAGGTTTAAGAATTAAGACAAATTTTAGTTAGGGTTTTAATTTCCAGAATTAGGGTTTTATAATTATGATTAGGTTTTAAAATAATGACTTGTTAATTAAAGAATGTTTAAGTTACAATTTTGAGTTATCAAAATAATATTAGTTGTTGGTATTTTCTTGCTTTATTGTTATTTAAAGAAATAGTAAATGGTAATTTGCAAATTAGGGTTTATGAATTACCACTAATATTTTTAAGTTAATGCAAATATGATAAATAAAGCTAATCTTAATATTTTACTTAGTTACTTAAATAGTTAAAATTTAATTTTGAAACTTAATTATTTATTGAATTCAATTTGTTTTTAAAACAATCAGAAAGACATAATTAATAAAGATAAAAATAAGTGAATTTTTATTTTGACACACATTTTTATTTTATATTTTATTTGACTAGATTTTATTTTTGTGAGCATTTTGATATCTTATTTATATTTTTCTGAGTTGAAATGAATTTTATATGATTTTTCCAAGTTTCAGCAATTTACTGGTTTTTAAAATTAAGGAGAAATAAACTACCGATTCACACCTACCCACAGGACTGACCGGTGGGTCCATTGACTGGGTCAATTGCCACGCGGGCAAAGACCAGTCAACAAAGCCAAGGGACCCCACCGCCACGCTGGCAACGTCGACGGCAAGACGTCGACACGACCGGCGCCGCCTCTACAGGCCCTCCGAGATGCGCGAATGGTTGCGTTCGAACCGCGACTCGATTCTGAGCAGACAGATCAACGCCACCACCCGGAGGTCACCGGAGTTACTCCGGCGAACTCATCTGCGGCGGCGCAGTCCGGCCAACAAATGAACTAACGCTAGGATGCACTTTAGGAAGCAAGGATAGCTCATTCGACGCGCCTGCTCACCGTGATGCTTCCGAGATGCTCGACGGAGTCTGCCGGAGACGAGGACGACGACAACCTTCAACTCTCGCGGAATGCCGATGAAAGGGAACGGTCGATTGGCGACAGAGACCCCCTCTCCTCGATTCCTTCCACGAGGATGCTCCCTGAGACACGGCGCATCTCCTCGACCACGCGCCGGATGCTGAGGTGGCTCCGACCACCGTGTTCTTGCTCGACACCGGCGACGAGAATAGATGATTGCGAGAGATAGGAAGGTTCTGGGAAGGAATGGGTGGACGGAGAAGTATCGTGGTTCTACGGCGGAGCTACCGGTAGCTTTATAGAGCCCGGCGAGGTCCCTCTCGTCATTCCACCGGCGGCAATGGCCGAGATGCGACGACGACTGTGAGGTGTATTTGGGCACGAATCTGGATGCAAAAGGGATAAGACGGACGCGAAATCCTTGTATTGGCCTCTGGCAAGGTGAATGGCGTCCAGGGTCCTTATCCACGTCGAGGACGTGGCCGAGCTCCTCTGCGCTGTCGACGCCGTGGAGGAAGACGAAGACGACGACTCGCCTCGCACGATTTTTGAAGCAAGCCGAAACGGTACCTGGGTTGTTTTCGTCGGTGGGCTGGGCTGGTCTTGGGCTTGGTCGACGTGGTGGTGATGGGCTGCACGGCCAGGTAAGCCAGGTGAGTTTCCCTCTCTTTTCCTTTTTCAAATTTCTCTTTTCTTTTCTATTTTTTTTGTTTGAATTCAAATTTGAATTCTGTTTTGTTTTGCAGGTTATAAAATATTTGAATATCAAAACAATTTGATAATGCTACCTACTGTATTGTTTTGTTTATAAACAACCATTATATAATTGATTAATTTGGGGTTCTTATGATGCACAAGTTAAAATTAAAAATAGATATAAATTTTAGGGTTCACTTCAATTATTTTAAATTTAGGAATCAATTCTGTTTTAAAAGATCTAAAATTGATAACATGTGAATGGTGAACATATTATATTTTTCTAGTGCTTAACCATAATGATTACTCACATATAATTTAGTTATGGCTAGGGTTTAAATTAAATGGTGTTGAGAATGGAATGGTTCATGATTTTATGTGAAGAATTGTTTCCAATGGTTTAAGAAAATGGTTTGGATCAACTCTATAATTACTAATCTTGCTTAGCAACTTCTAGCTCCAATTATCTGAGATAGATCCTATGCTCATCATGGTTAACTCAACTACTTATATGATGATTATATTTTATAAAATACTATTTCATTTGGTTCACTAAGCAATTTCTTTGGGAGCCAAAATAGAATTGGATAATGGTTCACTCTACTCACCAAATGGTATTTAGTTTTTAAGCATATATGGCTTGGCTTTTACTTGTGATACATGATACACAAGTTAGGACATGTTATTTTATGTGGGATTGATTCCATATGACAAGGTTTAGGGTTTTGGGAATACTTCACTATTTGAAGTATTAAATAGGCATGAGGTATGGCAGGGTTCTATTTGTAATCTAAATTTATACTTGTATTGAAACTCAAATTGGGTTTAGGGTTTTAGTAGTGATCACCAATGTGATACACCACTAAGATTAGGTATGACCATAAGCTTGATCATGTTTTAGTGGCTAGGTTCATCCTCCTCACTTAGGTAGAATTATTGTCTCAAGGCAATGCTAGGTTTGTCTCAAGTGTTTGGATAAACAAGGTTTAAATATCATATCAATACTACACAAGGCATGAGTATTGGTTTGGTTAACTACTAATGTTTTACTTATTATTTCATGAGAAGAATGAGATCTATGATCACATGTATAGGTTTAACTTATCCTCCCAATTTATAAGGATAAGATCATGCATTAGACATGATCAACTATTCCTCACTAATATCTCTTTATTATTCCTCTCATCACACTCACCTAGATTCTTAGGGTTTATGATCATCACCCAATTTGTAATGATCAAAGTATTGTCCTTATAATAATTCATTAGTGAACATGGTTCTCTCTCCAAGATCAAGTATAAGTCCATATACTTGAGTATACCTCTTTAGGTTGAGCTCTTCTGAATAGGTAGGGTTCCTCTAGGGTTTATGATCATTACCAAGTTGTAATGATCACCACACTTGCCTCTCTCTTGGATCACTAGTAAAAGAGGTTCTTACTTACTATCAAGTGTTAGTTAGGTCAAGTAGGGTTTGATACTTGACTTATATTTCTTGTATCCTTGGTTAGTATCAACAAGTACCTCCATTGGATAAGGTTTAAATAGTAATCTAGGTTCTATTCAATGGATAGAATAAGCATATGAATGATTCTCTCTTTTCTCTAGGTTTAATAGAATGATTTGGAAAACAAGGTTGGAATGGTCCAAGTTAATGAAGAATGAATATGAATGTCCATGGCATGGATTCCTGATTATAATTGAAAAGATATACCATGTGAATCATGGTAGAAATGATTATTTAGTAAAGACATGGAAAAGATAAGTATAGAATGGTTTCTTAATTAATTGAGTCCTTTGTTTTATAGTTGAATAATTATTCATGTGTTGTTGTAAGGAATGTCATATTGAGATCTTTTATAAGATCTTGTAGTTGACCCTTACTTAAGGTGTTGTTTGTTGTAGAACTAATTCCATTTGATCTAGCCCATAGATCAAATCATCTCTACCCAAAACAAGGTTTTAGCAAAGATCACAGTGAAGTTTATAGCGCTTGACTTGATGATCTACTTCAGTTCCAGCAAGTCAAGTGAAACTTCAGTTACTGTGGTAAGTTTTATTTGAAAGCGCGAAAATTCCCCGGATTTTCTATGCATGAATGCAATGCACACTTTGGTGTTCTCTCATTTTATAGCCTCTAAACCTGGGATATTACAGCCTTTTGGGTTTCAAACATAAAATTTTCAAGTACCTTCATTTTAGAGTGAGTAAGGAAGGATTCATGCTTACCGTTTCATTTTCATGTTTTAAACTTGTTTAAACCTAGGATTTGACCAAGATTTAAATAGGCATAAAAAATCGAAAGAAATCAAAAAATGAAAAACCAAAGCACATATATATAGCCTTCTTATATCATATAGTAAAAAATTCAAGTTGATAAACAAGGTCTAGACATATTCAAACAAGAAAAATCATGTATCTACACACCTAACCATAAACTCTGTCTTAAGTGGTTTTGGGTTTCAAACATGGAAATTTCACAAACCTCCCAAAAGCTTCATTTTACAGTGACTATAAGGAGGATCCATGCTTACCTTTTGGCTTAAACGTTTGAAACCAAAAACCACTTCTCTTCATGCATGCTTGACTTCATAAGACAGAGTTTAGCTAGGGTACGTTAGGGGGTGTAGATACATGATTTCCTGGTTTGAATATGTCTAGACCTTGTTTATCAACTTAATTGATTGCTTACTATATGACATAAGACGACTACGTGCCTTGGTTTTCATTTTTGGTTTTTTTTTGAATTTTATGCTCATATATTTGAATCTTGGTCAAATCCTAGGTTTGACCAAGATTTAAACAAGTTTAAAACATGAAAATGAAAAGGGAAGCATGTATCCTTCTTAGTCACTCTAAAATGAAGCTTTTGGGATGTTCTTGAAATTTCCATGTTTGAAACCCAAAACGACTTCTCTTCATGCTAGACTTCATAAGATCAACATGGGGTAGATACATGATTTGTCTGGTTTGGATATACCTAGACCTCGTTTAACTTGAATGCATACGATATGACATAAGAAGACTACATGCTTTTGTTTTTCATTATTCTGATTTTTTTGAATTTTGTGCCCACCCATTTGTATCTTGGTCAAATCCTAGGCTTGATAATGATTTAACAAGATTAAAATATGAAAATGCAAAGGTAAGCATGGATCCTTCTTAGTCACTCTAAAATGAAGCTTTTGGGAGCAAAACCACTTCTCTTCATATGCTTGACTTCATAAGACGGAGTTTAGGGGTTAGGGGGTATAGATGCATGCATGATTTGTCTAGTTTGAATATGTCTAGACCTTGTTTATCAACTTAATTGGCTTACTATATGACATAAGAAAACTATTTGCTTTGGTTTTTCTTTTTCCTGATTTTTTTCAATTTTGATGCCCATTTGAATCTTGTCAAATCCTAGGTTTGACCGAGATAATTTAAACAAGCTTAAAACATGAATATGAAAAGGGAAGCATGTATCCTTCTTTGTCACTCTAAAATGAAGTTTTTGGGAGGTTTTTCAAATTTCCATGTTTGAAACGACCCAAAACCACTTCTCTTCATATGCTTGACTTCATAAGACAGAGTTCAGGGGTTAGGGGGTATAGATACATGATTTGTCTAGTTTGAATATGTCTAGACCTTGTTTATCAACTTAATTAATTGGCTTACTATATGACATAAGAAAACTATTTGCTTTGGTTTTTCTTTTTCCTGATTTTTTCGATGCCCATTTGAATCTTTGTCAAATCCTAGGTTTGACCGAGATAATTTAAACAAGCTTAAAACATGAATATGAAAAGGGAAGCATGCATCCTTCTTAGTCACTCTAAAATGTAGTTTTTGGGAGGTTTTTGAAATTTCCATGTTTGAAACCCAAAACCACATCTCTTCATGCTTGACTTAATTTATAAGACATAGTTTAGGGGTTAGGGGTAGATACATGATTTGTATGGTTTGATATTTCTAGTCCTTGTTTATCAACTTTAATGCTTACTATATGACATAAGATGACTATGTGATTTGGTTTTTCATTTTTCTGTTTTTATTTTATTTTTCTGCCCATTTGAATCTTGGTCAAATCCTAGGTTTGACCAAGATTTAGACAAGTTTAACACGTGAAAACGAATAAGTAAGCCTGGATCCTTCTTAGTCACTCAAAAATGTACCAATCGATAGATGTGTTAACTTTGCTTCATGGAAATAATAATGTCATGTAAATGAGTTAACTTGGATTTCCTACCCTTGAATCCATAGGAAACTTTGTTCTAATGCACTATTATAATCAACCGAGTTTTTACACCAACAGGTCTGTCACTTACGTGTGGTGCCCACGCTTGAGGTCCCACACTTCAGTGAGCACAAGTCACGTGCAATAGGTACGCAAACTCCCAGCCATCTTCTTTGTCAAGAGAAGACGCATCAGGATGCGTATTGGAAGTCTGTGGGTCCTTCTAGATCCTTCGGTTGTCCCTCTCACAAAAAAACAAATCTCTCTCATTCTCGGCCTCGCTCGACTCGCTCGCTCGCTCGCACCTCCTGCTCACTAACAAACCCTGCACAAAAGTCAACATCATCACCCGAAAAAGGGGAGACACCATAATTCTCTCCCTTCTTCTCTCCTTCCGAGTGATCCCTCTTCCTCCGAGTTTCACTCGACGGGCAAACACCCATGTGCTGCATAGTAATAATAAAAAGGTAGTACTCGTAGAAAAATCGATATACGAATCTGTAATTAAATAGGTTAAACTAGGGTTTTGCCCAGTTCTACAGATCAAGGGTTCAAAAAAATCCAACTACGGGGTTCGAACAACACGATTCTAATCCAAGAATTTTTTCGACCTAGGTCACCCAAATGGCCTCAAACTATAGGGTTAGCATCTAGTGCAGTATGTGTGAAAATGTATGCACTATGTGTGCTATAACTTGTATGTCTTTCAAATTTGAACCAAATTTGAATAAGTTTGAAATATTTGAAAATGGGCTTTTGGCTTAAACGTTTGAAACCAAAAACCACTTCTCTTCGTGCATGCTTGACTTCATAAGACAGAGTTTAGCTAGGGTTAGGGGGTAGATGCATGATTTTCCTGGTTTGATTATGTCTAGACCTTGTTTATCAACTTAATTGAATGCTTACTATATGACATAAGAATACTATGTGCCTTGTTTTTTTATTTTTTTATTTTTTTAAAATTTTATGCCCATTTGAATCTTGGTCAAATCCTAGGTTTGAACATGGTTTAAACAAGTTTAAATCATGAATATGAAAAATTAAGCATCTATATATCCTTCTTAGTCACTCCAAAATGTAGCTCGGTCTTGGGAGGGTTTTCGAAATTTCCATGTTTGAAACCAAAAACCACTTCTCTTCATGCATGCTTGACTTCATAAGACGGAGTTTAGGGTTAGGGGTAGATATATACATTATTTTCTGGTTTGAATATGTCTAGACCTTGTTTATCAACTTGAATGCTTAATTACTATATATATATGACATAAGAATGTTATGTCCTTTGGTTTTTCATTCTTTTGATTTTTTATGAATTTCTATGCCCATTTGAATCTTTTGGTCAAATCCTAGAGGTTTGACCAAGATTTAAACAAGTTTAAAACATGAAAATGAAAAGGGAAGCTTGTATATCCTTCTTAGTCACTCTAAAATGAAGTTTTTGGGAGGTTTTTGAAATTTCCATGTTTGAAACCCAAAACCACTTCTCTTCATGCTAGACTGCTTCATAAGACAATTTAATTAGGGGTTAGGGGGTAGATACATGATTTGTCTGGTTTGAATATGTCCAAACCTTGCTTGTGTATCAACTTGAATGCTTACTATATGACATAAGAATGCTTACCATATGTTTGAATTTTAAAAGCATATAGTCTTCTTATGTCATATATATAGTAAGCATTCAAAAGTTTTTCTTTGAGAGAGTAGCATGCATTCAAAAGTTGATAAATAAGATTTGGACATATTCAAACCAGACAAATCATGTATCGATCTACACCCCCTAACCCTAAACTCTGTCTTATGAAGTCAAGCATGAAGAGAAGTGCTTTTAGGTTTCAAACATGGAAATTTCACAAACCTCCCAAAAGCTTCATTTTACAGTGACTAATTAAGGAGGATCCATGCTTACCTTTTGGCTTAAACGTTTGAAACCAAAAACCACTTCTCTTCATGCATGCTTGACTTCATAAGACAGAGTTTAGCTAGGGCGTTAGGGGGTAGATACATGATTTTCCTGGTTTGAATATGTCTAGAACTGGTTTATCAACTTAATTAATTGATTGTTTACTATATGACATAAGAAGACTATGTGCCTTGGTTTTAAATTTTTCTGTTTTTTTTTGAATTTTATGCCCATATATTTGAATCTTGGTCAAATCCTAGGTTTGACCAAGATTTAAACAAGTTTAAACATAAAAATGAAAAGGGAAGCATGTATCCTTCTTAGTCACTCTAAAATGAAGCTTTTGGGATGTTCTTGAAATTTCCATTTTTGAAACCAAAAACGACTTCTCTCTTCATGCTAGACTTCATAAGATCGACAGGGGGTATAGATACATGATTTGTCTGGTTTGGATATACCTAGACCTCGTTTATCAACTTGAATTCATACGATATGACATATGAAGACTATGTGCTTTAATTTGTTTTCATTTTTCTGATTTTTTTGAATTTTGTGCCCACCCATTTGTATATTGGTCAAATGCTAGGCTTGATAATGATTTAAACAAGTTTAAAATATGAATATGCAAAGTTAAGCATGGATCCTTCTTAGAAACTCTAAAATGAAGTTTTTCGGAGGTTTTTGAAATTTCCATGTTTGCAACCCAAAACAACTTCCTCTTCACATGCTTGACTTCATAAGACAGAGTTTAGGGGTTAGGGGGTATATATAGATACATGATTTGTCTAGTTTGAATATGTCTAGACCTTGTTTATCAACTTTAATGCTTACTATAAGACATAAGAAAACTATTTCCTTTGTTTTTTCTTTTTTTTTGATTTTTTTCAATATTGATGCCCATTTGAATCTTGTCAAATCCTAGGTTTGACCAAGATAATTTAAACAAGCTTAGAACATGAATATGAAAAGGGAAGCGTGTATCCTTCTTAGTCACACTAAAATGAAGTTTTTGGGAGGTTTTTGATATTTCCATGTTTGAAACCCAAAACCACATCTCTTCATGCTTGACTTAATTTATAAGACATAGTTTAGGGGTTAGGGGTAGATACATGATTTGTATGGTTTGATATTTCTAGACCTTGTTTATCAACTTTAATGCTTACTATATGACATAAGATGACTATGTGATTTGGTTTTTCATTTTTCTGTTTTTTATTTTATTTTTCTGCCCATTTGAATCTTGGTCAAATCCTAGGTTTGACCAAGATTTAGACAAGTTTAACACGTGAAAACGAATAAGTAAGCATGGATCCTTCTTAGTCACTCAAAAATGTACCAATCGATAGATGTGTTAACTTTGCTTCATGGAAATAATAATGTCATGTAAATGAGTTAACTTGGATTTCCTACCCTTGAATCCATAGGAAACTTTGTTCTAATGCAGTATAATAATCAATCGAGTTTTTACACCAACAGGTCTGTCACTTACGTGTGGTGCCCACGCGTGAGGTCCCACACTTCAGTGAGCACAAGTCACGTGCAATAGGTACGCAAACTCCCAGCCATCTTCTTGTGACGCATCAGGATGCGTATTGGAAGTCTGTGGGTCCTTCTGGATCCTTCTTAGTCACTCTAAAATGAAGCTTTTGGGAGGTTCTTGAAATTTCCATGTTTGAAACCCAAAACCACTTCTCTTCATGATTTACTTCATAAAACATAGTTTAATTAGAGTTTTAGGGGTAGATATATACATGATTTTTCTGGTTTGAATATATATGTCTCTAGACCTTTGTTTATCAACTTGAATGCTTACTATACATATGACATAAGAATGCTATGTGCTTTGGTTTTTCATTCTTTTGATTTTTTTCTGAATTTTTAGGGCCATTTGAATCTTGGTCAAATCCTTGGTTTGACCAAGATTTAAACAAGTTTAAAACATAAAAATGAAAAGGGAAGTCTGTATCCTTCTTAGTCACTCTAAAATGAAGCTTTTGGGAGGTTTTTAAAATTTCAATGTTTGAAACCCAAAACCACTTCTCTTCACATGCTTGACTTCATAAGACAGAGTTAATTAATTTAGGGGTTAATTAGGGGGTATAGATACATGATTTGTGTGGTTTGAATATGTATGGACCTTATTTATCAACAACTTTAATGCTTACTATATGACATAAGAAAACTATTTGCTTTGGTTTTTCTTTTTTCAATTTTTTTTCAATTTTGATGCCCATTTGAATCTTGTCAAATCCTAGGTTTGACCAAGATAATTTAAACAAGTTTAAAACATGAAAATGAAAAGGGAAGCATGGATCCTTCTTAGTCCCTCTAAAATGAAGCTTTTGGGAGGTTTTTGAAATTTCCATGTTTGAAACCCAAAACCACTTCTCTTCACATGCATGCTTGACTTCATAAGACAGAGTTTAGGGGTTAGGGGGTATAGCTACATGATTTGTCTGGTTTGAATATGTCTACACCTTGTTTATCAACTTTAATGCTTACTATATGACATAAGAAAACTATGTGATTTGGTTTTTCATTTTTCTGTTTTTTTAATTTTCTGCCCATTTGAATCTTGGTCAAATCCTAGGTTTGACCAAGATTTAGACAGGTTTAACACGTGAAAACGAATAAGTAAGGCTGGATCCTTCTTAGTCACTCCAAAATGTACCAATTGATAGATGTGTTACTTTGCTTCATGGAAAAAATAATGTCATGTAAATGAGTTAACTTGGATTTCCTACCCTTGAATCCATAGGAAACTTTGTTCTAATGCACTATTATAATCAACCGAGTTTTTACACCAACAGGTCCGTCACTTACGTGTGGTGCCCACGCTTGAGGTCCCACACTTCAGTGAGCACAAGTCACGTGCAATAGGTACGCAAACTCCCAGCCATCTTCTTTGTCAAGAGAAGACGCATCAGGATGCGTTTTGGAAGTCTGTGGGTCCTTCTAGATCCTTCGGTTGTCCCTCTCACAAAAAAACAAATCTCTCTCATTCTCGGCCTCGCTCGACTCGCTCGCTCGCACCTCCTGCTCACTGACAAACCCTGCACAAAAGTCAACATCATCACCCGAAAAAGGGGAGACACCATAATTCTCTCCCTTCTTCTCTCCTTCCGAGTGATCCCTCTTCCTCCGAGTTTCACTCGACGGGCAAACACCCATGTGCTGCATAGTAATAATAAAAAGGTAGTACTCGTAGAAAAATCGATATACGAATCTGTAATTAAATAGGTTAAACTAGGGTTTTGCCCAGTTCTACAGATCAAGGGTTCAAAAAATCCAACTACGGGGTTCGAACAACACGATTCTAATCCAAGAATTTTTTCGACCTAGGTCACCCAAATGGCCTCAAACTATAGGGTTAGCATCTAGTGCAGTATGTGTGAAAATGTATGCACTATGTGTGCTATAACTTGTATGTCTTTCATATTTGAACCAAATTTGAATAAGTTTGAAATATTTGAAAAGGGGCTTTTGGCTTAAACGTTTGAAACCAAAAACCACTTCTCTTCATGCATGCTTGACTTCATAAGACAGAGTTTAGCTAGGGTTAGGGGATATATGCATGATTTTCCTGGTTTGAATATGTCTAGACCTTGTTTATCAACTTAATTGAATGCTTACTATATGACATAAGAATACTATGTGACTTGTTTTTTATTTTTTGATTTTTTTAAAATTTTATGCCCATTTTAATCTTGGTCAAATCCTAGGTTTGAACATGGTTTAAACAAGTTTAAATCATGAATATGAAAAATTAAGCATCTATATATCCTTCTTACTCACTCCAAAATGTAGCTCTTGGGAGGGTTTTTCGAAATTTCCATGTTTGAAACCAAAACCACTTCTCTTCATGCATGCTTGACTTCATAAGACAGAGTTTAGGGTTAGGGGTAGATATATACATGATTTTCTGGTTTGAATATGTCTAGACCTTGTTTATCAACTTGAATGCTTACTATATATATATGACATAATAATGTTATGTCCTTTGGTTTTTCATTCTTTTGATTTTTTATGAATTTCCATGCCCATTTGAATCTTTTGGTCAAATCCTAGAGGTTTGACCAAGATTTAAACAAGTTTAAAACATGAAAATGAAAAGGGAAGCTTGTATATCCTTCTTAGTCACTCTAAAATGAAGTTTTTGGGAGGTTTTTGAAATTTCCATGTTTGAAACCCAAAACCACTTCTCTTCATGCTAGACTTCATAAGACAATTTAATTAGGGGTTAGGGGTAGATACATGATTTGTCTGGTTTGAATATGTCCAAACCTTGCTTGTTTATCAACTTGAATGCTTACTATATGACATAAGAATGCTTACCATATGTTTGAATTTTAAAAGCATATAGTCTTCTTATGTCATATAGTAAGCATTCAAAAGGTTTTCTTTGAGAGAGTAGCATGCATTCAAAAGTTGATAAATAAGATTTGGACATATTCAAACCAGACAAATCATGTATCTACACCCCCTAACCCTAAACTCTGTCTTATGAAGTCAAGCATGAAGAGAAGTGCTTTTGGGTTTCAAACATGGAAATTTCACAAACCTCCCAAAAGCTTCATTTTACAGTGACTAAGAAGGATCCAGGCTTACCTTTTCATTTTCATGTTTTAAACTTGTTTAACTCTTGGTCAAACCTAGGATTTGACCAAGATTTAAATGGGCATAAAAAATCAGAAAAAAACAGAAAAAATGAAAAACCAAATAACATAGCCTTCTTATGTCATATAGTAAGCATTCAAGTTGATAAACAAGGTCTAGACATATTCAAACCAGAAAAAGCATGTATCTACCCCTAACCCTAAACTCTGAAGAGAAGTGGTTTTGGGTTTCAAACATGGAAATTTCAAAAACCTCGCGAAAGCTTCATTTTAGAGTGACTAAGAAGGATCCATGCTTACCTATTCATTTTCATGTTTTAAACTTGTTTAAACCTTGATAAAACCCAGGATTTTACCTATTTAATCATAGATTCATAGGTCGATTTTTTACTTTTTTATTTTTACTATGCAGCACATGTGTGTTTGCCCGTCCAGTGAAACTCGGAGGAAGAGGGATCACACGGAAGGAGAAGAAGGGATAGCAGTCACGGGGCCCCTCTTATTATTTATGGTGTATATCTTTTTTCTGGTGATGTTGACTGTTGTGCAGCGTTTGTCAGTGCGCAGGAGGTGCGAGGCTGCGAGCGAGCGAGTCGAGCGAGGCCGAGAATGAGAGAGATGTTTTTTTCTTTTTCTTTTCCGTGAGAGGGACAACAGAAGGATCCAGAGACGACTTCCACTACGCATCCTGGTGCGCGTCTTCTCTTGACAAAGAAGATGGATGGGAGTTTGCGTACCTACTAATCTACTATAGTACTACTACTACACAAGAACCATATACATGTCAAACTTTTCCATTGGAACGGAAGCACCCAGATGCAAACTGGAATGGAATGAAGTGGTTCCTCCAAATGGAATATTCCCTCTAGATCCGGAATGAAGTGGTTCCTCCGATTCGGCCGGACGAGGTGGAACGGGTGACTGTCACACGCTGATTAATTAAGTTTAGCAATAATTAACCAAGTTTAGCAATAATTAATCAAGTTTAGCACTACTTAATCAAGTTTAGCAAATAATTAATCGAGTTTAGAATAATTAATCGGGTGACTATCTCACCCATTCCATTCCATTCTCATCCCATTCCAAAACCGAACACAGGGATGGAACCGTTCCGTGACAATTTTTTTGTCCAAAGAACATGGATGGGATACACTAATCTACTATAGTACTACTACTACACAAGAACCATATACATGTCAAACTTTTCAATCATGACCCACATGCATTTTATGTATATATTCACAACTTTTAATGCATGCATGAAAACTCAGCAAAATATGTGCATTTTGGGTTGTCGCACATAAATGTGCTTTTACTTGTCTGCCACCAATCCAATTTTCATGTGAGGGGGAAACATGACACACGATGGACATTTCCAATGTTTCACGAATTAATTATCTCAATTTGCATCCATATATATATGCGCCTGGTTACTGAAAGATCGAACCAAAGGTGAACTTGAAACGTTTTCATTTTCATGTTTTAAACTTGTTTAAATCTTGGTCAACCCTTGGATTTGACCAAGATTCATAAAAAATTCAAAAACATAGTCTTCTTATGTCATACAGTCAACATTCAACTTGATAAAACAAGATCTAAACATATTAAAAGAAGAATCATGTATCTACCCCCTAACCCTAAACTCTGTCTTTTGAAGTCAAACATGAAGATACGTGGTTTTGGGTTTACAAAATGGAAATTTCAAAAACCTCCGAAAAGCTTAATTTTGGAGTGACTAAGAAGGATACATGCTTACTTTTTCATTTTCATGTTTTAAACTTGTTTAAAGCTTGGTCAAACCTAGCTAGCTTGGATTTGACCAAGATTCAAGTGCGCATAAAAAATTCGAAAAAACCCCCAAAAATGAAAAACCATAACACATAGTCTTCTTGCGTCACATATATTGTAAGCATTCAAGTGTTGATAAACAATATCTAGACATATCAAACAAGAAAAATCATGTATCTATACCCCTAACCCTAAATTTGTCTTATGAAGTCAAGCATGAAGAGAAGTGGTTTGGGTTTTCAAACATGGAAATTTCGAAAACCGCCCAAAAGCTTCATTTCGGACTGACTAAGAAGGATCCATGCTTACCTTTTCATTTTCATGTTTTAAACTTGTTTAAATTCTTGTTCAAACCTAGGATTTGACCAAGATTCAAATGGGCATAAAAACAATCGAAAAAATCAAAAATGAAAAACCAAAGCACATAGTCTTCTTATGTCACATAGTAAGCCATTCAACTTGATAACAAGGTCTAGACCTATTCAAACCAGAAAAATCATGTATCTACCCCTAACCCTAAACTCATCTGTCTTATGAAGTCAAGCATGAAGAGAAGTGGTTTTGGGTTTCAAACATAGACATTTCAAAAGCCTCCCAAAAGCTTCATTTTGGAGTGATTGAGAAGGATCCATGCTTAATTTTTCATTTTAATGTTTTAAACTTGTTTAAATCTTGGTTAAACCTATGATTTGACCAAAATTTGATTCGGCATGAAAATTCAAAACAAATCAAATAAATAAAAAACCAATGCACATAGTACATCTTCTTATGTCATATACTAAGCATTCAAGTTGATAAGCCAGGTCTAGACATATTCAAACTAGAAAAATCATGTATCTACCCCTAACCCTAAACTCGATTTGTCTTATGAAGTCAATCATGAAGAGGTGTTTTGGGTTTCAGACATGGAAATTTCAAAAACCTTCCAAAAGCTTCATTTTGAAGTTACTAATTAAGAAGGATCACTACAAGAAAAGTTTGGCAACTTTTCTTGTAGTGGATCCAGGCTTAATTTTTCATCTTCATGTTTTAAATTTTGGTCAAACCTAGGATTTGTCCAAGATACAAATGGGCATAAAAATTCAGGGTAGCATCATACCCCCCTCCTTCCCGCGTAGAAAAAGTGTTAGGCGAGTAGTAGAATGGCATGACCAACAAGTTTCAAGTAAAATTTTGAATATGACCAAAATATACCAATTGATAGATGTGTGTGACCCAAGATTGAGCCATGGTACATTTTGCCAACAAAGTAGCAATTGAGTTGGCTTTCTACCTTAGTAGGCGTGCATTGGAAGGATGCATTATGCCGGCAAAGTTTTCAAACGTTCAAACTTTTCCGGTTTCTCATACAGTATTTGGCTCCTTGAGAAGCATTGATGTGATCATATAAGGTTATCCAAAACTTCGCCTTTCCCGTATTTGCCCGAGCACTCGACACCCCTCGTCCCATGGCGACTCCTCCAGCCATAGCCCCGTGCACCCAGGCTCCACGACTCAGCCTCGGAGGGGTGTGCGCTAAAAGCTCGCAAATGTCTGTGTGCCATTGGTGTGCGATGAAGCAGGCGGCTCTGTGTCTTGCTGTGGCTAGACTCCTGGCGCCCTTTGATCTAGGAGAGGGAGAGGAGGGAGGGGGTCCCATGAAGCGGCGGTGGCCCAGGTATCGGCGGCAGCCCAGGCAGCAGCGGCAAAGTGGGCTGGTCGGAGCATAGGCATGCGCCGGGGGCGAACCTCGCCGGGTGAGGATGCTTCCATTGTGAAGAAGCACTTGCCATCCAGGGCTTCGGGTTCGCCAACAAACTCAGCGCCTCGGTCCATGGCGTTGCCGTCGTGGGGACGTCGGGGGCGGCGGCGACGTGCTGCAGCCCCAGCCTTTAGTGGGGACCAAAGTGCGACCGACCACATCACGGCGTCGGCAGCATTGGGGATGCCGATGGGCATCCACTGCCACACACAGATTTGGGAGGTTCTGGCCGGGCCGAGTTCCAAACTTCCATCATCGGAGCCGAGGGCTTGGTACTTCAAATTCCGAATCAGGCAATCCTTCGACCCCAATCAGCTTCTGCCTGTGGTCCAAATCCGAGATATCTTGGCGGCAGCTATGCTGGTTAAGCTTAGCCGGACAGCGGCAATCGACGATCTGCAAAACCTAGATGCCTTCCGAGGATTTGCAGCAGCCGTCAATGCACTCGTGGAGGCATCGCATGCTGGTAGCAGCGGCGAATGCGGGTATGTTGTTTTACTCCCTTTGTATGCTTTTGTCATAAAAATCAATTTGCTAATTCTCATTCGATTGAAAATTAGACCCATTCACCATCAACTCTCAAACAGTGGACACTAGTAATATGTAGAACTAGAAATTACACAAGATTTCTGTACTGCTAGTACTATTACTTCGACGCTACATGTTGTTTACACGAGGAAATTGCACAAACTACCGCTTATTGCTGCCTTCGTTGCGTAAAACACTTTTTAAAACTGTAATTTTTTTCCGCACAAACCACCAACTATCGTGTTCTGTTGCAGGGAATTTCAAATTTAGGATTGAGCTGTTTAAGAGCAAATCAGATGATCGGGGACCACCAACTACTATAGTTTTAATTGCAAATAGAATAGATTTTGCAAAATTATGAAACGCACATAACGTTTGAATTACTACAATTTTTTTGAAGGTTTGATATTTTCATCATTTTTGTGTGAATCTTACACCAAGTAACACAACTTTCAGACGGAATACAAAATATTTTCAAACTTCCTAGATTTGATAGCTCAAATATTTTTAATTACTAGTTTTTCAGTATTTTAAAAAGTCGAAACACTATATTTTGGCTGAATGTTAGAAAATATATTTCATGATTATCCCATATTAGTTAAGAAGTACATAAACTAGTAGTAGTAATAAAGAACAGAGGGAGTTTATGGAGATACATCCATTAAGGGCATGTTAGTGTGTGTTGGTGTATTACTTATGCCTTCTTTGGTTAATACACTTCTCAAGTGATCCCCGCAAACCCTCTATTCTTGCCTAGAATACAAAAACTCCCCATCAAAGTATTAGTGCATTTTTTGGATGAGTATTCGAGAGGATTGGGTGAACACCAAGGATTTGCATAGGGAATTGGTACAATTGAATCCTTGGCTGTTTGATTTGTAGGATTGTTTCCGATAGGAATTTTTCCTAAGGATTTCTTTGCACAGATTCCATAGAAAATTAAACATCTACTCATACCTCTTTTTAAGAATGCTTTACTTTTCCTATGGTGGAATCAAACAAAGTTTGGATTCTATGAATTCCTATAGGATTGGAGTGGACATGACATTGCAATCCTACATTTCCCTATTCCTACATCTTTCGGTAGGCATTTGCCTAGAATAAATAACCATGTGTATTACGGAGTAGCAATAAAATATAGGTTTATTTCTCTAAAGCATCTTGCACTGTACTAGTACATGGCTTAAGAGACAATATTTTTACCATTTTTTTTTGCGAGAAGACAATATTATTACCATAGTTACTAAGTACATTTTATTGGATGATGAAGTGATAGCCCTCATCAATGCATTGTGAATTATTAGGGCATGGGTCACACGTGATTTACGAGTACACCGCACGATCGAGAGCCGCCGTCCCTCTTTGCTTTTTACCGATGCGGCGGAGCTCCTCCCCACACCCACGAATAACTGAAAGCCACAACTGCTGGGGAAAAGTCTTGCGCCGAGAAAATCTACAACCGTGGTTGAGTACATGTGTTTCTTAAGATACGAGTGCTCCAATGCATTTTTTCTTTCCTTTTACTAATTTACCTTGAAAATCCTGCACGTCCACTTATTTGTGGACGGAGGGAGTATCACGCCAAGAGGAAGTAGGACAATAGTGGGCGCTTATAGCCCGCCTACGTGGTACTTTTGCCAGCTGTTGGCTCTTCTATTGTTCTTGCTCTAAAGAAACCCCGATTGTGAAAGGCCAAGGCGTACTTCTTTTGGTCACGCAAAATTCAAAATACTGCCATGGACATTGAATTGACATGACAACACATAGCTTGGGATGTCCAAATTTGCACGTTAGACCAGTGACTTGTTCTTCACCTTTTCAGAGGGAACAGTGACTTTTTATTATGGGTCTATACACTTTCCAAGAAACAGGAGGAGATGCTGTAGAGTGTAGAGGAGCGAAGTCAAGCGCCCCGCCCCCACCTGCCCTATTTCTGTTCACCTCCATCGTCTACCTCCGCCCCCGCCCGCACCAATCGACCACCTTCCATAGCACGCGCCAGTGCCGCCGCCATGCAGCTTTAGAATCAATTCCACCGCCCAGTTTGAGAGCCTCCGTTCTTCATCTTCCCCGCCACCTGCCGCCATCGAACCCAAATTAAACTCCAATCAGTTGAACCCAAACCTCATAGACCCACCCCCTGCCCTGCGATGGCGGCATCGAACAAGGAAAATGATGACTCTGAACTGTTTCAGAAGGTCTTTTCCGAAGGTCCCCTTGAAGAACTCGTAACAAGATGCGACGTCATCACCGCCGCGAGCCTCGTCGGTTCGTCCAAACTATTTTTCGACTCTGCAAATGATAGTGCAACTCTATCTTTTTCTCTCCCGTTTGGCCTCCCATGTGTTCTTCATTCTCACCCGACGAAGGTAGCACGGGATTGCAAGCTGACGCCGCTGGACAGGTTCTCCTCCGACGCTGTGATGCCAGACGGTACGGGTAAGCAGTGGGTAGGTGCCAATGGAGATTGGGTTGCCATGGTTGACACTGGCTTTCCTGCTTGCAAATGGAAACTTGTCAACGTCTACACTCGCCGTGAAATTCCTCTCCCTGTGCCGTTTGAAACCACCCACATTCCAAATATATACCACCACAACCTTCGTGCTATTATATTTCACAAGATATATATTTGCCAAGTTCCCACAGCTGCTGGGGGGTACAAAAATTTCTCTCTTGTTGCTGTTTTTGACATCAGAGTTGCCCTCCTTTGCGGCGAAGATTCTGGATGGACAGTTCTTACAGAGCCCAAGTCCCACATCTTTTACAATTACAGCGATGCAATTCTCCACAATGGGCTTGTGTTTGCCACAACTCATACTGGCACTGTTCACGCATGGAATCCTCAGCAAGCTGGTAATTTTCCTCCGGACGTAAGTAGTGTATGATGAGCTTCATTATTCATGGCTGTAAAGATAATTTTAATGCACAAACTTATTAATTTTCGAACCTGACTGATCTGACTTGGAGGCTTGGGGCATATTTGCTTCGGATGAAATTTCATTGGTATTTAGACTTTTTATTCGAGATGATTACCATAGAAAAATTTGAGGATTGTATAATTAGGAGTTTTATTCTCAGATTGAATTATGTTGGATTTTGACCTCTACTTGAACTTCTTGAAATGAATCCTTTGGTTTCCCATGTGATGTACTGAAATACACCAATATGCTGTATTATTGAATGGAAATGCCATTATATCATCCCATCTGAATCCTAATGCGTTTTCCCAATTCTTACGTTTTCAGATTTGTGCAAACCAAACATACCCTTCTTAACAGTAATTTCGTTTTCAAGCAGGTCCTCCGCTGATCGTAGAGCCACCGCCCATTGTGTTTGAATGGCGGTGTGCACTTGATGATGCTCTTGGCCATGATCACGAGGTCGATTATGGCATGTGGTGGTTAGCAAGATCTATAGATGGTTCTAGACTTCTTCTGATCCATACACTGGGCATTGCTGATGAAAGGGAATATTCCTGTAAAGTTTGCCATACTGCTTCTGATCGTCGTGTTCATCATGGTCGCACTGTTGGCAACTATGCTTCTGGGTTTGGTTGCCTGGTGTTCACGAAGGACACTAGTAAGTTAAATGAAGGTATTCCATGGGAAAAGATTGATGACCTTGGAGAATATTCTCTTTTCCTTGGAGTGAACTATCCGATTATGCTGCCATTAGGCGGTGCAGATGTTGTCCCAGGATGTCTGACGAGAAGAAATTGTGTGTACACCTTGCCGAATGAAGCATGGCTTCGCAATTCGCAGCTGCCTGAAATATGCCGATTCAGTCTGAATCGTGAAGATTGCGCCGTTGGTTTCCAAACCAACGCCTTGGAGAAAACATGCAAAACAAAAAAAGATAGGTACCTGGTAAAGACACCGCTTTGGTTCATCCCAAACTTCGCCAACGCCCCGGATTGGAACAAGTGTGATGTTTAATTCTGAAACAGGGCCTGCAGCCATTGTAGCTACTGATAGTATGTAATTTCATAGCTAATGAACGAGGCAATTGTGGTCTACTAATTACAACTGTTTTGTAAAGAGGTGGTCTATAAGTATACCCCTCTCTTCATTGATGCATTTGTGGTCTACATGATGGTACTCTTAAATATATGGGTGTGGCTCCTCAACACATAATGTGGGGGTATTATTGTGTTAAAGTTGAAGGCTTGATCAACTATAGGTTCACTTCTCTAGTTACATTACTAGGTACTCCGGTTGGCTATGTTGTGATGAAATTGTGTTCTGTTGTTCGGTGAAGACAAAAGTAGAACTATGGTATGCTTATGTTTAAGAGCAAGCGAGGGTTTAGCTTGAGATGTTAAAATTCAGATTTGAACTATTTTTTGATATGGAAATTTGAAATATATATGGTACTGTATATGATTATGTGTAACAACAAGCGACGAAAGGGCTGATGCTCCTATTCCTTGTCGGCGGGAGGACTATGTGTGCGGCGACTTGAGCCAAATTAGAAGGCCATAGCTATGTTGATTGGTCCTTGAAGTTGGAGGGGCTAGGATTTCGGATGAGCGGAGTGGGGGAAGTTGTTGCTCATGGAACATAAGTCCTTAAAATAGTAATGTTAGTATATAGGAGTACAAGGTATATACTTGTACTATTTTAGTACTATAATAAGTATATCGGGTTCATCAAAAAGAATTATCTCGGGTTCACAACCACGTGGGGTCAAGGTGAGGGAAAGTTGGTCAATACCTCTTACCGCTATATCCCCGCCCCAAGTTCTAATGCGCAAGTGCTGTTATTTTTTTAAGGGAAATAGTGGTTCCTCTCCCCCGGAAACATGCCCCGCATCTCCACCTCCTAGTATCGTAGTACTACTACTGCATCTTCTCCAAAAAAAACCCTCTTCTGTCTCTTTCTCCCGTTCACCCCTCTCTCCCTTGCATTGGATTACCGACTCCAATGAAGCAGAAGCGTAAGATTGAGGAGATTCCTGATTGCTACCACCAGTCCATGGGGTGGGGCAACCTCCACTACCCACTGGTGGAGAACATAGCCGAGCGGGCGGATATCCTCAGCACTGGTCGCCTCGCTCGAGGCATGATCGGCATGCGGCATGCCATCCGCGGAGCGCATAAGGTTCCGTTCGGTTTACCGAGCCTGCTCCACTGCGACCCCGAGACATGGCCAGACGACCGCGACAATACTGTAAGAGTATTTATTTATTTACTCATCTCGTTTCAGCTTGTGTTTTTTCAATCAACTTTTCTTATTGCCAAACATCATGCATGAATTTAGACTCAACATCATCACCTGATTTGGGAGTACTGTAAGGTTTGCTGCCTTCACTATGCACATGTACTCTTCGGAATTGCTTTATTTATCCATTACATCTGTGCTTCAGTTCTGCACAATCCGCTCTTCATTCTGTCGAATACCTTGCATGCATAGACAATTTTGAAACAAATCCTATTTGCAGGGCATTCACGCGTTGCTGATGCCATTAGACAAGCCGACAGTTCCAGCATTTATCCATACCAAGGAGGAACTGGATGGACATGGACCCATGCACTGGGTGGGTTGTAACGGCGACTGGGTGGCATTTGTCCAGCAGGACGGGCACTTGACGATCCGCAACATATACATATCAGATACTATTATACCTCTTCCATCTCTGCAAGATGCAGGAATTTCTTTGGGCCCTACTAGTGAATGGTGGCATGGCAGCCCACCATTCCTGTTCAAATACAAAATAGATAAAAGTTTGGAACTGCTCAAAGTACGGATCGTCAAGAGGCCGTACAAAGATGATCTAGCAGGGCCATGGCATTACGAGGTAATCGTTGTATTTGACGAATTGATCGCTATCCTACAAGCGCCCCTAGAAAAGGAGTGGAATATCCTGAGAAACCCTGAATTCTTTGATAGAAACAGCTATGTCGATGCCATGGGCATTCCTGGATATGGTACAAGTTCACACCTACATCGTGTATACGCAGTTACATATCCGTATGGAGATGTTCTGGTTTGGGAACCATATACCTGTGGTGAGTCTTTGTTTTATGTCTTAACTAGTAAATGGCATGCTGCACATGTTGGACCAATTACGATTCGCAATACTGATGTATAAAAGTTGCGTTCTAAATGTTGTTCAAACTTTCAATACAACTAATAATTTGGTTATACCATCAAAATAAGTGTGAGCATACAGTTTATAAATATGAACAAAAATTTGGAACCTTTCTTAATCACTATCAAGTGGGACGTGTGATATCGGTGTGAGACTGCTCTGATTTTTCTTCATAATGGAAACATGACGGTTCTAGAAACACGTGGACACTGGTGTGGTATTTTTTTCACGCGAATACCTCTAATCCCAACCGTTAGATTTTGGACACCAACAGTTGGAATTGCTGCTACATGTCTTGTTAAAAACTGGTGCCTTATAGTAGTAGAAAATAGAAGATAGAAGAGAAGAGATAATTTTCAGTGTAGTTCCTACTTGCTGCATTGTGGTTGATCTTTGTGCATTGCAGGGACACATGCAGCCCCGCGTCTCATTGACGCCCCTGTCATTGAAGATGAAGAAGCAGAAGTGGCTGCAATTTTCGCTCAAATCGAGGGAGATGCTGTCATGGAAGATGATGAAGCAAATGTGGCTCAAGGCGATGGAGGTGCCGATGAAGATAATGATGCTGATGAAGAAGAATTAGAAGAAGAAGAATTAGAAGAAGACGAATTCGATGATGAAGAATTAGATGATGAAGAATTAGATGATGATGGTGATAATCATAATTATGAAGATGAAGATGTATTTCTTGGATTTTCTGACCAGCGCACTTGGTTCCTGGCACCAATGAGAGCAGAGTCCATTACTGGTGAATCTGATCTCGCGTGGATTCAGGTTAAAGGTTATCGGCCCATCCTCGGTCCTCCAATATTACATATGGGTAACAAGCTGAGGTCTTATCCTTTGGTACGGTGCTACGTTTTCTTGAGATCTGCCCATACCTTGGACCCTGTAGAAGAGGCAAGGTGGGAAAGATTGAACAATTTGAAGGGGCGTTCTTTATTTCTTGGACTCAATCACCCAATTTTCATGCTACCCCCGCCAATCGACGCAGAGGCTGCAGAACCAGATTTCCAATTGTTCAAACCTGACTGTGTCTTTGCTACCCACAATCGCGCCCGTGATACATGGATACGTCCAAGGCCAAATTGGTGCAGAATGCACGTCAATGGAGGTCCTGCCATAGGCTCAAGATTGCAGTACAAAAAAGAGAAGATTGAACATAGAGCCGAAGCACCCATGTGGTTCGTCCCAACACTTCCACCTGTTTTTCCTTGAGAAATAAGAGACAGATGGTGACCTTATTTTATAGAGAAAACATAGTGTTCGTGAACTTAACCTCATGAACATTCGCTGTTCGGTTTTTGCTGAAATCAAAATTTTGCAGAGATGAAGATCTTTGTTTGAATCCCGTGCTGAACATATTTTTCACAAATTAGCTACCCGTATTGTGATGAATACATGCTGGTTTGTTGTTTGGTGCAGTAGCAGACATGAAGATCTTTGTCCTGAATACCACAATGGACATCTTTTTTTTCTTCAAAAATTAGCTAAGCTCACGCTATTAGGCGCAAATGCCTATTAAGAGATTTGGTGCTCTTGGGCACCATTGCTCCTGCTATTTTAGAAAAAAATAAAAAATATATTTATTTGTTCAAAAAATTAGAAAACAAATCATGGAGTAGCTAATGAATTGTCCCATAAACGTGCAAAATTTCAGTTTCAAATACAAAAAATTCTGGGCTACACAAAAGTAACAAACGTGTGGATCTGGGTATGCATATTTCAAATCTCCAAATTTCAACAGATTTTGTCTTTTTTGTGTAGTCTACAATATAAAGAATATCATATTAAAATTTTACACGCTTGTAGGTTACTTTATTTATTATGTCTACATTCATTTTCAGATTTTTTTGAAACAAATATGTATGCTATTTGATTTTTTTTAAACAGCAGAGCACTGGTGCCCATTAGCCAAAGACACTTTTCGCAAATGCCTACAATAAAGGAACGGATGGTGACCTTATTTTATAGAGAAACCATAGTGTTTGTGAAGTTAAAGTCATGAACACACGCTGTTCGGTTTTTGGTGAAATCAAAATTTAGCAGAGATGAAGATCTTTGTTTGAATCCCGTGATGAACACATTTTTCCTAAATTAGCTACCAGTATTGTGATGAATACATGCCGGTCTGTTTTTCGGTGGAGTAGCAGACATGCAGGGGATCGAAAGAAACGGCAAAGTAGCCAGAAATCAGGGGTCAAATATAAATTCGAGAAAGGAAACGTTTATTCAACAGTCAGGCTGACATGTGGGACGTATCTTGCAGCCGCGGCCCCAACATTTATCATTCAGAGAGGATGACATGTGGGACCCACGAACCAGTATCGTTCTCGGCGTTTCTCAAAGGGGGCAGGAGATCGAAAGAAAAAGGCAAGTAGCTCGAAATCAGGTGTCCAAAAAATCCAAGAAAGGAAAGGTTTATCGCACAAAGAGGCTGACATATTGTACCCAGTTTGCAGCAGCGTCATCAACGTTTCAAAGGCGGTGGAGTTCGAAAGAAAAAGGCAAATAGCCAGAAATTAGGGGTCAAAAATAAATCCAGCAAAGGAAACTTTTATCGTACAAAGAGGCTGACATGTGGGACCCAGCCAGCAGCGTCCTCAACGTTTCTAAGGTGGCAGGCAATGGAAAAAAGGCAAATAGCCAGAAATTAGGGGTCAAAAATAAATGCAACAATAGAAACTCTTATTGTTCATAGAGGCTGACATGTTGGACCCATGAGCCAGCAGGGCCCTCAACGTTTCAAAGGCGTCACGGGATCAAAAGAAAAGAACCAAGTAGTCATTAATTAGGTGTCAAAAATAAATCCAAGAAAGTAAATGTTTTACTTTTCATAGAGGCTGTCATATGGGACCCATGAGCCAGCAGCGTCCTCAACGTTTCTAAGGCGGCTGGGGATCGAAAAAAAAGCGAAGTAGCCATTAATTAGGGGTCAACTATAAATCCAAGAAAAGAAATGTTTATTGTTCTTAGAGGCTGACATGTGGGAGCTATGCGCCAGCAGCGTCCTCATCGTTTCAAAGGCGGTCGGGGATCCAAAGAAAAAGGCAAATAGCCAGAAATCAGGGGTAAAAAAATCCAAGAAAAGAAATATTATTGTTCATAGAGGCTGGCATGTGGGACCCATGAGCCAGCAGCGTCCACAATTTCAAAGGCGGCACAGGATCGAAAGAAAAAGGCAAGTGACCAAAAATCAGGGGGTAAAAAATCCAAGAAAAAAACTTTATTGTACATAGAGGATGACATGCGGGTCCCATGAGCCAACAACTTACTCGTCGTTTCAGAGGGCCGAGGCGGCATGAGATCGAAAGAAAAAGGAAAGTGACCAAATATCAGGAGCAAAAAATAATCCATGAAAAGAAACTTTCATTGTACATAGAGGATGACATAGGGTCCCATGTTGTAGCAGCGGTCTGAACGTTTCAAGGACGGCATGAGATCGAAAGAAAAAGGCAAGTGACCAAATATCAGGAGCCAAAAATAATCCAAGAAAAGAAACTTTTATTGTACCTTTGAGAGTCGGCATGAGATTGAAAGAAAAAGGCAAGTGACCAAATATCAGGAGCCAAAAACCTAGAAAAGAAACTTTTATTGTACATAGAGTATGACATGCGGGTCCCATGACGCTGCAGCATCCTCAACGTTTCCAAGGCGGCAGGGGATCAAATGAAAAGGAAATAGCCAAAAAGCAGAGGGTGAAAAAAATCGAAGAAAAGAAACTTTTATTGTTCATAGTGGATGACATGTGGGACCCATGAGGCAGCAGCATCCTCAACGTTTCCAAGCAGCAGGGGATCGAAAGAAAAAGGAAATAGCCAAAAATCAGAGCGTGAAAAATAATCCAAGAAAAGAAACTTTTATTTTACATAGAGGATGACATGTGGGTCCCATTTTGCAGCAGCGGTCTCAATGTTTCATATGCGGCTTGAGATCAAAAGAAAACGAAAGTAGCCCGAAATTAGGGGGAATAAAACTCCAAGAAAAGAAAGTTTTTTGTACATAGAGGATGACATACGGGTCCCAAGGCGGCAGGGGAACAAAAGAAAAAGGAAATAGCCAAAAATCAGAGGGGTGAAAAAAAATCCAAGAAAAAAGAAACTTTTAGAGTTCATAGTTCATAGAGGATGACATGCGGGTCCCATGAGGCAGCAGCGTCCACAACGTTTCCAAGGCGGCACACAGGACCAAAAGAAAAAGGATGTACCCCTGCTGGGCCTTTTGATCAAAAAATAATCCAAGATAAGGAAGATATAAATTGGGGCTGCCTGGCCATCTGGGCCTTCTAACCTGCTGGACGTCTTTTGACTCGTACAATTTCAGCCCACTCCAAAACAAGAAAGTCCTATGCTTCGCAAAAACAAAACAAAAACAAGGAGATTCATATTAGTTCGTTTATGTAAAAATAAAGATTTAATTTATCCGTTTGCAATAGCTCAGAGCGAAATACACTTTTTATTGTCTGCAAAATAATCAAGATATCACATGTTTCTTGTACGGGGAGGCTGACATCGGGACCCATGAGCCAGCAGCGTCGTCAAAGTTTTAAAGGCGGCAGGGGATCGAAAGAAAAAATAAATCAAAAATCAGTTGGTAAAAAAATCGAAGAAAAGAAACATTTATCGTTCTGAGAGGATGACATGCGGGACCCATGTGGCAGCAGCATCCTCAACGTTTCCAAGGCAGCACGGGATCCAAAAAAAGGCAAAATAGCCAGAAATTAGGGGTCAAAATAACTCCAAGAAAAGAAAGGTTTATCGTCCATAGAGTCTGACATGTGGGACCCATTAGCGAGCAGATTCTTCAACGTTCAAAGGCGGCAGGGGATCAAAAGAAAAAGGAAGTAGCCAGAAATTAGGGGTAAAAAATAACTCCAACAATGGAAACTTTTATTGTTCATAGAGGATGACATGCGGGACCCATGAGCCAGCAGCTTCCTCAACGTTTCAAAGGCGGCATGGGATCGAAAGAAAAAGGCAAGTGACCAAATATCAGGAGCCAAAAATAATCCAAGAAAAGAAACTTTATTGTACATAGAGGATGACATGCGGGTCCCATTTAGCAGCAGCGGTATCACCGTTTGAGATGCGGCAGGAGGTCGAAAGAAAAAGGCAAGTGACCAAATATCAGAGCCAAAAAATCCAAGAAAAGAAAGTTTTATAGTACATAGAGGATGACATGCGGGTCTCATTTAGCAGCAGCGGTATCACCGTTTGGGAGGCGGCAGGGGATCGAAAGAAAAAGGCAAGTGACCAAATATGAGGTGCCAAAAATAATCAAAGAAAAGAAAGTTTTCAACGTTTCAAAGGCGGCAGGGGATCAAAAGAAAAAGGAAGTAGCCAGAAATTAGGGGGCAAAAATAACTCCAAGAAAGGAAACTTTTATTGTTCGTAGAGGATGACATGGGGGACCCATGAGCCAGCAGCTTACTCAACGTTTCAAAGGTGGCATGAGATCGAAAGAAAAAAACGCAAGTGACCAAATATGAGGTGCCAAAAATAATCAAAGATTTATTGTACATAGAGGATGACATGCGGGTCCCATTTTGCAGCAGCGGTCTCAATGTTTGAAATGCGGCTTGAGATCAAAAGAAAAAGAAAGTAGCTAGAAAGTAGGGGGTCAAAAAAATCCAAGAAAAGAAAGTTGATGGACATAGAGGTTGACATGCGGGTCCCATGTGCCAGCAGCTTACTCAACGTTTCAAAGGGGCCAGGGGATCAAAAGTAAAAGGCAAGTGACGAAATATCAGGAGCCAAAAATCAGAGGGTGAAAAAAAATCCAAGAAAACAAACTTTTATAGCACATAGAGGATGACATGCGGGTCCCATGAGCCAGCAGGTTCCTCAACGTTTCAAACGTGGCATGAGATCGAAAGAAAAAGGCAAGTGACGAAATATCAAGAGCCAAAAATAATTCAAGAAAAGAAACTTGATTGTACATAGAGGATGACATGCGGGTCCCATGTGTAAGCAGCTTACTCACCGTTTCCAAGGCGGATGGCGTGTAACTCACACGTTCGTTGGGAACCCCAAGAGGAAGGTATGATGCGCACAGTAGCAAGTTTTCCCTCAGAAAGAAACCAAGGTTTAATCGAACCAGGAGGAGCCAAGAAGCACGTTGAAGGTTGATGGTGGCGAAATGTGATGCGGCGCAACAACAGGGATTCCGGCGCCAACGTGGAATCTGCACAACAAAACCAAAGTACTTTGTCCCAACGAAACAGTGAGGTTGTCAATCTCACCGGCTTGCTGTAACAAAGTATTAAACGTATCGAGTGGAAGATGATTGTTTGCAAGAAAATAGTAAAACACAATTGCAGTAGATTGTATGCTATGTAAAGAATAGGACCGGGGTCCACAGTTCACTAGAGGTGTCTCTCCCATAAGATAAAAACATGTTGGGTAAACAAATTATAGTCGGGCAATTGACAAATAGAGAAAGGCATAACAATGCATGTACATGATATGATAAATATAGTGAGATTTAATTGGGCATTACGACAAAGTACATAGACCGCCATCCAACTGCATCTATGCCTAAAAAGTCCACCTTCAGGTTATCATCCGAACCCCATTCAGTATTAAGTTGCTAAGCAACAGACAATTGCATTAAGTATGGTGCGTAATGTAATCGACAACTACATCCTTAGACATAGAATCAATGTTTTATCCCTAGTGGCAACAACACATCACAACCTTAGAACTTTCTGTCACTGTCCCAGGTGTCAATGAAGGCATGAACCCACTATCGAGCATAAATACTCCCTCTTGGAGTTAAGAGTACAAACTTGGCCAGAGCCTCTACTAATAACGGAGAGCATGCAAGATCATAAACAACACATAAACAATAGATTGATAATCACCATAACATAGTATTCTCTATCCATCGGATCCCGACAAACACAACATATAGAATTACATATAGATGATCTTGATCATATTAGGCAGCTCACAAGATCCAACAATGAAGCACAACAAGGAGAAGACGACCATCTAGCTACTGCTATGGACCCATGGTCCAGGGGTGAACTACTCACTCATCACTCCGGAGGCGATCATGGCGATGAAGAGTCCTCCGGGAGATGAATCCCCTCTCCGGGTGCCGGAGGCGATCTCCTGAATCCCCGAGATGGGATTCGCGGCGCGCGTCTCTGGAAGGTTTTCCGTATCGTGGCTCTCGTGCGGGGTTTCGCGACGGAGGATTTAAGTAGGCGGAAGGGTAGGTCAGAGTGCTGACGAGGGGCCCACACCATAGGCGGCGCGGGCCCCCTCTGGCCGCGCGGCCCTATGGTGGCGGCGCCTCGTCGCCCCACCTCGTGCAAAAATAGGACCCTGGGCGAAGATTTCGTCCAATTCCGAGAATATTTCCTTACTAGGATTTCTGAAACCAAAAACAGCAGAAAACAGCAACTGGCTCTTCGGCATCTTGTTAATAGGTTAGTTCCAGAAAATGCATAAATATGACATATAATGTGCATAAAACATGTAGGTATCATCAATAAAGTAGCATGGAACATAAGAAATTATCGATACGTTGGAGACGTATCAGCATCCCCAAGCTTAGTTCTGCTCGTCCCGAGCAGGTAAAACGATAACAAAGATAATTTCTGAAGTGACATGCCATCATAATCTTGATCATACTATTTGTAAACATATGTAATGAATGCAGCGATCAAAACAAAGGTAATGACATGAGTAAACAAGTGAATCATATAGCAAAGACTTTTCATGAATAGTACTTCAAGACAAGCATCAATAAGTCTTGCATAAGAGTTAACTCATAAAACAATAAATCAAAGTAAAGGTGTTGAAGCAACACAAAGGAAGATTAAGTTTCAGCGGTTGCTTTCAACTTATAACATGTATATCTCATGGATATTGTCAACATAAAGTAATATAACAAGTGCAATATGCAAGTATGTAGGAATCAATGCACAGTTCACACAAGTGTTTGCTTCTTAGGTGGAGGGAGATAGGTAAACTGACTCAACAATAAAAGTAAAAGAATGGTCCTTCAAAGAGGAAAGCATCGATTGCTGTATTTGTGCTAGAGCTTTTATTTTGAAAACATGAAATAATTTTGTCAACGGTAGTAATAAAGCATATGAGTTATGTAAATTATATCTTACAAGTTGCAAGCCTCATGCATAGTATACTAATAGTGTCCGCACCTCATCCTACTTAGCTTGGACTACCGGATCTTTGCATGCCATGTTTCAACCAAGTGTCACAAAGGGGTACCTCCATGCCGCCTGTACAAAGGTCTAAGGAGAATGCTCGCATTTTGGATTTCTCGCTTTTGATTATTCTCAACTTAGACATCCATACCGGGACAACATGGACAACAGATAATGGACTCCTCTTAAATGCATAAGCATGTAGCAATGATTATTATTCTCATATGAGATTGAGGATATATGTCCAAAACTGAAACTTCAACCATGATTCATGGCTTTAGTTAGCGGCCCAATGTTCTTCTCTAACAATTTTGCATGCTCCAACCACTAAAATGATAGATCCTTCAGACAAGACGGACATGCATAGCAACTCACATGATATTCAACAATAGTTGATGGCGTTCCCCAGAAGCATGGTTATCGCACAACAAGCAACTTAATAAAAGATAAAGTGCATAAGTACATATTCAATACTACGATAGTTTTTAAGGATATTTTGTCCCATGAGCTATATATTGCAAAGGTGAATGATGGAATTTTAAAGGTAGCACTCAAGCAATTTACTTTGGAATGGCGGAGAAATACCATGTAGTAGGTAGGTATGGTGGACACAAATGGCATAGTAGTTGGCTCAAGTATTTTGGATGCATGAGAAGTATTCCCTCTCGATACAAGGTTTAGGCTAGCAAGGTTATTTGAAGCAAACTCAAGGATGAACAGGTGCAGCAAAACTCACATAAAAGACATATTGTAAACGTTATAAGACTCTACACCGTCTTCCTTGTTGTTCAAAACTCAATACTAGATATTATCTAGACCTTAGAGAGACCAAATATGCAAATCAAATTTTAGCAAGCTCTATGTATTTCTTCATTAATGGGTGCAAAGCATATGATGCAAGAGCTTAAACATGAGCACAACAATTGCCAAGTATCACATTATCCAAGACATTTTAGAATTACTACATGTAGCATTTTCCAATTCCAATCATATAACAATTTAACGAAGAAGAAACTTCGCCTTGAACATTATGAGTAAAGCCTAAGGACATATTTGTCCATATGCAACAGCGGAGCGTGTCTCTCTCCCACAAAGTGAATGCTAGGATCCATTTTATTCAAACAAAACAAAAACAAAAACAAACCGACGCTCCAAGTAAAGAACACAAGATGTGATTGAATAAAAATATAGTTTCAGGGGAGGAACCTGATGATGTTGTCGATGAAGAAGGGGATGCCTTGGGCATCCCAAGCTTAGACGCTTGAGTCTTCTTAAAATATGCAGGGGTGAACCACGGGGGCATCCCCAAGCTTAGAGCTTTCACTCCTCTTGATCATAGTATATCATTCTCCTCTCTTGACCCTTGAAAACTTCCTTCACACCAAACTTCAAGCAAACTCATTAGAGGGTTAGTGCACAATTAATAATTCACATGTTCAGAGGTGACACAAACATTATTTACACTTCTGGACATTGCATAAAGCTACTGGACATTAATGGATCAAAGAAATGAATCCAACATAGCAAAAGAGGCAATGCGAAATAAAAGGCAGAATCTGTCAAAAACAGAACAGTCCGTAAAGACGAATTTAAAGCTGGCACCAGACTTGCTCAAATGGAAAAACTCAAAACTAATGAAAGTTGCATACATATCTGAGGATCACGCTCGTAAATTGGCAGATTTTTTCGAATTTTCTACAGAGAACTGTGCCCAGATTCGTGACAGACAGCAATGCTGTTTCTGCGCAGCGATCCCAAATATAACATCAACTTTAACATAAAAACTTTACTTGGCACAAAAACATGATAAGGAGAGGTTGCTACAGTAGTAAACAACTTCCAAGACTCAACAAAACAAAAAATTGCTGTAGTAAAAACATGGGTTGTCTCCCATAAGCGCTTTTCTTTAACGCCTTTCAGCTAGGCGCAGAAAGTGCAAATCAAGTAACATCGAGAGTAGAAGCATCAACATCATAGCTTGTTCTAATAATAGAATCAAAAGGCAACTTCATTCTCTTTCTAGGGAAGTGTTCCATACCTTTCTTGAGAGGAAATTGATATTTAATATTACCTTCCCTCATATCAATAACAGCACCAACGGTTCGAAGAAAAGGTCTTCCCAATACAATAGGACAAGATGCATTGCATTCGATATCCAAGACAACAAAATCAACGGGGACAAGGTTATTGTTAACCGTAATGCGCACATTATCAATCCTCCCCAAAGGTTTCTTTTTAACATTATCGGCAAGATTAACATCCAAATAACAATTCTTCAATGGTGGCAAGTCAAGCATATCATAAATCTTTTTAGGCATAACAGAAATACTTGCACCAAGATCACATAAAGCATTACATTCAAAGTCATTGAATTTCATTTTAATGATGGGCTCCCAACCATCTTCTAACTTTCTAGGAATAGAAGTTTCAAGTTTTAGTTTCTCTTCTCTAGCTTTTATGAGAGCATTTGTAATATGTTTCGTAAAGGCTAAATTTATAGCACTAGCATTGGGACTTTTAGCAAGTTTTTGTAAGAACTTTATAACTTCAGAGATGTGGCAATCATCAAAATCTAAATCATTATGAGCTACAGCAATGGGATCATTGTTCCCAAGGTTGGAAAAAATTTCAGCAGTTTTATCACAAGCAGTTTCAGCAGTTTTAGCAATTTCAGGCAGTTTTGTACGCTTTGCACTAGGAGTAGAAACATTGCCAACACCAATTATTTTACCATTGATAGTAGGAGGTGCAGCAACATGTGAAGAATTAGCATTACTAGTGGTGGTAATAGTCCAAACTTTAGCTACATTATTCTCTTTAGCTAGTTTTTCATTTTCTTCTCTATCCCACCTAGCACGCAGTTCGGCCATTAATCTTATATTCTCATTAATTCTAACTTGGATGGCATTTGCTGTAGTAGCAGGTGGAGCAATAGGTGTGCATAGGAAATCATTATTATTTGCATTTGTGAAGTCACACAACTTAGTATTTTCAGGGGTATTCATTTTAGCAACGGTAAATAAAACAAACTAGATAAAGTAAATGCAAGTAACTAATTTTTTTGTGTTTTTGATATAGAGAGCAAGACAGTAAATAAAGTAAAACTAGCAACTAATTTTTTTGTGTTTTGTTTAGGTGCAGCAAACAAAGTAGTAAATAAAATAAAGCAAGACAAAAACAAAGTAAAGAGATTGAGAAGTGGAGACTCCCCTTGCAGCGTGTCTTGATCTCCCCGGCAACGGCGCCAGAAAAAGAGCTGTTGCCGTGGGAGGCAATTCTATGTGGTGTAACTTTTCTTCAGGTCCCCGGCAACGGCGCCAGAAAAAGAGCTTGATGGCGTGTAACTCACACGTTCGTTGGGAACCCCAAGAGGAAGGTATGATGCGCACAGTAGCAAGTTTTCCCTCAGAAAGAAACCAAGGTTTAATCGAACCAGGAGGAGCCAAGAAGCACGTTGAAGGTTGATGGTGGCGAAATGTGATGCGGCGCAACAACAGGGATTCCGGCGCCAACGTGGAATCTGCACAACAAAACCAAAGTACTTTGTCCCAACGAAACAGTGAGGTTGTCAATCTCACCGGCTTGATGTAACAAAGGATTAAACGTATCGAGTGGAAGATGATTGTTTGCAAGAAAATAGTAAAACACAATTGCAGTAGATTGTATGCTATGTAAAGAATAGGACCGGGGTCCACAGTTCACTAGAGGTGTCTCTCCCATAAGATAAAAGCATGTTGGGTAAACAAATTACAGTCGGGAAATTGACAAATAGAGAAAGGCATAACAATGCATGTACATGATATGATAAATATAGTGAGATTTAATTGGGCATTACGACAAAGTACATAGACCGCCATCCAACTGCATCTATGCCTAAAAAGTCCACCTTCAGGTTATCATCCGAACCCCATTCAGTATTAAGTTGCTAAGCAACAGACAATTGCATTAAGTATGGTGCGTAATGTAATCGACAACTACATCCTTAGACATAGAATCAATGTTTTATCCCTAGTGGCAACAGCACATCACAACCTTAGAACTTTCTGTCACTGTCCCAGGTGTCAATGAAGGCATGAACCCACTATCGAGCATAAATACTCCCTCTTGGAGTTAAGAGTACAAACTTGGCCAGAGCCTCTACTAATAACGGAGAGCATGCAAGATCATAAACAACACATAAACAATAGATTGATAATCACCATAACATAGTATTCTCTATCCATCGGATCCCGACAAACACAACATATAGAATTACATATAGATGATCTTGATCATGTTAGGCAGCTCACAAGATCCAACAATGAAGCACAACAAGGAGAAGACGACCATCTAGCTACTGCTATGGACCCATGGTCCAGGGGTGAACTACTCACTCATCACTCCGGAGGCGATCATGGCGATGAAGAGTCCTCCGGGAGATGAATCCCCTCTCCGGCAGGGTGCGGGAGGCGATCTCCTGAATCCCCCGAGATGGGATTCGCGGCGGCGGCGTCTCTGGAAGGTTTTCCGTATCGTGGCTCTCGGTACTGGGGGTTTCGCGACGGAGGCTTTAAGTAGGCGGAAGGGTAGGTCAGGGGGGCTGACGAGGGGCCCACACCATAGGGCGGCGCGGGCCCCCCTCTGGCCGCGCGGCCCTTTGGTGGCGGAGCCTCGTCGGCCCACTTCGTTATCTCTTCGGTCTTCTGGAAGCTCCGTGCAAAAATAGGACCCTGGGCGAAGATTTCGTCCAATTCCGAGAATATTTCCTTACTAGGATTTCTGAAACCAAAAACAGCAGAAAACAGCAACTGGCTCTTCGGCATCTTGTTAATAGGTTAGTTCAGAAAATGCATAAATATGACATATAATGTGCATAAAACATGTAGGTATCATCAATAAAGTAGCATGGAACATAAGAAATTATCGATACGTTGGAGACGTATCAGGGCATCAAAAGAAAAAGGAAATAGACAAAAATCAGAGAGTGAAAAAAACCATAGAAAATAAACTTTTATAGCACATAGAGGATGACATGCGGGTCCCACGAGCCAGCAGGTTCCTCAAAGTTTCAAACGTGGCATGAGATCGAAAGAAAAAAGGCAAGTGACCAAATATCAGGAGCCAAAAATAATCCAAGAAAAGAAAGTTTATTGTACGTAGAGGATGACATGCGGGTCCCATTTTGCAGCAGCGGTATCACCGTTTGAGAGGCTGCACGGGATCGAAAGAAAAATGCAAGTGACCAAATATCAGGAGCCAAAAATAATCCAAGAAAAGAAATTTTATTGTACGTAGAGGATGACATGCGGGTCCCATTTTGCAGCAGCGGTCTCAACGTTTCCAAGGCGGCACAGGACCAAAAGAAAATGAAGTAGCCAGAAATCAGGGGGTGAAAAAATCCAAGAAGAAAGATTTCAATTGGGCTGCATCTGGACATCTGGGCCTTCGAACTATCCTGCTTGGCCTTTTGACTCGTACAATTTCAGCCCACTCCAAAACAGGAAAGTTCCGAATTTTCTAAAAAAACAGGAAAGTCCTATGCTTCGCAAAGACAAAAAAACAAGGAGATTCAACATATAAGTTTGTTTATGTAAAAATAAAGATTTAATTATCCGTTTGAAATAGCTCAGAGCGCAATACATTGTTTATTGTCTGCAAAATAATCAAGATATCATATGTTTCTTGTACGGGGAGGCTGACATCGGGGACCCATGAGCCAACAGCGTCGTCAACGTTTTAAAGGCGGCAGGGGATGGAAAGAAAAAATAAACCAAAAATCTGTTGGTAAAAAATCCAAGAAAAGAAACATTTTCGTTCTGAGAGGATGACATGCGGGACCCATGAGGCAGCAGCATCCTCAGCGTTTATTGTTCATAGAGGTTGACATGTGGGACCCGTGAGCCAGCGGCGTCCTCAACGTTTTAAAGGCTGCAGGTGATCGAAAGAAAAAATAAGCCAAAAATCGTTTGGTCAACAAAATCCAAGAAAATAAACATTTACCGTTCTGAGAGGATGACATGCGGGACCCATGAGGCAGCAGCATCCTCAACGATTCCAAGGCGGCAGGGGAAATATCCAGAAATTAATGAGGGGTTCAAAATAAATCCATCAAAGGAAACTTTTATTGTTCATAGAGGATGACATGTGGGACCGACCTGCCAACAGCGTCCTCATCGTTTCAGAGGGGGCAGGAGATCAAAAGAAAAAGGCAAATAGCCAGAAATTAGGGGTAAAAAATAACTCCAAGAAAGGAAACTTTTATTGTTCGTAGAGGATGACATGCGGGACCCATGAGCCAGCAGCTTACTCAACGTTTCAAAGGCGGCATGAGATCGAAAGAAAAAGGCAAGTGACAAAATATCAGGAGCCAAAGATAATCCAAGAAAAGAAACTTTATTGTACGTAGAGGATGACATGCGGGTCCCATTTAGCAGCAGCGGTCTCAGCGTTTCAAATGCGGCTTGAGATCAAAAGAAAAAGAAAGTTGATTGTACATAGAGGATGACATGCGGGTCCCATGAGTCAGCAGCTTACCATACGTTTCCAAGGCGGCAGGGGATCAAAAGAAAAAGGAAATAGCCAAAAATCAGAGGGTGAAAAAAATAAAGAAAATAAACTTTTATAGTACATAGAGGATGACATGCGGGTCCCATGAGCCAGCAGGTTCCTCAACGTTACAAACTTGGCAAGAGATCGAAAGAAAAGGCAAGTGACCAAATATGAGGAGCCAAAAATAATTCAAGAAAATAAAGTTTTATAGTACATAGAGGATGACATGCGGGTCCCATTTAGCAGCACGGTATCAGCGTTTGAGCGGCGGGGATCAAAAGAAAAAGAAATTGCCAAAAATCAGATGGTGAAAAAAAACCAAGAAAATGAACTTTTATAGTACATAGAGGATGACATGCGGGTCCCATGAGCTGCAGGTTCCTCAACGTTTCAAACGTGGCATGAGATCGAAAGAAAAGGCAAGTGAAAAAATATCAAGAGCCAAAAATAATTCAAGAAAAGAAAGTTTTATAGTACATAGAGGATGACATGCGGGTCCCATTTAGCAGCAGCGGTATCACGGTTTGAGAGGCGGCAGGGGATCGAAAGAAAAAGGCAAGTGAAAAAATATGAGGAGCCAAAAATAATTCAAGAAAAGAAAGTTTTATAGTACATAGAGGATGACATGCGGGTCCCATTTAGCAGCAGCGGTATCACCGTTTGAGAGGCGGCAGGGGATCGAAAGAAAAAGTCAAGTGACCAAATATGAGGTGCCAAAAAATCCAAGAAAAGAAAGTTTTATAGTACATAGAGGATGACATGCGGGTCCCATTTAGCAGCAGCGGTATCACCGTTTGAGAGGCAGGGGATCGAAAGAAAAAGTCAAGTGACCAAATATGAGGTGCCAAAAAAATCCAAGAAAAGAAAGTTTTATAGTACATAGAGGATGACATGCGGGTCCCATTTAGCAGCGGTATCACCGTTTGAGAGGCGGCGGGGATCGAAAGAAAAAGGCAAGTGACCAAATATGAGGTGCCAAAAATAATCCAGAAAAGAAAGTTTTATAGTACATAGAGGATGACATGCGGGTCCCATTAGCAGCAGCGGTATCACCGTTTGAGAGGCGGCAGGGGATCGAAAGAAAAAGGCAAGTGACCAAATTTGAGGTGCCAAAAAAACCCAAGAAAAGAAAGTTGATAGCACATAGAGGATGACATGCGGGTCCCATTTAGCAGCAGCGGTCTCAACGTTTCCAAGGCGGCAAGGGATCAAAAGAAAAAGGAAGTAGCCAGAAATCAGGGGGTCAAAAAATCCAAGAATAGAAAGAATTTTGGTTCATAGAGGATGACATGCGGGACCCATGATCCTGCATCGTAAACGGCTCGATCGGAGAACGTTGAACGAGATGGCGCGATCTAGAAAAAAACAATGCCAGAGAGGCTGCCATCTGGGCCCTACATCCCTCGGCGGTGCGGATTTGCGTTGACTCGGCCGGCGAACCCGAGATTTCGAGATGCACCACGTCCCGGGCCACCATACGCGACGTTTTGGCCGCTTTCGTCGGGCTAGGTGGCCTCAAAAACGAGAAAAAAAAAGTTTTGACATGCACCACGGAGGGACCAAAAATCGTCGGCCATGGTACACCAGCAACCACGGCGCGACTTCAACTTCGTCGGCCATGGAAACTTTTCTTGTAGTGTTAGGTATCTAGGCGAAGACTCCACTTGGTTTTCTTGGTTGGATTAGTCTCATTCTTACTTTATCAGTTCATGGATATAATCTTGTTCCACTTGATATTAGGTTATCTCACCACTCCAAGAGGAAATGGTTTACAACCTAATACTTTAGTTCAATGGTTGTCCTTTATTCTTAAATAGGTAAAGCTAGGTTTGATAAATGGTTCTCTCATTTGGGAAGGTCTTGAATAATATCCTAGGGTTCCTCTTGAAGATGATGTTGTGATCATATGGATATTTATATTCAAGATTTGCCTCAAGGTTTGTCATTGCTTCCCTAAATAAAATAGGACTCTCACCTCTTTAGGTTTGATGTAAAACTATTTGGAATAGAGAAGAATATATACTTCTAAAGTTGATCTCCTTGTCATGTTTCCAAGAATGAAATAGAATGAATACCATGAGGCTCATGGTAGGATCATGGATTAGTTTAAGACATGGAGAAGATGAGTGAAGAATAGTTTCTCCAATTATTGTTACTTGATTTCCAATTAAATGGATGTTCATATGTTATGGCAAGGTATATCATGTTGTGATATTTAATAAGATCAAGTAGTTGATCCTTGATTAATGTGTTATTGTGTTGATTTTAGTTCCATTTGATCTAACTCCTTAGATCAAATCATTACTACCCAAAACAAGGTTTTAGCAAAGTCACATTGAGGTTTATAGCGCTTGACTTGATGAGCTACTTCAATTCCACCAAGGTCAAGTGAAACTTCAGTTACTGTGACTGTTTTACTTTAAAGCGCGAAAATTCCCCGGATTTTCTATGCATGAATGCAATGCACACATCTGTTTCCTCTATTTTTGTAACCCCAATACCTGGGATATTACAGTCTCTACAAGTGGGCTCTATTATAGGTTTTGACCAATTGGCCGAGACATCTTCTACTCTATCTTCCAGTATTGATCCTATACCAACTGTGGTCTTCTGATACCAACTGTGGTCTTCTTATATCTGCTATGGTTTCATAGGTCATCTTCCTTTTTCGAGGATTTATTTTTGCAAGAAAACCACTAGCTGACACTATGAATATAGTATCTTAAGTGATTTCCCATGCATTCCCTCTTTTATAATGACTATGGTCTACTTCTACTTCTCCATAATCACCATATTTCTCACCTTCATGCTTCTTATGTACTAAAGTACTCCTCTGTTGAGGTAAAGCAATTTTGATTGGTACTTCCTTCTGAATATTGTGGTTGCCCCAGTACAAGGATTTGGCTAGCAAGGTTGTTTGAAGCAAACACAAGTATAAACCGGTACAGCAAAACTTACATAAGAACATATTGCAAGCATTATAAGACTCTACACTGTCTTCCTTGTTGCTCAAACACTTTTACCAGAAAATATCTAGACCTTAGAGAGACCAATCATGCAAACCAAATTTCAACAAGCTCTACGGTAGTTCTCCACTAATAGGTTTAAACTACATGATGCAAGAGCTTAAACATGATCTATTTGAGAGCTCAAAACAATTGCCAAGTATCAAATTATTCAAGACAATATGAAGCATTTTCTGTTTCCAACCAAATAACAATAAGTGTTGCAGCTTTCAGCTTTTGCCATGAACATTAAAGTAAAGCGAAGAACACAAGTGTTCAAATTAAAAAAGCGGAGCGTGTCTCTCTCCCACACAAGAATGCTAGGATCCAATTTTATATGATCAGAAAATAAAAATAACAAACTAAAAATAAAAGCAGACAGACGCTCCAAGTAAACCACATATGATGTGGAAGAATTAAAATATAGTTTCATTAGAGATGACCTGATAAGTTGTTGATGAAGAAGGGGATGCCTTGGGCATCCCCAAGCTTAGACGCTTGAGTCTTCTTGAAATATGCTTGGGTGACCCACGGGGCATCCCCAAGCTTAGGCTCTTCACTCTTCTTGATCACATTATATCACCCTTCTCTCTTGACCCTTGAAAACTTCTGCCACACCAAACTTCTCATAAACTTCATTAGAGGGGTTAGTACTCAAAAACTTTAATCCACTTTAGTTCTGTAGTGACACATTGCAAGAACTCAATAAAATATTAGCTACAGCTCTCCACGTCTAGAAAGCCTTACTTAAAGTCCACAAGAGACAATGCAAAAAACAGAGACAGAATCTGTCAAAACAGAACAGCCAGTAAACACGAATTTTTAAGAGGTACTTCCGTTGCTCAAATCAGAAAACTCAAAACTAATGAAAGTTGCGTACATATCTGAGGATCACGCATGAATTTTTTCAGAATTTTTAGATTCTTCTACAGAGAGAAAAACTCAAATTCGTGACAGCTAAAAATCTGTTTCTGCGCAGAAATCCAAATCTAGCATCAACTTTCTATTAGAGACTTTACTTGGCACAACAATGCAAGAAAATAAAGATACAAAGGAGTAGTTACAGAAGTAAGCAAACTCCTTGACTCAAAAAAAAAATTACAGAAATAAAACAATGGGTTGTCTCCCATAAGCGCTTTTCTTTAACGCCTTTCAGCTAGGCGCAGAAGATTTTAATGATGCTCACATGAAAATAGAAAATGAAGCAAAAGGAGCATCAAGAAGAAAATTCAAAACACATTTAAGTCTAACCCGCTTCCTATGCATAGGAATCTTGTACACAAATAAATTCATGAAGAACAAAGTGACAAGCATAGGAAGGTAAAACACGAGTAACTTCAAAATTTTCAGCATGTAGAGAGGTGTTTTAGTACCATGAAAATTTCTACAACCATATTTTCCTCTCTCATAATAATTTCCAGTAGCATCATGAACAAACTCAACAATATAACTATCACATACAGCATGCTTTTCATGATCTACAAACACATAATTTTTATCAAGCTCAAAAATAGTGGGATCAAAACTTTCAAACCCACTTTTTAAAAATCTATAACAAGATGATTGATCATTCTCAAGAGATATGGGACTCCTAGATAAAGTCAAGACCTCTCCAATCCCATTTTCATTAGTAGTACAATTAATATTATCAAGTAACATAGGACCATCATCTAGAGCTTTATCATAAACATTTGCTAAGCAAAACTCTTTAGTACCATGCATTTCGATATCAGGCACAAACAAAGCATTATCATAAGATTTATCAAAATAGCATGGATTATCATAGATAACAGTAGCATAATTATTCTCACAAGTTTTACTCATAGGGAATATTTCAAGAGAATCCACAGGAACATAACATTCATCCTCCTTTGGTAAGCATGGAGGACAATCAAATAGTGTAAGAGATAAAGAGTTACTCTCATTAGAAGGTTGGCATGGGTAGCTAATCCATTCTTCCTCCTTTTGTTCATCACTCTCCTCCTCTTTTTCATCCAATGAGCTTTCAGGTTCATCAATTTCTTCTTTCACAGGTTCCTGCAAATTGTGAGTGCATTCTTGTGCATGAATGAGTCTCTCTTTATAATCAATGATATAAGGATTATTGTTGTAATGTTCTATGCAATAATCAAGGATAGAAGAGACATAATCTTTAAGATCATTACAAGCAACACAGGTTTCATAATTTTTAGACATGAAGGATTCTATTTCAGAAGCTCCCATAAATAAAACAAATTGTTCTACTTCTTCAAACCCAAGATGAATATAGTTATTCCAATGATAGTTCACAATTAAAACTTCTTTACTAAAGCCACATTGGAATTTAAGATGTTTAGTATCCTGTTCAGAGCAACAATTTATATCATGGCGTTTAAGCAAGATTTTAGCAATTGTATTCAATTTTTCTAACACGGCACTCATGACTTTACCCTTTCTTGATTCTCTATAATTCATATATAATTCTATAAGCTCCATACAGGTTGTGGGTTCTTCCATAACAACAGTTTTTAATTTTTCGGTTTTTCAAATTTTTATGGATTTTCGGGTATATAAGAAAAATAAAACAAGACAAAAACAAACTAGACAAAAGTAAACTAAGCAAAATAATACTAGACAGAAATAAACTAAGCACAAATAAACTAGACAAAAGTAAACTAAGCAAAACAAAATAAAAAAAACAGAGAGAGAGGTAGAGTGTACTCCCCAGGTGAACTTATGAGTAGAGCTATGCTCCCCGGCAACGGCGCAGAAAATAGTCTTGATAACCCACAAGTATAGGGGATCGCAAAAGTCTTCGAGGGAAGTAAAACCCAAATTTATTGATTCGACACAAGGGGAGACAAAGAATACTTATAAGTCTTAACAACTGAGTTGTCAATACAGCTGCACCTGGAAAAGCACTAGTAACAGGGGTGATGTGAAAGCAGCAGTAATATGAGAGCAATAGTAACAGTAACACAGTAGCAGTAGTAGTAACATAGAGGCAATGGCACCAGAAAATAGTTGATACTACTTCTAATGGCATATAGGACCGAGTGAGTATTTGATGATGAAAGATGGACCGGGGTTCCCAGCTATCTACACTAGTGGTAACTCTCCAATAACAAGTGTTGGGTGAACAAATTACAGTTGGGCAATTGACATAATTATTATAGCATTAAGACAGAACATCCAGTTTATTAATCATGTAGGCATGTTTTCCATATATAGTCATACGTGCTCGCAATGAGAAACTTGCATAACATCTTTTGTCCTACCAGCCGGTGGCAGCCGGGCCTCAAGGGAATCTACTGGTAATTAAGGTACTCCTTTTAATAGAGCACCAGAGCAAAGCATTAACACTTGGTGAAAACATGTGATCCTCATATCTAAGCCATCCCCTCCAGTTATCCCAGTTGCTGTCACTCTGGGGCCTCGGGTTCCGGACATAGACATGTGCAAACAACTTGTAGATACAATCTAAGCAATAATTATAGAGCTTAAATCTAAGATCATGCCACTCGTGCACTAGTGACAAGCATTAAACACAACAAGATTGCAGCAACAATAACTTCACAAACTTTATAGATAGACTGATCATAATGTAACAATTCATCGGATCCCAACAAACACAACACCGATTACATCAGATGGATCTCAATCATGTAAGGCAGCTCATGAGATCATTGTATTGAAGTACATGGGAGAGAGAGTACCAACTAGCTACTGCTAGAACCCGTAGTCCATGGGGGAACTACTCACGGAGCATGATGGAGGCGGTGGCGTCGATGGAGAAGGCTCCGGGGGTCGATCCCCGTCCCGGCAGGGTGCCGAAACATGAACTTCTGACCCCCGAAACTAGGTTTTGCGATGGCGGCGGCGCTCTCGATGGAGTATGATCGATTGATGTAGGGTTTTCGCGCTGATACGTCTCAAACGTATCTATAATTTCTGATGTTCCATGCTTGTTTTATGACAATACCTACATGTTTTGTTCACACTTTATGATGTTTTGATGCGTTTTCCGGAACTAACCTATTGAGAGATGCATGCAATTGCTGAAACTTAATCATCCTTTGTGTTGCTTCAATGCATTCTACTTTGAATCTATTGCTTTATGAGTTAGCTCTTATGCAAGTCTTTTTGATACTTGTCTTGAAAGTACTATTCATGAAAAGTTTTGCTATATGATTCAGTTGTTTAGTCATTATCTCTTTGTTAGCAATCTATTGCTTTGAATCACTCCATTCATCTCATATGCTTTACAATAATGTTGATCAAGGTTATGTTGGTAGCATGTCACTTCAGAAATTATTTGTTGTTATCGTTTACCTACTCGAGGGCGAGTAGGAACTAAGCTTGGGGATGCTTGATACGTCTCCAACGTATCTATAATTTCTGATGTTCCATGCTAGTTTTATGACAATACCTACATGTTTTGTTCACACTTTATGATGTTTTGATGCATTTTCCGGAACTAACTATTAACAAGATGCCGAAGTGCCAGTTCCTGTTTTCTGCTGTTTTTGGTTTCAGAAATCCTAGTAAGGAAATATTCTCGGAATCGGACGAAATCAATGCCCAATATATTTCTGCAGCTTCCGAACACCCGAGAGGCACCAGAGGGAGCCTGGGGGCCACCCACAGGCGGCGCGGCCAAGGGCGGGCGCGCCCCCTATGATGTGGCCCCACCAGGGCCCCTCCGAGGCTGCCCTTTCGCCTATATAAAGCCCCTGCGTCGAAAACCCTAAAAGGATAAGCTACGACACGAGAAAAGTTCTAGAGCCGCCGCCATCGCGAAGCCAAGATCTGGGGAACAGGAGTCTCTGTTCCGGCACGCCGCCGGGACGGGGAAGTGCCCCCGGAAGGCTTCTCCATCAACACCACCGCCATCTCCATCAACGCTGCTGCTCCCATGATGAGGAGGGAGTAGTTCTCCATCGAGGCTGAGGGCTCTACCGTAGCTATGTGGTTAATCTCTCTCTATGTACTCCAATACAATGATCTCATGAGCTGCCTTACATGATTGAGATCCATATGATGAGTTTTGTATCGCTACTAGTCTATGTGCTACTCATGTGATGTTATTAAAGTAGTCTATTCCTCCTGCATGGTGTAAAGGTGCTAGTGTGTGCACCGTGTGGTTCTTGTCGTAGGCTATGATCATAATCTCTTGTAGGTTGTGGAGTTAATTATTACTATGATAGTATTGATGTGATCTATTCCTCCTTTCATAGCGTAATGTGGACAGTGTGTATGCTATGTTAGTTCTTGGTTTATTTTGCAATGATCTATTATGCTCTAAGGTTACTTAAATATGAATGCCGAATGTTGTGGCGCTTGTTAACTCCGGCTTGAGGGAGCTCTTGTAGCCCTACACAACGAATGGTGTTTGTCATCCAACAAAAGAGTGTATGTAGCACAAATGAGAGAAGTTATTATTTATTATGCGATCAATGTTGAGAGTGTCCACTAGTGAAAGTATGATCCCTAGGCCTTGTTTCCAATACTGCAAACACCGCTTACTTACTGTTTTGTTGCATGTTTACTCGCTGCCATATTTTATTCAGATTACTATTACCACTCATATACATCCATACTACTTGTATTTCACTATCTCTTCGCCGAACTAGTGCACCTATACATCTGACAAGTGTATTAGGTGTGTTGGGGACACAAGAGACTTCTTGTATCGTGATTGCAGGGTTGCTTGAGAGGGATATCTTTGACCTCTTCCTCCCCGAGTTCGATAAACCTTGGGTGATCCACTTAAGGAAAACTGCTGCTCTACAAACCTCTGCTCTTGGAGGCCCAACAGCACCAGAACATAGACATCACTGATGACCCACAAGTATAGTGGATCGCAACAGTCTTCGAGGGAAGTATTACCCAATTTATTGATTCGACACAAGGGGAGACAAAGAATACTTGTAAGCCTTAACAGCGGAGTTGTCAATTCAGCTGCACCTGAAAACAGACTTGCTCGCAAGAGTTTATCAGTAGCAACAGTTTTATAGCAGTAGGAGTAGTGAAATAACAGCAGCGGTGAAATAAAGACAGCAGTAGTGATTATAGTAAACAGCGGGATTAAAATACTGTAGGCACAGGGATGGATGAACGGGCGTTGCATGGATGAGAGAATTCATATAACAATCATGGTAGGGCATTTGCAGATAATAATAAAGCGGTATCCAAGTACTAATCAATCCATAGGCATGTGTTCCGTATATAGTACGTGCTCGCAATGAGAAACTTGCACAACATCTTTTGTCCTACCAGCCGGTGGCAGCCGGGCCTCTAGGGAAACTACTGGAAATTAAGGTACTCCTTTTAATAGAGTACCGGAGCAAAGCATTAACACTCCGTGAACACATGTGATCCTCACATCACCGCCTTCCCCTCCGGTTGTCCCAATTTCTGTCACTTTGGGGCCTCGGGTTCCGGACAGCAACGTGTGTATACAACTTGCAGGTAAGATCATAAAACAACGCATATCATGATGAAATAATAACATGTTCAGATCTGAGATCATGGCACTCGGGCCCTAGTGACAAGCATTAAGCATAACAAGTTGCAACAATATCATAAAAGTAACATCTACGGATACTAGGCACCATGCCCTAACAATCTTGTGACTATTACATGATCAATCTCATCCAATCCCTACCATCCCCTTCAGCCTACAGCGGGGGAATTACTCACACATGGATGGGGGAAACATGGCTGGTCGATGGAGAGGCGTCGGTGGTGATGGCGGTGAAGATCCCCTCCAATTCCCCGTCCCGGCGGAGTGCCAGAACGGAGTTTCTGGTCCCGAGACGGAGTTTCGCGATGGCGGCGGCGTACTGGATGGTCTCTGGAAATATGGTCGAACCCCCTGGCGTTTTTAGGTCGAAAGGCATATGTAGTCGAAAGGAGAGCGTCGGGGGGCCGCCGAGGCGCCCAGACCATAGGGCGGCGCGCCCCCCTCCAGGCCGCGCCGGCCTGTGGTCTGGGGGCCACGGGCCCCCCTGGTTCGCCCTTTTGGCCCTTCATCTTCACGGTAAAAATAGGCCCATTGCGATTATTTCCGGGGTTTTTCCTGAAAGTCGAATTTCTGCACAAAAATGAGACACCAGTGCAATTCTGCTGAAAACAGCGTTAGTCCGTGTTAGTTGTATCCAAAATACACAAATTAGAGGCAAAACAATAGCAAAAGTGTTCGGGAAAGTAGATACGTTTTGGACGTATCACACGCGTCGCGAGGGAATATATAGGCGAAAGGGCGGCGCGAGGGGGTGCCCGAGGGCCCACCCCATATGGCGGCGCGCCCCCTCTGGCCGCGCCCCCTATGGTCTGGAGGCCGTGGGCCTCCCCCTGGCTTGCCCTTCTGGCTCCGTGTGTCCCTCGGAAAAATAGGAGGTTTGGCTTTTGTTTCGTCGAATTCCGAGAATATTGCCCGAACAGCTTTTCTGGAACCAAAAACAGCAGAAAACAGGAACTGGCACTTCGGCATCTTGTTAATAGGTTAGTCCCGGAAAATGCATAAAAACATTATAAAGTATGAACAAAACATGTAGGTATTGTCATAAAACTAGCATGGAACATAAGAAATTATAGATATGTTGGAGACGTATCAAGCATCCCCAGCTGTAATCATGAAAAGATACCAACAAACTAATAACAAGCATCATGAAACACTTCAATAAGCAGGATTGCAATGTTCATAGAAAGATATGATAAAGTGGTATCTCGCTTGCCTGTATTTGTAGCAAAACATAAATGCCCAGGCACCTCTGAAGTTCATAGAAAGACTAGAAGTAAATTTGTCAAAGATAAAAGCATCAAAGTTATACCACAGCTGATCATATTTTGGGACAAGCATATTATACTAAGAATGACAGTTATGCTCTCAAGAAGGTACTCAAAGAAAGGATGGTGACTCAACATAAAAGTAAAAGATTGACCCTTCGCAGAGGGAAGCAGGGATTAACATGTGCTAGAGCTTTTCATTTTTCAAAGACAGAAATAAAATTATTTTGAGAGGTGTTTGTTGTTGTCAACGAATGATAGTGGGTACTCTAACCACCTCGCCAACCAGACTCTCAAGAGCGGCTCCCATGAAGGACATTATCTCTACCAGCAAGGTAGATCATCCCTCTTCTCTTTTGTTTACACATGTATTTTAGTTTTATTTGTAGGTGACACTCCTCCCAACCTTTGCTTACACAAGCCATGGCGAACCGAATCCTTGGGTGCCTTCCAACATTCACATACCATGGGGAAGTGTCTATTTGCAGGTTAAGTTGCTTACTGATGAATCAGAGCAAAACATGTGAAGAGAATTATTAATGAAGGTTAATTAATTGGGGCTGGGAACCCCGTTGCCAGCTCTTTTTGCAAAATTATTGGATAAGCGGATGTGCCACTAGTCCATTGGTGAAAGTCTGTCCGGAGTAAATGACAAGGTTGAAAGATAAAACACCACATATTTCCTCATGAGCTATAAAACATTAACACAAATTGAGAAATAGTTTGAAGGTTTAAAGGTAGCACATGAGAATTTACTTGGAATGGTTTGAAATGCCATGCATAGGTATTTATGGTGGACACTTTGGAATAACTTGGTTTTCAGGTGTTTGGAAGCACGAGCAGCATTCCCGCTCAGTACAAGTGGAGGCTAGCAATAGACTGGGAAGCGACAATCAAGAGAGCAATAACTGTCATAATCATGCTTGCGACAAAATAAAATCAACGGAGGCATAAAAGTGATACAAGAACTCTGAAGCAAAGTAAATCATCGAGGCTTAATTGACTTTTGTTTAGTCATATGCATGCGTGAGCATGTGCCAAGTCGATTCGAGTGAATTATTCAGAGGAGGATACCACAATGTCATACCTATCTATGAATAAAACAATGCAAGCAAATATTCATGACATGCTACTCATTATTAATAGATTGGAACTAATCATGAGAGATCATAAACTACTAGAATTTCATTAAATGACATATACCTCACATGAACCAACTAAGCATGCTCACATGGATGAGTATATGTACAAAAATGAAAACAAATAGAGTTCATACCAGCCTCTCACCGCAGTCAAGTTGCCATAGATCGTCATTATTGCCTTTCACTTGTGCAGCTTGAATAATAATATGGAATGAAACCAAGCTCCAACCACCGGAGACCTCTGAACTCCCTAATGAACTTTACAAAACCAAAGAAGAACAACAAATATTTTTGGTGTTTTCGGGTTAGAAACAAGAACAAAAGGAAACAAGCAAACAAAGCAAAATCTTTTTGGATTTTCTCATAGCAAACTAACGATAGCAAATAAAGTAAAATAAGAGCAAAGAACCAAATAAACAAATGGTGAAGAGAAACAACAGAAATATTTTTGGTCTTTTTGTGTTTTAGGAAAGAAACAAAGCAAAAACAAGAGAACGAAAACTAAAAGAAACACAGAAAAGCAGGATGACAGAAATCTGCCAAAACCTGACAGCAGTACAGAAATCGAATTTAACAAAAATCTTCCGTTGCTCAGTTCAAAAAGTGTTCAACTAATGAAAGTTAGATAACAACCTGGGGCACATGCTCAAAAATTTGCAACTCAAAATAACGTTCTGGCTGTGCGTACGAATTTTTTTGGTAACAGCCCAGAATCTGTTTTTGGACAGCACTTCCCCAAATATCATCTCCCTCTCATTAGAAAACCACTCTAAGAAACTAAACAAGTATGTACAAGTATCCAGCAACTATAATATGCAAAGAATGAGTGATGCCGGTATACCTCCCCCCAAGCTTAGGCTTTTGGCCTAAGTGGAGTTCATTCCCAACGAGGGTCGGGGTTCCACGCCGGTGGATCGTACATGGAGTGATAATAAGGCCCCTGCGCAGAAGAATGGCGTGGAGGCTCCACATGACCATAATGTTGATATGAGGAGCTCGCTGCATCGGATGAAGAATCGAGGTGCTCCTCGGCCTCCTCCGTGCCGTCCCTTGCATGATGGCCTTCTCTTTCTATGTATGCATTTAGCTCATTTTCTGTGACCGACCACCCTTTCCTGGAATCAAGGTTAAGCAGAACAGGTGCAGGCAATCGTACTAGTTTTTCAGTTTTCTTAGTTGTTCTCCAAGTTTTCTTATAGAATGTTATCCTATAATACAGGTTGTTCAAATTAGACGCATCTGAAACAAACTCATGTTTAATCATGGAAACAACATCAAGCTTCTCCATGGAGAGCGGAATATCTAGATGGTGAGGTTCTACACCATGCATAGCTAATAAGCGAGAGGCGATGAGACCTCCACAAATTCCTCCCTTCTCACGGTTAGTAGCAAGTCTACAAGCTATCAAAGCACCCAAATTATAAGTCCTATCTGTTGCAATGCAGCAGCTAAGAAAGCCATATCTTGGATAGACAACTTATTTGCGTTCCTTCTAGCAAGAACGCACTTTGTGATGAAATAAGCAAAGTAGCGAATAGCAGGGAGTTGAATACTACTAATTTTACCATTATCATCGGAGAAGCTTCTCCCTTGACAAATCATCGTATATAGACTTGAGAGCTCCCGCGGCGTTCCCCTAACCTTCTCGCATGATCCCCATTGTGGCACTCTAATTGCTGCACAAAAATCAGTAAATGGCAAGTTGACAGTTTTATTATAAATCTTGTATCGAACCATGGGGTTAGTTTGGGACCGATGAAATTCGAAATCCTGCACCACCGACATTGTTAGTTTCGCATATTGGTAAGGTTCACCAACAGTAAAACTTTCCAACCCTGCATTGGAAATCAGTGTTTGAACATCTTGCAAGATTCCTGCATTCCGCATAAAATCAGTGCATGGGTAATAAGAGGGGTATACTCCCTCTTCGCGGTGAACTCTCATGACTTGTTGCACCTCCAATTCTTGTTGGTTTAGTTGGTGCCTACTTCCTTCCATTTTCTGAAATTTTTCAACAATCATTATAAAATTTGATTTCAAGGTATATAATTGAGGAAAACTACTATAGGAACTTGCTAGAGTACTAATCATGCATCAAAACTAGTTTCTACCACTTAGAACAAGCATGCAAGCTCACTAAACATGTTACCTACAGCAGCAAAATATTCAATATATACTCAACCAAACAAAATTCTAATTGGATAATCAAAGGAGTCACATACCGGAGAGCAAATGTGCCAAATTTCAGACAGAAATCTGGGCTGAGCAAAGAGATCGAGAAATCTCGAGTTCTTGAGCAGAAACGCGAGTGAGAGAAAGTGAGTACGAGTTTTTTCGGGAGAGAGAAGAGAATGGGAGGAAGAAGTGAAAAAGTGGGGCAAGGAGGGGCCCACACCACAGGGTGGCGCGCCCCCCTTGCTGGCCGGCGCCGGGTGTCTTGATGACCCACAAGTATAGGGGGTGTATCGTAGTACTTTCGATAAATAAGAGTGTCGAACCCAACGAGGAGCAGAAGGTGTTGACAAGCAGTTTCGATGAAGGGTTCACTGTAAATGCTCACAGACAAGTATTCAGGGGGTTTTGATATTGCAGATAAATAAAGTACAAGTAAATAAAATGCGAGAGAAATAATTGCAGCGAGTGGCCCAATCCTTTTTAGCACAAAGGACAAGCCGGTTTGTTTACTTATAATGACCAAACGTTCTTGAGGACACACGGGGATTTTAGTCTAGTGCTTTCGCTTCATATGATTAATCTTCATTGTTTTGATAAGTGTTGTGTGGGTGAACCTATGCTAATGCACCGCCCTTCCTAGGACTAATACATACTTGTGATTATACCCCTTGCAAGCATCCGCAAATACAAGAAAGTAATTAAGATAAATCTAACCACAGCCTTAAACTCTGAGATCCTGCTATCCCTCCTGCACCGATATACTAACGGGGGTTTAGGTTGTTGTCACTCCGGCAACCCCACAATTAGCAAACGAATACAAGATGCACCCCCTAGGCCCATAAAGGTGAAGTATCATGTAGTCGACGTTCACATGACACCACTAGAAGAGTAACACCACAACTTAAATATCATAACATTGAATACTACTCAACAATAATTCACTACTAACATCTAGACTTCACCCATGTCCTCAAGAACTAAACGAACTACTCACGAGACATCATATGGAACATGATCAAAGGTGATATGATGATGAATAACAATCTGAACATAAACCTTGGTTCAAAGGTTTCACTCAATAGCATCAATAACAAGTAGTAATCAACACCGGGAGAGTTTCCCCTATCAAACAATCAAGATCCAACCCAAATCGTTACAGCGGTGACGAGATGCAGCGGTGGTGATGGCGGTGTAGATGGTGAAGATGATGACGATGATGATGGAGATGATGTCCAGCTCGATGACGATGGCGATGGCGTCGATTTCCCCCTCCGGGAGGGAATTTCCCCGGCGGATTCCTGCCCGCCGGAGAGCTCTTTTCTCTCTGGTGTTTCTCCGCCCCGCAGAGGCGGCTCTGTCAATCTCCGTAACTCCCCAGGTCTTAGGTTTTCGGGGCGAAGAAGTAAAGGCGGCGGGAGGGGGCCATGGGCCCCTCCCCACAAGGCGGCGCGGCCAGGCCTGGGCCCGCGCCGGCCTATGGGGGGCCCATGGTGGCTCCTCCCGGCTCCTCCTTTTGGCTCCCTTCGTCTTCTGGAAAAATAGGATTTTCCGTGTAATTTCCGTCAATTGTTGATCTTCAGAAATATGGTGTCCTGACGGTGCTTTTTCCCGCAGAATCCTGACTCCGGTGAATGATTCTCCAATGATCACGAAAGATGCAAAATAGATGAAATAACATAAGTATCATCTCTAAATATGAAATATATCAATGAATAACAGCAAATTATGATATAAAATAGTGATGCAAAATGGACGTATCAACTCCCCCAAGCTTAGACCTCGCTTGTCCCCAAGCGAAACTGAGCTCGATAAACAAGACCACATGTTTATGGAGTGAAGAGTCGATAAATAAAATACGGACAAGAAGCATCATATTGATTCACACAAGATATTCTAATACACATTCTCTTCATATAACTCAACTTGAAATAAGTAAAGAGAAATCACAAGTAAAGGTGCATAGGAAATCATAAATGGTTATGGCAAACTTTGTTCTTGGTCAGAGAACTACTAACGGATTGCTCTTATTTTATAAGCAAAGCTTTCATATTAGAATTTATATAGCAGGGCTTTCATTCTCAATCATAACAATCTCCTCATAATCATTGATAACTTTCAAAGTCATATTCATTCAGATAAAATTTGTACTAAACAAGAAAGTATAAAAGACATGATTAACTGAATCATAGCATAAATGGTTGGTTCACAACAACTCAATTGCTTGCTTGAGATAGAGGGAAATAGGTTTACTGACTCAACATAAAAGTAAAAGATAGGCCCTTCGCAGAGGGAAGCAGGGATTAAATCATGTGCTAGAGCTTTTCAAGTTTTGAAATCATGTAAAGAGCATAAAAGTAAGATTTTGAGCGGTGTTTGTTGTTGTCAACGAATGGTAGCGGGCACTCTAACCCCCTTGCCAAACGAACCTTCCAAGAGCGGCTCCCATGAGGGACGACATCTCTACCAGCAAGGTAGATCATCCCCCTTCTCTTTTGTTTACACATGTATTTTAGTTTTATTATGGATGACACTCCCCCCAACCTTGGCTTTCTCAATCCATGGCTAACCGAATCCTCGGGTGCCTTCCAACATTCACATACCATGGAGGAGTGTCTATTGCAAAATTAAGTTGCTTACTAATAAATCAGGGCAAAACATGTGAAGAGAATTATTAATGAAAGTTATTAATTGGGGCTGGGAACCCCGTTGCCAGCTCTTATTGCAAAATTATTGGATAAGCGGATGTGCCACTAGTCCATTGGTGAAAGTTCGCCCAACAAGATTGAAAGATAAAACACCACATACTTCCTCATGAGCTATAAAACATTGACACAAATAAAGATAATATAGTTTGAATTATTTAAAGGTAGCACATGAAGTATTTACTTGGAGTGGCGCAAAATACCACATAGTAGGTAGATATGGTGGACACAAATGGCATGGGTTTGGTCTAAGGTTATGGATGTATGAGAAGCATTCCCTCTCAATACAGGTCTTTGGCTAGCAAGGTTTGATAGCAAGCATAAAGGTTGAGGGAAACAAACAAATATACATGTGATAGAAACAATCATGCATCTTTCTCATAAGCACAAGCAATTTTAACTTCAGAATACTAACTCATTAGCATAAAGATAATAGAGTAATATATCTACATGTATTTCCCTCTTCTATTTAAACATCAAGATGTTGTTGCTATTGACCAATGCTAAGTTTGCCAAAACCAAATAGATTTACTTAATGCTCCCAAAGTGATATCAATACTAATGTCAAGAGCAATCATATAATGGAGATTGCAAACTAAAATAAGGTGTGCAAAAGGTAAATGATAAGACTTCTCATTAATATTCCATAACGATAACTCACACCAACGGATACATAGATAACCAACTAAGAGAGATACTTCCACATTGCAAACTATTCCATATGATAACTTCCCTACTCATGATATGACACTACTTGATAGTAAAAGATAAAGGTAGTGATGATGTGATACCGCGGCACTCCCCCAAGCTTGGAACAAACCAAGGGGATGCCAATACCGATGATGAATTACTCCTTCGGCGGTGATGGTGGATTCTTCTCGACAAGCTTCTTAACAAGTTCCTTTAAATCCTCAATCTCATAGGTGAGGTTGCGAATCAGCTCCGAGTTGTGCTCAACGCGGCTCATAATCATGTCAGGTGGCGAGTCCCAACTCCTAGAGTTGTTTCCCCATCCTTCAGCTTCAGATTTCATCTCTCCTGCAATGTTAGAACGATCTATATCCCAACCACTTGGCAACACTACCTTGGGGGTCCTTTCAGTTTGACGATTGTAGATTAGATTGCGGAAAGGGTGGTAATTGCCTGGAGAAGATGTCCTTGGAGCTAAGAAGCGACGTGGAACTGCTCCTCCGGTAGCGATTCGTGCACTCCTCTTGGTGTTGGATGGATTTGATATCACGCCAATGCTTGCAATGGTGGCACGCTGGTGTACTCGCGGAACCTCCTCCACTTCTTCCTCATCCTCGCTCTCGACTTCTTCCTTCAATTCAGGGTCTTGAATATCTTCCTTAAAAAGTTTAGCATTTTCATAAGCTTCATTTCTCCATTCATCTAAAGAACTCAATTGTAGCAACCTCTTCTTACCGGCAAGTTTAAAATCTTTATTAAGTTCTCTTACAGCCCAATAAGCTTTGTGCTCTAGTTCTAAAGGTAAATGACAAGCTTTTCCATAAACCATTTTATAAGGAGACATTCCCATAGGATTTTTATAAGCAGTTCTATAAGCCCACAATGCTTCCTTTAACTTACTAGCCCAATTCTTTCTAGATTTATTAACAGTCTTTCCCAAGATAGCTTTAATTTCTCTATTTGATAATTCTACTTGCCCACTAGTTTGAGGATGATAAGCTGAAGCAATTCTATGATTAATACCATATTTGGCAAGAGTTTTTCTAAAACCACCATGAATAAAATGAGAACCTCCATCAGTCATAATATATCTAGGTACTCCAAATCTAGGAAATATAATATCTACAAGCATTTTTATAGAGGTCTCACCATCAGCACTTTTTGTAGGTATAGCTTCTACCCATTTAGTAACATAATCAACAGCGACAAGTATATGAGTGTTACCTTCTGAAGAAGGGAAAGGACCCATGAAGTCGAATCCCCAACAATCAAATGGTTCAATAACAAGAGTATAATTCATAGGCATTTCATTGCGTCTAGAGATATTACCAACTCTTTGACATTCATCACAAGATAAGATAAACTTCCTTGCATCTTTGAAAAGTGTTGGCCAATAAAAACCTGATTGTAGAACCTTTTGTGCGGTTCTATCTCCAGCGTGATGTCCTCCATAAACACTACCATGGCATTTACTCAATATCTCTTGTTGTTCATATTCTGGGGACACATCTCCGCATAATACCATCCACTCCTTTATATAAGTGTGGGTCATCCCAAAAATAATGCCTCAAATCATAAAAGAATTTCCTCCTTTGCTGAGCTGAAAAGGTTGGAGGCAAATACTTTGAAACAATAAAGTTAGCATAATCAGCATACCAAGGGCTCTCTCGTGAGCTCACCTTTATTACAGCCAATTGTTCATTTGGAAAACTATCATTAACAGGAACAGGATCATAAGTAATATTTTCCAATCTAGACAAATTATCAGCAACAGGATTATCAGCACCTTTCCTATCTATAATATGTAAATCAAATTCTTGCAAAAGAAGCACCCATCTAATAAGCCTTGGCTTAGCATCTTTCTTTTCCATAAGGTACCTAATTGCAGCATGATCAGTATGAATTGTGACTTTTGAATCAACAATATAGGGTCTAAACTTGTCACATGCAAAAACTACGGCTAATAATTCTTTCTCAGTTGTAGCATAATTTCTTTGAGCAGCATCTAGAGTTTTACTAGCATAATGAATAACATTTAATTTTTTATCTACTCGCTGTCCAAGGACAGCACCTACAGCAAAATCACTAGCATCACACATAATTTCAAAAGGTAAGTTCCAATCAGGCGGTTCAACTATAGGAGCAGTTGTTAAGGCTTTCTTTAGAGTTTCAAAAGCTTCCTTACAATCATCATCAAAAACGAAAGGTACATCTTTTTGAAGAAGATTAGTAAGAGGCTTTGAAATTTTAGAGAAATCTTTAATAAACCTCCTATAAAAACCAGCATGACCAAGAATACTACGAATACCTTTAACATCCCTAGGATAGGGCATCTTCTCAATTGCTTCAACTTTAGCTCTATCAACTTCAATACCTCTTTCAGAAATTTTATGTCCCAATACAATTCCTTCATTAACCATAAAGTGACATTTCTCCCAATTAAGAACAAGGTTAGTTTCTTCACATCTCTGCAAAACTTTATCAAGGTTTCGCAAGCAATTATCAAAAGAATTCCCATAGACAGAAAAATCATCCATGAATACCTCAACAATCTTTTCACAAAAGCCATGAAAAATAGCAGACATGCATCTTTGAAAAGTAGTAGGAGCATTACATAAACCAAAAGGCATACGCCTATAAGCATAAGTTCCATAGGGACAAGTGAAAGTGGTTTTCTCTTGATCTTTAGCTCTAACAGCAATTTGTGAAAACCCAGAATATCCATCAAGAAAACAGAAATGTGTATTTTTAGACAACCTCTCTAACATTTGATCAATAAAAGGTAAAGGGTAATGATCTTTCTTAGTAACTTTATTAACTTTTCTAAAATCAATGCACATTCTATACCCTACAACTACTCTTTGAGGAATAAGCTCATCATTATCATTAGGCACAACAGTTATACCTCCTTTCTTAGGAACACAATGCACAGGACTAACCCATCTACTATCAGCAATAGGATATATAATACCTGCTTCAAGAAGTTTTAATACCTCATTTCTTACCACATCCTTCATCTTGGGAATTAGACGACGCTGATGTTCAACAACAGGTTTTGCACCATCTTCTATATTAATAGCATGTTGGCAAATAGCAGGAGAAATCCCCTTCAAATCATCAAGAGTATAGCCAATAGCTCCTCGGTGCTTCTTCAATATTTCCAATAACCTTTCTTCCTCGATATCTGAAAGCTTAGCACTAATAATAACATGATATGTTTTCTTCTCATCAATATAAGCATACTTAAGATTATCAGGTAATGGTTTCAAATCAAATACAGGATCTTCCTTTGGTGGTGGTGTTACACCTAAATCTTCAACCGGTAAGTCATGTTTAAGAATAGGTTGACGAAGGAAAATTTCATCAAGCTCATCCCTTTCTTCCCTAAAAACTTCACTCTCACTATTCTCCAAATGTTGCTGCAAAGGATTACTAGGAGCAAGAGCAATAGATGCACATTGTTCAACTCTAAAATCTTCATTAGGCAAATCAGCTTTATAAGGAGTTTTGGCAAATTTAGAGAAGTTAAACTCATAAGATTCACCAGCAAATTTAGTAACAATTTTCTCTTTCTTGCAATCTATAATAGCTCCACATGTATTTAGAAAAGGTCTACCAAAAATAATAGGACAAAACTTACTAGCAGCAGAACCAAGTACCAAAAAGTCAGCAGGATATTTAATCTTACCACATAGAACTTCAACATCTCGAACAATACCAATGGGAGAGATAGTTTCTCTATTAGCTAGCTGAATAACCACATCAATATCTTCAAGTTCACAAGCTTCTATTCCTGTAGACAGTGTTGGGCCTCCAAGAGCAGAGGTTTGTAGAACAGCAACAAGTTTTCCCTTAAGTGGATCACCCAAGGTTTATCGAACTCAGGGAGGAAGAGGTCAAAGATATCCCTCTCATGCAACCCTGCAACCACAAAGCAAGAAGTCTCTTGTGTCCCCAACACACCTAATACACTTGTCAGATGTATATGTGCACTAGTTCGGCGAAGAGATAGTGAAATACAAGTAGTATGGATGTATATGAGTGGTAATAGCAATCTGAATAAAATATGGCAGCGAGTAAACATGCAACAGAACAGTAAGTAAACGGTGTTTGCAGTATTGGAAACAAGGCCTAGGGATCATACTTTCACTAGTGGACACTCTCAACATTGATCGCATAATAAATACTTCTTCTCATATGTGCTACATACACTCTTGTTTGATAATGAACATCATTCGTTGCGTAGGATTACACGAACCCTCAATGTCGGAGTTAACAAGCTCCACAACATTCGATATTCATGTTTAAGTAACCTTAGAGCATAATAGATCATTGCAAAATAAACCAAGAACTAACATAGCGCACACACTGTCCACATTACACTATGAAAGGAGGAATAGATCACATCAATACTATCATAATGATAATTAACTCCACAATCTACAAGAGATCATGATCATAACCTACGACAAGAACCACACGGTGCACACACTAGTCACCTTTACACCATGCAGGAGGAATAGACTACTTTAATAACATCACATGAGTAGCACATAACTAGTAGCGATACAAAGCTCATCATATGGATCTCAATCATGTAAAGCAGCTCATGAGATCATTGTATTGAAGTACAGAGAGAGAGATTAACCACATAGCTACGGTAGAGCCCTCAGCCTCGATGGAGAACTACTCCCTCCTCATGGGAGACAGCAACGGTGATGAAGATGGCGGTGGTGTCGATGGAGGAGCCTTCCGGGGGCACTTCCCCGTCCCGGCGGCGTGACGGAACAGAGACTCCTGTCCCCCAGATCTTGGCTTCGCGATGGCGGCGGCTGTGGAAGGTTTCGCGTACCGTGGCTTCTTCCGTCGGGGTTTTTAGGTCAGGGACCTTATATAGGCGAAAGGGCAGCCTCGGAGGGGGCCTGGTGGGCCCACACACTAAGGGGCGCGCCCCCCCTCCGCCGCGCCGGGGTGTGGGGCCCCTAGGGCTTCTCTGGCGGCTCTCGGGTGTTCTGGATGCTTCCGGGCAAAATAGGAACCTGGGCGTTGATTTCGTCCAATTCCGAGAATATTTCGTTACTAGGATTTCTGAAACCAAAAACAGCAGAAAACAGGAACCGGCACTTGTTAATAGTTTAGTTCCAGAAAATGCATAAATATGACATATAATGTGTATAAAACATGTAGGTATCATCAATAAAGTAGCATGGAACATAAGAAATTATCGATACGTCGGAGACGTATCAGCATCCCCAAGCTTAGTTCTGCTCGTCCCGAGCAGGTAAAACGATAACAAAGATAATTTCTGAAGTGACATGCCATCATAAACTTGATCATATTGTAAACATATGTAATGAATGCAGCGATCAAAACAATGGTAATGACATGAGTAAACAAATGAATCATAAAGCAAAGACTTTTCATGAATAGTACTTCAAGACAAGCATCAATAAGTCTTGCATAAGAGTTAACTCATAAAGCAATAAATCAAAGTAAAGGTATTGAAGCAACACAAAGGAAGATTAAGTTTCAGCGGTTGCTTTCAACTTATAACATGTATATCTCATGGATAGTGTCAATGTAAAGTAATATAACAAGTGCAATATGCAAGTATGTAGGAATCAATGCACAGTTCACACAAGTGTTTGCTCTTTGAGGTGGAGAGAGATAGGTGAACTGACTCAACATAAAAGTAAAAGAAAGGCCCTTCGCAGAGGGAAGCATTGATTGCTATATTTGTGCTAGAGCTTTGATTTTGAAAACAAGAAACAATTTTGTCAACGGTAGTAATAATTCATATGTGCTATGCATAATACTTCCTACAAGTTGCATGTCTCATGCATAGAGTACTAATAGTGCTCGCACCTTGTCCTACTTAGCTCGGAAGACACGGATTATCATCACATAACATATGTTTCAACCAAGTGTCACAAAGGGGTACCTCTATGCCGCCTGTACAAGTGTCTAAGGAGAAAGCACGCATTGGATTTCTCGCTTTTGATTATTCTCAACTTAGACATCCATACCGGGACAACATAGACAACAGATAATGGACTCCTCTTTTAATGCTTAAGCATTCAACAACAGTTAATATTCTCATAAGAGATTGAGGTTGTATGTCCAAACTGAAACTTCCACCATGATACATGGCTTTAGTTAGCGGCCCAATGTTCTTCTCTAACATATGCATACTCAAACCATTTGATCATGAAATCGCACTTACTTCAGACAAGACGAACATGCATAGCATCTCACATGATATCCAACAAAGGTAAAGTTGATGGCGTCCCCAGAAAACATGGTTACCGCTCAACAAGCAACTTATAAGAATTAAAACACATAACTACATATTCATCACCACAATAGTTTTTAAGCTATTTGTCCCATGAGCTATATATTGTAAAGGTAAAGAATGGAAATTTTAAAGGTAGCACTCAAGCAATTTACTTTGGAATGGCGGAGAAATACCATGTAGTAGGTAGGTATGGTGGACACAAATGGCATAGTGGTTGGCTCAAGGATTTGGATGCATGAGAAGTATTCCCTCTCGATACAAGGCTTAGGCTAGCAAGGTTATTCGAAACAAACACAAGGATGAACCGGTGCAGCAAAACTCACATAAAAGACATATTGTAAACACTATAAGACTCTACACCGCCTTCCTTGTTGTTCAAAACTCAATACTAGAAATTATCTAGACTTTAGAGAGACCAATTATGCAAACCAAATTTTAGCAAGCTCTATGTATTTCTTCATTAATGAGTGCAAAGTATATGATGCAAGAGCTTAAACATGAGCACAACAATTGCCAAGTATCACATTATCCAAGACATTTTACCAATTACTACATGTAGCATTTTCTGTTTCCAACCATATAACAATTAACGAAGCAGTTTCAACCTTCGCCATGAACATTAAAAGCTAAGAACACATGTGTTCATATGAACCAGCGGAGCGTGTCTCTCTCCCACACAAGGATGAACTTATTCAGAGAATGAAAATAACAAAACGAAAATAAAAGCACACAGACGCTCCAAGTAAAATACATAAGATGTGACGGAATAAAAATATAGTTTCACTAGAAGAAACCTGATAAGTTGTCGATGAAGAAGGGGATGCCTTGGGCATCCCCAAGCTTAGATGCTTGAGTCTTCTTAAAATATGCAGGGATGAACCACCGGGGCATCCCCAAGCTTAGACCTTTCACTCTTCTCGATCACATTATATCACCCTCTTCTATTGACCCTTGAAAACTTCTGCCACACCAAACTTCGAGCAAACTCATTAGAGGGTTAGTGCATAACCAAAAATTCACATATTCAGAGGTGACACAATCATTCTTAACACTTCTGGACATTGCACAAAGCTTCTGAAAGTTAATGGAACAAAGAAACTCATTCAACATAGCAAAAGCGGCAATGCAAAATAAAAGGCAGAATCTGTCAAAAATAGAACAGTCCGTAAAGATGGATCTGAAAGGGCACTTAACTTGCTCAAACGGAAAAACTCAAAACTAATGAAAGTTGCGTACATATCTGAGGATCACGCTCGTAATTTTTCAGATTTTTCTACAGAGACTTATGCCAATTTTCTGTGCAGCGATCCCAAATATAACATCAACTTTAACATAGAAACTTTACTTGGCACAAAAACATGATAAGGAGAGGTTGCTACAGTAGTAAACAACTTCCAAGACTCAACAAAACAAAAATTGCTGTAGTAAAATAAACACATGGGTTATCTCCCAAGAAGTTCTTTCTTTATAGCCATTAAGATGGGCTCAGCAGTTTTAATGATGCACTCGCAAGAAATAGTATTTGAAGCAAAAGAGAGCATCAAGAGGCAAATTCAAAACACATTTAAGTCTAACATGCTTCCTATGCATAGGAATCTTGTAAATAAAAAATTCATGAAGAGCAAAGTGGCAAGCATAGGAAGCAACACAAGCGCAATTTCAAGATTCTCAACATAAAGAGGGGAAACTTAATATTATTAAGATGCATATAACCATATTTCCCTCTCTCATAATAACTTTCAGTAGCATCATGAACAAATTCAACAATATAACTATCACATAAAACATTCTTGTCATGAGCCATATGCATAAAATTATTACTCTCCACATAAGCATAATCAATTTTATTAGTTGTAGTGGGAGCAAATTCAACAAAGTAGCTATCATTATTATTCTCATCAAGTGTAGGAGGCATAGTATAATCATAATAAAATTTACTCTCCATAGTAGGCGGCACCAAAAGACCACTATCATTATAATCATCATAAATAGGAGGCAAAGTATCATCAAAGAAAATTTTCTCCTCAATGCTTGGGGGACTAAAAAGATCATTTTCATCAAAACCGACCTCCCCAAGCTTAAATTCTTCCATAGCATTAGCAACAATGGTGTTCAAAGCATTCATACTAATAACATTCCCATTATCATGCATATAAAGTTCCATGGGTTTTTTAATTCTTTCTTCAAACACATCATGTCCTAATTCAAGATAAAGTTCATAAAGATCTCTCATTTTATTGTTGTCTTCCATTAAGCCTAACTAGTGTAAACAAGAAACCAAAAGATGCAATTGCAGGATCTAAAGGAAATAGCTTCGAGTACTTACAACGGCGCCGGAAAATAGCTTAGTAGCCGAGATCCGGAGTGTGAGTACCTTTTACCTTTCCTCCCCGGCAACGGCGCCAGAAAATAGCTTGATGTCTACGGGTGCTTCTATTCTTGTAGACAGTGTTGGGCCTCCAAGAGCAGAGGTTTGTAGAACAGCAGCAAGTTTTCCCTTAAGTGGATCACCCAAGGTTTATCGAACTCGGGGAGGAAGAGGTCAAAGATATCCCTCTCATGCAACCCTGCAACCACAAAGCAAGAAGTCTCTTGTGTCCCCAACACACCTAATACACTTGTCAGATGTATAGGTGCACTAGTTCGGCGAAGAGATAGTGAAATACAAGTAGTATGGATGTATATGAGTGGTAATAGCAATCTGAATAAAATATGGCAGCGAGTAAACATGCAACAGAACAGTAAGTAAACGGTGTTTGCAGTATTGGAAACAAGGCCTAGGGATCATACTTTCACTAGTGGACACTCTCAACATTGATCGCATAATAAATACTTCTTCTCATATGTGCTACATACACTCTTGTTTGATAATGAACATCATTCGTTGCGTAGGATTACACGAACCCTCAATGCCGGAGTTAACAAGCTCCACAACATTCGATATTCATATTCAAGTAACCTTAGAGCATAATAGATCATTGCAAAATAAACCAAGAACTAACATAGCGCACACACTGTCCACATTACACTATGAAAGGAGGAATAGATCACATCAATACTATCATAATGATAATTAACTCCACAATCTACAAGAGATCATGATCATAACCTACGACAAGAACCACACGGTGCACACACTAGTCACCTTTACACCATGCAGGAGGAATAGACTACTTTAATAACATCACATGAGTAGCACATAACTAGTAGCGATACAAAGCTCATCATATGGATCTCAATCATGTAAAGCAGCTCATGAGATCATTGTATTGAAGTACAGAGAGAGAGATTAACCACATAGCTACGGTAGAGCCCTCAGCCTCGATGGAGAACTACTCCCTCCTCATGGGAGACAGCAACGGTGATGAAGATGGCGGTGGTGTCGATGGAGGAGCCTTCCGGGGGCACTTCCCCGTCCCGGCGGCGTGCCGGAACAGAGACTCCTGTCCCCCAGATCTTGGCTTCGCGATGGCGGCGGCTCTGAAGGTTTCGTGTACCGTGGCTTCTTCCGTCGGGGTTTTTAGGTCAGGGACCTTATATAGGCGAAAGGGCAGCCTCGGAGGGGGCCTGGTGGGCCCACACACTAAGGCGGCGCGGCCCCCCCTCTGGCCGCGCCAGGGTGTGTGTGGCTTCTCTTGGCGGATCTCGGTGTTCGGATGCTTCCGGGCAAAATAGGAACCGGGCATTGATTTCGTCAATTCCGAGAATATTTCGTTACTAGGATTTCTGAAACCAAAAACAGCAGAAAACAAGAACTGCACTTCGGCATCTTGTTAATAGGTTAGTTCCAGAAAATGCATAAATATGACATATAATGTGTATAAAACATGTAGGTATCATCAATAAAGTAGCATGGAACATAAGAAATTATCGATACGTCGGAGACGTATCAGAGTTCACAAGAACCAATTTCATGCATAATTTCCGTGTAGAGCTCATAAGGAATGGCACTAATACTTGCACCAATGTCGCATAAACCATAATAACAATGATCACCAATTCGAACAGAGAGCACAGGAACACTGGCTTTCATAGACTTATTAGGATGTGAAACAATATTAGAAGCATCTTCACAAAAAATAATATGACCATCTTCCACATTTTCAGTAACAAGATCTTTAACTATTGCAACAGCAGGTTCAACTTTTATTTGTTCTTCAGGTTCTATGGGTTTCTTTGCACTTTTATTAACTACACTAGTTATAACAGAATACTCCTTCATTTTAGCAGGGAAAGGAGTTTTTTCAATATAAGCTTCAGGAAGAACATGATCAACAGTTTTAATTTCAATACATTTACCTTTAGGTGAATCAACTTTATCTTTATATGGTTCATGATACTTATCAAAATTCTTCCTAGGCAATTCAAAATGAGAGGCAAAGGCTTTATAAATATTTGCAACAACTTGAGAGTCAAGACCATATGTAGCACTCATATTACGATATTCATCAGTATCCATAAAAGTTTCAATGCATTCATAATTATAATTTATACCTGACACTCTACCTTTGTCGTTCTCCCATCCTTCAGTATTTTCTTGGATTCGATCAAGAAGGTCCCATTTAAACTCTTCTTTATTGCGCGTGAATGATCCAGAACAAGAAGTATCCAGCAAGGTTTTATCTTGAAAAGACAGTCTTGCATAGAAATTATCAATAATAATATTACCAGGAAGCTCATGAATGGGGCATTTGAGCATTAAAGACTTCAATCTCCCCCACGGTTGCGGTCTTTGTGAATTTCACTTGGAGGATAGAATTTAGAGTAAAATACAGGCACAATATCCTTCCAATCAAGAGAACGCCCATCCTTCAGCAGTTTATACCAATGCGCCGCTTTACCAGATAGCGACATAACAAATAATTTCTTCCTAACTTCATCCATTGAAATACCTGCACATTTGAATAACCCGCATAATTCATGTAAAAACAGTAAATGATCTCCAGGATGCACAGTTCCATCCCCTTCATAGCGGTTATCCACAACACGTTCAATAATTTTCATAGGTATTTTATATGGTATTACTTCCTCACCTGGCGCCTCATCCACTACCGTTGCAGTAGTAGTAGATTTGATACGTCCAATTTGCATCACTATTTTGTATCATAATTTGCTGTTATTCATTGATATATTTCATATTGGGACACAATACTTATGTTATTTCATCTATTTTGCATGTTTCATCATCATTGGAGGATCAAGCACCGGAGCCAGGATTCTGCTGGAAAAAGCATCGTCAGAACGCAATATTTCGGAAGATCAACTGTGGAAGGGAATTTCACGTAAATTCCTATTTTTCCAGATGACGGAGGGAGCCAGAAGGGGAAGAAGAGAGGAGCCACTGTGGGCCCAGACCATAGGGCGGCGCGGCCCATGGCCTGGCCGCGCCACCCTGTGCTCTGGGGGCCCCACAGCCCCTTTCGCCTCCTTTTCTTCGCGTACTCCTTCGTCCCGAAAACCTAAGCCACAGAGAGGACCTCACGAAGGGTTACAGCCGCCTCTGCGGGGCGGAGAACACCAGAGAGAAAAGAGCTCTCCGGCGGGCAGGAATCCGCCGGGGAAATTCCCTCCCGGAGGGGGAAATCGACGCCATCGCCATCGTCATCGAGCGGGACATCATCTCCATCATCATCATCATCATCTCCACCATCTACACCGCCATCACCACCGCTGCACCTCGTCACCGCTGTAACAATTCGGGTTAAATCTTGATTGTTTGATAGGGGAAACTCTCCCGGTGTTATTCTATACTTGTTGTAGATGCTATTGAGTGAAACCATTGAACCAAGGTTTATGTTCAGATTGTTATTCATCATCATATCACCTCTGATTGTATTCCATATGATGTCTCGTGAGTAGTTCGTTTAGTTCTTGAGGACATGGGTGAAGTCTAAATGCTAGTAGTGAATTATGGTTGAGTAATATTCAATGTTATGATATTTAAGTTGTGGTGTCATTCTTCTAGTGGTGTCGTGTGAACGTCGACTACACGACACTTCACCATTTATGGGCCTAGGGGAGTGCATCTTGTATTCGGTTGCTAATTGCGGGGTTGCCGGAGTGACAGAAACCTGAGCCCCCGTTAGTATATCGATGCAGGAGGGATCGCAGGATCTCAGAGTTTAAGGCTGTGGTTAGATTTATCTTAATTACTTTCTTGTAGTTGCGGATGCTTGCAAGGGGTATAATCACAAGTATGTATTAGTCCTAGGAAGGGCGGTGCATTAGCATAGGTTCACCCACACAACACTTATCAAAACAATGAAGATTATTTAGCTACATGAAGCGAAAGCACTAGACTAAAATCCCCGTGTGTCCTCAGGAACGTTTGGTCATTATAAGTAAACAAACCGGCTTGTCCTTTGTGCTAAAAAGGATTGGGCCACTCGCTGCAATTATTTCTCTCGCATTTTATTTACTTGTACTTTATTTATCTGCAATATCAAAACCCCCTGAATACTTGTCTGTGAGCATTTACAGTGAATCCTTCATCGAAACTGCTTGTCAACACCTTCTGCTCCTCGTTGGGTTCGACACTCTTATTTATCGAAAGTACTACGATACACCCCCTATACTTGTGGGTCATCAAGACTATTTTCTGGCGCCGTTGCCGGGGAGTGAAGCGCTATTGGTAAGTGGAATTGGTAAGGAAATTTACTGTTTGTGCTGATTTTATTTCTGCCTGCTGCTATAAATCATTATGGAGAGATCTTCTCTTCAATTTCTATTTGGGAAATCTACTACTACTGCAACGGTAGTGGATGAAGCGCCAGGTGAGGAAGTAGTACCATATAAAATACCTATGAAAATTATTGAACGTGTTATGGATAACCGCTATGAAGGGGATGGAACTGTCCATCCTGGTGATCATTTATTGTTTTTGCATGAATTATGCGGGTTATTCAAATGTGCAGGTATTTCTATGAATGAAGTTAGGAAGAAACTATTCACTATATCGCTGTCTGGTAAAGCGGCGCACTGGTATAAATTGCTGAAGAATGGTGATTCTATTGATTGGGAGGACATTGTGCCTTTATTCTATTCCAAATTTTATCCTCCAAGTGAAATTCACAAAGATCGGAACCGCATATATAATTTCTGGCCTCATGATGGAGAGAGTATTGCCCAAGCTTGGGGGAGATTGAAGTCTTTAATGCTCAAATGCCCCATTCATGAGCTTCCTGGTAATGTTATTATTGATAATTTCTATGCAAGACTTTCTTTTCAAGACAAGACCTTGCTGGATACTTCTTGTTCTGGATCATTTACACGCAAGAATGAAGAGTTTAAAAGGGACCTTCTTGATCGGATCCAAGAAAATACTGAAGGATGGGAGAACGACAAAGATAGAGAATCAGGTATAATTTATGATTATAAATGCATTGAAGCTTTTATGGATACTGATAAATTTCGTAATATGAGTGCTACATATGGTCTTGATTCCCAAGTTGTTGCAAATCTTTATAAAGCTTTTGCCTCTCATTATGAACTGCCTAAGAAGAATTTTGATAAGTATCATGAACCGTATAAAGATAAAGTTGATTCATCTGTAAACAAATGTGTAGTGATTGAAACTGCTGATAATGTTATTCCTGAAGCTTATATTGAAAAAACTCCTTTCCCTGCTAAAATGAAGGAGTACTCTGTCATATCTAGTGCGGTTAATAAAAGTGAAAAGAAACCTAAAGAACCTGAAGAACAAATTAAAATTGAACCTGCTGTTGCAATAGTTAAAGATCTTGTGACTGAAAATGTGGAGGATGGTCATATTATTTTCTGTGAAGATGCTTCTAATATTGTTTCACATCCTAATAAATCCAAACAAGTTAGTGTTCCTATGCTATCTGTTAGAATTGGTGATCATTGCTATTATGGTTTATGTGATATTGGTGCAAGTGTTAGTGCTATTCCTTATGAGCTTTACACGGAGATTATGCACGAAATTGGTTCTTGTGAACTTGAAGATATTGATGTGGTTATTCATCTGGCTAATAGAGAAACTATTTCTCCAATTGGTATTGTTCGAGATGTGGAAGTTCTATGTGGTAAGATTAAATATCCTGCTGACTTTTTGGTACTTGGTTCTGCTGCTAGTGATCATTGTCCTATCATTTTTGGTAGACCTTTTCTAAATACTTGTGGAGCTATTATAGATTGTAAGAAAGAGAAAATTTTGACTAGATTTGCTGGTGAACCTTATGAATTTAACTTTTCTAAATTTACCAAAACTCCTTATAAAGTTGACTTGCCTAGTAATGATTTTAAAATGGAGCAGTGTGCATCTATTGTTCTTGTTCCTAATAATCCTTTGCAGCAACATTTGGAGAATAGTGAAAGTGAAGCTTTTAGGAAAGAAAGAGATGAGCTTGAGGAAATTTTTCTTCGCCAACCTATTCTCAAGCATGATTTACCGGTGGAAGATTTGGGTACAACACCGCCACCAAAGGAAGATCCTGTTTTTGATTTAAAGCCTTTACCTGATAATCTTAAATATGCTCATATTGATGATAAGAAAATATATCCTGTTATTATTAGTTCTAAGCTTTCAGAGATTGAGGAAGAAAGGTTATTGGAAATATTGAAGAAACACCGAGGAGCTATTGGCTATACTCTTGATGATTTGAAAGGGATTTCTCCTTCTATTTGCCAACATGCTATTAATATGGAAGAAGATGCAAAGCCTGTTGTTGAACATCAACGTCGTCTAATTCCGAAGATGAAGGAAGTGGTAAGGAACGAGGTATTAAAACTCCTTGAAGCTGGTATTATATATCCTATTGCTGATAGTAGATGGGTTAGTCCTGTGCATTGTGTTCCTAAGAAAGGAGGAATGACTGTTGTGCCTAATGATAATGATGAGCTTATCCCTCAAAGAATAGTTGTAGGTTATAGAATGTGCATTGATTTTCGAAAAGTTAATAAAGTTACTAAGAAAGATCATTACCCTTTACCCTTTATTGATCAAATGCTAGAAAGGTTATCTAAAAATACTCATTTTTGCTTTCTTGATGGTTATTCTGGGTTTTCACAAATTGCTGTTAAAGCTAAAGATCAAGAGAAAACCACGTTTACTTGTCCTTATGGAACTTATGCTTATAGGCGTATGCCTTTTGGTTTATGTAATGCTCCTGCTACTTTTCAAAGATGCATGTCTGCTATTTTTCATGGTTTTTGCGAAAGTATTGTAGAGGTGTTCATGGATGATTTTTCTGTCTATGGGAATTCTTTTGATAATTGCTTGCGAAACCTCGATAAAGTTTTGCAGAGATGTGAAGAAACTAACCTTGTTCTTAATTGGGAGAAATGCCACTTTATGGTTAATGAAGGAATTGTATTGGGACATAAAATTTCCGAGAGAGGTATTGAAGTTGATAGAGCTAAAGTTGAAGCAATTGAGAAGATGCCCTATCCGAGGGATGTTAAAGGTATTCGTAGTGTTCTTGGTCATGCTGGGTTTTATAGGAGATTTATTAAAGATTTCTCTAAAATTTCAAAGCCTCTTACTAATCTTCTTCAAAAAGATGTACCTTTTGTTTTTGATGATGATTGTAAGGAAGCTTTTGAAACTCTAAAGAAAGCCTTAACAACTGCTCCTGTAGTCGAACCTCCTGATTGGAATTTGCCTTTTGAAATTATGTGTGATGCTAGTGATTTTGCTGTAGGCGCTGTTCTTGGACAGCGGGTAGATAAAAAATTAAATGTTATTCATTATGCTAGTAAGACTCTTGATGCTGCTCAAAGAAATTATGCTACAACTGAAAAGGAATTGTTAGCTGTAGTCTTTGCTTGTGATAAGTTTAGACCTTATATTGTTGATTCGAAAGTTACAATTCATACTGATCATGCTGCAATTAGATACCTTATGACAAAGAAAGATGCTAAGCCAAGGCTTATTAGATGGGTACTTCTGTTGCAAGAATTTGATTTACATATTATAGATAGGAAAGGTGCTGATAATCCTGTTGCTGATAATTTGTCTAGATTGGAAAATATTGCTTATGATCCTGTTCCTGTTAATGATAGTTTTCCAAATGAACAATTGGCTGTAATAAAGGTGAGCTCGCGAGAGAGCCCTTGGTATGCAGATTATGCTAACTTTATTGTTTCGAAGTATTTGCCTCCAACCTTTTCAGCTCAGCAAAGGAGGAAATTCTTTTATGACTTGAGGCATTATTTTTGGGATGACCCACACTTATATAAAGAAGGAGTGGATGGTATTATGCGAAGATGTGTTCCTGAATATGAACAACAGGAGATATTGAATAAATGTCATGGAAGTGTTTATGGAGGACATCATGCTGGAGATAGAACCGCGCAAAAGGTTCTACAATCAGGTTTTTATTGGCCAACACTCTTCAAAGATGCAAGGAAATTTATTTTATCTTGTGATGAATGTCAAAGAGTTGGTAATATCTCTAGACGCAATGAAATGCCTATGAATTATACTCTTGTTATTGAACCATTCGATTGTTGGGGATTCGACTTCATGGGTCCTTTCCCTTCTTCAGATGGTAACACTCATATACTTGTCGCTGTTGATTATGTTACTAAATGGGTAGAAGCTATACCTACAAAAAGTGCTGATGGTGAGACCTCTATAAAAATGCTTGTAGATGTTATATTTCCTAGATTTGGAGTACCTAGATATATTATGACTGATGGAGGTTCTCATTTTATTCATGGAGGTTTTAGAAAAACTCTTGCTAAGTATGGTATTAATCATAGAATTGCTTCTGCTTATCACCCTCAAACTAGTGGTCAAGTAGAATTATCAAATAGAGAGATTAAAGCTATCTTGGGTAAGACTGTTAATAAATCTAGAAAGAATTGGGCTAGCAAATTGAAAGAAGCACTATGGGCTTATAGAACTGCTTATAAAAATCCTATGGGAATGTCACCTTATAAAATGGTTTATGGAAAAGCTTGTCATTTACCTTTAGAACTAGAGCACAAAGCTTATTGGGCTGTTAGAGAACTAAATAAAGATCCTAAATTAGCCGGTAATAAAAGGTTGCTGCAATTAAGTTCTCTAGATGAATGGAGAAGTGAAGCTTATGAAAATGCTAAACTCTTTAAAGAAAAAGTTAAGAAGTGGCATGATAGAAGGATTATTAAAAGAGAATTTAATGTTGGAGATAAAGTCCTATTGTATCGGTCTCGTCTCAGATTCTTTGCAGGGAAATTACTCTCGAAGTGGGAAGGACCATATGTTGTTGAGGAGGTGTATCGTTCAGGAGCAATTAAAATTAGCTCTCTCCAAGGCAATGCCACACAAGTGGTGAATGGACAAAGACTCAAGCATTATATCTCGGGTGATTCTTATAATGTTGATGTTGATATTATTCAAGTGGAAACACCGGAGGCTTTCATTAAAGGACAAATTGACAGTCCGCCAGAACTCGACTTTGAATAGGTAACAGTACAGGTAATAAAAAGTCCGCGTTTACCTTTCCGAACATTATTTCTGCTGTTTTTAGAAAATATGAAAAATTACGGAATCGAAACGGAGTGGAAAAGACGCGCGAGGGCCCGTCACCACAGGCCGGCGCGGGCCCCACCCTGGCCGCGCCGACCTATGGTGACGGCACCTCGGCGTCCCGTTTCCACTCGTTTTCGGCCTGGAACCTTCCTTTTGTCGTAAAAATATTTGCTATATAATTCCCCGGACCCCTGGAGGTCCGTAATATCGTTTTCTCGTCGTGTTTTGTTTCGAGCTGTTTTCTGCCAGGATCTGCTTCGGATCTAGATCCACCATGTCCTCGTCGGGAACTCAGAAGGACAGCTTCTTTGAGGACGTCGTCAACCCGTACATGAACGAGCTGAAGATGCACCCCAAAGAGTTGCTGCTCGTGGATGGAGAGTTGCAGATCAAAGATGTCCAGGGTCCTAAGGGAGAAGGGAGTTTGGAAGACAGGATGGAGAAACTGGAACAAGAGGTTTTCAACTACAAGAAGATGGCTGAGCGTGAAGTGGATATCTTTCACAAGATTGTGTCTGAACTCATTGATGGGCACAAGAAGGAGACTGCAAAGCTGTGGGACGATATCTTCTCACTTCACGACACCACCAACAAACTCCAAGCTCAACTCTATGATGTTCATAATCAAAACTGTGAGTATGAAAACAGGTTTAAGCGCATAAGTCATGCTGCTAGTTTCAGGTTTCCGGAGACCAAGATGTCTTTTGTTGATGGAGGGCCTCTTCCATGGAAGTCTGATGACGACAAAGATTCACCATCATCACCGAAGGAGTAATTCATCATCGGTATTGGCATCCCCTTGGTTTGTTCCAAGCTTGGGGGAGTGCCGCGGTATCACATCATCACTACCTTTATCTTTTACTATCAAGTAGTGTCATATCATGAGTAGGGAAGTTATCATATGGAATAGTATGCAATGTGGAAGTATCTCTCTTAGTTGGTTATCTATGTATCCGTTGGTGTGAGTTATCGTTATGGAATATTAATGAGAAGTCTTATCATTTACTTTTTGCACATCTTATTTTAGTTTGCAATCTCCATTATATGATTACTCTTGACATTAGTATTGATATCACTTTGGGAGCATCAAGTAAATCTATTTGGTTTTGGCAAACTTAGCATTGGTCAATAGCAACAACATCTTGATGTTTAATAAAGAGAGAAATACACTTAGATACATTACTCTATTATCTCTATGCTTAGTATTCTAAAGTTAAAATTGCTTGTGCTTATGAGAAAGATGCATGATTGTTTCTATCATATGTATATTTGTTTGTTTCCCTCAACCTTTATGCTTGCTATCAAACCTTGCTAGCCAAAGACCTGTATCGAGAGGAGATGCTTCTCATACATCCATAACCTTAGACCAAACCTATGCCATTTGTGTCCACCATACCTACCTACTACATGGTATTTTCTGCCATTCCAAGTAAATACTTCATGTGCTACCTTTAAATAATTCAAACTACTACTCCTTATTTGTGTCAATGTTTTATAGCTCATGAGGAAGTATGTGGTGTTTTATCTTTCAATCTTGTTGGGCGGACTTTCACCAATGGACTAGTGGCACATCCGCTTATCCAATAATTTTGCAATAAGAGCTGGCAATGGGATTCCCAGTCCCAAATTAATTAACCAAAATAGACACTCCTCCATGGTATGTGAAAGGTTGGACGGCACCCGAAGGATTCGGTTAGCCATGGCTTGAGAAAGCAAAGGTGGGGAGGAGTGTCATCATAATAAAATTAAAATAAAAAGGCACTCCTTCATGGTATGAGATTGTTGGCAGGCACCCGATGGAATCGGTTAGCCATGGTTTGTGAAAGAAAGGTTGGAAGGAGTGCCACCCCACTAAAATACATGTGTAAACAAAAGAGAAGAGGGATGATCTACCACGGTGGTAGAAATAACGTCCTTCATGGGAGCCGCTCTTGAAAGTCTGGTTGATAAGGTAGTTAGAGTACCCATTACCATTCGTTGACAACAACAAACACCCTCAAAATTTACTTTTATGCTCTTTATATGATTTCAAAACTTGAAAAGCTCTAGCACATGATTTAATCCCTGCTTCCCTCTGCGAAGGGCCTATCTTTTACTTTTATGTTGAGTCAGTAAACCTATTTCCCTCTATCTTAAGCAAGCAATTGAGTTGTTGTGAACCAATCATTTATGCTATGATTCAGTTGATCATGTCTTTTATACTTTCTTGTTTAGTACCAATTTTATCTGAATGAATATGACTTTGAAGTTATCAATGATTATGAGGAGATTGTCATGCTTCTAATATGAAAGCTTTGCTTAGAAGTACAATCCGTTAGTAGTTCTCTGACCAAGAACAAAGTTTGCCATCACCAATTATGATTTCTTATGCACCTTTACTTGTGATTTCTCTTTACTTATTTCAAGATGAGTTATATGAGGAAGTTGTTTACTAGAATGTCTTGTGTGAATGAATATGATGCTTCTTGTCCGTATTTTATTTATCGACTCTTCACTCCATAAACATGTGGTCTTGTTTATCGAGCTCAGTTTCGCTTGGGGACAAGCGAGGTCTAAGCTTGGGGGAGTTGATACGTCCAATTTGCATCACTATTTTGTATCATAATTTGCTGTTATTCATTGATATATTTCATATTGGGACACAATACTTATGTTATTTCATCTATTTTGCATGTTTCATCATCATTGGAGGATCAAGCACCGGAGCCAGGATTCTGCTGGAAAAAGCACCGTCAGAACGCAATATTTCGGAAGATCAACTGTGGAAGGGAATTTCACGTAAATTCCTATTTTTCCAGATGACGGAGGGAGCCAGAAGGGGAAGAAGAGAGGAGCCACTGTGGGCCCAGACCATAGGGCGGCGCGGCCCATGGCCTGGCCGCGCCACCCTGTGCTCTGGGGGCCCCACAGCCCCTTTCGCCTCCTTTTCTTCGCGTACTCCTTCGTCCCGAAAACCTAAGCCACAGAGAGGACCTCACGAAGGGTTACAGCCGCCTCTGCGGGGCGGAGAACACCAGAGAGAAAAGAGCTCTCCGGCGGGCAGGAATCCGCCGGGGAAATTCCCTCCCGGAGGGGGAAATCGACGCCATCGCCATCGTCATCGAGCGGGACATCATCTCCATCATCATCATCATCATCTCCACCATCTACACCGCCATCACCACCGCTGCACCTCGTCACCGCTGTAACAATTCGGGTTAAATCTTGATTGTTTGATAGGGGAAACTCTCCCGGTGTTATTCTATACTTGTTGTAGATGCTATTGAGTGAAACCATTGAACCAAGGTTTATGTTCAGATTGTTATTCATCATCATATCACCTCTGATTGTATTCCATATGATGTCTCGTGAGTAGTTCGTTTAGTTCTTGAGGACATGGGTGAAGTCTAAATGCTAGTAGTGAATTATGGTTGAGTAATATTCAATGTTATGATATTTAAGTTGTGGTGTCATTCTTCTAGTGGTGTCGTGTGAACGTCGACTACACGACACTTCACCATTTATGGGCCTAGGGGAGTGCATCTTGTATTCGGTTGCTAATTGCGGGGTTGCCGGAGTGACAGAAACCTGAGCCCCCGTTAGTATATCGATGCAGGAGGGATCGCAGGATCTCAGAGTTTAAGGCTGTGGTTAGATTTATCTTAATTACTTTCTTGTAGTTGCGGATGCTTGCAAGGGGTATAATCACAAGTATGTATTAGTCCTAGGAAGGGCGGTGCATTAGCATAGGTTCACCCACACAACACTTATCAAAACAATGAAGATTATTTAGCTACATGAAGCGAAAGCACTAGACTAAAATCCCCGTGTGTCCTCAGAACGTTTGGTCATTATAAGTAAACAAACCGGCTTGTCCTTTGTGCTAAAAAGGATTGGGCCACTCGCTGCAATTATTTCTCTCGCATTTTATTTACTTGTACTTTATTTATCTGCAATATCAAAACCCCCTGAATACTTGTCTGTGAGCATTTACAGTGAATCCTTCATCGAAACTGCTTATCAACACCTTCTGCTCCTCGTTGGGTTCGACACTCTTATTTATCGAAAGTACTACGATACACCCGTAGTAGATTTCCCAAATAGAAATTCAAGGGAGGATCTCTCCATAATGACTTATAGTAGCAAGCAGAAACAAAATCAGCACGTACAGTAAAAGTTTCCTTACCAATTCCACTTACCAATAGCGCTTCACTCCCCGGCAACGGCGCCAGAAAATAGTCTTGATGACCCACAAGTATAGGGGGTGTATCGTAGTACTTTCGATAAATAAGAGTGTCGAACCCAACGAGGAGCAGAAGGTGTTGACAAGCAGTTTCGATGAAGGATTCACTGTAAATGCTCACAGACAAGTATTCAGGGGGTTTTGATATTGCAGATAAATAAAGTACAAGTAAATAAAATGCGAGAGAAATAATTGCAGCGAGTGGCCCAATCCTTTTAGCACAAAGGACAAGCCGGTTTGTTTACTTATAATGACCAAACGTTCTTGAGGACACACGGGGATTTTAGTCTAGTGCTTTCGCTTCATACGGCTGATTAATCTTCATTGTTTTGATAAGTGTTGTGTGGGTGAACCTATGCTAATGCACCGCCCTTCCTAGGACTAATACATACTTGTGATTATACCCCTTGCAAGAGATCCTGCTATCCCTCCTGCACCGATATACTAACGGGGGTTTAGGTTGCTGTCACTCCGGCAACCCCACAATTAGCAAACGAATACAAGATGCACTCCCCTAGGCCCATAAAGGTGAAGTATCATGTAGTCGACGTTCACATGACACCACTAGAAGAGTAACACCACAACTTAAATATCATAACATTGAATACTACTCAACAATAATTCACTACTAACATCTAGACTTCACCCATGTCCTCAAGAACTAAACGAACTACTCACGAGACATCATATGGAACATGATCAGAGGTGATATGATGATGAATAACAATCTGAACATAAACCTTGGTTCAAAGGTTTCACTCAATAGCATCAATAACAAGTAGTAATCAACACCGGGAGAGTTTCCCCTATCAAACAATCAAGATCCAACCCAAATCGTTACAGCGGTGACGAGATGCAGCGGTGGTGATGGCGGTGTAGATGGTGGATGATGATGATGATGATGATGATGATGGACGATGATTTCCCCCTCCGATTTCCCCGGCGGATTCCTGGCCCTTTTCTCTCTGGTGTTTCTCCGCCCCGCAGAGGCGGCTCTGTCAATTCTCCGTAACTCCCTGGGGCTTAGGTTTTCGGGACGAAGAAGTACGCGAAGGAGAGGCGGCCAGAGGGGGCCGTGGGCCCCCTCCCCACAAGGCGGCGCGGCCAGGCCTGGGCCCGCGCCGGCCTATGGGGGGCCCATGGTGGCTCCTCCCGGCTCCTCCTTTTGGCTCCCTTCGTCTTCTGGAAAAATAGGATTTTCCGTATAAATTCCGTCAATTGTTGATCTTCAGAAATATGGTGTCCTGACGGTGCTTTTTCCAGCAGAATCCTGACTCCGGTGAATAATTCTCCAATGATCACGAAACATGCAAAATAGATGAAATAACATAAGTATCATCTCTAAATATGAAATATATCAATGAATAACAGCAAATTATGATATAAAATAGTGATGCAAAATGGACGTATCACCACCCTGGGGTGCCCCACTGGTCATCCCCAGGTGCTCCCAGGTGCCCCTTCGAAAAATAAGACTACCAGTATAATTTTTGTAAATTTTTGAGAACTTCGAAAAATGCACATTTCTGGGTGTTAAAGTAATTATTACTGCGCAGGAAAATGATTTCCAAAATCTTAAACAACTAAAGCATATTGCAAAACAAAAAGTGCTACAGCAAGTAAAACAAGTGGAGGAAGAAAGAAGGAAAGAAATGTTGTTTAGCTCTCTCATGCATTAAAATATATTTGTTAACAAGGTTGATCAAGTCTTGCTACCAAATAAATTTTATATGACATAAGAAGAAATAAACCTCAAATCAATCATGTTACCTTATATTGAATTGATATGGATCCAATCACAAGAGTTTGATATTCTTCTTTAGGCTCATATATAGGACAATCAAATGATCCCACCTTGATAGTTTTCAAATTACAAATTGTATTAACTCCATATACTTTATCAATCCTCTTGGGAAAATAGACAGTATGTTCCTTGTCATCAACATTGAAAGTTACTTTTCCTTTATTGCAATCAATAACAGCCCCTGCAGTATTAAGAAAGGGTCTTCCAAGAATAATGGACATATTATCATCTTCAGGCATTTCCAACACAACAAAATCAGTTAATATTAAGCAATTTTGAGTAACTTGAACAGGAACATCTTCACATACACCAACAGGAACAACAGTAGATTTATCAGCCATTTGCAAAGATATATCAGTTGGTATCAACTTATCTAAATCAAGTCTCTTGTAAAGAGAAAAAGGCATCACACTAACTCCTGCTCCCAAATCACATAGAGCAGTTCTAACATAATTATTCTTGATGGAACAAGGAATAGTCGGTATACCTGGGTCTCCAAGCTTCTTTGGAACCTTACCATTGAAAGAGTAATTAGCGAGCATAGTGGAAATCTCCTCATTAGGAATTTTCCTTTTGTTAGAGACAATATCTTTCATATACTTTGAATAAGGAGGCAATTTAATAGCATCAGTCAAAGGGATTTGCAAAAATAAAGGTTTCATCCAATCACAAAATTTATTATAATGTTCCTCCTCCTTTGATTTCAGTTTCTTAGCAGGAAAAGGCATTTGCTTTTGAACCCAAGGTTCTCTTTCATTACCATGTTTCTTTGTAATAAAATCTTCTTTAGTATACTTTTTATTTTTAGCATGCTTTTCAGGTTCTTTTTCAATTTCTTCTTTATCAGGAGTATCATTCTTATCATTATCTTCATCATGTTCATTACCACTTTCAGTTTCAGCATCAGAAATAGAAATACTATTAGGATCATTAACAGGTTCAGAGGATTCTACAACAGTTTTATGTTTCTTCTTCTTTTTCTTAGAAGGACTACTAGTTTCTTTAGTTCGTTGAGAATCTTGTTCAATTCTTTTGGGGTGCCCTTCAGGATATAGAGGATCCTGGGTAGAAACACCGCCTCTAGTTGTTACTTCATAAGCATGTTTCTCTTCATGAGTATTTTTTAACAAGTCATTTTGCACTTTAGTAAGTTGATCAATTTGAGTTTGAATCATATTAAAATGTTTAACAAGCATCTTAACATCATTGGAGGTTCTCTCCACAATATCATGCAATTTACCAATAGCTTGAGAATTTTCCATTAGATGATTCTCTACTCTCATATTAAAATTATTTTGCTTAACAATATAATTATCAAATTCATCTAAACATTGATCAGGAGGTTTTGAATACGGAATATCTCCTCTATCAAAGCGTTGAAGAGAATGTACCTCAATTGTGGATGAAGGGGGAATTATCTTACATAGGTCTTCTATAGGAGGCAAATTCTTCACATCTTCAGATTTAATACCTTTCTCCATAAGAGATTTCTTGGCTTCCCTCATATCTTCATCATTTAATTCAATCATACCCCTCTTCTTCAATATTGGTGTCGGGGTTGGTTCAGGTGTAGACCAATCATCATGATTTTTGCTTATCTTAGCCAATAATTCTTCAGCTTCGTCCGGAGTTCTTTTCCTGAAAACACAATCAGCACAACTATCCAGGTATGCCCTAGACTCAATGGTTAGTCCACTATAAAATATATCAAGTAAATCATGCTTTTCCAAATCATGTCCAGGCCGAGCTCTAATAAGAGAGCAAAATCTTGCCCAAGCTTCAGGCAATTTCTCTCCATCTTCTTGATCAAAACTATAAATTCTCTGCAGAGCAATATGTTGAGCACTAGCGGGAAAGTATTTTCGAAAGAAAACATCAAGCAAACAACTTGGACTATCAATAGAATCAGGAGGCAAATTATTATACCAAATCTTAGCATCATCCTTTAATGAGAAAGGGAAAATCTTAGCAACAAAATAAGTACGCATCTTAACATCATCAGAAAACAAGCTACTTAAAGTGGAAAGCTCATTCATATGTTCTACAACACTCTCTTTTTCAGTACCACAAAAAGGTGTTTTCTCAACAATAGATATATGAGATAAATCAAGAGAAAAGTCATAATCTTTATCCTTAATGTTTATAGGAGATGTGGCAAATTTAGGATCAGGAGACAGTTTATATCTAACAGCATGTTGTGCAATAAGCTTTTTAAGGTTACTTGTACTAGTAGTAGCATTGCATTTATCAATAAAATCATCATCAAGTTCCACATAATCTTCATCAAGATCATCAGTCTCAGGTGAATTAACAGGTGTAACAGTATTTTCATTAGGAGTTTCAGTATTTTCAATTTGTCTAGACCTAGCAATTGTAGCATCTAGAAAAGGACCTAATGAACCAGTATTATCAAGCACAGTAGAAGCATCATCAAAATTATCAGAGGAATTTTCAGATTCAGCAGAAGTACCAACACGTGAAGCTTGTGGTGGTGAAACAAGTTGACTTATCACAGATGGTGAATCAAGAGCAGCAGAGGTACTCAGAGTTGTACCTTTTCTTGTAGTGGATGGTAATATGGCGACTTTAGTATCGCGAGGTTTACCCATGATGGAGAATTTGCAGCGAACAATATCAATCCAAGTGAACTTGCAAATAAAGCTATGCTCCCCGGCAACGGCGCCAGAAAATAGTCTTGATGACCCACAAGTATAGGGGATCGCAACAGTCTTCGAGGGAAGTATTACCCAATTTATTGATTCGACACAAGGGGAGACAAAGAATACTTGTAAGCCTTAACAGCGGAGTTGTCAATTCAGCTGCACCTGGAAACAGTACGAAATAACGCAGCAGTGAAATAAAGACAGCAGTAGTGATTATAGTAAACAGCAGGATTAAAATACTGTAGGCACAGGGATGGATGAACGGGCGTTGCATGGATGAGAGAATTCATATAACAATCATGGTAGGGCATTTGCAGATAGTAATAAAGCGGTATCCAAGTACTAATCAATCCATAGGCATGTGTTCCGTATATAGTCGTACATGCTCGCAATGAGAAACTTGCACAACATCTTTTGTCCTACCAGCCGGTGGCAGCCGGGCCTCTAGGGAAACTACTGGAAATTAAGGTACTCCTTTTAATAGAGTACCGGAGCAAAGCATTAACACTCCGTGAACACATGTGATCCTCACATCACCGCCTTCCCCTCCGGTTGTCCCAATTTCTGTCACTTTGGGGCCTCGGGTTCCGGACAGCAACGTGTGTATACAACTTGCAGGTAAGATCATAAAACAACGCATATCATGATGAAATAATAACATGTTCAGATCTGAGATCATGGCACTCGGGCCCTAGTGACAAGCATTAAGCATAACAAGTTGCAACAATATCATAAAAGTAACATCTACGGATACTAGGCACCATGCCCTAACAATCTTGTGACTATTACATGATCAATCTCATCCAATCCCTACCATCCCCTTCAGCCTACAGCGGGGGAATTACTCACACATGGATGGGGGAAACATGGCTGGTCGATGGAGAGGCGTCGGTGGTGATGGCGGTGAAGATCCCCTCCAATTCCCCGTCCCGGCGGAGTGCCAGAACGGAGTTTCTGGTCCCGAGACGGAGTTTCGCGATGGCGGCGGCGTACTGGATGGTCTCTGGAAATATGGTCGAACCCCCTGGCGTTTTTAGGTCGAAAGGCATATGTAGTCGAAAGGAGAGCGTCGGGGGGCCGCCGAGGCGCCCAGACCATAGGGCGGCGCGCCCCCCTCCAGGCCGCGCCGGCCTGTGGTCTGGGGGCCACGGGCCCCCCTGGTTCGCCCTTTTGGCCCTTCATCTTCACGGTAAAAATAGGCCCATTGCGATTATTTCCGGGGTTTTTCCTGAAAGTCGAATTTCTGCACAAAAACGAGACACCAGTGCAATTCTGCTGAAAACAGCGTTAGTCCGTGTTAGTTGTATCCAAAATACACAAATTAGAGGCAAAACAATAGCAAAAGTGTTCGGGAAAGTAGATACGTTTTGGACGTATCACAGCGTCGCGAGGGAATATATAGGCGAAAGGGCGGCGCGAGGGGGTGCCCGAGGGGCCCACCCCATATGGCGGCGCGCCCCCCCTCTTGGCCACGCCCCTATGTGTGGAGGCCGTGGGCCTCCCTGGCTTGCCCTTCTGGCTCCGTGTGTCCCTCGGAAAAATAGGAGGTTTGGCTTTTGTTTCGTCGAATTCCGAGAATATTGCCCGAACAGCTTTTCTGGAACCAAAAACAGCAGAAAACAGGAACTGGCACTTCGGCATCTTGTTAATAGGTTAGTCCCGGAAAATGCATAAAAACATTATAAAGTATGAACAAAACATGTAGGTATTGTCATAAAACTAGCATGGAACATAAGAAATTATAGATATGTTGGAGACGTATCAAGGTGCTTCCCGATTGTGGCACTGTCAAGATCTTCTACGCGCTTTTGCAAGCGGCAAGTGATCGACTACATCCACCCCGAGATCTAATCTCGTTAAGCTTTGCGAATCTTCGAGGGTTAGTCTCATCATCTCCTCGTTGCTACCGTCTACTAGATTAGATCTTGGCTTGTGTTTCGTTCTTGCGGTAGGAAATTTTTTGTTTTCTATGCTACGAATCCCATCAGTGGTATCAGAGCCGTGTCTATGCATAGATTGGTTGCACGAGTAGAACACAATTGTTTTGTGGGCGTTGATGCTTTGTTGTCTTTAGTTCGTGTACTTTGCATCTTGCGGCATAGTGGGATGAAGCGGCTCGGGCTAACTTTACATGACCGTGTTCATGAGATTTGCTCCACGCTCGACATGCAACTTGTATTGCATAAGTGGCTTTGCGGGTGTCTGTCTCTCCCACTATAGTGAAGATCCAATTTACTCTTTCTATTGACAACAATAGTATCACCGTTGTGGTTCATGTTCGTAGGTAGATTGGATCTTACTCGAAAACCCTAAACCACGTAAAATATGCAAACCAAATTAGAGACGTCTAACTTGTTTTTGCAGGGTTTGGTGATGTGATATGGCCATGATGTGATGATGAATATGTATGAGATGATCATTATTGTATTGTGGCAACCGGCAGGAGCCTTATGGTTGTCTTTAAATTTCATGTTGAGTATTATTTCAAAGTAGTTGTAATAGTTGCTACATGGAGGACAATCATGAAGACGGCGCCATTGACCTTGACGCTACGCCGACGATGATGGAGATCATGCCCGTTGATGATGGAGGATCATGTCCATGCTTTGGAGATGAAGATCAAAGGCGCAAAGACAAAAGGGCCATATCATATCACATATGAACTGCATGTGATGTTGGGCCTCCAAGAGCAGAGGTTTGTAGAACAGCAGACAGTTTCCTTAAGTGAATCACCCAAGGTTTATCGAACTCAAGGAGGTAGAGGTCAAAGATAGTCCTCTCAAGCAACCCTGCAATTAAGATACAAGAAGTCTCTTGTGTCCCCAACACACCTAATACACTTGTCAGATGTATAGGTGCACTAGTTCGGCGAAGAGATAGTAAAACACAGGTGGTATAGATGGTGGTAATATTGCAGGAAGTAAAGATGCAGTAAAACAGTAAATAAGCGATGTTTGCAGTATTTGGAAACAAGGCCTAGGGATCATACTTTCACTAGTGGACACTCTCAACATTGATCACATAATAAATAAATAACTTCTCCTCACTTGTGCTACATACACTCTCTTGTTGGATAACAAACACCATTCATTGTGTAGGGCTACAAGAGCTCCCTCAAGCCGGAGTAAACAAGCGCCACAACATTCGGCATTCATATTTAAGTAACCTTAGAGCATAATAGATCTTTGCAATTTAGACCGAGTACTAACATAGCATACACACTGTCACCTTTACACTATGAAAGGGGGAATAGATCACATCAATACTATCATAGTAATAGTTAACTCCATAATCTACAAGAGATTACAATCATAACCTATGCCAAGTACTACATGATGCACACACTGTCACCATTACATCATGAAGGAGGAATAGACTACTTTAATAACATCACTAGAGTAACACATAGACTAATAGCGATACAAAGCTCATCATATGGATCTCAATCATGCAAGGCAATTCATGAGATCATTGTATTGAGGTACATGAGAGAGAGATTAACCACATAGCTACCGGTAGAGCCCTTAGCCTCGAGGGAGAACTACTCCCTCCTCATCATGGGAGACAGCAACGGCGATGAAGATGGCGGTGGTGTCGATGGAGATGGATTTCGGGGGCAATTCCCCGTCCCGGCGGCGTGCCGGAACAGAGACTTCTGTCCCCCGAACTTGACTTCGCGATGGCGGCGGCTGCGTAACTTTTCTCGTCCCGTGGCTTATCTTTTTAGGGTTTTCGGACGGAGGCTTTATATAGGCGGAAGGGCAGCCTCGGAGGGTCGGGGGCCACACCATGCCCCCCCTTGGCCGCGCCCTGTGGGGTGGGGCCCCCTGGCTCCCCTCTGGCCCCTCTCGGTGCTCTGGAAGCTTCGGGAAAAATAAGATACTAGGCGTTGATTTCGTCAATTCCGAGAATATTTCCTTTGTAGGATTTCTGGAACCAAAAACAGAAAACAGGAACTGGCACTTCGGCATCTTGTTAATAGGTTAGTTCCGGAAAATGCATCAAAACATCATAAAGTGTGAACAAAACATGTAGGTATTGTCATAAAACTAGCATGGAACATCCGAAATTATAGATACGTTTGAGACGTATCAAGCATCCCCAAGCTTAGTTCCTACTCGCCTCGAGTAGGTAAACGATAACAACAAATAATTTCTGAAGTGACATGCTACCAACATAACCTTGATCAACATTATTGTAAAGCATATGAGATGAATGGAGTGATTCAAAGCAATAGATTGCTAACAAAGAGATAATGACTAAACAACTGAATCATATAGCAAAACTTTTCATGAATAGTACTTTCAAGACAAGTATCAAAAAGACTTGCATAAGAGCTAACTCATAAAGCAATAGATTCAAAGTAGAATGCATTGAAGCAACACAAAGGATGATTAAGTTTCAGCAGTTGCTTGTAACATGTATATCTCATGGATAATTGTCAATATAGAGTAATATAACAAGTGCAATAGGTAAACATGTAAGAATCAATGCACACAGTTAACACAAGTGTTTGCTTCTAAGATAGAAAGAAGTAGGTAGACTGACTCAACATAAAGTAAAAGAATGGCCCTTCGCAGAGGGAAGCATGGATTACTATTTTTGTGCTAGAGCTTTTTATTTTGAAAACATAGAAACAATTTTGTCAACGGTAGTAATAATTCATATGTGTTATGCATAATACTTCCTACAAGTTGCAAGCCTCATGCATCGAATACCAATAGTGCCCGCACCTTGTCCTAATTAGCTTGGATTTACATGGATTATCATTGCATAACATATGTTTCAACCAAGTGTCACAAAGGGGTACCTCTATGCCGCCTGTACAAAGGTCCAAGGAGATAAATCGCATTTGATTTCTCGTTTTTGAATAATCTCAACTTAGGACATCCATACCGGGACAACATAGAAAACATATAATGGACTCCTCTTTAATGCATAAGCATTCAACAACAGATAATATTCTCATAAGAGATTGAGGATGAATGTCCAAACTGAAAACTTCCACCATGATACATGGCTTTGGTTAGCGGCCCAATGTTCTTCTCTAACATATGCATACTCAAACCATTTGATCATGATAAATCACCCTTACTTCAGACAAGACGAACATGCATAGCATCTCACATGATATCCAACAAAGGTAAAAAGTTGATGGCGTCCCCAGAAACATGGTTACCGCTCAACAAGCAACTTATAAGAACTAAGACACATAGCTACATATTCATCACCACAATAGTTTTTAAGCTATTTTCCCATGAGCTATATATTGCAAAGACAAAGGAATGAAATTTTAAAGGTAGCACTCAAGCAATTTACTTTGGAATGGCAGAGAAATACCATGTAGTAGGTAGGTATGGTGGACACAAATGGCATAGTTTTTGGCTCAAGGATTTGGATGCACGAGAAGAATTCCCTCTCAGTACAAGGCTTTGGCTAGCAAGGTTGTTTGAAGCAAACACAAGTATGAACAGGTACAACAAAACTTACACAAGAACATATTGCAAGCATTATAAGACTCTACACTGCCTTCCTTGTTGTTCAAACACTTTACCAGAAAATATCTAGACCTTAGAGAGACCAATCATGCAAACCAAATTTCAACAAGCTCTACGGTAGTTCTCCACTAATAGATTTAAACTACATGATGCAAGAGCTTAAACATGATCTATGAGAGCTCAAAACAATTGCCAAGTATCAAATTATTCAAGACAATATACCAATTACCACATGAAGCATTTTCTGTTTCCAACAAAATAACAATAAGTGAAGCGATCAACTTTCGCCATTGAACATTAAAAGTAAAAACGAAGAACACTAGTGTTCATATGAAAAAGCGGAGCGTGTCTCTCTCCCACACATGGATTGCTAGGATCCTATTTTATTCAGAGAATGAAAATAACAAAACTAAAATAAAAGCACACAGACGCTCCAAGTAAAGTACATAAGATGTGACGGAATAAAAATATAGTTTCACTAGAAGTGACCTGATAAGTTGTCGATGAAGAAGGGGATGCCTTGGGCATCCCCAAGCTTAGATGCTTGAGTCTTCTTGAAATATGCAGGGATGAATCACGGGGCATCCCCAAGCTTAGACTTTTCACTCTTCTTGATCATATTATATCATCCTCTTCTCTTGACCCTTGAAAACTTCCTCCACACCAAACTTAAAGCAAACTCATTAGAGGGTTAGTGCATAATCAAAATTCACATGTTCAGAGAGGACACAATCATTCTTAACACTTCTGGACATTGCACAAAGCTACTGAAAGTTAATGGAACAAAGAAATCCATTCAACATAGCAAAAGAGGCAATGCGAAATAAAAGGCAGAATCTGTCAAAACAGAACAGTCCGTAAAGACGAATTTTTCAGAGGCACTTAACTTGCTCAGATGGAAAAACTCAAAACTAATGAAAGTTGCGTACATATCTGAGGATCATGCATGATTTTTCGCTGATTTTTTTGATTCTTCTACAGAGAGAAGGACGCGAATTCGTGACAGACAGCAAATCTGTTTCTGCGCAGAAATCCAAATCTAGTATCAACCTTCTATTAGAGACTTTACTTGGCACAACAATGCATGAAAATAAAGATAAGGAGAGGTTGCTACAGTAGTAACAACTTCCAAGACACAACAAAACAGTAGTAAAAATAAAACCATGGGTTATCTCCCAAGAAGTGCTTTCTTTATAGCCATTAAGATGGGCTCAGTAATTTTAATGATGCTCGTAAGAAATAAGAGTTGAAGCAAAAGAGAACATCAAGAATCAAATTCAAAACACATTTAAGCCTAACCCACTTCCTATGAAAAGGAATCTTATACACAAATAAATTCATGAAGAACAAAGTGACAAGCATAGGAAGATAAAACACAAGTAACTTCAAAATTCTCAACATAAAGAGGGGAAACTTAATATTATTAAGATGCATATAACCATGTTTCCCTCTCTCATAATAACTTTCAGTAGCATCATGAACAAACTCAAAAATATAACTATCACATAAAACATTCTTGTCATGAGCCACATGCATAAAATTATTACTCTCCACATAAGCATAATCAATTTTATTAGTTGTAGTGGGAGCAAATTCAATAAAATAGCTATCATTATTATTCTCATCACCATAATCATCATATATAGGAGGCATATTGTAATCATAATTAATTTTCTCCTCAATAGTAGGTGGACTGAAAATATCATATTCATCATTGCAAACATCATATATAGGAGGTAAAGTATCATCAAAGTAAATTTTCTCCTCCATGCTTGGGGGACTAAAAATATCATGCTCCTCAAAACCAGCTTCCCCAAGCTTAAATTCTTCCATAGCTTTAGCAATAATGGTGTTCAAAGAGTTCATGCTAATAACATTGCTACAACTATTTTGCAAACAAAGTTCCATGGGTTTTTTAATTTTCTCTTCAAACACCTCATGTCCTAACTCAAGATAAATACTATAAAGATCTCTAATATTTTTGTTGTTTTCCATTAAGCCTAACTAGTGAAAATAAAAACAAGAAACAAAAAGATAAAATTGCAGGATCTAAAGGAGATACCTTCGAGCACTCACACACCGGCAACAGTGCTAGGAAATAGCTTAGTAGTCGGAGGATGTGAATACCTTTTACCTTACCTCCCCGGCAACGGCGCTAGAAAATAGCTTGATGTCTACGTGTGCTTCTATTCTTGTAGACAGTGTTGGGCCTCCAAGAGTAGAGGTTTGTAGAACAGCAGCAAGTTTCCCTTAAGTGAATCACCCAAGGTTTATCGAACTCAGGGAGGTAGAGGTCAAAGATAGTCCTCTCAAGCAACCATGCAATTAAGATACAAGAAGTCTCTTGTGTCCCCAACACACCTAATACACTTGTCAGATGTATAGGTGCACTAGTTCGGCGAAGAGATAGTAAAACACAGGTGGTATAGATGGTGGTAATATTGCAGAAAGTAAAGATGCAGTAAAACAGTAAATAAGCGATGTTTGCAGTATTTGGAAACAAGGCCTAGGGATCATACTTTCACTAGTGGACACTCTCAACATTGATCACATAATAAATAAATAACTTCTCCTCACTTGTGCTACATACACTCTCTTGTTGGATAACAAACACCATTCATTGTGTAGGGCTACAAGAGCTCCCTCAAGCCGGAGTTAACAAGCGCCACAACATTCGGCATTCATATTTAAGTAACCTTAGAGCATAATAGATCTTTGCAATTTAGACCGAGTACTAACATAGCATACACACTGTCACCTTTACACTATGAAAGGGGGAATAGATCACATCAATACTATCATAGTAATAGTTAACTCCATAATCTACAAGAGATTACAATCATAACCTATGCCAAGTACTACATGATGCACACACTGTCACCATTACATCATGAAGGAGGAATAGACTACTTTAATAACATCACTAGAGTAACACATAGACTAATAGCGATACAAAGCTCATCATATGGATCTCAATCATGCAAGGCAATTCATGAGATCATTGTATTGAGGTACATGAGAGAGAGATTAACCACATAGCTACCGGTAGAGCCCTTAGCCTCGAGGGAGAACTACTCCCTCCTCATCATGGGAGACATCAACGACGATGAAGATGGCGGTGGTGTCGATGGAGATGGATTCCGGGGGCAATTCCCTGTCCCGGTGACGTGCCGGAACAGAGACTTCTGTCCCCCGAACTTGACTTCGCGATGGCGGCGGCTGCGTAACTTTTCTCGTCCTGTGGCTTATGTTTTTAGGGTTTTCGAGACGGAGGCTTTATATAGGCGGAAGGGCAGCCTCGGGGAATCCTGGTGGAGCCACACCATGGGGGCGCCCCCTTGGCCGTCCGCCTTGTGGTGTGGGGCCCCTGGCTCCCCTCTGGACCCTTCGGTGCTCGGAAGCTTCGGGAAAAATAAGATACTGGGCGTTGATTTCGTCCACCCGAGAATATTTCCTTTGTAGGATTTCTGAACCAAAAACAAAACAGGAACCGGCACTTCGGCATCTTGTTAATAGGTTAGTTCTGGAAAATGCATCAAAACATCATAAAGTGTGAACAAAACATGTAGGTATTGTCATAAAACTAGCATGGAACATCAGAAATTATAGATACGTTGGAGACGTATCATATCACATATGAATTGCATGTGATGTTAATCCTTTTATGCATCTTATATTGCTTAGATCGTGACGGTAGCATTATAAGATGATCCCTCTCACTAAATATCAAGATAATAAAGTGTTCATCCTTAGTATGCACCGTTGCTAAGACTTGTCGTTTCGAAGCATCACGTGATGATCGGGTGTGATAGATTCTACATGTGCATACAACGGGTACAAGCCAGTTTTGTACACGCGGGTACTAAGGTTGCCTTGACGAGCCTAGCATGTACAGACATGGTCTCGGAACACGAGATACCGAAAGGTAGAGCATGAGTCATATGATTGATATGATGAACACTTTGAGTGTTCACCATTGAAATTAGATCATGGCGTCCCCATCAATCAATTTTAACCAGTTCCTAGAGAAAGAAAAGCTTAAAAGCAATGGTAGCAACTTCACCGACTGGTTCCGTCATGTGAGGATTTTCCTCAATGGCGGAAATCTGCAATATGTGCGAGGAAGAAAAGAATGTTTTCGACTCGGGCTAAAGTGTACTCTCAAGTTCAGTGTGCCATCCTGTGCAGCCTAGAGGCAGAGCTCCAAAAGCGTTTTGAGCACCACGACCCTTGTGAGATGATCCGTGAGCTCAAAGTTATCTTTGAAACTCATGCGGCCGTGGAGAGCTATGAGGCCTCGAAGCAGTTCTTTGGCTGCATGATGGAAGAGGGCAGCTCCGTTAGTGAGCACGTGTTCGCTATGTCCGGACACGCGAGGAAGCTCAGTGACTTGGGGATTGTGATCCCTAACCAGCTGGGTATTCATCGTGTTCTCCAATCACTGCCACCAAGTTACAAGAACTTTGTGATGAACTACAATATGCAGAACATGAACAAGGAGTTACCTGAACTCTTCTCCATGCTGAAATCTGCTGAGGTTGAGATACAGAAAGAGCACCAAGTGTTGATGGTCAACAAGACCACCAGTTTCAAGAAGCAAGGCAAACCTAAGAAGGGCAACTTCAAGAAGGGCGGCAAGAAAGCTGCCGCGCCTCCTGAGAAGCCTAAGGGTGGCCCTAAACCTGATACTGACTGCTATTACTGCAATGGGAAGGGGCACTGGAAGCGTAATTGCCCCAAGTACTTGGCTGATCTGAAGAGCGGCCTTGTCAAGAAGAAGAAAGGTATATCTGATATACATGTTATAGATGTTTATCTTACTGGTTCTCGTACTAGTGCCTGGGTATTTGATACTGGTTCGGTTGCTCATATTTGTAACTCGAAACAGGAACTACGGAATAAACGAAGCCTAGCGAGGGATGAAGTGACGATGCGCGTTGGAAATGGATCCAAGGTCGATGTGATCGCTGTCGGCACGCTCCCTCTACATCTACCTTCGGGATTAGTTTTAAACCTCAATAATTGTTATTTGGTACCTGCGTTGAGCATGAACATTATATCTTGATCTTGTTTAATGCAAGACGGTTATTCATTCAAGTCTGAGAATAATGGTTGTTCTATTTTTATGAATAATATCTTTTATGGTCATGCGCCTGAGAAGAATGGTTTATTTCTATTAAATCTCGATAGTAGTGATACACATGTTCATAACATTGATGCTAAGCGAATTAAATTGAATGATAATTCTACTTATATGTGGCACTGTCGTCTTGGTCATATTGGAGTGAAACGCATGAAGAAACTCCATTCCGATGGACTACTTGAGTCACTTGACTTTGAGTCACTTGATAGATGTGAAGCATGTCTAATGGGAAAAATGACTAAGACTCCATTCTCTGGTACAATGGAGCGAGCTACTGACTTATTGGAAATCATACATACCGATGTGTGCGGACCAATGAGTGTAGCCTCGCGCGGTGGTTATCGTTATGTTCTAACCTTCACAGATGATCTGAGTAGATATGGGTATATCTATTTCATGAAACATAAATCCGAAACTTTTGAGAAGTTTAAGGAATTCCAAAGTGAAGTAGAAAATCAACGTAACAAGAAGATTAAGTTTCTGCATTCTGATCGCGGAGGCGAATATCTGAGTTATGAGTTTGGCATGCATTTAAAGAAATGCGGAATACTTTCACAGTTGACACCGCCGGGAACACCACAGCGCAATGGTGTGTCCGAACGTCGTAATCGAACTCTCTTAGATATGGTTCATTCTATGATGTCTCTTACTGATTTGCCGTTATCGTTTTGGGGTTATGCATTAGAGACAGCTGCATTCACTTTAAATAGGGCACCATCTAAATCCGTTGCAACGACACCGTATGAATTGTGGTTTAATAAGAAACCTAAGCTGTCGTTCCTTAAAGTTTGGGGTTGCGAAGCCTATGTAAAAAAGTTACAACCGGACAAGCTAGAACCCAAAGCGGAGAAATGCGTCTTCATAGGATACCCTAAGGAAACTATAGGGTATACTTTCTATCACAGATCCGAAGGCAAAATCTTTGTTGCTAAAAACGGAACCTTTCTTGAGAAAGAATTTCTCACTAAAGAAGTGACTGGAAGAAAAGTAGAACTCGACGAGGTTACTGAACCTTCTCTCGTTGATCAGAGTAGCGCAGTACCGGAAGATGTTCCTGTGCCGCCCGCACCGATAACAGAGGAAGCTAATGATAATGATCATGAAACTTCGAGCGAGGTAGCTACTGAACCTCGCAGATCGACAAGGGAACGTACCACTCCTGATTGGTATGATCCTTGTCTAAATGTCATGATTGTGGACAACAATGATGAGGACCCTGCGACGTATGAAGAAGCGATGATGAGCCCAGATTCCAACAAATGGCAAGAAGCCATGAAATCCGAAATGGGATCCATGTATGATAACAAAGTGTGGACTTTGGTAGACTTACCTGATAGCCGAAAGGCTGTCGAGAATAAATGGATCTTCAAGAGAAAAACAGATGCTGATGGTAATGTTACTGTCTATAAAGCTCGACTTGTCGCAAAGGGTTTCCGACAAATTCAAGGTGTTGACTACGATGAGACTTTCTCACCTGTAGCGAAGCTAAAGTCTGTGAGGATTTTGTTAGCAATAGCTGCATTTTTCGATTATGAGATTTGGCAGATGGATGTCAAAACGGCGTTCCTTAATGGTGACATTGAGGAAGAGTTGTATATGGTACAACCCAAAGGTTTTGTTGATCCTAAAAATGCTGACAAGGTATGCAAACTTCAGCGTTCCATTTATGGACTGAAGCAAGCATCCAGGAGTTGGAACCGACGCTTTGATAAGGTGATCAAAGACTTCGGGTTTATACAGTGTCATGGAGAGGCCTGTATTTACAAGAAAGTGAGTGGGAGCTCTGTAGCATTCCTGATATTATATGTAGATGACATATTATTAATTGGGAATGATATAGAACTATTAAGCAGTGTAAAAGGTTATTTGAATAATAGTTTTTCAATGAAAGACCTTGGTGAAGCATCATAAATATTAGGCATCAAGATTTATAGAGATAGATTATAGACGTCTAATAGTGCTATCACATGAGTACATATGTGTGACTATGATACTAAAACCCTAATCCAATGATCACTTGATCAATCAAATTAAAAAGAAAAAGAAATGAGAAAATTCAACACTCACTCACATATGGCTTAGGCCATTTTTACAAATCTTTGTTAGAGACCATTTTGGTTTGCACCATTAGTTGTAAATGGATACTAAACACTTATTAACACTTTTGGAATCAAAGAAACTCAAATCAAATCAAATTTGAATCAAATTTGAGCTCACATACAATTATGGTCATTGTGACAAAAGTTAACCTGATGCCCTCTTTGAGCCCTGTTTTGGAAGATTTCCAAACTAAACCTTGCCAATTCTTTGCACCTCATCCAAGACAACATCAACATGAACAACTTTTCCCAAAACCATCACCCCAAATTCTGTCTCAAATTCAAATGGTGCTCAAGCAAAGTGGAGACATGGAAGCATATGTAAGATCATATGCAATTAGAATTTTTGCAAACCATTCAATTTTGACCACCACCACCACCATTCTACTGCAAATAATATATGATTCAAACCCACCAAAAATTCATCAAAAATTCGAAAATAAATTTCTTGCGGCCATTTCATCGAACACTTGGTGTCAAAATCTGCCAACTCCACCACATTGCAAAACCCAGTGGTTCTTGGCCTCCCTCTTCAACCCTAGGTCACCACTAGTACCTCACGACCTCCAACTTTGCCATGCACTGAGACAAGGTTTAGTACAAGAGTTCATCATCAACCAAAACCATGTCATGCCGTGGCATGGCATGACCTCACCATGCCATCTCTCTCCCTGGCTCTCCAGCATGCACCACCGTGTCACCACGCTTCCTCACACTCCCTGAGCCACCTCGACACGGCCCTCGACAAATTCGTGCACCGCACACACCAGACAAGCGCGCCCAGACGCGCCCAGACACGTGCACGCGCCAGACGAGCATGCGCACGCTCCAGGACGCCCGGCCACGTCGACCCCGATCGACTCCGTTGACCTTAGCCCTTGCCTGCGCCAAAGCTCCACGACGTCAGCGCACCGCCCGGACACCGCCATTGGCCCGCGGGAACGCCGTGCACGACGCCCTTCGCCGACCGTCCGCCACGGTACCGGCGCTCCCGTCATGCGCACGAGCTCCCCTGCCTCGTTTTCCCCACAATCAGGCCCTGCGTCACCGCTAGAGCCTCGCCTACCCGCGCGCGTCATCACCAGTGGCCAAGCACCCCTGTAGCAGCGTCGCCATGGCCGACCCCATCGCCCGAGCCGTAGCACCTCTCACCGCTATAAAAAGGGCAGCTCCCCTCTCGTTTTCATCACGCCACCAGCCTCCCCTCTCATCACAACATCTCCTCGAACCCTCTCTGCTCAACATTGCTCACCACCGCCCTCCAATTTCTTCACCGGAGCCCGTGACGCCGCCGCGGAAGGAGGAGACGCCAGAAGCGACCCCTGGAGCCGCCGTTTGTTCGAGGAGGCTCGCCGTCGTCGACAAGGCCGCCCAGCCCTCTCGCGACCCCGCCGCGCCGCCGTGCCTTCGACCCACTAGCCTCGCCGCGCCGTGGCCGTTCTCGCCGGAGACGACGACCAACCGCCGCTCGATCGCCATCCTAATCGTGCGGCTCGCCTCGCGCGTCCGTTTGGGGTTAAGACCCAACGACGCGTGGCCCCCACGCTGTCAGCAGCCCGCTCACGCGAGTTGCACTGGGCCGGCCCATCTCTTTTCCCTGTGCAGCCCGTTAACGTTTCCCGCCGGCCCTTTTAATTCAAATATCAATTTTCGAATTTTGTGAATTACTCTCAGATGCTGTTTTCAAATTTAAATAAATAAAATCCACCAAACCAAATTTGACAAATTTTATATATTTGGAAACCTTGTTAAATTATCTACAAAACTACACTGGTCCCAACTTTAGATTATTTGTAGAATAAATGTGATAAAAATAACAAGGCAGGGCCTTTTGCAACTTCAAACAATTATTAAAAATCAACCAAAAATGCTTTTGAGTTGATTCCAACTCTCAAAAATCACATTTCATATTGTCTATCTGAATATGTAAAAATATGACATAGTTGTTTGTATGATCATGGCTTGTTTAAAAATTGGCCCTATGGCTATTTAAAGTACTTTGTAAATGAGCAAAATTTCTTATTAAATGTGTATGAGAGCTTCTCTCTCATTTAAATCTTGTCTCAACTAGTTCAACATGAGGTAGAGACCATGGTCAATTAAAACTCATATTGAATTAGTTGATGATGTTAAATCATTACCATGTGTTATAAAATGCATGAGGTGCATCACCTCATTTAAATCATTTTCCCAAGTGATAATTATGAAGAGGTTGACCTTGTTCAACCTAGGTCATATATTATTATTTGAGGAAATTAAATTTTAACAAGATTCAATGAGAGGAAATTATTTCTCTCAAGAATTGAATAGAAGCACTAAGTAATATTTGTAATGAGAGGAAATTATTTTTCTTAAGAATACAACAAAGTCAACCAACCTAGCTAATAAGCATGTTGTGATGCTAGCTTAGCTTGTGTGATTCATGTGTGTGTTTAGCCTAGTACTTGGATTTTGTTTGGTGATTGTGTGTATCGTATTCGTTTTTAGACGCTAGTACCGAGGAATACCAAGAGGAGGAGGAGGTCTACTTCCAAGGAGAGGAAGACCACTTTGACCAGTACACCAATCAAGGCAAGCTAATATTCTTGCAAAGTGCAAAGCTCTACAAGAGCAAAGCACCCCCACCTTTTACTTTATGCTTAATAAGCCCATCCCAAGTTTTTACTACAAGCTTTTACTTACAAGTTTTACTACCTTTGTTTTATCAAAGTACTTTTTGATTCATGATTCACTTGGTCTAGAGTAGAACAATATCCTCAAAGTTAGCCTATGGCAATCAAAGCTAGTTAGCACCCCTCATGACTAGTGGCTAGTGCTAAATAACTAAAATTGACTACTCTAGATGGGAACATTGTGAAATGAAATGACTTTGAAGGATTTGAAGGTGAATATGACTTGACATGAATGACTTGATGAATTTGATAAAAACTGATGGTTGGGTTCGGATGCGATACCATTCCAATTTACAAGTACCCCCACAATACCTGATTATGGGTAGGGTCTAACTAGAAGTTTATATATCTTAGTATGGGTTCCCTCTAAACAAGCGTCATAGGGGTTATGCCAAGGGCTGCCTCCAAAGAAATATGAGATGATGTGAAATGACGTGAAATGAGGTGAATTGTCCGGCCCAAGCCCTGTGCAGTTCCCAGGTTGACGGTTTGTCTTCACTGGGAGGCCAAGCTCATGGGGAGAGGTGCCTATACTAGGGTGTGTAAGTGAAAGGTTAGGGTTGATGATCCGCGTACTGAGTTACGATTATTCAGGGTTATCCCTGACGGATGTAATCAAATGTTGTGGCACAAGTGTGCAACCTCTGCAGAGTGTAAAACTATTCGAATAGCCGTGTCCACGGTTACGGACGATTGGAAAGGCCATACTGTTCCGTCATCAGATCTTTTCTTGAAAATGAAGTGTTGAATTGAAATGGTGACTTGAATTTGAAACACTGAGTTGTGGGAATGACACTTATGTTCCCACTTGAGTTAGTTAAGCATATGAAGAGTCTTTTACGAAATGCTTATGAACTAAAATTGGCTTTATGCAAATAAACCTAGAGCTTAGCATCCCCTTAATAAAATTGATAGTAATTACAATAGTATTAGTTTGCGAGTACTTTAAAGTACTCACGGCTGTGTCCCTGGCTATTCAAATGGCCGAATATGAAGAGGAGCAGCAATATGAAGATGACGGCCAGCAGGACGTCTACAACAACTAGGAGTCGCCTAACGTCAAGCGTTGGCCTGTGGAACTAGATAGTCCACTCCTATTACGCTTCCGCTACTATGTTGTTCGTTGATCAATAGATCAACTATTTGTGTAATATTGGATCATGTGATCCCCTTTTGTAAGACAATGATGGTTTGTAATGAATGATGACTTATGATATCAACTGTTATGTCTCGCAACAACAATATTCCTGGGATTGCGATGGATGACATAATAGGCATCCGGACTTAAAAATCCGGGTGTTGACAAGTTGGTATCAGAGCCATTGTTTGACCTTAGGAGACCCTAGTTTAGAATGGACGTCTGAAAAACTTAGTTTCAAAAACAAATGAAGTGAATATTTCTGAAAAACTTATTCACTTTCTCCTCTTTGAGACCTTTTCAAAAATGATAAGTCATGCTCTTCCTTATAAATATACCTAAAATTTTGCCACACTTGTTCACATCTCTAACTTACTTATCCATTTCACTTTCAGATGGAAGCCCAACACCAAGTTTTAGCCTGGGAATGGTGGGAACTTGATCTTCGAGCATGACCTCGACTCCCTGTCGGATTCCTTGGCCGCCCACACCCCGAGTTTCACGGGATTCGAGGTCAACGACCAGCCGGAGGGGAACTGCAGTGGATTATCACCGCTGACTTGAGGGGCAAGATGGAGCCTCCTACTTCTGAGAGGATCCTCTTTTCCTTCAGGGAAAGCAGCTGGATGGACGGACTCGCTCGTGCTCTTCAGGAAGCACTTGCTCGTCTGTGCGGACAGAATGCGGAAGCAATACTCGCGTCTCGCTTTGCTCACCTCGCAGGCGTGACTCCTTTGGAGCACCCATGGACCTGCCGCTCCCCCCCAGTGAGGCACCGTGGATCACTAGACTTTATCTGTTCAGACCTGAAGGAGCTGGACAATGCGCGTGCTTACGCCATCCGTGACACATGGCATTGGCTCATCACGCCGATGCTATCAAGATGCTCGCCAAGGACCGCAAGTCACTCCGCCTGCAGCGTGCCAAGAAGGACGCTACCTTGCGCGCCTCCGCGCAAAGATACGCACCTTGGAGGTGACTGTCCGGACCCAGCAGGACCAGATCCAGGAGATGGAGGAGGAAGGAGATGACATTCAGGGAGGCGATGACTTCCTGAGTGACGACAACGACTTTGAGGAGGATGAGTTCACTGATGAGGAGGACTACGAGTTTCTGGATGCCGGAGAGGATGGGATCATTCCCATCGATGTGGATGAAGATGATGAGGAGTAGTTGCACTAGTCCACATGTGTAGGTGTGAGTTTGTATCCCGTCCGTTGTATCGTAGCATGAGAAAAATGGTTCTTAAAACCATTGGTATGGTGTGTTAGTTTGTAATATATGCTGAATGAATGAATGAATGTTTGTGTGTTATGTGCATCATCAAAATTCAAGTTTTAAATTTTTAAACTTACCCAAAACAAGCCATAGAAAATTCCCTCTTATCTCATGATCTATCTACCTGTTCAGATGGCCCCTCCGAACCGCAATCAAGATGCAATGATGCAATTGCTGCAAACATGGCCGACAGAGAAGATGAAAGGGCTGAAAGACAAGCCAACATAGCAGCACTGCAGCAGATCGCCAATCAGGGCCATGGAAACCATGATCATCCTGGATCTAAACTTAAGAATTTCCAAAACACCAACCCACCTGTCTTCAGTAAGACGGAAGAACCCTTAGATGCAGATGATTGGCTGCAAACCATGGAAAACAACTTGGAGGTAGCCGGAGTGGATGAAAATGAGAAGGTGTTGTTTGCTACGCACTACCTAGCCGGACCAGCAGAGCTTGGTGGACAAGCGCCCGTGCATTAAATGCCGGACAGATGATGACTTGGGCTGATTTCAAGCTCAAGTTCAGCAAGTACCACGTGCCACCAGGCTTGATCAAGAAGATGAGGGACGAGTTCCGTGAACTGAAGCAAGGACGGATGTCGGTGGTAGAATACCGCGACAGGTTCCTCACCCTGTCAAGGTACGCCCCCGATGAAACCGACACCACCGAGAAAAGAAAGGAGAGATTCCTCAACGGTCTGCACGATGAGATGCAGACAGTCTTAGTCAACATCCCCTTCGCTGACCTAGAAGCCCTCGTGGACTCTGCCATCCAGATGGAGGGCAAACTGCACCAAGCAAATGAGAACCGCAAACGCCGCATGATGCATCAAAGTGGGCCCAGCAATACCCCGAGGTATCGCCCAAGCTCAAGCGGTGGTTTTCCCCCAGAAACAACAAGCCCCAGCTGGATGTCCCCCGGTTTTCAGAACCGGAGTGGAGGAAACCCAAGGCCAGGAGGCCCCCACCACAACAACAACAACAGCAACTCCTATGTGCACCACAACAACAACTTCAACCGCGCTCCGCCGAGAGCCCCTGCCAACAACAACCCCAATAACTCCAACACAGCCCCGAGGACCGGGAGCAATGCTATCCCCGTCACTCCCAAGGACAAGGCCACCATCACATGTTATGAATGTGGCATAGTGGGACACTACTCCAATGAGTGCCCCAAAAGGCTAGCCAAGATCGCCGCCAACACCGCTGCACCTGCTCAGCAGCAACGCCGTGTCTCCACCGGCAAGAAGTTCACCCCCAACAACCCCAACAACCGCAACGGCCGCCTCTTTCACATGAGTGCGGAAGAAGCACAGGAAGCACCCGACGTCGTGCTGGGTATGTTTTCTGTTAACTCAATACCTGCAAGAGTGTTGTTTGATTCTGGAGCATCGCATTCATTTGTTACGGAAGATTTTGCATGCACAAGTAAGATTCAACCCATCAGTTTGAAACATGTCATGGTAGTTCAAATACCTGGATCAACAACCAAAGCTAGAAAAATTTGCAAAGATGTTCCTATCAGAATTCATGAAATAGATTTTTATGCAAATTTGATTGTTCTGGGAGCCAAAGGTTTGGAAGTAGTACTGGGTATGGACTGGATGTCCAAACACCATCATCATGACCAGTAGCACCGGAATACGTCTCTGAAAGACTGCCCAGAAAATTCACCTGCAACCAGAGTTTAGCCAAACCAACCTTGGATCAGATTAGGGTCGTTTGTCGATACCCTGATGTGTTTCCTGATGATCTACCCGGTATGCCCCCAGATGGGGATATCGAGTTAATCCCCGGAACAGGACCTATAGCCCAGAGAGCCTATAGCATGAACCCAACTGAGTTAGTGGAGTTGAAGAAGCAACTGGATGATATGCTAGCCAAAGGTCTGATTCGACCAGTTTTGTTTGTGGATAAAAGGACGGTGCCACTCGTTTATGTACGGATTACCGTAAGCTTAACGATGTCACCATCAAGAACAAATACCCCTTGCCAAAGATAGAAGACCTGTTTGACCAGTTGACCGGTGCCACCGTGTTCTCTAAGATTGATCTTAGGACTGGTTATCATCAGCTGAAGATCCGTGCGGATATCCCAAAGACTGCCTTCACCACCAGATATGGGTTGTATGAGTACAACGTCATGTCGTTTGGATTAACCAATGCCCCCGCTTACTTCATGAACCTCATGAATAAGATCTTCATGAACTTTTTGGATAAGTTTGTCGTTGTCTTCATCGACGACATCCTTATCTACTCCAAAACCGAGGAAGAACATGAGCAACATTTGGAGATCATCCTAGAAACCCTTAGGCAGCACAAGTTGTATGCCAAGTTCAGCAAGTGCGAGTTTTGGTTGAAGGAAGTAGGATTCCTGGGACATATCTTGTCTGCAGGAGGAATTGCTGTAGATCCCCCAAAATCAAAACCGTTGAAGAATGGAAAGCCCCAACCACACAGACCGAGGTCCGTGCATTTCTTGGATTAGCGGGATATTACCGCAGATTTGTTGAAGGATTTTCAAGCATCAAGGCCAATGACACAACTGTTGAAGAAGGACAAGAAGTTTGAATGGACTGATAAATGTGAAGAGAGCTTCCAAGCTTAGACTAACCACAGCCCCAATCCTAATCATGCCGGACATCACCAAGCCATTTGACGTCTATTGTGACGCATCCAAGATTGGTCTTGGGTGTGTGTTGATGCAGGAAGGCAAAGTGATATCTTATCTGTCCCCGCAGCTGAAGCAGCATGAGCAGAACTACCCAACCCATGACCTCGAACTTGCAGCCGTAGTGTTAGCTTTGAAAGTTTGGCGTCATTACCTCATGGGTAATCGATGCGAGATCTATTCGGATCACAAGAGCCTGAAGTATATCTTCACCCAGAAGGAACTGAACATGAGGCAAAGAAGATGGATAGAACTGATAAAGGATTATGACCTGGAAATTCACTACCACCCCGGCAAGGCCAATGTGGTAGCGGATGCTTTGAGTAGACAGCCGTGTCAGCTGAACTCCATGATAGCAGCAGAACAACCTAGCCTGCATGAAGAGTTTGAACAGTTTAGACTTGGCTAGTTAAGCGAAAGATCTAAGCTTGGGGGGAGTTGATACGTCCAATTTGCATCACTATTTTGTATCATAATTTGCTGTTATTCATTGATATATTTCATATTGGGACACAATACTTATGTTATTTCATCTATTTTGCATGTTTCATCATTATTGGAGGATCAAGCACCGGAGCCAGGATTCTGCTGGAAAAAGCACCGTCAGAACGCAATATTTCGGAAGATCAACTGTGGAAGGAAATTACACGTAAATTCCTATTTTTCCAGATGACGGAGGGAGCCAGAAGGGGGAGAAGAGGGGACCCAAGGTGGGCCCAGACCATAGGGCGGCGCGGCCCATGGCCTGGCCGCGCCACCCTGTGGTCTGGGGGGCCAACAGCCCCTCTCGCCTCCTTTTCTTCGCGTACTCCTTCGTCCCGAAAACCTAAGCCACAGAGGGAACCTCACGAAGAGTTACAGCTGCCTCTGCGGGGCGGAGGACACCAGAGAGAAAAGAGCTCTCCGGCGGGCAGGAATCCGCCGGGGAAATTCCCTCCCGGAGGGGGAAATCGACGCCATCGCCATCGTCATCGAGCTGGACATCATCTCCATCATCATCATCATCATCTCCACCATCTACACCGCCAACACCACCGCTGCACCTCGTCACCGCTGTAACAATTTGGGTTGGATCTTGATTGTTTGATAGGGGAAACTCTCCCGGCATTATTCTCTACTTGTTATTGATGCTATTGAGTGAAACCATTGAACCAAGGTTTATGTTCAGATTGTTATTCATCACCATATCACCTCTGATTGTATTCCATATGATGTCTCGTGAGTAGTTCGTTTAGTTCTTGAGGACATGGGTGAAGTCTAAATGCTAGTAGTGAATTATGGTTGAGTAATATTCAATGTTATGATATTTAAGTTGTGGTGTCATTCTTCTAGTGGTGTCGTGTGAACGTCGACTACACGACACTTCACCATTTATGGGCCTAGGGGAGTGCATCTTGTATTCGGTTGCTAATTGCGGGGTTGCCGGAGTGACAGAAACCTGAGCCCCCGTTAGTATATCGATGCAAGAGGGATCGCAGGATCTCAGAGTTTAAGGCTGTGGTTAGATTTATCTTAATTACTTTCTTGTAGTTGCGGATGCTTGCAAGGGGTATAATCACAAGTATGTATTAGTCCTAGGAAGGGCGGTGCATTAGCATAGGTTCACCCACACAACACTTATCAAAACAATGAAGATTATTTAGCTACATGAAGCGAAAGCACTAGACTAAAATCCCCGTGTGTCCTCAAGAACGTTTGGTCATTATAAGTAAACAAACCGGCTTGTCCTTTGTGCTAAAAAGGATTGGGCCACTCGCTGCAATTATTTCTCTCGCATTTTACTTACTCGTACTTTATTCATCTATTACATCAAAACCCCTTGAATACTTGTTTGTGAGCATTTACAGTGAATCCTTCATCGAAACTGCTGTCAACACCTTCTGCTCCTCGTTGGGATCGACATTCTTACTTATCGAAGATACTACGATACACCCCCTATACTTGTGGGTCATCAAGACTATTTTCTGGCGCCGTTGCCGGGGAGTGAAGCGCTATTGGTAAGTGGAATTGGTAAGGAAAACCTTTACTGTTTGTGCTGATTTTATTTCTGCCTGCTGCTATAAGTCATTATGGAGAGATCTTCTCTTCAATTTCTATTTGGGAAATCTACTACTACTGCAACGGTAGTGGATGAAGCGCCAGGTGAGGAAGTAGTACCATATAAAATACCTATGAAAATTATTGAACGTGTTATGGATAACCGCTATGAAGGGGATGGAACTGTTCATCCTGGTGATCATTTATTGTTTTTGCATGAATTATGCGGGTTATTCAAATGTGCAGGTATTGCTATGAATGAAGTTAGGAAGAAACTATTCACTATATCGCTGTCTGGTAAAGCGGCGCATTGGTATAAATTGCTGAAGAATGGTGATTCTATTGATTGGGAGGACATTGTGCCTTTATTTTATTCTAAATTCTATCCTCCAAGTGAAATTCACAAAGATCGGAACCGCATATATAATTTCTGGCCTCATGATGGAGAAAGTATTGCCCAAGCTTGGGGGAGATTGAAGTCTTTAATGCTCAAATGTCCCATTCATGAGCTTCCTGGTAATGTTATTATTGATAATTTCTATGCAAGACTTTCTTTTCAAGACAAGACCTTGCTGGATACTTCTTGTTCTGGATCATTTACACGCAACAAAGAAGAGTTTAAAAGGGACCTTCTTGATCGGATCCAAGAAAATACTGAAGGATGGGAGAACGACAAAGATAGAGAATCAGGTATAATTTATGATTATAAATGCATTGAAGCTTTTATGGATACTGATAAATTTCGTAATATGAGTGCTACATATGGTCTTGATTCCCAAGTTGTTGCAAATCTTTATAAAGCTTTTGCCTCTCATTATGAATTGCCTAAGAAGAATTTTGATAAGTATCATGAACCGTATAAAGATAAAGTTGATTCATCTGTAAACAAATGTGTAGTGATTGAAACTGTTGATAATGTTATTCCTGAAGCTTATATTGAAAAAACTCCTTTCCCTGCTAAAATGAAGGAGTACTCTGTCATATCTAGTGCGGTTCATAAAAGTGAAAAGAAACCTAAAGAACCTGAAGAACAAATTAAAATTGAACCTGCTGTTGCAATAGTTAAAGATCTTGTGACTGAAAATGTGGAGGATGGTCATATTATTTTCTGTGAAGATGCTTCTAATATTGTTTCACATCCTAATAAACCCAAACAAGTTAGTGTTCCTATGTTATCTGTTAAAATTGGTGATCATTGCTATTATGGTTTATGTGATATTGGTGCAAGTGTTAGTGCTATTCCTTATGAGCTTTACACGGAGATTATGCACGAAATTGATTCTTGTGAACTTGAAGATATTGATGTGGTTATTCAGCTGGCTAATAGAGAAACTATTTCTCCAATTGGTATTGTTCGAGATGTGGAAGTTCTATGTGGTAAGATTAAATATCCTGCTGACTTTTTGGTACTTGGTTCTGCTGCTAGTGATTATTGTCCTATCATTTTTGGTAGACCTTTTCTAAATACTTGTGGAGCTATTATAGATTGCAAGAAAGAGAAAATTTTGACTAGATTTGCTGGTGAACCTTATGAATTTAACTTTTCTAAATTCACTAAAACTCCTTATAAAGCTGACTTGCCTAGTAATGATTTTAAAATGGAGCAGTGTGCATCTATTGTTCTTGTTCCTAATAATCCTTTGCAGCAACATTTGGAGAATAGCGAAAGTGAAGCTTTTAGGAAAGAAAGAGATGAGCTTGAGGAAATTTTTCTTCGCCAACCTATTCTCAAGCATGATTTACCGGTGGAAGATTTGGGTACAACACCGCCACCAAAGGAAGATCCTGTTTTCGATTTAAAGCCTTTACCTGATAATCTTAAATATGCTCATATTGATGATAAGAAAATATATCCTGTTATTATTAGTTCTAAGCTTTCAGAGATTGAGGAAGAAAGGTTATTGGAAATATTGAAGAAACACCGAGGAGCTATTGGCTATACTCTTGATGATTTGAAAGGGATTTCTCCTTCTATTTGCCAACATGCTATTAATATGGAAGATGATGCAAAGCCTGTTGTTGAACATCAACGTCGTCTAATTCCGAAGATGAAAGAGGTGGTAAGGAACGAGGTATTAAAACTTCTTGAAGCTGGTATTATATATCCTATTGCTGATAGTAGATGGGTTAGTCCTGTGCATTGTGTTCCTAAGAAAGGAGGAATGACTGTTGTGCCTAATGATAATGATGAGCTTATTCCTCAAAGAATAGTTGTAGGGTATAGAATGTGCATTGATTTTCGAAAAGTTAATAAAGTTACTAAGAAAGATCATTACCCTTTACCCTTTATTGATCAAATGCTAGAAAGGTTATCTAAAAATACTCATTTTTGCTTTCTTGATGGATATTCTGGGTTTTCACAAATTGCTGTTAAAGCTAAAGATCAAGAGAAAACCACGTTTACTTGTCCTTATGGAACTTATGCTTATAGGCGTATGCCTTTTGGTTTATGTAATGCTCCTGCTACTTTTCAAAGATGCATGTCTGCTATTTTTCATGGTTTTTGCGAGAGTATTGTAGAGGTGTTCATGGATGATTTTTCTGTCTATGGGAATTCTTTTGATAATTGCTTGCGAAACCTCGATAAAGTTTTGCAGAGATGTGAAGAAACTAACCTTGTTCTTAATTGGGAGAAATGCCACTTTATGGTTAATGAAGGAATTGTATTGGGACATAAAATTTCCGAGAGAGGTATTGAAGTTGATAGAGCTAAAGTTGAAGCAATTGAGAAAATGCCCTATCCGAGGGATGTTAAAGGTATTCGTAGTGTTCTTGGTCATGCTGGGTTTTATAGGAGATTTATTAAAGATTTCTCTAAAATTTCAAAGCCTCTTACTAATCTTCTTCAAAAAGATGTACCTTTTGTTTTTGATGATGATTGTAAGGAAGCTTTTGAAACTCTAAAGAAAGCCTTAACAACTGCTCCTGTAGTCGAACCTCCTGATTGGAATTTGCCTTTTGAAATTATGTGTGATGCTAGTGATTTTGCTGTAGGCGCTGTTCTTGGACAGCGAGTAGATAAAAAATTAAATGTTATTCATTATGCTAGTAAGACTCTTGATGCTGCTCAAAGAAATTATGCTACAACTGAAAAGGAATTGTTAGCTGTAGTCTTTGCTTGTGACAAGTTTAGACCCTATATTGTTGATTCAAAAGTTACGATTCATACTGATCATGCTGCAATTAGATACCTTATGACGAAGAAAGATGCTAAGCCAAGGCTTATTAGATGGGTACTTCTTTTGCAAGAATTTGATTTACATATTATAGATAGGAAAGGTGCTGATAATCCTGTTGCTGATAATTTGTCTAGATTGGAAAATATTGCTTATGATCCTGTTCCTGTTAATGATAGTTTTCCAAATGAACAATTGGCTGTAATAAAGGTGAGCTCGCGAGAGAGCCCTTGGTATGCAGATTATGCTAACTTTATTGTTTCGAAGTATTTGCCTCCAACCTTTTCAGCTCAGCAAAGGAGGAAATTCTTTTATGACTTGAGGCATTATTTTTGGGATGACCCACACTTATATAAAGAAGGAGTAGATGGTATTATGCGAAGATGTGTTCCTGAATATGAACAACAGGAGATATTGAGTAAATGTCATGGTAGTGTTTATGGAGGACATCATGCTGGAGATAGAACCGCGCAAAAGGTTCTACAATCAGGTTTTTATTGGCCAACACTTTTCAAAGATGCAAGGAAGTTTATCTTATCTTGTGATGAATGTCAAAGAGTTGGTAATATCTCTAGACGCAATGAAATGCCTATGAATTATACTCTTGTTATTGAACCATTCGATTGTTGGGGATTCGACTTCATGGGTCCTTTCCCTTCTTCAGAAGGTAACACTCATATACTTGTCGCTGTTGATTATGTTACTAAATGGGTAGAAGCTATACCTACAAAGAGTGCTGATGGTGAGACCTCTATAAAAATGCTTGTAGATGTTATATTTCCTAGATTTGGAGTACCTAGATATATTATGACTGATGGAGGTTCTCATTTTATTCATGGAGGTTTTAGAAAAACTCTTGCTAAATATGGTATTAATCATAGAATTGCTTCCGCTTATCACCCTCAAACTAGTGGTCAAGTAGAATTATCAAATAGAGAGATTAAATCTATTTTGGGAAAGACTGTTAATAAATCTAGAAAGAATTGGGCTAGTAAATTGAAGGAAGCACTTTGGGCTTATAGAACTGCTTATAAAAATCCTATGGGAATGTCACCTTATAAAATGGTTTATGGAAAAGCTTGTCATTTACCTTTAGAACTAGAGCACAAAGCTTATTGGGCTGTTAGAGAACTAAATAAAGATCCGAAACTAGCCGGTAATAAAAGGTTGCTGCAATTAAGTTCTCTAGATGAATGGAGAAGTGAAGCTTATGAGAATGCTAAACTCTTTAAAGAAAAAGTTAAGAAGTGGCATGATAGAAGAATTATTAAAAGAGAATTTAATGTTGGGGATAAAGTCCTATTGTATCGGTCTCGTCTCAGATTCTTTGCAGGGAAATTACTCTCGAAATGGGAAGGACCATATGTTGTTGAGGAGGTGTATCGTTCAGGAGCAATTAAAATTAGCTCTCTCCAAGGCAATGCCACACAAGTGGTGAATGGACAAAGACTCAAGCATTATATCTCGGGTGATTCTTATAATGTTGATGTTGATATTATTCAAGTGGAAACACCGGAGGCTTTCATCAAAGGACAAATTGACAGTCCGCCAGAACTCGACTTTGAATAGGTAACAGTACAGGTAATAAAAAGTCCGCGTTTACCTTTCCGAACAATATTTTTGCTGTTTTTGGAAAATATGAAAAATTACGGAATCGAAACGGAGTGGAAAAGACGCGCGAGGGCCCGTCACCATAGGCCGGCGCGGGCCCCACCCTGGCCGCGCCGACCTATGGGGACAGCCCCTCGTCGTCCCTTTTCCACTCGTTTTCGGCCTGGAACCTTCCTTTTATCGTAAAAATATTTGCTATATAATCCCCCGGACCCCTGGAGGTCCGTATATCGTTTTCTCGTCGTGTTTTGTTTCGAGCTGTTTTCTGCCAGATTTGTTTTGATCTAGAAGCACCATGGTCTCCAACAACAAGGACAAGGGACCTTTGGAGGAAGATATTCAAGACCCGGAACTGAAGGAAGAAGACGCAAGTGAGGATGAGGAAGAAGTGGAGGAAGTTCCGCGAGTACACCAGCGTGCCACCATTGCAAGCATTGGCGTGATATCAAATCCATCCAACACCAAGAGGAGTGCACGAATCGCTACCGGAGGAGCAGTTCCACGTCGCTTCTTAGCTCCAAGGACATCTTCTCCAAGCAATTACAACCCTTACCGCAATCTAATCTACGATCGTCAAACTGAAAGGACCCCCAAGGTAGTGTTGCCAAGTGGTTGGGATATAGATCGTTCTAACATTGCAGGAGAGATGAAATCTGAAGCTGAAGGATGGGGAAACAACTCTAGGAGTTGGGACTCACCACCTGACATGATTATGAGCCGCGTTGAGCACAACTCGGAACTGATTCGCAACCTCACCTATGAGATTGAAGATTTAAAGGAGCTTGTTAAGAAGCTTGTCGAGAGGAATCCATCACCATCATCACCGAAGGAGTAATTCATCATCGGTATTGGCATCCCCTTGGTTTGTTCCAAGCTTGGGGGAGTGCCGCGGTATCACATCATCACCACCTTTATCTTTTATTATCAAGTAGTGTCATATCATGAGTAGGGAAGTTATCATATGGAATAGTATGCAATGTGGAAGTATCTCTCTTAGTTGGTTATCTATGTATCCGTTGGTGTGAGTTATCGTTATGGAATATTAATGAGAAGTCTTATCATTTACTTTTTGCACACCTTATTTTAGTTTGCAATCTCCATTATATGATTACTCTTGACATAAGTATTGATATCACTTTGGGAGCATCAAGTAAATCTATTTGGTTTTGGCAAACTTAGCATTGGTCAATAGCAACAACACCCTGATGTTTAAATAGAAGAGAGAAATACATTTAGATATATTACTCTATTATCTCTATGCTAATGAGTTTAGTATTCTGAAGTTAAAATTGCTTGTGCTTATGAGAAAGATGCATGATTGTTCTATCATATGTATATTTGTTTGTTTCCCTCAACCTTTATGCTTGCTATCAAACCTTGCTAGCCAAAGACCTGTATTGAGAGGGAATGCTTCTCATACATCCATAACCTTAGACCAAACCTATGCCAATTGTGTCCACCATACCTACCTACTACATGGTATTTTCTGCCATTCCAAGTAAATACTTCATGTGCTACCTTTAAATAATTCAAACTATACTACTCCTTATTTGTGTCAATGTTTTATAGCTCATGAGGAAGTATGTGGTGTTTTATCTTTCAATCTTGTTGGGCGGACTTTCACCAATGGACTAGTGGCACATCCGCTTATCCAATAATTTTGCAATAAGAGCTGGCAACGGGGTTCCCAGCCCCAATTAATAACTTTCATTAATAATTCTCTTCACATGTTTTGCCCTGATTTATCAGTAAGCAACTTAATTTTGCAATAGACACTCCTCCATGGTATGTGAATGTTGGAAGGCACCCGAGGATTCGGTTAGCCATGGATTGAGAAAGCCAAGGTTGGGGGGAGTGTCATCCTTAATAAAACTAAAATACATGTGTAAACAAAAGAGAAGGGGGATGATCTACCTTGCTGGTAGAGATGCCGTCCCTCATGGGAGCCGCTCTTGGAAGGTTCGTTTGGCAAGGGGGTTAGAGTGCCCGCTACCATTCGTTGACAACAACAAACACCGCTCAAAATCTTACTTTTATGCTCTTTATATGATTTCAAAACTTGAAAAGCTCTAGCACATGATTTAATCCCTGCTTCCCTCTGCGAAGGGCCTATCTTTTACTTTTATGTTGAGTCAGTAAACCTATTTCCCTCTATCTCAAGCAAGCAATTGAGTTGTTGTGAACCAACCATTTATGCTATGATTCAGTTAATCATGTCTTTTATACTTTCTTGTTTAGTACAAATTTTATCTGAATAAATATGACTTTGAAGTTATCAATGATTATGAGGAGATTGTTATGATTGAATATGAAAGCCCAGCTATAAATTCTAATATGAAAGCTTTGCTTAGAAGTACAATCCGTTAGTAGTTCTCTGACCAAGAACAAAGTTTGCCATCACCAACTATGATTTCTTATGCACCTTTACTTGTGATTTCTCTTTACTTATTTCAAGATGAGTTATATGAGGAAGTTGTTTACTAGAATGTCTTGTGTGAATGAATATGATGCTTCTTGTCCGTATTTTATTTATCGACTCTTCACTCCATAAACATGTGGTCTTGTTTATCGAGCTCAGTTTCGCTTGGGGACAAGCGAGGTCTAAGCTTGGGGGGAGTTGATACGTCCAATTTGCATCACTATTTTGTATCATAATTTGCTGTTATTCATTGATATATTTCATATTGGGACACAATACTTATGTTATTTCATCTATTTTGCATGTTTCATCATTATTGGAGGATCAAGCACCGGAGCCAGGATTCTGCTGGAAAAAGCACCGTCAGAACGCAATATTTCGGAAGATCAACTGTGGAAGGAAATTACACGTAAATTCCTATTTTTCCAGATGACGGAGGGAGCCAGAAGGGGGAGAAGAGGGGACCCAAGGTGGGCCCAGACCATAGGGCGGCGCGGCCCATGGCCTGGCCGCGCCACCTGTGGGTGGGGGGCCCACAGCCCCTCTCGCCTCCTTTTCTTCGCGTACTCCTTCGTCCCGAAAACCTAAGCCACAGAGGGAACCTCACGAAGAGTTACAGCCGCCTCTGCGGGGCGGAGGACACCAGAGAGAAAAGAGCTCTCCGGCGGGCAGGAATCCGCCGGGGAAATTCCCTCCCGGAGGGGAAATCGATGCCATCGCCATCGTCATCGAGCTGGACATCATCTCCATCATCATCATCATCATCTCCACCATCTACACCGCCAACACCACCGCTGCACCTCGTCACCGCTGTAACAATTTGGGTTGGATCTTGATTGTTTGATAGGGGAAACTCTCCCGGCATTATTCTCTACTTGTTATTGATGCTATTGAGTGAAACCATTGAACCAAGGTTTATGTTCAGATTGTTATTCATCACCATATCACCTCTGATTGTATTCCATATGATGTCTCGTGAGTAGTTCGTTTAGTTCTTGAGGACATGGGTGAAGTCTAAATGCTAGTAGTGAATTATGGTTGAGTAATATTCAATGTTATGATATTTAAGTTGTGGTGTCATTCTTCTAGTGGTGTCGTGTGAACGTCGACTACACGACACTTCACCATTTATGGGCCTAGGGGAGTGCATCTTGTATTCGGTTGCTAATTGCGGGGTTGCCGGAGTGACAGAAACCTGAGCCCCCGTTAGTATATCGATGCAAGAGGGATCGCAGGATCTCAGAGTTTAAGGCTGTGGTTAGATTTATCTTAATTACTTTCTTGTAGTTGCGGATGCTTGCAAGGGGTATAATCACAAGTATGTATTAGTCCTAGGAAGGGCGGTGCATTAGCATAGGTTCACCCACACAACACTTATCAAAACAATGAAGATTATTTAGCTACATGAAGCGAAAGCACTAGACTAAAATCCCCGTGTGTCCTCAAGAACGTTTGGTCATTATAAGTAAACAAACCGGCTTGTCCTTTGTGCTAAAAAGGATTGGGCCACTCGCTGCAATTATTTCTCTCGCATTTTACTTACTCGTACTTTATTCATCTATTACATCAAAACCCCTTGAATACTTGTTTGTGAGCATTTACAGTGAATCCTTCATCGAAACTGCTGTCAACACCTTCTGCTCCTCATTGGGATCGACATTCTTACTTATCGAAGATACTACGATACACCCCCTATACTTGTGGGTCATCACAACCCACCTTGATTAGCCAGATCAAAGAAGCCCAGAAAGGAAATGTCAGCATTGACGGAATCAAGAGCCAAATTGCTGCAGGAAAGGCACCGGGATTCACCGAAGATGAAGAAGGAGTACTTTGGTACAACGGTCGCCTATGTGTGCCGTCAGATTCAGAATTGAAGCAAGTCATACTGAAGGAGGCCCACGACACCCTATACTCTATCCACCCCGGAGGTACCAAGATGTACCAAGATTTGAAGGAACAATTTTGGTGGCATGGAATGAAGCGAGAAATCGGGAGCTACATCGCCAAGTGTGATATCTGTCAGAGAGTCAAGGCAGAACATCAACGACCCGCAGGACTGTTGCAACCCTTACAGATTCCGGAATGGAAGTGGGACTCAGTCGGAATGGACTTTATCACCGGACTGCCCAAATCTAGCAAAGGAAATGATTCTATTTGGGTAGTGGTCGATAGATTGACCAAGGTAGCCCATTTTATCCCCGTCAAGACCACCTATCAAGGCCCCAAGTTAGCTGAACTATACATCTCAAGAATAGTCGCCCTGCACGGAACCCCGAAGTCAATAGTGTCAGATAGAGGATCCCAATTCACCTCAAGATTCTGGCAGAAAGTACATGAAGGACTCGGAACCCGGCTGAATTTCAGCACCGCCTATCACCCGCAGACTGATGGACAGAAAGAGTCAACCAGATACTCGAGGACATGTTGAGAGCCTGTGTACTGGAATATGGATCCAAGTGGGAAGACTGCTTGCCTTATGCAGAATTCTCGTACAACAACAGTTACCAAGCCAGCTTACAGATGGCCCCCTTTGAAGCCCTGTACGGAAGGAAGTGCCGTACCCCTCTGAATTGGTCGGAAGTCGGAGAAAGCCAAGTCTTTGGACCAGATGTTCTTCGAGAAGCCGAAGAGAAGGTTCACAAGATCCGCGAGTACCTCAAGACTGCGCAATCAAGACAGAAGAGTTACGCCGACAAGAGACGCCGAGAGATGACCTTCGAGATCGGAGATTTCGTCTATCTCAAAGTGTCCCCTCTTAAAGGAATGCAGAGATTCCAGCTGAAAGGAAAGCTTGCGCCCCGATATGTCGGACCCTTCAAAGTTCTGAGTCGCCGAGGAGAAGTATCTTATCAACTGGAACTACCGGAAGAAATGGCGGCTGTGCACAATGTGTTTCACATCTCACTGCTCCGGAAATGCTTGAAGTACCGGAGAAGACAGAAGTGTTCAAGAATATCGATCACAAATCGGTGGATATCAATACGGACTTGACGTATCGCGAAGTGCCTATTCGCATCCTGGAAGAAGCATACAGAACCACCCGCACCAGGAGTATCAAGTTCCTGAAGATTCAGTGGAGCAACCACACTGAAGAAGAAGCCACCTGGGAGCGAGAAGAAGATATGACGAAGGAATACCCGGATCTCTTTAGTACCTAATTTTCTTTAAGATCTCGGGACGAGATCTTTTGTAAGGGGGAAGGGTTTGTAACATCCCAAAAATTTAATAAAAAGATAAAGAGAGTTTCCAAAATTCCAAAATTTAGAACCAACAAAAACTTTTTCATAACACAAGTGCTATGCATATACTCATATTTTATATTGGTGTTAAGTGTGCATTTTGCCATGATGATTGTTTGTGTGTGTGAACTATGGTACTAAAACCCTAATCCAATGATCACTTGATCAATCAAATAAAAGAAAAATAAAAGAAGAAAAGAAATGAGAAAAATTCAACACTCACTCACATATGGCTTAGGCCATTTTTACAAATACTTAACCTAGGCCATTTTGGTTTGCACCATTAGTTGTAAATGGATACTAAACACTTATTAACACTTTTGGAATCAAAGAAACTCAAATCAAATCAAATTTGAATCAAATTTGAGCTCACATACAATTATGGTCATTGTGACAAAAGTTAACCTGATGCCCTCTTTGAGCCCCTGTTTTGGAAGATTTCCAAACTAAACCTTGCCAATTCTTTGCACCTCATCCAAGACAACATCAAGATGAACAACTTTGCCCAAAACCATCACCCCAAATTCTGTCTCAAATTCAAATGGTGCTCAAGAAAAGTATAGACATGGAAGCATATGCAAGATCATATGCAATTTGAATTTTTGCAAAACCATTCAAACTTGACCACCACCACCAGCATTCTACTGCAAATAATGTATGATTCAAACCCACCAAAATTCATGCAAAAATTCGAAAATAAATTTCTTGCGGCCATTTCATCAAACACTTGGTGATCACAAATCTGCCAACTCCACACATTGCAAAACCCAGCAGTTCTTAGCCTCCCTCTTCAACCCTAGGTCACCACTAGTACCTCTCTGACCTCACTGAGCTTTGCCAAGTAGAAGAGACAAGGTTTGGTACAAGAGTTCATCATCATTTGACCAAAACCTTGCCATGTCGTGGCATGGCATGACCTCACCATGCCATCTCTCTCCCTGGCCCTCCCCAGCATGCACCACCGTGTCACCTAGCTTCCTCACTTCTCCCTGAGCCTGCTAGACACGGTCCTCGACAAATTCGTGCAACACACGCACTAGAACAGACGCGCCCAGACACGCCCAGAACGTGCACGCGCACGACAGAGCATGCACTGGCACGCTCCAGAACGTGCCCGGCCACGTCGTCACGCTATCGACTCCGTTGACCTCAGCCCTTGCACCCTGCACCACCAGCTCCGCGACGTCACCGCGCACCGCCCAGACACCACCATTGGCCCGCGGGAACGCCGTAGACGACGCCCACTTCGCCGACGTCCGCCGCAGTACCGGCTGCTCCCGTCATGTGCACGAGCTCACCTGTGCCTCGTTTTCCCCACAATCAGGCCCTGCGTCACCGCCAGAGCCTCGCCTACCCGCGCGCGTCATCGCCAGTGGCCAAGCACCCCTGTAGCAGCGTCGCCATGGCCGACCCCATCGCCCGAGCCGCGGCACCTCTCGCCTCTATAAAAAGGGCAGCTCCCCTCTCGTTTTCATCACGCCACCAGCCTCCCCTCTCATCACAACATCTCCTCGACCCCTCTTGATGTCTACGGGTGCTTCTATTCTTGTAGACAGTGTTGGGCCTCCAAGACTAGAGGTTTGTAGAACAGCAGCAAGTTTCCCTTAAGTGGATCACCCAAGGTTTATCGAACTCAGGGAGGAAGAGGTCAAAGATATCCCTCTCAAGCAACCCTGCAATCACAAAGCAAGAAGTCTCTTGTGTCTCCAACACACCAAATACACTTGTCAGATGTATAGGTGCATGATACGTCTCCAACGTATCGATAATTTCTTATGTTCCATGCTACTTTATTGATGATACCTACATGTTTTATGCACATTCTATGTCGTATTTACGCATTTTCTGGAACTAACCTATTAACAAGATGCCGAAGAGCCAGTTGCTGTTTTCTGCTGTTTTTGGTTTCAGAAATCCTAGTAACGAAATATTCTCGGAATTGGACGAAATCAACGCCCAGGGTCCTATTTTGCACGAAGCTTCCAGAAGACCGAAGAGGAGTCGAAGTGGGGCCACGAGGGGCCGCCACCATAGGGCGGCGCGGCCCAGGCCTTGGCCGCGCCGACCTGTCGTGTGGGGCCCTCGTGTGGCCCCCCACGTTGCCCTTCTGCCTACTTAAAGCCTCCGTCGCGAAAACCCCAGTACCGAGAGCCACGATACGGAAAACCTTCCAGAGACGCCGCCGCGAATCCCATCTCGGGGGATTCAGGAGATCGCCTCCGGCACCCTGCCGGAGAGGGGATTCATCTCCCGGAGGACTCTTCATCGCCATGATCGCCTCCGGAGTGATGAGTGAGTAGTTCACCCCTGGACTATGGGTCCATAGCAGTAGCTAGATGGTCGTCTTCTCCTAATTGTGCTTCATTGTTGGATCTTGTGAGTTGCCTAACATGATCAAGATCATCTATCTGTAATACTATATGTTGTGTTTGTCGGGATCCGATGGATAGAGAATACTATGTTATGGTGATTATCAATCTATTGTTTATGTGTTGTTTATGATCTTGCATGCTCTCCGTTATTAGTAGAGGCTCTGGCCAAGTTTTTACTCTTAACTCCAAGAGGGAGTATTTATGCTCGATAGTGGGTTCATGCCTTCATTGACACCTGGGACAGTGACAGAAAGTTCTAAGGTTGTGATGTGTTGTTGCCACTAGGGATAAAACATTGATTCTATGTCTAAGGATGTAGTTGTCGATTACATTACGCACCATACTTAATGCAATTGTCTGTTGCTTTGCAACTTAATACTGAATGGGGTTCGGATGATAACCTGAAGGTGGACTTTTTAGGCATAGATGCAGTTGGATGGCGGTCTATGTACTTTGTCGTAATGCCCGGATTAAATCTCACTATATTTATCATATCATGTATATGCATTGTTATGCCCTTCTCTATTTGTCAATTGCCCGACTGTAATTTGTTCACCCAACATGCTTTTATCTTATGGGAGAGACACCTCTAGTGAACTGTGGACCCCGGTCCTATTCTTTACATCGCATACAATCTACTGCAATACTTGTTTTACTTTTTCTTGCAAACAATCATCTTCCACACAATACGGTTAATCCTTTGTTACAGCAAGCCGGTGAGATTGACAACCTCACTGTTTCGTTGGGGCAAAGTACTTGGATTGTGTTGTGCAGGTTCCACGTTGGCGCCGGAATCCTGTTGTTGCGCCGCATCACATTTCGCCACCATCAACCTTCAACGTGCTTCTTGGCTCCTACTGGTTCGATTAAACCTTGGTTTCATACTAAGGGAAACTTGCTTCTATACGCATCATACCTTCCACTTGGGGTTCCCAACGGACGTGTGCATCTACACGTATCAAGCTAAATTTCTGGCGCGTTGCCGGGGAGATCAAGACACGCTGCAAGGGGAGTCTCCACTTCTCAATCTCTTTACTTTGTTTTTGTCTTACTTTATTTTATTTACTACTTTGTTTGCTGCATCTAAACAAAACACACAAAAATTAGTTGCTAGTTTTACTTTATTTACTGTCTTGCTCTCTATATCAAAAACACACACAAAAATTAGTTACTTGCATTTAGTTTACTTTTGTTATCATGTCTAGTCCTGTACTTGTTTTTATTTTTCACTAGTTAGGCTTAATGGAAAACAACAACAAAAATTAGAGATCTTTATGAACTTTATCTTGAATTAGGACATGATGTGTTTGAAGAGAAAATTAAAAAACCTATGGAACTTTATATGTATGCTAATGGCAATGTTATTACTATGAATGCTTTGAACACCATTGTTGCTAATGCTATGGAAAATTCTAAGCTTGGGGAAGCTGGTTGTGACATTTTTAGTCCCCCAAGCATGGAGGAGAAAATTTACTTGGATGATACTTTACCTCCTATATATGATGATTATGGTGATGAGAATAATTATGATAGCTATTTTATTGAATTTGCTCCCACTACAATTAATAAAATTGATTATGCTTATGTGGAGAGTAATAATTTTATGCATGTAGCTCATGACAAGAATGCTTTATGTGATAGTTATATTTTTGAGTTTGTTCATGATGCTACTGAAAGTTATTATGAGAGAGGGAAACATGGTTATATGCATCTTAATAATATTAAGTTTCCCCTCTTTATGTTGAGAATCTTGAAATTGCGCTTGTGTTGCTTTTCTATGCTTGCCACTTTGTTCTTCATGAATTTATTTGTGTACAAGATTCCTTTTCATAGGAAGTGGATTAGGCTTAAATGTGTTTTGAATTTGCTTCTTGATGCTCCTTTTGCTCCATGTTCTATTTTCATGAGAACATCATTAAAATTACTGAGCCCATCTTAATGGCTATAAAGAAAGCACTTCTTGGGAGATAACCCATGTTTTATTTTATTTATTGTATTGTTGAGTCTTGGAAGTTGTTTACTACTGTAGCAACCTCTCCTTATCATGTTTTTGTGCCAAGTAAAGTTTCTATGTTATAGTTGATGTTATATTTGGGATCGCTGCGCAGAAACAGCATTGCTGTCTGTCACGAATCTGGGCGCAAGTCTCTGTAGAAAATTCGAAAAAATATGCCAATTTACGAGCGTGATCCTCAGATATGTACGCAACTTTCATTAGTTTTGAGTTTTTCCATTTGAGCAAGTCTGGTGCCACTTTAAAATTCGTCTTTACGAACTGTTCTGTTTTTGACAGATTCTGCCTTTTATTTCGCATTGCCTCTTTTGCTATGTTGGATGAATTTCTTTGATCCATTAATGTCCAGTAGCTTTATGCAATGTCCAGAAGTGAAAATAATGTTTGTGTCACCTCTGAATATGTGAATTATTAATTGTGCACTAACCCTCTAATGAGTTTGCTTGAAGTTTGGTGTGAAGGAAGTTTTCAAGGGTCAAGAGAGGAGTATGATATACTATGATCAAGAGGAGTGAAAGCTCTAAGCTTGGGGATGCCCCCGTGGTTCACCCCTGCATATTTTAAGAAGACTCAAGCGTCTAAGCTTGGGGATGCCCAAGGCATCCCCTTCTTCATCGACAACATCATCAGGTTCCTCCCCTGAAACTATATTTTTATTCAGTCACATCTTGTGTTCTTTACTTGGAGCGTCGGTTTGTTTGTTTTTGTTTTTGTTTTTGTTTTTGTTTGAATAAAATGGATCCTAGAATTCACTTTGTGGGAGAGAGACACGCTCCGCTGTTGCATATGGACAAATATGTCCTTAGGCTTTACTCATAATATTCAAGGCGAAGTTTCTTCTTCGTTAAATTGTTATATGGTTGGAATTGGAAAATGCTACATGTAGTAATTCTAAAATGTCTTGGATAATGTGATACTTGGCAATTGTTGTGCTCATGTTTAAGCTCTTGCATCATATACTTTGCACCCATTAATGAAGAAATACATAGAGCTTGCTAAAATTTGGTTTGCATATTTGGTCTCTCTAAGGTCTAGATAATATCTAGTATTGAGTTTTGAACAACAAGGAAGACGGTGTAGAGTCTTATAATGTTTACAATATGTCTTTTATGTGAGTTTTGCTGCACCGGTTCATCCTTGAGTTTGCTTCAAATAACCTTGCTAGCCTAAGCCTTGTATCGAGAGGGAATACTTCTCATGCATCCAAAATCCTTGAGCCAACCACTATGCCATTTGTGTCCACCATACCTACCTACTACATGGTATTTCTCCGCCATTCCAAAGTAAATTGCTTGAGTGCTACCTTTAAAATTCCATCATTCACCTTTGCAATATATAGCTCATGGGACAAAATAGCCTTAAAAACTATCGTAGTATTGAATATGTACTTATGCACTTTATCTTTTATTAAGTTGCTTGTTGTGCGATAACCATGCTTCTGGGGAACGCCATCAACTATTGTTGAATATCATGTGAGTTGCTATGCATGTCCGTCTTGTCTGAAGGATCTATCACCTTAATGATTGGAGCATGCAAATTGTTAGAGAAGAACATTGGGCCGCTAACTAAAGCCATGAATCATGGTTGAAGTTTCAGTTTTGGACATATATCCTCAATCTCATATGAGAATAATAATTGTTGCTACATGCTTATGCATTTAAGAGGAGTCCATTATCTGTTGTCCATGTTGTCCCGGTATGGATGTCTAAGTTGAGAATAATCAAAAGCGAGAAATCCAAAATGCGAGCTTTCTCCTTAGACCTTTGTACAGGCGGCATGGAGGTACCCCTTTGTGACACTTGGTAGAAACATGGCATGCAAAGATCCGGTAGTCCAAGCTAAGTAGGACAAGGTGCGGGCACTATTAGTATACTATGCATGAGGCTTGCAACTTGTAAGATATAATTTACATAACTCATATGCTTTATTACTACCGTTGACAAAATTGTTTCATGTTTTCAAAATAAAAGCTCTAGCACAAATACAGCAATCGATGCTTTCCTCTTTGAAGGACCATTCTTTTACTTTTATTGTTGAGTCAGTTTACCTATCTCCCTCCACCTTAAGAAGCAAACACTTGTGTGAACTGTGCATTGATTCCTACATACTTGCATATTGCACTTGTTATACTACTTTATGTTGACAATATCCATGAGATATACATGTTATAAGTTGAAAGCAACCGCTGAAACTTAATCTTCCTTTGTGTTGCTTCAACACCTTTACTTTGATTTATTGCTTTATGAGTTAACTCTTATGCAAGACTTATTGATGCTTGTCTTGAAGTACTATTCATGAAAAGTCTTTGCTTTATGATTCAGTTGTTTACTCATGTCATTACCATTGTTTTGATCGCTGCATTCATTACATATGTTTACAAATAGTATGATCAAGATTATGATGGCATGTCACTTCAGAAATTATCTTTGTTATCGTTTTACCTGCTCGGGACGAGCAGAACTAAGCTTGGGGATGGTGATACGTCTCCAACGTATCGATAATTTCTTATGTTCCATGCTACTTTATTGATGATACCTACATGTTTTATGCACATTCTATGTCGTATTTACGCATTTTGGAACTAACCTATTAACAAGATGCCGAAGAGCCGTTCTTTGTTTTCTGCTGTTTTTGGTTTCAGAAATCCTAGTAACGAAATATTCTCGGAATTGGACGAAATCAACGCCCAGGGTCCTATTTTTGCACGAAGCTTCCAAGACCGAAGAGGAGTCGAAGTGGGGCCACGAGGGGCCGCCACCATAGGGCGGCGCGGCCCAGGCCTTGGCCGCGCCGACCTGTGGTGTGGGGCCCTCGTGTGGCCCCCCACGTTGCCCTTCCGCCTACTTAAAGCCTCCGTCGCGAAACCCCAGTGCGAGAGCCACGATACGGAAAACCTTCCAGACGCCGCCGCCGAATCCCATCTCGGGGGATTCAGGAGATCGCCTCCGGCACCCTGCCGGAGAGGGGATTCATCTCCCGGAGGACTCTTCGCCATGATCGCCTCCGGAGTGATGAGTGAGTAGTTCACCCCTGGACTATGGGTCCATAGCAGTACCTAGATGGTCGTCTTCTCCTAATTGTGCTTCATTGTTGGATCTTGTGAGCTGCCTAACATGATCAAGATCATCTATATGTAATACTATATGTTGTGTTTGTCGGGATCCGATGGATAGAGAATACTATGTTATGGTGATTATCAATCTATTGTTTATGTGTTGTTTATGATCTTGCATGCTCTCCGTTATTAGTAGAGGCTCTGGCCAAGTTTTTACTCTTAACTCCAAGAGGGAGTATTTATGCTCGATAGTGGGTTCATGCCTTCATTGACACCTGGGACAGTGACAGAAAGTTCTAAGGTTGTGATGTGTTGTTGCCACTAGGGATAAAACATTGATTCTATGTCTAAGGATGTAGTTGTCGATTACATTACGCACCATACTTAATGCAATTGTCTGTTGCTTTGCAACTTAATACTGAATGGGGTTCGGATGATAACCTGAAGGTGGACTTTTTAGGCATAGATGCAGTTGGATGGCGGTCTATGTACTTTGTCGTAATGCCCGGATTAAATCTCACTATATTTATCATATCATGTATATGCATTGTTATGCCCTTCTCTATTTGTCAATTGCCCGACTGTAATTTGTTCACCCAACATGCTTTTATCTTATGGGAGAGACACCTCTAGTGAACTGTGGACCCCGGTCCTATTCTTTACATCGCATACAATCTACTGCAATACTTGTTTTACTGTTTTCTTGCAAACAATCATCTTCCACACAATACGGTTAATCCTTTGTTACAGCAAGCCGGTGAGATTGACAACCTCACTGTTTCGTTGGGGCAAAGTACTTGGATTGTGTTGTGCAGGTTCCACGTTGGCGCCGGAATCCCTGTTGTTGCGCCGCATCACATTTCGCCACCATCAACCTTCAACGTGCTTCTTGGCTCCTACTGGTTCGATTAAACCTTGGTTTCATACTGAGGGAAACTTGCTTCTATACGCATCATACCTTCCACTTGGGGTTCCCAACGGACGTGTGCATCTACGCGTATCACTAGTTCGGCGAAGAGATAGTGAAATACAAGTAATATGGATGTATATGAGTGGTAATAGCAATCTGAATAAAATATGGCAGCGAGTAAACATGCAACAAAACAGTAAACAAACGGAGATTCGATGCTTGGAAGCAAGGCCTAGGGATCCTGCTTTCACTAGTGGACACTCTCAACAATGATCACATAATAGGACTACTCTACACCCTTTTGTTGGATGATGAACACCACTAATTGTGTAGGATTACACGAACCCTCAATGCCGGAGTTAACAAGCTCCACAATATTCGATATTCATATTTAAATAACCTTAGAGTGCAAGATAGATCAACACAATTACACCGAGAACTAACATAGCATGCACACTGTCACCATCACACTATGAAGGAGGCATAGATCACATCAATACTATCATAGCAATAGTTAACTTCATAATCTACAAGAGATTACAATCATAGCCTACGCCAAGTACTACACGATGCACACACTGTCACCATTACACCGTGCAGGAGGAATAGAGTACTTTAATAACATCACTAGAGTAGCACATAGATGATATTCAACTAGATCACATAAAGAGAGAGATGAACCACATAGCTACAGCGGAGCCCTCAGCCCCGGGGGTGAATTACTCCCTCCTCATCATGGAGACAGCGATGGCGGTGAAGAATGGCGGTGGAGACGGCGGTGGAGATTGTCCCCGGGGGCGATGTCCCCGCCGGAGTCTTTCTGGAGTTTCGTCAATCGGTGTCGAAGTTTTAGGTCACGACGGCTTAAATAGGCGAAGAGTCGGAGTCGGAAGAGTCCCGAGGGGCCCACCTCACAGGGTGGGGTGACCACCCTCCAGGCCGCGCCGGCCTATTGGGAGGAGGCCCTGGGCCTCCCCCTGGCTTGCCCTTCTGGCTCCGTGAGTCTTCCGACGAAATAGAATTTCTGTAATTTTTCTGGATTTTTCCGAGCACTTTGGTTTTTGGGCCTTTTCTGCAATAAACAGACATAATAAACAGAAACTGGCACTGTGGCATCTTGTTAATAGGTTAGTCCAATAAATGCCATAATATGATATAAAGTGCAAGCAAACCATGTAGGTATTGTCATAAAACAAGCATGGAACATCAGAAATTATAGATACGTTGGAGACGTATCAGCATCCCCAAGCTTAGTTCCTACTCGTCCTCGAGTAGGTAAACGATAAAAAGATAATTTCTGAAGTGACATGCTACCAACATAATCTTAATCATACTATTGTAAAGCATATGAGATGAATGCAGCGATTCGAAGCAATGTTAATGCAATGAGTAAACAATTGAATCATATAGCAAAGACTTTTCATGAATAGTACTTTCAAGACAAGCATCAATAAGTCTTGCATAAGAGTTAACTCATAAAGCAATAAATTCAAAGTAAAGGCATTGAAGCAACACAATGGAAGATTAAGTTTCAGCGGTTGCTTTCAACTTGTAACATGTATATCTCATGGACAGTTGTCAATGCAAAGCAATATAACCAGTGCAATATGCGAGTATGTAAGAATCAATGCACAGTTAACACAAGTGTTTGCTTCTTGAGATGGGAGGAAATAGGTAGACTGACTCAACATAAAAGTAGAAGAATGGCCCTTCGACGAGGGAAGCATCGATTGCTATATTTGTGCTAGAGCTTTTATTTTGAAAACATAAAGAGAGCATAAAAATAAAGTTTTGAGAGGTGTTTGTTGTTGTCAACGAATGGTAGCGGGTACTCTAACCCCCTTGCCAGACAAACCTTCAAAGAGCGGCTCCCATTTTATTTTATTTTTGGGTGGCACTCCTTCCAACCTTTCTTTCACAAACCATGGCTAACCGAATCCTCGGGTGCCTGCCAACAATCTCATACCATGAAGGAGTGCCTTTTTATTTTAGTTTTATTATGATGACACTCCTCCCCACCTTTGCTTTCTCAAGCCATGGCTAACCGAATCCTTCGGGTGCCGTCCAACAATCACATACCATGGAGGAGTGTCTATTTTTGTTAATTAATTTGGGACTGGGAATCCCATTGCCAGCTCTTTTTGCAAAATTATTGGATAAGCGGATGAAGCCACTAGTCCATTGGTGAAAGTTGCCCAACAAGATTGAAAGATAAACACCACATACTTCCTCATGAGCTATAAAACATTGACACAAATAAGAGGTAATAACTTTTGAATTGTTTAAAGGTAGCACTCAAGCAATTTACTTTGGAATGGCGGAGAAATACCATGTAGTAGGTAGGTATGGTGGACACAAATGGCATAGTGGTTGGCTCAAGGATTTGGATGCATGAGAAGTATTCCCTCTCGATACAAGGCTTAGGCTAGCAAGGTTATTCGAAACAAACACAAGGATGAACCGGTGCAGCAAAACTCACATAAAAGACATATTGTAAACATTATAAGACTTTACACCGTCTTCCTTGTTGTTCAACCCAATACTAGAAATTATCTAGACCTTAGAGAGACCAATTATGCAAACCAAATTTTAGCAAGCTCTATGTATTTCTTCATTAATAGGTGCAAAGTATATGATGCAAGAGCTTAAACATGAGCACAACAATTGCCAAGTATCAAATTATTCAAGACATTCTACCAATTACTACATGTAGCATTTCCCGTTTCCAACCATATAACAATTAACGAAGCAGTTTCAACCTTTGCCATGAAAATTAAAAGCTAAGAACACATGTGTTCATATGAACCAGCGGAGCATGTCTCTCTCCCAAGCAATCATTTATTCAAACAAAAACAAAAACAAAAGCACACAGACGCTCCAAGCAAAGTACATAAGATGTGGCCGAATAAAAATATAGTTTCAAGAGAAGGAACCTGATAATTTGTCGATGAAGAAGGGGATGCCTTGGGCATCCCCAAGCTTAGATGCTTGAGTCTTCTTGAAATATGCAGGGATGAACCACCAGGGCATCCCCAAGCTTAGACTTTTCACTCTTCTTGATCGTAGTATATCATCCTCCTCTCTTGACCCTTGAAAACTTCCTCCACACCAAACTCAAAACAACTCATTAGAGGGTTAGTGCATAATCAAAAACTCACATGTTCAGAGGTGACACAATCATTCTTAACACTTCTGGACATTGCTCAAAGCTACTGGAAGTCAATGGAACAAAGAAATCCATCCCACATAGCAAATGAGGCAATGCGAAATAAAAGGCAGAATCTGTCAAAACAGAACAGTCCGTAAAGACGAATTTTATTGAGGCACCAGACTTGCTCAAATGAAAATGCTCAAATTTAATGAAAGTTGCGTACATATATGAGGATCACTCACGTAAATTGGCATAATTGTCTGATTTACCTACAGAGAATTAGGCCCAGATTCGTGACAGCAAGAAATCTGTTTCTGCGCAGTAATCCAAATCTAGTATCAACCTTTCTATCAAAGACTTTACTTGGCACAACAATGCAATAAAAATAAGATAAGGAGAGGTTGCTACAGTAGTAACAACTTCCAAGACACAAATACAAAATAAAAGTACTGTAGCAAAATAAACACATGGGTTATCTCCCAAGAAGTTCTTTCTTTATAGCCATTAAGATGGGCTCAGCAGTTTTAATGATGCACTCGCAAGAAATAAGAGTTGAGGCAAAAGAGAGCATCAAGAAGCAAATTAAAAACACATTTAAGTCTAACCCACTTCCTATGCAAAGGAATCTTGTACACAAATGAATTCATGAAGAACAAAGTGACAAGCATAAGAGGATAAAACACGAGTAACTTCAAGATTCTCAACATAAAGAGGGGAAACTTAATATTATTAAGATGCCTATAACCATGTTTCCCTCTCTCATAATAACTTTCAGTAGCATCATTGATGAAATCCACAATATACCCGTCACTTAAAACATTCTTATCATGGTTCATGTGCATAGAAGTATCATTAATTTTGGCATAAGAAGAGTTCTTCTCATTAATAGTAATTGGAGCAAGATTATTATCAAGAATTTGAACATGGTAAACAAGTTGCATATTAAGGGAATTGTTTTTGGCAATCCAATCATAACTATGACAAGTTTCATAAGGATAATTATAACCTATATCATAGCATTCTTTATAATAATCATCAAAGGTCGGAGGCACAGTGTCATCATAAGAAATAGAATAGTTATCTTTCACAGTCGGTTTATCTGTGACCATACCATCATTGTTATTAGAAGGAGATGTATCAAACACATAATGATCAGTAGCAAAAGGATTTTCAAACACCCCTTCCCCAAGCTTAGAGCTTTCTATATCATTATGGGAGGAAGCATGGATAGCACTGATACTATGGCAATTATTATCATCATCATTTTCAGAATTAGTTTCCCAGAGATTTGCAATATCAAAAGTAGTGTGCTCATTCAAATCATGATCACTAATGTATGTAAAGGGCATAGGAAGATCATTGTATTCAGATTCATTATCATAATAATCATTAGGAGCAACATACTTACGGTTACCTAGCGTTATCTCATTCACGCGGGGATATGCCGTTACCTCTTTCTTTTTATTCTCCTTCTTCTTCTTCTTCTTCTTCTTCTTCTTCTTCTTCGTTCCCTTCTTCTTCTTCTTTTCCTTCTCCTCGTTCCCTTCTTTAGGAGGAAGAGGCTTGAAGGGTGGCTTGTCCGCATAACCTGATTTACTTTCAGAAACAATAGAAGAAACTTGGGAGGATCCCTCCTTTTCATTAATTAGTTGAAAACACACAGCGGTCCTATCATATTTTGGCAAGGTGTCATCTTCTAAAATATTTTGTATGTAAGTATTTGTATGGCTATTATCAATGCAATAAGAAAAACACCCATGCAGGACATCATCAATATCAAGATCACTCATATGTAACAAAGAGATTTTTCTTGAGAGCTCTTCACACCACAAAAATAAAGTAAGTTCATCATGCTGATTAGGAGTAATTTCATCATCACAATACAAATTTGCAGCACTCATTGGGTTCAAATTATCATTGGAGGAGCATTGAAAATTAAAATGACCCACTTCATGGCAAACTTCACAAATAAAAGGATAGAGGGCACAAACTTTTTTACCAAGATCATCTAGAGTCCTAGCCCACTTTCTAGTTTTTTCATTAATATGGTGGATACAATATTCATCTTCGATTTGATTAATTCCACAAGGTCTATGCATTCCACAAAAATTAACATGCTTATAGGAAATAGCATTCTTAGGAGTTTGAGCATGCTTATTGCAATTATTAACAACAATTTCATTTTTCATGCAAGCCTCTTTAAAAGGTTCATGATACTTATCAAAATTCTTCTTAGGCAATTCAAAATGAGAAGCAAAGGCTTTATAAAGATTTGCAATAACTTGAGAGTCAAGACCATAGGTAGCACTCATATTTCGAAATTCATCAGTATCCATAAAAGTTTCAATGCATTCATAATCATAATTTATACCTGACTCTTTACCTTTGTCGTTCTCCCAATCTTCAGCATTCTCCTGAATCCGATTAAGAAGGTCCCATTTAAACTCTTCTTTGTTGCGTGTGAATGATCCAGAACAAGTAGTATCCAGCAAGGTTTTATCCTGAAAAGAAAGTCTTGCATAGAAATTATCAATAATAACATTACCAGGAAGCTCATGATTGGGGCATTTGAGCATTAAGGACTTCAATCTCTCCCATGCTTGGGCAATACTCTCTCCATCATGAGGCCAGAAATTATATATACGGTTTCGATCTTTGTGAATTTCACTTGGAGGATAGAACTTAGAATAAAATAGAGGCACAATATCCTTCCAATCAAGAGAGCGCCCGTCCTTCAGCAGTTTATACCAATGCGCCGCTTTACCAGATAGCGACATAACAAATAATTTCTTCCTAACTTCATCCATTGAAATACCTGCACACTTGAATAACCCGCATAATTCATGCAAAAACAGTAAATGATCTTCAGGATGAATAGTTCCATCCCCTTCATAGCGGTTATCCATAACACGTTCAATAATTTTCATAGGTATCTTGTAAGGAATACTTTCAGTAGGTGGATTTAAAATGTCACAAGCATCATTAGAGTTATCGCATATGGGAGATAAAGTATTATCAGAGCAAATTTTCTCCCCTAAAGATGGGAGGCTAAAAAGATCACATAAACTAGCTTCCCCAAGCTTAGACTTCTCCATAGCATTAGCAGTAATTGCATTCATACTAATAACATTGCTACTAGCATGCAAATAAGGTTCCATAGGTTTTTTAATTTTCGCATCAAACAATTCTAAATCAGGAAAAAGATTAAAAAGCTCACTAAATTTTTTGTTGTTTTCCATTATGCCTAACTAGTGAAAATAAAAACAAGAAACAAAAAGATGCAATTGCAGGATCTAAAGGAAATAGCTTCGAGTACTTACAACGGCGCCGGAAAATAGCTTAGTAGCCGAGATCCGGAGTGTGAGTACCTTTTACCTTTCCTCCCCGGCAACGGCGCCAGAAAATAGCTTGATGTCTACGGGTGCTTCTATTCTTGTAGACAGTGTTGGGCCTCCAAGAGCAGAGGTTTGTAGAACAGCAGCAAGTTTCCCTTAAGTGGATCACCCAAGGTTTATCGAACTCAGGGAGGAAGAGGTCAAAGATATCCCTCTCAAGCAACCCTGCAATCACAAAGCAAGAAGTCTCTTGTGTCCCCAACACACCAAATACACTTGTCAGATGTATAGGTGCACTAGTTCGGCGAAGAGATAGTGAAATACAAGTAATATGGATGTATATGAGTGGTAATAGCAATCTGAATAAAATATGGCAGCGAGTAAACATGCAACAAAACAGTAAACAAACGGAGATTCGATGCTTGGAAGCAAGGCCTAGGGATCCTGCTTTCACTAGTGGACACTCTCAACAATGATCACATAATAGGACTACTCTACACCCTTTTGTTGGATGATGAACACCACTAATTGTGTAGGATTACACGAACCCTCAATGCCGGAGTTAACAAGCTCCACAATATTCGATATTCATATTTAAATAACCTTAGAGTGCAAGATAGATCAACACAATTACACCGAGAACTAACATAGCATGCACACTGTCACCATCACACTATGAAGGAGGCATAGATCACATCAATACTATCATAGCAATAGTTAACTTCATAATCTACAAGAGATTACAATCATAGCCTACGCCAAGTACTACACGATGCACACACTGTCACCATTACACCGTGCAGGAGGAATAGAGTACTTTAATAACATCACTAGAGTAGCACATAGATGATATTCAACTAGATCACATAAAGAGAGAGATGAACCACATAGCTACAGCGGAGCCCTCAGCCCCGGGGGTGAATTACTCCCTCCTCATCATGGAGACAGCGATGGCGGTGAAGATGGCGGCGGAGATGGCGGTGGAGATGACTCCGGGGGCAATTGCCCGTCCCGGGTGCCGGAACAGAGGCGGCGCCCCTGGAGTCTTTCTGGAGTTTCGTCAATCGGTGTCGAAGTTTTAGGTCACGACGGCTTAAATAGGCGAAGAGTCGGAGTCGGAAGAGTCCCGAGGGGCCCACCTCACAGGGTGGGGTGACCACCCTCCAGGCCGCGCCGGCCTATTGGGAGGAGGCCCTGGGCCTCCCCCTGGCTTGCCCTTCTGGCTCCGTGAGTCTTCCGACGAAATAGAATTTCTGTAATTTTTCTGGATTTTTCCGAGCACTTTGGTTTTTGGGCCTTTTCTGCAATAAACAGACATAATAAACAGAAACTGGCACTGTGGCATCTTGTTAATAGGTTAGTCCAATAAATGCCATAATATGATATAAAGTGCAAGCAAACCATGTAGGTATTGTCATAAAACAAGCATGGAACATCAGAAATTATAGATACGTTGGAGACGTATCACCTCTCTGCTAAACATTGCTCACCACCGCCCTCCAATTTCTTCACCGGAGCCCGTGACGCCGCCGCGGAAGGAGGAGACGCCAGAAGCCACCCCTGGAGCCGCCGTTTGTTCGAGGAGGCTTGCCGTCATCGACAAGGCCGCCGCAGCACCTCGCTGACCCTCGTCGTGCCGCCGGTAAGCCTTCGACCCCCTAGCCTCGCCGCGCCAGTGGCCTGTTCTCGTCGGAGACGACGGTGAACCTCGACCGCTCGATCGCCATCTAATCGTACGGCTCGCCTCGCGCGTACCGTTTCGCTGAGTTAAGACCCACTGACGCGTGGCCCCCACGCTGTCAGGCAGCCCGCTCACGCGAGACGTGCAGCTGGGCCGGCCCATCTCTTTTTCCCCTGTGCAGCCCGTAACGTTTCCCGCCGGCCCTTTTAATTCAAATATCAATTTCGAATTTCCTGAATTACTCATAGATGTTGTTTTCAAATTTAAATAAAACAAAATACACCAAACCAAATTTGAAAATTTTATATATTTGGAAACCTTGTTAAATTATCTACAAAACTGCACTGGTCCCAACTCTAGATTAGTTGTAGAATAAATATGACAAAAATAACAAGGCAGGGCCTTTTGGAACTTCAAATAATTATTAAAAATTAAATAAAAATACTTTTGAGTTGTTTCCAACTCTCAAAAATCATATTTCACTTTGTCTATCATAATATGTAATGATATGACATAGTTGTTTGTATGATCATGGCTTAGTTTAAAAATTGGCCCTATGGCTATTTATAGTTCATGAAAAGTATGCAAAATTATTTATGAAAATGTATGAGAGCTTCTCTCTCATTTAAATCTTATCTAAACTAGTTCAACATGAGGTAGATACCATGGTCAATTAAATCTCATATTGAATTAGTTGATGATATTAAATCATTACCATGTGTTATTAAAATGCATGAGGTGCATCACCTCATTTAAATCATTTTCCCAAGTGATAATTATGAAGAGGTTGACCTTGGTCAACCTAGGTCATATATTATTATTTGAGGAAATTAAATCTTAACAAGATTCAATGAGAGGAAATTATTTCTCTCAAGAATTAAATAGAAACCTAATTAATATTTGTAATGAGAGGAAATTATTTTTCTTAAGAATACAACAAAGTCAACCAACCTAATAAGCATGTTGTGATGCTAGCTTAGCTTGTGTGATTCATGTGTGTGCTTAGTCTAGTACTTAAGCTTTGTTTGGTGATTGTGTGTATCGTATTCGTTTTTAGACGCTAGTACCGAGGAATACCAAGAGGAGGAGGAGGTCTACCAAGGAGAGGAAGACCACTTTGACCAGTACACCAATCAAGGCAAGCTAATATTCTTGCAAAGTGCAAAGCTCTACAAGAGCAAAGCACCCCCACCTTTTACTTTATGCTTAATAAGCCCATCCCAAGTTTTTACTACAAGCTTTTACTTACAAGTTTTACTAATTTTGTTTTATCAAAGTACTTTTTGATTTATGATTCACTTGGTCTAGAGTAGAACAATATCCTCAAAGTTAGCCTATGGCAATCAAAGCTAGTTAGCACCCCTCATGACTAGTGGCTAGTGCTAAATAACTAAAATTGACTACTCTAGATGGGAACATTGTGAAATGAAATGACTTTGAAGGATTTGAAGGTAAATATGACTTGATGAATTTGATAAAACTGATGGTTGGGTTCGGATGCGATACCATTCCAATTTACAAGTACCCCCACAATACCTGATTATGGGTAGGGTCTAACTAGAAGTTTATACATCTTAGTATGGGTTCCCTCTAAACAAGCGTCATAGGGGTTATGCCAAGGGCTGCCTCCAAAGAAATATGAGATGATGTGAAATGACGTGAAATGAGGTGAATTGTCCGGCCCAAGCCCTGTGCAGTTCCCAGGCTGACGGTTTGTCTTCACTGGGAGGCCAAGCTCATGGGGAGAGGTGCCTATACTAGGATGTGTAAGTGAAAGGTTAGGGTTGATGATCCGCGTACTGAGTTACGATTATTCAGGGTTATCCCTGACGGATGTAATCAAATGTTGTGGCACAAGTGTGCAACCTCTGCAGAGTGTAAAACTATTCGAATAGCCGTGTCCACGGTTACGGACGTTTGAAAAGGCCATTTTGAAAATGAATGTTGAATTTAAATGGTGACTTGAATTTGAAACACAACTGAGTTGTGGGAATGACACTAATGTTCCCACTTGAGTTAGTTAGCATATGAAGAGTCTTTTATGAAATGCTTATGAACTAAAATTGGCTTTATGCAAATAAACCTAGAGCTTAGCATCCCCTTAATAAAATTGATAGTAATTACAATAGTATTAGTTTGCGAGTACTTTAAAGTACTCACGGCTGTGTCCCTGGCTATTCAAATGGCCAGAATATGAGAGGAGCAGCTGTATGAAGATGACGGCCAGCAGGACGTCTACAACAACTAGGAGTCGCCTAACGTCAAGCGTTGGCCTGTGGAATAGATAGTCCACTCCTATTACGCTTCCGCTACTATGTTGTTCGTTGATCAATAGATCAACTATTTGTGTAATATTGGATCATGTGATCCCCTTTTGTAAGACAATGATGGTTTGTAATGAATGATGACTTATGATATCAACTGTTATGTCTCGCAACAACAATATTCCTGGGATTGCGATGGATGACATAATAGGCATCCGGACTTATTGATTGGGAATGATATAGAACTATTAAGCAGTGTAAAAGGTTATTTGAATAAGTGTTTTTCAATGAAGGACCTTGGTGAAGCAGCGTACATTTTAGGCATCAAGATTTATAGAGATAGATCAAGACGCCTAATAGGGCTTTCACAGAGTACATACCTGGACAAGATTCTAAAGAAGTTTAGAATGGATGAAAGTAAGAAAGGGTTCTTACCGATGTTGCCAGGTAAGGTCTTGAGTAAGACTCAAGGTCCGGCTACGGCAGAAGAAAGAGAGAGGATGAACAAGATCCCCTATGCCTCGGCAGTAGGCTCTATCATGTATGCCATGCTGTGTACTAGACCGGATATAGCACATGCTGTTAGTTTGACTAGCAGATATCAAAGTGATCCAGGAATGGAACACTGGACAACGGTCAAGAATATCCTGAAGTACTTGAAAAGAACTAAGGATATGTTTCTTTGTTATGGTGGTGACCAAGAGCTCGTTGTAACTAGTTACACCGATGCAAGTTGGAACACTGATCCTGATGACTCTAAGTCTCAGTCTGGGTACGTGTTTATATTGAATGGTGCTGCAGTAAGCTGGTGCAGCTCCAAGCAGTGCACGGTGGCGAAGTCTTCAACAGAATCGGAATACATAGCGGCTTCGGAGGCTTCATCGGAAGCGGTATGGATGAAGAGGTTCATTGTTGAGCTCGGTGTGGTTCCTAGTGCATTGGACCCACTAGTCATCTATTGTGACAACATGGGTGCCATCGCCAATGCACAAGAACCAAGGTCACACAAGAAGCTGAAGCATATCAAGCTGCGTTTTCATTCGATTCGCGAGTACATCGAAGATGGAGAAGTAAAGATTTGCAAAGTACACACTGATCTGAATGTGGCAGATCCGTTGACTAAAGCTCTCCCTAGGGCAAAGCATGACCAACACCAGAATGCCATGGGTGTTAGGTACCTTACAATGTAATCTAGATTATTGACTCTAGTGCAAGTGGGAGACTGTTGGAGATATGCCCAAGAGGCAATAATAAAGTGGTTATTATATATCTTTGTGTTTATGATAAATGTTTATATACCATTCTATAATTGTATTAACCGAAACATTGATACATGTGTGTTATGTAAACAACAAGGAGTCCCTAGTAAGCCTCTTGTATAACTAGCTTATTGATTAATAGATGATCATAGTTTCATGATCATGAACATTGGATGTTATTAATAACAAGGTTATGTCATTATGTGAATGATGTAATGGACACACCCAATTAAGCGTAGCATAAGATCACGTCATTAAGTTCATTTGCTATAAGCTTTCGATACATAGTTACCTAGTCCTTTCGACCATGAGATCATGTAAATCACTTATGCCGGAAGGGTACTTTGATTACATCAAACGCCACTGCGTAAATGGGTGGTTATAAAGGTGGGATTAGGTATTCGGAAAGTATGAGTTGAGGCATATGGATCAACAGTGGGATTTGTCCATCCCGATGACGGATAGATATACTCTGGGCCCTCTCGGTGGAATGTCGTCTAATTAGCTTGCAAGCATATGAATGGTTCATAAGAGACCACATACCACGGTACGAGTAAAGAGTACTTGTCAGGAGACGAGGTTGAACGAGGTATAGAGATACCGATGATCAAACCTCGGACAAGTAAAATATCGCGTGACAAAGGGAATCGGTATCGTATGTAAATGGTTCAGTCGATCACTAATCATCGTTGAATATGTGGGAGCCATTATGGATCTCCAGATCCCGCTATTGGTTATTGGTCGGAGAGAAGTCTCAACCATGTCTGCATAGTTCACGAACCGTAGGGTGACACACTTAAGGTTTGATGTCGTTTAAGTAGATATGGAATATGGAATGGAGTTCGAAGTTTTGTTCGGAGTCTCGGATGGGATCCAGGACATCACGAGGAGTTCCGGAATGGTCCGGAGAATAAGATTCATATATAGGAAGTCATTTTATAAGTTTGAAAATGATCCGGTGCATTTATGGAAGGTTCTAGAAAAGTCCGGAAGAAATCACTATGGAAGGCGGAGTCCCGGAGGGACTCCACTAGCATGGCCGGCCAACCCTAAGGGGAGGAGTCCCAGGTGGACTCCACCTAAGGTGGCCGGCCCCCCTCCAAGGAAAGGTGGGAGTCCCACCTTGAGTAGGACTCCCATCTTGAGTAGGTTTCCCACCTATGGGAGGTTTTGGTGTTGGGGTCTTATTCGAAGACTTGGACTACAACTCTTGGGCTTCCACCTATATAATGAGGGGCAAGGGGAGGGGGCCGGCCACACCAAGCCTCCACAGCCGCAGCCGGCGACTGTCTTGGGGTGCTTGATACGTCTCCAACGTATCGATAATTTCTTATGTTCCATGCTACTTTATTGATGATACCTACATGTTTTATGCACATTATATGTCATATTTATGCATTTTCTGGAACTAACCTATTAACAAGATGCCGAAGAGCCAGTTGCTGTTTTCTGCTGTTTTTGGTTTCAGAAATCCTAGTAAAGAAATATTCTCGGAATTGGACGAAACTTTCGCCCAGGGTCCTATTTTTGCACGAAGCTTCCAGAAGACCGAAGAGATAACGAAGTGGGGCCACGAGGCAGCTAGGGGCTAGGGCGGCGCGGCCCAAGCCCTGGCCGCGCCGACCTGCCCCCTGGGCCCTCGTGTGGCCCCCGCGTTGACCTTCCGCCTACTTAAAGTCTCCGTCGCGAAACCCCCAGTACCGAGAGCCACGATACGGAAAATCTTCCAGAGACGCCGCCGCATCCCATCTCGGGGGATTCAGGAGATCGCCTCCGGCACCCTGCCGGAGAGGGGATTCATCTCCCGGAGGACTCTACACCGCCATGGTCGCCTCCGGAGTGATGAGTGAGTAGTTCACCCCTGGACCATGGGTCCATAGCAGTAGCTAGATGGTCGTCTTCTCCTTGTTGTGCTTCATTGTTGGATCTTGTGAGCTGCCTAACATGATCAAGATCATCTATCTGTAATACTATATGTTGTGTTTGTCGGGATCCGATGGATAGAGAGTACTATGATTATGGTGATTATCAATCTATTGTTTATGTGTTGTTTATGATCTTGCATGCTCTCCGTTATTAGTAGAGGCTCTGGCCAAGTTTTTACTCTTAACTCCAAGAGGGAGTATTTATGCTCGATAGTGGGTTCATGCCTCCATTGAATCTGGGACAGTGACAGAAAGTTCTAAGGTTGTGGATGTGCTGTTGCCACTAGGGATAAAACATTGATTCTATGTCTAAGGATGTAGTTGTTGATTACATTACGCACCATACTTAATGCAATTGTCTGTTGCTTTGCAACTTAATACTGGAGGGGGTTCGGATGATAACCTGAAGGTGGACTTTTTAGGCATAGATGCAGTTGGATGGCGGTCTATGTACTTTGTCGTAATGCCCAATTAAATCTCACTATATTTATCATATCATGTATATGCATTGTTATGCGTTTCTCTATTTGTCAATTGCCCGACTGTAATTTGTTCACCCAACATGCTTTTATCTTATGGGAGAGACACCTCTAGTGAACTGTGGACCCCGGTCCTATTCTTTACATAGCATACAATCTACTGCAATTGTTTTTACTGTTTTCTTTGCAAACATCTTCCACTCGATACGTTTAATCATTTGTTACAGCAAGCCGGTGAGATTGACAACCTCACTGTTTCGTTGGGGCAAAGTACTTTGGTTTTGTTGTGCATATTCCACGTTGGCGCCGGAATCCCTGGTGTTGCGCCGCATCACATTTCGCGACCATCAACCTTCAACGTGCTTCTTGGCTCCTACTGGTTCGATTAAACCTTGGTTTCTTTCTGAGGGAAAACTTGCTACTGTGCGCATCATACCTTCCTCTTGGGGTTCCCAACGAACGTGTGAGTTACACGCCATCAAGCTCTTTTTCTGGCGCCGTTGCCGGGGAGATCAAGACACGCTGCAAGGGGAGTCTCCACTTCTCAATCTCTTTACTTTGTTTTTGTCTTGCTTTATTTTATTTACTACTTTGTTTGCTGCACTAAATCAAAATACAAAAAAATTAGTTGCTAGTTTTACTTTATTTACTGTCTTGCTCTCTATATCAAAAACACAAAAAAATTAGTTACTTGTCTTTACTTTATTCGCCTTGTTTACTTTTTGCCTATTGCATCATGTTTCCTTTTAATTTTACCACAAAAGACATACCGGTAGGACGTGGGTCCATAGTTGGGAGAAATAATATAGAAGAATTTTTCAATCATGTTAGTATCACTGAAGATTTTGAAGATAGACACTTGGTAGAACTTGCACCTACCTATGAAATTGCTGCTGCTGCTTTAGTAGCATGTTGGAAACTAAATTTGTTAATCTCAATCCTATAATCCAACACATGTTTCTTACACTTGGTGATATGGAAGAAGGGGAAAAGAAAGATTTTGTTTTAGAAACCCTTCTTAGAGAATTTGGCGGTCTAGCAAGAGAGGCTAGAAAGGTTTTTGCTAAATTTAATATGCTAGGTTCTCATACCAATTTTATTGGTCTACTTGAAAAAATGGACATGGATAGAATAAGGTACACTAATAACATTAATGATGGTGGGGAAATCAAAGCACCAATACCATGTAAACTCCTAGCTATGAATGATGCACTAGAAGATAACTATGCTTGGCTTGTTCCTGAAAATTTGTTTGATGAGAGTAGCAAGCCTAAGACTAATGAAAAGGGAGACGCTAAAACTTATATATCAAATATACTATGCTTGGTTGAGAAAACTCCCAACACCCCTGGTAATGATGTTGATGCCTCATCTTTCGATAATACTTGATTTGCACTTTCTGCGCCTAGCTGAAAGGCGTTAAAGAAAAGCGCATGTTTTTACCTACAGCAATTTTTTGTTTTGTTGAGTCTTGGAAGTTGTTTACTACTGTAGCAACCTCTCCTTATCATGTTTTTGTGCCAAGTAAAGTTTCTATGTCAAAGTTGATGTTATATTTGGGATCGCTGCGCAGAAACAGCATTGCTGTCTGTCACGAATCTGGGCACAGTTCTCTGTAGAAAATTCGAAAAAATCTGCCAATTTACGAGCGTGATCCTCAGATATGTACGCAACTTTCATTAGTTTTGAGTTTTTCCATTTGAGCAAGTCTAGTGCCAGCTTTAAATTCGTCTTTACGGACTGTTCTGTTTTTGACAGATTCTGCCTTTTATTTCGCATTGCCTCTTTTGCTATGTTGGATTTATTTCTTTGATCCACTAATGTCCAGTAGCATTATGCAATGTCCAGAAGTGAAAATAATGATTGTGTCACCTCTGAATGTGTGAATTATTAATTGTGCACTAACCCTCTAATGAGTTTGCTTGAAGTTTGGTGTGAAGGAAGTTTTCAAGGGTCAAGAGAGGAGAATGATATACTATGATCAAGAGGAGTGAAAGCTCTAAGCTTGGGGATGCCCCGTGGTTCACCCCTGCATATTTTAAGAAGACTCAAGCGTCTAAGCTTGGGGATGCCCAAGGCATCCCCTTCTTCATCGACAAAATCATCAGGTTCCTCCCCTGAAACTATATTTTTATTCAATCACATCTTGTGTTCTTTACTTGGAGCGTCGGTTTGTTTTTGTTTTTGTTTTTGTTTGAATAAAATGGATCCTAGCATTCACTTTGTGGGAGAGAGACACGCTCCGCTGTTGCATATGGACACATGTGTCCTTAGGCTTTACTCATAATGTTCATGGCGAAGTTTCTTCTTCGTTAAATTGTTATATGGTTGGAATTGGAAAATGCTACATGTAGTAATTCTAAAATGTCTTGGATAATGTGATACTTGGCAATTGTTGTGCTCATGTTTAAGCTCTTGCATCATATGCTTTGCACCCATTAATGAAGAAATACATAGAGCCTGCTAAAATTTGATTTGCATATTTGGTTTCTCTAAGGTCTAGATAATATCTAGTATTGAGTTTTGAACAACAAAGAAGACGGTGTAGAGTCTTATAATGTTTACAATATGTCTTTTATGTGAGTTTTGCTGCACTTGTTCATCCTTGAGTTTGCTTCAAATAACCTTGCTAGCCTAAACCTTGTATCGAGAGGGAATACTTCTCATGCATCCAAAATTCTTGAGCCAACTACTATGCCATTTGTGTCCACCATACCTACCTACTACATGGTATTTCTCCGCCATTCCAAAGTAAATTGCTTGAGTGCTACCTTTAAAATTCCATCATTCACCTTTGCAATATATAGCTCATGGGACAAAATAGCCTTAAAAACTATCGTAGTATTGAATATGTACTTATGCACTTTACATTTTATTAAGTTGCTTGTTGTGCGATAACCATGCTTCTGGGGAACGCCATCAACTATTGTTGAATATCATGTGAGTTGCTATGCATGTCCGTCTTGTCTGAAGGATCTATCATTTTAGTGGTTGGAGCATGCAAAATTGTTAGAGAAGAACATTGGGCCGCTAACTAAAGCCATGAACCATGGTTGAAGTTTCAGTTTTGGACATATATCCTCAATCTCATATGAGAATAATAACTTTGCTACATGCTTATGCATTTAAGAGGAGTCCATTATCTGTTGTCCATGTTGTCCCGGTATGGATGTCTAAGTTGAGAATAATCAAAAGCGAGAAATCCAAAATGCGAGCATTCTCCTTAGACCTTTGTACAGGCGGCATGGAGGTACCCCTTTGTGACACTTGGTTGAAACATGGCATGCAAAGATCCGGTAGTCCAAGCTAAGTAGGACGAGGTGCGGGCACTATTAGTATACTATGCATGAGGCTTGCAACTTGTAAGATATAATTTTCATAACTCATATGCTTTATTACTACCGTTGACAAAATTGTTTCATGTTTTCAAAATAAAAGCTCTAGCACAAATACAGCAATCGATGCTTTCCTCTTTGAAGGACCATTCTTTTACTTTTATTGTTGAGTCAGTTTACCTATCTCCTTCCACCTTAAGAAGCAAACACTTGTGTGAACTGTGCATTGATTCCTACATACTTGCATATTGCACTTATTATATTACTTTATGTTGACAATATCCATGAGATATACATGTTATAAGTTGAAAGCAACCGCTGAAACTTCATCTTCCTTTGTGTTGCTTCAACACCTTTACTTTGATTTATTGCTTTATGAGTTAACTCTTATGCAAGACTTATTGATGCTTGTCTTGAAGTACTATTCATGAAAAGTCTTTGCTTTATGATTCAGTTGTTTACTCATGTCATTACCTTTGTTTTGATCGCTGCATTCACTACATATGTTTACAAATAGTATGATCAAGATTATGATGGCATGTCACTTCAGAAATTATCTTTGTTATCGTTTTACCTGCTCGGGACGAGCAGAACTAAGCTTGGGGATGCTGATACGTCTCCAACGTATCGATAATTTCTTATGTTCCATGCTACTTTATTGATGATACCTACATGTTTTATGCACATTATATGTCATATTTATGCATTTTCTGGAACTAACCTATTAACAAGATGAAGAGAGATTCTTGTTTTCTGCTGTTTTTGGTTTCAGAAATCCTAGTAAAGAAATATTCTCGGAATTGGACGAAACTTTCGCCCAGGGTCCTATTTTTGCACGAAGCTTCCAGAAGACCGAAGAGATAACGAAGTGGGGCCACGAGGCAGCCAGGGGCTAGGGCGGCGCGGCCCAAGCCCTGGCCGCGCCGACCTGCCCCCTGGGCCCTCGTGTGGCCCCCCGCGTTGACCTTCCGCCTACTTAAAGTCTCCGTCGCGAAACCCCCAGTACGAGAGCCACGATACGGAAAACCTTCCAGACGCCGCCGCCGCGAATCCCATCTCGGGGGATTCAGGAGATCGCCTCCGGCACCCTGCCGGAGAGGGGATTCATCTCCCGGAGGATTCTACACCGCCATGGTCGCCTCCGGAGTGATGAGTGAGTAGTTCACCCCTGGACCATGGGTCCATAGCAGTAGCTAGATGGTCGTCTTCTCCTTGTTGTGCTTCATTGTTGGATCTTGTGAGTTGCCTAACATGATCAAGATCATCTATCTGTAATACTATATGTTGTGTTTGTCGGGATCCGATGGATAGAGAGTACTATGATTATGGTGATTATCAATCTATTGTTTATGTGTTGTTTATGATCTTGCATGCTCTCCGTTATTAGTAGAGGCTCTGGCCAAGTTTTTACTCTTAACTCCAAGAGGGAGTATTTATGCTCGATAGTGGGTTCATGCCTCCATTGAATCTGGGACAGTGACAGAAAGTTCTAAGGTTGTGGATGTGCTGTTGCCACTAGGGATAAAACATTGATTCTATGTCTAAGGATGTAGTTGTTGATTACATTACGCACCATACTTAATGCAATTGTCTGTTGCTTTGCAACTTAATACTGGAAGGGGTTCGGATGATAACCTGAAGGTGGACTTTTTAGGCATAGATGCAGTTGGATGGCGGTCTATGTACTTTGTCGTAATGCCCAATTAAATCTCACTATATTTATCATATCATGTATATGCATTGTTATGCCTTTCTCTATTTGTCAATTGCCCGACTGTAATTTGTTCACCCAACATGCTTTTATCTTATGGGAGAGACACCTCTAGTGAACTGTGGACCCCGGTCCTATTCTTTACATAGCATACAATCTACTGCAATTGTTTTTACTGTTTTCTTTGCAAACATCTTCCACTCGATACGTTTAATCCTTTGTTACAGCAAGCCGGTGAGATTGACAACCTCACTGTTTCGTTGGGGCAAAGTACTTTGGTTTTGTTGTGCAGATTCCACGTTGGCGCAGGAATCCCTGGTGTTGCGCCGCATCACATTTCGCGACCATCAACCTTCAACGTGCTTCTTGACTCCTACTGGTTCGATTAAACCTTGGTTTCTTTCTGAGGGAAAACTTGCTGTGCATCATACCTTCCTCTTGGGGTTCCCAACGAACGTGTGAGTTACACGCCATCGTGCTTCTATTCTTGTAGACAATGTTGGGCCTCCAAGAGCAGAGGTTTGTAGAACAGCAGCAAGTTTTCCCTTAAGTGGATCACCCAAGGTTTATCGAACTCAGGGAGGAAGAGGTCAAAGATATCCCTCTCAAGCAACCCTGCAATCACGATACAAGAAGTCTCTTGTGTCCCCAACACACCTAATACACTTGTCAGATGTATAGGTGCACTAGTTCGGCGAAGAGATAGTGAAATACAAGTAGTATGGATGTATATGAGTGGTAATAGTAATCTGAATAAAATATGGCAGTGAGTAAACATGCAACAGAACAGTAAGTAAGCGGTGTTTGCAGTATTGGAAACAAGGCCTAGGGATCATACTTTCACTAGTGGACACTCTCAACATTGATCGCATAATAAATAATAACTTCTTCTCATTTGTGCTACATACACTCTTTTGTTGGATGACAAACACCATTCGTTGTGTAGGGCTACAAGAGCACCTCAATGCCGGAGTTAACAAGCTCCACAACATTCGATGTTCATATTTAAATAACCTTAGAGCATAATAGATCTTTGCAAAATAAACCGAGTACTAACATAGCATACACACTGTCACCATTACACTATGAAGGGGGGATAGATCACATCAATACTATCATAGCGATAATTAACTCCATAACCTACAAGAGATTATGATCATAATCTACGACAAGAACCACACGATGCACACACTGTCACCATTACACCATGCAGGAGGAATAGACTACTTTAATAACATCACATGAGTAGCACATAGACTAGTAGCGATACAAAGCTCATCATATGGATCTCAATCATGCAAGCAATTCATGAGATCATTGTATTGGGGTACACAGAGAGAGATTAACCACATAGCTACCGGTACAGCCCTTAGCCTCGAGGGAAAACTACTCCCTCCTCATCATGGGAGCAGCAGCGTTGATGGAGATGGCGGTGGTGTCGATGGAGAAGCCTTCCGGGGGCACTTCCCCGTCGGCGGCGTGCCGGAACAGAGACTCCTGTCCCCCGGATCTTGGCTTCGCGATGGCGGCTGGAAGGTTTCTCGTACCGTGGTTTTTCCGTATCGAGTTTTAGGTCAGGGACCTTTAAATAGGCGAAGAGGCGGAGTCGGAGGGCGACGAGGCGATGACACAGGGGGCGCGGCCCACCCCCTGGCCGCGCCAGCCTATCATCTGGGGCCCACAGGGCCCTCCTCTGGTGGCTCTCGGGTGTTCTGGAAGCTTCATGTGATTCTAAGATGCTGGTCGTTGATTTCATCCAATTCCGAGAATATTTCCTTACTAGGATTTCTGAAACCAAAACAGCAGAAAACTGGCACTTCGATATCGTCAATAGGTTAGTTCCGGAAAATGCATCAAAACGATATAAAGTGTGAACAAAACATGTAGGTATTGTCATAAAACAAGCATGGAACATCAGAAATTATAGATACGTTGGAGAGCTTAGTTCCTACTCGCCCTCGAGTAGGTAAACGATAACAACAATAATTTCTGAAGTGACATGCTACCAACATAATCTTGATCAACATTATTGTAAAGCATATGACATGAATGGAGTGATTCAAAGCAATGATCTATAGTTTGCTAACAAATAGATAACATATAGCAAAACTTTTCATGAATAGTACTTTCAAGACAAGCATCAATAAGACTTGCATAAGAGTTAACTCATAAAGCAATAAATTCAAAGTAAAGGCATCGAAGCAACACAAAGGAAGATATAAGTTTCAGCAGTTGCTTTCAACTTTCAACATGCATATCTCATGGATAATTGTCAACACAGAGTAATATGATGAATGCAAATAAGCAAGTATGTAAGAATCAATGCACAATTGACACAAGTGTTTGCTTCTAAGATGGAAGGAAGTAGGTAAACTGACTCAACATAAAGTAAAAGATAGGCCCTTCGCAGAGGGAAGCAGGGATTAAATCATGTGCTAGAGCTTTTCAAGTTTTGAAATCATATAGAGAGCATAAAAGTAAAATTTTGAGAGGTGTTTGTTGTTGTCAACGAATGGTAATGGGTACTCTAACTACCTTATCAACCAGACTTTCAAGAGCGGCTCCCATGAAGGACGTTATCTCTACCAGCAAGGTAGATCATCCCTCTTCTCTTTTGTTTACACATGTACTTTAGTTTTATTTATTAGATGACACTCCCCCCAACCTTTTGCTTACACAAGCCATGGCTAACCGAATCCTCGGGTGCCTTCCAACATTCACATACCATGGAGGAGTGTCTATTTGCAAATTTAAGTTGCTTACTGATAGATCAGAGCAAAACATGTGAAGAGAATTATTAATGCAAGTTAATTAATTGGGGCTGGGAACCCCATTGCCAGCTCTTTTTGCAAAATTATTGGATAAGCGGATGAAGCCACTAGTCCATTGTGAAAGTCTGTCAGAAGTAAATGACAAGATCGAAAGATAAAACACCACATACTTCCTCATGAGCTATAAAACATTGACACAAATAAGAGATAATAGCTTTTGAATTGTTTAAAGGTAGCACATGAAGTATTTACTTGGAATGGCAGGAAATACCACATAGTAGGTAGATATGGTGGACACAAATGGCATGGGTTTTGGCTCAAGGTGTTTGGATGCACGAGAAGCATTTCCTCTCAGTACAAGGCTTTGGCTAGCAAGGTTGTTTGAAGCAAACACAAGTATAAACCGGTACAGCAAAACTCACATAAGAACATATTGCAAGCATTATAATACTCTACACTGTCTTCCTTGTTGCTCAAACACTTTTACCAGAAAATATCTAGACCTTAGAGAGACCAATCATGCAAACCAAATTTCAACAAGCTCTACAGTAGTTCTCCACTACTAGATTTAACTACATGATGCAAGAGCTTAAACATGATTTATGAGAGCTCAAAACAATTGCCAAGTATCAAATTATTCAAGACCATATGAAGCATTTTCTGATTCCAACCAAATAGAAACAAGTGAAGCGATCAACTTTCGCCCTTGAACATTAAAAGCATAAACGAAGAACACTAGTGTTCATATGAAAAAGCGGAGCGTGTCTCTCTCCCACACAAGGATGAATTTATTCAGAGAACTAAGATAACAAAACAAAAATAAAAGCACACAGACGCTCCAAGTAAAGTACATAAGATGTGACTGAATAAAAATATAGTTTCAATAGAAGAAACCTGATAAGTTGATGAAGAAGGGGATGCCTTGGGCATCCCCAAGCTTAGACGCTTGAGTCTTCTTGAAATATGCAGGGATGAACCACGGGGGCATCCCCAAGCTTAGGCTTTTCACTCTTCTTGATCATATATCACCCTCTTCTCTTGACCCTTGAAAACTTCCTCCACACCAAACTTTAAGCAAACTCATTAGAGGGTTAGTGCATAATAAAAATTCACATGTTCAGAGGTGACACAATCATTTTTAACACTTCTGGACATTGCACAAAACTTCTGAAAGTTAATGGAACAAAGAAACCCATTCAACATAGCAAAAGCGGCAATGCGAAATAAAAGGCAAAATCTGTCAAAAACTGAACAATCCGTAAAGACAAATTTTGCAGGGGCAAAAACTCAAAACTAATGAAAGTTGCATACATATATTAGGATCACGCACGTAAATTGGCAGATTTTTTTGATTTTTTTACAGAGACTTCTGCGCGAATTCGTGACAGACAGCAATGCTGTTTCTGCGCAGCAATCCAAATCTAGCATCAACTTTACCATAGAGACTTTACTTGGCACAAAAACATGATAAGGAGAGGTTGCTACAGTAGTAAACAACTTCCAAGACTCAAATATAAAACAAAAGTGCTGTAGTAAAATAAACACATGGGTTATCTCCCAAGAAGTTCTTTCTTTATAGCCATTAAGATGGGCTCAGCAATTTTAATGATAATGCTCTCATAAGGATGAGAGTTGAAGCAAAAGAGAGCATCAAGAAGCAAATTCAAAACACATTTAAGCCTAACCCACTTCCTATGAAAAGGAATCTTGTACACAAATAGATTCATGAAGAACAAAGTGGCAAGCATAGAAAAGCAAAATAAGCGCAATTTCAAGATTCTCGACATAAAGAGGGGAAACTTAATATTATTAAGATGCATATAACCATGTTTCCCTCTCTCATAATAACTTTCAGTAGCATCATGAACAAACTCAATAATATAACTATCACATAAAACATTCTTGTCATGAGCCACATGCATAAAATTATTACTCTCCACATAAGCATAATCAATTTTATTAGTTGTAGTGGGAGCAAATTCAACAAAGTAGCTATCATTATTATTCTTATCAAGTGTAGGAGGCATAGTATAATCATAATAAAATTTACTCTCCATAGTAGGTGGCACCAAAAGACCACTATCATTATAATCATCATAAATAGGAGGCAAAGTATCATCAAAGAAAATTTTCTCCTCAATGCTTGGGGGACTAAAAATATCATGCTCATCAAAACCAGCTTCCCCAAGCTTAGAATTTTCCATATCATTAGCAACAATGGTGTTCAAAGCGTTCATACTAATATCATTGCTACTAGCATGCAAATAAGATTCCATAGGTTTTTTAATTTTTGCAGCAAACAATCCATGTCTTAACTCAGGAAATAGAATAAGAAGCTCATTGTTGCTTTCCATTATGCCTAACTAGTGTAAACAAGAAACCAAAAGATGCAATTGCGGGATCTAAAGGAAATAGCTTCGAGCACTTACAACGGCAACAGAAAATAACTTAGTTACCTGGGACCGGAGTATGAGTGCCTTTTACCTTTCCTCCCCGGCAACGGCGCCAGAAAATAGCTTGCTGTCCACAACTGGCGCGTGGTTGACGTGGGAGGTTTGATGGCGGTTGACGGGCTTGATGGAGTGTCTTGATTCGTCCCCGGCAACGGCGCCAGAAAATAGCTTGATGTCTACGGTGCTTCTATTCTTGTAGACAGTGTTGGGCCTCCAAGAGCAGAGGTTTGTAGAACATCAGCAAGTTTTCCCTTAAGTGGATCACCCAAGGTTTATCGAACTCAGGGAGGAAGAGGTCAAAGATATCCCTCTCAAGCAACCCTGCAATCACGATACAAGAAGTCTCTTGTGTCCCCAACACACCTAATACACTTGTCAGATGTATAGGTGCACTAGTTCGGCGAAGAGATAGTGAAATACAAGTAGTATGGATGTATATGAGTGGTAATAGTAATCTGAATAAAATATGGCAGTGAGTAAACATGCAACAGAACAGTAAGTAAGCGGTGTTTGCAGTATTGGAAACAAGGCCTAGGGATCATACTTTCACTAGTGGACACTCTCAACATTGATCGCATAATAAATAATAACTTCTTCTCATTTGTGCTACATACACTCTTTTGTTGGATGACAAACACCATTCGTTGTGTAGGGCTACAAGAGCACCTCAATGCCGGAGTTAACAAGCTCCACAACATTCGATGTTCATATTTAAATAACCTTAGAGCATAATAGATCTTTGCAAAATAAACCGAGTACTAACATAGCATACACACTGTCACCATTACACTATGAAGGGGGGATAGATCACATCAATACTATCATAGCGATAATTAACTCCATAACCTACAAGAGATTATGATCATAATCTACGACAAGAACCACACGATGCACACACTGTCACCATTACACCATGCAGGAGGAATAGACTACTTTAATAACATCACATGAGTAGCACATAGACTAGTAGCGATACAAAGCTCATCATATGGATCTCAATCATGCAAGCAATTCATGAGATCATTGTATTGGGGTACAGAGAGAGAGATTAACCACATAGCTACCAGGCCTCGAGGGGAACTACTCCCTCCTCATCATAGGAGCAGCAGCGTTGATGGAGATGGCGGTGGTGTCGATGGAGAAGCCTTCCGGGGCACTTCCCCGTCCGGCGGCGTGCCGGAACAGAGACTCCTGTCCCCCAGATCTTGGCTTCGCGATGGCGGCGGCTCTGGAAGGTTTCTCGTACCATGGTTTTTCCGTATCGAGGTTTTAGGTCAGGGACCTTTAAATAGGCGAAGAGGCAGAGTCGGAGGGCTGACGAGGCGACGACACAGTAGGGGGGCGCGGCCCACCCCCTGGCCGTGCCAGCCTATCATCTGGGGCCCACAGGGCCCTCCTCTGGTGGCTCTCGGGTGTTCTGGAAGCTTCGTGTGATTCTAAGATGTTGGGCGTTGATTTCGTCCAATTCCGAGAATATTTCCTTACTAGGATTTCTGAATCCAAAAACAGCAGAAAACAGGAACTGGCACTTCGGCATCTCGTCAATAGGTTAGTTCCGGAAAATGCATCAAAACGATATAAAGTGTGAACAAAACATGTAGGTATTGTCATAAAACAAGCATGGAACATCAGAAATTATAGATACGTTGGAGACGTATCCGGCCCAAACCTACCCCTCCCCAAACCCTAGCTCTCCTCCTCCACATAATACTCCCGCAGCGCATAGGGAAGCCCTGCCGGAGTTCTCCACCACCACCGCCACCACGCCGTTGTGCTGCCGGGATTCCGAGGAGGATCTACTACTTCCGCTGCCCGCTGGAACGGGGAGGAGGACGTCGTCTTCATCAACACCGTACGTGTGACCGAGTACGGAGGTGCTGCCCGATTGTGGCACCGTCAAGATCTTCTATGCGCTTTTGCAAGCGGCAAGTGATCGACTACATCCACCCCGAGATCTAATCTCGTTAAGCTTTGCGAATCTTCGAGGGTTAGTCTCATCATCTCCTCGTTGCTACCGTCTACTAGATTAGATCTTGGCTTGTGTTTCGTTCTTGCGGTAGGAAAATTTTTGTTTTCTATGCCACGAATCCCATCACTTCGCATGAGTGAGTCTACTGCCATTGAGTGCATGTACAAGTTTTGCCGAGCTGTGGTGGGAAAGTTTGGCAAATACTACTTGAGAGGGCCAACTGAGGAAGAGACTGCAAGGATCATGGCACAAAATGCTGCCAGAGGATTTCCTGGAATGCTTGGAAGCATCGATTGCATGCACTGGGCATGGAAGAACTGCCCGTTTGCTTGGCAAGGTATATACAAAGGGCGTCATGGATATTGCAGTGTGGTGCTTGAAGCTGTGGCAGATTATGACCTGTGGATTTGGCATTCTTTCTTTGGCATGGCGGGATCACACAATGACATCAACGTGTTGCAGCGGTCTCCGGTGTTCAGCAGACTAGTGGAAGGGCATGCTCCACCATGCAACTATGAGATCAATGGCCACGAATATACCAAAGGCTATTATCTAGCCGATGGTATATATCCAAAATGGGCCACTTTTGTCAAAACAATCTCGAATCCATCAGGTCTGAAGAATTCCCACTTTGCTACGCGACAGGAGGCTTGCAGGAAGGATGTCGAGCGGGCATTTGGTGTGCTTCAAGCTCAATTTGCAATTGTCCGGTACCCTGCTCTAAGCTGGTCTCACGACCAAATGTGGGAGGTGATGCAGGCTTGTGTGATCATGCACAACATGATCATCGAGGATGACCGCAAGAATCATGCCAGGACACATGTTGGTCCCTATGAGTGTCAAGGCCCTCTTGCGGAGGTTGATCATGAGTTGCCTGCAGATTTTGCTGATTTTCTCGCCATGCACGCAGAGATCCGTGACAGCAATGTTCATGATCAACTTCAAGCTGATCTCGTTGAGCATTTGTGGAGGATCAAAGGAAATACCGCGGCACCTTGATCTAGCCCTATTTATTACATTTGTTTAGTTGTTTTATTGTTTGTTGTATTTTAATTTGAAAACAATCTCCGCAAACATATTTATTTGTATGCTATATTTGATAAATGGTTGTGTGTTTCAAAAAGTTTAAAAAGTTTGGGCGGCGTTTGGGGGACGCCGGGAGCGATCCCCCAAAGGCACGGCACGTCCCATTTCTTCCTTGCCTTCCATGATAAAACCCTTGGGTTGTTTCATGTAGACATTTTCTTCTAAATCCCCGTTTAGAAATGCCGTCTTTACATCCATTTGATGCAACTCTAAATCAAAATGTGCAACTAGTGCCATTATGATTCTGAAGGAATCCTTACATGAGACTGGAGAAAATGTCTCATTGTAATCTATCCCTTCTCTTTGTGTAAATCCTTTTGCCACAAGTCGTGCTTTATACTTTTCGACATTCCCATTGGAGTCATATTTTATTTTGTAGACCCATTTGCAGCCCACTGTTTTGGCTCCTTTAGGAATATTCTCTAAGTCCCAAACATTGTTGGCACTCATCGATCTCATTTCGTCTTCCATGGCCTCCACCCACTTTGATGAATCTGGGCTTCTCATGGCTTCTTCATATGAAGTGGGATCACCTTCCATATGAACTGTTTCTGTGTTGTAAACTTTGTAATCAGTCGAAATGGCTGATTTTCTAGCTCTTGTAGACCTTCTAGGGGCCTCATTCTCTGGAGCATTCTGTTCCTCAACTTGTGGCTCAGCTTCTGGAGGTGGCTGTTGTTGCTCCCTTTCATGCTCAACAAATGGTTCATTCGGCTCCTGACGGACAGGTTCCGAATTTTCACTCATCGTTGTCATGGGTGGAGTCACAACAGGCGCTTGCACCACAATCGCAGGGATCGTCGGTACAGGTGCACATGGTAGCGCAAAAAATGGCTCCTGAGTCATCGGATTAGGTGCATGCACCCTCTTCTCCTCAAGATCAATTTTCCGAGCTACCATGCTCCCCCTCATCATTTCGTCCTCTAAGAAGAACATGTCTCGTTTCCACAAACTTTGTGTATTTCTCTGGACAGTAGAAACGATACTGTTGTGGGTATACTTTATGGGTATATCAACGACGTGGTCTAGATCCGGCAAGCCCGGGTGGCCCACAGATGGTGATGGTGGCATATGGCCCATCGGGCGGCCCAGTTGCTGTTGATAGAAGGAGGATGATGACCATCCCAGGAACAGGAGCCGGATCTCAACCGACCTACGAAGTCGGATCCGTGAAGGCCCATGAAGTATCCGGATCCACTACGGCCATAAGGAAGGTGGATCCTTGACGTGCACGGCAATGTATATTCCGTAGTTAGGCATCTTGTATTCCGGCTAGGACTCTCCGTGTAAACCCTAGATCCGAGCGCCTTTATAAGCCGGATCCCGGGAGCCCTAGAGGCACAACCACAACTCATTGTAACAACGCGAAAGCGCCCAGATAATTCCAGACAAGCAGCAGTAGGCCCTGTCATCGTGCAGGTGTTCCGAAGCTGGGTAAATCGCGTACCACCGTCCCGAGACTCTCCGCCCTATGGCCCCTACTTCTCCCCTCGTGAGGATCCCTCCTCCGAGGCACCGTCGAATAGGCAACGACAGATAATATTTTGACTTTTCAGGATAGCCAATAAAATGGCAGCTGACTGTTTTGGTATCTAACTTTGCGATATTTGGATTAAATACTTTGGCCTCAGCAGGGCTCCCCCACACTTTCAGGTGGTTTAGAGAAGGCACTCTCCCTGTCCATAGCTCATACGGTGTTTTGGGCACCGATTTGCTTGGTACTCTGTTTAGAATGTGAATAGCGGTTTTTAACGCCTCAATCCACAATCCCAATGGTAGGGTGGAATAGCTCATCATACTGCGCACCATATCCATAAGGGTACGGTTGCGCCTTTCAGCTACCCCATTCTGCTGAGGTTCGCCCGGCATCGAGTACTGGGCGACTATTCCAGTCTCCTGTAGAAACCTTGCAAAAGGTCCAGGGACTTGGCCATATGGAGTATGTCGACCGTAGTACTCCCCTCCACGATCAGACCTGACTATCTTTATTCTTTTATCATGCTGATTTTCAACTTCAGCTTTGAATATTTTGAATTTATCCAACGCTTCTGTTCTTTCTTTTATTGGATAAATATAACCATATCGGGAGTAATCATCCGTGAATGTTATGAACGAATCATAGCCATCCACACTTTTCACAGGAAATGGTCCACATATATCGGTGTGAATTATTTCTAGTGTTGCGGTGCTTCGATTTGCACCCTTTTTAATTTGCTTTACAAATTTTCCTTTAATGCAATCGATGCATTGTTCTATGTCTTTCTATTCCCCCCTCGAAATATGGCATAAGCGATAGTGCCATAGTTTCGATGATTCATCATTCCTTTTTCTTTTCTTTTGTTCTTTTTCCAACGCATGTATTTGTTCATTCACTTTACACACAGACAATACTTTTTCACGCAAGGACAATAAATAAAGCTCATCATGGAGTAAAGCAACCCCCACATAAGCATTATTACACCATATGGCACACTTGCCATGTCTTTCATGTCCATGTGTACTCTTCTGTCACCAGTTGCTTCAGCAGCTGGGTCGCACATATCTTTGAAGAACCAGTGAACTTGCTCTTTATCTTTCAAGTACTCCCATACGGAAGCACACTCTGCAATTGAGCTCACAATAGCGTTCTCAATTGTATTCTTTATAAATGGCACTTAGCACCTTTTATACTGCCATGCAGCATCATCATCCTTGTCATTTCTGACTGGATCTTTTGGTCTGACCGGCTGTGGGAACCCAGTCCACCTCAGCACAAATCGACCAAATTCTTCTTTCTCCATTCAGTGTAGTTGTCACCTCTGAGGGTTGGAACATCCTTGATGCAGCTCATCAAGTAGTACCCTCCTTTAAACCACAATGAAATGAGATCATAACAACAATTGCATGCAATAATCCAACGTTGGTCAAAATTAGAACATACAACTGTTTGTGCAATTAAATCTATATCACCGTTGGGCAGAAATAGAGATAAATGCACTTATTATTGCAAGAAACATGATCATGTCATTACCAACGTTGGTGACGCCCCGGAACCGGTACCATGAGGATTCCAGCGATCCCGCCGAAATCCGCACGATATCGATTCAGAGACGCCCTCCGACACGACGTGCGCGAAGAATCACACACGTGATGCCAGAGGAATTAACACGAGCGGTAACATTACAACAGGATTACAATAGAGCCCACAAGAGACATATATTACAACAACGACTCCAACGAGTCAAGATACAAATATACAATACAAAGATCCAAATCATACAGAAGATCAAATACGTCCGAGTACGGACAAGATACAAATTGGACTAAGAGTCCTGAAGATAACCAGTGGCGTCCATAACCCTGCCCAGGCCAAGCCGGAAGGGTAACCTTGCTAACGTCGTCATCTTGTACCTGTCAAAGTCGGGCCATCGGTTGCCGACAAAAGGGAGGAAGCAAAAGAGAAAGGGAAAAGGCGAGAGTAAGTACCAAGGAACGAACTCCGGCACGTACTTAGCGAGACTAGAAATGGCTATGCTCGCCGGGCGAATATATATATCGCCTGGGGCTATATGGTAGGTTTAGCGGCAGCAAAACTATAACCAATAGAGACACGCTACAACATCCGTCTACTCAGAGAAGATAAGAGAGCGCACAAGGTAACAGATAAATACTACACAAACATAACCCAGCCAAATACACATATCCCCTTCAACAAAGCGAAGAGGCAATGTAAAAGGCACTCAACGGTGGACAAGTTTTATTAGGTATCGGTTGTAGTAATGCTATATTACTAATCAAGTTATTAGCAAATTATTATCAACAACATAAAGGTGTAAGTTGTTCTATGATCGAGCTATACAATTCCAAGTCGTCCATAACCGCGGACACGGCTTATCGATAAGATTTAACCCTGCAGGGGTGCCCAAATGTAGCCACACGCACGCTCAACCCACTTGCGACAGGTGGATATCACGACTCGCACTCTCCTTCACTACAACAATGTCCAGGAAGCCACCTAACTAAGTTAACCCGTATCGAAGTCCGGCCGTGCTCCGAAGCGGACTTAGCTGTTTGCGTCTACGGCTTTCGGATGGAAACAGTGCCCGCAGGGTGAATCCATCTTCAGCAATACGTACCGCGCCTACGAGCGTGCAAGAGACAACGGGGTTACAAGGCACACGGCTTCCCCAAAAGTAACATCATATCATCTGACCACAAAGAAACAAGCTTGCACGCCCGAGAGAAGCAAACAAACATTCAAACTAATTGTGGCCACTGGACAAAGCTGTAGATTCCGGCAGTGGTCGAGGGGAGACCCGGTAAGCATACCTGATACGTCTCCAACGTATCGATAATTTCTTATGTTCCATGCTACTTTATTGATGATATCTACATGTTTTATGCACATTATATGTCGTATTTACGCATTTTCTGGAACTAACCTATTAACGAGATGCCGAAGTGCCAGTTCCTGTTTTTTTTTGGTTTCAGAAATCCTTGTAACGAAATATTCTCGAATTGGACGAAATCAACGCCCAGGTTCCTATTTTGCCCGGAAGCATCCAGAACACCCGAGAGCCGGAGGAGGGCCCTGGTGGGCCCAGATGATAGGGTGGCGCGGCCAGGGCTGGGCCCGCGCCACCCTATGGTGTCGTCGCCCCTTCGACCCTCCTGCGCCGCCTCTTCGCCTATTTAAAGCCCCTGCATCGAAAACCCTTACGGAGAGAGCCACGGTACGAGAAAAGTTCCAGAGCCGCCGCCATCGCGAAGCCAAGATCGGGGGACAGGAGTCTCCGGCACCTGCCGGAGCGGGGAAGTGCCCGGAAGGCTTCTCCATCGACACCGCTGCCATCTCCACCGCCATCTTCATCACCGCTGCTGCTCCCATGAGGAGGGAGTAGTTCTCCATCGAGGCTCGGGGCTGTACCGGTAGCTATGTGGTTAATCTCTCTCCTATGTACTTCAATACAATGATCTCATGAGCTGCTTTACATGATTGAGATCCATATGATGAGCTTTGTATCGCTACTAGTTATGTGCTACTCATGTGATGTTATTAAAGTAGTTTATTCCTCCTGCATGGTGTAAAGGTGATTAGTGTGTGCACCGTGTGGTTCTTGTCGTAGGCTATGATCATGATCTCTTGTAGATTGTGGAGTTAATTATCATTATGATAGTATTGATGTGATCTATTCCTCCTTCATAGTGTAATGTGGACAGTGCGTGCACTATGTTAGTTCTTGGTTTATTTTGCAATGATCTATTATGCTCTAAGGTTACTTAAACATGAATATCGAATGTTGTGGAGCTTGTTAACTCCGGCATTGAGGGTTCGTGTAATCCTACGCAACGAATGATGTTCATTATCAAACAAGAGTGTATGTAGCACATATGAGAAAGAGTTATTTATTATGCGATCAATGTTGAGAGTGTCCACTAGTGAAAGTATAATCCCTAGGCCTTGTTCCTAAATACTGAAATCGCTGCTTGTTTACTGTTCTACTGCATGTTTACTTCCCGCAATATTACTACCATCAACTGCACGCCAGCAAGCACTTTTCTGGCGCCGTACTACTGCTCATACTTATTCATACCACCTGTATTTCACTATCTCTTCGCCGAACTAGTGCACCTATTAGGTGTGTTGGGGACACAAGAGACTTCTTGCTTTGTGGTTGCAGGGTTGCTTGAGAGGGATATCTTTGACCTCTTCCTCCCGAGTTCGATAAACCTTGGGTGATCCACTTAAGGGAAACTTGCTACTGTTCTACAAACCTCTGCTCTTGGAGGCCCAACACTGTCTACAAGAATAGAAGCACCCGTAGACATCAAGCACTTTTCTGGCGCCGTTGCCGGGGAGGGAAGGTAAACGGCACTCACACATTGGCAAGCCCGGCAACTAAGCACTTTTCCTCCCTCGTCAACTACGCGCCAAGCACTTTTCTGGCGCCGTTGCCGGGGAGGAAAGGTAAAAGGCACTCATACTTCGGTTCCAGGTAACAGTACTTTTCTGGCGCCATTGTGTTTGTGCTCGAAGCTATTTCCTTTAGACTCTGCAATTGCGACATTTGGTTTCTTGTTTACACTAGTTAGGCTTAATGGAAGACAACAATAAAATGAGAGATCTTTATGAACTTTATCTTGAATTAGGACATGATGTGTTTGAAGAAAGAATTAAAAAACCCATGGAACTTTATATGCATGATAATGGGAATGTTATTAGTATGAATGCTTTGAACACCATTGTTGCTAATGCTATGGAAAATTCTAAGCTTGGGGAAGCTGGCTTTGATGAGCATGATATTTTTAGTCCCCCAAGCATTGAGGAGAAAATTTACTTTGATGATACTTTGCCTCCCATTTATGATGATTATAATGATAGTAGTCTTTTGTTACCACCTGTTATGGAGGATAAATCTGATTATGATTACAATATACCTCCTATATTTGATAGCTACTTTGTTGAATTTGCTCCCACTACAATTAATAAGAATGACTATGCTTATGTTGGGAGTAGTAATTATTTTATGCATGAGACTCATGATAAGAATGCTTTATGTGATAGTTATATTGTTGAGTTTGCTCATGTTGCTACTGAAAGTTATTATGAGAGAGGAAAATATGGTTGTAAAAATTTTCATGTTACTAAAACACCTCTCTATGTGCTGAAATTTTTGAAGCTACACTTGTTTTATCTTCCTATGCTTGTTACTTTGCTCTTCATGAACTTGTTTATTTACAAGATTCCTATGCATAGGAAGCATGTTAGACTTAAATGTGTTTTGAATTTGCCTCTTTATGCTCTCTTTTGCTTCAACTTCTATTTCTTGCGGGTGCATCACCAAAATTGCTGAGCCCATCTTAATGGCTATAAAGAAAGAACTTCTTGGGAGATAACCCATGTGTTATTTTGCTACAGTACTTTGTTTTATATTTGTGTCTTGGAAGTTGTTTACTACTGTAGCAACCTCTCCTTATCATGTTTTTGTGCCAAGTAAAGTTTCTATGTTAAAGTTGATGTTATATTTGGGATCGCTGCGCAGAAACAGCATTGCTGTCTGTCACGAATCTGGGCACAGTTCTCTGTAGAAAATTCGAAAAAATCTGCCAATTTACGAGCGTGATCCTCAGATATGTACACAACTTTCATTAGTTTTGAGTTTTTCCATTTGAGCAAGTCTGGTGCCAGCTTTAAATTCGTCTTTACGGACTGTTCTGTTTTTGACAGATTCTGCCTTTTATTTCGCATTGCCTCTTTTGCTATGTTGGATTCATTTCTTTGATCCATTAATGTCCAGTAGCTTTATGCAATGTCCAGAAGTGAAAAGAATGTTTGTGTCACCTCTGAACATGTGAATTTTTGATTATGCACTAACCCTCTAATGAGTTTGCTTGAAGTTTGGTGTGAAGGAAGTTTTCAAGGGTCAATAGAAGAGGGTGATATAATGTGATCGAGAAGAGTGAAAGGTCTAAGCTTGGGGATGCCCCGGTGGTTCATCCCTGCATATTTTAAGAAGACTCAAGCATCTAAGCTTGGGGATGCCCAAGGCATCCCCTTCTTCATCGACAACTTATCAGGTTTCTTCTAGTGAAACTATATTTTTATTCGGTCACATCTTATGTACTTTACTTGGAGCGTCTGTGTGCTTTTATTTTTGTTTTTGTTTTGTTATCTTAGTTCTCTGAATAAGTTCATCCTTGTGTGGGAGAGAGACACGCTCCGCTGGTTCGTATGAACACATGTGTTCTTAGCTCATAATATTCATGGCGAAGTTTCCTCTTCGTTATATTGTTATATGGTTGGAATTGGAAAATGCTACATGTAGTAATTCTAAAATGTCTTGGATAATGTGATACTTGGCAATTGTTGTGCTCATGTTTAAGCTCTTGCATCATATACTTTGCACCTATTAATGAAGAAATACATAGAGCTTGCTAAAATTTGGTTTGCATAATTGGTCTCTCTAAGGTCTAGATAATATCTAGTATTGAGTTTTGAACAACAAGGAAGACGGTGTAGAGTCTTATAATGTTTACAATATGTCTTTTATGTGAGTTTTGCTGCACCGGTTCATCCTTGAGTTTGCTTCAAATAAACCTTGCTAGCCTAAACCTTGTATCGAGAGGGAATACTTCTCATGCATCCAAATACTTGAGCCAATATTCATGCCATTTGTGTCCACCATACCTACCTACTACATGGTATTTCTCCGCCATTCCAAAGTAAATTGCTTGAGTGCTACCTTTAAACCATTCAAAATTTATCACCTCTGATTTGTGTCAATGTTTTATAGCTCATGAGGAAGTATGTGGTGTTTATCTTTCAATCTTGTTGGGCAACTTTCACCAATGGACTAGTGGCTTCATCCGCTTATCCAATAATTTTGCAAAAAGAGCTGGCAATGGGATTCCCAGTCCCAAATTAATTAACAAAAATAGACACTCCTCCATGGTATGTGATTGTTGGACGGCACCCGAAGGATTCGGTTAGCCATGGCTTGAGAAAGCAAAGGTGGGGAGGAGTGTCATCTAAATAAAACTAAAATAAAAAGGCACTCCTTCATGGTATGAGATTGTTGGCAGGCACCCGAGGATTCGGTTAGCCATGGTTTGTGAAAGAAAGGTTGGAAGGAGTGCCACCCAAAAATAAAATAAAATGGGAGCCGCTCTTTGAAGGTTTGTCTGGCAAGGGGGTTAGAGTACCCGCTACCATTCGTTGACAACAACAAACACCTCTCAAAACTTTATTTTTATGCTCTCTTTATGTTTTCAAAATAAAAGCTCTAGCACAAATATAGCAATCGATGCTTTCCTCTTTGAAGGACCATTCTTTTACTTTTATTGTTGAGTCAGTTTACCTATTTCTCTCCATCTTAAGAAGCAAACACTTGTGTGAACTGTGCATTGATTCCTACATACTTGCATATTGCACTTGTTATATTACTTTGCATTGACAACTATCCATGAGATATACATGTTATAAGTTGAAAGCAACCGCTGAAACTTAATCTTCCTTTGTGTTGCTTCAATACCTTTACTTTGATTTATTGCTTTATGAGTTAACTCTTATGCAAGACTTATTGATGCTTGTCTTGAAAGTACTATTCATGAAAAGTCTTTGCTTTATGATTCATTTGTTTACTCATGTCATTACCATTGTTTTGATCGCTGCATTCATCTCATATGCTTACAATAGTATGATCAAGGTTATGATAGCATGTCACTTAAGAAATTATCTTTGTTATCGTTTTACCTGCTCGGGACGAGCAGAACTAAGCTTGGGGATGCTGATACGTCTCCAACGTATCGATAATTTCTTATGTTCCATGCTACTTTATTGATTATATCTACATGTTTTATGCACATTATATGTCGTATTTACGCATTTTCTGGAACTAACCTATTAACGAGATGCCGAAGTGCCAGTTCCTGTTTTCTGCTGTTTTTGGTTTCAGAAATCCTAGTAACGAAATATTCTCGGAATTGGACGAAATCAACGCCTGGTTCCTATTTTGCCCGGAAGCATCCAGAACACCCGAGAGCCACCAGAGGAGGGCCCTGGTGGGCCCAGATGATAGGGTGGCGCGGCCAGGGCTGGGCCCGCGCCACCCTATGGTGTCGTCGCCCCTTTGACCCTCTGCGCCGCCTCTTCGCCTATTTAAAGCCCCTGCATCGAAAACCCTTACAGAGAGAGCCACGGTACGAGAAAAGTTCCAGAGCCGCCGCCATCGCGAAGCCAAGATGGGGGAGGAGTCTCTGTTTCGCACCCGCCGGAGCGGGGAAGTGCCCCGGAAGGCTTCTCCATCGACACCGCTGCCATCTCCACCGCCATCTTCATCACCGCTGCTGCTCCCATGAGGAGGGAGTAGTTCTCCATCGAGGCTCGGGGCTGTACCGGTAGCTATGTGGTTAATCTCTCTCCTATGTACTTCAATACAATGATCTCATGAGCTGCTTTACATGATTGAGATCCATATGATGAGCTTTGTATCGCTACTAGTTATGTGCTACTCATGTGATGTTATTAAAGTAGTTTATTCCTCCTGCATGGTGTAAAGGTGATTAGTGTGTGCACCGTGTGGTTCTTGTCGTAGGCTATGATCATGATCTCTTGTAGATTGTGGAGTTAATTATCATTATGATAGTATTGATGTGATCTATTCCTCCTTCATAGTGTAATGTGGACAGTGCGTGCACTATGTTAGTTCTTGGTTTATTTTGCAATGATCTATTATGCTCTAAGGTTACTTAAACATGAATATCGAATGTTGTGGAGCTTGTTAACTCCGGCATTGAGGGTTCGTGTAATCCTACGCAACGAATGATGTTCATTATCAAACAAGAGTGTATGTAGCACATATGAGAAAGAGTTATTTATTATGCGATCAATGTTGAGAGTGTCCACTAGTGAAAGTATAATCCCTAGGCCTTGTTCCTAAATACTGAAATCGCTGCTTGTTTACTGTTCTACTGCATGTTTACTTCCCGCAATATTACTACCATCAACTGCACGCCAGCAAGCACTTTTCTGGCGCCGTACTACTGCTCATACTTATTCATACCACCTGTATTTCACTATCTCTTCGCCGAACTAGTGCACCTATTAGGTGTGTTGGGGACACAAGAGACTTCTTGCTTTGTGGTTGCAGGGTTGCTTGAGAGGGATATCTTTGACCTCTTCCTCCCTGAGTTCGATAAACCTTGGGTGATCCACTTAAGGGAAACTTGCTACTGTTCTACAAACCTCTGCTCTTGGAGGCCCAACACTGTCTACAAGAATAGAAGACCCGTAAGCATACCCACGTGTGGTTAGAGCGCTCAGTCTCGGAACAGATAACAAGAACTCGGGTCCTAGGGGACATTAGCGAGTCAAAGTTCCGATGCTTTCGCAAAGGGGCTCACAGATGCCTCTGCTTACAATTTTAGTTGTTAACAATAAAGTAAAGTGTGATTATCTCCAACAACTGATATAGCATGTGATAACCTCCCAACAACCCAACATATCCCGATAACAGATCGAGATAAACAACAGAGCCTAAACACGCCTACGACTCGCAAGGCTCAAACATCAAGCAACGGCTATGGTTAAGGAATGATACATATAGGATTATTATGGTAAACAAGTGGAATAGGACACGTGACTCGATAAAGAAGCGCAACATAAGGATAGCAATGCGAGGGAGAGTGTATAATAGGTGAAGAGAGAGGGCTCGCCTGTGAAAAGCTGCAGAAGAACTTGTCGGAGAACTCGTCGTATCTCACAACACCACTTCGTGATCCTATCCGTGAAGAAGCAAATGCTGGACAAACAACGGATGCAAGTCTTACTACTACGGATAAAGAACCAGCATGCTCAAGATGATATGCATGACATGGCAAGGATGATGCGGTGCAACTTATCCATATTAATCGGAGTCGGAACCCCGGACAAACAAATTAGGTTGGAGTTGCATTTCTACCGGCAAAGTTAAGGGTTGGATAGCATGGCATATCATGGCATAGGTGCGCTACTTCAAAATTAAATGGAACTGGGATAAGATAACAATCCCGCACAATTCCTTGTTAATATTAGGTGATTCACTAGTTACCCGAGCCCACATGATATGCGATGCAATGCGGCACATGATGATATGGTAAATGCAACAAGATAGGTAACATATTTATAAAATAGGGTTGGCTTAGGATCGGGGTCTCACGGTATCGGAACAAAGGCGGTCGCCGGATTGGAGTGGAAGAAGATGAAGCGAGGTCACGGGCTCCGGATCCGTGAAGGAGAACTTGGGCGTGTCGGCAACAACGCACTTGGTTTCTCGGGAGGAACTCGAAGAGCATTTTGCGTCGCGTCGGAGGCCACCAACACCACAATCATCACAGCACCAACACACCAGCCACTTCAACCGGAACAGCATCAACTTCAACAGTAATATCATCACAACAGCACACGAGCTCCAACATCTCCACAGCTCATCACCACTACAAGAAAAGTTCTGATAGACAACGTCCCAAAATCGTCCACTAAGGGGTATTTTTCGTCGCCTATGGGCCTAACCCGACGATATGGGTTCTGTTGTCGAAACTGCGTCAGGCAAAGTCCAACGACGATTTTTTCGGTCCGTCGCGCTTGGGCGCCCTTCCGCCACGGAAAATCGGACCGTTGCGGAAGTGTTTTCGGGAGCCCGTTGACTGCTGACGTCATGCAAACTGACACGTGGCAGACGCCGTTAACTGCCAGTTAACGGCGTTAACCGGCTGAAACCCCGTGGTAGATGGTAGGCCCACACGAGGCCTGCCACGTCTTAAGCGGGCCGGGCCAGATGACATAGTTTGACCGGTCAACTATATAGCTGGGCTGGTCCATTAGTTAAGTGGGCCGGGCCTAACCTCTAAGGTTGACTGGTCAAAACTTAAATGGGCCGGCCCATTTAACATGTGGGGTCCACCTTACAGCAACTGGGCCGGACAAGAAGCAAGTGGGCCGGGCCAAAAACACAGGTGGGTCCCATTTTCCTGTTAAAAGGCCGGCCCATTTAGTGTGTGGGGTCCACCGTATAGCAAGTGGGCCGGCCCAACAAGCTAGTGGGCCGGGCCAAAACACAGTGGGTCCCACTTTCCAGTTAAAGGATCGGCCCATTAAGTTTGTGGGGTCCACCATATAGCAAGTGGGCCGGCCCAACAAAATAGTGGGCCGGGCCAAAAACACAGGTGGGTCCCACTTTCCTGTTAAAGGGCCGGCCCATTTAGTACGTGGGGCCCACCATATAGCCAGTGGGCTGGCCCACCAAGATAGTGGGCCGGGCCAAAAACACAGGTGGGTCCCACATTCCTGTTAATGGGCCGGCCCATTTGGTATGCGGGGTCCACCATATAGAAAGTGGGCCGGCCCAACAAGATAGTGGGCGGGCCAAAAACAGTGGGTCACCTTCCACTTAAAGGGCCGGCCCATTTACCATGTGGGACCACCATAGAGCAAGTGGGCCGGCCCAACTAGTATGTGGGGTCCACAATATAGCAAGTGGGCCGGCCCAACAAGATAGTGGGCCGGGCCTAAAACACAGGTGGGTCCCACTTTCCTCTTAAAGGGCCGGCCCATTTATTACGTGGGGTCCTCCAAAAAAGCAAATGGGCTGGCCCAACTAATTAGTGGGCCGGCCCAGTAGTTGGTGGGGTCCACCTTAAAGCAAGTGGGCCAGCCCAATTAGTGTGTGGGGTCCACCGTAAATCAAATGGGCTGGCCCAAGAAGTAAGTGGGCCAGCCCGTTTAGTTGCTGTTTATATGCCGGCATAATATGCGCTTTAGGATTTTGCGGGCAGGCACATATGTGATTTCGCTTGATTGGGCCGTTTAAGGGATGGGAATTCGTGATTTAGATACTGAGAATATTTACGCAGCATTGATTTCTGTCGGATAGCCTCACTTACCACAAGCACCAAAGAAAAAATGCGCGAAAGAACTATAAAAACTAACTAAATATTACATCAGCTGCAAGGCATTGAAAAAAATATTACAGAACCCAGAGAAATTGAATGGTAATTAAACCTAGCAATACAATGAAGCGATCCGGCAATCTTTTAAGTTGTCCATGCAGCACCTATATCTGAAACAAAGACATTACAAGTTAAGACAGCAACAATGGAAAGGCAAAGACACTACAATATTGTTTGGCAAAGAATTTGGAACTCATCATTTCGTCGTTATAACAAGATCATTGTAATGCGCACAATAAGCAAACAAAGAGTGCATGCCGCATACCAACAGCCAATATAACAGAGCATGTTAGAATGAAACAGCAGACTTACTACTGTCGAGTCCCATGCAAACCAACATGTTCAGGGAGTACAAAATTGGCATGAACAACATAGTAGCAGGCTATAAATTTTGTAACAACGACTGAGCAAGATGAAGTTATGATGGCTACATCTACAGAGCAGGGAATGTAAACCAAAAATAGAAGTTACGATGGCAAAAGCTAAAGAGGAGGGAATGTGAACCAACATGTGCCAAGTGCAATTACTTCACTTTGGCCGTGAACTAAATAATACTCCTGAACTTATAGTGAAGGGGATGCAAATCAAGATGTTTCGGGATATAAACTTGTAATGAGCAACACATGGAGGATAGTTAATGCTGGAGCTTAGGATGGACCAGATACAGAATATAGTGGGATCACCTGTGAACTTGTATAAGAGGGAATGCAAACCAATATGTTCAGCTTTCCATATGTGAGCGTCATGCCAAGTCAGAGAAACAAGTCAATAATGCAGCTTTTGAAGAACAAGATGGCACGCAAAATTATTATCTAGTAGTATGACAAGTTTATTTGTACTACAGGCTAGATAGCAGAGTGATAGCATGCCAAACTAAGTCCTTACTTTGTTAGCTTACAATGAACTAGATACAAAACAATGGCATCACCTGTAGTACAGGGAATGCAAGCCAACATGTTCATGGAGTAAAAAATTGGCACAAACAACATAGTAGCAGGCCATAATTTTTGTAACAACGACTGAGCAAGATAAAGTTATGATGGCTAGATCTACAGAGCAGGGAATGTAAACCAAATATAGAAGTTACGATGCCAAAAGCTATAGAGCAGGGAATGCGAACCAACATGTGCAATTACTTAAAATTGGCCATGAACTAAATAATAGCAGGATGTTACTATAATACCTACAGTATAATTTTTGTAACAACGACTGAGCAAGATAGAAGTTATGATGGCTACATCTACAGAGCAGGGAATGCAAACCAAAATGTTCAATCGCTTAAAGTTAGCAATGAAGTAGAAAATAGCAACGTGTTACGGTCATAGCTAGGAATGAACTAAAAGAGCTTCAGATAAACAAGCATCTGAACCCAGAACATGGCGCTAAAACAAGGGACTTACATTAGGAGAAGCACTCTGTGGGAGTCACAGCAGATCTTCCTGGGGTTGATAGATCCGGTGATGAAGTACGCTACATGTGCTACTTGGGGTTGGAGAGACGGCCATTACACTTCATGGTTACTCATCTCATCTGCAAAAACGTAACGGCGCGTCGTTAGCACAAACAGGTTCCCCCAAGATTAAACAAGAACTTGCAGGCAAGCAATAGAAAAGCGACAGTAGAAGAGTTTAGATCATGCACTGCGCCGGTGAAGCAGATCCGGTTCATGCACAGCGGTGTCGGTGAGCAAGATCCGATGCGGTGGACGACGGATCCGGCGAAGCGGCTCCGGCGGGGTGGACGATACCGCAGCTGAAGCGACTGCGGTAGACTGCTGGATGAGCATATGGTTTCGAGGTTCGGCGGGGATGATCCGGTCCGGTTGATGACGGCGTCGATGAAGCGGCTCCGGCAGGCAGCCGGATGACGAGGATCGCGAGGGCTCGGGTAGGCCAGGGAAGTCCGGCGGGGATGTTCCGGTGCGGTGGTCGTGGAGGTGGTAGAGAGAGGGACTTGAGAAGTTCCGGTGGGTGGTCTCAGATGAGAGACTGAAGGAAATGTATTTTTTTTGGGAGGGTTTCCGGGCTAGGGAGGTGGTGATCGAAAAAATGACGGGCAAACCCCTCACCAACCGACTTTGCTGTCATCTCCACAGGGGTAGAATGGGAATTTGGAAGCGTGTGAAATTTTTGTATTTTGTGGGCGGGAAGTTTTGCCGCTATGAGATTTTGAATTTCGCTAAGGTACAAGTATAATGATAAAAAATTGTGACACCGTACTAGTACCTCTGTTCATGGCCGAGTGCAAAATCAAATCATCATCACGTTGAATATAGGTCACTACCATGATCATGATCTATCTTCTTAATCCCATTCAAAAATGCGTTTGAAATATTTCAGGATTGGTGGGAGATTTTGCCGCCCGACAGAGATTAAATTAAACCACACGTTCGACAATTCAAACTTGAGACCTTGGCTATGATACCATTTAAGTTCGAACTGATTCAAAAAAGGCTAGGCAATTAATTTATATAACATCCACAGGAACAACTACCAAGTTGATCCCAACCGCAGATAAATGCATCCACCAACAAAAGTCTGAACGGTGCCTTAATCTAAGGAAACATTTCACAAGACCAATGTACTCACTATGTTAGTGTTCATCTCCAATTATCTATGGCATTTTCTTAGTCTTTGGGAGATTATAACGAACTTGATTGGCCTCGTGCAGTAGGGCATCACATGCTTCTAATCTCGATCTCAACATGTCAACTTTTGTTCTTAGCATAGCTGTTGCAACTCGTTCTACTTGGAGTTGTTCCTCCAAAACTTGAGCAGAGAAAGACTTGGACTTGGGCTTCAAAACCCAGCATTTCGCAGGAAAGAGTTTTTGGTGATATCTTTATCTTTCCCGGGTTTTGCCATCTCAAATTTCATATTAGCCAGACAAGTTTTGAGTTGTGTAAAAAGAAAAGTTATTACAGAGAAAAATGCAGATGGTAGATTTAATGTGTACGAACTACTTTTAATCATACAAGTTGACATGCCTGACTATAATAAGGACCATCTATCTTGCTAGCAGGCATAATTATTAATGGGCTACCATGTACGGGAACCGTATCCTCTAACGTGAAGGAGCTAAGTCAGGAAAAATAAAGAAGCAAAGTCAGGCTTCTGTAGCATAAGTACAAGGTTATGCACTGTCTTTAACTAATAAAGGTGATTACTGTAGATGTTTAAAAACTAAACTAAATTTTATTACACCATAATTTTCTCTGCATGTAATTACTTCAAATGCAAGACACAAGTTTGTATTGTGCAAATTAATTTAAATTATTTGGATTTTAGACATATGGTTTGGGGGAAGGAAAGTTAGAGTACTGTAGCTTCTCTAACTTTTCACCTTCAAGTTAGAGTACTGTAGCTTCTCTAACTTTTCACCCATGTACGTAGTCCTTCCAAGAAACAGCCGTTATTGCATTACGAGCAGAAAACAGTTCACACGTGCGCTCAGATTCAAATTTTCAGCATGCAGTCGATTTATGGTTTAATTGAAGTACACATCAGGATATTATTTCACACAAAATACAGCAGCCACATGGAACATATCTAATTTTAGTACAACAACAAAATTTGCAATTATTACAGACCACGAAATTTTGAACGAAATTTTGAGCAGTAATTAGTTACAGCATTGGCATCAGCAGTCCACTTGACTGAACAACAGAATCAAAGTTTATTTAGACACCTTCAATTCCCAGACACATCACAACTGGCTTACCATGACAAGTGCATAGGAGATTCTTTAGAACATTTTCTGTCAAAGTTTGCCTATTTTTCAATTCATGTATCTCTTGGCGTGTCTTGGCAATTAATTCATCAGCATCTTTGTTTTCCCGCCCAAATATATCAACTGCCTCTTGGAGTGCATCCCCGAAATCTCTTTGTGCCGGATTAAGTTGACCAATAGATACCATGGGCCTATGCGAGCAATATGCACTCTCACTGCTGCTTTGTGAAACATCAATACTTGAGGCATTGGCCCTTGCTTCTGGCATTGTAGCTTTATTTGAAGCCTGAAATTTAGATAAAACAAGTTACAACATCATATGATGCAATAAAAGACCTCCAATTTCAAGAACATCATTGAGCTGATATAACACAACAAGCAATCAAAAATAGAGCCTCGTACATCTATTTCTTCTGGAATGGTTGGTGTACCGGACTCAGTGGACCAATGAGAGCACGTGCCACTGTCACTGTTGCTCTGTGAAATGACCGCAACACTTGATAAATGGGTTGTCCCTACTGACATTACAGCTTTGTTTGCAGGCTGAAACTAAGACAAAACAAGTTAAAATGCAATACAATACAAGGCAAACAAACAGCATTGTTGACATAATTTTGAAAGAACCATGGGCAGATACAACAAAGAAACCAGTTAAGCCACATGCCTCTTAGAACAAACCAAACTAGATCATGGCGATGATGTATACAATGAACCAAGCAACTAGACATCATGTGCCCAATAACGAAGCCAGGTCACTGCACAGAAGAAATCTAGCAAATAGCCAAATACAGTCAAAAGATGTGCATGTTGGATTTGATACTATTAGGAAAATAATGTATGATTGATTTAAGCATGACTCAGATAGTGCCTTCGACATCGCAGAAGGTCAATGCAACAATTAATTGTATGGCTTGTATGAAGTGCCATAACATTTAAATTAAGCATAACGAGGCATTGCTTAATCTGAGAACTGAGTGCTAGCTCAGTGGCAAGGCTTGCGAGTGCGCAGCCAGCCCACCCGGGTTCGAGTCCCAACAGGACCGAATTAAACGGGGTGTTATCTAGCGCGTATAAATTCGCTGCTAGAGAGGTCTCATCATCTATCTCACAACGTATAGACAAGGGAGGGAATCTTCCTACGTTGGTCAACGTTTAGGCAATGCTTAATCTTGAATTCATGATCAAACTCAAACAAAAAAGGGCATATAACAAGTAGCACCATGTGCATCATGTATAATAGATTACTAGAAACTGAATGAAGCAATTGAACATGGAGCGTATTATATAAACAGCCAGATCATTTGAATATGGATATACCACATCATGTCAATGGGACTCAGAAAAACAAAGCTAGACATTTAAACAAGTAATATAACTATTTTTTCACCATGTTTCAAGTAGAATAGGAAGCTAGGTTAGGAATAAAGCAATCATGTTTCAAGTAGAATAGGAAGCTAGGTTAGGAATAAAGCAATAAAAAAACACAAAGTGCATCATTTCAGCTAGGATCATTTCTATCAAACTTCATGCACTAGCCATGGAACAACAGGCAAACTCAATGAAGCAACAGGCAAAAAATTAACATAATAGAATTTCAGGACTTGTATTAACATAGCCAAATCATGTAACTTATACCCAGGCATGCCGGATGCCAGATGGGTCAAAGGCAGTGTGCAATGTTCCATATGGTCATTGTTTATATTTTATTAGATTCCATTAGGCAACTTAGGTAGTGCAACATACAGAAAATGATGCAATTGAACTATGCACAGGAGGTAAATTAACATTCCAAAAAAAACAGGGAACTTACGTGAGCTTTTTTTTGAGTCACACGGACCTCATCGGGTACTTGGACAGAAGAACCTGGTGCCTCACTGTTTCTCCTCTGCATGAAGGAGAGGCCAATTGTAAACAGAAACAGGTCCAAGATATAGAAGTTTGCATTAAGCAATATACAAAAAACAGCAGGTACTTACATGATTATAGGCGAGCTTTACTCTACGTTTATGAGTGTAAGATGTGCCTGCTGCACGTGTAATAACAACAAACAGTTACGAGTCACGGCTTTGCTATAATTAAATTGACACCAAATAGTAGTAGAAGCATTATGACGTGCATAAACATGTAATACAGGATCGCAGAAAGATATCAAACATGATGTAACTAGAGCAGTAGCCTACGGCCAAATAGTGAGAAATTGTAATCGTGTCAATTGTGGACTTGTATAGCCTACCCCAACTTGTTTGGGAATAAAGGCTTTGTTGTTGTTGTTGTTGTCAATCGTGGACATGTAGAGCATTCAACGGCTCATGATTGGTGGCTCATATTTTGTAGAGTTTCAGCGAATGGGTGGGTTAGGTTACTCAGACCACCACACTGTGTATTTATATCATCTGAGTTAGGGTTACAATACTACTGGACATGGGCCTCTATGGGCCTCACACTGGATACAATATTACTACAGCGCTACTACTAAACTCACTCATGGTCCAACACACCCCCTCAAGATGATCATGGGTAAACAACCATGGCCATCTTGCAACAACAACATGACACATATGACAACTACCAGTAATGAACATTCAGCATAACTCCTAGGATACATGACAGCATTGCACTTTCCATCATCTTGTCATCTCGATTCATCTCTTCATCAGCAGCGAAGATATCCAGCTTCAACCATCTGGGATACGCACAACTCCTAACCATACACGTCCTCAACAACCCCGGCTGCCTCACCACACAAGTTCCGCAGAACCATCCACACTCGCCTCAATGTCCTCAGCCTCTCTTCTCCACTCTGCCCGGCCACCTCTTCCGTCTCTCCCACAAACCCCCAGCCAACTCCTGCCTCAACCATCCACTCCTCAAGCACCCATGCCTATCCCCCGGTCAGGCCTCAACCAGTCTCACCTCAGGCACGCATGCCTTTCCCCTGGACATATCCACAACCATCACCATCACCACTAAACCGCAGCCTCATCAACTCCATCACGACTCAACCGCAGCCTCATCAACTCCATCACCACATATCCTCACAGCCTCACATCTCCATTTTCTCCTCACTTCCACTCGGATGGCGCCTCGTCTGCGCGCCCTGGCCAACCTGGCGGACCGCACCTGGCCACATCGACCGGCTCGCGCTGGTCAACGTCCAGCACCAACCTCCGGCTCCGCCCTGCGCTCAAAGGCTCGCCCCACTCCGCACGCCTCCAACTTCTGCCCCTCACACGGATCCAGATCTCTCTGCCACGGATTCACTTCCTCTTCTCTCCTTTCTAAACCAAAACGATCTTCACCCTCTTCTTTCTCCCCGCGCGAGCAGCCGCCGATCTCACACAGCTCACATCGCTGTGTGTGATAGCCGCAACCCACGCAGAGCACCTGATGCGGCCTCCCGCCGCCTGGATTTCTACATCTCAACGGTGGGTTTTGTGATCAAAGGAAGAACTTGTTTGGTACTGTTTGTGGCGGCTAGCAGGAAGGAAACCTAGGCTCTGATACCATGTAGAGTTTCAGCGAATGGGTGGGTTTGGTCACGGAAAAACATACTTATGCGTCGTGTTTAAACCTAAAGGATGAGGTGGTTATCAACGAAAGCACTTGTAAGTTAGAAATATAGCACGAATTCAGAAATACAGTCAGCTGCAATACTCCTAACAGAACAAAACGCGCAGGGATGTCTGGTTACCTATTTCTGGGCGGCGTTTAGACGTGTTCCGCGTTCTTACGGGTGACGTGGAGGTCGGCGAGGGGACTGCTGTTGCGGTGGGTGCCGGGGAAGCAGATCTTGGGGGGTCGGAGAAGGACATGCTGGGCGGTCGATGAAGTGTTCAGCGCGCCGGCCGAACTAGAAGGTCGGTGAAGCAGATGATGTGCAGTGCACGGGGGCGTCGGTGTCGGCGAAGCTGGTCAGGTGCGGTGGTCGATAGAGTCGGCGAACGAGATACGGTGCGGTGGACGCCGGAGTAGGTGCGGATCAAGCGGATAGGGCAGCCTCGGGGTTTGAAGCCGTGGCAGCTTGAACGGCGAAGTGCGGCGGCCGGGAAGATCTGGAGGTAGGCAAGAGGGGCGGTTTCTCTGAGGGCTTGCGGGCGAAACTAGGGCGAAGCTGGGCGATAGAGGAGTAGAAGGGAATTTCGCAGTCCTTCTTTTGAGGAAAAAAATATTCGCAGATCTGAAACTTTGCGGCGCGAGATATTTGGGCGTTGGCGGGGAATTTTACCGCTCGATGATATTAAATTTTGGCTGCAGTAGGTTTTTTTTTAGAGTATGTAATAATAATAAATAGTAGGCCCTACTAGTACTGTACGTCTGTTCAGGAATCCAAGGGGGTAGAGGTATAGATATATAGACAATATAGAGATATAAGAAATGGCGGGGGCTAGCGGAAATGCACTTTGCCTCATAGGAGCATATGCTCCCATTATGTGAATCCATATTTCAAAGTGTCAAAAAATTCTAAACTAAAATTTTACATGTATATCTAGACATTTTATGTTGGTACACAAGTTTTCTCACAAAAAAATTATGTGGCTCCTATAAAAAAGACAAATTTTGATGTTGTAACACGACTACGTACAGTATATTTTTTGCCTTTTTTTACACGCCACACAAAATGTCGTTTTTCCACGAAAACTTGTGAACGAACATATGATGTCACAATGTATACCAAAAAAATTAACATTTATATAATTTTTTTAATCATTTTCTATAATTGGTGCATATGCACGCGTGTGCCAAAACGCCACCTCCGCAGGCTAGGAGTTTCTAAACTTCTTATGGCACATCAAATAAAATGTTGTTCAAACAATAATAATAATGTGCTTATGATTGTTACTCCCTTCCACCATGAATAAAGTCCACATCGGTTTCGTGTCAAACTTTGACTCGAGATTTAGGTACCCACATGATAGTGCTAGTATCATAGCTAGTATCATACACATTGGTCCCACAAAAATGTTGATGTGGCAGCTAATTAAGTAGGAGAGAGGAGATTAGTGTAACATAGGTAGATACTGTATCATAGCGCAAACAACGAGAAAACTTAATGCTAAACAAATCTTGTACACAAATTTGCATTGAGATTCTAAAAAATAATAAATGTAGCATTACTATGATACTACTCCATGATACTACCCACTATAGAAATAGTATGACCAGCCTAATTTTATGACATCCGCAAAATATACCATTGGAAAGTTCATCGAAACAAGCATCCGATGATATAGTTTTGAATGACATGCAACTCATAATTGGCGGGCCCAAGTATTAGTCTAAGTTTGCCTCTGAAAACAAATTGGCATTGTACTCTAGGACAAAGGGAGACTACTCGCAATGGCAATATCATAAGTAGTATCATGCACTACATGCATGCAAAATGTTGATGTGTCATATCAGTTAATGATGAAAGAGACGATAGTGGTATCATAGGTAGATATCGTATCATATCATGTAGAACTAGAAAAATTACTGCCAAACAAATCTTGTACACACTTTTGTATTGAGATTCTACAAATCCCTAAATACATGTAACATATTATACTACTACATGATGATACTATGGACTGTGAAAATAATATCGTACATTAGTATCATATGTATGATACTATTATATGATACTCCCCATTGTGACTAGTCTAATAATAACAATAGTACTCAAATTTGTCTTGTCCCTCGGGTGTTTAGAAGTATATGTTCGGTCCCTCACGTATTTAAGAATTATGTTTGGCCCCTCAACTCTAATGTGGTCAAAATTGAGCACTTGAACACTTAGTTAGGTCTAGCAATGATAAAAACTTGATTGGTCTGTTTATTATTTGTTATGTGGCACGGCGGCAAAGCATTTTGCTAAATCTCAAGCACACATAGTTGGGGTCCATTAGAGGGACTAATTAAATCAAAGTACAATGGATTATAAAAGCAGGTTTTATCATTGATTAGCTTTGCAACGGCCTATCAACTGTAAGTGTTGCATGTGTTCTAAAGAACTATGTTCATCGTCACAGATCAAGAGGAGTACGCAGTGGAGGACGCACAAAACAACCGTAGGCCAGGTGGGCACACCTTACTAATTTTCTTTTTTCCACTTTATATGTGATAATTTTTTACATAATTAATTAACTAAAACATTTTAAAATAGGGTGGGCCATTCAACCCAAACACCATGTTGCGTACGTCGCTGAGGGTAAGGGGTTTCATCTTCGTTCTATGGTATGAGTATGTAATGCGCGTGATACTCATCGAAGACAATATATATAGCAGACATCACATCAGATGAGCCTATGGATAAAAATGGGCCAAATCATATCTACTAGTGCACAAATGAAGTTAAAAATAGGTCAACCTTCATTAAACCGATACTACTTAAAAGACCATTGTTTGACCTAAGTAAGCGTATATATGAGGTCAGTAATACTAGTCACAATGCATAGTATCATATATAAAAGTATGGTGTGTATGATACAATTAATACTACATGTTACTATGTCAACGATGCATGGTATCATGTACTAGTATCATAATCTTCTTATATTAATTGATTTGTAGAATCTCAATGCAGATCTATGTACAAGATTATTTAACATTAAATTTTCTAGTACTACGTGCTATGATACGGTATCTACCTATGATATTATAATCCTCTCTCTCATCTTTAATTGCAGTGCCACATCAGCTTTTTTGCAAGCATGAGATGCATGATAGTGTACTACCTATGATACTCCCATTGTGGGTAGTCTAAGGGGGCAATGTTAGACCTAATTAAGTGTTTGAGGTTAGTTATGGACCGCTGTTATACCTAATTGTGTTTGAGGTCAGTTAGGGACCTTATTATACATAATTAAGTGTTAGAGGTGAGTTCAAATAATAATATATAGTTGGGGTCTAAAGTTCACCAACGTATGCAACACACGAGCTGCCAAATGTGTACTTAATTAACCCTATTAGGAAAACACAAGATTATCTCATTCAACAAAATATTAGGAAAGTGTATCACAATTGTATTTATCCCTTATCTCTCTCATGTTAACCGAGACAAGAGTTCGTTCTAGGTCAGCTCTACGACAATTAGCGTCGCAAGGGTGGTAACATAGGTGTGCAGTTGCGAAAGTTTTTTCCCAAGTTGTCGACTTCCTCAATCCACACTTAATATTTGTGCATGCGGGCCTAAGTATATGGTACTACTTAGTTCTATTCCTAGTATATATGTTGGGTGACTTAGAAAAATCATACTTCGTACATGATTCCTTCGACCAAGATTTAAACAAGTTTCACATGAAAAATAAAAGGTAAGCATGGATCCTTCTTAGACACTCTAAAATGAAGCTTTTGGGAGGTTCTTGAAATATCCAAGTTTGAAACCCAAAACCACTTCTTCTCTTCATGTTTGACTACATAAGATAGAGTTTAGGGTTAGGGGTAGATACATGATTTTTCTTGTTTGAATATGTCTAGACCTTGTTTATCAACTTTAATGCTTACTATATGACATAAGAAGACTATGTGCTTTGGTTTTTCATTTTCTGTTTTTTTTATATTTTATGCCCATTTGAATCTTGGTCAAATCCTAGGTTTGACCAGGATTTAAGCAAGTTTAAAACATGAAAACGACTTCTCTTCGTGCTTGACTTCTTATTCACTCCAAAATGAAGCTTTTGGAAGGGTTTTTGACATTTCCATGTTTGAAACCCAAAACGACATCTCTTCGTGCTTGACTTCATAAGATAGAGTTTAGGGTTAGGGGGTAGATACATGAATTTTCTGGTTTGAATATGTCTAGACCTAGCTTGTTTATCAACTTGAATGCTTGCTATATGACATCAGAAGACTATGTGTTTGGTTTTTATTTTTTTGAATTTGTTATGCCCATTTGAATCCTGGTCAAATCCTAGGTTTGACCAAGATTTAAACAAGTATAAAACATGAAAATGAAAAGTAAGCCTGGATCCTTCTTATTCACTCCAAAATGAAGCTTTTGGGAGGGTTTTTGAAATTTCCATGTTTGAAACCCAAAACGACTTCTCTTCGTGATTGACTTCATAAGACAGAGTTTAGGGTTAGGGGTAGATACCGGATTTTTCTGGTTTGAATATGTCTAGACCTTGTTTATCAAATTGAATGCTTGCTATATGACATCAGAAGACTATGTGTTTGGTTTTTGTTTTTTGAATTTGTTATGCCCATTTGAATCTTAGTCAAATCCTAGGTTTGAATATATATGTCTAGACCTTGTATATCAACTTGAATGCCTTACTATACATATGACATAAGAATGTTATGTGCTTTGGTTTTTCATTCTTTTCATTTTTTTCTGAATTTTTAGGGCCATTTGAATCTTGGTCAAATCCTTGGTTTGACCAAGATTTAAACAAATTTAAAACATGAAAATGAAAAGGGAAGTCTGTATCCTTCTTAGTCACTCTAAAATGAAGCTTTTGGGATGTTCTTTAAATTTCAATGTTTGAAACCCAAAACGACTTCCCTTCATGCTAGACTTCATAAGATCGACAGGGGGTAGATACATGATTTGTCTGGTTTGGATATATCTAGACCTTGTTTATCAACTTGATTGCTTACGATATGACATAAGAAGACTATGTGATTTGGTTTTTCATTTTTCTGATTTTTTTGAATTTTGTGCCCACCCATTTGTATCTTCGTCAAATCCTAGGTTTGACCAAGATAATTTAAACAAGTTTAAAACATGAAAATGTAAAGGGAAGCATGTATCCTTCTTAGTCACTCTAAAATGAAGCTTTTGGGAGGTTTTTGAAATTTCGATGTTTGAAACCCAAAACCACTTCTCTTCACATGCTTGACTTCATAAGACAGAGTTTAGGGGTTAGGGGTATAGATACATGATTTGTCTGGTTTGAATATGTCTAGACCTTGTTTATCAACTTGAATGCTTACTATATGACATAAGAAGACTATGTGATTTGGTTTTTAATTTTTCTGTTTTTTAATTATTTTTCTGCCCATTTGAATCTTGGTCAAATCCTAGGTTTGAACAAGATTTAGACAAGTTTAACACGTGAAATTAAACGAATAAGTAAGCATTGATCCTTCTTAGTCACTCCAAAATGTACCAATTGATAGTGTTAACTTTGCTTCATGGAAAAAATAATGTCATGTAAATGAGTTAACTTGGATTTCCTACCCTTGAATCCATAGGAAACTTTGTTCTAATGCACTATTATAATCAACCGAGTTTTTACACCAACAGGTCTGTCACTTACGTGTGGTGCCCACGCGTGAGGTCCCACACTTCAGTGAGCACAAGTCACGTGCAATAGGTACGCCAACTCCCAGCCATCTTCTTTGTCAAGAGAAGACGCATCAGGATGCGTATTGGAAGTCTGTGGGTCCTTCTGGATCCTTCGGTTGTCCCTCTCACAAAAAAAAATCTATCTCATTCTCGGCCTCGCTCGCACGTCCTGCGCACTGACAAACCCTGCACAACAGTCAACATCATCATCATCACCCGAAAAAGGGGAGACACCATAATGCTCTGCCTTTTTTCTCTCCTTCCGAGTGATCCCTCTTCCTCCGAGTTTCACTCGACGGGCAAACGCACATCTGCAGCATAGTAATAATAAAAAGGTAGAAAAATCGATATACGAATCTATAATTAAATAGGTTAAACTAGGGTTTTGCCCTGTACTACAGATCAAGGTTCAAAAAAATCCAACTATTCGAACAACACGATTCTAATCCAAGAACTTTTTCGACCTCATCCAAGTGGCCTCAAACTATAGGGTTAGCATCTAGTGCAGTATGTGTGAAAATGTATGCACTATGTGTGCTATAACTTGTATGTCTTTCAAATTTGAACCAACTTTGAATAAGTTTGAAATATTTGAAATGGGGAACTTTTTCGACCTCATCCAAGTGGCCTCAAACTATAGGGTTAGCATCTAGTGCAGTATGTGTGAAAATGTATGCACTATGTGTGCTATAACTTGTATGTCTTTCAAATTTGAACCAACTTTGAATAAGTTTGAAATATTTGAAATGGGGCTTTTGGCTTAAACGTTTGAAACTCAAAACGATTCTCTTCATGCTAGACTTCATAAGACCGAGTTTAGGGTTAGGGGTAGATACATGATTTGTCTGGTTTGAATATGTCTAAACCTTGTTTATCAACTTTAATGCTAACTTCTCAGTCACTCTAAAATGAAGTTTTTGGAGGTTTTTGAAATTTCCATCTTTGAAACCCAAAACCACTTCTCTTCATGCTTGACTTCATAAGAAAAAGTTTAGGGTTAGGGGGTATAGATACATGATTTGTATGGTTTGAATATGTCCAAACCTTGTTTATCAACTTGAATATGCTTACTATATGACATAAGAAGACTATGTACTTTGGTTTTTCATTTTTCTGATTTTTTTAATTTTCTGCGCATTTGAATCATATCTTGGTCAAATCCTAGGTTTCACCAAGATTTAGACAAGTTTAACACGTGAAAATGAGTAAGTAAGCATGGATCCTTCTTAGTCACTCTAAAATGAAGCTTTTGGGATGTTCTTGAAATTTCCATGTTTGAAACCCAAAACCACTTCTCTTCATGATTGACTTCATAAGACAGAGTTTAGGGTTAGGGGTAGATACCGGATTTTTCTGGTTTGAATATGTCTAGACCTTGTTTATCAAATTGAATGCTTGCTATATGACATCAGAAGACTATGTGTTTGGTTTTTGTTTTTTGAATTTGTTATGCCCATTTGAATCTTAGTCAAATCCTAGGTTTGAATATATATGTCTAGACCTTGTATATCAACTTGAATGCCTTACTATACATATGACATAAGAATGTTATGTGCTTTGGTTTTTCATTCTTTTCATTTTTTTCTGAATTTTTAGGGCCATTTGAATCTTGGTCAAATCCTTGGTTTGACCAAGATTTAAACAAATTTAAAACATGAAAATGAAAAGGGAAGTCTGTATCCTTCTTAGTCACTCTAAAATGAAGCTTTTGGGATGTTCTTTAAATTTCAATGTTTGAAACCCAAAACGACTTCCCTTCATGCTAGACTTCATAAGATCGACAGGGGGTAGATACATGATTTGTCTGGTTTGGATATATCTAGACCTTGTTTATCAACTTGATTGCTTACGATATGACATAAGAAGACTATGTGATTTGGTTTTTCATTTTTCTGATTTTTTTGAATTTTGTGCCCACCCATTTGTATCTTCGTCAAATCCTAGGTTTGACCAAGATAATTTAAACAAGTTTAAAACATGAAAATGTAAAGGGAAGCATGTATCCTTCTTAGTCACTCTAAAATGAAGCTTTTGGGAGGTTTTTGAAATTTCGATGTTTGAAACCCAAAACCACTTCTCTTCACATGCTTGACTTCATAAGACAGAGTTTAGGGGTTAGGGGTATAGATACATGATTTGTCTGGTTTGAATATGTCTAGACCTTGTTTATCAACTTGAATGCTTACTATATGACATAAGAAGACTATGTGATTTGGTTTTTAATTTTTCTGTTTTTTAATTATTTTTCTGCCCATTTGAATCTTGGTCAAATCCTAGGTTTGAACAAGATTTAGACAAGTTTAACACGTGAAATTAAACGAATAAGTAAGCATTGATCCTTCTTAGTCACTCCAAAATGTACCAATTGATAGTGTTAACTTTGCTTCATGGAAAAAATAATGTCATGTAAATGAGTTAACTTGGATTTCCTACCCTTGAATCCATAGGAAACTTTGTTCTAATGCACTATTATAATCAACCGAGTTTTTACACCAACAGGTCTGTCACTTACGTGTGGTGCCCACGCGTGAGGTCCCACACTTCAGTGAGCACAAGTCACGTGCAATAGGTACGCCAACTCCCAGCCATCTTCTTTGTCAAGAGAAGACGCATCAGGATGCGTATTGGAAGTCTGTGGGTCCTTCTGGATCCTTCGGTTGTCCCTCTCAAAAAAAAAAATCTATCTCATTCTCGGCCTCGCTCGCACGTCCTGCGCACTGACAAACCTGCACAGTCAACATCATCATCATCACCCGAAAAAGGGAGACACCATAATGCTCTGCCTTTTTTCTCTCCTTCCGAGTGATCCCTCTTCCTCCGAGTTTCACTCGACGGGCAAACGCACATCTGCAGCATAGTAATAATAAAAAGGTAGAAAAATCGATATACGAATCTATAATTAAATAGGTTAAACTAGGGTTTTGCCCTGTACTACAGATCAAGGTTCAAAAAAATCCAACTATTCGAACAACACGATTCTAATCCAAGAACTTTTTCGACCTCATCCAAGTGGCCTCAAACTATAGGGTTAGCATCTAGTGCAGTATGTGTGAAAATGTATGCACTATGTGTGCTATAACTTGTATGTCTTTCAAATTTGAACCAACTTTGAATAAGTTTGAAATATTTGAAATGGGGCTTTTTCGACCTCATCCAAGTGGCCTCAAACTATAGGGTTAGCATCTAGTGCAGTATGTGTGAAAATGTATGCACTATGTGTGCTATAACTTGTATGTCTTTCAAATTTGAACCAACTTTGAATAAGTTTGAAATATTTGAAATGGGGCTTTTGGCTTAAACGTTTGAAACTCAAAACGATTCTCTTCATGCTAGACTTCATAAGACCGAGTTTAGGGTTAGGGGTAGATACATGATTTGTCTGGTTTGAATATGTCTAAACCTTGTTTATCAACTTTAATGCTAACTTCTCAGTCACTCTAAAATGAAGTTTTTGGAGGTTTTTGAAATTTCCATCTTTGAAACCCAAAACCACTTCTCTTCATGCTTGACTTCATAAGAAAAAGTTTAGGGTTAGGGGGTATAGATACATGATTTGTATGGTTTGAATATGTCCAAACCTTGTTTATCAACTTGAATATGCTTACTATATGACATAAGAAGACTATGTACTTTGGTTTTTAATTTTTCTGATTTTTTTAATTTTCTGCGCATTTGAATCATATCTTGGTCAAATCCTAGGTTTCACCAAGATTTAGACAAGTTTAACACGTGAAAATGAGTAAGTAAGCATGGATCCTTCTTAGTCACTCTAAAATGAAGCTTTTGGGATGTTCTTGAAATTTCCATGTTTGAAACCCAAAACCACTTCTCTTCATGATTGACTTCATAAGACAGAGTTTAGGGTTAGGGGTAGATACCGGATTTTTCTGGTTTGAATATGTCTAGACCTTGTTTATCAAATTGAATGCTTGCTATATGACATCAGAAGACTATGTGTTTGGTTTTTGTTTTTTGAATTTGTTATGCCCATTTGAATCTTAGTCAAATCCTAGGTTTGAATATATATGTCTAGACCTTGTATATCAACTTGAATGCCTTACTATACATATGACATAAGAATGTTATGTGCTTTGGTTTTTCATTCTTTTCATTTTTTCTGAATTTTTAGGGCCATTTGAATCTTGGTCAAATCCTTGGTTTGACCAAGATTTAAACAAATTTAAAACATGAAAATGAAAAGGGAAGTCTGTATCCTTCTTAGTCACTCTAAAATGAAGCTTTTGGGATGTTCTTTAAATTTCAATGTTTGAAACCCAAAACGACTTCCCTTCATGCTAGACTTCATAAGATCGACAGGGGGTAGATACATGATTTGTCTGGTTTGGATATATCTAGACCTTGTTTATCAACTTGATTGCTTACGATATGACATAAGAAGACTATGTGATTTGGTTTTTCATTTTTCTGATTTTTTTGAATTTTGTGCCCACCCATTTGTATCTTCGTCAAATCCTAGGTTTGACCAAGATAATTTAAACAAGTTTAAAACATGAAAATGTAAAGGGAAGCATGTATCCTTCTTAGTCACTCTAAAATGAAGCTTTTGGGAGGTTTTTGAAATTTCGATGTTTGAAACCCAAAACCACTTCTCTTCACATGCTTGACTTCATAAGACAGAGTTTAGGGGTTAGGGGTATAGATACATGATTTGTCTGGTTTGAATATGTCTAGACCTTGTTTATCAACTTGAATGCTTACTATATGACATAAGAAGACTATGTGATTTGGTTTTTAATTTTTCTGTTTTTTAATTATTTTTCTGCCCATTTGAATCTTGGTCAAATCCTAGGTTTGAACAAGATTTAGACAAGTTTAACACGTGAAATTAAACGAATAAGTAAGCATTGATCCTTCTTAGTCACTCCAAAATGTACCAATTGATAGTGTTAACTTTGCTTCATGGAAAAAATAATGTCATGTAAATGAGTTAACTTGGATTTCCTACCCTTGAATCCATAGGAAACTTTGTTCTAATGCACTATTATAATCAACCGAGTTTTTACACCAACAGGTCTGTCACTTACGTGTGGTGCCCACGCGTGAGGTCCCACACTTCAGTGAGCACAAGTCACGTGCAATAGGTACGCCAACTCCCAGCCATCTTCTTTGTCAAGAGAAGACGCATCAGATGCGTATTGGAAGTCTGTGGGTCCTTCTGGATCCTTCGGTTGTCCCTCTCACAAAAAAAAATCTATCTCATTCTCGCTCGCTCGCACCTCCTGCGCACTGACAAACCCTGCACAACAGTCAACATCATCATCATCACCCGAAAAAGGGGAGACACCATAATGCTCTGCCTTTTTTCTCTCCTTCCGAGTGATCCCTCTTCCTCCGAGTTTCACTCGACGGGCAAACGCACATCTGCAGCATAGTAATAATAAAAAGGTAGAAAAATCGATATACGAATCTATAATTAAATAGGTTAAACTAGGGTTTTGCCCTGTACTACAGATCAAGGTTCAAAAAAATCCAACTATTCGAACAACACGATTCTAATCCAAGAACTTTTTCGACCTCATCCAAGTGGCCTCAAACTATAGGGTTAGCATCTAGTGCAGTATGTGTGAAAATGTATGCACTATGTGTGCTATAACTTGTATGTCTTTCAAATTTGAACCAACTTTGAATAAGTTTGAAATATTTGAAATGGGGCTTTTGGCTTAAACGTTTGAAACTCAAAACGATTCTCTTCATGCTAGACTTCATAAGACCGAGTTTAGGGTTAGGGGTAGATACATGATTTGTCTGGTTTGAATATGTCTAAACCTTGTTTATCAACTTTAATGCTAACTTCTCAGTCACTCTAAAATGAAGTTTTTGGAGGTTTTTGAAATTTCCATCTTTGAAACCCAAAACCACTTCTCTTCATGCTTGACTTCATAAGAAAAAGTTTAGGGTTAGGGGGTATAGATACATGATTTGTATGGTTTGAATATGTCCAAACCTTGTTTATCAACTTGAATATGCTTACTATATGACATAAGAAGACTATGTACTTTGGTTTTTAATTTTTCTGATTTTTTTAATTTTCTGCGCATTTGAATCATATCTTGGTCAAATCCTAGGTTTCACCAAGATTTAGACAAGTTTAACACGTGAAAATGAGTAAGTAAGCATGGATCCTTCTTAGTCACTCTAAAATGAAGCTTTTGGGATGTTCTTGAAATTTCCATGTTTGAAACCCAAAACCACTTCTCTTCATGATTGACTTCCATAAGATCGACAGATCAGTTTAGGGTTAGGGGTAGATATATACATGATTTTTTGGTTTGAATATGTCTAGACCTTGTTTATCAACTTGAATGCTTACTATACATATGACATAAGAATGCTATGTGCTTTGGTTTTTCATTCTCTTTTTGATTTTTTTCTAAATTTTTAGGCCCATTTGAATCTTGGTCAAATCCTTGGTTTGACCAAGATTTAAACAAGTTTAAAACATGAAAATGAAAAGGGAAGTCAGTATCCTTCGTAGTCACTCTAAAATGGAGAAGCTTTTGGGATGTTCTTGTAATTTCTATGTTTGAAACCGAAAACGAGTTCCCTTCATGCTAGTAGACTAGCTTCATAAGATCGACAGGCCGGGGGTAGATACATGATTTGTCTGGTTTGGATATATCTAGACCTTGTTTATCAACTTTAATGCTTACTATATGACATATATAAGAAAACTATTGCTTTGGTTTTTCCTTTTTTCTTTTTTTAATTTTGATGCCCATTTGAATCATGTCGAATCCTAGGTTTGACCAAGATAATTTAAACAAGTTTAAAACATGAAAATGAAATGGGAAGCATGTATCCTTCTTAGTCACTCTAAAATGAAGCTTTTGGGAGGTTTTTGAAATTTCCATGTTTGAAACCCAAAACCACTTCTCTTCACATGCTTGACTTCATAAGACAGAGTTTAGGGGTTAGGGGTATAGATACATGATTTGTCTGGTTGAATATGTCTAGACCTTGTTTATCAACTTTAATGCTTACTATATGACATAAGAAAACAATTGCTTTGGTTTTTCTTTTTCTGATTTTTTTGAATTTTGATGCCCATTTGAATCTTGTCAAATTCTAGGTTTGACCAAGATTTAAACAAGTTTAAAACATGAAAATGAAAAGGGAAGCATGTAACCTTCTCAGTCACTCTAAAATGAAGTTTTTGGGAGGTTTTTATATTTCCATGTTTGAAACCCGAAACCACTTCTCTTCATGCTTGACTTCATAAGACAGAGTTTAGGGTTAGGGGTAGATACATGATTTGTATGGTTTGAATATGTCCAAACCTTGTTTATCAACTTGAATATGCTTATGTGCTTTGGTTTTTTATTTTTCTGATTTTTTTGAATTTTATGCCCATAAATCTTGGTCAAATCCTAGGTTTGACCAGGATTTAAACAAGTTTAAAACATGAAATGAAAAGATAAGCCTGGATCCTTCTTATTCACTCTAAAATGAAGCTTTTGGGAGGTTCTTGAAATTTCCATATTTGAAACCCAAAACCACTTCTCTACATGATTGACTTCATAAGACATAGTTTAATTAGAGTTTTAGGGGTAGATATATACATGATTTTTCTGGTTTGAATATATATGTCTAGACCTTGTTTATCAACTTGAATGCTTACTATACATATGACATAAGAATGCTATATATGTGCTTTGGTTTTTCATTCTTTTGATTTTTTTCTGAATTTTTAGGGCCATTTGAATCTTGCATGGTTAAACTTGGGTTTTGCCCAGTTCTAAAGATCAAGGGTTCAAAAAAATCCAACTACGGGGTTCGAACAACACGATTCTAATCCAAGAATTTTTTCGACCTCATCCAAATGGCCTCAAACTATAGGGTTAGCATCTAGTGCAGTATGTGTGAAAATGTATGCACTATGTGTGCTATAACTTGTATGTCTTTCAAATTAAGTTGATAAACAAGGTCTAGACATATTCAAACCAGAATATTATACTGCATTAGTACAAAAAGTTTCCTATGGATTCATCAAGGGTAGTAAAGCCAAGTTAACTCATTGTCATGACTAAGAAGGATCCATGCTTACTTTTTCATTTTCATGTTTTAAACTTGTTTAAATCTTGGTCAAACCTAGGATTTGACCAAGATTCAAATGGTCATAAAAAATCAAACAAAATCAAGAAAATCAAAAACCAAACCACATAGTCTTCTTATGTAATATACTAAGCATTCAAGTTGATCAACGAAGTCTAGACATATTCAAACCAGAAAAATCATGTATCTACCCCCTAACCCTAAACGTTGTCTTATGAAGTCAAGCATGAAGAGAAGAAGTGGTTTTGGGTTTCAAACATGGAAAATTCAAAAACCCACCCAAAAGCTTCATTTTGGAGTGACTAAGAAGGATCCAAGCTTACTTTTTCATTTTCATGTTTCAAACTTGTTTAAATCTTTGTCAAACCTAGGATTTGACCAAGATTCAAATGGGCATAAAAATTCAAAAAAGAAATCAAAAAAATGAAACACCAAAGCACATAAACTTCTTATGTCATATAGTAATTAAGCATTCATGTTGATCAACAAAGTCTATATATATTTAAACAATAAAAATCATGTATATATACCCCCAAACCCAAAACCACTTCTCTTCACATGCTTGACTTCATAAGACAGAGTTTAGGGGTTAGGGGTATAAATACATGATTTGTCTGGTTTGAATATGTCTAGACCTTGTTTATCAACTTGAATGCTTACTATGTGATTTGGTTTTTCATTTTTCTGTTTTTTAATTATTTTTCTGCCCATTTGAATCTTGGTCAAATCCTAGGTTTGAACAAGATTTAGACAAGTTTAACACGTGAAATTAAACGAATAAGTAAGCATTGATCCTTCTTAGTCACTCCAAAATGTACCAATTGATAGTGTTAACTTTGCTTCATGGAAAAAATAATGTCATGTAAATGAGTTAACTTGGATTTCCTACCCTTGAATCCATAGGAAACTTTGTTCTAATGCACTATAATAATCAACCGAGTTTTTACACCAACAGGTCTGTCACTTACGTGTGGTGCCCACGCGTGTGGTCCCACACTTGAGTGAGCACAAGTCACGTAGGTACGCCAACTCCCAGCCATCTTCTTTGTCAAGAGAAGACGCATCAGGATGCGTATTGGAAGTCTGTGGGTCCTTCTGGATCCTTCGGTTGTCCCTCTCACAAAAAAAAACAAATCTCTCTCATTCTCGGCCTCGCTCGACTCGCTCGCTCGCTCGCTCGCACCTCCTGCGCACTGACAAACCCTGCACAACAGTCAACATCACCAGAAAAAGAATATACACCATCAATAAGAGGGGCCCCGTGACTGCTCTCCCTTCTTCTCCTTCCGAGTGATTCCTCTTCCTCCGAGTTTCACTCGACGGGCAAACACACATGTGCTGCATAGTAATAATAAAAAAGTAAAAGAATCGACTACGAATCTATTATTAAATAGGTTATAAACTAGGGTTTTCCCCAGTACTACAGATCAAGTTGAAAAAAAAATCCAACTACGGGGTTTGATTTTGGCCTACAAATAAAAAATTAAATAAGTTGAACTAGTATTCCTCTAAAAAATCATTTTGGTTTGCATTGTTTGATACTTTTCATAGCTAGAGTGCATCACAATTTTTTGATTTCATGCTTTGCTTTGCCAATTTTGATTTTTTCTAACCACCTTCTCTTTGATTTCAAATTTAGGTCAAACTATCGATGCCTACTATGTGTTCTACTTGAATTGGATGCAGCATGCGCACATGATATGTTTTGCCATTGTTTTGGGCTTCCACACATCTTGGGGCATCCAAGTATTTAAGTTACCTTGTTTTTTAATTGTAATTCATGTACCCTTTCCTCCCAATTAAATTTTGGTTTTACATTTTTAAATTTTTTAAATTTTTATGCCCATTCTGATGTCATATAGTTAGCATTTAAGTTGATAAACAAGGTCTAGACATATTCAAACCGGAAAAATCATGTATCTACCCCTAACCCAAAACTCTGTCTTATCAAGTCAAGCACGAAGAGAAGTCGTTTTGGGTTTCAAACATGGAATTTTCAAAAACCCTCCAAAAAGCTTCATTTTGGAGTGACTAAGAAGGATGGAGGCTTACCTTTTTCATTTTCATGTTTTAAACATGTTTAAATCTTGGTCAAACCTATTATTTGACAAAGAATCAGATGGGCTTAAAATTTCAAAAAAATCAAAAAATGAAAAACCAAAGCATGCAGTCTTCTTATATATGTCATATATATATTACGACACATTCAAGTTGATAAACAAGGTTTGGACATATTCAAACCAAAAAATCATGTATCTACCCCCTAACGCTAAACTCTGTCATATGAAGTCAAGCATATGAAGAGAAGTGGTTTTGGGTTTCAAACATGGAAATTTCCATGCTTGAAACCAAAAACCACTTCTCTTCATGCATGCTTGACTTCATAAGACAGAGTTTAGGGTTAGGTGGTAGATACATGATTTTCCTGGTTTGAATATGTGTAGACCTTGTTTATCAAATTAATTGAATGCTTACTATATAACATAAGAGAAGACCTTGTTTTTTTTTGAATTTTTATACCCATTTGAATCTTTGTCAAATCCTTGGTTCCACCAAGATTTGAATAAGTTAAAAACATGAATATGAAAAAGTAAGCATGTATGCTTCTTAGTCACTTCAAAATGAAGCTCTTGGGAGGGTTTTTGAATTTCCATATTCGAAACCAAAAACCACATATCTTCATGCTTGACTTCATGAAACAAAGTTTAGGGTTAGGGGTAGATACATGCATGATTTTTCTTGTTTGAATATGTCTAGAACTTGTTTATCAACTTAATTGAATGCCTACTATATAACATAAGAAGACCTTTTTTGTATTTTTTAAATTTTTATACCCATTTGAATCTTGGTCAAATCCTAGGTTTCACCAAGATTTGAATAAGTTTAAAACATGAATATGAAAAAGTAAGCATGCATGTATGCTTCTTAATTAATCACTTCGAAATGAAGCTCTTGGGAGGGTTTTTGAAATTTCCATGTTTGAAACCAAAAACCACATATCTTCATGCATGCGCTTGACTTCATGAGACAGAGTTTAGTGTTAGGGGGTAGATACATGATTTCTCTCGTTTGAATATGTTTGAAACCAAAAACCACATATCTCTGGTTTGCCCGCACTTAGAAATGATATTTGCATCACTTATCATATGTTTGCCCATTTGAATCTTGTCAAATCCTAGATTTGACCAAGATAATTTAAACAAGTTTAAAACATGAAAATGAAAAGGCAAGCTTGTATCCTTCTTAGTCACTCTAAAATGAAGTTTGGGGAGGTTTTTGAAATTTCCATGCTTGAAACCAAAAACCACTTCTCTTCATGCTTGACTTCAATTCATAAAGACAGAGTTTGGGGATATATAGGGGTAGATACATGATTTTTCTGGTTAATTTGATATGTCTAGACCTTGTTTATCAACTTAATTGAATGCTTACTATATGACATAAGAAGACTATGTGCCTTGCTTTTACATTTTTTTAAATTATGCCCATTTGAATCTTGGTCAAATCCTAGGTTTGACCATGATTTAAACAAGTTTAAAACATGAATATGAAAATTAAGCATGTATCCTTCGTAGTCACTCCAAAATGAAGCTCTTGAGAGGGTTTTTGAAATTTCCATGTTTGAAACCAAAAAACCACGTACTTCTCTTCATGCTTGACTTCATAAGACAGAGTTTGGGGTTAGGGGTAGCTTGATACATGATTTTTCTCGTTTGAATATGTCTAGACCTTGTTATCAACTTAATTGAATGCTTACTATATATATGACATAAGAAGACTATGTGCATTGGTTTTTGCATTTTATTGTTTTTTTTAATTTTATGCCCATTTGAATCTTGGTCAAATCCTAAGTTTGACCATGATTTAAACAAGTTGAAAACATGAATATGAAAAATTAAGCATATATCCTTCTTAGTCACTCCAAAATGAAGCTCTTGGGAGGGTTTTTGAAATTTCCATGTTTTAAACCAAAAACCACATATCTTCATGCTTGACTTCATGAGATAGAGTTTAGGGTTAGGGGTAGATACATGATTTCTCTGGTTTGAATATATCTAGACCTTGTTTATCAACTTAATTGAATGCTTACTAATGTGACATAAGAAGACTATGTGCCTTGATTTTCCATTTTTTGTTTTTTCTGAATTTTTATGCCCATTTGAATCTTGGTCAAATCCTAGGTTTGACCATGATTTAAACAAGTTTAATAAAACATGAATAGGAAAAATTAAGCATATATCCTTCTTAGTCACTCCAAAATGTAGATCTTGGTAGGGTTTTTAAAATTTCCATGTTTGAAACCAAAAACCACGACTTCTCTTCATGCATGCTTGACTTCATAAGACAGAGTTTAGGGCTAGGGTAGCTAGATACATGATGTTTCTGGTTTGAATATGTCTAGACCTTGTTTATCAACTTAATTGAATGCTTACTATATGACATAAGAAGACTATGTGCCTTGATTTTACATTTTTTAAAATTATGCCCATTTGAATCTTGGTCAAATCCTAGGTTTGACCATGATTTAAACAAGTTTGTTTATCAACTTGAATGCTTGCTATATGACATCAGAAGACTATGTGTTTGGTTTTTGTTTTTTGAATTTGTTATGCCCATTTGAATCTTAGTCAAATCCTAGGTTTGAATATATATGTCTAGACCTTGTATATCAACTTGAATGCTTACTATACATATGACATAAGAATGTTATGTGCTTTGGTTTTTCATTCTTTTCATTTTTTTCTGAATTTTTAGGGCCATTTGAATCTTGGTCAAATCCTTGGTTTGACCAAGATTTAAACAAATTTAAAACATGAAAATGAAAAGGGAAGTCTGTATCCTTCTTAGTCACTCTAAAATGAAGCTTTTGGGATGTTCTTTAAATTTCAATGTTTGAAACCCAAAACGACTTCCCTTCATGCTAGACTTCATAAGATCGACAGGGGGTAGATACATGATTTGTCTGGTTTGGATATATCTAGACCTTGTTTATCAACTTGATTGCTTACGATATGACATAAGAAGACTATGTGATTTGGTTTTTCATTTTTCTGATTTTTTTGAATTTTGTGCCCACCCATTTGTATCTTCGTCAAATCCTAGGTTTGACCAAGATAATTTAAACAAGTTTAAAACATGAAAATGTAAAGGGAAGCATGTATCCTTCTTAGTCACTCTAAAATGAAGCTTTTGGGAGGTTTTTGAAATTTCCATGTTTGAAACCCAAAACCACTTCTCTTCACATGCTTGACTTCATAAGACAGAGTTTAGGGGTTAGGGGTATAGATACATGATTTGTCTGGTTTGAATATGTCTAGACCTTGTTTATCAACTTGAATGCTTACTATATGACATAATAAGACTATGTGATTTGGTTTTTAATTTTTCTGTTTTTTAATTATTTTTCTGCCCATTTGAATCTTGGTCAAATCCTAGGTTTGAACAAGATTTAGACAAGTTTAACACGTGAAATTAAACGAATAAGTAAGCATTGATCCTTCTTAGTCACTCCAAAATGTACCAATTGATAGTGTTAACTTTGCTTCATGGAAAAAATAATGTCATGTAAATGAGTTAACTTGGATTTCCTACCCTTGAATCCATAGGAAACTTTGTTCTAATGCACTATTATAATCAACCGAGTTTTTACACCAACAGGTCTGTCACTTACGTGTGGTGCCCACGCGTGAGGTCCCACACTTCAGTGAGCACAAGTCACGTGCAATAGGTACGCCAACTCCCAGCCATCTTCTTTGTCAAGAGAAGACGCATCAGGATGCGTATTGGAAGTCCGTGGGTCCTTCTGGATCCTTCGGTTGTCCCTCTCACAAAAAAATAATCTATCTCATTCTCGGCCTCGCTCGACTCGCTCGCTCGCTCGCTCGCACGTCCTGCGCACTGACAAACCCTGCACAACAGTCAACATCATCATCATCACCCGAAAAAGGGAGACACCATAATGCTCTGCCTTTTTTCTCTCCTTCCGAGTGATCCCTCTTCCTCCGAGTTTCACTCGACGGGCAAACGCACATCTGCAGCATAGTAATAATAAAAAGGTAGAAAAATCGATATACGAATCTATAATTAAATAGGTTAAACTAGGGTTTTGCCCAGTACTACAGATCAAGGTTCAAAAAAATCCAACTACACGATTCTAATCCAAGAACTTTTTCGACCTCATCCAAGTGGCCTCAAACTATAGGGTTAGCATCTAGTGCAGTATGTGTGAAAATGTATGCACTATGTGTGCTATAACTTGTATGTCTTTCAAATTTGAACCAACTTTGAATAAGTTTGAAATATTTGAAATGGGGCTTTTGGCTTAAACGTTTGAAACTCAAAACGATTCTCTTCATGCTAGACTTCATAAGACCGAGTTTAGGGTTAGGGGTAGATACATGATTTGTCTGGTTTGAATATGTCTAAACCTTGTTTATCAACTTTAATGCTAACTTCTCAGTCACTCTAAAATGAAGTTTTTGGAGGTTTTTGAAATTTCCATCTTTGAAACCCAAAACCACTTCTCTTCATGCTTGACTTCATAAGAAAAAGTTTAGGGTTAGGGGGTATAGATACATGATTTGTATGGTTTGAATATGTCCAAACCTTGTTTATCAACTTGAATATGCTTACTATATGACATAAGAAGACTATGTACTTTGGTTTTTAATTTTTCTGATTTTTTTAATTTTCTGCGCATTTGAATCATATCTTGGTCAAATCCTAGGTTTCACCAAGATTTAGACAAGTTTAACACGTGAAAATGAGTAAGTAAGCATGGATCCTTCTTAGTCACTCTAAAATGAAGCTTTTGGGATGTTCTTGAAATTTCCATGTTTGAAACCCAAAACCACTTCTCTTCATGATTGACTTCCATAAGATCGACAGATCAGTTTAGGGTTAGGGGTAGATATATACATGATTTTTTGGTTTGAATATGTCTAGACCTTGTTTATCAACTTGAATGCTTACTATACATATGACATAAGAATGCTATGTGCTTTGGTTTTTCATTCTCTTTTTGAATTTTTTCTAAATTTTTAGGCCCATTTGAATCTTGGTCAAATCCTTGGTTTGACCAAGATTTAAACAAGTTTAAAACATGAAAATGAAAAGGGAAGTCAGTATCCTTCGTAGTCACTCTAAAATGGAGAAGCTTTTGGGATGTTCTTGTAATTTCTATGTTTGAAACCGAAAACGAGTTCCCTTCATGCTAGTAGACTAGCTTCATAAGATCGACAGGCCGGGGGTAGATACATGATTTGTCTGGTTTGGATATATCTAGACCTTGTTTATCAACTTTAATGCTTACTATATGACATATATAAGAAAACTATTGCTTTGGTTTTTCCTTTTTCTGTTTTTTTTAATTTTGATGCCCATTTGAATCATGTCGAATCCTAGGTTTGACCAAGATAATTTAAACAAGTTTAAAACATGAAAATGAAAAGGGAAGCATGTATCCTTCTTAGTCACTCTAAAATGAAGCTTTTGGGAGGTTTTTGAAATTTCCATGTTTGAAACCCAAAACCACTTCTCTTCACATGCTTGACTTCATAAGACAGAGTTTAGGGGTTAGGGGTATAGATACATGATTTGTCTGGTTGAATATGTCTAGACCTTGTTTATCAACTTTAATGCTTACTATATGACATAAGAAAACAATTGCTTTGGTTTTTCTTTTTCTGATTTTTTTGAATTTTGATGCCCATTTGAATCTTGTCAAATTCTAGGTTTGACCAAGATTTAAACAAGTTTAAAACATGAAAATGAAAAGGGAAGCATGTAACCTTCTCAGTCACTCTAAAATGAAGTTTTTGGGAGGTTTTTGATATTTCCATGTTTGAAACCAAAACCACTTCTCTTCATGCTTGACTTCATAAGACAGAGTTTAGGGTTAGGGGTAGATACATGATTTGTATGGTTTGAATATGTCCAAACCTTGTTTATCAACTTGAATATGCTTATGTGCTTTGGTTTTTTATTTTTCTGATTTTTTTGAATTTTATGCCCATAAATCTTGGTCAAATCCTAGGTTTGACCAGGATTTAAACAAGTTTAAAACATGAAATGAAAAGATAAGCCTGGATCCTTCTTAGTCACTCTAAAATGAAGCTTTTGGGAGGTTCTTGAAATTTCCATATTTGAAACCCAAAACCACTTCTCTACATGATTGACTTCATAAGACATAGTTTAATTAGAGTTTTAGGGGTAGATATATACATGATTTTTCTGGTTTGAATATATATGTCTAGACCTTGTTTATCAACTTGAATGCTTACTATACATATGACATAAGAATGCTATATATGTGCTTTGGTTTTTCATTCTTTTGATTTTTTTCTGAATTTTTAGGGCCATTTGAATCTTGCATGGTTAAACTTGGGTTTTGCCCAGTTCTAAAGATCAAGGGTTCAAAAAAATCCAACTACGGGGTTCGAACAACACGATTCTAATCCAAGAATTTTTTCGACCTCATCCAAATGGCCTCAAACTATAGGGTTAGCATCTAGTGCAGTATGTGTGAAAATGTATGCACTATGTGTGCTATAACTTGTATGTCTTTCAAATTAAGTTGATAAACAAGGTCTAGACATATTCAAACCAGAATATTATACTGCATTAGTACAAAAAGTTTCCTATGGATTCATCAAGGGTAGTAAAGCCAAGTTAACTCATTGTCATGACTAAGAAGGATCCATGCTTACTTTTTCATTTTCATGTTTTAAACTTGTTTAAATCTTGGTCAAACCTAGGATTTGACCAAGATTCAAATGGTCATAAAAAATCAAACAAAATCAAGAAAATCAAAAACCAAACCACATAGTCTTCTTATGTAATATACTAAGCATTCAAGTTGATCAACGAAGTCTAGACATATTCAAACCAGAAAAATCATGTATCTACCCCCTAACCCTAAACGTTGTCTTATGAAGTCAAGCATGAAGAGAAGAAGTGGTTTTGGGTTTCAAACATGGAAAATTCAAAAACCCACCCAAAAGCTTCATTTTGGAGTGACTAAGAAGGATCCAAGCTTACTTTTTCATTTTCATGTTTCAAACTTGTTTAAATCTTTGTCAAACCTAGGATTTGACCAAGATTCAAATGGGCATAAAAATTCAAAAAAAAAAAAAAAAAAATGAAACACCAAAGCACATAAACTTCTTATGTCATATAGTAATTAAGCATTCATGTTGATCAACAAAGTCTATATATATTTAAACAATAAAAATCATGTATATATACCCCCAAACCCAAAACCACTTCTCTTCACATGCTTGACTTCATAAGACAGAGTTTAGGGGTTAGGGGTATAGATACATGATTTGTCTGGTTTGAATATGTCTAGACCTTGTTTATCAACTTGAATGCTTACTATGTGATTTGGTTTTTCATTTTTCTGTTTTTTAATTATTTTTCTGCCCATTTGAATCTTGGTCAAATCCTAGGTTTGAACAAGATTTAGACAAGTTTAACACGTGAAATTAAACGAATAAGTAAGCATTGATCCTTCTTAGTCACTCCAAAATGTACCAATTGATAGTGTTAACTTTGCTTCATGGAAAAAATAATGTCATGTAAATGAGTTAACTTGGATTTCCTACCCTTGAATCCATAGGAAACTTTGTTCTAATGCACTATAATAATCAACCGAGTTTTTACACCAACAGGTCTGTCACTTACGTGTGGTGCCCACGCGTGTGGTCCCACACTTGAGTGAGCACAAGTCACGTGCAACAGGTACGCCAACTCCCAGCCATCTTCTTTGTCAAGAGAAGACGCATCAGGATGCGTATTGGAAGTCTGTGGGTCCTTCTGGATCCTTCGGTTGTCCCTCTCACAAAAAAAAACAAATCTCTCTCATTCTCGGCCTCGCTCGACTCGCTCGCTCGCTCGCACCTCCTGCGCACTGACAAACCCTGCACAACAGTCAACATCACCAGAAAAAGAATATACACCATCAATAAGAGGGGCCCCGTGACTGCTCTCCCTTCTTCTCCTTCCGAGTGATTCCTCTTCCTCCGAGTTTCACTCGACGGGCAAACACACATGTGCTGCATAGTAATAATAAAAAAGTAAAAGAATCGACTACGAATCTATTATTAAATAGGTTATAAACTAGGGTTTTCCCCAGTACTACAGATCAAGTTGAAAAAAAAATCCAACTACGGGGTTTGATTTTGGCCTACAAATAAAAAATTAAATAAGTTGAACTAGTATTCCTCTAAAAAATCATTTTGGTTTGCATTGTTTGATACTTTTCATAGCTAGAGTGCATCACAATTTTTTGATTTCATGCTTTGCTTTGCCAATTTTGATTTTTTCTAACCACCTTCTCTTTGATTTCAAATTTAGGTCAAACTATCGGTGCCTACTATGTGTTCTACTTGAATTGGATGCAGCATGCGCACATGATATGTTTTGCCATTGTTTTGGGCTTCCACACATCTTGGGGCATCCAAGTATTTAAGTTACCTTGTTTTTTAATTGTAATTCATGTACCCTTTCCTCCCAATTAAATTTTGGTTTTACATTTTTAAATTTTTTAAATTTTTATGCCCATTCTGATGTCATATAGTTAGCATTTAAGTTGATAAACAAGGTCTAGACATATTCAAACCGGAAAAATCATGTATCTACCCCTAACCCAAAACTCTGTCTTATCAAGTCAAGCACGAAGAGAAGTCGTTTTGGGTTTCAAACATGGAATTTTCAAAAACCCTCCAAAAAGCTTCATTTTGGAGTGACTAAGAAGGATGGAGGCTTACCTTTTTCATTTTCATGTTTTAAACATGTTTAAATCTTGGTCAAACCTATTATTTGACAAAGAATCAGATGGGCTTAAAATTTCAAAAAAATCAAAAAATGAAAAACCAAAGCATGCAGTCTTCTTATATATGTCATATATATATTACGACACATTCAAGTTGATAAACAAGGTTTGGACATATTCAAACCAAAAAATCATGTATCTACCCCCTAACGCTAAACTCTGTCATATGAAGTCAAGCATATGAAGAGAAGTGGTTTTGGGTTTCAAACATGGAAATTTCCATGCTTGAAACCAAAAACCACTTCTCTTCATGCATGCTTGACTTCATAAGACAGAGTTTAGGGTTAGGTGGTAGATACATGATTTTCCTGGTTTGAATATGTGTAGACCTTGTTTATCAAATTAATTGAATGCTTACTATATAACATAAGAGAAGACCTTGTTTTTTTTTGAATTTTTATACCCATTTGAATCTTTGTCAAATCCTTGGTTCCACCAAGATTTGAATAAGTTAAAAACATGAATATGAAAAAGTAAGCATGTATGCTTCTTAGTCACTTCAAAATGAAGCTCTTGGGAGGGTTTTTGAAATTTCCATGTTTGAAACAAAAAACCACGTACTTCTCTTCATGCTTGACTTCATAAGACAGAGTTTGGGGTTAGGGGTAGCTTGATACATGATTTTTCTCGTTTGAATATGTCTAGACCTTGTTATCAACTTAATTGAATGCTTACTATATATATGACATAAGAAGACTATGTGCCTTGATTTTCCATTTTTTATTTTGAATCTTTATTCCATTTGAATTTAAAATGATATGAAATTTCCATGATTTATACCAAAAACCACTTCTCTTCATGCTTGACTTCATAAGTTAGGGTTTAGGGATATATAGGGGGTAGATTCATCATGATTTTTCTGGTTTGAATATGTCCAGAGCTTGTTTATCAACTTAATTGAATGCTTACTATATGACATAAGAAGACTATGTGCTTTGATTTTTCATTTTTTTAAATTATGCCCATTTGAATCTTGGTCAAATCCTAGGTTTGACCAAGATTTAAACAAGATTAAAACATGAAAATGAAAAATTAAGCCTTGATCCTTCTTATTCACTCCAAAATGAAGCTTTTGGGAGGGTTTTTGAGATATCCAGGTTTGAAACCCAAAACCACTTCTCTTCATGCATAGTTTAGGGTTAGGTGTAGATACATGAATTTTTGGTTTATAGTAAGCATTCAAGTTGATAAACAAGGTTTAGACATATTCAAACTAGAAAAATCATGTATATACCCCCTAAGGCTAAACTCTGTGATATATATGAAGTCAAGCATATAAGAGGAATGGTTTTGGGTTTCAAACATGGAAAATTCAAAAACCCTCCCAAAAGCTTCATTTTTTGAGTGAATAAGAAGGATCCAGGCTTACTTTTTCATTTTCATGTTACTGACTTGTTTAATTCTTGGTCAAACCTAGGATTTGACCAAGATTCAAATAGGCATAAAAATTCAATAAAGAATTCAAAAAATGAAAAACCAAAGCACATAATTAAGCTTCTTAAGTTATAGTAAGCATTCATGTTGATCAACGGAGTCTATACATATTTAAACATTAAAAATCATGTATATACCCCAACCCTAAACTCTGTCTAATGAAGTCAAGGACGAAGAGAAGTGGTTTTCTTTTTTTTTTGAATTTTTATGCCCATTTGAATCTTGGTCAAATCCTTGCAGGTTTGACCAATATTTAAACAAGTTTAAAACATGAAAATGAAAAGTAAGTGTGGATCCTTCTTATTCACTCCAAAATGAAGCTTTTGGGAGGTTTTTTTAAATTTTCCATGTTCGAAACCCAAAATGATATCTCTCCGTGCTTTACTTCATAAGACAAAGTTTAGGGGTAGGGGGTAGATACATGATTTTTCTGGTTTGAATATGTCTAGACCTTGTTTATCAACTTGAATGCTTATTATGTGACATCAAAAGACTATGTGTTTAGTTTTTTTTTGAATTTGTTATGCCCATTTGAATCTTGGTCAAATCCTAGGTTTGACCAAGATTTAAACCAGTTTAAAACATGAAAATGAAAAGTAAGCCTGGATTCTTCTTAGTCACTCCAAAATGAAGCTTTTGGGAGGTTTTTTAAATTTCCATGTTTGAAACCCAAAACCACTCCTCTTAATGCTTGACTTCATAAGACAGAGTTTAGGGTTAGGGGCCAAGTATATACATGATTTTTCTTGTTTAAATATGTCTAGACTTTGTTTATCAACTTGAATGCTTACTATATGACATCAAAAGACTATGTGTTTGGTTTTGATTTTTTTGAATTTGTTATGTCCATTTGAATCTTGGTCAAATCCTAGGTTTGACCAAGATTTAAACCAATTTAAAACATGAAAATGAAAATGAAAGCCTGGATTCTTCTTAGTCACTCCAAAATGAAGCTTTTGGGAGTTTTTTCAATTTCCAATGTTTGAAACCCAAAACCACTTTTCTTCATGCTTGACTTCATAAGACAGAGTTTAGGGTTAGGGGGTATATACAATATTTTTCTGGTTTGAATATGTCTAGACTTCGTTGATCAACTGTAATGCTTACTATATGACATAAGAAGCTTATGTGCTTTTTTTTTTTGATTTCTTTTTTGAATTTTTATGCCCACTTGAATCCTGGTCAAATCCTTTGTTTGACCAAGATTTAAACAAGTTAAAACATGAAAATGAAAAAGTAAGCCTGGCTCCTTCTTAGTCATGAAAATGAGTTAACTTGGCTTTCCAACCCTTGAATCCATAGGAAACTTTGTACTAATGCAGTATAATAATCACCCGAGTTTTTACACCAACAGGTCTGTCACTTACGTGTGGTGCCCATGCGTGAGGTCCCAAACTTCAGTGAGCACAAGTCACATGCGGTAGGCAGGCAAAATACCCGATCAATCCGGGCGGTGGCTGTTAAGGACCCGATCGCATTTCTTGCTTTCAGACTGGGGTCTACCATGTAAGAAGTTTGTTCCTTTTGGATGCATCACTCGTATTTGCAAGTTTTTTGGGGGTCCCGCAAATTCAGGGTAGCATCATGCCCCCCTTCCCACGCCAACACAAACAGAGTTCAACACAACCTAATTAAGCAAGGTTCAACACAGACATAGTTCAACAACCCCTAATTAAGCTAATAGGTTCACCACAAACGCTGCTGAGCAGCAAACATAAACAGAGTTCAACAAAAGATGCTGCTTTTGAAGCAGTAGGAGAGACAAACATGCACAACAGTTACGGAGTATATTTACCATCTTCTTCCTGTCGCCTCCTCCCGGTCCCGCTTCTTCTGCTTCTTGCTGCCCATACCTTTAATCTTTGGTGGCTTGGGCTTGGGAGGAGGCACACGACCGGTCTCGATAGCTTGGTTCAATTTCTTCCTTAGGAATAGCCCATAGGCCATGTGGTTGGCTATGAAGCCGGATCGGTTAACAGTTTCCCCAACTTTGAGACAGCCGGACCCACCGGCTTCGGCATGCTGCAGGACGCTTCGAAAGTCAACCTTTATGCTCTTTGTGCAGAAGGGGCAGCTGTTCCTGGCACCAGTCCAGGGTTCACTCCAATACTTGTCGAACTTCCCCGCCTTAAGCTTGTTGAGAGTGGCCCTGGCCTTCCTATGACGCGACTCGACATCGCTGTCAACCTCATCAGTAGCAACCTGATACATGCCAAATAAACAGGTGAAGCAAATATGTAGCAGTTGCAACTAATAATGAATATGAATCTAAAAAGATTCTGACGCTAATTCAAAACCCTATAGCGCAAAAAAAAGAGGGAGAGACCATAGAGCAAATCGATACAGGGCTATGTTAAATAAGGGAGAGAGGTGAATCGGATGTGAAGCAAATATGTAGCAGTTGCAACTAATACTGAATATGAATCTAAAAAGATTCTGACGCTAATTCAAAACGCTATAGCGCAAAAAAAGAGGGAGAGACCATAGCGCAAATCGATACAGGGCTATGTTGAATAAGGGAGAGAGGTGAATCGGAACATACTTCCTCCCCCTCGTCGACGATATTCTCGTCGAAGGTCGGCGGCGGCGGTTCAAAGATGAGTTCAACCTCCTCCTCGTCATCTAGGGGATGCTTCCCAAGAGAGTGGACCCATCTACCAACAGCATCAGATGCCGATGAGCGACCGATGGCCCGACCTTCGGCAATGGCCTCCGCTTCGTCTTTGGCATCCGCTGCGGCAATGATCGCCGCCGTTGCGGCCATGCGTGCTGCGGTCGCGGCTCTGCACGCCTCCTCTGCGGCTAAGGCCAGCCGCGCGGCTTTCGCTTTCGCTGCGTTGACGGCGTCGGTTGGGCTCTCCATCGGTGGAATGGGAAGGGGAAGTGAAGAGAGGGTTTTTTCCTAGTCCGTGGAGAGAGGGAGAAGTGTGGACGTGAAATGGATAACTGACGATATTTCAAGATTTGGGAGACATAGCACGAACCGGCAGATGACAGCGCGTGGGTGCATTACCTCATACTGCCTCTGTCCTAGAAAGAGCGTACGTGTGGGTTTTCAAGTCATATTAAGGATTTTATTATTACATTGGGAAACTGTCATCGACCATCACTTTCCTCTTCAACTTTTCCACCTCCAATGATCTAAATGCATGTAGTAAATAAGAAAACCATATTATGCTAAATACTACTACCTCCATCCCAAAGCGTAAGGCTTATATTATTTTTAGAAGCTCAAACTATGTCAAGGTAAACTAAGATTTTACCAAAAATCATTATCATGCAAAATACAAAATTAATATCAATACATAGACAACGATTTTTTTTGGTATGGTATCTACAAAATATTATATTAGTTGATAGATTGTTCTAAATTTTCGTCAACCTTTACTTGCTTTGACTCTTAAAAAAAGACTTAAGCTTTGTGATGGAGGTAGTACGTACTAGTCGTGAAGAAACTATATCCCTCGTGATGAGAAAGAAATATTTTTTACTACCACTCTTTTGTGGACAAATTTTGAAGTGCATTGCAAAACGAGAAGTACACTCTTTTATGGACAAATTTTAACTCTACACCCATTATTTCAGGATGGAGGGAGTATAACCCAACTTGTTTTTTTCTTCTGGGCACTACACTGCTTTTTCCCTGTGCAATGCTTGGTTCTACCCTTTTTCTCAATGTAATGGTCACTTTAAGTCATTTTTTCCCACACACATTTATTTTGTACTTCTCTACAGTGTTGACCGTGCTACTACTATTTGTGTTAGTGCGCCAAAAACAAAATGTTATTTTTTAAGTGCCAAATTAATCTAGGGCGTTGGTTGTGAATCGGTGAACAAAAAAGAGATAGCCCAAAAGAGGAACACACCAAGGTACAAAAACTAGCATATATGCATGTTTCTATGTACATATATATGACCCTGGGTTTGTAGATAAAAAACATTCATATATGCGCTTACTATTAATATACATAAGTTTATGCTGATTCTCTTGGTTTAGGTATATATATGGTTAGGCATCACTACTAATTCAGAAAAAAACAAAAATGTAACTCTTCAAGTGAAGTCATTTTAAGTGACCTAACAACTAAAATTCATATATAGGATTTGTATAGGAATTATGTAGGATTTAGATCACATGTGAATTTTCCCCACACTAGTTGTTTGATTCATAGGAACATATCCTATAGGAATCTTGCAGTGCAAATCCTATAAGAATAAAACATTAGGTCATACCTCATGGAAAATTTCCTTTGGCACAATCAAACACAACTCATCTTCCTATATGATTCAACTAGCCATTAAATCTCAATCCTATGTTTTCCATATTTCTATGGTTTTCCCATCCTATGAATCAAAGGAGCCTTAGGGCTTATATCTTTTTTTAGAAAGGCAAACTATGTTAAGATTGGCCAAGTTTTACGAAAAACCTTTAACATGCAAAATACAAAGTTGAGTCATTTCGTTTGAATCGGAGGGAGTACATTTGACGTTATGGTACTATTTGACAGCTGCTTGGCACTGTATTTTTTTTCGAACCAAACTTCCCCCTTCATGAAGCTTTTATTTTAGCTTCAGTGACTTGATACATCCATATATCTAGACAAAGTTGAGTCAATTCATTTGAATCAGAGGGAGTACATTTGACTATATGGGTATTGTTTGACAACTGCTTGGCACTGTCTTCTTTTTTGAACCAAACTGCCCCCTTCACGAAGCTTTTATTTTGGGATAGAGCTTCACTGACTTGATACTTCCAAGTTTCACAGTGACTTGGTGCCACCATCCACCATCCATCTCAGATCCAATGTATGCGATCGACTTAGGATTTTAACCTAAATAATTATTATAATTGCTCAGAAATATTTCAAGAACTTCCAGTTAATCGTGCATATTTCGATTTATATTTTGGTGAAGTTTCATTCGATTTGAATCAAAGGTTTGTGAGCAAATATATACTCCCTCCGGTTCATATTAATTGACTCTAATATGGATGTACTAGACACATTTTAGTTCTAGATACATCCATATTGAAGTCAATTAATATGAATCAGAGGGAGTATTTAGTTTAAACTAGTGCTCGTATACGTAAAAAGCTCTTTAATCACAAGCTAATCGTCCGAGTGGGATGAAATATTCACAGATTTTAGAACAAGGCATCTACATTTTACTGGATTTTTTTCATAATTTTTGTTTTTAGGTTCGAAATAAGAGATTAGTTTGGAACGTTGGATCTCAAATGGTTGGTAGATGGTGGCACCAAGTCACAATGAGATTTGGAGACTTCAAGTCACTGCAGCTCTGTCCTTTTATTTTGACAAACTGCAGAGCCGCTGGTGCATCTATGCTTGCGTACGGCCGACGCCGATTCTTAGCAAGGAAGTTCTTCCTATAAGTAGTAGTATCCATACTCCACTCCAAGGCATGTATAAAAAAAAGAACCCATCCCGTTCTCGTTTTCCCGATCACTCTTCTCTGAAGATGGAGGAGGCCCTCTTCTTGTGCCCCCTCTGCCTGCTGCCCTTCAAACCCCCCATATCCAAGGTCGCTCCCTTCCGATTTCATTCTTAGGTTCACCTGTGAGAAATGTCAATGACAACTGATGCCACGTACGTTGTTCCGTGCAGTGCAAGGGCGGTCATATGGGCTGTCGGCGCTGCGTCGGCGAGCTTGCGCCGAACCCGTGCAAGAAGTGCGAGCAGCCGGCGTGGTTGCCGCCGTCGAATCGATCTGGGCCAAGATTGCCGCCGTCGAATCGATCTGGGGCAATGGTCAAGTGCGTCGGCTGCCAGAGCTTGGTCGCCTCCACGGAGTCCTACAAGCACTATATCGCGTGCCCGCATGGTCCGTGCGGCTGCACAGAGGCCATCAATACCGGCTGCAGCTTCACCGGCCCGCCGCGGGAGCTCCTGGTACACCTCCAAGCATCCCACTCCATCCCAGTGTTTACGTTCCAGTATGGCATACCCGCCTGGTGCATAGTTCGTGTTCCGGTACAACCGCGGGGACACCTGTTCATCGGCAGTGGGGAAGAAGACGGTAGCGTGTTCGCCATCACCGTTGGAGCGCTCGGCCCGACCACCATTGTGTCCTGTGTGTGCATCAGGTCGGCCGCGTGCTTGTTTCCGATGTACAAGGCGCAGCTGTTGGTGATTGGTCCGCCGGCGCCGGCGACGGCTGGGACCAGTGACCTCTCGACGGACACCTTGATGGCGGTAATCGAGCCGACGAGCTCCCCGACGCCTAGCTCGATCATGTTGCAGCAGCTCACTTCTTTCCTGGCGGTGCCGCCCCGTTACGCGAAGCAGAATGGAGGGCAGCGTGTGTTGCCTATCTGCGTTTGCATCAACAAGAAGGTTATACAATAATCTTCGTTTAGTCATACTGCAATGTAGTTACTCGAAGATCGGAGGGAGTAGTTTAGTTCGAAGTAGGGTTCGTTCGGATGTATTTTGGACTTGTATAGTAGTACTACTACTCCAGAACTATTAGCTAGCTAGTTGGAGTGCTAGAATGCAGCTCGGAGTATTATAGTATTTTGGCAGTACTACTAGTTATGTATGTGACTGCAAATTCAAACTAAAATGGAGTATTTCTTGCTAATGTTGTTCTTTTGGAGTCATCATTTTTTTCTGAACGTGTTAACTATGCTATTGTCTAAGGATTCGTTTAGATTTCTTTGGTTGAATTCATATTTCGTCTCTTCCTAATTTGGCAAAACTGCACTGTCATGGGCATTCTTACAAGGTCGCTGAAGTTTCAAAGTTTCTTAATGTATATTGCGTAGGGTGTACCCCCTTAACATGGATCTGTTGCATTTTTGGGTTGTATTTTTTTTGGCAATTTTCAGGACCATAAAATAGCACGCCTTCAGTTGAAATTTGAATTAGTGGCCGATACTAGCATGGAGTAGTGAAGTTTTTTTGTACTCCCTCGGTCCCACCAAAAGTGTCTCACCTTTGTTAAAATTTAGATGGATAGATGTATTTTTTTTACAAAGTTGAGACAACTTTGGTGGGACGGAGCCACGGAGTCGTAGTTGATGGCGAGAAGGTTGATGCCTTGCTATGTTGGTGTACGTTGCAAAAAGAACAAGGTTGGTGTGTATTTGTTTTATTTGTTCACCATAATACTGACATGGCCATCGATTTGATTAGACAACACAAGCCTGGGGTGTTTCACTTATTTATTGTAGGAAGCACGATTAATGTTCTGTAATGATGGGGCTACTCCTATAGTCCGTCTGCTCGGCTCCTACTCGGGTGTCGGGTCACAGTCACACTCTCCTCTTTTTTTGAACACATTCACACTCTCCTCTTTTTTTGAACACATTCACACTCTCCTCGAAACTGCAGTAGGCAGTATATGAGCGTCTCGGTTCACCTCCGTCGTCTATCCCCACTCCGCCCATCTTCCATAGCACGCGCCTGCGTCTCCGCCATGGCGCTTTCGCATCCTATCCAGCAGTGCCCAGTTTGAGAGCCTCTGTTCTCCAACTCAAACCCCCACCTGCCGCCATTGATCGCCATCTCTCTCCCAAAGTTCGAATCAGTAGATCTCCCAAGAAAATACCAACCCCATTGTACCACCTGCCTCATTGCGATGGCGAAATCGAGCAGGGTCTGTGGATCTGGGCTGTTTCACAAGGTGTTTACGGAAGGCCCCCTTGAAGTGCTCATCAGCCAGTGCGACGCCATCACCGCCGCGTCCCTAGTCGGTTCCTCCAAAAGTATTCTTCAGTCAGCCAAATACAGTGCCACTCTGCCTGCTTCTCAGCCGTTTGGCCTTCCGTGTGTTCTCTGTTGTGACCCGGCGGATAAACCATGGGCGGTGTTCAAGGAGGATTTGCCGGTGCACAGCAAGTGCAAACTACTGCCGCTGGACAGGTTCTCCTATGATGGCCTAATGCCACACGGTAAGGATGAGGAGCGGGCAGGCGCCAATGGAGATTGGATCGCCATGGTTGGCCCCGAAGGCAAGTGGAACCTCCTCAATGTCTACACTCATCGCAAGATTAAGCTTCCATCTTTGAGGAACAAGTTGGAAACCACACACAATCCACTTATATTCGAGTATCAGCGTTCTGCTATTCAACTGCAGAAGATAGCTATTTGCCAAGTTCCTACAGCTGCTAGGGGGTATCAAGATTTCTCCCTTGTCGCAATCTTCGACTTTGCAATTGCCTACCTCCATGGCGAATATCCTCGTGAATGGATATTTCTTGAAAACCAGTTTCAGTACGGCGCCATATACTGCGATGCAATTATACATAACGGACTTGTGTTCGCCGTTACTGAGCTTGGAAATGTTTATGCATGGGATCCTAATCAATTTGGTAACATTTCCTCCCTATCTTTTTTATATACGTAACTTATATAGTATTTCACCTCTTATTTGTTGAACTGTCTTGGCATCTTTTGGCTTAAAGGAATTCCATAGGCGCACACCATAACCCTCTTGTGGTATGGACATATATAGAATTTAACATCTATAGGAATTTTAGTATGGTCTAATGTGCATGTTGTTCCTTAGGAAAAAGGCCCCCTAGTAATTAAGTTTCTTTATTATTACTCCCTAGAAAATTTAAGGTAGAGTAGAAATAGAATCAATAAAGGTGCCATGCAATATTGATAAAGACTTTCATTTGTTTATATTCCCCCGGTTCTAGAGAATAAGGAGTACTATATTCAAACCATCTAAAATTTGGACCAATATTTTCGGGAACATGTTTTAAATCCATATGAAGTTTTACCAAGATGTTCGAAATATATTTCAAACCATCTTATGTTCGACCATGATTTTATAAAGTACTAGTATTGGCATCCCAATATCAAATCAATATCACTAGTAGATAAATCATGAAATATATTTTCATGTGACGTGTTCTTTCCTTTTTCAAGGTCCTATAGTGCTCCCTGCTCCATTCATTCCGTGGACGGCTGGATTTGATGACGATGATGATTTTGACTCTAATAGTCGTACGTGGTGGCTGGCAAGATCTCAAGATCGTTCTAGACTTCTCCTGGTCTATGCACGTGGCGTAATGGATTTTAACGCTGACGGTGCTCCAACTCATTATGATAGTACCCCTTCTGTCCATTGCGGTCGCGCTGTTCACAGCTATTCGGGGTATACCTGCATTGTATTCTCGAATGACACTAGTCGGTTACTTCCAGCCAACCCGTGGGAAAGGGTTACTAATCTTGGAGACTATTCTATGTTCCTTGGGTTGAACTATCCGATTTTCATGCCAGTGGGTGGTGCAACATTTCCCCCAGGATATTTGACAAGAAGAAACTGCATCTACACCACGCCTCAGGCCATTGGCTCTCAGTTTGACACATCACATCAAGAAATTTTCCGCTTCAGTCTAAATGGCGAAGACCACCAAAGCATATCTTTCTCAAGCAGCGGTCCAGGGGCCAACTGGCATACGGGGTTTTGGTTCATCCCAAGCTACACCAACGCGCTGGACTGGAACAAAGACAATCAGAGTTAGGGATATTTATGTAATAGTAGGATCATACTACTAGCTAGCTCAGTTGGTCTTGACTCCTATTTAACTATTTATAGCTAATGTACTTAGGTGATAAATTTATGCTATTTGCATGAACCCAGGCGCTTCTTTTAATTTGATCAAATACGGTCTATACACATGCATGGTTGTTTGGCTGTTTCAGTGTCCCTAGAGGCATACATATATACTGTTATTTAGCAATCTTTATTACAGTACAAAGGTCTTAACCTCATGGTTCACAGAAAGTATAAACGTAGATCAACCATCTAAACATAGAAGACATTCTAGTGTATGATTCTTACATATACACATCAACATCCTATCAGAAAATCTTAATGTGAATTGTACTGGCTGTACAAACCCGTGCATCATTCTCTAGCCGGTTGCACCCAAAAACCAAATCGTGGTACTTCATAGTTGACTGTATGTAGGACAACATACAGATCCAATGCGAAGCCATGGGTATCACCTGCATGACAGAACCATATTTCACATGGTTGGAGGTACTCCATATGGCATTTAAAATCATTCCTTGTCCTTCATATGGCCCTAAAAATAGTACAGTTGGATTTGTGGGTTTTAATTTTTTATTAACACACTCAATTGATTGCCCAAACATTGATTAATAATATTATTAAGGGGTGTGATGTTGAAAGCCATAAGAACAATGTGCCAAACAATCTTTGCTAGCGGACGGTAAATGTATACCCATCAGAAATAATCAGCAGACGTGCATGTTTCTTTGGTCAGAATAACTGCTGCACCATCTTAAAAGTAAATGGCATGACAATTTATTTGATTTGATAGCGTGCAGCTAGATGGCGTACATTACTATCTCTACTTCCTTGGGTCGCCCAAATCTGGAGTACTAAAAGCAAATCCTGGTGATTCATTTGACAAGACAACACAGATGCGTCCAAATTTCTCCGTCCATATTATTATAATCTGGAGTGCGTTGCCTCGTTGCCTTCCAAGAGAAGCTGCATTCCTTGCCAAAAAAGAGAGAGAGGCTGTATTTATAACTATCTCACCGGCCGCCACTAGTACAAACCATCACTCCCTCTCCACCTCCACCTCCATCTCTTCCCTAGTAGCTCCACCTCCATATCGGCGACGGACCACAATCGCGCGGCTTCGACTTCCTCTTCGACGGCGGCGGCGACAGAGGCGTGAGGCACCTTCTCCGCGGCGCATCACTCATCCTCGTCCCGCGGCAACAATGGCTGTATGTGAAATCACCATACCCTTTTGTATGGTAGAGATGATGATGTGCGGATAAAATTTTATTGGCGGTTGCTCATCCTTGTTTGAATATTTGGTGTAGATTCACATCTAGGGCAGGGTGTCAAGCGGGGTGGGTAGCGGGCTAGCTAGTTTCAGTGCGAGTGCTTTAAATCTGCTCTAATCTCAACCACTATTTGCTCTAATTTTCTGCTTTGCGGGACGATTCGCGGACGCCGCTTGCAACCCTAATCTAGGGTATTGATCCTAGTTTAGTAGACTACTAGGATTTACATGCCAATTTGTTTTTAGACTAGATCCGGATATTTGTCAATACTACTACGTACTTCTTCCGTTCGTATTTAATTGACTCTAGTTGAAAGCATCGACAGTTCATTTTCTTCTCTCCCTCGCGTCGACTAATTAAAACCGAACAGAGGGAGTATTAGGAATCCATGTGCATCCGTACTACCAGTAAGGTATTGCGTTGTTGCAGAGGCTCAGTGTAATCAATATCTTTCGATATTAATATACTCACTTTATCAGAAAATAAATTAGTAATCCATGTTCAAACTTGCTAGTTTGATCGACGTTTGATGATGATTTGTGAGGCCATGTATGGGCCTAGTTTGTTTTGCCTGGTGGTCAGTAGGCTGATGATTTTTTTTTGCTTGGTCGATCTGTGGTCGTTCCATGGCCACTGCTGATTAAGCATTACTAGAATCAACAATTTTTTGCTTGTCTGGTGATTGGAAGTGTATGCGCTAGCACCATCGCACGATGATTAGTCTTAATGGAGATGCAGATGTCGATCAAGAGGGAGAAACATATCTTGATCATGCATTTCTCACGAGATTACTTGGTGATTGGAAGTAGAATCCACAATTTGTTGTGCAAACTTCTCAACATATGCATATATTCGTTGAATTGGCTTTATGTGATCAATATTACTTCTTATTGCAGATGGATGGAGGGGAAAGAGCGAAAAAACCGATACTTAGTGAAATGACTTCTCATTCTGTGACTTCTGATATCCTAGATGACAAGGTAAATATATAGAACGATGATTCGTAGGTGATGAAAGCAGAATCCACAATTTGCCGTGCAAACTTCTCAACATATGCATATATTTGATTAATTAGTTTTATGTGATCAATAGTATTACTTATTCCAGATGGACGTAGGGGAAGGAACGAAAAAGCGGATGCTATGTGAAATGACTTCTAAATCTGTGTGTTCTGATATCCCAGATGACAAGGTAAACATATGGACCGACGCTTGTTTTGCTGCTGCCCCGTTAGATGGCTAGATGCTCTGGTCTAATTTCTGTTCATGTGCTTATTATTGCAGAAACATAGAGTTGAAGAAAACTCTATATTGTCTGATGACAAAGGTGAAATGGCATGCCAGTCTTTTAAACCTCCGACGCCACCTTGTTTACTGTCTATGGAGACTGATGCAGCTGGACCTGGTACTGATGAGCCTATACGTGGCATCATCGTGCCACATGAAGAAGGTTGTGGATTGGGTTTACCCCCTGCTGAAGAAACTGGTGGTGCAGCTGGAGCTGCTAGTGTAGAGCCTCTAGTGAACGGTGTCGTGCCACGGGAATTCTCTGAACTAGAGCAAGACGGTTTACCTATTGTCAAGACCGATGTAACTGGTGCTGATGCTGGAGTTGCTACTGATGCTCCTGCACCCGAAGTTGCCACGCCACCCGAAGGAGGTTTTGTATTGGTAGAACCCGTCATGACTATGCCCACAGTACTGACTGGTGGTGGACCTGGAGCTGGTAGGGTAGAGCCTCTAGCGAAAGGTGTCGTGCCACGAGAATCCTCTGAAGTGGATATTGGTGGTTTACCCTCTGTAGATACTGGTGGTCTACCTGGAGCTGGTATTGTAGAGATTTCAGCAAACAGTGCTGTCCCACCCAACTCCTATGAACTGGAGCATGTACCTGATGTGCCTTCTGTAGAACCTGATGCACCTGTAAGTAGTGGTGATGATTCCGCTGAATCTGATCAAGAAGGATCTGCATCTCGAGGACAAGATGTCAGCTGTCATTCACCTGAACCCGAGCTGAAGTCAGCAACGGTAGCTTATATGGCACGGACTGTCCTTCAAGCTCTAAAGATCCAGTTGGGTGGTTCACAGGACCAGCTACTCCAAGCCATTGTCACTACAAAAGACCAGCCAGCATGCTTCGTTATCTCCTGCATACTGTTTGACAAGCTGAAGCACTGCAACTGGCGCATTGTTCAATCCCATCAGCATGGAGAGAGGAGCTATGTTTATGTCAAGATGATTCATGCTGATTTGGTAAGGTTCCATGATAAGATGTATGGGTGGGGTGAGGCAAGAGCCACATTTTGCAGCATTCACACAGTCTTCGCTCTTGAGCCAGACCCCATGGATGCTTACCCAGTGGTGCAGCTGTCCTGACTTGATATATGTTTTATGATCAGTATGCTGCTGTCGTGGAACTGTGATGTGGAGCTACCTTTCTTATGGTTTCTAGGCTTTTGGTTTCAACATGTATTATGGAGCTTACCTTAGGACTTTCGCATGCGTTTGGCTGTTGACCTGTAATGTTTGTGGTTGGTTGTCTAATCTACTTGGCACAATCACATTGCAAAGGCAAATGTTCCTTTTCTCTTTAATTGTTATTATGACTTATGTGTTATAACCAGGCAAGAATATGCAATCTTGGTTCTCTGACCGATATATATGTACATACAACTTTTGTTCACATAATAACACTTACACGGGAAAAGAGTAGCTTTCTATGTTGGACAAACACCAAACCACAAAAGGGTAACAACACAATATCCAAACTAGGTACGGCACCTGTTGAGCATACATGACTTTTGTCGTAAAATCACGTTAACCAACACTAGCAGCATCTTGTTCTTTGCAAGGTGCTATGCTTATCAGTCTAATCCCAATACACAACCTACTTCAGGTGGCACGATGATGTCAGGTGCAGGTTCACCAGTACCAACTCTCTTGCATCAGTCTCCATTGAAGGTACGCCACTGCTGCAGTAGACACCATTAGCAATGCAACCTGAAGGTGTTCTTATCCTCATATCAGGATCACATAATACAGGTGTCAAGCTTCATGCACTAGCCAACACAATCAAAAGTCCGAACTAGGATCGCTAGGAAAAAAAACATGAAGATCCTTTTATCGAATCCCACGCTGAACATCTTTTTCACTAATTAGGTAAGCTCCTGCTGACAAACATATTACAGCAACTCCAGCAGTGGCTCTATATTTTGGCGCTGTGAGCTGATGCTGCGCATGGAGCCGGCAATAGCTTCACCGGAAGCTGCAAACTGTGGCGGCCAAATGCAGGGCTGAAACAGCGTATTTTCAGAGGCGCTATAATGCAGCGCCAAAAACAGAATATAATGAAAAATAGAGTGCAGTAAAACAGAAGATCAAATAAAGACTAGAAATAGACATAAAATAGGATAAAATTAGCTTGATAGATACTCCGTAGTTCATATTTGTACAAAGTAGTGCGATAAAACTAAACTAAAACTCGACATCTGACGAGTCCGGTGTCGTGCCCGACACCGGATCCGACGAGAAGAGGTCAATCCAACGGGGGTCGTCCTCGCCAATGGTGGTCGGCCCGGCGAGCTGCGCTTCGATGAAGGCCCGCTTCGTCGCCTTCTCCACCCTCCGTTGTGCGCGGTCCTCCTTCTTCGCAGCCCGCCTCGTAGCCTTCTCCGCCCTCCGTCTGCGGAAGTGCTCGTTCTCGGCGGCTACGTCCTCGGGGAAGCGGGCCGCCCACTCGCGCGCCGCGCGCTCGTCCCGCTCGGCAATGCGCAAACGGCGCTCCGTCTCGCGGCGGCGGCGCTGTTCCTCCTGTCTAACGATGTACGGCGGCGGCGCGAGATCCTCGGCCTGCTGGCGCGTCCACACGTCATGGAAATTCATCGACGATCGCGGGCGCCCGAGCCGCCACGCCACGGCGTCGTACGCGCGCGCGGCCTCGTGCGCGGTCTCGTAGGTGCCGAGGCCGATGCGCTCGCCGCCGTCACGTATCTCCGCGTAATACGTACCTTTGGGGCGCGCGCGGACGCCGCGGTACCCCGTGCCCGAGACGCGGCAGTACCGCGAGCTCGACGCGAGACGAGGCATGGCGGCGGCGGCGGAAGCGGAGCCGCGGCGGCGATATTAGGCGCAGATGGGCAAATTTCAGCAACCCGTGTCCATCTTTTTTTTTGGCAGGATTACGCCATGTACCACCTTCCAATTAGAAAATAGTACTGTTCAGCCTTCCCCTGTTGGGCCCAATATTTCACTTTGGGTTGCCAACGGCCATCTACATGGTAATTGCTCTCGGCCTACTTGCTCCGGCCGTCGAAGCCCAATAACTACAAATGGGCCTTTCTGCTCATGCAATTTCGGCCCTTTTCTAATGAAACACAGATCCTATGAATGGCAAAAGAAAAAAACGGAGATTCTACATAAAAGTTGTTTTTAGTTATTTTGAATTATTGGGTTCCAATTTTTGAAACTGCTCATGCCCAATATGAAAATCCTTGTTCGCTCCATACCCACATGGATAACGGTATTTTTAATAATTCATAAAGTGGATTTGAAATTTAAAACATATCCTAATAATTCCATGATTTAATCTATCAACTTGCAAGATCTTGGAGAGAAAAAGCTTGTATTAGTCTGCAGAATCCGCACCGTTTCAAAGGCGGCAGTGGATCAAAAGGAAAAAGGAAGTAGCCAGAAATTAGGGGTCAAAAATAACTCCAAGAAATGAAAATTTTATATGTCCTAAACAAACCTAAAAGAATGAAAAGGTACATTGGTGCACCCTCGCGCGGAGAAATCTAGGGGGGTAGACCTGCCGGGGCACACGTTCCGCTCTTTTGAGGGGGAGAACGACCGCCGGAGCACCGGAACCCCACCAAATCTTGCATGTGGACCTATGATATGTGTGAAAGTGTGGTGCAAGGTCTAATGGTGCAAAAGTAGCTCCCATAAACCCTAACCCTAACCCTACACCAAACCCTAACCAGTAGATCAGGCACACCCTCGATCGTGTGATAATGGCTCTAGCTGCGGGTATATGTGCCAAAGGGTCCCAATCTTGGTTCTCCATGTGTATATGTCCTAAACAAACCTAAAATAATGAAAATGTACATTGGTGCACCCTCGCGCGGAGAAATCTAGGGGGTAGACCCGCCGGGGCACACGTTCCGCTGTTTTGGGGGGAGGAGGGGGAGAACGACCGCCGAGCACCGGAACCCCACCAAATCTTGCATGTGGACCTATGATATGTGTCAAAGTGTGGTTCAAGGTTGGTGCAAAAGTAGCTCCCCTAAACCCTAGACCCTAGCCCTAACCCTACGCCGAACCCTAACTAGTAGATCAGGCACACCCTCGATCGTGTGACAATGGCTCGAGATGCGGGTGTATGTGCGTAAGGGTCACAATATTGGTTCTCCATGTGTATATGTCCTAAACAAACCTAAAAGAATGAAAAGGTACATTGGTGCACCCTCGCGCGGAGAAATCTAGGGGGTAGACCCGCCGGGGCACACGTTCCGCTGTTTTGGGGGGAGGAGGGGGAGAACGACCGCCGGAGCACCGGAACCCCACCAAATCTTGCATGTGGACCTATGATATGTGTCAAAGTGTGGTGCAAGGTCTAATGGTGCAAAAGTAGCTCCCCTAAACCCTAGACCCTAGCCCTAACCCTACGCCGAACCCTAACTAGTAGATCAGGCACACCCTCGATCGTGTGATAATGGCTCGAGATGCGGGTGTATGTGCGTAAGGGTCACAATCTTGGTTCTCCATGTGTATATGTCCTAAACAAACCTAAAAGAATGGAAAGGTACATTGGTGCACCCTCGCGCTGAGAAATCTAGGGGGGGTAGACCCGCCGGGGCACACATCCCGTTTTTGGGGGGAGGAGGAGAACGACCGCCGGAGCACCGGAACCCCACCAAATCTTGCATGTGGACCTATGGTATGTTTCAAAGTGTGGTGCAAGGTCTAATGGTGCACAAGTAGCTCCCCTAAACCCTAAACCCTAAACTGGGGAGGCTTCGAGCACTAAACCCCTCTAAAACCCTAAACCACGACGCCGGAGCTACAGAACCATGCATCATAAACCCTAACCCTAACCCTATACCCTAAACATATACCTAACCGTAAATACTTATCTTTAACCTAAACCCTAGCCCTACCCTCTAAACCCTAGCCCTAACCCTACACCAAACCCTAACCAGTAGATCAGGCACACCCTCGATCGTGTGATAATGGCTCTAGCTGCGGGTATATGTGCCAAAGGGTCCCAATATTGGTTCTCCATGTGTATATGTCCTAAACAAACCTAAAAGAATGAAAAAGTACATTGGTGCACCCTCGCGCGGAGAAATCTAGGGGGTAGACCCGCCGGGTACACGTTCCGCTGTTTTGGGGGGAGGAGGGGGAGAACGACCGCCGGAGCACCGGAACCCCACCAAATATTGCATGTGGGCCTATGCTATGTGTCAAAGTGTGGTGCAAGGTCTAATGGTGCAAAATTAGCTCCCCTAAACCCTAGACCCTAGCCCTAACCCTACGCCGAACCCTAACTAGTAGATCAGGCACACCCTCGATCGTGTGATAATGGCTCGAGCTGCGGGTGTATGTGCCAAAGGGTCCCAATCTTGGTTCTCCATGTGTATATGTCCTAAACAAACCTAAAAGAATGAAAAAGTACATTGGTGCACCCTCGCGCGGAGAAATCTAGGGGTAGACCCGCCGGGGCACACGTTCCGCTGTTTTGGGGGGAGGAGGGGGAGAACGACCGCCGGAGCACCGGAACCCCACCAAATCTTGCATGTGGTCCTATGCTATGTGTCAAAGTGTGGTGCAAGGTGTAATGGTGCAAAAGTAGCTCCCCTAAACCCTAGACCCTAGCCCTAACCCTACGCCGAACCCTAACTAGTAGATCAGGACACCGTCGATCGTGTGATAATGGCTCGAGCTGCGGGTGTATGTGCCAAAGGGTCCCAATCTTGGTTCTCCATGTGTATATGTCCTAAACAAACCTAAAAGAATGAAAAAGTACATTGGTGCACCCTCGCGCGGAGAAATCTAGGGGGGTAGACCCGCCGGGGCACACGTTCCGCTGTTTTGGGGGAGGAGGGGGAGAACGCCGGAACCCCACCAAATCTTGCATGTGGGTCTATGCTATGTGTCAAAGTGTAGTGCAAGGTGTAATGGTGCAAAAGTAGCTCCCCTAAACCCTAAACCCTAAATTGGGGAGGCTTCGTGCCCTAAACCCCTCTAAACCCCTAAACCACAACACCGGAGCTGCAGAACCATGCATCATAAACCCTAACCCTAACCCTAAACCCTAAACCTATACCTAACCATAAATACTTACCTTTAAACTAAACCCTAGCCCTACCCCTAAACCCTAGACCTAACCCTACACCTAACCCTAACTAGTAGATCCGGCTCACCGTCGATCGTGTGATAATGGCTCGAGCTGCGTGTGTATGTGCCAAAGGGTCCCAATCTTGGTTCTCCATGTGTATATGTCCTAAACAAACCTAAAATAATGAAAAGTACATTGGTGCACCCTAGCGCGGAGAAATCTAGGGGGTAGACCCGCCGGGGTACACGTTCCGCTGTTTTGGGGGGAGGAGGGGAGAACGACCGCCGGAGCACCGGAACCCCACCAAATCTTGCATGTGGGCCTATGCTATGTGTCAATGTGTGGTGCAAGGTGTAATGGTGCAAAAGTAGATCCCCTAAACCCTAGACCCTAGCCCTAACCCTACGCCGAACCCTAACTAGTAGATCAGGCACACCGTCGATCGTGTGATAATGGCTCGAGCTGCGGGTGTATGTGCCAAAGAGTCCCAATCTTGGTTATCCATGTGTATATGTCCTAAACAAACCTAAAAGAATGAAAAGTACATTGGTGCACCCTCGCGCGGAGAAATCTAGGGGGTAGACCCGCCGGGGCACACGTTCCGCTGTTTTGGGGGGAGGAGGAGAACGACCGCCGGAGCACCGGAACCCCACCAAATCTTGCATGTGGGCCTATGCTATGTGTCAAAGTGTGGTGCAAGGTGTAATGGTGCAAAAGTAACTCCCCTAAACCCTAGACCCTAGCCCTAACCCTACGCCGAACCCTAACTAGTAGATCAGGCACACCGTCGATCGTGTGATAATGGCTCGAGCTGCGGGTGTATGTGCCAAAGGGTCCCAATCTTGGTTCTCCATGTGTATATGTCCTAAAAAACCTAAAAGAATTAAAAAGTACATTGGTGCACCCTCGCGCGGAGAAATCTAGGGGTAGACCCGCCGGGGCACACGTTCCGCTGTTTTGGGGGAGGAGGGGGAGAACGACCGCCGGAGCACCGGAACCCCACCAAATCTTGCATGTGGACCTATGATATGTGTCAAAGTGTGGTGCAAGGTCTAATGGTGCAAAAGTAGCTCCCGGTGTGACCTTCCTCACCGTTGGGCGATAACACTTAGGAGATTTTCCGAACCGCGGGTTGCTCCGAAACCGTGATATATGTGGGGGATGAACATATATGGAGAGTAATTTTGTATTGCACATTGTCTAATAAATAGTCATCAAAAAGAAAAACTAATTAACAAATAAATATAAGTATTAGATGAAATAAAATAGGAAGAAAAACAAAAAAATTATATTGGCGCACGGCAAAGAAGGGAACGCACGGCAAAGGTGCCTTTGCCGTGCAACTAACCTGTCCGCACGGCAAAGGGGCGAGCCACGGCAATGCCCATTGCCTTTGCCGTGCGTGGTTTCTTTGCCGTGCGGCACGTAAGGACTTTGCCGTCTTCCTTTCTTTGCCGTGAGGTTTCCTTGTACTTTGCCGTCATTTGATTCTTTGCCGTGCGCCGCTTCTGTCTTTGCCGTGCTTTCCTTCATTGCCGTGCGCTGCTCTCAGATGTTGCCGTGTGGATTATCGTTGCCGTGCGTGCTGCTTGCTGCGCACGGCAATGATTTCTTTGCCGTGCGGCGGCTCACGGCATTGAAACGCTGCACGGCAGCGCCTGTTTTTCCCGTAGTGAGCAGCCTCTTTATAGATAGCAGAGGCGAAACGAATGATCATAGGAAAACCGATGAGTTGAAGGAATCAGATTGATCATTTCATCCTCAACTGCAGATTGAAAAACCATCTAGCTTCTGCAAACATGCATTAAAAAGAAAGGCAACTCGTACACGTTGCATAGATGGTTTCTTAGTTCGACCCATTTCCAAAAACCGACGCACGTCGTGACGAGACCAGCAGGATGCGGAGGAGGAGCATGCAACTAAGTATCCTTTTCTCATGCTCATACAACATGGGAAAGAGCGACCCTTATAATATAAGCAGGACATCCAACTCCTTATAAACTATTAATGTAGGATCAAACTTTCATTTCACCTCTTGCCATACATGAATGAGTCAAATTGATCTTTGGTATTTTCACCGGAAATCATTGGATATTTTAATGGCCTGGCCCAAAACACTATAATTCGAACAGGTAGAAGCTAAAGTTGAGATGCTTAAAGAGAACACTAAACTATTTTTTGTTCCCCATTTCTTGAAATGCATAGTTTTTTCTAAAGAAAATTATTTAACACACGTCTATAGTTTTTAGTCACTAATGTTAATGTTGGGGGCAATCTTAACTAAGAGAAAATAACCAGAATGCTAATGGTCGATAGCAGTAACTGAAACACTTTTATTAGTTCATAAAAATCTGAGCTCTTTAGTGCTGAAAAGAAGCGCGAATAATGTTCAAAAAGAATCTCAAACTATCAATGGAAAATAGTAAGACAAATTGGAAGAGGTACATAAAATCTTAAAGATAGCTCGGAACAAGATACATAATAAGTGACCACCATTCACACTACCTTTTATGTTGTTAAAGGGTCTATGCTGACTTTATAAAATTCAAGTGTGCCCCTATATCCTAAGGCAGCCACCACGTTCTTGTCCTAGGGAAATTATCTTGTCTATTTCTTAATTTTTTGACTATAAAATATTATGAAGATAACACTTTTTATGCCCATGTAGATAAATACTTCGAGTCTACATATTCTTAATTTACATCATATAGAGACTTAGATATCCTACCCAAGCATCTTTGGTGGCGTGTTCAATATTCTCGAAGTAGAAATATGGTGGACTTTGAGTTATAACAAAACAACTTTCTTACAAACACCTAATTTTAGAGTGCAAAAAAAAAACATGCCAAGTTTTTCTCGATATTTCAAGCAATCTATTAATCTCATAGCCAAGCAATTATTATATTATTATTACTGCCGGTCTTATTTTTAGTTGGACTAGGACAAGTTAAATAAATTGCCATTATTTATATATACAAAAAGTTTTAATTAGAGATGGCTCATTTTTTCACCATATATATTTTGTTGTTCACGTGAATATCGACATGGAACTTTAGCTATTCCCTCCGTCTAAACAAAAGCTGCTTAACTTTTTCTAGATATGGCTGTATCTATAATTAAAATATGCCTATATACATCAATATCTAGACGAAGTTGAGAAACTTCTTTTACATATGGAGGGAGTAGTATTTTTCTATCTTTTCGACCACAAATTACTATATTTTTACGTTGGTAATAATACATTCATGGAATGAAATATCAGATGTTGTAGTTTTATAGTGTGTTTTGCTAATACATAGTACCGAAGTACAATGTATTTTTAATTTAGATCTTCGTATATTTTTAAGTTCAGTATGAAAATGTTTCACTAAACTAAACTAATTTCATCTTAGTCTAACAATGCTTAAATAGACAAGATCTCTTATTTCATATATTAAGTATTACCACTTTGGATGATGTATTATATCATATTTATATTTATATGTGTTGTGTATATTTTTAATAACCTTGTAGATGGTTCTCCAACTTATGAGTCTAACAAATATTATTTTCAGGATTGAGTGAAATATTCTCATATCTACGCCTTTAAACCTAGTATCGGTTTACTTACCCCTTAGTTGCACATTGTACGCCTCTAAAAAATCGCAGGGTCTCTTTGGTTTGTAGGAAAAGTAGAGAAAAAATGTAGGGCAGGAGGTTTACCTTTGATGGAGCTATTCTTCCGTTTGAATCAAATGAGTGAAGCAAAGAAAGTCACAGAAGTTTTTCTCTAATCTTAGTTTCAAATTAAAGGACATTCACGGATTTACAGCTCACTTGAACTTCCTTTGAGAACCTCCCAATATGACCTTTTGAGACCATAGCGTTAATCTCGTGTTTTATGGTGAACAAATCGAATAAATTGCAAGTCGAATCCCAATCGTGATATATACCCATGTAGATTCTACCTAAATTCTCAGTTTAGCTTGGCAATTCTACTAAAACTTTTTTGTTCAGCCTGCTTCTCCTTCATTGTCAGCAAAGAGGCAATACATACCCCTATATTACCAATATCTCTAACCGGCCCGGCCCATTAGGATCCCTAGTGTTTTGGTATTTTCAGTTCTAGCAAAGGTTCTAGAACCTTTTGGTCCGGTTTACCTCAATTTGTTTGGTGTTATATTATAGGGATTTGTTACTTCTCACCTACCCGAGAAGTCAAGTTCTACATTATTAGATTTGCTTCGTGACTTGCTAGGTATCAGTTGCAATATGAGTTGCAACTGAGATTTGATGACCTCATCTGACTGAGAACGAAATTAATTCTCAGTCGAATGAGCAATAGCCACACCCTTTTTTATATGCATGTTTGTTCGTTTGTTTTCATTTTCATTTTAAAAGTCTGAACAATTTGAAACTTGAATTTTTTTAAGAATTTCAAAGTTTGAACAATCTCCAAATTTGAACATTTTAAAAAAAATCCAAGATCATAACATTTTTCTTTCATAATCTGAACAATTTTCGAATCTAAACATTTTTTCAAATCCGAACGTTTTTGAATCAGAGCAATTTCAAATCTGATTTTTTGCAAAATCCTAAAACTTTCAAATCTGAACAATTTTCAAATAAAAATAACAAATAAAAACGAAAAATGAAAAAAAGAATAGAGAGAAAATTGAAGGGAAGAAAGCCGATACCTGGGCCGACTCGGCAGCTACATGCACGCTGGTGTCGATGCCGTAGTTTCTTTTTTGTGAACTCACACGCCTCTATTCAAATAGAGTTGATGATTAGAGGCATGTTTGGACCTACTAGTGGCTCCAATAACCACAGATGTTTTCCCATTGGAAGAGACTATGCAAATCTCGCTAGGCGATGAGCTTCTACATTTGACTCTCTCTCCTCTTGCTTGAAGGAGGTACCTCCTCTTTGTTGAGCTATGTTCTTTGTTCCAGTCAGAATGCTCTCGAAAACACCTAGGTTCTCTCTGTGTAGACAATGGACGACCTCCAGGAAGTCCGATGCCAGGCAGATGTGGCCTAGTAGAAGATCATGAGCAATGTCCGAGGCCTCCCTACAGGCTAAATCTTCAAGAGATCCTGGATGAGTTATGCCATCAAAAACTATCGTCCATGCTCCCAGAAAAACTCATGTATCTGAGCAGCAAACAATGCCCACTGCTCACTTCGCTGTCATTTTAGCAACATCCGCATCCACATTAATATTGGTGCAATCTGAAGAAAGAGTTATCCACTTCACCAGCTGCCGGTTCTTTGTGAAAGAATATCTCTCTAATTATAGTTTTGTGTGTTTGATGACAATATGTGTGATACACTAATGTGTGTTGATATAGTTCAAAAATTATTAGTGGTTGAATTTGTGTTGAGAAACAAGAGAAAGGAAGCAGGAAAATTAATCCAGGCCGGATAATCCAGGGCCGGATATTTGCAAAATATCCGGCCCCTGGAAATTGGCTAAGGACTTTGGCGTCGGGGATCTCAGTATACCGATAATCCGGGGGGGGGGGCAGATTATCTGACCCTTACTTAGGCCGGATTATCCACCCCCAAATTTTCTGCACCGCTCGATTGTGTGGTGCTACTATTCCGATTAAACTTGCTAGCTAGGTGGCGGCGAGTGTTGGGGTGTGGGCGGCGGGGAGGCCCAGCTAGGGGCGCGGGCGGCGGCCGCGCAGGGAGACGTAGGCAGCGGCGCGGACAGTTCTCGTGAGGAAGACGATGACTTTTCGAATATTCTATTTTTCAGTTTTAGTTTACAGTGTCTATTCTGCGCCAGCCGTTTTACGATCTGTAAACACGTTTTTGGAAGACTGAACTCGAGTTTTTCGGTTTGCACTTTTATGAGCTCTGCTAGAGATGCTCTTGGATGTATACTTTTGTCATTTTTGTGTATCCCAAAGTACACAGTATTTTCAATTAAAAATTTGCACGGTTGTGAGATACATTACTGACTACATCATGGTTTTTTTTCAGAATATTCTGGAATGTAGAAATATGAGATCACTAATCTCTGTCCCGTCTATCCTCCATATCTTTGGGCACCCTCTTCCTTTTTCTGTTGATCGCGAATTCGGGATGAGGCAGTCTTTCCATCGAGCCACTCCTCTCACCTGCTTTTTGTAACAGACAGGGCACGACAGCATGATCGGACAGACAAAAGTCCATTCCGCTCAAATGGAAAGCCCAAAAGTTTCTTTGCACTCGATTTGTCAACGGACAACCCAACAAAGGCCGCCTTCAGGCCCACCGTCTCCTCTATCTACTTCGCCTACCGAGCGATTCGGCCTTCAAACCGACTCCGAGAAGAAATCTTAATCGATCACCATGATCGCCTGCTGCGGATTATAAATTTCCGATCGCGTCGATAATTCCAGATCGCCTCGCGTCGCATCCTTTCCTGCGACGGCGGCGAACGTCGACGATGGCCGGCTGCGACCGCCTCTCGGCCCTTCCCGACGACCTCCTCCTTCGCGTCCTCCACTTCGCCCCCTTGAGGGAGGCCGCGTCCACCAGCGCGCTCTCGACCCGGTGGCGCGGGCTCTATCGCTCCTCGGGCGCCGTCAACCTCGAGATGCGCGTGGAGAAAGACAGCGGCGTCTCCTTCCTCCAAGCCCAAGACCCCCTGTTGTCGCGGCGCGACGCTTTCGTCTCTGCCGCCAAGGCGGCGCTCGTTGCCTCCGAAGTCACCGTCACGAGGTTCACCTTCCGCGTGGAGGGCGGCAACAGCGAATACTCGATGCAGAGGTTCCTGTACCACGACAAGAGCAGGGACAGAAATAGAATCGACGTGGTCGCGGACTTGCTCTCCCACCCGGCAATGCGACGCGTGGAGGAGCTGCAGCTCGACGCGGGGAAGCAGAGCACAATGTTATACGACCTAAGCTTCCTCTGTTTGCCGTCGGAGAACCTCCGCGTGCTGGAACTCGTCGGTTGTAAAGGCCTCAAATTCAAGCCGCCTGCCGGCGTGTTCCCGATGCTAGGGTCGCTTCGTCTAAGCTCCTGCGAATTCCTGATCCAACATCTCCAGAGCTTCATCGAAGCCGCGCCGGCGCTCACCACTTTACACCTCCAGTCCGTCAATCTCAAGGTGGAAGAACAGGGCTTGCTGCGCCTCCGCTGCCCGTCGGTTACAGCGCTACTGCTAGAGAAGTACATCTACGGGAAGGGCGAGTTGGACGCAGACCGGCGCACGCCCGTGGAGATCGACGCGCCGAGGCTGCGGTGTTTCACGTACAGGGGGTTTCTCCGGCAAATCTCGCTGAGCTCGCGCGCGCCAGATTTGGCACGGGTGGACGTGCACATTTTCGATGATATGTTCCCTGGATGTAACAGCATAGACAAGAATTTAGGACGCGCCGTCTTCTGGAAATTCCTTCACAACTTCAGCAACGCCAAGGAGATGAAGCTGAGGTTGAACCACCTCGAGGAGATCGCCGCTGTTACCGCCGCCGAGCGGGCCGAGCTCCTGCGCCCCTTCGGCAACCTAGGGCGCCTCGAGCTGGAAGGATTGCACAGGCCCAAAGGCAAGACCGCCGCAGTGGCGATCGCTAACCTGCTCCGGTGCTGCCCCGTTCTCCGTGACCTCCGGATCAGCCTGACCACGGCGCAGGCACATTCCTTCAGAAACCCTCACTATGGGACCTGCTTCTTGGAGAGAAAATTTCGGCATGATCTTGACAAGTCGATCCATGGTTACAAGCGCCGCATGATAGAGCCAATGGTTTCCATAGATGATGAGGATGCCGATGATGATGCTGTCCTCGATCAGGTTCCTCATCTCCCTGCCTTGAGCGGACGAGTTTTCCCCTGTTTGCAGAGTAGCTTGACATGTCTGCGCATACGATTCCGGCAGGAGAAGACAAAATGCTTCGGGCGCAAGTTGATCGAATTCTTTGTTGAGAATGCGCTGCTTCTTGAAGAGATTCGTATCGACAGTGGGAATGGTAAGATGTGCGAGCACATGAATTGCGAGGTTCAAAGATGGGTTGCTCATTCATCATCCAAAAATAGTAAAACGGGCTTGAGAGTCTTGCCCCTAGAAAGGGAAATCTTCAATGGTGCAGGTGCGCAGCGCGCATGGCTATCCTCACCGTTCATTTCCTTCCAAATATAGATGTTTGACTTTTCTTCTTTGTCACTATCTCCCTTACATGCACATAGTCTAAAACTTTGAGTAATCCCTCCCAGAAGAAACAAAATCCTCTCAGAAAAAAACACTCTTCTCTCTCCAAATTTTCTCTACTGTGCATGAGGTGCGCACTGCGCACGTGCTCTGAAAAACTGCTCTCAAGGCAAAACTAACATGATATATATGGTTCCGATAATGAAGGTTCTCGCAGGTTCGTGGTCAAACTTTGCTAGTTAGATCAAGCTTTGAAGAAGATACTTGTTTCAGTTTTCAATGGAAGGCAAAAGTTTGACCATTTTCCATCATGTTGTTTCGTGTTAATTTGAGCTCTTAAGGAAGATTCATGATAATTCAGGGCCATCTGCTGGTTTCTCGGCGGTATTTCCATCTTTTTCCAAGTTCAAAAGTTGTGAGTGAGCACATCTAGACCCTCACTACTTTTTGGTTTTTTGTTTTGGAAATAAATCATAACAATGTTTTTTTTAAGTCAAGTGTACTACAAGATTATACCATGTCAAGGCCCACACTCTCCCTCCCTCTCTCCTCGAGACGCCTCTCTCCCGGTCTTCTCCTCTTTTCCCCCAGCGCTATCTCCCCTCCCTTGTAGCCCCACTGGGCTGCTGGCCCCTCCCCTCTCCTCTCCGGCGGCGGGCGACGAGAAGGTGACAGTTCCACCCTCTGCACAACAGTAGTTAGGATTAGACTTAGGTTTGGCCTTATGTCGTTTCTCTTCCTTGTGGAGGTTTTGAGTTGCGCACTGGTTCTTGGCCAAATCTGGTGCTGGATAGGGCTCTTCTTCCTCACCTATGTTCTCTGGAGGTCGGAGTTGGAGGCGAGGTGGACAAGCGTAGGTATCTCCATGAATAAGGCCGTGGTTCATGAGGATCCCGCTTCTCCTGGCCATGTTCTTGCAGGCCGTCATGGTGGCGGGCGGTGGAGCGGTCTGATGACTGCAGCGTTAGGATGATCTCCACCACGTACGAGCCCAACGGCTTGACGTGCCCTTTGACCGCGCCCCGATCGGGGGCGCCCAACCGTTCACTGGTTGGTGGGCCCCTGTCGCCTGCGCTATATAGACTAGTGGGGGCGGTGGCACTCGTCACGAGTTTGCCCTGAGCTGCCACTCGCCCCATTGACAGACCTACCGATCTAGGTTCAGTGCAGTGCTGACGGGAAGTACCACCGGCGCCACAGGTCGCTCACCCACGCACCGCCGTCGTCGCCATGTCTACGCCGGCAGGCTCGTCTTCCTCCAGGGAGAAGGTAAAACCTACGGTACTCCTATCTTACCCGGTAACGATCTACTCTAGGCGATCTAGTAAATCCACCATTGGTATCAAAGCCATTGTTCCTAGTCGTAGATCTTTGATCCGGGAAATAAAAGCTAAGGAAATAGAAAAGAAAATCCTAACCCGCCCCAAACCCAAACCCTAGATAGGATCAAAAAAGGGGGCAAAGATATTCTAACCGGCCGGGGCCTTGGGCTCGCCGGCGAGAAAGAATAGGGGAAGTGGGGCCACCGCGCCGCCACCGCCAAAAGTATACCAGCTGCTGCTGTTGCTGCGCGGCCGCCGGCAAAGAAGAGACAACACCGCCACTGAGCCAATTGACGGCGGCGCGTTCACCATCGAGGTGCTCGCGCACGCCGACAACGGGGCCAGAGGGGTGCCGGATAGAACAGCGCGCCGCCGCGCCTCTTCCACTCATCTTCGTCCATTGGGTTGTCTCGGTGGAGGAAAAAACAGAGCAAGGGGAACAATAGGGAGGTGGGGTGAAGAACCACCGAGCAACAACACGTGGTGCGCTCGCCATCGCCGGCGGGAGGCGCCAGCCGCTCGGTCGCTTGGTCTCTTCCCCAGCCGCCATAGAGAGAGACAGAGAGGAGGGGCGGGTCGAATGGGGGCTAGGGTTAGGGTTCCGGCCGAAACGGCCAGATATATATGGGTCGAAACATGCGCATTGCCGTCGGATTTGATCGGACGCCCGCTGCCCGTCCCGTGCGGTGGCAGACCGCGGGCCTCAAGCAGGCCGCAAAGTAACATGTCGTGCGGCGCGTAGCCGTCCAGCGCTCACGTGGGATGTGGGCCACGGAGCGTTTTTGGGCCCTAAACTGTTTTTTCTGTTAAATCTTCTTACAGAGGCATATTTTGACATTTTAGGTCAGTTTTGGGCCTATTTTTTGCATAGTTTTTTTTCCTGACTAATTGAACCAACGAGATATTTGTTTTAGTAAATGAAAAGTAACACTAATGCCTCTCAAAAGTTCAAAACTTAATAGTTTAAAGTCAAAGTTTCCGCTGCAAATAGTAAAAGAAGCAATTTGTCAAGTTTTTTTTTCTGAGCAAATTGGACCAACAAGATATTTGTTTTAGGAAATAAAAAGTAAAAGAGATGCTTCTGAAAGTTTTAAAGTTTAATGAATTCAAAGTTTCCACTGCAAATATTTAAAGATGCATTTTAATTTTGAAAAAAATACAAAAGTGATAATCAAAATTTTATAGAAATGATTAAAGTGATTATTGTGACAGTTATGGTTATGTTATTTTTGGACTGACCGAGGGTAGTACCCCTAATAGATCTGCTTGTTCTTTTTCTTTTATGCATTATCATGACATCATGCATATATTTTCAACCTCAAAAATATTTTATTAAACCCTACTTTATTTCTAGTACAATCCCATCTTGTTGTTTCAAATTATATCTCTCTTTTCTCTGTTTATTTCATTACCAAAATATATTTATAAATGGGTTTTAGAACTAACAACAAACTAATAAAAGAAAAACTGTTTTTTTTAAAAGGGGGGAAGGCAAGCCAGCCAACCGACCAGGCCAAGTGGCCCAGTCGGCGGCCTGCCAACCGGCCAAGCCCATCAGGCCCAACCCGAGCCTCCCTCCTGGAACCCTAGATGCCTTGGCATTTTTGCGTTCCTACACCCCCGCCGCCGGCCTGGCCTTTTTGCTCCAGACCCCCTCACCTATTTCTTTTTCTGTCTAGACCCTCCCATCTCTCTCTGAGCCTCTCCTCTCATCCCCGACCCAGCCCCGAGCGCGTCGCTCTTCTCCTCGCTCGCGAACCGCGGCCCCCTTGTCTGCGAGCGCCGCCCGTGCCCCTCTCGATCTCGCGCCGCCCTGTTTCCTCGCCCGGCCGCGTGACTCCTCCCCTCGCCGCGCCTCTCCTCTTCCGGTAGCCGGCCGACGCCGCGCCACGCGCGACCGCCTCGGCAGTCTGCAGCAGCGCGCCGCCTCCTCCCTCCAAGCCCCGGACGCGATCGTCGCCGTGACGTCCTCCCTCAGCAGCAGCTGCTGCTCCTCCCGAAGCTCGCCACCACATCCTCTGCGCTGCAGCGCGCCTGTCTCCCTGCTCGACCTCGACCGTGAGCTCCTCCACGCGCGCGTCCTCGCCACGAACGCGACCCCTGTTCCTCTGCCCGCTACCTTCCTGCACAGGCGCGTCCTTGACCTCTCTCCGCTCGGTCCTGGTGTGCGTGCATCCCCGACGGTGCCATGCTCCGCGCCGTCGTCTTCCCGTTGCCTGGCCGCGCATGGCCCCGCCTCCCCGCGGACGCCCGTTTCCCACGACACCCAGTGCCGGCTCTGCTGCGTGGAGGTCCTCATCAAGTTCTCCTGGCCGCCGCATCCTTTCGGTGTGTTCGTGTCTTCGTCATGGCGCGTGCCTGACCTCCGTTTTTTTGCTCGCTCGCGTGCGCTCAATGGTTTTGGTGATGAGCTGTGGAGATGTTGGAGCTCGTGTGCTGTTGTGATGATATTACTGTTGAAGTTGATGCTGTTCCGGTTGAAGTGGCTGGTGTGCTGGTGCTGTGATGATTGTGGTGTTGGTGACCTCCGACGCGACGCAAAATGCTCTTCGAGTTCCTCCCCGAGAAACCAAGTGCGTTGTTGCCGACACGCCCAAGTTCTCCTTCACGGATTCGGAGCCCGTGACCTCGCTTCATCTTCTTCCACTCCAATCCGGCGACCGCCTTTGTTCCGATACCGTGAGACCCCGATCCTAAGCCAACCCTATTTTATAAATATGTTACCTATCTTGTTGCATTTGCCATATCATCATGTGCCGCATTGCATCGCATATCATGTGGGTTCGGGTAACTAGTGAATCACCTAATAATAACATGGAATTGTGCGGGATTGTTATCTTATCCCGGTTCCATTTAATTCTGAAGTAGCGCACCTATGCCATGATATGCCATGCTATCCAACCCTTAACTTTGCCGGTAGAAATGCAACTCCAACCTAATTTGTTTGTCCGGGGTTCCGACTCCGATTAATATGGATAAGTTGCACCGCATCATCCTTGTCATGTCATGCATATCATCTTGAGCATGCTGGTTCTTTATCCGTAGTAGTAAGACTTGCATCCGTTGTTTGTCCAGCATTTGCTTCTTCACGGATAGGATCACGAAGTGGTGTTGTGAGATACGACGAGTTCTCCGACAAGTTCTTCTGCAGCTTTTCACAGGCGAGCCCTCTCTCTTCACCTATTATACACTCTCCCTCGCATTGCTATCTTTATGTTGCGCTTCTTTATCGAGTCACGTGTCCTATTCCACTTGTTTACCCTAATAATCCTATATGTATCATTCCTTAACCATAGCCGTTGCTTGATGTTTGAGCCTTGCGAGTCGTAGGCGTGTTTAGTCTGTGTTGTTTATCTCGATCTGCTATCGGGATATGTTGGGTTGTTGGGAGATTATCACATGCTACATAAGTTGTTGGAGATAATCACACTTTACTTTATTGTTAAGAACTAAAATTGTAAGCAGAGGCATCTGTGAGCCGCTTTGCAAAAGCATCGGAACTTTGACTCGCTAATGTCCCCTAGGACCCGAGTTCTTGTTATCTGTTCCAAGATTGAGCGCTCTAACCACACGTGGGTATGCTTACCGGGTCTCCCCTCGACCACTGCCAGAATCTGCTTTGTCCAGTGGCCACAATTAGTTTGAATGTTTGTTTGCTTCTCTCGGGCGTGCAAGCTTGTTTCTTTGTGGTCAGATGATATGATGTTACTTTTGGGGAAGCCGTGTGCCTTGTAACCCCGTTGTCTCTTGCACGCTCGTAGGCGCGGTACGTATTGCTGAAGATGGATTCACCCTGCGGGCACTGTTTCCATCCGAAAGCCGTAGACGCAAACAGCTAAGTCCGCTTCGGAGCACGGCCGGACTTCGATGCGGGTTAACTTAGTTAGGTGGCTTCCTGGACATTGTTGTGGTGAAGGAGAGTGCGAGTCGTGATATCCACCTATCGCAAGTGGGTTGAGCGTGCGTGTGGCTACATTTGGGCACCCCTGCAGGGTTAAATCTTATCGATAAGCCGCGTCCGCGGTTATGGACGACTTGGAATTGTATAGCTCGATCATAGAACAACTTACACCTTTATGTTGTTGATAATAATTTGCTAATAACTTGATTAGTAATATAGCATTACTACAACCGATACCTAATAAAACTTGTCCACCGTTGAGTGCCTTTTACATTGCCTCTTCGCTTTGTTGAAGGGGACATGTGTATTTGGCTGGGTTATGTTTGTGTAGTATTTTATCTGTTACCTTGTGCGCTCTCTTATCTTCTCTGAGTAGACGGATGTTGTAGTGTGTCTCTATTGGTTATAGTTTTGTTGCAGCTAAACCTACCATATAGCCCCAGGCGATATATTCGCCCGGCGAGCATAGCCATTTCTAGTCTCGCTAAGTACGTGCCGGAGTTCGTTCCTTGGTACTTACTCTTGCCTTTTCCCTTTATCTTTTGCTTCCTCCCTTTTGTCGGCAACCGATGGCCCGACTTTGTGTACAAGATGACGACGTTAGCAAGGTTACCCTTCCGGCTTGGCCTGGGCAGGGTTATGGACGTGGTTATCTTCAGGACTCTTAGTCCAATTTATATCTTGTCCGTACTCGGACGTATTTGATCTTCTGTATGATTTGGATCTTTGTATTGTATATTTGTATCTTGACTCGTTGGAGTCGTTGTTGTAATATATGTCTCTTGTGGGCTCTATTGTAATCCTGTTGTAATGTTACCGCTCGTGTTAATTCCTCTGGCATCACATGTGTGATTCTTCGCGCACGTCGTGTGAGGGCGTCTCCGAATCGATATCGTGCGGATTTCGGCGGGATCGCTGGAATCCTCATGGTACCGGTTCGGGCGTCACAAGTTGGTATCGAGCTCAGGTTGACGGTACCCCACTAGTCCAGCCTGTAGGATAACCTTGCCAACGGGCGTTGTTGTGTCTAGTGTCAAAACTATTTTCTAAAAATTCGTTGGATAGATCTGATTAGCTCTATTTTTCTCCTTACCTCTATTCTTGCTCCTCTCACCTTTGCGAGTTTTGAGTCCTCTTTCTTATCTGAGTTCTTCGAGTCTTAGGTTCCGACGCGGGTTGGACGATCTTTGCCCCTCACCTATTAGGTCCGATCTTCGGAGGATACCGACAAAAGCGCATCATCAACAGCGGAACAACGACTTCTTGTTAGTGGTGTCGGCCATTCTACATGGAGCATGAACTCTTGTTAGTGGTGTCGAGGAGATCGACACGTCGCCTGAAGATCCGATAGTTCACCTCTCTCCCCCGTACCTGGACGTGGGATCTCGGGGCGCGATCCCTTGTTAGTGGTGTCGATTGTAACGGCCCAGGTTAGTACCCCTAATAGATCTGCTTGTTCTTTTTCTTTTATGCATCATCATGACATCATGCATATATTTTCAACCTCAAAAATATTTTATTAAACCCTACTTTATTTCTAGTACAATCCCATCTTGTTGTTTCAAATTATATCTCTCTTTTCTCTGTTTATTTCATTACCAAAATATATTTATAAATGGGTTTTAGAACTAACAACAAACTAATAAAAGAAAAACTGTTTTTTTTAAAAGGGGGGAAGGCAAGCCAGCCAACCGACCAGGCCAAGTGGCCCAGTCGGCGGCCTGCCAACCGGCCAAGCCCATCAGGCCCAACCCGAGCCTCCCTCCTGGAACCCTAGATGCCTTGGCATTTTTGCGTTCCTACACCCCCGCCGCCGGCCTGGCCTTTTTGCTCCAGACCCCCTCACCTATTTCTTTTTCTGTCTAGACCCTCCCATCTCTCTCTCAGCCTCTCCTCTCATCCCCGACCCAGCCCCGAGCACGTCGCTCTTCTCCTCGCTCGCGAACCGCGGCCCCCTCGTCTGCGAGCGCCGCCCGTGCCCCTCTCGATCCCGCGCCGCCCAGTTTTCTCGCCCGGCCGCGTGCCTCCTCCCCTCGCCGCGCCTCTCCTCTTCCGATAGCCGGCCGACACCGCGCCACGCGCGACCGCCTCGGCAGTCTGCAGCAGCGCGCCGCTGCAAGCCGCCTCCTCCCTCCAAGCCCCGGACGCGGTCGTCGCCGTGACGTCCTCCCTCAGCAGCAGCTTCTGCTCCTCCCCAAGCCCGCCACCACATCCTCTGCGCTGCAGCGCGCCTGTCACCCTGCTCGACCTCGACCGTGAGCTCCTCCACGCGCGCGTCCTCGCCACGGACGCGACCCCTGTTCCTCTGCCCGCTACCTTCCTGCACAGGCGCGTCCTTGACCTCTCTCCGCTCGGTCCTGGTGTGCCTGCATCCCCGATGGTGCCCTGCTCCGCGCCGTCGTCTTCCCGTTGCCTGGCCGCGCGTGGCCCTGCCTCCCCGCGGACGCCCGTTTCCCACGACACCCAGTGCCGGCTCTGCTGCGCGGAGGTCCTCATCAAGTTCTCTTGGCCGCCGCATCCTTTCGGTGTGTTCGTGTCTTCGTCATGGCGCGTGCCTGACCTCCGTTTTTTTTGCTCGCCCGCGTGCGCTCAATGGTTTTGGTGATGAGCTGTGGAGATGTTGGAGCTCGTGTGCTGTTGTGATGATATTACTGTTGAAGTTGATGCTGTTCCGGTTGAAGTGGCTGGTGTGCTGGTGCTGTGATGATTGTGGTGTTGGTGACCTCCGACGCGACGCAAAATGCTCTTCGAGTTCCTCCCCGAGAAACCTAGTGCGTTGTTGCCGATACGCCCAAGTTCTCCTTCACGGATCCGGAGCCCGTGACCTCGCTTCATCTTCTTCCACTCCAATCCGGCGACCGCCTTTGTTCCGATACCGTGAGACCCCGATCCTAAGCCAACCCTATTTTATAAATATGTTACCTATCTTGTTGCATTTACCATATCATCATGTGCCGCATTGCATCGCATATCATGTGGGTTCGGGTAAATAGTGAATCACCTAATATTAACATGGAATTGTGCGGGATTGTTATCTTATCCCGGTTCCATTTAATTTTGAAGTAGCGCACCTATGCCATGATATGCCATGCTATCCAACCCTTAACTTTGCCGGTAGAAATGCAACTCCAACCTAATTTGTTTGTCCGGGGTTCCGACTCCGATTAATATGGATAAGTTGCACCGCATCATCCTTGCCATGTCATGCATATCATCTTGAGCATGCTGGTTCTTTATCCGTATTAGTAAGACTTGCATCCGTTGTTTGTCCAGCATTTGCTTCTTCACGGATAGGATCACGAAGTGGTGTTGTGAGATACGAGACAAGTTCTTCTGCAGCTTTTCACAGGCGAGCCCTCTCTCTTCACCTATTATACACTCTCCCTCGCATTGCTATCCTTATGTTGCGCTTCTTTATCGAGTCACGTGTCCTATTCCACTTGTTTACCCTAATAATCCTATATGTATCATTCCTTAACCATAGCCGTTGCTTGATGTTTGAGCCTTGCGAGTCGTAGGCGTGTTTAGTCTCTGTTGTTTATCTCGATCTGTTATCGGGATATGTTGGGTTGTTGGGAGATTATCACATGCTACATCAGTTGTTGGAGATAATCACACTTTACTTTATTGTTAACAACTAAAATTGTAAGCAGAGGCATCTGTGAGCCCCTTTGCGAAAGCATCGGAACTTTGACTCGCTAATGTCCCCTAGGACCCGAGTTCTTGTTATCTGTTAGACTGAGCGCTCTAACCACACGTGGGTATGCTTACCGGGTCTCCCCTCGACCACTGCCGGAATCTACAGCTTTGTCCAGTGGCCACAATTAGTTTGAATGTTTGTTTGCTTCTCTCGGGCGTGCAAGCTTGTTTCTTTGTGGTCAGATGATATGATGTTACTTTTGGGGAAGCCGTGTGCCTTGTAACCCCGTTGTCTCTTGCACGCTCATAGGCGCGGTACGTATTGCTGAAGATGGATTCACCCTGCGGGCACTGTTTCCATCCGAAAGCCGTAGACGCAAACAGCTAAGTCCGCTTCGGAGCACGGCCGGACTTCGATACGGGTTAACTTAGTTAGGTGGCTTCCTGGACATTGTTGTGGTGAAGGAGAGTGCGAGTCGTGATATCCACCTGTCGCAAGTGGGTTGAGCGTGCGTGTGGCTACATTTGGGCACCCCTGCAGGGTTAAATCTTATCGATAAGCCGCGTCCGCGGTTATGGATGACTTGGAATTGTATAGCTCAATCATAGAACAACTTACACCTTTATGTTGTTCATAATAATTTGCTAATAACTTGATTAGTAATATAGCATTACTACAACCGATACCTAATAAAACTTGTCCACCGTTGAGTGCCTTTTACATTGCCTCTTCGCTTTGTTGAAGGGGATATGTGTATTTGGCTGGGTTATGTTTGTGTAGTATTTTATCTGTTACCTTGTGCGCTCTCTTATCTTCTCTGAGTAGACGGATGTTGTAGTGTGTCTCTATTGGTTATAGTTTTGCTGCCGCTAAACCTACCATATAGCCCCAGGCGATATATATATTCGCCCGGCAAGCATAGCCATTTCTAGTCTCGCTAAGTACGTGCCGGAGTTCGTTCCTTGGTACTTACTCTCGCCTTTTCCCTTTCTCTTTTGCTTCCTCCCTTTTGTCGGCAACCGTTGGCCCGACTTTGACAGGTACAAGATGACGACGTTAGCAAGGTTACCCTTCCGGCTTGGGCAGGGTTATGGACGCCACTGGTTATCTTCACGACTCTTAGTCCAATTTGTATCTTGTCCGTACTCAGACGTATTTGATCTTCTGTATGATTTGGATCTTTGTATTGTATATTTGTATCTTGACTCGTTGGAGTCGTTGTTGTAATATATGTCTCTTGTGGGCTCTATTGTAATCCTGTTGTAATGTTACCTCTCGTGTTAATTCCTCTGGCATCACATGTGTGATTCTTCGCGCACGTCGTGTCGGAGGGCGTCCCTGAATCGATATCGTGCGGATTTCGGCGGGATCGCTGGAATCCTCATGGTATCGGTTCCGGGGCGTCACAAGTTGGTATCAGAGCTCAGGTTGACGGTACCCCACTAGTCCAGCCTGTAGGATAACCTTGCAACGGGCGTTGTTGTGTCTAGTGTCAAAACTATTTTCTGAAAATTCGTTGGATAGATCTGATTAGCTCTATTTTTCTCCTTACCTCTATTCTTGCTCCTCTCACCTTTGCGAGTTTTGAGTCCTCTTTTTTATCTGAGTTCTTTGAGTCTTAGGTTCCGACGCGGGTTGGACGATCTTTGCCCCTCACCTATTAGGTCCGATCTTCGGAGGATACCGACAAGCGCATCATCAACAGCGGAACAACGACTTCTTGTTAGTGGTGTCGGCCGTTCTACATGGAGCACGAACTCTTGTTAGTGGTGTCGAGGAGATCGACACGTCGCCTGAAGATCCGAAAGTTCACCTCTCTCCCCCGTACCTGGACGTGGGATCTCGGGGCACGATCCCTTGTTAGTGGTGTCGATTGTAACGGCCCAGGGTAGTACCCCTAATAGATCTGCTTGTTCTTTTTCTTTTATGCATCATCATGACATCATGCATATATTTTCAACCTCAAAAATATTTTATTAAACCCTACTTTATTTCTAGTACAATCCCATCTTGTTGTTTCAAATTATATCTCTCTTTTCTCTGTTTATTTCATTACCAAAATATATTTATAAATGGGTTTTAGAACTAACAACAAACTAATAAAAGAAAAACTGTTTTTTTTTAAAGGGGGGAAGGCAAGCCAGCCAACCGACCAGGCCAAGTGGCCCAGTCGGCGGCCTGCCAACCGGCCAAGCCCATCAGGCCCAACCCGAGCCTCCCTCCTGGAACCCTAGATGCCTTGGCATTTTTGCGTTCCTACACCCCCGCCGCCGGCCTGGCCTTTTTGCTCCAGACCCCCTCACCTATTTCTTTTTCTGTCTAGACCCTCCCATCTCTCTCTGAGCCTCTCCTCTCATCCCCGACCCAGCCCCGAGCGCGTCGCTCTTCTCCTCGCTCGCGAACCGCGGCCCCCTCGTCTGCGAGCGCCGCCCGTGCCCCTCTCGATCCCGCGCCGCCCTGTTTCCTCGCCCGGCCGCGTGCCTCCTCCCCTCGCCGCGCCTCTCCTCTTCCGGTAGCCGGCCAATGCCGCGCCACGCGCGACCGCCTCGGCAGTCTGCAGCAACGCGCCGCTGCGAGCCGCCTCCTCCCTCCAAGCCCCGGACGCGGTCGTCGCCGTGACGTCCTCCCTCAGCAGCAGCTGCTGCTCCTCCCCAAGCCCGCCACCACATCCTCTGCGCTGCAGCGCGCCTGTCTCCCTGCTCGACCTCGACCGTGAGCTCCTCCACGCGCGCGTCCTCGCCACGGACGCGACCCCTGTTCCTCTGCCCGCTATCTTCCTGCACAGGCGCGTCCTTGACCTCTCTCCGCTCGGTCCTGGTGTGCGTGCATCCCCGACGGTGCCCTACTCCACGCCGTCGTCTTCCCGTTGCCTGGCCGCGTGTGGCCCTGTCTCCCCGCGGACGCCCGTTTCCCACGACACCCAGTGCCGGCTCTGCTGCGCGGAGTTCCTCATCAAGTTCTCTTGGCCGCCGCATCCTTTCGGTGTGTTCGTGTCTTCGTCATGGCGCGTGCCTGACCTCCGTTTTTTTGCTCGCCCGCGTGCGATCAATGGTTTTGGTGCACTACAAGAAAAGTTGCCATGGCCGACGAAGTTGAAGTCGCGCCGTGGTTGCTGGTGTACCATGGCCGACGATTTTGGTCCCTCCGTGGTGCATGTCAAAACTTTTTTTCTCGTTTTTGAGGCCACCTAGACGAAAGCGGCCAAAACGTGGCGTATGGTGGCCGGGACGTGGTGCATCTCGAAATCTCGGGTTCGCCGCCGAGTCAACGCAAATCCGCACCGCCGAGGGATGTAGGGCCCAGATGGCAGCCTCTCTGGCATTGTTTTTTTCTAGATCGCGCCATCTCGTTCAACGTTCTCCGATCGAGCCGTTTACGATGCAGGATCATGGGTCCCGCATGTCATCCTCTATGAACCAAAATTCTTTCTATTCTTGGATTTTTTGACCCCCTGATTTCTGGCTACTTCCTTTTTCTTTTGATCCCTTGCCGCCTTGGAAACGTTGAGACCGCTGCTGCTAAATGGGACCCGCATGTCATCCTCTATGTGCAATCAACTTTCTTTTCTTGGAGTTTTTTTGGCACCTCAAATTTGGTCACTTGCCTTTTTCTTTCGATCCCCTGCCGCCTCTGAACGCTGCTGCTAACTGGGACCCGCATGTCATCCTCTATGTACTATAAAACTTTCTTTTCTTGAATTATTTTTGGCACCTCATATTTGGTCACTTACCTTTTTCTTTCGATCCCCTGCCGCCTCTCAAACGGTGATACCGCTGCTGCTAAATGGGACCCGCATGTCATCCTCTATGTACTATAAAACTTTCTTTTCTTGGATTTTTTTTGGCACCTCATATTTGGTCACTTGACTTTTTCTTTCGATCACCTGCTGCCTCTCAAAACGTGATACCGCTCTGCTAAATGGGACCCGCATGTCATCCTCTATGTACTATAAAACTTTCTTTTCTTGGATTTTTTTGGCACCTCATATTTGGTTACTTGACTTTTTCTTTCGATCACCTGCCGCCTCTCAAACGTTGATACCGCTGCTGCTAAATGGGACCCGCATGTCATCCTCTATGTACTATAAAACTTTCTTTTCTTGGATTTTTTTGGCACCTCATATTTGGTCACTTGACTTTTTCTTTCGACCCCCTGTTGCCTCTCAAACGGTGATACCGCTGCTGCTAAATGGGACCCGCATGTCATCCTCTATGTACTATAAAACTTTCTTTTCTTGAATTATTTTTGGCTCCTCATATTTTTTTCACTTGCCTTTTTCTTTCGATCTCATGCCACGTTTGAAACGTTGAGGAACCTGCAGGCTCATGGGACCCGCATGTCATCCTCTATGTACTATAAAAGTTCATTTTCTTGGTTTTTTTTCACCCTCGATTTTTGGCAATTTCTTTTTCTTTTGATCCCTTGTCGCCTCTCAAACGGTGATACCCTGCTGCTAAATGGGACCCGCATGTCATCCTCTATGTACTATAAAACTTTCTTTTCTTGAATTATTTTTGGCTCCTCATATTTGGTCACTTGCCTTTTCTTTCGATCTCATGCCACGTTTGAAACGTTGAGGAACTTGGCTCATGGGACCCGCATGTCATCCTCTATGTACTATAAAAGTTCATTTTCTTGGTTTTTTTTCACCCTCTTTTGGCAATTTCTTTTTTCTTTTGATCCCTGCCGCCTCTCAAACGGTGATACCGCTGCTGCTAAATGGGACCCGCATGTCATCCTCTATGTACTATAAAACTTTCTTTTCTTGAATTATTTTGGCTCCTCATATTTGGTCACTTGCCTTTTTCTTTCGATCTCATGCGACGTTTGAAACGTTGAGGAACCTGCTGGCTCATGGGACCCGCATGTCATCCTCTATGTACTATAAAAGTTCATTTTCTTGGGTTTTTTTCACCCTCTGATTTTTGGCAATTTCTTTTTCTTTTGATCCCCGCCGCCTCTCAAACGGTGATACCGCTGCTGCTAAATGGGACCCGCATGTCATCCTCTATGTACTATAAAACTTTCTTTTCTTGAATTATTTTTGGCTCCTCATATTTGGTCACTTGCCTTTTTCTTTCGATCTCATGCCACGTTTGAAACGTTGAGGAACCTGCTGGCTCATGGGACCCGCATGTCATCCTCTATGAGCAATCAACTTTCTTTTTTTGGAGTTTTTTGGCACCTCATATTTGGGTACTTGCCTTTTTCTTTCGATCTCATGCCACGTTTGAAACGTTGAGGAACCTGCTGGCTCATGGGACCCGCATGTCATCCTGTATGAGCAATCAACTTTCTTTTCTTGGAGTTTTTTTTGGCACCTCATATTTGGGCACTTGCCTTTTTCTTTCGATCTCATGCCACGTTTGAAACGTTGAGGAACCTGCTGGCTCATGGGACCCGCATGTCATCCTCTATGTGCTATAAAAGTTTCCTTTGTTGGATTTTTTTCACCCTCTGATTTTTGGCTTGCCTTTTTCTTTTGATCCCTGCCTTTGAAACGTTGAGTAAGCTGTTGGCTCAAGGGACCCGCATGTCATCCTCTATGTCCATCAACTTTCTTTTCTTGGATTTTTTTCACCCCCTAATTACTAGCTACTTTCTTTTTCTTTTGATCTCAAGCCGCATTACAAACATTGAGACCGCTGGTGCAAATGGGACCCACATGTCATCCTCTATGTACAATAAAGTTTCTTTTCTTGGATTATCTTTTGCTCCTGATATTTTGTCACTTGCCTTTTTCTTTCGATCTCATGCCGCCTTTGAAACGTTGAGTAAGCTGTGGCTCATGGGTCCCGCATGTCATCCTCTACGAACAATAAAAGTTTCCTTTCTTGGAGTTATTTTTGACCCCTAATTTCTGGCTATTTGCCTTTTTCTTTGGATCTCCTACCCCTTTGAAACGATGAGGACTGTTGGCAGGTCGGTCCCACAAGTCATCCTCTATGAACAATAAAAGTTTCCTTTGATGGATTTTTTGAACCCCTAATTAATTTCTGGATATTTCCTTTTTTCTTTGATCCCCGCCTTGGAATCGTTGAGGATCTGCTGCCTCATGGGTCCCGCATGTCATCCTCTCGGAACGGTAAATGTTTCTTTTCTTGGATATTGTTTACCAAATGATTTTTGGCTTATTTTTTCTTTCGATATCCTGCCGCCTTTAAAACGTTGAGGACGCTGCTGGCTCACGGGTCCCACATGTCCTCTATGAACAATAAACGCTCGCCTGCCTCATGGGTCCCATGTCATCCTCTCGAACGAAAATGTTTCTTTTCTTGGATTTTTTACCAACAGATTTTTGGTTTATTTTTTCTTTCCATCCCCTGCCGCCTTTAAAGCTTTGGCTCATGGGTCCCCGATGTCAGCCTCCCCGTACAAGAAACATGTGATATCTTGATTATTTTGCGGACAATAAACAGTATTGCGCTCTGAGCTATTTCAACGGATAAATTAAATCTTTATTTTTACATAAACAAATTTATATGCTGAATCTCCTTGTTTTTTGTTTTTGCGAAGCATAGGACTTTCCTTTTTTTAAAAATCCGAACTATCCTGCTTTGGAGTGGGCTGAAATTGTACGAGTCAAAAGGCCCACAGGATAGTTCGAATGCCAGATGTCCACATGCAGCCCAATTGAAATCGTTCTTTTTTGGGATTTTTTCACCCTGATTTCTGGCTACTTCATTTTTCTTTTGGTCCCGTGCCGCCTTGGAAACGTTGAGACCGCTGCTGCAAAATGGGACCCGCATGTCATCCTCTATGTACAATAAAATTTCTTTTCTTAGATTATTTTTGGCTCCTGATATTTGGTCACTTGCCTTTTTCTTTCGATCCCGTGCAGCCTCTCAAACGGTGATACGCTGCTAAATGGGACCCGCATGCCATCCTCTATGTACAATCAAGTTTCTTTTCTTGAATTATTTTTGGCTCCTGATATTTGGTCACTTGCCTTTTCTTTCGATCTCATGCCACGTTTGAAACGTTGAAAAACTTGCTGGCTCATGGGACCCGCATGTCATCCTCTATGTACTATAAAAGTTCATTTTCTTGGTTTTTTCACCCTCTGATTTTCGGCTATTTCCTTTTTCTTTTGATCCGCGCCAAACGTTGAGGACTCTGGCTCATCGATAAAACTTTCCTTTATTGGAGTTTTTTTACCCGATTTCGCTACTTTTTTTCTTTTGATCTCAAGCCGCATTTGAAACGTTGAGACCGCTGCTGCTAATTGGGACCCGCATGTCATCCTCTATGTACAATAAAGTTTTCTTTTCTTGGATTATCTTTGTCTCCTGATATTTTGTCACTTGCCTTTTTCTTTCGATCTCATGCCGCCTTTGAAACGTTGAGTAAGCTGCTGGCTCATGGGTCCCGCATGTCATCCTCTACGAACAATAAAAGTTTCCTTTCTTGGAGTTATTTTTGAACCCTAATTTCTGGCTACTTCCTTTTTCTTTTGATCCCGTGCCGCCTTGGAAACTTGAGACCGCTGCCGCTAAATGGGTCCCGCATGTCATCCTCTATGTACAATAAAATTTCTTTCTTCGATTATTTTCGGGTCCTGATATTTGGTCACTTGCCTTTTTCTTTCGATCTCATGCCGCCTTTGAAACGTTGAGGAAGCTGCTGAGCATGGGTCCCGCATGTCATCCTCTATGAACAATAAAAGTTTCCTTTCTTGGAGTTATTTTTTACCTAATTTCCGGCTACTTCCTTTTTCTTTTGATCCCCTGCCGCCTTTGAAACGTTGAAGACTTTGCTGGCTCATGGGTCCCACATGTCACCTCTATGAACAATAAACACTTCCTTTCTTGGAGTTATTTTGTACCCCTAATTCTGGCTATTTGCCTTTTTCTTTCGATCCCCGTCGCCTTCTAAACATAGAGGACGCTGCTGGCTCGTGGGTCCCAGATGTCAGCCTCCATGGACAATAAACCTCTCCTTTGTTGGATTTATTCTTCACCCTCTGATTTTGGCTATTTCCTTTTCTTTTGATCCACTGCCGCCTTGGAAACATTGAGTAAGCTGCTGACACATGGGGCCCGCATGTCATCCTCTATGTACAATCAACTTGCAAGATCTTCGAGCGAAAGAGCTTGTATTAGTGGGACCCATATGTCAACCTCTATGTACAATAAAAGTTTCCTTTCTTGGATTATTTTTAGCTCCTGATATTCGGTCACTTTCCTTTTTCTTTCGATCTCAAGCCGCCTCTGAAACGTTGAGTAAGGTGCTGGCTCATGGGACCCACATGTTATCCTCTATGTACAATAAAGTTTCTGTTCTTGGATTTTTTTACCCCTGATTTTTGGTCACTTGCCTTGTTTGCTGGCTCATGGGTCCCACATGTCAGCATCTATGAACAATAAACCTTTCCTTTGTTGGATTTATTTTTACCCCTAATTTCTGGCTATTTGCCTTTTTCTTTTGATCCCCACCGCCTTTGAAAACGTTGAGGAACCTGTGGCTCATGGGACCCGCATGTCATCCTCTATGTACTATAAAATTTCTTTTCTTGGTTTTTTTTTCACCTCTGATTTTTGGCTATTTCCTTTTTCTTTTGATCCCTGCCGCCTTGGAAACGTTGAGTAAGCTGCTGACTCATGGGACCCGCATGTCATCCTCTATGTACAATCAACTTTCTTTTTTTGGAGTTTTTTTACCCCCTAATTTCTGGCTACTTTCTTTTTCTTTTGATCTCAAACCGCATTTGAAACGCTGAAAAAAATTGAAATTGAAAGCATGATACATACATTATTAAATAATACACATGTTGAAAAAAACAGGTTTAATATAATGTAGAAATAGAAACGTATGTTGTTGACAATTAAAATGAAAAAATATAGAAAAACATCTTTGCCGTGCGCAGGCTCACGGCAAAGAGACCTGCCGCACAGAAAAGGCCCCTCTGCGCACGGCAAAGGACGGCTACACGGCAAAGGCGCTTTGCCGCACGGCAAAGAACGCCGCATGGCAAAGACCTTTGGATAAGCCCTGGTCTGGACTGCCTGAGCCACAAACAGCCTATCCACACCGAGCTGCCTCGCCCTCGATCTGCGTCCACCGCGCCGCCTCGCCCATCCACCTCGCCCGCCCACCGCCTCGCCGCCGCCACGCGCGTCCGCCTCGCCCTGCGCCGCCGCCTCCCGCTACCAGCCACGCCGGCCGCCACCACCCACGCCGGCCCGCGCCGCCGCCACCACCTACGCCGACGCGTCGCCGCGCAGCCGTCGCCCGCATGCGTCGCCGCGCAGCCGCCGCCACCGGGCCCTCCCCTAGCTAGCTGTTGCTGCTGCTCGGGCCCCCGGCTGCTGCTGCCTCCCCCTGCCCTGCCCTGCCCCTTTCTCCTCCCCTGCGAGCAGCTCCGGCGGCCACCACGCCCGCGCCGCTGCTGCTGCCCGTGCCATTGCCGCCGCGCGCCCGAGCTCGGTAGCTTGGGGCTGCCGCGCGCCCCTGGTCCCTGCTGCCCCGTCGAGCCGCCACCACCACCTCTGGTCCCTGCTGCTGCCCCTGCCCGTGCTGCTCGCCCCCGGCCACCACCACCCGGCCACCACCACCCCGCCACCACCCACCTCAGCTCCGGCCGCCACCACCCGCTTCAGCTCTGTCCGCCATCACCTATAGGTAAGATATTACTAGTGTAGATTGTAATGTAGGATTTAGTGTTGATTTTATTGTGTAGTATAGGATTTAGTTAAGTTAATGTAGTGTAAATCAGAAATAGGATTTTAGTATGAACGAAATGTTGAGAAGATGGACATGCGGTGGCGAGTGGGAGGCGCTGGCCGTGGAGTGCGGGTGTGGCTAGTTGAAGGGGAACTAGGAACATGCGGGGAGATCGGGCACAGTGAGGTTTTGTGAGTACCGGTGCGTGGATTCCAGCGAATACGGAGGTCACGACCTCCGAATGGTCTAATGAAGAAAAGACCTCGGGCGGGTGCAGGCTGGAATTGTAGCGCGTTTCCAGACCCTTATGGCAAAAATAAGATAATGTGCCGGAAGGAAATTCTTTATGGTGAAGTAATATTGTTATACCACTATTGTAAAAAATTCTTGTTCACTTGCATGACTATTTTATTTTTTCGTTATGCAGGCGATGCTTCGAGGTGGACACGAGGGGCGGCGTCGCGGGGGTGTTTGACGGGGCGTTTCGGATCTTCTTCGATGATTCTCTCAGAGGGTCGTTGGTCTTCTTCACCGGCAGTCGATCACGATTCGAGGGTGAGAATCCGTTCGCCTCTCTTGTACCTAGGTTTTTCTTTGTGTCTAGATCACCAAGTTTGTTGCGATACCTAGGCGTCTCTTCCCGACCGTAAGGGTTATGCGGATAAATATGCATTAGTGGTCTCGCATATTATGAACCGTAACTCTTACGGCATTTATCGGGACAGCCGGCGGATGCGTAGTTGGGTACGTTCTCCGTGCTCTACCCCGATCCGAGACAGGATTTCGGTAGCGCCTCCCCGTTGTTCTCCGGATGCACACCCCTCTCGGCTTTTTGCCGAGACGTGTATCGGGAGAGCAGTGGGGAGGTGCTGCCAATTTGTCTCGGATCGGGGTAGACTGGGAGAATGTACTCAATCTACGGATCCGGCGGCTGCTAGGAGCCCACCTAGTAGAGTTTCAGGTTGATGCACGCGTAAAAAAATATATGATGCATTTATTCCCTATTTGATATATAAATGCTATGTTCGTCTGTTTTGTTGCTGATTAGAGGATGGATAATCGTGGCTGGATGTACGATGGCAGAATCAGTCAGTGGAACTATACTGATGAATGGGGAGAAAAGACCGAGCAGTTTGTGGATAGGGCGTTTGCCATCCCTAGACGACCTATAAGTGTTTGGTGCCCTTGTAGTAAGTGCGCTAACCGAAAGGCACAGGACAAGGAAACTATGAGTATGCACCTGATCAAGTTTGGGTTCACACCGTCCTACAGGATTTGGACTTACCATGGAGAAAAGGCAAAGAAATGTGCTAGGAAGGAGGTGCGGCAGATTCAACCTAGGGGGGAATATGACACTGGTTTTGATAGGTGCTTAGAAAACTTGGCTAATGGTAATGTGCCTGAAAGCCCTCATGTAGAGGTGGAGACACCTCAGGATGCGGAGACAAGTGAGGACCCGGAGGAAAACACAAAGGAGTATTATGAGGCTCTGTTTGCTTCGCAGAAACCCCTACATGAAAATACAGAGGTTACCCAACTAGATGCCATCGCTCGCCTTATGGCCTTGAAGTGCCATAGGAACTTGTGCAGAGATGGGTTCGATGAACTTCTGGTCATCGTAGGCAGCCTTCTGCCGAAAGGGCACCTCTTGCCGCAAAACTTCTACTATTCGACCAAATTGCTCAGTGACCTTAAGATGTCATCTCAGCAGATACACGCTTGTCCAAAGGGATGCATGCTATTCAGAGAGGAGCACGCTGACACAAATTATTGCATCAAATGCAATTCCTCTAGGTACTTTGAGGTAGACCGCAATGGTGATGGTCAGAAGAGGCAGACCACGGTTGCCAAGAATATCCTCCGCTATCTTCCAGTTCTACCGAGGATCCAGCGGCTCTTCATGACCGAGGATACTGCCCAACAGATGAGGTGGGCCGTGGAAGGAAACAGATACACCGACAAGATGATACATCCGTCGGATGGTACTGCATGGAAGAACTTTGTCAAGAAATTTCCACTGAAAGCAGGTGACCCGAGGAGCGTAGCAGTTGCGATATCAACCGATGGGTTCAATCCATATGGTATGTCGGCTGCAGTATACAGTTGTTGGCCAGTGTTTGTTATTCCCATGAACCTCCCCCCTGGCGTCTGCATGAGATCAGAGAACATGTTTGTGTCGATGATAATCCCAGGGCCCAAATACCCGGGTAAGAACATGAATGTGTACCTGGAACCGCTGGTGGATGACTTGGTTCGTGGCTGGGAAGGTCGCGGGATCCGAACATATGACGCATCAAAGAAGGAGTACTTCGATATGTATGTGTGGTACCACACGTCCCTGCATGACCTGCCAGCACGTGCTTTGTTCTGCGGGTGGTGTACACATGGGAAGTGGCCTTGCCCACAGTGCAGGCAGGCCGTGACTTTCTTCTGGCTAAACAAGGGAGGCAAATATTCATGCTTTGATGAAGCTCGACGGTTCCTTGAGCGGAGGCATGCATACAGGAGTGATGTAAAGAGCTTCAAGAAAGGGCGTGTTGTCCGTGGCCCGAAGCCTATTCCGAAGACCGGAACGGAAATCAAGGCCGAGTTAGATGCTCTTAAGCCTAGCCCTAATGGGAATGGTTTCTTGGGATATGGGGAGACACACCAATGGACTCACAAGCCGTGCTTATGGAAGCTCCCTTACTTTGAGTTTCTCGAGCTCCCGCATAACATTGATGTAATGCACACCGAGAAGAATATCAGTGAAGCCATTTGGAGCATGATTGTGGACACCGAGAAGATGAAGGATAACATAAAGGCTCGAATTGATCAAGAAATGTGGTGCGATAGGCCGGAGTTGAACATGCAGCCACCTCATGGTGCCAAAAAAACTTGGACTAAGCCACACGCTCCGTTCTGTCTCACAAAGGCCCAAAAAAGGGAGGTCTTCCAATGGATGAAGGACTCCTTGTTTTTCCCTGATGGGTTCGCAGCCTGGATGAGGGGTCTGAACATTGAAACGTTGCGAGTACAAGGGCTGAAGAGTCATGACTACCACATATGGCTTGAGCGGATAATGCCGGTGATGATTCGAGGCTATGTCCCTGAGAAGACTTGGCGAGTGCTAGCGAGGTTGAGTTTTTTCTTCCGCCAGATTTGTGCTAGGGAGTTAGACACTAAAGTGATTGAGAAGCTGGATGAAGAGGCACCCGTGTTGCTTTGCGATCTAGAGAAGATCTTTCCTCCAGGGTTCTTTAATCCGATGCAACATATGATCCTGCACCTCGCGGAGGAATGCTTAAAGGGGGGCCGAATTGGGGCCGTTGGCAGTTTGGTCCCGAGAGAGAAACACAAAAGCTTCGTCAAATGACTGGCAATAAATGCAAGATCGAAGCATCCATAGCCGAGGCAGTCCTGAACGTGGAGGTGGCAAACTTCACCACTAAGCACTATGATCCCAACATTCCCACAAAGCACAACCCGGTCCTCCGTTACAATGCCGCCAACAATGAAGAAGTACCCAAGCTTAGCATCTTCGTGGGGCTTGGTGGCAAGTCAAGCTACTGATCTATGTAGTAGTAATTGTGAGGCTAGCTAGGTTATTTGTAATAACTCCGTGTAATAGAGATTGTCTAGCTAGGTTATTTGTAAGAACTCCGTGCTATGTTTGAGAGAACTCTATGCTTGCTATTTGTTGCTTCCACTAATTAATGTTCATCCTTTTGCATTATTGTTGCTTTCATTAATGTTCATCTACTTATATTTCTGTTGCTTTCACTAATATTTATCTCTTTACAATATTGCATACTAATAAACCACTCTCTTCATTTGTGTTTGCAGGTGATTGAAGCATGCCGCCAAAAAAAAAGGGTGGCGGTCTTAAAAAGAAGCTCAAGGACTTGGTAGGTGTAGGGACTTCGAGGCGGGGCCGAGCTACTACCCCATCCTAGCCCCCTCCTGTCGCTACCACGGCGGCCGCGTAGGAAGAATGCGACGCGTGTACTCACTCCTAGTCCTAGCCCCCTCCCGCAGCCGATGATGATGACGAGGAGGAGGACCAGGAGCACCACGGGGGTGGGGAGGACCAGGAGGAGGAGAGGGGGGGGAGGACCAGGAGGAGGAGGAGGGGGCGGGGAGGAGGGGGGGGACGAGGAGGACCTCTCGGAGGATGAGGGGTTGGGGAACTTAGTGTTCGATCCTGATCAAAGCCTAGATTGGGTAGAGCCGGCGGATTACCAGTACGTTCCAGCTGTGGAGAGGCTGAGGCCACGTGATAGGAAGCCATATCGGCGTGGGATAACACAGCTCCCCGCGCTGAAGGACTGGCGCTACAGGCACGTTGTTCTAGTGCCCTACGGAAGGAGGTACATGTTAATTTTTGGATTTCGTTATCGCAATTTTGGCATTATCAAAATTATTATCACATACATATTGATGTTGTCGTTTCATGGTGCAGCTCGTTCAAGTATGAAGACCCGTCGCAGAGACCGCCACGTGGGTACTCGAACATCCTTGGGGGCCTACTTAGATGGTATTTCCCTGGGATAGTCAATTTCCCTACTGGTGGCTGCGACGTAGCTTGGAGGTGGGCGCACTACAGCCTCGCGGAAGATCCTATGGGCCGCGGCACCGCGGCGGATTTGGTTGTTGCCAAATTCTGGGTACGTGACTTTTGACTTCTTACCATTCATACACTCTCCTTGGTTCACAATAATTGCACTAATGCCCCTTGTTTTACCTATGTGCATGGTTGCAGAAATACTTCAAGAGGGCCGAGGGCAAGGAGAATGCGTGCGATGATGTCCTACACCAGCTTGCAAGGAAGAGGGTGACTGGCATGCACTACGAGGCACGTGTTCAATGCGTCCGCGACTGGCACGCCGACCGCTTCGTCCACATGACTAAGGAGGACGCTCGCGACACGCTCATGCAGCCGTGGCAGTACATGCAGGTATTTGCATTTATGTGTTATTGATTTGCTTTATCGCCATGTAGTTTATTTTACCATAATGGGTTTATCTTGTGCATGTAGAACCCTCCTCAGTACGTCGGCAACGACGAGAGGTGCTTTCTTGCGATTGTCATGTGGTGGACATGCCCCCAGTACCTCAAGAAGCACGAGGAGGGCAAGAAGAAGCGGGCAGAGATGCGAGGTGGATCGCATATCCAAGGCAGCATCCCCTCTCTCTTCACCTGCAGAACGAGGTGAGCAAATTAATGGTTCCTTCATTCTTTGAATTCATGTTATATATTTGTTAACTCCGCAAGGGTGTGCCACTTCACTTGATTACATGTTCTCTTTTGCAGGAAGTCAGGACAGGAGCGAAACCTAACGTCTTTGCCGTGCTAAAGAAGATGAAGCAAAGGAAGACGCCTGATCCTGAGACGGGGTCCGTGTGGGTTAACCCGCAATGCGAGACCCAGTGCACGTCGTATGTCTCCAAGTTCAAGCAGAAGTACGGCGAGGAGGCCAACCCAGAGGCCGAGGACTTTGACCCTGAGGTCGTGGTGCTTGCGGGAGAAGGCTTGAAGCATGGCCGCCTATGGTTTGGTGACGGGTGCGTCGACCCAGCGAAGGTTCCCTCTCTCCGCCAGATCCGTCGTGGTCGTAAGAGCGGCCAGCCTGAGGTAGGGCCACGGGCTTCGGATCTAGCTGTCGAGCGGTTACGGGTATGTTCTTCCTCGGGCCTCTACATTTCCTTTACATGCTTTCCATTGAAATGTTAATGACATCGCGGCAACACAACGTAGGAGGAGATGGCAGCGAAGGAGCAGGCGGCCCAGGAGCAAAGGGCGCACATGGAGCAGCAGATTCTGGAGTACCAGCAGCAGCAGACACAGATGATGCAGCAGATGCAGCAGCAGATGATGCAGCAGCAGCAGGCACAGATGAGCTGGCTGATGAGCCAGACGGTTCTGTCTACTCCATCGGGGAGTATTCCTGCTCCTCCACCTTACTCCATGCCGTGGATGCCGCCACCGCCCACTCAGACCCCGGGGACACCTGTCACCGTCAACAACATGAACATCATCCGGAGCATGAACCGCGGTGAGTCCTCTTGTGCCCAAGCCGCTACTTGTGCTTGTTCAAGTGATCATTATGCAAATGTTCATTCCATCAACCTGCTTATAGATTATGTGTCACAAGGCAATGACGATGAGGCCGGCGGAAGCGGAGGAGGACATGGTCTTCGTGCACTCGTCGTCGTTGTAATGGATTGTTCGCACTTGTTATAGATTGTAATAATGGACATTGCTATGCATGACTATGTGTGCTCGATGTGGACTCTATGTAACGGATTGTATGCATGAACTAAGTGTGCTCGATGTATTTGTGGTGTTGTTGATGTGTTTGGTGATCATATGTTGATATATATGTTATATATGCTATATTTGTGAAATGCAATATTTGAAATGCAGGGATAATTGAAAAACAGCAAAAAAATGAAAAAAACAGGCCCCTTTGCCGTGCGTGTGCACACGGCAAAGGACATTTGGTCTCTTTGCCGTGTGCACACGCACGGCAAAGGCGCCACGTGCCGCTCACCTGTGCTCCTGGGAGGTCCTGGGGGTGTGCTGCAAAGCACTTTGCCGTGCAGGCGCGCGCACGGCACGAGCAGCCGCACGGCACCGCGCACGGCAACGTACGCGCGCACGGCAAAGCCCTCAGCGCACGGCAAAGGCATGGCGCACGGCAACGCGGTGCACGCACGGCAACGAATCACTCGCACGGCAAAGGCCTTTGTCTTGCAAAGTTGCCATGCGCACGGCAACGTCGCCTTTGCCGTCGTATTCTTTGCCGTCCACATGTTGCCGTGCGTGCACGCACGGCAAAGGCTTTGCCGTGCATTTAGGCGCCTTTGCCGTGCAATGTGCCGCACGGCAATGCCTCCTTTTTCCCGTAGTGGCTCCTCGCCCAGGTTGTATACCTTGTGTCGCCATCCATATCTTCCTTATCCCATCTTTCAGCGTACACCGCAGGATAGGACGGTAGCTAGGCCTCTGGAACCCCACCTTTCATCGATCTATATAGGTGAGGGGCGGTCGGATTTTTGGGGAGCGCGCTCACGCAAATACTAGCAACACCTCGTCGAGGAACTTTTTCCTTCACGGCAACTTCTTTCCGAACGTCAACAACATCTTCGACGACATGGCTAACGAAACCAACACAAACGCAAAATGCCCGCATCATGTGTGATTTTGTCCTCTCCCTTCGAGATCATGCTACTGTTAATTGTTCTAGCAACCGGATTAGATGTGAAATGTTTATATTCTATTTAGACGACTTAGCATGTTCATCTACTTTATCAGTTCGCATGACTATATCATTCTAGTTGGCATAGCATGCGGTACTACCTAAATTACTCTCAGTATGTGTAGTCTAATTAAGCTACGGCGTGCCTGGATGGCCTGAGACTTGCTGCTACCTGGGCTCACCACCCTGTGGCGATGGAATCTGATGCTGGTAATGTCGCCACTTCGATTCAGAGCCAGAGGCAAAACTTCTCGGAGCACAGCTTTTTACGCCAGGAGATCAGGGCCGTACCCTTTAATGTCTTTGGTGGCCGTAATGGAATTGTATTTTTCAAGCTGGAAAAAAACTCCCCAAGTACCGATGTACTGGTTCAGTTTAGGTTGGCTATAGTGGGTAGTATCATATAGTAGTATCATGTATGATCTTTTTTGTATCTTAGATTATGCATAGTATTATAGACTAGTATCATAGTTTTGCTATATTAATTGATTCGTAGAATCCCAATATAAATTTGTGTATAAGATTTATTTGATACTAACTTTTCTCGTGATGTGCGCTATGATACGGTATCTACCTATGATACTCTAATCTTCTCTCTCATCCATAATTACATGCCACATCAGCATTTTTGGTGGGGCTAGGATGCATAATACTATCTATGATACTAGCACTATGACTAGACACGGAAAAGATGCGCAAATTTTGAGTACGCAAAAGCGGTTCGGGCGAGGCTCGAAACCATCTCGGATTCGTACTGCGCGATGATATAAGGCCATGAACCATGATCACTGAGATGTTGATTCGAACCGCACGGATTCCTCGCTTCCTGACCTCTACAGCGAGCGTGTCCCCGACGCAACATCTCGTTCGCCGTAGCTGACCGACCAATCTCCAGGGAAGGAGATCGATGGCGGTGTACTACCGGTACAGGAGCGGCGTCGACACGTTCTCCCTGCCCGTCGCGGCGCCTTCCGTCTCCGTCGGCGAGCTGAAGCGCCTGATCATGGGAACCAGCCGCCACGGCCACGGCCGGACACGCGGACGGGGTCCCCGGGAGGGCATCGCCATCACCGACGCGCAGACCGGCGAGGAGTACGCGGACGACAACGCTTTGGTACTGCGCAACTCGACGGTGGTGGTGCGCCGAGTCGCCGGGCCTCCGGCCGGTACCATCGTGGAACCATCTACCCAACGCCCCAAAGCGAACCAAGACTCATCGTCGGATTCTGCTGCCTCCACGTCCAGCGCGTCGGCGGGAGCCGAGGACGACGACGAGGCCAAGGCCATCAGCGCGGTGATCAACGCCGCGCAACTCAAGTGGGAAGGGCCGTCTCACTACGGTCACCGTGGCCCTGTGCGGGCGCCGCCGGCCGGGTACGTGTGCCACAGGTGCCGCGTCCCGGGACACCTCATCCAGCACTGTCCCACCAATGGCGACGCAAGATTCGACTTCGGAAAGGCCAGGACGGTGCTTCCCCAGGCGCAGGCCGACGACAACGATGACGACGACGGCGTCCCGGCGGATCTGTACTGCAAGATCTGCAAGAAGGTGATGGCGGACGCGGTGATGACGAGCAAGTGCTGCTTCAGCAGCTTCTGCGACCGGTGCATCCGAGCGCACATCGTCGCCAACTCCAAGTGCGCGTGCGGGGCACGCGCGCGCGCCGACGACCTGATCCCGAACCCGACGCTGCGCACCACCATCTCCAACATTCTCGCCGCCAGGGCCACCAGCGCTTCGTGTGGAAGAACGGAGAAGCAGAGGAGCTCCGTCGGCAGCAACGCGGTCGTCACGGAGACTCAGGGTCCGGCGGCCTCGCGACACAGCCACGCATCTTCCAAGAAGGGCGCCTCCTCGGAGCACAGTGACGGAAGCGAATCCACGTCGGCTCCGTCGGCGGCGCAGGAGCCAAGAACGGAGCAGGAGGCGACGGACACAGCGGGAGCGCGCGCCAACAACCATGCCGATCATCAGTACGGCTGCAGCGACGTTCCTCCGTTCCCTCCGGCGTGCTACAATCCTTTCTTTCCCTGGTCAGCTGATCCTTCCATGTACTACGGGTACGGCTACGGCGGCATGCCTTACGCTTACGGTGGAGGTTACTCGATGGGCCCGCACCATGTCGACGCCATGGGCAACATGGAACCTTCGTATGGCTACCACGGCGAACGCCACGACGGCAGGAAGAGGACGGCGTGCGACGATCAGACGCAGCAGGACCGGAGTTTCAAGAGAAGGTGCGGCGGAAGCAGATCACAAGTCGCTCTAGTTCTGACGTAACTCACTGAAGCTGCCTGCTCTGGTGGCCAATGCTGGTAGTCTGCTAGGATTTGATGATTTTGTAGTTATTAGAAAATCTTGCAATGTAACTAGTGGATTATGATTCAAAGACCTCCATGCCTACGAGTGTATACTTGGCATTTGCAGCTCCTGTCTTCTTCCCCTTGTGTCAATAAAAGGAACTTGTGTCTCTTTGTTCCATCCTGTCAATGAGGGATCCAATGCTGTAGTACAATGTAGCAACCCAACTGGAAAACAACCAGAATAAGGGATCCATGCTGTAACTAGTGGATTATGATTCAGCCTTGTTTGATTCGAAGGATTTTAGAAAAATCTTGTAGAATTTTTTACCCATAGGAATTTTTCCTATAGAGCCCGTTTGATTTCAAAGATTAAATTCTAAAGGATTTTTAACAAGAGGTTAGATCTTTTGAAAAAAATTCTATGCATCTAAGACAACTATGATATGCACTCAATCTCTATAGAAAATTTCTATGACTTTCCTATGCCGCCATCAAACAATTAGTTATACCAATTCCTATGGTTTCTTTCTCATAGGGTTCAAGAAAACAGGTCATAGTAATCTTCTATTTTTTCTATTCCTTCACTTTTCCTATCCTATAAATCAAACAAGAGTTGGATAACTATTAGTCTTGTGTCAATAAAAAGAATTCAGGTCTCTTGAATTCCATCCTGCCAGTGCCAATAAGGGATCCATCGTGTAGCTTCCGAAAGTTGAAATTATCCACTCTGAAAATTTATGAAAATGTTGAACATCTGAAAATTCCGGATGTTCAGAATTTGGAAAGTTGGAGCTCATCTAACCATATAGCAATGCTAGTTAGCAGGAAACAATAACATCCGCATGAATCTGACAAACTTGTTCACAGTTAAAAATTCTTATGATCATCATCAATCCCTTGGACACAACCATCAAATATCCAAACCAACACATTCGTACACATACTGACAGTAAGTATGTGCATCATCAATAGAGGGTGACTGAGTGTGCGCGTAGCAATATCAAGGTAGTCAGCACGAAACAATAACATCGCGGTGAATCTGACAAACTTCTGATCATCATTAATACAGTAAATACAGTATTATACTTCGGACACAAACCAACACATATATATACACACAGGCACACACTATTATACATAATGACGCCATGGTGGGAGCTGCAGCTCATTTCTCCGGCTTTCCGCCGGCGCCGAAGCCCTTCCTGCGCGCCTCGATGAAGTTTGACGACTTCTCATTGATGTTGGACGCCACCCTCAGGTTCGCCGACGGCATCCTCGGCCGGAGCCCCCACCTCAGCGGCGGCCTTGGGACCGGCTCCTCAACTCCGGCACCACTTACCGACGATGCTTGCCGCTTCTTCGATAGCGACTTCTTCGCCTTCTCCTTGTCGCCGGCGGGCTCCTCCTTTATGGTTACCGACTTCCTCACCTTCTTCTCCTGCACCGCCGGCGCCGCCGCCAAGCTCGCTTCCGTCGCCGCCACCTTGCGACTAGCTTCCGCCACGGCCTCCTTATGCTGATCACTTGCCCTCGCATCAGCACTCCTCTCTTCTAGGATGGTTGCAGGGAGGCTCCTGTGCTCTTCCTCCTCGTGGTTGAACTTGCAGTCGGCCTTCTCGATCTTCACCGCAAACTCGTCCTCTTCATCCTCTGCATGGCTCTTATGATCGCCGTCATTTCTTGGCCCCTCGGCGATGTTCTTCTGCCTGTTAATCGACAGGTTCTTGGCCAGGAACGTCAGGAATCGATCACACATGCCGACGGCCCTCGCCGAATCGTCGCCCCCACCCACACCTTTCTCCATTGGAAGCACAAGCGTGCTCTGTGTTTGATTCTTGAGATGCAAAAATGGTGGAATGAACTTTATAGACGCACTTCGGTGGATAAGGAAGGGACAAGGTAGCCGAAAGTGCAAGAGATGGGAATCCATTCCTTGCCGCTGGGATGATGTTCCTGGTGGAAATGGATATTGGAGAAAGATGGAGAAACAGAGGTTCTTTGCTTCCTGATCACAGGCAAAGATTCTGGCTTCATTTTTATCCTTGTGCTTTATTATTCCAGATGCCACGGGAAGCAAATCCATTTGGAATTGGAATATCGCTATTCGAAGCAATTCCAAGCGTGACAAAAGAGATGTACTCTCTTGCAAAGTATCTTACTAAAAAAAACTGGGAGAGGCAGACAGATAAGGGTTTAAATTTCTATTTTAAATTTTGATTCAAGATAGGCCAGTAAAGAAGTAACAACTGCAGCTTTGTTTCTACATCACTAGAATCATACACATATTCAAGGGAACAATTCACCAGTTCAATTTTATTTGGTTCACCACTATGAGTTATACAATTGATACAACATGTAATTTGGTTCAACAATTTTGGGTTTCATACAACAACTTTTCTGGAGATTCTGTAAGGTATGAAGTGTAGCTGCTTTGTAAAAACTAAATAACAAAGAAGTTTTATACAACACAACTTTTTTTCGTTTGAGGCTAAAGCCCAGTGCAGAGAAAGGATAAGATGGGTCCTGCCCTCCGCCGCGTCCTCTCGCTGACCTTTGTCTCCTCAACGAGGAGCTTCTTCAGCCTAGGGCAGCTCGAGACGACAGTCGCTACCCCAGTGCTGGTCACTCGCTTACAGTACACCAACTGACATGTCTGCAGTTGCAAGCACCCCCTGACGAGGTGTCCCAGACCAACATCGGTCGCCCCTGGGCAGTGCGAGAGTGCAATGTCCTTAAGCTGGGGGCAACCTTCACCAATCTCTGCTAGCCCCATGTCCCCTATCAGCTGCAGTTTTGAGGGAAATCATCAAGAAGGATAGCAGAACTTGAATGCTACTTACTATTGGGATAATCCAAAATGGACCTCACCACTTCTTATAAAAAACACAATCTAGCAAGATTAGCGCCAAATTCCTTTGTAGTGCAGGTTCCAGCTAAGAGGCTTACATTTTTAATACTCCTTTGTTGTACCTATACTTACTGAACGATGCTAATGATCCCTTGCGTACAAGGCAACTAGACTTACTGAGATTGCTGTTGATCCCTTGCATGCAAGGCAGTTAGTCCAATGCAAGATTTCCATGTTAGTGATGCAGAAGAATTCATCTCATGACAATACTTCATTTTTCTTTTGGCGACCAGCATAGTTCATGTTTGAACAGCTCATATTGGTATCTCGCCTTGTTTTACTGAGGTACAAAAATCATTTTTATTTGCTATGTTTCACTATTTTAAATATATGGATATAACTGATAAATCCAACTGCTATGAACACAATGTACTCTTATAAAGTTTCAAAGTTTCCTATATATCAGAATCTGGATCTGAGACTGAACTCTGAGTTGTATCCAGTCGCTATGAGTTCTTTGGGTAAGAATGAAGATTAATTCGAACTCATAACGGGCTGTGCTAAGGAAACTAGTTTACCTCCATGAAAGACCATGTATAGGATCAAAACAAGAGGAGCAAGTTTTTTCTTAGCTGAAATCAAGCTAAAGACAGTTGTGGATAGTTTCCGGGAATTGGTTTGGACAAAAACAATTGAACTAGAGGCCATTTTCATTCCCAATTATTGGATGATTGATAGTACAATAAATTGAGTGTCATAAGTATGTACCGGGAGAACACTTATATCCAGAAAGAGAATATCAGGGCATCCTCTTGCAATGAAAGTCAGTCCTTTATCAGTGATTAATTGGCATCCACACAAATTTAACTTTTCAAGAGAGCAACCATCAGCAATGGCAGCTAGCCCTGCATCAGATACCCTGAAAAGAAAGTTGGGAAAAAATCACAAACTGAGATGTCAACATATCATCAAAGAGATGTACTTCAGTACAGGAACAATATGCATCGGCAAGAGAAATAAAAATGATAGGATAAATGTGTGACAGTATTTACCTCTCACAAAATTGTAGCGATAACTCTTTAAGTGACTTACAATTCTCGGCAACCGATATCAATGCTTTATCTCCTATCTTCATACAAACAACAAAACACATATCAGTTCTGGATTTCAAAAGGTGCATGTAACTTAATCATGATGCTCCATCTAAGCACATCCTATTTCATACTTAAGAAGCAACAAATTGCGTAGAAAGTAGAAAGCAGAAAACCATGCGAAGTTCTAGGTTAAACAGAAAGAACACATAAACTAAGCATACGCAAAAAGTTCTAATCTGTCTCCATATACTTAAGAAGCAACAAATTGCGTAGAAAGTAGAAAGCAGAAAACTATGCGAAGTTCTAGGTTAAAACAGAAAGAACACATAAACTAAGCATACGCAAAAAGTTCTAATCTGTCTCCATATACGCAGTAAGTTGATGCAAACTTGGAACTTACCTCATAACCACGCCGAATGGAAAGTTCTGTCAAGTTCTTACAGCCTTGAGCTATATGGCACATAGCATCATCACCTATTTTTGAACAGTCAACTAAATAAAGCGATCGGAGAAGGGAGCAGCCTCTACCAAGCTCCAGAAATGCACTATCCCGGACCCTTGGGCAGTAAATCAGGGAGAGTTCCAAAAGGCCCCTGCTTTCATAAGAGGAAAAAAGCATGTATGATTACCACACACACAAAAAAAAAAAGTACATAGCTAAGAAGTGCAGGTAAGCTAACACTAACGTAGTAATGTGAAAGAGTTACTTTCCGCACAGTTGCATACTAGGATTGCCCATACTTTTCTTGTAAATGTTATAATACAAAACCAACTTGTTATTACATGGATATGGATCCAGTTTTCTAACATATTCCTTTTAAAAGTTAATTCTTCTACCAAACTAATTCACTTACTTGAGCTGCAACACACTTGATTAATATACGATAATCAATCTACATAAATCAAAATGTCGAATGAAGGAAGAACATACGGGCACCATCGTCCAATGTGCTCCAGTGCAGCAGTTTCCATATTCTGACAACCATTGATCTTTAAACGTGCTATTTTCTTGCAGCTGCGTGCTACAAATTCAAGGCTTTTATCAGTTAGTAACATGCAATCATTGAGAGCAAGATCTGTCAGATTCTTGCACCCTTTAGCGATGGAAGAAAGGCTCCTGCAAATGCAAAAGGTGGTCAGCAAATCATTAAGAGAACTACAAAACTAACAAAAGAAGCACAAGTTGGAACAACGAGAATTTAGAGATGGTCAATAAATTCAATTGAGAAATCATAATTCAATGAGAAACAACAGATGTGTCCTCCTAACATCCAAGTGAAGTAAGTTTCGCAATGCCCACTATGTTACATCGAATTGAGAATCATATAAAGGATATCAAATATCTTTGCCCTAGCATAGAAAGTCCAAATAAAAATTTAATAACAAACAAACAAGCATACGCTACAAAAGTGGAGGTTGTGCTTCAACAGATTAGACTAAAATTACACTCAGTACCTGTCTGTGAATCTTTCAAAGTTATTTAGCGATAAGCTTTCTAATAACGAACAGTATGAACCAATAGCTTCTAGGGCCTCATCACCAGCACCAATGCATTGCAGCTTCAAAGTTTTCAACAAGCGGCATCCTTTAGCAACAGATATCACTCCTTCATTTTTAACATGTTCTGCTTCCAGAGACAGGAACTCAAGGTTAGGACAGTGGGATCCAACAGCACGCAAAGATGCATCAGTCATCCAAGCACAAGTAGCAACACCCAGAGAAACCAGTGATTGTCCACAGTTTTTTACTAGGCCAATCAAGCCTTCGTCCGTCGTGCCTTCGACAAAGCGCAGGTTCAAATTGTTAAGTAACTTGCAGCCTTCCCCAATAGCAACAAGTCCTGGATCTCCAATATAGCAAGCCTGCACGTTTGATCCAAAAGTAGGTATTGACTACTGAGACTACTCAAGAAAAGATATATATGTATCTGGTCTACAAAATTGTGGAGGGAACTATTCCAGTATATAAATATATGTACTGCAAATTTATAAAGCAGAAGTGTTTTCCTTTGATTGAATAAAAGCCATGATCACTCACTGTCCATTCTCAGATAACGTTACATTCAATTGACCACAATGCATGTAAACTCTATGTTGGGAATTGACCATTTAAAAGTGGACTATACAGAGGCTGATGATCCAAGTCTTCTGAATACACATGATAGAACACAGAGCTCACGAAGTCAATAACGGACCAAAAGATGCAGAACAGATAGCACAACATTTACCTGGATATCCAAAGAAGTCAGTTTCTTGCAGTTCTCTGCTATTCTCACCAAGCCTGTTGAAGATATGGCGGTGCACCATACTAGGCTTAGTTTTTCAAGCCCTTTGCAACCTCTGGCTAGACTAGTTAGGCCAACATCAGTCAAACAAGTGCTCTGTATCCCATCATCACCGGTTGTCAGGTTGGATCGGGGTGGCGATATAAACCTTGCAAAGCGCGGCATCCGGTAGATCCTTGTACGGCGACCAGATGGGTTGGTGCTAATCCCCTGCATCCAAAATCAGAGGTAGTATTTTAGTGGATCATTCATATTTTGCAGCATTGCTAGTCAGTGGAGTAATGTTGTCCCTTGACACAATCACAGTGCATCACCCGTTCACACTGCAATTTCCAGCAATGTATTCAAGCTATGGAAATGCAAGTCACCTACAATATGTACTGATCTACAAGTGGATAATACGATTCCAGAGCGCACAAGGCCCATGCGGTCACTGGAAAGCAAGCCAAGTCCGTAAAATGTTCCATTTTCATTACAACAACTGAATGGATGCAGTTTCTTAGGATATCCCAATATCTTCAACGATACTAAAAGCCCAAAATTAAATTTCCACAGCTATTTTTTTTTCAAAAATAAAGTTCTTTAGCATGTTTGATCTGATATATAACCGCAAGGAGCGAGAATTCGAACGATGCGCGTACGGACGCACCGCACGGGGCACCTCCGGCAATCAGATCGAGGGTACTCACGGGGCGGCGCGATCTAGGAACGGGGCGGGCGGCAGCGCCGGTATCAGCCGAGAGGCGCTCGTCGATGGAGACGTCGACGAGCGCGGGGAACCGCTCCGCGAAGAGGCCAACGACCTCGTCCGCGTGGGCGCCGGAGGCCGGGAGCCTGGCGCACCGGCGCGTGGCGCGCTCGAGGGCGCGCCAGCGGGTGCAGACGAGGGCGCATGCGTCGAGGTCGCGCTTGTCGGTGCCGACGCGGCGGAGCACCTCCTCCAGGAGCTCCTGCGGGAGGACGAGGTTGATGAGGTCGGAGCGCCTCATCTCATCGCCGCCGTCGCTGCCGGAGAGAAGAGCGGCGGTGGAAAGATGTGAATTTTGGAGAAGTTTTTTTTTTTGAACTGTGAATTTTGGAGAAGTTGGAGGGGGCGGAGGGGAAGTAGTGAAGCATGCTGTGTGCCTAGAAGTAGGTTGGTTTTCTTTGCCGGGATTTGGCTCTCTATAGTGAAGCATGCTGTGTGCTTGTCGTGTACGCGGTACGCGCGTATGCATTTGGCAATATCTGTGTAGTTAGAGGTTAAATAGGGACTGGGTAGACGGAATATTAATCAGCTGGTTTGCCCGAGTGGTTAAGGGGGAAGACTTAAGATCTTCTGCACATAAGTGCGCGTGGGTTCGAACCCCACAGCCAGCAATCTTTTTAATTTTTGGTTGGAACTTGATCCTAAAACATTATATTTTTCTATTGTACAGTTCAATGGAATGTGAGCGGAAGTAGATAGATATGATCTTATCTTTCTAACATTTTCGTGTTCTCCAAGTTGTGGTGTAACATGTGTAACAAACCTCTTAGTGGGTTGTGTAGACAGGTGTAAATATAGACGAACTTGAGACCAAAGGGTATCGCTTCGACCATAGAAAACTTTCACCTTGGTCGTCGTTTGCAGTGAAGTGGGAGTCTTTGGACCAAGCTAGGGCGATGGTTGAGGATGATAATGATGATAAAATTTTTGAAAGGGGATGATGATCATGACGATGATCAAAGGATTCTCCATTTGGCCTTATATGTGGAATCTATGTTGGTAGCCAGGTCATCCTTTGCCTTATGTGATGTCATGTTCCATGACAGTACGTAATGATTTTTTTCCCAATATTTTAATAATTACTTGGGCATTATTCTTCCTAGTCAATGCCATGGCAAAAGCTTTCTCCTTTATTTTAGAAAAAAAAAAATCGAACTTGGGAGTCAAGGGGCAAGTGTTAGATGACATGTAATGCAGATGCAGGGGTGCGGAGGTTTGAGGGAAACAATGGGTATAACACATTCATAGTTCAAACTTAACAAACACATATCACAACACGATTAATATATGTAGTATTTCCTCCATCCGGAAGTTTCTAATGTATAACTTTTATGTTATAAAAGTTATATTCTATTGGTAAAAATAAGGATCTAGGGATATAAGACCTATAAACCGGAACATAGGGAGTAGTGAAAGTTCATCACAACATACAACGATAATACATCAATGTCACCTAATAAACTCAATGAGAAAGCCACAGTTGTAACACTCGTGGTTTGATAAAAGTGAATGTATGCCTAAAGGTTCTAAACAAACATTCTAGCCACCTTTAAGGCTCCGCTTGGTTCACCTTTTTAGTCAAATTCGATGTAAAAAATACAGGCGATAACATAAAACCAACATAGGGTTTTGTCGCCCATGCGGGCAACACCGGTAGCCCGCTCCGCCTGCGATGGCCTTGGAGGCGTCGCAGACCATGGCCCCTCACCGCAAGGAGGTTCCCGTTCTTTGTTTAGGTTTTTTCAGTGTTGAGGTGACGGATACATCTCGAAGTCAGAAGGTTGATATCCGCCCAATCATCTCTCTCTTGTCCAACATCTAGCACCGGTGAAGGGTGTGTGTCCTGCATCTAGCACCGGTGAAGGGCATGTGTAGTTACTTCTTTGCTGGTGTGGTTTCGGGTCTGGCTCTTCTGATCTACGGATTTCATCTTTGACGATGGTTGTTACTCTGGTGCAGGGGCGTAGCTATGTGGAGGTTAGGGGGGCCACCCCCCAGCTTTTGATCATTTTCTGAAGATTTTTTTAGGATAGGCTTAGATGGGATTTTTTTTTAACCTTTTGCCCCCAAACTGACAGATTTTACATCCCCCAGCAGTTCTTGTCAAGCTCCGCCACTGCTCTGGTGTGTTGGTCCTTTGTGCTTTAGCACAACAACTTCCCGCTTGCCTACGACAGCAATCTCTAATAGAACGAGCTTTATAATTGTTATTACTTTTTGTGTTACTTCTACAACTATATAGATAATTATCAATAAACTGGTTGACTTTTTCGGATTAAAAAAACAGTTTCAGAAATCTGCACTTGGATCGATGTTTATTTCGTGGCTCTGACTTTCCCGTTCTTGTTTCCTACATCATGAATCAGTAATATCTCACATACTAGTTGTGGCTTTTAGCAACGAGAGCTCCGTGGCTTAGCGCATCACAAGGGGAGATGGAGAAGAAGAAAAGAAGTTATATCCGAACAAAAACTAACCTCGATCGTCATGGGCACAACGAGACACATCAGAAAATATTCACAAGTCTGAAATTAAATATACATTCCAATTTGGGAATAAGTAAAAAATCAAAATCGATTAAAAAACAAACATGTTCGAAAATTTTAGCATAATATGGACCGGATTAAAACAAATCCGACTTTTCCGCAAAAAAAATGGAAATGTGAAAATGGAAACGGAATTTTGCAAATAATGGAACTTTTTTTGTTGAAAATGGAAACAATGTTTGGCGGAGCAGACATTCCGGCGGAGCAGACATGGAAACAGAATTTCCGTTTCCGGCTAATATGGAATTTCTGTTTTAGGCTTGATGTGTATCGCCTAATTCCGCATATCCATCACATGACCTTGCCAATCCGAAATTCCAAAGCAGCGATTCCCAAAATTGGCCATCATGTAATCCCTTCATGAATTTGAGGAGGCTTCTAAAGTTTGAGCTTTCCTTATTCCATAGTAAATCAAGGACCATGCTAGAATTAGGGAACAACTTTGCTGGTTGTTTGAATGCTTAAGATTTTTTTTGCAGGATTCAAGGGTTTTCTTGGTTCCAGCCAATATTTGCATCGCTCCGTGTCCGCACCGTATTCGGTCTATATCTGTTTCTGACAATATTTGGTTCCGTTTTCGTTTCAGGGGTTTCTATATTTATTTTCGCTTCCGCAAAAATGTGAAAACAATTGTGGCACCACTCAGTTGTCCGTATCCACTCTGTTTTCATCCCTAGGCGTCACAATGGATAACTACCTCAACCAAGAGTGTCATACCAGATGGCATCATGGAAAGAGGCCAATATTTTAAGAAAAAAAAATCAAATCTGGCCTATTTTTTGCTGGAGTTTTCAAAAGAGCCATTTTCACGGTATTCAGAAAACTGGTCCGTACAACACCATTTTCAGAAAGAAAGGCAGATGAGCATGTTTTTGACTTCCAAGTGGCATCTGCTCAGCTAAGACGAAATTTCTGTCTGTATACTGAAAAAGAGAAACGCACTTTGGTCTACATCCGTACAGGGTCGAACCTGTGAATTTTGGCAGTGTCCAATCACAGGAAAATCATCATCGTGTAGCTTCTGGAGGAGAGCCACAACTTGTTTGGTTAACTCTATTCAACCTAAATCTGCTTCTGGAGACGAACATATTGGCACAATGGTCTAAGCAAGGCGAAGCCAACAATTTCAATAAGAAATTGGAAAGTCAACATGATAAATATATATTTTTAAACGGAAGGCTCGAAGTGAGCCCGGCTTTAAATTAACGAAGCCATCAACCGGCCAGGAGTTACAGCAAGATTACAACACACACGCGCCAAGCGCACAACCCAAACCGCAACAAAAGACAACACATAAAAGCAAGCCGAAGCGCCATATGATCCAGGAAGAGGGAGCCTTGTCTTCTGTTGCACCGGAGCGATCGCGACCGTATCCACACCAACAAACCTCCACCGCACCAAGACTGCAACTCAAGGGGGAACTAAGCGACGGGCCGGCCACCTGGCAGAGCTTGAGGAACCAAAGGAGGGAGGGTCTTGCGGCGACGCCTCCAAGAAGGTGAATGGCGCAAGAATGCGCCATCGTCGTCGGCAGATAAGGACCTGCAAAGTTTTCACCCAGACCCGAGAACCACCACCCATGGAGCTCAGGCTAGGTCCAGACCAAACACACAACATCATCCCCCGGCGTTGGGATAGACACACCGGCAAGAGCTGCGACCAGACGCCGACCTAGCAAAGCCCCCCAAGGCGCTAGTAAGGAAGTCAGCTACCGCAGAAAACCGTGTAAAAGCAGCCAGGCCGACGTTGTGAGAGGGCTGCGACACCATCGAGAGATCACACGGTGTTCCACAAGGCACTACCAGAGAAGCTTACACGAAGGAGGCCTCCAAGAGGAGAAGATTGGGGCGGAGGGATGGAGTCTATCATTTCAAACAGGAGGGCCAACATCGGGACGCCTTCAACAAGGGAACGACACCCGCAGGTGACGCCGTCGCCGGCACAGGCCAGAGCCATGCGCGACTTTCGCCGAGGTCCAAACCTGTGTAGAAAATCCGGACGCCGTCGCGAGGACGTAGTGCGGACAAGGCGGAGATCACTACCCCACCTCCAAGCTATGTCGCAAATTGAACTAGCCCCAACTAGACTCCACCGCAGGGAGGAACACGATGGCTGGCGTAGTCCGGCCAGGCCTAGAATCCACGACGCTAGGTCGGAGGCACCACGGCGGCCACACCATCCCCAGCGTGTGAGCACCTGCACAAACACGCCTAAGCTAGATGGAGGTAAAAAATACCGCAGCCGCCGGAGAAGCTGCAGTACAGAGCCGGCCCAGGGACCGCGTCCCAGATAGCTGGCGAGGACATCGCCCCAACGATTCCGAAACGCCGCCCGCAGCGACGGAGGACTGCTGGAGTCTGCGAAAGAAACAGACCGCCGACAACGTCGAAGACGGCCAGGGAAAGGTCCAGGCCCGCATGGCCCAGGGCCAACCCGAATGCAACCGGCGGACAACGGCGGAGGTGGCGCGTCGAGCACGCAGCTGCGCACCCCAGGCCACCCTCAGATCCAGAGGATCCGGCCAGGCCCTGCCGGGCCCAGATCTGAGCCCACAAGCCCAGATCGGGCCGAGCCGCCCGCCAAGAACGACCGCCGGCCAGAGCAACGTCGGGAGACGCCGCCACCGCATCCAGGCCTCCTGCCGTCGGGGGAGGCAACGGCAGTGCCGGCCAGAGCCAGCGTCACCGGGCCGCTCCGCCACGAGGAAGGGCACCGCCCCGTCGGGCCCCAGAACTCGCGCGGGAGGAGAAAACCGCCGCCGTCGGCACCGCCCGGGCTTTGCCCGGCGGCGGCGGGGGAGGAGGGCTACGGGGTGGGGGAGGTCCGGAGGGGGAGGGGGCGCTCCGGCCGCTCACGGGGGAGCGACGGGAGCGAGCTCTTTTTCCTTCGGAACCGTTTGTTCACATGATAAACATATCAAACTGCATCAAGCTTGTTCACAAAGGCAAAAAGAAAACATGGGAAACAACCAAAACACCGGGAGTGGTGTTTTGGAACATGGGAGCATATGCTCCCTTTATTTTGAAATTCATCTTACACAAATTTTGAATTTCAAAAAAATTGGAACGAAAAATTCGCACGTACATCTTCACGTGCTACACGCTTACAAAGTTGTTTCATAAAAAATAGACTTGTCATGTGACGTGTGTAAAAAAGACAAAACTCAGTGCTAAAAATAATGTTTTTTACAAGATAAATTTTCTCTTTTTTACATAGACTATAAAAAATATTATTTTTTCATGAAACTTGACGAATGCTCATATATTATGGAGATGTACACATAGAATTTTTTGTCAAAATTTTTCGACAACTCGAAATATAATTTTTTGGTATAGGGAGCATACGCACCCGGGAGCCGAATTGAATTTCCGCAAAACACCTAGCTACTCTTGAAATATATAGTTCAGTACGGCATCGCAAGAGCCCTAGTTGCCTCCAGGCGATCATCCCTCCCATTATTGACAGCCCACACCATTGGTCTCTGTTCAGCTCTCCCTGCCGGCGTGCTGCAACAAATTATTGGTTGTGCCCTCTTGTGCAAGAGCTTGTCACGCATCTAGTCCTGCAATGTTTAGGTTTTGTCAGTGCGTTTCCAAATATTTAGTACTCCCTCCGTCTAAAATAGGTGTCTCACTTTTGTTTAGATACGAATGTATCTAGATGCATTTTAGTTAGAGATACATTCGCATCTAGATAAAATTGAGACTGCTATTTTTAGACGGAGGGAGTAAGCCGGTAACTAGTCGTTTAAGATTCGCCATAGGTTCAAAAGGAGATAACACAGTACTGGCTAAATATGTTTGAAATGGAATTTAGAAGCTACTACACTAGTAAATATGATGCAAAACTAGTAGTGTAGGACTCGACTAAGAACAACTAGCCAAACGTTTTAGAAACCTAATTTGGCTTTCTAACAGGCTTGTATTTTAAAGCGGATGTAATACTAGTAAACTTTAATTTTTAACTAAACTTACAGTCTTATTCATTGGAATGGAGTAATACTGGCTAAATATGTTTGCAAATGAAATTTAGAAGCTATTATATAGTAGTGTATTAATGTGATTTAATCAATAAAGCGCTGTTTCTGTCAAAAAAAAAAAAACGGAGCTACCTGGTGGAGGTGGAATGCAGAAGCCCGTGAAAGGATATAGTTCTCGAAAGTATCCTGGCTCAATCTCACACACCTTCTTTGGCTGCAACTGCAACAGCTTGAGATCAAGGACGAAGACGCCAAGAGTCATGGTTGCGAAGATTACATCGGCACCCTCCAGGGAGCCAACCAGCTCAAGTTTGATCGCGGGGTTCCTCTTCCTCTTGGCGGGCAGAAACGGCTTGAGGTCAATGACTCTACGCCGTGTCCATGCCGCAGCTCCGTCGAGAGCTGACTCCCGGGACCACACGCAGAGCTCCAACTTCTTCTTGTCCAGGTGGGCGATTCCAAGCCCGCCATCCTCGGCCGCCATGAGTATGGGGCCTCGCTTGCACCCTGCCATGCCCGGTGGCATTTCGACCAACGAGAGGTGATGTGTGTCTAGATGGTACTTGAGAATTCTGGAGCCATGTTTTGTAAGGAGGAAGTGCAGGCCGTCCCCGACGAGCACGCTGGGCCACATGTCGAGGTAGCAGTTCTTGAGGAGCTGAAGCTCGGAGGTGGGCGTGCCCCACTCGCCGGTCTCGGAGGAGTAGACGATGGCGATTGCCTTCTCGTGTGAGCGGACGCCGACAAAGACGACGCGGAAGGGGCCGTCGTGGCAGGCGGCGTGGTCGCAGCCGTCCACGGCGCAGAGCACCGCGGTGCCGACGTAGATCGATCTGTCAACATGGTCGCTGGGGCTCAGCGTAGTCCGGAGGCCCGTCATGGGGTCCCATACCACGAGCCGAAGAGGCGCTGCACCATCGTCGAGGAGAACGCGGCCGTGGCGGCTGTCACACACTCCGTAGTGAGCCGGGCTGCGGTCGGGAATGGGCTGCGGGCAGGAACTTGTGGTAGGGGCGAAGCCGCTGGCCATCATCCCCCTACCATAGAGCGTGTGGAAGAAGCCACGCATTGGAGGTTTCCGGTGGAACTGGCGGTAGCGACGGTGGAAGGAGGAGTCGGCGAGGAGGAGGCGCCAGGGCTTGGAGAGGAGAGAGAGGCGGGCGAGGAACGCGGGGTCGTCCGGCGGGAGACGGAAGAGGATCTCGTGGACAAGGTCGTCCGGCAGGTCTGCAGACAGCCACGTCGGAACGTCCGCCATGGCCATGGTCGGGCGGCGGGCAGGCTGCGGGAGGCGAGGTGGCGGCGGATCTGAAAGTGGACGCCCGTCCTCGCCTTATATTACGGGATCGTCTAATAAATCACATGTGGATGAAATTAGGAAAAAAACTCCAGTCACCATTTCTACGGCACGGCGTCAGCTGACCATTGTCGTTCGGCTACGCCTACACGGAGCAACAGTCTCGACCGCGTCTTACGGGGCCCAAGCCTGCATGTTCGCCACGATATCCCGATGATCTACATATCTACACGGAATTCCATATCTACACTGCATGTACTGCGGAGTACATCATAGTACTCGGCACACTCTAGCCGGTTCTGTTATAGCGCTTGCTCTCTCCTGTGACGTGTACTATGAAAATAGAGGGAACAGTTTTTGAATTTGCGTGAAAAAGCCATAATCGGGTAAACGGTAAATGGAAACGGTTTTTTTTTAGAACGCAGCGGTATTTTGCCGCGAAAGAGACGTGTATGTCACCTTGTCAAGCTCCCTATGCGCCAGAGTTCTGAAGGGTAGGTACTACCCAAATTCACCCAAATTCAGATTTTTTACAAGCTACAACACCTGCTAGATCATCTGCAACGTGGAGAGCAATTGTGGCAGAAAGAGAGGCTCTTCAATTGGGCCTGTTGAAGAGAATAGGCAGTGGCCGGTCAGTGAATGTCTGGCAAGACGCATGGATTCCAGGAACCATATCAATGAGGCCGGCTGCACATATTGGTCGAGAGGAAATTGTGTCAGTCTCTGACTTGATTGATGATGAGAACGGCATGTGGAAGGTTGACAAAATCCATCGGAATTTCATAGTTCCGAATGCTGACTCTATCTTGAATATTCCTCTGCGGAGAGGAGGAGGAGAAGATTTCTGGGCCTGGAACCATGAGAAGACAGATGTTTACTCCGTTAAATCTGCGTATCATGCTCTAGTGACTCGTAACGAGCAGCCAACTCTAGAGGAAGGGACGATAACCGAGACATCAGAAGCTGAAAAACGGATGTGGAAATCTCTCTGAAAACTCAATGTGGTGCTGATACGTCTCAAACGTATCTATAATTTCTTATGTTTCATACTAGTTCTATGACAATACTTGAATGTTTTATACATACTTTACAGCATTATTATACATTTTCCGGCACTAACCTATTAACAAAATGCCGAAGTGCCAGTTGTTGTTTTCTGTTGTTTTTGGTTTCAGAAATCCTAGTAAGGAAATATTCTCGGAATTGGACGAAATCAACGTCCAGGGTCCTATTTTTCCATGAAGCTTCCAGAAGACCGGATGGATAACGAAGTGGGGCCATGAGTTGGCCAGACCATAGGGCGGCGCGGCCCAGGCCCTGGCCGCGCCGGCCTGTGGTCTGGGCCCCTCGCGTCGCCCCCTGACCTACCCTTCCGCCTACAAATAGCCTTCGTCGCGAAACCCCACCGAGAGCCACGATACGGAAAACCTTCCAGAGACGCCGCCGTCGCGAATCCCATCTCGGGGATTCAGGAGATCGCCTCCGGCACCCTGCCGGAGAGGGGAATCATCACCGGAGGGGCTCTACATCATCATGCTCGCCTCCGGATTGATGCGTGAGTAGTTCATCCTTGGACTATGGGTCCATAGCAGTAGCTAGATGGTTGTCTTCTCCGCATGTGCTATCATTGTTTAGATCTTGTGAGCTGCCTAACATGATCAAGATCATCTATTTGTAATGCTACATGTTGTGTTTGGTGGGATCCGATGAATATAGAATATTATGTCAAGTTGATTATCAATCTACCATATATGTGTTGTTTATGTTCTTGCATGCTCTCTGTTGCTAGTAGAGGCTCTGGCCAAGTTGATACTTGTAACTCCAAGAGGGAGTAATTATGCTCGATAGTGGGTTCATGCCTCCATTGAATCTGGGATCGTGACAGTAGGTTCTAAGGTTGTGGATGTGATGTTGCTACTAGGGATAAAACATTGATGCTTTGTCTAAGGATATTTGTGTTGATTACATTACGCACCATACTTAATGCAATTATCTGTTGTTTACAACTTAATACTGGAAGGGGTTCGGATGATAACTTGAAGGTGGATTATTTAGGCATAGATGCATGCTGGATAGCGGTCTATGTACTTTGTCGTAATGCCCTGATTAAATCACATAGTAATCATCATTGATATGTATTGAATCTTTATTTGTCAATTGTCCGCCTGTAATTTGTTCATCCAGCATGTTAGTTATCTTATTGGAGAGACACCTCTAGTGAACTGTGGACCCCGGTCCATTCTTTTACATCTGAATACATTCTACTGCAATCATTGTTTTTACTGTTCTTTGCAAACAAACACCATCTTCCACTCGATACGCTTAATCCTTTGTTTTCAGCAAGCCGGTGAGATTGACAACCTCAGTTACGTTGGGGCAAAGTACTTTGATTGTGTTGTGCAGGTTCCACGTTGGCGCCGGTTTCATGGTGTTGCGCCACACTACATTCCTCCACCAACAACCTTCACGTGCTTCTTGGCTCCTACTGGTTCGATAACCTTCGTTTCTTTCGAGGGAAAACTTGCTTGTGCGCATCATACCATCCTCTTGGGGTTCCCAACGGACGTGTACATCTACGCGCATCAAGCAGCTTTTTCTGGCGCCGTTGCCGGGGATCAAGACACGACAAGGGGAGTCTCCACTTCCAATCTCTTTACTTTGTTTTTGTCTTGCTTTACTTTACTTTATTTACCGTCTTGTTTGCTACATACTAAAAACACAAAAAAATTAGTTACTTTACTTATTGTCTTATTTACTAGTTCTATATCAAAACACAAAAAAATTAGTTACTTGTCTTTGCTTAGTTTACTTTATTACTATTAAAATGAGTAATCCTGAAGTTGAAGTTCGTTCTTTTAAGCAACAAGGTGGAGAAAGTTTTAAAGATGCTTGGTACAGAATTAGTAATGCTCATCATAGGTGCATTAAGAAACACTCCACTACTATCCTTCTTAGGAACTTTTATGTTGGCTTATCTAGTTGGAATAGGTATGTTCTTGATAGTCTTTCGGGAGGTAATTTCCTAGGTACTCCTGCTTTAGAAGCTAGTTGCATCATTGAGAGTCTAGTTGGAATACCACCTGTTAATGAAGTTAAAATTGAAATCTCTCTTGAGGATGTTATGAAAAAATTGGAAACCATAGAGAAAAAATTTCCAAGTATTGAAACTAAATTGGAAATGTTACTTGATAAAACTGATGAACTTGATAAATCCTTAGGAGGATTTGATGAAAGAATTAGTGTCCTAGGAACTTGTGTTGTCCATGATAATCAAACCAATAGGATTGATGAACTTGAAAAAGCTATGGGAACCTTGGGTTCAACTTTTTCTTCTCCCAAGTATAAGGAGAAAGCTTATGTGCGTAAAGAGCAAAAATTCATGTATGCCTCTAAGGTGCCTAAACAAAAGAATTATTATAGGCCTAAAATTGATAAAACCCCTAGCACCACCATAGGAAATTTAGATAATGGAGCATCTAAGGTACCCTCTGCAACAAGTTGTGTTTGTAAGAAAAATAATAATGTTGATGCTTCTTCTCTTGATGTTACTTGATTTGCACGCCTAGCTGAAAGGCGTTAAAGAAAAGCACTTCTTGGGAGATAACCCATGTTTTATTTTATTTACTGTATTGTTGAGTCTTGGAAGTTTTTTACTACTGTAGCAACCTCTCCTTATCATGTTTTTGTGCCAAATAAAGTTTCTATGCTAAAGTTGATGCTATATTTGGATTGCTGCGCAGAAACAGCATTGTTGTCTGTCACGAATTCTCGCAGAGCTCTCTGTAAAAAAATCGAAAAAATCTGAAAATTTACGAGCGTGATCCTAATATATGTACGCAACTTTCATTAGTTTTGAGTTTTTCCGTTTGAGGAAGTTAAGTGCCCCTGCCAGATTCGTCTTTACGGACTGTTCTGTTTTTGACAGATTCTGCCTTTTATTTCGCATTGCCGCTTTTGCTATGTTGAATGAGTTTCTTTGTTTCATTAACTTTCAGAAGCTTTGTGCAATGTCCAGAAGTGTTAAGAATGATTGTGTCACCTCTTAATATGTGAATTTGTAATTATGCACTAACCCTCTAATGAGGTTGCTTGAAGTTTGTTGTGGAGGAAGTTTTCAAGGGTCAAGAGAAGAGGATGATATACTATGATCAAGAAGAGTGAAAGGTCTAAGCTTGGGGATGCCCGGTGGTTCATCCCTGCATATTTTAAGAAGACTCAAGCATCTAAGCTTGGGGATGCCCAAGGCATCCCCTTCTTCATCGACAACATTATCAGGTCACTTCTAGTGAAACTATATTTTTATTCCATCACATCTTATGTTCTTTACTTGGAGCGTCGATTTGCTTTTATTTTCGTTTTGTTTGAATAAAGTTGGATCCCAACATCCTTATATTGGAGATATTACGCTCCGCTTTTTCATATGGAACACTTGTGTTCTTAATTGTGCTTTAATGTTCATGGCGAAGGCTGAAATTGCTTCGTTAAATTGCTATTTGGTTGGAATCAAAAAATGTTGCATACGGTTTGGAATAAACTTGGCAATTGTTTGAGCTCTCATAGATCATGTTTAAGCTCTTGCATCATGTAGTTTAATCTATTAATGAAAAACTACCGTAGAGCTTGTTTACTTTGGTTTGCATGATTGGTCTCTCTAAGTCTAGATATTTTTGGGTAAAATGTTTGAACAACAAGGAAGACAGTGTAGAGCCTTATAATGCTTGCAATATGTTCTTGTGTAAATTTTGCTGTACCTGTTCATACTTGTGTTTGCTTCAAACAACCTTGCTAGCCCAAACCTTGTACTGAGAGGAAATGCTTCTCGTGCATCCAAACACCTTGAGCCAAAATCCATGCCATTTGTGTCCACCATATCTACCTACTATGTGGTATTTTTCTGCCATTCCAAAGTAAATTACTTGAGTGCTACCTTTAAAATTTCATTCCTTTACCTTTGCAATATATAGCTCATGGGACAAATAGCTTAAAAACTATTGTGATGATGAATATATAGTTATGTGTCTTAGTTTTTATAAGTTGCTTGTTGAGCGGTAACCATGCTTCTGGGGACGCCATCAACTTTACCTTTGTTGGATATCATGTGAGATGCTATGCATGTTCGTCTTGTCTGAAGTAAGTGCGATTTCATGATCAAATGGTTTGAGTATGTATATGTTAGAGAAGAAGATTGGGCAGCCAACTAAAGCCATGTATCATGGTGGAAGTTTCGTTTGGACATACAACCTCAATCTCTTATGAGAATATTATGTTGTTGAATGCTTAAGCATTAAAAGAGGAGTCCATTATCTGTTGTCTATGTTGTCCTGGTATGGATGTCTAAGTTGAGAATAATCAAAAGCGAGAAATCCAATGCGTGCTTTCTCCTTAGCCACTTGTACAGGCGGCATAGAGGTACCCCTTTGTGACACTTGGTTGAAACATATGTTATGCGATGATAATCCGTGTTTTCCGAGCTAAGTAGGACAAGGTGCGAGCACTATTAGTACTCTATGCATGAGACTTGCAACTTGTAGGAAGTATTATGCATAGCACATATGAATTATTACTACCGTTGACAAAATTGTTTCTATGTTTTCAAAACAAAAGCTCTAGCACAAAAATAGTAATCCATGCTTCCCTCTGCGAAGGGCCAATATTTTACTTTATTGTTGAGTCAGTTTACCCACTTCTTTCTATCTTAGAAGCAAACACTTGTGTTAACTGTGTGCATTGATTCTTACATGTTTACTTATTGCACATGTTATATTACTCTATGTTGACAAATATCCATGAGATATACATGTTACAACAACAACAGCAGCAACTACTACGGTAGTAGGAAGAACCAAGCATTCTAGACTGCAAATCAAATAGTTTGTCGAAGCTGTGGACTCACAAGACATTTTTCCAAGGATTGTAAGAAGCCAAGGATCATATGCTTTGGTTGTCGCAAGGAGGGGCATATGCTGAAAGACTGCCCCAAGAAAAGAAATGATGGAGGAGGTCAGTCAGGAGGAGGAGGAATCCGAGGAGGAAACACCAGAGGGAATTGGAAGAACAAGAAACCCTTCGGCAAGTTAAACTATACCAGCTTGGAGGAGGTGATTAACTCCGATCAAGCAGTGATAGGTACGCTTCAGATACTCACTCATCCTGGCAAAGTACTTTTTGATACTGGTGCAACTACATCATTCATTTCCCAGCAATTCATCATCAAACATGGGATTAGATGCAATAAACTAGATAAACCAATAACCATACTTTCTGCGGGGGGAACGATATTAGTAACCCACACTAAACCTGGACAAGTCATCATGATCAATAAGTGTGCGTTTGACGCAGACCTGTTCATTTTACCGATGAAGGACATTGATGTCATTCTTGGTATGAACTGGTTAGAGGAAAATGGCGCACTTATAGATTGTACCCATAAAACAGTATCTTTGAAAAGCCCAGGTGGAGATAGAATCATTTACCAAGGAGATAAGCATACTCAGATTGAAGTGGAGTTGAAGTTGAACAGTATGAAGGAGGTGAAACTGGAGGACATTCCAGTTGTCAACGAATTCCAAGATGTATTTCCTAAGGAATTACCTGGAATGCCAGATAGGGAGATAGAATTTACTATCGACCTAATTCCAGGAACAGCTCCGATTGCTAAAGCACCATACAAGATGGGGCCTAAAGAGTTGAAAGAACTCAAGGAACAATTGGATGACCTGGAACAGAAAGGATTCATACAGGAGAGTATCTCACCATGGGGATCACCTGTGATTTTCGTGGATAAAAGAGATGGAGGTCGACGCATGTGCGGAGACTATAGGAACCTGAACAATGTCACAATCAAGAACAAATACCCACTTCCTAGAATCCAAGATCTTTTTGATCAAGTTAGAGGCGCGGGAGTCTTTTCCAAAATTGATCTAAGATCTGGTTATCACCAGATAAAGATCAAGAAGGAAGACGTTCCGAAAACAGCCTTTGTCTCGAGGTACGGACATCATGAGTATCTCGTAGTACCTTTTGGACTAACCAATGCCCCAGCAATATTCATGAATCTCATGAATAAGATATTCATGCCATGTCTTGACAAGTTTGTCATCGTGTTCATCGATGATATCTTGATATATTCCAAGGACAAAGCAGAACATGTTGAACATCTTAGGATAGTGTTGCAAACACTAAGGGAACACCAACTGTACGCCAAGTTCAGTAAGTGTGAATTTTGGCTAGACAAGTAGAATTTCTTGGTCATGTCATTAGTAAGGATGGGATAGCAGTCAACCCAAGCAAAGTAGCCTCAGTTTTGGACTGGGAAGCACCCAAGAACGTCAAGGAAATTCGAGGATTCTTGGGAATGGCAGGATATTATAGGAGATTCATTGAAGGATTCTCCAAGATAGCAGGGCCAATGACTAAGCTGCTAAGGAAGAACACACCATTCGTGTGGTCTGGTGAGTGTGAGAAGAATTTTCAGACTCTGAAAGAAAAACTCACCACAGCACCGGTGTTAGCAGTTCCGGAAGATGGCAAGGATTACACCGTGTGCTGTGATGCATCCAAACATGGATTGGGATGTGTACTCATGCAAGACCGGAAAGTAATATCATATGGATCAAGGCAACTCAGACCTCATGAAGTGAATTATCCAACTCATGATTTAGAGTTAGCAGCAGTTGTTTTTGCACTCAAAACTTGGAGACATTTTCTCTATGGAGCCAAGTGTGAGCTCTATACGGATCATAAGAGTCTCAAGTACTTCTTCACTCAAAAGGAACTCAATATGAGGCAGAAAAGATGGCTTGAATTGATCAAGGACTATGATTTGACCATCAATTATACTCCAGGAAAGGTTAATGTTGTAGCAGATGCCTTGAGCAGGAAGAGTACTGGCGGAATAGAACCAGAAATTTCACCGGAGTTGAAGAAGGAAATAAGCCAAGCCCAAATACAACTTTGGGAGAAAGAAGCTCACGAAGGACTATCAGCTCTACAAGTAGCTGATGAGATGAATGTCAACCTCAAGAATGAGATAATCATGGGTCAATTAGATGATCCATTCATCGTTGAGGAGATGAGGAGGATTGACGAAGGAAGACCATCAGAATTTCACCGTGGAGAGATGGGATCACTATGGTTCCAGAAGAGGATTTGTGTTCCGGATATTACTGAGATTAAGGAAGTGATACTCCGGGAAGCCCATCAAACACCATACTCTATTCATCCGGGAAGTACAAAGATGTACATGGATCTAAAGGAGCTATTCTGGTGGAACAACATGAAGAGAGAAATAGCACAGTATGTGGCGGAATGCCATACTGCCAAAGAGTGAAGGCCGAACACCAGAGTCCGGCAGGAAAGTTACAACCTTTACCTATTCCAGAATGGAAATGGGAGGAGATAGGAATGGATTTCATCACTGGACTACCCATGACCAATAAAAAGAAGGACATGATATGGGTAATCGTGGACCGGTTGACGAAAAGTGCACACTTCTTAGCGGTAAACCAGCAGGATAAAGGAGAAAAACTCATTGATCTTTACATCAAAGAGATCGTGAGTAAACATGGAGTGCCCAAGAAGATCGTGTCAGATCGAGGATCAGTGTTTACATCAGCATTCTGGAAGCAACTACATGAAGCTTTAGGATCCCAGCTAGATTATAGCACCGCCTATCATCCTCAGACAGGTGGACAAACAGAAAGAACAAACCAGATATTAGAGGACATGCTTAGGGCTTGTGCCCTAGACTTCGGAGGATCATGGGAAGAACACTTGCCATTAGCAGAGTTTTCATACAATAATAGCTACCAAAGCAGCATCAAGATGGCACCATTCGAAGCTCTGTATGGAAGAAAGTGTAGATCACCAATATGTTGGTATGAAGCTGGATCAAGCAAGGAGTTCAACCCAGATTATGTCAAGGAAAAGCAACACATCATTGACATCATAAGAGATAGACTGAAGATAGCCCAAAGTCGACAGAAGAGCTATGCAGACCAAAAGAGAAGGACTTGGGAGCCACAAGTTGGAGATATGGTATACCTTAAGGTGAGCCCGATGAAAGGTCTTCAGAGATTCAGAGTAAAGGGAAAGTTGAGCCCTAGATACATCGGACCTTTCAAGATACTAAGTCAGAACCGAGGTTTAGCCTTTGAATTGGATCTACCGGGAAGGCTAGCTCAAGTTCACAATGTGTTCCATGTATCACAACTCAGAAAATGCTTAAAGACCCCAGATGAGCCAGTATCACATGCTGAGCTCGAGTTACAACCAGATCTGACTTACATCGAGAAGCCAGCGAAGATTCTCGAGGAAAGCTGGAAACAACTCAGAAATAAAGCTATAAAGTACTGCAAGATACAATGGAAGCATCACCAGAGGGAAGCCACCTGGGAAAAGGAAGAAGACTGAGGAAAACATACCCCGAACTGTTCAGGTATTACAACCACAACTTCGGGACGAAGTTTTCTTTAAGGGGAAAGGCTGTAATGTCCCAGGTTTAGAGACGATCGAGGGGTAGGTTTTAGAAAGGGATGTGAATTGCATTGCAAATTGGGAAATTTCGCGCTTTTAAACAAAAGCGCATCGAAGGGGGACAAGTTTCTCTCTCGACACCTTACAGGGTTAGGGTTCGAGAGTGCGACAAACTTGTTTTCCATTCAACTAAATTAGGGTTTTGAGAGAGGGGAGAGATTGCATCACAACTTATGTTGCATGATTGAATTCTAACTTAAGTTGCATGATTGAATTCAAACCTAAGTTGAATTTGAATTTCAAATTCAAACATTAAATAATTATCTCATAATTCAATTGTGAGGAAATTCATTAAATAAATAATAAATAATAAACAATATTGAACAAGACAATTAATAAGTAAAGCTCATTAGAGAAAACCTTGAGCTTTATTGATTAACACACAAGATACAATGTCTTTACAATATCCAGAAATGAAATAAAAGAATATTACAACATATTACAAGTATTGAACAAATGGAAAAATAAAAAGAAAGAAAAATACAAGTTAATGATCTATCCTAAACTAAATAAGATGAACTTGATCTTCAGCTTTGATCATCTCATTTGTCCCTGCACACACACAAAGAACAAATAGTGGATTATGCCAAGTGGCATTGCCACTTGGCAGCTTAGTGAAACAAATGAAATTGAGTAGATATGGATCAGCTCTGCCGAGCTGATCATCTCACGGCCAAGTACCAAGCCAGGTACCAAGCACTTGGTACACACACACAGCCTAGCAGCTTACCAGTCATTGTGCATGTACCACAGCACACACACACAGCCAGGAGAGTCACCATGTGCTGTCAGGCCTTGTTGTCGATCAGGAGAACAAAGCAAGGGTGGTATAAAACCTTTTCCACCGCCAGAACCAGCAATCCATCGACAAGCAGATTGGTAAGTCACCAGATAACAAGAACACAAGAACAGGAAGAACAGCACTACTGTTCAACCTGTCCAAAGTCACCACAGGACCAACTCAAGCATCACAGGATTGCTAGGAGGAGCAGGGCAAGCATAAGATCATCACATAAGCAAATCCTCTACAACAACAAAACCATCTAGGAGCTGGAGTGAGGTATAAACCAAATCAACTTGAGCAAAACCAAGTTTTGCTCATAAATAAGCATCCAAGGCATCACAGAAGCACAGAAGGGTAGAATACCCTGTTTGTGTCATCATCTGGCTGTAAAGCCATTTGGTGCAAGCAAATATGGGTAAAGACCACTAGGCAATCATCCTATGGGAACAACAGTTATGCAAATCAGTGCATAATTAAAGGAATCCAGCAAGGGATGATGTCACAGCTAGCTTAGCCCACACACTTAACACCTACAGCTATCTGTGCCATTAGACTATAGACAATTCCTTGTCTATAATCTTTGTCAACATCAAAAGGCCACTGGAAGTCCAATATTGGATCAAGCCAGTGAACAGTTGTTCCATTCCAGCAAGCAATCACCAACCATAGCAAGTCACAGAGAGGCAGGAGCAACCATTTCTAGCAGATCAAGTCTGCTAGGGTCACATCAGCTACCTAGCCACTTAAACAGATCACCAAAGCATCACATCATCACCCAGTAGGGTTCAGGATGAGCTAGGGTACCCAACCAGTGGTTGGCATCCCTTTAGCCTCATTATTCCATCCATGAGATCATTACTGCTAAACAGTTCACATCATTTATCCATCTAATAAAGCCAGGAAACACAGATAAATGAAACAGACAAGTAATCCATGCACCAGCAATTTGCCAGTGATCCAAGGGATCACTGCAAGCATCAGTTGATGCTTGAGCAAGCATCAGTTGATGCTTGAGCAAGCATCACCTGGCACCAGCACAAGCTATGGTGTCATACAAATCAAGAATAAACATCAGAGAGGCACAGACAGTAGATTAGCCAGCAACAATCAAGCAGCTGATGATCACAGGATCATCAGAGCTTGACATACTATGCAAGTGCTTGTCAGAGACAAGCCTGGCATCCATTCATGAACCATATAAACTAAACAGCCACAGTTAAGCAACAATTGAATCACAGATAATCACATAAACCATTTTATGATTGTATCCAGAAGCATATCATCAAGGAATGGATGTATATGGACAACAATTAAGCAAGGCAGAGCCTACCATGAGCCAGCAACCTTTAATCATCACACAAACAACACTGGTACTTGCTAAACAGCAAGAATCACTCACAGTAGTGAACCAGGGGAGCCAGAGCATAGCATAGCACAAGCAAGCAAGCCACAACAATGGCTAAGGATGCTCAAATGAGCATCTAGATAGATCATACCATGCATAACCACTAGGGTGAGCAGAGACAGTAAACAAAGGAAGCATACGCCACAGTAGGGTGAGCACACGCGCATAGACTAGGGCAAGTCGAGCAGCAGCACAGCAGCACGAACAGCGGCAGCACAGCAGCACGAACAGCGGCAGCACAGCAGCACGAACAGCAACAGCACATCAGCAAGCTTGCACAGCTAGCTAGACGGCAGCAGAGCATGGGCACGGCAGGCATCTCCACGAAATGGAGCAGCCGTGGCCAGAGCTAGAGGAGGAGGAAGAAGAACAGGCACTGGAGGGTGAGAGAAGGGTGGCGCACGTACCAGGGTGAGCAGGCAGGAGTCGAGGCCATGGCGGCCACGGCGGCGCGCGCCGAGAGCTCGGCAGCACCTGGCCAGGCCAGGCCAGGCTCCGACAAGCGCCGCAGCAACCCGCACCACCGCGGCGAGGTCCACGGCGGCGTCACCGCGCCGAAGCCCAGGGAGCGGCAGGATCGCCACGGATCCCGTAAACCCTAGCCGCCGCAGAGGAGGTCGAGGACGAGCGGGAACAACACTTGCTCCAGATCGACGCGGACAGATCGACGCGCCGTCATGAGGCGAGTCGATTGCGCCCCATGGCGAGGGCCAAGTCCGGCGGAGCTCGCCGGAATCGAGCGGCGACGGCGGAGGCGACGCAGGTCGCCGAGGGGATTAGGGTTAGGGTTTCACACGCGAGAGAGAGAGAGGAGTGAGGCTGGTCGAGCCGGACCAGGCGGGTCGGTTCGACCTAACCCCACTGGGTTGCACCGACAGGTGGGCCCAGGGGTAATTTGGTCATTTCCAAATCCATTTAAAAACACAAAATTTGACCAAATACTATAAAATCATTATAGCTCTAAAAAAATAATTAAAAATATGAAAACCACTCAGTATAAAAAACTCTATCATAATAAAATATGAAATGGAATATTTGAAGTTAAACAAGAATTAGTTCAAATTTGATGATTTAAATAATCATTTAAATCACACATTTTATTTTCAATAATGAAAATAAGTCCATAAATACTTTTGGACTCTAAAAACACCTTGACAACATTTCAAGGTAGTATTTTACCTTAAACAGAGTATCCTTAAATTATTCTTAGTATTAACCTCTCATATGAAATAATAAGACATCGGAAGGGGGGACAAACCCTAAAATTGGAATGCATGCATAATTGCTTCTTTAACCATTGCCCTTATCGGACAATGATGCTATTTTTCAGCAACAGAGGACAAGGGTCAGTCCACACCATCCAACTGCAACACTTTGCAGTGTTCAGGCAAGTTCATCGCTTGCTCATGTCATTTGAGTATTTTTACCAAATTACTTGTCAAGTACTATGTTTATCACTATTGCATAAAAAACAAAACCACTATTTTCATAACTATGAATATGACTATGTGGTGGGCAATGGAACCATGGATTGTGTGGATATGGTGGAGGTTCCATTGCAAGGGTTTATATCCATCTAGGATTAAACAAAAAATGTCGTCCAGTGATTCTTGTGCCGTATAAACCGTGTTCACCATAAGATCGGAGTGGGACGGAGTAGTCAAAAGTGTTTCCACCTCTCGTTCATCAACGGATGCGCTTTACCGTAGTACACTTGTGATCCAAGGGGGCAAGCTGGTGAGGCTGGGGAGTCCTAAGTCCCCACGGCATAGTCCGTAGTACACTTGTCGCCCGAAGGAGCAAGCGGTGAGGCTGGGAGTCCTAAGTCCCCACGGTATTGCGGTCTAGGATGGGTTGCAGCTACCGGCGTAGGAGTGTATGGTAGAGCCCAGCACTGTGTCGTGGTCGGGGTCCACCTTGAAATCTACAGGAATAATGGGACCGGCGTGGACCCAGGGTCGGGGCATGCAACAACGGGTGGGTGTTCGAGGTAGCGGAGGAACATGATTGACTAGGACCTTATACCGGGCCTCACACCAAAGGAAGTGTGGACGGGAAAGCTGCCCGGTTGGCACCAAGGTTAAGATCTCTTATGGGTAAAGAAACACACCTCTGCAGTGTAACGAATCGTGACCGTCACTCCTTGTTCGGGATTTGGCTGCGAACGCTGGGAAAGGAACTCCATGAAGTTCTAGTCAACCGGTGAAGGCTGACGGACATAGTTCTTCTGAATAAAAACAACCTTTTGAAGAAATGGTTATCAAAACCTGCATGGTATCAGACTTTCTGGTCTGGTACCGTAGTTAGTGCATTAAACACCTCTTTCCTAATATGAACTTGTTGAGTACGCTCGTACTCATACCACTCTTAAATCCCCTGCTTAGACTGTCTGAACTATCTGGAGGAGGACAACGACAACCCTGAAGGATCCGACATCATCGGCTATGAAGAACTAGACCTCTATGGAGGTATTGAAGGCGTAGACTACCTCATAGTCTACGGAACCTTGGGAGACTTCAGGAGGAGACCAAACCTAGAAGTATCGAGTAGTAGTAGTAGTAACCGAGCAGCTCGAACTCTTAATACTTAGCTGCTCGAGAGAATAAATGTTTAGTCTCATGAAACTTCTATATTGTAAGTTAAGTTGGGTTCACCTCGAACCCAGGAGTAACCCTCTCAGGACCCAAGAGGAGCTCCAGGATGATATGTATCTATGGTTTGTAATAATGTATGAATGAGTTATGGACCTGCTATGTTCTGTTGTACTACTCTGAGGGATGTAATATTTGCGGATTGGTACTTCGCGAATGTTATATCAACGACTGGCATACTACAACATGCAGTGGTATGCAGGGTCACCACACCGCGCCGGCCTGTGGTCTGGGCCCCTCGCGTCGCCCCCTGACCTACCCTTCCGCCTACAAATAGCTTCGTCGCGAAACCCCTATACCGAGAGCCACGATACGGAAAACCTTCCAGAGACGCCGCCGTCGCGAATCCCATCTCGGGGGATTCAGGAGATCGCCTCCGGCACCCTGCCGGAGAGGGGAATCATCACCGGAGGGGCTCTACATCATCATGCCCGCCTCCGGATTGATGCGTGAGTAGTTCATCCTTGGACTATGGGTCCATAGCAGTAGCTAGATGGTTGTCTTCTCCGCATGTGCTATCATTGTTTAGATCTTGTGAGCTGCCTAACATGATCAAGATCATCTATTTGTAATGCTACATGTTGTGTTTGGTGGGATCCGATGAATATAGAATATTATGTCAAGTTGATTATCAATCTATCATATATGTGTTGTTTATGTTCTTGCATGCTCTCCGTTGCTAGTAGAGGCTCTGGCCAAGTTGATACTTGTAACTCCAAGAGGGAGTAATTATGCTCGATAGTGGGTTCATGCCTCCATTGAATCTGGGATCGTGACAGTAGGTTCTAAGGTTGTGGATGTGCTGTTGCTACTAGGGATAAAACATTGATGCTTTGTCTAATGATATTTGTGTTGATTACATTACGCACCATACTTAATGCAATTATCTGTTGTTTACAACTTAGAAGGGGTTCGGATGATAACCGAAGGTGGATTATTTAGGCATAGATGCATGCTGGATAGCGGTCTATGTACTTTGTCGTAATGCCCTGATTAAATCACATAGTAATCATCATTGATATGTATTGAATCTTTATTTGTCAATTGCCCTAATTTGTTCACCCAGCATGTTAGTTATCTTATTGGAGAGACACCTCTAGTGAACTGTGGATCCCGGTCCATTCTTTTACATCTGAATACATTCTACTGCAATCATTGTTTTTACTGTTCTTTGCAAACAAACACCATCTTCCACTCGATACGCTTAATCCTTTGTTTTCAGCAAGCGGTGAGATTGACAACCTCACTGTTACGTTGGGGCAAAGTACTTTGATTGTGTTGTGCAGGTTCCACGTTGGCGCCGGTTTCACTGGTGTTGCGCCACACTACAATCCTCCACCAACAACCTTCACGTGCTTCTTGGCTCCTACTGGTTCAATAACCTTGGTTTCTTCTGAGGAAAACTTGCTGCTGTGCGCATCATACCTTCCTCTTGGGGTTCCCAACGGACGTGTACATCTACGCGCATCAAGCAGGTGCCAAAAGTTCGCGTCTTCTGATGGCGAGTACTGCGAAGTATTTTGCCAGTTGAAAGCATTCTCAAGCACCGACATATTGCAGAGATAGCAAGATGTGAAATCTGCCTAGATGCAGATGAAGATTTGATGCATGCACTGGTGAAGTGCTCGCATGCAAAGAAGTTCTGGGAGGAGGCAAGAATATGGCTCAAAATTACGCTTCCCAGGTTGCATCCTCAGACTTGGTCGCGGGATATTTTATGCGATCCTCAATTCACAGAGTCTGATCGCGCTAAGCTCGTCACGGTAATGTGGGCGATCTGGACATCGCGAAATAGTTGGACGCATGATCGCGGGCCTTGGGATCCAGGTCAAGCGTTGAAGATGGCAAAGGAAGCTCTTGCGGTGTTGGAAATACCGAAGAAACTCACAGCAACTCTTCCAGGCCATGGGTGGCGGCCTCCAGAAGAAAATCTGATTAAGATTAATACGGATGGTGGCTTGTCTCTTGAGGCCCGTAAGGGTGGAGCGGGTGGTGTTGCCTGTACGACAACTGCTTTCCTGGGAGCATGGAGTAAGCCCTATGAGGGTGTTACAGATCCTCTTACTGCTGAAGCGTTGGCTATGCGAGATGGAGTTATATTCGCTCGTCTCCGAGGCTTCGCAGGTGTGATCTTGGAGGTTGATTGCCTGGAGATTGTAAATCTCTGGAAAACTCGTCATGGTGCTCGTTCGGCCGTGACACCGATCCTTTTAGAAATTGAAGAGCTATCTACGGTTTTTACTTCTTTTGCTATTAAACATGTCTCTAGAACTGCCAATGTATCGGCTCATCTTTGTGCGAAGCATGCTTGCACTCTGATGCTGACGAGTACTTGGTTTGATGTACCTCCAGACTTTCTTGTCGTCAGTCTTATGGCTGATCAGGCAGGTTCGTGTATTAAGGAACAAAAGCTCTCTGTTTCCCCGCAAAAAAAAAGTCGAACTGTCGATCGACATGGGCAGCCCGGCCCGGTCGGCCTGGCGCGGCCCGAAATTCCTAGGCCAAGCCCAACCTAACCATGCCTCTGGGCCGGGCCTAGGCCTGATTTTCTGGCCCGATGGCTGGGCCAGGCCTGGGCCTTGATTTTGCACGATTTAGTGAAGCGGCCCGGTCCGAAGCCCGACGGGTTTTCCCTTTGATGGGCCGGGCCTGGGCCAAGATTTTTCACGTCAGGCTTTGGTCAGCTCGGCCCGAGAAATGCTCAGGTACTGTCGAAGCAGACCATCCCCAAACTGATGATCATGTAATCCCTACATGCGTTCAAGGAGGCTTTCACTGTTCACCCTTCTCTCATTCCATAATACGTCGAGCAGTCCTAGGGTTAGCGAACAACTTTGCTTCAGTTGCTTGAGGTTTTTATTTGGCATAGTTAAGGGATCGCTTGGTTATGCCAAACAGCCACTTCTACTCCATATCCACATTATGGTCAGTCCGCATCTATTTTTGACGGTATCTGTTTTCGTATTTGTTTTCGGTGTTTCTATATATAAAAATAATGGAACGTGGTATCACTTGATTACGGCCGTTTTCACTCCGTCTTCACCCCTTCAATATAAACACACATCTGTAACCAATATAAATACATGCCAGCCGAGTTCTACAATATTTCTGCATCGGATTTCTGCTTAGTTTCAGGAGAGATAATAAAGATAGAAGGTTGGCAGGAAGGTGGCGTCGCAGAAAACAAAAACGAACCGTCTATTTGACTTAGCAGTGGTAGGCAATGCAATATTGTAAATGGTGTAGGGATAAAATCGGGGAAAAAGGGATGGACTCCCACAAGACTTAGCTTCTTTATTATTAGGTAAAGATAAAGAAATTGCTAGAAGTGGTGGTGGTACATAAAAAAACCGACGCCGTACGTCAAAAAGACCAGATCAATCGTGGTAATCTTTCGTTGAACGTAAAAAAAAAACCAGCCCCGGTTCCATTGATTAAAATAACTAAATTTTAATTATTATTAATTAAATTTTGGTAAAATTATGTTGCTAAGAGAAAACATGTAGTACAATCGAGAAAATTGCCTAAAAATTAATTATTATTAATTAAATTTTGGTAAAATTATGTTGCTAAGAGAAAACATGTAGTACAATCGAGAAAATTGCCTTCCTTGTTTTTTAATAGATTATCCCTTAGCAAAGGAAAGGCAATGGTAGATCCTGTTATTTTTTTTAAAAAAAAAAAAGATAATACATTGTATGACTTATATCTATCGCCTTCTCTAGATGTGGCTGGGTAAGGGAAGGTATGCCTTTCCTATCATTATATATGCCATGACGAGGTTAAACCGTGCTTCCTATCTCCAAGAGCATGATACTCCCTCCGTCCCACGGAACATGTCGAAGGTTTATCAGAATTTTGATGTATCTACACACTAAATAATAATAGATACATTCAAATTTTGATAAACTTTCGACATGTTTCGTGGAACGGAGGGAGTATGATAGATCATATTCTGGCCAAATGTGTCTATGCTTGTGAGACTTGGTTCACCTGTTTCCAAAGGGCTGGAATTTTTGTTGTCATTCCGGAGGTGAACGAGACCTGGGAGTACTAGTGGATCAAGGAAGTGCGGCGTTCTTCGGTGGTTGCATCCCAAGTGGTTTCGTCCCCGGCGGTGCAGCTGCTAGCCGCAACTGGAGATTCCGACGCGAGGAAGGTGGCAAGGGACCTGATTGTTTTTCTGGTTTTTCTTCGAGGGTCCTGGTTGTAAAAGTAGAGGGCTTGTCTGTAGATTTAAATTTCCTAGAGGTCCTCTTTGTAAAATGTGTTGCCACCGACGAAATATAATGCAGCTTCTGGGTCCTTTGGGGCCCTTCCCTGTTCAAAAAAAAAAAAAAAGAACGGGGCAAGTTCAGAAAGGAGGAGGTTCTTTGATGCTTTCGTTATCTTCATCGGCTGGCCTTTGTGGAAACAACAAAATGCAAGAGCTTTTCATAATCTGAACCAATGTTCCCCTCTTCTGGTGGCAAATCGCATCATAAACGAGTATTCTAGTTGCGAGAGAGTAGGCTAGAGGTTCTGTGGAGTGAGTTTTACTGAGCCCCTTTTCCCAAGGTAGTTTTAGATGTTGTAATGATGTAATCTACTCCCTCCTTTCTTAAACAGGATGCATATAGGTTTTTGGTCAAAGTCAGAAAGTTAAAGTTAGAGCAAATTGTATAGGAAAATTTGTCAATATTTCTCATCTTAAATCAATATTGCTAGAACCATCATGCAATATCTTTTCATATTGTGTGAATTTAGTATTATAGATGTTCATATTCTTTTCTATATAGTTGATCATTTTTTTAAAAAAATAACTTCAATCAAAACTATATGCATCCTACTCTGTGAAAGAGAAGAATTTATATCTTCTATAAAGCTATCGTATGCCGAGAAATCATCTTTGGCTCATAGGTGTAGATGCACCCGTTGTTTAAAAAAAATATTTCAAAATGTCTTTTTTTTTTAATCTGGGGGTACACTAAGTTTCGCAAAGAAATAATATTTTTCATGAGCTGTGTAATAAAGACAACTTTCGGTGATTCAAAATAGCTTCTTACATGACATGTTTTTATCTTATTAACGTAGGCTACACAAAATGTCTTTTTTCCACAAACTTTTGTGAGTGAACATAGAATGTCCAAATATACATCCAGGATTTTTCTTCATAATTTTTCAACATTTCAGAATAAACTTAAAATGCTTTTTTCTTAGTAGGTGCATTTAGACTTATGAGCCAAAACACATATCCTCGTATGCATACCACTCGAAGAAAAAGAAAAAGAAACGCAAGTAGGGTTTGTGACTCTTGAAGTTCACAGTTGAATTGTATCTTTGTAAAATTGATCATTAAGAGCGAGGCTAAGCTTTGGATCACCTAGGAGAGTAATCCCGTGTCAAAACTCTTCTCCTTAATTAATGGATGGAGGCACATCTTTTGCCTCCCTCTCAAAAAAAAAAAACTGATTTGTCACTCTGTAAAATTGTATTTGTCAATTTCAGCTCGGCTAGTTAGCCTGAAGTCACTCTCCAGCTCGGGTAGTTAGCCTGAAGTCAGACAATACTAAGCAAAACCTGTCTTGTAATGTTGTTAAAACAGAAGATAATGCAACCACATTATGGTGCAATGTTCCTTCTCGCGGCAAATCTGGTATACCTTACTACTGGAATACAGGCTGCATCGCTTTACCCCGGATACCACTGCTGAGTTTGCAACCTGGTGGACTTCTTTGTCTGAGGCTTTGCCAGGAAGCAAGAAAAAAGAGATCAATGCCCTTGTCATCTTTGTAGCTTGCTCCATTTGGTTGGAAAGAAATAGTAGAGTCTTTGATAGGTTTGCTACCTTACCGATGGAAGTCTGTCGGAAAATTAGGGGAAAGTTCGCTCAATGGAAAAGGGCGAAACTGTGTGGAGTTGTGGGCATTAGCGAGGAGTAGCGTGTGCGTCTCAGTGGAGGTGTTGGAGCTCGATCGCCTGTGATCTGAGCTCCGTTGGAGTTTCTTCTACTTAACCCTCTCTCTATCTTAATATGAAAGACACGCAATTCTCGTGCGTGTTCTTGAAAAAAAAGAGATAATGCAACAGAATTCTCATGTGTCTACTAACAGTGATAGTCAGAAACTTACATCTCATTGGATCCCAGGTTTCAAAAGTTAACAGTAAGGGCTCAACAGGTCATACAAGACTACAGGAGGCTTAAAAATACAACTGAGTGGTAAACCTTATGATATTTCCAGGCAACAACAGGTTACAAGTCATGTTCAATATCAACAGCCTTCAGCTCAATATTAATATATGGTGCCAGTTTTCTTTTTCACCGGGTTATGGGAACATGCCTTCGAGAAACTCCTCAAAGTCGTCATCTTTGTTGCCCACTTTCCTGTTCAAAGTCCCTTTGAGATCTGCAGGATTTTCCACACGTTAGGTTTATTGCTAATGCATTTTGTGATACTTTAGAACATATACAAGCAAGTAGCATGCAAATGATGCCAGCCAGCACAAGCTTTGGAGGATGTATAAATACAGATTGGAGATACTTCACATTACATTATTCCGTTCGTCTACCAATGAAAATATGTGAACATCTTACATGCTGACAGCAGATACCAAATACTATAGCAAATCCACTGATGAGACATTATCACAGCACAAGATAGTAGTAGCTCTTATGTAATGTCCCTAACCTGAGACCACATGACCGTAGGACGTACACATGAATACCCCAGGAAAAACAACCAGATAAACATGTATGTGTACAGAATAATCCACAGGGCCCAACAACAGTAGGTTTTAGTAAAGTACAACTAAATGCTAATAGCATTTGAATTTTAACACACACACAAAGATCTACTGTTTCAAGTACTACAAGCACTTTATCACTTAAAAGAAGTTAATTCAATCAACTCTACCTTTTTTCTTTCTGCTACGTTTCTTTGATGATTCGTCTTCTAAACCCTATGACCGTAGGACGTACACATGAAAACCCCAGGAAAAACAACCAGATAAACATGTATGTGTACAGAATAATCCACAGGGCCCAATAACGGAATAGGTTTTAGTAAAGTACAATTAAATGCTAATAGCATTTGAATTTTAACACACACACAAAGATCTACTGTTTCAAGTACTACAAGCACTTTATCATTTTAAAAGAAGTTAATTCAATCAACTCTACCTTTTTTCTTCCTGCTACGTTTCTTTGATGATTCGTCTTCTGTGGTTTCTTCACTTTCGTCCTCATGTTCTCTACAGTGTGAACAATCATGTCAGACACCATGATGTAATAAAATACCGAGAGTACACGGAAACTACAGGTACCTCTTTCTCTTGTCCCTTTCTTTCAGGTCCTCTTCAGCAGAAAGTTTCATTTCCTTTTCTTTCTCTTTTTGCCTCTTATGAGCAAGCTTTTCTGCACATCTTTCATAATGTACAGCAATCAAGCTAAATAAATAATCAATTGGGTGTTTTCTTGAACAAAAAGAAGGCAAGAGGAGACTAGAAGAGAGCAAAACAGAGCAAAGAATGTAGTGGGTAAAAATTGGGTTCACATAAGTTCAATGGACTAGCTAACCTCTTGCAAGCTACCAACTTCACAAGTGCTTGTTTCTGCTCCCCTGCTTCGACATAAGAAAAGTTGACCTGAAAAAAACATTTAAGTATACATATACAATAAAGCAAAGTTACTAAATGAACAAAAGGATTTTAAGTATTGTTGCATCAGCAACGAGAGAGAAGACTAAATGAACATACCTCGTAACTACCCAGCCCAACATTTTCATCACACTTCCTATTGCCGCAGATAAACTGCCCTGTGTAAAAGCATTTGCCGGTCATCGGTAAGGAATTTATATGATGCCCATAAAGCAGTATCATACCAAGTTTAAAAGATTCCCTTATAAGAATGGGCAACGCTGATAAGAAACTCAACACTATTCTATTTCAGAGTGTTTTGTGCAAGACATAACGTGTATGTCAAGAGCTGCATCTAAGAATATAGTCCAGCTATCTAACAATCCAAGCAGAAGAAACTGTCAGCTTGGGTAAACCTTAAGCATAGTTTTTTTTACAATGGACCTTAACCACAATTCCTTCTAGTTATATCTTTTACTTTCATCTTCTAGGTTCAAGATTTAAATCCAGATGGTTCATTATAATACTCAATAGCAACAGAAATGCCTGTACCATTAAAATTTCAGTAACATTTCAGGTTTATCCTTGTACATGGAATCTTAACAGATGAGAATACGAAGGAGATACCTTTTCCAGATATCACTTCCTTTTCTGTTCTCCATCTCAATCCAATCTGCAAAGAAAAATACTGAGACTTTGCAATTCATTTTCAAGGATAAGACAATTTCAACAACAAAATGAGTTCTCCAGTTCGTTCCTAATTACTAAGGACAAACAACATGATTTCAGCTAACAAAAAAAGTTACTCAGATATCTATGTGTGCATTTGTGTGCTTGTCGGGCCTTAGCGTGCAATGAAAACATCGATGTGCTGGTAAGCAATGTTCTCTGTGCGGTTCCATGACCACAAAACATTTTAGTGTTGTCCAAGCACACCTAATCCAATCTTATGAATATGGAATAAATGACAAAAGAATATTACAGTTGGTTGAGTATTATTCTTTTCTTTTGATGAAGATACTTCTAGACGTAAAGTCATGCTGTGAGTAGTTCTCTCTCGGCCACGGCACTCAAGAGTAACAAGGAGAAATTGCAGAAAAAGAGCACCATACCCAGTAAAAAGACAAGACTGATTAGCACATATTGCTATGAATCATAGCACCATACCTTGCCTTTTTTATACTGGGACATGTCAGCAATGCAATACCTATATCAAGTTAAGTATTCTAGGCAGAATAAACTTAAGGTCAATAACTGTACAAGAATAATAGATCACAAATTGAAGACAATCTCAATGCATGCAAGGACTCGGACAACAAATCTATGTGAAGGATTTTATTGATTAACACAGAACAAAGTCGTAATTTCTTCCTGCTTCATGTTCCCAATTTGTAAAGTAGGACTTCAGAACTTCGTAGTCATTTTAAATTAATATATTGCTGTTATATTATTGATGGCAATGAAATAACAGAAATGAAGAAACTCTATAAAGGTTTCACATGAACAGTTTTCCTTTGCAATGAGTCTTATGTAAACTTTTTCATGGCAGCATTATGTACAGTTGGGACAACCACGAAGTATATATTGATAAGACAGATAAAAGGAGATATGTATATATATATATACATATACTGTATTGTCTTAACATCATGTCCATATGCATTAATCGGTTATTCCTACTTATATTAGGCACTTGGATTTGCAGAGTTGAGCTAATTAAGCACTTGGATAAAGATCTCCAGATGTAAGAAACTTGTCTGATATTAATATATACTGTACACTCTTCCACACATAGCTGAACATCTTACTGTACACAATGATATAAGAAAAAATGTAACGTATTAATGTTTCTCAGAAGATAAAACAATTTAAATACCACGTCTACTAAAAAGGATACTCCTTAAAAAGCTTGTCATAGTAACGTTTGACCAGCCTCTTCCCCCAGGTAGAATCCACATCATCTTCGTCAGAAAGAATAAATCTTTTACAAAATTAAAGAACGGATTACTAAGTATTCAACAAACCACTGGTACATATTTTACAATGAATAGTTAACAAAAGGAGACTGGACAATGATGGATCTCACCTGTATCCTTCTCTCAGTGTATCTTTATCAGTTTTGATTGGTAAACTGTTATCAACATTCTTCCCATGGCCATAAAACTGAACTGTTGAACAAGTTAGTCATTTTTCAGTGGTACACCTAAAATGCATCATAGAAGAAAGGAAGATGGCATCTCTAATTCTACATCAACATAAATACTAAAGCTAGTCGCTGAAAGAGTAAATTTGTAAAGAGAAGTGTGATACCAATTCTTTCTACAATGAGGAGGGTTGTGTGTCCCTTATTTCACTATTTTCTACATGGAAATTCATTTTCGTTATTCTCATGAATTGCATTAGTAGCTTTCCCCTATGTCTACAGAAAAGTCTTCCACTTGTATTCAACAATTAGCAATTCAATATGCCCGCCACTCACTTGTTGAAGAACCCCAAAAAAATACGAGACAGTTTTTGTATAGGCTAACAGTTCCAGAATGTTGTTAATTCAATTAAAACTGAACTGCCAGACAAATATCAACATTGTTCATTAAACTGAGAACCAGGATGTCAATTTCCAAGTGAAAAAAGATGGCAAACTTGGTTCTGTCCCACATCAAGATAGACAGCAAGTCACATATATTATTTTATAAATATCCATGATAAATGTATGCATGACGGTAGCCCCCAATTCTTTCTACAGTAGAGGGGACTGTTCATCATCCAGTTGCTTTTGGAAACCAAGACAAAGCAAATAAAGACTCATTATAAGCCAGAGTCCCGGTTTCCTTTGAAGCGGTGGGGGGTTAAAAGGTATTCCTAAAGCAAGCTCCTCATGCCATCTATCTGACTACTGATTGTGAGCAAACAATAAAGGAAAATTTGATACCCAACAGTTCAAGCAGATTACAAAGCGTGATGGTTACTCAATTACATAAAAGTTCAGATAATTAGTTATGTTAATTACAAAGAGTAAGAAGTCTGCCACAAACATTATTAGAGCATCATGACAAGTACATATGTAAGTACTGCCGCTTATCCTGACAAAAGATGGAACATTACTGTTGCAAGTTACATACAGAATATAGATAAATTAGCTACTTATTATTCGTGTGCGGACAAATATAGTAGGCCCTATTTTTCCTACAGTAGAATAGACCGTTCATTATTTGATTGTTTCTGGAAACTAGGACAGAGAACATAAATAGTTCAATACAGGCAACTATCCTTGTTTTGTTTTCACTGTGGAAGGTCAACTTTGTGACCTCTATAATGGGAGATCTCTTTGCACTGGAACTGGAAGAGCTACTAATTCAGTGTGGTGCAATCATTATAAAGAGCTCTCACTTGAGACCCAGAACTTGAAATCTGTGGACTGAAAGCTCAGAGAGGAATATGATGTTCTCTGCCATACCCAAGCAAGTTTTATTGTACAAAAACTTTGAAGCTGGTGATCTCATGTCCAAGTTGTCGTGGGGGATCTCTGCTAAGGCCTCAGGGCAGGCAATAAGTTCAAACTTCTTCAAAAAGACTACCATTCCATAGCAACCAGTATTGCATCTTCTTCAGTGAAGGATCACTCCTCTCAGCTAGGCATATAATAATTGATGACCAGCCATTCAGGCTTGGGAAATTGGTACAGGTCAGCAGCCAACAAATCTGGATCCAATCTTGGTAAATGTAATTGGTAATTATTTGAAGATATCTCAAGTTGGGTAGCTGCGCAATTGATGGAATGCATATGATTTGCAACCGATGAAGCTCGACAATTTCACTGAAGACAAATAGGTACTATTAAGCCAGATGCTTAGCGAGTTCCTTGAGCAGCTAATTCCTCCAGATAACCTGGAAGATCTACATGTTGGGGGATTCTTTGGTCGAAGGTATTTCACTGGCATGATGGCACCCATTTATCTTCAGTTAAATTCTGAACTTGATAAGCTGCAAATCATGTGTGATATTTCCACCAGTTCAGCAGTTACCCAACCTGAGATATCTAAAAAATAAATGGAGCAACTGATCTGAAATTGCGGGCCTTTATATCTTGAATGTGTCGGTCATCCATGATATGCCTAACTGGGAGGAGCGGCCCTTCATTCAAGAAGATACAACAGCAGCAACAAAAGGGGCTACTGCTACAATGCGGAAAGGGAAGCCTGCTACAATCCTATCTGTAATATTTTGCCCAACATCAGAGAAATAGGACCTCAGCCTCCCCAATCCAATCAACAGAAACAGGACACAAGCATGGAATACTTTAGCCGCAAAACAAAGTTAATTGTAACAAACTATACCATAGTCAGTCATGAACTTCTTGTGGCGATCGTAGGCATTAAGCCCCCGGATGTGCGACTGGTACTGCCTGCATCCACCCAATCAGAGAGGCCGGTTAGCCTTATACAATATCAAAAGGAAACCAACACCAACACCAAAAGGAAGCCCCCTCCCGTTTCCTATTTGATTGGCAAGTCAAATCACACACCTGAACTACTTCCTCAAATGACAAATAGATGGTCAAATAGTTAAGCTGAGCAAAAACTGTGGTTAAACTGTGGTATTTACAACCGTATCGTCGAGAATTCGAATCTAAGCAAATCGATGTGCGCCGCACTAACCAAAACGAAAATGATGCTCACTGTCCAGTGCCATATTCGATTGGGTAGATCAAATCACGCGCCTGAACTACTTCCTCGAATGATAAATAGATGGTCGAATAGCTAAGTAGAGAATAAAGTATGGCTTAATAACTGCGGTATTTACAACCGTATATCATCAAGAATTCGAATCTAAGCAAATCGATTTGTGACGCACTAACACAGGAAAGGAGAGCAAAACAGCGGAGGAAACTGAAACTGGAGGCACATCGAGAGTGGCAAAGGATGCGCACGCACGTCTTCCTCTCCTCCTTGTCGTAGATGGCGGATCTGAGCCGCCCCAGCGACGCCGCCATCGCGTTCCCCTTTGCCCGTCACGTCTGGTTTAGGTCTCCGGATGTACTCGTTCGTTCGTCGGTCCTCCACGGGATTTCAGGCTGTTTGTTGGCCTTGCCTTGGGTAGAAAGCCCAGGTTTAACTTTGGGCCGAAACATTAAATGCTGTTATGTTGTTGCAATCAATGGAGGCCCACTGGCGACATTCTTGTACTCCTTATGATTGTTGGTCAGTATTCTGTCTTCGTCTTTTAGGAGTATAGGTCCTAGCTCTGCCTTAAGTTAATGAGGTCGTTGCCGATAAGTATTACATGATGCTGAAAAATAGCTTACAAAAATATTGATGAACAAGCAAACGGAAGATTACAAAGAAAACAGCTTGTCTTCAATGCCATCATGTAACATCCCAAGTTTTCAACAATAAATGAATAAAGGGAAGAGAAAGTCAAATACTCAAAATTTGCACCAAACAAAAACTTTTATTATGCATATAGTGCCACATATAGTTTTATGTATAGTGTGTATATCTTTGTGTGCAATTGCCATGATGAGTGTATTTGTGTTGATCAATTATTTTTAAACCCTAAACCATGATCATATCATCTCAATTTGAGAGAAATTCAAGAAATGCAAAAATAGCCAAAAACCCTCACATACACATTAGGCCAATATTTCAAATCATCAACCAAGGCCACCATTACTTGATCTATTGCTTGTAAAACCATTGTATATCAAAAACAAACACAAACGCATCAAAGAAACCAGAATCAAATCAAAAAAAATTGCAAAACCAACATACATGTGATAATGGTCAAAATGCCCATTTATAAAATGTTGCTCTCTTTACACCCCTGGTTTGGAAAATTCCTAAACTAAACAGCTCTAATTCTTTCCACCTCATCAAAGATCATGTCAAGAGGAGCAACTTTGTGGTTGAACACCAAGGTTGACTCTGACTAGGTTGACTAGGGTAAATAAAACAAAATGCTATATGAGAGTAAAGTGAAGATGATCACATTTTGAAAACTTTGCAAATCAGCACTAAAATGAATACCACCACCATCATTAGATCACATTATTTATATGATTGAGCTCCACCAAAAAGAATTCAAAATTTCAAACATTTTTCTCTTGCGGCCATTATGTCGAACAGTTGGCAGGCATCAATTCAGTTTGATCAAATGTGGTATTGTCCAACAGATTTTAGCCTAAACCACTTGTGAATCTTGTTGATCATTGCTTCTCTAGTACCCCTGCATCATTGCCAGTCCTTTCCCGTGATGTTTGAAGAGTGGAGAAAACCTAAACTACACCATGTCATGCCCATGTCGGCCACCTTGCTCTCTCTCTGGCTCGCCCCTCTCTCTCTCACCATGTCCTGGAGCACGCCCTGCTGCATCATAACGCCACGGCCCGAGCTCACGCGACCACGACATTGGCCAAACCAGGCGCGCCCATGCACGCCCAGTACCATGTGTGGCATGCCGGCACGCGGTGAGCGCGCACGCGCGCCGAGCATGGCGCCCCGTCGACTCCGTCCTCGCCTGCAGCCCTACTCCTGCATCAAGCACCCTCTCTACCTCCTCTAGCTGCTAGACACACTCGAGCACCGCCAGCAGCCTTGTCGCCGTCGTCCTCGTCGGAGAAGCGCCGCGGGTATCGTGGCATGATGAGCACGCGCTCGAGCGATCCCATCGTCCCCTGGCCGCGCCCTACACCTAGAGCATCGCCATACCGTCGCCACTCGAATGTCGTCCTCGCCGTGCCCCTTCAAGCCTCAGAACGGCCGCGCCATCGACGACCTCCTCGGCACTCGCAGCACCCTCTCCCCTCTATAAATAGAGCTATCCCGTGCCCAAATCCTTCACACCATCACGATCACCTCTCTTCACTGCTTCGCCTCGACCAAATCATCGCCGGAGCCGCCGCAATTTGGAGCTTGAAGCCGCCGGAGCCCGCAGATCATCGCCGTCGATTCACGCCTCCCCAAGCCACTGCTACCAGGAGCTTCCTCACCGTCGACAACATCGCGCACCCGGCAGAGACCACGGAACGCCGGTAAGCCCTCCGACCCCCTAGGCTCGCCGCCGGGCCGGCCTCTCGTCAGAGACGACGACGCCTATGAGCCGTCGATCTCCCTCCTAATCCAACGTTCCTCATCACGCGTACCGTTTCGCTGAGAAACAGGCACTGACAGGTGGAGCCACCATGTCAGGCGGCCCGCGCGTGAGCGACACGCTGCTGGGCTGGCCCACCTCATTTTCGCCTGTGTAGCCCACTTAGTCTTCCCGCCAAGCCCATCAATTCAAATTCCATTTTTCTGTTTAATTCAAATACACTTGCAGATGCTTTTTCAAATTTAAATACAACAAAATCCACCAAACCAAATTTAGCAAATTTTATATATTTGGAAAGCCTGTAAAAATATCTACACAACCCCACTGGTCTCACTTGCAAATTATTTGTATAATTTAAATAGCAAAAATAACAAGGCACAGCCTTTTCCAACTTCAAATAAATATAAAAAATTATCTATAAATGATTTTGAGTTGATTCCAACTCTCATAAACCACATTTGATATACTCTAATTGTTTCTGCAAAAATATAACATAGTTGTTTTGTATGATCATGGACTAGAGCAATATAATGGCTATGTGGCCATTTCTAGTGCATTTAAATCACCCCAAATGAATTAGTTAAATAGTACGAGAGCTACTCTCTCATTTAAATTGTGATCCTAAGTAAATTCAAAGAGAGGTAATGACCTTGGTCTAATAAGCCTCATGCTTTGTTACTTAGAGATATTAAATCATTATCATGCTAGTATTAAAATGCAAGAGGTATAGCCCTCTTTTAAATCACACTCTCAAATAATAGATATGAAGTGTTGACCTTGGTCAATATATACTCATACCTTACTATTATTTGAAGAGATTAAATCTTAATAAGATTCAATGAGAGGAAATTATTTCTCCAAAGAAATAAATAGAAATGATAATCAACATTTATAATGAGAGGAAATTATTTTTCTTTAACATAAAATTAATTCAATCACCATGTTGATAAAGATGTGATGCTAGTTTAGGCTTGTGTAAATCCTTGGTGTGTTTAGCTTAGCACTTAAGTTTGTGTGGTGATTGTTATACCTTGTATTCGTATATAGATGCTAGTCTCGAGGAATACCCGGAGGAGGAAGGCTACTCTCAGGAGGAGGAGGAAAACTTTGATTCCTATCCCAACCAAGGCAAGCTAATACTCTTGCAAGCCACCCTAATGCACAGCTCTTCATGAGCAAGGCACCATTACATATTACTTTCTACTTAAGGATCCTATCCCATGTTTTACCTTACTATTATTTTGCTTATTGTATATCAAAGTTTACTTTTTGATTCATGATTCACTTGGTCTAGAATAGAACAAGAGTACCAAAGTTAGCCTAAGCAAATAAAGCTAGATAGCACCTTTCATGACTAGTTGCTATTGCTAAATAAATAAAATTGACTACTCTAGATGGGAACAAGGTGAAATGAAATGACTTTGAAATATTTTGAAGATGAATAAGACTTGAATGACTTGGTGAAAGTTTGTGAAAACTGATGATTGGGTTCGGATGCGATACCCTTCCAATTATGCAAGTACCCCCACAATACCTGATTATGGGTAGGGCTTATGGGTTCCCTCTAAACAAGCATCATAGGGGTTACGCTGAGGCTGCCTCCGTTGAAAGTGAAATGATGTGAATATGAGGTGAATGTACGACCCAAGCCCTGTGCAGTTCCCGGGTTGACGGTTTGTTTTCACCGGGAGGCCAAGCTCATGGGGAGATTCGGGGTTATCCCGACGGATGTAATCAAAAGTTGTGGCACAAGAGTACAACCTCTGCAGAGTGTTAAACCTATTCGAATAGCCGTGTCCACGGTTACGGACGATTGGAAAGGCCATACTGTTCCGTTGTCAGAACTTGTCTTAAAAAGGAATGGTGAATTTGAATGGTGACTTGAATTTTGAAAACACAACTGATGTTTTGGGAATGACACTAATGTTCCCACTTGAGTTAGTCTAGCGATTCAAGCATCTTTACTAAATGTTTATGAACTAAACTTGGCTTTATGCAAATAAACCTAGAGCTTAGCAATCCCTAAAATTGTTAATTACTTACATTAGTATTAGTTTGCGAGTACTTAAAGTACTCATGCTGTGTCCCTGGCTATTCCAATGCAGACTATGAAGAGGAGCAACACTATGAGGATGACGGTCAGCAGGACGTCTAGAACTAGGATGATTCTAACGTCAAGCGTTGGCCTGTGGGTAGATAGTTCCACCTACTACGACGCTTCCGCTACTTATTTGTGTTCGTTGATCATTTAGATCAACTATTTGTGTAATATTGGATCATGTGATCTATGGATGTAAGACATTTATGTGTTGTAATAAATGATGACATAATAGGCATCTGGACTTAAAAATCCGGGTGTTGACAAGTTGGTATCAGAGCCATTGTTTGACCTTAGAAGCCCCTAGTTTAGAATGGACGTTTGAAACACTTAGATTCAAAACTAATGAAAGAAATAGTTATGAAAACCTACTCACACTCTTACCTTTGAGATCTTTTGCAAAATAATAAGTTCATGTTCTTTCGTACAAGTAAATTAAAATTTTGAACACTTGCACCTCTCTAACTTACTCATCCATGTCCTCTACAGATGGAGCAATTCATCCAGACGGAGTTTTACCAGCTAGGCAATGGTGGAGGCCTAGTGTTCGAGCAGGACCTGATGGAGCTATCCCTGTTCCTCGGGCGCCCTTTCCCAAAGTTCTTCGGAGGTCAGGTCACCGACCAGCCCGGAGGACAGATGCAGTGGGTCATCATCGCTGACCTCCGTGGGGAGCTCGAGCCACCCATGACTGGCAGGATCCAGTTCTCCTTCCGGGAGAACAACTGGGCGGACGGACTCGCTCGTGCCATGAAGGAAGCACTGGCCCGTCTGTGCGGGCTGGAGCTACCCCAAATCCGGGGAACCCGCTACTTCCACATGGCAAGGCATGACTCCATGGGGGCACCGATGGACCTCTCACCTCACCCGGAGTTGAAGTACCACGTGGACCAAACCGACTACATGCTGTGTGAGACCTACATCAAGCTCGACAAAGCTCGCGCCCTCGCCAACTTCGCCTACCTCCAGATGGCTCAGAAGGATGAGACCATCAAGATCATCGCCGCGGAACGCAGGACCCTTCGCCGTGAGAACGCGAAGAAGGACTACTCCATCTCTCGCCTCCGCGACAAGATCGCCGCCCTCAAGGAGACCATCAAGACCCAGGAGGACCAGCTCGCGGCCCTCGAGGGAGAAGGAGAGGGAGAAGACATTCAAGGGGATGGCTACTCCTATGTGAGCAACGACAACGACTACGAGGAGGATGATGATGACCTGGCCTTCTACCCCGATGAGGATGGCCATGAGCACCTGACAGCCGGGATGGATGACACCGTCCCGATCAATGTTGATGAAGCTTAGTTTCACTCGTGCACCTTGCGTAGGTGTGAGTTGTATCGGTCCCAATGTATCGTAGCTGGATGAAAGGGTTCTTCAAACCCTCCGATGTGTTAGCTTGTAATGCTTGCATCATGAATAAAATAAAAGTGTGTTTATTTTCAACATGTCAAGAACTCAAGTTTAAACTTTGAACTTTACCCAAAACAAGCCATAGAAATTTCCCTCTCGTCTCATGATCTATCTCCATGTTCAGATGGCCCCTCCCACTCGCAGCGCCAATCAGGATGCACTGATGCAAATGCTGCAGATTATGATGGAAGACAGAGAGGCTGAACGTGCTGAAAGGCAAGCCAACATCGCTGCACTGCAGCAGCTTGCGCAGAACAACCAAGGCCACGGAAACCATGATCATCCGGGCTCCAAGCTCAAGAATTTCCAGAACACCAACCCACCGGTGTTTAGCAAGACGGAGGAACCCCTTGATGCGGACGATTGGCTCCAGACAATGGAGAACAATCTGGAAGTGGCCGGAGTGGAGGCCAATGACAAGGTGTTGTTCGCCACGCACTATCTGGCAGGACCTGCACGTGCTTGGTGGACGAGTGCCCGCGCCTTGAATGCGGGGCAAATGATGACTTGGGCCGACTTCAAGCTCAAGTTCAGCAAGTACCACGTGCCCCCGGGCCTGATCAAGAAGATGAGGGACGAGTTCCGTGAACTCAAGCAGGCAGGATGACTGTGGTGGAGTACCGCGACAAGTTCCTTACCTTGTCAAGGTACGCCCTGATGAGACTGATACCACCGACAAGAGGAAGGAGAGGTTCTTGAACGGACTGCACGATGAGATGCGACCGTGCTAGTCAACATTCCATTTGCGACCTCGAAGCCCGTGTTGACTCCGCCATCCAGATGGAGGGCAAGCTGAACCGAGCCAATGAGAACCGCAAGCGCCGAATGATGCACCAGAGTGGGCCCACAATACCCCGGTATCGCCCCGGCTCAAGCGGAGGATTCGCCCCGAAGCAACAAGCCACCAACCCCGATGTCACGCCCGGGTTTCAGCACCGGAGTGGAGGAAACCCCAGGCCAGAGGCCACCACAACAACAATCACAACAGCAACTACGTCCACCACAACAACAACTTCAACCGTGCTCAGATGAGAGCCCCCGCCAACAACAACAACACCAACTTGCTCCAAGGACTGGGAGCAACGCTGTTCGCCCAAGGACAAGGCCACCATCACTTGCTATGAGTGTGGTGTAGTGGGACACAATTCCAATGAGTGCCCCAAGAGACTCGCCAAGATCGCCGCCAACACCGCTGCACTGCTCAGCAGCAACGCCGTGTCTCCACCGGCAAGAAGTTCACCCCAACAACCCCAACAACCGCAGCGCCGCCTCTTTCACATGAGTGCGGAAGAAGCCCGAAGCGCCAGATGTCGTGCTGGGTATGTTCTCTGTCATCGGCAAGAGTGTTGTTTGATTTTGGGGCATCGCATTCATTTGTCACCAAAGATTTTGCATGCACTAGTAAGATTCAACCCATCAGTTTGAAGCATGTCATGATAGTTCAAATACCCGGTTCAACTACAAAAGCTAGAAAAAATTGCAAAAATGTGCCTATCAGAATACATGAAATAGATTTTTATGCAAATTTGATTGTTCTGGGAACAAAGGGTTTGGAAGTAGTACTGGGTATGGATTGGATGTCCAAGCATCATGGACTGATTCATTGTGCCAAGAAGGCCATCACCATGACTAGTAGCACCGGAGTGTTAGTGGAGCACATATCGGAAAGACTGCCCAGAGTTTAGCCAAGCCCACCTTGGATCAGATCAAGTCGTCAGATACTGATGTGTTTCCTGAGGATCTACCCGGTATGCCCCTAGATCGGGATATCGAGTTTATCATTGAGTTAATCCCTGGAACAGGACCCATAGCCCAGAGAGCTTACAGCATGAACCCGGCAGAATTAGTGGAGCTGAAGAAGCAATTGGATGACATGCTGGAGAAAGGTTTGATCCAACCAAGTGCGTCACCATGGAGGTCACCAGTTTTGTTTGTGGACAAAAAGGACGGTGCCACTCATTTATGTACGGATTACCGTAAGCTTAACGATGTCACCATCAAGAACAAGTACCCCTTGCCAAAGATAGAAGACCTGTTTGACCAATTGACCGGTGCCACCGTGTTCTCTAAGATTGATCTTAGGACAGGTTACCATCAGCTGAAGATCCGTGCAACGGATATCCCAAAGACTGCATTCACCACCAGATATGGGTTGTATGAGTACAACGTCATGTCATTTGGACTGACCAATGCCCCGGCTTACTTCGTGAACCTCATGAACAAGATCTTCATGAAGTTCTTGGACAAGTTTGTCATTGTCTTCATCGACGACATCCTAATCTACTCCAAGTCCGGGGAGGAACATGAGCAACACCTGGAGATCATTTTAGAAACCCTTAGACAGCACAAGTTGTACGCCAAGTTCAGCAAGTGCGAGTTTTAGTTGAAGGAAGTCGGATTCCTGGGACACATCTTGTCTGCAGGAGGAATTGCCGTGGACCCCGCAAAGATCAAGACCGTTGCAGAATGGCAAGCCCCAACCACTCAGACTGAAGTCCGTGCTTTTCCCGGATTAGCGGGATACTACCGCCGATTCGTTGAAGGATTCTCGAGCATAGCGAGACCAATGACCCAACTGGTGAAGAAGGACAAGAAGTTTGACTGGACTGACAAATGTGAAGAGAGCTTCCAGAAGCTCAAGGCAAGATTGACGACAACCCCAATACTGATCATGCCGGACATCACCAAGCCTTTTGACGTATACTGTGACGCCTCCAAGATTGGTCTTGGATGTGTGTTGATGCAACGAGGGAAGGTGATATCATACCTGTCAAGACAACTGAAGCAACATGAGCAGAATTATCCAACTCACGACTTAGAACTTGCAGCAGTAGTGTTAGCTTTGAAGGTTTGGTGTCATTACCTCATGGGGAATCGATGCGAGATTTACTCGGATCACAAGAGTTTGAAGTATATCTTCACCCAGAAGGATTATGACCTAGAGATTTACTCGGATCACATGAGGCAAAGAAGGTGGATCGAGTTAATCAAGGATTATGACCTAGAGATTCACTATCACCCCGGCAAGGCCAATGTGGTAGCAGATGCTTTGAGCCGACAGCCGTGTCAGCTGAACTCCATGATCGCGGAAGAGCAACCTATCTTGTATCAAGAGTTTGAACAGTTTAGACTGGAGCTAGTTAGCGAAGGATACCTCGCCAGCATAGAGCTACAACCTACCTTGATTAGTCAAATCAAAGAAGCACAGAAGGGGAATATTAGCATTGACGGAATCAAGAGCCAAATAGCTGCAGGAAAGGCACGATTCACCGTAGATGAAGAAGGAGTACTTTGGTACAACGGACGTTTGTGCGTGCCGTCAGATTCTGAGCTAAAGCAAGTTATTCAAGGAAGCCCATGACACCCTTTATTCCATTCACCCCGGAGGTACCAAGATGTACCAGGACTTGAAGGAACAGTTTTGGTGGCATGGAATGAAGCGAGAAATCGGGAGCTACATCGCCAAGTGTGACATATGTCAAAGAGTCAAGGCCGAGCATCAACGACCCGCAGGACTACCCCCTGCAGATTCCCGAGTGGAAGTGGGATTCGATAGGAATGGATTTCATCACCGGATTGCCCAAGTCCAGTAAAGGAAATGATTCTATCTGGGTAGTGGTCGACGGATTGACCAAAGTCGCCCATTTCATCCCCGTCAAGACCACCTACCAAGGACCGAAGCTAGCAGAGTTGTACATCTTGATGTCTACGGGTGCTTCTATTCTTGTAGACAGTGTTGGGCCTCCAAGAGCAGAGGTTTGTAGAACAGCAGCAAGTTTCCCTTAAGTAGATCACCCAAGGTTTATCGAACTCGGGGAGGAAGAGGTCAAAGATATCCCTCTCATGCAACCCTGCAACCACAAAGCAAGAAGTCTCTTGTGTCCCCAACACACCTAATAGGTGCACTAGTTCGGCGAAGAGATAGTGAAATACAAGTGGTATAAATGAATATGAGAAGTAGTACGGCGCCAGAAAATAGCTTGCTAGCGTGCAGTTGATGGTAGTAATATTGTAGGAAGTAAACAAGCAGTAGTAACGCAGCAGTAGTAAAACAGTAAACAAGCAGCGATAGCAGTATTTAGGAACAAGGCCTAGGGAATAGACTTTCACTAGTGGACACTCTCAACTTTGATCACATAACAGAATAGATAAATGCATACTCTACACTCTCTTGTTGGATGATGAACACATTGCGTAGGATTACACGAATGCCGGAGTTAACAAGCTCCACAATTCAATGTTCATATTTAAATAACCTTAGAGTGCAAGAAAGATCGACATGACTAAACCAAGTACTAACGTAGCATGCACACTGTCACCTTCATGCTTATGTAGGAGGAATAATACACATCAATACTATCATAGCAATAGTTAACTTCGCAATCTACAAGAGATCATGATCATAGCATAAACCAAGTACTAACACGGATGCACACACTGTCACCATTACATCGTGCAGGAGGAATAAAACTACTTTAATAACATCACTAGAGTAGCACATAGATAAATTGTGATACAAAACACATTGCAATCATAAAGAGATATAAATAAGCACTTCACTACGCCATTCATAACAGTGAATAAGTATTCTGTGAAATATAGCCTAAGAGACCCACACGGTGCACACACTGTCACCTTTACACACGTGGGACAAGGAGTCTCCGGAGATCACATAAGTAAAACTCACTTGACTAGCACAATGACATCTAGATTACAAGCATCATCATATGAATCTCAATCATGTAAGGCAGCTCATGAGATTATTGTATTGAAGTACATAGGAGAGAGATGAACCACATAGCTACCGGTACAGCCCCGAGCCTCGATGGAGAACTACTCCCTCCTCATGGGAACAGCAGCGGTGATGAAGATGGTGGTGGAGATGGCGGTGTCGATGGAGAAGCCTTCCGGGCACCCCGTCCGGCGGGTGCCGGAACAGAGACTCTGTCCCCCGGATCTTGGCTTCGCGATGGCGGCGGCTCTGGAAGGTTTCGCGTACCGTGGCTTTCTCGTAAGGGTTTTAGGTCGGGGACCTTATATAGGCGGGCAGCGTCGGAAGGTCGAAGGGCGACGACACCATAGGGCGCGCGGCCGGGGGTGGCGCGCCACCCTATCATCAGGGGCCCTGTGGCCCTTCTGCGACTCTCGGGTGTTGGATGCTTCCGGGCAAAATAGGAACACAGGCGTTGATTTCGTCCAATTCGAGAATATTTCGTTACTAGGATTTCGAAACCAAAAAAAGGAACTGGCACTTCGGCATCTTGTTAATAGGTTAGTTCGAGAAAATGCACGAATATGACATAAAGTGTGCATAAAACATGTAGGTATCATCAATAAAGTAGCATGGAACATAAGAAATTATCGATACGTCGGGCATCAGCATCCCCAAGCTTAGTTCTGCTCGTCCCGAGCAGGTAAAACGATAACAAAGATAATTTCTGAAGTGACATGCCATCATAAACTTGATCATATTGTAAACATATGTAATGAATGCAGCGATCAAAACAATGGTAATGACATGAGTAAACAAATGAATCATAAAGCAAAGACTTTTCATGAATAGAACTTCAAGACAAGCATCAATAAGTCTTGCATAAGAGTTAACTCATAAAGCAATAATTCAAAGTAGAGGTATTGAAGCAACACAAAGGAAGATTAAGTTTCGGTTGCTTTCAACTTATAACATGTATATCTCATGGATAGTGTCAATGTAAAGTAATATAATAAGTGCAATATGCAAGTATGTAGGAATCAATGCACAATTCACACAAGTGTTTTCTTCTTGAGGTGGAGAGAGATAGGTGAACTGACTCAACATAAAAGTAAAAGAAAGGTCCTTCAAAGAGGAAAGCATTGATTGCTATATTTGTGCTAGAGCTTTTATTTTGAAAACATGAAACAATTTGTCAACGGTAGTAATAAAGCATATGAGTTATGTAAATTATATCTTACAAGTTGCAAGCCTCATGCATAGTATACTAATAGTGCCCGCACCTTGTCCTACTTAGCTTGGACTACCGGATCTTTGCAATGCCATGTTTCAACCAAGTGTCACAAAGGGGTACCTCCATGCCGCCTGTACAAAGGTCTAAGGAGAAAGCTCGCATTTTGGATTTCTCGCTTTTGATTATTCTCAACTTAGACATCCATACCGGGACAACATGGACAACAGATAATGGACTCCTCTTTAATGCATAAGCATGTAGCAACAATTATTATTCTCATATGAGATTGAGGATATATGTCCAAAACTGAAACTTCAACCATGATTCATGGCTTTAGTTAGCGGCCCAATGTTCTTCTCTAACAATTTGCATGCTCCAATCATTAAGGTGATAGATCCTTCAGACAAGACGGGCATGCATAGCAACTCACATGATATTCAACAAAGAATAGTTGATGGCGTTCCCAGAAGCATGGTTATCGCACAACAAGCAACTTAATAAAAGATAAAGTGCATAAGTACATATTCAATACTACGATAGTTTTTAAGGCTATTTTGTCCCATGAGCTATATATTGCAAAGGCGAATGATGGAATTTTAAAGGTAGCACTCAAGCAATTTACTTTGGAATGGCGGAGAAATACCATGTAGTAGGTAGGTATGGTGGACACAAATGGCATAGTAGTTGGCTCAAGGATTTTGGATGCATGAGAAGTATTCCCTCTCGATACAAGGTTTAGGCTAGCAAGGTTATTTGAAGCAAACTCAAGGATGAACCGGTGCAACAAAACTCACATAAAATGATAAAAGACATATTGTAAACATTATAAGACTCTACACCGTCTTCCTTGTTGTTCAAAACTCAATACTAGATATTATCTAGACCTTAGAGAGACCAATTATGCAAACCAAATTTTAGCATTCTCTATGTATTTCTTCACTATAGGTGCAAAGTATATGATGCAAGAGCTTAAACATGAGCACAACAATTGCCAAGTATCACATTATCCAAGACATTTTACCAATTACTACATGTAGCATTTTTCAATTCCAACCATATAACAATTTAACGAAGAGGAAACTTCGCCATGAATATTATGAGCTAAGAACACATGTGTTCATACGAACCAGCGGAGCGTGTCTCTCTCCCACACAAGGATGAACTTATTCAGAGAACTAAGATAACAAAACAAAAATAAAAGCACACACAGACGCTCCAAGTAAAGTACATAAGATGTGACCGAATAAAAATATAGTTTCACTAGAAGAAACCTGATAAGTTGTCGATGAAGAAGGGGATGCCTTGGGCATCCCCAAGCTTAGATGCTTGAGTCTTCTTAAAATATGCAGGGATGAACCACCGGGGCATCCCCAAGCTTAGACCTTTCACTCTTCTCGATCACATTATATCACCCTCTTCTATTGACCCTTGAAAACTTTTGCCACGCCAAACTTCAAGCAAACTCATTAGAGGGTTAGTGCATAATCAAAATTTCACATGTTCAGAGGTGACACAATCATTCTTAAAACTTCTGTACATTGCACAAAACTTCTGAAAGTTAATGGAACAAAGAAACTCATTCAACTTAACAAAAGCGGCAATGCGAAATAAAAGGCAGAATCTGTCAAAAACAGAACAGTCCGTAAAGGAGAATTTTAAAATGGCACCAGACTTGCTCAAACGGGAAAACTCAAAACTAATGAAAGTTGCGTATATACGAGGATCACGCTCGTAAATTGGCAGATTTTTCGAATTTTCTGCAGAGACTTGTGCCAGAATTCGTGACAGACGCAATGCTGTTCTGCGCAGCGATCCCAAATATAACATCAACTTTAACATAGAAACTTTACTTGGCACAAAAACCTGATAAGGAGAGGTTGCTACAGTAGTAAACAACTTCCAAGACTCAACAAAACAAAATTACTGTAGTAAAATAAACACATGGGTTATCTCCCAAGAAGTTCTTTCTTTATAGCCATTAAGATGGGCTCAGCAGTTTTAATGATGCTCTCATGAAAATAGACAATGAAGCAAAAGAGAACATCAAGAAGCAATTTCAAAACACATTTAAGCCTAAAATGCTTCCTATGCATAGGAATCTTGTAAATAAACAAGTTCATGAAGAGCAAAGTAACAAGCATAGGAAGATAAAACAAGTGTAGCTTCAAAAATTTCAGCACATAGAGAGGTGTTTTAGTAACATGAAAATTTTTACAACCATATTTTCCTCTCTCATAATAACTTTCAGTAGCAACATGAGAAAACTCAACAATATAACTATCACATAAAGCATTCTTATCATGAGTCTCATGCATAAAATAATTACTACTCCCAACATAAGCATAGTCATTCTTATTAATTGTAGTGGGAGCAAATTCAACAAAGTAGCTATCAAATATAGGAGGTATATTGTAATCATAATCAAATTTATCCTCCATAACAGGTGGTAACAAAAGACTACTATCATTATAATCATCATAAATGGGAGGCAAAGTATCATCAAAGTAAATTTTCTCCTCAATGCTTGGGGGACTAAAAATATCATGCTCATCAAAGCCAGCTTCCCCAAGCTTAGAATTTTCCATAGCATTAGCAACAATAGTGTTCAAAGCATTCATATTAATATGTTCCATGGGTTTTTAATTTTCGCATCAAACCATCCATGTCTTAAATCAGGAAATAGAATAAGAAGGTCATTGTTGTCCATTATGCCTAACTAGTGTAAACAAGAAACCAAATGTCGCAATTGCGAGTCTAAAGGAAATAGCTTCGAGTACACACAATGGCGCCAGAAAAGTATTACCTGGAACCGGAGTATGAGTGCCTTTTACCTTTCCTCCCCGGCAACGGCGCCAGAAAAGTGCTTGATGTCTACGGGTGCTTCTATTCTTGTAGACAGTGTTGGGCCTCCAAGAAGAGGTTTGTAGAACGAACAAGTTTCCCTTAAGTGGATCACCCAAGGTTTATCGAACTCGGGGAGAAGAGGTCAAAGATATCCCTCTCATGCAACCACGCAACCACAAAGCAAGAAGTCTCTTGTGTCCCCAACACACCTAATAGGTGCACTAGTTCGGCGAAGAGATAGTGAAATACAAGTGGTATGAATGAATATATGAGCAGTAGTACGGCGCCAGAAAATAGCTTGCTGGTGTGCGTTGATGGTAGTAATATTGTAGGAAGTAAACAAGCGGTAACGCAGCAGTAAGTCATAAAACAGTAACAAGCGCGATAGCGATATTTAGGAACAAGGCCTAGGGAATAGACTTTCACTAGTGGACACTCTCAACTTTGATCACATAACAGAATAGATAAATGCATACTCTACACTCTCTTGTTGGATGATGAACACATTGCGTAGGATTACACGAACCCTCAATGCCGGAGTTAACAAGCTCCACAATTCAATGTTCATATTTAAATAACCTTAGAGTGCAAGAAAGATCGACATGACTAAACCAAGTACTAACGTAGCATGCACACTGTCACCTTCATGCTTATGTAGGAGGAATAATACACATCAATACTATCATAGCAATAGTTAACTTCGCAATCTACAAGAGATCATGATCATAGCATAAACCAAGTACTAACACGGATGCACACACTGTCACCATTACATCGTGCAGGAGGAATAAAACTACTTTAATAACATCACTAGAGTAGCACATAGATAAATTGTGATACAAAACACATTGCAATCATAAAGAGATATAAATAAGCACTTCACTACGCCATTCATAACAGTGAATAAGTATTCTGTGAAATATAGCCTAAGAGACCCACACGGTGCACACTGTCACCTTTACACACGTGGGACAAGGAGTCTCCGGAGATCACATAAGTAAAACTCACTTGACTAGCACAATGACATCTAGATTACAAGCATCATCATATGAATCTCAATCATGTAAGGCAGCTCATGAGATTATTGTATTGAAGTACATAGGAGAGAGATGAACCACATAGCTACCGGTACAGCCCCGAGCCTCGATGGAGAACTACTCCCTCCTCATGGGAGCAGCAGCGGTGATGAAGATGGCGGTGGAGATGGCAGCGGTGTCGATGGAGAAGCCTTCCGGGGGCATTTCCCCGTCCGTCAGGGTGCGGAACAGAGACTCCTGTCCCCCAGATCTTGGCTTCGCGATGGCGGCGGCTCGGAAGGTTTCGCGTCCGTGGCTTTCTCCGTAAGGGTTTTAGGTCGGGGACCTTATATGGCGAAAGGAGGCGTCGGAAGGTCGAAGGGCGACGACACCATAGGGCCGTGCGGCGGGGGTGGGCGCGCCACCCTATCATACGGGCCCTGTGGCCCTTCTCTGCGGCTCTCGGGTGTTGGATGCTTCGGGCAAAATAGGAACTGGCGTTGATTTCGTCCAATTCCGAGAATATTTCGTTACTAGGATTTCTGAAACCAAAAACAGAGAAAAAGGAAGGAGCACTTCGGCATCTTGTTAATAGGTTAGTTCCAGAAAATGCACGAATATGACATAAAGTGTGCATAAAACATGTAGGTATCATCAATAAAGTAGCATGGAACATAAGAAATTATCGATACGTCAGAGACGTATCACATCTCCAGAATAGTCACCCTACATGGAACCCCGAAGTCAATAGTGTCCGATAGAGGATCTCAATTCACTTCGAGATTCTGGCAGAAGGTACATAAAGGACTAGGAACCCGTCTGAATTCAGCACCGCCTATCACCCGCAGACGGATGGACAGACTGAGCGAGTAAATCAAATCCTTGAAGATATGTTGAGAGCATGTGTACTAGAGTATGGATCCGAATGAAAAGACTGTCTGCCCTATGCAGAATTTTCGTACAACAACAGTTATCAAGCCAGCTTGCAAATGGCCCCCTTTGAAGCATTGTACGGAAGGGAGTGCCGTACCCCTCTGAATTGGTCGGAAGTAGGAGAGAGCCAAGTGTTTGGACTAGATATTCTCCGAGAAGCCAAAGAGAAGGTGTACAAGATCCGAGAGTACCTCAAGACAGCCCAGTCAAGACAAAAGAGCTACGTGATGACCCACAAGTATAGGGGATCGCAACAGTCTTCGAGGGAAGTATTACCCAATTTATTTATTCGACACAAGGGGAGACAAAGAATACTTGTAAGCCTTAACAGCGGAGTTGTCAATTCAGCTGCACCTGGAAACAGACTTGCTCGCAAGAGTTTATCATAGTAACAGTTTTATAGTAGTAGGAATAGTGAAATAACAGCAGCGGTGAAATAAAGACAGCAGTAGTGATTATAGTAAACAGCAGGATTAAAATACTGTAGGCACAGAGACGGATTAACGGGCGTTGCATGGATGAGAGAAACTCATATAACAATCAAAGTAGGGGCATTTGCAGATAATAATAAAACGGTATCCAAGTACTAATCAATCAATAGGCATGTGTTTCATATATAGTCGTACGTGCTCGCAATGAGAAACTTGCACAACATCTTTTGTCCTACCAGCCGGTGGCAGCTCTAGGGAAACTACTGGAAATTAAGGTACTCCTTTTAATAGAGTACCGGAGCAAAGCATTAACACTCCGTGAACACATGTGATCCTCACATCACTACCATTCCCTCCGGTTGTCCCGATTTCTGTCACTTCGGGGCCATTGGTTCCGGACAACAACATGTGTATACAACTTGCAGGTAAGATCATAAACAACGAATATCTTCATGAATCAATAACATGTTCAGATCTGAGATCATGGCACTCGGGCCCTAGTGACAAGCATTAAGTATAACAAGTTGCAACAATATCATAAAAGTGACATCTACGGATACTAGGCACTATGCCCTAACAATCTTATGACTATTACATGACCAATCTCATCCAATCCCTACCATCCCCTTCAGCCTACAGCGGGGGAATTACTCACACATGGATGGGGGAAACATGGCTGGTCGATGGAGAGGCGTTGGCGGTGATGGCGGTGAAGATCTCCTCCAATTCCCCGTCCGGCGGAGTGCCGAACGGAGACTTCGGCTCCCGAGACGAGTTTCGCGATGTGGCGGCTCTCTGGAGGGTTTCGCGACTTCGACTTCTCTCCGTGCGTTTTTAGGTCGAGGGCAATAAGTAGTCCGAAGGAGGGCGTCGGGGGCCAGGCGGGGGCCACACACTAGGGCCGCGCGGGCCCCTCCTGGGCGCCGGCCTAGTGTGTGGGGCCCTCGTGCCCCCACAGCTTGCCCTTCGGCTCCGCCAATATTCTGGGAAAATAGGGCCTTCTGTATAAATTCCGAGGTTTTCCTGAAAGTTGGATTTCTGCACAAAAACGAGACACCAGAGCAATTCTGCTGAAAACAGCGTTAGTCCATGTTAGTTGTATCCAAAATACACAAATTAGAGGCAAAACAATAGCAAAAGTGTTCGGGAAAGTAGATACGTTTTGGACGTATCAACTCCCCCAAGCTTAGCTTATTGCTTGTCCTCAAGCAATTCAGTTAACAACTGAGCGATAAAAGAACTTTCACGAACACATTTGCTCATATGATGTATATATTCTCATGCTATGGCTAATACTTAAGCAGTTCATAATGAAATACATGCGAATAAGATCATCCAACAACTATGTCAATCATGGAGAAGTACCAACAATTAATAATAAGCATCATGAATCATGTATATAAGCACGATTGCAATGTTCATAAGAGAATATGATAAAGTGGTATCTCGCTTGCCCGTATTTGATCGGCAAAACATAAATGCCGAGGCACCTCTGGAGTTCATAGAAAGACTAGAAGTAGTGATTGTCAAAGATAAAAGCATCAAAGTTATACCACAATCAATCATATTTTGAGACAAGCATATTATACTAAGAATGACAGTTGTGCTCTCAAGATAGTGCTCAAAGAAAGAATGGAGACACAACATAAAAGTAAAAGATTGACCCTTCGCAGAGGGAAGCAGGGATTAACATGCGCTAGAGCTTTTCATTTTTAAAACAGGAGTAAAATTATTTTGAGAAGTGCTTGTTGTTGTCAACGAATGGTAATGGGTACACTAACTACCTCATCAACCGGACTCCCAAGAGCGGCTCCCATGAATTATTTGTATGTTTATGTGGCACTCCTTCCAACCTTTCTTACACAAACCATGGCTAACCGAATCCTCGGGTGCCTGCCAACAATCACATACCATGAAGGAGTGCCTTTTTATTTAAGTTTTATTATGATGATGACACTCCCCCAACCTTTGCTTACACAATCCATGGCTAACCGAATCCTTCGGGTGCCGTCCAACAATCACAAACCATGGAGGAGTGTCTATTTAAGTTAATTAATTTGGGACTGGGAATCCCATTGCCAGCTCTTTTTGCAAAATTATTGGATAAGCGGATGTGCCACTAGTCCATATGAGAGTCCGTCAAAAGTAAATGACAAGGTTGAAAGCTAAACACCACATACTTCCTCATGAGCTATGAAACATTAACACAAATTGAGAAGCATTTTGAAAGTTTTAAAGGTAGCGCATGAGAATTTACTTGGAATGGTTTGAAATGCCATGCATAGGTATTTATGGTGGACACTTTGGAACAACTTGGTTTTCAGGTGTTTGGAAGCACGAGCGGCGTTCCCGCTCAGTACAAGTGAAGGCTAGCAAAGGACTAGGGAGCGACAAATCAAGAGAGCAATAACTGTCATAATCATGCTTGCGGCAAAATAAATTAACGGAGGCATAAAAGTGATACAAGAACTCTGAAGCAATATAAATCATCGAGGCTTAATTGACTTTTTGTTCAGTCATATGAATGCGTGAGCATGTGCCAAGTCGATATAAATGAATTATTCAGAGGAGGATACCACAATGCCATACTTACTTATGAATAAAACAATGCAAGCGAACATCCATGACATGCTACTCATATTAATAAATTGGAGCTAAACATGAGAGATCATGAAATACTAGACTTTCTCAAATAACATATACCTCACATGAACCAACTAAGCATGCTCACATGGATGAGTATATGTACAAAAATGAAAACAAATAGAGTTCATACCAGCCTCTCACCACAATCCAATTGTTGTAGATCGTCATTATTGCCTTTCACTTGTGTAGCTTGGATAATATGAAATGAAAACCACGCTCCAGCCACCGAAGACCATTGAACTCATGATGAACTTTACAAACCAAATAAGAACAGCAAATATTTTTGGTGTTTTCGAATTGGAAACAAGAACAAAAGAAACAAGCAAACAAAGCAAAATCTTTTTGGGTTTTCTCATAGCAAACCAACGATAGCAAATAAAGTAAACTAAGAGCAAAGAACCAAATAAACAAATGGTGAAGAGAAACAACAGAAATATTTTTGGTCTTTTTGTGTTTTAGGAAAGAAACAAAGCGAAAACAAAAGAATGCAAACTAACAGAAACACAGAAAAGCAGGATGACAGAAATCTGCCAAAACCTGACAGCAGTACAGAAATCGAAATTAACAAAAATCTTCCATTGCTCAGCTCAAAAAGTGTTCAACTAATGAAAGTTAGATAACAACCTGGGGCACATGCTCAAAAATTGGAAACTCAAAATAACGTTCTGGCTGTGCGTACGAATTTTTTTGGTAACAGCCCAGAATCTGTTTTTGGACAGCACTTCCCCAAATATCATCTCCTTCTCATTAGAAAACCACTCTAAGAAACTAAACAAGTATGTACAAGTATCCAGAAACCATAATATGCAAAGAATGAGTGATGCCGGTATACCTCCCCCAAGCTTAGGCTTTTGGCCTAAGTGGAGTTCATTCCCAACGAGGGTCGGAGTTCCACGCCGGTGGATCATACATGGAGTGATAATAGGGCCCCTGCGCAGAAGAATGTCGTGGAGGTTCCACATGACCATAATGTTGATATGAGGAGCTCGCTGCATCGGATGAAGAGTCGGGGTGCTCCTCGGCCTCCTCCATGCCTTCCCTTGCACGATGGCTTTCCCTTTCTATGTATGCGTTTAGCTCATTTTCTGTGATCGACCACCCTTTCCTGGCATCAAGGTTAAGCAGAGCAGGTGCAGGCAATCGTACTAATTTTTCAATTTTCTTAGTTATTCTCCAATTTTTCTTATACAAAGTTATCCTATAATACAGGTTGTTCAAATTAGATGCATCTGAAATAAACTCATGTTTAATCATGGAAACAACATCAAGCTTCTCTATAGAAAGCGGAATATCTAAATGGTGAGGTCCTACACCATGCATAGCTAATAAGCGAGAGGCGATAAGACCTCCACAAATTCCTCCTTTCTCACGGTTAGTAGCAAGTCTACAAGCTATTAAAGCACCCAAATTATAGGTCCTATCCTGTTGCAAAGCGGCAGCTAAGAAAGCCATATCTTGAACAGACAACTTACTCGCATTCCTTCTAGCAAGAACACACTTTGTAACGAAGTAAGCGAAGTAGCGGATAGCTGGTTGTTGAATGCTGCTAATCTTACCACCATCATCGGAGAAGCTCCTCCCATTACAAATCATTGTATAAAGATTCGAGAGCTCCCGCGGCGTTCCCCTGACCTTCTCGCAGGATCCCCACCGCGGCACTCTAATTGCTGTACAAAAATCACTGAAAGGCAAGTTGATAGTTTTGTTATAAATCTTGTACCGGACCATGGGGTTAGTTTGAGACCGATGAAATTCGAAATCCTGCACAACCGACACCGTTAGTTTAGCATATTGGTGAGGTTCACCAACAGTAAAACCTTCCAACCCTGCATTGGAAATCAGTGTTTGAACATCTTGCAGGATTCCTGCATTCCGCATAAAATCCGTGCATGGGTAATAAGAGGGGTATACTCCCTCTTCACGATGAACTCTCATGACTTGCTGCACCTCCAATTCTTGTTGGTTTAGTTGGTGCCTACTTCCTTCCATTTTCTGAAAATTTTCAACAACCATTATAAAATTTGATTTCAAGGTAAATAATTGAGGGGAACTACTATAGGAACTTGCTAGAGTACTAAACATGCATCAAAACTAGTTTCTACCACTTAGAACAAGCATGCAAGCTCACTAAACATGTTATCTACAACAACAAAATATTCAAGATATACTCAATCAAACACAATTCTAATTGGACAATCAAAGGAGTCACATACCAAGGAGCAAATGTGCCAAATTTCAGACAGAAATCTGGGCTGAGCAAGGAGATCGAGAAATCGCGAGTTCTTGAGCAGAAACGCGAGTGAGAGGAACCTGGTGCGAGTTTTTTCGGGAGAGAGAAGAGAGTGGGAGGAAGAGATGCTGAAGTGGGGCAAAGGGGGGCCCACACACCAGGGTGGCGCGCCCCCCTTGCTGGCCGCGCCGGCCTGTGGGGTGCCACCCTGGGGTGCCCCACTGGTCAGCCCCAGGTGCTCCCAGGTGCCTCTTCGAAAAATAGGACTACCAGTATAATTTTTGTAATTTTTAGAGAACTTCGAAAAATGCACATTTCTGGGTGTTAAATTAATTATTACTGCGCAGGAAAATGATTTCCAAAATCTTAAACAACTAAAGCATATTGCAAAACAAAAAGTGCTACAGCAAGTAAAATAAGTGGAGGGAGAAAGAAAGAAATGTTGTTTAGCTCTCTTATGCATTAAAATATACTTGTTAACAAGGTTGATCAAGTCTTGCTACCAAATAAATTTTATATGACATACGAAGAAATAAACCTCAAATCAATCATGTTACCTTATATTGAATTGATATGGATCCAATCACAAGAGTTTGATATTCTTCTTTAGGCTCATATATAGGACAATCGATGGATCCCACTTTGATAGTTTTCACATTAAAAATTGTATTAACTCCATATACTTTATCAATCCTCTTGGGAAAATAGACAGTATGTTCCTTATCATCAACATTGAAAGTAACCATGCCTTTATTGCAATCAATAACAGCCCCTGCAGTATTAAGAAAGGGTCTTCCAAGAATAATGGACATATTATCATCTTCAGGCATTTCCAACACAACAAAATCAGTTAATATCAAGCAATGTTGAGTAACTTGAACAGGAACATTTTCACATACACCAACAGGAATAGCAGTAGATTTATCAGCCATTTGCAAAGATATATCAGTTGGTATTAACTTATCTAAATCAAGTCTCTTATAAAGAGAAAAAGGCATTACACTAACTCCCGCTCCCAAATCACATAGAGCAGTTCTAACATAATTATTCTTGATGGAACAAGGAATAGTCGGTATACCTGGGTCTCCAAGCTTCTTTGGAATCTTACCACTGAAGGAGTAATTAGCGAGCATAGTGGAAATCTCCTCATTGGGAATTTTCCTTTTGTTAGAGACAATATCTTTCATATACTTTGAATAAGGAGGCAATTTAATAGCATCAGTCAAAGGGATTTGCAAAAATAAAGGTTTCATCCAATCACAAAATTTATTATAATGTTCCTCCTCCTTTGATTTTAGTTTCTTAGCAGGAAAAGGCATTTGCTTTTGAACCCAAGGTTCTCTTTCATTACCATGTTTCTCAGCAATAAAATCTTCTTTAGTGTACTTTTTATTTTTAGCATGCTTTTTAGGTTCTTCTTCAACCTCTTCTTTATCAGGAGTATCATCCTTATCATTATCTTTATCATGTTCATTACCACTTTCAGTTTCAGCATCAGAAATAGAAATACTATTAGGATCATTAACAGGTTCAGAGGATTCTACAACATTCTTATGTTTCTTTTTCTTTTTCTTAGATGGAGCACTAGTTTTAGTTAATTGAGAATCTTGTTCAACTCTTTTGGGATGCCCTTCAGGATATAGAGGATCCTGGGTAGAAACACCACCTCTAGTTGTTACTTCATAAGCATGTTTTTCTTTAGAATTATTTCCCAACAAGTCATTTTGCACTTTAGTGAGTTGATCAATTTGAGTTTGAACCATATGAAAATGTTTAACAAGTATCTTAACATCATTGGAGGTTCTCTCCACAATATCATGCAATTCACTAATAGCTCGAGAATTTTCCATTAAATGATTCTCCACTCTCATATTAAAGTTTTCTTGCTTAACAATATAATTATCAAACTCATCTAAGCATTGAGCAGGAGGTTTTGAATACGGAATATCTTCCCTAGTAAAGCGTTGAAGAGAGTGTACCTCAATCATGGATGAAGGGGGAGTTATCTCACATAAATCTTCTATAGGAGGTAAATTCTTCACATCTTCAGGTTTAATACCCTTCTCTTTAAGAGACTTCTTGGCTTCCCTCATATCTTCATCATTTAATTTAATCATACCCCTCTTCTTCACTATCGGTGTCGGGGTTGGTTCAGGTGTAGACCAATCATCATGATTCCGGCCTATTTTAGCCAATAATTCTTCAGCGTCGTCTGGAGTTCTTTTCCTGAAAACACAACCAGCACAACTATCCAGGTATGCCCTAGACTCAATGGTTAGTCCACTATAAAATATATCAAGTAAATCATGCTTTTCCAAATCATGGTCAGGCCGAGCTCTAATAAGAGAACAAAATCTCGCCCAAGCCTCAGGCAATTTCTCTCCATCTTCCTGGTCAAAATTATAAATTCTCTGCAAAGCAATATGTTGAGCACTAGCAGGAAAGTATTTCCGGAAGAAAACATCAAGCAATTCTTTTGGACTTTTAATAGAACCAGGAGGCAAATTATTATACCAAGTTTTAGCATCATCCTTTAATGAGAAAGGAAAAATTTAGCGACAAAATAAGTACGCATCTTAACATCATCAGAAAACAAGCCACTAAGAGTAGATAACTCAATCATGTGTTCAACAGCACTTTCTTTTTCAGTACCACAAAAGGGTGTTTTCTCAACAATAGCTATATGAGATAGATCAAGAGAAAAATCATAATCTTTATCCTTAATGTTTATAGGAGATGTGGCAAATTTAGGATCAGGAGATAGTTTATATCTAACAGCATGTTCCGCAAGCAACTTTTTAATTTTTCTTGCATCAGTAGTAGCATTGCATTTTTCAATAAAATCATCATCAAGCTCTACATAATCTTCATCAAGATCATCACTAGAATATTCAACAGACTCAGGTGAATTAACAGGTGTAGCAACATTTTCATTAGGAGTTTCAGTATTTTCAATTTGCCTAGACCTAGCAATTGTAGCATCTAGAAAAGATCCTAACGAACCATCATTATCAAGCACAGCAGAAGCATCATCACAATTATGAGAGGAATTTTCAGATTCAGCAGAAGTACCAGCATTTGAAGCTTGTGGTGGTGAAACAAGTTTACTTATCACAGATGGTGAATCAAGAGCAGCAGAGGTACTAAGAGTTGTACCTTTTCTTGTAGTGGATGGTAATATGGCGATCTTAGTATCGCGAGGTTTACCCATGATGGAGAATTGCAGCGAACAATATCAATCCAAGTGAACTTCCAAATAAAGCTATGTTCCCCGGCAACGGCGCCAGAAAATAGTCTTGATGACCCACAAGTATAGGGGATCGCAACAGTCTTCGAGGGAAGTATTACCCAATTTATTGATTCGACACAAGGGGAGACAAAGAATACTTGTAAGCCTTAACAACGGAGTTGTCAATTCACCTGGAAACAGACTTGCTCGCAAGAGTTTATCAGTAGTAACAGTTTTATAGTAGTAGGAATAGTGAAATAACAGCGGTGAAATAAAGACAGCAGTAGTGATTATAGTAAACAGCAGGATTAAAATACTGTAGGCACAGGGACGGATTAACGGGCGTTGCATGGATGAGAGAAACTCATATAACAATCAAAGCAGGGGCATTTGCAGATAATAATAAAACGGTATCCAAGTACTAATCAATCAATAGGCATGTGTTCCATATATAGTCGTACGTGCTCGCAATGAGAAACTTGCACAACATCTTTTGTCCTACCAGCCGGTGGCAGCCGGGCCTCTAGGGAAACTACTGGAAATTAAGGTAATCCTTTTAATAGAGTACCGGAGCAAAGCATTAACACTCCGTGAACACATGTGATCCTCACATCACTACCATTCCCTCCGGTTGTCCCGATTTCTGTCACTTCGGGGCCATTGGTTCCGGACAGCAACATGTGTATACAACTTGCAGGTAAGATCATAAACAACGAATATCTTCATGAATCAATAACATGTTCAGATCTGAGATCATGGCACTCGGGCCCTAGTGACAAGCATTAAGTATAACAAGTTGCAACAATATCATAAAAGTGACATCTACGGATACTAGGCACTATGCCCTAACAATCTTATGACTATTACATGACCAATCTCATCCAATCCCTACCATCCCCTTCAGCCTACAGCGGGGGAATTACTCACACATGGATGGGGGAAACATGGCTGGTCGATGGAGAGGCGTTGGCGGTGATGGCGGTGAAGATCTCCTCCAATTCCCTGTCCCGGCGGAGTGCCAGAACGGAGACTTCTGGCTCCCGAGACGGAATTTCGCGATGTGGAGGCTCTCTGGAGGGTTTCTGGCGACTTCAACTTCTCTCCGTGCGTTTTTAGGTCGAGGGCAATAAGTAGTCCGAAGGAGGGTGTCGGGGGCCAGCCGAGGGGGCCACACACTAGGGCCGCGCGGGCCCCTCCTGGGCCGCGCCGGCCTAGTGTGTGGGGCCCTCGTGCCCCCACTGGCTTGCCCTTCGGCTCCGCCAATATTCTGGGAAAATAGGGCCTTCTGTATAAATTCCGAGGTTTTTCCTGAAAGTTGGATTTCTGCACAAAAACGAGACACCAGAGCAATTCTGCTGAAAACAGCGTTAGTCCGTGTTAGTTGTATCCAAAATACACAAATTAGAGGCAAAACAATAGCAAAAGTGTTCGGGAAAGTAGATACGTTTTGGACGTATCAACTCCCCCAAGCTTAGCTTATTGCTTGTCCTCAAGCAATTCAGTTAACAACTGAGCGATAAAAGAACTTTCACGAACACATTTGCTCATATGATGTATATATTCTCATGCTATGGCTAATACTTAAGCAGTTCATAATGAAATACATGCAAATAAGATCATCCAACAGCTATGTCAATCATGGAGAGGTACCAACAATTAATAATAAGCATCATGAATCATGTATATAAGCAGGATTGCAATGTTCATAAGAGAATATGATAAAGTGGTATCTCGCTTGCCCGTATTTGATCGGCAAAACATAAATGCCGAGGCACCTCTGGAGTTCATAGAAAGACTAGAAGTAGTGATTGTCAAAGATAAAAGCATCAAAGTTATACCACAATCAATCATATTTTGAGACAAGCATATTATACTAAGAATGACAGTTGTGCTCTCAAGATAGTGCTCAAAGAAAGAATGGAGACACAACATAAAAGTAAAAGATTGACCCTTCGCAGAGGGAAGCAGGGATTAACATGCGCTAGAGCTTTTCATTTTTAAAACAGGAGTAAAATTATTTTGAGAAGTGCTTGTTGTTGTCAACGAATGGTAATGGGTACACTAACTACCTCATCAACCGGACTCCCAAGAGCGGCTCCCATGAATTATTTGTATGTTTATGTGGCACTCCTTCCAACCTTTCTTACACAAACCATGGCTAACCGAATCCTCGGGTGCCTGCCAACAATCACATACCATGAAGGAGTGCCTTTTTATTTAAGTTTTATTATGATGATGACACTCCCCCAACCTTTGCTTACACAAGCCATGGCTAACCGAATCCTTCGGGTGCCGTCCAACAATCACAAACCATGGAGGAGTGTCTATTTAAGTTAATTAATTTGGGACTGGGAATCCCATTGCCAGCTCTTTTTGCAAAATTATTGGATAAGCGGATGTGCCACTAGTCCATATGAGAGTCCGTCAAAAGTAAATGACAAGGTTGAAAGCTAAACACCACATACTTCCTCATGAGCTATGAAACATTAACACAAATTGAGAAGCATTTTGAAAGTTTTAAAGGTAGCGCATGAGAATTTACTTGGAATGGTTTGAAATGCCATGCATAGGTATTTATGGTGGACACTTTGGAACAACTTGGTTTTCAGGTGTTTGGAAGCACGAGCGGCGTTCCCGCTCAGTACAAGTGAAGGCTAGCAAAGGACTAGGGAGCGACAAATCAAGAGAGCAGTAACTGTCATAATCATGCTTGCGGCAAAATAAATTAACGGAGGCATAAAAGTGATACAAGAACTCTGAAGCAATATAAATCATCGAGGCTTAATTGACTTTTTGTTCAGTCATATGCATGCGTGAGCATGTGCCAAGTCGATATAAATGAATTATTCAGAGGAGGATACCACAATGCCATACTTACTTATGAATAAAACAATGCAAGCGAACATCCATGACATGCTACTCATATTAATAAATTGGAGCTAAACATGAGAGATCATGAACTACTAGACTTTCTCAAATAACATATACCTCACATGAACCAACTAAGCATGCTCACATGGATGAGTATATGTACAAAAATGAAAACAAATAGAGTTCATACCAGCCTCTCACCACAATCCAATTGTTGTAGATCGTCATTATTGCCTTTCACTTGTGTAGCTTGGATAATATGAAATGAAAACCACGCTCCAGCCACCGAAGACCATTGAACTCATGATGAACTTTACAAACCAAATAAGAACAGCAAATATTTTTGGTGTTTTCGAATTGGAAACAAGAACAAAAGAAACAAGCAAACAAAGCAAAATCTTTTTGGGTTTTCTCATAGCAAACCAACGATAGCAAATAAAGTAAACTAAGAGCAAAGAACCAAATAAACAAATGGTGAAGAGAAACAACAGAAATATTTTTGGTCTTTTTGTGTTTTAGGAAAGAAACAAAGCGAAAACAAAAGAATGCAAACTAACAGAAACACAGAAAAGCAGGATGACAGAAATCTGCCAAAACCTGACAGCAGTACAGAAATCGAAATTAACAAAAATCTTCCATTGCTCAGCTCAAAAAGTGTTCAACTAATGAAAGTTAGATAACAACCTGGGGCACATGCTCAAAAATTGGCAACTCAAAATAACGTTCTAGCTGTGCGTACGATTTTTTTTGGTAACAGCCCAGAATCTGTTTTTGGACAGCACTTCCCCAAATCACTACAAGAAAAGTTCTGATAGACAACGTCCCAAAATCGTCAACTAAGGGGCATTTTTCGTCGCCTATGGGCCTAACCCGACGATATGGGTTCCGTTGTCGAAACTGCGTCAGGCAAAGTCCAACGACGATTTTTTCGGTCCGTCGCGCTTGGGCGCCCTTCCGCCACGGAAAATCGGACCGTTGCGGAAGTGTTTCGGGAGCCCGTTGACTGCTGACGTCATGCAAACTGACACGTGGCAGACGCCGTTAACTGCCAGTTAACGGCGTTAACCGGCTGAAACCCCGTGGTAGATGGTAGGCCCACACGAAGCCTGCCACGTCTTAAGCGGGCCGGGCCAGATGACATAGTTTGACCGGTCAACTATATAGCTGGGCTGGTCCATTAGTTACGTGGGCCGGGCCTAACCTCTAAGGTTGACTGGTCAAAACTTAAATGGGCCGGCCCATTTAACATGTGGGGTCCACCTTACAGCGCGGGGCCCAAGAAGCAAGTGGGCGGGACCAAAAACACAGTGGGTCCCACTTTCTGTTAAAAGGCCGGCCCATTTAGTGTGTGGGGTCCACCGTATAGCAAGTGGGCGGCCCAACAAGCTAGTGGGCCGGGCCAAAAACACAGTGGGTCACTTTCCGTTAAAGGGTCGGCCCATTTAGTATGTGGGGTCCTCCATATAGCAAGTGGGCCGACCCAACAAGATAGTGGGCCGGGCCAAAAACATAGGTGGGTCCCACCTTCCTTAAGGGCGGCCCATTTAGTATGTGGGGTCCAACATATAGCAAGTGGGCTGGCCCACCAAGATAGTGGGCCGGGCCAAAACACAGTGGGTCCCACATTCCTGTTAATGGGCCGGCCCATTTGATATGTGGGGTCCACCATATAGCAAGTGGGCTGGCCCGACAAGATAGTGGGCCGGGCCAAAAGCAAAGGTGGGCCCCACTTTCTGTTAAAGGGCCGGCCCAATGAGTATGTGGGGTCCACCATATAGCAAGTGGGCCGGCCCAACAAGTGGGCCGGCCAAAAACACATGTGGGTCCCACTTTCATTTTAAAGGGCCGGCCCATTTAGTATGTGGGGTCCACCACAAAAGCAAATGGGCGGCCCAACTAATTAGTGGGCCGGCCCAGTTGTGGGTGGGGTCCTCCTTAAAGCAAGTGGGCCAGCCCAATTATAGTGTGGGGTCCACCGTAAATCAAATGGGCTGGCCAAATAAGTAAGTGGGCCAGCCCGTTTCGTTGCTGTTTATATGCCGGCATAATATGCGCTTTGGGATTTTGCGGGCAGGCACATATGTGATTTAGCTTAATTGGGCCGTTTAAGGGATGGGAATTCGTGATTTAGATACTGAGAATATTTACGCAGCATTGATTTCTGTCGGATAGCCTCACTTACCACAAGCACCAAAGAAAAAATGCGCGAAAGAACTATAAAAACTAACTAAATATTACATCAGCTGCAAGGCATTGAAAAAAATATTACAGAACCCAGAGAAATTGAATGGTAATTAAACCTAGCAATACAATGAAGCGATCCGGCAATCTTTTAAGTTGTCCATGCAGCACCTATATCTGAAACAAAGACATTACAAGTTAAGACAGCAACAATGGAAAGGCAAAGACACTACAATATTGTTTGGCAAAGAATTTGGAACTCATCATTTCGTCGTTATAACAAGATCATTGTAATGCGCACAATAAGCAAACAAAGAGTGCATGCCGCATACCAACAGCCAATATAACAGAGCATGTTAGAATGAAACAGCAGACTTACTACTGTCGAGTCCCATGCAAACCAACATGTTCAGGGAGTACAAAATTGGCATGAACAACATAGTAGCAGGCTATAAATTTTGTAACAACGACTGAGCAAGATGAAGTTATGATGGCTACATCTACAGAGCAGGGAATGTAAACCAAAAATAGAAGTTACGATGGCAAAAGCTAAAGAGGAGGGAATGTGAACCAACATGTGCCAAGTGCAATTACTTCATTTTGGCCGTGAACTAAATAATACTCCTGAACTTATAGTGAAGGGGATGCAAATCAAGATGTTTCGGGATATAAACTTGTAATGAGCAACACATAGAGGATAGTTAATGCTGGAGCTTAGGATGGACCAGATACAGAATATAGTGGGATCACCTGTGAACTTGTATAAGAGGGAATGCAAACCAATATGTTCAGCTTTCCATATGTGAGCGTCATGCCAAGTCAGAGAAACAAGTCAATAATGCAGCTTTTGAAGAACAATTCACTTATACAATTCAACACCCCCCGTCACGTGTGATGGGAGACAAGTCAACATGTGGAAGGACTCAGAGGTATAGCTCAAGAGGCATATAAGTGGACTCCGAGGGGGCAACAACAATTTTAGGATAAATTGCGAAAGCCAGGACTCGAACTCGAGACCCTGGCTCTGACACCATGTCAAGCTTCATGGACTAGCCAACGCAACCAAAAGTCCGAACTGATGGAAAGGTCTAGGCAATCCACTTATACAGTTAAACATTTCTTACCCTTCGGGTGGTCACAGGGAAGCTCTCTAATAGATCACTTAAGACAAAGGGAATTAACTACAGCACAGGACTTAAACTTAAGATGATATATATTTGTCAAAATTTGAATGTATCTATATGCTTTCACTGTCTAGATACATCTGAATTTGGACAAATCTCAGACACTTTCGGTGGGACAGAGGTAGTATATAACTGTGTATACACTAACTAGTGTCTAGTTTTGGCGAAGTTTAGACTAGTTTCGTGGGATGGATGCAGTATAACTGATATATTGGACACTTGATTTGAACACATGAATGACCAATGTCCTTAGCTTACATAGTCGTATTTATACTGTGAGCATGAACGATGAACAATGCTGCTGTTTGAATATGGTTGCCAGTAACACCCTATTCGTCTCCATTTCTAATATTGCAGAAAACCCGATGCTCCCGTTTGTAATCCCGCCACCGGTGGTGGATGATCAGCAGTACGCGTGGTTCCTCGCTCCATCTGCTGATGGCAAGCGATTGATGATCATCCTTACAGTAAACAAGATTGGGATTGCCAATGCTGAAGTACCTCCTGACATTCCCTATGCTGCTAATGGGCTTCAGCTACGGCAGTATCCTCCTGTTGCCACCTACGTCTTTGAGCTGGATCCCTTATCTACTGCACGTGCAGGGGACTTTCTTTGGAGGCAGGTTAACAGCCTCAGCGACCACTCTCTGTTCCTCGGACTCAATTACCCAATCATTGCCAACCTGAAGAAGCGTGAATCCAAAGCTCCTGATGGCACATTGGTTCCATTCATGAGGAAAAACTGCGTCTACACAGCATACCGGAATATTCGTTATAATCAATACCCTAAAATTTTGCGCTGCAACCTCCAGCCAGATGAAGGTGAGACTGTGGGAGTTATCAGCCTTCCCAAGGATGGTTGGGATAGTGTCCGACAAGCGGCTATGTGGTTTAAGCCTGCTTTAAACATTGCCCGTTCGGTGTTACCTTTAAAAAAACAGTGACACTTTTTTATTATGCTTGAAGTGTTGAGAAGTAGTACACTGTTTTTAGTATGTACTAGTTTGAATCAGTTTATTTGAACACTGCCCTGCTTTTGTATTTCGTGTTGCCTTCATATTATAACCCATGCATGGCTGTTTTAGGATTGACTTTATTTCAGCACTATAATTACAATGTGTGTACGTCCTTTATAATATAGCCACCTCTTGTTGATCATAGTCATGAGAGGACCATTCCTATTTTTTCGCCGCTAAAGGGTAAAGTACATCCACTGGCACGGGGGTGTGTTCGGTTCCACCCCATCCCCAAACCGAACATGCATCAACTACGAGCAAGGAAGTAGATGTGCGACCTAGGTGACTGTGCGGACCCCACATGTGAACCAAAGAAAAAAACATGTCAATACGGAACTGATGTACATACGACAACTCCTATATGATATGCGTATGTACGATTGAGCATCTGGAGGTGTGCTGCCACCTGCTTCCTCACACGAAGGGTTGGATCTTGTGTTTCGTACACGGATCGGACTGAAATTGTCGTGTGCATAGCAAGGTTCATGTCAATAAGGCTGAGTTTGGCATCTAAGTCTAGGCAACAAATACTTTTGGGTTCCAACGGCCATCTACAAGGTATTTGCTATAGGCCTACTTGCTCCGGCTGTCGAAGCCCAATAACTACAAATGGGCCTTTCTGCTCATGCAATGTTGGCCCTTTTCTAAAGAACCACAGATCCTATGATTGGCAAAAAACAAAAACACGGAGATTCTACATAAAAGTTGTTTGTATTTATTTTGAATTATTGGGTTGCAATTTTTGAAACTGCTCATGGCCAATATGAAAATCCTTGATCGCTCCATACCCACATAGATCACGGTATTTTCAAAAATTCATAAAGTGGATTTGAAATTTAAAACATATCCTAATAATTCCATGATTTATTCTATTAACTTGCAAGATCTTGGAGCGAAAGAGCTTGTATTAGTCTGCGAAAATAATACTGATAAACCTGTCGTTAACAAGAAATGAAGGTTTATCGTTCAGAGAGGATGCCATGTCGGACCCATGAGACAGTAGCGTCCTCAACGTTTCAAAGAAAAAGGCAAGTAGCCCGAAAATAGGGGTAAAAAATAAATCCTACAAAGGAAACATTTATAGTTCATAGAGGCTGACATGTGGGACCGATCTGCCAGCTGCATCCTCATCATTTCGAAGTCGGCAGGGATCAGAAGAAAAAGGCAAATAGCCAGAAATTAGGGGTAAAAATAAATCCAAAAAGGAAACTTTTATTCTTAATAGAGGATGACTTGTGGGACCGACCTGCCAGCAGCGTCCTCATCGTTTCAAAGGCCGCAGGGGATCAAAAGAAAAAGGCAAATAGCCAGAAATTAGGGGTAAAAAATAAATCCAACAAAGGAAAGGTTTATTGTTCATAGATGCTGACATGTGGGACCCATGAGCCAGCGGCGACCTCAATTTCAAAGGCGGCATATGATCGAAAAGAAAAAGGCAAGTTAGCAAAAATCAGTGGGTAAAAAAATCTAAGAAATGAAACTTTATTGTACAGTCCCAGTGTGTAAAAAAAAGGCAAATAGCCAGAAATTAGGGGTAAAAAATAAATCCAACAAAGGAAAGGTTTGTTGTCCATAGAGGCTGACATGTGGGACCCATGAGCCAGCGGCGACCTCAATTTCAAAGGCGGCATATGATCGAAAAGAAAAAGGCAAGTTAGCAAAAATCAGGGGGTAAAAAAATCTAAGAAAAGAAACTTTATTGTACATAGAGGATGACATGCGGGTCCCATGAGCCAGCACCTTACTCAACGTTTCAGAGGCGGCATGAGATCAAAAGAAAAAGGAAACTGACCAAATATCAGGAGCAAAAAATAATCCAAGAAAAGTAACTTTTATTGTACATAGAGGATGACATATGGGTCCCACTTATACAAGCTCTTTCGCTCCAAGATCTTGCAAGTTGATTGTACATAGAGGATGACATGCGGGCCCCATGTGTCAGCAGCTTAATCAATGTTTCCAAGGCGGCAAGGGATCAAAAGAAAAAAGGAAATAGCCAAAAATAAGAGGGTAAAAAAAATCCAAGAAAAGAAACTTTTATAGTATAGAGGATGACATGTGGGTCCCATGAGCCAGCAGCTTCCTCAACGTTTCAGAGGCTGCATGAGATCGAAAGAAAAAGGCAAGTGACCAAAAATAAGAGGGAAAAAAAATCCAAGAAAAGAGACTTGATTGTACATAGAGGATGACATGCGGGTCCCATCAGTCAGCAGCTTACTCAACGTTTCCAGGCGGCAGGGGATCAAAAGAAAATGGAAATAGCTAAAGATCAGAGGGTAAAAAATCCAAGAAAAGAAACTTTTATAGTACATAGAGGATGACATGCGGGTCCCATGAGCCAGCAGGTTCCGCAACATTTTCAAAGGCGGCATGAGATCGAAAGAAAAAGGCAAGTGACCAAAAATCAGAGGGTGAAAAATAATCGAAGAAAAGAAACTTTTATTGTACATAGAGGATGACATGTCCCATTTTGCAGCAGAGGTCCCAACGTTTCAAATGCGGCTTGAGATCAAAAGAAAAAGAAAGTAGCAGAAATTAGGGGATAAAAAAACTCAAAGAAAAGAAAGTTGATTGTACATAGAGGATGACATGCGGGACCCACGAGTTAGCAGCTACTACGTTTCAAAGCGGCAGGGGATCAAAAGAAAAAGGAAATAGCCAAAAATCAGAGAGTGAAAAAAAACCCTAGAAAATAAACTTTTGTAGTACATAGAGGATGACATGCGGGTCCCATGAGCCAGCAGGTTCCTCAACGTTTCAAACGTGGCATGGGATCGAAAGAAAAAGGCAAGTGACCAAATATCGGGAGCCAAAAATAATCCAAGAAAAGAAACTTGATTGTACATAGAGGATGACGTGCGGGTCCCATTTTGCAGCGCGGTCCCAACGTTTCAATTGCGGCTTGAGATCAAAAGAAAAAGAAAGTAGCCAGAAATTAGGGGGTAAAAAAACTCCAAGAAAGGAAAGCTTTATCGTTCATACAGGCTGACATGTGGGACCTATGAGCCAGCAGCTTACTCAACGTTTCAAAGGCGGCAGGGGATCAAAAGAAAAAGGAAATAGCCAAAAATCAGAGGGTGAAAAAAATCCAAGAAATCAAACTTTTATTGTACATAGAGGATGACATGCGGGTCCCATGAGCCAGCAGGTTCCTCAACGTTTCAAACGTGGCATGAGATCGAAAGAAAAAGGAAAGTGACCAAATATCAGAGCCAAAAATAATCCAAGAAAGGAAACTTTATTGTACATAGAGGATGACATACGGGTCCCATTTGCAGCGCGGTCTCAACGTTTCCAAGGTGGCACAGGACCAAAAGAAAAATGAAGTAGCCAGAAATCAGGGGGTGAAAAAAATCCAAGAAAAGAAAGATTTCAATTGGGCTGCATGTGGGGCCTTCGAACTATCCTTCTGGGCCTTTTGATTCGTACAATTTCAGCCCACTCCAGAACATGGAAGTTCGGATTTTTCTCAAAAAAACAGGAATGTCCTATGCTTCGCAAAAACAAAAAACAAGGAGATTCAAGATATAAGTTGTAAAAATAAAGATTTAATTTATCCGTTTGCAATAGCTCAGAGCGAAATACACTGTTTATTGTCTGCAAAATAATCAAGATATCACATGTTTCTTGTACGGGGAGGCTGACATCGGGGACCCATGAGCCAGCAGCGTCGTTAACGTTTCAAAGGCAGTGGGTCGAAAATAAAAAAATAAAAAGTCAGTTGGTAAAAAAATCCAAGAAAAGAAAACATTTATCGTTCTGAGAGGATGACATGCGGGACCGATGAGGCAGCAGCATCCTCAACGTTTCCAAGGCGGCAGGGGATCAAAGAAAAAAAAGAAATAGCCAGAAATTACTTAGGGGTCAAAAATAAATACACCAAAGGAAACTTTTATTGTTCATAGAGGATGACATGTGGGACCGACCTGCCAACAGCGTCCTCATCGTTTCAAAGGGGGCAGGGGATCAAAAGAAAAAGGCAAATAGCCAGAAATTAGGGGTCAAAAATAACTCCAATAAAGGAAACTTTTATTGTTCGTAGAGGATGACATGCGGGACCCATGAGCCAGCAGCTTACTCAACGTTTCAAATGCGGCATGAGATCGAAAGAAAAAGGCAAGTGACCAAATATCAGGAGCCAAAAATAATCCAAGATTTATTGTACATAGAGGATGACATGTGGGTCCCATTTTGCAGCAGCGGTCTCAATGTTTGTAATGCGGCTTGAGATCAAAAGAAAAAGAAAGTAGCTAGTAATTAGGGGTGAAAAAAAATCCAAGAAAAGAAAGTTGATGGACATAGAGGATGACATGCGGGTCCCTTGAACCAAGCAGCTACTCAACGTTTCAAAGGGGGCAGGATCAAAAGAAAAAGGCAAGCCAAAAATCAGAGGGTGAAAAAAAATCCAACAAAGGAAACTTTATAGCACATAGAGGATGACATGCGGGTCCCATGAGCCAGCAGGTTCCTCAACGTTTCAAACGTGGCATGAGATCGAAAGAAAAAGGCAAGTGCCCAAATATGAGGTGCCAAAAAAACTCCAAGAAAAGAAAGTTGATTGCTCATAGAGGATGACATGCGGGTCCCATGAGCCAGCAGGTTCCTCAACGTTTCAAACGTGGCATGAGATCGAAAGAAAAAGGCAAGTGACCAATTATGAGGAGCCAAAAATAATTCAAGAAAAGAAAGTTTTATAGTACATAGAGGATGACATGCGGGTCCCATTTAGCAGCAGCGGTATCACCGTTTGAGAGGCGGCGGATCAAAAGAAAAAAGAAATTGCCAAAAATCGAGGGTGAAAAACCAGAAAATGAACTTTTATAGTACATAGAGGATGACATGCGGGTCCCAGCAGCAGCGGTATCACCGTTTGAGAGGCGGGATCGAAAGAAAAAGTCAAGTGACCAAATATGAGGTGCCAAAAATAATCCAAAAAAAGAAAGTTTTATAGTACATAGAGGATGACATGCGGGTCCCATTTAGCAACAGCGGTATCACTGTTTGAGAGGCAGCAGGGGATCGAAAGAAAAAGTCAAGTGACCAAATATGAGGTGCCAAAAAATCCAAGAAAAGAAAGTTTTATAGTACATAGAATATGACATGCGGGTCCCATTTAGCAGCAGCGGTATCACCGTTTGAGAGGCAGCAGGTGATCGAAAGAAAAAGTCAAGTGACCAAATATGAGGTGCCAAAAAAATCCAAGAAAAGAAAGTTTTATAGTACATAGAGGATGACATGCGGGTCCCATTTAGCAGCAGAGGTATCACCGTTTGAGAGGCGGCAGGGGATCGAAAGAAAAAGGTAAGTGACCAAATATGAGGTGCCAAAAATAATTCAAGAAAAGAAAGTTTTATAGTACATAGAGGATGACATGCGGGTCCCATTAGCAGCAGCGGTATCACCGTTTGAGAGGCGGCAGGGGATCGAAAGAAAAGGCAAGTGACCAAATTTGAGGTGCCAAAAAAACTCCAAGAAAAGAAAGTTGATTGCACATAGAGGATGACATGCGGGTCCCATTTAGCAGCAGCGGTCTCAACGTTTCCAAGGCGGCAAGGGATCAAAAGAAAAAGGAAGTAGCCAGAAATCGGGGGTCAAAAAATCCAAGAATAGAAAGAATTTTGGTTCATAGAGGATGACATGTGGGACCATGATCCTGCATCGTAAACGGCTCGATCGGAGAACGTTGAACGAGATGGCGCGATCTAGAAAAAAACAATGCCAGAGAGGCTGCCATCTGGGCCCTACATCCCTCGGCGGTGCGGATTTGCGTTGACTCGGCCGGCGAACCCGAGATTTCAAGATGCACCACGTCCCGGGCCACCATACGCGACGTTTTGGCCGCTTTCGTCGGGCTAGGTGGCCTCAAAAACGAGAAAAAAGTTTTGACATGCACCACGGAGGGACCAAAATCGTCGGCCATGGTACACCAGCAACCACGGCGCGACTTCAACTTCGTCGGCCATGGCAACTTTTCTTGTAGTGAATATCATCTCCTTCTCATTAGAAAACCACTCTAAGAAACTAAACATGTATGTACAAGTATCCAGAAACCATAATATGCAAAGAATGAGTGATGCCGGTATACCTCCCCCCAAGCTTAGGCTTTTGGCCTAAATGGAGTTCATTCCCAACGAGGGTCGGAGTTCCACGCCGGTGGATCATACATGGAGTGATAATAGGGCCCCTGCGCAGAAGAATGTCGTGGAGGTTCCACATGACCATAATGTTGATATGAGGAGCTCGCTGCATCGGATGAAGAGTCGGGGTGCTCCTCGGCCTCCTCCATGCCTTCCCTTGCACGATGGCTTTCCCTTTCTATGTATGCGTTTAGCTCATTTTCTGTGATCGACCACCCTTTCCTGGCATCAAGGTTAAGCAGAGCAGGTGCAGGCAATCGTACTAATTTTTCAATTTTCTTAGTTATTCTCCAATTTTTCTTATACAAAGTTATCCTATAATACAGGTTGTTCAAATTAGATGCATCTGAAATAAACTCATGTTTAATCATGGAAACAACATCAAGCTTCTCTATAGAAAGCGGAATATCTAAATGGTGAGGTCCTACACCATGCATAGCTAATAAGCGAGAGGCGATAAGACCTCCACAAATTACTCCTTTCTCACGGTTAGTAGCAAGTCTACAAGCTATTAAAGCACCCAAATTATAGGTCCTATCCTGTTGCAAAGCGGCGGCTAAGAAAGCCATATCTTGAACAGACAACTTACTCGCATTCCTTCTAGCAAGAACACACTTTGTAACGAAGTAAGCGAAGTAGCGGATAGCTGGTTGTTGAATGCTGCTAATCTTACCACCATCATCGGAGAAGCTCCTCCCATTACAAATCATTGTATAAAGATTCGAGAGCTCCCGCGGCGTTCCCCTGACCTTCTCGCAGGATCCCCACCGCGGCACTCTAATTGCTGTACAAAAATCACTGAAAGGCAAGTTGATAGTTTTGTTATAAATCTTGTACCGGACCATGGGGTTAGTTTGAGACCGATGAAATTCGAAATCCTGCACAACCGACACCGTTAGTTTAGCATATTGGTGACCTTCGAGAAAGTGTTCGGGAAAGTAGATACGTTTTGGACGTATCACTACGCTGACAAAAGACGCCGGGAGATGACCTTCGAGATCGGAGACTTTGTGTACCTCAAAGTGTCCCCTCTTAAAGGCATGTAAAGATTCCAGCTTAGAGGAAAGCTTGCACCCCGCTATGTTGGACCATTCAAAGTCCTAAGTCACCGAGGAGAAGTGTATTATCAACTGGAATTACCAGAAGAAATGTCAGCGGTTCACAATGTGTTTCACATCTCCCTACTTCGCAAATGCTTGGAAGTGCCGGAGAAGACCGAGGTTTTCAATAACATCGATCACAGATCTGTGGACATCAACTCAGACTTGACCTATCGTGAAGTTCCTATTCGCATATTGGAAGAAGCTTTCAGAACCACCTGCACCAGGAGTATCAAGTTTCTGAAGATCCAATGGAGTAATCACACCGAAGAAGAAGCCACTTGGGAGAGAGAAGACTTCATGAAGACTGAGTACCCAAATCTCTTTAGTACCTAGTTTTCTTTAAGATCTCGGGACGAGATCTTTTGTAAGGGGGAAGGGTTTGTAACATCCCAAGTTTTCAACAATAAATGAATAAAGGGAAGAGAAAGTCAAATACTCAAAATTTGCAACAAACAAAAACTTTTATTATGCATATAGTGCCACATATAGTTTTATGTATAGTGTGTATATCTTTGTGTGCAATTGCCATGATGAGTGTATTTGTGTTGATCAATTGTTCTTAAACCCTAAACCATGATCATATCATCTCAATTTGAGAGAAATTCAAGAAATGCAAAAATAGCCAAAAACCCTCACATACACCTTAGGCCAATATTTCAAATCATCAACCAAGGCCACCATTACTTGATCTATTGCTTGTAAAACCATTGTATATCAAAAACAAACACAAATGCATCAAAGAAACCAGAATCAAATCAAAGAAATTTGCAAAACCAACATACATGTGATAATGGTCAAATGCCCATTTATAAAATGTTGCTCTCTTTACACCCCTGGTTTGGAAAATTCCTAAACTAAACAACTCTAATTCTTTCCACCTCATCCAAGATCATGTCAAGAGGAGCAACTTTGTGGTTGACCACCAAGGTTGACTCTGACTAGGTTGACTTGGGTAAATAAAACAAAATGCTATATGAGAGTAAAGTGAAGATGATCACATTTTGGAAACTTTGCAAATCAGCACTAAAATGAATACCACCACCATCATTAGATCACATTATTTATATGATTGAGCTCCACCAAAAAGAAGTCAAAATTTCAAACATTTTTCTCTTGCGGCCATTCTGTCGAACAGTTGGCAGGCATCAATTCAGTTTGATCAAATGTGGTATTGTCCAACAGATTTTAGCCTAAACCACTTGTGAATCTTGTTGATCATTGCTTCTCTAGTACCCCTGCATCATTGCCAGTCCTTACCCGTGCTGTTTGAAGAGTGGAGAAAACCTAAACTACACCATGTCATGCCCATGCCGGCCACCTTGCTCTCTCTCTCTAGCTCGCCCCTCTCTCTCTCACCATGTCTTGGAGCACGCCCTGTACCTGTTGATCATAACGCAGCACGGCCCGAGCTCACGCGACCACGACATTGGCCAAACCAGGCGCTCCCATGCACGCCCAGTACCATGCCGTGGCATGCCAGCCACGCGGTGAGCACGCACTGGCCGCGCCAGAGCATGGCGACACCCCGTCGACTCCGTCCTCGCCTGCATACCTACTCCTGCATCAAGCACCCTCTCTACCTCCTCTAGCTGCTAGACACACTCGAGCACCGCCAGCAGCCTTGTCGCCGTCGTCCTCGTCGGAGAAGCGCCGCGGGTACCGTGGCATGATGAGCACGCGCTCGAGCAATCCCATCGTCCCCTGGCCGCGCCAGCTACACCTAGAGCATCGCCATACCGTCGCCACTCGAATGCCGTCCTCGCCGTGCCCCTTCAAGCCTCAGAACGGCCGCGCCATCGACGACCTCCCTCGGCACCCGCAGCACCCTCTCCCCTCTATAAATAGAGCTCTCCCGCGCCCAAATCCTTCACACCATCACGATCACCTCTCTTCACTGCTTCGCCTCGACCAAACCAACCACCAAATCATCGCCGGAGCCGCCGCAATTTGGAGCTTGAAGCCGCCGGATCCCGCAGATCATCGCCGTCGATTCACGCCTCCCCAAGCCTCGCCACTGCTACCAGGAGCTTCCTTACCGTCGACAACATCGCCGCACACCCAGCAGAGACCCGCGGGAACGCCGGTAAGCCCTCCGACCCCCTAGGCTCGCCGCCGGAGCCACGGCCTCTCGTCGGAGACGACGACGCCTGTGAGCCGTCGATCTCCCTCCTAATCCAACGTTCCTCATCACGCGTACCGTTTCGCTGAGAAACAGGCACTGACAGGTGGAGCCACCATGTCAGGCGGCCCGTGCGTGAGCGACACGCTGCTGGGCCGGCCCACCTCATTTTCGCCTGTGTAGCCCACTTAGTCTTCCCGCCAAGCCCATCAATTCAAATTCCATTTTTCTGTTTAATTCAAATACACTTGCAGATGCTTTTTCAAATTTAAATACAACAAAATCCACTGAACCAAATTTAGCAAATTTTATATATTTGGAAAGCCTGTAAAAATATCTACACAACCCCACTGGTCTCACTTGCAAATTATTTGTAGAATTTAAATAGCAAAAATAACAAGGCAGAGCCTTTTCCAACTTCAAATAAATATTAAAAATTATCTATAAATGATTTTGAGTTGATTCCAACTCTCATAAACCACATTTGATATACTCTAATTGTTTCTGCAAAAATATAACATAGTTGTTTTGTATGATCATGGACTAGAGCAATATAATGGCTATGTGGCCATTTCTAGTGCATTTAAATCACCCCAAATTAATTAGTTAAATAGTATGAGAGCTACTCTCTCATTTAAATTGTGATCCTAAGTAAATTCAAAGAGAGGTAATGACCTTGGTCTAATAAGCCTCATGCTTTGTTACTTAGAGATATTAAATCATTATCATGCTAGTATTAAAATGCAAGAGGTATAGCCCTCTTTTAAATCACACTCTCAAATAATAGATATGAAGTGTTGACCTTGGTCAATATATACTCATACCTTATTATTATTTGAAGAGATTAAATCTTAATAAGATTCAATGAGAGGAAATTATTTCTCCAAAGAAATAAATAGAAATGATAATCAACATTTATAATGAGAGGAAATTATTTTTCTTTAACATAAAATTAAGTCAATCACCATGTTGATAAAGATGTGATGCTAGCTTAGGCTTGTGTAAATCCTTGGTGTGTTTAGCTTAGCACTTAAGTTTGTGTGGTGATTGTTATACCTTGTATTCGTATATAGACGCTAGTCTCGAGGAATACCCGGAGGAGGAAGGCTACTCTCAGGAGGAGGAAAACTTTGATTACTATCCCAACCAAGGCAAGCTAATACTCTTGCAAGCCACCCTAATGCACAGCTCTTCATGAGCAAGGCACCATTACATATTACTTTCTACTTAAGGATCCTATCCCATGTTTTACCTTACTATTATTTTGCTTATTGTATATCAAAGTTTACTTTTTGATTCATGATTCACTTGGTCTAGAATAGAACAAGAGTACCAAAGTTAGCCTAAGCAAATAAAGCTAGATAGCACCCTTCATGACTAGTTGCTATTGCTAAATAAATAAAATTGACTACTCTAGATGGGAACAAGGTGAAATGAAATGACTTTGAAAGATTTTGAAGATGAATGAGACTTGAATAACTTGGTGAAGTTTGTGAAAACTGATGATTGGGTTCGGATGCGATACCCTTCCAATTATACAAGTACCCCCACAATACCTGATTATGGGTAGGGCTTAACTAGAAACTTATGTAGTTTAGTATGGGTTCCCTCTAAACAAGCATCATAGGGGTTATGCCGAGGCTGCCTCCGTTGAAAGTGAAATGATGTGAATATGAGGTGAATGTACGACCCAAGCCCTGTGCAGTTCCGGGTTGACGGTTTGTTTTCACCGGGAGGCCAAGCTCATGGGGAGAGGTGCCTATACTAGGTTATTTAAGTGAAAGGTTATGGTTGATGATCCGCGTACTGAGTTACGATGATTCGGGGTTATCCTGACGGATGTAATCAAAAGTTGTGGCACAAGAGTACAACCTCTGCAGAGTGTTAAACCTATTCGAATAGCCGTGTCCACGGTTACGGACGATTGGAAAGGCCATACTGTTCCGTTGTCAGAACTTGTCTTAAAAAGGAATGGTGAATTTGAATGGTGACTTGAATTTTGAAAACACAACTGATGTTGTGGGAATGACACTAATGTTCCCACTTGAGTTAGTCTAGCGATTCAAGCATCTTTACTAAATGTTTATGAACTAAACTTGGATTTATGCAAATAAACCTAGAGCTTAGCAATCCCTAAAATTGTTAATTACTTACATTAGTATTAGTTTGCGAGTACTTAAAGTACTCATGGCTGTGTCCCTAGCTATTCCAATGCCAGACTATGAAGAGGAGCAACACTATGAGGATGACGGTCAGCAGGACGTCTACCAGAACTAGGATGCTTCTAACGTCAAGCGTTGGCCTGTGGATAGATAGTTCCACCTACTACGACGCTTCCGCTACTTATTTGTGTTCGTTGATCATTTAGATCAACTATTTTTGTAATATTGGATCATGTGATCTATGGATGTAAGACATTTATGTGTTGTAATAAATGATGAGATAATAGGCATCTGGACTTAAAAATCCGGGTGTTGACAAGTTGGTATCAGAGCCATTGTTTGACCTTAGAAGCCCCTAGTTTAGAATGGACGTTTGAAACACTTAGATTCAAAACTAATGAAAGAAATAGTTATGAAAACCTACTCACACTCTTACCTTTGAGATCTTTTGCAAAATAATAAGTTCATGTTCTTTCGTACAAGTAAATTAAAATTTTGAACACTTGCACCTCTCTAACTTACTCATCCATGTCCTCTACAGATGGAGCAATTCACCCAGACGGAGTTTTACCAGCTAGGCAATGGTGGAGGCCTAGTGTTCGAGCAGGACCTGACGGAGCTATCCATGTTCCTCGGGCGCCCTTTCCCGGAGTTCTTCGGGGGTCAGGTCACCGACCAGCCCGGAGGACAGATGCAGTGGGTCATTGATGTCTACGGGTGCTTCTATTCTTGTAGACAGTGTTGGGCCTCCAAGAGCAGAGGTTTGTAGAACAGCAGCAAGTTTCCCTTAAGTGGATTACCCAAGGTTTATCGAACTCAGGGAGCAAGAGGTCAAAGATATCCCTCTCATGCAACCCTGCAACCACAAAGCAAGAAGTCTCTTGTGTCCCCAACACACCTATTAGGTGCACTAGTTCGGCGAAGAGATAGTGAAATACAAGTGGTATGAATGAATATGAGCAGTAATACGGCGCCGAAAAATAGTCGGGCGTGCGATTGATGGTAGTAATATTGAAGTAAACATGCAGTAGTAACGCAGCAGTAGTAACGCAGTAAAACAGTAAACAAGCAGCGATAGCAGTATTTAGGAACAAGGCCTAGGGATTAGACTTTCACTAGTGGACACTCTCAACATTGATCACATAATAGAATAGATAAATGCATACTCTACACTCTCTTGTTGGATGATGAACACATTGCGTAGGATTACACGAACCCTCAATGCCGGAGTTAACAAGCTCCACAATTAGATGTTCATATTTAAATAACCTTAGAGTGTAAGAAAGATCGATACGACTAAACCAAGTACTAGCATAGCATGCACACTGTCACCTTCATGCTTATGTAGGAGGAATAATACACATCAATACTATCATAGCAATAGTTAACTTTGCAATCTACAAGAGATCATGATCATAGCCTACGCCAAGTACTCACACGGTGCACACACTGTCACCTTTACACACGTGGAGGAGGAATAGAGTACTTTAATAACATCACTAGAGTAGCACATAGATGAATAGTGATACAAAACTCATATGAATCTCAAGCATGTAAGGCAGCTCATGAGATCATTGTATTGAAGTACATAGGAGAGAGATTAACCACCTAGCTACCGGTACAGCCCCGAGCCTCGATGGAGAACTACTCCCTCTTCATGGGAGCAGCAGCGTTGATGAAGATGGCGGTGGAGATGGCAGCGGTGTCGATGGAGAAGCCTTCCGGGGGCACTTCCCCGTCCGGCAGGGTGCCGAACAGAGACTCTTGTCCCCCAGATCTTGGCTTCGCGATGGCGGCGGCTGGAAGGTTTCGCGTACCGTGGCTTCCTCTCCGTAAGGGTTTTCGATGCAGGGGCTTTATATAGGCGAAAGGGCAGCCTCGGAGGGGGCCTGGGGCCACCACACCATAGGCTGGCGCGGCCAAGGCCCAGGCCGCGCCACCCTATCATCTGGGGCCCACAGGGCCCCTCGCGGCTCTCGGGTGTTCTGGATGCTTCCGGGCAAAATAGGAACCTGGGCGATGATTTCGTCCAATTCCGAGAATATTTCGTTACTAGGATTTCTGAAACCAAAAACAGCAGAAAAGAACGGCACTTCGGCATCTTGTTAATAGGTTAGTTCCAGAAAATGCGTAAATACGACATATAATGTGTATAAAACATCTAGATATCATCAATAATGTAGCATGGAACATAAGAAACTATCGATACGTCGGAGACGTATCAGCATCCCCAAGCTTAGTTCTGCTCGTCCCGAGCAGGTAAAACGATAACAAAGATAATTTCTGAAGTGACATGCCATCATAATCTTGATCATACTATTTGTAAACATATGTAATGAATGCAGCGATCAAAACAATGGTAATGACATGAGTAAACAAGTGAATCATAAAGCAAAGACTTTTCATGAATAGCACTTTCAAGACAGGCATCAATAAGTCTTGCATAAAAGTTAACTCATAGAGCAATAATTCAAAGTAGAGGTATTGAAGCAACACAATGGAAGATTAAGTTTCAGCGGTTGCTTTCAACTTGTAACATGTATATCTCATGGATAATTGTCAACATAGAGCAATATAACAAATGCAATATGCAAGTATGTAGGAATCAATGCACAGTTCACACAAGTGTTTGCTTCTTAAGGTGGAGAGAGATAGGTAAACTGACTCAACAATAAAAGTAAAAGAATGGTCCTTCAAAGAGGAAAGCATCGATTGCTATATTTGTGCTAGAGCTTTGATTTTGAAAACATCAAGAGAGCATAAAAGTAAAGTTTTGAGAGGTGTTTGTTGTTGTCAACGAATGGTAGCGGGTACTCTAACCCCCTTGCCAGACAAACCTTCAAAGAGCGGCTCCCATTTTATTTAATTTTTGGGTGGCACTCCTTCCAACCTTTCTTTCACAAACCATGGCTAACCGAATCCTCGGGTGCCTGCCAACAATCTCATACCATGAAGGAGTGCCTTTTTATTTTAGTTTTATTATGATGACACTCCTCCCCACCTTTGCTTTCTCAAGCCATGGCTAACCGAATCCTTCGGGTGCCGTCCAAAAATCACATACCATGGAGGAGTGTCTATTTTTGTTAATTAATTTGGGACTGGGAATCCCATTGCCAGCTCTTTTTGCAAAATTATTGGATAAGCGGATGAAGCCACTAGTCCATTGGTGAAAGTTGCCCAACAAGATTGAAAGATAAACACCACATACTTCCTCATGAGCTATAAAACATTGACACAAATCAGAGGTGATAAATTTTGAATGGTTTAAAGGTAGCACTCAAGCAATTTACTTTGGAATGGCGGAGAAATACCATGTAGTAGGTAGGTATGGTGGACACAAATGGCATAGTAGTTGGCTCAAGGATTTTGGATGCATGAGAAGTATTCCCTCTCGATACAAGGCTTAGGCTAGCAAGGTTATTTGAAGCAAACTCAAGTATGAAATGGTGCAGCAAGACTCACATATAAACATATTGTAAGCATTATAAGACTTTACACCGTCTTCCTTGTTGTTCAAACTCAATACTAGAAATTATCTAGACCTTAGAGAGACCAATTATGCAAACCAAATTTTAGCAAGCTCTATGTATTTCTTCATTAATAGGTGCAAAGTATATGATGCAAGAGCTTAAACATGAGCACAATAATTGCCAAGTATCACATTATCCAAGACATTTTACCAATTACTACATGTAGCATTTTCCAATTCTAACCATATAACAATTTAACGAAGAGGAAACTTCGCCATGAATATTATGAGCTAAGAACACATGTGTTCATACGAACCAGCGGAGCGTGTCTCTCTCCCACACAAGGATGAACTTATTCAGAGAATGAAAATAACAAAACAAAAATAAAAGCACACACAGACGCTCCAAGTAAAGTACATAAGATGTGACCGAATAAAAATATAGTTTCAAGAGAAGGAACCTGATACTTTGTCGATGAAGAAGGGGATGCCTTGGGCATCCCCAAGCTTAGACGCTTGAGTATTCTTAAAATATGCAGGGGTGAACCACGGGGGAATCCCCAAGCTTAGAGCTTTCACTCCTCTTGATCATAGTATATCATACTCCTCTCTTGACCCTTGAAAACTTCCTTCACACCAAACTTCAAGCAAACTCATTAGAGGGTTAGTGCATAATCAAAAATTCACATGTTCAGAGGTGACACAATCATTCTTAACACTTCTGGACATTGCACAAAGCTTCTGAAAGTTAATGGAACAAAGAAACTCATTCAACTTAACAAAAGCGGCAATGCGAAATAAAAGGTAGAATCTGTCAAAACAAATCCGTAAAGACGAATTTAAAGTGGCACTGACTTGCTCAAATTGAAAAACTCAAAACTAATGAAAGTTGCGTACATATCTGTGGATCACGCTCGTAAATTGGAAGATTTTTTCGAATTTTCTACGAGGCTCTGTGCCCAGATTCGTGACATAAAGAATGCTGTTTCACGCAGCGATCCCAAATATAAAATCAACTTTGACATATAAACTTTACTTGGCACAAAAACATGATAAGGAGAGGTTGCTACAGTAGTAAACAACTTCCAAGACACAAATATAAAACAAAGTACTGTAGTAAAAACACATGGGTTATCTCCCAAGAAGTTCTTTCTTTATGGCCATTAAGATGGGCTCAGCAGTTTTAATGATGCACTCGCAAGAAATAGAAGTTGAAGCAAAAGAGAGCATCAAGAGGCAAATTCAAAACACATTTAAGTCTAACATGCTTCCTATGCATAGGAATCTTGTAAATAAACAAGTTCATGAAGAGCAAAGTAACAAGCATAGGAAGATAAAACAAGTGTAGCTTCAAAAATTTCAGCACATAGAGAGGCATTTTAGTAACATGAAAATTTCTACAACCATATTTTCCTCTCTCATAATAACTTTCAGTAGCATCATGAGCAAACTCAACAATATAACTATCACTTAAAGCATTCTTATTATGAGTCTCATGCATAAAATAATTACTACTCCCAACATAGGCATAGTCATTCTTATTAATTGTAGTGGGAGCAAATTCAACAAAGTAGCTATCAAATATAGGAGGTATATTGTAATCATAATCAAATTTATCCTCCATAACAGGTGGTAACAAAAGACTACTATCATTATAATCATCATAAATAGGAGGCAAAGTATCATCAAAGTAAATTTTCTCCTCAATGCTTGGGGGACTAAAAATATCATGCTCATCAAGGCCAGCTTCCCCAAGCTTAGAATTTTCCATAGCATTAACAACAATAGTGTTCAAAGCATTCATATTAATATGTTCCATGGGTTTTTTAATTTTCGCATCAAACCATCCATGTCTTAAATCAGGAAATAGAATAAGAAGGTCATTGTTGTCCATTATGCCTAACTAGTGTAAACAAGAAACCAAATGTCGCAATTGCGAGTCTAAAGGAAATAGCTTCGAGTACACACACAATGGCGCCAGAAACTTACCTGGAACCGGAGTATGAGTGCCTTTTACCTTTCCTCCCGGCAACGGCGCCAGAAAAGTGCTTGGCGCGTAGTTGACGAGGGAGGAAAAGTGCTTAGTTGCCGGGCTTGCCAATGTGTGAGTGCCGTTTACCTTTCCTCCCCGGCAACGGCGCCAGAAAAGTACTTGATGTCTACGGGTGCTTCTATTCTTGTAGACAGTGTTGGGCCTCCAAGAGCAGAGGTTTGTAGAACAGCAGCAAGTTTCCCTTAAGTGGATTACCCAAGGTTTATCGAACTCAGGGAGGAAGAGGTCAAAGATATCCCTCTCATGCAACCCTGCAACCACAAAGCAAGAAGTCTCTTGTGTCCCCAACACACCTATTAGGTGCACTAGTTCGGCGAAGAGATAGTGAAATACAAGTGGTATGAATGAATATGAGCAGTAATACGGCGCCAGAAAATAGCTCGCTGGCGTGCAGTTGATGGTAGTAATATTGCAGGAAGTAAACATGCAATAGTAACGCAGCAGTAGTAACGCAGTAAAACAGTGAACAAGCAATAGCAGTATTTAGGAACAAGGCCTAGGGATTAGACTTTCACTAGTGGACACTCTCAACATTGATCACATAGCAGAATAGATAAATGCATACTCTACACTCTTTTGTTGGATGATGAACACATTGCGTAGGATTACGAACCCTCAATGCCGGAGTTAACAAGCTCCACAATTAGATGTTCATATTTAAATAACCTTAGAGTGTAAGAAAGATCGATACGACTAAACCAAGTACTAGCATAGCATGCACACTGTCACCTTCATGCTTATGTAGGAGGAATAATACACATCAATACTATCATAGCAATAGTTAACTTCGCAATCTACAAGAGATCATGATCATAGCCTACGCCAAGTACTCACACGGTGCACACACTGTCACCTTTACACACGTGGAGGAGGAATAGAGTACTTTAATAACATCACTAGAGTAGCACATAGATGAATAGTGATACAAAACTCATATGAATCTCAATCATGTAAGGCAGCTCATGAGATCATTGTATTGAAGTACATAGGAGAGAGATTAACCACATAGCTACCGGTACAGCCCCGAGCCTCGATGGAGAACTACTCCCTCTTCATGGGAGAGAAAGCAGCGTTGATGAAGATGGCGGTGGAGATGGCGGTGTCGATGGAGAAGCCTTCCGGGGCACTTCCCCGTCCGCAGGGTGCCGGAACAGACTCCTGTCCCCCAGATCTTGGCTTCGCGATGGCGGCGGCTCTGGAAGGTTTCGCGTACCGTGGCTTCCTCTCGTAAGGGTTTTCGATGCAGGGGCTTTATATAGGCGAAAGGGCAGCCCCGGAGGGGGGGCCACCACACCATAGGCTGGCGCGGGGGCCCAGGCCGCGCCACCCTATAATCTGGGCCCACAGGCCCCTCCGCGGTGTTCGGATGTTCCGGGCAATTCCTAATTACTCATCCAATTCCTCGAATATTTCGTTACTAATTCACCCAAACGGAGTAGCACTTTGGAATGGTGTTAATAGGTTGTTCGAGAAAATTCCTGTATAATGTTACATGTAGATAGATAAGTTCATCGGGGGTCAGGTCATCGACCGCCCGGAGGACGTGCAGGTCATCATCGCTGACCTACGCGGGAAGCTGGAGCCACCCATGACTGGCAGGATCCAGTTCTCCTTCCGGGAGAACAACTGGGCGGACGGACTCGCTCGTGCCATGAAGGAAGCACTGGCCCGTCTGTGCGGGCTGGAGCTGCCCCGAATCCGGGGAACCCGCTACTTCCACATGGCAAGGCATGACTCCATGGGGGCACCGATGGACCTCTCGCCCCACCCCGAGTTGAAGTACCACGTGGACCACACCGACTACATGCTGTGTGAGACCTACATCAAGCTCGACAACGCCCGCGCCCTCGCCAACTTCGCCTACCTCCAGATGGCTCAGAAGGATGAGACCATCAAGATCATCGCCAAGGAGCGCAGGACCCTTCGCCGTGAGAACGCGAAGAAGGACTACTCCATCTCTCGCCTCCGCGACAAGATCGCCGCCCTCAAGGAGACCATCAAGACCCAGGAGGACCAGCTCAAGGCCCTCGAGGGAGAAGGAGAGGGAGAAGACATCCAAGGGGATGGCTACTCCTATGTGAGCAACGACAACGACTATGAGGAGGATGATGATGACCTGGCCTTCTACCCCGATGAGGATGGCCATGAGCACCTGACAGCCGGGATGGATGACACCGTCCCGATCAATGTTGATGAAGCTTAGTTTCACTTGTGCACCTTGCGTAGGTGTGAGTTGTATCGGTCCCAATGTATCGTAGCTGGATGAAAGGGTTCTTCAAACCCTCCGATGTGTTAGCTTGTAATGCTTGCATCATGAATAAAATAAAAGTGTGTTTATTTTCAACATGTCAAGAACTCAAGTTTAAACTTTGAACTTTACCCAAAACAAGCCATAGAAATTTCCCTCTCGTCTCATGATCTATCTCCATGTTCAGATGGCCCCTCCCACTCGCAGCGCCAATCAGGATGCACTGATGCAAATGCTGCAGATTATGATGGAAGACAGAGAGGCTGAACGCGCTGAAAGGCAAGCCAACATCGCTGCACTGCAGCAGCTCGCCCAGAACAACCAAGGCCACGGAAACCATGATCATCCGGGCTCCAAGCTGAAGAACTTTCAGAACACCAACCCACCGGTGTTTAGCAAGACGGAGGAACCCCTTGATGCGGACGATTGGCTCCAGACAATGGAGAACAATCTGGAAGTGGCCGGAGTGGAGGCCAATGACAAGGTGTTGTTCGCCACGCACTATCTGGCAGGACCTGCACGTGCCTGGTGGACGAGTGCCCGCGCATTGAATGCGGGGCAAATGATGACTTGGGCCGACTTCAAGCTCAAGTTCAGCAAGTACCACGTGCCCCCGGGCCTGATCAAGAAGATGAGGGACGAGTTCCGCGAACTCAAGCAGGGCAGGATGACTGTGGTGGAGTACCGCGACAAGTTCCTTACCTTGTCAAGGTACGCCCCTGATGAGACTGATACCACCGACAAGAGGAAGGAGAGGTTCTTGAACGGACTGCACGATGAGATGCAGACCGTGCTGGTCAACATTCCATTTGCTGACCTCGAAGCCCTTGTTGACTCCGCCATCCAGATGGAGGGCAAGCTGAACCAGGCCAATGAGAACCGCAAGCGCCGAATGATGCACCAGAGTGGGCCCAGCAATACCCCGAGGTATCGCCCCAGCTCAAGCGGAGGATTCGCCCCCAGAAGCAACAAGCCACCAACCCCGATGTCACGCCCCGGTTTTCAGCACCGGAGTGGAGGAAACCCCAGGCCAGGAGGCCACCACAACAACAACCACAGCAACAGCAACTACGTCCACCACAACAACAACTTCAACCGTGCTCCGATGAGAGCCCCCGCCAACAACAACAACAACAACACTGCTCCAAGGACTGGGAGCAACGCTGTTCCTGTCGCCCCCAAGGACAAGGCCACCATCACTTGCTATGAGTGTGGTGTAGTGGGACACTATTCCAATGAGTGCCCCAAGAGACTCGCCAAGATCGCCGCCAACACCGCTGCACCTGCTCAGCAGCAACGCCGTGTCTCCACCGGCAAGAAGTTCACCCCCAACAACCCCAACAACCGCAGCGGTCGCCTCTTTCACATGAGTGCGGAAGAAGCCCAGGAAGCGCCAGATGTCGTGCTGGGTATGTTCTCTGTTAACTCAGTACTGGCAAGAGTGTTGTTTGATTCTGGGAGCATCGCATTCATTTGTCACCGAAGATTTTGCATGCACTAGTAAGATTCAACCCATCAGTTTGAAGCATGTCATGATAGTTCAAATACCCGGTTCAACTACAAAAGCTAGAAAAATTTGCAAAGATGTGCCTATCAGAATACATGAAATAGATTTTTATGCAAATTTGATTGTTCTGGGAACAAAGGGTTTGGAAGTAGTACTGGGTATGGATTGGATGTCCAAGCATCATGGACTGATTGATTGTGCCAAGAAGGCCATCACCATGACTAGTAGCACCGGAGTGTTAGTGGAGCACATATCGGAAAGACTGCCCAGAAAATTCACTTGTAACCAGAGTTTAGCCAAGCCCACCTTGGATCAGATCAGGGTCATCTGTAGATACCCTGATGTGTTTCCTGAGGATCTACCCGGTATGCCCCCAGATCGGGATATCGAGTTTATCATTGAGTTAATCCCTGGAACAGGACCCATAGCCCAGAGAGCTTACAACATGAACCCGGCAGAATTAGTGGAGCTGAAGAAGCAATTGGATGACATGCTGGAGAAAGGTTTGATCCAACCAAGTGCGTCACCATGGAGGTCACCAGTTTTGTTTGTGGACAAAAAGGACGGTGCCACTCGTTTATGTACGGATTACCGTAAGCTTAACGACGTCACCATCAAGAACAAGTACCCCTTGCCAAAGATAGAAGACCTTTTTGACCAGTTGACCGGTGCCACCGTGTTCTCTAAGATTGATCTTAGGAGGTTACCATCAGCTGAAGATCCGTGCAACGGATATCCCAAAGACTGCATTCACCACCAGATATGGGTTGTATGAGTACAACGTCATGTCATTTGGACTGACCAATGCCCCGGCTTACTTCATGAACCTCATGAGCAAGATCTTCATGAACTTCTTGGACAAGTTTGTCGTTGTCTTCATCGACGACATCCTAATCTACTCCAAGTCCGAGGAGGAACATGAGTGATACGTCTCAAACGTATCTATAATTTCTTATGTTCCATTCTACTTTTATAACAATACTTGCATGTTTTATACATACTTTACAACATTATTATACATTTTCCGGCACTAACCTATTAACAAGATGCCGAAGTGCTGTTGTTTTCTGCTGTTTTTGGTTTCAGAAATCCTACAAAGGAAATATTCTCGGACGAAATCAACACCCAGGGTCTTATTTTTCCACGAAGCTTCGGAAGACCGAGAGAAACGAAGTGGGGCCACGGGGCGCCGCCACACTAGGGCGGCGCGGCCAGGGGGCCCACGCGGCCCTAGCGTGTGGGGCCCCGTGACTCCTCCGACTCCGCCCTTCCGCCTACTTAAAGCCTTCGTCGCGAAACCCTTACCGAGAGCCACGATACGGAAAACCTTACTGAGACGCCGCCGCCAATCCCATCTCGGGGGATTCGGGAGATCGCCTCCGACACCCTGCCGGAGAGGGGAATCATCACCGGAGGGGCTCTACATCATCATGCCCACCTCCGGATTGATGCGTGAGTAGTTCATCCTCGGACTATGGGTCCATAGCAGTAGCTAGATGGTTGTCTTCTCCGCTTGTGCTATCATTCTTTAGATCTTGTGAGCTGCCTAACATGATCAAGATCATCTATTTGTAATGCGACATGTGTTTGGTGGGATCCGATGAATCTAGAATATTATGTCAAGTTGATTATCAATCTATCATATATGTGTTGTTTATGTTCTTGCATGCTCTCCGCTGTAGAGGCTTTGGCCAAGTTGATACTTGTAACTCCAAGAGGGGGTATTTATGCTCGATAGTGGGTTCATGCCTCCATTTAATCTGGGACGGTGACACTAAGGTTGTGGATGTGTTGTTGCTACTAGGGATAAAACATCGATGCTTTGTCTAAGGATATTTGTGTTGATTACATTACGCACCATACTTAATGCAATTATCTGTTGTTTACAACTTAATACTGGAGGGGCGGATGCTAACCCAAGGTGGATTATTTAGGCATAGATGCATGCTGGATAGCGGTCTATGTACTTTGTCGTAATGCCTGATTAAATCTCATAGTAATCATCATTGATTGTATTGAATCTTTGTTTGTCAATTGCCCACTGTAATTTGTTCACCCAACATGCTAGTTATCTTATTGGAGAGACACTAGTGAACTGTGGACCCCGGTCCATTCTTTACATCTGAATACAATCTATCAATCATTGGTCTTTACTCTTTGCAAACAAACATCATCTTGCACTCGATACGTTTAATCCTTTGTTTTCAGCAGCTGGTGAGATTGACAACCTCACTGTTACGTTGGGGCAAAGTATCTTGATTGTGTTGTGCAGTTCCACGTTGGCGCTGGTTTCACTGGTGTTGTGTCGCACTACACTCCTCCACCAACAACCTTCACGTGCTTCTTGGCTCCTACTGGTTTGATAACCTTGGTTTCTTTCTGAGGGAAAACTTGCTGTACGCATCACACCTTCCTCTTGGGGTTCCCAACGGACGTGTGCTTCACGCGTATCAAGCTCTTTTTCTCGCGCTGCCGGGAGATCAAGACACGCTGCAAGGGGAGTCTTCCACATCCAATCTCTTTACTTTGTTTTTGTCTTGCTTTACTTTATTTTATTTACTGTCTTGTTTGCTTTATATCAAAAAACACAAAAAATAGTTGCTTTACTTTCTGTCTTGTTTACTTGCTCTATATTAAAACACAAAAAAATTAGTTACTTGTCTTTACTTTATTCTATTTGCTTAGTTTACTTTTATTACTGCTACAACGGGTATTCCTGAAAATACTAAGTTGTGTGATTTCACTAGCACAAATAATAATGATTTTATAAGTACTCCTATTGCTCCACCTTCTACTACAGCAGAATTCTATGAAATTAAACCTGCTTTACTGAATCTTGTTATGAGAGAGCAATTTTCTGGTGTTAGTACTGATGATGCTGCTGCCCATCTTAATAATTTTGTTGAACTTTGTGAAATGCAAAAGTATAAGGATATAGATGGTGATATTATAAAACTGAAATTGTTTCCTTTCTCATTAAGAGGAAGAGCTAAAGATTGGTTGCTTTCTTTGCCTAAAAATAGTACTCCCTCCGGTCCTAAATATAAGCCATATAGTTTTTGGCACGAAAATTAAGAAACACACTTTTGGGAAAAATTACACCTTGTTTGGTTAGGATTAACCCTAGGCAATTAACGTGAGCTAATAGAGGACTTTGCATAAGCTAAGAAAACATAATCGAATCACTAAAAATATTTTCCATACAAGTGGGGCAACGTAGTAAACCTTATATTATGGAATTTTTCTTAAAACACTATATGGCTTATATTTAGGACCGGAGGGAGTATTGATTCATGGACTAAATGTAAACATGCTTTTATTGGTAAATATTATCCCCCTGCTAAGATTATATCTTTGAGAAGTAGCATTATGAATTTTAAGCAATTTGATAATGAACATGTTGCTCAAGCATGGGAGAGAATGAAATCTTTGGTAAAGAATTGCCCTACCCATGGACCGACTACTTGGATGATCATCCAAACCTTTTATGCAGGATTGAATTTTTCCTCGAGGAACCTATTGGATTCAGTACTGGAGGTACTTTTATGTCCATCACCTTAGGCGCCGCGACAAAGCTTCTTGATGATATGATGATCAATTACTCTGAATGGCACACTGAAAGAACTCCTCAAGGTAAGAAGGTAAATTCTGTTGAAGAAACCTCTTCTTTGGGTGATAAGATTGATGCTATTATGTCTATCCTTGCAAATGGTAGATCTCATATTGATCCTAATAATGTTCCTTTAGCTTCATTGGTTGCTCAAGAAGAGCATGTTGATGTGAATTTCATTAAGAATAATAATTTCAACAACAATGCTTATAGGAATAATTATGGTAACAACAACTATAGGCCATATCCTTCTAATAATGGTAGTGGTTATGGTAATTCTTATGGTAATTCTTACAACAATAATAAGAGTGTACCCTCTGGTCTTGAAGTCATGCTTAAAGAATTTATTAGTACACAAACTGCTTTTAATAAAACTGTTGAAGAAAAGCTTGGTAAAATTGATGTTCTTGCTTCTAAGGTTGATAGTCTTGCTCTTGATGTTGATCTTTTAAAACTTAAAGTTATGCCTGAGGAAGTTAAAGATGCTAGGTTTGCTAAAACAAATGCCATCCAAGTTCGAATTAATGATAATATTAGAATGTTGGCTGAATTGCATGCTAGGTGGGATAGAGAAGAAAAAGAAAAACTTGCTAAAGAGAATAATGTAGCTAAAATTTGGACTATTACCACCACTAGTAATGTTGATTATACACATGTTGCTACACCTCCTACTATCAATGGTAAAATAATTGGTGTTCGCAATGTTTCTACTCCTAGTGCAAAGCGTGCAAAATTGCCTGAAACTGCTTGTGATAAAACTGCTGAAATTTTTCAAAATATTAGGGACAATGATCCCATTGCTGTAGAACATAATGGTTTAGATTTTGATGATTGTCATATTACTGAAGTTATAAAGTTCTTACAAAAACTTGCTAGAAGTCCTAATGCTAGTGCTATAAATTTAGCCTTTACAAAACATATTAAAAATGCTCTCATTAAAGCTAGGGAAGAGAAATTAAAACTTGAAGCTTCTATTCCTAGGAAATTAGAAGATGGTTGGGAGCCCATCATTAAGATGAAATTTAATGATTTTGAATGTAATGCTTTATGTGATCTTGGTGCAAGTATTTCTGTTATGCCTAAGAAAATTTATGATATGCTTGACTTGCCACCATTGAAAAATTGTTATTTGGATGTTAATATTTCTGATAATTCTAAAAAGAAACCTTTGGGAGGATTGATAATGTTCGCATTACGGTTAGCAATAACCTTGTCCCCGTTGATTTTGTTGTCTTGGATATTGAATGCAATGCATCTTGTTCTATTGTGTTGGGAAGACCCTTTCTCCGAACTGTTGGTACTGTTATTGATATGAAAGAAGGAAATATTAAGTATCAATTTCCTCTCAAGAAAGGTATGGAACACTTCCCTAGAAAGAGAATGAAGTTGCCTTTTGATTCTATTATTAGAACAAATTATGATGTTGATGCTTCCTCTCTTGATGTTACTTGATTTGCACTTTCTGCGCCTAGCTGAAAGTTAAAGAAAACTTCTTGGGAGATAACCCATGTTTTTATTTTACTACTGTATTGTTGAGTCTTGGAAGTTGTTACTACTGTAGCAACCGCTACTTATCATGTTTTTGTGCCAAGTAAAGTCTCTATGGTAAAGTTGATGCTAGATTTGGATTGCTGCGCAGAAACAGAATTGCTGTCTGACACGAATTAGCGCAGAACTCTCTGTAAAAAATCAAAAAATCTGCCAATTTACATGCGTGATCCTCAGATATGTACGCAACTTTCATTAGTTTTGAGTTTTTCCGTCCGAGCAAGTTAAGTGCCTCTGTAAAATTCGTCTTTACGGACTGTTCTTTTTTGACAGATTCTGCCTTTTATTTCACATTGCCGCTTTTGCTATGTTGAATGGGTTTCTTTGTTCCATTAACTTTCAGTAGCTTTGTGCAATGTCCAGAAGTGTTAAGAATGATTATGTCACCTCTGAATATGTGAATTTTTGATTATGCACTAACCCTCTAATGAGTTTGCTTGAAGTTTGGTGTGGAGGAAGGGTCAAGAGAAGAGGATGATACAATATGATCAAGAAGAGTGAAAGGTCTAAGCTTGGGGATGCCCCGGTGGTTCATCGCATATTTTAAGAAGACTCAAGCATCTAAGCTTGGGGATGCCCAAGGCATCCCTTCTTCATCGACAACTTATCAGGTCACTTATAGTGAAACTATATTTTTATGCCATCACATCTTATGTTCTTTACTTGGAGCGTCTATTTGCTTTTGTTTTCGTTTTGGTTTGAATAAAGTTGGATCTCACCATCCTTATATTTGAGATATTACGCTCCGCTTTTTCATATGGAACACTTGTGTTCTTAATTGTGCTTTAATGTTCATGGCGAAGGCTGAAAATTGCTTCGTTGATTGCTATTTGGTTGGAATCAGAAAATGCTTCATATGGTTTGGAATAACTTGGCAATTGTTTTGAGCTCTCATAGATCATGTTTAAGCTCTTGCATCATTTAGTTTAATCTATTAATGGAGAACTACCGTAGAGCTTGTTAAAATTTGGTTTGCATGATTGGTCTCTCTAAGTCTAGATATTTTCTGGTAAAGTGTTTGAACAACAAGGAAGACAATGTAGAGTCTTATAATGCTTGCAATATGTTCTTGTGTAAGTTTTGGTGTACCTGTTCATACTTGTGTTTGCTTCAAACAACCTTGCTAGCCCAAACCTTGTACTGAGAGGAAATGCTTCTCGTGCATCCAAACACCTTGAGCCAAAACCCATGCCATTTGTGTCCACCATATCTACCTACTATGTGGTATTTTTCTGCCATTCCAAAGTAAATTACTTGAGTGCTACCTTTAAAATTTCATTCCTTTACCTCTGCAATATATAGCTCATGGGACAAATAGCTTAAAAACTATTGTGGTGATGAATATGTAGTTATGTGTCTTAGTTCTTATAAGTTGCTTGTTGAGCGGTAACCATGTTTCTGGGGACGCCATCAACTTTTTACCTTTGTTGGATATCATGTGAGATGCTATGCATGTTCGTCTTGTCTGAAGTAAGGGTGATTTTCATGATCAAATGGTTTGAGTATGCATTGTAGAAGGGTTTTGGGGGAAGCCTCACACGTATAATGACGTGGGGTTCCGGTATTTATATAAGAGGCCAAAGGCCTAGGGTTAGGTTACAATTACAATACAGTCCTACTGTAAATACAATATGTGCAATCTAACACCCCCCGCAGTCCCAGCGGGAGGTTCTCGGACGTTGAGACTGGACCGAAAGTCGAGGAAGAGCTGACTCGGTAATCCCTTCGTCATGACATCCGCGAACTGGTGGGAGGACGGAACATGTAGAACACGGACCTCTCCCAAGGACACCTTCTCGCGGACGAAGTGGATGTCTATCTCGATGTGCTTGGTACGTTTATGTTGCACCGGATTCGAGGACATGTAGATGGCGGAGACGTTGTCACAGTAGACAACAGTGGCAGAGCTCAGGGGGCGATGAAGTTCCTGGAGCAGCTGGCGGAGCCAACAGCACTCGGCGACGGCGTGGGCGACGGCGCGGTACTCAGCCTCTGCAGAGGAACGGGACACGGTGGTCTGTCGCTTGGAGGACCAAGAGATGAGACTATCACCGAAGTAGACGCAGTAACCGGAGGTGGAGCGACGCGAGTCCGGACAGCCTGCCCAGTCGGCGTCGGAGTAGGCCACAAGGGCGGTCGACGAGGAGGCGTGGAGCTGGAGGCCAAACTCCAGGGTACCCCGAACATACCGCAGAACACGTTTCACGAGAGCCAAGTGAGACGTGCGCGGAGCATGCATGTGAAGGCAGGCCTGCTGAACAGCGTAGGAGAGATCGGGGCGCGTCAGTGTGAGATACTGAAGGCCGCCCACGATGCTCCTGTAGTCGGTGGCGTCGGGAAGAAGCTCGCCGTCGGAAGCAGAGAGCTTCGAGGACGTGTCGACCGGTGTAGGTGAGGGGTGGCAGTCAGACATGCCAGCCCGCTGTAGGATGTCCAGAGCATACTGTCGCTGTGACAGAAAGAGACCAGCCGAGGACCGGCTGACCTTCATACCCAGGAAGTAGTGGAGATCCCCGAGATCAGTCATGGCGAACTCGCTATGGAGACGCGCAAGGAGCCCCTCAAGAAGACTCGTCGACGAGGCGGTGACGATGATGTCGTCCACATAGAGCAGTAAGTATGCCGTGTCTGCCGCAGAGTGGAGGACAAACAGAGACGTGTCCGTGGCGGAGGCAACAAATCCCAGAGTGGCGATGTAGGAGGCGAACCGGTGGTACCAGGCGCGAGGAGCCTGCTTCAAGCCGTACAGGGACTTGTGGAGGCGACAGACGTGGTCAGGGCGAGAGGCATCAACAAACCCAGGGGGCTGCTGACAGTAGACCACCTCATCCAGGGAGCCATGTAGGAACGCATTCTTCACATCAAGCTGCCGTATGGGCCAGGAGCTGGAGACAGCAATGTGAAGAACAAGACGTATCGTAGCAGGCTTGACAACAGGGCTGAACGTCTCCTCATAGTCGATGCCGGGGCGCTGAGAGTACCCACGAACAACCCAGCGGGCCTTGTTGCGCGCAAGGGTGCCATCCGAGTGGAACTTCTGACGGAAGATCCACTTGCCAGTGACGACGTTGGCCCGCGGAGGGCGAGGAACGAGTGACCAAGTGGCGTTGTTGACGAGAGCCTGGTACTCATCAGACATGGCAGCACGCCACTGAGGATCCTGCATTGCCTGGCGAAAGGTGGTGGGGACGACGTCAGGGACGGAGTCCACGGCGGAGAGGTTGAGCCTGTCCACGGGACGCACTTGGCGGCCGGAGCGCGTGCGGCGAGGGTTGGAGACCCCACTCAAGGAGGCCGCCGGGGCATGAGCGGCAGTCGGGGCAGGGTCCGGTTGGACCGGCTGGTGCGCCGGCGCGACCGGCACAGGGCCCGGCCTGGCCGGTTGGGGGACCGGCTGCTCGGCGCGGTGTGGCGGCGGGTCCGGTTGGACCGGCAGGAGCGCCGGCATGACCGGCACAGGGCCCGGTCTGTCCGGCCGGGCAGCGGGCTGCGCGGCCCGTCGAGGCAGCAGCGAGGCAGGGGCGCTCGCGGTCGGGGCGGGTGCACTCGGGGCGGGCGCAGGGGCGCGCGGTGGTGGCGCGGTCAGCGTGCCGAAGAGGTCGTCGAGTCCGAGCGGCGCCGTAGGCGCAGGCGCGGATGACGAAGCTGCATGCTGAAAAGGAAACACCGTCTCGTCGAAGACAACATGTCGTGAGACGATAATTCTCCCAGTGACAGGGTTAAGGCAGCGGTAACCACGATGGTTGGAGGGATACCCAAGAAAGACACATGCCATGGAACGTGCACTGAGCTTGTGTGGGGCGGTGGAAGCGATGTTAGGATAACAAAGACAACCGAAGACGCGAAGATCAGTGTATGAGGGAGGACGACCATGGAGGCGTGTGTAGGGAACTTGGGATTTTATGGCTGTACTAGGACGGCGATTAAGCAAGTATGTGGCAGTAGCCAGAGCCTCGGCCCAGAAAGGGGCTGGGATGTGAGCCTGGAACATAAGGGTGCGCATAGTATCATTAATGGTACGAATGGCACGCTCGGCTTTACCGTTCTGCTGGGAGGTGTATGGGCATGACAGCCGCAAGGCGGTGCCGTGGGTGGTGAGGAGAGTGTCAACAGTCTTGTTGAGGAACTCGGTACCGTTATCTGTCTGGAGAGAGCGAATAGTAACACCAAACTGCGTGCGCGCATAAGCGAAAAAGGTTTCGAGAGTGCGGGCAGTGCAAGACTTGTTGCGAAGTGGAAAAGACCAATAAAAGTGAGAATAGTCATCGACAATGACAAGGTAATATCGAAAACCAGAGGTGCTTATAATTGGAGATGTCCACAAATCACAATGTATCAAATCGAAAATGGCACTAGACGCGGTAGTAGACTGACGAAACGGTAAACGGACGTGCTTGCCAAGTTGACATGCATGACACACCCGAGTACGACTAAATTTATTACACTTGATAAAATCTAGACGCTGAAGAGCCGACATGGCATCATGCCCAGGATGGCCAAGACGCTGGTGCCATAGCTCGGCGGTGGCGGTGACGACCAAAGCGGTGGAGGAGGAACGGCGAAAACTGCTCCTCCCGGGAAAGGTGTAGAGATCTCCGTCACTATTGCAACGAAGAATCACGCGACGGGTCTTCAGGTCCTTCACAGAGAAACCAAAGGCGTCAAACTCAATGGAACACATATTATCGCGGGTAAACTTGCGAACCGAAAGCAAATTGCGAATAATGTGCGGTACTAGGAGTACATGGTTGAGTCGAAAGACGTGACCAGAAGGTGTGCGAAAAGAGATGAAACCAGAAGAGGTAATGGGGATGGTGGTGCCATCGCCGACGGTGACGAAGTGAGGAGTGCGAAGGTGGGAGGAACGAGTGAGGTTACCATCGTCGTTGGTCATGTGTGAGGACGCGCCTGAGTCCATGACCCAACCACCTTGCTGAAGCGCGAGGTTGTTGAGGGCGGCGATGAGAGCCGAGCTGTCCCATGTGGTCGCTGAGGTAGACGGCGCGGTGGCGGTGTAGGCCTGGGGCCGAGGGCCCAGGATGCCCTGTCCAGAGGAGGGGGCGCGCCACTGGCCAGCACCCGGGGAGAAGCAGACCCACGGGCCGGTCGGGGCCGGCGCGCGGGCGGGCTGGGTGCCCTGGGTGGCGCCTCCACCCTGGCGGCCGCCAGTGCGGCCCTTCTGCTTGGCCGGCTGCTTGCCTTTCCCGGCGCCCGCACCAGGGGCGGGACCGTCACCGCGGCAGCCGGGGCCGGTGCATGAAGAGGCGGGGCCGCGGGCCTGGGCGACGAGGGCGGTGTTGGCGGAGGTGGCCGCCGCGTTGGCCTGCTGCATCTCCTCCATCAGGAGCATGGCCCTGGTGCGGAGGAAGGTGGGCAGCGGGTCGGTCATGGATATGACCGTGGCGGCGGAGGCGAAGCGAGGGCCGAGGCCGCGCAGGGTGTTGAGGACGAGGGCGCGGTCGCTCACAGGAGAGTCGTTGTCGAAGAGCGCATCGGCGAGGTGCTTCTGGCGGCGACAGTACTCGTGGATGGAGAGAGATCCCTGCACAAGCTGGCGAAAGTCATTGTCAAGGTAGATGGCTTTGTTCGCCTTGTTCGCGGTGAAGAGGTCGCGTGCCGCGAGCCACAGCTGACGCGCGGTCTGATTCCCCGCAAGGATCATGTCCGCGACGTCTTCGTCGATGGCGGCGTGGAGGTGGTTGAGGACGGTGTAGTCGGCGGTGGCCCACGCAGCGTCTGTGGGGGCGGCGGCGACGGTGCCGTCGACATGGCCGAGGTAGCCGGAGCGGCCCAGGGAAGCGCGCATGTAGATGCACCACTTGGAGTAGTTCCCGGCGGCGAAGGAGAGCAGCACGGGGCCGGCGTGACGCGGAGCGCCAGCGGGGACGATCGCGGCGGCCGTAGCAGCCGCAGGTGTGGAGGAGGTCCCGTCGGTGAGGGCGGTGAGCTCCATGGCAGCGGAAGGTGGGGTGGGGCTAGGGGTGGCGGCGGCCCGACCTAGGGCGGCGGCGGCCGAAGAGGCGGCGGCGGCTAGGGTTGGGAGGCGGGCGGCGGCTAGGGTAGGACCGAGATTAGTCTGATACCATGTAGAAGGGTTTTGGGGGAAGCCTCACACGTATAATGACGTGGGGTTCCGGTATTTATATAAGAGGCCAAAGGCCTAGGGTTAGGTTACAATTACAATACAGTCCTACTGTAAATACAATATGTGCAATCTAACATGCATATTGTTAGAGAAGAACATTGGGCCGCTAACCAAAGCCATGTATCATGGTGGAAGTTTTCAGTTTGGACATACAACCTCAATCTCTTATGAGAATATTATCTGTTGTTGAATGCTTATGCATTAAAAGAGGAGTCCATTATCTGTTGTCTATGTTGTCCCGGTATGGATGTCCTAAGTTGAGATCTAAAAACGAGAAATCAAATGCAATTGATCTCCTAGGACCTTTGTACAGGGCATAGAGGTACCCCTTTGTGACACTTGGTTGAAACATATGTCATGCAATGATAATCCGTGTTAATCCAAGCTAATTAGGACAAGGTGCGAGCACTATTAGTACTCTATGCATGAGGCTTGCAACTTGTAGGAAGTATTATGCATAGCACATATGAATTATTACTACCGTTGACAAAAAAAATTCTATGTTTTCAAAATAAAAGCTCTAGCACAAAAATAGTAATCCATGCTTCCCTCTGCGAAGGGCCATTCTTTTACTTTATGTTGAGTCAGTCTACCTACTTCTTTCTATCTTAGAAGCAAACACGTGTGTTAACTGTGTGCATTGATTCTTACATGTTTACCTATTGCACCTGTTATATTACTCTATGTTGACAAATATCCATGAGATATACATGTTACGAGTTGAAAGCAATTGCTGAAACTTAATCATCCTTTGTGTTGCTTCAATGCATTCTACTTTGAATTTATTGCTTACGAGTTAGCTCTTATGCAAGTCTTGTTGATGCTTGTCTTGAAAGTACTATTCATGAAAAGTTTTGCTATATGATTCATTTGTTTAGTCATTATCTTTTGTTAGCAATCTTTTGCTTCAGATCACTCCATCCATTTCATATGCTTTACAATAATGTTGATCAAGGTTATGTTGGTAGCATGTCACTTCAGAAATTATTTGTGTTATCGTTTACCTACTCGAGGGCGAGTAGGAACTAAGCTTGGGGATGCTTGATACGTCTCAAACGTATCTATAATTTCTTATGTTCCATGCTACTTTTATAACAATACTTGCATGTTTTATACATACTTTACAACATTATTATACATTTTCCGGCACTAACCTATTAACAAGATGCCGAAGTGCCTTGTTTTCTGCTGTTTTTGGTTTCAGAAATCCTACAAAGGAAATATTCTCGGAATCGGAGGAAATCAACGCCCAAGGTCTTATTTTTCCACGAAGCTTCCAGAAGACCGAGGGAGAAACGAAGTGGGGCCACGGGGCACCACCACACTAGGGTGGCGCGGCCTAGGGGGGCCCGCGCGGCCCTAGCATGTGGGGCCCCCGTGACTCCTCCGACTCCGCCCTTCCGCCTACTTAAAGCCTTAGTCGCGAAACCCTCTGTACCGAGAGCCACGATACGGAAAACCTTACTGAGACGCCGCCGCCGCCAATCCCATCTCGGGGATTCAGGAGATCCGGCACCCTGCCGGAGAGGGGAATCATCACCGGAGGGGCTCTACATCATCATGCCCGCCTCCGGATTGATGCGTGAGTAGTTCATCCTCGGACTATGGGTCCATAGCAGTAGCTAGATGGTTGTCTTCTCCGCTTGTGCTATCATTGTTTAGATCTTGTGAGCTGCCTAACATGATCAAGATCATCTATTTGTAATGCTACATGTTGTGTTTGGTGGGATCCGATGAATCTAGAATATTATGTCAAGTTGATTATCAATCTATCATATATGTGTTGTTTATGTTCTTGCATGCTCTCGTTGCTAGTAGAGGCTCTGGCCAAGTTGATACTTGTAACTCCAAGAGGGGGTATTTATGCTCGATAGTGGGTTCATGCCTCCATTTAATCTGGGACAGTGACAGAAAGTTCTAAGGTTGTGGATGTGTTGTTGCTACTAGGGATAAAACATCGATGCTTTTTCTAAGGATATTTGTGTTGATTACATTACGCACCATACTTAATGCAATTATCTGTTGTTTACAACTTAATACTGGAGGGGGTGCAGATGCTAACCCAAAGGTGGATTATTTAGGTATAGATGCATGCTGGATAGCGGTCTATGTACTTTGTCGTAATGCCCTGATTAAATCTCATAGTAATCATCATTGATATGTATTGAATCTTTATTTGTCAATTGCCCACCTGTAATTTGTTCACCCAGCATGCTAGTTATCTTATTGGAGAGACACCACTAGTGAACTGTGGACCCCGGTCCATTCTTTACATCTGAATACAATCTACTGCAATCATTGTTCTTTACTGTTCTTTGCAAACAAACATCATCTTCCACTCGATACGTTTAATCCTTTGTTTTCAGCAAGCCGGTGAGATTGACAACCTCACTGTTACGTTGGGGCAAAGTATCTTGATTGTGTTGTGCAGGTTCCACGTTGGCGCCGGTTTCACTGGTGTTGCGCCGCACTACACTCCTCCACCAACAACCTTCACGTGCTTCTTGGCTCCTACTGGTTCGATAACCTTGGTTTCTTTCTGAGGGAAAACTTGTGCTTCATCACACTTCCTTTCTTCCCAACGGACGAGTGAACATGAGCAACACCTGGAGATCATTCTAGAAACCCTTAGACAGCACAAGTTGTACGCCAAGTTCAGCAAGTGCGAGTTTTGGTTGAAGGAAGTCGGATTCCTGGGACACATCTTGTCTGCAGGAGGAATTGCCGTGGACCCCGCAAAGATCAAGACCATTGCAGAATGGCAAGCCCCAACCACTCAACTGAAGTCCGTGCTTTTCTCGGATTGGTGGGATACTACCGCCGATTCGTTGAAGGATTCTCGAGCATAGCGAGACCAATGACCCAACTGCTGAAGAAGGACAAGAAGTTTGACTGGACTGACAAATGTGAAGAGAGCTTCCAGAAGCTCAAGGCAAGATTGACGACAACCCCAATACTGATCATGCCGGACATCACCAAGCCTTTTGACGTGTACTGTGACGCCTCCAAGATTGGTCTTGGATGTGTGTTGATGCAAGGAGGGAAGGTGATATCATACCTGTCAAGACAACTGAAGCAACATGAGCAGAATTATCCAACTCACGACTTAAAACTTGCAGCAGTAGTGTTAGCTTTGAAGGTTTGGCGTCATTACCTCATGGGAAATCGATGCGAGATTTATTCGGATCACAAGAGTTTGAAGTATATCTTCACCCAGAAGGAGCTGAACATGAGGCAAAGAAGGTGGATCGAGTTAATCAAGGATTATGACCTAGAGATTCACTATCACCCCGGCAAGGCCAATGTGGTAGCAGATGCTTTGAGCCGACAGCCGTGTCAGCTGAACTCCATGATCGCGGAAGAGCAACCTAGCTTGTATCAAGAGTTTGAACAGTTTAGACTGGAGCTAGTTAGCGAAGGATACCTCGCCAGCATAGAGCTACAACCTACCTTGATTAGTCAAATCAAAGAAGCACAGAAGGGGAATACTAGCATTGACGGAATCAAGAGCCAAAAAGCTGCAGGAAAGGCACCGGGATTCACCGTATATGAAGAAGGAGTACTTTGGTACAACGGACGTTTGTGCGTGCCGTCAGATTCTGAGCTAAAGCAAGTTATTCTGAAGGAAGCCCATGACACCCTTTATTCCATTCACCCCGGAGGTACCAAGATGTACCAGGACTTGAAGGAACAGTTTTGGTGGCATGGAATGAAGCGAGAAATCAGGAGCTACATCGCCAAGTGTGACATATGTCAAAGAGTCAAGGCCGAGCATCAACGACCCGCAGGACTGCTACAGCCCCTGCAGATTCCCGAGTGGAAGTGGGATTCGGTAGGAATGGATTTCATCACCGGATTGCCCAAGTCTAGTAAAGGAAATGATTCTATCTGGGTAGTGGTCGACAGATTGACCAAAGTCGCCCATTTCATCCCCGTCAAGACCACCTACCAAGGACCGAGTAGTAATCTCACGGAATAGTCAACGGAACCCGATAGAGGATCTCAATTCACCTCGAGATTCTAGCAGAAGGTACATGAAGGACTAGGAACCCGTCTGAATTTCAGCACCGCCTATCACCCGCAGACGGATGGACAGACTGAGCGAGTAAATCAAATCCTTGAAGATATGTTGAGAGCATGTGTACTAGAGTATGGATCCAAATGGGAAGACTGTCTGCCCTATGCAAAATTTTCGTACAACAACAGTTATCAAGCCAGCTTGCAAATGGCCCCCTTTGAAGCATTGTACGGAAGGAAGTGCCGTACCCCTCTTGAATTGGTCGGAAGTCGGAGAGAGCCAAGTGTTTGGACCAGATATTCTCCGAGAAGCCGAAGAGAAGGTGCACAAGATCCGAGAGTACCTCAAGACAGCCCAGTCAAGACAAAAGAGCTACGCTGACAAAAGACGCCGGGAGATGACCTTCGAGATCGGAGACTTTGTGTACCTCAAAGTGTCCCCTCTTAAAGGCATGCAAAGATTCCAGCTTAGAGGAAAGCTTGCACCCCGCTATGTTGGACCATTCAAAGTCCTGAGTCGCCGAGGAGAAGTGTCTTATCAACTGGAATTACCAGAAGAAATGTCAGCGGTTCACAATGTGTTTCACATCTCCCTACTTCGCAAATGCTTGGAAGTGCCGGAGAAGACCGAGGTTTTCAATAACATCGATCACAGATCTGTGGACATCAACTCAGACTTGACCTATCGCGAAGTGCCTATTCGCATATTGGAAGAAGCTTTCAGAACCACCCGCACCAGGAGTATCAAGTTTCTGAAGATCCAATGGAGTAATCACACCGAAGAAGAAGCCACTTGGGAGAGAGAAGACTTCATGAAGACTGAGTACCCAAATCTCTTTAGTACCTAGTTTTCTTTAAGATCTCGGGACGAGATCTTTTGTAAGGGGGAAGGGTTTGTAACATCCCAAGTTTTCAACAATAAATGAATAAAGAGAAGAGAAATTCAAATACTCAAAATTTGCAACAAACAAAAACTTTTATTATGCATATAGTGCCACATATAGTTTTATGTATAGTGTGTATATCTTTGTGTGCAATTGCCATGATGAGTGTATTTGTGTTGATCAATTGTTCTTAAACCCTAAACCATGATCATATCATCTCAATTTGAGAGAAATTCAAGAAATGCAAAAATAGCCAAAAACCCTCACATACACCTTAGGCCAATATTTCAAATCATCAACCAAGGCCACCATTACTTGATCTATTGCTTGTAAAACCATTGTATATCAAAAACAAACACAAATGCATCAAAGAAACCAGAATCAAATCAAAGAAATTTGCAAAACCAACATACATGTGATAATGGTCAAAATGCCCATTTATAAAATGTTGCTCTCTTTACACCCCTGGTTTGGAAAATTCCTAAACTAAACAACTCTAATTCTTTCCACCTCATCAAAGATCATGTCAAGAGGAGCAACTTTGTGGTTGACCACCAAGGTTGACTCTGACTAGGTTGACCAGGGTAAATAAAACAAAATGCTATATGAGAGTAAAGTGAAGATGATCACATTTTGGAAACTTTGCAAATCAGCACTAAAATGAATACCACCACCATCATTAGATCACATTATTTATATGATTGAGCTCCACCAAAAAGAATTCAAAATTTCAAACATTTTTCTCTTGCAGCCATTCTGTCGAACAGTTGGCAGGCATCAATTCAGTTTGATCAAATGTGGTATTGTCCAACAGATTTTAGCCTAAACCACTTGTGAATCTTGTTGATCATTGCTTCTCTAGTACCCCTGCATCATTGCCAGTCCTTGCCCATGATGTTTGAAGAGTGGAGAAAACCTAAACTACACCATGTCATGCCCATGCCGGCCACCTTGCTCTCTCTGGCTCGCCCCTCTCTCTCTCACCATGTCCTGGAGCACGCCCTGTACCTGTGATCATAACGCAGCACGGCCCGAGCTCACGCGACCACGACATTGGCCAAACCAGGCGCGCCCATGCACGCCCAGTACCATGCCGTGGCATGCCAGGCACGCGGTGAGCGCGCACTGGCCGCGCCAGAGCATGGCGACGCCCCGTCGACTCGTCCTCGCCTGCAGCCTACCCCTGCATCAAGCACCCTCCTCTCCTCTAGCTGCTAGACACACTCGAGCACCTCCAGCAGCCCTGTCGCCGTCGTCCTCGTCGGAGAAGCGCCGCGGGTACCGTGGCATGATGAGCACGCGCTCGAGCAATCCCATCGTCCCCTGGCTGCGCCAGCTACACCTAGAGCATCGCCATACCGTTGCCAATGCCGTCCTCGCCGTGCCCCTTCAAGCCTCAGAACGGCCGCGCCATCGACGACCTCCCTCGGCACCCGCAGCACCCTCTCCCCTCTATAAATAGAGCTCTCCCGCGCCCAAATCCTTCACACCATCACGATCACCTCTCTTCACTGCTTCGCCTCGACCAAACCAACCACCAAATTATCGCCGGAGCCGCCGCAATTTGGAGCTTGAAGCCGCCGGAGCCCGCAGATCATCGCCGTCGATTCACGCCTCCGCAAGCCTCGCCACTGCTACCAGGAGCTTCCTCACCGTCGACAACATCGCCGCGCACCCAGCAGAGACCCGCGGGAACGCCGGTAAGCCCTCCGACCCCCTAGGCTCGCCGCCGGAGCTACGGCCTCGTCGGAGACGAAGACGCCAGTGAGCCGTCGATCTCCCTCCTAATCCAACGTTCCTCATCACGCGTACCGTTTCGCTGAGAAACAGGCACTGACAGTGGAGCCACCATGTCGCGGCCCGCGCGTGAGCGACACGCTGCTGGGCTGGCCCACCTCATTTTCGCCTGTGTAGCCCACTTAGTCTTCCCGCCAAGCCCATCAATTCAAATTCCATTTTTCTGTTTAATTCAAATACACTTGCAGATGCTTTTTAAATTTAAATACATCAAAATCCACCAAACCAAATTTAGCAAATTTTATATATTTGGAAATCCTGTAAAAATATCTACACAACCCCACTGGTCTCACTTGCAAATTATTTGTAGAATTTAAATAGCAAAAATAACAAGGCAGAGCCTTTTCCAACTTCAAATAAATATTAAAAATTATCTATAAATGATTTTGAGTTGATTCCAACTCTCATAAACCACATTTGATATACTCTAATTGTTTCTGCAAAAATATAACATAGTTGTTTTGTATGATCATGGACTAGAGCAATATAATGGCTATGTGGCCATTTCTAGTGCATTTAAATCACCCCAAATTAATTAGTTAAATAGTATGAGAGCTACTCTCTCATTTAAATTGTGATCCTAAGTAAATTCAAAGAGAGGTAATGACCTTGGTCTAATAAGCCTCATGCTTTGTTACTTAGAGATATTAAATCATTATCATGCTAGTATTAAAATGCAAGAGGTATAGCCCTCTTTTAAATCACACTCTCAAATAATAGATATGAAGTGTTGACCTTGGTCAATATATAATCATACCTTATTATTATTTGAAGAGATTAAATCTTAATAAGATTCAATGAGAGGAAATTATTTATCCAAAGAAATAAATAGAAATGATAATCAACATTTATAATGAGAGGAAATTATTTTTCTTTAACATAAAATTAAGTCAATCACCATGTTGATAAAGATGTGATGCTAGCTTAGGCTTGTGTAAATCCTTGGTGTGTTTAGCTTAGCACTTAAGTTTGTGTGGTGATTGTTATACCTTGTATTCGTATATAGACACTAGTCTCGAGGAATACCCGGAGGAGGACGGCTACTCTTAGGAGGAGGAGGAAAACTTTGATTCCTATCCCAACCAAGGCAAGCTAATACTCTTGCAAGCCACCCTAATGCACAGCTCTTCATGAGCAAGGCACCATTACATATTACTTTCTACTTAAGATCCTATCCCATGTTTTACCTTACTATTATTTTGCTTATTGTTTATCAAAGTTTACTTTTTGATTCATGATTCACTTGGTCTAGAATAGAACAAGAGTACCAAAGTTAGCCTAAGAAAATAAAGCTAGATAGCACCCTTCATGACTAGTTGCTATTGCTAAATAAATAAAATTGACTACTCTAGATGGGAACAAGGTGAAATGAAATGACTTTGAAAGATTTTGAAGATGAATGAGACTTGAATGACTTGGTGAAAGTTTGTGAAAACTGATGATTGGGTTCGGATGCGATACCCTTCCAATTATACAAGTACCCCCACAATACCTGATTATGGGTAGGGCTTAACTAGAAACTTATGTAGTTTAGTATGGGTTCCCTCTAAACAAGCATCATAGGGGTTACGCCGAGGCTGCCTCCGCTGAAAGTGAAATGATGTGAATATGAGGTGAATGTACGACCCAAGCCCTGTGCAGTTCCCAGGTTGACGGTTTGTTTTCACCGGGAGGCCAAGCTCATGGGGAGAGGTGCCTATACTAGGTTATTTAAGTGAAAGGTTATGGTTGATGATCCGCGTACTGAGTTACGATGATTCGGGGTTATCCCGACGGATGTAATCAAAAGTTGTGGTACAACCTCTGCAGAGTGTTAAACCTATTCGAATAGCCGTGTACACGGTTACGGACGATTGGAAAGGCCATACTGTTCCGTTGTCAGAACTTGTCTTAAAAAGGAATGGTGAATTTGAATGGTGACTTGAATTTTGAAAACACAACTGATGTTGTGTGAATGACACTAATGTTCCCACTTGAGTTAGTCTAGCGATTCAAGCATCTTTACTAAATGTTTATGAAATAAACTTGGCTTTATGCAAATAAACCTAGAGCTTAGCAATCCCTTTACTTACTTACATTAGTATTAGCTTGAGTACTTAAAGTACTCATGGCTGTGTCCCTGCTATTCCAATGCCAGACTATGAAGAGGAGCAACACTATGAGGATGACGGTCAGCAGGACGTCTACCAGAACTAGGATGCTTCTAACGTCGCGTTGGCCTGTGGATAGATAGTTCCACCTACTACGACGCTTCCGCTACTTATTTGTGTTCGTTGATCATTTAGATCAACTATTTGTGTAATATTGGATCATGTGATCTATGGATGTAAGACATTTATGTGTTGTAATAAATGATGACTCTATGGTATTCAACTGTTATGTCTCGCAACAACAATCTTCCTGGGATTGCGATGTACGACATAATAGGCATCTGGACTTAAAAATCCGGGTGTTGACACATCATCTCAAGGAAGAACTAGATCGGAGGAGAGACAACGTCGTGAAGCTCCCCACCGAAAATCCTGACAACGTCAAGTCCTGGTGTATTGCAACCAAAATGTCATCCGCCTCCACCTCAGAAGAAGGTCCCAACCTTCTTGCCTCAGATCGTAGGGCGCCAGACCATCGGCAAGCGGAGCACCTCTCCCTAGAGCGTCCAGCAGCATGCCAAGAACCATAACCATACACCACCACGCACGCGAAAGACCACAAGCATGCCAACGCACCAGCCACCCAAAATACTTCAGCCTCGCCGAGACACGGAGGCACCGCATCAGAACCACCTTCATATCGCCCCCCGTCGACCGAACGGACCACCTAGCCATAAGACCAACGGTGAGCACCAAATATCAGACCAGACGGCACAAGAACCATCGACCACCGCACGCGAGATCGCCAACGCACACCCAAAATTTCTCCACACACGGCAAGAGCCGCAACCCATTTAATTTCAACCCAAGGCGGCATACAGAAAACGACGCGGATCGCCACCAATAGATTTAGGTTTTCACCTAGCGCAAAGGAAGGTTGGATAAGATCACTCGAAGGAGGAAGAAGACGTCGCGACGTCGTGATGCCGCCCAAGAACAGAGCCCCCGAGGCAAGATGATTGTCACGTCCGAACCCAAGAGGAAGGTATGATGCGCACCCAAGGAAAGAAACCAAGGTTATCGAAAGCACGTGGAAGGTTGTTGGTGGAGGAATGTAGTGCGGCGCAACACCAGCTGAAACCGGCGCCAACGTGGAACCCGCACAACACAATCAAAGTACTTTGCCCCAACGTAACAGTGAGGTTGTCAATCTCACCCTTGCTGAAAACAAAGGATTAAGCGTATCGAGTGGAAGATGGTGGTTGTTTGCAAAGAACAGTAAAAGCGTAGAATGTATTCAGATGTAAAAGAATGGACCGGGGTCCAAAGTTCACTAGTGGTGTCTCTCCAATAAAATAACTAACATGCTGGGTGAACAAATTACAAGAGCAATTGAAAAATAAAGATTCAATACATATCAATGATGATTACTATGTGATTTAATCAGGGCATTACGACAAAGTACATAGACCGCTATCCAGCATGCATCTATGCCTAAATAATCCACCTTCAGGTTATCATCCGAACCCCTTCCAGTATTAAGTTGTAAACAACAGATAATTGCATTAAGTATGGTGCGTAATGTAATCAACACAAATATCCTTAGACAAAGCATCAATGTTTTATCCCTAGTAGCAACAACACATCCACAACCTTAGAACTTTTGTCACTGTCCCAGATTTAATGGAGGCATGAACCCACTATCGAGCATAATTACCCCTCTCTTGGAGTTACAAGTATCAACTTGGCCAGAGCCTCTACTAGCAACAGAGAGCATGCAAGAACATAAACAACACATATATGATAGATTGATAATCAACTTAACATAGTATTCTCTATTCATCGGATCTCGCCAAACACAACATGTAGCATTGCAAATAGATGATCTTGATCATGTTAGGCAGCTCACAAGATCTAATACAATGAAAGCACAAGCGGAGAAGACAACCATCTAGCTACTGTTATGGACCCATAGTCTAAGGATGAACTACTCACGCATCAATCTGGAGGCGGGCATGATGATGTAGAGCCCTCCGGATGATTCCCCTCCCAGGGTGCCGGAGGCGATCTCCCGAATCCCCCGAGATGGGATTCGGCGGCCTCTCGAATGTTTTCCGTATCGTGGCTCTCGCATGGGGTTTCGCGACGAGGCTTTAATTAGGCGGAAGGGTAGGTCGGGCCACGAGGCGTCGACACAAAGGCCGCGCGTAGCCTGTGCCGCGCCGCCCGTGTCCGGCCGCCTCCGTGGCCCCACTTCGTCTCCTTTCGGTCTTCTGGAAGCTTCGTGTAAAAATAGGCCCCGGGCGTTGATTTCGTCCAATTCCGAGAATATTTCCTTACTAGGATTTCTGAAACCAAAACAGCGTAAAAACAACAACTGGCACTTCGCATCTTGTTAATAGGTTAGTGCGGAAAATGTAAATAATGTAAAGTATGTATAAAACATTCAAGTATTGTAATAAAAGTAGCATGGAACATAAGAAATTATAGATACGTTTGCGACGTATCAAGCATCCCCAAGCTTAGTTCCTACTCGCCCTCGAGTAGGTAAACGATAACACAAATAATTTCTGAAGTGACATGCTACCAACATAATCTTGATCAACATTATTGTAAAGCATATGAGATGAATGGAGTGATCTGAACAAAAGATTGCTAACAAAGATAATGACTAGACAAATGAATCATATATCAAAACTTTTCATGAATAATACTTTCAAGACAAGTATCAATAAGACTTGCATAAGAGATAACTCATAAGCAATAAATTCAAAGTAGAATGAATTGAAGCAACAAAGGATGATTAAGTTTTAGCGAATGCTTTCAACTTGTAACATGTATATCTCATGGATATTTGTCAACATAGAGTAATATAACAGGTGCAATAAGTAAACATGTAAGAATCAATGCACACGTTAACACAAGTGTTTGCTTCTAAGATAGAAGGGAATGGGTAAAATGACTCAACATAAAGTAAAAGATTGGCCCTTCGCAGAGGGAAGCATGGATTACTATTTTTGTGCTAGAGCTTTTGTTTTGAAAACATAGAAACAATTTTGTCAACGGTAGTAATAATTCATATGTGATATGCATAATACTTCCTACAAGTTGCATGTCTCATGCATAGAGTACCAATAGTGCTCGCACCTTGTCCTACTATCTCGGAAACACGGATTCTCATCGCATAACATATGCTTCAACCAAGTGTCACAAAGGGGTACCTCTATGCCGCCTGTACAAGTGTCTAAGGAGAAAGCACGCATTGGATTTCTCGCTTTTGATTATTCTCAACTTAGACATCCATACCGGGACAACATAGACAACAGATAATGGACTCCTCTTTTAATGCTTAAGCATTCAACAATAGTTAATATTCTCATAAGAGATTGAGGTTGTATGTCCAAACTGAAACTTCCACCATGATACATGGCTTTAGTTAGCGGCCCAATGTTCTTCTCTAACATATGCATACTCAAACGATTTGATCGTGAAGTCCACTACTTCAGACAATACGAACATGCATAGCATCTCACATGATATCCAACAAAGATAAAGTTGATGGCGTCCCCAGAAACATGGTTACCGCTCAACAAGCAACTTATAAGAATTAAGACACATAACTACATATTCATCACCACAATAGTTTTTAAGCTATTTGTCCCATGAGCTATATATTGCAAAGGTAGAGGAATGAAATTTTAAAGGTAGCACTCAAGTAATTTACTTTGGAATGGCAGAAAAATACCACATAGTAGGTAGATATGGTGGACACAAATGGCATGGAGTTTGGCTCAAGGTGTTTGGATGCACGAGAAGCATTTCCTCTCAGTACAAGGTTTGGGCTAGCAAGGTTGTTTGAAGCAAACACAAGTATGAACAGGTACAGCAAAACTCACACAAGAACATATTGCAAGCATTATAAGGCTCTACACTGTCTTCCTTGTTGTTCAAACACTTTACCCGAAAATATCTAGACTTAGAGAGATCAATCATGCAAACCAAATTAAACAAGCTCTACAGTAGTTCTTCATTAATAGATTAAACTACATGATGCAAGAGCTTAAACATGATCTATGAGAGCTCAAACAATTGCCAAATTGCCAAACCATATGCAGCATTTTCCAATTCCAACCAAATAGCAATTTAACGAAGCAATTTAGCCTTCGCCATGAACATTAAAGCACAATTAAGAACACAAGTGTTCCATATGAAAAAGCGGAGCGTAATATCTCCAATATAAGAATGGCGGGATCCAACTTTATTCAAAACAAAACAAAAATAAAAACAAACCGACGCTCTAAGTAAAGAACATAAGAATGTGACGGAATAAAAATATAGTTTCACTAGAAGTGACCTGATAATGTTGTCGATGAAGAAGGGGATGCCTTGGGCATCCCCAAGCTTAGATGCTTGAGTCTTCTTAAAATATGCAGGGATGAACCACCGGGGCATCCCCAAGCTTAGACCTTTCACTCTTCTTGATCATAGTATATCATCCTCTTCTCTTGACCCTTGAAAACTTCCTTCACACAAACTTCAAGCAAACTCATGAGAGGGTTAGTGCATAACCACAAATTTACATATTCAGAGGTGACACAATCATTCTTAACACTTCTGGACATTGCACATAGCTTCTGAAAGTTAATGGAACAAAGAAACTCATTCAACATAGCAAAAGCGGCAATGCGAAATAAAAGACAGAATCTGTCAAAAACAGAACAGTCCGTAAAGATGCATCTGGACTGGGCACTTAACTTGCTCAAATGGAAAAACTCAAAACTAATGAAAGTTGCGTACATATCTGAGGATCACGCTCGTAAATTTTTTCGATTTTTTTACATAGACTTATGCCAGAATTCGTGACAGACATCAATGCTGTTTCTGCGCAGCGATCCCAAATATAACATCAACTTTAGCATAGAAACTTTATTTGGCACAAAAAGATGACAAGGAGAGGTTGCTACAGTAGTAAACAACTTCCAAGACTCAACAATACAGTAAATAAAATAAACATGGGTTATCTCCCAAGAAGTGCTTTTCTTTAACGCCTTTCAGCTAGGCGTAGAAAGTACAAATCAAGTAACATCAAGAGTAGAAGCATCAACATCATAACTTGTTCTAATAATAGAATCAAAAGGCAACTTCATTCTCTTTCTAGGAAAGTGTTCCATACCTTTCTTGAGAGGAAATTGATATTTAATATTACCTTCCTTCATATCAATAACAGCACCAACGGTTCGAAGAAAAGGTCTTCCCAACACAATAGGACAAGATGCATTGCATTCGATATCCAAGACAACAAAATCAACGGGGACAAGGTTATTATTAACCGTAATGCGCACATTATCAATCCTCCCCAAAGGTTTCTTTTTAACATTATCGGCAAGATTAACATCTAAATAACAATTCTTCAATGGTGGCAAGTCAAGCATATCATAAATCTTTTTAGGCATAACAGAAATACTTGCACCAAGATCACATAAAGCATTACACTCAAAGTCATTGAATTTCATTTTAATGATGGGCTCCCAACCATCTTCTAACTTCCTAGGAATAGAAGCTTCAAGTTTTAATTTCTCTTCCCTAGCTTTAATGAGAGCATTTGTAATGTGTTTTGTAAAGGCTAAATTTATAGCACTAGCATTGGGACTTCTAGCAAGTTTTTGTAAGAACTTTATAACTTCAGTAATATGACAATCATCAAAATCTAAACCATTATGTTCTACAGCAATGGAATCATTGTCACCAATATTTTGAAAAATTTCAGCAGTTTTATCACAAACAGCAGTTTAGCAGTTTCAGGCAATTTTGTGCGCTTTGCACTAGGAGTAGAAACATTGCCAACACCAATTATTTTATCATTGATAGTAGGAGGTGCAGCAACATGTGAAGAATTAACATTACTAGTGGTGGCAATAGTCCATACTTTAGTTACATTATTTTCTTTAGCAAGTTTTTCTTTTTCTTCTCTATCCCACCTAGCATGCAATTCAGCCAACAATCTAATATTATCATTAATTCTAACTTGGATGGCATTTGTTTTAGCAAACCTAGCATCTTGAACTTCCTCAGGCATAACTTTCAATTTTAAAAGATCAACATCAAGAGCAAGACTATCAACCTTAGAAGCAAGAATATCAATTTTACCAAGCTTTTCTTCAACAGTTTTATTAAAAGCAGTTTGTGTACTAATAAATTCTTTAAGCATCACTTCAAGACCAGAGGGTACACTCTTATTATTATTGTAAGAATTACCATAAGAATTACCATAACCATTACCATTATTAGAAGGATATGGCCTAAAGTTGTTGTTACCATAATTATTCCTATAAGCATTGTTGTTGAAATTATTGTTCTTAATGAAATTCACATCAAAATTTTCTTCTTGAGCAACCAATGAAGCTAAAGTAACATTATTAGGATCAATATGAGATCTACCATTTGCAAGCATAGACATAATAGCATCAATCTTATCACCCAAAGAAGAGGTTTCTTCAACAGAATTTACCTTCTTACCTTGAGGAGTTCTTTCAGTGTGCCATTCAGAGTAATTGATCATCATATCATCAAGTAATTTAGTCGCGGCGCCTAAGGTGATGGACATAAAAGTACCTCCAGCAGCTGAATCCAATAGGTTCCTCGAGGAAAAATTCAATCCTGCATAAAAGGTTTGGATGATCATCCAAGTAGTCAGTCCATGGGTTGGGCAATTCTTTACCAAAGATTTCATTCTCTCCCATGCTTGAACAACATGTTCATTATCAAATTGTTTAAAATTCATTATGCTACTTCTCAAAGATATAATTTTAGCAGGAGGATAATATTTACTAATAAAAGCATCTTTGCATTTTGTCCATGAATCAATACTATTCTTAGGCAAAGAAAGCAACCAATCTTTAGCTCTTCCTCTTAATGAGAAAGGACAATTTCAGTTTTATAATATCACCATGTATATCCTTTCGGTGTCTGGCCGCCCTGGTGTCTGGCCGCCTCGTGGCCCCACTTCGTCTCCCTTTCGGTCTTCTGGAAGCTTTGTGTAAAAATAGGCCCCTAGGCGTTGATTTTGTCCAATTCCGAGAATATTTCCTTACTAGGATTTCTGAAACCAAAAACAGAAGAAAACAGCAACTGGCACTTCGGCATCTTGTTAATAGGTTAGTGCCAGAAAATGTAAAATAATGTTGTAAAGTATGTATAAAAGATTCAAGTATTGTAATAAAAGTAGCATGGAACATAAGAAATTATAGATACGTTTGCGACGTATCAACCGACGAGAACGCCAAGTTCCATGGCCTTGGGGTGGGTACCACGAGGAAGCCGGCCTCCGTCTTCACACGGGGTCGACAGGGCAACCACCGCGGCGCGAGCACCCTCCACCGCCTCCACACCACCCATGCAACTGAGGAGTCCACCTCTAGACTATGGGTTTGTGGCAGTAGCTTTGATCTATTTCTCTCTTGTTCTTCATAAATCTTAGTACCATATGAGCTTTCCAACATGATTATGGTCATATATGTAATTCCTATGTGATGGATCTTTATTCTATGATATTGTGATATGAGATTGGAATCTATTATGTGTAAGATGTATTGATATATGCATATTGTGTACCATGTTCTTAAGTATTGGTTTTGATCCAACATTTATGCAAGAAACATGTGTGGGGAGATGTGTATATTAGATGGAGTAGCATGGTTTTAGTGATTGGATAGTGAAAACAAATTTATGATCTATTATGGCTTTACTTTTCTTTTGCTACCGCACTAGGGATAAAGTAAATGCATGTGCTATGTTCATCACGTGACAAAAGTGATGATCTTGTTTGTTCAAGGTGGCATATTTGATTTTCAAACATCGTGTCAAAGTACTTATGGCTATGCTCTATTAATTCTTAATAAAAGATTGCATGGAGTTTTATCTTTCTTGTGGAGTATAAGAGAGATGTGTTGCATCATCTCTATCTTAAGACATGATGCCCATATGAATGCTTATCAAACACATATTGAAGTTCCACCAATATTATCTCATTGATTAATTGCTATTATCCACTACAACTTTAAAGAGAGAGTAGACAAGTGAACCCATGAACTCCGGTCCAATTTTAATAATAAGAAACACATTTCCATTGCATTTATCTTACTTTCTATTTGCAACAATATTTTAATCCGAAAATATTTACTCTCAACACACAAAAGCCAAAAACAACTAGACCTTGCTTTGTTTACCTTTTGAAAGATCGAGATGTCGCCTAGAGGGGGGGTGAATAGGCAATTACAAACTCTTGCGGATTTGTCTTGTAAGAATGCGGAATTAAACTATCGTTTAGTTTACAAGCACAAACCCTAAATATGCTAAGCTCAACTAAGTGTAACAATAGCAACTAGAGCTAAGCAAGATAGGCACAAGATATATGTAGCACAAGTGATAGCAAGATATATATATACTTCAAGCACGATGGCTATCACAAGGAAAGAGAGCTCGGGTATAGAAATAACCGAGGCACGCGGAGACGAGGATGTATTCCCGTGTTCCCTTGCTTTGCAACAAGGTACGTCACGTTTGGAGGAGTGGAGGTCCCACGAAGGATTCCCCGCGCCACGAAGGCTCACCCTATTCTCCGAACCACACCCACGAAGGATAGTGGCCCTTTCCTTATGGTTAGCTTTTCCTCCGCTCCGGAGATGGCAAGCTCCACAACCACTTCACAAGCTCCACGAAGGAGAAGCCCGGGCCTCTTCACAATCTTCTTGAAGAGATCACCGGAGCACCAACCGCCAAGCCAACTAGGAGGTCGCCCTCCAAGAGTAACAAGCTCACGGTCTCTCACTCGAACAAATCGTGGTGGAGAGCTCAACACTATGCAATGATGCAAAGCAAGAACACCGGAGGTGTTCAAATCCTTCACACTCAAATCCCACCAAAGCAACGAATGCTAGGATGAGATTGGAGAGGAAGAACAAGGGGGAAAGTCAACCAAAGACTCCAAGATCTAGATCCCAAGAGATTCCCTCACTTAGAGAAGAAACGGTTTGGTGGAAGTGTAGATCTAGATCCCCTCTCTCAAATCCTCAAATATGAGCAAGAATGGTTGGAGGATTCAAGGGGAAGAGCAAGTTCTTCAAATAGTAGCAATGGAGGAGAGAGAATGGGAAGAACTAACTTGGCTCAAGGTGGAAGAAGGGTATTTATAGCCCAAGTGGAAAAATAACTGTTGGGGGAAAAGACAGAAAAACGGGCAGCAAATTCGGGCGAAAAACGGCCCAGCCGGTCAGCCGGTCGACCGGATTCTCGCTGAGGCAGCCGGCGGCCCAGCCGGTCCGACCGGCCCAGAACCGGGGAAGCAGCCGCGCTGGGCGGTGGAAAAGGCCTCAGGCGCGCTGGGAAGCCAGGCCGCGGCTGGGCCGGCGTGGAGGTGAGGCCCAGCACCGGCCAGGAGGCTAGCCAGTCAAGGGCGCGCGGGTGGGCCGGTGAAGCCAACGGCCCAGTTGCGCACGGGCGGCGCGGAGGCTCGTGGCGCGGGCTGCGCTGCGGTGGCCAGCGGGCGGTGAGGCCCACCGAGCTGAGCCCGGTCAGGCCGGAAGGAGCGCCGGCAGGCCGGTCACGGACCGGGCCTGCGACCGGACTTGGGCCAAAAGCCCCTGGACACAGCCCGGATGGCATCAGTGCCAGGTCCGGTCCGGACCGGGTGGGCCGGTTGCCGGTCCGGTCAGACCGGCCGGTCGGCTGGCCCCTTCTTTTTCTTTTTCCTTTTATTCTTTTCTCCTTTTCCTTTTTCTTTAATAACTATTGCTCCCGAACTCCGAATCGCATGAAACCAATTTTGTTTGGAAGATAACAACAAATGCTATCTTATAGAAAGTGAAAACCCAAGAATCTGTAGGAGGGGATTTTATCATGAATATAAAAGGTAGAACCTTATATCATGAATAACCGGTAAAATCACCCAACCTCGAAAACGCAATAGAAGATGCATGTGAACTCCGTTTTCGATGAACTTGGGCTTGTTGTAAAGCTAGCAACAAGCTCAAGAACCTCACACCGAGAAATACCAAGAAGCAATAAGAATATGCAAAGTATGCAAAGGATTGAGCTCCCTAAGACGATGTGGTCAAGTTACCCAACCGAAAGCCCCTCTTAATAGTGCGGCTATCTATCCTATAATCCGGTCTCCCATCAACCACCACGAGACCGGTAAAAGGAAAACCTATCAAGGTCATACCTTTGCCTTGCGCATCCCATCACTTGATCATTTGTCGCTTCGTGTATACTCACAAATGCTCCCCCATACACTATGATGGGAAAGCTTCATTGAAGCACATCTTCATATGTCCACTATCACCAAATGGACGGCAAGCTTCAAGCATGTGATCCACTCAAGATGCTCATCTTGAACTTGCCCAACTCAACCTTGTATCTTCTCATACTCACTTAAGATAGAGCATGGATAATATTGAGTTCCACATAAGAACTCAATCTTCATTTCTTCTTCTTGATCATATCACATATATATCTTCATACCGATGATCTTGATGCCAATACACAAGGTATATCTTTATCTTCATGGCATCCATACTTGAATCCAACACATGGAGAGCAAGTAGTACCTATGGAATATTCCTTCATATAAACTCAATGAAAACATTAGTCCATAGGGGTTGTCATTAATTACCAAAACCACACATAGGGGCAATGTACCCTTACACTTTATTTATCTAGTTTACTTTACTTGTGTTACCTCTTTTATTTACTATTACTAATACGAAACCTTGTGCTTGACAACTACACGGTGGAGTTGGAGACACAATGCATTATCTTACTTTGCAGGATTGCTAGAAGAAGAGGAAAGGAGACGACTCTTTCCCAATTCCCCGAGAGTTTGATATGAACCCTCGAGTCACCATTGTGGGGAAAATTCTTTGCTGACCAGAACACTCTGCACTTGGCGTCCCAACGTCATCACACCTCCATGGTCTCGCACACGTACGGTGCTCAGCAACGACTCCCGGTTCTCTGATCCAGCCGAGAAGGCGGAAGTAGATCTTTTGGATCGGAACACCAACAGCACAATGGCGTACTGGGATGGAGTTGACTCCCACGTGCACAAATCTTCAGGCATCCATGTTAGGGATTCGTAGCAGAATCAAAAAAAATCTAAATAGCGCAAACCGATTTCCCATATCTATCTAGAAGCACTACAAGAAAATTTGCCATGGCCGACGAAGTTGAAGTCGCACCGTGGTTGCTGGTGCACCATGGCCGACGATTTTTGGTCTCTCTGTGGTGCATGTCAAAACCTTTTTTTCTCGTTTTTGAGGCCACCTAGGCCGACGAAAATGGCCAAAACGTCGCGTATGGTGGCCAGGGACGTGGTGCATCACGAATTCTCGGGTTCGTCGGCCGAGTCAACGCAAATCCGCACCGCCCGGGATGGCAGCCTCTCTAGCATTGTTTTTTTTCTCGATCACGCCATCTCGTTCAACGCTCTCCGATCGAGCCGTTTACGATGCAGGATCATGGGTCCCGCGTGTCATCCTCTATGAACCAAAGTTCTTTCTATTCTTGGATTTTTTTGACCCCCTGATTTCACTTCCTTTTTCTTTTGATCCCGTGCTGCCTTGGAAACGTTGAGGCCGCTGCAGCTAAATGGGACCCGCATGTCATCCTCTATGAGCAATCAACTTTCTTTTCTTGGAGTTATTTTTGGCACCTCATATTTGGTCACTTGCCTTTTTCCTTTCGATCCTCGCTCTCAAACGGTGATACCGCTGATGCTAAATGGGACCCGCATGTCATCCTCTATGTACTATAAAACTTCTTTTCTTGGATTTTTTTGGCACCTCATATTTGGTCACTTGACTTTTTCTTTCGATCCCCTGCCGCCTCTCAAACGGTGATACCGCTGATGCTAAATGGGACCCGCATGTCATCCTCTATGTACTATAAAACTTTCTTTTCTTGGATTTTTTTGGCACCTCATATTTGGTCACTTGCCTTTTCCTTTCGATCCCGCGCTCTCAAACGGTGATACGCTGCGGCTAAATGGGACCCGCATGTCATCCTCTATGTACTATAAAACTTTTTTTTTTTTGGCACCTCATATTTGGTCACTTGCTTTTTCTTTCGATCCCTCCGCCTCTCAAACGGTGATACCGCTGCTGCTAAATGGGACCCGCATGTCATCCTCTATGTACTATGAAACTTTCTTTTCTTGGATTTTTTGGCACCTCATATTTGGTCACTTGCCTTTTTCTTTGATCCCTGCCCCTTTCAAACGGTGATACCACTGCCGCTAAATGGGACCCGCATGTCATCCTCTATGTACTATAAAACTTTCTTTTCTTAGATTTTTTTGGCTCCTGATATTTGGTCACTTACCTTTTCTTTCGATCTCATGCCGCCTTTGAAACGTTGAGTAAGCTGCCCTCATGGGTCCCGCATGTCATCCTCTACGAACAATAAAAGTTTCCTTTCTTGGAGTTATTTTTGACCCCTAATTTCTAGCTATTTGCCTTTTTCTTTTGATCCCCCCTTTGAAACGATGAGGACGCTGTTGGCAGGTTGGTCCCACATGTCATCCTCTATGAACAATAAAAGTTTCATTTGGTGGATTTATTTTTGACCCCTAATTAATTTCTGGATATTTCCTTTTTTTTTTTGACCCTCGCCTTGGAATCGTTGAGGATGCTGCTGCCTCATGGGTCCCACATGTCATCCTCTCAGAACGGTAAATATTTCTTTTCTTGGATTTTGTTTACCAACTGATTTTTGGCTTATTTTTTCTTTCGATCTCCTGCCGCCTTTAAAACGTTGTCGACGCTGCTGGCTCACGGTCCCACATGTCGCCTTATAAATAAACGTTGAGGATGCTGCTGCCTCATGGGTCCCGCAGTCATCCTCTCATAACGATAAATGTTTTCTTTTCTTGGATTTTTTACCAACTGATTTTTGGTTTTTTTTTATTTTCGATCCCCTGCCGCCTTTGAAACGTTGACGCTGCTGGCTCATGGGTCCCCGATGTCAGCCTCCCCGTACAAGAAACATGTGATATCTTGATTATTTTGCAGACAATAAACAGTGTATTTCGCTCTGAGCTATTGCAAATGGATAAATTAAATCTTTATTTTTACATAAAAAACTTATATGTTGAATCTCCTTGTTTTTTGTTTTTGCGAAGCATAGGACTTTCCTGTTTTTTTTTTGAGAAAAATCCGAACTTTACTGTTTTGGAGTGGACTGAAATTGTATGAGTCAAAAGGGCCAGCAGGATAGTTCGAAGGCCAGATGTCAGATGCAGCCCAATTGAAATCTTTCTTTTCTTCGATTTTTTTCACCCCTGATTTTTGCTACTTCATTTTTCTTTTGGTCATGTGCCGCCTTGGAAACGTTGAGACCGCTGCTGCAAAATGGGACCCGCATGTCATCCTCTATGTACAATAATATTTCTTTTCTTGGATTATTTTTTGCTCCTGATATTTGGTCACTTTTCTTTTTCTTTCGATCTCATGCCACGTTTGAAATGTTGAGGAACCTGCTGGCTCATGGGACCCGCATGTCATCCTCTATGTACAATAAAAGTTTCTTTTCTTGGATTTTTTTCACCCTCTGATTTTTGGCTATTTCCTTTTTCTTTTTTTCGTGCCCGGGTCGCTTTGTACCTTAGTTTTCCCTCAGTTTTCCCAAGCCTATGTCTGAAACCCGCAGAAGGAGCTCAGACGGAAGGAATCCGTTTATTTGGACGTTCTGGTGTTGCGCCGCGTCGTGTGGGGCCGCGTCGCGTGGGGCTGGTAGAAAGGGACCGCGTGGGACAGGACGAGAAGCGTTTGGTTGCACGTGAGCAGGAGCTGGGTTTTGTCTCTCTCGGCCCAAATTGGCATTTTTAAGAGCACCTTTTCCCCTCTTTCTCTCTCTGTCTTTTTCACCAAATTAGTATCAAATCTAGAGAAGCTTCTATTTCTGTCTTTCTTCAATATGGCAGCAAATCTAGTAGCAAATCTCTGGGGTTATTTATGCCTTTTGGCCCTCGTTTTTTGCCCAATATGGCAGCAAATCTAGTAGCAAATCTAGAAGCTAGTATATGATAAATTCACAACAGCATAATCAGAAAACTAAGTATAATACATAGGGAAACTGCATACAGCAGCCAAAAGCAGCCAATAACGTTGTAATATACAAGACGCACGCAATGTATGGACAACAAGAAGATTAGGATGAATGAATTTGTTCTTCATTCCTCCCCATATATTTCTTCGTCGCTCCATTCGTGCATTACCCCAAGGAAATATTCATTGAACTCCTTCCGTCTGCAGTGTGCGGCCAATACATCCTCCAAACGGTATGGCTTGTGTTCATTTCTCATACCGTAGCTTCCTATTCTATCCACACGTACTGCCCACTCATCCCAGGCCTTTGTATCATGAGAGTACTCTCTGATATAACCCAAATCCGTGTAGTAGATGCAGCCAGGTCGAAGTGTCGGGTACACTCTGGTGTCGACGGAGATACACCGGATATAATTCACAAAGAAGGCATTACTGCCAATGTTACTGACCGGATGGAGAGAGCGGCTCTGAGTGTCCACACGGTACACCAATGGTCTGCCCGCCAAAGCCACGCTGACCAACAACACAAGCAGCAGATCACCATCCGACTTCACAAGGTAGAACTTCTGATGTCCAAGTTCTGGAAATGAAATTAGTGTCTCCATCTTGACAGTGCTCGCGCGCTGCTGCAACTGTACATTGGTGCACACTATTCTTCCGTTCTCAAAATTGTCCACAGCTAGTGCATACAGTTCACCATTGAACGGGGTAATGCAACGCAGACAATGGTTCTTGATCGAAAATCTTTCTTCTCCCCAATGTTCATGTATATCCTTAGTTGGAGTGCTCTCATCGACCCAACCAATTTCCGACGGGTAATGTGCGGCAACGAAGACCATAGTCGGGGATTTGATAACAGCGACTGATTTCAGACAAACAGATGGCATCTGCGCCTCAAACATAGTGTTCGATTTCTTTGTGAGTGGGTTCAGAAGCCGTATCTTGTGCGGCGGGTTCTTCTGGGCAAGCACGATGACGCCACGGCAAAATCCGACGAAGTAGTATCTGGGCAAGCACGATAACATTCAGCACTAAGATGTTTAAGATTGAAAATAAAGAGGTAGATATGGAGGAAGTTGAACCTTGTATGAACTTCCGATAGATCTATGGTGACGTAGCGTGATGTGCCGAGTTGGAGGAAGGTGAACTCAGCGACGCGTGGAAGGGCGTGGTCTAGCATGATCCATTCGTCCAGGTGCACGTCGGGCTCAGGCAAACCTGAGCGCCAATTTCTACAGACTTGCCTCATGGCAGAGTAGGTGTCGGCGTACTCCTCGTTCGCCAGCAAGCATTCGCCGATCTTGTGAAGTGGTCCATCAGCCGAGAGAGAGGCCCAGTTCACGGAGGAGCCGCGCTTGGATGCGCCGCCCTCGGAGGCGACGCGCTCGGCGGCGACTGGCTCGGCGGCGACGGGCTCGGCGGCGACTGGCTCGGCGGCGACGGGCGCGGAGGCGACGGGCTCGGAGGCGACGGGCTCGGAGGCGACGGCCGCCGGCGCATTCTTCTTCTCCATCGCCGGCAGGGTAGCGTGCGTACGGCGGTTGGGGTTTTTTCGATTTGGAGAAGTTGATGGGACGTGAGAGGGGTGGTTTCGTGCGTGAGCGAGAATGAGACGACTGTGTGCAGAGGGAGGGAGGGGCTTACGCGTCCTAAATGCGACCCGCGTCCTACGCGTCCACTATTTGCACGTCTGCACCGCGACACGCGTCAACAATGGCACGTCTTCCACTTCTGCACCGCAACACGCGTCCTCGAGTCTAACCCTGGAAATTTAGATATACTCAGGTATACCCTCGAGTCATATACTAGCATTTTTTGTGTGCTCAGTTTTCCCCTTGAGTGCTAATACTGGCTAGTGCAATATACTCAGTTTTACCCTCAAGTGGCTGGTCAACAGAGAGTCAACAAATGGGATTAACTAGTTAAATGAGTTATTTAATGTGCAAAAAATTCCGAAAAAGAGTGGCACTTACTCATGGAGTCTTTACCACAAATTGCCACTTCTCAAATCATAGATAAATCATAGATAAATCAAGTTTCACCACAAATTGCCACTTCTCAAATCACCTAGTAGCTATGAAGGTGCATGGTTTTCCATAATAAGCCCTACCCAAAACAGCTTTCCCCAAAACATACTTTGTCTGAATGAGGCCATAATTTTCACACTCATGTAGATTTGTATTGCAAATAGTTTGAGGTAGGTCAAGATGGGTTTCATTGTACAAAACACGCATTTTCCAATTTTTAAATCTCATATTTGAATCCCTTAGTCTGTTTACTACTCACTTGCCCTTGGTTTCTTGATACTACTCAGTTTTGCCCTCTCCCTTCACAAACTCTCACAGACGCCCAACATTGCCCTGATTGGTCTAGCCCATGTCACGCGGATCGTGCCCGACGACCGTTGATCGTATGATCTAACGGGCAGGATAACCCCTATCTCTCTCTCTGGTCGGGGCCACCACCCTCTCTCTCTCTGTCGTCGGTTAGCTTCCACCCTCTATGTATGCGAAAGGGCGGTTACCCAGTACGCTAAAGTTTGGTTTTCTGCATTATTTTTCACGAGCTAAATTATAAACTCTTTTTAGGCATTACTTTTCATGCAAAAAATGATAAACCATCACCGATTTGTTTTAGCCATTACTTTTCAAGCAAAAAAATGATAAACCATCACCGATTTGTTGTAGCCATTACTTTTCACGCAAAAAAATGATAAACCATCACCGATTTGTTGTAGCCATTACTTTTCACGCAAAAAATGATAAACCATCACCGATTTGTTGTAGCCATTACTTTTCACGCAAAAAAATGATACACCATCACCCATTTCTTGTAGCCATTACTTTTCACGCAAAAAAATGATACACCATCACCCATTTCTTGTAGCCATTACTTTCCATGCAAAAAACGATAAACCATCACCGATTTTGTTGTAGCCATTACTTTTCACACAAAAAATGATACACCATCACCCATTTCTTGTACCCATTACTTTTCACGCAAAAAACGATAAACCATCACCAATTTTGTTGTAGCCATTACTTTTCACGCAAAAAAATGATACACCATCACCCATTTCTTGTACCCATTACTTTTCACGCAAAAAAGATAAACCATCACAGATTTTGTTGTAGCCATTACTTTTCACGCAAAAAATGATACACCATCACCCATGATACACCATCACCCATTTCTTGTAGCCATTACTTTTCTTTTAGGCATTACTTTTCACGGTAAAATGATAAACTATATCACGAAGTTCCATTTCCGTCAACATAGTCCGCATTACTTTTTTTGTTGAGATATATACCCCCACAACGGTCGTCTCCTCCTTAATTTATTGTGTATAAACCCCCACAACGGTCATCTCCTCCTTATTTTATTGTGTAAACCCCTACAACGGTCATCTCTCCCTTATAAACACCCACACGGCCATCCCTTGTGTCAATAGGTTCTGCCTCTCTCTTCTTCGTTCACATACACTTGATCCATTGCCATGGCTTCCACGTCTCGGACGCGGACCGGAAGGGGAAGGGGAAGGGGAAGTGGATCATCATCATTGCCACCACCACCGTCAACACTGCCATTGATCATAGAGGAGTTCTTCATCGTCGTCTATGAAGACCCTTTGGTCAAGAAGGTACGTACGCGTTCCCACATATATGATGCATGTGATTAATTATGGGCATGTTCTAAAAAACCTTTAATTTCAAGGGTTCCCTAATTTCAAACGATCGGCGCTCGATCTCTTTGCAGGAACTCCCAAAAAAATTTGCGGACTATCTTGACGGCAAGGAGCCAGCTAAGGTGTATCTGCGAGCAGCTGACTGCGGTCCTCGTCTCTGGACCGTGGAGGTCCTATTTGACGGACAAGGCCGGATGTACCTCGACAAGGGCTGGGAGAAATTCGCCATCGCGCACGGTGTGGATTTCGGCTGCTTCGTACACTTCAAATATGTAACGGCCCCGGGTAGCACCCCTATTAGATTTGGTTGTGTTTCTCTTTTGTGCATCATCATATGCATCATGCATCATATCATCCACAAGATTTTACCAAATAAAATTATTTTATAAACCTCCTTGTCTCTTCCTTTAAATAAAACCCTAACCTCTATCTAACCTAACCCAGGCCTCTCTCTGGCCCGTTTCTTCCTCTCCCCCCCAGTGGCCCATTCTCTCTTTTCCTCCACGCAAGCCGAGCATCGCCCCTTTCATCTCAGCCCACTTTTCCTGGATGAAACGGTACGCCTCTTTTCCCCTTGTCGTCTTCTCTCACGCGAGCACGCATGGCGTGAGGAGGTTGCCGTGGTCCTCCCCACCACCGCGCCAAGCTCCACCTCCTCCACACGTTTCTCCCCGGCCTCGCTTTATTTTGGATCACGCCTCCAACCACTCAGCCTTCCTCTCCACGCCTCTCCCTTCCTTCTTTCTTCCACGCCAAGAAAGAATCGAGAGGGAGAAAACCCCATGGCCACCGTGAGCTCCTCCATGGCGCCCCACCTCTCCGGTCGTCCCTCGTCAATCTAATGCCACCCGTAGATGCGCCTCGGCCTCCTCTTCAACCTGCTCCAAGGAATCGAGCCCGGGTGCTCTCGATGCCGTCAATTCGCCGTTCCCTTCTCCGTCTCCGGCGAGGTATTTCTTCGATTCCGGCGACCACCGCTCTCCTCGGGCACCGGCACTGCACGTCGAGCGTCCCGGTAACCACGCGCACGCCCAGACATCTTATCCCCTTCCTTGCCTCCTTTTCTCCTCCTCACCCTTGTGGCCGACGCCGCTGTCCGCAGATGTCCTCGCCGGCGAACTTCGGCGCTCCCCGACGACGGCGCCACCCCCTTGGTCTGCACCGACGAGGCGAGCCCGACGCTCCCTTCCGCGCATCCAGGGACACCGCCAAACGCCCGCACGCACCTTGTCTGTCCGCGGTCACCGCCGCTCCGCGCCGCGCACGACATCGAGCACCTTACGTGCGTGCGCGGATGGTTTGCCACGCTGGCGCCACATCGTCATCCGGGCCCCACCCGTCAGCCACGCTGGGTACATCGCCTATGGGTGAGAAAAGTTTGTTCCGATCCAGATCTCGTCTTCTTGCAAAGAGGCCCCTGGCCGTTTTGGTTCCTCAACCCGCAGCCCCTGATCTTGTCGTTTTTCTGAAAACACCTTGCACTTCTGTGAAGCAACCCGGAGCCCCTCCGCCGCGTCAGCCGCCCCGTCAGCCTTGGTCCCGCTTGTCAGCCACCGTGGCTAGCTTTCTCTCGGTGAGAAAAGCCCGGCCCTTTTCGTTTTACTGAAAATTCCAGAAAATGTGTAAATCTCGTATAAATCATATCTTTTAAACCGTAACTCGAAATAAAAAGTGTTCTATATGAAAATTGATCAGAAAAATATGTTGAACATGAATATACCATCCATTCATCTGTTTGCATCTCACATCATGTCGATCCGTGATAGTTCATGCTTTTCACCTCACATAATATGCGGAGTATTTCGGACACCGACTTGGGTTTCCCCGCTCCGTTTAATATTGAAGTAGCGCACCCTTGCCATGTTTTGCCATGCTAATCAACCCTTAACTTTGTCGGTAGAAATGCAACTTCAACTCTAATTGTTTGTCCGGGGTTCCGACTCCGATTAATATGGATAAGTTGCACCATCGTTGCCATGCCATGCATATCATCTTGATCATGCTGGATCTTCTTTATTCGTAGTAGTAAGATTGCATGCGTTGTGTGTTCCAGCATTTGCTTCTTCACGGATAGGATCGCGAAGTGGTGTTGTGAGATACGACAAGTTCTTCTGCAGCTTTTCACAGGCGAGCCCTCTCTCTTCACCTACTCTCCCTCGCATTGCTATCCTTATGTTGCGCTTCTTTATCGAGTCACGTCTCCTATTCCACTTGTTTACCATAATAATCCTATATATATCATTCCTTAACCATAGCCGTTGCTTGATGTTTGAGCCTTGCGAGTCGTAGGCGTGTTTAGGATCTGTTGTTTATCTCGATCTGTTATCGGGATATGTTGGGTTGTTGGAAGGTTATCACATGCTATATCTTTTGTTGGAGATATTCACACTTTACTTTATTGTTAACAACTAAAATTGTAAGCAGAGGCATCTGTGAGCCCCTTTGCGAAAGCATCGGAACTTTGACTCGCTAATGTCCCCTAGGACCCGAGTTCTTGTTATCTGTTCCGAGATTGAGCGCTCTACCCGTACGTGGGGACGTTTATTGGGACCCCCCTCACCCATTACCTTTTCTCAAGTCAGTTGAAAAGGGGGCCACAACCTTGGTTTTATTTGCCTATGCCATGTATGCCATGCTTTACTTACTGTTGCCTTCGGGTGTTTACTTCCTGTTGCCTTCGGGTGTTTATATTCTGTACTGTACCCCGCGGAACGTTTAGCGAAGCGTGTGGTTTGCACGCCTAGCCGTTAACGCAAACCCTGAGTCCGCTTCGGAGTACGGCCGGACTTCGTTACGGGTAGCTTAGTCGGGTGGCCCCCTAGACTTTCTTGTTGAACTGGGAACGGTCTTGTTGTGAGACATCCACCTGTCGTAAGTGGGTCGAGCATGCGTATGGTTACATTTGGGCAACCCCTGCAGGGTGTACATCTTATCGATAAGCCGTGTCCGCGGTTATGGACGACTTGGAATTGTATAGCTCGATCATAGAACAACTTACACCTTTATGTTGTTGATAATAATTTGCTAATAACTTGATTAGTAATATAGCATTACTACAACCGATACCTAATAAAACTTGTCCACCGTTGAGTGCCTTTTACATTGCCTCTTCGCTTTGTTGGAGGGGATATGTGTATTTGGCTGGGTTATGTTTGTGTAGTATTTATCTGTTACCTTGTGCGCTCTCTTATCTTCTCTGAGTAGACGGATGTTGTAGCGTGTCTCTATTGGTTATAGTTTTGCTGCCGCTAAACCTACCATATAGCCCCAGGCGATATATATATTCGCCCGGCGAGCATAGCCATTTCTAGTCTCGCTAAGTACGTGCCGGAGTTCGTTCCTTGGTACTTACTCTCGCCTTTTCCCTTTCTCTTTTGCTTCCTCCCTTTTGTCGGCAACCGATGGCCCGACTTTGGCAGGTACAAGATGACGACGTTAGCAAGGTTACCCTTCCGGCTTGGCCTGGGCAGGGTTATGGACGCCACTGGTTATCTTCAGGACTCTTAGTCCAATTTGTATCTTGTCCGTACTCGGACGTATTTGATCTTCTGTATGATTTGGATCTTTGTATTGTAAATTTGTATCTTGACTCGTTGGAGTCGTTGTTGTAATATATGTCTCTTGTGGGCTCTATTGTAATCCTGTTGTAATGTTACCGCTCGTGTTAATTCCTCTGGCATCACGTGTGTGATTCGTCGCGCACGTCGTGTCGGAGGGCGTCTCTGAATCGATATCGTGCGGATTTCGGCGGGATCGCTGGAATCCTCATGGTACCGGTTCCGGGGCGTCACAAGTTGGTATCAGAGCTCAGGTTGACGGTACCCCACTAGTCCAGCCTGTAGGATAACCTTGCCAATGGACGTTGTGTCTAGTGTCAAAACTATTTTCTAAAAATCGTTGGATAGATCTGATTAGATCTGACTTTTCTCCTTATCTATATTCTTTCTCCTCTTACCTATGCGAGTTTTGAATCTTCTCTTATCTTATTCTTTGAGTTTTAGGTTTCGACGTGGGTTGGACGATATTTGCCCCCTCACCTATTAGGTCCGATCTTCGGAGGATCCCGACAGAAGCGCATCATCAACAGCGGAACAACGACTTCTTGTTAGTGGTGTCGCCGATCTACGTGGAGCAAGAACTCTTGTTAGTGGTGTCGAGGAGATCGACACGTCGCCTGAAGATTCGCTAATTCACCTCTCTCCCCGTACCTGGACGTGGGATCTCGGGGCGCGATCCCTTGTTAGTGGTGTCGATTGTAACGGCCCCGGGTAGCACCCCTATTAGATTTGGTTGTGTTTCTCTTTTGTGCATCATCATATGCATCATGCATCATATCATCCACAAGATTTTACCAAATAAAATTATTTTATAAACCCCCTTGTCTCTTCCTTTAAATAAAACCCTAACCTCTATCTAACCTAACCCAGGCCTCTCTCTGGCCCGTTTCTTCCTCTCCCCCCCGGTGGCCCATTCTCTCTTTTCCTCCACCCAAACCCAGCATCGCCCCTTTCATCTCAGCCCACTTTTCCTGGATGAAACGGTACGCCTCTTTTCCCCTTGTCGTCTTCTCTCACGCGAGCACGCAGCTGGCGTGAGGAGGTTGCCGTGGTCCTCCCCACCACCGCGCCAAGCTCCACCTCCTCCACACGTTTCCTCCCCCTGGCCTCTACTTTATTTTGGATCACGCCTCCAACCACTCAGCCTTCCTCTCCACGCCTCTCCCTTCCTTCTTTCTTCCACGCCAAGAAAGAATCAGAGAGGGGAGAAAACCCCATGGCCACCGTGAGCTCCTCCATGGCGCCCCACCTCTCCGGTCGTCCCCTCGTCAATCTAATGCCACCCGTAGATGCGCCTCGGCCTCCTCTTCAACCTGCTCCAAGGAATCGAGCCCGGGTGCTCTCAGATGCCGTCAATTCGCCGTTCCCTTCTCCGTCTCCGGCGAGGTATTTCTTCGATTCCGGCGACCACCGCTCTCCTCGGGCACCGGCACCTGCACGTCGAGCGTCCTGGTAACCACGCGCACGCCCCAGACATCTTATCCCCCTTCCTTGCCTCCTTTTTCTCCTCCTCACCCTTGTGGCCGACGCCGCTGTCCGCAGATGTCCGTCGCCGGCGAACTTCTGGCGCTCCCCGACGACGGCGCCACCTCCCCTTGGTCTGCACCGACGAGGCGAGCCCGACGCTCCCTTCCGCGCATCCAGGGACACCGCCAAACGCCCGCGCGCACCTTGTCTGTCCGCGGTCACCGCCGCTCTCCGCGCCGCGCACGGCATCGAGCACCTTACGTGCGTGCGCGGATGGTTTGCCACGCTGGCGCCACATCGTCATCCGGGCCCCACCCGTCAGCCACGCTGGGTACATCGCCTATGAGTGAGAAAAGTTCGTTCCGATCCAGATCTCGTCTTCTTGCAAAGAGGCCCCTGGCCGTTTTGGTTCCTCAACCCGCAGCCCCTGATCTTGTCGTTTTTCTGGAAAACACCTTGCAGCTTCTGTGAAGCAACCCGGAGCCCCTCCGCCGCGTCAGCCGCCCCGTCAGCCTTGGTCCCGCTTGTCAGCCACCGTGGCTAGCTTTCTCTCGGTGAGAAAAGCCCTGGCCCTTTTCTGTTTTACTGAAAATTCCAGAAAATGTGTAAATCTCGTATAAATCATATCTTTTAAACCGTAACTCGAAATAAAAAGTGTTCTATATGAAAATTGATCAGAAAAATATGTTGAACATGAATATGCCATCCATTCATCTGTTTGCATCTCGCATCATGTCGATCCGTGATAGTTCATGCTTTTCACCTCACATAATATGCGGAGTATTTCGGACACCGACTTGGGTTTCCCCGCTCCGTTTAATATTGAAGTAGCGCACCCTTGCCATGTTTTGCCATGCTAATCAACCCTTAACTTTGTCGGTAGAAATGCAACTTCAACTCTAATTGTTTGTCCGGGGTTCCGACTCCGATTAATATGGATAAGTTGCACATCATCGTTGCCATGCATGCATATCATCTTGATCATGCTGGATCTTCTTTATTCGTAGTAGTAAGATTGCATGCGTTGTGTGTTCCAGCATTTGCTTCTTCACGGATAGGATCACGAAGTGGTGTTGTGAGATACGACAAGTTCTTCTGCAGCTTTTCACAGGCGAGCCCTCTCTCTTCACCTACTCTCCCTCGCATTGCTATCCTTATGTTGCGCTTCTTTATCGAGTCACGTCTCCTATTCCACTTGTTTACCATAATAATCCTATATATATCATTCCTTAACCATAGCCGTTGCTTGATGTTTGAGCCTTGCGAGTCGTAGGCGTGTTTAGGATCTGTTGTTTATCTCGATCTGTTATCGGGATATGTTGGGTTGTTGGAAGGTTATCACATGCTATATCTTTTGTTGGAGATATTCACACTTTACTTTATTGTTAACAACTAAAATTGTAAGCAGAGGCATCTGTGAGCCCCTTTGCGAAAGCATCGGAACTTTGACTCGCTAATGTCCCCTAGGACCCGAGTTCTTGTTATCTGTTCCGAGATTGAGCGCTCTACCCGTACGTGGGGACGTTTATTGGGACCCCCCTCACCCATTACCTTTTCTCAAGTCAGTTGAAAAGGGGGCCACAACCTTGGTTTTATTTGCCTATGCCATGTATGCCATGCTTTACTTACTGTTGCCTTCGGGTGTTTACTTCCTGTTGCCTTCGGGTGTTTATATTCTGTACTGTACCCCGCGGAACGTTTAGCGAAGCGTGTGGTTTGCACGCCTAGCCGTTAACGCAAACCCTGAGTCCGCTTCGGAGTACGGCCGGACTTCGTTACGGGTAGCTTAGTCGGGTGGCCCCCCTAGACTTTCTTGTTGAACTGGGAACGGTCTTGTTGTGAGACATCCACCTGTCGTAAGTGGGTCGAGCATGCGTATGGTTACATTTGGGCAACCCCTGCAGGGTGTACATCTTATCGATAAGCCGTGTCCGCGGTTATGGACGACTTGGAATTGTATAGCTCGATCATAGAACAACTTACACCTTTATGTTGTTGATAATAATTTGCTAATAACTTGATTAGTAATATAGCATTACTACAACCGATACCTAATAAAACTTGTCCACCGTTGAGTGCCTTTTACATTGCCTCTTCGCTTTGTTGGAGGGGATATGTGTATTTGGCTGGGTTATGTTTGTGTAGTATTTATCTGTTACCTTGTGCGCTCTCTTATCTTCTCTGAGTAGACGGATGTTGTAGCGTGTCTCTATTGGTTATAGTTTTGCTGCCGCTAAACCTACCATATAGCCCCAGGCGATATATATATTCGCCCGGCGAGCATAGCCATTTCTAGTCTCGCTAAGTACGTGCCGGAGTTCGTTCCTTGGTACTTACTCTCGCCTTTCCCCTTTCTCTTTTGCTTCCTCCCTTTTGTCGGCAACCGATGGCCCGACTTTGGCAGGTACAAGATGACGACGTTAGCAAGGTTACCCTTCCGGCTTGGCCTGGGCAGGGTTATGGACGCCACTGGTTATCTTCAGGACTCTTAGTCCAATTTGTATCTTGTCCGTACTCGGACGTATTTGATCTTTTGTATGATTTGGATCTTTGTATTGTATATTTGTATCTTGACTCGTTGGAGTCGTTGTTGTAATATATGTCTCTTGTGGGCTCTATTGTAATCCTGTTGTAATGTTACCGCTCGTGTTAATTCCTCTGGCATCACGTGTGTGATTCGTCGCGCACGTCGTGTCGGAGGGCGTCTCTGAATCGATATCGTGCGGATTTCGCGGGATCGCGAATCCTCATGGTTCGGCTTTCGTACACTTCAAATATGAAGGCGATGATGTGCTCACAGTGAAGGTGTTCGACGGAACAATGTGCAGGAGGTACTACTACTCAGACGACGAAGATACTGACGATGAAAGCGACGACGACGTGAAGCCATGCATCCATCCCCTTTAGATAATTAAGGGGATTATGACCAAGAATATATATGTAGCTTCATATGCATCGATTTAGAGATCTAGCTATTTTCTATATATTATGCATGTAAAAAATAATATCGCATTTCCACTATTATTCGAGCACCACATCCTCCAAACGATGCCGATGCCGATGCCGATATCGGCATGGTCAGAACGGCTATGCTCGCCGCCACTGCTAGGTCAACGTCGGGATGCACAATGTTTAGCATAAGAGTCACTTTAGATTAAGCTGCGAAAATAGTCACCTGCCATGGGCTGAGGCGGCCCCTACAGAGCGGCTCTATATTATATTCTCTAAATAAAATAGACGACCACAGCGGTCATTGGCTGCGGAGGCCCCACAGAGCGGCAATATATAATTTTCTATAAATAAATAGACGACCCACTGGTCATTGGCTGCGGCAGCCCCATAGAGCGGCCCCATTTGTCATTGGCAGCACCGCGTATACAATCAGGAAATAAAATGGCCCACGCGTCAGCGGTAGATGGATACCCGTCAGCACGAGACGGTCAGAGAGGAACTGACCTCACGGTAACGGTAAGGCCTCTGACCTGACGGCAACCCGCGTCTTCGAGGGTTTCAAACTAGAGGAGGGGAAAACTGAGAAAAAACTAACGAGCTGGGGAAAACTGAGTACAACTAACGAAGCAGGGGCACGAAAATAGAAATCCCTTCCTTTTTCTTTTGATCCCCTGCCGGCCTGCCGCCTTTGAAACATTGAGTAAGCTGCTGGCTCATAGGTCCCACATGTCAGCCTGTATGAACGATAAAGTTTTCATTTCTTGGAGTTTTTTTGACCCCCTAATTTCTGGCTACTTTCTTTTTCTTTTTATCTCAAGCCGCATTTGAAACGTTGAGACCGCTGCTGCTAAATGGGACCTGCATGTCATCCTCTATGTACAATAAAGTTTCTTTTTTCTTGGATTATCTTTGGCTCCTGATATTTTGTCACTTGCCTTTTTCTTTCGATCTCATGCCGCCTTTGAAACGTTGAGTAAGCTGCTTGCTCATGGGTCCCGCATGTCATCCTCTACGAACAATAAAAGTTTCCTTTCTTGGAGTTATTTTTGACCCCTAATTTCTGGCTATTTGTCTTTTTCTTTTGATCTCCTGCCCCCTTTGAAACGATGAGGACGCTGTTGGCAGGTCGGTCCCACATGTCATCCTCTATGAACAATAAAAGTTTCTTTCGATGGATTTATTTTTAACCCCTAATTAATTTCTGGATATTTCCTTTTTTTTCTTTTGATCCCCTGCCAGCTTGGAATCGTTGAGGATGTTGCTGCCTCATCGGTCCCGCATGTCATCCTCTCAGAACGGTAAATGTTTCATTTCTTGGATTTTATTTACCAAATGATTTTTGGCTTATTTTTCTTTCGATCTCCTGCCGCCTTTAAAACGTTGAGGACGCTGCTGTCTCAGGGTCCCACATGTCAGCCTCTATGAACAATAAACCTTTCCTTTTTTATTATTGACCCATAATTTTTGGCTATTTTCCTTTTTCTTTCGATCTCATGCCGCCTCTGAAACGTTGAGACGCTGCTGGCTCATGGGTCCCACATGTCAGCCTCTATGAACAGTCAAAGTTTCCTTTGTTTGATTTTTTTACCCTAATTACTGGCTATTTGCCTTTTTTATCCCCTGCCGCCTTTGAAACTAAGAGGACGCTGCTGGCCCATGGGTCCCACATCTCAGCCTCTCTGAACGATAAACCTTTCCTTTCTTTTTTTTCGATCCCGTGCCGCCTTGGAAACGGTGAGACGGCTCCTGCAAAACGGGACCCATATGTCATCCTCTATGTACAATAAAAGTTTCTTTCCTTGGATTATTTTTGGCACCTGATATATGGTCACTTGCCTTTTTTTCGATCCCCTGCCGCCTTTGAAACGTTGAGGACGCTGCTGGCTCGTGGGTCCCACATGTCAGCCTCTATGAACAATAAACATTTCATTTCTTGGATTTATTTTTGACCGCTGATTTCTGGCAACTTTGCTTTTTCTTTCGATCCCCTGCCGCCTTTGTTAAAGTTGAGGACGCTGCTGCAAAATGCGTCCCACATGTCAGCTTCTCTGTACGATAATTGTTTCCTCTCTTTGATTTTTTTCCACTGCTGGCCAATGGGTCCCCGATGTCAGCCTCTATGTACAAGAAATATGTGATTTCTCGATATATTTTAACCCGAGATATGTAGGATGCTTTTTTTTCGATCCCTTCTGTTTGTTTTTACCTTCAAATGTTGAGGGACGCTACTGGCAAATGGGTCCTGCTCTAGCATTCTCAACTGAAGGAAAAACTGAAATATTGCCTATTCATTTGTTTTTCGTACTCCATGCATCTAATCCATACTAATTGTTGATCCGGGTTTTAGTTCAACTTAATTAGATCAAATTTGATCTACGAGGGAGTATGTAATATATTTTGGGTTCACAACACTGCACTTGTTAACAACAATCTGATGAAGAGGTTTGTCATTTTTTTAAAACTACAAATACACTCTAAGATCTTGCAAACTGATAGAATAAATCTTGGAACTTTATATAATTAATGAAAATTTTGAAATCGACTATATGAATATATCAAAATATAGAGCCCATGTAGATGCGCATACTGGCTATGCGCATTTAAAAAGAATCATAATCATAATTGATACGAAATAAAAATAACTTTATATGTAGAATCTCGGTTTCTAGAGGGCCAATCATAGGATCTCCGTGTTTAAATTAGGAAGGGCCCCAATGGCATGAGTCGGAGGCCCATTAAATGTTTTTGGATTGTTATCAGCGAAGTAAGCAGGCTGACAGCAATCACCATGTACATGGCCGGCGGCAGCCCAAAAGTACAAACAATTGGCCCATGCAGGGAAGGTAGTACTTTTTTTATTGGGAAGGTTGTCTGGCTAACCCAAAAAAAAAGTGGTGCTACATGGGGTAATACTTGAACCCGGAATGAGATCGAGTGCCTTGATGAAGGCGAGGCACACATAAATAGTACTCCGTACCATGCCTTGCCCCTCCCTTTCAACCGTTGGATAAAAAATAATTAGACAGATGACTATTAACTAGTAACTGCTACAGTACCAACCAATGTACATGACATGTGCTACAGTACGTCGTCCACAGTGCATGTGCTTTAGAACCATGAACAGTACATATGCTACATGCTACAGTACTTAGATCTTAGCTATCTATTTTCAATCCAACGGCCAAATCTACAAGTCACCGTACTGTTCATCTGTGCCTTGCTTATGTCAAGGCACTGGATCCTGGACACTTGAACCCATGATCGTTGCTGAGGGTTGCCTATTTGCGCATAATATGTTTTGTCAGCGGGCACTTCACTAGTTTGTGCAAAACATATCCAGCGCAGGATTCAAAAAAACATCACGTTTTTTTCTTTACGTAAACAACAAAACATCTCATGTTCATCACAATCCAGCCAACATAAGCACATAATAATTAATAGTACAACTAGAGAGCTGTACACATAAATAAGGTTTGTCAAGCTTCATGCACTAGCCAACGCAACCAAAAGTCCGAACTGATGGAAAGGGCTAGGCAATCCACTTATACATCTCAACACCCCTCCTCACGTGTGACCGGAAGAAGGGAAGAGGTCAACACAAGGTAGACTCTCAAGAGGCATATACGTGGACTCCGAGGAGGGCAACGGAGGGCAGCACCAATTTTTAGGATAAATTACGAAAGCCAGGTCTCGAACTCGAGACCCTGGGCTCTGATACCATGTCAAGCTTCATGCACTAGCCAACGCAACCAAAAGTCCGAACTAATGGAAAGGGCTAGGCAATCCAATTATACATTTCAACATCCCCCCTCACATGTGACCACAATCCAGTAATGGTACCATCATGTTCACCACAATGCATCATTAAAGAGAGCAGTATACTATTATAGACCAGCTCTCTCTAAAGAACATTTGTAAGACAACTTAATACAGCTGTGATTCATATTGTTGCCCCAGCGATGGGTGATAACCTGAACACCATATAACCTTCTCACAGCAATTGTAACCAAATATGAGCACCTGCAATGATTTGGTGTCAAGCTTCTTGAAGGTCAGGAGGTATCCTACCTTCAAGTCATGTGCTTTGACAAACTCTGGCCATCCTGCGTCCATTAAAACATTGCCATCTTGTTGCTTCAGGTCCACAATCCAGGTGCATGCAGTGGACATCTTCAGGTTGATGGACTCTGGACACCCACCGTAAAACCAGGGTAGAACACGACTGGGGATGGAAATCACCTCTAACTCCGATGTACATAGTACCTTGCAGAAGCTGTCAGCGGTATTCTCCTCATCGATGCGCCTAAACACCTTGCACACTGGGGCTGGCTCTACAGATGTCTCCTTCCATGATAAGCTCTCTCCAAGCTTGAGCTTCTTGTTTGAACACTGCAAAAAAGAGGCCTCAATTAGATAATGCCTCTAGCTTCTGACCGTAATTCCAAGCAAATGCATAATCAAAGGCACCTAGCAAACTCAGCGGATCATTGTTCTTATCAAACACACAGTCTGAACAATAAGCTTCTGAATCTAGCTAGGCTGATATGTACAACCTTGTATCATCAAATTATTCAGCATAGTGTATCATTGTATCGCAGAAGCCAAATCGATATAAATAGTAGCTATGAGAATAGAAATCAAGCTAGCATGAGCCATGCATGCTTGCTGGCTAGGTCTAGCATCAGAGTAATGCATCTGCAGTTCATCATCCGCCAGTACAGATTGACCAAGCAAACAAAAAAAATCAGCGTCGGCCTAAAGAGTCCACAAGCCAGACATGCATGCTCGGTGTCCTCATATGTGATCATCGGCCGTGGATTGACCAATATCATATTTGAACGATTATTACTGCACACATTAGATCCAGTCCCAACCTAGCTAGCATGCGTGCATGTGTAACCCGAGTCTTTACCAGAGGATTAATATATACACTGGATGAGAGAAATAGTCTATATCAAACAATGCTAAGCAACCGGCAATACAGCTTAGATATAATAAAGATGTGACCGGCAACGCTAGTGATTCGGGGGAAACATACCGCCATTGCAGCCATGGACCGAGAGAATCGGGGATGCCGCGCCGCCTTAGTGGAGTTTTTAGATGCGACGTCGCCGCATCCGTAGAGGACGGAGTCCAAGCCGCGTAGTCCGAGCGGTGGTGGACGCCGGTGGTGTAGGGAGAGGACTCAGGGGAGATGGACGGCGAGGGATCTGGGGAGATCTGAACATGAGGGGGCTGTGAGAAACTGAGAATGATACATCAGCAAGGGAATAAATGCGCGTGTCCCCCGGTCAAAAAAAATGCGCGTGTCTAGGAGGAACGAAGCCAGGTACGCAGGAATCCACACACAAAACTTCACCCGGCGGGTCACTGGGCTTTATCAGTATCTGGTGGGGTCCGGACCTACAGACCAGTGAGACATGTCGTGTGGGTTATGATCCGTTCAGTGTGCACACAGAAATTGCATTCAGAGCTCAGGGCTTCAGGCTACGGGAACTAAGAGGAATATATCCATTTCTTTTGGTAAAAGAAACGAAGGTTTATCGAACCCAGGAGATGAAGGCCACGTGAAGGTTGTTGGTGTAGTGTAGTGCGGCGCAACACCGTGATTCCGGCGCCAACATGGAACCTGCACAACACAGTCAAAATACTTTGCCCCAAATTAACAGTGAGGTTGTCAATCTCACCGGCTTGCTGAAAACAAAGGATTAAACGTATGGTGTGGAGAATGATGTTTGCTTGCAGAAAACAACAGAGAACAGTGATTGCAGTAGATTGTATTTCACATGTAGAAGAATGGACCGGGTCCATTTCACTAGTGGTGTCTCTCCAATAAGATAAATAGCATGTTGGATGAACAAATTACAGGTGGGCAATTGACAAATAGAGATTCATATACATATCATGATGACTACTATGAGATTTAATCAGGGCATTATGACAAAGAACATAGACCGCCATCCAGCATGCATCTATGCCTAAAAAGTCCACCTTCAGGTTAGCATCCGCACCCCTTCCAGTATTAAGTTGCAAACAACAGACAATTGCATTAAGTATGGTGCGTAATGTAATCAACACAAATATCCTTAGACAAAGCATCGATGTTTTATCCCTAGTGGCAACAACACATCCACAACCTTAGAACTTTCTGTCACTGTCCCAGATTCAATGGAGGCATGAACCCACTATCGAGCATAAATACTCCCTCTTGGAGTTACAAGTATCAACTTGGCCAGAGCCTCTACTAGCAACGGAGAGCATGCAAGAACATAAATAGCACATATATGATAGATCAATAATCAACTTGACATAGTATTCAATATTCATCGGATCCCACCAAACACAACATGTAGCATTACAAATAGATGATCTTGATCATGTTAGGCAGCTCACAAGATCTAAACATGATAGCACAAGAGGATAAGACAACCATCTAGCTACTGCTATGGACCCATAGTCCAAGGATGAACTACTCACGCATCGTCCGGAGGCGGGCATGGTGATGTAGAGCCCTCCGGTGATGATTCCCCTCTCCGGCAGGGTGCCGAGGCGATCTCCGAATCCCCGAGATGGGATTGGCGGCGGCGGCCGATGACCCACAAGTATAGGGGTGTATCGTAGTATCTTCGATAAGTAAGAATGTCGATCCCAACGAGGAGCAGAAGGTGTTGAGCAGTTTCGATGAAGGATTCACTGTAAATGCTCACAGACAAGTATTCAAGGGGTTTTGATGTAACAGATGAATAAAGTACGAGTAAGTAAAATGCGAGAGAAATAATTGCAGCGAGTGGCCCAATCCTTTTTAGCACAAAGGACAAGCCGGTTTGTTTACTTATAATGACCAAACGTTCTTGAGGACACACGGGGATTTTAGTCTAGTGCTTTCGCTTCATGTGGCTAAATAATCTTCATTGTTTTGATAAGTGTTGTGTGGGTGAACCTATGCTAATGCACCGCCCTTCCTAGGACTAATACATACTTGTGATTATACCCCTTGCAAGCATCCGCAACTACAAGAAAGTAATTAAGATAAATCTAACCACAGCCTTAAACTCTGAGATCCTGCGATCCCTCTTGCATCGATATACTAACGGGGGCTCAGGTTTCTGTCACTCCGGCAACCCCGCAATTAGCAATCGAATACAAGATGCACTCCCCTAGGCCCATAAATGGTGAAGTATCGTGTAGTCGACGTTCACATGACACCACTAGAAGAATGACACCACAACTTAAATATCATAACATTGAATATTACTCAACCATAATTCACTACTAGCATTTAGACTTCACCCATGTCCTCAAGAACTAAACGAACTACTCACGAGACATCATATGGAATACAATCAGAGGTGATATGATGATGAATAACAATCTGAACATAAACCTTGGCTCAATGGTTTCACTCAATAGCATCAATAACAAGTAGAGATTAACACCGGGAGAGTTTCCCCTATCAAACAATCAAGATCCAACCCAAATTGTTACAGCGGTGACGAGGTGCAGCGGTGGTGATGGCGGTGTAGACGGTGGAGATGATGATGATGATGATGATGATGATGGAGATGATGTCCAGCTCGATGACGATGACGATGGCATCGATTTCCCCCTCCGGGAGGGAATTTCCCCCGGCCCGCCCCGGAGAGCTCTTTTCTCTCTGGTGTTCTCCGCCCCGCAGAGGCGGCTGTAACTCTCCGTGAGGTACCCCCGTGGCTTAGGTTTTCGGGACGAAGGAGTACGCGAAGAAAAGGAGGCGAAAGGGGTGTGGGGCCCCCACACCACAAGGTGGCGCGGCCAGGCCATGGGCCGCGCCGCCCTATGGTCTGGGCCCACCTTGGGTCCCCTCTTCTCCCCCTTCTGGCTCCCTCCGTCATCTGGAAAAATAGGAATTTACGTGTAATTTCCTTCCACAGTTGATCTTCCGAAATATTGCGTTCTGACGGTGCTTTTTCCAGCAGAATCCTGGCTCCGGTGCTTGATCCTCCAATAATGATGAAACATGCAAAATAGATGAAATAACATAAGTATTGTGTCCCAATATGAAATATATCAATGAATAACAGCAAATTATGATATAAAATAGTGATGCAAATTGGACGTATCAACTCCCCCAAGCTTAGACCTCGCTTGTCCCCAAGCGAAACTGAGCTCGATAAACAAGACCACATGTTTATGGAGTGAAGAGTCGATAAATAAAATACGGACAAGAAGCATCATATTCATTCACACAAGACATTCTAGTAAACAACTTCCTCATATAACTCATCTTGAAATAAGTAAAGAGAAATCACAAGTAAAGGTGCATAAGAAATCATAGTTGGTGATGGCAAACTTTGTTCTTGGTCAGAGAACTACTAACGGATTGTACTTCTAAACAAAGCTTTCATATTAGAATTTATAGCTGGGCTTTCATATTCAATCATAACAATCTCCTCATAATCATTGATAACTTCAAAGTCATATTCATTCAGATAAAATTTGTACTAAACAAGAAAGTATAAAAGACATGATTAACTGAATCATAGCATAAATGGTTGGTTCACAACAACTCAATTGCTTGCTTGAGATAGAGGGAAATAGGTTTACTGACTCAACATAAAAGTAAAAGATAGGCCCTTCGCAGAGGGAAGCATGGATTAAATCATGTGCTAGAGCTTTTCAAGTTTTGAAATCATATAAAGAGCATAAAAGTAAGATTTTGAGCGGTGTTTGTTGTTGTCAACGAATGGTAGCGGGCACTCTAACCCCCTTGCCAAACGAACCTTCCAAGAGCGGCTCCCATGAGGGACGACATCTCTACCAGCAAGGTAGATCATCCCCCTTCTCTTTTGTTTACACATGTATTTTAGTTTTATTAAGGATGACACTCCCCCAACCTTGGCTTTCTCAATCCATGGCTAACCGAATCCTCGGGTGCCTTCCAACATTCACATACCATGGAGGAGTGTCTATTGCAAAATTAAGTTGCTTACTGATAAATCAGGGCAAAACATGTGAAGAGAATTATTAATGAAAGTTATTAATTGGGGCTGGGAACCCCGTTGCCAGCTCTTATTGCAAAATTATTGGATAAGCGGATGTGCCACTAGTCCATTGGTGAAAGTCCGCCCAACAAGATTGAAAGATAAAACACCACATACTTCCTCATGAGCTATAAAACATTGACACAAATAAGGAATAGTATAGTTTGAATTATTTAAAGGTAGCACATGAAGTATTTACTTGGAATGGCAGAAAATACCATGTAGTAGGTAGGTATGGTGGACACAAATGGCATAGGTTTGGTCTAAGGTTATGGATGTATGAGAAGCATTCCCTCTCGATACAGGTCTTTGGCTAGCAAGGTTTGATAGCAAGCATAAAGGTTGAGGGAAACAAACAAATATACATATGATAGAACAATCATGCATCTTTCTCATAAGCACAAGCAATTTTACTTCAGAATACTAAACTCATTAGCATAGAGATAATAGAGTAATATATCTAAGTGTATTTCTCTCTTCTATTTAAACATCAGGGTGTTGTTGCTATTGACCAATGCTAAGTTTGCCAAAACCAAATAGATTTACTTGATGCTCCCAAAGTGATATCAATACTAATGTCAAGAGTAATCATATAATGGAGATTGCAAACTAAAATAAGGTGTGCAAAAAGTAAATGATAAGACTTCTCATTAATATTCCATAACGATAACTCACACCAACGGATACATAGATAACCAACTAAGAGAGATACTTCCACATTGCATACTATTCCATATGATAACTTCCCTACTCATGATATGACACTACTTGATAGTAAAAGATAAAGGTAGTGATGATGTGATACCGCGGCACTCCCCCAAGCTTGGAACAAACCAAGGGGATGCCAATACCGATGATGAATTACTCCTTCGGTGATGATGGTGATGGCTTCTTCTCGCGCTTCATAAGGATCTCCTTCAGCTTCAGCTTCTCAATTTTGCAATTCTGCACCAAAACTTGAAGAGACTCATTGTTATCCGAATGTGGCGGTGACGGCCTTGTGCTGGGAATTGAGTAATATTCCAGCATTCTGCGAAGTCGCTGGTTCTCCTCCTGAAGTATCTCCACTTCCCTTTTGAGAGCACGATATTGATCACAAAACTCATCAGCAACCCGTATTGCTTCCTCCACACAAGGGAAAGAGTCGAGGTCCAGAGCAGGCGGAAGAGCTCCCTGCAAGTTATGAGAAAAAGAACGCCCAGTGTTAACCGATCCCACCAAGATTGGCTTACTCTTCGTAGTTTCCCACTCTCCTTTTGCTGATGCTATCTTCTTCTTCTCCTTATTGATCCTCTCATCCATCTCTTCCTTCCAAGGCCCCTTGTCCTTGTTGTTGGAGACCATGGTGCCTCTAGATCAAAACAAATCTGGCAGAAAACAGCTCGAAACAAAACACGACGAGAAAACGATATACGGACCTCCAGGGGTCCGGGGGATTATATAGCAAATATTTTTACGATAAAAGGAAGGTTCCAGGCCGAAAACGAGTGGAAAAGGGACGACGAGGGGCTGTCCCCATAGGTCGGCGCGGCCAGTGGGGCCCGCGCCGGCCTATGGGGGCACGCCCTCGTGCGTCTCCTCCACTCCGTTTCGATCCCGTAATTTTTCATATTTTCCAAAAACAGCAGAAATATTGTTCGGAAAGTAAATTGCGGACTTTTTATTACCTGTACTGTTACCTATTCAAAGTCGAGTTCTGGCGGACTGTCAATTTGTCCTTTGATGAAAGCCTCCGGTGTTTCCACTTGAATAATATCAACATCAACATTATAAGAATCACCCGAGATATAATGCTTGAGTCTTTGTCCATTCACCACTTGTGTGGCATTGCCTTGGAGAGAGCTAATTTTAATTGCTCCTGAACGATACACCTCCTCAACAACATATGGTCCTTCCCACTTCGAGAGTAATTTCCCTGCAAAGAATCTGAGACGAGACCGATACAATAGGACTTTATCCCCAATATTAAACTCTCTTTTGATAATCCTTCTATCATGCCATTTCTTAACTTTTTCTTTAAAGAGTTCAGCATTTTCATAAGCTTCACTTCTCCATTCATCTAGAGAACTTAATTGCAGCAACCTCTTATTACCGGCTAGTTTCGGATCTTTATTTAGTTCTCTAACAGCCCAATAAGCTTTGTGCTCTAGTTCTAGAGGTAAATGACAAGCTTTTCCATAAACCATTTTATAAGGTGACATTCCCATAGGATTTTTATAAGCAGTTCTATAAGCCCAAAGTGCTTCCTTCAATTTGCTAGCCCAATTCTTTCTAGATTTATTAACAGTCTTTCCCAAAATAGATTTAATCTCTCTATTTGATAATTCTACTTGACCACTAGTTTGAGGGTGATAAGCAGAAGCAATTCTATGATTAATACCATACTTAGCAAGAGTTTTTCTAAAACCTCCATGAATAAAATGAGAACCTCCATCAGTCATAATATATCTAGGTACTCCAAATCTAGGAAAAATAATATCTAAAAGCATTTTTAAAGAGGTCTCACCATCAGCACTTTTTGTAGGTATAGCTTCTACCCATTTAGTAACATAATCAACAGCGACAAGTATATGAGTGTTACCTTCTGAAGAAGGGAAAGGACCCATGAAGTCGAATCCCCAACAATCGAATGGTTCAATAACAAGAGTATAATTCATAGGCATTTCATTGCGTCTAGAGATATTACCAACTCTTTGACATTCATCACAAGATAAGATAAACTTCCTTGCATCTTTGAAAAGTGTTGGCCAATAAAAACCTGATTGTAGAACCTTTTGCGCGGTTCTATCTCCAGCGTGATGTCCTCCATAAACACTACCATGACATTTACTCAATATCTCCTGTTGTTCATATTCAGGAACACATCTTCGCATAATACCATCCACTCCTTCTTTATATAAGTGTGGGTCATCCCAAAAATAATGCCTCAAGTCATAAAAGAATTTCCTCCTTTGCTGAGCTGAAAAGGTTGGAGGCAAATACTTTGAAACAATAAAGTTAGCATAATCTGCATACCAAGGGCTCTCTCGTGAGCTCACCTTTATTACAGCCAATTGTTCATTTGGAAAACTATCATTAACAGGAACAGGATCATAAGCAATATTTTCCAATCTAGACAAATTATCAGCAACAGGATTATCAGCACCTTTCCTATCTATAATATGTAAATCAAATTCTTGCAAAAGAAGTACCCATCTAATAAGCCTTGGCTTAGCATCTTTCTTTGTCATAAGGTATCTAATTGCAGCATGATCAGTATGAATTGTGACTTTTGAATCAACAATATAGGGTCTAAACTTGTCACAAGCAAAGACTACAGCTAACAATTCCTTTTCAGTTGTAGCATAATTTCTTTGAGCAGCATCAAGAGTCTTACTAGCATAATGAATAACATTTAATTTTTTATCTACCCGCTGTCCAAGAACAGCGCCTACAGCAAAATCACTAGCATCACACATAATTTCAAAAGGCAAATTCCAATCAGGAGGTTCGACTACAGGAGCAGTTGTTAAGGCTTTCTTTAGAGTTTCAAAAGCTTCCTTACAATCATCATCAAAAACAAAAGGTACATCTTTTTGAAGAAGATTAGTAAGAGGCTTTGAAATTTTAGAGAAATCTTTAATAAATCTCCTATAAAACCCAGCATGACCAAGAACACTACGAATACCTTTAACATCCCTCGGATAGGGCATCTTCTCAATTGCTTCAACTTTAGCTCTATCAACTTCAATACCTCTCTCGGAAATTTTATGTCCCAATACAATTCCTTCATTAACCATAAAGTGGCATTTCTCCCAATTAAGAACAAGGTTAGTTTCTTCACATCTCTGCAAAACTTTATCGAGGTTTCGCAAGCAATTATCAAAAGAATTCCCATAGACAGAAAAATCATCCATGAACACCTCTACAATACTTTCGCAAAAACCATGAAAAATAGCAGACATGCATCTTTGAAAAGTAGCAGGAGCATTACATAAACCAAAAGGCATACGCCTATAAGCATAAGTCCCATAAGGACAAGTAAACGTGGTTTTCTCTTGATCTTTAGCTTTAACAGCAATTTGTGAAAACCCAGAATAACCATCAAGAAAGCAAAAATGAGTATTTTTAGATAACCTTTCTAGCATTTGATCAATAAATGGTAAAGGGTAATGATCTTTCTTAGTAACTTTATTAACTTTTCGAAAATCAATGCACATTCTATACCCTACAACTACTCTTTGAGGAATAAGCTCATCATTATCATTAGGCACAACAGTCATTCCTCCTTTCTTAGGAACACAATGCACATGACTAACCCATCTACTATCAGCAATAGGATATATAATACCAGCTTCAAGAAGTTTTAATACCTCGTTCCTTACCACCTCTTTCATCTTCGGAATTAGACGACGCTGATGTTCAACAACAGGCTTTGCATCATCTTCCATATTAATAGCATGTTGGCAAATAGAAGGAGAAATCCCTTTCAAATCATCAAGAGTATAGCCAATAGCTCCTCGGTGTTTCTTCAATATTTCCAATAACCTTTCTTCCTCAATCTCTGAAAGCTTAGAACTAATAATAACAGGATATATTTTCTTATCATCAATATGAGCATATTTAAGATTATCAGGTAAAGGCTTTAAATCGAAAACAGGATCTTCCTTTGGTGGCGGTGTTGTACCCAAATCTTCCACCGGTAAATCATGCTTGAGAATAGGTTGGCGAAGAAAAATTTCCTCAAGCTCATCTCTTTCTTTCCTAAAAGCTTCACTTTCACTATTCTCCAAATGTTGCTGCAAAGGATTATTAGGAACAAGAACAATAGATGCACACTGCTCCATTTTAAAATCATTACTAGGCAAGTCAGCTTTATAAGGAGTTTTAGTGAATTTAGAAAAGTTAAATTCATAAGGTTCACCAGCAAATTTAGTCAAAATTTTCTCTTTCTTACAATCTATAATAGCTCCACAAGTATTTAGAAAAGGTCTACCAAAAATGATAGGACAATGATCACTAGCAGCAGAACCAAGTACCAAAAAGTCAGCAGGATATTTAATCTTACCACATAGAACTTCCACATCTCGAACAATACCAATTGGAGAAATAGTTTCTCTATTAGCCAGCTGAATAACCACATCAATATCTTCAAGTTCACAAGAATCAATTTCGTGCATAATCTCCGTATAAAGCTCATAAGGAATAGCACTAACGCTTGCACCAATATCACATAAACCATAATAGCAATGATCACCAATTCTAACAGATAGCATAGGAACACTAACTTGTTTGGGTTTATTAGGATGTGAAACAATATTAGAAGCATCTTCACAGAAAATAATATGACCATCCTCCACATTTTCAGTCACAAGATCTTTAACTATTGCAACAGCAGGTTCAATTTTAATTTGTTCTTCAGGTTCTATGGGTTTCTTTTCACTTTTATGAACCGCACTAGATATAACAGAGTACTCTTTCATTTTAGCAGGGAAAGGAGTTTTTTCAATATAAACTTCAGGAATAACATTATCAACAGTTTCAATCACTACACATTTGTTTACAGATGAATCTACGTTATCTTTATACGGTTCATGATACTTATCAAAATTCTTCTTAGGCAATTCATAATGAGAGGCAAAAGCTTTATAAAGATTTGCAACAACTTGGGAATCAAGACCATATGTAGCACTCATATTACGAAATTTATCAGTATCCATAAAAGCTTCAATGCATTTATAATCATAAATTATACCTGACTCTCTATCTTTGTCGTTCTCCCATCCTTCAGTATTTTCTTGGATCCGATCAAGAAGGTCCCTTTTAAACTCTTCTTTGTTGCGTGTAAATGATCCAGAACAAGAAGTATCCAGCAAGGTCTTGTCTTGAAAAGAAAGTCTTGCATAGAAATTATCAATAATAACATTACCAGGAAGCTCATGAATGGGGCATTTGAGCATTAAAGACTTCAATCTCCCCCAAGCTTGGGCAATACTCTCTCCATCATGAGGCCAGAAATTATATATGCGGTTCCGATCTTTGTGAATTTCACTTGGAGGATAAAATTTGGAATAAAATAAAGGCACAATGTCCTCCCAATCAATAGAATCACCATTCTTCAGCAATTTATACCAATGCGCCGCTTTACCAGACAGCGATATAGTGAATAGTTTCTTTCTAACTTCATTCATAGCAATACCTGCACATTTAAATAACCCGCATAATTCATGCAAAAACAGTAAATGATCACCAGGATGGACAGTTCCATCCCCTTCATAGCGGTTATCCATAACACGTTCAATAATTTTCATAGGTATTTTATATGGTACTACTTCCTCACCTGGCGCTTCATCCACTACCGTTGCAGTAGTAGTAGATTTCCCAAATAGAAATTGAAGAGAAGATCTCTCCATAATGACTTATAGCAGCAGGCAGAAATAAAATCAGCACAAACAGTAAAGGTTTTCCTTACCAATTCCGCTTACCAATAGCGCTTCACTCCCCGGCAACGGCGCCAGAAAATAGTCTTGATGACCCACAAGTATAGGGGGTGTATCGTAGTATCTTCGATAAGTAAGAATGTCGATCCCAACGAGGAGCAGAAGGTGTTGACAAGATGAAGGATTCACTGTAAATGCTCACAGACAAGTATTCAAGGGGTTTTGATGTAACAGATGAATAAAGTACGAGTAAGTAAAATGCGAGAGAAATAATTGCAGCGAGTGGCCCAATCCTTTTTAGCACAAAGGACAAGCCGGTTTGTTTACTTATAATGACCAAACGTTCTTGAGGACACACGGGGATTTTAGTCTAGTGCTTTCGCTTCATGTGGCTAAATAATCTTCATTGTTTTGATAAGTGTTGTGTGGGTGAACCTATGCTAATGCACCGCCCTTCCTAGGACTAATACATACTTGTGATTATACCCCTTGCAAGCATCCGCAACTACAAGAAAGTAATTAAGATAAAGGGATTTCTATTTTCGTGCCCCTGCTTCGTTAGTTGTACTCAGTTTTCCCCAGGTCCTTAGTTTTTCCTCAGTTTTACCCAAACGTTTGTCTGAACCGCAGAAGGAGCTCGGACGGAAGGAATCCGTTAAGTTGACCGTTCCGTGCTGACGAGTGGGGTCGTGTCGTTTGTGGGGTCGCGTCGTGTGGGACCGCGTCGTGTGGGGCTGGTAGGAAGGGACCGCGTGGGACAGGACGAGGCCGTGTTTGTGGGGCCGTAGCGTGTAGGGCCGTAGCGTGTGGAGCCGTGTGGGTCCGGGACGGGGGCACGAGTGGTTTCTGTCTCTTTCGCCCAGATTAGCAGTTTTCAATGTACCTTTTTCCTCTCTATCGCTCGATCTCATTCATATTTGATAGCCCAAATTGGTAGCAAATCTAGAGAAGCTTCTCCTTCTGTTTTTTAACGCCATTCATTTCTTTATGCCTTCGTTTTTACCCAATCAGGTAGGAAATCTAGGGCACAAATCCAGAGAGAAAATATAGGATAAGCTGCATACAGCAACCAACATAGCATAGATATATTCAGGACAGATCCAAATGTAGTACCGATAGATCCAACATAAGCTACATTTTACATGAATTTAATCTGCTCTACAGATAGAGCAGTCACATACAGAGAGTGCAGTAGGCACGTTCAACGCCTCCAGGTGGCGCGTGTGACTCGCTTGGAGGTTGCGCAGGTGAATCCCAAGTGCTTTGTGTTTGGCCATGTACGCATGCACGTTCACGGTACTTCCAACTCTAGCGCCATGGCTGCCAATGGATTCAGCATGGTTCAGCAGGGTGTTGAAGTTGGTGTCGAAGAGCCTCCTGTTGCAGAAGGGGCACTTGTAAATGCCTTGAGCAAAGGGGCGACCGTATTGGCCGGACTGCAGCCTCCTGAGGACGTGACGAGTCTTGGTGTGGAAGGACTCGTCGTCGCTGTCGACGTCGCTGCTCTCGACCTGTCACGTAGCACCAAAGATCGTGCAAAAAACACGGAGTCAATTGCAACGATGATTGAACAGAGAGTGAACAAAAAATCATGCATGATAATATGGGCTCGAAAAAAAGAGGTAGCCTCAGTTACATTGGACACACTTATATCCAGGATTTGAGTAAGTAAACCAAAGATCATGCACAACAAATTTGTACACACCAATTGTTTACTGACCAAACCCTGAATCAATTTAGGGATGCCCAAATATTCATCATCATCGGCACAAATCTGAAACAAAAGCAAATCACAAACACTAATAACGCAAGATCTAACACAAAAGGATCGAACTAGGAACAGACGAACAGTAATAACGCAAGATCTAACACAAAAGGATTGAACTAGGAACAGACGAACAGTAATAACGCAAGATCTAACAAAAAAGGATTGAACTAGGAAGAGACGAACAGTAATAACGCAAGATCTAACACAAAAGGATTGAACTAGGAACAGACGAACCGTAATAACGCTAGATCTAACACAAAATGATTGAAATGAGATAAGAACAAGGGAACAAAGGGTTACCTCCGAATCGTAGTCGACGATGGTGGTGTCGTAGGGGTTCTTCGGCGCGTCGTACTGCACTGGTTCGTACGGGTCCCAATGGACGGGGGCCTGGACGGGGGCGGCGGCCGATGCGCCGGCTGCTACGTTGGAAGCAGCGACAGGGGCCTGGACGGGGGCGGCGGCCGATGCGCCGGCTGCTACGTTGGAAGCAGCGACAGGGGCCTGGACGGGGGCGGCGGCCGATGCGCCGGCTGCTACGTTGGAAGCAGCGACAGGGGCCTGGACGGGGGCGGCGGCCGATGCGCCGGCTGCTACGTTGGAAGCAGCGACAGGGGCCTGGACGGGGGCGGCGGCCGATGCGCCGACAATGGGCATCTCATTCTTCTCCATCGCCGGCGGTTTTCTTCGGGGTTTTTTCTTCGGTTGTGGAGAAGATGATGGGACAGGAGAGGCGGTTGCAGTGAGCCAGTGAGAACGTGCGTCGAGGGAGAGAAAGAGGGGCTCTATAAAGACGAAGGTGGCGTGTACCGCAACACGCGTCCGCTATGCACGGCTGCAGCGTGCACCGCTACACGAGTCTAACCCTGGGACGTTTGGTGTACTCAGTTATAACCTCGGGCCTTATACAGAAATTTTATCTGTACTCAGTTTTCCCCTCGAGGACTTAGACCGGCAAGTGCAATATACTCAGTTTTACCCTCAAGTAGCTGGTCAACAGAGAGTCAACAAATGAGATTAACATAGCTAATTGAGTCATTTCATGCGCAAAAAAATCCAAAAAAATAAAAACATAGTGGCAACTACTCATGGAGTCTTCCTACGCAACCTGCCACCTAGAAAACCTTAACAAACATATATAAATCAAGTTTTACCACAAATTGCCACTTCTCAGAATCACTAGTGTAGCTATGAAGATGCATGGTTTTCCACCCAAACCCCTTTGCAAAACATCTTTCCCAAAACATAGTTTGTCTAAATGATGCCATAATTGTCACACTCATGTATATTTGAATTGCAAATAATTTGATGTAGCCCAATATGAATTATATTGTACAAAACACACATTTTTCATTTTGTAATTCTTTTGTTTGAATCCCTTAGTCTATTTACTATTTATGTGCCCTTGGATTCTTAGTACTACTCAGTTTTGCCCTCAAGTACTGTCACAAATGCTCTGAGAAGCCCAAACTTATCCTGATTGGTTGAGCCGTTGTCACACGGATCGACTCCACGAACCGTTGATCCACTGATCTAACGGGCAGTATACCCCTATCCGTCTCTTCGTGGCAACTCTCTCTCTCTCTCTCTCTCTCTCTCTCTCTCTTCGTGGCCACCCATCTCTCTCTCTCTCTCTGTCGGTGGAGAATAAACATGAGGAATATAGTTTGGGATATAGTATTGGTATTTTGAAACGGCCTAAAAGTGGTATAATTTTGGTATAAACATGAGGCATACATATTTGCGGATTTCGGGGATTGCATTATTTGTCACCCCTCTAACAATTATCAACTATCTTTAGCTTTCCTTTTCTTTTAGGGAATATAGTTTGGGATATGGTATTGGTATTTTGGAAAGGCCTAAAAGTGGTATAATTTTGGTATAAACATGAGGCATACATATTTGCGGATTTCGGGGATTGCATTATTTGTCACCCCTCTAACAATTATCAACTATCTTTAGCTTTCCTTTTCTTTTAGGGAATATAGTTTGGGATATGGTATTGGTATTTTGGAAAGGCCTAAAAGTGGTATAATTTTGGTATAAACATGAGGCATACATATTTGCGGATTTCGGGGATTGCATTATTTGTCACCCCTCTAACAATTATCAACTATCTTTAGCTTTCCTTTTCTTTTAGGGAATATAGTTTGGGATATAGTATTGGTATTTTGAAACGGCCTAAAAGTGGTATAATTTTGTTATAAACATGAGGCATACATTTTTGCGGATTTCGGCGATTGCATTATTTGTCACCCCTCTAACAATTATCAACTATCTTTAGCTGTCCTTTTCTTTTAGGGAATATAGTTTGGGATATGGTATTGGTATTTTGGAAAGGCCTAAAAGTGGTATAATTTTGGTATAAACATGAGGCATACATATTTGCGGATTTCGGGGATTGCATTATTTGTCACCCCTCTAACAATTATCAACTATCTTTAGCTTTCCTTTTCTTTTAGGGAATATAGTTGGTAATTTCGGTGAATGCACACACTAACTTTGAAAACAACTACAAGTACATGTAACTGAATAATGGATTTGTAACAAGGTATCCCTTGTAACAACTTCTAGCGCCTGGTGAGCAATGATAAGAATCCGATCGTAATTATACAACAAAAAAACAACCAGCCATCATATTAGCTTGCTTCTTCAACTCGATCAGCTGCCTTAACTGCTTGTTCATTTTCTTCAGTTCTCCCTTCACTTCCACCAGTTCTGCATTGGGAGCATTAGGCATAATCGGAAGGTCCCTAATCGGAACGGCTCCTCTCTCCGCCGCATTCTCTACAGCAAGTCCCCCCTCCCAAATTGCGCCCCCAATAGCGCCAATTGATTCCTGCAACTGAAGCCTCTGAACGTACACATCGATCCACTCGAAATGCCTGCATTTCTTCAAGATCTGAAAACAACAACGTGAACCCTAAATCCCAAATTCGAGGGAATAACAAGAAAATCGAGAGAAAACAGAGAAATTGGAGCGAGATCTAACCTTATCCCCCTCTCTATATGGCAAGCTCTCGCATGCAACGAACTCACGTCCACGGTTGCCGTTCTCGTCCGTCTTACAGATCGACCGCTTCAGAGGCTCCTGGCGTGGGCAGTCAGGGCATCTTGTCAAAGGCACGGGTCCATACTGCGGCCATGAAGAACGGGAGGTCGAAGAGAAACTAGACATCACCCGCGTGCCGGAGAAGGGCTGCCGCTGGCGGAGAAGAAGAACAATGGGGCGCGGAGAAAGAAAGGGGAAGCAATGGCACGGGCACGGGCACGGGGCTAGCTCGGGCTCCCATTTTGCAACGGTCACCTGGGTAAGCTGTGGGTCCGGCGCGCTAACGTGGACAAGTTGTGGGTCCCACGATGATCTGGATAAGTGGAGACGTGTCCACTGCGGGGCACCAACAGCGGCCCCACTTGCCAGCACCAACCAACGTCAACTAAACGGGATTCCTTCCGTCCGAGCTCTTTCTGCGGGTTATAGACAAGGGGGGGAAAACTGAGGAAAAACTAAGGATCTGGGGAAAACTGAGTACAACTAAGGAGCCGAGGGCACGAAAATAGAAATCCCTAAGATAAATCTAACCACAGCCTTAAACTCTGAGATCCTGCGATCCCTCTTGCATCGGTATACTAACGGGGGCTCAGGTTTCTGTCACTCCGGCAACCCCGCAATTAGCAATCGAATACAAGATGCACTCCCCTAGGCCCATAAATGGTGAAGTATCGTGTAGTCGACGTTCACACGACACCACTAGAAGAATGACACCACAACTTAAATATCATAACATTGAATATTACTCAACCATAATTCACTACTAGCATTTAGACTTCACCCATGTCCTCAAGAACTAAACGAACTACTCACGAGACATCATATGGAATACAATCAGAGGTGATATGATGATGAATAACAATCTGAACATAAACCTTGGCTCAATGGTTTCACTCAATAGCATCAATAACAAGTAGAGATTAACACCGGGAGAGTTTCCCCTATCAAACAATCAAGATCCAACCCAAATTGTTACAGCGGTGACGAGGTGCAGCGGTGGTAGATGGTGGAGATGATGATGATGATGATGATGGAGATGATGTCCAGCTCGATGACGATGGCGATGGCGTCGATTTCCCCCTCCGGGAGGGAATTTCCCCGGCGGATTCCTGCCCGCCGGAGAGCTCTTTTCTCTCTGGTGTTCTCCGCCCCGCAGAGGCGGCGTAAACTTCCGTGAGGTACCCCTGTGGCTTAGGTTTTCGGGACGAAGGAGTACGCGAAGAAAAGGAGGCGAAAGGGGTTGTGGGGCCCCCACACCACAGGTGGCGCGGCCAGGCCATGGGCCGCGCCGCCTATGGTCTGGGCCCACCTTGGGTCCCCTCTTCTCCCCCTTCTGGCTCCCTCCGTCATCTGGAAAAATAGGAATTTACGTGTAATTTCCTTCCACAGTTGATCTTCCGAAATATTGCGTTCTGACGGTGCTTTTTCCAGCAGAATCCTGGCTCCGGTGCTTGATCCTCCAATAATGATGAAACATGCAAAATAGATGAAATAACATAAGTATTGTGTCCCAATATGAAATATATCAATGAATAACAGCAAATTATGATATAAAATAGTGATGCAAATTGGACGTATCAACTCCAATTTCGTATCGTGGCTCTACTAGGGTTTTCGCAACGGAGAGAATATATAGGCGAAGGGCCAGTGCAGGGGGGTGCCCGAGGGGCCAACACCATATGGTGGCGCGGCCCCACCTCTGGGGCCGCGCCGCCCTATGGGGTGGCCGCCTCGTCGCCCCTCTTCGTCTCCTCTTCGGACTTCTGGAAGGCTCCGTGCAAAATAAGACCGTGGGCTTTTGTTTCGTCCAATTCCGAGAATATTTCCTGTGTAGGATTTCTGAAACCAAAACAGCAGAAAACAGGAACTGGCGCTTCGGCATCTTGTTAATAGGTTAGTGCCGGAAAATGCATAAAAACATCATAAAGTGTGAACAAAACATGTAGGTATTGTCATAAAACTAGCATGGAACATAAGAAATTATAGATACGTTGGAGACGTATCAAGCATCCCCAAGCTTAGTTCCTACTCGCCCTCGAGTAGGTAAACGATAACAACAATAATTTCTGAAGTGACATGCTACCAACATAATCTTGATCAACATTATTGTAAAGCATATGAGATGAATGAAGTGATTCAAAGCAATAGATTGCTAACAAAAATATAATGACTAAACAACTGAATCATATAGCAAAAACTTTTCATGAATAGTACTTTCAAGACAAGTATCAAAAAGACTTGCATAAGAGCTAACTCATAAAGCAATAGATTCAAAGTAAGAGGTTTCGAAGCAACACAAAGGATGATTAAGTTTCAACAATTGCTTTCAACTTGTAACATGTATATCTCATGGATAATTGTCAACATAAAGTAATATAACAAGTGCAATAAGTAAACATGTAAGAATCAATGCACACAGTTGACACAAGTGTTTGCTTCTAAGATAGAAAGAAGTAGGTAAACTGACTCAACATAAAGTAAAAGAAAGGCCCTTCGCAGAGGGAAGCAGGGATTACTCATGTGCTAGAGCTTTTTATTTTGAAAACATGGAAACAATTTTGTCAACGGTAGTAATAATTCATATGTGTTATGCATAAAACCTCCTATAAGTTGCAAGCCTCATGCATCGAATACCAATAGTGCCCGCACCTTGTCCTAATTAGCTCGGATTTCCATGGATTATCATTGCATTACATATGTTTCAACCAAGTGTCACAAAGGGGTACCTCTATGCCACCTGTACAAAGGTCCAAGGAGATAGATCACATTTGATTTCTCGTTTTGATAGATCTCAACTTGAGGACATCCATACCGGGACAACATAGAAAACAGATAATGGACTCCTCTTTAATGCTTAAGCATTCAACAACAAATAATATTCTCATAAGATTTGAGGATTAATGTCCAAGCTGAAACTTCCACCATGATACATGGCTTTGGTTGGCGGCCCAATGTTCTTCTCTAACAATATGCATACTCAAACCATTTAATCATGATAAATCACCCTTACTTCAGACAAGACGAACATGCATAGCAACTCACATGATATTCAACAAAGGTGTAAAAAGTTGATGGCGTCCCCAGAAACATGGTTACCGCTCAACAAGCAACTTATAAGAACTAAGATACATAGCAACATATTCATCACCACAATAGTTTTTAAGCTATTTTCCCATGAGCTATGTATTGTAAAGACAAAGAATGAAATTTTAAAGGTAGCACGCAAGCAATTTACTTTGGAATGGCAGAAAAATACCACATATAGGTAGTTATGGTGGACACAAATGGCATGGGTTTTGGCTCAAGGTTTTTGGAAGCATTTCCTCTCAGTACAAGGCTTTGGCTAGCAAGGTTGTTTGAAGCAAACACAAGTATGAACAGGTACAACAAAAACTTACACAAGAACATATTGCAAGCATTATAAGACTCTACACTGTCTTCCTTGTTGTTCAAACACTTTTACCAAAAAATATCTAGACCTTAGAGAGACCAATCATGCAAACCAAATTTCAACAAGCTCTACGGTAGTTCTCCACTAATAGATTTAAACTACATGATGCAAGAGCTTAAACATGATCTATGAGAGCTCAAAACAATTGCCAAGTATCAAATTATTCAAAACCATATGAAGCATTTTCTGATTCCAACCAAATAGCAATCAACGAAGCAGTTTTCAGCCTTCGCCATGAACATTAAAGCAAAACTAAGAAAGCAAACAGACGCTCCAAGTAAAGAACATAAGATGTGACGGAATAAAAATATAGTTTCACTAGAAGTGATCTGATAAGTTTGTTGATGAAGAAGGGGATGCCTTGGGCATCCCCAAGCTTAGATGCTTGAGACTTCTTAAAATATGCAGGGATGAACCACGGGGGCATCCTCAAGCTTAGACTTTTCACTCTTCTTGATCATATTATATCATCCTCCTCTCTTGACCCTTGAAAACTTCCTCCACACCAAACTTAAAGCAATCTCATTAGAGGGTTAGTGCATAATCAAAACTTCATATGTTCAGAGAAGACACAATCATTCTTAACACTTCTGGACATTACCCAAGACTACTGAAAGTTAATGGAACAAAGAAATCCACTCAACACAGTAAAAGAGCAATGCGAAATAAAAGGCAGAATCTGTCTAAACAGAATAGTCCGTAAAGACGATTTTTTCTAAGGCACTTAACTTGCTCAGATGGAAAAACTCAAAACTAATGAAAGTTGCGTACATATCTGAGGATCATGCATGAATTTTCTCTGATTTTTTTGATTCTTCTACAGAGAGAAAAACGCGAATTCGTGACAGACAGCAAATCTGTTTCTGCGCAGAAATCCAAATCTAGTATCAACCTTCTATTAGAGACTTTACTTGGCACAACAATGCATGAAAATAAAGATACAAAGGTACTGCTACAGTAGTAACAAGCACCTTGACTCAAATATAAAACAAAAATTGCAGAAATAAAATAATGGGTTGTCTCCCATAAGCGCTTTTCTTTAACGCCTTTCAGCTAGGCGCAGAAAGTGCAAATCAAGTAACATCAAGAGAAGAAGCATGAACATCATAATTTTCCTTACAAACACAACTTGTTGGAGAGGGTACCTTAGATGCTCCATTATCTAAATTTCCCATGGTGGTACTAGGGGTTTTATCAATTTTAGGCCTATAATAATTCTTTGGTTTAGGCACCTTAGAGACATACATGAATTTTTGCTCTTTACCCACATAAGCTTTCTCCTTAAACTTAAGAGAAGAAAAAGTTGAACCCAAGGTTCCCATAGCTTCTTCAAGTTCACTAATCCTATTGGTTTGATTATCATGGATAGCACAAGTTTCTAAGATAGCAATTCTTTCATTAATTCCTCCTAGGGATTTATCAAGTTTATCAGTGTTATCAAGTAATATTCCCAATTTAGTCTCAACACTTGGAAGATTTTTCTCTATGGCTTCCAACTTTTTCATGACATCCTCAAGAGAGATTTCAATTTTAACTTCATTAACAGGTGGTATTCCAACTAGACTCTCAATGATGCAACTAGCTTCTAAAGCAGGAGTACCTAGGAAATTACCTCCCGAAAGAGTATCAAGAACATACCTATTCCAGCTAGATATACCAACATAAAAGTTCCTAAGGAGGATAATAGTGGAGTGTTTCTTAATGCACCTATGATGAGCATTACTAATTCTGTACCAAGCATCTTTAAAACTTTCTCCCCCTTGTTGCTTAAAAGAACGAACTTCAACTTCAGGATTACTCATTTTAGCAATAGTAAAAATAAACAAAGCAAACAGAATAAAATAAAGTAAAAACAAGTAACTAATTTTTTGTGTGTTTTTGATATAAGAAAGCAAACAAGACAGAAAATAAAATAAAGTAAAGCAAGACAATAAACAAAGTAAAGAGAGATGTGATAGACTCCCCTTGCAGCGTGTCTTGATATCCCCGGCAATGGCGCCAGAAAAAGAGTTGTTGTGCGTGGAGGCAACAACTTCCTTGTGACGGTAAAGCACACGTCCGTTGGGAACCCCAAGAGGAAGGTATGATGAGCACAGCAGCAAGTTTTCCCTCAGTAAGAAACCAAGGTTTATCGAACCAGTAGGAGATGAAGGCCACGTGAAGGTTGTTGGTGGAGGAGTGTAGTGCGGCGCAACACCAGATTCCGGCGCCAACGTGGAACCCGCACAACACAATCAAAATACTTTGCCCCAACTTAACAGTGAGGTTGTCAATCTCACCGGCTTGCTGAAAACAAATGATTAAACGTATGGTGTGGAGAATGATGTTTGCTTGCAGAAAACAACAGAGAACAGTGATTGTAGTAGATTGTGTATTTCACATGTAGAAGAATGGTCCGGGGTCCACAGTTCACTAGTGGTGTCTCTCCAATAAGATAAATAGCATGTTGGGTGAACAAATTACAGGTGGGCAATTGACAAATAGAGATTCATATACATATCATGATGACTACTATGAGATTTAATCAGGGCATTACGACAAAAACATAGACCGCCATCCAGCATGCATCTATGCCTAAAAAGTCCACCTTCGGGTTAGCATCCGCACCCCTTCCAGTATTAAGTTGCAAACAACAGACAATTGCATTAAGTATGGTGCATAATGTAATCAACACAAATATCCTTAGACAAAGCATCGATGTTTTATCCCTAGTGGCAACAGCACATCCACAACCTTAGAACTTTCTGTCACTGTCCCAGATTCAATGGAGGCATGAACCCACTATCGAGCATAAATACTCCCTCTTGGAGTTACAAGTATCAACTTGGCCAGAGCCTCTACTAGCAACGGAGAGCATGCAAGAACATAAATAGCACATATATGATAGATCAATAATCAACTTGACATAGTATTCAATATTCATCGGATCCCACCAAACACAACATGTAGCATTACAAATAGATGATCTTGATCATGTTAGGCAGCTCACAAGATCTAAACATGATAGCACAAGAGGAGAAGACAACCATCTAGCTACTGCTATGGACCCATAGTCCAAGGATGAACTACTCACGCATCAGTCCGGAGGTGGGCATGGTGATGTAGAGCCCTCCGGTGATGATTCCCCTCTCCGGCAGGGTGCCGGAGGCGATCTCCTGAATCCCCGAGATGGGATTGGCGGAGGCGGCGTCTCAGTAACTTTTTTCGTATCGTGGCTCTCGGTACTAGGGTTTTTGCGACGGAGAGAATATATAGGCGAAGGGGCAGCGCAGGGGGGTTGCCCGAGGGGCCCACACCATATGGCGGCGCGATCAGAGGTGGGGCCGCGCCGCCCTATGGGGTGGCCGCCTCGTCGCCCCTCTTCGTCTCCTCTTCGGACTTCTGGAAGGCTCCGTGCAAAATAAGACCGTGGGCTTTTGTTTCGTCCAATTCCGAGAATATTTCCTGTGTAGGATTTCTGAAACCAAAAACAACAGAAAACAGGAACTGGCGCTTCGGCATCTTGTTAATAGGTTAGTGCGCATAAAAAAAACATAAAGTGTGAACAAAACATGTAGGTATTGTCATACCAGTAGCAGGTTATGATACGTTATGATACGATCAGTGTGCACACAGAAATTGCATTCAGAGCTCAGGGCTTCAGGCTACATTGTACTATACAGTAATATATCCATTTCTTTTGGTAAAATGAAAACGATACTCCATCTGATCCTCATTACTTGATGATAAAATGGATGTCTCTACAACTAATATGTGTCTAGATACATCTATATGAGAGCGTCTGTGTTTGTACTGTGTATCTAAAAAAAATATGGATCGGAGGGAGCATTAAGAGGTGTCAAAAAAAACTGCAAACAAACATGGATGTAAGCAGTTGAGTATTAAACCAGTGCGTAAAATACCTTTATATCTCGACCATGTAACAATGAATATGAGAAGTTTTTGGGGTTTGACCATCTGCACTTGTGTTTGCTACAATCAGATCAAAAAATTGGTCACTTTTACACTTTCTAAAATAAAATGTATTTTTCCCTGAGATTTTACAAGCTCGTACAAGATAGCATTGACTACATCTGGGATATATCACATTTACACTTACAAATCTATGAATATTTCAAAATGTTGAGCTCCATGTAGCTAGGTATAATACAAATCATCAGACCGCACATTGAAACTACCGCAGCATATCACAGTAAATTAAAATAAAATAAAACAAGTCTAACATATACTATATTAGCTAATTAACAAAGTCTCATCACAGTGTATCTGATCCCCAGTTCAGCTTAATACAAAAACCAAGTTCAGCTTGAACATCAGCAGGGGAGTAACCCAGGTCCAAAAGCAGCATCTAGTTAATTCAATAAAATATTGAGGTGTTTCTGATCCCCTCTTCCTAAAAACACTGCAGATCATGCATGCAACTAAGGGTGATCAGCACAAAATATTATCCTCTGGGTGGAGGTGTTACTGTCGTAGATCAACACATTCATCAAGGAAGTGTCTTTCACCTCGAAGACGAGAAGGTCATCAAGCTGCAGTTCATGCGCCTCTGCAAACCCGAACCAACCATCCTTCAAGACCAGTTCACCCTGGTACTCATCGATGTGCACATACCAGGCGCAGCCTACGCTGGTCTTGAGCTTGATAGGCCTGGGAAGAATCCCTTTCAGACATTGCTTGAATTCTCTGGGGATGACCAACATATACATGTCATCGTTGCCGTCCAGTTGCACATAGAAGCGCGAGGGCTGAGGAGGGTCCGCCGAGTGACCAACCCGTTTAGGGCGGCCTTTCCCTCGCCCTTTTAATATACAACGTTGAATTGCTGCATCACGCCTGCCCGTCACCTTTGGCTTTTTGGCTAGTGAATTTCTTTGAATTCTGAACTCGGGGCGGTGCAGAGGACATGTACAATCGACAGTCCTAAGACGTAGTTGCTCATTGACGTTGGAGCGAGTTTGCTTCTGCATCTAGTTAAGCACGGTATATATCAATCAACAGCATATAAATCAGAACGTAGCATACATGGAGAAAATGCATCTAGCTATCTCTTTAATTAGTTTGCACAAAATCTAGCAGCAGCAAGACAATTTGATTTTACAGGTACTGAGCAAGCTTTCAGACTTTCTGAAACAGGTAACATGGAGCATATATTTGTATGTTCAGACTGCGAAACCCTGCTCTGTGATGGATACTATTACTTAACATCTTTTTTTGCCAGAACTAGTACTTAACATCTACTGTTTCCCGTCATTAAAAAAACATTTGCAGAAGAATACTACGGTTTCCCGTCATTAAATTTTAAAGAAAAAAGAACTTGTTTAAGCTTGGGGAGTTGATACGTCCAATTTGCATCACTATTTTGTATCATAATTTGCTGTTATTCATTGATATATTTCATATTGGGACACAATACTTATGTTATTTCATCTATTTTGCATGTTTCATCATCATGGGAGGATCAAGCACCGGAGCCAGGATTCTGCTGGAAAAAGCACCGTCAGAACGCAATATTTCGGAAGATCAACTGTGGAAGGGAATTTCACGTAAATTCCTATTTTTCCAGATGACGGAGGGAGCCAGAAGGGGAAGAAGAGAGGAGCCACTGTGGGCCCAGACCATAGGGCGGCGCGGCCCATGGCCTGGCCGCGCCACCCTATGCTCTGGGGGCCCCACAGCCTCTTTCGCCTCCTTTTCTTCGCGTACTCCTTCGTCCCGAAAACCTAAGCCACAGAGAGGACCTCACGAGGGGTTACAGCCGCCTCTGCGGGGCGGAGAACACTAGAGAGAAAAGAGCTCTCCGGCGGGCAGGAATCCGCCGGGGAAATTCCCTCCCGGAGGGGGAAATCGACGCCATCGCCATCGTCATCGAGCGGGACATCATCTCCATCATCATCATCATCATCTCCACCATCTACACCGCCATCACCACCGCTGCACCTCGTCACCGCTGTAACAATTCGGGTTAAATCTTGATTGTTTGATAGGGGAAACTCTCCCGGTGTTATTCTATACTTGTTGTAGATGCTATTGAGTGAAACCATTGAACCAAGGTTTATGTTTAGATTGTTATTCATCATCATATCACCTCTGATTGTATTCCATATGATGTCTCGTGAGTAGTTCGTTTAGTTCTTGAGGACATGGGTGAAGTCTAAATGCTAGTAGTGAATTATGGTTGAGTAATATTCAATGTTATGATATTTAAGTTGTGGTGTCATTCTTCTAGTGGTGTCGTGTGAACGTCGACTACACGACACTTCACCATTTATGGGCCTAGGGGAGTGCATCTTGTATTCGGTTGCTAATTGCGGGGTTGCCGGAGTGACAGAAACCTGAGCCCCCGTTAGTATATCGATGCAGGAGGGATCGCAGGATCTCAGAGTTTAAGGCTGTGGTTAGATTTATCTTAATTACTTTCTTGTAGTTGCGGATGCTTGCAAGGGGTATAATCACAAGTATGTATTAGTCCTAGGAAGGGCGGTGCATTAGCATAGGTTCACCCACACAACACTTATCAAAACAATGAAGATTATTAAACCACTTGAAGCGAAAGCACTAGACTAAAATCCCCGTGTGTCCTCAGGAACGTTTGGTCATTATAAGTAAACAAACCGGCTTGTCCTTTGTGCTAAAAAGGATTGGGCCACTCGCTGCAATTATTTCTCTTGCATTTTACTTACTCGTACTTTATTCATCTGTTACATCAAAACCCCTTGAATACTTGTTTGTGAGCATTTACAGTGAATCCTTCATCGAAACTGCTGCCAACACCTTCTGCTCCTCGTTGGGATCGACATTCTTACTTATCGAAGATACTACGATACACCCCTATACTTGTGGGTCATCAAGACTATTTTCTGGCGCCGTTGCCGGGGAGTGAAGCGCTATTGGTAAGCGGAATTGGTAAGGAAATTTACTGTTTGTGCTGATTTTATTTCTGCCTGCTGCTATAAATCATTATGGAGAGATCTTCTCTTCAATTTCTATTTGGGAAATCTACTACTACTGCAACGGTAGTGGATGAAGCGCCAGGTGAGGAAGTAGTACCATATAAGATACCTATGAAAATTATTGAACGTGTTATGGATAACCGCTATGAAGGGGATGGAACTGTCCATCCTGGTGATCATTTATTGTTTTTGCATGAATTATGCGGGTTATTCAAATGTGCAGGTATTTCTATGAATGAAGTTAGGAAGAAACTATTCACTATATCGCTGTCTGGTAAAGCGGCGCACTGGTATAAATTGCTGAAGAATGGTGATTCTATTGATTGGGAGGACATTGTGCCTTTATTTTATTCCAAATTTTATCCTCCAAGTGAAATTCACAAAGATCGGAACCGCATATATAATTTCTGGCCTCATGATGGAGAGAGTATTGCCCAAGCTTGGGGGAGATTGAAGTCTTTAATGCTCAAATGTCCCATTCATGAGCTTCCTGGTAATGTTATTATTGATAATTTCTATGCAAGACTTTCTTTTCAAGACAAGACCTTGCTGGATACTTCTTGTTCTGGATCATTTACACGCAAGAATGAAGAGTTTAAAAGAGACCTTCTTGATCGGATCCAAGAAAATACTGAAGGATGGGAGAACGACAAAGATAGAGAATCAGGTATAATTTATGATTATAAATGCATTGAAGCTTTTATGGATACTGATAAATTTCGTAATATGAGTGCTACATATGGTCTTGATTCCCAAGTTGTTGCAAATCTTTATAAAGCTTTTGCCTCTCATTATGAACTGCCTAAGAAGAATTTTGATAAGTATCATGAACCGTATAAAGATAAAGTTGATTCATCTGTAAACAAATGTGTAGTGGTTGAAACTGTTGATAATGTTATTCCTGAAGCTTATATTGAAAAAACTCCTTTCCCTGCTAAAATGAAGGAGTACTCTGTCATATCTAGTGCGGTTAATAAAAGTGAAAAGAAACCTAAAGAACCTGAAGAACAAATTAAAATTGAACCTGCTGTTGCAATAGTTAAAGATCTTGTGACTGAAAATGTGGAGGATGGTCATATTATTTTCTGTGAAGATGCTTCTAATATTGTTTCACATCCTAATAAATCCAAACAAGTTAGTGTTCCTATGCTATCTGTTAGAATTGGTGATCATTGCTATTATGGTTTATGTGATATTGGTGCAAGTGTTAGTGCTATTCCTTATGAGCTTTACACGGAGATTATGCACGAAATTGGTTCTTGTGAACTTGAAGATATTGATGTGGTTATTCATTTGGCTAATAGAGAAACTATTTCTCCAATTGGTATTGTTCGAGATGTGGAAGTTCTATGTGGTAAGATTAAATATCCTGCTGACTTTTTGGTACTTGGTTCTGCTGCTAGTGATCATTGTCCTATCATTTTTGGTAGACCTTTTCTAAATACTTGTGGAGCTATTATAGATTGTAAGAAAGAGAAAATTTTGACTAGATTTGCTGGTGAACCTTATGAATTTAACTTTTCTAAATTTACCAAAACTCCTTATAAAGTTGACTTGCCTAGTAATGATTTTAAAATGGAGCAGTGTGCATCTATTGTTCTTGTTCCTAATAATCCTTTGCAGCAACATTTGGAGAATAGTGAAAGTGAAGCTTTTAGGAAAGAAAGAGATGAGCTTGAGGAAATTTTTCTTCGCCAACCTATTCTCAAGCATGATTTACCGGTGGAAGATTTGGGTACAACACCGCCACCGAAGGAAGATCCTGTTTTTGATTTAAAGCCTTTACCTGATAATCTTAAATATGCTCATATTGATGATAAGAAAATATATCCTGTTATTATTAGTTCTAAGCTTTCAGAGATTGAGGAAGAAAGGTTATTGGAAATATTGAAGAAACATCGAGGAGCTATTGGCTATACTCTTGATGATTTGAAAGGGATTTCTCCTTCTATTTGCCAACATGCTATTAATATGGAAGAAGATGCAAAGCCTGTTGTTGAACATCAACGTCGTCTAATTCCGAAGATGAAAGAGGTGGTAAGGAACGAGGTATTAAAACTCCTTGAAGCCGGTATTATATATCCTATTGCTGATAGTAGATGGGTTAGTCCTGTGCATTGTGTTCCTAAGAAAGGAGGAATGACTGTTGTGCCTAATGATAATGATGAGCTTATTCCTCAAAGAATAGTTGTAGGTTATAGAATGTGCATTGATTTTCGAAAAGTTAATAAAGTTACTAAGAAAGATCATTACCCTTTACCCTTTATTGATCAAATGCTAGAAAGGTTATCTAAAAATACTCATTTTTGCTTTCTTGATGGTTATTCTGGGTTTTCACAAATTGCTGTTAAAGCTAAAGATCAAGAGAAAACCACGTTTACTTGTCCTTATGGAACTTATGCTTATAGGCGTATGCCTTTTGGTTTATGTAATGCTCCTGCTACTTTTCAAAGATGCATGTCTGCTATTTTTCATGGTTTTTGCGAAAGTATTGTAGAGGTGTTCATGGATGATTTTTCTGTCTATGGGAATTCTTTTGATAATTGCTTGCGAAACCTCGATAAAGTTTTGCAGAGATGTGAAGAAACTAACCTTGTTCTTAATTGGGAGAAATGCCACTTTATGGTTAATGAAGGAATTGTATTGGGACATAAAATTTCCGAGAGAGGTATTGAAGTTGATAGAGCTAAAGTTGAAGCAATTGAGAAGATGCCCTATCCGAGGGATGTTAAAGGTATTCGTAGTATTCTTGGTCATGCTGGGTTTTATAGGAGATTTATTAAAGATTTCTCTAAAATTTCAAAGCCTCTTACTAATCTTCTTCAAAAAGATGTACCTTTTGTTTTTGATGATGATTGTAAGGAAGCTTTTGAAACTCTAAAGAAAGCCTTAACAACTGCTCCTGTAGTCGAACCTCCTGATTGGAATTTGCCTTTTGAAATTATGTGTGATGCTAGTGACTTTGCTGTAGGCGCTGTTCTTGGACAGCGGGTAGATAAAAAATTAAATGTTATTCATTATGCTAGTAAGACTCTTGATGCTGCTCAAAGAAATTATGCTACAACTGAAAAAGAATTGTTAGCTGTAGTCTTTGCTTGTGATAAGTTTAGACCCTATATTGTTGATTCAAAAGTCACAATTCATACTGATCATGCTGCAATTAGATACCTTATGACAAAGAAAGATGCTAAGCCAAGGCTTATTAGATGGGTACTTCTGTTGCAAGAATTTGATTTACATATTATAGATAGGAAAGGTGCTGATAATCCTGTTGCTGATAATTTGTCTAGATTGGAAAATATTGCTTATGATCCTGTTCCTGTTAATGATAGTTTTCCAAATGAACAATTGGCTGTAATAAAGGTGAGCTCGCGAGAGAGCCCTTGGTATGCAGATTATGCTAACTTTATTGTTTCGAAGTATTTGCCTCCAACCTTTTCAGCTCAGCAAAGGAGGAAATTCTTTTATGACTTGAGGCATTATTTTTGGGATGACCCACACTTATATAAAGAAGGAGTGGATGGTATTATGCGAAGATGTGTTCCTGAATATGAACAACAAGAGATATTGAATAAATGTCATGGTAGTGTTTATGGAGGACATCACGCTGGAGATAGAACCGCGCAAAAGGTTCTACAATCAGGTTTTTATTGGCCAACACTCTTCAAAGATGCAAGGAAATTTATTTTATCCTGTGATGAATGTCAAAGAGTTGGTAATATCTCCAGACGCAATGAAATGCCTATGAATTATACTCTTGTTATTGAACCATTCGATTGTTGGGGATTCGACTTCATGGGTCCTTTCCCTTCTTCAGACGGTAACACTCATATACTTGTCGCTGTTGATTATGTTACTAAATGGGTAGAAGCTATACCTACAAAAAGTGCTGATGGTGAGACTTCTATAAAAATGCTTGTAGATGTTATATTTCCTAGATTTGGAGTACCTAGATATATTATGACTGATGGAGGTTCTCATTTTATTCATGGAGGTTTTAGAAAAACTCTTGCTAAGTATGGTATTAATCATAGAATTGCTTCTGCTTATCACCCTCAAACTAGTGGTCAAGTAGAATTATCAAATAGAGAGATTAAAGCTATCTTGGGTAAGACTGTTAATAAATCTAGAAAGAATTGGGCTAGCAAATTGAAAGAAGCACTATGGGCTTATAGAACTGCTTATAAAAATCCTATGGGAATGTCACCTTATAAAATGGTTTATGGAAAAGCTTGTCATTTACCTTTAGAACTAGAGCACAAAGCTTATTGGGCTGTTAGAGAACTAAATAAAGATCCTAAATTAGCCGGTAATAAGAGGTTGTTGCAATTAAGTTCTCTAGATGAATGGAGAAGTGAAGCTTATGAAAATGCTAAACTCTTTAAAGAAAAAGTTAAGAAGTGGCATGATAGAAGGATCATTAAAAGAGAATTTAATGTTGGAGATCAAGTTCTATTGTATCGGTCTCGTCTCAGATTCTTTGCAGGGAAATTACTCTCGAAGTGGGAAGGACCATATGTTGTTGAGGAGGTGTATCGTTCAGGAGCAATTAAAATTAGCTCTCTCCAAGGCAATGCCACGCAAGTGGTGAATGGACAAAGACTCAAGCATTATATCTCGGGTGATTCTTATAATGTTGATGTTGATATTATTCAAGTGGAAACACCGGAGGCTTTCATCAAAGGACAAATTGACAGTCCGCCAGAACTGGACTTTGAATAGGTAACAGTACAGGTAATAAAAAGTCCGCGTTTACCTTTCCGAACATTATTTCTGCTGTTTTTAGAAAATATGAAAAATTACGAGTTCGAAACGGAGTGGAAAGGACGCACGAGGGCGTGCCACCATAGGCCGGCGCGGCCTGACCTGGGCCCGCGCCGACCTATGGTCTGGCCGCCTCGTTGCCCCTTTCCGACTCTGGTTCGATCTGGAACCTTCCTTTTGTCGTAAAAATATTTGCTATATAATCCCCCGGACCCCTGGAGGTCCGTAATATCGTTTTCTCGTCGTGTTTTGTTTCGAGCTGTTTTCTGCCAGGATCTGCTTCGGATCTAGATCCATCATGTCTTCGTCGGGAACTCAGAAGGACAGCTTCTTTGAGGACGTCGTCAACCCGTACATGAACGAGCTGAAGATGCACCCCAAAGAGTTGCAGCTCGTGGATGGAGAGTTGCAGATCAAAGATGTCCAGGGTCCTAAGGGAGAAGGGAGTTTGGAAGACAGGATGGAGAAACTGGAACAAGAGGTTTTCAACTACAAGAAGATGGCTGAGCGTGAAGTGGATATCTTTCACAAGATTGTGTCTGAACTCATTGATGGGCACAAGAAGGAGACTGCAAAGCTGTGGGACGATATCTTCTCACTTCACGACACCACCAACAAACTCCAAGCTCAACTCTATGATGTTCATAATCAAAACTGTGAGTATGAAAACAGGTTTAAGCGCATAAGTCATGCTGCTAGTTTCAGGTTTCCGGAGACCAAGATGTCTTTTGTTGATGGAGGGCCTCTTCCATGGAAGTCTGATGACGACAAAGATTCACCACCATCACCGAAGGAGTAATTCATCATCGGTATTGGCATCCCCTTGGTTTATTCCAAGCTTGGGGGAGTGCCGCGGTATCACATCATCACCACCTTTATCTTTTACTATCAAGTAGTGTCATATCATGAGTAGGGAAGTTATCATATGGAATAGTATGCGATGTGGAAGTATCTCTCTTAGTTAGTTATCTATGTATCCGTTGGTGTGAGTTATCGTTATGAAATATTAATGAGAAGTCTTATCATTTACTTTTTGCACATCTTATTTTAGTTTGCAATCTCTATTATATGATTACTCTTGACATGAGTATTGATATCACTTTGGGAGCATCAAGTAAATCTATTTGGTTTTGGCAAACTTAGCATTGGTCAATAGCAACAACATCTTGATGTTTAATAGAAGAGAGAAATACACTTAGATATATTACTATTATCTCTATGCTTAGTATTCTAAAGTTAAAATTGCTTGTGCTTATGAGAAAGATGCATGATTGTTTCTATCATATGTATATTTGTTTGTTTCCCTCAACCTTTATGCTTGCTATCAAACCTTGCTAGCCAAAGACCTGTATCGAGAGGGAATGCTTCTCATACATCCATAACCTTAGACCAAACCTATGCCATTTGTGTCCACCATACCTACCTACTACATGGTATTTTCTGCCATTCCAAGTAAATACTTCATGTGCTACCTTTAAATAATTCAAACTATACTACTCCTTATTTGTGTCAATGTTCTATAGCTCATGAGGAAGTATGTGGTGTTTTATCTTTCAATCTTGTTGGGCGGACTTTCACCAATGGACTAGCGGCACATCCGCTTATCCAATAATTTTGCAATAAGAGCTGGCAACGGGGTTCCCAGCCCCAATTAATAACTTTCATTAATAATTCTCTTCACATGTTTTGCTCTGATTTATCAGTAAGCAACTTAATTTTGCAATAGACACTCCTCCATGGTATGTGAATGTTGGAAGGCACCCGAGGATTTGGTTAGCCATGGATTGAGAAAGCCAAGGTTGGGGGGAGTGTCATCCTTAATAAAACTAAAATACATGTGTAAACAAAAGAGAAGGGGGATGATCTACCTTGCTGGTAGAGATGCCGTCCTCATGGGAGCCGCTCTTTGAAGGTTCGTTTGGCAAGGGGGTTAGAGTGCCCGCTACCATTCGTTGACAACAACAAACACCGCTCAAAATCTTACTTTTATGCTCTTTATATGATTTCAAAACTTGAAAAGCTCTAGCACATGATTTAATCCCTGCTTCCCTCTGCGAAGGGCCTGTCTTTTACTTTTATGTTGAGTCAGTAAACCTATTTCTCTCTATCTCAAGCAAGCAATTGAGTTGTTGTGAACCAATCATTTATGCTATGATTCAGTTAATCATGTCTTTTATACTTTCTTGTTTAGTACCAATTTTATCTGAATGAATATGACTTTGAAGTTATCAATGATTATGAAGAGATTGTTATGCTTGAATATGAAAGCTCAGCTATAAAATCTAATATGAAAGCTTTGCTTAGAAGTACAATGCGTTAGCAGTTCTCTGACCAAGAACAAAGTTTGCCATCACCAACTATGATTTCTCATGCACCTTTACTTGTGATTTCTCTTTACCTATTTCAAGATGAGTTATATGAGGAAGTTGTTTACTAGAATGTCTTGTGTGAATGAATATGATGCTTCTTGTCCGTATTTTATTTATCGACTCTTCACTCCATAAACATGTGGTCTTGTTTATCGAGCTCAGTTTCGCTTGGGGACAAGCGAGGTCTAAGCTTGGGGGAGTTGATACGTCCAATTTGCATCACTATTTTGTATCATAATTTGCTGTTATTCATTGATATATTTCATATTGGGACACAATACTTATGTTATTTCATCTATTTTGCATGTTTCATCATCATGGGAGGATCAAGCACCGGAGCCAGGATTCTGCTGGAAAAAGCATCGTCAGAACGCAATATTTCGGAAGATCAACTGTGGAAGGGAATTTCACGTAAATTCCTATTTTTCCAGATGACGGAGGGAGCCAGAAGGGGAAGAAGAGAGGAGCCACTGTGGGCCCAGACCATAGGGCGGCGCGGCCCATGGCCTGGCCGCGCCACCCTATGCTCTGGGGGCCCCACAGCCCCTTTCGCCTCCTTTTCTTCGCGTACTCCTTCGTCCCGAAAACCTAAGCCACAGAGAGGACCTCACGAGGGGTTACAGCCGCCTCTGCGGGGCGGAGAACACCAGAGAGAAAAGAGCTCTCCGGCGGGCAGGAATCCGCCGGGGAAATTCCCTCCCGGAGGGGGAAATCGACGCCATCGCCATCGTCATCGAGCGGGACATCATCTCCATCATCATCATCATCATCTCCACCATCTACACCGCCATCACCACCGCTGCACCTCGTCACCGCTGTAACAATTCGGGTTAAATCTTGATTGTTTGATAGGGGAAACTCTCCCGGTGTTATTCTATACTTGTTGTAGATGCTATTGAGTGAAACCATTGAACCAAGGTTTATGTTTAGATTGTTATTCATCATCATATCACCTCTGATTGTATTCCATATGATGTCTCGTGAGTAGTTCGTTTAGTTCTTGAGGACATGGGTGAAGTCTAAATGCTAGTAGTGAATTATGGTTGAGTAATATTCAATGTTATGATATTTAAGTTGTGGTGTCATTCTTCTAGTGGTGTCGTGTGAACGTCGACTACACGACACTTCACCATTTATGGGCCTAGGGGAGTGCATCTTGTATTCGGTTGCTAATTGCGGGGTTGCCGGAGTGACAGAAACCTGAGCCCCCGTTAGTATATCGATGCAGGAGGGATCGCAGGATCTCAGAGTTTAAGGCTGTGGTTAGATTTATCTTAATTACTTTCTTGTAGTTGCGGATGCTTGCAAGGGGTATAATCACAAGTATGTATTAGTCCTAGGAAGGGCGGTGCATTAGCATAGGTTCACCCACACAACACTTATCAAAACAATGAAGATTATTAAACCACTTGAAGCGAAAGCACTAGACTAAAATCCCCGTGTGTCCTCGAACGTTTGGTCATTATAAGTAAACAAACCGGCTTGTCCTTTGTGCTAAAAAGGATTGGGCCACTCGCTGCAATTATTTCTCTTGCATTTTACTTACTCGTACTTTATTTATCTGTTACATCGAAACCCCTTGAATACTTGTTTGTGAGCATTTACAGTGAATCCTTCATCGAAACTGCTGCCAACACCTTCTGCTCCTCGTTGGGATCGACATTCTTACTTATCGAAGATACTACGATACACCCCCTATACTTGTGGGTCATCAACTACTTACACCTGCATCCTAGTGAGTTCAGGACAACTTACAGCCACTTTTGGTGGTGCCGCCACCGGAGAAGACCGTGCCGCGGGGGTTGGGGTCGGCGCAGCCGGAGAAGCTGGTGCCGCCGCCAGGGAAATCAGTGCCGAGCCAGATGGTGCTTCCAGCGGAGAAGAAAGTACCGCGAGAGATGGAACCGACGCTGCCAAAGGGTAAGAAACGGATGTACTCGTAGATCCTTCTCTAGTCACGATCTGGATAGAAGAGACTGGACGTCCATCAAGCTGCTGGAGGATGCGGTGGATCAAATCGGCTGAGTTCAGGAAATATCGGTGATGTTCATCTGTGTCGGCGAAGCAGCTGCCGGTGGAAGGAGGAGGCGAGCCGTTCATGGCAGTCATTAGTGTAAAAGAGGTGAAGTGGGTGGGAGAGATAGAGGGTTCGGGACTGAAGTAATTGTAGTCTGCTCTCTCTTTTTTACAAGCATGCGTCCTCAGGCTGATATTTTTTTTAGATACGTACTCAGGCTGCTTTGTCAAACCAGGGCCTCAATGAAGCTAATAGCAGCGCGCTATAGCATATCTAGAGGGTCCACGCTTAGTAATTTTGCTCGCTGTGGCGCTATTTGCGAAACAGCATGCTATATCGCCCTAAAACTTCATAGCGTTAGCGCGCTATTTTTTTCAGGCAAGTTGCTTTCACTTTTTCGTGGTGATGAACTACAATCTGTTGGTTCCACTTCTAAATCAGAAGATAATATCGCTAATGCTAATATTTTTTAATAAATAATTTATACTATGTTGTTGCCTTGTGAAATGTTGATGTTAGCCTTCTAAAATACTTGAGATCTATTTCTATATGTGGTTATGTATGTATGATTCAGTCACTTTTGGACTATATATATCTATTCGTTCTAGTAAAATTATTTATTTTTAGGCTATATTTAGTATTATTTTGAAAATGCTATTTAAAATATACCACACTATTACCACGATATAGCGTCCATATCGTTTGAAGGTGGCTGCCGCTAATTCATTTAGCACGCTATTTTAAACCTTGGTTAAGACGCGTTTGGCGGCCTGCATCCAGGCTGGTGGGGAAATACCGTACCCAAGTGCTTAAAAGATTGCATCTTTTAGCTGGAAAACATTAGGGCATGTCCAACACAGGCGCTACTGCAAGGGCGCTAGGAATTATTTCCTCGTCGTTTGGCGGTTGGAGAGGCTAATCCCAGCGGTAGTCCTAGCGTCGACGCAAAAGAAAGCAGGGGCGTGAAACTCTTTTCACCTGTCCTAGCTAAAGCACCGGAACCAACAGGAAGTCAGTCTGTCATCAGCAATTAGCGCTGCAAGGAGAGTACCTGGAGGATTTTACAATCTTTTGACATTCATTTGTTCTCTATTAGCGCCATATAGTATATAGCATTGTAATGCCCTTATACTCCTCTCAACATTAAAAAAAAGGTGTGCATATACTAATAACAGTTGCTGAAATGAAACTAAAAATAAACAGACATGCACGGTTTACGAAGGATGGAAATACAGAGTTCATCACCATCCGTTTTAAATTATAAGATTAGATTACTTCAATGTGGGCTACATACGCACTAAAATGAGTAAACAGACACACTGAAATGGGTCCAGGTATATAAGATTCAGAAAAAAGGAAGAGCATCTTAAGATACAGAACAGGTTACTAAATTGTTCAAACATATCGTACAAAAAAGATTATTTTCTCCAGAAAGATTCATGGCTCAGTTTAGGGTTGCATCAACATGCGGATATTTTTCAGACTAGGCTTAAACCACATTGTCGCCTGTCGGGGAAATCCCCAACCATCTTCTGGAAGGGTGATAACTCCCATGAGCTCATTTTCCCCTTGCTGCAGGTTACAACGACAAATACAACTAAATGCTGGTTCCCGAAATGCATAGTACGCGATGTACACACAATTTGACCTCATGAATGGAGTCAATGTTCCATCAGGAGCATTGCCATCATTTATCTTCAGGTTCATTGGATAATTCAGTCCAATGAACAGAGAGTGTGTGCCAAGGCTGTCAACTCGACTCCAATTGGGTCCAATCAGGGATAGATCTTTCTCAAAAATATGTATGACAGGGGCAGGACACTCCCGCAGGATAAGGCCATTACCATGATGCAGAACTTCTGCAGGCTCAAGGTGATCATTGCTACGTATATACCGATCTTCATGGATGATCATCAAGCGCTTGCCATCGGCTGATCGAGCTAAAAACCATCTGCCAGATGGTTCCTTCATCGGTGATGGGATCACGAATGGCGGGGCAAGGTGTGCATCTGCATTGTAAACGGAGACAACAAAAAATAGTGTTTGAATGGCTCGGGAAGACAATAATACCAGTAGCTGCAACTTCACATTTGTAGGATCAAATGGAGGATGCAGTCATTATACTTGTATAAAAACTCGAAGAAATAAAATTGTTCCCATTTGAGATGTATGTTAATTACACTCATATTCATTGATGGTAGATACATGTCTCAACCTTATCTGATCCATGATTGTAATGCTTTGAGTACATCGAATATTCAAATAAATTGAAAGTTTGCATGCATCAATTGATGAAGAGGCCAGGGCTAAGCTCCTTATTCATATTCTGACAAGAGCATGCAGTAACTAATTCAGGAATGCATTCATATACTGCAATAATCTGGTTTGGGTTGACAGATTAGTGCACAGCATATACTACTGTAATTCGTTTGTAGCAATGGTTCAGTCAGGTTAGGATAATTTAATGGTGCACAGTCATTTGAAAGGTGAAAAAAATCTTAGTGAGCAATTAGTTAATTCAGTTACAATATATCATGAATGGGCTTGATATTAAAATTTATTGCGAAGTATATCATATGGATTGAAGAATTACCAGCCTGTGATTGATCCCAGCAATATGTGGTGCCGGTCCACCCATCCACCGCAACAATGAAGCCGTTGTGCTCGATGGCGTCACTGTAATCTACACCCCAACTAGCAAGAGAGAATAACCTCCACTCCTGGCTACCATTAGCCAGGTAAGCGAGTCCAGAATTGAATAGAGCGATGAGCTTGTAATCTGAGTAATGTCCAGCTTTTGTGGGCACTTCGCAAATTACAATCTTCAACAAAAACATGGCACGCCCATACGTCATGTACCTTTCAGGAGGCAAGTCGGGGAAGCCAATCCATTCCTCCCGAAAAATGTTGCAAGTTTCCGACGATGGTAGGGAGATTTCTTGGTGCGTGTAGATGTTCGCGAGGAACCAGTTCCCACCACTGTCCACGCCGGCGATCCAGTCGCCGTTCATGCCAACCCAGAATCTATTGTCCATGAACGGCAGGATGGCTGTGCGCCGAGGATGGTCGAGGGGCACAACGTGGTACACCGTGTGGTGCGCACTACTATCATCATAGTGCCAATGGGCAGAATCGGGCATCAGCAAGCAGGGTCCATCCCAATGGTGTAGATTCATGTTGTCGGCGACATGGCGGCACAGCGTTTTGGAGCATGCGGCCAGCCGGACGTCGACTGTAACGTCCAGACTCTGGGCAATGAGATTGAAGCAGCTCGGCGGGGAGCTTCCCCCAGTCGCCATCAAGCACGTGAAGGTTGTTGGTGGAGGAGTGTAGTGCGGCGCAACACCAGTGATTCCGGCGCCAACGTGGAACCTGCACAACACAATCACGTACTTTGCCCCAACTTAACAGTGAGGTTGTCAATCTCACCGGCTGAAAACAAAGGATTAAACGTATGGTGTGGAGAATGATGTTTGTTTGCGAAGAACAACAAAGAACAGAGATTGCAGTAGATTGTATTTCAGATGTAAAAGAATGGACCGGGGTCCACAGTTCACTAGTGGTGTCTCTCCAATAAGATAAATAACATGCTGGGTGAACAAATTACAGGTGGGCAATTGACAAATAAAGATTCATATACATATCATGATGATCACTATGAGATTTAATCAGGGCATTACGACAAAGAACATAGACCGCCATCCAGCATGCATCTATGCCTAAAAAGTCCACCTTCAGGTTAGCATCCGCACCCCTTCCAGTATTAAGTTGCAAACAACAGACAATTGCATTAAGTATGGTGCGTAATGTAAGCAACACAAATATCCTTAGACAAAGCATTGATGTTTTATCCCTAGTGGCAACAACACATCCACAACCTTAGAACTTTCTGTCACAGATTCAATGGAGGCATGAACCAACTATCGAGCATAAATACTCCCTCTTGGAGTTACAAGTATCAACTTGGCCTCTACTAGCAACGGAGAGCATGCAAGAACATAAACAACACATATATGATAGATCAATAATCAACTTGACATAGTATTCCATATTCATCGGATCCCACCAAACACAACATGTAGCATTACAAATAGATGATCTTGATCATATTAGGCAGCTCACAAGATCTAAACATGATAGCACAAGAGGAGAAGACAACCATCTAGCTACTGCTATGGACCCATAGTCCAAGGATAAACTACTCACGCATCAGTCCGGAGGTGGGCATGGTGATGTAGAGCCCTCCGGTGATGATTCCCCTCTCCGGCAGGGTGCCGGAGGCGATCTCCTGAATCCCCCGAGATGGGATTGGCGGCGGCGGCGTCTCTGGAAGTATTTCCGTATCGTGGCTCTCGGTAATAGGGTTTTCGCGACGGAGAGTTTAAGTAGGCGGAAGGGCAGCGCAGGGGGGTGATGGCGTGTAACTCACACGTTCGTTGGGAACCCCAAGAGGAAGGTATGATGCGCACAGTAGCAAGTTTTCCCTCAGAAAGAAACCAAGGTTTAATCGAACCAGTAGGAGCCAAGAAGCACGTTGAAGGTTGATGGTCGCGAAATGTGATGCGGCGCAACACCAGGATTCCGGCGCCAACGTGGAATCCACAACAAAACCAAAGTACTTTGCCCCAACGAAACAGTGAGGTTGTCAATCTCACCGGCTTGCTGTAACAAAGGATTAAACGTATCGAGTGGAAGATGTTTGCAAAGAAAACAGTAAACACAAAGTAGATTGTATGCTATGTAAAGAATAGGACCGGGGTCCACAGTTCACTAGAGGTGTCTCTCCCATAAGATAAAGCATGTTGGGTGAACAAATTACAGTCGGGCAATTGACAAATAGAGAAAGGCATAACAATGCATATACATGATATGATAAATATAGTGAGATTTAATCCGGGCATTACGACAAAGTACATAGACCGCCATCCAACTGCATCTATGCCTAAAAAGTCCACCTTCAGGTTATCATCCGAACCCCATTCAGTATTAAGTTGCTAAGCAACAGACAATTGCATTAAGTATGGTGCGTAATGTAATCAACAACTACATCCTTAGACATAGCATCAATGTTTTATCCCTAGTGGCAACAGCACATCCACAACCTTAGAACTTTCTGTCACTGTCCCAGATTCAATGGAGGCATGAACCCACTATCGAGCATAAATACTCCCTCTTGGAGTTAAGAGTACAAACTTGGCCAGAGCCTCTACTAATAACGGAGAGCATGCAAGATCATAAACAACACATAAACAATAGATTGATAATCACCATAATCATAGTACTCTCTATCCATCGGATCCCGACAAACACAACATATAGAATTACATATAGATGATCTTGATCATGTTAGGCAGCTCACAAGATCCAACAATGAAGCACAACAAGGAGAAGACGACCATCTAGCTACTGCTATGGACCCATGGTCCAGGGGTGAACTACTCACTCATCACTCCGGAGGCGATCATGGCGATGAAGAGTCCTCCGGGAGATGAATCCCCTCTCCGGCAGGGTGCCGGAGGCGATCTCCTGAATCCCCCGAGATGGGATTCGCGGCGGCGGCGTCCGGAAGGTTTTCCGTATCGTGGCTCTCGATGGGGGTTTCGCGACGGAGACTTTAATTAGGCGGAAGGGCAACGCGGGGGCCACACGAGGGGCCCAGGGGGCAGGTCGGCGCGGCCAGGGCTTGGGCCGCGCCGCCCTAGCCCCTGGCTGCCTCGTGGCCCCACTTCGTTATCTCTTCGGTCTTCTGGAAGCTTCGTGCAAAAATAGGACCCTGGGCGAAAGTTTCGTCCAATTCCGAGAATATTTCCTTACTAGGATTTCTGAAACCAAAAACAGCAGAAAACTGGCTCTTCGGCATCTTGTTAATAGGTTAGTTCCAAAAAATGCATAAATATGACATATAATGTGCATAAAACATGTAGTTATCATCAATAAAGTAGCATGGAACATAAGAAATTATCGATACGTTGGAGACGTATCAGCATCCCCAAGCTTAGTTCTGCTCGTCCCGAGCAGGTAAAACGATAACAAAGATAATTTCTGAAGTGACATGCCATCATAATCTTGATCATACTATTTGTAAACATATGTAATGAATGCAGCGATCAAAACAAAGGTAATGACATGAGTAAACAAGTGAATCATATGACAAAGACTTTTCATGAATAGTACTTCAAGACAAGCATCAATAAGTCTTGCATAAGAGTTAACTCATAAAGCAATAAATCAAAGTAAAGGTGTTGAAGCAACACAAAGGAAGATTAAGTTTCAGCGGTTGCTTTCAACTTATAACATGTATATCTCATGGATATTGTCAACATAAAGTAATATAACAAGTGCAATATGCAAGTATGTAGGAATCAATGCACAGTTCACACAAGTGTTTGCTTCTTAAGGTGGAAGGAGATAGGTAAACTGACTCAACAATAAAAGTAAAAGAATGGTCCTTCAAAGAGGAAAGCATCGATTGCTGTATTTGTGCTAGAGCTTTTATTTTGAAAACATGAAACAATTTTGTCAACGGTAGTAATAAAGCATATGAGTTATGTAAATTATATCTTACAAGTTGCAAGCCTCATGCATAGTATACTAATAGTGTCCGCACCTCGTCCTACTTAGCTTGGACTACCGGATCTTTGCATGCCATGTTTCAACCAAGTGTCACAAAGGGGTACCTCCATGCCGCCTGTACAAAGGTCTAAGGAGAATGCTCGCATTTTGGATTTCTCGCTTTTGATTATTCTCAACTTAGACATCCATACCGGGACAACATGGACAACAGATAATGGACTCCTCTTAAATGCATAAGCATGTAGCAATGATTATTATTCTCATATGAGATTGAGGATATATGTCCAAAACTGAAACTTCCACCATGATTCATGGCTTTAGTTAGCGGCCCAATGTTCTTCTCTAACAATTTTGCATGCTCCAACCACTAAAATGATAGATCCTTCAGACAAGACGGACATGCATAGCAACTCACATGATATTCAACAATAGTTGATGGCGTTCCCCAGAAGCATGGTTATCGCACAACAAGCAACTTAATAAAATATAAAGTGCATAAGTACATATTCAATACTACGATAGTTTTTAAGGCTATTTTGTCCCATGAGCTATATATTGCAAAGGTGAATGATGAAATTTTAAAGGTAGCACTCAAGCAATTTACTTTGGAATGGCGGAGAAATACCATGTAGTAGGTAGGTATGGTGGACACAAATGGCATAGTAGTTGGCTCAAGGATTTTGGATGCATGAGAAGTATTCCCTCTCGATACAAGGTTTAGGCTAGCAAGGTTATTTGAAGCAAACTCAAGGATGAACAAGTGCAGCAAAACTCACATAAAAGACATATTGTAAACATTATAAGACTCTACACCGTCTTCCTTGTTGTTCAAAACTCAATACTAGATATTATCTAGACCTTAGAGAAACCAAATATGCAAATCAAATTTTAGCAAGATCTATGTATTTCTTCATTAATGGGTGCAAAGTGTATGATGCAAGAGCTTAAACATGAGCACAACAATTGCCAAGTATCACATTATCCAAGACATTTTAGAATTACTACATGTAGCATTTTCCAATTCCAACCATATAACAATTTAACGAAGAAGAAACTTCGCCTTGAACATTATGAGTAAAGCCTAAGGACACATGTGTCCATATGCAACAGCGGAGCGTGTCTCTCTCCCACAAAGTGAATGCTAGGATCCATTTTATTCAAACAAAAACAAAAACAAAAACAAAAACAAACCGACGCTCCAAGTAAAGAACAAAAGATGTGATTGAATAAAAATATAGTTTCAGGGGAGGAACCTGATGATGTTGTCGATGAAGAAGGGGATGCCTTGGGCATCCCCAAGCTTAGACGCTTGAGTCTTCTTAAAATATGCAGGGGTGAACCACGGGGCATCCCCAAGCTTAGAGCTTTCACTCCTCTTGATCATAGTATATCATTCTCCTCTCTTGACCCTTGAAAACTTCCTTCACACCAAACTTCAAGCAAACTCATTAGAGGGTTAGTGCACAATTAATAATTCACATGTTCAGAGGTGGCACAATCATTCTTTACACTTCTGGACATTGCATAATGCTACTGGACATTAATGGATCAAAGAAATAAATCCAACATAGCAAAAGAGGCAATGCGAAATAAAAGGCAGAATCTGTCAAAAACAGAACAGTCCGTAAAGACGAATTTAAATCTGGCACCAGACTTGCTCAAATGGAAAAACTCAAAACTAATGAAAGTTGCGTACATATCTGAGGATCACGCTCGTAAATTGGCAGATTTTTTCGAATTTTCTACAGAGAACTGTGCCCAGATTCGTGACAGACAACAATGCTGTTTCTGCGCAGCGATCCCAAATATAACATCAACTTTGACATAGAAACTTTACTTGGCACAAAAACATGATAAGGAGAGGTTGCTACAGTAGTAAACAACTTCCAAGACTCAACAAAACAAAAAATTGCTGTAGGTAAAAACATGGGTTGTCTCCCATAAGCGCGTTTCTTTAACGCCTTTCAGCTAGGCGCAGAAAGTGCAAATCAAGTAACATCGAATGGTGGTACATCATCCTTACCTTGGGCTTTACCCTTACCTTTCTTGTTGTTTTCCTTTCTCTTTGATTTAGGAAATTTATGATTCCCCCCTGGTATAGAGGTGAAATCCAAGATGCCTTCTCCCACATCTATTACTGCTCCCAATAGTTTTAGCAGGGATCTTCCGAGTGTGACTTTTCCTGTTCCTACACATTCAATAACAAGATAATCAATGGATATTGTTCTTCCAAGAATGGTCGTATGCACACCTGCGGCTATTCCCTTAGGCATTATAACAGAATTATCAATGAGAGTTATTTCTTCTCCTCCTTCATCAACTCCCCATAGTTCCAAAGATTTATAAATGCTCTCAGGCATAAGGCAAAATTCAGACATAATATCACAGTTGGCACGAAGAGTTTGATCACCAATAACAATTTTAACAGTAGGATCCCATAATGAAGGTTTAGAATTCACTAAAACTTGTTCAAGACGATTACGAACACAGTGATAATTGTCATTCAAGCGAGATGTACTTATCTCAAGATTGTTCAATCTATTATAAATGCTAATAAGGGCTGAATCAAAGTTATTAGCTGAATCATGTGATGCAACCAATTTCTTTATGGCATTAAAAGCTTGATCCCCATTACAATGAAGGAAATCTCCTCCTACTAAAGTGTCCAAAGCATATCTATAGCGAACCATAAGACCAAAATAAAAATTACTAAGGAGCAAACTTAGAGTCATTTGAGGTTCAGTTTTAAGATAAGAAGTAAAAATTCTAGACCAGGCATCCTTAAAACTCTCCTCATCCCCTTGTTTGAAAGTAAAAACTAAGTCCTCAGGTGAAGAAGTAACAGGTTCAGAGCTAGACATGGTAATAAAAGTAACTAATTTTTTTTGTGTTTTAAATATAGAGTGCAGGACAATAAATAAAGCAAACTAGATAAAGTAAATGCAAGTAACTAATTTTTTTGTGTTTTTGATATAGAGAGCAAGACAGTAAATAAAGTAAAACTAGCAACTAATTTTTTGTATTTTGATTTAGTGCAGCAAACAAAGTAGTAAATAAAGTAAAGCAAGACAAAAACAAAGTAAAGAGATTGAGAAGTGGAGACTCCCCTTGCAGCGTGTCTTGATCTCCCGGCAACGGCGCCAGAAAAAGAGCTTGATGGCGTGTAACTCACACGTTCGTTGGGAACCCCAAGAGGAAGGTATGATGCGCACAGTAGCAAGTTTTCCCTCAGAAAGAAACCAAGGTTTAATCGAACCAGTAGGAGCCAAGAAGCACGTTGAAGGTTGATGGTCGCGAAATGTGATGCGGCGCAACACCAGGGATTCCGGCGCCAACGTGGAATCTGCACAACAAAACCAAAGTACTTTGCCCCAACGAAATGAGGTTGCCAATCTCACCGGCTTGCTGTAACAAAGGATTAAACGTATCGAGTGGAAGATGTTTGCAAAGAAAACAGTAAACACAATTGCAGTAGATTGTATGCTATGTAAAGAATAGGACCGGGGTCCACAGTTCACTAGAGGTGTCTCTCCCATAAGATAAAGCATGTTGGGTGAACAAATTACAGTCGGACAATTGACAAATAGAGAAAGGCATAACAATGCATATACATGATATGATAAATATAGTGAGATTTAATCCGGGCATTACGACAAAGTACATAGACCGCCATCCAACTGCATCTATGCCTAAAAAGTCCACCTTCAGGTTATCATCCGAACCCCATTCAGTATTAAGTTGCTAAGCAACAGACAATTGCATTAAGTATGGTGCGTAATGTAATCAACAACTACATCCTTAGACATAGCATCAATGTTTTATCCCTAGTGGCAACAGCACATCCACAACCTTAGAACTTTCTGTCACTGTCCCAGATTCAATGGAGGCATGAACCCACTATCGAGCATAAATACTCCCTCTTGGAGTTAAGAGTACAAACTTGGCCAGAGCCTCTACTAATAACGGAGAGCATGCAAGATCATAAACAACACATAAACAATAGATTGATAATCACCATAATCATAGTACTCTCTATCCATCGGATCCCGACAAACACAACATATAGTATTACATATAGATGATCTTGATCATGTTAGGCAGCTCACAAGATCCAACAATGAAGCACAACAAGGAGAAAACGACCATCTAGCTACTGCTATGGACCCATGGTCCAGGGGTGAACTACTCACTCATCACTCCGGAGGCGATCATGGCGATGAAGAGTCCTCCGAGAGATGAATCCCCTCTCCGGCAGGGTGCCGGAGGCGATCTCCTGAATCCCCGAGATGGGATTCGCGGCGGCGGCGTCTCTGGAAGGTTTTCCGTATCGTGGCTCTCGGTACGGGGGTTTCGCGACGGAGACTTTAAGTAGGCGGAAGGGCAACGCGGGGGCCACACGAGGGCCCGGGGGCAGGTCGGCGCGGCCAGGGCTTGGGCCGCGCCGCCCTAGCCCCTGGCTGCCTCGTGGCCCCACTTCGTTATCTCTTCGGTCTTCCGGAAGCTTCGTGCAAAAATAGGACCCGGGCGAAAGTTTCGTCCAATTCCGAGAATATTTCCTTACTAGGATTTCTGAAACCAAAAACAGCAGAAAACAGCAACTGGCTCTTCGGCATCTTGTTAATAGGTTAGTTCCAGAAAATGCATAAATATGACATATAATGTGCCTAAAACATGTAGCTATCATCAATAAAGTAGCATGGAACATAAGAAATTATCGATACGTTGGAGACGTATCAGGGGGCACCCGAGGGGCCCACCCCATAGGGTGGCGCGGGCCCCTCCTTGGCCGCGCCGCCCTATGGTGGCGGCTCCTCGTGGCCCCAATTCGTATGCTATTCGGTCTTCTGGAAGCTCCATGGAAAAATAAGACCCTGGGCGTTGATTTCGTCCAATTCCGAGAATATTTCCTTTGTAGGATTTCTGAAACCAAAAACAGAAAACAGCAACTGGTGCTTCGGCATCTTGTTAATAGGTTAGTGCCGGAAAATGCATAATAATGATGTAAAGTATGTATAAAACATGTGAGTATTGTCATAAAAGTAGCATGGAACATAAGAAATTACAGATACGTTGGAGACGTATCAAGCATCCCCAAGCTTAGTTCCTACTCGCCCTCGAGTAGGTAAACGATAACAACAATAATTTCTGAAGTGACATGCTACCAACATAATCTTGATCAACATTATTGTAAAGCATATGAGATGAATGGAGTGATTCGAAGCAATAGATTGCTAACAAAAAGATAATGACTAAACAATTGAATCATATAGCAAAACTTTTCATGAATAGTACTTTCAAGATAAGAGCTAACTCATAAAGCAATAGATTCAAAGTAGAATGCATTGAAGCAACACATAGGATGATTAAGTTTCAGCAATTGCTTTCAACTTGTAACATGTATATCTCATGGATAATTGTCAACATAGAGTAATATAACAAGTGCAATAAGTAAACATGTAAGAATCAATGCACACAGTTAACACAAGTGTTTGCTTCTAAGATAGAAAGAAGTAGGTAAACTGACTCAACATAAAGTAAAAGAAAGGCCCTTCGCAGAGGGAAGCATGGATTACTATTTTTGTGCTAGAGCTTTTGTTTTGAAAACATAGAAACAATTTTGTCAATGGTAGTAATAATTCATATGTGTTATGCATAATACTTCCTACAAGTTGCAAGCCTCATGCATAGAATACCAATAGTGCTCGCACCTTGTCCTAATTAGCTTGGATTTACATGGATTATCATTGCATAACATATGTTTCAACCAAGTGTCACAAAGGGGTACCTCTATGCCGCCTGTACAAAGGTCCAAGGAGATAAATCGCATTTGATTTCTCATTTTTAATAGATCTCAACTTAGGACATCCATACCGGGACAACATAGAAAACAAATAATGGACTCCTCTTTAATGCATAAGCATTCAACAACAGATAATATTCTCATAAGAGATTGAGGATGAATGTCCAAACTGAAAACTTCCACCATGATACATGGCTTTGGTTAGCGGCCCAATGTTCTTCTCTAACATATGCATACTCAAACCATTTGATCATGATAAATCACCCTTACTTCAGACAAGACGAACATGCATAGCAACTCACATGATATTCAACAAAGGTGTAAAAGTTGATGGCGTCCCCAGAAACATGGTTACCGCTCAACAAGCAACTTATAAGAACTAAAACACATAGCTACATATTCATCACCACAATAGTTTTTAAGCTATTTTCCCATGAGCTATATATTGCAAAGACAAAGGAATGGAATTTTAAAGGTAGCACTCAAGTAATTTACTTTGGAATGGCAGAAAAATACCACATAGTAGGTAGATATGGTGGACACAAATGGCATGGGTTTTGGCTCAAGGTGTTTGGATGCACGAGAAGCATTTCCTCTCAGTACAAGGCTTTGGCTAGCAAGGTTGTTTGAAGCAAACACAAGTATGAACAGGTACAGCAAAACTTACACAAGAACATATTGCAAGCATTATAAGACTCTACACTGTCTTCCTTGTTGTTCAAACACTTTTACTAGAAAATATCTAGACCTTAGAGAGACCAATCATGCAAACCAAATTTCAACAAGCTCTATGGTAGTTCTCCACTAATAGATTTAAGGGATTTCTATTTTCGTGCCCCTGGTTCGTTAGTTGTACTCAGTTTTCCCCAGCCCCTTAGTTTTTCCTCAGTTTTCCCCTCCCTCTAGTTTGAAACCCGTCGCAGACGCTCAGACGGGAGGGTTGCCGTCTGGTCAGAGGCCTTCACCGTTACCGGTGACGGCTAGGGAGCCGCGTTGGTGTTGAATTGACCGTTTCTTTCGAACTATGTTGACTGTTGACTCGAGGAGCTCACCCAAAGCTTTCCACTCCGCCCGATACTGGAGGAGCTCACACACCGCCCCTCCGCCGCCACGCCGTCCTGCCCTCCTACCTTATGGCGTCGTCCGCCGCCGAGCCGCCCCCGCCCCCACCACCACCCCCGGGAGGCGGAGAGGGATCCGCCTCCACCAGATCTAGATCTACCCCTGTCGCGGTAGAGTTTGTATATCCGTCTGGTGTACCGACTCTTCCCGTCAGCCGCGGAGAAGATTGGGAATCGGAGGGATCTAACGCATGGATTCCATCTGGGTAAGCATCGTCTGCCTATGTGAATTAACAGTAGGCAGTTTTTGAGCGCCAATCGTTGTTGCTCAACTAACTGCGTTGCTTTTCGAATAGGATTGATCCAGCGCTGGCTTTTCGGCTGGTGGTTAGGCTGGATTCTAGCTTTACGCGTGATTCTAAACGCCTAATGAATGGGTTTTACTTCCCTGCGGTGGTTGCAACCACCATCTCGTTGAGGGATTTGAAAGCTAACATCTTCGATAAGTACTCCTGGAGCTCTCTCGATGCAGTTCATTTCGAATATTTCAACAGCACGGAGCGAAGATTGGTTCCACTAATTTCCGACGATGATCTGGGAATTCTTTTTGCTTTGAATGCTTCTTGCCATTTCGGTAAAATTCGTGTCCACGTGGACAGGGGCCAGGCATCATCTGGTGTTGGGGCATCATCAGGTGGTCGGGCATCATCAGGTGGTCGGGCATCATGTCTCTCTACTGCTGCTGCCTCTGCTAATAGTGTGCGCCGCGGCGATCCTTGTAGGTCCACAGCAGCACCATCTGTCCCCAGTGCGAGTGGTAGCCAGATCGTTCCTGTGGTCAATGTGGAGGACGATGCAGAGATTGGGGATCAGTCTCCTGAAGATGATGAGGATGAGTTAATGTTTCCTGAATTGGTAGATCGATGCAGTAAGCAGGCAATGGAGGATCAATACATGGAAGATATTGCTTTTGGTGCCAGATTTGATGAGACTGATGATGAAGAGAAGAATGAGAACGATGACAGCCTCGTTTTAGCCGATTACGAAGGTGAAGACTTGCCAACAATTGAGTGGAACAGGGAGGATCCTCAGCTTGCAAAAGGCACCGTGTTTCAAACGATGATGGACTGCCGTAATGCAATTACTACATATCACATTCTCACTAAGAATAATTATGAGGTTATTAAAAGTGAGCCAGGTAGGTTCACAATTAAATGCCCATACCCAAGGTGTAGGTTTAGGCTGCATGCATCCACAATGCGCAGAAGCAGCTTGGTTCAGGTACTACGCCAACCAGTTGTGTATTTAGATCACGGTGTAAAATTTGTTATCTATTACTGACATCCCTTATCATTATGTTTCAGATAAAGGTTAATAAGGAGATCCATAGGTGTCCACCTCTAGGGGGAGAGCCAGACCTGAAAACAAAGCTAGCGAAGACTAGGTGGTTGGCAGATATAATCCTAGATTGGCTGAGAGAAACTCCTTCACTTGGTCCAACGGCACTCCAGAAAAAGGTGGCTGAGAAGTATAAAGGGATGAAAGTACCTTACATGAGGATGTTCTATGCAAAGGAAATGGCTCTTGACAAGATCAATGGTCCATGGAATGAAAGCTTTCAGTTGCTTTACACTTTCAAAGCTGAAGTGGAGATGGCTAGTCCAGGCAGTGTTGTAGCAATAGACAAGCATACAGTTCCCTACAAATTGAAAAGCGGGAAGGTAATGCACAAGGAATGTTTTAGAAGGGCTTTTGTTTGTTTCAAAGCTTGCTGGAAAGGCTTTTTGGACGGTTGCAGGCCTTATTTGGCCGTGGATGCATCAGCTCTTCATGGTAGGTTTAAAGGACAGCTAGTTGCTGCTACTGCAGTTGATGGACATAATTGGATGTTCCCTGTTGCTTATGGAGTTTTGGAGGTTGAGTCAGAGGAAAGTTGGACTTGGTTTCTGCAGAACTTGCGCGACCTTATAGGTCATCCACCAGGACTTGTTATCCACACAGACGCTTGCAAAGGTTTGGAGAGTGCGGTAGAAGCAGTATTCCCTGGAGTGGAGCATAGGGAATGTATGCGACACTTGGTACAGAATTTTACAAAGAAATTCAAGGGTAAAGTTTTTACTGACAACCTATGGCCAGCTTCATACACATGCAGCTCTAGGAAGCATATGTTTCATTTGGATGTGTTGTATAAACAAAAACCTGGGGTGAAGGAGTACTTGGATGAACATCATGGTAGGGTGTGGTCAAGAAGCCAATTCAATGAAATTTGCAAGGTAGACTATGTAACAAGTAACCTTGCGGAGAGTTTCAACTCAAAGGTCAAGTCATTGAAAGGGCTTATGTTGTGGCAAATATTTGATAAGATTAGGCAGATGATCATGATAAAGATCGATCTGCGTCAAAGAATTGCATCCACAAATTATGTTGGCCATCTCATGCTCCCATCTTTGATTAAGTCTTTGCATGAGAGGGCAAAACAATTGAGGATGCAATGCGTCAGAAAAGGAATGGAGGCTGAGGTAACCTACACTGACAGTAAAAACATGCAGTGGAGGTATCCAGTGAGTTTGGTTGATAGGACATGCCATTGTAGGGGATGGCAGATCCGTGGGATACCCTGCATACACGCATTGTTTTTCATGAGTGTTATAGGGGGTGAAGATGGTGAAGTTGATCAGTATGTGTCAGAGTATTTCTCTGTTGCAAAATTTAGGGCTGCATATGCTATGAATGTTCCTACCTTGTTGGGAAAAGACCAATGGATGAAAGTCGATCCAGGCTTCAAACTGTACTCTCCAGTATTGACTAGACCGGCAGGTAGGCCGAGGAAGAATAGGATCAGAGCTAGTGCAGAGGGTGGTGCACCGATTCGAAAACGTAAGTGCAAACGTTGTGGAATCCCTGGACACATTGCTAGGCTTTGTAAAAATGGAGTTGATCCGGCTTTTGGAATGGAAGATCAGGCGGGAGCAGAAAATGCAGAGGAGAATGAAGCAGCAATTCAACTTGAGATTGAAGCAGCAGTTCAACATGAGGAGATTGAAGCAGCAAATGCAGAGGAGATTGAAGCAGCAGTTCAACATGAGGAGATTGAAGCAGCAAATGCAGAGGAGATTGAAGCAGCAGTTCAACATGAGGAGATTGAACCGATGGATCGAGAGCAGAGGGAACAGATGGATGTAGAAAGGCTTCAACCGATGAGTCCAGAGGAGAGTGAACAGTATTATCGAGATTGCCTCGATAGTTGTAAGGCCATGTGTGATGCACACTTCGAAGAGCTCATGGCAGAAGAAAAAGCAGAAGCTTCGCAGAAGAAGAAGAACAAGAAAGAGGGCAAAAGGAAGGTAGACACCGGTAATATCCCTGGTAGGGTTACCCGGAGTAAGGTGGTGGCCCCGGCGAGTCACACCAGGAGCAAGAAAAAGATTTTATTCTGAACAACTAATTTGAATTTGTATGAACAATTTGTATTGGGGTTCCCTTTGTATTGGGGATCCCTTTGTGTTGAACAATTTGAATTTGTATGAACAATTTGTATTGTGGTTCCCTTTGTATTGGGGATCCCTTTGTGTTGAACAATTTGTATTGGGGATGCCTTTGTGTTGAACAATTTGAATTTGTATGAACAATTTGTATTGTGGTTCCCTTTGTATTGGGGATCCCTTTGTGTTGAACAATTTGAATTTGTATGAACAATTTGTATGCCACATTTAAGCCACATTTATCATTTTAGGGTTTTAGGGTTTTAGGGTTTTAACATTTTAGGGTTCAATTCAAAATAATTCAAAACATGGTGGAACCTTCCCATGGAGCCTTGTTATGTTACCTACAACCTAGAGAAATAATAATGGAAAAGGAAATATAGAGATATGAAGTTTTTATGCCAAAAGCTTCAAAACCACTTCCTAGTCCATGAGCTACTAGATATGAAGATGCAGGGCTTTCTGCTCAATACACCTCCCAAATACCCACTATGCTTACAAACTTTGTCCAAATGAGTCCAAATTCGTCACACTTGTGTATCTTTGAGTTGCAAACAATATCTAGTCGGCCAAAATGTAATATATTGTTCAAATAACACAATTTTACAATTTTTATGCCAAAAGCTTCAATTTCCCTTAGTCCGTTTATTATTTGGGTGCCCCTGTTTTACTTAGTGTTACTCAGTTTTCCCCTCCGGGCCCACTTGTCTTACTCAGTCATACTCAGTTTTGCCCTTCCGATAAACATTTCCTCACTTTTCCCCCTCTCAGTTCTACTCAGTTTTCCTAACTTGTACTCACTGGCTGATCTCTGATTGGTCGAGATGTATGTCACACGGATCTTGGTTGGATGAAAGCTCAACGAACGCTTGCACCGTTCGATCATTTATGATCGGACGGCCTGTATCTATGGACCACGATGGACGCATACGGAGACAAGAGCAGAGCACATACCTACCAACCCTGGCAGTCGCATATTCCAGTCGCATCCTCCTCTCTCTAACCGTGCGTGCGGCGGCGCAGATCTAACCGTGCGTGCGGCGGCGTGCGGCGGCGCGGATCTAACCGTGCTTGCGGTGGCGTGCGGCGGCGCGGATCTAACCGTGCTTGCGGTGGCGTGCGGCGGCGCGGATCTAACCGTGCGTGCGGCGGCGCGGATCTAACCGTGCGTGCGGCGGCGCGGATCTAACCGTGCGTGCGGCGGCGTGCGGCGGCGCAGATCTAACCGTGCGTGCGGCGGCGTGCGGCGGCGCGGATCTAACCGTGCGTGCGGCGGCGTGCATCTAACCGTGCGTGCGCCGTGGATCTAAGAGTGCCGGTGAGGATCTAACCGTCAGAAATAGTTGAAATGTCTCTCTCTGTCTCACTTTCGATTCTATTCTCAGATCTGTTGAATGATGAAGAACACCAAGACGGCGGCCGTGCCGACAGTGGTCATCGATGCCACGAACATTGAAGCCATCGCCTACAACATCGCTTCGACGGCGCAGACCCAGCCTGTTGATGTCTCACTTCCGGTGCCGAGAGTGCGAATCGATGCCAAGACGATTGAAGCCATCGTCTACAACCGCGCTGCAAAGCCGCCGATCCAGCCCTCCGCAGATCCGTCGCTGATGAAGTACACCAAGACAGCGGCGGTTCCGACACTGGTCATCGATGCCACGAACATTGAAGCCATCGCCGATAACATCGCTTCAACGTTTGATGGCGCAGATGACCACCCCTCAGCCGCCCGTCGTCCCGGCCTTTCTTGCCCATCGCTGCGCGGCCGTGTTCGACGCCGCAAATTGGGATAAATTATTATAAATTTGTATTTTTCAATTTCCAAATGGGATAAAATTGTTCGAACTACTACCTCCGTCTCAAAAAAAGCTTCTTCACGTTCTTGATGTGTCCATGTACATCCGTATGTATGATTTGAATTCTATCCCAACTTGATTGGGAAGATATTGATATGTATTTGATCCGGAGGCTGGTACATGCATTCACTTTTGGGATCCCTTCACTTTTATAAAATGTTCATGCATGCTAAAATTATCGTGCGCATTACTTAGCACAAGTAGGAAATTGTACACCGAAATACAGTGCTTAGAGCCACAACAAAATACAGTGGTTAGAGCCATCTACTGAATAACAATTCTATACTAAATCGTCTACCAGAACCACATAACTGCTAGGACAGGGATGACACCTAATAAAACTGCACAGATGAATCTACTTTTCTCCTCTCCCATCACTTTAAGTTCATGTTCTAGATTTTCTACCACTTGATCAAATACGGCAAGATCTGTCTCAACTCTCAACTTCTCCTTGCGAATAAGCTCTGAATTCTTCTTTTCTTCCTCCACAATACGCTTCAGCTCGAATATCATCAGGTTTTTACGGGCCAATTCATCACCTAAATTGGCCACCTTCTCCTCCAAATCCATCCTCTGGCTACACCACTGGGTTGATTCATCTTGGTATGCAATGTACCATGGATCATCGGCTTGCCTGGCTAACTGTAACAATAATGGAAAAAAGAACAACTGAAATCACCCCAACAAGCCATGGCGGAACTTCAAATTCAACGGTAGTACAGAGAGCTGAAGCTATATACCTGCACTTCCGACGAGGTAGGAGAAGTAGAACGTGGCCACGACATGATCGAATCCCCACCCTCGCCGGTGTACCCGCTACGACGAGACATTGAGGACTATTTCGTACCTGCAAACTCCAATAAATTACGGGAACCGAATCGATTAGGGGGCGGGGGAGGCAGAAGCGGAGGTCTTACCAAGCTATGCCAATTGGTGCGCGGAACAAATCCCGGTCGTCGTGGGCGGCGGATCTGCTTGCGGCGGACTTTCCTGCGGTGGGTACAATGCGTGCGGACGAAACAAGTGCTGGAGCCGTGGTTGACGTGCAGCGCCGCAGTTCGTCCGACGCCGCCGGGGGACAGAGCCGGCGGCGCGACGAGGCGCCGGCGATGGCTGCTCCGTCCGACGGTGGGGAACGAGCTGCCAGCGGTTCTCCGGTCTAGCTTAAGAATAATTAATTAGCGAACTTGTTGCTTCTCTCTATGATATTCTCTAAAGACATATATCAGAGCGGCAATATATGATTTTTTCTCTCTAAATAAATAGACGACCCCACTGGTCATTGGCTGCGGCAGCCCCACAGAGCGGCAATATATGTCTTTTCCTGAAAAATAGACGACCCCACTGGTCATTGGCTGCGGAGGCCCCACAGAGCGGCAATATATGAGTTTCTCTAAATAAATAGACGACCCCACTGGTCATTGGCTGCGGCAGCCCCACAGAGCGGCAATATATGTCTTTTCCTGAAAAATAGACGACCCCACTGGTCATTGGCTGCGGAGGCCCCACAGAGCGGCAATATATGAGTTTCCCTAAATAAATAGACGACCCCACTGGTCATTGGCTGCGGCAGCCCCACAGAGCGGCAATATATGTCTTTTCCTGAAAAATATACGACCCCACTGGTCATTGGCTGCGGCAGCCCTATAGAGCGGCCCCATTTGTCATTGGCAGCACCGCGTATAAAATCATGAAATAAAACGGCCCACACGTCAGCGATAGATGGATGGCTGCTCCGACGTGTCTCCTGACCCTACCCGTCAGCACGAGACGGTCAGGGAGGAGCTGCCCCTGTGCGGCCCCACCCGGTCAGACTAACGGTCAAGGCCTCTGACCTGACGGCTACCGGCCGTTCCAGCACTTGTGCGTGTTTCAAACTAGAGGAGGGGAAAACTGAGGAAAAACTAAGGGACTACAAACAACAAGCTCTACAGTAGTTCTCCACTACTAGATTTAAACTACATGATGCAAGAGCTTAAACATGATCTATGAGAGCTCAAAACAATTGCCAAGTATCAAATTATTCAAGACCATATGAAGCATTTTCTGATTCCAACCAAATAGCAATCAACGAAGCAATTTTCAGCCTTCGCCATGAACATTAAAGCATAACTAAGAACACAAGTGTTCAAATGAAAAAGCGGAGCGTAATATCTCCAATACAAGGATGGTGGGATCCAACTTTATTCAAACCAAAACAAAAACAAAAGCAAACAGACGCTCCAAGTAAAGAACATAAGATGTGATGGAATAAAAATATAGTTTCACTAGAAGTGACCTGATAAGTTGTCGATGAAGAAGGGGATGCCTTGGGCATCCCCAAGCTTAGATGCTTGAGTCTTCTTGAAATATGCAGGGATGAACCACGGGGGCATCCCCAAGCTTAGACTTTTCACTCTTCTTGATCATATTGTATCATCCTCTTCTCTTGACCCTTGAAAACTTCCTCCACACCAAACTTAAAGCAAACTCATTAGAGGGTTAGTGCATAATCAAAAATTCACATATTCAGAGGTGACATAATCATTCTTAACACTTCTGGACATTGCACAAAGCTACTGAAAGTTAATGGAACAAAGAAATCCATTCAACATAGCAAAAGAGGCAATGCGAAATAAAAAAGCAGAATCTGTCAAAACAGAACAGTCCGTAAAGGCGAATTTTTCTGAGGCACTTAACTTGCACAGTGGAAAAACTCAAAACTAATGAAAGTTGCGTACATATCTGAGAATCAGGCACGTAAATTGGCGGATTTTTTTGATTCTTCTACAGAGAGAAGGACGCGAATTCGTGACAAACAGCAAATCTGTTTCTGCGTAGAAATCCAAATCTAGCATCAACCTTACTATAGAGACTTTACTTGCCACAAAAACATGATAAGGAGAGGTTGCTACAGTAGTAACAACTTCCAAGACTCAACAATACAGTAGTAAAAATAAAAACATGGGTTATCTCCCAAGAAGTGCTTTTCTTTAACGCCTTTCAGCTAGGCGCAGAAAGTGCAAATCAAGTAACATCAAGAGAAGAAGCATCAACATCATAATTTGTTCTAATAATAGAATCAAAAGGCAACTTCATTCTCTTTCTAGGGAAGTGTTCCATACCTTTCTTGAGAGGAAATTGATACTTAATATTTCCTTCTTTCATATCAATAACAACACCAACAGTTCGAAGAAAGGGTCTTCCCAAGACAATAGGACAAGATGCATTGCATTCAATATCCAAGACAACAAAATCAACGGGGACAAGGTTATTGTTAACCGTAATGCGAACATTATCAATCCTCCCCAAAGGTTTCTTTAGAGAATTATCAGCAAGATTAACATCCAAATAACAATTTTTCAATGGTGGCAAGTCAAGCATATCATAAACTTTCTTAGGCATAACAGAAATACTTGCACCAAGATCACATAAAGCATTACATTCAAAATCATTGAATTTCATCTTAATGATGGGCTCCCAACCATCCAACTTCCTAGGAATAGAAGCTTCAAGTTTTAATTTCTCTTCCCTAGCTTTAATGAGAGCATTTGTAATATGTTTTGTAAAGGCTAAATTTGTAGCACTAGCATTAGGACTTCTAGCAAGTTTTTGTAAGAACTTTATAACTTCAGTAATATGACAATCATCAAAATCTAAACCATTATGATCTACAACAATGGGATCATTGTCCCCAATATTTTGAAAAATTTCAGCAGTTTTATCACAAACAGTTTCAGCAGTTTCAGGCAATTTTGCACGCTTTGTACTAGGAGTAGAAACATTGCCAACACCAATTATTTTACCATTGATAGTAGGAGGTTTAGAAACATGTGAAGAATCAACATTACTAGTGGTGGTAATAGTCCAAACTTTAGCTACATTATTCTCTTTAGCAAGTTTTTCTTTTTCTTCTCTATCCCACCTAGCATGCAATTCAGCCAACATTCTAATATTATCATTAATTCGAACTTGGATAGCATTTGTTTTAGCAAACTTAGCATCTTTAACTTCCTCAGGCATAACTTTAAGTTTTAAAAGATCAACATCAAGAGCAAGACTATCAACCTTAGAAGCAAGAACATCAATTTTACCAAGCTTTTCCTCAACAGTTTTATTAAAAGCAGTTTGTGTACTAATAAATTCTTTAAGCATGACTTCAAGACCAGAGGGTACACTCTTATTATTGTTGTAAGAATTACCATAACCACTACCATTATTAGAAGGATATGGCCTATAGTTGTTGTTACCATAATTATTCCTATAAGCATTGTTGTTGAAATTATTATTCTTAATGAAATTCACATCAACATGCTCTTCTTGAGCAACCAATGAAGCTAAAGGAACATTATTAGGATCAATATGAGATCTACCATTTGCAAGCATAGACATAATAGCATCAATCTTATCACCCAAAGAAGAGGTTTCTTCAACAGAATTTACCTTCTTACCTTGAGGAGTTCTTTCAGTATGCCATTCAGAGTAATTGATCATCATATCATCAAGAAGCTTTGTTGCGGCGCCCAAGGTGATGGACATAAAAGTACCTCCAGCAGCTGAATCCAATAGGTTCCTCGAGGAAAAATTCAATCCTGCATAAAAGGTTTGGATGATCATCCAAGTAGTTAGTCCATGGGTAGGGCAATTCTTTACCAAAGATTTCATTCTCTCCCATGCACTACAAGAAAATTTGCCATGGCCGACGAAGTTGAAGTCGCGCCGTGGTTGCTGGTGCACCATGGCCGACGATTTTTGGTCCCTCCGTGGTTAATGTCAAAACTTTTTTTCTCGTTTTTGAGGCCACCTAGCCCGACGAAAGCGGCCAAAACGTCGCGTATGGTGGCCCGGGACGTGGTGCATCGCGAATTCTCGGGTTCGCCGGCCGAGTCAACGCAAATCCGCACCGCCCAGGGATGTAGGGCCCAGATGGCAGCCTCTCTAGCATTGTTTTTTTCTCGATCGCGCCATCTCGTTCAACGCTCTCCGATCGAGCCGTTTACGATGCAGGATCATGGGTCCCGCTTGTCATCCTCTATGAACCAAATTTCTTTCTTTTCTTGGATTTTTTTGACCCCCTGATTTCTGGCTACTTCCTTTTTCTTTTGATCCCTTGCCGCCTTGGAAACGTTGAGACCGCTGCAGCTAAATGGGACCCGCATGTCATCCTCTATGAGCTATCAACTTTCTTTTCTTGGAGTTATTTTTGGCACCTCATATTTGGTTACTTGCCTTTTTTTTCGATCCCCGCCGCCTCTCAAACGGTGATACCGCTGATGCTAAATGGGACCCGCATGTCATCCTCTATGTACTATAAAACTTTCTTTTCTTGGATTTTTTTGGCACCTCATATTTGGTCACTTGCCTTTTTCTTTCGATCCCCTGCCGCCTCTCAAACGGTGATACCGCTGCTACTAAATGGGACCCGCATGTCATCCTCTATGTACTATAAAACTTTCTTTTCTTGGATTATTTTTGGCTCCTGATATTTCGTTACTTGCATTTTTCTTTCGATCCCCTGCCGCCTCTCAAACGGTGATACCGCTGCTGCTAAATGGGACCCGCATGTCATCCTCTATGTAAAACTTTCTTTTCTTGGATTATTTTTGGCTCTGATATTTGGTCACTTGCCTTTTTTTCTTTCGATCTCATGCCACGTTTGAAACGTTGAGGAACCTGCTGCTAAATGGGACCCCCATGTCATCCTCTATGTACTATAAAACTTTATTTTCTTGGATTATTTTTGGCACCTCATATTTGGTACTTGACTTTTTCTTTCGATCCCCTGCTGCCTCTCAAACAGTGATACCGGTGCTGCTAAATGGGACCCGCAGGTCATCCTCTATGTACTATAAAACTTTCTTTTCTTGGATTATTTTTGGCACCTCATATTTGGTCACTTGAATTTTTCTTTCGATCCCCTGCCGCCTCTCAAACGGTGATACCGCTGCTGCTAAATGGGACCCGCATGTCATCCTCTATGTACTATAAAACTTTCTTTTCTTGGATTATTTTTGGCTCCTGATATTTGGTCACTTGCGTTTTTTTCTTTCGATCTCATGCCACGTTTGAAACTTTGAGGAACCTGCTGGCTCATGGGACCCGCATGTCATCCTCTATGTGCTATAAAAGTTTATTTTCTATGGTTTTTTTCACTCTCTGATTTTTGTCTATTTCCTTTTTCTTTTGATGCCCTGCCGCCTTGGAAACGTTGAGTAAGCTGCTTACACATGGGACCCGCATGTCATCCTCTATGTACAATCAAGTTTCTTTTCTTGAATTATTTTTGGCTCCTGATATTTCGTCACTTGCCTTTTTCTTTCGATCTCATGCCACATTTGAAACGTTGAGGAACCTGCTGGCTCATGGGACCCGCATGTCATCCTCTATGTGCTATAAAAGTTTGTTTTCTTGGATTTTTTTTCACCCTCTGATTTTTGGCTATTTGCCTTTTACTTTTGATCCCCTGGCCCTCTTTGAAACGTTGAGTAAGCTGCTGGCACATGGGACCCGCATGTCAACCTCTATGTCCATCAACTTTCTTTTCTTGGATTTTTTTACCCCCTAATTTCTAGCTACTTTCTTTTTCTTTTGATCTCAAGCCGCATTTCAAACATTGAGACCGCTGCTGCAAAATGGGACCCGCATGTCACCCTCTATGTACAATAAATCTTGGATTATTTTTGGCACCTCATATTTGGTCACTTGCGTTTTTTCTTTCGATCTCATGCCGCCTTTGAAACGTTGAGTAAGCTGCTGGCTCATGGGTTCCCCATGTAATCCTCTACGAACAATAAAAGTTTCCTTTCTTGGAGTTATTTTTGACTCCTAATTTCTGGCTATTTGCCTTTTTCTTTTGATCCCTTGCCCCCTTTGAAACGATGAGGACGCTGTTGGCAGGTCGGTCCCACATGTCATCCTCTATGAACAATAAAAGTTTCCTTTGGTGGATTTATTTTTGACCCCTAATTAATTTCTGGCTATTTCCTTTTTTCTTTTGATCCTCTGCCGCCTTGGAAACGTTAGGATGCTGCTGCCTCATGGGTCCCGCATGTCATCCTCTCAGAACAATAAATGTTTTCTTTTCTTGGATTTTTTACCAAATGATTTTTAGTTTTTTATTTTATTTTCGATCCCCTGCCGCCTTTGAAACGTTGACGACGCTGCTGGCTCATGGGTCCCCGATGTCAGCCTCCCCGTACAAGAAACATGTGATATCTTGATTATTTTGCAGACAATAAACAGTGTATTTCGCTCTGAGCTATTGCAAACGGATAAATTAAATCTTCATTTTTACATAAACAAACTTATATGTTGAGTGTCCTTGTTTTTTGTTTTTGCAAAGCATAGGACTTTCCTGTTTTTTTTGAGAAAAAACCGAACTTTCCTGTTTTGGAGTGGGCTGAAATTGTACGAGTCAAAAGGCCCAGCAGGATAGTTCGAAGGCCCAGATGTCCAGATGCAGCCCAATTGAAATCTTTCTTTTCTTGGATTTTTTTCACCCCTGATTTCTGGCTACTTCATTTTTCTTTTGGTCCTGTGCAAAATGGGTCCCACATGTCATCCTCTATGTACATAAATTTCTTTTCTTGGATTATTTTCGGGTCCTGATATTTGGTCACCTGCCTTTTTCTTTCGATCTCATGCCGCCTTTGAAACGTTGAGGAGCTGCTGGCGCTTGGGTCCCGCATGTCATCCTCTATGAACAATAAAAGTTTCCTTTATTGGAGTTATTTTTGACCCCTAATTTCTGGCTACTTCCTTTTTCTTTTGATCCCCTGCCGCCTTTGAAACGTTGAAAACTTTCTTTTCTTTGATTATTTTTGGCACCTCATATTTGGTCACTTGCCTTTTTCTTTCGATCCCCTGCCGCCTCTCAAACGGTGATACAGCTGCTGCAAAATGGGACCCGCATGTCATCCTCTATGTACTATAAAACTTTCTTTTCTTGGATTTTTTTGGCTCCTGATATTTGGTCACTTGCCTTTTTCTTTCGACCCTGCCGCATCTCAAACGGTGATACCGCTGCTGCTAAATGGGACCCGCATGTCATCCTCTATGTACAATAAAGTTTCTTTTCTTGGATTATTTTTGGCTCCTGATATTTGGTCACTTGCCTTTTTCTTTCGATCCCATGCCGCCTTTGAAACGTTGAGGAAGCTGCTGGCTCATGGGTCCCGCATGTCATCCTCTATGAACAATAAAAGTTTCCATTGTTGGAGTTATTTTTTACCCCTAATTTCTGGCTACTTCCTTTTTCTTTTGATCCCCTGCCGCCTTTGAACGTTGAAGAATCTGCTGGCTAATGGGTCCCACATGTCAGCCTCTATGGACGATAAACCTTTCTTTTCTTGGAGTTATTTTGACCCCTAATTTCTGGCTATTTTGCCTTTTTTTGGATCCCGTGCTGCCTTGGAAACGTTGAGGATGCTGCTGCCACATGGGTCCCGCATGTCATCCTCTCAGAACGATAAATGTTTCTTTTCTTCGATTTTTTTACCAACTGATTTTTGATTTATTTTTTCTTTCGATCCCCTGCCGCCTTTAAAACTTTGACGACGCTGCTGGCTCATGGGTCCCGATGTCAGCCTCCCCGTACAAGAAACATGTGATATCTTGATTATTTTGCAGACAATAAAAAGTGTATTTCGCTCTGAGCTATTGCAAACGGATAAATTAAATCTTTATTTTTACATAAACAAACTAATATGAATCTCCTTGTTTTTGTTTTGTTTTTGCGAAGCATAGGACTTTCTTGTTTTGGAGTGGGCTGAAATTGTACGAGTCAAAAGACGTCCAGCAGGTTAGAAGGCCCAGATGGCCAGGCAGCCCCAATTTATATCTTCCTTATCTTGGATTATTTTTTGATCAAAAGGCCCAGCAGGGATACATCCTTTTTCTTTTGGTCCTGTGTGCCGCCTTGGAAACGTTGAGGACGCTGCTGCCTCATGGGACCCGCATGTCATCCTCTATGAACTATGAACTCTAAAAGTTTCTTTTTTCTTGGATTTTTTTTTCACCCCTCTGATTTTTGGCTATTTCCTTTTTCTTTTGTTCCCCTGCCGCCTTGGGACCCGTATGTCATCCTCTATGTACAAAAAACTTTCTTTTCTTGGAGTTTTATTCCCCCTAATTTCGGGCTACTTTCGTTTTCTTTTGATCTCAAGCCGCATTTGAAACGTTGAGACCGCTGCTGCAAAATGGGACCCACATGTCATCCTCTATGTAAAATAAAAGTTTCTTTTCTTGGATTATTTTTCACGCTCTGATTTTTGGCTATTTCCTTTTTCTTTCGATCCCCTGCTGCTTGGAAACGTTGAGGATGCTGCTGCCTCATGGGTCCCACATGTCATCCACTATGAACAATAAAAGTTTCTTTTCTTCGATTTTTTTCACCCTCTGCTTTTTGGCTATTTCCTTTTCATTTGATCCCCTGCCGCCTTGGAAACGTTGAGGATGCTGCAGCGTCATGGGACCCGCATGTCATACTCTATGTACAATAAAAGTTTCTTTTCTAGGTTTTTGGCTCCTGATATTTGGTCACTTGCCTTTTTCTTTCAATCTCATGCCGACTCTCAAAGGTACAATAAAAGTTTCTTTTCTTGGATTATTTTTGGCTCCTGATATTTGGTCACTTGCCTTTTTCTTTCGATCTCATGCCGTCTTTGAAACGTTCAGACCGCTGCTACAACATGGGACCCTATGTCATCCTCTATGTACAATGAAAGTTTCTTTTCATGGATTATTTTTTGCTCCTGATATTTGGTCACTTTCCTTTTTCTTTCGATCTCATGCCGCCTCGGCCCTCTGAAACGACGAGTAAGTTGTTGGCTCATGGGACCCGCATGTCATCCTCTATGTACAATAAAGTTTTTTTCTTGGATTTTTTACCCCCTGATTTTTGGTCACTTGCCTTTTTCTTTCGATCCTGTGCCGCCTTTGAAATTGTGGACGCTGCTGGCTCATGGGTCCCACATGCCAGCCTCTATGAACAATAATATTTCTTTTCTTGGATTTTTTTACCCCTGATTTCTGGCTATTTGCCTTTTTCTTTGGATCCCCGACCGCCTTTGAAACGATGAGGACGCTGCTGGCGCATAGCTCCCACATGTCAGCCTCTAAGAACAATAAACATTTCTTTTCTTGGATTTATTGTTGACCCCTAATTAATGGCTACTTCGCTTTTTTTTCGATCCCCAGCCGCCTTAGAAACGTTGAGGACGCTGCTGGCTCATGGGTCCCATATGACAGCCTCTATGAAAAGTAAAACATTTACTTTCTTGGATTTATTTTTGACACCTAATTAATGACTACTTGGTTCTTTTCTTTTGATCCCGTGACGCCTTTGAAACGTTGAGGGCCCTGCTGGCTCATGGGTCCAACATGTCAGCCTCTATGAACAATAAGAGTTTCTATTGTTGCATTTATTTTTGACCCCTAATTTCTGGCTATTTGCCTTTTTTCCATTGCCTGCCACCTTAGAAACGTTGAGGACGCTGCTGGCTGGGTCCCACATGTCAGCCTCTTTGTACGATAAAAGTTTCCTTTGCTGGATTTATTTTTGACCCCTAATTTCTGGCTATTTGCCTTTTTCTTTCGAACTCCACCGCCTTTGAAACGTTGATGACGCTGCTGCAAACTGGGTACAATATGTCAGCCTCTTTGTGCGATAAACCTTTCCTTTCTTGGATTTTTTGGACACCTGATTTCGAGCTACTTGCCTTTTTCTTTCGATCTCCTGCCCCCTTTGAGAAACGTCGAGAACGATGCTGGTTCGTGGGTCCCACATGTCATCCTCTCTGAATGATAAATGTTGAGGCCGCGGCTGCAAGATACGTCCCACATGTCAGCCTGACTGTTGAATAAACGTTTCCTTTCTCGAATTTATATTTGACCCCTGATTTCTGGCTACTTTGCCGTTTCTTTCGATCCCCTGCATGTCTGCTACTCCACCGAAAAACAGACCGGCATGTATTCATCACAATACTGGTAGCTAATTTAGGAAAAATGTGTTCATCACGGGATTCAAACAAAGATCTTCATCTCTGCTAAATTTTGATTTCACCAAAAACCGAACAGCGTGTGTTCATGACTTTAAGTTCACAAACACTATGGTTTCTCTATAAAATAAGGTCACCATCCGTTCCTTTATTGAAGGCATTTGCGAAAAGTGTCTTTGGCTAATGGGCACCAGTGCTCTGCTGTTTAAAAAAAAATCAAATATCATACATATTTGTTTCAAAAAAATCTGAAAATGAATGTAGACATAATAAATAAAGTAACCTACAAGCGTGTAAAATTTTAATATGACATTCTTTATATTGTAGACTACACAAAAAAGACAAAATCTGTTGAAATTTGGAGATTTGAAATATGCATACCCAGATCCACACGTTTGTTACTTTTGTGTAGCCCAGAATTTTTTGTATTTGAAACTGAAATTTTGCACGTTTATGGGACAATTCATTAGCTACTCCATGATTTTTTTTCTAATTTTTTGAACAAATAAATATTTTTTATTTTTTTCTAAAATAGCAGGAGCATGGTGCCCAAGAGCACCAAATCTCTTAATAGGCATTTGCGCCTAATAGCGTGAGCTTAGCTAATTTTTGAAGAAAAAAAGATGTCCATTGTGGTATTCAGGACAAAGATCTTCATGTCTGCTACTGCACCAAACAACAAACCAGCATGTATTCATCACAATACGGGTAGCTAATTTGTGAAAAATATGTTCAGCACGGGATTCAAACAAAGATCTTCATCTCTGCAAAATTTTGATTTCAGCAAAAACCGAACAGCGAATGTTCATGAGGTTAAGTTCACGAACACTATGTTTTCTCTATAAAATAAGGTCACCATCTGTCTCTTATTTCTCAAGGAAAAACAGGTGGAAGTGTTGGGACGAACCACATGGGTGCTTCGGCTCTATGTTCAATCTTCTCTTTTTTGTACTGCAATCTTGAGCCTATGGCAGGACCTCCATTGACGTGCATTCTGCACCAATTTGGCCTTGGACGTATCCATGTATCACGGGCGCGATTGTGGGTAGCAAAGACACAGTCAGGTTTGAACAATTGGAAATCTGGTTCTGCAGCCTCTGCGTCGATTGGCGGGGGTAGCATGAAAATTGGGTGATTGAGTCCAAGAAATAAAGAACGCCCCTTCAAATTGTTCAATCTTTCCCACCTTGCCTCTTCTACAGGGTCCAAGGTATGGGCAGATCTCAAGAAAACGTAGCACCGTACCAAAGGATAAGACCTCAGCTTGTTACCCATATGTAATATTGGAGGACCGAGGATGGGCCGATAACCTTTAACCTGAATCCACGCGAGATCAGATTCACCAGTAATGGACTCTGCTCTCATTGGTGCCAGGAACCAAGTGCGCTGGTCAGAAAATCCAAGAAATACATCTTCATCTTCATAATTATGATTATCACCATCATCATCTAATTCTTCATCATCGAATTCGTCTTCTTCTAATTCTTCTTCTTCTAATTCTTCTTCATCAGCATCATTATCTTCATCGGCACCTCCATCGCCTTGAGCCACATTTGCTTCATCATCTTCCATGACAGCATCTCCCTCGATTTGAGCGAAAATTGCAGCCACTTCTGCTTCTTCATCTTCAATGACAGGGGCGTCAATGAGACGCGGGGCTGCATGTGTCCCTGCAATGCACAAAGATCAACCACAATGCAGCAAGTAGGAACTACACTGAAAATTATCTCTTCTCTTCTATCTTCTATTTTCTACTACTATAAGGCACCAGTTTTTAACAAGACATGTAGCAGCAATTCCAACTGTTGGTGTCCAAAATCTAACGGTTGGGATTAGAGGTATTCGCGTGAAAAAAATACCACACCAGTGTCCACGTGTTTCTAGAACCGTCATGTTTCCATTATGAAGAAAAATCAGAGCAGTCTCACACCGATATCACACGTCCCACTTGATAGTGATTAAGAAAGGTTCCAAATTTTTGTTCATATTTATAAACTGTATGCTCACACTTATTTTGATGGTATAACCAAATTATTAGTTGTATTGAAAGTTTGAACAACATTTAGAACGCAACTTTTATACATCAGTATTGCGAATCGTAATTGGTCCAACATGTGCAGCATGCCATTTACTAGTTAAGACATAAAACAAAGACTCACCACAGGTATATGGTTCCCAAACCAGAACATCTCCATACGGATATGTAACTGCGTATACACGATGTAGGTGTGAACTTGTACCATATCCAGGAATGCCCATGGCATCGACATAGCTGTTTCTATCAAAGAATTCAGGGTTTCTCAGGATATTCCACTCCTTTTCTAGGGGCGCTTGTAGGATAGCGATCAATTCGTCAAATACAACGATTACCTCGTAATGCCATGGCCCTGCTAGATCATCTTTGTACGGCCTCTTGACGATCCGTACTTTGAGCAGTTCCAAACTTTTATCTATTTTGTATTTGAACAGGAATGGTGGGCTGCCATGCCACCATTCACTAGTAGGGCCCAAAGAAATTCCTGCATCTTGCAGAGATGGAAGAGGTATAATAGTATCTGATATGTATATGTTGCGGATCGTCAAGTGCCCGTCCTGCTGGACAAATGCCACCCAGTCGCCGTTACAACCCACCCAGTGCATGGGTCCATGTCCATCCAGTTCCTCCTTGGTATGGATAAATGCTGGAACTGTCGGCTTGTCTAATGGCATCAGCAACGCGTGAATGCCCTGCAAATAGGATTTGTTTCAAAATTGTCTATGCATGCAAGGTATTCGACAGAATGAAGAGCGGATTGTGCAGAACTGAAGCACAGATGTAATGGATAAATAAAGCAATTCCGAAGAGTACATGTGCATAGTGAAGGCAGCAAACCTTACAGTACTCCCAAATCAGGTGATGATGTTGAGTCTAAATTCATGCATGATGTTTGGCAATAAGAAAAGTTGATTGAAAAAACACAAGCTGAAACGAGATGAGTAAATAAATAAATACTCTTACAGTATTGTCGCGGTCGTCTGGCCATGTCTCGGGGTCGCAGTGGAGCAGGCTCGGTAAACCGAACGGAACCTTATGCGCTCCGCGGATGGCATGCCGCATGCCGATCATGCCTCGAGCGAGGCGACCAGTGCTGAGGATATCCGCCCGCTCGGCTATGTTCTCCACCAGTGGGTAGTGGAGGTTGCCCCACCCCATGGACTGGTGGTAGCAATCAGGAATCTCCTCAACCTTACGCTTCTGCTTCATTGGAGTCGGTAATCTAATGCAAGGGAGAGAGGGGTGAACGGGAGAAAGAGACAGAAGAGGGTTTTTTTTGGAGAAGATGCAGTAGTAGTACTACGATACTAGGAGGTGGAGATGCGGGGCATGTTTCCGGGGGAGAGGAACCACTATTTCCCTTTAAAAAAATAACAGCACTTGCGCATTAGAACTTGGGGCGGGGATATAGCGGTAAGAGGTATTGACCAACTTTCCCTCACCTTGACCCCACGTGGTTGTGAACCCGAGATAATTCTTTTTGATGAACCCGATATACTTATTATAGTACTAAAATAGTACAAGTATATACCTTGTATATACCAACATTATTATTTTAAGGACTTTTGTTCCATGAGCAACAACTTCCCCCACTCCGCTCATCCGAAATCCTAGCCCCTCCAACTTCAAGGACCAATCAACATAGCTATGGCCTTCTAATTTGGCTCAAGTCGCCGCACACATAGTCCTCCCGCCGACAAGGAATAGGAGCATCAGCCCTTTCGTCGCTTGTTGTTATACATAATCATATACAGTACCATATATATTTCAAATTTCCATATCAAAAAATAGTTCAAATCTGAATTTTAACATCTCAAGCTAAACCCTCGCTTGCTCTTAAACATAAGCATACCATAGTTCTACTTTTGTCTTCACCGAACAACAGAACACAATGTGTTCATCACAACATAGCCAACCGGAGTACCTAGTAATGTAACTAGAGAAGTGAACCTATAGTTGATCAAGCCTTCAACTTTAACACAATAATACCCCCACATTATGTGTTGAGGAGCCACACCCATATATTTAAGAGTACCATCATGTAGACCACAAATGCATCAATGAAGAGAGGGGTATACTTATAGACCACCTCTTTACAAAACAGTTGTAATTAGTAGACCACAATTGCCTCGTTCATTAGCTATGAAATTACATACTATCAGTAGCTACATGGCTGTGATACGTCCAAAACGTATCTACTTTCCCGAACACTTTTGCTATTGTTTTGCCTCTAATTTGTGTATTTTGGATACAACTAACACGGACTAACGCTGTTTTCAGCAGAAGTGTCTCGTTTTTGTGCAGAAATCCAACTTTCGGGAAAATCCTCGGAATTTATGCAGAAGGCCCTATTTTACCAAAATATTGACGGAGCCAGAAGGGCAAGGGAGGTGGAGGCCCGAGGGCCCCACACCACATGGCGGCGCGGCCCGGGGCCCGCGCGGCCATGTGGTGTGGCCCCCTCGGCCGGCCTCCGACGCCCCCCTTCGGACTACTTATTGGTTTCGACCTGAAAACGCACGGGGAGAAGTCGAAGTCGCCAGAAACCCTCCAGAGAGCCGCCACATCGCGAAACTCCGTCTCGGGAGCCAGAAGTCTCCGTTCTGGCACTCCGCCGGGACGGGGAATTGGAGGAGATCTTCACCGCCATCACCGCCAACGCCTCTCCATCGACCAGCCATGTTTCCCCCATCCATGTGTGAGTAATTCCCCCGCTGTAGGCTGAAGGGGATGGTAGGGATTGGATGAGATTGGTCATGTAATAGTCATAAGATTGTTAGGGCATAGTGCCTAGTATCCGTAGATGTCACTTTTATGATATTGTTGCAACTTGTTATGCTTAATGCTTGTCACTAGGGCCCGAGTGCCATGATCTCAGATCTGAACATGTTATTGATTCATGAAGATATTCGTTGTTTATGATCTTACCTGCAAGTTGTATACACATGTCGCTGTCCGGAACCAATGGCCCCGAAGTGACAGAAATCGGGACAACCGGAGGGGATGGTAGTGATGTGAGGATCACATGTGTTCACGGAGTGTTAATGCTTTGCTCCGGTACTCTATTAAAAGGAGTACCTTAATATCCAGTAGTTTCCCTAGAGGCCCGGCTGCCACCGGCTGGTAGGACAGAAGATGTTGTGCAAGTTTCTCATTGCGAGCACGTACGACTAAATATGGAACACATGCCTATTGATTGATTAGTACTTGGATACCGTTTTATTATTATCTGCAAATGCCCATGCTTTGATTGTTACATGAGTTTCTCTCATCCATGCAACGCCCGTTAAATCCGTCCCTGTGCCTACAGTATTTTAATCCTGCTGTTTACTATAATCACTACTGCTGTCTTTATTTCACCGCTGCTGTTATTTCACTATTTCCACTGCCATAAAACTGTTACTACTGATAAACTCTTGCGAGCAAGTTGCATCAATTGAAGAGAGGTATACTTACAAATTCTTTGTCTCCAGTTGTTAGTAATACAATTGCCTCGATTAGCTATGAAATTACATACTATCAGTAGCTACAATGGCTGCAGGCCCTGTTTCAGAATTAAACATCACACTTGTTCCAATCCGGGGCGTTGGCGAAGTTTGGGATGAACCAAAGCGGTGTCTTTACCAGGTACCTATCTTTTTTTGTTTTGCATGTTTTCTCCAAGGCGTTGGTTTGGAAACCAACGGCGCAATCTTCACGATTCAGACTGAATCGGCATATTTCAGGCAGCTGCGAATTGCGAAGCCATGCTTCATTCGGCAAGGTGTACACACAATTTCTTCTCGTCAGACATCCTGGGACAACATCTGCACCGCCTAATGGCAGCATAATCGGATAGTTCACTCCAAGGAAAAGAGAATATTCTCCAAGGTCATCAATCTTTTCCCATGGAATACCTTCATTTAACTTACTAGTGTCCTTCGTGAACACCAGGCAACCAAACCCAGAAGCATAGTTGCCAACAGTGCGACCATGATGAACACGACGATCAGAAGCAGTATGGCAAACTTTACAGGAATATTCCCTTTCATCAGCAATGCCCAGTGTATGGATCAGAAGAAGTCTAGAACCATCTATAGATCTTGCTAACCACCACACGCCATAATCGACCTCGTGATCATGGCCAAGAGCATCATCAAGTGCACACCGCCATTCAAACACAATGGGCGGTGGCTCTACGATCAGCGGAGGACCTGCTTGAAAACGAAATTACTGTTAAGAAGGGTATGTTTGGTTTGCACAAATCTGAAAACGTAAGAATTGGGAAAACGCATTAGGATTCAGATGGGATGATATAATGGCATTTCCATTCAATAATACAACATATTGGTGTATTTGAGTACATCACATGGGAAACCAAAGGATTCATTTCAAGAAGTTCAAGTAGAGGTCAAAATCCAACATAATTCAATCTGAGAATAAAACTCCTAATTATACAATCCTCAAATTTTTCTATGGTAATCATCTCGAATAAAAAGTCTAAATACCAATGAAATTTCATCCGAAGCAAATATGCCCCAAGCCTCCAAGTCAGATCAGTCAGGTTCGAAAATTAATAAGTTTGTGCATTAAAATTATCTTTACAGCCATGAATAATGAAGCTCATCATACACTACGTCCGGAGGAAAATTACCAGCTTGCTGAGGATTCCATGCGTGAACAGTGCCAGTATGAGTTGTGGCAAACACAAGCCCATTGTGGAGAATTGCATCGCTGTAATTGTAAAAGATGTGGGACTTGGGCTCTGTAAGAACTGTCCATCCAGAATCAGCGCCGCAAAGGAGGGCAACTCTGATGTCAAAAACAGCAACAAGAGAGAAATTTTTGTACCCCCCAGCAGCTGTGGGAACTTGGCAAATATATATCTTGTGAAATATAATAGCACGAAGGTTGTGGTGGTATATATTTGGAATGTGGGTGGTTTCAAACGGCACAGGGAGAGGAATTTCACGGCGAGTGTAGACGTTGACAAGTTTCCATTTGCAAGCAGGAAAGCCAGTGTCAACCATGGCAACCCAATCTCCATTGGCACCTACCCACTGCTTACCCGTACCGTCTGGCATCACAGCGTCGGAGGAGAACCTGTCCAGCGGCGTCAGCTTGCAATCCCGTGCTACCTTCGTCGGGTGAGAATGAAGAACACATGGGAGGCCAAACGGGAGAGAAAAAGATAGAGTTGCACTATCATTTGCAGAGTCGAAAAATAGTTTGGACGAACCGACGAGGCTCGCGGCGGTGATGACGTCGCATCTTGTTACGAGTTCTTCAAGGGGACCTTCGGAAAAGACCTTCTGAAACAGTTCAGAGTCATCATTTTCCTTGTTCGATGCCGCCATCGCAGGGCAGGGGGTGGGTCTATGAGGTTTGGGTTCAACTGATTGGAGTTTAATTTGGGTTCGATGGCGGCAGGTGGCGGGGAAGATGAAGAACGGAGGCTCTCAAACTGGGCGGTGGAATTGATTCTAAAGCTGCATGGCGGCGGCACTGGCGCGTGCTATGGAAGGTGGTCGATTGGTGCGGGCGGGGGCGGAGGTAGACGATGGAGGTGAACCGAAATAGGGCAGGTGGGGGCGGGGCGCTTGACTTCGCTCCTCTACACTCTACAGCATCTCCTCCTGTTTCTTGGAAAGTGTATAGACCCATAATAAAAAGTCACTGTTCCCTCTGAAAAGGTGAAGAACAAGTCACTGGTCTAACGTGCAAATTTGGACATCCCAAGCTATGTGTTGTCATGTCAATTCAATGTCCATGGCAGTATTTTGAATTTTGCGTGACCAAAAGAAGTACGCCTTGGCCTTTCACAATCGGGGTTTCTTTAGAGCAAGAACAATAGAAGAGCCAACAGCTGGCAAAAGTACCACGTAGGCGGGCTATAAGCGCCCACTATTGTCCTACTTCCTCTTGGCGTGATACTCCCTCCGTCCACAAATAAGTGGACGTGCGGGATTTTCAAGGTAAATTAGTAAAAGGAAAGAAAAAATGCATTGGAGCACTCGTATCTTAAGAAACACATGTACTCAACCACGGTTGTAGATTTTCTCGGCGCAAGACTTTTCCCCAGCAGTTGTGGCTTTCAGTTATTCGTGGGTGTGGGGAGGAGCTCCGCCGCATCGGTAGAAAGCAAAGAGGAACGGCGGCTCTCGATCGTGCGGTGTACTCGTAAATCACGTGCGACCCATGCCCTAATAATTCACAATGCATTGATGAGGGCTATCACTTCATCATCCAATAAAATGTACTTAGTAACTATGGTAATAATATTGTCTTCTCGCAAAAAAAATGGTAAAAATATTGTCTCTTAAGCCATGTACTAGTACAGTGCAAGATGCTTTAGAGAAATAAACCTATATTTTATTGCTACTCCGTAATACACATGGTTATTTATTCTAGGCAAATGCCTACCGAAAGATGTAGGAATAGGGAAATGTAGGATTGCAATGTCATGTCCACTCCAATCCTATAGGAATTCATAGAAACCAAACTTTGTTTGATTCCACCATAGGAAAAGTAAAGCATTCTTAAAAAGAGGCATGAGTAGATGTTTAATTTTCTATGGAATCTGTGCAAAGAAATCCTTAGGAAAAATTCCTATCGGAAACAATCCTACAAATCAAACAGCCAAGGATTCAATTGTACCAATTTCCTATGCAAATCCTTGGTGTTCACCCAATCCTCTCGAATACTCATCCAAAAAATGCACTAATACTTTGATGGGGAGTTTTTGTATTCTAGGCAAGAATAGAGGGTTTGCGGGGATCACTTGAGAAGTGTATTAACCAAAGAAGGCATAAGTAATACACCAACACACACTAACATGCCCTTAATGGATGTATCTCCATAAACTCCCTCTGTTCTTTATTACTACTACTAGTTTATGTACTTCTTAACTAATATGGGATAATCATGAAATATATTTTCTAACATTCAGCCAAAATATAGTGTTTCGACTTTTTAAAATACTGAAAAACTAGTAATTAAAAATATTTGAGCTATCAAATCTAGGAAGTTTGAAAATATTTTGTATTCCGTCTGAAAGTTGTGTTACTTGGTGTAAGATTCACACAAAAATGATGAAAATATCAAACCTTCAAAAAAATTGTAGTAATTCAAACGTTATGTGCGTTTCATAATTTTGCAAAATCGATTCTATTTGCAATTAAAACTATAGTAGTTGGTGATCCCCGATCATCTGATTTGCTCTTAAACAGCTCAATCCTAAATTTGAACCTCCCTGCAACAGAACACGATAGTTGGTGGTTTGTGCGGAAAAAAATTACAGTTTTAAAAAGTGTTTTACGCAACGAAGGCAGCAATAAGCGGTAGTTTGTGCAATTTCCTCGTGTAAACAACATGTAGCGTCGAAGTAATAGTACTAGCAGTACAGAAATCTTGTGTAATTTCTAGTTCTACATATTACTAGTGTCCACTGTTTGAGAGTTGATGGTGAATGGGTCTAATTTTCAATCGAATGAGAATTAGCAAATTGATTTTTATGACAAAAGCATACAAAGGGAGTAAAACCAACATACCCGCATTCGCCGCTGCTACCAGCATGCGATGCCTCCACGAGTGCATTGACGGCTGCTGCAAATCCTCGGAAGGCATCTAGGTTTTGCAGATCGTCGATTGCCGCTGTCCGGCTAAGCTTAACCAGCATAGCTGCCGCCAAGATATCTCGGATTTGGACCACAGGCAGAAGCTGATTGGGGTCGAAGGATTGCCTGATTCGGAATTTGAAGTACCAAGCCCTCGGCTCCGATGATGGAAGTTTGGAACTCGGCCCGGCCAGAACCTCCCAAATCTGTGTGTGGCAGTGGATGCCCATCGGCATCCCCAATGCTGCCGACGCCGTGATGTGGTCGGTCGCACTTTGGTCCCCACTAAAGGCTGGGGCTGCAGCACGTCGCCGCCGCCCCCGACGTCCCCACGACGGCAACGCCATGGACCGAGGCGCTGAGTTTGTTGGCGAACCCGAAGCCCTGGATGGCAAGTGCTTCTTCACAATGGAAGCATCCTCACCCGGCGAGGTTCGCCCCCGGCGCATGCCTATGCTCCGACCAGCCCACTTTGCCGCTGCTGCCTGGGCTGCCGCCGATACCTGGGCCACCGCCGCTTCATGGGACCCCCTCCCTCCTCTCCCTCTCCTAGATCAAAGGGCGCCAGGAGTCTAGCCACAGCAAGACACAGAGCCGCCTGCTTCATCGCACACCAATGGCACACAGACATTTGCGAGCTTTTAGCGCACACCCCTCCGAGGCTGAGTCGTGGAGCCTGGGTGCACGGGGCTAAGGCTGGAGGAGTCGCCATGGGACGAGGGGTGTCGAGTGCTCGGGCAAGTACGGGAAAGGCGAAGTTTTGCATAACCTTATATGATCACATCAATGCTTCTCAAGGAGCCAAATACTGTATGAGAAACCGGAAAAGTTTGAACGTTTGAAAACTTTGCCGGCATAATGCATCCTTCCAATGCACGCCTACTAAGGTAGAAAGCCAACTCAATTGCTACTTTGTTGGCAAAATGTACCATGGCTCAATCTTAGGTCACACACCCATGAAGCCAAGTTAACACATCTATCAATTGGTATATTTTGGTCATATTCAAAATTTTACTTGAAACTTGTTGGTCATGCCATTCTACTACTCGCCTAACACTTTTTCTACGCGGGAAGGAGGGGGGTATGATGCTACCCTGAATTTGTGGGCCGAGAAAAACTCACAAATACGAGCGATGCAACAAAAAGAAACACATCCGTCCCCCTCCCCGAGTGATTTGTCCTAGATATGAAATCAAACTACAAGTGGTTCGAAAAAGGCAATCGAAAAACATGGATTGTTCATCAGTTTGTACATAGCTAGGGAAAATACCAGAATGTCATATCAGTGTTTTAGAGAAGAGCCCTTCAAATAGTTTGGCACCATGTTGGACATCGTCCAGCTTAATTCCACCCAAACATGATTTTTTCGTTTGAATATGTCTAGACTTTGTTTATCATCTTCAATGCTTATTCTATGACATAAGAAGACTATGTGCTTTGGTTTTAATTTTTTGAATTTTTAATGCCCAATTGAATCTTGGTCAAACCCTAGGTTTGACCAAGATTTAAACAAGTTCATAACATGAAAATGAAAAAGTAAGCCTGGATCCTTCTTAGTAACTCCAAAATGAATCTTTTGGAAGGTTTTCTTAAATTTCCATGTTTGAAACCCAAAACCACTTCTCTTCATGCTTGACTTCATAAGACAGAGTTTAGGGTTAGGGTACGTATAGATACATGATTTTTCTGGTTTGAATATGTCTAGACCTTGTTTAATTTATCAACTTGAATGCTTATATGACATAAGAAGACTATGTGCTTTGATTTTTCATTTTCTTGATTTTTTCGATTTTTTATGCCCATTTGAATCTTTGGTCATGAAATCCGAGATTTGACAAAGATTTAAACAAGTTTAAAACATGAAAATGAAAAAGTAAGCATGGGTCCTTTTTATTCACTCCAAAATGAAGCTTTTGGGAGGTTTTTGAAATTTCCATGTTTGAAACCCAAAACCACTTCTCTTCATCAATCCTTGACTTCCTAAGACAGAGTTTAGGGTTAATTAGGGGGCAGATACATGCTTTTCTGGTATGAATATATATGTGTGGACCTTGTTAATCAACTTGAATGCTTACTATATGACATAAGAAGACTATGTGCTTTGATTTTTCATTATTTTAATTTTTTGAACTTTTATGCCCATTTGTATCTTGGTCAAATCCTAGGTTTGACCAAGATTTAAAACATGAAAATGAAAAATTAAGCCTGGATCCACTACAAGAAAAGTTGCCAAACTTTTCTTGTAGTGATCCTTCTTAATTAGTAACTTCAAAATGAAGCTTTTGGAAGGTTTTTGAAATTTCCATGTCTGAAACCCAAAACACCTCTTCATGATTGACTTCATAAGACAAATCGAGTTTAGGGTTAGGGGTAGATACATGATTTTTCTAGTTTGAATATGTCTAGACCTGGCTTATCAACTTGAATGCTTAGTATATGACTGATGTCTATGGGTGCTTCTATTCTTGTAGACAGTGTTGGGCCTCCAAGAGCAGAGGTTTGTAGAACAGCAGCAAGTTTCCCTTAAGTGGATTACCCAAGGTTTATCGAACTCGGGGAGGAAGAGGTCAAAGATATCCCTCTCATGCAACCCTGCAACCACAAAGCAAGAAGTCTCTTGTGTCCCCAACACACCTAATAGGTGCACTAGTTTGGCGAAGAGATAGTGAAATACAGGTGGTATGAATAAGTATGAGCAGTAGTACGGCGCCAGAAAATAGCTTGCTGGCGTGCAGTTGATGGTAGTAATATTGTAGGAAGTAAACAAGCAGTAGTAACGCAGCAGTAGTCAGTAAAACAGTAAACAAGCAGCGATAGCAGTATTTAGGAACAAGGCCTAGGGATTAGACTTTCACTAGTGGACACTCTCAACTTTGATCACATAACAGAATAGATAAATGCATACTCTACACTCTTTTGTTGGATGATGAACACATTGCGTAGGATTACACGAACCCTCAATGCCGGAGTTAACAAGCTCCACAATTCAATGTTCATATTTAAATAACCTTAGAGTGCATGAAAGATCGACACGACTAAACCAAGTACTAACATAGCATGCACACTGTCACCTTCACGCCAGGTAGGAGGAATAGATCACATCAATACCATCATAGTAATAGTTAACTTCATAATCTACAAGAGATCATAATCATAGCCTACGCCAAGTACTAACACGAGTGCACACACTGTCACCATTACACCGTGTAGGAGGAATAAAACTACTTTAATAACATCACTAGAGTAGCACATAGATAAATTGTGATACAAAACACATTGCAATCATAAAGAGATATAAATAAGAACTTCACTATGCCATTCATAACAGTGAATAAGTATTCTGTGAAATATAGCCTAAGAGACCCACACGGTGCACACACTGTCACCTTTACACACGTGGGACAAGGAGTCTCCGGAGATCACATAAGTAAAACTCACTTGACTAGCACAATGACATCTAGATTACAAGCATCATCATATGAATCTCAATCATGTAAGGCAACTCATGAGATTATTGTATTGAAGTACATAGGAGAGAGATGAACCACATAGCTACCGGTACACCCGAGCCTCGATGGAGAACTACTCCCTCCTCATGGGAGCAGCAGCGGTGATGAAGATGGCGGTGGAGATGGCAGCGGTGTCGATGGAGAAGCCTTCCGGGGGCACTTCCCGCTCCGGTAGGGTGCCGGAACAGAGACTCCTGTCCCCCAGATCTTGGCTTCGCGATGGCGGCGGCTCTGGAAGGTTTCTGTGGGTTTCGTCCAACGTAATAGGGTTTTCGCGACGGAGGCTTTAAATAGGCGGAAGGGCAGCCTCGGAGGGGGCCTGGGGCCACCACACCATAGGGCGGCGCGGCCCCCTGGCCGCGCCGGTGTGGTGTGGGGCCCCAGGGCTTCCCTCTGGCGGCTCTCGGGTGTTCTGGATGGTTCCGGGAAAAATAGGAACCTGGGCGTTGATTTCGTCCGATTCCGAGAATATTTCGTTACTAGGATTTCTGAAACCAAAAACAGCAGAAAACAGGAACCGGCACTTCGGCATCTTGTTAATAGGTTAGTTCAGAAAATGCACGAATATGACATAAAGTGTGCATAAAACATGTAGATATCATCAATAATGTGGCATGGAACATAAGAAATTATCGATACGTCGGAGGACGTATCAGCATCCCCAAGCTTAGTTCTGCTCGTCCCGAGCAGGTAAAGCGATAACAAAGATAATTTCTGAAGTGACATGCCATCATAATCTTGATCATACTATTTGTAAACATATGTAATGAATGCAGCGATCAAAACAATGGTAATGACATGAGTAAACAAGTGAATCATAAAGCAAAGACTTTTCATGAATAGTACTTCAAGACAAGCATAAATGAGTCTTGCATAAGAGTTAACTCATAAAGCAATAAATCAAAGTAAAGGTATTGAAGCAACACAAAGGAAGATTAAGTTTCAGCGGTTGCTTTCAACTTATAACATGTATATCTCATGGATATTGTCAACATAAAGTAATATAACAAGTGCAATATGCAAGTATGTAGGAATCAATGCACAGTTCACACAAGTGTTTGCTTCTTAAGGTGGAGAGAGATAGGTAAACTGACTCAACAATAAAAGTAAAAGAATGGTCCTTCAAAGAGGAAAGCATCGATTGCTATATTTGTGCTAGAGCTTTTATTTTGAAAACATGAAACAATTTTGTCAACGGTAGTAATAAAGCATATGAGTTATGTAAATTATATCTTACAAGTTGCAAGCCTCATGCATAGTATACTAATAGTGCCCGCACCTTGTCCTACTTAGATTGGACTACCGGATCATCGCAATGCACATGTTTCAACCAAGTGTCACAAAGGGGTACCTCCATGCCGCCTGTACAAAGGTCTAAGGAGAAAGCTCGCATTTTGGATTTCTCGCTTTTGATTATTCTCAACTTAGACATCCATACCGGGACAACATGGACAACAGATAATGGACTCCTCTTTAATGCATAAGCATGTAGCAACAATTATTATTCTCATATGAGATTGAGGATATATGTCCAAAACTGAAACTTCAACCATGATTCATGGCTTTAGTTAGCGGCCCAATGTTCTTCTCTAACAATATGCATGCTCCAACCATTAAGGTGGTAGATCCCTCTTACTTCAGACAAGACGGACATGCATATCAACTCACATGATATTCAATAAAGAGTAATTGATGGCGTCCCCAGAAGCATGGTTATCGCACAACAAGCAACTTAATAAGAGATAAAGTGCATAAGTACATATTCAATACTACGATAGTTTTTAAGGCTATTTTGTCCCATGAGCTATATATTGCAAAGGTAAATGATGGAATTTTAAAGGTAGAACTCAAGCAATTTACTTTGGAATGGCGGAGAAATACCATGTAGTAGGTAGGTATGGTGGACACAAATGGCATAGTGGTTGGCTCAAAGATTTTGGATGCATGAGAAGTATTCCCTCTCGATACAAGGTTTAGGCTAGCAAGGTTATTTGAAACAAACACAAGGATGAACCGGTGCAGCAAAACTCACATAAAAGACATATTGTAAACATTATAAGACTCTACACCGTCTTCCTTGTTGTTCAAACTCAATACTAGAATTATCTAGACCTTAGAGAGACCAATTTTGCAAACCAAATTTTAGCAAGCTCTATGTATTTCTTCATTAATAGGTGCAAAGTATATGATGCAAGAGCTTAAACATGAGCACAACAATTGCCAAGTATCACATTATCCAAGACATTTTACCAATTACTACATGTAGCATTTCTGTTTCCAACCATATAACAATTAACGAAGCAGTTTCAACCTTCGCCATGAACATTAAAAGCTAAGAACACATGTGTTCATATGAACCAGTGGAGCGTGTCTCTCTCCCACACAAGGATGAACTTATTCAAACAAAACAAAAATAAAAACAAACAGACGCTCCAAGCAAAGTACATAAGATGTGACGGAATAAAAATATAGTTTCACTAGAAGAAACCTGATAAGTTGTCGATGAAGAAGGGGATGCCTTGGGCATCCCAAGCTTAGATGCTTGAGTCTTCTTAAAATATGCAGGGATGAACCACCGGGGCATCCCCAAGCTTAGACCTTTCACTCTTCTCGATCACATTATATCATACTCCTCTCTTGATCCTTGAAAACTTCCTTCACACCAAACTTCAAGCAAACTCATTAGAGAGTTAGTGCACAATTAATAATTCACACATTCAGAGGTGACACAATCATTCTTTACACTTCTGGACATTGCATAAAGCTACTGGACATTAGTGGATCAAAGAAATTCATCCAACATAGCAAATATGGCAATGCGAAATAAAAGGCAGAATCTGTCAAAAACAGAACAGTCCGTAAAGACGAATTTTAAAATGGCACCAGACTTGCTCAAATGGAAAAACTCAAAACTAATGAAAGTTGCGTACATATCTGAGGATCATGCTCGTAAATTGGCAGATTTTTTCGAATTTTCTACAGAAACTTGTGCCAGAATTCGTGACAGACAGCAATGCTGTTTCTGCGCAGCGATCCCAAATATAACATCAACTTTAACATAGAAACTTTACTTGGCACAAAAACATGATAAGGAGAGGTTGCTACAGTAGTAAACAACTTCCAAGACTCAAATATAAAACAAAGTACTGTAGTAAAAAAACACATGGGTTATCTCCCAAGAAGTTCTTTCTTTATAGCCATTAAGATGGGCTCAGCAGTTTTAATGATGCACTCGCAAGAAATAGAAGTTGAAGCAAAAGAGAGCATCAAGAGGCAAATTCAAAACACATTTAAGTCTAACATGCTTCCTATGCATAGGAATCTTGTAAATAAACAAGTTCATGAAGAGCAAAGTAACAAGCATAGGAAGATAAAACAAGTGTAGCTTCAAAAATTTCAGCACATAGAGAGGTGTTTTAGTAACATGAAAAATTTTACAACCATATTTTCCTCTCTCATAATAACTTTCAGTAGCAACATGAGCAAACTCAACAATATAACTATCACATAAAGCATTCTTATCATGAGTCTCATGCATAAAATTATTACTCCCCACATAGGCATAATCAATTTTATTAGTTGTAGTGGGAGCAAATTCAACAAAGTAGCTATCATTATTATTCTCATCATCAAATATAGGAGGCATAGTATCATCAAAGTAAATTTTCTCCTCAATGCTTGGGGGACTAAAAATATCATGCTCATCAAAGCCAGCTTCCCCAAGCTTAGAATTTTCCATAGCATTAGCAACAATAGTGTTCAAAGCATTCATATTAATATGTTCCATGGGTTTTTTAATTTTCGCATCAAACCATCCATGTCTTAAATCAGGAAATAGAATAAGAAGGTCATTGTTGTCCATTATGCCTAACTAGTGTAAACAAGAAACCAAATGTCGCAATTGCAGAGTCTAAAGGAAATAGCTTCGAGTACTTACAACGGCGCCGGAAAATAGCTTAATAGCCGAGATCCGGAGTGTGAGTACCTTTACCTTTCCTCCCCGCAACGGCGCGAAAAAGTGCTTGATGTCTACGGGTGCTTCTATTCTTGTAGACAGTGTTGGGCCTCCAAGAGCAGAGGTTTGTAGAACAGCAGCAAGTTTCCCTTAAGTGGATTACCCAAGGTTTATCGAACTCGGGGAGGAAGAGGTCAAAGATATCCCTCTCATGCAACCCTGCAACCACAAAGCAAGAAGTCTCTTGTGTCCCCAACACACCTAATAGGTGCACTAGTTCGCGAAGAGATAGTGAAATACAGGTGGTATGAATAAGTATGAGCACTAGTACGGCGCCAGAAAATAGCTTGCGGCGTGCAGTTGATGGTAGTAATATTGTAGGAAGTAAACAAGCAGTAGTAACGCAGCGTAACGCAGTAAAACGTAAACAAGCAGCGATAGCAGATATTTAGGAACAAGGCCTAGGGATTAGACTTTCACTAGTGGACACTCTCAACTTTGATCACATAACAGAATAGATAAATGCATACTCTACACTCTTTTGTTGGATGATGAACACATTGCGTAGGATTACACGAACCCTCAATGCCGGAGTTAACAAGCTCCACAATTCAATGTTCATATTTAAATAACCTTAGAGTGCATGAAAGATCGACACGACTAAACCAAGTACTAACATAGCATGCACACTGTCACCTTCACGCCAGGTAGGAGGAATAGATCACATCAATACCATCATAGTAATAGTTAACTTCATAATCTACAAGAGATCATAATCATAGCCTACGCCAAGTACTAACACGAGTGCACACACTGTCACCATTACACCGTGTAGGAGGAATAAAACTACTTTAATAACATCACTAGAGTAGCACATAGATAAATTGTGATACAAAACACATTGCAATCATAAAGAGATATAAATAAGCACTTCACTACGCCATTCATAACAGTGAATAAGTATTCTGTGAAATATAGCCTAAGAGACCCACACGGTGCACACACTGTCACCTTTACACACGTGGGACAAGGAGTCTCCGGAGATCACATAAGTAAAACTCACTTGACTAGCACAATGACATCTAGATTACAAGCATCATCATATGAATCTCAATCATGTAAGGCAGCTCATGAGATTATTGTATTGAAGTACATAGGAGAGAGATGAACCACATAGCTACCGGTACAGCCCCGAGCCTCGATGGAGAACTACTCCCTCCTCATGGGAGCAGCAGCGGTGATGAAGATGGCGGTGGAGATGGCAGCGGTGTCGATGGAGAAGCCTTCCGGGGCACTTCCCCGCTCCGGCGGTGCCGGAACAGAGACTCCTGTCCCCCAGATCTTGGCTTCGCGATGGCGGCGGCTGGAAGGTTTCGTGGGTTTCGTCCAACGTAATAGGGTTTCGCGACGGAGGCTTTAAATAGGCGGAAGGGCAGCCTCGGAGGGGGCACAGGGCCACCACACCATAGGGCGGCGCGGCCCCCCTCTGGCCGCGCCGGGTGTGGTGTGGGGCCCCCAGGGCTTCCTGCGCGGCTCTCGGGTGTTCTGGATGGTTCCGGGAAAAATAGGACACAGGCATTGATTTCGTCCGATTCGAGAATATTTCGTTACTAGGATTTCTGAAACCAAAAACAGACCTGGCACTTGGCATCTTGTTAATAGGTTAGTTCCAGAAAATGCATGAATATGACATAAAGTGTGCATAAAACATGTAGATATCATCAATAATGTGGCATGGAACATAAGAAATTATCGATACGTCGGAGACGTATCAATGACATAAGAAGATGTACTATGTGCATTGGTTTTTCATTTATTTGATTTGTTTTGAATTTTTATGCCGAATCAAATTTTGGTCAAATCATAGGTTTAACCAAGATTTAAACAAGTTTAAAACATTAAAATGAAAAATTAAGCATGGATCCTTCTTAGTCACTCCAAAATGAAGCTTTTGGGAGGCTTTTGAAATGTCTATGTTTGAAACCCAAAACCACTTCTCTTCATGCTTGACTTCATAAGACAGATGAGTTTAGGGTTAGGGGTAGATACATGATTTTTCTGGTTTGAATAGGTCTAGACCTTGTTATCAAGTTGAATGGCTTACTATGTGACATAAGAAGACTATGTGCTTTGGTTTTTCATTTTTGATTTTTTCGATTGTTTTTATGCCCATTTGAATCTTGGTCAAATCCTAGGTTTGAACAAGAATTTAAACAAGTTTAAAACATGAAAATGAAAAGGTAAGCATGGATCCTTCTTAGTCAGTCCGAAATGAAGCTTTTGGGCGGTTTTCGAAATTTCCATGTTTGAAAACCCAAACCACTTCTCTTCATGCTTGACTTCATAAGACAAATTTAGGGTTAGGGGTATAGATACATGATTTTTCTTGTTTGATATGTCTAGATATTGTTTATCAACTTAAATGCTTACAATATATGTGACCCAAGAAGACTATGTGTTATGGTTTTTCATTTTTGGGGGTTTTTTCGAAATTTTTATGCACACTTGAATCTTGGTCAAATCCTAGCTAGCTAGGTTTGACCAAGATTTAAACAAGTTTAAAACATGAAAATGAAAAAGTAAGCATGGATCCTTCTTAGTCACTCCAAAATTAAGCTTTTCGGAGGTTTTTGAAATTTCCATCTTGTAAACCCAAAACCACGTATCTTCATGTTTGACTTCAAAAGACAGAGTTTAGGGTTAGGGGGTAGATACATGATTCTTCTTTGAATATGTTTAGATCTTGTTTTATCAACTTGAATGTTGACTGTATGACATAAGAAGACTATGTTTTTGAATTTTTTATGAATCTTGGTCAAATCCTAGGGTTGACCAAGATTTAAACAAGTTTAAAACATGAAAATGAAAACGTTTCAAGTTCACCTTTGGTTCGATCTTTCAGTAACCAGGCGCATATATATATATGGATGCAAATTGAGATAATTAATTCGTGAAACATTGGAAATGTCCATCGTGTGTCATGTTTCCCCCTCACATGAAAATTGGATTGGTGGCAGACAAGTAAAAGCACATTTATGTGCGACAACCCAAAATGCACATATTTTGCTGAGTTTTCATGCATGCATTAAAAGTTGTGAATATATACATAAAATGCATGTGGGTCATGATTCAAAAGTTTGACATGTATATGGTTCTTGTGTAGTAGTACTATAGTAGTACGTGTACCAAGCTCACACATGTGCTATTTTCTAAAACATTAATTGGTATGGCATGTCTCGTATTTTCCCTAGCTATAAATTTAGAAAAAGATGAGCAATTAATCCATGATGTTCGATTGCCTTTTCTGAACCACCTTTGGCCTGATTCAAATCTGGTAAAAATCACAGGGGTAGGGGAGGAGTGTGTTTCTTTTGGATGCATCGCTCGTATTTGCAAGTTTTAGGGGTCCCACAAATTCAGGGTTTAGGGTTAGGGGGTATACATATGATTTTTCTGGTTTGATTATGGCTACATTGTTTATCAACTAGAATGCTTACTATATGCATGACATAAGAAGACTATGTGCTTTGGTTTTTCATTTTTTCTGATTTTGTTCTGAATTTTTATGCCCATTTGAACCTTGGTCAAATCCTAGGTTTTACCAAGATTTAAACAAGTTCAAACACGAAAATGAAAAGGTAAGCATGGATCCTTCTTATATTAGTCACTGTAAAATGAAGCTTTTGGGAGGTTTGTGAAATTTCCATGTTTGAAACCCAAAATCACTTCTCTTCATGCTTGACTTCATAATTAAGACAGAGTTTAGGGTTGTTAGGGGGTAGATACATGATTTGTCTGGTTTCAATATGTATAGACCTTGTTTATCAACTTGGATGCTTCCTATATGACATAAGAATACTAGCTATGTGCTTTGGTTTTTCATTTTTCTGATTTTTTTTATTGTTATACCCATTTGAATCTTGGTCAAATCCTAGGTTTGAATTGTTATACTATATTCAAGCCCACAAATACAAGGTTTAGGGTTAGGGTGTAGATACATGATTTTTCTGGTTTGAATATGTCTAGACCTTGTTTATCAACTAGAATGCTTACTATATGACATAAGAAGACTATGTGCTTTGGTTTTTCTCTTTTTTTGAATTTTTTGAATTTTGTATGCCCATTTGAATCTTGGTCAAATCCTAGGTTTGACAAGATTTAAACAAGTTTAAAACATGAAAAAGAAAGAGTAAGCCTAGATCCTTCTTAGTCACTCCAAATTGCAATTGATAGATGAGTTAACTTGGATTCATGGAAAAAATAATGTCATGTAAACGAGTTAACTTCGCTTTCCTACCCATGAATCCATAGGAAACTTGGTACTAATACTGTACTCCGTATAATAATCACCCGAGTTTTTACACCAGGTATGTCACTTACGTGACCATGCATGAGGTCCCACACTTCAGTGAGCACAAGTCACGTGCAGTAGGTACGCAAACTCCCAGCCATCTTCTTTGTCAAGAGAAGACGCACCAAGATGCGTAGTGGAAGTCGTCTCTGGATCCGTCTATTGTCCCTCTCACGGAAAAGAAAAAGAAAAAACATCTATCTCATTCTCAGCCTCGCTCGACTCGCTCGCTCGCAGCCTCGCACCTCCTGCGCACTGACAAACGCTGCACAACAGTCAACATCACCAGAAAAAAGATATACACGATAAAATGAATAGGGGCCCCGTGACTGCTATCCCTTCTTCTCCTTCTGTGTGATCCCTCTTCCTCCGAGTTTCACTGGACGGGCAAACACACATGTGCTGCATATTAATAATAAAAAAGTAAAAAATCGACCTATGAATCTATGATTAAATAGGTAAAATCCTAGGTTTTATCAAGGTTTAAACAAGTTTAAAACATGAAAATGAATAGGTAAGCATGGATCCTTCTTAGTCACTCTAAAATGAAGCTTTCGCGAGGTTTTTGAAATTTCCATGTTTGAAACCCAAAACCACTTCTCTTCATGCTTGACTTCGTAAGACATAGTTTAGGGTTAGGGGTAGATACATGTTTTCTGGTTTGAATATGTCTAGACCTTGTTTATCAACTTGAATGCTTACTATATGACATAAGAAGGCTATGTTCTTTGGTTTTTCATTTTTTCTGTTTTTTTCTGATTTTTTATGCCCATTTAAATCTTGGTCAAATCCTAGGTTTGAACAAGATTTAAACAAGTTTAAAACATGAAAATGAAAAGGTAAGCCTGGATCCTTCTTAGTCACTGTAAAATGAAGCTTTTGGGAGGTTTGTGAAATTTCCATGTTTGAAACCAAAAGCACTTCTCTTCATGCTTGACTTCATAAGACAGAGTTTAGGGTTAGGGGGTGTAGATACATGATTTGTCTGGTTTGAATATGTCCAAATCTTATTTATCAACTTTTGAATGCATGCTACTCTCTCAAAGAAAAACTTTTGAATGCTTACTATATGACATAAGAAGACTATATGCTTTTAAAATTCAAACATATGGTAAGCATTCTTATGTCATATAGTAAGCATTCAAGTTGATAAACAAGCAAGGTTTGGACATATTCAAACCAGACAAATCATGTATCTACCCCTAACCCCTAATTAAATTGTCTTATGAAGTCTAGCATGAAGAGAAGTGGTTTTGGGTTTCAAACATGGAAATTTCAAAAACCTCCCAAAACTTCATTTTAGAGTGACTAAGAAGGATATACAAGCTTCCCTTTTCATTTTCATGTTTTAAACTTGTTTAAATCTTGGTCAAACCTCTAGGATTTGACCAAAAGATTCAAATGGGCATGGAAATTCATAAAAAATCAAAAGAATGAAAAACCAAAGGACATAACATTCTTATGTCATATATATATATATAGTAAGCATTCAAGTTGATAAACAAGGTCTAGACATATTCAAACCAGAAAATCATGTATATATACCCCTAACCCTAAACTCTATCTTATGAAGTCAAGCATGCATGAAGAGAAGTGGTTTTGGTTTCAAACATGGAAATTTCGAAAAACCCTCCCAGGAGCTACATTTTGGAGTGAGTAAGAAGGATATATAGATGTTTAATTTTTCATATTCATGATTTAAACTTGTTTAAACCATGTTCAAACCTAGGATTTGACCAAGATTCAAATGGGCATAAAATTTTAAAAAAATCAAAAAATAAAAAACAAGGCACATAGTATTCTTATGTCATATAGTAAGCATTCAATTAAGTTGATAAACAAGGTCTAGACATATTCAAACCAGGAAAATCATGCATCTACCCCCTAACCCTAGCTAAACTCTGTCTTATGAAGTCAAGCATGCATGAAGAGAATTTTTGGTTTCAAACGTTTAAGCCAAAAGCCCCTTTTCAAATATTTCAAACTTATTCAAATTTGGTTCAAATTTGAAAGACATACAAGTTATAGCACACATAGTGCATACATTTGTAGGGATTCGTTGCATAGAAAACAAAAATTTTCCTACCGCGAACACGCAATCCAAGCCAAGATGCAATCTAGAAGACGGTAGCAACGAGGGGATTATCGAGTCTCACCCTTGAAGAGATTCCAAAGCCTACAAGATGAGGCTCTTGTTGCTGCGGTAGACGTTCACTTGCTGCTTGCAAAAGCGCGTAGAAGATCTTGATCACGGCGCCACGAACGGGCAGCACCTCCGTACTCGGTCACACGTTCGGTTGTTGATGAAGACGACGTCCACCTCCCCGTTCCAGCGGGCAGCGGAAGTAGTAGCTCCTCTTGAATCCGACAGCACGACGGCGTGGTGTCGGTGGAGAATCCGGCGGAGCTTCGCTAAGCGTGCGGGGAAGAAGGAGGAGTGGGGCGGCTAGGGTTTGGGGAGAGGGGGTGGCCGGCCTCCAAGGGGTGCGGCCAAGGTGGTGGCTTTGGTGTGTCCGGCCCCCTCCCCTATGCCCCTCATTATATAGGTGGAACCCCAAGTGTTGGACTACAAGTCTTCGAATAAGACCCGAACCCAAAACCTTCCATGTGGGGGGGTGGCCGGCCCCTTTGGGGGGAGTCCACCTTGGACTTTCCCCTCTAGGGTTGGCCGGCCATGGGTGGTGGAGTCCCTCCGGGACTCCGCCTTCCAAAGTGATTTCTTCCGGACTTTTCTAGAACCTTCTAGAACCTTCCATAAATGCACCGGATCATTTTCAAACATATAAAATGACTTCCTATATATGAATCTTATTCTCCGGACCATTCCGGAACTCCTCGTGATGTCCGGGATCCTATCCAAGACTCCGAACAAATATTCGAACTCCATTCCAAATTCAAGTTCGACCATTTCAACATCCAACTTTAAGTGTGTCACCCTACGGTTCGCGAACTATGCGGACATGGTTGAGATCTCTCTCCGACCAATAACCAATAGCGGGATCTGGAGATCCATAATGGCTCCCACATATTCAACGATGACTTAGTGATCGAATGAACCATTCACATACGATACCAATTGTCAACACCCGGATTTTTAAGTCCAGATGCCTATTATGCCATTCCTCGCAATCCCAGGAATATTGTTTTTGCGAGACATAATAGCTTGATATCACAACACATCATTTATTACAACACATAATCGTCTTACAACAAAGGATCACATGATCCAGTCTTATTACAACATAGTGGATCTAGAGATCCTATTACAAACACATAGCGGAAGCGAAGTAACGGTCGTGGTCCATCTGTTCCACAGGCAACTGTTGACGTCAGGAGCGGTCCTAGTTGTCGTAGACGTTCTGCTGTCCATCTTCCTCGTACAACTGTTCACCTTCATAGTCTGGCCATTTGAATAGCCAGGGACAAAGCCATGAGTACTTTTAAAGTACTCGCAAACTAATACTAGTGTAAGCATTATCAATTGGGGAAAGGGATAATAAGCTCTAGGTTTATTTGCATAAAGCCAAGTTTATTTTATAAACATTTAGTAAAGATGCTTGAATCACTAGACTATCTCAAGTGGGAACATTAGTGTCATTCCCACAACTCTATTGTGGTCCAACTCAAAGTCACCATTCACCGGTCAACTTCAAGTCACCAGTCATATGTCACATTTTGAAAATGGTCTGATGACGGAACAGTATGGCCTTTCCAATCGTCCGTAACCGTGGACACGGCTATTCGAATAGTTCTACACTCTGCAGAGGTCGTACGCTTGTGCCACAATATTTGCAATAATCCGTCAGGGTTAACTGGCCCTGATTTATCATACTCCGTATGCGGACTACCAACCATAACCTTTCACTTATATACTCTAGTACAGGCACCTCTCCCCATGAGCTTGGCCTCCCGGTGAGAACCAACTGTTAACCCGGGAACTGCACAGGGCTTGGGCCGGACAATTCACCTCAATCACGTCACATCATCTCAGATGTCTTTGGAGGCAGCCCTTGGCATAACCCCGATGACGCTTGTTTAGAGGGAACCCATACTAAAGCACATAAATTTCTAGTTACGCCCTTACCCATTTTGGGTATTGTGGGGGTACTTTCAAAATTGGAATGGTATCGCATCCGAACCCAACCATCAGTTTTATATCAAAAATCACCATCTTCTCTTGGTCATATTCACCTTCAAAGTCATTCAATGGAATGAACCATCATTCCAAGGTTTCAACTTCATTTCAAAATCACATGTTCCCATCTAGAGTAGTCTCAATTTTAATTGATTAGCGATAGCCACTATATGAGGGGTGCTATCTAGCTTTGAGGGGTGCCAATCTAAATCAAGTATTGTTCTACTCTAGACCAATTGAATCATAAATCAAAAAGTACTTTGAAATAAATAAGCCAAAGTAAAAGTAATTAAAACATGGGATAGGTAATACATAGTAGTAAAGGGTGATGGTGCCTTTGCTCTTGTAGAGCTAAGCATTTGGGTTTAGCAAGGATTAGCTTGCATGGGTAATAGCTTGCAAGAGTATTATCTTGCTTGTAGGGGTAATAGTAATATCAGCTTGCAAGAATACTAGCTTGCAAACATATTAGCTTGCCTTGATTGGTGAAGTGATCAAAGTATTCTTCTTCTTCCTCTTGGTAGAATACCTCCTCCTCTTGATAGTCTCCGGTACTAGCGTCTATAAACGAATACGAGGATACAATCACCAAACAATACTTAAGTACTCTTAATTAGCCTTAGTGGCTCACACAATGATCTAGCATTACTACTTAGCATTTATCACAAGATTATGCTAGGGTTTCCTTATTTAGTAATAGGAAAATAATTTCCTCTCATTGAATCTTCTTAAGATTTAATTTCTCTTATGAATAATATATGACCTAGGTTGACTAAAGTCAACCTCTTCATACTTATCATTTGAGAAAATGATTTAAATGAGGTTCCATACCTCATGCAATTTAATACTAACATGGTAGTATTTTAATGCCACCTAATAATTCAAGGTGAGGTTACTTAGACTATGATTACTACCTCATGTTGAATTACTTGAGAACAAGGTTTAAATGAGAGGAATATCTCTCCTATGATTTAGCACATAAGTGTAACAAATTTAAAGGACTATTATTGAGGTGATTTAATATTCTCAAAACAACCAGGGATGATCCTATGTTGACCAAGGTCAACACTTCACACTTAGTATTTTGAGAAAGTGAGTTAAATGAGATTCATCATCTCATGTGATTTAATTAATTTAAATATTATTTAGATTTAAGATTTATAAGGGAGCAAGTATGAGCCTAGCCAATTAAAGGTCCACACATTATTTCATATATTTGAGAAAGATGATTTAAAATGAGGTGAGCACCTCATACCAATTTAAGAATATCTTACAATGGTTTATATCATAATTTAATTTAGTGTGAGTTTTAAATTGACCATGGGATCTACTTTATTTTACTATGGTGGAGGCAAAATTTAAATGAGACCAAAGTCTATTATATGATTTAATAACTAGGTTTGAAATATTTAAATACCACTTATTAGAATGATTAAATATTTTCAAATAGGAATCTATGGGTTAATAATATATGTGTTATTAATTCTCATTGAACTATTTGGCTTAATGATTTTAGTGAGAAGCTATGCCTCATATAAGTTAAACTATCATCTAAATGATTTAAAATCTATAAGTAATTAAGCATGAGACTTACTTGACCAGGGTCAGTACCTATTGTTGAATTACCTAAGATCACAATTTAAATGAGAGGTAAACCCCCATACTATTTACATAATTCTATGTGTATGTATTAAATGAACTAGAAATGGCTCCATAGCCCTTATTTAATTCTAATCCATGATCATGCAAAACAACCATGCTATATTTTTGCATAAACAATTATATTATGTCAAATGTGATTTATTAGAGTTGGAATCAACTTAAAATCATTTCTAGATAATTTCTAATATTTATTTGAAGTCAGAAAAGTCCCTGCCTTGTTATTTTTATTATTTAAATTTAATTTCGAATTTGGACATGAGGCCAGTGCCATTATTTAGACAATTTCATGAGCTTTCCAAATATATAAAATTTGCTAAATTTGGTTTAGTAGAATTTAAACTATTTAAATTTGAAGTAGACATCAGTGTTGAATTTGACTAAAATAGATTAAATCGAATTTGAAATCCTAGGCCACGCGGGAAAACAGAATGAGCTAAACAGGCTAACAGACTGGGCCGGCCCAGCTACGCTACGGGCTGGTTTGAATTGCAGACAACTGGCGGGAGCGACGTGGCGCTATCTGGAACGTTCAAGTGATCGGGCGGCTCACCTCCTCCGGCGAGGTCCAAACCCTACTGGCGGCAGCGAGGGTCGTCGGCGGCGTACCTGGGCTCCGGCAGGACTTGGCGAGGCGGGCGATCGAACGAGAAGACGATGGCGAGGCAGAGGGTGGTCGCAGCAGGGCTTGGGGTGAAGTAGATCAACGGCGTCGGGGAGCTACTGTGGCGGCGGACTCCGACCAAATTCCGGTGAACTAGCGACTAATTGAGGAGGGGAAGTGTTCGAGGATGATCAGAGGGAAGAGGTGAAGCGAATGGTGTGAGGAGATCGTCCAGGGAGTGCTTGCTTTTATAGGGGGTCGAGGATGCCGTGGGTGCTGCGAAGGGGCGGCCATGGCGCGGCGTCTACGGTGAGCGAAGGGGCAAGCTAGGGGGCGCATGGCGTAGGCGTCGTCTAGGCGGAGCTAATGAGCTTGACGGCACGGCAAAAGGAGGTCTGTGGCGAGCTGGCGATGATGGCGTCCGTGCGGTACCGGCGCGGCAGGACGTCGATCATGGCGATGGCTACGGTGCTGCTGCGAGCCTATGCGGTTGTCTAACAGGGTTCGGGTGTGGTGTTGGGCGCGCGTGCACGAGGAGAGGGGGAGAGAAGGACGAGAGCGTCCAGGCGAGCGGCGTACTGGTGGCGTCCAGTGACATGCCAGGGCGCGCTCACCGCGTGCCTGGCACGTTCTGGGCGTGCATGGGCGCGCCTGGCTCGGCCAATGTGGTGCGTTTCTTTGCATAGGGATGGTACAGGCATGCTCAGGGAGGACCGGGAGCTCGAGGACATGGTGGTGAGGAGAGAGAGGGAGAGAGGGTGGATGGTGTGCCGGCATGGGTACTTGGCATGGCCGAATTTGATCATGGCACCACTTTAACCAGTGCCAAGTTGCTTTGTTTGATGCAGAGGAGGTACTAGAGCAACAATGATCAAAGGGGGAAAGGGGTTTAAGCTTTGGACCAGAGGATAATAGGGTGTAGTGCATTTTCAGAATTGTGCATGCAAGGTGTTCGACACAATGGCCGCATGAAGAAAATATTGATAATTTGGAATTCTTTTTGGTGGAGTTTAGTTATATATTAAATGTGATTGAATGGTGGTGGTGGTGGTCAATTTGGTGAAGGTTTACAAGAATTCCAAAATGGGGTCATCTTCACATAGATTTAAAGTCTCCACTTGTCCCTGTCTTTCTGGTCAACCTAGTCAACATTAGCAGAGATGGTCAACATGAAAGTTGTTGACCTTGACATGGTCTTGGATTACATGATCATAGTTGACCAAGTTTAGTTTGAGAGTTGAGAAATACAGAGGGGTAAAGTGGGGAACATTTTATAAAGTGGCAAAATGACCATTATCACATGTATGTTGATTTTGAGTTTGGCTTTGATTTGATTTTGGTTTCTTTGATGCAATTGTGTCTATTTATCATATATAAACATTCTACAAGCAAGGGATCAAGCAATGGTGCCCTTGGTTGAAGTTTTGCAATTTGGCATAATGTGTATGTGAGTGAAATTTGGGAATTTTCTCCCTATTTGATTTCTCTCTATTTGATTTGACTTTGGTTGACTCTAATGTGGTTCTTATGAGTTTAGAAACATTTTAAGAGTATTGAAACCAATTCAAATGGTCTTGTGCAAAGATTTGCAAAATTGTCCTTAATACATAAGGAATGAGATGTCAAATTTTAATAAACTTGTAAAGGGTTTATCTTGCTTTACTTGGACATGGGTTAGGGTCCATTTAGTGTTATATTAGGTTTAGAGATGGTTTCCCATCATTTAGTCAAGGTTTAGAGACATAGGTCAAAGTTTAGTGAATTGGCTATGTGTCACATAGGCTTCTATGCATATGTGGTATTTTATTTTTAATTTGACTTGGTTTGAGTCACAATGGTGTTGTTAAGTGTTGACATGATATATGGAGGTGATCCCTCCATCACAACAAGTCCTAGGGTCAATTTTCTTAAATTCCCAAATTTGCTATTTTATCTCATATGCCTTTATGGCATTTTTAATTTCTTTTTATTTTATTAGAAAACAACTTGACTTAGGTTTGATAAGTACTAGGTATGGTGTGTAAGGGTTTTACAAACCCCTAACCAAAATATAGGAGCTTAGGGTAAAGATTCATAATTATAGCCATAGGCACATATGCCTTTTTCTTATTTAATTTCCTTTTATTTTATTTTAACTAGGATGGTGAAAAGAAGGGTGAGGTTTTAGGGTTTAAGATTATTTTAAAGACTAATAACAAGCTATCATGGCAAGAGCACAAGAATTATGCAAGATTATTATGTATCAATCTTAATTTAATAAAAGTTTTTGTTGGTTCCAAAATTTGGAACTAGGGAAATTGTTGTGTTTTGGTTTTGAAATTTTTGGGATGTTACAAACCCTTCCCCCTTAAACAAATCTCGTCCCGAGATTTTAAGAGGAGTTAGGTTCCTAAGAGAGATTGAGCATTTTGATTAACAGGAAGGCATACTTGTCAGGGTCTGGGGTGCTTCCTGAGCTTCAGTGGCAGTCATGTGGTAGAAACGTCCGTTGTTGTTGTTCTGGTTCCTTCTACTTGCGAAGCGGCGTTGTTGCTGGGCAGGTGTAGCGGTGTTGGCGGCAATCTTGGCAAGCTTCTTGGGGCATTCTTTGGAAAAGTGGCCTACAACTCCACATTCGTAGCAGTTTACCGTTGACTTGTCCTTCGAGGCGACGGGGATGGCATTGCTTCCAGTCCTTGGGCCAGTGTTGGTGTTGGTGTTGTTCCCATTGTTGTGGTGGCTGTTGGGGTTGCGGTTGTTGTTGTTGTTGCCTCCGGGCTTCGGGGGTCCTCCGTGGTTGTTGCTGTTATTGGGGCGATAAATCTGAGCAGGTGGCCTGTCGTTTCTGGGGGTGAATCTTCTAGAGGAGTTATTGCGGTACTTCTGAGTATGGTGTGGTCCACTCTGGTTCATCATTCTGCGCTTGCGGTTCTCAGTGGCCTGATGCAGCTTTCCTTCCATTTGTATGGCTGAGTCTACAAGGGCTTCGAGGTCAGTGAACAGTATATTTACTAACACAGTTTGCATCTCGTCATGCAGTCCGTTCAAAAAGCTTTCCTTCCTCTTCTCATTGGTGTCGGTCTCGTCCGGGGCGTACCTTGACAGGGTGAGAAACTTGTCGCGGTATTCCACTACGGACATTCTTCCTTGCTTGAGTTCACGGAACTCGTCTCTCATTTTCTTGATTAATCCTTGGGGCACATGGTACTTGCTGAACTTCAGCTTGAAGTCTTCCCATGTCATCATCTGTCCTGCATTCATTGCACGAGCACTAGTCCACCAGGCTCTTGCAGGTCCTGACAGGTAGTGGGTGGCAAACAGTACTTTTTCTGCGGCTTCAACTCCCGCAACTTCAAGGTTGTTTTCTATTGTCTGAAGCCAGTCATCAGCATCGAGGGGCTCTTCGGTTTTGTTGAACATTGGAGGGTTAGTGTTCTGGAAATTTTTCAGTTTTGACCCAGGGTGATCGTGGTTTCCATGGCCTTGATTGTTCTGAGCTATCTGTTGCAGTGCAGCAAGGTTTGCTTGGCGTTCCGCTCTTTCGGCTTCCCGGTCTGCCATCATTGTCTGCAGTAGTTGCATCATGGCATCCTGGGTGGCGTTGCGGGTTGGTGGGGCCATCTGATTATGTAGATATATCATGAGGTAAGAGGGAATTTTCTATGGCTTATTTTGAGTTAAGTTTAAACTTAAACTTAAGATATTTTCAGGATGAATATAACACATATTTTATTTATTCACAACCAACATCACACATTACAAGCTAAAGCACTAAGGGTTTTAAGAACCCTTCTTCCACAATCTACGATACATGGTGCAGGATACAACTCACACCTACGTAAGTGAAGCTAGTGCAACTATTCCTCATTGTTTTCATCCACATCGATGGGAATGATCCCATCCTCGGCAGCCTCCAGAAACTCGTAATCCTCCTCATCAGTGAACTCGTCATCCTCAAAGTCGTTGTCGTCACTCAGGAAGTCATTGCCTCCTTGTATGTCTTCTCCATCTTCCTCCATCTCCTGGATCTGGTCTTGCTGTGTCCGGACAGTCACCTCTAAGGTGCTAATCTTCTCGCGAAGACGGGTAATAGTAGCGACATTCTTGGCACGCTGCAGGCGGAGTGACCGGCGGTCCTTGGCGAGTAGCCTGATGGCGTCGGCATGATGAGCCAAAGCCATCTGGGCACGGTGGGAGTGGACACGTGTCAGCTCCAGATCCTTCCGGGTCTCATGAAGCATAAAGTCCAAATGCTGCACATGGATCCCGAGCACCGGGTGCGAAGAGAGTGCCATGGGTTCCCCCATAGTGTCGTGCCTCGCGAAGTGGGCGAAGCGGCTTCCCCGGAGTGTGGCGATGTTCTGTCCGCACACCCGAGCAAGTCCCTCCTGAAGGGCGTGAGCAAGACCGTCCACCCAGCTGTAGGCCTTGAAGGAGAAAAGGATCCTCTCCGAGATGGGAGGTTCCGAGCTTCCCTTCAAGTCAGCGGTGATCATCCACTGCTGTTCCCCAGCGGGGGTGTTGTGGATCCGGACTCCGTGGAACCGGGGAGGTGGGCGTTCGAGCTTCTCGGACACTAGGTACAAGTCGCGCTCAAACACCAGACTTCCTCCGTTTTCCAGATCGTAGGTCTCCGTCTGGACGTAGGGCTCCATCTGAAAGTGAAATGGATGAGTAAGTTAGAGAGGTGAACAAGTGTGGCAAAATTTTAAATGGATTTATAAGGAGGTGCATGGCTTATTATTTTTAAGAAGATTTGGTAGAGAAGAAAATGAATAAGTTTTTCACAAATACTCCCTCCATTTGTTTTAGAAACTAAAATTTTCCGAACGTCCATTCTAACTAGGGTCTCCTAAGGTCAAACAATGGCTCTGATACCAACTTGTCAACACCCGGATTTTTAAGTCCAGATGCCTATTATGCCATTCCTCGCAATCCCAGGAATATTGTTTTTGCGAGACATAATAGCTTGATATCACAACACATCATTTATTACAACACATAATCGTCTTACAACAAAGGATCACATGATCCAGTCTTATTACAACATAGTGGATCTAGAGATCCTATTACAAACACATAGCGGAAGCGAAGTAACGGTCGTGGTCCATCTGTTCCACGGCAACTGTTGACGTCGGAGCGGTCCTAGTTGTCGTAGACGTTCTGCTGTCCATCTTCCTCGTACAACTGTTCACCTTCATAGTCTGGCCATTTGAATAGCCAGGGACAAAGCCATGAGTACTTTTAAAGTACTCGCAAACTAATACTAGTGTAAGCATTATCAATTGGGGTAAAGGGATAATAAGCTCTAGGTTTATTTGCATAAAGCCAAGTTTATTTTATAAACATTTAGTAAAGATGCTTGAATCACTAGACTATCTCAAGTGGGAACATTAGTTTCATTCCCACAACTCTATTGTGGTCCAACTCAAAGTCACCATTCACCGGTCAACTTCAAGTCACCAGTCATATGTCACATTTTTGAAAAATGGTCTGATGACGGAACAGTATGGCCTTTCCAATCGTCCGTAACCGTGGACACGGCTATTCGAATAGTTCTACACTCTGCAGAGGTCGTACGCTTGTGCCACAATATTTGCAATAATCCGTCAGGGTTAACTGGCCCTGATTTATCATACTCCGTATGCGGACTACCAACCATAACCTTTCACTTATATACTCTAGTACAGGCACCTCTCCCCATGAGCTTGGCCTCCCGGTGAGAACCAACTGTTAACCCGGGAACTGCACAGGGCTTGGGCCGGACAATTCACCTCAATCACGTCACATCATCTCAGATGTCTTTGGAGGCAGCCCTTGGCATAACCCCGATGACGCTTGTTTAGAGGGAACCCATACTAAAGCACATAAATTTCTAGTTACGCCCTTACCCATTTTGGGTATTGTGGGGGTACTTTCAAAATTGGAATGGTATCGCATCCGAACCCAACCATCAGTTTTATATCAAAAATCACCATCTTCTCTTGGTCATATTCACCTTCAAAGTCATTCAATGGAATGAACCATCATTCCAAGGTTTCAACTTCATTTCAAAATCACATGTTCCCATCTAGAGTAGTCTCAATTTTAATTGATTAGCGATAGCCACTATATGAGGGGTGCTATCTAGCTTTGAGGGGTGCCAATCTAAATCGAGTATTGTTCTACTCTAGACCAATTGAATCATAAATCAAAAAGTACTTTGAAATAAATAAGCCAAAGTAAAAGTAATTAAAACATGGGATAGGTAATACATAGTAGTAAAGGGTGATGGTGCCTTTGCTTTTGTAGAGCTAAGCATTTGGGTTTAGCAAGGATTAGCTTGCATGGGTAATAGCTTGCAAGAGTATTATCTTGCTTGTAGGGGTAATAGTAATATCAGCTTGCAAGAATACTAGCTTGCAAACATATTAGCTTGCCTTGATTGGTGAAGTGATCAAAGTATTCTTCTTCTTCCTCTTGGTAGAATACCTCCTCCTCTTGATAGTCTCCGGTACTAGCGTCTATAAACGAATACGAGGATACAATCACCAAACAATACTTAAGTACTCTTAATTAGCCTTAGTGGCTCACACAATGATCTAGCATTACTACTTAGCATTTATCACAAGATTATGCTAGGGTTTCCTTATTTAGTAATAGGAAAATAATTTCCTCTCATTGAATCTTCTTAAGATTTAATTTCTCTTATGAATAATATATGACCTAGGTTGACTAAAGTCAACCTCTTCACACTTATCATTTGAGAAAATGATTTAAATGAGGTTCCATACCTCATGCAATTTAATACTAACATGGTAGTGTTTTAATGCCACCTAATAATTCAAGGTGAGGTTACTTAGACTATGATTACTACCTCATGTTGAATTACTTGAGAACAAGGTTTAAATGAGAGGAATATCTCTCCTATGATTTAGCACATAAGTGTAACAAATTTAAAGGACTATTATTGAGGTGATTTAATATTCTCAAAACAACCAGGGATGATCCTATGTTGACCAAGGTCAACACTTCACACTTAGTATTTTGAGAAAGTGAGTTAAATGAGATTCATCATCTCATGTGATTTAATTAATTTATATATTATTTAGATTTAAGATTTATAAGGGAGCAAGTATGAGCCTAGCCAATTAAAGGTCCACACATTATTTCATATATTTGAGAAAGATGATTTAAAATGAGGTGAGCACCTCATACCAATTTAAGAATATCTTACAATGGTTTATATCATAATTTAATTTAGTGTGAGTTTTAAATTGACCATGGGATCTACTTTATTTTACTATGGTGGAGGCAAAATTTAAATGAGACCAAAGTCTATTATATGATTTAATAACTAGGTTTGAAATATTTAAATACCACTTATTAGAATGATTAAATATTTTCAAATAGGAATCTATGGGTTAATAATATATGTGTTATTAATTCTCATTGAACTATTTGGCTTAATGATTTTAGTGAGAAGCTATGCCTCATATAAGTTAAACTATCATCTAAATGATTTAAAATCTATAAGTAATTAAGCATGAGACTTACTTGACCAGGGTCAGTACCTATTGTTGAATTACCTAAGATCACAATTTAAATGAGAGGTAAACCCCCATACTATTTACATAATTCTATGTGTATGTATTAAATGAACTAGAAATGGCTCCATAGCCCTTATTTAATTCTAATCCATGATCATGCAAAACAACCATGCTATATTTTTGCATAAACAATTATATTATGTAAAATGTGATTTATTAGAGTTGGAATCAACTTAAAATCATTTCTAGATAATTTCTAATATTTATTTGAAGTCAGAAAAGTCCCTACCTTGTTATTTTTATTATTTAAATTTAATTTCGAATTTGGACATGAGGCCAGTGCCATTATTTAGACAATTTCATGAGCTTTCCAAATATATAAAATTTGCTAAATTTGGTTTAGTAGAATTTAAACTATTTAAATTTGAAGTAGACATCAGTGTTGAATTTGACTAAAATAGATTAAATCGAATTTGAAATCCTGGGCCACGCGGGAAAACAGAATGGGCTAAACAGGCTAACAGACTGGGCCGGCCCAGCTACGCTACGGGCTGGTTTGAATTGCAGACAACTGGCGGGAGCGACGTGGCGCTATCTGGAACGTTCAAGTGATCGGGTGGCTCACCTCCTCCGGCGAGGTCCAAACCCTACTGGCGGCAGCGAGGGTCGTCGGCGGCGTACCTGGGCTCCGGCAGGACTTGGCGAGGCGGGCGATCGAACGAGAAGACGATGGCGAGGCAGAGGGTGGTCGCAGCAGGGCTTGGGGTGAAGTAGATCAACGGCGTCGGGGAGCTACTGTGGCGGCGGACTCCGACCAAATTCCGGTGAACTAGCGACTAATTGAGGAGGGGAAGTGTTCGAGGATGATCAGAGGGAAGAGGTGAAGCGATTGGTGTGAGGAGATCGTCCAGGGAGTGCTTGCTTTTATAGGGGGTCGAGGATGCCGTGGGTGCTGCGAAGGGGCGGCCATGGCGCGGCGTCTACGGTGAGCGAAGGGGCAAGCTAGGGGCGCATGGCGTAGGCGTCGTCTAGGCGGAGCTACTGAGCTTGACGGCACGGCAAAAGGAGGTCTGTGGCGAGCTGGCGATGATGGCGTCCGTGCGGTACCGGCGCGGCAGGACGTCGATCATGGCGATGGCTACGGTGCTGCTGCGAGCCTATGCGGTTGTCTAACAGGGTTCGGGTGTGGTGTTGGGCGCGCGTGCACGAGGAGAGGGGGAGAGAAGGACGAGAGCGTCCAGGCGAGCGGCGTACTGGTGGCGTCCAGTGACATGCCAGGGCGCGCTCACCGCGTGCCTGGCACGTTCTGGGCGTGCATGGGCGCGCCTGGCTCGGCCAATGTGGTGCGTTTCTTTGCATAGGGATGGTACAGGCGTGTTTAGAGGAGTACCTGGGAGCTCGAGGACATGGTAAGAGAAAGAGGGGAGAGCCAGGGAGAGAGGTGCCAAAGGTGGCCGGCATGGGTACTTGGCATGGCCGAATTTGATCATGGCACCACTTTAACCAGTGCCAAGTTGCTTTGTTTGATGCAGAGGAGGTACTAGAGCAACAATGATCAAAGGGGGAAAGGGGTTTAAGCTTTGGACCAGAGGATAATAGGGTGTAGTGCATTTTCAGAATTGTGCATGCAAGGTGTTCGACACAATGGCCGCATGAAGAAAATATTGATAATTTGGAATTCTTTTTGGTGGAGTTTAGTTATATATTAAATGTGATTGAATGGTGGTGGTGGTGGTCAATTTGGTGAAGGTTTACAAGAATTCCAAAATGGGGTCATCTTCACATAGATTTAAAGTCTCCACTTGTCCCTGTCTTTCTGGTCAACCTAGTCAACATTAGCAAAGATGGTCAACATGAAAGTTGTTGACCTTGACATGGTCTTGGATGACATGATCATAGTTGACCAAGTTTAGTTTGAGAGTTGAGAAATACAGAGGGGTAAAGTGGGGAACATTTTATAAAGTGGCAAAATGACCATTATCACATGTATGTTGATTTTGAGTTTGGCTTTGATTTGATTTTGGTTTCTTTGATGCAATTGTGTCTATTTATCATATATAAACATTCTACAAGCAAGGGATCAAGCAATGGTGCCCTTGGTTGAAGTTTTGCAATTTGGCATAATGTGTATGTGAGTGAAATTTGGGAATTTTCTCCCTATTTGATTTCTCTCTATTTGATTTGACTTTGGTTGACTCTAATGTGGTTCTTATGAGTTTAGAAACATTTTAAGAGTATTGAAACCAATTCAAATGGTCTTGTGCAAAGATTTGCAAAATTGTCCTTAATACATAAGGAATGAGATGTCAAATTTTAATAAACTTGTAAAGGGTTTATCTTGCTTTACTTGGACATGGGTTAGGGTCCATTTAGTGTTATATTAGGTTTAGATATGGTTTCCCATCATTTAGTCAAGGTTTAGAGACATAGGTCAAAGTTTAGTGAATTGGCTATGTGTCACATAGGCTTCTATGCATATGTGGTATTTTATTTTTAATTTGACTTGGTTTGAGTCACAATGGTGTTGTTAAGTGTTGACATGATATATGGAGGTGATCCCTCCATCACAACAAGTCCTAGGGTCAATTTTCTTAAATTCCCAAATTTGCTATTTTACTCTCATATGCCTTTATGGCATTTTTAATTTCTTTTTATTTTATTAGAAAACAACTTGACTTAGGTTTGATAAGTACTAGGTATGGTGTGTAAGGGTTTTACAAACCCCTAACCAAAATATAGGAGCTTAGGGTAAAGATTCATAATTATAGCCATAGGCACATATGCCTTTTTCTTATTTAATTTCCTTTTATTTTATTTTAACTAGGATGGTGAAAAGAAGGGTGAGGTTTTAGGGTTTAAGATTATTTCAAAGACTAATAACAAGCTATCATGGCAAGAGCACAAGAATTATGCAAGATTATTATGTATCAATCTTAATTTAATAAAAGTTTTTGTTGGTTCCAAAATTTGGAACTAGGGAAATTGTTGTGTTTTGGTTTTGAAATTTTTGGGATGTTACAAATTCCCTGTCACTCCCTTCTTCTCCTGACAAGTACTCTTTACTCGTACCGTGGTATGTGGTCTCTTATGAACTTATTCATATGCTTGCAAGACATTAGACGACATTCCACCGAGAGGGCCCAGAGTATATCTATCCGTCATCGGGATGGACAAATCCCACTGTTGATCCATATGCCTCAACTCATACTTTCCGGATACTTAATCCCACCTTTATAACCACCCATTTACGCAGTGGCGTTTGATGTAATCAAAGTACCTTTCCAATATAAGTGATTTACATGATCTCATGGTCATAAGGACTAGGTAACTATGTATCGAAAGCTTATAGCAAAAAACTTAATGACGTGATCTTATGCTACGCTTAATTGGGTGTGTCCATTACATCATTCATATAATGATATAACCTTGTTATTAATAACATCCAATGTTCATGATTATGAAACTAATCATCTATTAATCAACAAGCTAGTTAAGAGGCTTACTAGGGACTCTTTGTTGTTTACATATCACACATGTATCAATGTTTCGGTTTAATACAATTATAGCATGGTATATAAACATTATCATAAACACAAAGATATATAATAACCATTTATTATTGCCTCTTGGGCATATCTCCAACAACATTTTCACACATACTGCACTAGATGCGAACCCTATAGTTTGAGGCCATTTGGGTGACCTAGGTCGAAAAAATTCTTGGATTAGAATCGTGTTGTTCGAACCCCGTAGTTGGATTTTTTGAACCCTTGATCTGTAGAACTGGGCAAAACCCTAGTTTAACCTATTTAATTATAGATTCGTATATCGATTTTTCTACGAGTACTACCTTTTTATTATTACTATGCAGCACATGGGTGTTTGCCCGTCGAGTGAAACTCGGAGGAAGAGGGATCACTCGGAAGGAGAGAAGAAGGGAGAGCATTATGGTGTCTCCCTTTTTCGGGTGATGATGTTGACTTTTGTGCAGGGTTTGTCAGTGAGCAGGAGGTGCGAGCGAGCGAGTCGAGCGAGGCCGAGAATGAGAGATATTTTTTTTGTGAGAGGGACAACCGAAGGATCCAGAAGGACCCACAGACTTCCAATACGCATCCTGATGCGTCTTCTCTTGACAAAGAAGATGGCTGGGAGTTTGCGTACCTATTGCACGTGACTTGTGCTCACTGAAGTGTGGGACCTCAAGCGTGGGCACCACACGTAAGTGACAGACCTGTTGGTGTAAAAACTCGGTTGATTATAATAGTGCATTAGAACAAAGTTTCCTATGGATTCAAGGGTAGGAAATCCAAGTTAACTCATTTACATGACATTATTTTTTCCATGAAGCAAAGTTAACACATCTATCAATTGGTACATTTTGGAGTGACTAAGAAGGATCTAGGCTTACTTATTCGTTTTCACGTGTTAAACCTGTCTAAATCTTTGTCAAACCTAGGATTTGACCAAGATTCAAATGGGCAGAAAATAAAAAAACAGAAAAATGAAAAACCAAATCACATAGTTTTCTTATGTCATATAGTAAGCATTAAAGTTGATAAACAAGGTGTAGACATATTCAAACAAGACAAATCATGTAGCTATACCCCCTAACCCCTAAACTCTGTCTTATGAAGTCAAGCATGTGAAGAGAAGTGGTTTTGGGTTTCAAACATGGAAATTTCAAAAACCTCCCAAAAGCTTCATTTTAGAGTGACTAAGAAGGATCCATGCTTCCCTTTTCATTTTCATGTTTTAAACTTGTTTAAATTATCTTGGTCAAACCTAGGATTTGACAAGATTCAAATGGGCATCAAAATTGAAAAAGAAAAACCAAAGCAAATAGTTTTCTTATGTCATATAGTAAGCATTAAAGTTGTTGATAAACAAGGTCCATACATATTCAAACCACACAAACCATGTATCTATACCCCCTAACCCCTAAATTAATTAACTCTGTCTTATGAAGTCAAGCATGTGAAGAGAAGTGGTTTTGGGTTTCAAACATGGAAATTTCAAAAACCTCCCAAAAGCTTCATTTAGAGTGACTAAGAAGGATACATGCTTCCCTTTACATTTTCATGTTTTAAACTTGTTTAAATTATCTTGGTCAAACCTAGGATTTGACGAAGATACAAATGGGTGGGCACAAAATTCAAAAAAATCAGAAAAATGAAAAACCAAATCACATAGTCTTCTTATGTCATATCGTAAGCAATCAAGTTGATAAACAAGGTCTAGATATATCCAAACCAGACAAATCATGTATCTACCCCTGTCGATCTTATGAAGTCTAGCATGAAGAGAAGTCGTTTTGGGTTTTAAACATTGAAATTTCAAGAACATCCCAAAAGCTTCATTTTAGAGTGACTAAGAAGGATACAGACTTCCCTTTTCATTTTCATGTTTTAAACTTGTTTAAATCTTGGTCAAACCAAGGATTTTACCAAGATTCAAATGGCCCTAAAAATTTAGAAAAGAAATCAAAAGAATGAAAAACCAAAGCACATAGCATTCTTATGTCATATGTATAGTAAGCATTCAAGTTGATAAACAAGGTCTAGACATATATATTCAAACCAGAAAAATCATGTATATATCTACCCCTAAAACTCTAATTAAACTATGTCTTATGAAGTCAATCATGAAGAGAAGTGGTTTTGGGTTTCAAACATGGAAATTTCAAGAACCTCCCAAAAGCTTCATTTTAGAATGACTAAGAAGGATCCAAGGACCCACAGACTTCCAATACGCATCCTGATGCGTCTTCTCTTGACAAAGAAGATGGTTGGGAGTTTGCGTACCTATAGCACGTGACTTGTGCTCACTGAAGTGTGGGACCTCACGCGTGGGCACCACACGTAAGTGACAGACCTGTTGGTGTAAAAACTCGATTGATTATTATAGTGCATTAGAACAAAGTTTCCTATGGATTCAAGGGTAGGAAATCCAAGTTAACTCATTTACATGACATTATTATTTCCATGAAGCAAAGTTAACACATCTATCAAACATTTTTGAGTGACTAAGAAGGATCCAGGCTTACTTATTCGTTTTCACGTGTTAAACTTGTCTAAATCTTGGTCAAACCTAGGATTTGACCAAGATTCAAATGGGCAGAAAAATAAAATAAAAAATAGAAAAATGAAAAACCAAATCACATAGTCATCTTATGTCATATAGTAAGCATTAAAGTTGATAAACAAGGTCTAGAAATATCAAACCATACAAATCATGTATCTACCCCTAACCCCTAAACTATGTCTTATAAATTAAGTCAAGCATGAAGAGATGTGGTTTTGGGTTTCAAACATGGAAATTTCAAAAACCTCCCAAAAACTTCATTTTAGTGTGACTAAGAAGGATACACGCTTCCCTTTTCATATTCATGTTCTAAGCTTGTTTAAATTATCTTGGTCAAACCTAGGATTTGACAAGATTCAAATGGGCATCAATATTGAAAAAAAAGAAAAAAGAAAAACCAAAGGAAATAGTTTTCTTATGTCATATAGTAAGCATTAAAGTTGATAAACAAGGTCTAGACATATTCAAACTAGACAAATCATGTATCTATACCCCCTAACCCCTAAACTCTGTCTCATGAAGTCAAGCATGTGAAGAGAAGTGGTTTTGGGTTGCAAACATGGAAATTTCAAAAACCTCGAAAAACTTCATTTTAGAGTTTCTAAGAAGGATCAATGCTTACCTTTGCATTTTCATATTTTAAACTTGTTTAAATCATTATCAAGCCTAGCATTTGACCAAGATACAAATGGGTGGGCACAAAATTCAAAAAATCAGAAAAATGAAAAACAAAAGCACATAGTCTTCATATGTCATATCGTATGAATTCAAGTTGATAAACGAGGTCTAGGTATATCCAAACCAGACAAATCATGTATCTACCCCTGTCGATCTTATGAAGTCTAGCATGAAGAGAGAAGTCGTTTTGGGTTTCAAACATGGAAATTTCAGGAACATCCCAAAAGCTTCATTTTAGAGTGACTAAGAAGGATACAGGCTTCCCTTTTCAAATATATGGGCATAAAATTCAAAAAAAACAGAAAAATGAAAAACCAAGGCACACACATATATATATATATATATATATATATATATATATATATATATATATATATTTACTATTAAATTGCAATAGGTGACCGCCTGGTGTCACAAACGGGCCAAACAGTGCTTCCCCGGGCCCAACATCTAGCTGGACTATTCCGCGGTTTCTTGGTTCGTCCGTCCTCAGTCGATCGATAAAAAAAGGAAAATGCTGGCGATCACCCGGGGGATCACGACGATTATCGTCCGGGTAGTGCCACGCACGCGCTCAACGCTCGCACATGGTGGGCCCCATGCACCGACAGCCTAATCCTCCTCCCAGCCACACGTATCTTATACGGTTTTATCCCCAAATTCATCGTCGTCTTCCTTGGAAAAGGGAGACGGAGCTCCCGCTGCGTCGCCGTCAATTACCCGTGCCGCCATGCCACCTCCGACGTTTCCCCCGTTCCAGGCACCGCAGCCCAAGCCCTCCTTTAGCTCCCTTTCTCTCTTTCGCCTCCTTCCCCTACCGGCGCCGAGCTGCTGTCGGCAGGACAGCGCCACAGCTAAGGCATGGCGGCGTTCCTGTCAGGGATACGACAGTTACCAGCCATCCAACACCGCTCGCCATCGTCGCCTCCTGCTCCAAGCCGCCCCTCCACTTGCTGCAAACGCCGTTCGCATCAGCTACAAGCGGTCGCCGTTGCTGCTCCAAACGGCCACCACCGCTGCTACTAATATGATGGTGCTGCTAACCAGATGGTGCTGCGGCTACCAGCGGCCGCTGGCCCTGCTATCAGCGGCCTCCGGTTCTGCTCTGTACGGCCGACGCCGCTGCTCCAAACGGCCGCCGGCCCTGCTACCAGCGGCCTCCGGTGCTGCTCTGTACGGCCGACGCCGCTGCACCAAACGGCCGCCGCCGTTGCTACCAACGGCCTCCGGCCCTGCTACAAACGACCTTCGTGGCTGCTACCAAGTACCAACGGCCGCCGGTGCTGCTCCAAAGGCTTCCGCCGCTGCTACCAGCGGCCTCCGTTGTTGCTCCGATGGCCGACACCGCTGCTTCCAACAGTCTCCGGTGCAGCTCTGAACGGCCGCCGCCGTTGCTACCAAAGGCCTCAACCCCTGCTACGTACGGCCTCCGACCTTGCTACGAACGGCCACTGGCGCTGCTACAAGCCATGCACCACCGTCGCTCACTACTATGAAGCGCCGTTTGTGCTGCTTCAAGTCGTCGCCGTCGTCGCTGCAGATTGGTTGTGTGCTGCTGCAGGCCGCGCGGCCGTTGCTGCAAGGAGATTGGGTTCTACGAGCTTCGCCGCTCTCGGTGGCGGTCGCGGCAGCTCCGTCGGCGAGATGGTTGATTTGCAAAGCCATGCGGAGGATGATGCCTAAGGTTTTTTTTTTGTCCTCTGGATTGCGGGTGCGGGGGGAAGACGGGAAAGAGACGTTGTCAGGAGGAAAGAGATGAAAGAAAATAGGGAAAAGATACGCAAAAGCGCCGCATCGCTGGTCCTGTCGTGCGACGCCTCGCGATTAGGAAAACCGCATCGCACCTTATATGAACCGAAGCAGACCCAGTCAACACCTTATCCTAACATTATCTCCTCCCCTAACCCCGAGATTTCCTGGCCACACACGCATCCCCCGGAGCTCCTGGACCAGGTCGCCGCCGGCAAGCTACGCCGCTCACTCCTCCGCCTCGCCCTGCGTCTCCCTCGCTCCTCCGGCATGCACCGCCGCCGACATCAGCCGTGCCACACGCGACGCCATGCCCGCTCGCAGAACGCCGCAGCAACCCCAGCTATCCTATGACCGCCATGGGGGCAGCGCGCGAGGCAGCTGCCGTGCACCACCGCGTATGGCCGTCGCGAGCACTGCCGGGGGGAGGCCGACGCTGAGCACCACCGCCGGTGGCCGTCGCGAGCACTGCCGGGGAGGAGGCCGCCGCCGAGCACCCGCCGGGAGGCCGTCGAGCACACTCCAGGAGGGCAGGAAGGCGTTGTAAGACAATATGTTGGAGGGGGGAACCGGCACAACCCTCTAGGGTGGCCTATCTCATATATATATAGGGGGTACACAATGGTACAATACAAGTCCAATACCAATTAGGTATGGATACACATATACGGCTACAATACAATGTCTAACACCCTCCCTCAATCTTAGCCACTTTGTAAAGAATCTAAAAGGGTAAGATTGCGCCTGCAAGCCTCAAACTGTGGGAGAGGCAATGACTTTGTGAAGATGTATGCAAGTTGATCCTTAGAAGAGATGAACTTGATTTGTAGCTGTCTTCGTGCAACACGTTCCCTCACAAAATGATAATCCACTTCAATGTGTTTAGTTCTAGCATGAAATACTGGGTTGGCTGAAAGATATGTAGCACCAATATTATCACACCAAAGAACTGGAGACTGTGGCTGAGAAACCCGCAATTCGCGAAGCAAAGACTGTACCCATATGAGCTCAGCAGTGGCATTGGCAACAGCTTTGTATTCAGCCTCAGTACTACTACGAGATACAGTAGCTTGTTTCCGAGCACTCCAGGCGATCAAGTTGGAACCAAAGAACACAGCATAGCCCCCCGTGGATCGCCTATCATCCGGACTGCCAGCCCAATCTGCATCTGAATATGCCGAGAGCACCCCAGAAGGGGTCGGCCGGATATGAAGACCATGAGACAAGGTAGACTGTACATAGCGAAGAATGCGCTTAACAGCAGCCCAATGAGTGTCTCGTGGTGTATGAAGATACTGACAAACTCTGTTGACAGCATAGGAAATATCCGGGCGAGTGATGGTCAGATACTGAAGACCTCCAACAATGCTTCTGTACTCAGTAGCCTCATCAGAAGTAAGGAGGACACCACCAACCGCAGTAATCTTGTCAGTAGAGGACATGGGCGTGGCTGTAGGCTTGCACTTGAGCATCCCAGCACGGCGCAAAATGTCCAACGAGTACTTCTTCTGAGTCATGATCAAACCAGAAGCACAAGGCGCCACCTCCAGACCAAGAAAATAGTGAAGAGTACCCAGGTCCTTGACAGCAAAATCCTTCCCAAGCGAAGCAATGAGAGCATCAGAAGCCAAGACCGACGAGCTGATCAGGATAATATCATCTACATAGACCAAGAAGTACATAGTAACCTTGGGTGTTTGTAGAAGAAACAGAGAGGAATCAGCTGTGGAGGGCACAAAACCATGAGCACGAAGGGCTGAACCAAGACGAGCATGCCAAGCACGAGGCGCTTGCTTCAGACCATAGAGAGCCTTGGTGAGGCGACAGATGTGTGTGGGATGATCAGGATCAACAAAACCTGGAGGCTGCCGCATATAGACCTCTTCCTCTAGTAAGCCATGGAGGAAAGCATTCTGCACATCAAGCTGACGAAGAGACCAACCTCGAGTAACCGCAAGCGACAGGAGAAGGCGAATAGTAGTGGGCTTGACCACAGGACTGAAAGTATCTGCATAGTCAAGACCAAACCTTTGCCGAAAACCTCGAGCAACAAGACGTGCTTTGTAGCGCTCAATAGACCCATCAGAGTGCTTCTTCACCTTGAACACCCATTTGGAGTCAATAATATTAACACGAGGCGGCGGAGGGACAAGTGTCCAGGTCTCATTGCGAAGCAAAGCCTGATATTCTTGCTCCATGGCCGCTCGCCAATGTGGAATACTCATAGCAGCTTGATAGGTGCGAGGTTCAGCAGTCGGATCAGCAATAGCAGCAGTCATGCAGGCAGCATACCAAGCAACAGTCCCATCAGTACGCTCCTTAGGACGGAAAATACCACTTCGACTGCGCGTGTGAGGCCGTAGAGGAGCTGAAGGGGCTGCAGTCGTTGCCGTAGAAGCTGGATTGGAACCAGGTGATGGCGACGGACTAGGCGGCGGAGACGAGGCCGGTGAAGCCTGTGGCGGTGAAGAGCTGCGTAGGGTCGGCGAAGCTGGCCGCAGAGGCGACCCAGGAACCGACCCAGCGTCGGCACGTGAGAACGCAGGGGCCGATGATGGCGACGTAGGCGACCCGGGCGCCTGATCACCGTCAGCCTGTGCATGGCGGGTGCAGCTCCCAAGGCCATGCACGTCCGGGTGATCGACGTGAGGCGGGGCCGGGGACGCGACCGCATGCATGTGAGCAGGATCGGCGGATGCCGGGCGATCGTCGTCAGCAGGTGCGTGGCGGGCGTAGTCACCAAGGCCATGCACAACTGCAGGTGATGAAGAAGCAACGCCCATCGACGAGGCCTGCATAGGATCAGGCGATGGTGATGGCACTTCATCAAGTAATTCCAAGCGAGCTCCGCGACCAATACCTGCACCATGGTTAGGTAACAACATAGGAGAGTATGCAACATCATCAAATTGGTCAGCAGTTGTGGATGATGAATGCAGTGGTGAGGGTGGTGTAGTGGACACTGGGAGGCTCGGAAAAGGAAAAGAATTCTCATCAAAGACGACATCCCTAGATATATAGATACGATTTGTGGGGACATGGAGACACTTGTACCCTTTATGAAGAGCACTATATCCAAGAAAAACACATTTTTTAGAACGAAACTCCAACTTGCGTTTGGTGTAAGGACGCAAGTGTGGCCAACACGCACAACCAAAAACCTTGAAGAAGGTGTAGTCTGGCAGTTCATTAAGAAGAAGCTCAAGTGGAGTTTTCATAGAGAGCACACGAGTGGGAGTACGGTTGATGAGAAAACAAGCAGTGGAGAAAGCATCACTCCAGAATCGAAAAGGAACAGATGCATGTGCCAAAAGAGTAAGACCAGTTTCAACTATATGTCGATGCTTACGCTCAACTGAGCCATTCTGTTGGTGAGTATGAGGGCATGATAAACGATGAGAAATCCCAAGCTCCTGAAAGAAAGAGTTGAGGTTGCGATACTCGCCCCCCCAATCCGACTGAACATGAATAATTTTGTGCTTGAGAAGGCGTTCAACATGCTTTTGAAATTGAGTAAAAATACTAAACACATCAGATTTGCGCTTAATAAGATAGAGCCATGTAAAACGACTATAAGCATCGATGAAACTGACATAGTAATTGTGGCCACTAACAGAGGTTTGAGCAGGACCCCATACATCTGTAAACACGAGTTCTAGAGGACTCTTAACTTCTCGAGTAGAATCTGAAAACGAAAGCTGATGACTCTTGCCCTGTTGACAGGCATCACACACTGCTAAATCTTTAGTACTAGACAAGCTAGGTAACTCATAACGACTCAAGACATGACGAACAATAGGAGTGGCAGGATGACCAAGACGAGCATGCCACTGGGATGACGAAACGCGAACTCCACTGAACACCTGAGGGGCACCCGGAGGATCCACGCGATAGAGGCCATGACACAGCTGCCCGCTAAGAAGAACGTCCCTCGTGGCTCGATCCTTAACAAAAAGATCAAACGGGTGAAACTCACAAAAAACATTATTATCATGAGTGAGCTTAGGTACTGAGAGCAAATTGCGTGTGACAGCAGGAACTCGAAGGACATTTTTTAGGTGGAGTTGTCTAGATGGATGACTAGTGAGTAGAGATGCTTGACCAATATGAGAGATGTGCATACCTGCTCCGTTTGCGGTGTGAACCTTGTCAGAACCATGATAGGTATCGCGGGTATGCAGCTTGTTGAGCTCACTAGTCAGATGATCCGTGGCGCCAGTGTCCATGTACCATGCGGGGTCGACGGAGTAAGACTGCGTTTGGCCTTGCTGGCCCTGAGGCGCAGGCCGATCAGCCATAGCGGCCTGACGCGCATTGTTGCGCGTGTCCCGGCCATCGTTGCCAAGGCCGAGAAAACTTCGCTGGAAGCGGCGATGGCATTTGGAAGCGACGTGTCCATCGCGGCCACATAGCTGGCAGGTGCGCTGAGGACGCCCACCGCCATAGCCTGGGGATGATGCAGGGGCCGGAGGCGCGGGGGCAGGGGACTTGCCCTGGGAGGAAGGCGGCGCGGTGCGAGCACCACCCTTGTGCGCGATGTTGGCCGAGGGGTCGGAGTGAGCACCGCCACTCCGGCGGCCGGGGCGAGCCTCAACACGTTGCTCAGTACGGAGAAGCTTCGCGTAGAGCATGTGGGGCGGCATGGGGGTGCTGCGATCTTCCATCACCTCAACCAAGCCATCATACTCCTCGTCGAGTCCGTTCACAACATAGGAGTTGAACTCAGAGTCGGAGAGAGGCTGGCCGATGGACGCAAGCGTGTCAGCGAGGCCGCGTACTTTGTTGTAGTAGTCCTTGGCGCTCATGTCCAGCTTCTCGCACTCGCCGAGCTCACGGCGGAGGGAGTTGGCACGCGCCTGAGATTGAGCCGAAAAACTCGACTCCAGCGTCTTCCATGCTTCACAGGAAGTGGCGGCGAAGACAACCATCCCGGCAACCGTTGGGGAGAGAGACCCCTGGATGGAGGACAGGTTCGCCTGGTCCTGTGCCGTCCACACACGGTGAGCCGGATTCACCACCGGACCGTGCACGCTGTCGATGAGCGCGGGAGGACAGGGCAGGCTACCATCAACATAGCCCATCAGGTAATGGCTCCGGAGAAGCGGAAGAACCTGCGCACGCCAAAATATGTAATTATCGGGCGTTAGCTTGATGGTGATGTGATTGCCGAAGTGGTAGGGCGGCGGCAGCGTGGCAAACGCATCCTGAGCAGCGGGCGGGAGCACCACGGGCTGCACCACGGGTCCAGGGGCCACCGGCGGAGGCGCCAGCGACGTGGCCAGGGGGCCGGTTGCAGCAGCGGTGGAGCTGGAGGCAGGCTCGGAGGCGATCTGGAGCTGCGTCGCGGGAGAGGTCGATGGTGGGTTCACGAAGAGAGAGCCCACGCTGAGAGTCCCCTCCTGGGGCATGGTGGCGGCGGCGGCCACATCAAGCGGCCGGTTGAGGAGAGCCGCCAAGGAGGCCGGGAGAAACCCGGAAGAGGAGAGGCCAGAGGTGGCACTCGTCGTCATGGCGCCGGCGACGATGGGGCGGAAGCGAGAGAGGCGCGCGGCGGCGGCTGCGAAAGAGCAGGTGGCGGCGGCGATCTAGGTCAGGATCGACAAGGTCGTGATACCATGTAAGACAATATGTTGGAGGGGGGAACCGGCACAACCCTCTAGGGGTGGCCTATCTCATATATATATAGGGGGTACACAATGGTACAATACAAGTCCGATACCAATTAGGTATGGATACACATATACGGCTACAATACAATGTCTAACAGGCGTCATCGAGCTCGTTCCGGAAGTGGAGGGCGCCGCCGTGGAGCACGCTTCAGAGAAGGTCACCAGCGCCGAACACGCAGCATGGAGGCGGCCATGAGGGGCGAGGCTGCTCTGCTGCAGGCTGGGCGTTGTGCTGCTCAGAATGCTGCTCTGCGCTGGTCCTGCTGCTCTGCTTTGCCGGTGCGGGTGCGCTTGTTGCCACGGCCGTGTCGGGGCTGCACAACGCTGCCGGCGAACCAGATGGTCGTGGCGTCTCGGGAGCATCTGTGCATCCGCCATCTTCGCAGTCGCGGTGCCTGTTTGGTGGCTCTGAGCGGCAGAAAACCTACAGAGGCAACGCCACTGCATTCTACACGATTTTGGTACCATAATTAGGTCGTGTTAGATGAGATAACTAGCTGGATGTAATCCCGGATGCTAGTATAGTTGATTTTCTACTAATTGTTAGAATAACCAACTTTCACTTGCCAGAATAGTTAGGACTAGTTGACATATTAAATAGGCCATAGCTGCCATTTTTACTATAGTAATTGACAGATTAATTTAGTACCAATTGTTTAAAAATAATGTGATAGTTGGATGTAAATAATCTGGTAGGTGTATTAGAAAAATGTGGTAGCTAGTTTCAACAAACCTAGCTGATAGTTATATTCAATAATCTGGTTGTTGCTTTTTGTAAATCCGGCAGAAGTATTGAAATAATCTGGTCGTCGCTTGAAGGATTGCACGTGTCGTTAAAAGCCCGTGCGTTGCTACGGGCTCCTCGATTGCACGTGTCGTTGAATCTGCTCAATTATAACAAAAAGCATGAACTGTATATCGTGAGTCCAATATAGAACCTCCCTATTTATTACTATTTGTAAACACATGTTAGAAATCAAATTTTAGTTAGCACCAGACATTAGCATTGTCTAACCCAAGCAAAAAAAAACTATATCACTCCACAGACAAAATGGAATTGTTAAGCTAATTTTTTACCCAAATTATGTCAAACTAATATGAAACTATTTTGAACAAAATTAATATGAATGGTAGCAACAATATTTTCATCGCTGAGTCGCTGACCATAGCCTAATCACTGTGTACACATGCACCACCAGCGTCTCCGTGCACGTACAACAGTTTCATACGTATGTCATTGTTGAGCATGTTCATTGATCATCTTGATACAATATAATTATGTAGCTAGTTTCCCTGTGATAGTTTTGGGTGGTGTCTAGCTTGTAGTAGTACACTTTTGGCTACTGTCTAGCTCGATCATGTACTTGGATGTTGAGTTGTTTATACTATTTTCATGGTGAAAATAAAATCAAGTATTTTTCCGTGTATTTACTCAAAATTTTCTCTGTTTTCAATTCAAGTCCGACCTGTTTTTGGTCCAAATTGTAGTTTGATACCCGGAGCTAGATTATCACTCACATGTCGTCAACGAGCTAGCTGGTGTGCTCTATCTGGGATCCCGATCTATTATTGCAATATGGATGTAAGTAACAAATATTCATAAAGCAGAAGGCTCACCGAATTTGCTGATGCATACAGCCATTTAGAGCTAGTTTGATCAAACAAGGATCGATCAAATTCTAGTACTGTAGTACATATGTGGCTTGTTGTGCGTGCATGGAGGACAGCGGACGGCGCGCCAGGTCTGAACCGGACGCACGATCAATCGTGTTCGAGCTGGGCTTCGCTGCCGGCTGGCCAGCATCGTACGACGCACGAAAGACTTTCCCGGATCGTGTTTGATTGCGGGTTCGAGCCGGACTCCCCCTGATCGTAAGAAGCGGAGCAACGAATATCTTTAGCAACCGTATCACCAACGGATTTTAACGTGGCCACGAAAATTGGGGACGGGCCAAACGGGGTAAGACGCTTGGTGTGGGGCTGCGCACGTGCCTGGGTTGGTCGCCTGCCGGCCGGTTTTTTTTATGCGGACGAAGGAATCACCCCGGCCGCTCTGCGCGCGATCGTGCCTATGGAACTATGGATAGCTGCTGGTTTTTCTTCCCTCGTGATCCCTTTCGGTTATAAATCGAATGCTTTGCCACGAGCACAAGGCCTTGGCCCGGGATTTTCTACCGTACGAGCAGAAAACTTTTTGTTGTACGAAAGCTTTTATCCGGTTTTGGTACTGGGAGGCTTGGTTTTTTTTTACCGTACGAAAGCTTTTATCCCTCTCGTGTTTTTTTTAACATAACATATAGTTGTATCAGAAAAATATGGTAGTTGTTTTCGACAACATGATACTGTACCAAAGTAATCTGGTAGCTACACGAAAGAATGTGGTAGCTGATTTTCAACAAACTGATAGCTATGTCATAAAAATGGACAAGGATTTAACCTGATACGTACCAAAAACCTGTGGTTGTTTTGGTATATTAATTTCCAGATAAACGGGCCAGTTTTCAGAAATTAAATGTACTTTTGCAACCTGATACAAATATATGTTATAAAAGCTATAGTGTACTCTTTGGAAATGGCACCGAGGAGTATAACACAAGCATGCGCATAGCTTTTGCTGTTTTGTACTGCTTGCTGCCAACACGGCCGGCCTGCCATGCCTGCCAACCTTTCTGTCTGCACACGCTTTTGCGGTCATAATTGTTGGTTATGTATCCGCCGCACGGAAGCAGCTAGCGTGCGGCACCGCCGGGTAGTTCGGTCCAAGAAAATATCTAACGGTTAGTACCCGATGCATCGGACGGCTGCGGACCCGGGGGATCGGGGATTTGATCCCCCGGGAGACGCTCAGCATTGTCCATAAAAAAATCAGTTTCATAATTGGTAGTATCAAATTCGATCGCTACACAAACTGATCTTTGTGATGATCTGTATCACCGGATGGAAAGAGCTATCCTAAACGCGCACGTCTATCTATCATGGAGCATCCGTCCGCCGTACGTCCTCTGTCTGCTTGACCCTGCCCTCGATCGCTTCGATAAAAACGGCACGCCTAAAGTCGAGCCGCCGGGACGCCGCTCTGCTCGCGCACGATGACGCGAGTTCCGCTGCAAGGACGCCACCGGACTCGCGCCGATGAGCCATGGACGCCGGCGGTGGCTTGGCCCCATGAGCTGCGGAGGAAGGGATGGCGACAGTCCAAGAACCACACGAACCACATGCTCTCTTACGCCACGAGTTTGTTTCCTATCCACGACACGAGAAGGCGAGAGAAGAATATCAAAAAAAAAGGCGAGAGAAGAAGTAGATGCATCGGAGCTGAGGGCCTCCGTCGGGAGGATCACAAACAGCGCCGATTGAGAAGGGGTAGGAGGGGTTGGCTTCGTGCATCGATGTGTGCGCCAACGTCGGATCTTGAAGACTTATCAATCTCGGTGGCAAACTGGCGATCTCGGCGGACGGCGTAGGTGGTGGTGGTGAGTGGTGACGGACAGGACCGGGCGCACGGCCCGAGCGCAGGCCGAGAGACGCTGTCGGCCGAACACAGAGAACCCTGCCTCTGGCAGGCGCGGGGGCAGGGTGTGGACAAAGAGCCTGAGGGAAGGAGCAGGAAATGAGAGAAGTCGGGCGGTAATCCTGCTAGACATCGATTGACGTCAGAGAATAGGCTGTTCACTGGAGGAGGCGAACTTGGCACTTCCATCAGCAACTAGACAGTCCAACATATCCAAGTTCATTTCCCCATCGATTGACGTCAGAGAACCAAGACGATGAAAACAACATGAGATTACGGCTCGTAGTAGGCCGCCCATGCGCGGCATTGCCGTTGTCTCGATGTTTCTCGACTACGATGGAGTTCCGTCTGCCTGCGCAACATTGCCATGGTCTAGCCGAGTACTTTTCTTCCACGTGATCAAGGACATTAAGGGTGGGGAAATAGGAGGAGCAAGTACTTTTCTTCTACGTCAGAAGATGGGTGTTCCAACGAGTCATCTCCTTGGTCCTTTCGTTTCAGAGGACTCAGAAAGGTCTAGGTGCTGCTGAGCGCAGCACCTAGCTGTGTGTTCGTTTCTTCCAAATAATGTTATCTCGAGAAAACATGTTAGCAGATTTGACGAATTATTGAGAACGAGCAACTGAAATCATTTATATCAACCAAGTGATGTTATGATGATCTGGTTCATCATGGCTCCATAGCCCACCTACATTCAGCACCAATCTGTCATCGTTGGTTCAACTGTGTCCGCGTGTTCGGATAATCTCTCTGTTTTCAACGTATCGACTGTTGCACTTATATGTTATGAGTTTCGTATTTGTAGCGAGTTGTCGCCCAGTGAGCGGTAAGTGCCAATGTTTTCCCTTATTTTGGATATAAGAGTTCTTGTAAGAAGGCCTCATGCTTGAGTTACTATTTCTTAGCACTGATCTTCAGTTCAGTTAAATGACTATTCGGTTGTAGAGCTCTCACCAAAAAAACTTATTTGGTTATAAAGATGTGCAGATTTAGTTAAAAACTTTCAGATTACCGTGTTTTAGTTCCTGGTTACAATACCATTTTTATCCGTACGAACATCAAATTTGAAATCAACAGAGCCGCACAGTCCAAGCTAAAGAACGAAGCTTGCTGCTCTCCATGTATGAATTGTTCTCCAACCATGGATGTACATTAACATATAGTAAGTCGGTTAGTTTCCTTACAATTAGAAATCAGTTTCGACACAGAACTAATCCGGCAAACACACAAACTCTCTCAAAATACCCTTACCACAACAACATAGGTTAGGTATTATGTTTTTTATTGAGGTCTTGAATTTATTTTTGGGAATATAACTATTTTATCGCAAATATTCAAAAACAAGTTAGTTTTATCTTATTTCTCGGGAAATCACGAAGCTTCGAACCCTACCCAATTGCCACTAGATTTGGTAAAATAGACAATTTTTAGTTGTTTTAAAAGTTACTCATCCATAATATGTGTTGCTAATTTAACGATTCAGAATCGGAGGAATAACTAATTTTCTTTTCTGAAATTTAACCTTTTAAAATAAAACCGTAGCAACGCACGGGCATTTGTGCTAGTATATATAGTCTTCATATGTCATATAGTAAGTATTCAATTAAGTTGATAAACAAGGTCTAGACATATTCAAACCAGGAAAATCATGTATCTACCCCCTAACCCTAGCTAAACTCTGTCTTATGAAGTCAAGCATGCAAGAAGAGAAGTGGTTTTTGGTTTCAAACATTTAAGCCAAAAGCCCCTTTTCAAATATTTCAAACTTATTCAAATTTGGTTCAAATTTGAAAGACATACAAGTTATAGCACACATAGTGCATACATTTTCACACATACTGCACTAGATGCTAATCCTATAGTTTGAGGCCATTTGGATGACCTAGGTCGAAAAAATTCTTGGATTAGAATCGTGTTGTTCGAACCCCGTAGTTGGATTTTTTGAACCCTTGATCTGTATTGGGCAAAACCCTAGTTTAACCTATTTAATTATAGATTCGTATATCGATTTTTCTACGAGTACTACTTTTTTATTATTACTATGCAGCACATGGGTGTTTGCCCGTCGAGTGAAACTCGGAGAAAGAGGGATCACTCAGAAGGAGAGAAGAACGGAGAGCATTATGGTGTCTCCCCTTTTTCGGGTGATGATGTTGACTTTTGTGCAGGGTTTGTCAGTGAGCAGGAGGTGCGAGCGAGCGAGAGCGAGTCGAGCGAGGCCGAGAATGAGAGAGATTTGTTTTTTTTTGTGAGAGGGACAACCGAAGGATCCAGAAGGACCCACAGACTTCCAATACGCATCCTGATGCGTCTTCTCTTGACAAAGAAGATGGCTGGGAGTTTGCGTACCTATTGCACGTGACTTGTGCTCACTGAAGTGTGGACCTCAAGCGTGGGCACCACATGTAAGTGACAGACTGAAAGGACACGGATGTCGCCTAGAGGGGGGGGGGGTGAATAGGCGATTTAAAACTTTTACGAGATGGGCTTAACAAATGCGGAATAAAACTAGCGTTTACTTTGTCAAGCCCAAAGCCTATATACTATTGTTCACCTATGTGCACCAACAACTTATTCTAAGCAATACAAGCAACTATGTGATAGCAAGATATACAAACTTATGCTAAGCAACACAAGCAACTATGTGATAGCAAGATATATAACTTCAAGCACGATGGCTGTCACAAGGTAAAGTGCATAAGTAAAGAGCTCGGGTATAGAGATAACCGAGGCACGCGGGAGACGATGATTTATCCCGGAGTTCACACTCTTGCGAGTGCTAATCTCCGGTGGAGAGGTGCGGTTGCTTAGTGCTCCCGAACCTTGAGGTGTGGTTGCTCGATGCACACCAACGCCACAAAGGCCTCACCCCAAGATGCGGTACTAACACCACAAACCGAACGCCACGAAGGCGCCTCACCTAAATCTCCGGTGACCCTCGCCACAAAGGCCTAGGTCACGGTTCCACTAAGGGATTTCCTTCGAGGCGGAAACCGGGCCTTACACAAAGGTTGGGGCACACATCCACAACTTAATCGGAGGCTCCCAACAAATCACCACAAAGGTCTAGAATCCGTCTAGGGTTCCAAGAACCCAAGAGTAACAACCTTCTTGCTTTCACCACCACGAATCACCGTGGAGAACTCAAACCGATGCACCAAATGCAATGGCAAGAACACCACAAAGATGCTCAAGTCCTTCTCTCTCAAATTCCAACAAAGCTACAAAAGCTATTGGGGGAATAAGAGAGGAAGAACAAAGGAATTCACAAAGAACACCAAGATCTAGATCTAGAGAGTTCCACTCACAAAGAGATGGATTTGATTGGTAGAAGTGTAGATCTAGATCTCCTCTCTCTTTTCCCTCAAATGGGGACAAGAATCATGGAGGGATAGAGAGATAGGGCAAGCTTCTCAAGAACAACAATGGAGGAGAGAGAGAGTAGAAGAAGCAACAGCCCAAGGAGGAAGAAGGGGGTATTTATACCCCCAAGAAAATCGAGCCGTTGGGCAAAATCAGGGCCGGATAATCCGGCCTAAGTAAGGGCCGGATTATCCGGGGGGCGGATTATCCGGCCTCTGGGACAAAACCTGGACAAAATCCGGCCAAAAATCCGGCCCCTATACTGAGCAGCAAATCCTGAGGTCCTTAGCCAATTTCGGGGGGGCCGGATATTTCCGAAATATCCGGCCCGGATAATCCGGCCCGGATATTTCCAAAATATCCGGCCTAAGCAAACTGCAGAAACACCAAAACTAAAACGGGCATAGCTTTTGCATCCGGACTCCGATTTCGATGATCTTGGGCTTGTTGAAATCACAACAACGAGCTCTACAACAATATGCATAGAAACATCATAGTCCAGCAAAGGAGGATAGAAACAAATTATGAAAGGTTTGACCTATCTAAAAAATACATACCGGTAAAACCTCCAATCTCGAAAATGCAACAAGTTGTCCGTGCAAAAACCATTCTTGATGAACTAGAGCTTGTCATGAGAATAAGCACAAGCTCTAAATCATCACATGGATAAGATCCAAATAATAACCAAGAAAGATGATGAACCAAACTCGAAAACGCAACAAGTGATCTATGCAAAATCCGTTTTCGATGAACTAGAGCTTGTCATGAGAATAAGCACAAGCTCTAAAACATCACATGGATAAGGTCCAAATAACAACCAAGAAAGATGATGCAAGGATGCAAAGGTTTGAGCTCTCTCCGAACGATACGATCGAGTTACTCACTCGAGAGCCCTCTTGATAGTACGGCAACTAAACTATAAACCGGTCTCCAACTACACTATGAGACCGGTGAGAAAGAAACCCTATCAAGAGCAAACCTTATACTTGCGCATTCCACTTGAGCTTGATGACGACGATCTTGACCTCAACAAGATGGAACGCCTTTCTTGCTTGTGTTTGCTTGACGAAGTCTTGTGGATTGCTCCCTCATAATCCACCATGGGAGAGCTTCTTTTTCGGCGCATCTTCACATAACCATGACCACCATGTGGATTGCTCCCCCATAATCCACCATGGGAGAGCATCTTCTTTGGCGCATCTTCGCATATCCATGATCACCATATGGATGGCAAGACTCAAGCAAAGGACCTCTTCGAGATGGCTCATCTTGAACTTGCACTTCATTTCTTCATTCTTCATCATGTTGATGTCTTGAAGTAACTTGAGGGCTCACTTCATCTTCATCTTCAAGACATACTTGACACTTGATATCTTTCACCAAATTCTTATTATTGCAACCTTGAAGCCAACATATGGTTCAAGAATTGCCTATGGACATCTCCTACAAATATAACTCAATGCAAACATTAGTCCATAGGGATTGTCATTAATTACCAAAACCACACATGGGGGCTCCATGCACTTTCAATCTCCCCCATTTTGGTAATTGATGACAATCTCTTTGAGAGGGTTTATATAAGGAATTTAAGTAACAAATAAGTTGAATATATAGAGCAAACTCCCCCATAATATATGCATGTGTGAATGATCTTGACTTTCATTGCATATATTGGCATTCAAAGCCTAGTGGAGTTTCCTCTAAATATTCAACTATGCAAAGCAACAAGATGCAATGCAATAAAGGCACATGCTTAAGCACAAAGCAAAGACATAACCAAATTCCCTTAAACCCTCCAAACTTCTCCCCCATTGGCACCAATTGCCGAAATGGGTGAAAAATTTAGAAGGCCAATATAGTGAGAGTTCCTCCATAGCGTGTGCATTTCTCATAATTTGAGTGGAATCAAATGCACATATCCAATTACGAATATTCGGAAGGAGTCACACCATAGATAGGATCAAAGATTGCAAAAAGATAACAAAGTCAAGAAGCTTCAACAAATGAAGCAAGCAACCAAATGAACCACAAAGAAGATACCAAAAGAAAGAAAGATATTATGATAAGATCAAGAAGATTGCTCTAAATAATATGAGGAAGCTCCCCAAGGTTTGTGCACAAAACAAGACAATTTGCATTGGAGTATAAAGTGCACAAACATGGAATCATCACTCCCATAATATCATTCAAAAACAAAATATACCAAGTGAATCAAACTCTAATGATCACCAAAAGATAGTGCTCTAAATTAAATGAGGAAGCTCCCCAAGGTACATGCATAAATTAAAATGTTGTATTTGAATACAATATGCATAACATGGAATCCTCACTCCCTCATTACCATTTAAAACACAAACATTTGCAATAGATCATAGATAGAAAATTAAGCTTACCACTTGCAACAAACAAATGGTTGAGCAACAAGTAAGAGGCACCATAATAAAAGGCTCAACCAAGAGGATATGTGAAAGGCATGATAAAGCATATTATAAGACTATTACAAGGATGAGCAAAAAGCATCATCATAGTCTTCAATGAATTATATTGCTTAGCATGACCAATCAACACGCAACAAATAAATAAGATATCGAATGGAGATGTATCATCTCTTATGTGTATAAGTTTCTCTAAGTGAGCAATATCACAAAGATATTTATCCACAAAGAAACATGCACACACAAAATAGATACACAAGAAATATAGCATGATATCCAAGACAAAGTCATGCAATATACCAATAAGAATTTTTGCTTAATAGCATGGCCAAAGGCTCAATTTTATCTTATTGTACATTCATGAACTTCAACCACAAACAACTAAAATACATCACAAATATCAACAAGGGATAGAAGATAGTTGGGATGCATTTGAGAAAGGCAACAAGTATCACAAACGGGGATACTAAAAGAAATAACTCAATTTGCACTTTCATCGATATTGCACATGTGAGAGGCTTGAGGAATTGATATGCAATAAAATTGCTAGATAGGCATAGTTGGGATGGATGAATCATGAGCATGATTTAAAATACTTCCCAACAAATGCACTCATCTCAAATTACTCACATTCACAATAAAGAGGTTTCATTAAGACTTTTGCAAGAAGCACAACATTTGCAAATCAAGAGATTCATGCCAAGATGCAACCATAAGGTTGGATACAAGAAAAGTATGCATGAGAAGATACTTGTTACCAAGATAGCATTGGTGTGGATGTAGTAGATATGTGTTCGTTGATCATCCTATCTTGCCTCACGTTACCATTGAGTCACCACTTCTTTCCAAGAGTGAGACAAGCATTCAATGCATATCCATTGTACCTAACACAAAGGTAAGTACAAAATGGTCCCCAAACTAATTGGGTCCGAAGTAGTTAGACACACTACAACATATAGGACAAACTCCACAATTCTATGTGCATATAGATATGAAATTGAATTTCATGCACATCTTAGTCAAATTAGGATTTGATGGAGTTTACCCTATATATTGGATCAAAGAAAGTGACACATGCCATAAGATATACATATATTAAATATGCATGCACAATACTTTCAAGAACCAAAGGAAGATACAATTTGGACAAAACACCAAATAAACCAAGAGACAATGGTTGTCCAAATTATATCAAAGAATCAAATCAACACAAGATTGACTCCAAAGACTTATCTCATTATAAGAAGCTAATTAAACCTAAGCACAAAGGAATGAGATAACCAACTCCCAAGAGAGCAAGGTTCCAACAAATAAACCAAACCCTCGACATTTTTTATGATGGCACAAAGTACCAAAAAGAAAATTTTATGTCTCCCAAAACCCAATTTTTGATAAAGATCAAGAGATGTTAAGCATTCTAATAATATAGAAGAGCTCCCCCAAGTTTGGTGCATTATCAAGGATTTTTTATATGAATACAAAATGCACAAAACTAGGATCATCACGCTACCTATATCTTCTAACAATGCTAAGAAAGTTTGAATAGACAACTTAGATCCATAAGATGCAAGGAAGACACATGGGAGTCAAAGCACAACAAATTCATGGCAATAAATAAGGCAAAATAAATACAAGAGCCAATGTAGATATGATCAATAAATATCTACCTCATAATTGATTACCAATTGTCCTAGGACAAGAGGTATTAGGAAATATTTCCCGGTGGTAGTTTGTAAGTATACATAAGATCATATTTACAACGAACAAAGCATATGGTAAAAGATAAGAGTTAACCATCATGCAAAGATAGTTTCTTGATAGCTTCATTTAGTCATACCAACATGCAAGGCAATTAATAGTATTCATACCAACATGCAAAGCAATTAATAGTATTCATACCAACATGCAAAGCAATTAATAGTATTCATACCAACATGCAAAGCAATTAATAGTATGACTTGAAGCACATGGTTTTCCAAAAAGGTATTGAGGGACACGTTGTGAAAAACCATGCCAAGAAGAACTTTCACAAATAAGATCCACAAAGATATTAGCAATGAAGCCATTTAAGCAAATTGGAGCTTGTTTGAGCAAACATGCCACATAGGAGAGAGATAATTTACGGTATCAATTCTATGTGACACAACCTCAAATGTTCACATTTTCTAGGCTTGTAATATGCACAAAGCTTATTACTCCCCCATAATGTGATAAGGAATTTATTTTCACAAGAGGCAAATAAGATCCAACTAGAGATATTAATGGACATTGGAATTTGAATTTCTCATGAAGATGACATACCACATAGAGACTAGATAATCTTGCAATATCAATTCTAAGTGATATTCCTCATGTACACACATTGTTAGGATCATGAAATTCCCAAAGGAATATCACTCCCCCAAAATGGGATAGTCCATTAATCGCTCATAAGAGCCATATAAGATACAACAAGATGCAAAGTGGCTCCAACACAAACACAAATACATGGTGTGCAACCCAACATACATAGACTTGATTTCTCAAGAAAAGCAAGTAGGAAGCACAACATATACAAACACATGCTAGGAACAAAACTAACACATGCAAAGGGGCGAGTAACTTTCAATATAAATGAGTTGAGAACATGTTACCGCAAGGAGGAACATTGGATATATGATAGTAGCAAGATAATCAAAAGATTTGGCTTGAGATAATATAAATAATGAAGATCCCTTAATTCTTCATGATGTAGCCAAGTCTCCAATGCCCTCCAACAAGCACCTATTGATCAAATTTTGGATTGTTGGTCCCCAACTAAGTTGGGTCCTAAGAGGTTAGTCACAATAGGCTTGGCAACCCAAATGGTTCTTTTCTTGACACCACTTTGAGCACCAACAAATTTGGCAAACACATTGCCACCCTCATCCTTACGAAGAGAATAAACATCATCAATGGTGATAGAGTTGGATGAGGTACCAATAGTGCACAAGGAGGAGATGTGGCCCTTCTCACGGCATATGTAGCAAGTTCTTTTCTTCTCCTTCTTCTCACTAGGTTTCTCCACAATGGGAGCATTGGCTTGTTTCTTCTTGGGAAGTGGCATTTCTTCAACTTGAGGTTGAATATGAGTTTGAGCTTGGGGCCGCTTCCCTTTTTGCTTCTTCTTCAAAGGGCAAGATCTAACATGGTGCCCTTCAATATTGCACTTGAAGCAAACAATCTTGGCCGGGTCTTTGACTTGTACTTGGCCCTTCTTCTTGTTGTTGTTCTTGGACTTGTTCTTGTTGTTGGATTTGAATCCAAGTCCACTCTTGTCATTGGGGAATTGTTGCATACTCAACATCATGTCAAGTTTGCATTTCCCTTCATGTCCCTTTACCAAGTCATTCTTCAAAGAAGTGACTTGTGCCTTGAGCTCTTTGATTTCCTCTACATGGTTAGTAACAACACAAGTACTAGAGGAAGTAGAATCTTCATTGTTAGAGCAACAAGGCAAGGAAGATAATTCATCACAAGATTTAGCAATATTATGAGTGGATGAATTACTAGGACTAGCACATGGCAATATAGCATTTTGAGTAGTAGTGCTAGTATCCACATGAGGCTCACAAGGTGTTGCCTTAGATATGATAGCCTCATGAGCTAACTTTAGCCTATCATGAGAGGCTAGAAGATCCTCATGGGAGCGAGAAAGCTTTCCATGATTTTCTTCCAATTTCCCATAATTGCAAGTTAGCAATTCAAGTTGAGCCCTTAGCTCAACATTCTCCTTCAAGATAGATGCTTCACAAAGAGTAGAGTTAGTAGCACAAGCATCATCACAAGACATATTAAGAAGAGTGGGTAACATATCATGCTCTTTTAAATAAGAAGCTTGGAGTTGCTCATGTGACTTGGTGAGGATAGAGTGTTCGCTCTCCAAGGCCTTGTGGGCCTTGTCTAGATCATCTAGATCCTTAACAAGTTTATCATGACCAACGCCAACTTTGGAATTTTCCTTTTTAAGCATTTTTACTTGAGCTTTAGCATGGTCTCTTTCCTTAGTGAGTTTAGAAACTATTTCATTTTGAGACACTTCAAGGGTTTCAAGTTGCTCTTCAAGAGAGGCTACGGTCTCTTGTTCTTCTTCAAGATCATTCTTTAGAGATGCTACATCATCGGCATACTCTCGTTCAAGAGCACCCTTTTTATCAATGGTGTTCTCATGCATCCAAATAAGTTTTTGGCTCTCAATAGCGGTAGTCAAGATTTCAAAGAAGTGAGTGCTAGCAATTTTATCTTTGCAAATAACCTTGAATACGCTCTCACCTTTATCGCGTAGAGAGACAACCCAATCCTCTTCTTCATATTCATCCTCATCCTTATCACCACGAGACATATTAGGTTCCATGGTAGGAGGTACCGTGGAACCCTTGGCCATAAGGCATATATGAGGACCGTGAGATAAAGATGAGGAGTTACTTGAGGCTCCTTTCAAGATCTTGTCTTGACCAATAGAATATTTGGTTTCCTCTACATTGTTAGACACACAACAACTAGAGGAAATAAAAGCATTTTTATCATGGCCACAAGACAATGCAAGCATATCATCATTAGATTTATTCAAGCAACTTACACATGATATGCAAGGACTATCAACACAAGCATGTAAATCATTTCTAGTGCTAGATGTGTTTAAGTCCGAAGATGAAGCATAGCAATGAGATAGAGATGACGAATCATCAATAGTAAGCTCAATATCAACATTGCAATTTTCATCACCACTCACCATATCATTACCTTGTGTCTTACCACACTTTGGTGAAGTGGATGAAGATGAGAACTCATCACGGCCGGAAGTGGAAGCAATACAATCATCCTCAATAATCTTGGACACATCATATTTATCTTGAAGCTTTGTCCATAATTCATGAGCGCTCCCAAAAGGCATGATTGAAGAAGTAACTACATTGCTCACAACAATGGAAAACACATGAGAAGCAAGAGCATCGAGACAAGAGTTTTTCTCCTCCTCAAGAGATAAATTTTGAGGATCCTTAGGAGAAGAAAAACCCATGTCAAGAAATCGCTCCATGTCCGGGGACATACGCCGCAAAATATTAAGCACATAAATTTTCCATAGATCATACTTTGTGCCATCAAATATAAACAAGTTATTGTGCGCTAATCCCCTAGCCGACATCTTTACTCTCAAGGCGGTGAAGCCTAAGAATGAGAGACCTTGCTCTGATACCAATTGAAAGGACACGGATGTCGCCTAGAGGGGGGGTGAATAGGCGATTTAAAACTTTTACGAGATGGGCTTAACAAATGCGGAATAAAACTAGCGTTTACTTTGTCAAGCCCAAAGCCTATATACTATTGTTCACCTATGTGCACCAACAACTTATTCTAAGCAATACAAGCAACTATGTGATAGCAAGATATACAAACTTATGCTAAGCAACACAAGCAACTATGTGATAGCAAGATATATAACTTCAAGCACGATGGCTGTCACAAGGTAAAGTGCATAAGTAAAGAGCTCGGGTATAGAGATAACCGAGGCACGCGGGAGACGATGATTTATCCCGGAGTTCACACTCTTGCGAGTGCTAATCTCCGGTGGAGAGGTGCGGTTGCTTAGTGCTCCCGAACCTTGAGGTGTGGTTGCTCGATGCACACCAACGCCACAAAGGCCTCACCCCAAGATGCGGTACTAACACCACAAACCGAACGCCACGAAGGCGCCTCACCTAAATCTCCGGTGACCCTCGCCACAAAGGCCTAGGTCACGGTTCCACTAAGGGATTTCCTTCGAGGCGGAAACCGGGCCTTACACAAAGGTTGGGGCACACATCCACAACTTAATCGGAGGCTCCCAACAAATCACCACAAAGGTCTAGAATCCGTCTAGGGTTCCAAGAACCCAAGAGTAACAACCTTCTTGCTTTCACCACCACGAATCACCGTGGAGAACTCAAACCGATGCACCAAATGCAATGGCAAGAACACCACAAAGATGCTCAAGTCCTTCTCTCTCAAATTCCAACAAAGCTACAAAAGCTATTGGGGGAATAAGAGAGGAAGAACAAAGGAATTCACAAAGAACACCAAGATCTAGATCTAGAAAGTTCCACTCACAAAGAGATGGATTTGATTGGTAGAAGTGTAGATCTAGATCTCCTCTCTCTTTTCCCTCAAATGGGGACAAGAATCATGGAGGGATAGAGAGATAGGGCAAGCTTCTCAAGAACAACAATGGAGGAGAGAGAGAGTAGAAGAAGCAACAGCCCAAGGAGGAAGAAGGGGGGTATTTATACCCCCCAAGAAAATCGAGCCGTTGGGCAAAAAGGGCCGGATAATCCGGCCTAAGTAAGGGCCGGATTATCCGGGGGGCGGATTATCCGGCCTCTGGGACAAAACCTGGACAAAATCCGGCCAAAAATCCGGCCCCTATACTGAGCAGCAAATCCTGAGGTCCTTAGCCAATTTCGGGGGGGCCGGATATTTCCGAAATATCCGGCCCGGATAATCCGGCCCGGATATTTCCAAAATATCCGGCCTAAGCAAACTGCAGAAACACCAAAACTAAAACGGGCATAGCTTTTGCATCCGGACTCCGATTTCGATGATCTTGGGCTTGTTGAAATCACAACAACGAGCTCTACAACAATATGCATAGAAACATCATAGTCCAGCAAAGGAGGATAGAAACAAATTATGAAAGGTTTGACCTATCTAAAAAATACATACCGGTAAAACCTCCAATCTCGAAAATGCAACAAGTTGTCCGTGCAAAAACCATTCTTGATGAACTAGAGCTTGTCATGAGAATAAGCACAAGCTCTAAATCATCACATGGATAAGATCCAAATAATAACCAAGAAAGATGATGAACCAAACTCGAAAACGCAACAAGTGATCTATGCAAAATCCGTTTTCGATGAACTAGAGCTTGTCATGAGAATAAGCACAAGCTCTAAAACATCACATGGATAAGGTCCAAATAACAACCAAGAAAGATGATGCAAGGATGCAAAGGTTTGAGCTCTCTCCGAACGATACGATCGAGTTACTCACTCGAGAGCCCTCTTGATAGTACGGCAACTAAACTATAAACCGGTCTCCAACTACACTATGAGACCGGTGAGAAAGAAACCCTATCAAGATCAAACCTTATACTTGCGCATTCCACTTGAGGTTGATGACGACGATCTTGACCTCAACAAGATGGAACGCCTTTCTTGCTTGTGTTTGCTTGACGAAGTCTTGTGGATTGCTCCCTCATAATCCACCATGGGAGAGCTTCTTTTTCGGCGCATCTTCACATAACCATGACCACCATGTGGATTGCTCCCCCATAATCCACCATGGGAGAGCATCTTCTTTGGCGCATCTTCGCATATCCATGATCACCATATGGATGGCAAGACTCAAGCAAAGGACCTCTTCGAGATGGCTCATCTTGAACTTGCACTTCATTTCTTCATTCTTCATCATGTTGATGTCTTGAAGTAACTTGAGGGCTCACTTCATCTTCATCTTCAAGACATACTTGACACTTGATATCTTTCACCAAATTCTTATTATTGCAACCTTGAAGCCAACATATGGTTCAAGAATTGCCTATGGACATCTCCTACAAATATAACTCAATGCAAACATTAGTCCATAGGGATTGTCATTAATTACCAAAACCACACATGGGGGCTCCATGCACTTTCAGACCTGTTGGTGTAAAAACTCGATTGATTATTATAGTGCATTAGAACAAAGTTTCCTATGGATTCAAGGGTAGGAAATCCAAGTTAACTCATTTACGTGTTAAACTTGTCTAAATCTTGGTCAAACCTAGGATTTGACCAAGATTTAAATGGGCAAAAAAATAAAAAAACAGAAAAATGAAAAACCAAATCACATAGTCTTCTTATGTCATATAGTAAGCATTAAAGTTGATAAACAAGGTCTAGACATATTAATTAGACAAATCTTTACTATTAAATTGCAATAGGTGACTAGCTGGTGTCACAAACGGGCCAAATAGTTTTTCTCCTAAGCCCAATAGGAAAATTGCCCGTGCGTTGCTACGGCGTGTTTGGTGTAGATTTAAAACAACAGGGAATGTGATGTTTTTTTATCGATTTATAAAGCATTGAAAACTTCCATAATAAAATAATAATTGCTCAAGATGAAGTATTTAGCCATCAATGTGATGGCACATCTTCCTAGAGCAAGGATGACTACCCTTCTCCGTGCATATCCCTAATAAGCAATAATAATTTAAGTACTCCTTCCATTTGGGATTATAAGGCCGACACGTGTCTCTAAGTTGTAAATTTAGGCAACATAATACAAAGAATATATTTTAAAATATACATCATTATAAAGTTTAGATATTCTACTTTCTAATGATATGATTTTTGTTTTATACAATTCATGTTATGTTGATCAAATTAATGACCTAGGTATTTTTGTCAGCCTTATAATCCAGAGGTAGTACACGCTAAATAGTCCCACAATCCATAATATCCATACCTAATATTGGTTCCACCGGTTTACACATGTAATTTAACCCCAAAGCAGAGGCAAGTTTAGTTGCTGATGGCCGAGGAAGTATGTGCGTACCTAATGTAGAAAATCATGACCATATTAGCACTACAGGAAATTGATTCTTTGCCGTGTAGCTATAAGTGCACGGCAAAGCCTTAAAAGTGCACGGCAAAGCCTTTGCCGTGTAACAATACACGGCAAAGATCGCACGGCAACAATCAGGACGGCAAACGTATCTTTGTCGTGCGCATGGACGAAAATGCACGGCAAAGACTTTGCCGTGCGCCTTGCTACCTTTCACGGCACAGAAAAGCACTTGACGCCGTCCCGGTCGAGACGGCGCCGTTGGTGGGTCCCAGTAGGACACTTTGCCGTGCACCAGCACACGGCAAAGACTCTGCCCTTTGCCGTGCACCCACACACGGCAAAGACTCTTCCCGTTGCCGTGCAGCCTCTCACGGCAAAGACTCCTCCCTTTGCCGTGCATCCTCACACGGCAAAGACTCTTCCCTTTGCCGTGAACCCTCACACGGCAAAGACTCTTCCCTTTGCCGTGAGCCCCTCTCTGCCGTGCGCCTCTCTCTGCCGTGCGATATCCCTGGAGCGCAGTATGGCGCCGCATGTCATCTTTGCCGTGTGCCCTCACACGGCAAAGAGACTTTGGTTTCTTTGCCGTGCGTCTCAACACAGCAAAGACTCCTATGTGTATTTTTTTTCCACCCTTTTTCCATTTTTAACAGCAATTCGAATTCAAATATACACAAGTATATATAAAGACCAACATCTGTGGCACAAAATCGACATAATTCAATTCATATAACATGTAATGCACAACATAATGATCTATTGCCACAAATAGATCACTTACAAGATCAAACACCACAACATATGTCCATAATAAGTGCATACAAGAACCAAAGCCACAAATAGAGTGCATATGTCCATAATAAGATCATACAAGTTCACACATAGTCCAAATCACAAATAAAATACAAGTTCACACATAGAGTCCAAACCACAAATAGAGTACAACCGTGCATAGAGCTCATCACATGTAACCAAAATGTCGAATAGCTCCTTCCTTCATGCACGTCCTACAAAATAGAACTCAAAGACATGAGATTCATGTACCAATATATATGTATGTATATCTAGCAAAAAAGTGGGCGGACAGTGGGAATTGTAAGTATGCAATCACTTAACTTCTTTGAAAGCATTAAATTAGGGGTAGACAGTGGGAATTGCATCTAGTATAAACTTGATATTTTCAGTGGACATATATTTGAAGCAGAGATTTCTGAGCCCGTGGCAGTTATAGCAAAACACAAGGTGCATTATATATTGTTATTAGTCTCCCGATAGGCCAGAGAAAAAGAGCTGAACTGAAATTAAAAGCTGCTGAGGCATTTAAGAGAAAGGAATATATGATAGCGGGAGAGCTATATACTACTGTAAGCCAGTCTGTCAAATCTTGAATTGTTTCAAAGCTGTTTTGAAATTTAAACAAAAGAATCTGACAACTGCTCAACCTGCTTGAAGGCTGTTTGAATTTTAGACAAAGAAAATTACGAGGAATTCAACATTATAGCTCTGTTGACACCTCACAGAGTTGATTTTAATTGCTAAAAAACAATAATGTTACTCAAATAATTGAATTGACAAGATCTGAGAATGTTGCCTTAAGTCTTCTGTAGGTAGATATATCACATGCATGATGCTCTTATGACATTAATTTTCCTTTAAAAAAATGTGTTCTATGGTACTTTTAGCAAATTTATGCAAATTATAATCAGAAAATTCCAGGATTCAGAGGCACTCCAGTGAGTATGGTTTTTTTTCAGAATGTGTTGGTTAACATTTCTTACAAGAGCCGCTGCCATAAGAAGATTTGCCCAGATAGCCCATGATGCCATGGCGAGTACAAGAGGGGCTACTTGGACAGTACTCTGTAATCCTTGTAGGGACCCTGGTTCCAGCCCATAAAACTTTGACTGCATCCATTAATCAACACGGGTGTCTTGCATAAACAACCCCTAGAGGAAGTGATTCCCTGGTTGTTTTAGCCCCAGCAACCAAACGAAGCCCTCATGCCAATTGCTATGCCAGCTACCACCCAAGCAGCTGGCTAACGTCTAAAGGCACAACATCTCCGATGAAAACCCGTTAAATTGTTACAACCTATATCTAGTTAGTTTTATGTTGACTTACTTCCCCATACTTATTAAACATGAGTTACTTGCTGAATATATAAAAATGGGGGATTAAAGATAATATATATTAGTGCATAGCAATAACTTCAAACTCTAGCCCAAACCAAGTACAGAAAAGGGGCAGGTACTCAAAATATCTACAATACTGTACAGAGAGACTGCAATTCTCAACTATGCATTGAAGGGACAAGCAAAATCTAAGATAGTGATAGATGCTAAGAGCCAAGATATCACTAGAATTAGATACAAACCTAGAAGAGCGAGCGAGCGAGCGGGTTGTCAGGGTTCCCCCCGTAGGAGGCGTTTGCATGGTCTCGTCCTGAGACGATGGTCCACCGAGCTCCGCGTTGTTGGATCCACCCGAGGCCTGAAGCTACAAGATTGAAAATTGTGAGCCTTAGTCAATATGCACTAGACATGTTGTATTTTGAAATTGGCACCTAATACGCAAAACAACTTACCCATGAGTTGAGGTTAAAAGGAGGTGGACCAACCGTAGGAAGAGCGGCGCCACTTGGCAGAAGGGCCTGGAAATCAAGCATGTGCGGGTAAGGTGTATGGAAGGATTTGTTTTAGGTCCTATGAGAAAGAACTTACCGATAACTGGGACTCGCACGCTGTCATCCTCTGTGTAAACCACGCCAAAAGCTGATTCTGTTGCGCCATCATCTGACTCTGCTGAGCAATGAGGGCCTGTGCCTGCTCCCTCTCTTTCCTCTCGTTCTCAAAGTCCTCCTACATTGTGTCATTGGAAGGTCATGGATGTTGCAATGGAAAACATGGAATGAAATGTGGATGACAAAGGAAGAAAAGCATACCTGAAGCTTCTCAATGGCTCTAGACGACGGTGTCGGGCGGGACTGTATGGTAGTGGAGGAGCTCGAGCTGTCATGCCTAATCTCTCTCATAGACCGGACGGTCCTAGGATCGATGGCGCTATCACACATCCACAAGCGGCCATTCTTCCTGCCACCTCCCCTACGCATGGCAACCTCGGGGTCAAAGGGCTCGATCTCAGGGTTCGCCTCGCCATATGATTCAGCAAAGCCGGCCCGGTACTCGGTGTCCTTCAGCTCGGCGTTCTCGCTCACCCACGCTAGCGTCCCATCCTTGTTCTTCTTCTGATGGCACTCTTTCCACACCAAAAACATCGAGGGCGCCGTGCCTAACTCTTTTTCCTGCAAAAGAGAGCACGAAGATGCATCAAGAGGGACGCATTTGCGGAATAAGAAACAACCTGATGACCAAGGTTAAGAGAAAGCTTTTTCTCACCTTGTTCTGCATGATGACGGTCATGGGCATGCTGCCTTGCGTGTGTGACCCACCTATCATCGCAGCTCTCTTTAGCTGTCCTGCTATGTGCCTCCTCTTGAACTCGGCGCTTGTCCACCAATGGACCATAGCCTTGTAGACTCCCGGTCTGGCGTGACCTACGAACGGAGGAGGCACCTGCATACACAAAATACACATATTAGTGAAAGGAGCACGGAGTTGGGCACTACACAAACAAAATACACATATTACCTGCATGTACTGCCACGGCTCCATAAGGATATCTCGGGCTGGAGACTTGTCCCGCATCGGCAACTTGCGCTTCTCGGCGTACCATCTTCGGACGCAGCCCACACGCGCCTCGTGCATAGTGTCAGTGACTTGCTTCGCAGCCGCCCTGCGAGACTGGGCAACGCACACCACCTGGGGATAATCCGGGTCCATCTGAAAGTAAGACTACAAGTAAGACTACAAGTAAGACTACAAGCAAGATGGACAAGCAAGATGGACATAGGTCTTCAAAGTAAGGAAGCTTCCATAAGCATGGAATGTGGGTCCACTGGTGTGTCTCCCCGTATCCCACGAAACCATTACCATCGGGGTTCGGCACGAGAGCCTCTAACTCAGCCTTAGTATCCTTGCCGGTTGGCAGATGTGGACGTGGAGTATGGACAGCAACGCCTTTCTTGAAGTTCTTTTTGTCACTCCTATATTTATGCTTCGCTTCAAGGTACTTTCGGTGTTCATCAAAGCAGGAATACTTGCCTCCATTCTTCAGCCAGAAGAAAGTCATAGCCTGCCTACACAGCGGGCACGGCCACTTCCCATGTGTACACCAGCCGCAGAACAACGCACGTGCTGGTAGGTCATGCAGTGATGTGTGGTACCAGACATACATATCGAAGTGTTGCTTTGTTGTGGCGTCGTAAGTTCGCACCCCACGGTCGTTCCACCCGACAAGCAAGTCATCCACTAGCGGCTCCAGGTACACATTCATGTTCTTCCCTGGGTATTTCGGCCCTGGTATTATCATCGACACAAACATGTTCTCGGATCTCATGACGACGCCAGGAGGGAGGTTGAGGGGAATAACAAACACAGGCCAACAACTGTACGTTTCAGCTGACATACCATATGGATTGAACCCATCGGTTGATATCGCAACTGCTACGCTCCTTGAGTCGCCCGCTTTTTTTGGATATTTCTTCGCGAAGTTCTGCCATGCTTGACCATCCGATGGATGTATCATCTTGTCTGTGTACCGGTTCCCCTCAACGGGCCACCGCATCTGTTGGGCAGATTCCTCCGTCATGAAAAGCCGTTGGAGCCTCGGCAAGAACGGAAGATAACGGAGAATCTTTTGGGGAATCCCTGTCTGCCTCTTCTGTCCATCACCGGTGTCAACCTCGAAGTACCTAGAGGACTTGCAATGGATGCAATAGTTTCCTTCAGCATGTTCATTTCTAAATAGCATGCATCCCTTTGGACAAGCGTCTATCTTCTTATATGTCATCTTTAGTGAACGGAGGATTTTCGTCGACTCATAAAAGCTCTTTGTCAAGAGGTGCCCTGTCGGCAGGATGCTGCCAATGATTACCAGAAGATCATCGAACCGATCTCTAGATAAGTTACTCTGGCACTTGAAGGACATTAGGCGAGCCACAGCATCCAACTGGGTAACCTCTGTATGTGGATGAAGGGGTTTCTGCGCGGCAAACATAGCCTCGTAGAACTTCTTTGTGCTCTCCTCGGGCTCCTCGTTTGTCTCCGTCACCTGTGGTGTCTCCGCCTCCTCTGCATTACGGTTTTCAGGCACATTTGCATCAAGGAAGTCATCTAAGCACTTGTCAAACCCAGCATCAAATCCTCCCGCTAGCTGACTCGGCTGCGACTGCTTTCTAGCACGTTTTGGTGCTTTTGCAGGTGTCTCGCCATGGCAAATCCACCGACTGTATCCCGGTGTGAACCCGAATTTTATCAGGTGTATAGTCATTTCATCCTTCGACTTCCGTTTAACATTACAACATTGCGCGCAGGGGCACAACACTTTTGCGGGTCTTATAGGGTCGGCAAACACACTGTCCACAAACTGCTCGGCCTTCTCTTGCCACTCATCAGTAAACTTCCCATGACCGGTCCAGCCCTCGTACATCCACAAACGTTCTGGATCCATCCTCTTGACTAGTACAGAAACAGACATAGAATGTTTTTCAACTTAACATGTTGATAAATCCAGTATTAGTTCGATTAATTTCAAGAAATACAGGTTTTACGCGTTGCACCCACACCTATCTCTCTAATAGGTAAAGATATGTCCTAATCCCACCCGAGGATGTGCAGATTGGGTACATTCTCCATGCTCTACCCCGCCGCGAGACAGAATTTCGGCAGCACCTCCCCGCTGTTCTCCCGATACACGTCTCAGCCAAAAGCCGAGAGGGTGTGCATCCGGAGAACAACGGGGAGGTGCCGCCGAAATTCTGTCTCGTGGCGAGGTAGAGCATGGAGAATGTACCCAATCTGCACATCCTCCGGCTGTCCAAAATACGTGGACAATCCGAAACAGTTACGGCCATATATATATGCAATTTAATGCATATATATATATATATATATTCGCGTAACCCTTCCGAACGGGAGACGCCTAGGTAACGCGACTGACTTGGTGATCTAGACACAAAAATAAAACCTAGGTACATGTAATGATAGGTGCGAGATTTATACCCTAGAAGCGTGAGCGAATCGTCGAAGAAGATCTGGGACACTCCTTCAACCAGCTCTACGACGCCGGCCCCGGTGTCCACCTCGAAGCATAGCCTGCCCATGCAAATGATACAAATTATTATACAAATTTTGTTTTAGAAACACGAAAATGACTAATCTGTCAACATAGTGTTGTAATCGCTGTCATTGACAGCTTAACATAATTTCCACTATACCAATCTAACTGAAGTCAACATGCACGAAACTTGCTAGCACAACACAGCATACAGTACGGTAAAGCATCGAACAATCTGATTACTGTCTTCCGTTTTGCTCATAGCTACCAGCTAGCTAGTAATATTGGACACTTCTTATATATGGTAAAAAAAATATGTTGCTCCTGCCGGTACTACATATGCTATGGTAAAAGTAAAACCTCCACTTAATTCAGTAGGCGATAAATTTGCAATATATACAGTACACTAGTATAATTGATTGGAAACTAGTTGTAGTTTCAGATGCCTAGAATTTCACTGAAATTTCTCTGAAAGATGCCATGGAAAAACAAAGCACTTTCAAGGCCAAAAAAGAAGCAATCAGCAAGATCTAAAACAAGGCCTCGCCCACACAAATGCAAGTGGCACCGGTACTTTCACACCAATTTAACCCTCAAATGCAACAACACCAGATGAGAACACCCTGCGCTTTTCCCTGATGCCGTCCGGCACAAAAAGAGCCAAACATTGACCTGGTTTCCGGGCTTGAAACGGGAGAAAAAGTGGCACAGGAAAAAGGCAGAGATCAACGCACCAGCCTTCGAGGGTGCCGGCCGGAGAACTCGCGGGACGAGGTGGGGCTGCGGGCGCGATGGGGGCGGCGGCGCGGGCCTGCGACGGTGGCGGCTGCAGCAGGCTCGACGGGGGCGGCGGCGCGGGCCTGCGCCGGGGCGGCTGCTGCAGGCTCGACGGGGGCGGCGGCGCGGGCCTGCGCCGGGGCGGCTGCTGCAGGCTCGACGGGGCGGCGCGCTGCGACCGGGGCGGCCGCTGCAGGCTCGACGGGGGCTCGGGAGGTCGGACGGGTCGGCGGGGACGGGGCGGCGGCGCTTGACGGGAGCGGCGGCGCGGGCCTGTGACGGGAGCGGCGGCTGCGGGCGGCGCAACGGGGCCGACGGCGGCTGTGCTGAGGCTATTTTTTGCAAAGTGGAGATGGGGGCGTACGTGCTGTGTGTGAGTGGATGGGGGCGTAGTTGGAGAGGCCGGCCGAACCCATTTGTTGCAAAACCTAGATATGAACTTTGCCGTGCACACCCACACAGCAAAGATTAATCTTTTATATTAACTAGTAAAAATGCCCGTGCGTTGCTACGGGGCAACAACATATGTAAACAAATTAAAATATAAATTAAAACAAACATAATATCGTTAACCTATGAACATCTCGAAAATGGTGAAAATACAAACATCAATCATCACTGAACATGCCAAAAAGATGACACACAATTAGTCTTAACTCCAACACATAAATAGATTCAAAGTAAGAGTTGATACACAAGAACATAAACTAATACAGCCTACGAAGTCTATGGACCACACTTTTGGGGTGTGTTCGGTTTGGGGATGGAGTGGAACGGAATGGAACCGTTCCGCACCCAGAGCCCGTTCCTGCGTTCGATTGCAAGCTGGAATGGAATGAAGTGGTTACTCCAAATGGACTATTCCCCCTAGATCTGGAATGAAGTGGTTCCTCCGATTTGGCCGAACGAGGTGGAACGAGGCAGCTAATCGCTCTCCCTCACGCGTAACCCCTCTACCCACCGCAGCGTGCTCCTCCCGCCGTCGCAGTTGGCATGCGCTATCCCCTCGACGGCCGGCGCCCTCGCCTCACCCTCCTCCGTGCCCTCTCACCTCACCCTCACCCGCGCCCTCGCCTCCCTCAACTCTGGCATCTACCGCGGGGCCGCGCATCGGCTGACCACGCGGCGGGCGAGCTTGCGGGCGCCGACGACGGGTGGAGGAGGTCGCCAGTGCGGGTGGATGGCTGGGACGGCGGAGGACGCTGCTTGTCGCGCCCCCTCACCTCAACCTCCGCGCCCTCGCCGTCGAGCGGCCGCAGCAGAGGCGGCCCGCGGCCGCTGCAGACAGATGCGGCCACCAGAGCCAGCGGCAGCCACCAGAGGCGCCGGCCCGCCGGGGACATCACGCCCTCATCGAGCTCGCCGCGGTCAACGCCATCGCCACCCTCCTCTGATTAATTTGGCTATAATTTAGGCTCTAATTAATTAATTTGATTAATTGATGTTTAGATTAATTTGTTTCGGTTCCGTTCCACCTCTTCCAACTCAACCGAACAAAATAATGGAATGATTACATTCTTGTGGAATGGAATGGAGTGGAACGCCTAAACTCCTTGAAGAATATGTACTTCAGGTGCACGCCTAAACTTCTCGCCCCAAAGCTACCTCCGGTTCCATGAAATGCTCAAAGCATGCTGACCCACACCTGATCCTTGGCATTTCTTGCGTTTGCTGCAACTGCAAAGTAAGCATGCACGTCTAATAATCTGAAATAAAATTATCATTTAAAATTCTTCGGCGAGGTTTTTTTGTAGCCACTTAAATACTGTCTAATGCCCAGCAAGGTGAGCGTGAGTATAAAAACACACGATCTAAAAAACACACAATTTTGTATTAAATTAGCGATCCTTATTTTAAATTGGAGGGAGTAATTATTTAAACAAACCTGAAATGGACACCACAGATCCTTTCTTTAGGAGGACGGACACCACAGATCTGAAAAAAGGAAGTCATTCTACTCTTAATTCTAGCCCCTCTCTCTATCGTCAAACACCCACTCTCCGGCTTCTCTCTCACCGTCTCACATCACACACCACAAGAGGTCACTGCCTCCCGACGAAAATACCATTCCCCTCCCTTGCTCGCGTTCTGGTGCGGTGAGGAACTCCCACTCCCCATGTCTCCCGGCTGCTGCCGCGATAAGCGCCCTCCCTTTCCACGCCGTTGCCTCGACGAATGTCGTTCCTCTCCCTCTCTGTCGATGGAGGCAGATGAAATCGTCTCCACTGGATCCTCGGCAGCGGCCAGTGCCCGCGCCTTGGAGGGCTACGCAGCAGCTCCTAGACCTGGAGTGGATGGCCGATGCCCCTTTATGCCTCGCCTACGGCTGGAGGGACGGCGCCGTCCCAACCCACCGGCGCCGCCCTGGTTCTTCTCGAGGTCGACCGTAGAAGGATTGGGGTGCTGCCGCCCCACGGGCTATTCGGCAACAAGGAGCGCGACCGCGTCCGCCCGTGCTCTGTCAACAAGGAGCTTCGGTACGTACGCTCACAGGTACCCCTGCTCGGCATACTTCGTCGGCGGTGAGAAATCCGAGATCCCCATAAGGATAGGTAAATTTTGTCGCAATGTTGTGTGAGGCTGTACATCTTCAGATGCTTCTCATTTATTTATTTCCAGTTATTAAATGTTGCGCTAGGTGCTATTTTGAATAATAATATTGTTCATAGTAATTTATCATTCATCTGTACTTCCTCGGTGCAGAAATATAAGACGTTTTAGGATTTGTAGGCAAACTTTCGTCACGTTACGAAATTTTCCATGTTTCCACTTTTACCCTCCCGCACCGTCTCAACCTCGCCCTCTCACCCGCACCCTGTCACCATCCCTCGTCGTCGTCGGCGACATTCCGTTGCCCGCGTCGCCAGCGCCCTCTTCCTCACCCGCTTCGCCGGCACCTCTCCCTCGCGCGCGTCTCCGCCACCCTCTTCCTCGCGAATCGTCACCTCTCCCGCGCTCTCGAAGAAGATGCCGCATCGAGGCGAAGAAAATTTGCGATTTTTTCCTCCTCCAGCGGCCGGATCTACATCAGCGGTGCTCGATCTGTCGATCCATGGTCAGGGTGGAGCTCCATTCGTGGTGGTTGTAGTGCGGAGCTTGAGTCATAGCCGGAGAAGACCGCCTCTCAGATCTCGGCGAACGCACAGAGGATAAGGATGAGCACGACCATGCTTGTGTCGGCTCATTCGTGGAGCAGGGTGAGAACGAGGAGGGTGCTGCCGCGGTGGCCTTCTCCTTCATGGCCCGCCTCACCTCCTCACTCCCATTGTCGGCCGCGGCCGGCGGCTCCAGTTTCGTCGTCGCGGGGCTAAGGACTTGTTGCTTCCTGCACTGCTCTGTTTGTGCGGCGGAGATCAGGTTTGTCCACTGCACTGCTCGATTTGTTCAGAGCATGATTAGTACGTCCTGGAATCTCGACTCTCCCATGACCTGCCATACTGTATCAGAGCTCCATCAATTTGATACCAAACCGTCCCAATTGTATCAGAGCTTGCCATCACTGCCGGTCAAAATAGAAGAGAATTGGCCCAAAAGTATAGTGCTTGCACCTGAAAAATTGGGCGAAACCCTTCCTGATTGCTTGCTATCACACACGAGAAAGAATCCCACGCACACACGACTTAGAGGGATAGATGATAGAGTATTTGCTAATCTCTTTAACTGTGAACAGCAAGATAGCAAGCTGCAGCTATTGCCTACAATGCTTATATATAAACATTGTCTGTGAATTCTCCCATAATACAATTCAGTTATCTCATAATCTAGTGCATATGTTTTCTACTTGGCCACTATAGCCTAAAAACAATTGTGTACTCTGTCTATTCATGCTTGTTAGGTCAACTGAATTTTGCTTGTGTACTCCATATTTTTCCTTGTGTACTGAACTGTTGCAGATAAATTATGTTAAGCTGAATTTATGAAACTTAGCTGAAAATAAACTGAATTATGTCTTGCTTGTAGTGCTTGCTTGCCGCAACAACTGAATTACAGACTAATTCAACACATAACAGTAACAATGCCCATCTTTACAAGCATATATTGGAGTCTTGCAACCTGATCCGATTTAAACTGTGTGCAACTCAAAGGTACTGTCATTTTCGGTACTCATAGACATAAGTGCGATATCTGCCAATTCTGCACTCAAGTTATCTGAATATCTGCCAATTGCCGTGCAGTTTATGCTTCTGTTTATGATGCTCATGTTGTCATGACAAGGACATATAAACTTAAGTACTGTAATTCTTGTGTCATGACAATGACAAGGACAATTGTGTTGATTGCAGGGAACAACATATGTGGTCCTTGCAGGTCTGCTATCTTCCCCGAAGGTCGCCGGTGGAACCCTAGCAGTGCACCCTTATTTGTTCCTTGGTGCTGGCGAGGTTAGTGGATATTTTTCACGCTGTAGTTTTTGCTGAACTGTTAAAACATGCTACGTCTGGGTGTAAATGATCCGCTGTCTGGGTTACTACTTCCATATGCTTGTGATTGCTTCCTGTATTGGAGTAGAATTTGGTGTAGCATGTGTGTCTTTAGAATAATTTGGTGCAACATAATTTGAGAATTTTGGATTAGTGGTGTTTGAGAAAACTATGCAATGATGGAAAATGCTGAGCAGTAGTTATTTTACTCCTCCATGGTTCATGACTTCAATCATGCAAGCCTGTAAACTTAGGAACTCCTCCTTCATGATTGATGATTCTGATCGTCCTCGTCTTCAGGTGAATGAGTGCTGCTGAGGAGGCTAGGACCTACTACTGCTGTTGATGATCAGAGGTTGCCGCGACGGTGATGGCCGGAGACCAAAGCGAGATACGCTGCTGGGAGCCGGCGAGAAGGCGATGTCGCCGGCAAGAAGGCGATGTCGCCGGCAAGAAGGCTAGCTGCCGCAGCTGCCGGTGTTCCCTCCTGCGCATGCTGGCATCTTTCTTGCATCGTTAGCATTAATCGCACTATCAATCAAATCGTTGCTTGCCAAAAATAGCTCCCACGAGAATGACTGCTGATTTGTACATGTTGAGCCCAAATGTTGTGTCCCTGTCTGAATTTCGCCATCTACAGATTTCCCTCGTATAATTATTTCTGGTCCTTACATGAATCAAAGAGTGAAATGCTATTGTTAATTAGACCAGTACATAATTACCATCGCTGACTCCCTGACATTTACTATTGCCTGTTCGAAATTTACTCTTCTTTTTCTAAGGTGATTGTTTACGTCTCTTTTGCTATGATATAGGTGGGTGATGGCGGTGTAGTTTATTCTTAAGCATGGGAAGAGCGACAAGGACATCCACAACCTAAGGCAGGAGATCGAGGTACTGACTGCTGGTTCAGTTTCAGATCAACTTCTCTAGAATTCAGGTTTAAGTTTTAGAAGATGTCATCAATGTATGTTTTGTATTGGGGTGGCTGGGTTGGGCTTCCAATTCGTCATGGGAGGTGAAGGCAGTTCGAGAGTCATGGCCATGGTCTACTGAAATCTAAACCAAGACATGCAACATCTTTGAAAAAGGCCAAATGTTGCACTGAGTTGTTTGATTAATCTGAAGTGCTAGAGTCATGAGATGCATCATGTAGGGAACAAGTGATAATCACATAGCCACAAGTTTTATTTCTGATGTGAATGAAGCCATGGAGCTTTTGAGAACCCTATGATGGCATTCAAATACAATGGTCTCACCATATGAAGTGATATTCTTAGCCCTATCCTTATGACTTTCGGAAGATCATAAGCTCATTTTTTTTTCTGATTCAGACATCTGCTATTTATAATATCGTTGGATCTTCCATAGTGCCTATGCACATATGTGCCATTCAATGCTTAAATGTAAAAAAACAACTACATGTCTAATTCCTTGGTCTAACACTTTTTTCGGTATGGTCTTGGTCTACCACTACATGTCTAATTCCTTGATCACCATCATTGCTTCTTCTCTCTACATATTTGAGCATGTTTGTTCGATATTTGTTTTCTTTTTTGGGTATGGAAATGGGTTGTCTATGCAGCCTGCAAGTTGCGTTAATTATCAGAACTACAACTGGTTGTTATATGTCTCCAATAAGATATATGCTGATAACTTAACTTAATTAACGACCGTTTCTCCCCGGTTGCTGATATATACTGCGTTTAATCATTTTAATTTTCCCCTCTTGTCTATCCTTCTACCTCCCATTGTTTGGCAGCCATGTTCTTTGCCTAGGATTATGTTGCATTTGGCACCTTCCCTTCTTCCTACCTGTAATGTCACTGATGCCTCTCTTATCCAGCCGGCTAACTTGATGTTGGTTGTTTCAGGAGTTGCCATGTTCGTTGCTTTGAGATTTCTCTGCCCGAGCTGAAATATATGATATTTAAGAGTTTGGGTGCTCTAGGTACAGTCTCAATGGTGTAAAGGGATTAATTGCTGATGCTGATTATGTTGTTTCACCTATGTTCATAATGTGGACATATCCAAATATTTGTTGCCAGCAAGACCCCTTCAGGTATCCCTCTCGGTTATTTGCCATCTTTAAGTTAGCTCTGCAGCATTTCACTTACTGCCTCTAATTATGCTATGAAATTAGGATGTGCTGAAAACATTTTAAGTTCTAACCACAGTATCTTTAAGTACCCCTGCAGCCACTCACACTATTCTGGACCAGCACCACATCAAAGTGTGAAGGCAATACTGGACACACAATCTAGAGTAACACAAGTGAGCAACAAAGCTGGCAGGTACACCCTCTGTTCCTCTCGGTGTAATTCAAGATGTGCATGCACACGTTTTTTGGCATTGTGAAAAATGCATTGTTTAACCTGTCCAAAGGAAATAAATACTTGCTGCGCCATCGAGCAAAGGTATTATTTCACATCCTGTTTCATGATTTGTACTACCTGTTTTATGAATGACATATCAGCTGTTTATTTGTGTAAGCACGAATATGCAAGCAAGTTGGTATCAAACTAAATACCAATGCATCTCGGTTTATTTTCGGAAATAAGTTAGTGTGACATGTGACCAAATTTGGTGGTGTTATAAGCCTACCGCAGCATTTGGAGCGTAAAATTAATTGCTACTGGACCATTTAAGGTAGGCATCTGAATTATAGGGTCTTCAAGTAGTGACTATTTTTATGCTATTATACCTTTATGTAACATCTAACGGAACACTGTACTATTTTTTTCTCATGCGTCTATGGGCGCTTGAGTCGGAACTATCTTGTTCTTTCAGTCAAAATACATCTTACACAGAGAAAGTATTTGCGCATCTTATACTTCTTCAAGTTGTAATTACATTTTTTGCGATTAACCATGACTCTATGCTTCTATGTTATTTGATCGCCACAGGGTGGACATTGGTATTCAAGATCCATTGCTTCTGGATATCCAACTCCTTAACCACCATAAATTCAGAGTAAGGATCTGAACGCTCACCTTGCCGCTACTCGAGCATAAATATAATTTGTGAGCATCGTGCATTTGTTTATATTATGCTAAGTTCTAGAATTGGCAGACTAATGTCCGGCTTGCCATACATCCGCACAAAGGCCATAGCATCCATGTAGCGACGCCTCTTGTCACGTGGACCACCGATAAATGTTCCAAACAACACTACATGCCTCTTGTCACTCTGTTATCATTTTCCTTAATCTCTTCCATCCGAATATAAGTTGACCTCATCTATGAAAGGTAGTCATAGAGTAAAAATAAAAAAGATAATCAGGAAGATGATGACTGGCTTGTATTGCAGACATATATGCAGATAACAATAAACTGAACAAATGATAAGGCCGATGTCAACATGGAAGAGAAGTGAAACAGCAAACGGCCTACTGGTTTATGCCTTAGTGATAGCTGCAGTCGTATCACTATTTTTAATCTATCCGAACAATCTTTGCATTATACATATTGTTCTACTACTGTATTTACCATTGCCTTCTATATGTATATATGCTACTCGTAGTAATGGTAAGGTAGTTTAATTTCTACTGTTTTCGTGTCTAAATATATTATTCTCTAATCTTAAGTTTGACCCTAGTTAAGATCCAACAATACAATACAGTACACATGCAACAGTATAGTACAGCTAATCAGGCATCTAAATTTATGTTCTTAAAATGTAGAACCCGCGCAAATCAATTGGCAACATCCGCTGGTGCGTACTAAAATGATGCTAAATCAATTGGAACACTAACATTATATCACCTCCTCCGTTGTCTTTCATTCGACCGGAAATAAGTTTCGCAGTTGTACATATGCAACTCTTCCACGTGAGTAAAATGTGATTCTAAGAGCTGCAGTATACTTACAGATTTTTGAACATGACTGCAGTGAGCCTGGGACTCGCCTCAGTGCCATCACCCTTTTAGAGGTGTGGCGACTAACAAGATATTGACTCAGCATGGTGGTAGAGGTAGATTGAAGGTGAAGATGGATGAACTCGAAAACAATAAGCCTGGTAAGATGGATAAACTCTAACATTAACCTGGAGGTGTATTTTATATGATTGGGAGCGTGAAAATGGGATCGTGATTGGGAGCGTGAGACTGGGATCCTGATTGGGAGCGTGAGACTGGTAAGTTTTGAGTCATATTGTTGCCTTCCCAGAAAAGGAGCTATCTATGGTAAGATGATAAATTCGTCATTATGTTGCCTTCCCAGAATTTGAGCCTAGTCTATGGTAAGATGATAATTAGTCATTATGTTGCCTTCCCAAAGTATAGAGCTTTCTTTTTATGAGATTTCGAGAATTTGAGACATGTCTAATTGATGTAGGTGGTGCTGTCGATGGATTGGCCAGAAATCACCAAGTATAGAGCTTTCTTTTTAGGAGGAAACCAGATTTTATGCCTTTTGTCAGGTTTCTATTTAGGTAAGATGGATTTTATGCAGGTTTTCTATTTTTGTTTACACGCTGGACATTTAGGTAAGATGGTTATGATGGCAATAAACAAAATGCCTCTGATTGTAAGATGGTTATATGGTAAGATGATTATGTCTCCGTTTTCTTTGTCTGTCCGGTATGCTAACGCACTGGATATGTCCGATTTTTGTTGTCTGTCCAGAATGGTTCGGTAGGATTAGGATGTAGTGATGCGGCCCATTATGGCCCATTCGGGATTAGCGATAGGATTAGCGATGGTTGACGAAAGATGAGGCAGAAAACGGAGGAAGTTCCTCCTTTTTATATAGTAGAGATTTTCTACGTCTTTCTCTGCCGTGCGAAGGCGCACGGCAAAGTACTCTTTGCCGTGTATGATGTCACGGCAACGCAACCTTCGCCGTGTAAAGGCGCACGGCAAAGCCACAATTTCTTTATATCTTATTTTCTTCTACTTTTAAAACATTACTAATAAATGAAAAGGTGAAACGGTGGTTAAGGTGGTCAATGTTGTCGCAAACGTTGGAATGGTGGTTAAGGTGGTCAAATACACTTGTTCTGTCAAATAAAAAATGTAGATATACATCTTGCATGTGAGCCTATCATATGTGTGGAAGTGTCGTGGAAGGTATAATACACCAAATGATGCAACACATGTCTCCCCGGTGTGACCCTAACCATAAATCGTAACCCTAACCCAATACTTGTGTGTGTCCACATGGTGTGTGTACACTAGTGTGGTGGGGTGTTGTTGTATCCAATGTTGAACCCCGGATGCGTCCGGCTACACGCACATGCGCTGACGGTACTTAGCCATGTTCTGGACGTATGTGGAACTCCCGGGAGGGGCTAACCCTGAGAGCATATGGGGTGGTCCTTGTCACCACATGCCCCTGTGAGCTAACCAAGCTCAAATGGAAGCATAAGTCCACCGGGGAGGCGACGTCGGTGCTCAGTCAATGATGTAGACCGCGCGATCAACATAATCAGGGTTTCTCCAAAAATCTACCTTCGAAGGGTGGGAATACCCACACCATGTGTACAATAGTATGGTGGAGTGTTATTGTATCCAATGTTGAACCCCCGGTTGCGTCTAGCTACATGCACATGCGCCGACGGCACTTAGCCATGTTCTAGACGTATGAGAGGAACTTCTGGGAGACGCTAACCCTGAGAGCGTATGGGGTGTTTTAGCTGGAGAATGACCGCCAGAGCACTGGAATCCTAAAAAATCTTGCATGTGGGCCTAGTAAGTGCCGTGGAAGGTATAATTCAACAGATGGTGCAAGACATGTCTCCCCCGGTGTGACCCTAAGCCTAGGCCTAACCCTAACCGTAAGCCTAACCCTAAACCGTAACCCTAACCCTAAACCCTAACCCAAAACTTGTGTGTGTCCACATGGTGTGTGTACACTAGTGTGGTGGAGTGTTGTTGTATCCAATGTTGAACCCCCGGGTGCGTCCGGTTACACGCACATGCGCTGACGACACTTAGCCATGTTCGTATGTGAGGAACTCCCGGGAGGGGCTAACCCTGAGAGCATGGGTGGTCCTTGTCACCACTTGCCCCTATGACCTAGCAAAGCTCAAATGGAGGCATAAGTCCACCAGGGAGGCGACGCCGGTGCCCAGACAATGATGTAGATCGCGTGATCAACAGAATCAGGGTTTTTCCGAAAATCTACCTTTGGAGGGTGGGATACCCACATGGTGTGTACACTAGTGTGCTGAAGTGTTGTTGTATCCAATGTTGAACCCCCGGGTGCGTCCGGCTACACGCACATGCGCTGACGACACTTAGCCATGTTCTGGACGTATGAGAGGAACTCACGGGAGGCGCTAACCCTAAGGGCCTATGGGGTGTTTTAGCTGGAGAATGACCGCCGGAGCACCGAAATCTCAACAAATCTTGCATGTGGGCCTAGTAAGTGTCGTTGAAGGTATACTTCACCAAATTGCGCAACACATGTCAACTCGGTGTGACCCTAACCCTAACCGAACCCTAAACCGTAACCGTAACCCTAAACTTGTGTGTGTCCACATGGTGTGTGTACACTAGTGTGGTGGAGTGTTCTTGTATCCAATGTTGAACTCCTGGGTGCGTCCGGCTACACGCACATGCGCTGACGACACTTAGCCATGTTTGGGACGTATGTGAGGAACTCCAGAGAGGGGCTAATCCCGAGAGCATATGGGGTGGTCCTTGTCACCACATGCTCCTATGACCTAGCCAAGCTCAAATGGAGGCATAAGTCCACCAGGGAGGCGACGCCGGTGCCCAGTCAATAATGTACACACCGTGGTCAGCCGAATTAGGGTTTGTCCGAAAATCTACCTTCGGAGGGTGGGAATGCCCACATGGTGTGTATACTAGTGTGGTGTTGTATCCAATGTTGAACCCCCGGGTGCGTCCGCCTAGTAAGTGTTGTGGAAGGTGTAATTTACCTATAACCTAAACATATAAAATGTGTGCTAAAAGGAAACGGAGGGAAAGAAGGGGTGAAAAAAGCTCTTTGCCGTGCATGATTACACGGCAAAGAAGCCTTTGCCGTGCATGGTTACACGGCAAAGAAGCCTTTGCCGTGCATGGTTACACGGCAAAGAAGCTTCCCGCATTGACTCGTAGGGCAGGCCATTTTCGCGGGTTATAAAATAAAATGGCGCGAAATTTTCGCGGTGAAATAGAATTTGGGGGTTCAAATCTTTGCTGTGCTTGACAGTAAGGCACACGGCAAAGCCCTGCCGTCACCACGGCTCCGTCAACTGGGCGGTAGAGGTGGGCCCTGCCTGGCGGTATGCCGTGTATTTTCTTTGCCGTGGGCCTTTTCTGGGTTTTGCCGTGAGTATTTCTTTGCCGTGCGTTTTGTATAGTCTTTGCCGTGCCATCTTTCTTTGCCGTGCGTTGTCTCTGGGCTTTTGCCGTGCAGTGCTTCTTTGCCGTGTGCTCTAATATGTTTTGCCGTGCTTGCCTTCTTTGCCGTGCAACCTTGCACGGCAAAGGATTCTTTGCCGTGAAGCAGCGCACGGCAAAGGTGCAACGCACGGCAGTGATGAATTTTCCTGTAGTGTAGTGAGAGTTCCATGCGAATTCAGAAGGCAGTACCTAGCAACGACACACGGTAGCCTCCAACACATGTGAATCATACACAGCCGAGCAGAAAAAGTAGCCGCGGGTAGCAACAGACTCGATCGCATGCATTAGTACGTTCAGATTTATGAGTATCACCATGCCCTCTTGCACATCCATGTCTGACGAGAACAACGTCGCAGCACCAAATGCAGTGGGCATCACGGTGGACAAAATAGAGGTGTACACTACTGCCGGAAGAATCCATCGGCGTGGACCTTGGTGCTCGACGTCGTCCAGGCTTGTGAGCAGAGCGCGGTCGAAGAAACCCTTGTGCTCGTCTGAACTTGTTCCACCTTGGAGGTCAATCCGGCGAGTAGATATTAAGAGGACAATGCCATCGGACGGGCGAGCACCACAACCGGACTGAACTCAGCAGATCGGAGGCCCTGACATAACCAAACTTACCATGGCGTTCTACCTAGCGAACTCTGGCAGGCCGTCATTCTGGCATAGTTCTGCAGTCTGCACCACAAACTCGGGCATGCGGTCCTGCTGGTGATCCCCGAGGTGCTCCTGTGGCGGCGCGACCTCCTTGAGCGGCATGACTTCCACGTACGGTTCATGTCGTGGACTCATCCTCGGCAAGGCTGCACCGCCGCCCATGACGGCGCAATCTCTCCCGCACATCCGGACCAACGATTATGTGCATGAGGTGATACAGTTCCAGTGGTGGTGGCGATTGGTTTTTGGACGGCCGGTGCTCCCACATGACGTCTGGCAATGATGCTCATCTGCCGATCACAGCCATCAGCGGCGAGACAATCTTCAACTTGCTCGCGAGCACGATGAGGACTGCATCATGGTGACAGCATCTTCGCCCTGGGTGAGCACACCCGCTAAATCGGGAGGCGGCGGCGGCGATGACAATCTTGAACTCGCTCGGGAGCCTCAAGCATGATCAGGATTCCATCACGCTGACTACACCATCGCCTTAGGCTAGCACGCCCGCCAAATCGGGAGGCGTCGGCGGCGGCATCGGTGGCGCGGAAACCCTAGGCATCGGGTTGAATCACGGTCGCTCTTAAGACAAACTATATCTGTAACTTTTTTTTTTGACACAAACTATATCTGTAACTTTCTTTCGTGCGGGATAGCAAGAAACATAGGAACCCACGAACACCACCAATGACCGGTTAACGTACGGATGCGGGTACTTTGATGGACGAAAATTTATTCCAATCTTTTATTGGGTCAAGGGCTGCCGGCTGGGCCTCCCGTTTGTGACACCAGGCAGCCACCTATTACAATTTAATAGTAAAGATATGCTGAATTGTTTTTCTTAGATCCGAATCTCTCTGGAATTCCCATCGAGTCCTTCTCCCGAATCTATAGCTGGATCGATCGTTCACATACAAGTACATGTTGTTTTAGTTGATTTTCTTTCCGCACAAGTGCCTTGATGGAGGAGTCCAAACCGCATCAGACTTTGCAGCCGGCCGTGCGTTTTCAGGACTCGCTTTGCAGCCGGCCGTACGTTTTCAGGGCTCGCTTTGCAGCCCAATACACGTACACGACGTGACAATAAAAAGGAAGAGCAACAAGCGACAAATCGATCGTCCAGGCAGAGGCACGATCTCAGGCCATAGCCGGCGGCGGGAGATTAAGATCACGAAACCCGGTTTGGGTCGACCTCTCCTCCGCTACTCGAAATCCGGCTTCCATGGCTGGCGGTTGGAGATTAAGATCACGGCCATGACCAGTGCCACGATCTCTAAACTAAAGGCCATAGCCGGCGGCTCGGGTCGCGGCCATGGCGCGTCCGTTGTTGCCGCAGGAGAAGCTGGTGGGGCGTTGGCCGGGTCACGGCGATGCGTTTCCACTATTTCCGCAGGAGCAGCTGGTGGGGCGATTGCCGAGTCACGGCCATGGCGAGTCTGCTGTGGAGTTGGCTGGCGGAATCCATCCTCGTGTCTCTCTCCCTCCATCGCTTTCATAGAAGCCACGGAACCACGGGTGCAGGCTCCTCTCGCCTCGCCTCGCCGACATAGATAGCGAGTTGCACGAGTCGTCCACTCTTTCTGTTCGTACCCTGTCCACGAGAGAAAAACGCGAGGAATTCTTGCCTTCCCCTTCCGCCGCCGAGGTGTCTGGCATCTTCCGGTCGCCTAATGTCTCAACAAGATCGAGCTTTACGACGGCTTCCCGCCCGCGCTCACGGCAAGTGATCCTGTCGGCATCCAACTCCATCAAAGTGCTCGCAAACAGCTATGCCACGGCGCGTTCCGAGCGAACATCGATCGCGCAGTGCATGGAAGCTAGAGACCCGCCGCAAAATAAATAGGCATGGAGAGTGGAGACTCTCGACGAAAAAACGCCCAAAGCGTATCCCAGTTTCGTCACACATCCGCGCGACGGCCGTCTTTTCCATCTAGCAGCCACCATGAATCACCTCCCGCTCGGCCTTCTACACCAGGCGGTCTCTTCTCGTGCGCCATCGCGGACATTGCAACATCTACGCCGTCGTCCTCTTGACGAGACACTATGTCGAACGGGAGCGGGACATGCTCTGCCTCTAGCTGTCGGCGGGGGCGTGCTGCGACTTCGGGGACCATGGGCGTTCAACGTCGACATAGCGTTCACGTCTAGGCCTGTGCTTTCTAGGCTGATCTCAACTGCGGCTGAAGCTGTTTTTTTTTCATCCAGCTCCAACACAACCCTTTTGCTTTTAAAGAACGGTAGCCCTAATTTTCGGCATCACGGTCGATTGAATAGTTCCCGGATTCATCAGCAAAGTATGATCATGGCGGCCGCCGAAAACCGTTTGTTTTTCCAAGCCTGATTCAGATGCGGCGGAGGTGCTCAGTGGTGCCATGATGCTGGAAAACATGGGTAGTCCAGGCGGCTATGGTGCTATGGTGCTCGCCCCCTTCCTCCTTGTCGGGGCAGCAGCCGGACGGAGTTTGTCGGAGGGCTGTTGCTGGAGGTGACCACTGGCCAGTAGCCACTACCCCGGCGTTGCAGCTTCTAGCTACGCACCCAAGAGGCAAGACGAAATTCCCCGACGCCTTGCAGCCTCTTGTGCAGAAGAGCCGATGCCTGATTTTGTTGCTGCTCGTCGGTACCAGCTGCAAGCCTGCAATATGGTTATGTCACTTACCAGATTCAACTCCCGCATCTTATATATATCATCTAGAGACACTTTTGATGCCAAGTTTGGCACACTACAAACCATGCAACTCGGCTAAGCGTTGCAGCAAGCAACCTTGCAATTAACTGACCCGCTTGCATGGCAATAATTGATCAAGTTTAGCAAATAAACTATGTTTGGGTTTAGTAGCATCTCTCCAGGTGAGGGATTGCTCAATTTTTTCCATGCAGGTACTCTTCTCTAGGCTGACAGTCACGTCTCACGTGCAGCTGGAATTCCATATAGTAAAAAAACCACTTAAAACGTTGGTCTTGTCCACGTACGTGTAATTATCCTACTGTCGCTTAAGGTCCGCGGAGTTTATGTGAAGCAGCTTTAAGCCTTTTATTCATGATAAAATAATCAAGATTTTCTATTTGATAGTTCATTGAGGTATCAGTACGTTACTAGATTAAAGGGTATACTTCCTCCGATCTATATAAGGATGTAGTAGGTTATTTTCTGTTTTGAGGTTGTTGTAAGTTTGATATTATTGTCGTACATCAAAAATCTGAACTTGTACCATTTGCTCTTTTAGTCTCAGTTTGATCCGGAAAAGTCTTTATTAAGAAAAACAATAGAGGTTTAGGACTACAGGGCAACTCTCAAGAGTAATAGAACTTGAGACCTTAGCAAGTTTTATGAAAAACTAGAACAAAACCTCCCAAGCTCACTACTACCCTCAAACTATGTTTTGTGGTTTCATGCCATTTACTAGCATAAAGACTTAACGAATGGAAGCCCGTTTATAATTTAATTTTTACCGTAGCAACGCACGGGTTTTGTGCTAGTCATGTATCTATACCCCTAACCCCTAAACTCTGTCTTATAAAGTCAAGCATGTGAAGAGAAGTGGTTTTGGGTTTCAAACATGGAAATTTCAAAAACCTCCCAAAAACTACATTTTAGAGTGACTAAGAAGGATACATGCTTCCCTTTTCATATTCATGTTTTAAGCTTGTTTAAATTATCTTGGTCAAACCTAGGATTTGTCAAGATTCAAATGGGCATCAAAATTGAAAAAAAACAGAAAAAAGAAAAACCAAAGCAAATAGTTTTCTTATGTCATATAGTAAGCATTAAAGTTGATAAACAAGGTCTAGACATATATATTCAAACTAGACAAATCATGTATCTATACCCCCTAACCCCTGAACTCTGTCTTATGAATTCAAGCATACGAAGAGAAGTGGTTTTGGGTTTCAAACATGGAAATTTCAAAAACCTCCCAAAAACTTCATTTTAGAGTGACAAAGAAGGATACATGCTTCCCTTTTCATATTCATGTTTTAAGCTTGTTTAAATTATCTTGGTCAAACCTGGGATTTGACAAGATTCAAATGGGCGTCAAAATTGAAAAAAATCAGAAAAAAGAAAAACCAAAGCAAATAGTTTTCTTATGTCATATAGTAACTAGACAAATCATGTATCTATACCCCGGCCCTAACCCCTAAACTACGTCTTATGAAGTCAAGCATATGAAGAGAAGTGGTTTTGGGTTTCAAACATAGAAATTTCAAAAACCCTCCCAAAAGCTTCATTTTAGAGTGACTAATTAAGAAGGATCCATGCTTACCTTTGCATTTTCATATTTTAAACTTGTTTAAATAATTATCAAGCCTAGGATTTGACCAAGATACAAATGGGTGGGCACAAAATTCAAAAAAATCAGAAAAATGAAAAACAAAAGCACATAGTACGTCTTCTTATGCCATATCGTATGCACTCAAGTTAAACGAGGTCTAGGTATATCCAAACCAGACAAATCATGTATCTACACCATGTCGATCTGATGAAGTCTAGCATGAAGAGAAGTCGTTTTGGGTTTCAAACATGCATGGAAATTTCAAAAACATCCCAAAAGCTTCATTTTAGAGTGACTAAGAAGGATATATACATGCTTCCCTTTTCATTTTCATGTTTTAAACTTGTTTAAATCTTGGTCAAACCTAGGATTTGACCAAGATTCAAATATATGGGCATAAAATTCAAAAAAAACAGAAAAATTAAAAACCAAGGCACATAGTCTTCTTATGCCATATAGTAAACAATCAATTAAGTTGATAAACCATGTCTAGACATATTCAAACCAGGAAAATCATGTATCTACCCCCTAACGCCCTAGCTAAACTCTGTCTTATGAAGTCAAGCATGCATGAAGAGAAGTGGTTTTTGGTTTCAAACGTTTAAGCCAAAAGGTAAGCATGGATCCTCCTTAATTAGTCACTGTAAAATGAAGCTTTTGGGAGGTTTGTGAAATTTCCATGTTTAAAACCCAAAACCACTTAAGACAGAGTTTATGGTTAGGTGTGTAGATACATGATTTTTCTTGTTTGAATATGTCTAGACCTTGTTTATCAACTTGAATGCTTACTATATGACATAAGAAGGCTATATATATGTGTGCTTTGGTTTTTCATTTTTTGACTTTTTCTGAACTTTTACGCCCATTTGAATCTTGGTCAAATACTAGGTTTGACCAAGGTTAAAACAAGTTTAAAACATGGCAATGAAAAGGTAAGCATGGATCATTCTTAGTCTCTCTAAAATGAAGCTTTTGGGAGGTTTTTGAAGTGTTTCCATCTCTTCATAACTTCAAAGATTAGGGTTAGGGGTAGATATATACATGTTTTGGGAGGTTTTGAAATTTCCATGTTTGAAACCCAAATCCACTTCTCTTCATCCTTGACGTCTTCATAAGACAAAAGTATAGGGTTATGCATGGGTAGATACATGCTTTTTTCTGGTTTGAATATGTATAGACCTTGTTTAATTATCAACTTAATTGAATGCTTACTATATATATGACATAAGAAGGCTATATATGTGCTTTGTTTTTTCATTTTTTGATTTTTTCTGATTTTTTATGCCCATTTGAATCTTGGTCAAATCCTAGGTTTGATCAAGATTTAAACAAGTTTAAAAAATGAAAATGAAAAGGTAAGCCGGATCCTTCTTAGTCCAAAATGAAGCTTTTGGGAGGTTTGTGAAATTTCCATGACCCAAAAGCACTTCTCTTCATGCTTGACTTCATAAAGAGTTTAGGGTTAGGGGTGTAGATACATGATTTGTGGTTTGAATATGTCCAAATCTTATTTATCAACTTTTGAGTGCATGCTAATCTCTCAAAGAAAAACTTTTGAATGCTTACTATATGACATAAGAAGACTATATGCTTTTAAAATTCAAACATATGGTAAGCATTCTTATGTCATATAGTAAGCATTCAAGTTGATAAACAAGCAAGGTTTGGACATATTCAAACCAGACAAATCGTGTATCTACCCCTAACCCCTAATTAAATTGTCTTATGAAGTCTAGTATGAAGAGAAGTGGTTTTGGCTTTCAAACATGGAAATTTCAAAAACCTCCCAAAAACTTCATTTTAGAGTAACTAAGAAGGATATACAAGCTTCCCTTTTCATTTTCATGTTTTAAACTTGTTTAAATCTTGGTCAAACCTCTAGGATTTGACCAAAAGATTCAAATGGGCATAGAAATTCATAAAAAATCAAAAGAATGAAAAACCAAAGGACATAACATTCTTATGTCATATATATATATATAGTAAGCATTCAAGTTGATAAACAAGGTCTAGACATATTCAAACCAGAAAATAATGTATATATCTACCCCTAACCCTAAACTCTATCTTATGAAGTCAAGCATGCATGAAGAGAAGTGGTTTTTGGTTTCAAACATGGAAATTTCGAAAACCCTCCCAAGAGCTACATTTTGGAGTGACTAAGAAGGATATATAGATGCTTCATTTTTCATATTCATGATTAAACTTGTTTAAACCATGTTCAAACCTAGGATTTGACCAAGATTCAATGGGCATAAAATTTTAAAAAATAAAAAAATAAAAAAACAAGGCACATAGTATTCTTATGTCATATAGTAAGCATTCAATTAAGTTGATAAACAAGGTCTAGACATATTCAAACAAGGAAAATCATGCATCTACCCCCTAACCCTAGCTAAACTCTGTCTTATGAAGTCAAACATGCATGAAGAGAAGTGGTTTTTTTCAAACGTTTAAGCCAAAATCCCCTTTTCAAATATTTCAAACTTATTCAAATTTGGTTCAAATTTGAAAGACATACAAGTTATAGCACACATAGTGCATACATTTTCACACATAGCACTAGATGCTAACCCTATAGTTTGAGGCCATTTGGATGACCTAGGTCGAAAAAATTCTTGGATTAGAATCGTGTTGTTCGAACCCCGTAGTTGGATTTTTTGAACCCTTGATCTGTAGAATTGGGCAAAACCCTAGTTTAACCTATTTAATTATAGATTCGTATATCGATTTTTCTACGAGTACTACCTTTTTATTATTACTATGCAGCACATGGGTGTTTGCCCGTCGAGTGAAACTCGGAGGAAGAGGATCACTCGGAAGGAGAGAAGAAGGAAGAGCATTATGGTGTCTCCCCTTTTCGGGTGATGATGTTGACTTTTGTGAAGGGTTTGTCGGTGAGCAGGAGGTGCGAGCGAGCGAGCGAGCGAGTCGAGCGAGGCCGAGAATGAGAGAGATTTGTTTTTTGTGAGAGGGACAACCGAAGGATCCAGAAGGAGCCACAGACTTCCAATACGCATCTGATGCGTCTTCTCTTGACAGAAGATGGCTGGGAGTTTGCGTACCTATTGCACGTGACTTGTGCTCAGAAGTGTGGGACCTCAAGCGTGGGCACCACACGTAAGTGACAGACTTGTTGGTGTAAAAACTCGATTGATTATTATAGTGCATTAGAACAAAGTTTCCTATGGATTCAAGGGTAGGAAATCCAAGTTAACTCATTTACGTGTTAAACTTGTCTAAATCTTGGTCAAACCTAGGATTTGACCAAGATTCAAATGGGCAGAAAAATAAAAAACAGAAAAATAAAAAACCAAATCACATAGTCTTCTTATGTCATATAGTAAGCATTAAAGTTGATAAACAAGGTCTAGACATATTAAACAGACAAATCATGTATCTATACCCCTAACCCCTAAACTCTGTCTTATGAAGTCAAGCATGTGAAGAGAAGTGGTTTTGGGTTTCAAACATGGAAATTTCAAAAACCTCCCAAAAACTACATTTTAGAGTGACTAAGAAGGATACATGCTTCCCTTTTCATATTCATGTTTTAAGCTTGTTTAAATTATCTTGGTCAAACCTAGGATTTGACAAGATTCAAATGGGCATCAAAATTGAAAAAAAGTCAGAAAAAAGAAAACCAAAGCAAATAGTTTTCTTATGTCATATAGTAAGCATTAAAGTTGATAAACAAGGTCTAGACATATTCAAACTAGACAAATCATGTATCTATACCCCCTAACCCCTAAACTCTGTCTTATGAAGTCAAGCATATGAAGAGAAGTGGTTTTGGGTTTCAAACATGGAAATTTGAAAAACCTCCCAAAAACTTCATTTTAGAGTGACAAAGAAGGATACATGCTTCCCTTTTCATATTCATGTTTTAAGCTTGTTTAAATTATCTCGGTCAAACCTAGGATTTGACAAGATTCAAATGGGCATCAAAATTGAAAAAAATCAGGAAAAAGAAAAACCAAAGCAAATAGTTTTCTTATGTCATATAGTAAGCCAATTAAGTTGATAAACAAGGTCTAGACATATTCAAACTAGACAAATCATGTATCTATACCCCCTAACCCCTAAACTCTGTCTTATGAAGTCAAGCATATGAAGAGAAGTGGTTTTGCTCCCAAAAGCTTCATTTTAGAGTGACTAAGAAGGATCCATGCTTACCTTTGCATTTTCATATTTTAATATTGTTTAAATCATTATCAAGCCTAGGATTTGACCAAGATACAAATGGGTGGGCACAAAATTCAAAAAAATCAGAATAATGAAAAACAAAAGCACGTAGTCTTCTTATGTCATATCGTATGCATTCAAGTTAAACGAGGTCTAGGTATATCCAAACCAGACAAATCATGTATCTACCCCTGTTGATCTTATGAAGTCTAGCATGAAGAGAAGTCGTTTTGGGTTTCAAACATGGAAATTTCAAGAACATCCCAAAAGCTTCATTTTAGAGTGACTAAGAAGGATACATGCTTCCCTTTTCATTTTCATGTTTTAAACTTGTTTAAATCTTGGTCAAACCTAGGATTTGACCAAGATTCAAATATATGAGCATAAATTCAAAAAAAAACAAAAAAATGAAAACCAAGGCACGTAGTCTTCTTATGTCATATAGTAATCAATCAATTAAGTTGATAAACAAGGTCTAGACATATTCAAACGAGGAAAATCATGTATCTACCCCCTAACCCTAGCTAAACTCTGTCTTATGAAGTCAAGACTGCATGAAGAGAAGTGGTTTTTGGTTTCAAACGTTTAAGCCAAAAGGTAAGCATGTATCCTCCTTAGTCACTTAAAATGAAGCTTTTGGGAGGTTTGTGAAATTTCCATGTTTGAAACCCAAAACCACTTAAGACAGAGTTTATGGTTAGGTGTAGATACATGATTTTTCTTGTTTGAATATGTCTAGACCTTGTTTATCAACTTGAATTTTTACTATATGATATAAGAAGGCTATATATGTTCTTTGGTTTTTCATTTTTTGATTTCTTTCGAATTTTTTATGCCTATTTAAATCTTGGTCAAATCCTAGGTTTAAACAAGTTTAAAACATGAAAATGAAACGGTAAGCATGAATCCTTCCTTACTCACTCTAAAATGAAGGTACTTGAAAATTTTATGTTTGAAACCCAAAACCCCAGTTCTCTTCATATGTTTGACTTCATAAGACAGAGTTTAGGGTTAGGGGTAGATATGATACATGATATTTCTGCTTTGAATATGTCTAGACCTTGTTTATCAACTTGAATGCTTACTATATGACATAAGAAGGCTATATATGTGCTTTGGTTTTTCATTTTTTGAATTTTTCTGAATTTTTACTCCCATTTGAATCTTCGTCAAATCCTAGGTTTGACCAAGGTTAAAACAAGTTTAAAACATGGCAATGAAAAGGTAAGCATGGATCCTTCTTAGTCACTCTAAAATGAAGCTTTTGGGAGGTTTTTGAAATTTCCATGTTTGAAACCCAAAATCACTTCTCTTCATGCTTGACTTCATAAGGCAGAGTTTAGGGTTAGGGGGTAGATACATGATTTGTTTGGTTTGAATATGTCTAGACCTTGTTTATCAACTTGAATGCTTACTATATGACATTAGAAGACTATGTTCTTTGGTTTTTTCCGTTTTTTTTGAATTGTTATACCCATTTGAATTTTGGTCAAATCCTAGGTTTGACCAAGATTTAAACAAGTTAAAAAATTGAAAATGAAAAAGGTAAGCCTGGATCCTTCTTAGTCACTGTAGAATGAAGCTTTTGGGAGGTTTGTGAAATTTCCATGTTTGAAACCCAAAACCAGTTCTCTTCATATGTTTGACTTCATAAGACAGAGTTTTTATCAACTCCAGTGCTTACTATATGACATAAGAAGGCTATATATGTGCTTTGGTTTTTCATTTTTTGATTTTTTCTGAATTTTGATGCCCATTTAAATCTTGCTCAAATCCTAGGTTTGACCAAGGTTTAAACAAGTTTAAAACATGAAAAGAAAAGGTAAGAATGGATCCTTCTTAGTCATTCTAAAATGAATGAAGCTTTTGGGATGTTCTCACAAATCGATCTAGTCTACATGACTTTGATAAATTTTAATTAAGAAGCAGCAACTTAACAATAATTACCCAAAATCTAACAGCTGGTTCGACAACAACCTGGACGTTACGCTAAAATGAACTGCGAAAACAACGAACAACACTTTTGTAGTACTGTACTCGGTACTCCGTACTTGCTCCAGATAATCCCCATTGCTTCACTACTACAGTAGTACTACCCTGGCTCGCATTCATTGTTTCCCCTGACTATTCAGAGCTTTGGACGTCCATCAGAGTAGTAGTCAGTAGTACAGTACTGCTAGCTCGATTAATGGCGTGCTATAAAATTCTATACTAGCCGATAGATGTCCATTCCTCGGGTTGCGCGCCAGAGCCTTCGAAGAGAAGGTAGCCGCTCTGTCCCGTTGATTTACGGTGGACGGACAGGATACTCCGGACCGCTCTCGATTCATTTGCTTCTGCTCCCGCGTCCTGACCCTTCGCGGACTGAGATCCAGTGACTTCACTAAGAGAAGTCACCATGCGACTTTACACACGTGAGCCATTCGATCAAGATCCAACGCTCGCGGTTGATCCAAATTTCGAACTTAAACTAAACTAATATTTTAAATGGACTGGAACTTTCCGAGAATACGTCTTAATGTAAAGTTTTTCTGTTTTTTTCTGAGCTACATAAATTTTAATTTCAAATTTTAGATCGACCATGTGCGTTGGATCTTAACCTGATGGCTCGTATAGGTAAAGTTCATGGTAACTTCTGTTGGGTAAAGTCACTGGATCTCAGTTCGCAAGGGAGCCCCCTCTCGGCCGTTGATTTAGGATGGGCGGACCAGGTTGCTCGAAGCGAGGGCAGGAGACGGCTGTCTGGTTTTAATAGGGGGGAGTACTTCTTCCATCCCCTTCTTGCTTCACTTCCAGTCTCCTTCCACTTCCAGCGATGCCTCCGAAGTCAAGGCCACCATCTCGCTTGAAGAAGCACCATCTAGTGTTGACCAAGGACGCGGAGAGTTCCCGCCGGCGGTCTATCCAGATGCTGGCCGCGAGAAAGGGCCCGCCAGAAAACGAAGGCCCTGCTTCGCGCTCGTCTCGGAACGGCGTCAGTCGTGCGGTCGAAGATTCCTGGTTGGTTTCCATCGCCATGTTTCTTGATTCTTCCTGGCCCGGAGGTCCCAACTCTTTATTCCGTATTAATCCTTTTTATACATATCTCAGTGCCCCACGACGCACCCTGACATCTTCTCATGACGACTTCAACCCCTGTCTCCTGCGCTTAGAGGTTACCACTGATTGGACATTTTCGTCTTCCTCTCGTCACTTTGTTTCGGTACTGATGATATTGCCATGCAGGAAGCATCGGCGTGTTTCAGAGATGAGCTTAAAACTCTCGTGGAACTCGCCTCCAACTTTCGCGATGATGTCGATACTTTGAAGGACGAGGTCACCGGCCGGGGCAAGCTGCATGATGTGAGCGTTCCATCAAGTGAGGAAACGAACTCTGTCATCAAGAAGCTCAAGGGCGAGAATTTGATGCTTAAGATTGAGTGCGGCTTTCTTCGCGAAGAAAACGTCGAGCTATCAAACAGGTGCGTTCAAGCTCTCAACGGGAGCCTCAACACCCAACATGATGCGGTGAAGAAGATGATGGATGACAGCATCTTGAAGAAAAACAATATGGTGGAGGACACGCGCGGGATGGTCGATCCAATCCAGGCACCGCAGAAGGAAGTCGATGCGCTCCGAGTCCAGCCACCTTTGCGTAGGTCGCCGAGGCGCCCTCGCGCAGGTCACTGAGGAGCGCACGTCGCCGAGTAGGCTGGGGGATAAGGAATTCCAACGAGAGAAGCGGAATCACCACCTGTCCTGATGGAGGGCCACTCCGCCAAGTAGGCTGGGGGAGAGAAACACTGCCTCTCATTGTTCTTTAGCTAGTCCTCCGATCCATATTACTTGATGTTAAAATGGATGTATCTACAACTGAAATATGTCTAGATACATATATTTTAGTATCACAAAGTAAGTATCAACGTTTATATTGCCCAAGTCTTATTATCCATCCCTAAGGTGGGTCGCTTTTGTAACTACTGATTGCAGATTCGACTCTTCTGCAGACCGAAAGATTTTTAGAGTGACTAAGAATGATTCATGCTTAGCTTTCCATTTTCATGTTTTAAACTTGTTTAAATCTTGCTCAAACCTAGGATTTGACCAAGATTCAAATGGGTTTAACAATTTAAAAAAATCAGAAAAATGAAAAACCAAAGCACATAGTATTCTTATGTCATATAGTAAGCATTCAAGTTTATAAACAAGGTCTAGACATATTCAAACCACACAAAACATGTATCTACCCCTAACCCTAAACTCTGTCTTATGAAGTTAAGTATGAGGAGAAGTGATTTTGGGTTTCAATCATGGAAATTTCACAAACCTCCCAAAAGCTTCATTTTAGAGTGACTAAGAAGGATCCATGCTTACCTTTTCATTGCCATGTTTTAAACTTGTTTTAACCTTGGTCAAACCTAGGATTTGACCAAGATTCAAACGGGCGTAAAAATTCAAAAAAAATAAAAAAAATGAAAAACCAAAGCACATATATAGCCTTCTTATGTCATATAGTAAGCATTCAAGTTGATAAACAAGGTCTAGACATATTCAAACCAGAAATATCATGTATCATATCTACCCCTAACCCTAAACTCTATCTTATGAAGTCAAACATATGAAGAGAACTGGGGTTTTGTGTTTCAAACATAAAAATTTCAAGTACCTTCATTTTAGAGTGACTAAGAAAGGATTCATGCTTACCTTTTCATTGTCATGTTTTAAACTTGATTAAACCTTGGTCAAACCTAGGATTTGACCAATATTTAAATGGGCATAAAAAATTCGAAAAAATGAAAAAAATGGAAAACCAAAGCACATATATAGCCTTCTTATGTCATAAGCATTCAAGTTGATAAACAAGGTCTAGACATATTCAAACAAGAAAAATCATGTATCTACACCTAACCAAAAACTCTGTCTTAAGTGGTTTTGGGTTTCAAACATGGAAATTTCAAGAACATCCCAAAATCTTCATTTTGGAGTGACTAAGAAGGATACACACTTCCCATTTCATTTTCATGTTTTAAACTTGTTTAAATCTTAGTCAAACCTAGGATTTGACCAAGATTAAAATAAGTAAAAACATGAAAATGAAAAGGTAAGCATCGATCCTTCTTAGTCGCTCTAAAATGAAGCTTTTTTTGAAATTTTCATGTTTGAAAAACCACTTCTCTTCATGCATGCTTGACTTCATAAGACATAGTTTAGGGTTAGGGGTAGATACATGATTTTTCTGGTTTGAACATGTCTAGACCTTGTTTATCAATTTGAATGCTTACTATATGACATAAGAAGGCTATGTGCTTTGGTTTTTCATTCTTACGATTTTTTTCTGAATTTTTATGCCCATTCGAATCTTGGTCAAATCCCAGGTTTGACCAAGATTTAAACAAGTTTAAAACATGACAATGAAAAGGTAATCAATCCTGGATCCTTCATAATTAATAAGTTAGTCTAATTAAAATGAAGCTTTTGGGAGGTTTTTGAAATTTTTGTGTTTGAAACCAAAAACCACTTCTCTTCATGCTTGACTTCATAAGATAGAGTTTAGGGTTAGGGGTAGATACATGATTTGTATTATTTGAATTGTCTAGACCTTGTTTATCATCTTTTAAATGCTTACTATATATATGACATAAGAATACTATGTGCTTTAGTTTTTCATTTTTCTGATTTTTTAATTTTATGCCCATTTGAATCTTGGTCAAATCCTAGGTTTGACAATGATTTAAACAAGTTTAAAATATTAAAATGAAAAGATAAGCATGGATCCTTCTTAGTCACTCTAAAATAAAGCTTTTGGGTGGTTTTTGAAATTTCCATGTTTGAAACCCAAAAGCACTTCTCTTCATGCTTGACTACATAAGACAAAGTTTAGGGTTAGGGATTAGACTTGTTTGAATATGTCTAGACCTTGTTTATCAACTTTAATGCTTACTATATGACATAAGAAAACTATGTGCTTTGTTTTTTCATTTTTCTGATTTTTTTGGAATTTTGATGCACATTTGAATCTTGGTAAAATCCTAGGTTTGACCAAGATTTAAACAAGTATATAACATGAAAATGAAAAGGGAAGCATGTATCCTTCTTAGTCACTCTAAAATGAATTTTTTGGGAGTTTTTTGAAATTTCCATGTTTGAAACCCAAAACCATGCACTTCTCTTCATGCTTGACTTCATAAGATAGAGTTTAGGGGTTTGCGGATAGATACATGATTTGTCTAGTTTGAATAAGTCTAGACCTTGTTTATCAACTTTAATGCTTACTATATGACATAAGAATGGGTGGGCACAAAATTCAAAAAAATCAGAAAAATGAAAAACAAAAGCACATAGTACGTCTTCTTATGCCATATCGTATGCACTCAAGTTAAACGAGGTCTAGGTATATCCAAACCAGACAAATCATGTATCTACACCATGTCGATCTGATGAAGTCTAGCATGAAGAGAAGTCGTTTTGGGTTTCAAACATGCATGGAAATTTCAAAAACATCCCAAAAGCTTCATTTTAGAGTGACTAAGAAGGATATATACATGCTTCCCTTTTCATTTTCATGTTTTAAACTTGTTTAAATCTTGGTCAAACCTAGGATTTGACCAAGATTCAAATATATGGGCATAAAATTCAAAAAAAAAACAGAAAAATTAAAAACCAAGGCACATAGTCTTCTTATGCCATATAGTAAACAATCAATTAAGTTGATAAACCATGTCTAGACATATTCAAACCAGGAAAATCATGTATCTACCCCTAACGCCCTAGCTAAACTCTGTCTTATGAAGTCAAGCATGCATGAAGAGAAGTGGTTTTTGGTTTCAAACGTTTAAGCCAAAAGGTAAGCATGGATCCTCCTTAATTAGTCACTGTAAAATGAAGCTTTTGGGAGGTTTGTGAAATTTCCATGTTTAAACCCAAAACCACTTAAGACAGAGTTTATGGTTAGGTGTGTAGATACATGATTTTTCTTGTTTGAATATGTCTAGACCTTGTTTATCAACTTGAATGCTTACTATATGACATAAGAAGGCTATATATATGTGTGCTTTGGTTTTTCATTTTTTGACTTTTTCTGAACTTTTACGCCCATTTGAATCTTGGTCAAATACTAGGTTTGACCAAGGTTAAAACAAGTTTAAAACATGGCAATGAAAAGGTAAGCATGGATCATTCTTAGTCTCTCTAAAATGAAGCTTTTGGGAGGGTTTCCGTGTTTGAAACCCAAAATCACTTCTCTTCATATGATTGGCTTCATAAGACAAAGATTAGGGTTAGGGGTAGATATATACATGTTTTGGGAGGTTTTTGAAATTTCCATGTTTGAAACCCAAATCCACTTCTCTTCATCCTTGACGTCTTCATAAGACAAAAGTATAGGGTTATGCATGGGTAGATACATGCTTTTTTCTGGTTTGAATATGTATAGACCTTGTTTAATTATCAACTTAATTGAATGCTTACTATATATATGACATAAGAAGGCTATATATGTGCTTTGTTTTTTCATTTTTTGATTTTTTCCTGATTTTTTATGCCCATTTGAATCTTGGTCAAATCCTAGGTTTGATCAAGATTTAAACAAGTTTAAAAAATGAAAATGAAAAGGTAAGCCTGGATCCTTCTTAGTCACTGTAAAATGAAGCTTTTGGGAGGTTTGTGAAATTTCCATGTTTGAAACCCAAAAGCACTTCTCTTCATGCTTGACTTCATAAGACAGAGTTTAGGGTTAGGGGGTGTAGATACATGATTTGTCTGGTTTGAATATGTCCAAATCTTATTTATCAACTTTTGAATGCATGCTACTCTCTCAAAGAAAAACTTTTGAATGCTTACTATATGACATAAGAAGACTATATGCTTTTAAAATTCAAACATATGGTAAGCATTCTTATGTCATATAGTAAGCATTCAAGTTGATAAACAAGCAAGGTTTGGACATATTCAAACCAGACAAATCGTGTATCTACCCCCTAACCCCTAATTAAATTGTCTTATGAAGTCTAGTATGAAGAGAAGTGGTTTTGGCTTTCAAACATGGAAATTTCAAAAACCTCCCAAAAACTTCATTTTAGAGTGACTAAGAAGGATATACAAGCTTCCCTTTTCATTTTCATGTTTTAAACTTGTTTAAATCTTGGTCAAACCTCTAGGATTTGACCAAAAGATTCAAATGGGCATAGAAATTCATAAAAAATCAAAAGAATGAAAAACCAAAGGATATAACATTCTTATGTCATATATATATAGTAAGCATTCAAGTTGATAAACAAGGTCTAGACATATTCAAACCAGAAAATAATGTATATATCTACCCCTAACCCTAAACTCTATCTTATGAAGTCAAGCATGCATGAAGAGAAGTGGTTTTTGGTTTCAAACATGGAAATTTCGAAAACCCTCCCAAGAGCTACATTTTGGAGTGACTAAGAAGGATATATAGATGCTTCATTTTTCATATTCATGATTAAACTTGTTTAAACCATGTTCAAACCTAGGATTTGACCAAGATTCAATGGGCATAAAATTTTAAAAAATAAAAAATAAAAAAACAAGGCACATAGTATTCTTATGTCATATAGTAAGCATTCAATTAAGTTGATAAACAAGGTCTAGACATATTCAAACCAGGAAAATCATGCATCTACCCCCTAACCCTAGCTAAACTCTATCTTATGAAGTCAAACATGCATGAAGAGAAGTGGTTTTTTTCAAACGTTTAAGCCAAAATCCCCTTTTCAAATATTTCAAACTTATTCAAATTTGGTTCAAATTTGAAAGACATACAAGTTATAGCACACATAGTGCATACATTTTCACACATACTGCACTAGATGCTAACCCTATAGTTTGAGGCCATTTGGATGACCTAGGTCGAAAAAATTCTTGGATTATAATCGTGTTGTTCGAACCCCGTAGTTGGATTTTTTGAACCCTTGATCTGTAGAATTGGGCAAAACCCTAGTTTAACCTATTTAATTATAGATTCGTATATCGATTTTTCTACGAGTACTACCTTTTTATTATTACTATGCAGCACATGGGTGTTTGCCCGTCGAGTGAAACTCGGAGGAAGAGGGATCACTCGGAAGGAGAGAAGAAGGAAGAGCATTATGGTGTCTCCCCTTTTTCGGGTGATGATGTTGACTTTTGTGAAGGGTTTGTCAGTGAGCAGGAGGTGCGAGCGAGCGAGTCGAGCGAGGCCGAGAATGAGAGAGATTTGTTTTTTTGTGAGAGGGACAACCGAAGGATCCAGAGGACCCACAGACTTCCAATACGCATCCTGATGCGTCTTCTCTTGACAAAGAAGATGGCTGGGAGTTTGCGTACCTATTGCACGTGACTTGTGCTCACTGAAGTGTGGGACCTCAAGCGTGGGCACCACACGTAAGTGACAGACTTGTTGGTGTAAAAACTCGATTGATTATTATAGTGCATTAGAACAAAGTTTCCTATGGATTCAAGGGTAGGAAATCCAAGTTAACTCATTTACGTGTTAAACTTGTCTAAATCTTGGTCAAACCTAGGATTTGACCAAGATTCAAATGGGCAGAAAAAAAAAAACAGAAAAATAAAAACCAAATCACATAGTCTTCTTATGTCATATAGTAAGCATTAAAGTTGATAAACAAGGTCTAGACATATTAAACCAGACAAATCATGTATCTATACCCCTAACCCCTAAACTCTGTCTTATGAAGTCAAGCATGTGAAGAGAAGTGGTTTTGGGTTTCAAACATGGAAATTTCAAAAACCTCCCAAAAACTACATTTTAGAGTGACTAAGAAGGATACATGCTTCCCTTTTCATATTCATGTTTTAAGCTTGTTTAAATTATCTTGGTCAAACCTAGGATTTGACAAGATTCAAATGGGCATCAAAATTGAAAAAAAGTCAGAAAAAAGAAAACCAAAGCAAATAGTTTTCTTATGTCATATAGTAAGCATTAAAGTTGATAAACAAGGTCTAGACATATTCAAACTAGACAAATCATGTATCTATACCCCCTAACCCCTGAACTCTGTCTTATGAAGTCAAGCATATGAAGAGAAGTGGTTTTGGGTTTCAAACATGGAAATTTGAAAAACCTCCCAAAAACTTCATTTTAGAGTGACAAAGAAGGATACATGCTTCCCTTTTCATATTCATGTTTTAAGCTTGTTTAAATTATCTCGGTCAAACCTAGGATTTGACAAGATTCAAATGGGCATCAAAATTGAAAAAAATCAGGAAAAAGAAAAACCAAAGCAAATAGTTTTCTTATGTCATATAGTAAGCCAATTAAGTTGATAAACAAGGTCTAGACATATTCAAACTAGACAAATCATGTATCTATACCCCCTAACCCCTAAACTCCGTCTTATGAAGTCAAGCATATGAAGAGAAGTGGTTTTGCTCCCAAAAGCTTCATTTTAGAGTGACTAAGAAGGATCCATGCTTACCTTTGCATTTTCATATTTTAATATTGTTTAAATCATTATCAAGCCTAGGATTTGACCAAGATACAAATGGGTGGGCACAAAATTCAAAAAAATCAGAATAATGAAAAACAAAAGCACGTAGTCTTCTTATGTCATATCGTATGCATTCAAGTTAAACGAGGTCTAGGTATATCCAAACCAGACAAATCATGTATCTACCCGTTGATCTTATGAAGTCTAGCATGAAGAGAAGTCGTTTTGGGTTTCAAACATGGAAATTTCAAGAACATCCCAAAGCTTCATTTTAGAGTGACTAAGAAGGATACATGCTTCCCTTTTCATTTTCATGTTTTAAACTTGTTTAAATCTTGGTCAAACCTAGGATTTGACCAAGATTCAAATATATGAGCATAAAATTCAAAAAAAAAAAAAATGAAAACCAAGGCACGTAGTCTTCTTATGTCATATAGTAATCAATCAATTAAGTTGATAAACAAGGTCTAGACATATTCAAACGAGGAAAATCATGTATCTACCCCTAACCCTAGCTAAACTCTGTCTTATGAAGTCAACGCATGAAGAGAAGTGGTTTTTGGTTTCAAACGTTTAAGCCAAAAGGTAAGCATGGATCCTCCTTAGTCACTGTAAAATGAAGCTTTTGGGAGGTTTGTGAAATTTCCATGTTTGAAACCCAAAACCACTTAAGACAGAGTTTATGGTTAGGTGTAGATACATGATTTTTCTTGTTTGAATATGTCTAGACCTTGTTTATCAACTTGAATTTTTTACTATATGATATAAGAAGGCTATATATGTGCTTTGGTTTTTCATTTTTTGATTTCTTTCGAATTTTTTATGCCTATTTAAATCTTTGTCAAATCCTAGGTTTAAACAAGTTTAAAACATGAAAATGAAACGGTAAGCATGAATCCTTCCTTACTCACTCTAAAATGAAGGTACTTGAAAATTTTATGTTTGAAACCCAAAACCCCAGTTCTCTTCATATGTTTGACTTCATAAGACAGAGTTTAGGGTTAGGGGTAGATATGATACATGATATTTCTGCTTTGAATATGTCTAGACCTTGTTTATCAACTTGAATGCTTACTATATGACATAAGAAGGCTATATATGTGCTTTGGTTTTTCATTTTTTTTGAATTTTTCTGAATTTTTACTCCCATTTGAATCTTGGTCAAATCCTAGGTTTGACCAAGGTTAAAACAAGTTTAAAACATGGCAATGAAAAGGTAAGCATGGATCCTTCTTAGTCACTCTAAAATGAAGCTTTTGGGAGGTTTTTGAAATTTCCATGTTTGAAACCCAAAATCACTTCTCTTCATGCTTGACTTCATAAGGCAGAGTTTAGGGTTAGGGGGTAGATACATGATTTGTTTGGTTTGAATATGTCTAGACCTTGTTTATCAACTTGAATGCTTACTATATGACATTAGAAGACTATGTTCTTTGGTTTTTTTCCGTTTTTTTTGAATTGTTATACCCATTTGAATCTTGGTCAAATCCTAGGTTTGACCAAGATTTAAACAAGTTAAAAAATTGAAAATGAAAAAGGTAAGCCTGGATCCTTCTTAGTCACTGTAGAATGAAGCTTTTGGGAGGTTTGTGAAATTTCCATGTTTGAAACCCAAAACCAGTTCTCTTCATATGTTTGACTTCATAAGACAGAGTTTTTATCAACTCGAGTGCTTACTATATGACATAAGAAGGCTATATATGTGCTTTGGTTTTTCATTTTTTGATTTTTTCTGAATTTTGATGCCCATTTAAATCTTGCTCAAATCCTAGGTTTGACCAAGGTTTAAACAAGTTTAAAACATGAAAAGAAAAGGTAAGAATGGATCCTTCTTAGTCATTCTAAAATGAATGAAGCTTTTGGGATGTTCTCACAAATCGATCTAGTCTACATGACTTTGATAAATTTTAATTAAGAAGCAGCAACTTAACAATAATTACCCAAAATCTAACAGCTGGTTCGACAACAACCTGGATGTTACGCTAAAATGAACTGCGAAAACAACGAACAACACTTTTGTAGTACTGTACTCGGTACTCCGTACTTGCTCCAGATAATCCCCATTGCTTCACTACTACAGTAGTACTACCCTGGCTCGCATTCATTGTTTCCCCTGACTATTCAGAGCTTTGGACGTCCATCAGAGTAGTAGTCAGTAGTACAGTACTGCTAGCTCGATTAATGGCGTGCTATAAAATTCTATACTAGCCGACAGATGTCCATTCCTCGGGTTGCGCGCCAGAGCCTTCGAAGAGAAGGTAGCCGCTCTGTCCCGTTGATTTACGGTGGACGGACAGGATACTCCGGACCGCTCTCGATTCATTTGCTTCTGCTCCCGCGTCCTGACCCTTCGCGGACTGAGATCCAGTGACTTCACTAAGAGAAGTCACCATGCGACTTTACACACGTGAGCCATTCGATCAAGATCCAACGCTCGCGGTTGATCCAAATTTCGAACTTAAACTAAACTAATATTTTAAATGGACTGGAACTTTCCGAGAATACGTCTTAATGTAAAGTTTTTCTTTTTTCTGAGCTACATAAATTTTAATTTCAAATTTTAGATCGACCATGTGCGTTGGATCTTAACCTGATGGCTCGTATAGGTAAAGTTCATGGTAACTTCTGTTGGGTAAAGTCACTGGATCTCAGTTCGCAAGGGAGCCCCCTCTCGGCCGTTGATTTAGGATGGGCGGACCAGGTTGCTCGAAGCGAGGGCAGGAGACGGCTGTCTGGTTTTAATAGGGGGGAGTACTTCTTCCATCCCCTTCTTGCTTCACTTCCAGTCTCCTTCCACTTCCAGCGATGCCTCCGAAGTCAAGGCCACCATCTCGCTTGAAGAAGCACCATCTAGTGTTGACCAAGGACGCGGAGAGTTCCCGCCGGCGGTCTATCCAGATGCTGGCCGCGAGAAAGGGCCCGCCAGAAAACGAAGGCCCTGCTTCGCGCTCGTCTCGGAACGGCGTCAGTCGTGCGGTCGAAGATTCCTGGTTGGTTTCCATCGCCATGTTTCTTGATTCTTCCTGGCCCGGAGGTCCCAACTCTTTATTCCGTATTAATCCTTTTTATACATATCTCAGTGCCCCACGACGCACCCTGACATCTTCTCATGACGACTTCAACCCCTGTCTCCTGCGCTTAGAGGTTACCACTGATTGGACATTTTCGTCTTCCTCTCGTCACTTTGTTTCGGTACTGATGATATTGCCATGCAGGAAGCATCGGCGTGTTTCAGAGATGAGCTTAAAACTCTCGTGGAACTCGCCTCCAACTTTCGCGATGATGTCGATACTTTGAAGGACGAGGTCACCGGCCGGGGCAAGCTGCATGATGTGAGCGTTCCATCAAGTGAGGAAACGAACTCTGTCATCAAGAAGCTCAAGGGCGAGAATTTGATGCTTAAGATCGAGTGCGGCTTTCTTCGCGAAGAAAACGTCGAGCTATCAAACAGGTGCGTTCAAGCTCTCAACGGGAGCCTCAACACCCAACATGATGCGGTGAAGAAGATGATGGATGACAGCATCTTGAAGAAAAACAATATGGTGGAGGACACGCGCGGGATGGTCGATCCAATCCAGGCACCGCAGAAGGAAGTCGATGCGCTCCGAGTCCAGCCACCTTTGCGTAGGTCGCCGAGGCGCCCTCGCGCAGGTCACTGAGGAGCGCACGTCGCCGAGTAGGCTGGGGGATAAGGAATTCCAACGAGAGAAGCGGAATCACCACCTGTCCTGATGGAGGGCCACTCCGCCAAGTAGGCTGGGGGAGAGAAACACTGCCTCTCATTGTTCTTTAGCTAGTCCTCCGATCCATATTACTTGATGTTAAAATGGATGTATCTACAACTGAAATATGTCTAGATACATATATTTTAGTATCACAAAGTAAGTATCAACGTTTATATTGCCCAAGTCTTATTATCCATCCCTAAGGTGGGTCGCTTTTGTAACTACTGATTGCAGATTCGACTCTTCTGCAGACCGAAAGATTTTTAGAGTGACTAAGAATGATTCATGCTTAGCTTTCCATTTTCATGTTTTAAACTTGTTTAAATCTTGCTCAAACCTAGGATTTGACCAAGATTCAAATGGGTTTAACAATTTAAAAAATCAGAAAAATGAAAAACCAAAGCACATAGTATTCTTATGTCATATAGTAAGCATTCAAGTTTATAAACAAGGTCTAGACATATTCAAACCACACAAAACATGTATCTACCCCCTAACCCTAAACTCTGTCTTATGAAGTTAAGTATGAGGAGAAGTGATTTTGGGTTTCAATCATGGAAATTTCACAAACCTCCCAAAAGCTTCATTTTAGAGTGACTAAGAAGGATCCATGCTTACCTTTTCATTGCCATGTTTTAAACTTGTTTTAACCTTGGTCAAACCTAGGATTTGACCAAGATTCAAACGGGCGTAAAAATTCAAAAAAAATAAAAAATGAAAAACCAAAGCACATATATAGCCTTCTTATGTCATATAGTAAGCATTCAAGTTGATAAACAAGGTCTAGACATATTCAAACCAGAAATATCATGTATCATATCTACCCCTAACCCTAAACTCTGTCTTATGAAGTCAAACATATGAAGAGAACTGGGGTTTTGTGTTTCAAACATAAAAATTTCAAGTACCTTCATTTTAGAGTGACTAAGAAAGGATTCATGCTTACCTTTTCATTGTCATGTTTTAAACTTGATTAAACCTTGGTCAAACCTAGGATTTGACCAATATTTAAATGGGCATAAAAAATTCGAAAAAATGAAAAAATGGAAAACCAAAGCACATATATAGCCTTCTTATGTCATAAGCATTCAAGTTGATAAACAAGGTCTAGACATATTCAAACAAGAAAAATCATGTATCTACACCTAACCAAAAACTCTGTCTTAAGTGGTTTTGGGTTTCAAACATGGAAATTTCAAGAACATCCCAAAATCTTCATTTTAGAGTGACTAAGAAGGATACACACTTCCCATTTCATTTTCATGTTTTAAACTTGTTTAAATCTTAGTCAAACCTAGGATTTGACCAAGATTAAAATAAGTAAAAACATGAAAATGAAAAGGTAAGCATCGATCCTTCTTAGTCTTCTTATGAATTTTTTGAAATTTTCATGTTTGAAAAAACCACTTCTCTTCATGCATGCTTGACTTCATAAGACATAGTTTAGGGTTAGGGGTAGATACATGATTTTTCTGGTTTGAACATGTCTAGACCTTGTTTATCAATTTGAATGCTTACTATATGACATAAGAAGGCTATGTGCTTTGGTTTTTCATTCTTACGATTTTTTTCTGAATTTTTATGCCAATTCGAATCTTGGTCAAATCCCAGATTTGACCAAGATTTAAACAAGTTTAAAACATGACAATGAAAAGGTAATCAATCCTGGATCCTTCATAATTAATAAGTTAGTCTAATTAAAATGAAGCTTTTGGGAGGTTTTTGAAATTTTCGTGTTTGAAACCAAAAACCACTTCTCTTCATGCTTGACTTCATAAGATAGAGTTTAGGGTTAGGGGTAGATACATGATTTGTATTATTTGAATTGTCTAGACCTTGTTTATCATCTTTTAAATGCTTACTATATATATGACATAAGAATACTATGTGCTTTAGTTTTTCATTTTTCTGATTTTTTTAATTTTATGCCCATTTGAATCTTGGTCAAATCCTAGGTTTGACAATGATTTAAACAAGTTTAAAATATTAAAATGAAAAGATAAGCATGGATCCTTCTTAGTCACTCTAAAATAAAGCTTTTGGGTGGTTTTTGAAATTTCCATGTTTGAAACCCAAAAGCACTTGTCTTCATGCTTGACTACATAAGACAAAGTTTAGGGTTAGGGGTAGACACATGATTTTTCTTGTTTGAATATGTCTAGACCTTGTTTATCAACTTTAATGCTTACTATATGACATAAGAAAACTATGTGCTTTGTTTTTTCATTTTTCTGATTTTTTGGAATTTTGATGCACATTTGAATCTTGGTAAAATCCTAGGTTTGACCAAGATTTAAACAAGTATATAACATGAAAATGAAAAGGGAAGCATGTATCCTTCTTAGTCACTCTAAAATGAATTTTTTGGGAGTTTTTTGAAATTTCCATGTTTGAAACCCAAAACCATGCACTTCTCTTCATGCTTGACTTCATAAGATAGAGTTTAGGGGTTTGCGGATAGATACATGATTTGTCTAGTTTGAATAAGTCTAGACCTTGTTTATCAACTTTAATGCTTACTATATGACATAAGAAGACTATGTGCTTTGGTTTTTCATTTTTCTATTTTTTATTTTATGCCCATTTGAATCTTGGTCAAATCCTAGATTTAACCAGGATTTAAACAAGTTTAAAACATGAAAATGAAAAGGTAAGCCTTGATCCTTCTTAGTCACACTAAAATGAAGCTTTTGGGATGTTCTTGAAATTTCCATGTTTGAAACCCAAAACGACTTCTCTTCATGCTAGACTTCATAAGACGAGTTTAGGGGTTAGCGGTAGATACATGATTTGTCTAGTTTGAATAAGACTAGACCTTGTTTATCAACTTTAATGCTTACTATATGACATAAGAAGACTATGTGCTTTGGTTTTTCATTTTTCTATATTTTTATTTTATGCCCATTTGAATCTTGGTCAAACCTATATTTGACCTGGATTTAAACAAGTTTAAAACATGAAAATGAAAAGGTAAGCCTTGATCATTCTTAGTCACACTAAAATGAAGCTTTGGGATGTTCTTGAAATTTCCATGTTTGAAACCCAAAACGACTTCTCTTCATGCTAGACTTCATAAGACAGAGTTTAAGGTTTAGGGGTATAGATACATGATTTGTCTGGTTTAAATATGTATAGACCTTGTTTATCAACTTGAATGCTTACTATATGGCATAAGAAAACTATGTGCTTTGGTTTTTCATTTTTTGATTTTTTTAAATTTTGATGCCCATTTGAATCTTGGTCAAATCCTAGGTTTGACCAAGATTTAAACAAGTTTAAAACATGAAAATGAAAAGGGAAGCATGTATCCTTCTTAGTCACTCTAAAATGAAGTTTTTGGGAGGTTTTTGAAATTTCCATGTTTGAAACCCAAAACCACTTCTCTTCATGCTTGACTTCATAAGACAGAGTTTAGGGGTTAGGGGTAGATACATGATTTGTATGGTTTGAATATGTCTAGACCTTGTTTATCAACTTTAATGCTTACTATATGACATAAGAACACTATGTGCTTTGGTTTTTCATTTTTCTGATTTTTTAAATTTTAATGCCCATTTGAATCTTGGTCAAATCCTAGGTTTGACCAAGATTTAAACAAGTTTAAAACATGAAAATGAAAAGGGAAGCATGTATCCTTCTTAGTCACTCTAAAATGAAGTTTTTGGGAGGTTTTGAAATTTCCATGTTTGAAACCCAAAACCACTTCTCTTCATGCTTGACTTCATAAGACAGAGTTTAGGGGTTAGGGGGTAGATACATGATTTGTATGGTTTGAATATGTCTAGACCTTGTTTATCACCTTTAATGCTTACTATATGACATAAGAAGACTATGTGCTTTGGTTTTTTATTTTTTTTTTTGAATTTTCTGCCCATTTGAATCTTGGTCAAATCCTAGGTTTGACCAATATTTAGACAAGTTTAACACGTGAAAACGAACTGATAATCCCATTTGTTGACTCATTTAACTAGTTAATCTCATTTGTTGACTCTCTGTTGACCAGGCACTTGAGGGTATATTGCACTAGCCAGTATTAGTACTCAAGGGGAAAACTGAGCACACAAAAAATGCTAGTATAAGATTAGAGACTCGAGGAGGAATTACTTTCAATAAATCAGCATAAAGTCATTTAAATGTGTGAAACTAGCTAGAAAGCACTAAAAACGTAAAGAGTTGGGAATTTTCACTAATATGTGGCCTAATTTATCTTAAAAATGTAGAGGCGCCATTTTGAGCCGTATCTTATGTACCCCATTCACAAAATAAACCTATTTTGTCATCTAGAAAATGAAAAATGATTTTTTATACCGAAAAGTTGAAAAGTCTAGTCAAACATTGTTGGGAATGGCAAGATGCACCACCATGCCCAATTTGGGCACATTATAACAAACTATGCCACAAATATGGCCATAACTATGCCATTTGTTGGCTTGAAAACCATGAATCTTCATACACGATAGTCCGTTTTGTGAAGACATTTTGTTTTTTACTACCCTATCACAGGTTTCTTATTTTCCCTGTCAACTAGTACACCTATAAGCACTCAATGCGGAAGGGTTTCATTTTTGAGGTTTTCTTCATTTTCATTTATTTATTTCAAAACCATGGTTGATTATCCATTCGAATATTTCTAAAAACTATAAGTGAATCATCATTTTCGTTTATTTTAGTTGGGATGTTTGTTAATGTGGGCCCAAAACATGTTAGCCACAAATAGCCATAACGCCATTTGTTGGCTTGAAAACCATGAATCTTCATGTCCACATTTTGCAATTTTGTCAACTAGTACACCTATAAGCACTCAATGCGGAAGGGTTTGAGTTTTCTTCATTTTAATTTATTTATTTCAAAACCAGGTAAAAATGGTCGCATGATTATCCATGCAAAGGGTCGAATATTTCTATGCAGCACATGTGTTTGCCGAGTGAAACTTGATCACACGGAAGGAGATGAAGGGAGAGAAGTGAGGGGGCCCTCTTATTTATGGTGTGACATGTTGAACCGCCGATAATGAGAGAGATGTTTTTTATTTTTTTGGGAGAGAGAGGGACAACTGAAGGATCCTGAAGGGCTCAGACTTCCAATACGCACCAGAGCATAGTTTACAACAAGACACAAAATAAACAGGAAATTACATCCAAATCCCTAACTTTTACATGGAAGACCCCGCGCTGAAAGCAAGAAATGCGATCGGGTCCTTAACAGCCACCGCCCAGATTGATCCTCGTCGCAGCCGGGGACGAACCACTCAGCGCGACCAAATCGCCATCCGAAATATGCAATGTTCAGTTGCTATCCAGGGGTGTAGCAGGCGTGATCTCCATAGAGACACGTGAACAAAAGGTGTTACCAATAAAGTACTTTAGGTGAGGGGAGCAATTGACATCGCTTACTACTCGGTCTATCAGAGAGAAGAAGACATCAGATCATCTTGTCACCGAGATGACCCCTTTAGGGCATGTACAGCGCTAGCCGCTTGTGAGGCGATGATCGGAAAAAATACATACAACAAATAAAAAGCAGCCAAGCGCTCTATCCTCCAACTCCAGCCGCAAACCCAGGCGCTAATCTCGAAACGGCTCGCTGCAGCTCAAAATACGGAGCATATCCATATTAATTGACTCAACTTTGTCCAGATTCTTACTCCATCGAGATATATGAGTATGCATCTAGTTAAGTTTCTAGACTACATGCACGCGTATCTATGTAAAAATTATGTACATATGCGTTGCAATCCAACTTGCAACTCATATATCTCAATGGATCAGACGGTGTAGAATTTGACTGAGAGCATTAAAGTCTACAAGGAAATTTTGTTAAATCTTAAGTAGATTGACTTACAAAAATCATAAAACTTTAGATACTTCGAAACATTTCCTTTCACAAGGAACTCCGATAGATTGAAATATATGAATACCACTAGGCATGTGTTGAGAAAAAAAAGTAGTCGCTAAGTGCATCTTGCTTTAAAGAGAAGTAAGTGAATACCACTAATATCCTACATTTGTGTTAATCATGCGAAGCATGAACCCTTAACTAGTATTTAGACAATGGAGAGACGAGATCTGGAACGATTTTTTGGGGCCACGCGGTTGCCTTTTCCTATCGGGAGGGGAGTTGCTGGAGGCCTTTTCTTTTTCGCTTTTCTCCCCTATAGTAGTACTATTTCCTATCGGGAGGGGCGTACCATATAGCTAGGGGTACCTGCTGGACACATGTGTGTTTAATTATATTTTGTCTAAAAAAATTGTGAGATGGAGAACACTTAGGCTCCGTTTGGCTCACGGGAATTTTGGAGGAATTCCATAGGAAAGCTATTCCTATGGAATATTTTCCTTTGCATGCGTGGCAGGAAACGTGAATAGTATTTCGAAGGAAAACTTACGCCGTCCCACCCATTCCACGGGATTGAAAACATCTGCCCAGAGCTCATGTTTGCGCGGAAGCCCGAGGCGGAGGCTCGCTGCAGCCATGGGATCCCGAATAAACAAATCCATTCAGGTGGGGTACGTCAGATAGAGGACAAGAGCAAACACTGTGCACCTTTATAAACAATTTAAATATTTGTTCATGTTAAGATAAAATACTCCAGGAGCCGGATGACTATCCCATAATTTCCACTACCCATTCGAACAGCAATTCCTGTAGTCTTTCATGTGGTTTCTTGATCCTCAGTTTTGCATCCACATTCCTTTCATATTCCTCTATTTTCTCCCATTCCTATGTTTTCTATACCCACGCTCCGAATGGGCCCTTCCAAGTGTTACACATGTAGCCATGCGTGTGTAAATATGAAATACATATTACTCGCACCGTTCTCAACAGGATGTCTTCTAATTTTCTAAATTTAGATGTATCTAGATGTGTTTAGTGTCACCAGTTAATTTACCTATATATATATATTTATTTATATATATATTTATATATATATATTTATATATATATTTATCTATACAAAGTTAAAAACTAGATAACAATAGCTAGCAAGTAGCTACAGCTCTAATAGCTATAGTAAGAAAAAAGTTTGATATGTTTGTAAAGAGATGCTAAAGCTATAAAAGATCTTCAAAAAAATACACCTTGCAACTATATATAGCTACCAAGTATTTGAAACAATATTTTTGAGCACCACTTCACCCATGAGAGAAACACGCACATGCGATTAGGGTTCCCTCTCGGCTACACTCGCCGGCGCTGGCGCGCCGCCATCAAACTGCCTCTGTTATCTGGACGCCTTCGGGACATATATCGAGCTACGCTGGGATGTTTGTCCCTGTTTAGAGAAGTTTTCATCTTACTTATTCACGGTTTAAGATTTTTGTGTGTGAAGGCGCATGCATGCGGACTTGTTTTGGATACGTACAATGTTCTCCAGATCCTCACCAAGGAGCTTCAGCGATGATTGGTTCCTCCTGTGTCCCTATCCAGGAAGGATTTAGAAGTCTAGACCCCGTTCAACGACTTTCCGTGCATAACAACCACGTCTGGTCGGCTCAGGGGGGGAGCGGCAGCCATGGCACGCTATTATTGTTGGATCGATGTTGGAAAAAGATAAGCATTGTATACATGATTTTGTTCAATTCGATCTCCTTTTTTATGAGGTTCTATGTACTATATATACGATGTTTATTTTTAGATGTCAATGTCGTTTTTTCAAAAAATATCTAATAGTGTATATGCAGGGACGAAGCTAGGGGTGCCAGCTAGGGCCATGGTCCCCCCTATGCTGCAATTTTTTTTTGAAAGAGCACCTAAAATACATGTACATTGGTCCCTAAACTTTGTAAATATTGCTTGTGTAGCCCCCTCAAAGTAATCTTGTGTGTTGTATTGGCCCCCTCCAAATATTTTCCTTGCTCCGTCCCTGTGTATACGGATCATTGATCTTCTGCAATTTGACGAATAAAAATCGTCATGTGCATTATTTCACAATAATATTTAAAATCTCTAACGTGCATGTGTGTGGCACGTGCCATTTACTAATGGCTGTAGAAGGTACCGAAATACGGGTGATCACTAAAACAAAACTGGTAGGGGATTGGACCACTTCCTCCTACTCATAATCCTCTTACACCTACATATATATACTTGGACATAGATATATGCTTAATTTGAAGTGTGATGGGAAGCAGTGAGGTGTAAAGTACGCATACTATATATATAGGGGTGATCGATGGAGATGACTAAATGTTTGGATTTTAGCTTTTCTAATGGCACACGCGCTTTTCGCATGCATGTGACGACCCATTTAGATTTTCAACATTGTTATACAAAAGTTATTTCTAAATATTGTTCAACTTTCATTAAAATTCATAGTTTAAGTTAACCCATGAAAACATATGTGACCAGTTGAGACATGGGAACAAAATCTTAAACCCTTTCTTAATCGTTATTATGTGGGATGCGTGTGAAAACAAATTTTATGTACGTGTGTATGCATGCCAAATGATATAATTCTACTTAATCATTGAAGACATGCGAAAAGGGACGACTAAATTAAAAAATCCAAGTCTTAAATGAAAGGGATATGGATGGAATCTTAAAGTGTGGTAGAAAGAATTAACTACATATAGTTTTTTCTACCACACTTTGGAGTTAGGGTTAGGGTTAGGTTTAGGGTTTGGGTTTAGGGGTTAGGGTTTAGGGTTAGGGTTAGTGTAGTGACCTCACTTTAAAAAGTGCAAGTCCCTGTGCATTAGTGCTAGTCCCTGGATCGAACTGCTAGCACACACAGTTTAAGATGAAATACCAAGTAGCAGAGGTCTTTATTACAACCTAAGATCCAGCGGAAATAAAATAATTCGATACAACTTGCATAGCTTAAGGGCTAGCATAAACATAAATCAGAGTTCGACATCAAACGCAAAGCAAATAGCATGGAGTCCTCCTCCTTCACGGATGCCACAGGTCGACATGTTGGACAAAGACTCGTGATCCTAACATCTTCTTCAGCAGCTAGAGATACCTGCAACATCAAACGTTGCAGCCCGAAGGAATCAATACATTTGGAATTGTATTGGCAAGGACACTTTTGTGGACTCAAAAGGCATCCTACACCTACGTGCACATCTGGCAGGTAGAGCTCAGGTTCATTTTGCATAAAGCCAATTTTTCCCTATCATTTATCAAAATATTTTCTTTCATTCTAATTAACAGTAACATTGGTAAAACCCCAATGTACCAATTAACAGTAACATTGGTAAAGCCCCAATGTACCTTCCTACCCTTGTTCACCCATCCAGATTTTATTTAAGAAATTGGGATGAGGAGATCTTTGAACAGGTGCCTTGTCAGTTCGCTCAAGTTGTCCATAACCGGGGACACGGCTAAGTATTTAGATTACACTCTCGAGAGGTTGTACACCTTTACCCACATGGCCAGGTCAATCCTTCTACCTCGATGCACATTTTGCTAAAGGACAGGTGTAGACCGTGGCCGAGACCTTCTGTGTGTAATCGCCCGAACCATTCCCTAAGGGCCACGTTACACCTACAGTATCCCTCTACCACCACCTGGCCCCTAGGATCCGGGTTCATACAACATACTTTGTCAAGCCAGAGCCATAGTAGCATGTGGTTGTACGGAAAGCTAATGAGCAAGGTTGTCTACAATCTCTTTAAGCCTGGGTGACTTTCCGCAAGTGTGCACTAGCACCAGGGTCTTGCCCCCTGATACAGCCACCCTCTCCATAACTCCACCATTCACCCAGGTAATTCATTAAACTTAGTTGTTTTTCCTTAACCTCTATCAAAACATTTTCCATGGCATAGCAGGTAACAACTAAATTTAATGGCGGCTAAGGGAGTCTAGGAGTGGTGTAGCTAAACTACTAGGATTTAATAGCAGGCAAAAAGCACAAACCCTAGACATGTCTACTATAAAAACACTACAGTGCAAGAATTAAAACTGGGACTTTTGGTGTGTGTCACTTGCCTTTCTCAAAGTAAGGAGTTGCAATCTTCGCAGTCACAACGGTTGCAGCTGTCCCAGTCGCAATCTACAAACATACATGCATAGCACCATAAACACAATGCACAACACAAATGCACAAGCATAGACATGAGATGCATATAAGATTTACACAAGTGCACCATTTTTTGCTCTCTGGTTGTCACTACATGCATGATGACATGATCAAGTTTTATGGTTGGTTGAATTATTGCGAAGCAATTATGTCGCACTAGCGAAGGGCAACTACCATTAATTGTAAAAGGTGTTTTGGTACCGTAGACAAATGATGGTTTTGGTACTACTAGACGGAGGGTAACATTTTCAAGCATATGCAAAAGGAATCACCCGAAAAGGGTGTGTAGATATCACACAATACTCTAATAAGGCATTTAAATATGGATGAATCTCAAACTTCTGTAAGTCCACATTTTATTGTTCCAAAAATTTCCTTATATTTTAAGGATTCTAGCGGTATAAAAAGGTTCCTGAGCTGCCACTTTCCTCACTATCTGAACTGCTACTTTCTGGTTTTTTCATCTTGAAATGCTAAATAGAAAGTCCATTTTCCACCTCTGATACATCAACCCTGCCTCACGTTACTTCCTTCCGAGCCTGCGGCATTCCGGCCGGCATATCTCGAGATCGAGTTTCAGTTTCTTTTCTAGTTGGGGATTAAGACCCGGCATCAAATCCACTAAAAGTCTGAGTAGCTTTGTGAATGACTTCAAACCACCATAGGTAGACCCATCCACTTATTCCTCTATCGGCCAGGCTTTTGTTTGATTCAAAAAAAAAATGGAAGGGCGCTCTTTTTGATCGAGAAACAAGGTTTGGTTGAAATGCTACTGGTGGTTGGTGCTTCAGGCCACAAGCGGAGCTCTGGTTATGAATTTTGCAAAGAGCGGACTATCGAATTGATGTTAAAACGAAATCTAGGGGGTGTGTCAAGACACATGGCGCAATCCTATTGGTGCGTACCCCTTCGCGCCGATCACGCTCTCTGATCCGTTGGATCAACATAACACGGACGGCCAGATTTAGTTTGCAGAGGTGGAAAAGTAAGAATAGGGGGAACAGGGTGCTCACGTGGCGGCGACGTGGCGCACGCGTGGCGGCTGACGTGGCCGGCGGCGAGGTGAGCTCGCCGGCGCGGCCTAGCCATGCTCGACGGCGGCGACTCCGCGGTCCCCGGCGTCGGCCAAGACGCGGACAGCGTGCGTCTCGGCGGCGCGCGTCGGATGTGGCGGCGGAAGGGCTTGTCCCGGCCCGAGGTGGCGGCGGCCTGTGGCTGGAGGTGGCGCGGCTCCGGCGAACTTCGGCGAGCAATTGGGCAGCCTGGGGACAGGGTCGGGTGCGGGGGAAAGGGGGAAAAGGAGGAGGAGGCCGGGCTTTATAGGGGGGAGGGGGCTAGGCCGGAGGGGAGAACGTGGGGAGGTGGGGGAAGGTGGTGGCCGGCGCTGGTTATGTGCGTCGTGCGCAGTACGTGCGGAGGCGGCGGTTGGAGACGAAGTGCGACTGGGCGTGGGCGCTCGGCCTGGTCCGGCTGGGCCGTGGCCGGTCTGGTGCGGCTAGGCCTGGTCGGCCCAAGGGGAGAAGGGGAAGGGGCGCGGGGAGGAGGCAAGGCGGCTGGCTGGGCCGCTAGGTCGGCCAAGTTTGGCCATCCACTTTTTTTTCCTTTTTTCTTTCTATCTCTTTCTCTCATTTAAAAATGCATTTGGAGTGCCAAAAATAGTCAGAAAAATATAAATAAGATATCGTTGGATTCCTTGTGAAAATGCCTTAATTTTGGAACCATTTTTGAAACAAAATAAAATACTTTTAAAACGAAAGTTGGCATACATGCCTAAGTGGCCATAGTGCCGTTTCAGGGTTCGGGGTTTTGAAACGAATTTGAATTTCTCTTAAAATGCAACGATGACATGATGCTTATGAATGCAATGCATGAGGTTTGAAATTTTAAAAAAATTGGGATGTTACAGTTAGGGTTAGCGCATGCAATTGGGCCCAGCTCCTTCTCCCCTAGCTAGACAACACTAATTAATACAACCAAGACAGCCAAATTCTAGCACAAGCAAGCTCGAAAGGTACATAGGTGGCATAACCAGTTGCCAGTGGCCGAACCGCTAAGAATGCATTTGGATCGTTCAATCCTTCATCTATATATATATCGATACCACTATATAGTACGCCAATTTTCTATAAGCATCAGAAAGCACATTTAGCAAATTTGAAATGGATTTTCGGACCATCAAGGGTATGTTTTGACTAAAACTACTTTGTCCATAAAAGAGTGTACTCCTACCTTCCCAATGCATATATTGGGAAAAATTGCCACACGACACCGTTATTTTCTGGCGTTTGCAGAAACATGTACACCTCTCTATTATGTCCTTGCCAGGTACCATTATAATTATGTGACACAACTGACAGAACATATATACCACCTGGCTAAAAGCGGAAACTTTTTCACTATGCCCTTCAAAACCAGTCATTCCAGGAAAAAGTGCAAAACCTTCCCTTTTTTAGCCAGGTGGTGTGTTCTGCAAATGTGCCACATAATTGTAATGGTACCTGGCAAAGACATACCCCACGCGCTGCGGTGGAAATTTTCTAGCAAAATATATTGTATAAAGCAAGTTGCTGTATATTTTATGGCTATAAAGTGGTGACGTGGATGATTGGATGGACAAAATTGGTAACATGGATAGCTTACATGTAAAGATATATCAACAATAAATGTTAGTGGGGATAATATGGATATTTGATAGGCTAATGGAATAGATGATGTGCATGATCTGCATGTGAAGGTAGACTAATTAATATTAATCGTACTAGTTAGTGAGATTTTGCATTATAAAAGCAGTATAGTTATGAAACTAGGCAATCCAGTCATTTCATGCACTATTGTATTGTAGTTTAATGCAACTTTTAGAAAGTAGAGACAATAATCAACAGATGGCAAAGGTGTCAGTCATGCGAAACAAGTATTATATCTAGATTTACTAATGTAAATAAGAAGATGGCAAAGCTGTCAGTCATGCGAAACAAGTATTATATCTAGAGTTGTTGTTACTTCTAAGTATCCAATAATTAATTATTTCAAAGCCAAAACAACTGTTATATCCAGATTTCAAGTAATACGAGATATTATTATTAGGGTTAAGTACTCTTTTGGCCCTTAAAATCTTGCAAAAGTCTAATTTTATTCCCTTAACTCCGTTTACTGTAAATTTGACCTCGAAGTCTTAATTAAGTCTAGTTTGGTCCTTGTCAACGGTTTAAAGATGGTTGACTGGTTTTTGACTCTTTTTCTTCCATCGTGGATAAAATTGGCCAGTTTTAATCTAAGTGGGATCATTTGTCCTAAGTCCACAAATAGAAAAAAATTCGTTGCCCTAATATATACACATGTGCATCGTCTCGGTCTTTCTTGCTCGGTGCAACCGTCCTCGCCACTTCAGCCGCTTCTGCCTTTCCTCCTGACGCAAAAGCCCTCTCATGTCTTCTGCTTCTGCCTTTTCCGCCCGGTTTATCCATCCGAGGTGCCGCCGCTAGGTGTTGGAGAAGAGTAGGGGATGTTTCACACCATAAGGATAATGATCACGATCGCAAGCGAACATTCGTAATGCTAAATGAATTAATGATCTCGAGATGAGATGGTCCTACGTGGCCTAAACCTATCCAAATCTGATCACGGTGGCAAAAGGAGAGAGTAAAAAACCGGTAAACCATCGTTAAACCACTTCCAGGGACCAAAATTGAAATTAATTAAGAGTTGGAGGGCATGTTTAGATCAAAGCAAAGTTGAGGGACCAAAGTTAGACTTCTGCAAGACACGAGGGACAAAAAATGCACTTAACCCTTATTATTATTAGGATGTGTCTATGTCTCAGTTGACTGAGATTTTCTTAAGTCTAAGTCACCTCAGAAAAGTGCAACTGCAGTTCAAAGAAAAATGCAACTTGGTCCAGTTGCACATTTCTGGTAGACTAGTAAGTTGTACGTCCCATGCACGTGAAACAAATTCCTTTATAAACTAAGATTATGAATTCATAAGACTCATTTTTACATGTGTGATCATTTGGGAATGTTTTGATACTATATTTATTTTAGCATACGTTCTACCTTTCAAAATTTATATAATACTTCCCCAAAAAGTCATGGATTAGTAGAGATGTTTGGTGTGAAGTGTGGCATGCATACTACAAACGGTAGCAGCATGAATAGCCGGCGAAGCATTTTGAGCTTGACCCAAAAATTGATCCCTTTTAATTATTTTAGCTAACTCTAGTAGAGAGCAAGCACGATAGGACCCAGCTAAAAAAGAAAACACGAACACCATTTGACATAGTTCCCACGTGATGCTGCCACCCTTATCACTGAATCTAGTAGTTTCCAGTTTGTACCACGCGTGGGTACACATGATAAGGCCCACTACTCTGTGCAAACGGCAACCGTTGGATGAAATAAATGAACGGCTAAAGTTGTAGGGTTCGCTCATGTTTTTGCCGTTTGGTTCGTTTAATGGACGGCCAAAATTTCTCCAACTGTGCGGGAACACTGTAGACGCTGAGGTAGATTCAAAAACTGTTGTATACTATATAGTGGTAGGTATAGGTATAGAAAAGTGTAATTTCACTTTTTTAATAGAAAAGTGCAACTCAAGTGTTTTTTTATAAGTGACATAGAAATTCTCAGTTGACTGAAACATAGTGATACGTCCCAAACGTATCTATAATTTTTGATGCTTCGTGCTTGTTTTGTTACAATTCTTATATGTTTTATGTGCACTTTTCCACACTTTTTAGCATTTTCTGGGACAAACCTATTAACGCAGTGCCGCAGTGCCAGTTCCTGTTTTCTGCTGTTTTTGTGTTTCAGAAAAGTTGTACATGAAAGTTTCTCGGAATTGGACAAAACAAAAGCCCAGAGTCTTATTTTTCCGTGAAGAAGATGGAGCCAAAAGGACAGGCTGATACGTCTCCAACGTATCGATAATTTCTTATGTTCCATGCTACTTTATTGATGATACCTACATTTTTATGCACATTATATGTCATATTTATGCATTTTCTGGAACTAACCTATTAACAAGATGCCGAAGAGTGCTGTTTCTGCTGTTTTTGGTTTCAGAAATCCTAGTAAAGAAATATTCTCGGAATTGGACGAAACTTTCGCCCAGGGTCCTATTTTTGGCTTCCGGAAGACCGAAGACCTAACGAAGTGGGGCCACGAGGAGGCCAGGAGGCCGGCGCGGCCCAAGCCCTGGCCGCGCCGACCTGCCCCCTGGGCCCTCGTGTGGCCCCCGCGTTGACCCTCCGCCTACTTAAAGATTCGTCGCGAAACCCCTAGGACCGAGAGCCACGATACGGAAAACCTTAGAGACGCCGCCGCGAATCCCATCTCGGGGATTCGGAGATCGCTCCGGCACCCTGCCGGAGAGGGATTCATCTCCCGGAGGACTCTACACCGCCATGGTCGCCTCCGGAGTGATGAGTGAGTAGTTCACCCCTGGACCATGGGTCCATAGCAGTAGCTAGATGGTCGTCTTCTCCTTGTTGTGCTTCATTGTTGGATCTTGTGAGCTGCCTAACATGATCAAGATCATCTATATGTAATTCTATATGTTGTGTTTGTCGGGATCCGATGGATAGAGAGTACTATGATTATGGTGATTATCAATCTATTGTTCATGTGTTGTTTATGATCTTGCATGCTCTCCGTTATTAGTAGAGGCTCTGGCCAAGTTTTTACTCTTAACTCCAAGAGGGAGTATTTATGCTCGATAGTGGGTTCATGCCTCCATTGAATCTGGGACAGTGACAGAAAGTTCTAAGGTTGTGGATGTGCTGTTGCCACTAGGGATAAAACATTGATGCTATGTCTAAGGATGTAGTTGTTGATTACATTACGCACCATACTTAATGCAATTGTCTGTTGCTTTGCAACTTAATACTGGAGGGGGTTCGGATGATAACCTGAAGGTGGAATTTTTAGGCATAGATGCAGTTGGATGGCGGTCTATGTACTTTGTCGTAATGCCCAATTAAATCTCACTATATTTATCATATCATGTATATGCATTGTTATGTCTTTCTCTATTTGTCAATTGCCCGACTGTAATTTGTTTACCCAACATGCTTTTATCTTATGGGAGAGACACCTCTAGTGAACTGTGGACCCCGGTCCTATTCTTTACATAGCATACAATCTACTGCAATTGTGTTTACTGTTTTCTTTGCAAACATCTTCCACTCGATACGTTTAATCCTTTGTTACAGCAAGCCGGTGAGATTGACAACCTCACTGTTTCGTTGGGACAAAGTACTTGGGTTGTGTTGTGCAGGTTCCGCGTTGGCGCCGGAATCCCGGTGTTGCGCCGCATCACATTTCGCGACCATCAACCTTCAACGTGCTTCTTGGCTCCTACTGGTTCGATTAAACCTTGGTTTCATACTGAGGGAAACTTGCTTCTATACGCATCATACCTTCCACTTGGGGTTCCCAACGGACGTGTGCATCTACGCGTATCACAGGCGCAGCTGCCACGTGGCAGTACATAGGGCAGGCGTGGCCCCGCCCTTGGCCGCACCTGGCCCATGTACTGGCGCCTCGTCGCCTCGTTTGCTCCGCCCTTCCGCCTATTTATTCCTCGTATCGGAAAACCCGAGACGAGAGCCTCCATCCACGAAAAGTTCTGACGCCGCCGTCAACCGAAACCCTAGTTCGGGAGGGTACTACAGTCCATCCCGGCACCCTGTCGGAGAGGGAAATCACCGCCGGAGGCCTCTACATCGCCATGTCTTCATCCGAGGTGATGCGTGAGCAGTCCTCCACGGGACCATGTGTCCATAGCAGTAGCTAGATGGTTGTTCTCTCCTGGTTGTGCTTCATGTATAGATCTTGTGAGCTGCCTAACATGATCAAGATCATCTATTTGTAATTGCTACATGTTGGTTTGATGTGGATACGATTTATAGAGAGATTGCTTTGGTTGAGATTATGCATTATGTTATTATGATCTTGCATGCTCTTCGTTTCTAGTAGATGCTCTGGCCAAGTAGATGCTAGCGACTCCAAGAGGGGTATTTATGCTCGATAGTGGGTTCATGCCTCTATTTAACCATGGGAAGTGACCTTGTTCTCTACGGTTGTAGATGTGTTGTTGCTACTAGGGAGAAAACAACGGTCTTCTATTCAAGGGTAGTTTCATCGTTTACTTTATTGCTTAAAGCGATAGTCTGTTGCTTGCAACTTAATACTGGAGGGTGTCGCGGATGCAATCCTGAAGGTGGATTATTAGTCATAGATGCAGTTGGAGTAAGGTCTATGTATATTGATGTAATGCCCGCATACTTTCACAGCATGTATTCTGTACCAACCATTAGCGTAGAATCTCTGTTTGTCAATTGCCCATCTGTAATTTGTTTACCCAGCATATTTATTTTATTGGGGAGGCACCTCTAGTGAATTGTGCTTTGAATTTGCTTCTTGATGTTCTCTTTTGCTTCAAATCTTAATTCTTGCGATAGCATCATTAAAATTACTGAGCCTATCTTAATGGCTATAAAGAAAGAACTTCTTAGGAGATAACCCATGTGTTTATTTTGCTACTGTTTTGTTGAGTCTTGGAAGTTGTTTACTACTGTAGCAACCTCTCATTATCATGTTTTTGTGCCAAGTAAAGTCTCTATGGTAAAGTTGATGCTAGATTTGGATTGCTGCGCAGAAACAACATTGCTGTCTGTCACGACGCAGATCTCTCTGTAAAAAAATCAAACAAATCTGCAAATTTACGTGAGTGATCCTCAGATATGTACGCAACTTTCATTAGTTTTGAGTTTTTCCGTTTGAGCAAGTTAAATGCCCCTGCAAAATTCGTATTTACGGACTGTTCTGCTTTCGACATATTCTGCCTTTTATTTCGCATTGCCGCTTTTGCTATGTTGAATGAGTTTCTTTGTTCCATTAACTTTCAGAAGCTTTGTGCAATGTCCAGAAGTGTTAAGAATGATTGTGTCACCTCTGAACATGTGAATTTTGATTATGCACTAACCCTCTAATGAGTTTGCTTGAAGTTTGGTGTGGAGGAAGTTTTCAAGGGTCAAGAGAAGAGGATGATATACTATGATCAAGAAGAGTGAAAGGTCTAAGCTTGGGGATGCCCCGGTGGTTCATCCCTGCATATTTTAAGAAGACTCAAGCATCTAAGCTTGGGGATGCCCAAGGCATCCCCTTCTTCATCGACAACTTATCAGGTCACTTCTAGTGAAACTATATTTTTATTCCGTCACATCTTATGTACTTTACTTGGAGTGTCTGTGTGCTTTTATTTTCTTTTTGTTATTTTCATTCTCTGAATAAATTCATGCTCATGTGTGGGAGAGAGACACGCTCCGCTTTTTCATATGAACACTAGTGTTCTTCATTCTTGCTTTTAATGTTCAAGGGCGAAAGTTGATCGCTTCACTTGTTGTTATTTTGTTGGAATCAGAAAATGCTTCATATGGTCTTGAATAATTTGATACTTGGCAATTGTTTTGAGCTCTCATAGATCATGTTTAAGCTCTTGCATCATGTAGTTTAATCTATTAGTGGAGAACTACCGTAGAGCTTGTTAAAATTTGGTTTGCATGATTGGTCTCTCTAAGTCTAGATATTTTCTGGTAAAGTGTTTCAACAACAAGGAAGACAGTGTAGAGTCTTATAATGCTTGCAATATGTTCTTGTGTAAGTTTTGTTGTACCTGTTCATACTTGTGTTTGCTTCAAACAACCTTGCTAGCCCAAACCTTGTACTGAGAGGAAATGATTCTCGTGCATCCAAACCCTTGAGCCAAAACCTATGCCATTTGTGTCCACCATATCTACCTACTATGTGGTATTTCCTGCCATTCCAAGTAAATATTTCATGTGCTACCTTTAAACAATTCAAAAATTATTATCTCTTATTTGTGTCAATGTTTTATAGCTCATGAGGAAGTATGTGGTGTTTTATCTTTCGATCTTGTTGACAGACTTTCACAATGGACTAGTGGCTTCATCCGCTTATCCAATAATTTTGCAAAAAGAGCTGGCAATGGGGTTCCCAGCCCCAATTAATTAACTTGCATTAATAATTCTCTTCACATGTTTTGCTCTGATCTATCAGTAAGCAACTTAAATTTGCAAATAGACACTCCTCCATGGTATGTGTATTTTTTGGAAGGCACCCGAGGATTCGGTTACCCATGGCTTGTGTAAGCAAAGGTTGGGGGGAGTGTCATCTAATAAATAAAACTAAAGTACATGTGTAAACAAAAGAGAAGAGGGATGATCTACCTTGCTGGTAGAGATAACGTCCTTCATGGGAGCCGCTCTTGAAAGTCTGGTTGATAAGGTAGTTAGAGTACCCATTACCATTCGTTGACAAGAACAAACACCTCTCAAAATTTTACTTTTATGCTCTCTATATGATTTCAAAACTTGAAAAGCTCTAGCACATGATTTCATCCTGCTTCCCTCTGCGAAGGGCCTATCTTTTACTTTTTGTTGAGTCAGTTTACCCATTTCCTTCCACCTTAGAAGCAAACACTTGTGTCAACTGTGCATTGATTCTTACATACTTGCTTATTTGCATTCATCATATTACTCTATGTTGACAATTATCCATGAGATATGCATGTTGAAAGTTGAAAGCAACTGCTGAAACTTATATCTTCCTTTGTGTTGCTTCGATGCCTTTACTTTGAATTTATTGCTTTATGAGTTAACTCTTATGCAAGTCTTATTGATGCTTGTCTTAAAAGTACTATTCATGAAAAGTTTTGTTATATGATTCATTTGTTTAGTCATTATCTTTGTTAGCAATCTTTTGCTTCAGATCACTCCATTCATCTCATATGCTTTACAATAATGTTGATCAAGATTATGATGGTAGCATGTCACTTCAAAAATTATTCTTGTTATCGTTTACCTACTCGAGGGCGAGTAAGAACTAAGCTTGGGGATGCTGATACGTCTCCAACGTATCTATAATTTCTGATGTTCCATGCTTGTTTTATGACAATACCTACATGTTTTGTTCACACTTTATGATGTTTTGATGCGTTTTCCGGAACTAACCTATTGACGAGATGCCGAAGTGCCGTTCCTGTTTTCTGCTGTTTTGGTTTCAGAAATCCTAGTAAGGAAATATTCTCGAATTGGACGAAATCAACGCCCACATCTTAGAATTCCACAGCTTCCAACACCCGAGAGGAACCAGAGGGGCCACAGGGCCCCACACAACATGGCGGCGCGGCGGGGGGCGCTCCGGCCCTTGTGTGGGCCCCCGTAGCCCTTCCGACTCCGCCTCTTCGCCTATAAGAAGCCCCTGACCTAAATCTTCGATACGGAAAAGCCCACGTACGAGAAAAGTTCCAGAGCCGCCATCGCGAAGCCAAGATCCGGGGGACAGGAGTCTCTGTTGGCACTCCGTCGGGACGGGGAAGTGCCCCGGAAGGCTTCTCCATCGACACCACCGCCATCTTCACCGCCATCTCCATCAACGCTGCTGCTCCCATGATGAGGAGGGGAGTCTCCCTCGAGGCTGAGGGCTGTACCGGTAGCTATGTGGTTAATCTCTCTCTCTGTACTCCAATATAATGATCTTATGAGCTGCCTTACATGATTGAGATCTATATGATGAGCTTTGTATCGCTACTAGTCTATGTGCTACTCATGTGATGTTATTAAAGTAGTCTATTCCTCATGCGTGGTGTAATGGTGATAGTGTGTGCATTGTGTGGTTCTTGTCGTAGATTATGATCATAATCTCTTGTAGGTTATGGAGTTGATCATCGCTATGATAGTATTGATGTGATCTATTCCCCCTTCATAGTGTAGTGGTGACAGTGTGTATGCTATGTTAGTACTCGGTTTATTTTGCAAAGATCTATTATGCTCTAAGGTTACTTAAATATGAATGCTAAAAGTTGTGGCGCTTGTTAACTCCGGCTTGAGGGAGCTCTTGTAGCCCTACACAACGAATGGGTTTTTCATCCAACAAAAGAGTGTATGTAGCACAAATGAGAGAAGTTATTATTTATTATGCAATCAATGTTGAGAGTGTCCACTAGTGAAAGTATGATCCCTAGGCCTTGTTTCCAATACTGCAAACACCGTTTACTTACTGTTCTACTGCATGTTTACTCGCTGCCATATTTTATTCAGATTGCTATTACCACTCATATACATCCATACTACTTGTATTTCACTATCTCTTCGCCGAACTAGTGCACCTATACATCTGACAAGTGTATTAGGTGTGTTGGGGACACAAGAGACTTCTTGTATCGTGATTGCAGGGTTGCTTGAGAGGGATATCTTTGACCTCTTCCTCCCTGAGTTCGATAAACCTTGGGTGATCCACTTAAGGGAAAACTTGCTGCTGTTCTACAAACCTCTGCTCTTGGAGGCCCAACACTGTCTACAGGAAAAGAAGCGTGAGTAGACATCAGTCGACTTGGCACATGTTTTGCAACTTGTTATGACTACATTCCAGTCAATTCTTGCCTCTATTATCATTTAGTTTGCAACTTGTGTATCACTTTATGCTTTGATTAATATATTTTTTCGTTGTGCATGATTATGGCCATTATGCTCTCTTAGTTGGCCGCACCCGGTCTTTTTCTAGCCTCCATTTGTGTGAATATTTTATTCATGCATCCAACCACCAAAAACCAAATATGCCAAAGTGTCCACCATATCTACCTATATGTGGTATTTCATTGTCATTCCATAGTAGTTTGCTCATGTGCTACCTTTAAATTTCAAAGTATTATATTTTTGTTGCTCATGGGAAAGTAGTAAAAAATGACTATTGTGCCTAGCGTGTGTTCCTTGTGTACCCGTAGCTCTTTTAAGTTGCTTGTTGTGTGATAACCATTGAAATAATGGGGACACATTAGCGTGCTTTGCCGCTGAATATCATGTGGGTTGCTATGCATGTTCATCTTGTCTAAAATGAAGGAGATTATCCATGCAAAATAGTTTGAGTATACATTTTTGTTAGAGAAGAACATTGGGTCGCTAACCGAAGCCATGTATCATGGTGGAAGTTTCAGTTGGACAAATCCTCAATCTCTTATGAGAAAGCTTCTAGCAATAAAAAAATAAGAGGAGTCCATTTATCTGTTGCTCGTGTCGTCCTAGTATCGATGTCCCAAGTTGAAGATGCTTTAAAAATGAGAAATCAAAAGCAATGCATCTCCTAGGACCTTTGTACAGGGGCACGGGGGTACCCCTTTGTGACACTCGGTTAAAACAACTTGTATATGGATCTCCTAGGACATGTCTCCGCTAGTCGGTCTTGTGGAACGTCGGCTCAATGCTAGTGCACGCTTCCTTGGATATGGTGGCAGACTTGAGTTTGTGAGATCAGTGTTATCTACTCTGCCAACATTTTTCATGTGCTCCCTCAAAATTCAGAAAGCAGTGTTGAATATTTGCAATCGTGCAGAGAGGCATTGTCTTTGGGCGAAAGAGGAGGATTCTTCGTCAGTGAACGCCTTGGCAGCATGGTCGTTGGTGTGTAGGCCAAAAACCCATGGAGGACTGGGGGTTTTAAATTTGGAGATTCAAAACAAAGCCTTGTTACTGAAACAACTTCACAAATTTTATTGTAAGGCAAATGTACCTTGGGTCAAGCTCGTTTGGTCTCTCTATGGCAACAGAGTCCCCCATGCTCAATCTCGGTGAGGCTCGTTCTGGTGGCGAGATATTTTCAGCCTCGTTGGCGAATATAGAAGCATATCTCGCTGTCAAGTAGCGAGTGGGAACACAATTCTATTCTGGAAGGATTTTTGGTCCAGTGAAGAATTACTTTGCGACAAATTCCCTCGTTTATATTCATATGTACTTGATGAGGATTTATCTATCGCCGATATAGCTCAGGTGGAGGACATAACTTCCTGCTTTGCACTTCCTTTGTCAGTGGAGGCTTTCCAAGAATTACAGGAAGTCAATCAACTATTACTTGATACACCTATTACCGTACAACTGATCAACGTTTGTTTGTCTGGGGAGAGAAGTACACACCATCCAACTATTATAAATTTATGTTTGGCCAGCTGCCTCGTGACCTAGCTCTAAATGCTATTTGGAAATCCAAGGCTTTGCCAAAACTGAAAGTGTTCTTATGGTTGCTTATGACGGATAGACTAAATACTAGAGATTTGATGCTACGCAAGCATTGGCAATTGGACTCTGGGCATGCATGTGTGCTTTGCGTTGGGACAGTCTTAGAGACAAGAGACCATCTCTTCTTTGGTTGTATTTTTTCACAACAATGCTGGGACTTGTTAGGCGTTCAATGGGACATGTCTATGCCGTTTTCCGAGAATTTCTCTTATGCCCGGTCAGCCTTTGGTGGTCCTTGCTTCATGGAGGTGGTTGCTTGTGCTGCTTGGAATATTTGGAGAATTCGCAATGATTTCATCTTTAAGAATATGCCGGTCTCCTTTAACAGATGGAAAGTGGGATTTCAGGGGGATCTCCTCCTTCATAAGCACAAAGTGAAGTCCGCACTTGTTCAACCACTAGTTGAATGGCTTCTCACAATATTTGTTTAGTTTTCTTTTGGTTTTTGAGACACTTCTTCCCTCCTTGATGTAATCGGACTCTTTGTGAGCAGTGTTGTACTTTTTGTTTAATAGTAATATATAAAATTACACCGTAGGGGTTTCCCCTACGGTAAAGGTTTCAAAAAAAAACAACTTGTATGTGATGAGAGCTAATGGTGATCTGAGGTGAGTAGGACGAGGTGTGAGCACTAGTAGCAATTATGCATGAGGCTTGCGATTTAGAAGTAGCACTTTTGCACAACCCATATGCTTTGTACTTACCGTTGACATCATCCACCTCTCAAAAGTGCATTTTATACTCTTGTTGTTTCAATAAAAAGCTCTAGCACATGAGTGATCTTACTTGCCTCTCAAAGAGAGACCTTCTTTTACTTTTATGTTGAGTCTCCACTTTCTAGTTTATGCACCACTTATGAGAGCATAGTTGTCATTCTTAGTTTTATGTGCATGGTCCCAAGATTTTATTGATTGATTCATAATTATGGTATTGCTTGTTCAAACTTTTTGTTTCTAGTCATCCTTATAATCTTTTAAAGGTGTCCAAGCATTTATGTTTTGCTTCCACTTATGGGACAAGCTGAGTACCACTTTATTATGTATCTATGCTATGCTCTTGACAATCACTTTGCTTTCCATGCACGTTATACATTTTCTTTTGTTTGATTACTATTCATGTTTTAGCATGGTTATTCAGTTTCATTATTTGATTATATCTATCATGCTTATGTTAGGATTCTATAATTCCAGCTATGTTTGCTTTTACACTTAGATTGATCAAAGTAGTGTGACAGCATGTCACCTCAAAAATTATTTGTTTGTTATCACTTACCTACTTCAAGACGAGCAGGAGTTAAGCTTGGGGATGTTGATACGTCCCAAACGCATCTATAATTTTTGATGCTCCATGCTTGTTTTGTTACAATTCTTATATGTTTTATGTGCACTTTTCCACACTTTTTAGAATTTTCTGGGACCGCAGTGCCAGTTCCTGTTTTCTACCGTTTTTGTGTTTCAGAAAAGTTGTACATGAAAGTTTCTCGGAATTGGACGAAACAAAAGCCCGGAGTCTTATTTTTTCGGGACAAAGACGGAGCCAGAAGGACACGCGCAGGAGAGCTGCCACGTGGCAGTACATAGGGCAGGTGCGGCCTCACCCTTGGCCGCGCCTGGCCCATGTACTGGCGCCTCGTCACCTCGTTTGCTCCGCCCTTACGCCTATTTATTCCTCGTATCGGTAAAACCCCAGAGACGAGAGCCTCCATCCACGAAAAGTTCCGACGCCGCCGTCAACCGAAACCCTAGTTCGGGAGGGTTCTGCAGTCCATCCCGGCACCTGCCGGAGAGCGAAATCACCGCCGGAGGCCTCTACATCGCCATGTCTTCAACCGAGGTGATGCATGAGTAGCCCTCCACGGGACCATGGGTCCATAGCAGTAGCTAGATGGCTGTCCTCTCCTTGTTGTGCTTCATGTATAGATCTTGTGAGCTTCCTAACATGATCAAGATCATCTATTTGTAATTGCTACATGTTGGTTTGATGTGGATCCGATTTATAGAGAGATTGCTTTGGTTGAGATTATGTATTATGTTATTATGATCTTGCATGCTCTCTGTTTCTAGTAGATGCTCTGGCCAAGTAGATGCTAGCGACTCCAAGAGGGAGTATTTATGCTCGATAGTGGGTTCATGCCTCTATTTAACCATGGGAAGTGACCTTGTTCTCTACGGTTGTAGATGTGTTGTTGCTACTAGGGAGAAAATAACGATGTTCTATTCAAGGGTAGTTTCATCGTTTACTTTACACACATTGCTTAAAGCGATAGTTCGTTGCTTGCAACTTAATACTGGAGGATGTTGCGGATGCAATCCTGAAGGTGGATTATTAGTCATAGATGTAGTCGGATTACGGTCTATGTATATTGTTGTAATGCCTGCATACTTTCACAACATGTATTCTGCACCAACCATTAGCGTAGAATCTTTGTTTGTCAATTGCCCATTTGTAATTTGTTTACCCAACATATTTATTTTATTGGGGAGGCGCCTCTAGTGAACTGTGGACCCCGGTCCTTCTTCTTTTAATTGCAATCTTTGATACGTCTCCAACGTATCTATAATTTCTTATGTTCCATGCTAGTTTTATGACAATACCAACATGTTTTAGTCATACTTTATAATGTTTTTATGCATTTTCCGAGACTAACCTATTAACAAGATGCCGCAGTCAGTCCTTTTCTCCTGTTTTTGATTTCAGAAAAGTTAGACGAATATTTCGGAATTGGACGAAACAAAAGCCCACTGTCTTATTTTCCACGGAGCCTTCCGAACATCGAAGAGGAGACGAAGAGGGGACGCGAGGCGGCCACACCATAGGCGGCGCGGCCCCACCTCGGCCGCGCCGGCCTATGGGGTGGGCCCTCGAGCACCCCGGCGCTGCCCCTTCGCCTATTTATTCCTCCGTCGCGACCTAGTACCGAGAGCCACGATACGGAAAAAGTTCCGAGACGCCGCCGCCGTCAACCCCATCTCGGGGTTCGAAGATCCTCCGCACTGCCGGGATGAGGGCTCTACATCACCATGCCCGCCTCCGGACTGATGCGTGAGTAGTTCATCCTTGGACTACAGGTCCATAGAAGTAGCTAGATGGTTATCTTCTCCTCTTGTGCTATCATGTTTAGATCTTGTGAGCTGCCTATCATGATCAAGATCATCTATTTGTAATGCTACATGTTGTGTTTGTTGGGATCATATGAATATTGAATACTATGTCAAGTTGATTATTGATCTATCATATATGTGTTATTTATGTTCTTGCATGCTCTCCGTTGCTAGTAGAGGCCAAGTTGATACTTGTGACTCCAAGAGGGAGTATTTATGCTAGATAGTGGGTTCATGTCTCCATTGAATCTGGGGGCAACCCCTAAGGTTGTGGATGTGCTGTTGCCACTAGGGATAAAACATCAATGTTTTGTCTAAGGATATTTGTATTGTTTACATTACGCACAATACTTAATGCAATTGTCTATTGTTTGCAACTTAATACTGGAAGGGGTGCGGATGCTAACCCGAAGGTGGACTTTTTAGGCATAGATGCATGCTGGATGGCGGTCTATGTTCTTTGTCGTAATGCCCTAAGTAAATCCCATAGTAGTCATCATGATATGTATATGCATCTCTATTTGTCAATTGCCCAACTGTAATTTGTTCACCCAACATGCTATTTATCTTATTGGAGAGACACCACTAGTGAACTGTGGACCCGGTCCATTCTTTACATCTGAAATACAACCTACTGCAATCACTGTTCTCTTTTGTTTTCTGAAAGCAAACATAATTCTCCACACCATACGTTTAATCCTTTGTTTCAACAAGCCGGTGAGATTGACAACCTCACTGTTAAGTTGGGGCAAAGTAGTTTGATTGTGTTGTGTAGGTTCCACGTTGGCACCGGAATCACCAGTGTTGCGCCGCACTACCTTCACCAACAACCTTCACGTGGCCTTCATCTCCTACTGGTTCGATAAACCTTGGTTTCTTACTGAGGGAAAACTCGCTGCTGTACTCATCATACCTTCCTCTTGGGGTTCTGATGCGCGTAGATGTACACGTCCGTTGGGAACCCCAAGAGGAAGGTGTGATGCGCACAGCAGCAAGTTTTCCCTCAGAAAGAAACCAAGGTTATCGAACCAGTAGGAGCCAAGAAGCACGTGAAGGTTGTTGGTGGAGGAATGTAGTGCGGCGCAACACCAGTGAAACCGGCGTCAACGTGGAACCTGCACAACACAATCAAAGTACTTTGCCCCAACGTAACTGAGGTTGTCAATCTCACCGGCTTGCTAAAAACAAAGGATTAAACGTATCGAGTGGAAGATGGTGTTTGTTTGCAAAGAACAGTAAAGAACAATAGAATGTAGTCAGATGTAAAAGAATGGACCGGGGTCCACAGTTCACTAGAGGTGTCTCTCCAATAAGATAACTAACATGCTGGGTGAACAAATTACAGGCGGGCAATTGACAAATAAAGATTCAATACATACCAACGATGATTACTATGCGATTTAATCAGGGCATTACGACAAAGTACATAGACCGCTATCCAGCATGCATCTATGCCTAAATAATCCAACGTCAGGTTATCATCCGAACCCCTTCCAGTATTAAGTTGTAAACAAATAATTGCATTAAGTATGGTGCGTAATGTAATCAACACAAATATCCTTAGACAAAGCATCAATGTTTTATCCCTAGTAGCAACAACACATCCACAACCTTAGAACTTTATGTCACTGTCCCAGATTCAATGGAGGCATGAACCCACTATCGAGCATAATTACTCCCTCTTGGAGTTACAAGTATCAACTTGGCCAGAGCCTCTACTAGCAACGGAGAGCATGCAAGAACATAAACAACACATATATGATAGATTGATAATCAACTTGACATAATATTCTATATTCATCGGATCCCGCCAAACACAACATGTAGCAAATAGATGATCTTGATCATGTTAGGCAGCTCACAAGATCTAAACAATGATAGCACAAGCGGAGAAGACAACCATCTAGATACTGCTATGGACCCATAGTCCAAGGATGAACTACTCACGCATCAATCCGGAGGCGGCATGATGATGTAGAGCCCCTCCGTGATGATTCCCCTCTCCGGCAGGGTGCCGGAGGCGATCTCCTGAATCCCCCGAGATGGGATTCGCGACGACGGCGTCTGGAAGGTTTTCCGTATCGTGGCTCTCGGCAGGGGTTTCGCGATGAAGGCTATTTGTAGGCGGAAGGGTAGGTCGGGGGGCGAGAGGCCCGGACCACGGGCCGCGCGGCCAGGGCCTGGGTCGCGCCGCCTGTTGTCCTGCCACCTCGTGGCCCCACTTCCTTTCCCCTCGGTCGTCTGGAAGCTTCGTGTAAAAATAGGACCCTGGGCGTTGATTTCGTCCAATTCCGAGAATATTTCCTTACTAGGATTTCTGAAACCAAAAACAGCAGAAAACAGCAACTGGTGCTTCGGCATCTTGATAATAGGTTAGTGCCGGAAAATGTATAATAATGCTGTAAAGTATGTATAAAGCATTCAAGTATTGTCATAAAAGTAGCATGGAACATAAGAAATTATAGATACGTTTGAGACGTATCAAGCATCCCCAAGCTTAGTTCGCCCTCGAGTAGGTAAACAATAACACAAATAATTTCTGAAGTGACATGCTACTAACATAATCTTGATCAACATTATTGTAAAGCATATGAGATGAATGGAGTGATCTGAACAAAAGATTGCTAACAAAAGATAATGACTAAACAAATGAATCATATAGCAAAACTTTTCATGAATAGTACTTTCAAGACAAGTATCAATAAGACTTGCATAAGAACTAACTCATAAGCAATAAATTCAATGTAGAATGCATTGAAGCAACACAAAGGATGGTTAAGTTTCAGCAATTGCTTTCAACTTGTAACATGTATATCTCATGGATATTTGTCAACATAGAGTAATATAACAGGTGCAATAAGTAAACATGTAAGAATCAATGCACACAGTTAACACAAGTGTTTGCTTCTAAGATAGAAAGAAGTGGGTAAACTGACTCAACAATAAAGTAAAAGATTGGCCCTTCGCAGAGGGAAGCATGGATTACTATTTTTGTGCTAGAGCTTTTATTTTGAAAACATAGAAACAATTTTGTCAACGGTAGTAATAATTCATATGTGCTATGCATAATACTTCCTAAAAGTTGCAAGTCTCATGCATAGAGTACTAATATTGCTCGCACCTTGTCCTACTTAGCTCGGAAAACACGGATTATCATCACATGACAAATGTTTCAACCAAGTGTCACAAAGGGGTACCTCTATGCCGCCTGTACAAGTGTCTAAGGAGAAAGCACGCATTGGATTTCTCGCTTTTGATTATTCTCAACTTAGACATCCATACCGGGACAACATAGACAACAGATAATGGACTCTCTTTTAATGCTTAAGCATTCAACAACAGTTAATATTCTCATAAGAGATTGAGGTTGTATGTCCAAACTGAAACTTCCACCATGATACATGGTTTTAGTTGGCTGCCCAATGTTCTTCTCTAACATATGCATACTCAAACCATTTGATCATGAAATCGCACTTACTTCAGACAAGACGAACATGCATAGCATCTCACATGATATCCAACAAAGGTAAAAAGTTGATGGCGTCCCCAGAAACATGGTTACCGCTCAACAAGCAACTTATAAGAACTAAGACACATAACTACATATTCATCATCACAATAGTTTTTAAACTATTTGTCCCATGAGCTATATATTGCAAAGGTAAAGGAATGAAAATTTAAAGGTAGCACTCAAGTAATTTACTTTGGAATGGTAGCAAAATACCACATAGTAGGTAGATATGGTGGACACAAATGGCATGGATTTTGGCTCAAGATGTTTGGATGCACGAGAAACATTTCCTCTCAGTACAAGGTTTGGGCTAGCAAGGTTGTTTGAAGAAAACACAAGTATGAACAGGTACAGCAAAACTTACACAATAACATATTGCAAGCATTATAAGACTCTACACTGTCTTCCTTGTTGTTCAAAACACTTTACCCGAAAATATCTAGACTTAGAGAGACCAATCATGCAAACCAAATTAAACAAGCTCTACGGTAGTTCTTCATTAATAGATTAAACTACATTATGCAAGAGCTTAAACATGATCTATGAGAGCTCAAACAATTGCCAAGTTACCAAACCATATGCAGCATTTTCTGATTCCAACCAAATAGCAATTTAACGAAGCAATTTCAGCCTTCGCCATGAACATTAAAGCACAATTAAGAACACAAGTGTTCCATATGAAAAAGCGGAGCGTAATATCTCCAATATAAGGATGGTGGGATCCAACTTTATTCAAACCAAAACAAAAATAAAAGCAAACCAACGCTCCAAGTAAAGAACATAAGATGTGATGGAATAAAAATATAGTTTCACTAGAAGTGACCTGATAATGTTGTCGATGAAGAAGGGGATGCCTTGGGCATCCCCAAGCTTAGATGCTTGAGTCTTCTTAAAATATGCAGGGATGAACCACCGGGCATCCCCAAGCTTAGACCTTTCACTCTTCTTGATCATAGTATATCATCCTCTTCTCTTGACCCTTGAAAACTTCCTCCACAACGAACTTCAAGCAAACTCATTAAAGGGTTAGTGCATAATTACAAATTCACATAATCAGAGGTGACACAATCATTATTAACACTTCTGGACATTGCACAAAGCTTCTGAAAGTTAATGGAACAAAGAAACTCATTCAACATAGCAAAAGCGGCAATGCGAAATAAAAGGCAGAATCTGTCAAAAACAGAACAGTCCGTAAAGATGAATCTGGCAGGGGCACTTAACTTGCTCAAATGGAAAACTCAAAACTAATGAAAGTTGCGTACATATATGAGGATCACGCTCGTAAATTTGCAGATTTTTTCAATTTTTTACAGATAGCTCTGCGAGAATTCGTGACAGACAGCAATGCTGTTTCTGCGCAGCAATCCCAAATATAGCATCAACTTTAGCATAGAAACTATACTTGGCACAAAAACATGATAAGGAGAGGTTGCTACAGTAGTAAACAACTTCCAAGACTCAACAATACAGTAAATAAAATAAAACATGGGTTATCTCCCAAGAAGTGCTTTCTTTAGCTAGGCGCAGAAAGTGCAAATCAAGTATTTTCAAGAGATGATGCATTAACATCATAACTTGTTCTAATAATAGAATCAAAAGGCAACTTCATTCTCTTTCTAGGGAAGTGTTCCATACCTTTCTTGAGAGGAAATTGATATTTAATATTACCTTCCCTCATATCAATAACAACACCAACGGTTCGAAGAAAAGGTCTTCCCAACACAATAGGACAAGATGCATTGCATTCAATATCCAAGACAACAAAATCAACGGGGACAAGGTTATTATTAACCGTAATGCGCAAATTATCAATCCTCCCCAAAGGTTTCTTTTTAACATTATCGGCAAGATTAACATCCAAATAACAATTCTTCAATGGTGGCAAGTCAAGCATATCATAAATCTTTCTAGGCATAACAGAAATACTTGCACCAAGATCACATAAAGCATTACACTCAAAATCATTGAATTTCATCTTAATGATGGGCTCCCAACCATCTCCTAACTTTCTAGGAATAGTAGCTTCAAGTTTTAATTTCTCTTCCCTAGCTTTAATGAGAGCATTTGTAATATGTTTTGTAAAGGCTAAATTTATAGCACTAGCATTGGGACTTCTAGCAATTTTTTGTAAGAACTTTATAACTTCAGTAATATGACAATCATCAAAATCTAAACCATTATGTTCTACAGCAAATGAATCATTGTCACCAATATTTTGAAAAATTTCAGCAGTTTTATCACAGCAGTTTCAGGCAATTTTGTACGCTTTGCACTAGGAGTAGAAACATTGCCAACACCAATTATTTTACCATTGATAGTAGGAGGTGTAGCAATAGGAGTACATATAGAATATTATTATTTGTGCTAGTGAAATCACACAACTTAGTATTTTCAGGAGTACCCATTGTAGCAGTAATAAAAGTAAACTCGGCAAGTAGAATAAAGACAAGTAACTAATTTTTTTGTGTTTTTGATATAGAGCTAGTAAATAAGACAATAAGTAAAGTAACTAATTTTTTTGTGTTTTTAGTATGTAGCAAACAAGACGGTAAATAAAGTAAAGTAAAGCAAGACAAAAACAAAGTAAAGAGATTGGAAGTGGAGACTCCCCTTGCAGCGTGTCTTGATCTCCCCGGCAACGACGCCAGAAAAAGAGCTTGATGCGCATAGATGTACACGTCCGTTGGGAACCCCAAGAGGAAGGTGTGATGCACACAGCAGCAAGTTTTCCCTCAGAAAGAAACCAAGGTTATCGAACCAGTAGGAGCCAAGATGCACGTGAAGGTTGTTGGTGGAGGAATGTAGTGCGGCGCAACACCAGTGAAAGCGGCGCCAACGTGGAACCTGCACAACACAATCAAAGTACTTTGCCCCAACATAACAGTGAGGTTTTCAATCTCACCGGCTTGCTGAAAACAAAGGATTAAAAGTATCGAGTGGAAGATGGTGTTTGTTTGCAAAGAACAGTAAAGAACAGTAGAATGTATTCAGATGTAAAAGAATGGACCGGGGTCCACAGTTCACTAGAGGTGTCTCTCCAATAAGATAACTAACGTGCTGGGTGAACAAATTAGAGGCGGGCAATTGACAAATAAAGATTCAATACATACCAACGATGATTACTATGTGATTTAATCAGGGCATTACGACAAAGTACATAGACCGCTATCCAGCATGCATCTATGCCTAAATAATCCACCTTCAGGTTATCATCCAAACCCCTTTTAGTATTAAGTTGTAAACAACAGATAATTGCATTAAGTATGGTGCGTAATGTAATCAACACAAATATCCTTAGACAAAGCATCGATGTTTTATCCCTAGTAGCAACAGCACATCCACAACCTTAGAACTTTCTGTCACTGTCCCAGATTCAATGAAGGCATGAACCCACTATCGAGCATAATTACTCCCTCTTGGAGTTACAAGTATCAACTTGGCCAGAGCCTCTACTAGCAACGGAGAGCATGCAAGAACATAAACAACACATATATGATAGATTGATAATCAACTTGACATAATATTCTATATTCATCGGATCCCGCCAAACACAACATGTAGCATTACAAATAGATGATCTTGATCATGTTAGGCAGCTCACAAGATCTAAACAATCATAGCACAAGCGGAGAAGACAACCATCTAGCTACTACTATGGACCCATAGTCCAAGGATGAACTACTCACGCATCAATCCGGAGGCGGGCATGATGATGTAGAGCCCCTCCGGTGATGATTCCCCTCTGGCAGGTGCCGGAGGCGATCTCCGAATCCCCCGAGATGGGATTCGCGACGGCGGCGTCTCGGAAGGTTTTCCGTATCGTGGCTCTCGGCACAGGGGGTTTCGCGACGAAGGCTAGTTGTAGGCGGAAGGGTAGGTCGGGGCGACGCGAGAGGCCAGACCACAGGCCGCGCGGCCGGGCCCTGGGTCGCGCCGCCCCGTTGTCCGCCACCTCGTGGCCCCACTTCCTTTCCCCTCGGTCTTCTGGAAGCTTCGTAAAAATAGGACCCTGGGCGTTGATTTCGTCCAATTCCGAGAATATTTCCTTACTAGGATTTCTGAAACCAAAAACAGCAGAAAACAGAACTGGCGCTTCGGCATCTTGTTAATAGGTTAGTGCCGGAAAATGTATAATAATGCTGTAAAGTATGTATAAAACATTCAAGTATTGTCATAAAAGTAGCATGGAACATAAGAAATTATAGATACGTTTGAGACGTATCAGGTTCCCAACGGACGTGTGCTTTACCGTCACAAGGAGCTGCCTCCCACGCCAGCAACAATCTTCTACATCATTTTCCTGTTATGTTCTTTGCAAACAATTCTTCTTCACACGGTTTGTTTAATCCTTTGTTTTCAGCAAAACCAGTGAGCTTGACAACCTCGCTGAAAGTTGGGGACAAAGTACTTGGTTGTTTGTGTGCAGGTCTCCACGTTGTTGCTGACGCCAGTGCGCCCTGCCACGAGTTGGTTCGCAACACCTCGGGAGAGAACGTTTTTCTCCTACTGGTCGATAAACCTTGGTTTCTTACCGAGGGAAAACTTCCTGTTGTGTCATACCTTCCTCTTGGGGTTCCACTCAACGTTGCGCATAAATTCTCCTTCATCAACTTCACACTAGCAAGACTTTTTCTGGCGCCTTTGCCGGGGAATAATCAATACACTACATCAAGCCCTGTCAAGCACCATCATATAGCAAAACCGTTATTATTATGCCATGATAATGTTAGAATTGTCCCTCAAAATAATAATAACTACCATGCGAAGCAGGTGCAGTTTACTAGTGTTCACTAGTAAATGGCACCTTCGCATGTTGGACCATAGAATAGTATTGCTAAATTAGTTATCTCCCGAATCTTCTTCTTTCATTCGTCCTACACTCCGATGGAGAAGCATCAATTCCCGATGGATAGCCTCGGGCCAAAAGCCTAGGCAGCGGGAGGGCACTCCTCCGTTGCGGCTCCGAGGCACGGGGCCCACGAGCGGTGGCAATGTCGTTTTAAATAGGAGGCAGAATATTTGACAGATGCGTGGAGGAGGGGGGAGGGGAGTCTCTCCTGCGAGACTGACAAGAAGAGAGACGTTTGAGCAGACAAAGCGTAGCACTGAAAAGACATCTCACTGAAAAGGCTACTACCTTTCTTCCGGGGTAAGCAAAAATAGTTGATCGGTACTGACGAAATGCACCAGGTCCGCAATGTACTCCAACTATAAGTGAAGCATGCCTACCACTTAAGAGGAAATTCAAGATCCCACCAGATCTCCATATCACTCTTTTGCATAAAACACGGACAGTGCTTCAGTGACTTTGCCAGTCTCCAAAGTCAGTGACTTTGAGTCACTTACAAGTGTGGTCAAGTGGGGCCCACATAATGAAGGGTCCACATGTCAGTCACCCAAAGTCATGGCAAAGTCAGCCTGGCAAAGTCACCGAAGTTCAATCCATAAAACACTAGTTGGACATATCTTTTGCACAATTCACCACTTGTTGGTCTAATCTATCGCAGCTTCCATCAGTTGGTCATCTAATTAACGATTTAACGGATTAGAAAAATAAGAAGCGGTGGAATTAGAAGTACTAGCGAAATGTGCAAAATATATTGTCCTTCCTGAGGGGGTTTGTCCAGAAGAGGGCCGGATGACAATGTCCCGGGTGCATCCAGAAAGGAGAGGGGGGTAGTTTCTAATACATGTAAGAAATTATTTTACAAAAAGGTCACATACTAAGTAGTACAACTATTACTACTACGATTTCGAGGGAAAATGCCATGTCGTGCGACCTCTAATCAATGAGTAGAAGTTGTAGGTGCGCATAACTTGCATTGCTGGTTCCGCTGGAATTTCCGGCCCTGGAGCTCAGCCGGGGCGGATTCTGCGAAGTTTGCCCGACGCCACTCATTGATCCCACCAAACTGCTCATTTCTTTCAATGTCTCTTCTCTTTCACTGCATCTCTCCAACATCAGGTCCATCAACTTATCATGTGCCTTCTGCCTCCCGAGCTGGGCAAGGACAACGTTGTCAGCATATTCACGACTTTAGGAGCTCTACTTTATCCTTAAGAAGGAATTTGAGCTCTATATCAGAATTGTATTTTTCGAGGCACACATGCTTGAGTATGCCGCGAGATTTCTCTGTTGATACAATGTTCTCCTCTTTCTGCTTAATCAACTCGTTCTTCAACATGTTGCGCTCATTGCGAAGGCTGCAAATGAGCTCCACAAGATTTTTCGAATTCTTCTTCTTGGCAGCCAAATCGTCTCGGAGGCGATCACACTCTAAGCTAAGCTCCTCGTTTTTTTCCATCAAGATGGCGACCGTGGTGTCGATCGTCGGCGCCGCTTCCTTCAGGGCAAAATCATCGGTAGCAAGTAAGCGCAAAGGAAGAAGAAGAAGACGATAACTAAACAATGTTTGGTGCTACCTCATTTCGCCGGGGTAGGGCCGGGTTGAAATCATCGGACGACGACGATTCCTTGGTCGTGGAAGTTGGTGCAGTACGGGCGTCGTTGGAACTTCCAGCCCTTTAAGATGTATAAGCATAGAGACTCTTAAAGAGCTTGAGCCCGGGCAAGAAGAAACGAAAGTACATGGCGAAGGAAACTAACCCGGTGAGCACAGCACGGACGTGTTTCGGCGGCGGCGACGGCGAGCCCACTTGGTTTCTGGAACCGTCTCTCCAAATTTTGTACCGGCGTTTTTTCTCCGCGTACTTGACCACCGATGACCTGAAGTTTGAAGAAATTGCTGGAGGAGAGAGCGACGACCAAATGTTTGTTTGAGGTGGAGAGAGGAAGAAAGTGAATGGAACGAGAGAGTTTAGCGTTTAGTCGCTAGCCGAACGGGCCTACAGGCGTCTCCTTGACTCTCTTGGAGCAATCGTGTCCGTCCATCCGAAATGGATGGGACTAGCTTTTTCTTTTTCTTCTTCTTCTTCTTCTCCTTCTTTTTTCTTTTTTGTACAACTTGTACATTTGTAAATAACTTTTTTATATATAATAAAAATTGTAGTGGGGTGTTTTCCCCACTGTTTTAACCTCAAAAAAAGGGATGAGCGGATGGTCTGCTGGCCCGGAAGCCAAGGAATCGTTATGTATCCGCGTATCATCGGAAATCGATGTGTGTTAAATTTTGGACGGTCGCAATAACTAAATGCACTTGTCAGATTTGCTTCCATGGCGATAAAAATATAGGGTGCGATTTGTGGACTGATGAGAACTTAACCTCGTTCTCAAACAGTTGATGTCATTAAATAAATTTCAGTTGCAACCCATGTTGCAACTCCGAGCTACATGTAGCACTTTATTTTTTCAAAAATCAATCATAGTTTTAAGTTTCGAAAAAATGAAAAATACCCTGGGCCGCCTTGTCAGCGAGAGGACGCGACGGTTCGCATCGGCCGCGACGCGGGAAGGTTGGTCGTCGGTGTTTAATGGTCTCCCGCGCGGAAACCGAGGCGGCCACGAGGGCAGCGGCTGGCCACGCGGCGTCCAGTCGCCTACGCCGCCGTAAATGCGGGTAGTTGCCACCACCATAAAGTACCTACGCCGTCCACCACCGCGGTGCTATCCTCTCATCTCCACCACGGACCGCCGACGCTCCATTCTCTCCTCTCCACCTAAAAAATGCGGCGCCATCGGATGACGAGGTTCTCCAGGCCTGGCCTCAAAGGCCGCGCGCAGCCTCCACCACCACCGCAGCCGAAGCCGGAGCCGGGGCCGGAGGCGGAACCAGAGCCGGAGCCGGAGCCGCAGTCCGACGCGGACGAAAAAACAACGACAATGACGCGAACCGCAAGCACGACTTCTGGATCTGGGAGGCTTTCCAACAGAAGCTCTGCGAGGACAGAGATCATCGCCATTATGAGGCGTTCGCCCGCCAGCAAGCGATGCTCTTCTTCCAGAAGAAGGCTTCTCGGGAAAGGTTCGAAGCGCAGGGACATCACCGCCGACAAGCTCCTGCGACGTCGGCAGCCATGCGCCACTACCAGTGCCACGTGCGCGAAGCAAGGGACGAGAAGCAGGCACAGATGGAAACGGATCCGGTGACCCACCGATGAAGAGTTCCGAGCCGTGCACTCTGCGCCGTGTTGGATCAGAAAATGAGCGAAGAACGAGGACGGTGCACTAGTTTAAATTTAGGATGAAGTTTAAGTTTTATTTAGGTTTAAATTAGATTAGAGGGAGTAGTACTCTTACTTTATTATATTCCTCGTACTTGTGTTAATGTAGTAGTATTATTATGGTGGTGTACTTGCGTTCATGTACTTGTTTCAGCTGTTTTGGTGAAGGAGACATGCATCACCTTTTTTGGTGATGTATCTAGTCGTCCTGTAGCCCTTGTCAAATTCCTCTGATACTGATGGGAGGGCTTGCTCACCCCATACTGATGAGAGCCCTTGTCAAATCGTAATCATAGTTTTAAGTTTCGAAAAAAATGAAAAATATCCTGCATGTAGACAATGATGAAATCTACAAACGTGCAAAATCTCAATGTGAAAATCTTAGTATATATTGTAGACAACACAAAAATTAAAAAAATGTGGCAGGTTTTATAGTTTGGAATTGTGCACTACTCCCTCCGTCTCACTACTTACGGCGCAATTTTTTCCGATATTACTCGATGCTTAAGGCGCGGGTGGTTGTGGTTCAGTTATCTCCCTAATTTGCACCTGCTTTCCCGTTTCCACTACTCGAAACCTGGCCACATTAACCCACGATCCTGAAAAACTGTTGGTCTATCCCGAGAAACGAGGAGGTTTAAGGAAATGAGGAGTCCAGCGCGTGCGGAAGGTGCTTTAATCGTGCGAGCATGCAGGGGCAAATGAGGAAACTAGCGATTACTTTCTCTCCTGCCAGTCTTATACCTTAATAAATGGGCAAACTGAGCACGTTGTAGCTAATCCTTTTATTAATTAAGCAGCTATATTAGTCAATAAGATAGCCTTATGTTAGTACTTCAAAAAAAAGATAGGCTTATGTGCTTATCTTCCTCCACCATATTTATCTTAAAAGAGGAGACTTATTTAAAAATTCAAATGAAATAGATTAGGGGTAAAGGTCAATAGGGAAGAATCATACGGATTCAGTTACAACGAATCAAACTTCTGTTGTACACTCACTATGTCCTCAAATAATTAAGCTAGTGTATGTACGTTAAGAGATTGTCGGATCCAATATATAGATGGAGGTTTACACTAGATACCTCGTACATATTGTTTTCTTTGCGAACTTTCAAAATTTCACCATAAATGCTATCCTAAAACGGATTTTGGTTTAGCAGTGTGGTGGGACCCTATTCTAGAGCATGGCAACCTGGCCAATCTGAACATATATATGTAGCTCCGCCAATGCGTTAAGACATTTCTTAGTTAAGTCAATCTTCATTAACTTTGATCAACCTCGTAGGAAAAGGCAGCATAAATTATCACACAAAACTAGAAGGATACCCCGCGCGTTGCAGCGGGAATCTTCTAAGAAATTATATTGTCTAAATGAAATGGTATAATACATATGTAATATGAATTGTCTGTAGAAGTATGCAATATTCAATTGGCCAAAATAGTTGAGATGCTAAATTTAATTCGCATTATTTTTTATATTTGATGTCTATAAATTAGCTATGTGGACATTTTAATCAAAAAACGGTGACATAGATGTTGGAGATATGCCCAAGAGGCAATAATAAAGTGGTTATTATAATATATCTTTGTGTTTATGATAAATGTTTGCATACCATGCTATAATTGTATTAACCGAAACATTGATACATGTGTGTTATGTAAACAACAAGGAGTCCCTAGTGAGCCTCTTGTATAAACTAGCTTGTTGATTAATAGATGATCATGGTTTCGTGATCATGAACATTGGATGTTATTAATAACAAGGTTATGTCATTAGATGAATGATATAATGGACACACACCCAAATAAGCGTAGCATAAGATCATATCATTAAGTTCAACTTGCTATTAGCTTCCGATACATAGTTACCTAGTCCTTCGACCATGAGATCATGTAAATCACTTATACCGGAAGGGTACTTTGATTACATCAAACGCCACTGCGTAAATGGGTGGTTATAAAGGTGGGATTAAGTATTCGGAAAGTATGAGTTGAGGCATATGGATCAAGAGTGGGATATTGTCCATCCCGATGACGGATAGATATACTCTGGGCCCTCTCGGTGGAATGTCATCTGATTAGCTTGCAAGCATATGAATGGTTCATAAGAGATGACATACCACGATACGAGTAAAGAGTACTTGTCGGTAACGAGGTTGAACAAGGTATGGAGATACCGATGATCGAACCTCGGACAAGTAAAGTATCACGTGACAAAGGAAATCGGTATCGTATGTAAATGGTTCTTTCGATCACGAGGTCATCGTTGAATATGTGGGAGCTATTATGGATCTCCATGTCCCGCTATTAGTTATTGATCGGAGAGGAGTCTCGATCATGTCCGCATAGTTCTCGAACCGTAGGGTGACACACTTAAGGTTTGATGTCGTTTAAGTAGATATGGAATATGGAATGGAGTCGAATGTTGTTCGGAGTCTCGAATGGGATCCGAGACATCACGAGGAGGTTCGGAATGGTCCGGAGAATAAGATTCATATATGGGAAGTCATTTTCCGGGGTTCGGAAAAAGTCCGGTGTTTTGACCGGAGCTTCTAGAAGGTTTTGGAAGGACCGGAATAGTCCGGAATATTATGGAAGGTTCCGGAAGTGTCCGGGACGACCCGAGATGTCTAAGGAAGTCCGGAGGGTTCCATAATAGGTGCAACCACGTTGCCTTAAGGGAAAAGGAGTCTTTCCTTAATGCAATTTCAGAATTGGCAAAAGAGTCCGAGTAGGACTAGGTTTTCGGAACCGGAAACCTATCGGAACTCAGTCAAACTTGGGGGCAGGTTTTTGGACGACCCAAGGGGCTTGGCCACCTATTTAAAGAGGCCAAGGGGCACCCCAAGGGCACCTCAAGTCGCAGCCCTAGCTCCCCAAGTCGCAGCACCACCCTGCGCCCAAACCCTAGCTACTCCCTCCTCCTTCTTCTCCCGCAGCGCTTGCGGCGAAGCCCTGCCGGAGATCTCCACCACCACCGTCACCACGCCGTCATGCTGGCGGGATTCCGAGGAGGATCTACTACATCCTCTGCCCGCTGGAACGGGGAGATGGACGTCGTCATCAACACCGTACGTGTGACCGAGTACGGAGGTGCTGCCCGACTGTGGCACCGTCAAGATCTTCTACGCGCTTTTGCAAGCGGCAAGTGATCGACTACATCCACAACGAGATCTAATCTCGTAGGCTTTGGAAATCTTCGAGGGTTAGTCTCATGATCTTCTCGTTGCTACCATCTTCTAGATTGGATCTTGGCTTGTTATTCGTTCTTGCGGTAGGAATTTTTTTCTATGCTACGAATCCCATCAGTGGTATCAGAGCCGTGTCTATGCATAGATTTATTGCACGAGTAGAACACAATGGTTTTGTGGGCGTTGATGCTTTTGTTGTCTTTAGTTCATGTACTTTGCATCTTGCAGCATAGTGGGATGAAGCGGCTCGGGCTAACTTTACATGACCGCGTTCATGAGATTTGCTCCACGCTCGACATGCAACTTGTATTGCATAAGTGGCTTTGCGGGTGTCTGTCTCTCCCACTATAGTGAAGATCCAATTTACTCTTTCTATTGACAACACTAGTATCACCGTTGTGGTTCATGTTCGTAGGTAGATTGGATCTTACTCGAAAACCCTAAACCACGTAAAATATGCAAACCAAATTAGAGACGTCTGATACGCGTAGATGCACACGTCCGTTGGGAACCCCAAGTGGAAGGTATGATGCGTATAGAAGCAAGTTTCCCTTAGTATGAAACCAAGGTTTAATCGAACCAGTAGGAGCCAAGAAGCACGTTGAAGGTTGATGGTCGCGAAATGTGATGCGGCGCAACACCAGGGATTCTCGCCAACGTGGAATCTGCACAACAACCAAAGTACTTTGCCCCAACGAAACAGTGAGGTTGTCAATCTCACCGGCTTGCTGTAACAAAGGATTAAACGTATCGAGTGGAAGATGTTTGCAAAGAAAACAGTAAAACACAATTGTAGTAGATTGTATGCTATGTAAAGAATAGGACCGGGGTCCACAGTTCACTAGAGGTGTCTCTCCCATAAGATAAAAGCATGTTGGGTGAACAAATTACAGTCGGGCAATTGACAAATAGAGAAAGGCATAACAATGCATATACATGATATGATAAATATAGTGAGATTTAATTGGGCATTACGACAAAGTACATAGACCGCCATCCAACTGCATCTATGCCTAAAAAGTCCACCTTCAGGTTATCATCCGAACCCCATTCAGTATTAAGTTGCTAAGCAACAGACAATTGCATTAAGTATGGTGCGTAATGTAATCGACAACTACATCCTTAGACATAGAATCAATGTTTTATCCCTAGTGGCAACATCACATCCACAACCTTAGAACTTTCTGTCACTGTCCCAGATTTAATGGAGGCATGAACCCACTATCGAGCATAAATACTCCCTCTTGGAGTTAAGAATACAAACTTGGCCAGAGCCTCTACTAATAACGGAGAGCATGCAAGATCATAAACAACACATAAACAATAGATTGATAATCACCATAATCATAGTACTCTCTATCCATCGGATCCCGACAAACACAACATATAGAATTACATATAGATGATCTTGATCATGTTAGGCAGCTCACAAGATCCAACAATGAAGCACAACAAGGAGAAGACGACCATCTAGCTACTGCTATGGACCCATGGTCCAGGGGTGAACTACTCACTCATCACTCCGGAGGCGATCATGGCGATGAAGAGTCCTCCGGGAGATGAATCCCCTCTCCGGCAGGGTGCCGGAGGCGATCTCCCGAATCCCCCGAGATGGGATTTGCGGCGGCGGCGTCTCTCGGAAGGTTTTCCGTATCGTGGCTCTCGGCACGGGGTTTCGCGACGGAGACTTTAAGTAGGCGGAAGGTCAACGCGGGGGCCACACGAGGTGCCCAGGGGGTAGGCCGGCGCGGCCAGGGCTTGGGCCGCGCCGCCTAGCCCCTGGCTGCTTCGTGGCCCCACTTCGTTATCTCTTCGGTCTTCTGGAAGCTTCGTGCAAAAATAGGACCCTGGCCCTGGGCGAAAGTTTCGTCCAATTCCGAGAATATTTCCTTACTAGGATTTCTGAAACCAAAAACAGCAGAAAACAGAATGGCTCTTCGGCATCTTGTTAATAGGTTAGTTCCAAAATGCATAAATATGACATATAATGTGCATAAAACATGTAGGTATCATCAATAAAGTAGCATGGAACATAAGAAATTATCGATACGTTGGAGACGTATCAGCATCCCCAAGCTTAGTTCTGCTCGTCCCGAGCAGGTAAAACGATAACAAAGATAATTTCTGAAGTGACATGCCATCATAATCTTGATCATACTATTTGTAAACATATGTAATGAATGCAGCAATCAAAACAAAGGTAATGACATGAGTAAACAAGTGAATCATATGACAAAGACTTTTCATGAATAGTACTTCAAGACAAGCATCAATAAGTCTTGCATAAGAGTTAACTCATAAAGCAATAAATCAAAGTAAAGGTGTTGAAGCAACACAAAGGAAGATTAAGTTTCAGCGGTTGCTTTCAACTTATAACATGTATATCTCATGGATATTGTCAACATAAAGTAATATAACAAGTGCAATATGCAAGTATGTAGGAATCAATGCACAGTTTACACAAGTGTTTGCTTCTTAAGGTGGAGGAAGATAGGTAAACTGACTCAACAATAAAAGTAAAAGAAAGGTCCTTCAAGAGGAAAGCATCGATTGCTGTATTTGTGCTAGAGCTTTTATTTTGGAAACATGAAACAATTTTGTCAACGGTAGTAATAAAGCATATGAGTTATGTAAATTATATCTTACAAGTTGCAAGCCTCATGCATAGTATACTAATAGTGTCCGCACCTCGTCCTACTTAGCTTGGACTACCGGATCTTTGCATGCCATGTTTCAACCAAGTGTCACAAAGGGGTACCTCCATGCCGCCTGTACAAAGGTCTAAGGAGAAAGCTCGCATTTTGGATTTCTCGCTTTTGATTATTCTCAACTTAGACATCCATACCGGGACAACATGGACAACAGATAATGGACTCCTCTTAAATGCATAAGCATGTAGCAATGATTATTATTCTCATATGAGATTGAGGATATATGTCCAAAACTGAAACTTCAACCATGATTCATGGCTTTAGTTAGCGGCCCAATGTTCTTCTCTAACAATTTTGCATGCTCCAACCACTAAAATGATAGATCCTTCAGACAAGACGGACATGCATAGCAACTCACATGATATTCAACAATAGTTGATGGCGTTCCCCAGAAGCATGGTTATCGCACAACAAGCAACTTAATAAAAGATAAAGTGCATAAGTACATATTCAATACTACGATAGTTTTTAAGGCTATTTTGTCCCATGAGCTATATATTGCAAAGGTGAATGATGGAATTTTAAAGGTAGCACTCAAGCAATTTACTTTGGAATGGCGGAGAAATACCATGTAGTAGGTAGGTATGGTGGACACAAATGGCATAGTAGTTGGCTCAAGGATTTTGGATGCATGAGAAGTATTCCCTCTCGATACAAGGTTTAGGCTAGCAAGGTTATTTGAAGCAAACTCAAGGATGAACAGGTGCAGCAAAACTCACATAAAAGACATATTGTAAACATTATAAGACTCTACACCGTCTTCCTTGTTGTTCAAAACTCAATACTAGATATTATCTAGACCTTAGAGAAACCAAATATGCAAATCAAATTTTAGCAAGCTCTATGTATTTCTTCATTAATGGGTGCAAAGTATATGATGCAAGAGCTTAAACATGAGCACAACAATTGCCAAGTATCACATTATCCAAGACATTTTAGAATTACTACATGTAGCATTTTCCAATTCCAACCATATAACAATTTAACGAAGAAGAAACTTCGCCTTGAACATTATGAGTAAAGCCTAAGGACATATGTGTCCATATGCAACAGCGGAGCGTGTCTCTCTCCCACAAAGTGAATGCTAGGATCCATTTTATTCAAACAAAAATAAAAACAAAAACAAACCGATGCTCCAAGTAAAGAACACAAGATGTGACTGAATAAAAATATAGTTTCAGGGGAGGAACCTGATGATGTTGTCGATGAAGAAGGGGATGCCTTGGGCATCCCCAAGCTTAGACGCTTGAGTCTTCTTAAAATATGCAGGGGTGAACCACGGGGCATCCCCAAGCTTAGAGCTTTCACTCCTCTTGATCATAGTATATCATACTCCTCTCTTGACCCTTGAAAACTTCCTTCACACCAAACTTCAAGCAAACTCATTAGAGGGTTAGTGCACAATTAATAATTCACTCATTCAGAGGTGACACAATCATTATTTTCACTTCTGGACATTGCATAATGCTACTGGACATTAATGGATCAAAGAAATAAATCCAACATAGCAAAAGAGGCAATGCGAAATAAAAGGCAGAATCTGTCAAAAACAGAACAGTCCGTAAAGACGAATTTAAAGCTGGCACCAGACTTGCTCAAATGGAAAAACTCAAAACTAATTAAAGTTGCGTACATATCTGAGGATCACGCTCGTAAATTGGCAGATTTTTTCGAATTTTCTACAGAGAACTGTGCCCAGATTCGTGACAGACAGCAATGCTGTTTCTGCGCAGCGATCCCAAATATAACATCAACTTTGACATAGAAACTTTACTTGGCACAAAAACATGATAAGGAGAGGTTGCTACAGTAGTAAACAACTTCCAAGACTCAACAAAACAAAAAATTGCTGTAGTAAAAATATGGGTTGTCTCCCATAAGCGCTTTTCTTTAACGCCTTTCAGCTAGGCGCAGAAAGTACAAATCAAGTAACATCGAGAGTAGAAGCATCAACATCATAACCAGGGGTATTGGGAGTTTTCTCAACCAAGCATAGTATGTTTGATATATAAGTTTTAGCATCTCCTTTTTCATTAGTCTTGGGCTTGCTACTCTCATCGAACAAATTTTCAGGAACAAGCCAAGCATAGTTATTTTCTAGTGCATCATTCATAGCTAGGAGTTTACATGGTATTGGTGCTTTGATTTCCCCACCATCATTAATGTTATTAGTGTACCTTATTCTATCCATGTCCATTTTTTCAAGGAGACCAATAAAATTGGTATGAGAACCTAGCATGTTAAATTTAGCAAAAACCTTTCTAGCCTCTCTTGCTAGACCACCAAATTCTCTAAGAAGGGTTTCTAAAACAAAATCTTTCTTTTCCCCTTCTTCCATATCACCAAGTGTAAGAAACATGTGTTGGATTATAGGATTGAGATTAACAAATTTAGTTTCCAACATGCGAACTAAAGCAGCAGCAGCAATTTCATAGGTAGGTGCAAGTTCTACCAAGTGTCTATCTTCAAAATCTTCAGTAATACTAACATGATTGAAAAATTCTTCTATATTATTTCTCCCAACTATGGACCCACGTCCTACCGGTATGTCTTTTGTGGTAAAATTAAAAGGAAACATGATGCAATAAGCAAAAAGTAAACTAGGCAAACAAAGTAAAGACGAGTAACTAATTTTTTTGTGTTTTTGATATAGAGAGCAAGACAGTAAATAAAGTAAAACTAGCAACTAATTTTTTTGTGTTTTGATTTAGTGCAGCAAACAAAGTAGTAAATAAAATAAAGCAAGACAAAAACAAAGTAAAGAGATTGAGAAGTGGAGACCCCTTGCAGCGTGTCTTGATCTCCCCGGCAACGGCGCCAGAAATTTAGCTTGATACGCGTAGATGCACACGTCCGTTGGGAACCCCAAGTGGAAGGTATGATGCGTATAGAAGCAAGTTTCCCTCAGTATGAAACCAAGGTTTAATCGAACCAGTAGGAGCCAAGAAGCACGTTGAAGGTTGATGGTCGCGAAATGTGATGCGGCGCAACACCAGGGATTCCTGCGCCAACGTGGAATCTGCACAACAAAACCAAAGTACTTTGCCCCAACGAAACAGTGAGGTTGTCAATCTCACCGGCTTGCTGTAACAAAGGATTAAACGTATCGAGTGGAAGATGTTTGCAAAGAAAACAGTAAAACACAATTGTAGTAGATTGTATGCTATGTAAAGAATAGGACCGGGGTCCACAGTTCACTAGAGGTGTCTCTCCCATAAGATAAAAGCATGTTGGGTGAACAAATTACAGTCGGGCAATTGACAAATAGAGAAAGGCATAACAATGCATATACATGATATGATAAATATAGTGAGATTTAATTGGGCATTACGACAAAGTACATAGACCGCCATCCAACTGCATCTATGCCTAAAAAGTCCACCTTCAGGTTATCGTCCGAACCCCATTCAGTATTAAGTTGCTAAGCAACAGACAATTGCATTAAGTATGGTGCGTAATGTAATCGACAACTACATCCTTAGACATAGAATCAATGTTTTATCCCTAGTGACAACAGCACATCCACAACCTTAGAACTTTCTGTCACTGTCCCAGATTTAATGGAGGCATGAACCCACTATCGAGCATAAATACTCCCTCTTGGAGTTAAGAGTACAAACTTGGCCAGAGCCTCTACTAATAACGGAGAGCATGCAAGATCATAAACAACACATAAACAATAGATTGATAATCACCATAATCATAGTACTCTCTATCCATCGGATCCCGACAAACACAACATATAGAATTACATATAGATGATCTTGATCATGTTAGGCAGCTCACAAGATCCAACAATGAAGCACAACAAGGAGAAGACGACCATCTAGCTACTGCTATGGACCCATGGTCCAGGGGTGAACTACTCACTCATCACTCCGGAGGCGATCATGGCGATGAAGAGTCCTCCGGAGATGAATCCCCTCTCCGGCAGGGTGCCGGAGGCGATCTCCTGAATCCCCCGAGATGGGATTTGCGGCGGCGGCGTCTCTGGAAGGTTTTCCGTATCGTGGCTCTCGGTACTGGGGGTTTCGCGACGGAGACTTTAAGTAGGCGGAAGGTCAACGCGGGGGCCACACGAGGTGCCCAGGGGGTAGGCCGGCGCGGCCAGGGCTTGGGCCGCGCCGCCCTAGCCCCTGGCTGCCTCGTGGCCCCACTTCGTTATCTCTTCGGTCTTCTGGAAGCTTCGTGCAAAAATAGGACCCCGGGCGAAAGTTTCGTCCAATTCCGAGAATATTTCCTTACTAGGATTTCTGAAACCAAAAACAAAAAGACTGGCTCTTCGGCATCTTGTTAATAGGTTAGTTCCAGAAAATGCATAAATATGACATATAATGTGCATAAAACATGTAGGTATCATCAATAAAGTAGCATGGAACATAAGAAATTATCGATACGTTGGAGACGTATCAACGTCTAACTTGTTTTTGCAGGGTTTGGTGATGTGATATGGCCATGATGTGATGATGAATATGTATGAGATGATCATTATTGTATTGTGGCAACCGGCAGGAGCCTTATGGTTGTCTTTAGATTTCATGTCGTAGTATTATTTGAAAGTAGTTGTAATAGTTGCTACACACGGTGAACAACCATGAAGACGGCGCCATGGACCTTGACGCTACGCCGACAATGATGGAGATCATGCCCGATGATGATGGAGATCATGTCCGTGCTTTGTAGATGAAGATCAAAGGCGCAAAGACCAAAGGGCCATATCATATCACATATGAATTGCATGTGATGTTAATCCTTTATGCATCTTATTTTGCTTAGATCGCGATGGTAGCATTATAAGATGATCCCTCACATTAATATCAAGATAATAAAGTGTTCTCCCCTCGTATGCACCGTTGCTACAGTTCGTCGTTTCGAAGCATCTCGTGATGATCGGATGTGATAGATTCTACGTTCACATACAACGGGTGTAAGCCATGTTTGCACACGCGGAATACTTGGGTTTGCTTGACGAGCCTAGCATGTACAGACATGGCCTCGGGACAACGGAAACCGAAAGGTTGAACACGAGTCATATGGATGATATGATCAACATGTTGATGTTCACCATTGAAGCTACATCATCTCACGTGATGATCGGTTTTGGTGGATGTGGATCGTGTACCACTTAACAACTATGAGAGATGTTGTATTAAGTGGGAGTTCATTAGTAATTAGATTAAAACTTGAACTAATTATCATGAACATAGTCTGAGTAGTATTTTGAATTAAATTTGTAGAATTGGCATCCGTTTTCTACCATGCGTTAGTCTTGTAATTGAGATTGAAATACTGTTAAATCTGACAAGTAACTTTACGGACTGGTACCGTATTGTTAAAGAATCAAGAAATGATTAAGTCCTATTGCAAACTTTTAGTAAACCTCACATTGTTGATTCAAAGAACAATGGTTTCAATTAGTACCTAAAATCATCTTGTCTCCGTGAAACTTGAAGTTCAAATCCGTTTGAAAAGTAAGGAGCTGGAAATTTTGTTTTCAGAAATAAGCAAGGTATGAGATATATGTGATATCTAAGACCTTATTGCAAGATGATAGAATATAATCTAGTGAGACTACATAAACTCATAAGTTTTATGGGAATGTACAAAGGTTGAAGACGCTAGACGTCTCAATCCTCCAACTATTGGGGCACTAACGATATTCGCATATTCATGAAGTGATCGTCCTTAGTATGCACCGTTGCTAAGACTCGTCGTTTCGAAGCATCACGTGATGATCGGGTGTTATAGATTCTACGTGTGCATACAATGGGTGCAAGCCAGATTTGCACATGCGAATACTAAGGTTAAACTTTACGAGCCTAGCATGTACAGACATGGTCTCGGAAAGTCGTCATGATGGATAAAATTATGAGTGAAATTGTACAAAGTTACTAATAGTGAAATCTGGAACATTAGTCATATGATGATCAACTTCAAAGTAAGAACCTCAAGGTTATTGGTATTTGACCAATGGACCTAGAAGTTATTGAAGGTGAAGTGTTTTCTGAGAATGAGGAAAGCTAAAGGAGAAACTACAAAAGATATTTTGGCAGAAAGAAAGAAAATACTAGAAAGTCTAGCTCAGGTGCATATAAATGATATACATGTTATGGATGTATTCCTTGTTTGGTCACACAATGAAATTCTTGGGTATTTGTACCAGATTGGTTGGTATGAGATGTCATACAATACAACACAATACAAGAATATGATGGCCTAAGTGACTGATAAGGAATATGGTAATAGTGCACGTCTAGAACATAATAAAGTGTTATTATGTTTGTCATTGGCATTCTACCTAGCCCTTAGAATTTATAATAAAGAACTTAATAATTGTTATTTTGCTCTGGTCAAATGAAAACAATGAGTTGTTCAAATTATGACATTACTCCATGTACGATGGATAATTTATTATAAATCTTAATGGTGAAACACACATACATAACACTGACGCTAAAATGCCATAAGGCAAATGATTTGAATTCCACTTATTTGTGGAACCTCCATTTAGGTCAGGTTGGAAAGGAACACATGAAGAAACTCCATGCAAATGGATTTTGGAGTTGATGTCTACGGGTGCTTCTATTCTTGTAGACAGTGTTGGGCCTCCAAGAGCAGAGGTTTGTAGAACAGCAGCAAGTTTCCCTTAAGTGGATTACCCAAGGTTTATCGAACTCAGGGAGGAAGAGGTCAAAGATATCCCTCTCAAGCAACCCTGTAATCACAAAGCAAGAAGTCTCTTGTGTCCCCAACACACCAAATACACTTGTCAGGTGTATAGGTGCACTAGTTCGGCGAAGAGATAGTGAAATACAAGTAATATGGATGTATATGAGTGGTAATAGCAATCTGAATAAAATATGGCAGCGAGTAAACATGCAACAGAACAGTAAATAAACGGTGTTTTCAGTATTGGAAACAAGGCCTAGGGATCATACTTTCACTAGTGGACACTCTCAACATTGATCGCATAATAAATACTTCTTCTCATATGTGCTACATACACTCTTGTTTGATAATGAACATCATTCGTTGCGTAGGATTACACGAACCCTCAATGCCGGAGTTAACAAGCTCCACAACATTCGATATTCATGTTTAAGTAACCTTAGAGCATAATATATCATTGCAAAATAAACCAAGAACTAACATAGCGCACGCACTGTCCACATTACACTATGAAGGAGGAATAGATCACATCAATACTATCATAATGACAATTAACTCCACGATCTACAAGAGATCATGATCATAGCCTACGACAAGAACCACACGGTGCACACACTAATCACCTTTACACCATGCAGGAGGAATAAACTACTTTAATAACATCACATGAGTAGCACACAACTAGTAGCGATACAAAGCTCATCATATGGATCTCAATCATGTAAAGCAGCTCATGAGATCATTGTATTGGAGTACAGAGAGAGAGATTAACCACATAGCTACGGTAGAGCCCTCAGCCCCGGGGTGAATTACTCCCTCCTCATCATGGAGGCAGCGATGGCGGTGAAGATGGCGGTGGAGACGGCGGTGGAGACGACTCCGGGGGCAATTCCCCGTCCGGCAGGGTGCCGGAACAGAGACTTCTGTCCCCCGAATCTTGATTTCGCGATGGCGGCGGCTCTGGAAGGTTTTCTCCGTATCGTGGCTCTCTGTCGGTGTTTTTAGGTCAGAGAGGCTTAAATAGGCGAAGAGAGGGAGTCGGAGGGGCCACGGGCTGCCCACACCCTAGGGGGCGCCCCCTGGCCCGCGCCGGGGGTGTGTGGGGCCCCCCTGGCTCCCCTCTCATCCTCCTCCGGTGCTCTGGAAGCTTCCGGGAAAAATAGGAACCTGGGCGGTGATTTCGTCCGATTCCGAGAATATTTCGTTACTAGGATTTCTGAAACCAAAACAGCAGAAAACAGAACTGGCCTTTCGGCATCTCGTCAATAGGTTAGTTCCGGAAAACGCATAATAATGACATATAATGTGTATAAAACATGTAGATATCATCAATAAAGTGGCATGGAACATAAGAAATTATCGATACGACGGAGACGTATCAGCATCCCCTTAGTTCTGCTCGTCCCGAGCAGGTAAAACGATAACAAAGATAATTTCTGAAGTGACATGCCATCATAACCTTGATCATACTATTGTAAAGCACATGAGATAAATGCAGAGATTCGAAGCAATGATGAAGGTAATGAGTAAACAAATGAATCATATAACAAAGACTTTTCATGAATAATACTTTCAAGACAAGCATCAATGAGTCTTGCATAAGAGTTAACTCATAAGCAATAAATTCTTAGTAGAAAGCTTTGAAACAACACAAAGGAAGATATAAGTTTCAGCGGTTGCTTTCAACTTTAACATGTATATCTCATGGATAATTGTCAACACAAAGTAATATAACAAGTGCAATAGGTAAACATGTAAGAATCAATGCACACAGTTCACACAAGTGTTTGCTTCTAAGATAGAAAGAATAGGTAAACTGACTCAACAATAAAGTAAAAGAATGGTCCTTCAAAGAGGAAAGCATCGATTGCTATATTTGTGCTAGAGCTTTGATTTTGAAAACATATAGAGAGCATAAAAGTAAAGTTTTGAGAGGTGTTTGTTGTTGTCAACGAATGGTAGTGGGCACTCTAACCCCCTTGCCAGACAAACCTTCAAAGAGCGGCTCCCATTTTATTTTTATTTTTGGGTGGCACTCCTTCCAACCTTTGCTTTCACAAACCATGGCTAACCGAATCCTTCGGGTGCCTGCCAACAATCTCATACCATGAAGGAGTGCCTTTTAATTTTAGTTTTATTATGATGACACTCCTCCCCACCTTTGCTTTCTCAAGCCATGGCTAACCGAACTTCGGGTGCCGTCCAACAATCACATACCATGGAGGAGTGTCTATTTTTGTTAATTAATTTGGGACTGGGAATCCCATTGCCAGCTCTTTTTGCAAAATTATTGGATAAGCGGATGAAGCCACTAGTCCATTGGTGAAAGTTGCCCAACAAGATTGAAAGATAAACACCACATACTTCCTCATGAGCTATAAAACATTGACACAAATCAGAGGTGATAAATTTTGAATGGTTTAAAGGTAGCACTCAAGCAATTTACTTTGGAATGGCGGAGAAATACCATGTAGTAGGTAGGTATGGTGGACACAAATGGCATGAATATTGGCTCAAGTATTTGGATGCATGAGAAGTATTCCCTCTCGATACAAGGTTTAGGCTAGCAAGGTTATTTGAAGCAAACTCAAGTATGAAATGGTGCAGCAAGACTCACATATAAACATATTGTAAGCATTATAAGACTTTACATCGTCTCCTTGTTGTTCAAACACCTCAACCAGAAAATATCTAGACTTAGAGAGACCAATCATGCAAACCAAATTTTAACAAGCTCTATGTAATTATTCATTAATGGGTACAAGGTACATGATGCAAGAGCTTAAACAAGATCTATATGAGCACAACAATTGCCAAGTTTCACATTATTCAAGACATTATACCAATTACTACATGTAGCATTTCCCGTTTCCAATCATATAACAATTAACGAAGCAGTTTCAACCTTCGCCATGAAAATTAAAAGCTAAGAACACATGTGTTCATACGAACCAGCGGAGCGTGTCTCTCTCCCAAACAATCATTTATTCAAACAAAAACAAAAACAAAAGCATACAGACGCTCCAAGTAAAGTATATAAGATGTGACCGAATAAAAATATAGTTTCACTAGAAGAAACCTGATAAGTTGTCGATGAAGAAGGGGATGCCTTGGGCATCCCCAAGCTTAGATGCTTGAGTCTTCTTAAAATATGCAGGGATGAACCACCGGGGCATCCCCAAGCTTAGACCTTTCACTCTTCTCGATCTCATTATATCACCCTCTTCTATTGACCCTTGAAAACTTCCTTCACACCAAACTTCAAGCAAACTTATTAGAGGGTTAGTGCACAATCAAAATTCACATGTTCAGAGGTGACACAATCATTCTCAACACTTCTGGACATTGCATAAAGCTACTGGACATTAATGGATCAAAGAAATGAATCCAACATAGCAAAAAAGGCAATGCGAAATAAAAGGCAGAATCTGTCAAAACAGAACAGTCCGTAAAGACGAATTTAAAGCTGGCACCAGACTTGCTCAAATGGAAAAACTCAAAACTAATGAAAGTTGCGTACATATCTGAGGATCACGCTCGTAAATTGGCAGATTTTTTCGAATTTTCTACAGAGAACTGTGCCCAGATTCGTGACAGACAGCAATGCTGTTTCTGCGCAGCGATCCCAAATATAACATCAACTTTGACATAGAAACTTTACTTGGCACAAAAACATGATAAGGAGAGGTTGCTACAGTAGTAAACAACTTCCAAGACACAAATATAAAACAAAGTACTGTAGCAAAATAACACATGGGTTATCTCCCAAGAAGTTCTTTCTTTATAGCCATTAAGATGGGCTCAGCAATTTTGGTGATGCACCCGCAAGAAATAGTATTTGAAGCAAAAGAGAGCTTCAAGAGGCAATTCAAAACACATTTAAGCCTAACATGCTTCCTATGCAGAAGAATCTTATACACAAATGAATTCATGAAGAGCAAAGTGACAAGCATAAGAGGATAAAACACGAGTAACTTAAAGATTCTCAACATAAAGAGGGGAAACTTAATATTATTAAGATGCATATAACCATATTTCCCTCTCTCATAATAACTTTCAGTAGCATCATTGATGAAATCCACAATATACCCGTCACTTAAAACATTCTTATCATGGTTCATATGCATAGAAGTATCATTAATTTTGGCATAAGAAGAGTTATTCTCATTAATAGTAATTGGAGCAAGATTATTATCAAGAATTTGAACATGGTAAACAAGTTGCATACTAAGGGAATGGTTTTTAGCAAGCCCATCATAACTATGACAAGTTTCATAAGGATAATTGTAACATGTGTCATATACATCTCTATAGCAATTATCTAAACCAGAATATGTAATATCATCATTTTCACTAAAAGTAGAAGTCTCAAATATAGGATCTTCAAGCACAACATCCCCAAGCTTAGGGCTTTCAATATCATCGTTTAAGGGGACATGAATAATGCTATCATCATTACTTTCATAATCAGTACCAAAGAGATTTCCAATATCAAAGGTAGTGTGCTCATTCAAATCATGATCGCTAATGTATGTAAAGGGCATAGGAAGATCATCGTATTCAGATTCATTATCACAATAATCATTAGGAGCAACATACTTACGGTTACCTAGCGTTATCTCGTTCACGCGGGGATACGCCGTTACCTCTTTCTTTTTATTCTCCTTCTTCTTCTTCTTCTTCTTCTTCTTCGTTCCCTTCTTCTTCTCCTTCTTCTTCTTCTTCTCTTCCTTCTCCTCATTCCCTTCTTTAGGAGGAAGAGGCTTGAAGGGTGGCTTGTCCGCATAACCTGATTTACTTTTAGAAACAATAGAAGAAACTTGGGAGGATCCCTCCTTTTCATTAATTAGTTGAAAACACACAGCGGTCCTATCATATTTTGGCAAGGTGTCATCTTCTAAAATATTTTGTATGTAAGTATTTGTATGGCTATTATCAATGCAATAAGAAAGACAACCATGCAGGACATCATCAATATCAAGATCGTTAATATTTAACAAAGAAATTTTTCTTGATAACTCTTCACACTTCAAAAATAAGGTAAGTTCATCATGCTGATTAGGAATAATTTCATCATCACAATACAAATTTGCAGCACTCATGGGGTTTGAATTATCATTGGAGGAACATTGAAAATTAAAATGACCAACTCTATGGCAAAGTTCACAAATAAAAGGATAGAGGGCACACACTTTTTCTCCAAGATCATCTAGAGCTCTAGACCACTTTCTAGTTTTTTCATTTCTGTGATGGATACAATATTCATCTTCTATTTGATTAATCCCACAAGGTCTATGTATTCCACAAAAATTAACATGCTTATAGGAAATAGCATTCTTAGGAGTTTGAGCATGCTTATTGCAATTATTAACAACAATGTCATTCTTCATGCAAGCCTCTTTAAAAGGTTCATGATACTTATCAAAATTCTTTTTAGGCAATTCTAAATGAGAAGCAAAGGCTTTATAAAGATTTGCAGCAACTTGAGAGTCAAGACCATAAGTAGCACTCATATTTCGAAATTTATCAGTATTCATAAAAGTTTCAATGCATTCATAATCATAGTTTATACCTGACTCTTTACCTTTGTCGTTCTCCCAATCTTCAGCGTTCTCCTTAATCCGATCAAGAAGGTCCCTTTTAAACTCTTCTTTATTGCTCGTGAATGATCCAGAACAAGTAGTATCCAGCAAGGTCTTATCTTGAAAAGAAAGTCTTGCATAGAAATTATCAATGATGATATTACCTGGAAGCTCATGATTGGGGCATTTGAGCATTAAAGTCTTCAATCTCTCCCATGCTTGGGCAATACTCTCTCCATCATGAGGCCAAAAATTATATATATGGTTTCGATCTTTGTGAATTTCACTTGGAGGATAGAACTTGGAATAAAATAGAGGCACAATATCCTTCCAATCAAGAGAGCGCCCGTCCTTCAATAGTTTATACCAATGCGCCGCTTCACCAGATAGCGATATAACAAATAATTTCTTTCTAACTTCATCCATTGAAATACCTGCACACTTGAATAACCCGCATAATTCATGCAAAAACAATAAATGATTCCTAGGATGGACAGTTCCATCCCCTTCATAGCGGTTATCCATAACACGTTCAATAATTTCCATAGGTATTTTATATGGAATACTTTCAGCAGGTGGATTTAAAGTATCAGAAGCATCATTAGAGTTATCACATATGGGAGATAAAGCATCATCAGAGCAAAATATTTCTTCTAAAGCGGAGGAGCTAAAAAGATTATTTTTATGTAAACCAGCTTCCCCAAGCTTAGACTTCTTCATAGCATTAGCAGTAATTGCATTCATACTAATAACATTGCTACTATCATGTAAATAAGGTTCCATAGGTTTTTTAATTTTTGTATCAAACCATCCATGTCTTAAATCAGGAAATAGAATAAGAAGCTCTTTGTTGTCCATTATGCCTAACTAGTGTAAACAAGAAACCAAATGTCGCAATTGCAGAGTCTAAAGGAAATAGCTTCGAGCACACACACAATGGCGCCAGAAAAGTACTGTTACCTGGAACCGGAGTATGAGTGCCTTTTACCTTTCCTCCCCGGCAACGGCGCCAGAAAAGTGCTTGATGTCTACGGGTGCTTCTATTCTTGTAGACAGTGTTGGGCCTCCAAGAGCAGAGGTTTGTAGAACAGCAGCAAGTTTCCCTTAAGTGGATTACCCAAGGTTTATCGAACTCAGGGAGGAAGAGGTCAAAGATATCCCTCTCAAGCAACCCTAATCACAAAGCAAGAAGTCTCTTGTGTCCCCAACACACCAAATACACTTGTCAGGTGTATAGGTGCACTAGTTCGGCGAAGAGATAGTGAAATACAAGTAATATGGATGTATATGAGTGGTAATAGCAATCTGAATAAAATATGGCAGCGAGTAAACATGCAACAGAACAGTAAATAAACGGTGTTTTCAGTATTGGAAACAAGGCCTAGGGATCATACTTTCACTAGTGGACACTCTCAACATTGATCGCATAATAAATACTTCTTCTCATATGTGCTACATACACTCTTGTTTGATAATGAACATCATTCGTTGCGTAGGATTACACGAACCCTCAATGCCGGAGTTAACAAGCTCCACAACATTCGATATTCATGTTTAAGTAACCTTAGAGCATAATAGATCATTGCAAAATAAACCAAGAACTAACATAGCGCACGCACTGTCCACATTACACTATGAAGGAGGAATAGATCACATCAATACTATCATAATGACAATTAACTCCACGATCTACAAGAGATCATGATCATAGCCTACGACAAGAACCACACGGTGCACACACTAATCACCTTTACACCATGCAGGAGAAATAAACTACTTTAATAACATCACATGAGTAGCACACAACTAGTAGCGATACAAAGCTCATCATATGGATCTCAATCATGTAAAGCAGCTCATGAGATCATTGTATTGGAGTACAGAGAGAGAGATTAACCACATAGCTACGGTAGAACCCTCAGCCCCAGGGGTGAATTACTCCCTCCTCATCATGGAGGCAGCGATGGCGGTGAAGATGGCGGTGGAGACGGCGGTGGAGACGACTCCGGGGCATTCCCCGTCCGGCAGGTGCCGAACAGAGACTGTCCCCCGAATCTTGATTTCGCGATGGCGGCGGCTCGGAAGGTTTTCTCCGTATCGTGGCTCTCTGTCGGTGTTTTTAGGTCGAGAGGCTTAAATAGGCGAAGAGAGGGAGTCGGAGGGGCCACGGGCTTCCCACACCCTAGGCGCCCCCCGGCCCGCGCCGGGTGTGGTGTGGGCCCCCCGGCTCCCCTCTCATCCTCCTCCGGTGCTATGGAAGCTTCCGGAAAAATAGGAACCCGGGCGGTGATTTCGTCCGATTCCGAGAATATTTCGTTACTAGGATTTCGAAACCAAAAACAGCAGAAAACAGAACTGGCCTTTCGGCATCTCGTCAATAGGTTAGTTCCGGAAAACGCATAATAATGACATATAATGTGTATAAAACATGTAGATATCATCAATAAAGTGGCATGGAACATAAGAAATTATCGATACGACGGAGACGTATCAGAGTCATTTGATTTTTTAATCGTTTGGCGCTTGCAAATTTTTTCTAAAGAGAATGACTAAAATACCGTTCATAGGCCAAGAGTTGAACGGGCAACTAACTTTGTGGAAACATACATGATGATGTATGTGGTTCAGTGGGTATAGTTGTGTGTGGGAGATTCTTCTACTTCATGGAAACTTTCAACAATGAATTGAGTATATAAATGTGGATATATTCGATAAGGAAGAAGTTTGAAACATTTGAATGGATTCAAATAAATTTCAGCATGAAGTGGAAATCATCGTAATAGAAAAGTCAAATATCTATGATTGGATCATGGTGGAAATATTTGAATTACGAGTTTTAGCGAACATCTAAGAGAGTTATAAAATTGTTCTACAACTCACATTTCTTGGAGTATCATAATGATGATGGAGTATCCGAGAGGTGTATCCAAACATTTTTGGATTAATGATGAGATAATATAAAATGACGCCATTTTTTTTGTGGATTATGCTTTAGAGACTCCCGCTTTTACACTAAATAGAGCATCATCATGATCCGTTGAAATGACACCATACGAGTTATGGCATGGGTATGAACCCTAATAGTCTTTTCTTAAATTTTGGTATGCATAGCATAAGTAAATGAGTTTACAACCAAAATCGGATGAATGTCTTTGTTGGTAATCCCAGATAATTGATTGGGAATTCTTTCCACTATGGATTCAAAGACAAAAAAGTGTTTGTCGATGTTTCTTATTTGTTTCCAAGAAATTGTTTTCTAGCGAAGTATTTGAGTGGGAGGACAATAGAACTTGATAAGGTTTATGAACCTGAGCATAATGATCAGAGTAGCGTAGCATCGGAAATGGTTCCGGAAGCGGTCACGACGATCATGGCTCCCATGTCTACAAAGTGTTATAGTCATGGAGATCAAAGTACCTATTGAACCTTGTAGATATGGTTTACTTTATGATCAAATAAATGATTTGTGGACAAAGGATTGTTTTTTGAACAATGATAAACCAACTACATACAAAGAAGTTATGATGGGCCCTGACTCCAATAAAATGGCTATGCGCCATGAAATCCAAGATAGGTGAATACTTTTCTGAAAGTAAAAAGATCTGTAAAATAGATGGACTTGGATACTATATCCTTGAAGAAGCTCGACTTGTCGAAAAGTAGTTTACGACAAAGTTCAAAGAGTTGACTTCGATAAGATTAGATCTTCCGCAACAATGCTTAAAGTCTATATGGATTATTCTAGTAATCGCTACATATTTCTTTTATGAGATATGCTAGCAGGATGGCAAAATATATTACTTAACAAAAGTGTGTATTAAAGATGTATACAAGATACAACCGAGAGTTTTTCTAGTCCGTGGAATACTAGATAAGTATAGGAACTTCAATTGGATGAAGTGAGTATCGCGGAGTTGGAATCTTCACCGGATGAAATAGTCAAAGAGTTTTTGATTTCATCGAAACGATGAAGATGCTTGCATTTGCAAGAAATTAAGTGGGAGCGCTGAGACATATTTGTAATACTTTATGTAGCTGACATATCGTTGATTATAAATAGTGTAATTATATAATTGATTAAAAGGTTTCATTGAGAATTAGCTTCAATGAAAGGATATGGACTGAAACATATTTAGTATCAAGATCTATGAAGATAGATTGAAACACATAATAATTTTAAGTCAAAGTACATAGAATGGATATTGAAGTAGTTCAATATAGAAATATTAAGAAGGTATTCTTTTCATGTGAAAGTTTTAACAAGACTTGAGTGTATTTGACACTCAATGAGTAAAAACGCATGAGTGATTATAGATCACGTATAATATGTACATAATCAAATGTCCTATACTTTAAAGTGTTATGAACATATACCAGAATGATTCATACGATGATCATTGGACGACAGTAAGAGTATCCTTGGGAACTTTAGAAGAACCAAGGATATATATATATAGTTTTATATGGGGTAATGACAAACAAATCGCTGTAAGGTGTTGCACCGATGTTAGTTTGGTCACATATAAAAATGAATTTCCAATCTCAATTAGGCTAAGTGTTGTTTAACAGGTAGCACAATGAGCTAGAAGTTGTCTATGCTAGATTTAGATATGTTCTAAATATTGTGACGGATTCTACAAACGAAGGCAGAGTATGTCATTGTTTTGACGATGACTAAGGATGTTAAGTCAAAAAGTTCTTTGACAAATTGGTGTAGTTCCGATAGTGTCAGAACTTTGAAGCTATATTGTGTGTGACAATATTAGTGAAATATTTCAGACCGCGGAATTAAGGTTCCACCAGAAGACCAAACATATTTAATGCCAACTCATTTGGAAAATGAGTGATGCATGAAGACGCAAATGAATTGCAAAATACATACGTTTCTGAGCATGTCAGATCCGTTGACTAAAACCTCTCCCGTGAGCAAAACATGATAAAGCACCAGAAGGCCAAGGTGTTATATCTTTACAAATGTAAACTAGACTATTGACTCTAGTGCAAGTGGGATACTGTTGGAGATATGCCCAAGAGGCAATAATAAAGTGGTTATTATAATATATCTTTGTGTTTATGATAAATGTTTGCATACCATGCTATAATTGTATTAACCGAAACATTAATACATGCATGTGTGTTATGTAAACAACAAGGAGTCCCTAGTGAGCCTCTTGTATAAACTAGCTTGTTGATTAATAGATGATCATGGTTTCGTGATCATGAACATTGGATGTTATTAATAACAAGGTTATGTCATTAGATGAATGATATAATGGACACACACCCAAATAAGCGTAGCATAAGATCATGTCATTAAGTTCAACTTCCTATTAGCTTCCAATACATAGTTACCTAGTCCTTCGACCATGAGATCATGTAAATCACTTATATCGGAAGGGTACTTTGATTACATCAAACGCCACTGCGTAAATGGGTGGTTATAAAGGTGGGATTAAGTATTCGGAAAGTATGAGTTGAGGCATATGGATCAAGAGTGGGATATTGTCCATCCCGATGACGGATAGATATGCTCTGGGCCCTCTCGGTGGAATGTCGTCTGATTAGCTTGCAAGCATATGAATGGTTCATAAGAGATGACATACCACGATATGAGTAAAGAGTACTTGTCGGTAACGAGGTTGAACAAGGTATGGAGATACCGATGATCGAACCTCGGACAAGTAAAGTATCACGTGACAAAGGGAACGGTATCGTATGTAAATGGTTCTTTCGATCACGAAGTCATCATTGAATATGTGGGAGCTATTATGGATCTCCAGGTCCCGCTATTAGTTATTGATCGGAGAGGAGTCTCGATCATGTCCGCATAGTTCTCGAACCGTAGGGTGACACACTTAAGGTTTGATGTCGTTTTAAGTAGATATGGAATATGGAATGGAGCTCGAATGTTGTTCGGAGTCTCGAATGGGATTTGAGACATCACGAGGAGGTTCGGAATGGTCCGAAGAATAAGATTCATATATGGGAAGTCATTTTCCGGGGTTCGGAAAAAGTCTGGTGTTTTGACCGGAGCTTCTAGAAGGTTTTGGAAGGACCGGAATAGTCCGGAATATTATGGAAGGTTCCGGAAGTGTCCGGGACGACCCGAGATGTCTAAGGAAGTCCGGAGGGTTCCATAATAGGTGCAATCACGTTGCCTTAATGGAAAAGGAGTCTTTCCTTAGGGCACGTACAATGGGGTGATGTCAGCCTTCCCTTATGCTTGCCACGTCAGATTTTTGCTTAGTTGGAGGTGAGAGAATGAAGAGAGAGAAGGTTTTCTTCCCTTAGCAAAGGGATGATCTCTTATGAAATAAGAGAAGGCTATTTTCCCCATGTACGACTTTTCTTCCCTTAGTCACATAATTTTGTACTAAAAATAATTAATTATCATTTATTGCAAGGGATGACTGTAACATCCCAAAAATTTCAAAACAAAACAAACAAAGTTCCCTAGTTCCAAATTTTGGAACCAACAAAAACTTTTATTAAATTAAGATTGATACATAATAAGCTTGCATAATTCTTGTGCTCTTGCCATGATTGCTTGTTATTAGTATTTGAAATAATATTAAACCCTAAAGACTCACCCCTCCTCTCATCATTCTAGTGAAAATAAAATAAAAGGAAATTAAATAGGAAAAAGGCATAGGTGCCTATGGCTACAATTATAAATATTTATCCTAGACCTTTTCACCTACTTAAAGGATTGGAAAAGCTTTATAAACCTTATATAGTATTTCTTAAATCATCTCTAGGTTGAAACCAAAAAGAATAAAAAGAAAACTAAAAATGCCATAGAGGCATATGAGAGTAAAATAGTAAATAAGGGAATTTAAGAAAATTAACCCTAGGACTTGTTGTGAATGGTTGGATCACCTCCATGTATCATTTCAACATTCAACAAAACCAATTGGGCCAAACCAAGTCAAAGTAAAAATAAAATACCACATATGCATAAAAGCATATGTGACACATGGGCATTTCACCAAACATTGACCTATGTCTTCAAACCTTGACCAAATGGTGTGAAACCCTCTCTAAACCTAATATAACACTAAATGGACCCTAACCCATGCTCAAGTGAAGCAAGAACAACCCTAGTACAAGTTATGAAAATTGGACACCTCATTCCTTATGTGTTAAGGCCAAATTTGCAAATCTTTGAACAAGACCATTTGATTTAGTTTCAATGCTCTTAAAATGTTTCTAAACTCATAAGAACCACATTAGAGTCAACCAAAGTCAAATCAAATGGATAGAAATAAAATAGGGAGAGAATTCCCAAAATTCACTCACATACACATATGCCAAAATGCAAATCCTTCACCAAGGCCAAATTTGCTTGCCCCATTGCTTCTAAAATACTTCAATATGATAAACTAACACAATTGCATCATTGGATCAAGAATTAAATCAAAGCAAAACTCAAATTCAACATACATGTGATAATGGTCATTTTGTCACTTTATAAAATGTTCCCCTCTTTACCCCTCTGGCTTTGACTTTTCTTCAACTAAACTTGGTCAACTATGACCATGTCATCCAAGACCACATGAAGGTCAACAACTTTCATGTTGACCATCATGGATAATATTGACTAGTTTGACCAGAATAAGATTGACAAGTGGAGACTTTGAATCTATGTGAAGATGACCCCATTTTGGAATTCTTGTAAACCTTGACCAATTTGACCACCACCACCACCATTCAATCACAATTATTATATAAATGAACCCCACCAAAAAGATTTCCAAAATTCCAAGTTTGTGTTCATGCGGCCATTGTGTCGAGCACCTTGTGTGCACAAATCTGGAAATGTGAAACATGCTATAAACCTCTGGTCCAAAGCCTCCACCACTTTCATTTGGTGATCATCACACTCTTGTACAACCCCTGCATCCCTACATGTCCTTGCCTTGGTCGATTAAAGTGAATGGAGCACCATTCCTTCACCATGCCGTGCACCATGCCACCCTCTTGCCACTCATTCTTTCTGGCCTTCCCCTCTCTCTTACACCATGTCAAGAGCTTCCCTAGCACACAAGGACGACGCCTGTACCATCCCTATGCAAATAAACGCACCACACTGGCCGAGCCAGGCGCGCCCATGCACGCCCAGGACGTGCCAGGCACGCGGTGAGCGCGCCCTGGCATGTCACTGGACACCACCAGTTCACCGCTCGCCTGGACGCCCTACTCCTCCCCTCGCCTAGCCCTCGGGCACGCACACCCTACACCACACCCAAACCCTGCTAGACAACCGCTTAGCCTCGCGGGAACCCTCTAAGCCGTCGCCATGATCGACGTTCTGTCGCTCCCGTACCGCGAGGACGCCACCGTCGACAGCACGCTCCCGTCCTTCCTCTGTCGACTCCTCAAGTGCGCTAGCCTCTCCTAGCCGTCGCCTACCTCGCGCGCCCCCTAGCTTGCCCCTTCACCGCTCCAGACGGCCGCGCCATGGACGACCTCCACGGGCACCCGCAGCACCTCAAGCCCCTATAAAAGGAGACCCCTCCCGGACGATTTCTTCACACCATTCGCTTCACCTCTTCCCTCTGATCATCCTCGACCACCTCCCCTCTCCAATTAAGCTCGCCGTCGCCGGAATTTCATCGGAGTCTGCCGCCACGGTCGCTCGACGAGGACGACGATTCCGACCACCGCAGCACCTGCCGCGACCACCCTCTGCCTCGCCATCGTCTTCTCGTTCGATCGCCCGCCTCGCCAAGTCCTGCCGGAGCCCAGGTACGCCGTCGACGACCCTCGCTGTCACCGGTAGGGTTAGGACCTCGTCGGAGGAGGTGAGCCGCTCGATTGCTTGGACGCTCCAGATTAGGCCACGTCGCTCCCGCCAACTGTCCGCAGTTCAAACCAGCCCGTAGCGTAGCTGGGCCGGCCCAGTGCACTTATTCTGTTTAGCCCGTTAAATTTTCCCGCGTGGCCCAGTAATTCAAATTCCATTTAATCTATTTAGTTCAAATTCAATACTGGTGCCAACTTCAAAATTAAATATTTTAAATTCTACTAAACCAAATTTAGTAAATTTTATATATTTGGAAACCTCATGAAATTGTCTAAATAATGGCACTGGCCTCATGTCCAAATTCGAAATTAAATTTAAATGATAAAAATAACAAGGCAGGGACTTTTCTGACTTCAAATAAATATTAGAAATTATTTAGAAATGATTTTAAGTTGATTCCAACTCTAATAAATCACTTTTGACATAATATAATTGATTATGCAAAAATATAGCATGGTTGTTTTGCATGATCATAAACTAGAGTTAAATAATGGCTATGGAACCATTTCTAGAATATTTAATACACACACATAAACTTATTTAAATAGTATGAGGGCTTCTCTCTCATTTAAATTGTGATCTTAAGTAATTCAAATAGAGGTACTGACCTAGATCAAATAAGTCTCATGCCTGGTTAATTAGAGAGGTTAATCATTTAGATGATAGTTTAACTTATTTGAGGTGTAGCCTCTCACATAAACCATTAGTCCAAATAATTCAATAAGAATTAATAACACATAATTAATGACCCATAGGTTTATATTTGAAAATACTTAACCTTTCTCATAAGTAGTATTTAAATATTTCAAGCCTATTGATTAAATCATATGATAGACTTTGGGCTCGTTTAAATTTTACCTCAACCAAATTAATATGAAGTAAATCCCATGGTCAAGTAAAATTCACTTTTAATTAATTAATAATAGTAAACCATTACAAGGTGTTACTAAAATAGTATGAGGTGCTCACCTCATTTAAATTATCTTTCTCAAATAATAGGAAGTAATGTGTTGACCTTTAATTCCCTAAGCTCATACTTGCTCCCTTATAAATCTTAAAGCTAAATAATAATTAAATTAAGTAAATCACATGAGATGATGAATCTCATATCACTCACTTTCTCAAAATACTAAGTGTGAAGTGTTGATTTTGGTCAACAGGGGATCATCCCTGATTATTTGAGAATATTAAAACACCTCAATAATAGTCCTTTAAATTAGATACAAATATGTGTTAAATCATATGAGAGATACTCCTCTCATTTAAATCTTGTTCTCAAGTAATACAATATGAGGTAGTAATCATAATCCAAGTAACCTCACCTTAAATTATTTGGTGACATTAAAACACTACCATGTTAGTATTAAATTACATGAGGTATGGAACCTCATTTAAATCATTTTCTCAAAAGATAAGTATGAAGAGGTTGACTTTGGTCGACCTAGGTCATATAATATTCATAAGAGAAATTAAATCTTAAGAAGATTCAATGAGAGGAAATTATTTTCCTATTATTAAATAAGGAAACCCTAGCATAATCTTGTAATAAATGTTAAGTAGTGATGCTAAATCATTGTGTGAGCCACTAAGGCTAATTAAGAGTGCTTAAGTATTGTTTGGTGATTGTATCCTCGTATTCGTTTATAGACGCTAGTACCGGAGACTATCAAGAGGAGGAGGTATTCTACCAAGAGGAAGAAGAAGAATACTTTGATCACTTCACCAATCAAGGCAAGCTAATACCTTTGCAAGCTAGTATTCTTGCAAGCTATTAGTAATATTACCCCTACAAGCAAGCTAATATTCTTGCAAGATACCCTAAGGCAAAGTTCTACCAGAGCAAGGCCTCATCCTCATTTAATTTATGCTTAATGATCCTATCCCAAGTTTTTATTTTACAAGTTCTTGACTTTGGTTTATCAAAGCTTAATTCTTGATTCATGATTCACTTGGTCTAGAGTAGAACAATACTTGATTTAGATTGGTACCCCTCAAAGCTAGATAGCACACCTCATATAGTTGCTATCGCTAAGCAACTAAAATTTGGACTACTCTAGATGAGAACATGTGACTTTGAAATGAAGTTGAAACCTTGGAATGATGGTTCATTCCATTGAATGACTTTGAAGGTGAATATGACCAAGAGAAGATGGTGATTTTTGATATAAAACTGATGGTTGGGTTCGGATGCGATACCATTCCAATTTTGAAAGTACCCCCACAATACCCAAAATGGGTACGGGCTTAACTAGAAATTTATGTGCTTTAGTATGGGTTCCCTCTAAACAAGCGTCATAGGGGTTATGCCAAGGGCTGCCTCCGAAGCAATATGAGATATTGCGGAATGACGTGATTGAGGTGAATTGTCCGGCCCAAGCCCTGTGCAGCCCGGGTTAACAGGTTGGTTTTCACCGGGAGGCCAAGCTCATGGGGAGAGGTGCCTGTACTAGAGTATATAAATGAAAGGTTATGGTTGGTAGTCCGCATACGGAGTATGATAAATCAGGGCCAGTTAACCCTGACGGATTATTGCAAATATTGTGGCACAAGTGTACGACCTCTGCAGAGTGTAGAACTATTCGAATAGCCGTGTCCACGGTTACGGCGATTGGAAAGGCCATACTGTTCCGTCATCAGACCATTTTCAAAAATGTGACATATGACTGGTGACTTGTGAAAGTTGACTGGTGACTTGCTGTTGCAAGTTGAATGGTGATTTGGGATTGAATCACAACTGAGTTGTGGGAATGACACTAATGTTCCCACTTGAGATAGTCTATTTGATTCAAGCATCTTTACTAAATGTTTATGAAATAAACTTGGCTTTATGCAAATCAACCTAGAGCTTAGTATCCCCTTACCACAATTGATAGTGCTTACACTAGTATTAGTTTGCGAGTACTTTAAAAGTACTCATGGCTTTGTCCCTGGCTATTCAAATGGCTAGACTATGAAGGTGAACAGCTGTACGAGGAAGATGGACAGCAGAACGTCTACGACAACTAGGACCGCTCCCGACGTCAAGTTGCTGTGGGAAGATGGACCACGACCGTTACTTCGCTTCCGCTATGTGTTTTGTAATAGGATCTCTAGATCCTCTATGTTGTATTAAGACTGGATCATGTGATCCTTTGTTGTAAGACGATTATGTGTTGTAATAAATGATGTGTTGTGATATCAAGCTATTATGTCTCGCAAAAACAATATTCCTGGGATTGCGAGGAATGGCATAATAGGCATCTGGACTTAAAAATCCGGGTGTTGACAATGACAATAAGAGATAATGCAATGTACCGATTATATTTATCATCCTCTCGACATGGACTGATAAGAGAAGACGTGCCTTCCCTACCATTGTACATGCCCTTTATGCAATTTCGGAATTGGCAAAAGAGTCCGAGTAGGACTAGGTTTTCGGAACCGGAAACCTATCGGAACTCAGTCAAACTTGGGGGCAGGTTTTTGGACGACCCAAGGGGCTTGGCCACCTATTTAAAGAGGCCAAGGGGCACCCCAAGGGCACCTCAAGTCGCAGCCCTAGCTCCCCAAGTCGCAGCACCAGCCCCAAACCCTAGCTACTCCTCCTCCTCCTCCTTCTCCCGCAGCGCTTGCGGCCCCGCGGAGATCTCCACCACCACCGCCACCACGCCGTCGTGTGCGGGATTCCGAGGAGGATCTACTACATCTGCTGCCCGCTGGAACGGGGAGAAGAACGTCATCATCAACACCGTACGTGTGACCGAGTACGGAGGTGCTGCCCGACTATGGCACCGTCAAGATCTTCTACGCGCTTTTGCAAGCGGCAAGTGATCGACTACATCCACAACGAGATCTATCTCGTAGGCTTTGGAAATCTTCGAGGGTTAGTCTTATGATCTTCTCGTTGCTACCATCTTCTAGATTGGATCTTGGCTTGTTATTCGTTCTTGCGGTAGAAAATTTTTTGTTTTCTATGCTACGAATCCCATCAATAGATAGCTTGCATGCAAGGATAAATCAATAATGAATGTTAGTGGGGATGACATGGATATTTGATTGGCTAATGAAATAGATGATGTGGATGGCTAGAGATAGACTAACATTAATTGCAGTTAGTGGGGTTTTGTTTTATAAGAAGTATAGATTAGCAGGGTTACATTCATATTTACATGTATATCTATAATCTCTCCCTAATAATAAAGCAAAAAGGGGTTCCGTCGTCCGTCGGGCGTTTTTCGATTTAGTCCCTGAAAATTTTAGTATCAACCCGCAGTCCACCGTAGTTCTCCTGCAATCTTCGTCTGTCATACGGCATAAACCGTGACCCCACACAAACAGAGACCAAGTCGATTTAACTGAAGCTTTAAATATAACAACCGTGGATTGCTCTGCATCAGATCGACCAAAGCTTATGGTCCAAGAGATCGAAATCGAGATTGGGGTACGCGAACTAGGGATTTGACAAGTACTGTATCAATCAAGGCTGTCAGATTCGCGCGAGAGGGGCTCCACCGCCGCCGCTGATGCACACGCGCCGTGAGGAGGGCCAACACTCTGAGCTCGCCGTCGCGCCTAGAGCCAACACCCTGAGCGTGTTTTGCCGCCGCGTGCTTTGAGGAGACCGCCGGGAAGAAAGCCTTCGGGCTCGCTGAATCCAAGACCCATGCGCTCCCCGTCTCGCTGCCTTCGGGCTCGCTGAATCCAAGACCCTGTAGAAGATGTACTGTGGCCGCCTGCACGAGTCCGCGACGCGGCGGCTCTGGAGCAGAGGACGTCGAGGCCGTATTTTTCGCTTGCCGGCATGTTCGGAACCGCTTCCAAACTCGCGGGGGTCCAAACCGGCTCGACCTGGAGAGCAGGGAAAGCTTTGCTGCTACTGCCCCCTCCAGCCAGCAAAGCCTCATCCATACCGCGCACACAGGTCGGCGAGACCGGTCGATCCATGCTCGGACTCTCGGAGTCTCGGAGATCCCCGGCCGCTTTCGATCCATGGCTGTAGCGGGTGAGGCTGATTCGTGATCTTCGTGCGTCCCCACAAGGCCACAACACGGCCGATGCGACTTGGCTCCTCTTCTTTTTAGCTTCCTATGCTGAGACGGAGAGTGTTCAGTTTGGGCTTGAGGGGATTTGGAGAGATTGGAATTTCGATGGACCGATTTCTACCAGGAAGGAACGAAAGTTGACATGACGATGACGGGCACACGTAGCTGAAGCCCGCCATGAGAGACGAGGTCCTAGCTTGGTGAAGGTAGCTGCTGCCTCAGCTCGAATTTATTTTCTTTTTGTATCACTCATCTGATGCGATTTAAATGCAAGAGCCACACTGGGAGCACGAGTTTACTAGAGCTAGAGTTCTGGAGCAATGCTTTAATCCTTGAATAACATATCAGTGGACAAGCTAAGTTCAGGTTGCTTGTGACATGGAGAATTTGCCTCCGTTTCTTGCTTCTGTCATGTAAAAGTTAAGACGACGTTGCTGATTGCTGCATCAGCTCCAGGTTGCAAATTTACTCTTCTTCTATCCGCTACAACTCTATGGTTAGTATTTATGTTTGTTTTTATTTTATTTGATTGTAATTATAGTAGGCTCTGGATGCAATGCGTTGTCTAATGGTCCTCAATTTCTGAACTTGTTTAACTTTATCATTAATATTACAAAGTATTACTTCATTCTATTTGAGTAAAATTATATTTGGTGCTAGATGCAATGCGTTGTCTACTGCTCCTGAATTTCTGAACATGTTTTACTTTGTGAATAATCTAAAAAATGTATTACTTCTATAAAAATGGTGCACAAACTGTACTTAATTGACAAATATCTCCTCAGTATCATCACTGGTGATGACAACATTGTAAATCTATTTTTTTTTTTGTATGCTTATAATATAACAATGGAGAATTTTGATAGATATGAGAAACAACGGTGCATACTTCTAAAACAATGGTATAACAATAATCGTGTTTTAAGTCAAACCAATTTATTTTAGACCCGGTGCAACGCACGGGCACTTTTGCTAGTAATCTATACCTAATAATAAAGGAGCTAAGGTTTCCTTGATTTCGTCCGTCACTTTGCGCTTTCGTCCGTCCAACTTTACGCCTTTGTATATGGAGTTCCTTCGTCCCACCGGGAGAGAGAGAGAGAGTTTCTTTCCGTTCGTCAATTTGGTAGGTCACCTACCATACTACTTACCTAGCCGAGCATATCGTACCAAGTCTGGACTATGAGTATCGCTCCGAAAAAGAGTCCAGATTTGTACACGATCGCGATGTATAGCATATATCGGCCGACCCCAGACTCCGGCCGCCCGTCGCTGCATCGATCCGTTCGCCAAACCCAGAATCCCTTCTCGCCGCTGATCTGTTCCAGAACCCAACGTAAGCAGAGGAAGCGGCTAGGACTATTCCCACGGTGAACGGCGCTCGATGCAGCGGAACAGGAGGCTGCTCGTGCCACGATAGAAGAAGGGGGACGACACGCTGTTCCGGCCGCGGCCGGTGACCTACAAGCAGGCCAGCATGGCCGCGCGTGGTATAGGTGCCCCGTCCCGGCTGTGACGCTGTCGTGCGTCTCCTGCCGTTCGCCACACATTGCAAGTCTGCCTTCCCAACCCTGGGAAACAAAGAAGGCCGCAAAGTCGAGCTGATCAAGGGCGAGCGCCACCGCAGCACGATGTGCATCGAGTTTGGTGATGACACCTGCGAGGAGCACAAGATGAAGATCAACAAAGTTGACCGATCCAGCCTTGCGCGTCCGCAACGCTGATGTGGTGTCTGTGGAAAAGTTCCAGCTGAGCAAAGCTCACAATCTGAACCACCAGAAATATAACGTAAACCGCAAAGCCTTAACCTGGAACCTAACGTCCAAGCAGCAGAGAGCAAGGATGCATGGGAAGCGCAGATTCCACGTGTAGCCTGAAGGAATCATGGTTATGGTGGTGGTCAACCACATCGCCTGTGGTGGCGATCGCAGGATACTCGGCCACCCGGTATATATGTGCTACATGAAAAAGAGAAGCAAATGTCCAGCTCATATTGCCAGGATGGTGTGTGATTGCTCGTGGTTTGTTAGTTGTTTCATAGAATCATAGATATTTGTTTCTTTTCTTTTAGTACAATTTCTTTTAACTATACACCATATAGGTAACTGATGGAAAAAAAGGAGCTTTATAACCGATCTGTTCGTCTTGGCTTTAGCTGGTCAATGCTTTTAGCTTGGTTTTCTGTTTCTATATTCAAATGATGTGATGGTTTAACAATGGGGAAGCTACTTAATTCAATGATTGGATAGACTTTAAGGTAAACTTGAAGTCGCATGTTCTGGCTTTCACCGGACACTTGTGTTGTTTGCTCTTCCGCGCCTCATTTTTGTTATTTGCCATTTTATCTCTCATGATTGAAGGAAAAAAAGAACATCTGTTAGAAGATGGTGTATTTTTCTTCTGCTTTCCTGAGTATCTACATTTAAGGTACATATATAAATTTCAGTGAATCTAACAACATCATAGTTTTGATTTAACTATCTTTTGTATTTGCTCGGTATCTTTTTCAGAGGTTGACATGTGGTGAAACATGACTGACTAGGCGGGTATAATTGTGTGAAACCAAAGATAATTCAAACGGTATGGAATCAAAATATACATGAAATTTAAGATGTTTGTAATGGTTATTTTAGGCACATGAAAGAACAAATGGTATTCTTAGATGTGGGTAAATTCTTTTGTGTCTCGGTGAGCATATATCATTTACTTTTGACCCGCTGCAACGCACAGCTATTTTGCGCCTTCTTCCATCACGCATCCAACGGCTGTTCCCTGGCGATCTGCTCGTGCCTTCGTGGTAAAGGAAGAAAACGACGAAACCGACCGACCCGAGAAAAGGAAAGCAACGATTGTCTTGATTTCCATGGTATATCGTATGTCATCCGGATACCGTCTTGGACTCTTGGTTCCTGTTTGTTGTTGCCGTTTTCTCGATTGCATCCACCTATAAATACACGGCAAGGCAGAGGACATTGATTCTGTACTCCGTTGGTATGGCTGACCCTCACGCCAAGAGGAGCAGAATTACGGCAGCGAACTCAAGCAGATACTCGCTGTCGCGCGTGCGTCCACCACTCCAACTTCCTACATCCGCCAGAGCTGCATCTGATAGCTATCTGTATCAAATTGTGGCGGACGAAGTAGCATCCTCGCCCGTTTTTGCGAGGAACTTGGAGATAGGCCTGTTGCACCGGGCACCGATGGGGGCCACGAGCTCGAAAGAAGGGCCACGGGCTCTGCAGGGTCGCGGCCATGGTGCCCGAAATCCAGCCATCACGATCTCGTCGTCGTGGCCATGGCGGGCGATGCCAGCTCGGGACGAAACAAACGTATAAGAGCTGATCTCTTGTACCACCCCTCATATCGGACAAATTAGCCAATTAGGAGCAGACATGAAGTATGTACCGCCGGGGCACGGAGGCACGATGATGCAGTGCAGTTTCTTATTCCATAATATGCAGTCTCCTGTCCTATCCAGGGTCACATTGCATTGAATTAGGGCAGGTGCTAAAACTGTCTGTCTCGTCGATCTTCTATTATCTCCACTTCCAATGACCAATCGATCGACGCCAAGAACAAACGAAAAAGGACATCACGTCTCAGCACATATGCAGATGCATCCATGTCATGGAGATGAGAAAGCATTAGATCAGAAAAACATGTTGTGTTTCGGAGCTTTCAAGTTTATCGGAAGTTTCTGCTATTGCTTCTTGCGAATAGAAAAGCTGCCGATGAGAAGTTTGATCGATCAGGTGAGGTGCTAGCTTAACTCAACAAATGTCTTTCTTTTTAGCGAATATACAAGAGGCATGTCTCTCTCTTTTTTAGTTCAATACTGAAATTGAGCGACCAGGAGGGGACACCAATGGAAATCCAGAGGTCCTCGAAGAGGCGGCTGCTAGAGCGCCATATCACTTTAACATGTTTGGTCTTTTTTTTTCTCTCCCGATGCAACGCATGGGCATATTTCCTAGTAATAATAAAGGAGCTAGTGTTTCCTTGGTTTGGTCTGTCATAATGCGCTTTGGTCCATCCACCTTTACGCTTTCGTACATCGCATTGGAACCGCGTCCAGCTAGCCAGCCTCGATACGACGTGTTGCCGCTATGCCGGAAACTGTGTCCCATTGTGATAGGAAAGTTTGAAAACCGACGTATAGAAATAGGAATAGGAAACGAGGAATCCTTATCCGGTTAATTTACAGAACATGTGACTCCTTATAGTCCAACCAACGGTAGCAGCAATCAAGATCGGAGCTGAGGCAACGAGTCCAACCGTGCATCATCACGGCGACTTCAGACGTGTGACATCTTCTTCGGGCGTCGCTGCCGGAGAATCCCGATCCCGTCTAGGGTGTAGGCCACAACGCTCTAGGCGCGAGTCTCGCTCGCCTCAGCTGCGCCTGGGATGAGCCTCCATGACGGCGGCAGCGATAGCCTGAGGCTGACGCTGGCTCCCGACTACACGGCAGAAGGCTTTCTCTTTTCGGTGGACATGGGGAACTGCTTGTCGCCTTGCCGCTGGATCCTGAGGAGAACGTCCAATAGGTCTTCTTTGTCGCCGACGCCGGCTGAGTCCTCGTGGTGATACTAGATGAAAGAGTCAATGAACGTGATGGCCGCTTGGTGGTGCCGTTGTTGAAAGAGTCCATGAACGAGCATGGCAAGACAAGACGACTGGTAGGAATCCGGAAACCTCATGTTGGCCACCATCTTGCGTCCACGGTTCAACAACGTCATGAAGAAGAGCCAGTCCTTGAACTTGCTCCCGATGATGGTGCAAACCGAGAATCGGCTAGGTACTCCGCCAGCAGGTTCTGAGGTTGGCCACGCTCCGCGGCCGCTGATGCTACCTCTACGACAGCCTGCAGCTGACCGGAACGAGTGCACGCGCTGCAGTCCTGCAGATCTTTACGTTCACTTGGACCTTGTGCACGTACGTTTTGCTTAGTCCAGCCCGCATGTGCATGTTATGTTGCCTACATCCTTGCAAGTAACTATGGTGCTAGCTGGGACGGCTGGTTTGTTGTTCGGCTGCTCTGACGTTCGAATCCAGAATAAGGACCGCGACGGCAACATATGATTCCCCCCCCCCCCCCCATTGGCCTGCATAGCGCCGCCGGCCACGTCCTCGCCGTGCCCTCTGGCCACCCATGCGGCCACATCGCCATCTTCATCAGCGTGCCGAAACACAGGAGCGTCGACCTGGTGCCCGGGTAGTAACACCAGTTGCCAGCAGAGGGGAAGGCCGGTTCTCGGTGAAATCAGAATAGCAAGGGGCCGTTCGTGGCCAGTAGATCGACAAAGGCTGGACACGTTACCGTTCTCACGCCCCTCTATATGTGATTTTGTTCGTTCTTACAGAGCTTGCTGAAGACAGTACCCAATAATAAGTTGCCCAGCTAAAACAATACGCACAGATGGACGATGAACTTAATGTCGTACTTGGCTACCGGTTGGATTCTAAACTAGACTTTCTTGTCACTATGTGTCGGCTAATCAGGACTACTTCAGGCCTGTATGAGTTGCGCAATAATTCTCGAAGAAAAATTCGATTGGTTGATGTTCTGAAAACTTTACTAAGTACTCTGAAGTTTTTCCTGCTGATTTTGTCTTTGGAGTTCTAGGATCTTTTGGGACAAATTTCAGACTAATTGTGGATGCTGTGGTCAGATAGGGTTACAGAAAATAAGAAGACTGAGGCAAAACTTCTACACGTCAGCAGATTATATTTTATCAGAAAAAAGTGAGTGGGAAATATTAGGCGAGTCCATGTACACTACTCCAGTGCATAAAGGAAGCAAGTGACCGTGGTCTGCTTGCTTGAATATTTAGTTATTTCGGTGGTTGATTGGTAAAGTTGATCTTCTCATATATGTCCAGTAAGAGATGGATTGAGATGAATCTATGTAGTTTGTTGCATGACAGGTGCTTGAAAAAATGCAATGACTGCCTACGTATGGCGAGTACTAATATATTTATGAGATATTGACATACGGCGGAGGTTGACATAACGGTTCGGTTGGATGAAAAAAATAGTGTAAGGTCAAGCCGCAGCTGCAAAATCGCATGCATTCCTCCTGACCATCGCTCGAGGTACATGCCTCCTCCATCCACATCACTGTATTTGTCCCCGCTTGCTGGCCCGAGCAGATACTTGTTCCGTAGCGAAGCACGGGCTTTGTCCTAGTCTATACCTAATAATAAAAGCAAAAGGGTTTCTCCCTCGGTCGTTTAACTTAAAACTGCCCTCAAAGTTCGTACAAAATTACCCACCAATGCCACCGGTAAGTGAAAAACGTTTGGATTAAAGTTTTCTCAAAATTGCCCCTGAAGTTGGTGGAAATTACCCCCTCTACCACCCGTTAGTTATAACACTTCGTTTATAATCAGCGGTAAAAACCCAGAACGAACAGACACGCACGGTGACGGTGACGCCATCAACAATTACCATTGTGTTTTCCCCAATCCTTTCTTCTCCGCGTCGCCGCCAGCTTTCTCGTCTCTCCCCTGAGGACGCCTGCCGGCCACAGCGCCGCCGCCTGCCCCAACCTCCCGCCCCCTACTCAGGCAGGCCCAGCACCCGCCGCCGGCGTGCACCGCCCGAGTTCCCGTCGCCGTGAAGTAGAAATCGACTGAAATTCTTGTGCTCCCCGTTCGGAGAGCAGCATGTGATAGGGTCGAGCGAAGCCGGCAGCGGCGCACGACCTCGGTTGCAGGGGAACGCCCGAGAGGAAGAAAGTGGAGGCCGGGGCAGCGTGCGGTAGCATGGTTGCGGGGAGGTCTCGAATAGATGCTTCGGCCAGAGCTGCAACGACAGAGGACGCGCTGGCGGCCAGGGAAACACAGCGGCAGCGGAGTCTGCGTGGGGAGATGAGACGGAGAAAATAGGGTAGGGAGGTCGACCACGCGGGGGTCAGATCAAGAGATCATCTGCCTTGAGCTCGCAGCTGCCAATCCCCTGTCTCCTGATTGCCGGCGCTGCCCTCCAATCCAGTGCTTCAAGCCAGCCGGAGCCGGCCTCCAATTGACTGCATCGAGATCACCTGAGCCGCCCTCCAATCCACTGCATCTAACATACCGGAGCCATCCTTCAATCCATTGCATCGAGCTCACCGGACCGCGAGAGCTGGCGTGGACTCACGCCAGATTAGTTCGGTTCCTCCCACCAAATTGTTTGAGGACGTCATGTTTTGCTTGATATTCTTGTCCGATTGAACAAATCCTTTTCTCCGCTTGACAATTCCGGTCATATTTTCATGTCAGCTCAGGAACTCTGGTCTTGGGACAGTGCGTATGTTTTTGCTGAAATTTGGAGTGCAATTGTACTACTCGTGGACGTGTATCTGAATCTTTCCCCTGTGGCATGCACTCTGTAAAGTTGATCAGATCAAAGCTACATATATGCAAAAAAGCATCTTCACTCGGGAGGGCTCCTATAGTCGTATGGGGGTGTCGGCGCTAAAAATCGCGCCCAGCTGGCCCCCCTAATTTGGTTTTGGTGCCGGCGTGGCTCAACGAGTTATCAGACGCTTCCAGACCGAACCAACGAACGGGGAGGCTAGCGGGGGGCATTGGGAGGCTAGCGGGGGCACCAGCGCAACCCATGTTGGCGGGAAGGAAAGGTTGAGAAGGCGCGGGAAACGCCAGGTCGTCTTGGACCCGAGTCATCAACAGCATCGGACCGGCCTTCTTCCTCCCCACCTTCCACACCGCGTCAGTTGTTGCTCGCCATCTGCGCATGCTCGCCTGCGTCCGCAACATCGACGTGCCTGCGGCCATTGTACTCAAAGTGGAGGACGACCTCGAGGAGTTACCAGGCCTCCCCTCGCCGAGCAGGCTTCCTCCTAGGAGACCGACGAGTGGGTCGAGCCATGGAGCGCGGCGGAGCACCGCCACTTGGAGGCCGAACGGCTCGCGCGCCTCGGCCTCTACATCAACCTCGAAGACGACAACACTGGCCCGTCGAGCAGGCCGCTACCTCAAGGCAAGGCTACAGCTCCTTCCGCCCTTCGAAGCAGGAGCCCAGCGACGACGAGGAGGACTACGCGGCGGCGATGTACCGCCGCATAGGCCTCGGCCATGGCGGCTATTAGAATTAGTTTTTTTAAATTTTCTATGTTTCTTTAAATTTTGTACAAACAATGTCCTACTATGGTCGAACTATCTATGAATTTAAGTTTTATGAAAATTTTCAATTTTAAATTGTTTGCTAACATGAGGGCTCGGCGGCGAGCAGATCACCGGCAACGCGCTGATGGACGCCTACGCAAGTGCAGGGAGGTCTGGTTGGGGTTCGAGGTGTTCGACATGCTCCTGCCCAAAGGGGACCTGATCTACTCGGACGTGGCCGGTGCAGGTAAGCACTGCAACTCTTCTATAGCAACGATTTTTTGTGTCTTATTTTATGAATAAAATGGTTGTCTTGTGCTTTGGGATTGATGACCGTCCGGAAAATTAGTGTAGACCAGGTACCACAGTAGGCCGGGTGGGGGAGGATTCTATAGCAGATCCGCCATCAACTGAAGTTTTTTGGTGTAGTGCATCCACACTAGCTCGGGTGGGGTAGGCCGTGGCGACATGATTCTAGGTTGGTGTCGGCAGAGACCAGTGATTTTATCCTCCCAAACCGGTGCTGGTAGTGATAGGATTGGCCAAAGGCACCGTCAGCTGCGCGTTCTTGGTTGTCGATGCCTCAACTAAGCAGTTGTGACGTTGGGGGCCGCCAATCGCGCGTACTTCATCGCCGATGTCTAACCTGAGCAGCAGGAACGAGGCACCATAGCATCACACGGTAGCGGCAACATTGGAGAAGCGAAGCACCATGAGGCATGTCGTAGCAACGCACGGGTATTTTTCCTAGTAGAGTACTAATTTCACTAATATTGAGGCAAATCTAATCATTCTAGAGTATACCTAGGATTAACAAAAATCATGGTTAATTAACCAAAAACAAGAAATCAGAATCCTTTTGTATCTTAGCACAGTATCATAGGCAAAATGCTTATGTGGCAATATGGTTGATGAGGAGATATGCTAGTGTTGTATCGTAGACTAGCCACAATTGTAGTATCGTATATATAAAGCTAGTATATATCATGTGTGCCATATTCGCAAAAATCTGATGTGGCCCAATAATAATTAATGAGGAGAGAGGTGGGAGTGGTATCATAGTTAGATATTGTATCATAGCACATAAAACTATAAAATTTGATGCCAAATACAATATATACACAAATTTGCATTAAGATTCAACAAAACATTAAATATGTTGAAATTATGATACTGCCTTATTATATATACTATACATTATAGAGGTGGTATCATAAACTAGTATCATATGCATGATACTAGTACATGATACTTCTTGTTGTAAGCATATACAACCTCCATCCCAAGGCTTAAGGCCTATATTTTTTCAGAAAGTCAAACTATGTTAAGTTTGACTAAGTTTTTATAAAAAATCATTAACATGTCAAATACAAAATTGATATTATTAGATAAATAATAAAATATATTTTCATGTGCTATCTACAAAATATCATATTTATTGATAGATTATTCTAAAATTTTAGTCAAACTTTACTTGCTTTGACTTTTTAAAAAATATAAGCCTTAAGCCTTGGGATGGAGGTAGTATATATAGCTAGTTACCACCTCCCTCTCTGTGATAGAATAATGTGACCAAAATACTTTGGAGTGTGTGATGTTACTAGCTAAGTTACTCTCACTACGAGCGGTCTTAGCTAAGAAACTGCACTTGCACGAAACCATATGCAAAATACAATCGATCATAGCCCAATCACATGCATGCATGTCCTAAAAATCATTAAATGTAGATATAATGCTTAAGGCTGCTCATAGTGGAGAGTAACTTTGTCTAGTAACATATGTCATGTTACTAGTCTAAGTTACTATCTCCATAGTGGGTAGTAATTAACTTAGATATGATTTCATGCAATGTGTCATTAATTATGTTGTAGACACATATTGCTTTGGGATGTGTGATGTTATGGTAATATAGATAGTTACCACCCCACTTTTTTTTTCTTTTATTGTCACGCCATGTCACCAAAATGCCTTGAGACGTGCGATGTTACCACCTATGTTACCCCACTATCAGCAGTCTAGGAGACAATGCATTGGTGTAGTACTGACGTATCTTACCTAGGTAGGGTAACGTGCGAGCCATTGCATTGTGAAAGGCCTTATTTTCTGACATAACTATGTTTCTATCTTTACTGAAAGATATTTAGACATAACTTTCTCAAATGGGAAAAAAATTAAAACATCGGGATATTCTGGAACTTCTTTTCCTATTCAAAGAGAGTCAATCCTCCACAATGGATGTCATTCTTCGGCTTTAGAATACACAAATAGGCTGACTAGGACGCATTTTCCAGGCCGACCAGTTAGCACTATAAGCTAAAATAGCTGTGTGGAGAGCTCGACATAAGTAGTTACTTCTAAATTCCACTCAAAAAGTAGTTATTTCGAAATGGGCTTCTCTGGTGGGAATCTATAGGCCGCTCGGAAGGCCCAAACAAGGGTGTGAGTCGCAGTGGGGAATTATATGCCCCGCTTACTGAGGACCCACCTGTCTGAAATATTTCAAAAAGATTCATATCTCTCGGTCTTTATTGGCGGGTGGGTGAAATTGCATACAGCTATTTCCTCTTCTACCCATGAGGATCACATAACTGTTTCGCATGGACATACTGTAAGGTCAAGGGTGTTAAAGTAACTACAACTCAATGGGCCAATAGTCAAGTCAATTGCATTGCCAAGCCACACATGGCCGAGGCTGACACACACAGTTTTTACCAATTGGATGAACCCTAGATCTGGTGACCGCTCGCCAAAAAATATCTCTCCTTAGCCAACACCCCACATCGTCCCCGCTTTCCGGCCACACCTCATCGCCGCCGCTAGCCGGACCACACTAACCCTTTGAAGGTGGCAGTACACCATCGACGTTGAACGGACCAAGCCCCGAGGTCTCGGATCGAAGGATCTTCATTCTGTTGGTTTGTGTTTCATTAGATGAGTGCTTCTACCTCATTTATTCATTTTTTTTCATCACACACAGCTAGACACACATCGTAATCTAAGTTTCATGACTATGCATATTATCTTAGGAGATACTGCTGTAATGGTTTTGAATATATATAGTAGGATAAAAAAGAGAAAATCGTCACCTGAGCCAACCAAATGAGATTCAGATCTAGCTCTCATATTTCACGAGATGCCACAACCCGGCTCTGCTCTCTGCTCTCATATTTCATCCATTCTATCGCGTCTTACATCAAAAAAGGTGCTTTGGTCTTATTCCACGGGCCAAAACAATTGTTTTCATCTTTGCTCGATCGATCCATGTTGTACTTTTCCACTTTCCATCCCACCAAATCCAATTAGGGGAAGATGCCTGTAATGGTACCTCTACCACCTTGAATACTCAAGAAGCCGGAGAAAATCGTGAGGAATTACGCATGTCAGCCACTAGAAGCAGATTTAGATTCTGATCTCTTCTTTCATTCCCATCCTAAGACCTCCACTGTCCACTGCTCTCTCGACAACTTAGGTTTTAGTTCCCCTGTCCCGTGTCACACCTTACCGTAAGGAAAAAAAATTGCCGGGGAAAGAGAATATATTAAGCCACAGTAGGATTACAATCAAAGGCAATCGTCGCAGCAACTACCTGGGCATGTCCCTGAGCCAAATCTCTATTCTACCCTGAATTCTACCTAGTCTTGCTAGTTCATGGCTAACTTCAACAATACAAGCATATCTTTCCCTACCCTAAGTAAATCACAAATAGCGCTAATTCTGAATGCCTAAGATGAGGTGTTTGGCAAAGATTCCCTGATCATCTCCACATCTTTGCTGCAGTCAGATTCAACTTTAACCTTCAGCGGTGTCCAATGCAAGGCCAGTCGCAGGCCTTCCTCGATCAATAGCAATAATTTCTGCTTCTGTGGCGTCATTACAATGTGGCAGATTTCGACACGTAGCGAAGATTGGCTACCAACAATGGTCGCGGAGCACCATTCCTACCGCTGATGCCTTGCCAAGAAAGGCCCCATCAACGTTTAGCTTGGCTTCTCCACTAGCAGGATGTGTCCAGCTCTTCCTAACTTTTTGCCTACCATCCATTTGGGTGCCTGCCTTGTTGGTAAAACCTTGCACAGGATTGACCACCATTTTACCCTTTACCACATTTGCATCCTGGAACTGTTTTATTAGCATAAGGCAGTGAAGGTAGCTCACCAGGAAGCGGCGGGATCCATCGGTCGAGAGGCAGGGTTTTCATGGGTCATTTCATTATGGCATGCCATATTCGCGACATAGTCATGAGCGTAGGAGCTCTTTGGGCTTCAGGTATCGCCATAAACCTCGAGCATGTTGTCAGCGATGGAAAACATGGAATGTAACTTCATCAGCACAACCGCAGATCGGGCACAGGCTTGAGGTAGACATGCCTCTCCTCATTTGCTTTTGTTAATTAGCTGACCTGTGCTTGACGCATATTTGTCTACTTGACTCCAATTGCTTGGTCCACTTGGGCCTTAAAAAAAAGTAAACTGTCATCTGCGAACCCCAGCCTTTGCATCACTTTCCTTAGAAAATCCCAATCCACCATGTCTTATGTTTTGAATAGATATAACTTGTAAGCACAGAAATTCTTTGACAGATTTGTGTTATTATCACTGAAGTGCAGGCATTCAAAAGCGACAAGAGCATTATCTGTGATTAATCACCGTAAGAATGTTGTTTGATTGCGAGAGCAAACTAATTGTTAATAGTAGTCTCTCGATCAATTTATACAAGATTGTGCTTGCAATTTAGGGTGTGCTATTTGATTACGCCTTAGCAATTATTTTGATGCTCGCTTGATTTATCTGTGTCGTGCTTTTACTTACCAGGCCAGAGAAAGCAATAGAAGCAAGAAGCTTTCAAAGATGCCTCCAGCAGTTTTAATACTGTAAAGGCCGTAACAAGCAAGGGCATTTTGGCATCTTTGCCAAAGGAGATTCAGATATTGATGCCATATGATAAGCAACCTCAGTCCTCCCCTTCTCTCAACAGCTATGGTATGTCTTGTTTTATTGCGGACGCAAACTAATTGTTATCATGCTCGTTCAGGAACCACATTCCTATATATACGCATAGGAAGTAGTACCGCCTAGACCAAGGGCTCCTCTGTGACTTTTACGAAAAAGTGGCGGTATTTACACACTGCATTCCTTTGCCTCCCTTTACTGTTTATAAAGCTGTTATTTCTCAGAAATTGTCATTCTTATGCATGTTCTTCCATATCTCTAGGGTAAATTTTCAAAGGACACGAAGCAGTCACCAGTAAAGGGTGCATATGCAATAAGCATCTTTTGAATGACGTGGAAAATCTGGTAAGTCAAGACATGTGTTGTTTACAGAATGATAGAGTACACAGTTCCATCAACAAGTTGGATGGGTATTTTACTATGTAGCTTGTATTTTCCTGAACGCATGTGCTGGTCTTTTAAATCACTGATTGCGTTCGTACATGTTTGGCATAGATAGTTAATATATGTAACTCGTGGTATCATTTCCATGATGCTCACTTTGCCAAGAAGGTACATTGCTTAGTTCTGCGATGGATAGATCAGGTGTGTTTTAAACTAAATTCCTGTTTTTGGTATGTAGCTGTTTGTAGAAGCTTTTGTGCACATTGTTGCTTGCATAAAAGTCTGCAGATTCTTTCTGCAATATAGATGGTCTGCATCTAACTGCTCTAAATAGTGATTAACTTGCACAGCAACATATAACATTGCACACATTATTGATTATTCACAAAATCCTTTATAGAATCTATAAGCTGGCTGCATGTATGTGTTTGTTTTCAGGGAGACTCGTACACAGATAAACAACCAGGTCCCGTGGATCTGTTCAGGGAGACACACCACAACAAGGCCGACCGCGACTCCCCTGAAGTAGAACTTGTTCTTGTGAGTAAGCATTCAATGAGTTATTACTGAAACTAAGTTTATACTTTGCTTCATCTAACACCAATCTATCTTCTGTCTTTATGTTGCTAAACAAGCCTGAGATTGAAAAAGAGATGTCTCAACCTACTCGATCGAATCTGAGCACCCAACCTGATTTACTGGAGACCGAGCCGAGGGGAAAAGGGGACCTGCAAGATCTTTTCAACTCCCATAATGCTAACATGTTCGATCTTAACAGAAAGGTCCAGGAAGCGAAAGAGAAGCAGGTTGCCCTTGAGGCAAGGCTTGAAACGTTAACCAGGTCCCTGCCCGAGTAAACATGGTGAACTGGTGGTGCTATGGTGAATAGTTTCACTGTATTTTTGGCTGGTGGTCTTGCTTTTGGTGCAAGCTGAACTGTTATTATTTTGGAGGAGCTGAACTGTTATGGTATGGTGCTAGTACGCAGGATGAACTTAAGATCGAATGTAACTTGATGCACAGTTATCGACTTATTCTGTATGTAATTTTTTGAGTGTTTATGTATTATTTATATGTAATAAGGCCGCACTAAACGGCCATTAGTTGACACGCCGGCTTTGACAGGCTGAAAGAAACGGCCCAGTAGAGTTAACCAGGTCGGCATTTATCGGCTGGAAGTAACGGGCCGGCTGAGAAAATCAGGCCGGGCCGTTCTAACAAGCCATTATTAACGCACCAGCATTGATGGGCTTGAAGTAACAGACCATTTTTGCAATTGATTTTTTTGGACGTTGCAACACAATAACGGGCCGGGACAGTAAGGCCGCACATTTAGGTTGTTAAAAGGCCGGCCGTGAATGGGCCAAGAAAGGGCCACCATTAATGGGCTTACCTTAAAGGGCCCCGTCAAATGGGCCATGTGCATAGCTGGCAGTTATAAACGGACCGTCTTTTAATGGGCCACAATAACCTGGGCCCAAAGTCCAGTTAGTGCCACGTGTGTTCCTGCATGTGGACCCCGATTGTGCACGTGTCGGCATTTCATTTGGCCACGTGTCGATATGGTATTGGGCCTTCTAACGCACATGTTTGTATTCCGGGTGACACGTGTCGACATGGCAATGGTGACGCTCTAGGCACGTGTCAACCTTCGAGTGCAAATGTACATGGCCGCGTGGTGTGAGGAGGTTCGTCCGGAGTGGTCAGCTAGACGACGAAGATGACATCATGCACCTTTAGTTATTGGACCGACAACTCAATGATTGGTCTGACACGATGGTCTCAATTGGGGAGGCAGCCGCATGACGGTTATGCCCGTCATGATGTATTGGGCCGGGTGGGCTTTGGGTGTGGGCTTGGCCGTCACGGATCCATGGCGGGAAAATCTAACCATCAGTATGGCCATCTGTGACACGAGATTCGCCACGGAATTCCAAACCATCAGTATGAGGCCTCCATGCCGGATTTTGGCCTTTCGCTGACAAACTAAAATCGTTATAGAAGACCCATATGTTACTAGTGGTACCCGTCACGGGATGGGTCACCGGAGGTGGGCGAGTCCATGACAGGGCCGTCGCCTTTGTCCATTGACCTCAACCGTGCGCCGGCGAACTCCAAAGCCCCCAAGCACCTGGGAGCAGCAGCGATGGCTGGTGCACGCAACCTGCTCGACGATTTATTGGCCGAGCGTGCGCCGCCACCGTTGCAGGCACCGTCCACCGTGCAGGCCCCTCCATCTTACCCGCAGACAATGCCGACCAGTGCCATATCCTTCGACAGAGCAGGCTCCCCAGCCACCTCCCATTGACACACAGGAGGACACCACTGCCTGTCCCGGCAGCATGAACATCGAGGAGGAGACATTGTTCGCTGAGGAGCTCACACAAGCCACAACTGCACAAGCTCGAGGTCGCCGGGTTAGCAAAAGAACCACCAACTACACGGTGCAAGAGGACAAGGTGCTCGTCGATGGATGGTTGACCATTGGGCAAGATGCATTGACAGGTACCGAACAGAAGGGGACCGCATTCTGGCGCCGGATCTATGATTACTTTCATGAACATCGCAAATACGGACAGGAGCCATTTGAGTTGACCGCAACGAGTTATCGCTCCAAAAGAGGTGGGGAGCAATTCAAACGGAATGCAACAAGTTCCAGGCGGTGTATGATCACGTGAAGCGGATCCCCGTTAGCGACATGGGCATGAAGGACTTGGTATGATTCTTAACTTCAACTTGTTCATTCGGTGTTTGCACATATGTTTATCATTGTTGTCTCGCTTTGCTCTAGGTGTGGCAAGATTTGGAATTCTACAAAACTAGCAACGAACAAAAGACTTTTGCCTTCCCTCATTGTTGGAAGGAACTCCATGGCACCCCCAAGTTCCAGGAGGGGTACGAGGGGTACATGATGACCTTGACTGGCAACAAGACCGCCAAAGATGGCACGGTCATTGACCTTGATGGTGGGCAGCCTTGCGGTAGCTCCGCTTCTCGTGCAAGTCGTCCACGCGGCCACAAGGCAACCAAAGCCGACATGAAGCGTGATGCTTCGTCCATGCTATTGTTTGGCACTTTGAAGGAGATGCATGCGGACAGAGAGGTGTCCACGGACAAGAGGGATGAGAGGAGGCGCCGGGAGAAAGAAGAGGACAGGAAGAACTACTTCGATGTCCAAAAGAAGAAGCTTGAGATTGAAGAGGTCAAGGCCAAGATCAAAGCTAGAGAAATTGAGCTCAAAGAGAGAGAAATTGAGCTCATAGCAATGGCAAGGGCCAAAGAGGTGGAGTTGAAGGCGAAGGAAGTTGAGCTCAAACGGCAAGCCGAGGACAACCTGATCATGAACGCCGACTTGACCACCATGAACGAGGCGAAGAAAGCTTGATTCGAGAAGAGACAGAAAGAGATCCTAGAGCGCCCAAATTGAGTTGACAATCTCAATTGTAATTTTTATATTTTTTTCAAACTATGGCACATTTTTGTTTCTTCATCATGATACATTTGATATTATGTTATGCTATTCGTTATTATTCTATATTTGTTCGATATTACTCTATATTTTTTAGATATTATTTATAAGTATGTGTGGTCGGATGGCCTATTTCTTTGAGAAATAGGCCAAATGGGCAAATGGGTGCCCAATGCGTTGGGCGCAGCGTGCGACCCAAACGGACACGCGGACGCGGGGCGCTGTCCGGATGTCCGCGCGGCCACCCAAACGGCCCAAAACGGATGGCCCAGCGCGTCCGTTTGGGTCGCAGGGTTGGAGATGCCCTAAGCGCCGTATCCGTCTGGCCAGGGACCTCCTCCTTGCAGGTGCAGCTCGAGAGCACCCTCAACAGCCAGAGCATGTACCAGCCCAGCTGCGTCGGGGTGTGAGCGCCCAGTCTTGTGTCTCATCATTGGAGCAGCAGTGTGATTTTATTTTCCTGAAATCAGCTCTTTGGATTTGTCTTTGTGTGTATCCACTATTTGTTTCCTTTCTACATTCGTCCACTCAACTCAACCTCAAAATTTATTTTTGTTACAGGTTTTAATCACTCATTTGAGGGTTCAGTAAGCTGGTGTAATCTCGTGAAAGCAACTGGCGGAAAATTAATATGTGAAGGCATCATGAAATGAAGGAAGAGCTAGACTAGGGAAATTGCAACGTTGATGTATCATGTAAGTATATTGTTGAACCTCTAGATAATTTGGCTGTTTATGCTTCTTGACCATTGATTTTTGTGCATCCAGTGTGTCCGTACCTCTGGAAATTTTGATATATTCAGTTGCTTGGTAATAAAAAAATAGATGGCATCCAAAAGTTCCTTTGGTGCACTGAAATATTTTACTTTGGTGCTGGATTTACTGCATTTGAATTGTGAATAACAGGCAAATAGTAATTATATCAGAACATTAGTGGTTCTCCATATCTTTGCTTGCGTTATTCCTGTTTTAGCATCTGAGTTAAATGTTCAATAGGCAAGTATATAAACTTCTAATTGCATTTTATTTCATAGCGTTTTTTTTTACAATGAGATCAAAATATGTGTTTCACCGTATTTTTATCTGGAAATAAAGTAGTTTTTTCCATAGGTATTCCATTTTTGTCCAACGTGCACTGGTGCAGCGTTGTTCGTACCACCATTAATGTGTTAATTCTCTCATGGTATTGTAGTCAACATAACTGAAGTCATGTTTTGTCTTTTCTTTGGAGAAATCCTCTTACTTTCAATTCTCCTGAAACTGATCCAATTTATTATTTTGTGACAGCAAATGATAATCTGAAGTTTCTTGAATTGTTACTCATTTTTCTCTCTTCGAGTTCCATTTATACAAATAACATCACAGAAGATTTGCCATAGACTTTTTACAGGCCAACAAAAATGAATGGTTTGTATGTCTAATTCATATCTAATTAGTAAGTTTCTTTTGGAACATTAGTGGTTCTCCGTATCCTTGCTTGTGTTATTCCCGTTTTAGCATCTCAGTTAAATGTTCAATGAGCACACATATTAATTCCATTTTATTTAACAGCTTGGGTATTACAATGAGATAAAAATATAGATTTGGCCTTATACTATCTGGAAATAAATATTTTTCCCATAGGCCGGTATTCCTGTTTTTGTCCAAGGTGCAGTTGTTTGTAGCACCATTAATGTGTTAGTTTGCTCATGGTATTGTAGTCAATATAACTGAAAGTCATGTTTTGTCTTTTCTTTGGAGAAATCCTCTTACTTTCCATTCCCCTGAGACTTTGATGCAATTTATTATTTTGTGACAGCATGGCTATGTGCCACAGATTCCCTGAAATAGAACACACTAAGAACTATATTTGTGTCTTTTATTTCCGATTAGTTTTTTGCTCCAGAAGTAGTTCCGCTCAGAAGCTGTCTGGTTATTTTTTGGTACAGACCTTTACATTCGAGTGCAATGAAGACACATGAATTTACCATGAGTTGGCCTCACTAGAAGTACACATCACTGAGCATGATAATTATAAATTTAAAATGCTGCCAATACCGGCCATACTTGATTCACGAGAACAATTGCACATATTTCAGTATACCTTTTCATTGTTATTTTACCACAGGACTTAACAGTGTAGCCCAACTTCTGAATTTTTTCTTAGAATCAGCCTTGAAATGGAAAAAGGTGATACTAATTCAAATTTGTGAAAGGATACTGCTTTTTGATAATTATAATGTTTCATTGGATGTGTACGGTATGTGATTCTTAAGTTTATTTTTAATCAGTATGGATGACTTTGCAATGCATTGTTTGATTGTTGATAGTTTTTAGTGCTCAATGAGCACAAAAGAAGCATAAACCATTCCTTATATATATACCTCCTGATGTGGCATTGCTACCAAACTCTGATCACATGTCTGCTATAGTTGATGTAGTTTATGATTTATTTTCAGAAAATTATTTGGAATCTACTAATAATGTACCAGATGCAATGAATGACTGTGTTTTTTTCTAGGGTCCCCGGGTTGCAAGGGAATTTCATAGTTGTTACATTATCTTGTGATGGTGCGGGTTTATTGTACCCTCTGAAATTCCTCCATACTAGTGAACTTGGAAATTTCCCACACCAGAATATCTCTTTGAAGGTTGGTGTCCCTATAATGTTGTTGAATAAACCAATCAATGGACAGGGTTGTGCAACAGAACTTGGCTCATTGTTAAAAGGTTAAGGCCAGACATTGGATATGGCAAGTGTTTATTTATCAAAGCCTGTATTTTCTCATGAAAAGTCCCAAGAGTCACAATGGAGAAAAAGACTGTAAATACTTGCAATAGACGACAATGGTATGGCAGTTAGTGAAACTACAACTATCTTCTACTAGGAGGTACTGGAGTATCTGTAAGAGTATGCACCTCACATCATATCATGGTTGCAGATACATGTCTGAACTTAGACATAGATTGATGCATTTAGATAATTAAAAAGTTTCCTCTTTCTTTATTTACAGTGTTAATTCGTGTGGAACAAACTGGGTAATTTAGATCTCTCTATCCTTGCACATTTCGAGCGAACCAGACTTTGTATTCTGTGATTCATCTATTTCATCTGATAATTTTTCTTCTGCTGCTTCTTTACCATGGCGCATTGTTTAATCTGTACAGTTAATTTTGGAATACACTTCATGTGAGTCAAAAAAGGTTTTTGTACAACAAAGACACTAATTATGAACTTTTCTCCTTGCAGCAAACACTGGAATCTCACCTTCAGATTATAGTTGTTCTGAAAGGGAGAAGGAAAGAAGTATCCAAACTGATGAAACAGACATTCTGCAACGAGGCCTCCATTTTGTCAGCACCTGCCATCGAGAAAACCATTTCAAGTGTTATTTGTCTACTCAGCCTTGTAGTGAGTATGGAACATAAGTATCCATGCAATTCTACCAAAAATATTATCCACCCGCTGTTGTAAGAAGTACAGACACTACCGATGTACCGTGGCATCAAGTATCTAAGGATCCATGTATAATTATTGTAACGACCCTTTTAGCTTATTATGTGTAGTCGACTACTCCCTTGGGCTTAGTTGTCTTGTTTGGTAGATCAAACAACCTTTCACTTCCATGTTACTTACAACTGGTGCTCTAAATTTCTCAACATTATCGTATACCCATGCAGGAAGAGTAGACCATTAAACTGCCCAATATCTTTCAAGAAGATAACAAGTCCACTACTCTCGCAGTAAGAGAAAAAGAGGAGTAAGACACCTGTGTCATTCTCGATGAAGAGGAAAGCGTAGAATTGAGGTCAGCAACGCAACAGTCCTAGAGACCTTCGGTCAGCAAAATTGCATTGTACTTTTAGATTAAGTAGAACCTGATATCACAATTGTACTGCTTAGGCACATAGACCCGTAAATAAACTATGTAATAAATACCGATTATATAGTAGTGCATGTAGTGTAGGCACCTACTGGGTCAAATCATTTAACAATAGCTTTACAACGTATTTCTGAACATACTTATCATTCATAGGCGCATGCCACAGACGCCAAAAACGCACTACCAAACATGAAAAGCTACAAAGCTCTATCACTGAGCCTCCAGAATATGTGTTCATCTCGCCACAGACTTCACCCAAAACCAGAAACGCTGCAAAGCTCTATCACTACACCTCCAGAATACAAGTCCATCTCGCCAGAAACTTCATCCAAAACCAGCTCTATCACTGAGCCTCCAGAATACATGTCCAGCGCGCCAGACACTTCAACCAAAACCAGAAATGCTGCAAAGCTCTATCACTACGCCTCCAGAATACATGTCCATATCGCCAGACACTTCATCCAAAACCAAGAGAACGAGCATGCTATTCTTTTTTTTTGGAGCAACCGGCAGGAGCACTGCCTTCTCATATAAGCAAGGGGGAAAAAGAACCATGTACAAAGATAGCATGTTTGGTTTTAAGTGTAAAACATGCCAGAAACCACAAAGGTAAAAGAACACAGCGAACTGCCTAGTCAGGTTCAGCTGGGTGGGTTACTCTAGCAGGTGCAAAAGCACGGCTTCTCTGCGCAATGTACTCCCTAGCAATCGAAGCCACCTCAATGTAGGTAAGACGTGGCCTGTGAAAATCCGTCTGTTCATATAGGAAGCGACCACTGAGATGCCGCCTGTCCGACAGTGACTTGCCCTCGATGATGTGATCCCACCAAGCGTCCAGGGAAGCAAAATTCTGGCCATGCGTGATAGGAGCCTGGGCGTCTTCCTGGTAGATGGTGCTCCATATGGCGGCTGTTACGAGCATGCTATTCATCTGCATCAAAACAACAAAAGTACAGTCATGAGCGCACGTTCATCGAAACAGCAAAAGTACTTTATAATATCTTTGACAATCGGTAATTTGAACCGGCATACCTTTTGAACAGAAGGTGAAGTTTCAGTGGGAGAAGCATATTCTCCTTATGCAGTGCCCGCATCAACTTTTTCATGAAATCGTGCATATAGAACTGGAGGGTTATATCAACAGCCTCGGGAGGAAACCAGTCCCCCAGTTTAGTTTTGTGACTAACAGTATTTCTTCTCCAATCAACCTGCAGTTCTTGCCCATCAGTATCGTACCTTCTGAATGCATAAGCTCTTCCCAATATGGTGTTAAGCGACATGATTGCCTTCCAAGCTCCATTTTTATATGGCAGTCCATCCAGTATATTAGTTAGGGCTGGTTCAGGAATATGACTTCTTCTTATCAGTTCGAAGCACTTGATGAAAGCATTAGATGATGAAGGCAGCGGCAAATAGCAAGGATCGTTCTCGAGGATGTAGCGCTCATTGAGCTGAGGATTCTTCAGGTCAGCAAGGGAGGATTTAATATCCTCAGCAAGAGCACTAAAGTAGTCAGAATTACCAACCGATGCTTTCATGAGATCTTGTATTGCGAGTCCAGAATCCCTGAAATTTTGTGCCATACTCTGAGCACATGCTGTCTTTGTGGGTACCCTGATAATGAATCTGGCGCTGATGTCCGTTGGGTCCGTGAGGTCTGCCGCTATCACCAAGTCTTTGAGTCCAAATGGTTCAAAAGCTATTCCTTTAGCATGAAGTTTGTTCAGATTTTTGGGGAGCGAGCGGGCCAGCTCCTTGGACAGTTCTGGGTAAGTCCATTTATCGAACTTGTCGTCAAGGGCTCCTACGGGGTGGACATACACGAGAAAAGGGTATTTCTTGACAAAGTCAACAGGATCGTAGATCTCCTCATGTGAAAACACTTCAAGGTACCTGCGAATACGTCATATATTGGCTGAGATTAGTTACTGAAAAGCTAACATATGTAACTATTGCTATCAGGTTGCAGATGCAGGTTGTGCTGCCTTCCTTTGCCTGATTGGTGATGTGAAAGGAGCAGTTGCTGTATCCTACATTTGTACGCACAAGTTCTACAGAGAAGTAATTGTCTGAAGTGGAATCAGTTTGTATGAGGGATAGTGCTGTGAACAAGTTGGCATAATAGTATGTTTTGCATCGCAGTTTATCATCTCGTGTAATTGGTATATTGAAATATAAATACATCTGAAGTTATAGACTGTTAAGGTTCAGTGTGCAATGCCCAGGAATAAGTTGTTGATGTTTAACTGTCTAACCAGCGTCTAACCAGCATAGACAAGCATATACAGTTAAACATCAAAAGCCGTTCATACTGTCATATCCAATGAGAACCCAATCAGAACAGAGCTGCTCTGTTGCTGCACAAACAGATGGGAAACAAGAAACTGCACAATTCTGCAAACATGGTGATGACTATTTGTAACCAGTTTCATGGATAAATTGCAGGGAATGTATCATCACCACAACATAATATGAACGCTGTAACGAATTAGTCGGATAAATTACCTTGCATCTTCCGGTTGTTTGGGTAGCGGTCGCAGTTGAGCGGATGTAGGCTGCACCTCGTTGATACAGGGGTGATTGCTAAACGGAGCTGTTGGAGCATTCGACTTGAAGAGAAACGCCAGCTTGTCGGCACTAGGATTCACCAGAGGCACTTTGGCTGCCGTAGGGGCCGGAGTTAAGGCGGTCGCCGGCTTGGCAGGGGCAGTGCTCGACGACGCACTTGGAGCCTGAGTTGTGGCGGTCGAGGGACGCGCACGAGCACCATCCTTTGTTCTAGCCGAAGAGAAGAGAGTTGAAAGCGTGTTCCGTGCCTTGCCGGCTGCTGGATCCCCTGGCGACGGCGAAGGCGACGGCGAAGGCGAGTCGATGATCCTCGCCGGAGAGTAATCCGCGGCCCCAGGGGCAGAGGTACTGGCGAAAGAGCGAAGTCCGGTGGCCGCGAAGGAGGCGCGGTGGCCGTCTCGTGGTCGCCAACGGGAGCAGCGAGGCGACGGCGACGGCGATGGCTTGTCGATGATGCTCGCCGGAGCGTGATCCGCGGCCCCAGGGGCAGAGGTACTGGCGAAAGAGCGAAGTCCGGTGGCCGCGAAGGAGGCGCGGTGGCCGTCTCGCGGTCGCCAACGGGAGCAGCGAAGCGAGGCGGCGGCGGCGGCGGCCGCAAGACACCGAGCAACGGCCATGTTGAGAAAGCGATGGGATGGCGGATGCAGGATTTGTTTCTTGGAAAGCGATGTGATAGGCACAGTTTCTTGGAAAGCGACGTGATGGATTTTGTATCGTCACAATTGACAGGTCTTTGTTTTTCAATTCTCAGAGCGTCTGGCCAAACCCGGCAGGCACAAGTTTAGCCGTCCGATCAAAAAGTAAGTGGTCCAGATTCATTCTCTTATCTCTTCTTCTTGAGAGAGATGCTGCAGCTAGTGCCCCTCTCCGCCGCCTCCTACTCACCTCGCTGACTCGCTCTGCTCCCCATACACCTCCGGCTGCGGCGGCGGCGGCGGCGTCTCGCCCTTCTCCTGATGCTCTCCGCTCTGCCGGTTAGCTTGGAAGACGAGGGGCCCTCAAGCTCTGCCGCCGGCATCGATTTTTCCGCGACTTACCTCTCCGTCCGCATCCGCTGCTGCAAGGAGAACGCCGTCAGTATCCCTCTCGTTCCATCCTCTTTCACCAATTGCTCCGTGCTCTTTACACAGCGAGGCAATAGTTTGATGTTGCGTCACAATCCAATCCAGGAATTGCTCTCCGAGGCCCTCATGCGCTTTGGTGCTTGCTCCGTCACGGTGAACCAACGCTGCAAATCTTGACGAGGTAGTGAGTTCATTCTCTTCTGATGCTACTGCTGTGGTATATGGATAGTTTTGAAAATCTTCTGATGCTAAGTATAAATGACATAATAATTGATCACGTTAATTAATTCTGAAAGTCATAGGACAAGTGCACATCAGTGATAAACCGTCATCATTCTGAAACTATGGTAGTACCATAACAGATGAAAAGAAGTTAATCACATTTCCTTGTGCTCCATGCCTCCATACCAGATATGAAGTTACCAAGCTTTTGCAGCTTGCATAGTTGCACGCCATGTAACAAGTGATGAGACACAGGTTTACACAAATTATAATGTATGGACTGTCTTTGGGATGAAGAGAGGGATCAAATTAATCTCTATTCCTCTGCTTTTAGAGCCTTTATTTATTCAGTTTTGTGGTATTGACGTATTATAACTCTTAGAGAAGGCGGTAGCTCGCCTACAAAGTGAAAGTTGTAGCTTGCGTCATTTTATTTCAGCATCTCTTAAACGTTAAAATAGCTGTTAAGTAAGTACAACTCAGTTTCTCAGCTGGATCATCACCATCTGAACATCTGTGCAACCTGTCCTAGTGGCAAGCTGAAAAACAGTTCATTTGGCCAAGTCCAACAGGATACCAAATTTGGTAACCAATTCAGATCACCAGGATTTCCTGTGAATGTGTTGTACAGAGGAATGCTCTACAGTAGTAATAATATGGTGGACAAATATGACTTGTACAACATGTGTTGTTTTAAAAAGGAGTTAATTGAGAGAAGCTCAAATAAAATGTTGCATTATCCAAGAAGTGGAACATTCTGAGCATTATAATGTCCATGGATGTTTATTTTCATTTTTTTCATTCATAATGCAGCCTCTTTTCATATCTAAACCCATTTTCAATAAATCAGATTAATTTTATTGTTAAATACACAATGCACTCTACAGTAGTGTACTTGTTAAATCTTGTGGATGTTCGTACTGTATGTCAAGCATGTTAATCTGAGCATCATTCTGTCCTTTTGAACACTAACTCTACTCAATGACCAACAAGATGGAGGTTGTATCCTAATGATAAGATGTCTATTTTGAATTGTACGGTCATACTAAAGTTTCCTGCATTTGTACAACAATGCAGATAAGATAAGTGTAAAACCCCAAATATTTAGAAATTTAAGCACTCAGGATAAACTAGCTTAGAACAAAAAATATGGGCCAGGAAATTTCGTTCTACTTAAGCCTGATTTACATATTGCTAGGTTTAACCATACTACTGATGAGATCACGGGGCTAGGGAGCAGTTTAGATCGAACCATAGTTTTGGTGGTAATCATAAATGTGTGAACGACTGATTGTTACGCATTGCATGCATTTCATAACTGCAAAAGAAATTTGAGCTCAAGTAATACCAGGAAAAAAGTTACAAAAAGAAACATATAATTATGGTACAAGAGTAATAAGAAAATTCCACTAATTAATTGAAGTTGTCTGGTATGTGCGTCGCAATGTTTGAGTCATCCGAGCGGAGAAAACATGAGTTCGGCCATCATAACCGAGTGTGCGCCCGAGACCACGAGGTTATTAGAATTCTTATTTCTCGTAGAATAACATTTCAAGAAAAGCTATTTCCCAGATGTAAGTGATTCCGTTGATAAAGTTATACCTAATTTGCAAAATAGCCCTGAGGGAAAATAGGTACAGAATGTGGGACCAGAACAAATTTAATTTTGGAGACATTGATATGAAATTATTTATTTATTTCAAAATCGATTGAGCTTCCTAGTTGAAGTAATTTTTTTTTCTCATATGTAGATTCACTAGAAAATAAACATTGATGTGTTGGGTTCGACTAGCAGGCCCAATTACCTTGTCCTGTGCTTAAATGCCATCCATAGAAATATCCTATCATATTACCATTGTACTGTAGCAGTCAAATGTTATTCTCTGTGTGTTTCTACCAAAGCTTATCCCCACCGACCCAGGAAGTTACCCTAGCAGATGTCAGGCAGGGGAGCAGCCACAATAGCACCTCTAGGACACCTCACGTACGCTGTAGAAGCCCATCGGTGAAGGGATCGATTGAATCATTCCTCTACTGTAGTATCTCTGCAGACCACTTCCTTCTCACGCATACTGTAGCTGTTACCCATTGGAGCTTGATCTCACCCACCATGGCGGTGACCTAGGCGGCGAGCCGGTGAAGCACCATCGAACAAGGAGGGCAGCTGAAGCAAGGTGACCTGACCTTAGTGAAGAGCAGTAGTTGGAGGAGACAAAGAGACTCCACGCCATCACCACCAGATTTGGCGTTTTGACATTTGAAGCCACTAGGTAATGGTTCTTAGATTAAATGGATGTCTCACTTGTGTGTGTGGTCTGATAGGTGGGTGAGATAGAGAAGATTTTAATTTGGGAAGGGAGTGCTAAACTACTACTTTCGTTGGGCATATCCAGGGGTCTTTATTAGTGCTATCTCCTGGCTCGGTTTGGACATGTTCACATATATGCCTTCACACATACACGGCTGTCTCAATCAGGTTCCAGTAGTGGTTAATGTCATGCTCATGTGAGGAGTTGAGAGAGACATTAGGACTTATTTCCCAGAAATACCAGTGGATAGTATCTGTATTTGTCCTCTGAAAACTGCTACTGTTATCTCTGAGAATGCAATAAACACTACCCTGAAATTTAGACCTGCTCTAGCATTTTTGCTTGTTTGGGTAAAGTTCAGAGTTGAGAGTAAGATCCCTATTCCGGAACCTGGGATCAAACAACCTTTGTTATAGTTTCAGATAGCAGTAGTTGTACTTTGTTGGCCTGTCGATGAAAATACAGTAAGAATTCAGTAAGCTACAGCTGAACCATATGGCCAGTTCTGGGACATTTCATCTAGTATACTATGGAAGTTGGCATCCGTGCACCAGAGAACTAAAATGTTCATATTCTAAAGCTGAAACAGTTGTAGTGTTGCTCTGTTTTAGGTGTTCTGATATAATTCTTCTCTAGTAAAGTCTGACAATACATATAATCATGAGAAAGCAAACCCCTGGGAACAAAAATTAGAAGTTATTATTTAGCAGGAACCAGCCATGCACTTGCCATTTAGCTTCAGAGTAGTAACACCGCTACTGTAGAATATATATTCAGTTTTGGACAACAAAACTTGGTTGCCTGAAATCTTCAGACTACCCAGGTTCAGAGTAGTTCTTTAAGCAGTGACCAAGTAGCGATGCAGACCTTTAGTCGTATATATTTAGAACCAAGATAAACCAAAGGGTTCAGTTTTGATCTCTTTGACTCAGGACCTGGGTGGCTAACTTCATCACGTTGTAGGAATGATAGTACCAGGAATCCTTTCAAGCATCTGATTGTTGTTGTATTTACATGTCCGCATGTTACCAGCAGTACCACTAGGTGATCAATAGGATTCTAGTGTCTAGCTTTTGACACTAAGAGGTCGTTTGGTATCCATCATTTGGGCCTGGAATCCTGGAATTCATTTTAGAATTCCATAGGTGGGCGGTTTGGTTGCCACAGAATTGTGCTGTCATTTCATTTAGGAATTCCAGCAAAATGACTCCATGGGTAAACATGATTCCAAGCTGAGACCTGTCATTTGCAATTCTCTCTGGAAGCCTCTACACATTCAATATTGAATTCTGCTGTCATTTGCAATTCCTGTGGCAACCAAACAAGTGTCTATTTCTGAAATTACAATGTAAATGAAATGAATACATGTATTCATTTTGAAATGCTACAAACGAAATGAAAGCCTGGCTTCCAAACGACTTCTAAGAATTAAATATCTGGTCTAGTTCCTTTTGGCCATAATTAGCATCTCCTGTGACCAAGTAAATCCACAGCCATCTCAATCGAGTTCAGTTAGCTAGACCGGTAGACTAACCCGTTCTCTGCTATCCAATTATTTCGAATTAGAATCTGTTGGTTGGTGAACTGAATGTGTCTCATTCTGTTAGCATGTTTTACATGGACTGTGTTCATTGCTTGATGTAATACACTATGCAAGATAATGAACAACCAAGACTAATATGTTAATCCTCAACGCTTCAGTATGGATAAGTGTACTTGTAACATACATCTGCATCACCTTTGTTGTGTGCACTTTGTGTCATTCTTGATTGGACTTCATTCACCTTTTTACTGTTGAATCTTCTTTGGAGTTCTTATGGTTGAATTGAATCGTCTGTTAGCCTAAGCAATCTTGTTGGCTAATCAGTACAAGCTAGCACATACATGCACATGAGCATGGAGTGTGAAGAACGTGTGGGCATGGAGTGTGAAGAACGTGTGTCTTCACAGCCTGAGGCTATCAAGTATTTCAGCTTAGTTCAGACCATAGCAACACTAGTCTCCACTAATATAAAAAGAGAGAGAGGGGCAGATCCAACAGATCTCAGCCGTTCCACCACGTCGATTTGACGATCAAGATAGCTCCAATGTTGAGCAGCAAACGCGTTGAGCGCTAAACGCCGCCTAATTCATTGCTGCGGTAATTGAGTAATAACCTCCCCTTCTCAACTGCCTAATTCCCATCCACCTGCCCACCATCAACAATCCGGTTCCTTGATTCACGCCGATGCCCATGTCGCCATCACTGTTCTCACTTCTCAGGGAACGCCGCTTGCCTGCGCCGTCTTGCCCCGCGCCGACGTCCCCAATCCCGCGGTGCCCTGCCCTGCGCCTCCACTTCCAAGGCTGTGCTGCCCTATTTGTGCCGCCGCCTCCCCGGACCGGTGCGCCGACACGCCATGCCCCAGCACCGCCCACACCGGCGCCTCCCCGAGCCCGCCCACCCCTACCGCTACTGCAGTATGCCCTTCGCTGTTCCATTGCCCCTACGTCGCCTCCCCGCAGCCGCCGTCGTGGACTAGGCGCGACAGCACACCCGCACGACCGCGTGATCCCCAACGAGGAGGACCTCCGTCGCGAGGCCGTCCTGGCAACGACGTAGTTGTCTGTTCGCTGTTATCCATCCCCACTTCAACCAGCCACCACAATGGAGGATCGTGCCCTGCCGCCACCGGGTACAGGAAGGCAGGTACTTGGTTGTTCTCAATCAACATCCCGTGTAGGTTCATGTGATTTCCGATTGGACAGATGCAACTTTGAACCTTATCTTAATACCAATGGACCTTGTCGATAAAATTTTGCTACAGTTTGTGAAAGATTTACCTAAAATTTCTTTTTCTGTATGCATTGAATAAATGTTTTTTCTTGCAATGATAACTGATTCTTGAATTTTGTGCTAGAGATCATAGATATCTATGCTACTAAGGATGGTGTTATGCTAAAAGCACAATTTCATCCTTGGTCTTCTTTTCTTTTGGACAGTATCCAAAACTGGTGAATGGAAAGTCAAGGTGATCTCTCCGGTATAGATGTGTGTCCTGTGACTCTCTGCAGAACCTAAGGGAATATTACTTGGTGATTATTTTTTCCATCATGATTCACAATTAAGTTAGCTACTGTCGGCACTTCTCATTTGGTCTTAGTGGCCTGTTCTAATTTTTGATATGCACACCGTCTTTCAGGGATATCAAAGCATAGATGCTTTCTTGAGGTAGTCAGGTTATTTTAAACCTTCCTTCAGGTATATCTTTACAATGGCTTTGTCAATGTATCCTCTTGTGTGTTAACTTTGTCTGGTTTCAAATTATTTCCTTGTTAAATTCTTTCATTTATAGAATATAAAAGCTCCTCTCTGATCTTATGTTATTGAACAAAACTTGCAGGTTTGCTACTTCTGATTACCAATTCCCAATATATTTTATATTTTTTTCCTAATATCCGCTGAAGAAACGCGCTTCCACTTTACCAGTTCATTTTTTTATCATATAGCCTATTATATATTATCTAGATCGTTGACAGCACACAAACTTTTGAGTCTGTGGTTCAGTGATCAACATCTTCAATGTCGCTTCATGTCGCTCTTGCGTTTGATTTGGAAGCATTGTTTTCTATAACACCACTATGACATTGGATTTAGCAGAATGTGAGATGGACTCACAGTATATAGCATCAGGTTTGATCCTACTTATTTTCTGCACCGGGGATTCGGCAAAGAACTTCACCCATGCACAAGGCCTCAAGCTGTGCTCCCACTGGCGTGCAGAACAAACTAAAATAAGGATATGATATTTGATTGTGACTCCCATGAGATTATGGATGATCTTATGAACCGCCTTTCTCTTTTTAATTGTTTTATCTTGATTATCGATACAATAAACTTACTATGATTAAATGTTTTACATATTATACACTCTTTAAATACTATGGCTTCATGTCCTACTTCAGGGTGTTGTTAAGTAGTGGCATGCTAGGAGTGCACGTAAAATGAAACTAATCACTGTGTAGCAAATCATGTTGCTGTTGATCCTGCGAAACTAAATTACCAAGTGAATTCTTGACCAGAGCCCACCAAATTGTACACTTTTACTGCCATTTTGGGGGTGTAAATGGTAAATAATAATGCATTTGCATTCTAATTAGGTATTGATGTGTCTTAGTTGGAGAGCAAGTATATGCATTTCACTATATCGCTTAGGGCATAAAATTTGCATTTAGATGCAACTAAACAGTTGTTTGTACCATTTTTTCCGTTTCTCTCACCAATAGTGAGTGTTATATTGAGCAGTGATGTATACAGAGTATCAATGATTGCGCTGATCTGTTGTTTCGTTCAGTCCTTGGTCGCAGTTCGGACGTAAAGTCATTTATAGTTGGATTATTTGTATTTCACAGGCTTACCCATGTATTTTTTTCTAAAGTGCTGATGTTCACTCATAGAGGTTCGTAGTCTCACATGTCTGAGTGATCCATAATACGTCCGTTGTTTCTGTACCAAGTATGGTTAAGCTCTACTGATCTTTTTCCAAACTCTGTAGATCATTTGCATTTGGCAAGTTGATGAGGATGGTAACTGGATAAAGCTACATAGAATGAAGATCATAATACAAAGCAAGTGTACATGTGGGATTCATGACCGGTCAAGTAATTACCATGCAAGCAGTATCTACTTCCCTTTTTCAGATGTATCGGGTCATATCCTTAATTGAGCTATCGCGCTGAAAAGCAAGCAACCGCTAAGGTTCCTGTCCATTCACTAGCCCTCCACTTTTTTGCATTGCATCAAATGCCATTCCTGTCAATTTTATCAACAGGACAAACTTGTACCCAGCACATGGAATTTTGAGGTTAGTTGCCATTCCCCCTCTCCTAAAATGATTAAGCCAATTAAGAAGAGAAAAGATGGAGAAGAAAAGATATAACGCAAGAAGAGATTTCTTAGAAGCATTCCATACAGGTTTGTCCTATTTTTCTTTCTACCTTCGTTCAATGGTTCAATGATTCGAACATACCAGTGTTGATTGAATTATTTAGTACTCACATGGATTTATAAGGTTTCTTATTCTGAATTCCAAGAACAACCAATACAATTCATGCACCTGAACAAATTAGTACAATTCAGCAAACATTTTATTTGATCTATATAGACATATTTATAAAATCAGACCAATAATTAGTTCTTTGTCCGTCGACTGAGACATAGATACTCCCTTATTTATAACCTTTCTCTATATTTCTAGAGATCGTGAACATGAGAAATCTTGGAAGTGTTGTGAGTGCTGACAAGAGAGAGTGGGAAAGGAAGAAAAAGGTTGTTCTGCAGAGACCATTTATGAGGGTTCGACATTTCAATTTTACTCAACAAACAGTAACTGCGATAGACCTAAATAGTGGCAACTACTTCTTTTCGTGATTCATGTTACCATTATAGGAATCTGTATCCCACACATGTGCAAAATACTGCTTATCATCCTGTTAATTAAGGGAATCAGATCTTAAATCTATAGATGGGCCATCAATTGAATGTGAACTCTGTATGACCACAACTCAATTTAAGTGTTCGAATCTGCCCCACTTATTGTTGAGCAGATGTTTTATTCCCTTGTTTTTCGTGATCAATGCATATAAGTATGCAGGATGTAATGATCAATTACACATGTGTTTGCTTCAGGTTGTCATTTTGAGTCTCTTGTATGCAACATATCTTTTGTTAATTTATACTAGACCTAGCAAAGACAAAATGAATTTCATACAAAATTATCTTATCCATCAATTCAATTCAAGGGTTGTCCTCTTGATTCTAACTTTAGTGCACTATCCATTACGACGGTGGAGGGAGGGGGCATGAGGGAAGAAGAGTTGGTGTACCACAAATTTTATTTATTTAAGTAATATTTGGATTGACTGATGGCAACAGCCGACAGTGAAAGAACATCTACGACCATAAGGTATGGCATCAGTGCTAAACCAGCCCGGCTGAGAATGCTATGTTTATATTTATTCTAACGTATGTGCTTTGCTAGATATGTCGGGTTACGTAAGTAGATCTGTTTTTGGTCTGTGCACTTAGCTGAGAGACCAACTCGATGTCAGGTCTATATACTGCAGATACGATGGTATTATGAGCCAGAAGATTAGTAGATATTCTGATTGTTTCCTACTTACATTGGAGAGCATATAATCAGGGCATCCTCTCAAGCCAGATTATGGTTGTGTTTGAATAAATTATGTATAGCACTCGGTCAAAAATGAGATCCTGCTCAATTACGCTTTCTCTTAGAAATTCTATCACAGGCCTTAAATGAACCATGTCGTGGATACAATATGTGACTATGTATTGGCAAATGGTTTTAACATAAATGTGGCAAACTTAATTTTATTAAGACATATAATACTCCCTCCGTCTAGAAATAGGTGTCTTAATTTTATCTAGATACTGATGTATCTCTAACTAAATTACATCTAAATATATCCGTATCTAAATAAAAGTGAGACACATATTTTTAGATGGAAAGAGTATACTGTATTTTTCTTAATCGACATTGGTTGATACGAAGACGCGCATTGCGCGTGCACGTTTACTAGTGAGGAATAGTATGGCAGAGTAGAGGTGGCTTGACTCCAGGATATTTTCACACTATTAGCTTAGTACCTACCTTAGCACTTTGGAGTAGTATAAATACTCCCCCTTTATCAGTTCAAAGCAATGCAATAAGAGCATTCAGCTCCAACTCTCTCTCTCTCTCTCTCTCCCGTGAACTCTACTTCACTCAGCTTGTGTGCGCGTGTGTTTCCTGTCTAGCAACAACAGCTGGTATCAGAGCCCTTTGGTGTTCGATCCAAGGCTTTGTAGTCGTCCGGTGTTTGATCCGTGACGATGACAGGGAAAGGCGCAGACAATAAGTCTGAGGTGTCGGGGATGAAGAAGTTGGAGGACACCGTCAACGACGGTGCTGCGGAGACGCGTGTGTTGGAGAGGGTCATCCATGAGCACGACGCGCCAGGACCGGCGCTGGTGCTCACTCGCACCAACTATGTCGATTGGGCGCTCGTCACACGCGTCCAGCTGCAGGCGCAAGGCCTGTGGACAGTGGTCGACACCGGAGTTGGGAGCGAGCGCGACGACCGGCGGGCGCTGGGCGTCATCCTGCGGAATGTTCCGCCGGAGATGCTGCGCACGCTCGCGGTCAAGGACTCCGCCAAGCTGGCGTGGGACGTTGTGAAGACGATGCGGATGGGCGTCGACCGGGTCCGCGAGGCCAAGGCGCAAACGCGGCAAGCTGAGTTCGAGGCGCTCAAGTTCCACGATGGTGAGTCCGTGGAAGCCTTCGCCATGCGGCTCACCGGCATCGTCAACGATCTTGAGCTGCTGGACGACCCTGTGTCCGAGCACAAGGTGGTGCTCAAGTTCTTACGAGTTGTTCCGCGTCGGTACCGGCAAATGGCAATGGCCATCGAGTCTTTGTGTGACACAAAGAACATGAGCATCGAGGAGCTCTGCGGCAGGCTTGTAGCTGTGGAGGAGCGCTACAACCTCGACGACGAGCCAACAAACTCGACAGCAGCCGGGCGCCTACTTCTCACGGAGGAGGAGTGGCGGCGCGACAATGCGGCCGAGAGCGTGGTGGATACACTTCCACTGGTAGCGACAAGATGGGGAAGGCTGCGGCCAAACCCAGAACGTCGGCTAGATCCACGTCTAGAGCCGGCGTCGGAGGCAACGACAAAAAGAAAGGAGATTGTCAATATTGCGGCATCCCTGGGCATTGCGCTAAGGAGTGTCGCAAGAAGAAGCGCGACGAGGAGCGCCGGGAGCACACAAACCTGGCGGTTGGCGAGGACGATGGCGGTGAAAGGATCGTATGCCGCACCTAGAGGGGGGGGAATAGGTGCTAACCAATTTTTAGTTCTTTTTCAATTTAGGCTTGACACAAAGGTAAATTCTCTAGATATGCAACTAAGTGAATTTACCTATATGACAAGGTTATCAACTAAACAAGATATAGCTACGCAATATATAGGAGAGAGAATAGGATAGAGGTAACCGAGAGTGTAGCACGTGTTGACACGGAGATGATTCCCGTAGTTCCCTTCCTTTGCAAGAAGGTACGTCTACGTTTGGAGGAGTGTGGTTGCTACGCAAGCTAAACCAACAGCCACGAAGGCTTCACTCAGATCTCCTGTGAGCAACGCCACGAAGGCCTAGCCCACTTCCACTAAGGGATTTTCGAGGCGGAAACCGGGCCTTTACAAGGTTCTTGGGGCACACATCCACAACTGAATTGGAGGCTCCCAAATCTGTAACAATACAACAATCAACAACAACACATCAACACAAATCAACTAGGGAACCAAATAGGAACACTAGCATGAGATCCCTCAAACAAATGAGGAGGAGATGAAAAACGCTGAGGATGTAGATCGGTGGCTTCTCCTTCGAATCTCCAAAGATCAAGAGCTTTGGTTGGGGGAGGAGAGCAAATCTTGTGTTTCTTGAGGTGGCTCTAATGGTGTTGAAGCTTGGCATTTCTTGTGCAATGATTGAGCAACTTGTCCCTTTGGAGAAGAGAGCTATTTATATGATTGGAGCTCTCGATCTGACCGTTTGAGCCATTTCTCGTAACATCGGAAGTTCGCCAGAGGGCAGGACACAAGTACCGGCAAGAGAGCGGAACTTCCGTGGGAAAATCTTCGTCGATCAACCTGTCGAAAAGATGGGGCGGAACTAGGCGGAACTTGAGGAAGTTCGCCAAGTTCAAATAGCGCGAAACCATCTGGATGTTCTTGAGCCACAATCGCGACTTTCGGAACTTGTCGGAAGTTGGGCGAAGTTGAGGAACTTCCGGCCTCACCGAACTTCCGCCGAGAAGAAAACAATCGAACAACGAAGAGCTACCGCAGTGCCAGGCGGAACTTCCGCTGTTGGGGCCGGAACTTCCGCGAACCAAAAAGCCTTCGAGCTTTAATTGCCATACCATTTCACCGATCGAATATGTTTATCGAAAACTTGTACCTGTCTACATCAACACACATAAATGTATACCTAGTGTTGACATCAAACACACAAAACCCAAAAGGGCGGGAAATGTTCTTTCAATCTCCCTTTTTGGTGTTTGATGACAACACAAGTATTTGCAAGGAATGAATAATGTAAACCATCAAAGTGAAAGATATAGAGGAGCTCCCCCTAGATATGAGCATTGGTGTATAAGAAGCTCCCCCTATATCTAGCATCCGTCTTCCATGGGTTAGCAATACAACACAGTGATAAGTATATGGATAATAAAATCATGCACACATAGATAACCATGGAAGACTCACAAACGGAGTTTACCATCCACATAGATAGAGTTTACAAGCCAAATAAACTAAGAACATAGTTCAACCACATAGATAAATGACGACACCACAAGGATAAATGAAGTCACAAGCGATAAAAATCAAAGCCAACACGAGCTTGTGACTTCCCCATGCAAATACCCAACGGAGAGCAACCTAATAAGGTCTCTCCCCCTTTGGCACCAAGGCACCAAAAAGGGAAAGGAGAAACTACACGCCCCAAGGGTCGGCGGGAGGAAGATCCGATGGAGCGCCGGGGTAGGGTGGAGTGTGAGGAGGAGAGTCGATCTCAAGCCCATCCGGAGGAAGGAACACCATGCCGAGACACCCATTCAGCCTCCGGAGTGATATTCTCCTCGGATCCGGGAGGAGACACTTCCACCGCAAGAGCCCTCATGATGCTCTTCTGACGAACCCGAGACTTCTTGGCTTCGCATGTGCGGACGGTGGTTGACTGCAGAGGTGAGGCAAAAAATCCGTCTCATGCGGCGAGCAAGCTTAGAAGCCCAGCTAGGTGGCTTCTCATCCATGGGGGAACATCTTCAATAGGGGAGTTGTGGCGCTTGGTCCTCAGAACCTTCACTTCATGCATAGTGATGTTGAGAGGAATAGAGTGAATGAGGGAAGTCTGACAAGAATCAATCCAAGTGTCCTCAATAAGCTTCATAATGTATGGAACAAACGAGGGAAGCTTCTTCTCCATCACACATGACCACATCTCATTGTAGATGTAGTCCATCACATCAAGCTTCTCACCGGTGCCCTTCTTAGCAAAGGAGTTTGCCATAAGGTCGACTTCATATAAATGCAACTCATCAAGGTTGCCACCCTTTGGTCCAATGGTTTCCCGGTAGACTCTAAGCATAATGTCCCAAGTAGGGAGAAGATCCGCACTCTTGCCCGGGATACCCTAACCTTTGATGTAGAGGTTCTCCAAAACTTCCCTTGGTTGAGAAAATGAACTATCGTGGCACCTCCAACCATTCTCATCAACGCCCGGGAGGCGAGGGTATCCAAGGGCACTTCCGAACTTTGCCAAGTTAGACTCAAGGAGCTTTTCATGAGACATCCACCGGAAAGTTTTAGCTTCATCCGAATCAAAGTGGACGGTGGCATAGAATTGATGGATCAACCCGACATCATAATCCTTGGTGAGCTCCATTATGGGATATAGCCCAAACTCACCACACATAGCATATGCTTCTGCAAAGTACCTCGAAGCGGCCATCTTGCCGGTGTCAATAGCATGTTGAGGGGCTACCCCCTTCTTGAATGGCACATACACCTCATAGAAGATCTCCTCTTGAGTCTTGTTGTGGAAGCGCTTATCCGTAACCCGATTGTTCCGAGGAGTGAGGTAAGGGTTCAAGTCACGGATCTCCTTGTACTCAAGCTACTGCATGTTCTTCACGGATACATGGATATTCTTGCCACGAACAGCGGGTGTCTTTTGCCTTTGAGATGATTGCTGACGAGCGGTGAGCTTGGAAGGCCTAGTTTGCTCAAGTTCTTCCTCAATCTCATCCACATGACCTTTGTTCCTCTTCTTGGAAGTACCTGAGATACATATATGATGATAGGAGTGATACATGAGTGCACACGGACAAGGAGGTCAAAGAACTAGAGCCTGCACAGAATACTGAGTACACAGCAGAAAACAGGCCAGGCCGGAAGTTCCGGTGGCGGAAGTTTCGGCGTGTAGGGCCGGAACTTCCGGCTGTTCGAACACAGCGGCAGTTTCTCACCAGATCTGTGGCAATGGCTCGTTTAACCGCAATACTACAACATCCTATGCAAGTTCTAGTAACGGAAAGGCATCTAGAGAAGATCAACCAAAGCTTTGCCTAGAGTATGCCCTATAGTTCATCTAGTGAGGTCTACCCACACATAGAGAGGGAGAGGGCACAAACCGAGGGGAGCCATGGAGGAGAAGAGGGAGGGGATGCCGATCCACGAGCCGATCCGCGGGGTCGCCGGAAAGAGATCCGCCAGGAAGCGCACGCCTTATGAGAGAGACAGAGAGAGAAATGGATCTTGGAAGGAAGGAAGAAGCTCCCACCCCGACCGGACAGATAAGGAAAAATCGTAAGGGCGGAAGTTCCGCTCGTAGGAGCCGGAACTTCCGGTCCCCCAAAATTTTCACCAACAGGAACAGCGACAGCAGACAGGTGCTGGCCAGAAGGTTCAGGTCGGAACTTCCGGTCGGAACGGCCGGAACTTCCGGTCGGACTGAAAACAGGGCCAGAACACGATTTTTGACAAGAATGTGGTGTACTCGGAGAGGGAAGAGGATATGGCTTAGATGAGATAGGCTTAGGACAGATGCGCCAAACTGTGAGATGGTACATGATCACTCATTTTTGCAAATAATGCAAATGAAGGCCAAAAATGAGTGATTTCCCATAAACAAGGAGAGGTCAAATGAAAACCAGTTAAGATCCAAATAACTCCAACTCTTCACAAAGAAGAGTGTGGTGGCCTAGGCCACCATATATGAGTGTTATGGTATGGCACCGCGAAGATATATCTTGGGCCCAAAACCACTAATCATCATTGAAGCTCACATATCATTATATGATATAAAGAGAATGATTTCTTTTAATGTTGGCATTATGGGGGGAGTGATAGCTCAATAGTTTAAACCGCACTCCCCCTATCTCCATGCCCACATCTAAACCAAATAAAGTTTTGAGACAAAGGTGTGTTTGCAAGATGGTCAAGCTATGCTCCTTTAATCAATGACATTTAGCTCATTCCTCAAATAAGAGAACCTTGCTTCATCAAGAGGCTTCATGAATATATCGGCAAGTTGATCTTTGGTAGGAACATAGATAAGCTCAATATCACCACGGGCAACATGATCCCTAATGAAATGATTCCGGATCTCAATATGCTTTGTTCTTGAATGTTGCACCGGATTATAGGCAATCTTGATGGCACTTTCATTGTCACATAATAGAGGCACTTTTTCACAAATGACACCATATTCCTTTAAAGTTTGCCTCATCCATAACAATTGAGTGCATCCACTTGCGGCAGCAACATATTCGGTGGAGAGAGATATGCAATTTTGCTTCTTAGAAGACCAACACACCAAGGACCTACCAAGGAATTGGCAAGCCCCGGAAGTTGATTTCCTATCATCCTTGTCACCCGCCCAATCCGCATCGGTATATCCATTGAGAATAAAGCTTGAGCCTTTGGGGTACCAAATACCATATCTTGGGGTATCAACCAAATATCGAAAGATTCTTTTGAAAGCCATCATGTGGCTCTCCTTAGGAGAAGCTTGATACCTTGCACACACCAACACTCAACACTATGTCCGGTCTAGATGCACAAAGGTAAAGCAAGGATCCAATCATGGAGCGATATACCTTTTGATCCACCTCTTTACCATTGGGATCTAGTGCAAGATGACATTTGGTAACCATAGGAGTGGCCACACCCTTCAACTCGGTCATCTTGAACCTCTTGAGCATGTCTTGGAGATATTTTGCTTGATTGATGAAGGTTCCTTCTCTCAATTGCTTGATCTCAAAACCAAGGAAGAACTTCATCTCTCCCATCATAGATATCTCAAACCTATCGGTCATAAGCTTTGAAAATTCATCATTGAAAGCTTTGTTAGTAGAGCCAAAGATAATATCATCAACATATAATTGGCAAACGAAAAGCTCCCCATTAACCCTCTTAGTAAAAAGAGTGGGATCGATTAGCCCAACATCAAACCCACGGTCTACCAACAATTCTTTAAGGTGCTCGTACCAAGCTCTAGGAGCTTGTTTGAGACCATAAAGTGCTTTATCAAGCTTGTAGACATGGTTAGGAAAGTTGAGATCCTCAAACCCCGGGGGTTGCTTAACATAAACCTCTTCATGCAAAGGACCATTAAGAAAAGCACTTTTAACATCCATTTGTTGTAACTTAAAGTTATGATGCGATGCATAAGCAAGAAGGATACGGATGGACTCAAGGCGAGCCACGGGAGCATAGGTCTCTCCAAAGTCAATTCCTTCAACTTGAGAGAAACCTTGAGCCACCAGTCTTGCCTTGTTCCTCACAATATTTCTAAACTCATCTTGCTTGTTCTTGAATATCCATTTAGTGCCTATAACATTGCGGCACTCCTTTGGCTTCTCTACTAAGGTCCACACTTTGTTGCGCTTGAAGTTGTTGAGTTCCTCGTGCATGGCTTCCACCCAATCCGAATCTTCAAGGGCTTCAAATACTTTCTTGGGTTCCACTACGGAGATATAAGCATGATGATTGCTAAAGTTAGCCAATTGCCTTCTTGTGGAGACCTTTGCTCGAACATCACCAAGGACCTTGTCATGTGTGTGTCCACGAATTTCAAGGGTCATATCTCTTCTTGCTAGACGACGGGCCTCGATCTCCTCCTTGGTTCTTTTAGGCCTTGGAGGTGTCACTTGATCAACTTGATCATTTGGGTCCCCGTCTTGACCTTCAATTTGAGCTTCCTCAATTTCTTGAGAATGCTCATCTTCATGTGCTTGATCTTGGACAATATTTGGTGAAGCGCAAATATCGAATGGTTGATCTTGAATTCTTGGTTGATCTTGTCCTTGATCTTGTTCATGAGAGGGAGGGTTTTCTTCTTGTTCTTGGGTTGGTGCATCATTAGCTTCAAGAGATGGGGTTTGTTGATGTTGAGAGGATGAGGGCTCCACCGTGGTAGAGCATAGTTCTTCCCGAGACGCCACACCGTGTCCCTCAATGGGGCGGAAAAATCCCACACCCATTCTTACTATGGCATCTTGAGGTATTTCATCACCTGCACATACATCAACTTGCCCCACTTGGGAGCCATCATTTTCTTCGAACCTCACACTACAAGATTCGATGATAATCCCGGAGGCTATATCGAAGACTCTATAAGTGTGAGATTCGGCACCGTAACCAACAAATATACCCTCCAGAGCTTTAGGAGCAAATTTAGATAAACGAACTCCTTTGATTTTGTAGAAACACTTACACCCGAACACCTTGAAGTATGAGATATTAGGCTTGTTCCCGGTGAGTATTTCATATGGAGTCTTGTTCAAGCCCTTGCGGAGATAGAGCCGGTTAGAAGAGTGGCAAGCGGTGGAAATGGCTTCGGCCCAAAAGTTATAGCGGGATTTATACTCCGCCATCATAGATCTTGCCATATCCATAAGAGTCTGGTTCTTCCTCTCCGCAACACCATTTTGTTGAGGGGTGTAACGGAATATTGATGACGAATCCCCTCATCACTAAGAAAATCATTGAGTGTATAGTTCTTGAACTCGGAGCCGTTGTCACTTCTTATTGCCATAATGAGGAGGTTGTGTTGGCGTTGCACCTCGGTAGCAAAGTCAATGAATATTTGTTGAGTCTCATCTTTCGTTTTGAGAAAGTAGACCCAAGTGTATCTTGAGTAATCATCAACAATCACCAAGCAATGTTTCTTCGCACCAAGACTTGCATGAGTAACGGGACCAAAGAGATCCACATGAAGGAGCTCCAAGATCCTCTTGGAAGAGATGATAGTCTTGCTTGGATGCGGAGAGTCATGCATTTTGCCTTCAACACAAGCCCTACAAACACGATCTTTGGCAAAAGAAACATTTTCCATTAGTCCCACAATATGGTTCCCCTTGTGAAGACTTTGCAAAGTTCTCATGTTGACATGGGCTAAGCGGCGATGCCACAACCAACCCACATCCGCCTTTCCGAATAGGCACATCGCACTTGAAGTGGTGGTCCCCGAAAAGTCCACCACATACAAGTTATGTTCGCGATACCCAACGAAAGCGACTTTTAGAGTCTTGCTCCACAAGAGGACCACAATATCATTATCAATAAAGACGGCAAAACCCATCTTGCCAAGGGCGGAAACGGAAAGCAAATTGTAACCAAGGGTTTTGACAAGCATGACATCCACAAGTGTTATGTTGTGTGCAACCACAACCTTGCCAAAACCCAATACCTCGGATGTAGAATTGTCGCCAAAGGAGACAGTGATATTGTTTATGTTGGGCCTCAACTCCTTGACGAGGTTCTTGCCGCCGGTCATACGACTTGTACATCCACTATCAAGTACCCATTTTGAACCTCCGGCGGCATAGTCCTACATGAGATCAATTCTTGGATTTAGGTACCCATTTCTCAATGGGTCCTCTTTTGTTAGCAACAAGGGTCTTTGGGACCCAAATAGACCAAGCAACATAACCATCATATGGGCCAACATATTTAGCATAAACATCACCATAATAATCTTTAAATAGAACATAGTTAGGGTTAGCATTTCCCGCATCATCATTATTAATGGTGTTTCCCTTAGGAGCTTCACCATTGGTGATAGCTTTCTTCTTCTCTTGTGCGGGCTTGGCTTTTTGCTTGTTTGCCTTCTTTGCCTTGGCATTATAACCTAGGCCCTCCTTCCCATTGTTTGATCTTTGCTTACTCAAAAGATCATCCAAAGAAAGTTTACTTTGGGGAGAGGAGGCCTTAGCAAGTTCATCCTTCAACCTAGCATTTTCCTCAATAATATTTGCATGATCACATGAAGGGGTGGAGGAACTAGGCACATCATATGAAGCAAGCCTAATTTGAAGTTGCTCATTTGACTTGGATAGGAGAGAGTATTCACTCTTCAAAGCTTTGTGAGCTTTGTCTAGTTCATCTAGATCCTTCACAAGTTTCTCATGATCAACACCAAATTGGGCCATTTCCTTTTTAAGCAATTTAGTCTTAGCCCTAGCATGATCTCTAGCTTTAGTGAGCTTGTTAATTTCATCTTGAGGCTCTTCAAGATTTTCTAGCCTCTCCTCAAGAGAAGCTATAGTTTCTTGACTTTCCTCAAGAGCATTTTTAAGAGCATGGATTTCAAGAGAGTCTTCTCTCTCTATTTGACCCTTTTTCTCAAGCATATCATTTTGTTGAGCTAAACGAGCCATGAGATTTGAAACATGCTTTTTGTTGATACCTTGTAGGTTAAACATGAATTCATCAAACTCTAGCATTTCTTGTTTCACTTTTAGACTAGCATCATCAACCCCTAGATCACTTGATATGTTAGGCATAGAGGGGCTAGGAGATGATACCTCGGAGGATTTGGCCATGAGACAACTTTCTTCCTCCACATGAGTGATCTCATTGGAGGATTCACTTGGTGATGAAGAGTTAGTGGAGAGGGAGGCAAGAGCGACCAATCCATTAGAGGTTGCATCTTCTTCATCATCAACATCATCATCTCGGAGGAATATTCTTCTTGAGTTGATAGCACAATGGATGTGTCCAAGGAGGACTTTGCCATGAAGCAATGTGCATTCTTGATATGAGGATTCTCATTGGGGGATTCAAAGAGAGATGAAGAGGGAATGTTGGTAGTGACAATGGCGGCCACTTCCTTTGAGCTTTCTCCTTCATCATCACTAGAGCTTTCAACTTCATCGGAAGAATATTCTTCCCTAGTCACTAGCACAACTCTTGGGGGCCTCTTGCCCTTCTTGGTCTTGTTGTTGTAGAATTTCTTGTTGGGGGCTTTTGAATATTTGCCCTTTGATTCTTTGCTCTTGTCCTTGGGAATGAGCCTTCCATTATGAAGCTCTCTATTCTCATAGGGGCATTCGGCAATAAAGTGGCGCTTGTCATTACAATTGTAGCATGATCTTGTCTTTGGACCAAAGCTAGTGAATCCACTCTTGTGGTTTCTCTTGATGTTGTCTTCCTTGGCCTTGGAGGGATCAACCCAAAAGGACTTTGCATGGAAGGCCATGTGATCATGGTAGTGGCATTCCAAATCTTCCGGATAGGACATACTCCAAGATGCCCTATATTGTTCTTGAGGGTGCACTTCTTCTACGGAGTTGACCGTCAAGGCAAGATTGTTCCCTTTTGCCATACCAATGGCACGATTGCGAGAGTCATGAGAGTTTTGCTCGAGCACCTTGAGGGCTTGCATCTCGTGCACGGCATCTTGAGATGAGAGAGAGGAATAGCATTCTCTCCCAACAAGGGTCTTGACATCAATGGGTACAAACGACATCATGCATTCAATGTACTTTTCCTTGATCCACGAGTCATTGATGTGGGTGGCACCACTAAGCCGGAAGGCATCGGCAACGATGAGAAGTCTTCCATACATGACTTGATGATCTTCATCCGGTAGCCTCATGAAACCTTCGGCTTGATTCCGAAGAGCATTATACTTGTTCCTTCTCGTGCTCTCACTTCCAATGCAACTAGCGGCCAACCCATCCCAAGCTTCCTTGGCGGTGGTGTAGTTCCGAACACGAGGCAACTCTTGTGTCCCCACACTAGTTTGAATCATGTGCAAGGCGGTGTTGTTGAGTTGACTATCAACCGCTTCTCTTCTAGTCAACTTGTCGGGGTTGTAGGGCTTGAAGCCTTCCAAGATGATTCTCCAAAGTTCATTGGAGGCACTGCAAACATGGGAGCGAAACTCAAATTGCCAAGTATCGAAATTATCAACAGAAAACTTAGGTGGGTCGCCTCGAATGTTCAAATGAGGATGGGGAACCGGTATATCGGGAGATAGAAAAGGTGGGGCTACTCGATTGTAGCTCTCACCTCCACTAGTTCCACTAGGAGATGCAATGGGAGATTTGATAGTGTTTAAGTTATCACCTTCCACGGGTTTGGTAGAGGAGGGTAGTGCCGAAGCACCTCCCTCTTCTAACACACCCGTGTCCTTTACCTCTATGGCGGGAGCCCTAGGAGGGACCGGAGTCAAAAGCTCGGAAATCAATTTTCTCATGCTTTCCATTTGAGCGTCCATGGAGGTTCTCAACGAATTGATGTCCTCCATGGTGACCAACTTATCGGCCTCTTCCGGAGGCACATCGTCCGGCATACTCTTAGGCGGTTAAGCCCGAAATAAGAGCCGAGGCTCGATACCAATTGAAAGGATCGTATGCCGCACCTAGGGGGGGTGAATAGGTGCTAACCAATTTTTAGTTCTTTTTCAATTTAGGCTTGACACAAAGGTAAATTCTCTAGATATGCAACTAAGTGAATTTACCTATATGACAAGGTTATCAACTAAGCAAGATATAGCTACGCAATATATAGGAGAGAGAATAGGATAGAGGTAACCGAGAGTGTAGCACGCGTTGACACGGAGATGATTCCCGTAGTTCCCTTCCTTTGCAAGAAGGTATGTCTACGTTTGGAGGAGTGTGGTTGCTACGCAAGCCAAACCAACAGCCACGAAGGCTTCACTCAGATCTCCTGTGAGCAACGCCACGAAGGCCTAGCCCACTTCCACTAAGGGATTTCCTCGAGGCGGAAACCGGGCCTTTACAAGGTTCTTGGGGCACACATCCACAACTGAATTGGAGGCTCCCAAATCTGTAACAATACAACAATCAACAACAACACATCAACACAAATCAACTAGGGAACCAAATAGGAACACTAGCATGAGAGATCCCTCAAACAAATGAGGAGGAGATGAAAAACGCTTCGGTGAGGATGTAGATCGGTGGCTTCTCCTTCGAATCTCCAAAGATCAAGAGCTTTGGTTGGGGGAGGAAGGAGATCTTGCAAATCTTGTGTTTCTTGAGGTGGCTCTAATGGTGGTGAAGCTTGGCAGATTTCTTGTGCAATGATTGAGCAACTTGTCCCTTTGGAGAAGAGAGCTATTTATATGATTGGAGCTCTCAGATCTGACCGTTTGAGCCATTTATCGTAACACCGAAAGTTCCGGCAGGAGGGCGTTCGCCCGAAGTACCGCCAAGAGAGCCGGAACTTCAGGAAAAATCTTCGTCAACAACTGTCAGAAAAGAACTAGGGCGGAACTTGGGAAGTTCCGGAAGTTCCGGCCAAGTTAAATAGCTCGAAAACCATTGGATGTTACTGAGCCACAATCGCCGACTTTCGGAACTTGTCGGAAGTTGGGCGGAAGTTCCGCTCACCGGAACTTCCGCGAGAAGAAAACTGCAATCGAACAACGAAGAGCTGCAGAAGTGCCGGCGGAACCCTGACCGGAACGCAACCAAAAAGCTTCGAGCTTGAATTGCCATACCATTTCACCGATCGAATATGTTTATTGAAAACTTGTACCTGTCTACATCAACACACATAAATGTATACCTAGTGTTGACATCAAACACACAAAACCCAAAAGGGCGGGAAATGTTCTTTCAGGCGGGCCTGCGCTTATGTTGGCACACGCCCGCGACACCGACAACGCACTCGTGGAACACGTCGATGAAACCGTGTTCCTGAACGAGGCACACTTAGGGCACGGCGACGAGGCCGTATTCCTGAACGAGGAGAAGGTCTTCCCCAAGCAGAAGACTGATGGCGTCTGGTACCTCGACACAGGTGCGAGCAGTCACATGACTGGCACCAAGGAGGCGTTCACGGTGCTGGACGAGAGCGTCCATGGCACAATGAAGTTTGGAGATGGGTCGCTTGTCAGCATCCGCGGACGCGGCTCCGTGCTCTTCAAGTGCCAGAATGGCGAGCATCGCGTTCTCACCGAGGTATACTACATCCCCGAATTGAGAAGTAATATTATCTCACTCTGACAGATGGATGAAGCAGGATGCAAGGTCCCGATCGAGAACGGTGAGCTGCACATCTACGACCGTGCGCGGAAGCTGCTTACGCGTGTGTCACGTAGCAAGAACCGGCTTTACACTGTCGTCCAGAACCTGACGGCGCCGGTGTGCATGCTGGCCAAGCTCGACGACACGGCATGGCTGTGGCATGCTCGCTATGGCCACCTCCATTTCCGCGCACTCCGGGACATGACGCGCAAACACATGGTGCAAGGCGCGCCCGTCATCGACCAAGTTGAACAAGTCTGTGATGGTTGTACGCTTGGCAAGCAGCATCGAAGGCCATTTCCACAAGCATCCTCGTACCGAGCCAAGGAGAGGCTCGAGCTCATGCACACTGACTTGTGCGGGCCGATCACACCAGCTACACCCAGCGGCAACAAATATTTTTTGCTTGTCGTTGATGACTTTAGCAAGTACATGTGGCTGGAGGTGCTCAAGAGCAAGGATGAAGCCTTTGCTCGTTTCTGCAAGATCAAGGCACGTGCGGAGGCAGAGAAGAAGTGCAAACTTGCTTTTCGTTCTGATCGAGAAGGCGAGTTCAACTCCGGCGAGTTCAATGCATTATGCGACCAGAACGGCATCAAGCACTTCACCACCGCGTCGTACTCCCCGCAGCAGAACGGTGTTGTTGAGCGCCGAAACCAAACCGTCGTCGAAATGGCGAGATGTCTCCTCAAAAGCATGGGCATGCCTGCCATGTTTTGGGGCGAGGCGGTGAGAACGGCGGTGTACATCCTTAATCGGGCGCCGACCAGGAGTGTCGATGGGAAAACCCCATATGAAACCTGGCATGACAAGAAGCCACATGTGCAACACTTCCGCACATTTGGGTGCACTGCGCATGTCAAGAATATCGGGCCGGGGTTGAACAAACTCTCGGACCGATCGACGCCGATGGTGATGATTGGCTATGAGGAGGGCTCATACTGCTACAGGTTGTATGATCCCGCAACCAAGAAGCTGCACATCTCCAAGGATGTGGTGTTTGAGGAACGCCGTTCCTGGGAGTGGAACAAGGAGGGCGCATCAATGGAGCGCACCAATGCGCTTGCTGCGCCATCATCGTTCACAGTGGCATACGAGGTCAATGAGGCGGTAACCACCGGGGGTGCAGGCGGCAACCCCGGGACGCCACAAGGAGCGGCTACGCTAGCAGCATCGCTAGAGCCGCGTACACCTATTGCGGCTACTCCTGCTCATGACGGGTGGGCGACGCCACTCGAGCAAGACGCCAACTTGGACTCCGAGTCTGGACCGCGTCATTATCGCCGACTCGACGACCTGTACAATGACACTACAGAAGTCGAGGCGGAGTACAACGGCTTGTGCTTGTTCGCTGCTGACGAGCCAACCATAGTGCAGGAGGCACTTGGCGAGGCTTGTTGGAAGCAAGCCATGGACGCTGAGATGGCGGCGATCCTCGAGAAGAAGACCTGGAGCTCACAACACTCCCAGCTGGCCAGCGAGCCATCGGGCTCAAGTGGGTCTTCAAGGTGAAGCGTGACCCTGCTGGCAACATCGTCAAGCACAAAGCCCGTCTGGTCGCAAAAGGCTATGCGCAGCGACATGGGGTGGACTTCAACGAGGTGTTCGCGCCAGTGGCACGAATGGAGACGGTGCGCCTGTTGCTCGCCCTCGCCGCGCATAATGGGTGGCAAGTCCATCATATGGACGTCAAGTTGGCATTCCTCAATGGTGATCTTGCCGAGGAGGTGTACGTGCATCAACCTGCGGGCTATGAGAAGAAAAACAAGGAGGGCCATGTGCTACGCCTCCGAAAGGCGTTGTACGGACTTCGGCAAGCGCCACGAGCTTGGAACGCCAAGCTGGACATGTCACTCATGTCACTTGGGTTCGAGCGCTGTCCAATGGAGCATGCAGTGTACAAACGAACTACAGGTGATGGCTACCTGCTTGTTGGGGTTTACGTCGACGACCTCATCATCACTGGCTCCAGCGTCACCGACATCACAAGGTTCAAGGCCGAGATGCAGAGGTTGTTTTGCATGAGCGACCTTGGTCTCCTCAGCTACTACCTCGGGATTGAGGTCAAGCAAGGTGATGGAGAGATCACCATTAGACAGAGCAGCTATGCTGGAAAAATCTTGGAGATAGCTGGCATGAGTGGCTGCAACTCCTGCCACACGCCCATGGAGTGTAGACTCAAGCTTGGGAAGAAGAATGGCGGCGCCGCAGTGGATGCGACGCTGTACAAGAGCATCATCGGTAGCCTCCGCTACTTGGTGAACACGAGGCCGGACATATCCTATGCGGTTGGCATTCTCAGCCGATTCATGGAGTCGCCGGCGGAGCAACATTGGGCTGCTATGAAGCAGCTACTAAGGTACATTCGTGGCACGGCGAACTATGGCTGCAGGTACAAAAAGGGAGACACGGAGGGTGCCGACGCTGGTGGGGTACAGTGACAGTGACCTCGCCGGGGACATCGACGACCGCAAGAGCACTACCAGGATCATCTACTTTCTTGGTTCAAGTGTAGTCACTTGGGCATCACAAAAGCAGAAGGTGGTGGCGCTCTCCTCATGCGAGGCAGAGTACATCGCTGCAGCTAGGGGTGTGGCTCAGCAGGCTCGTCGCGGAGCTGCTCGGAACCACTCCGGCCAAGGTGAAGCTCATGGTGGACAACAAGTCAGCAATCGCGCTGAGCAAGAACCCGGTGCATCACGATCGGAGCAAACACATTGATACAAAGTTCCACTATATTCGTGAGTGCATCGAAAAAGGCAAGATTAATGTTGTGCATGTTGGCACTGATGGTCAGCTCGCAGACATCTTCACCAAGGCGTTGGGCAAGATCAAATTCGTGGAGATGAGACAGAAGCTTGGCGTCGTGGATTTGGCATGATGGCAACAAATTTGAGGGGGTGAATGTTAGCCTAAGCAATCTTGTTGGCTAATCAGTACAAGCTAGCACATACATGCACATGAGCATGGAGTGTGAAGAACGTGTGTCTTCACAGCCTGAGGCGGTTAAGTATTTCAGCTTAGTTCAGACCATAGCAACACTAGTGAGGAATAGTATGGCAGAGTAGAGGTGGCTTGACTCCAGGATATTTTCACACTATTAGCTTAGTACCTACCTTAGCACTTTGGAGTAGTATAAATACTCCCCCTTTATCAGTTCAAAGCAATGCAATAAGAGCATTCAGCTCCAACTCTCTCCCGTGAACTCTACTTCACTCAGCTTGTGTGCGTGTGTGTTTCCTGTCTAGCAACAACATCGTCGACATGGACCTTCAATGATTTTGATTGCTCGTCCATTCTTGCATATCCTTGATTATTTTTATCAAAGTATTGCCAATCTACTATTGTATATCACCTGCATCAAACAAAAATGTATCTTATAAATAATATGATATGCTTGTTGATCGGCTGATGGAGCAATCGGTGAACTATTATGGCTGGTACTTGAACCCTGTGTGGAGGCTGTGAAGCCATTGGAAGGCGGGTTCGACTACAAGGGATATCACCATTAGGATCTAATCAACAATTGCCTTCTTGAGCTCAAGCGCCGTAGTGACCGCGTTGACCATATGACCCTGACTGTGAAGGGCGGAGCTGAAGTAATTCCATCTTACGGCATATCTCCCAGTGATGGCAGTTGGGGTGTGACCTCTACTGTAGGCGACCAACTGTCTAAACAAACTAAAGGCCTCTACTGAAGGCATTAAACTGACCGGGCTTGCCAGCTACGATGTGAGATATGTCAAAGAAGTTGGATGAAAAGGCTTCGTGTCCACGGGTGTGTGAATGGGGCTAGCTACCTCCGGAACACAACCATGGTCGTCTGTGGGTAAAGTAACGCACCTCTGCAGAGTGTATAAAATTGTGGCATTGTCACTCCCTGTTCTGGGAAGGAGCTGCGAACGTGGCGAGAAAGGAATCCACAGGGGAATAGGGGATTCTAACAGCTCGTGAGGCAAGAAAATCATAGATTTCAGAAATAAAACTTGAACTCTTTCCTAAAAATGTTTTCGAAAATCAGTGAGTTGCTGGACCATTGGTCCTAGCAGTTGATAGTGCATGAAAATTGTTTTGTTATACCCCTTCTACAAAATCTCCCTTCTTAGATTGTGAGCCGGCAGATGCGGAAGTTGATTACCCGGTCATCAAGGAGTAGTTCGAGGAGAAGGAAACCACCGAAGGAGAAGGAGGAGTCAACAACTGCATGGACTATAATGAGCAACCTAGTGCTGATTGGTAGAATTAGTAGTATGGGTTGCAGCAAGAGAGTAGTTGAGAGTGTCGTTGTAGTATAAACTCAATTATAATTTCCTTGTTCTTTGGATTTTTTGTACTTGGTAGCAGGACCTTGTAATATGTCTCAGTTTGGAGCTTCTTCAAATCTTGTAATATAATTTTGTACTATGGACCGCTCCAATGCTTTGTTGTGCTACTCTGGTCGACATATTGTTCGAGATACTTCACTTCCCTTGCAATATGTTGAAGACTTGCATGTTACTATCTTTGTAATATGTCGGGTTGCTTCAATAAGATACCATGCTAAGAATCTGGGTGCACTGGACAGGAGAACTTCATCAGATTATTTATGTGTTGCCAGTTCAATCAGTGATGAAAATCCTGATCAATATATATTTTTTGTTGTGGAGTCATACTTATTAGAGAATTTTGATCGGCTTCTTGCTGTTAGATTGCTCAATATTCAATAAATACAGTTGTTGCATTACGCAACAGTACACTCAGGTGTCTAGTATGTAGCCATTTTTCCTGTAAGTAACATATACACCCTCATACTATCGTCAGAATTGCTGATGGCACGAGTTCATGAATCTTATCTTAATATTGTGCTTTTTTTTAACTTCTATCCATAGCATGGAAAGCTCTACAATTCCATTTATATTTAGCTATATAAAGCCCATTTGCTGAATGTTTGGCGCCATTTTGGCATTTTCTTCTACTACAAATGACGCTTAGTTTGATGGTGGTTGAGAAGAAAAACATTTGTGACCTTAAACGAAGGTTCTATATATCTGTTTTGAAAGCTCAGACTTGTTAACAGAGCATGTGAAATAATGGAAACAAAAACTTATGAAGTAGCACAAGTGCACAACTCCAAAGTGTTAACATTCCTGATGCTTCTGTTTGTAGCTTCTCATATAATTGTGTGGTATAATTCTCTAGGTGCTCTTCTTCTCAAAATACGGAGAGGACATGGGTGAATGTCATGGATGAAAGTTATAACTTATAAATCATAGGAAAAAGCTTATGGGTATTTGACTATTTGTAAAAGATAATATCCCTCCCTGATTGGCACAATCTGGTATGTGAGCGTTGCTGCAATATCATGCATGAGTGAGAACAAACTGATTGTTGTATGAGATATGGGTAGCTGTATCACTGAAGATATGCATGTGTATATATGTAACTCTCTAAATTTGGTTACAAACAACAACATCGAAGCCCTTTACCCAAGCAAGTTGAGGTGGGGGCTAGATATGAAACCCAACGGAAACAAAGGAAACCAAAACAAGGAGAGAGAAAGAAAGAAAACACAAGTAAACTAAGATTCCGGCACATGGATCACTGGTTTCTAGGCCAACACTTATATTGCTTTATTATTATAACTATTTCAGGACATAGATGGTAGATATGATGATGTACCTAGATAAATTTCATGTTGCCCTATTTTTGTCAAATTTCTTTCTCTTGTATGCCTATTATGTTCTTTGATTTTCCCATTCCAATCTTCAGTGGATGTTCTATTTTGCAGGGCCATTTGCTTTTTAGGATGACTGCCCTGTAGGATGTACCTTGAGTCCAAAAGGTTCTTTTCTTTATCAGTGTTAATTTATTTGATTAAAGCTATCTACTTGAGTTGGCAATTGATCAATACCTACATCATCCATATGAGTGCATGCATATTATTATGAATGCTACTTTGCTCCGCATGTACAGTATGTCTAGAGCAACACATCAACAACTAATTTTGTAGCAAGTCCTCTAAATTATGAAATTTTGCCGCAGGTTGATAAAGAAGAGGCATACACTTGTGAATGATTGTTATTTCAGAGACGGATGAGTACTACTTGGATGGAAAAAATATCACGTATGTTGGCTTATGCCCTAAACCTGTAAAGTACTGTTGTGTCTTGTTGATTGATCAGGTCCATCTTCTATTGCTCTCATGTTCAGTGAAACTGAAGTCATGAATCTGTTGGAGAGTGCTGGATTCTCTCGTTCTAATCCATACTATGTTGTCCAGAAGGGAAATGCAATAAATATTCATCTGATTGTTCCCATGCTTTGTTCAGATGTAATATTAACACAATTTTCTTGTGTAGATTCACCCTTAACTCTAATGGAGGAACCTGAACAAGTGGATCTTCTCAAAGATATTGATGGTACACATGTTTATGAAGATAGACACCCAAAAAGCTTGAAAATAATGCAAGAAATATGCAGTTTAAGTCACAAAAATGTCTATGATGTTTCTAAGTCACATGCTGCCGATGTGTAGCTTTAGACTTTTTTTGGGTTCTCCGTCAACTCAAGCACATGTAAGACCTTCCTAAACCCTGAGGTATTGGCCATGTCCATGGCCCCTACGATTTTATGTAGTCGCACATGTCACATTGTCAATTCTAGCATAGAACTATGCTTTGTTACACATCATTCTTTAGCGGTTAAAATTCAGCCCATACATAGAATATTAATGAACCTAAAATTAGTATCATAAATATCACCACAAGGATCCTTCAAAGAAACTAACACTCAAATATTCCTTTTGTAGTTAGATCAATATTCACCGGCTACAGTAGTTAGAAAGTGCATAAATGAAATTAAAACAAAACATTGACACGGGGAACATTTTGACCAAGTTGGAGCACTCAAGCATGCCTTCCAATCCAGAGATAGGCGACAACCGGCTAGCCCATGATCCCATGGCAATATGGCATTCCATTGTGCCTCATGTTGGCCGTTCCTTGCCATGTGCTCGCGCCTCCTTCTCGACGCCTCCTAGCTCTGCCTACTTGCCACTGTCCACTCGACATTTCATCCTCCACAGAAAAAACTCTTGATTAGATAAATTTGGTTGCCTTTGAGCTACGCATTCTCACTGCCACTGACCACGGCGTTGCTAGGGAAACTCGGCAGAGGATCGCACACCTCTTGTATCGGAGACCGCCGACACTGGCTCTCTTCGCGGGCGAGGAATTTAGGATGATGGTGTGACCCTCGCCATGAATCTGAGCTCAATACGACGATTGCATCCACCCAGAGGACCCTGATACCCTGCTTGCCTATCTCCCTATTTAGTTACTAGGATTGTGGAGCCCGCCGAGCTCTCGTCGAGACGCCATGCAAGCATGGTATGCTGGGTCACCGCAGCTGGTGACAAAGGATTAACTTGTCAATGCCTACAGATTGTAGACTTGGGTTTTCGTAGAAAGTACAGGGCAAGTAGATCTCGAAGGTTCAGCCGAAAAGGTGCTCGACAAAGTAATAACTAGGGTTTGTGGACAATAGATTCGATGTTTCTTCACCCCTCGGCTCCCCTTTATATAGGAGGGAGAGCCGAGGGATCTTCTTGTCGTACAAGTAACAAATTCCGGGAGGCTCTCTCGCTCTGTCCCGTATAATTACATGACTCTCGATTCCTAATATAACTCTAATTTCCATATCGATGTTTGCTAGGCTTCTGGGCCTTGAAAGCTTCGGGTCGTGGGCCTCCAGATAACCTCGGGTACCTTATTCGGCAGGCCCATCCGGGATGCCTATATCAGTAGCCCTCGAGATTTTGTTTGAATCGTAGAATCGAGAAAAATCTCCGATGTAGAATCAAACCATATCTTTCTACACCAATGAATCGAATATTTCGGCTTGAACGTCTATTTTGTACAGGGATGCTGGTAAATGGGGCTGGTCCATCTGACGGATCAGGTACCAGTTAAATTCTCTTTGTGGCAAACCCGCATAAACCTACTTCGAGCTCAAGTCCCTGGACTTGAACTCGGGATACTGCTGTAATTCGACACGTGCCGCTTAAGTACTTACCGTGAATCGAATCCCAGACATGTTTTATCGAGTACCTAACGCGTCCGCTAGGATTTTTTGTCGTATCTGTTGATACAGATAAAGTAGCAGAGCGCATTCGGGTGCGATACCACGCCACACAGGACCGACCAATAAATTGGCAAGCCCCGGAGGTAGACTTCCGGTCAACCTTATTGATAGGGCAAAGGTATCCGATCTTTCGATGAGATGAAGTGTAATATCCCAGGTTTAGAGGCTATAAAATGAGAGAACACCAGGGTGTGCATTGCATTCATGCATAGAAAATCCGGGGAATTTTCGCGCTTTCAAATAAAACCTGTCACAGTAAGTGAAGTTTCACTTGACTTGATGGAATTGAAGTAGATCATCAAGTCAAGCGCTATAAACTTCCCTATGATCTTTGCTAAAACCTAGCGGACGCGTTAGGTACTCGATAAAACATGTCTGGGATTCGATTCACGGTAAGTCCTTAAGCGGCACGTGTCGAATTACACCAGTATCCCGAGTTCAAGTCCAGGGACTTGAGCTCGAAGTAGGTTTATGCGGGTTTGCCACAAAGAGCAGTTAATTGGTACCTGATCCGTCAGATGGAACAACCCCATTTACCAGCATCCCTGTACAATATAGACGTTCAAGCGGAAATATTTGATTCATTGGTGTAGAAAGATATGGTTTGATTCTACATCGGAGATTTTGCTCTATTCTACGATTCAAACAAAATCTCGGGGGCTACTGACATAGGCATCCCGGATGGGCCTGCCGAATAAGGTACCCGGGGTTATCTGGAGGCCCACTACCCGAAGCTTTCAAGGCCTAGAAGCCTAGCAAACATCGATATGGAAGTTAGAGTTATATTAGGAATCGAGAGTCATGCAATTATATGGGACAGAGCCAGAGAGCCTCCCGGAATTTGTAACTTGTACGACAAGAAGATCCCTTGGCTCTCCCTCCTATATAAAGGGTAGCCGAGGGGTGAAGAAACATCGAATCTATTGTCCACAAACCCTAGTTTTTTACTTTGTCGAGCACCTTTTCGGCTGAACCTTCGAGACCTACTTGCCCTCTACTTTCTACGAAAACCCAAGTCTACAATCCGTAGGCATTGACAAGTTAATCCCTTGTCAGCTGGTATCAGAGCAAATGCTTTGACCCTAGGATTAAAACCCTTCAAAGGAGACCTATAGGTTTGGTAGTGTCTATAGGAAGTTGTCTTAGCTAAACTAATTCTGATTTTGACTTGAGATGGGTATTCACTTGAGAATAATCCTGACACACTTGAATCAATTCTTCTTACCTTTTTCTCTACAAAAGTTAGCTAGCTATATCATGTACCATTCCTAAATATGTAGAACACCATTGGAGCTTAAGATAATTGGGTGGTAGTAGACCACAGTTGGTATACAATATATGGTAGTCCAAAGAAAGGATACAACCAGAAGGAAGATAATTGGGTGGTAGTAGACCACAGTTGGTATACAATATATGGAAATTACGAACTGAAGCAGAAACCGTCAGCTTCCTGACTTCATTGATTTTAGTGACAGCAGCCCGATTGGCAACTAAAATTGAAGCAAAAAAAAAAAAGCGTAGCCGATTATTTACTGAAATACATGAGTATTCTGCTTTGTCTGTGCTCTACTCATCACAACCTTCCTACTCACAATCGGTAAATAAGATTGCTTAGGCGATTTTAGGTCCTCTAGATGGCTGAAACCTGAGAGGTCAGAACTGTGAGGTGCAGATTTATTGAGTTGAACCCTAGCATCAGCGGGCCGTGCTACGTGTTGTCCACAACAATGATAATCGGCACATAAAATAGGGAACAGGAAAAACGAACATTTTACATATTTCTATAGCAATGATATGCATGATAACACACAATGCTGAACAAACAGTCGGAAGTAGTTGTCAGGTCATCGCCTGGAAATCTGCAGAAAACTGAGAAGTGCCTCTATGCCTTTTCTACTGCCTTAAAACGTACAGGAAACTAACACTGGCTGCATGTGCTTCCTTTTTGAACTGGGTGCATTAAGGGACTTCAGGTCTTGGGCTTCTGCGCATAGCTTTTGAACCGAGTAACAATCAACAGGAATTACGTTTTTTTAGATAGACCACTGAATACGCGCTTGAACCTACAATTTGATATATACGGTCAGCTCTGAATTTGTGCATTTTAATAGAAATATCAAAGTAAAGTAGAATCTAAGAGGTTACCATAGGAACACCTAAACAGGAAGAGATCCATCCATGATGGCATCAACATATAGGAACAAATGGAGTACATGACACTTGCACTTGCTATCTGGATGTATCTGGGTTAAATCAGCTAGGTACGATGGCAGAACCTTAACTTGCAGCATCTTTGGTATAGCTTCAGCAGTAGCACAATATGCGGTGCATCACCTAGTATTGATGAACTATTGTCTGTCACTGTAGTAACTGTTTTACCAGGCAAAATGGTAAAAAGAAGTCAACTGATCCATACTGATTTTCTTGCTCCACACATCCAAATCCATACTCAGGCAAAAGGTACCTAAAATTGAGTATATCATAGCTCCACACACCCAACTGATCCATACTCAGGTGTCCACTGAATGAGCTCAAGCTCTCCATCGTGAATCTTCAAAAGAAACAGACATTTCATATACGAACATGCAGGGGTTATCTTGATCAAAATAGAGTAAAACTGCTACATCAATTAGCCGCTTCACCCGGAACCGAGCATGCAGGTTATCCTTTAGAAATCCACATACATGTTTTAGATCTGCAAAGTTGGTATCTGGCTTAGGATGCAGAACTACCGCGGAAGAATATTTCTGGATAGCCTCCACATCAAACATTCCTGGTGAAATGAAACACTCCATGGGATACACCACATGACTTGCCGATACGCTGCTAACTGCACTCTTATATCTGTACCTTCTTGTGACCCCATGGAGGTACTGGATTTTTTGCAACATAACTGTGTACCTATTAGCAAATAAACACAGATGTTCTGCAGGGTGGCACCCTCTGCTGAACTATTCTCTGGAACCTTAGTGGCAATTTGATCTGCTATTGTCATGATTTTCTGGAAAAATCTGATAGATCATCCATTGCCCTTGTCTCACGAACAATATACTCCAATTCACAGTATGGAGACAGCACCTGTTCTACTATATTACTTGCCAATATTTGCAGAGGCAATTTTCTTAGAGTGAGATGTACCTGCTGACCAACAAATATGCTGCTTAAGTGAACCAATTCATCTCCCATGATTCTAGCAACAAAGAAAAGAAAAGGAGAAGTAAGATAGAGAAACAGTAAAGGTGAGCAGGCAATGTAAAAGCTGAAAGACTATAAAAGTTTGGCCGCACCTATGCAAATAACAAAGAAGCAAATAAAACTAAATCCTAAATGTACCATTGAAAAGTGGGTGAATTGCAAGAATTAGATAATCAAAAGGTAATAGCACATCAGCATTCTATCTATTTTAGTAAAAAAAATGATATAGGGAAGAACGCAACCTGCATAGACTTTTGTCCGCATAAACTTTGCTAGAGAAACTAAAACAGATAAGGAAGTGTAAAGTATACATCTGAGTACACATGGTAGAAGAAGAATGCGGTTGCATACAAAAGTTTCCAGCATGGGAACTCATGGAAGAATGCGGTTGCAGTACTTACTCACAAAGACGTGAGGAATAAATATAGTTGAGCGTCAAGACTGAATCTCAAAAGCTCGAGAAGGTCGATCCGAGAAGCAAAATGGAAGATGAGCTCGAGACAGGAAAATCAACTGTAGAAGAGACATCAGGTCGAAAGAGTGAGTTAGAAGATGGGCAATAGATAAATAGAAAGAGTGAAACGGATAGGTAAGAGTAGCACTCATATGAACAATTTGCAATACCAATGATATTCCCCAAATCTAAGAGTCCGAACAAAAATGAAGCCAATATCTCTGAGCACCAACACCATTTGATATGTAAAGCACTGCGGATATATATAAATCAGAAAACCTCGTAGTTGTGTAGTGTCAATTGAAAAAAGATCAAACCTGTAAATTAAACTGCAGATTGGTATGTCACTGCACAGTTTATCCCTCTGCATATCTGTAGAAACGCCTGCAAAAATAGAGAAAAAAATACATACTTAATCAAAAGTATTCACAAGTAGAATCTATATGACTTTCAATGGAGATTTAGCAAAAAAGAAACCGTTGACAGTCAATAGTAGTGAGCAGAAACTATATGCCTTCAATCGAGAATTAGCAATTTGGATTCACACGGAAGCTCCTCCATAGAAAAATCTTGATATCTGAAAAAATCATGTCAGGAGCTGTCATGTAGTGTTGAGGACATGTGAATCATTAAGTGGATGCAAGAGCACAACTGGTACACAATAAAGCCATTACTGAAATCATCAGCAGGTACTTCAGATAGGATTAACAGTGACACATTGTTTGAATCGGAAAAAACACAGTTGCTATTCATGTTTGCACGGTCCACCTTTTGCGAAATAAAGTTGGAACAACCGTGGATATTTCTCTTTGTATCTTCAGCCACTGCTGCAAGAGTCTTAAAAGGGAATAGTCGGTCTTCCATGTACAAAAAAAAGTACACTATTTTATATTTTGGCAAGAAACAAAGAGTATTCTTACCATGTTCTGTAGATGCAAAATTCCCTAGAAGTCGCAGCCTCAAAGAGAGACAGAGAGAGTCATGACATGGACGGCGATGCAATGCATCCGAAAGGGAGCACCCACTGTGTCGGCTCCTCCCATAGCCGTGCTGCCTCAGGAGGGAGAGGAGGGTGCCGATGTCCTCCGCCTTGCTCCTCCTGTCAGCTCCTCCCATGGCCCTGCTGCCTCTGGAGGTAGAGGAGGGCGCCCATGCCCTCCTCCTCGCTGTTAGCCGCCTTGGGAAGGAGACGGGGGCGTCGAACTCCCCTGTGTGGCCCGCAGACTTGGAAGGGGGAGAAGGCCGGCCGATGCCTGCCTTGGTAGGAGAGAGAAGGGAAGCCTGGGCTGCCTCTGCGCGCACCTCATGGCTAGGGATGGTCGGAGGTAGAGGAGAACGACCTCCTCCGCGTGAGGACATGGGATGCAGCGATTGGAAGAAACAGAGAAGTCATGTGTATTTTTGGCATCGTGAATCTTGGAGTTCCTAGATTGTTCTAGAGTGGGGCCGCACCGCTTTGACCGCTGATTGACGAAAAGAAAAGGAAGGAGTTGCTCAGCCGGTAGCCGGTTACCCAATCGTCCCAGAAAAAAACGAAGGAAACTAACAACCGAACGTGGAGATAAATAAGGGGGTACGTGTCATTTAATGGATGAAGGTAAATGACCATAAATTGTACATCTACGCCCAATCAACACGGAAGCGCAAATTGTAAGTTTGGTAGATTTGTTGGAAGTGTTGCCCTTTGTCTCGGGCACGTGTGCGTGTTTATATGAGCCAGGAATAGCCCTTGGCGTGGCGTACAAGTTGAGGATCTCCAAGGATCCGAAACAGATACGAGTCTACCCAAACCCTTATATCTCTGGGTCGGTTACATGAAATACCTGAACACACACGACACATATTCTAACAGCCCCCCTTAATCACAACCTTGCTAGGTTGAGATTACGTTTAAATTCCTCTAAACTTCTGGTAGGCAGTGCCATTGTAAATCCATCAGCAATTTGATCTCCAGAATGAATAAACCTGATCTGTAACTGTTTGTTGGCAACTCTTTCTCTGACAAAGTGATAGTCTATTTCTATGTGTTTTGTTCTGGCATGAAACACATGATTAACAGACAAATAAGTTGCTCCAAGATTATCACACCATAGACAAGGTATCTTTCTTTCCTTGATTCCTAACTCACCAAGCAAAGACTGAACCCAGATAACTTCTGCAGTTGCATTTGCTAATGCCTTATACTCAGCCTCTGTACTCGATCTAGACACTGTTGGTTGCTTCTTTGCACACCATGAGATCAGATTAGATCCTAGGAATATTGCAAATCCTCCTGTTGATCGCCTGTCATCTAGACATCCAGCCCAGTCTGCATCAGAAAAGGCACTCACCATCATAGATGAGGTTCTGTTAAAAACCAGACCAATACTCGAAGTATGCTGAATATATCTCAGAATCCGCTTAGCTGCTGTCCAATGAACAGTTGTAGGTGCATGAAGATACTGGCAGATTTTATTTACAGAGAAAGCAATATCCGGCCTGGTGAGTGTTAAGTATTGCAGTCCTCCAACAATGCTTCTATATCTTGTACTATCCTCATAACTAAGAGGTTCTCCTTCATAGGCAGACAATTTTTCATTAGTTGAAAGAGGTGTTGGTGAAGGTTTGCATCCTTTCATACCAACTCGAGCCAACAAATCAGTTGCATACTTTTGCTATGTCAGAACTATTCCTTCTCTAGTTTTCTTCACTTCAATCCCTAGAAAGAAGCTTAAATCCCCAAGATCCTTGAGAGCAAAATGTGAACTCAAATCTTTCAATAGTGCTGTAATTGCATCTTGAGAAGAACTAGTAACAATGATGTCATCAACATAAACTAACATATAGATGATTATACCAGACTTCTTGTAGATAAACAGTGATGTATCAGATTTTGATGACACAAAACCAAGATCAAGAAGTTTAGAGCTCAGACGAGAGTACCATGCTCTGGGAGCTTGTTTTAGACCATATAAAGCCTTGTCAAGTTTGCACACATATGATGGTGCACGCTTGTCCTCAAATCCTGGTGGTTGCCTCATATATACCTCTTCTTCTAAAACACCATGCAAAAACGCGTTCTGAACATCTAGTTGCCTCAAACTCCATCCTCTGGAAACAACAATAGATAAAACCAAACGAATAGTAGCAGCTTTAACTACGGGACTAAAAGTGTCCTCATAATCTATACCATATCTTTTCTTAAATCCTTTTGCAACTAAACATGCCTTATACCTGTCAACAGTACCATCTGCTTTCTTCTTAATTTTGTAAACCCATTTGCAATCTATTAAATTTTTACCATCCTTTGGTGGTACCAAATGCCAAGTTTTGTTTTTCATCAAGGCTTCATACTCTTCACTCATTGCTTTCCTCCATTTTTCACTTTTAAGTGCATCATCTAAGTCTTCAGGTTCACCTGTAGATGTCAACATAGCATATATGATCATACCAGGAAATATTTTTTTTGGATTTCTTATCCCTTTTTGTAATCTGGTAACCATACGTGTATCTGCAGCATTTTGAGCCACAGAAGATCCTGTGTCTACAGTGGGCAGAGAAGAACCTACTCCTCCGGATCCTGACACACTGATTTGTCGTCCTGGCCCATAGACAACTCGTCGTCTTCCTGGTGGACAGACGTGCTCACCCGCGACGTGTCGCCCTCCTGCTGGTCGAACGTGCAGGAGAATCTCCCGCTGGCGCTGCTGTCACCACTGCGTGCATGCATGCGCCCTGGTCCGCCTGTCATCGCCGATCCCGGAGAGAATCTGCATGGGGATCCAGCATCCTGACGCCCAGGTGTGGCAGGCGGATCTACTTCGGATCCAGCGCCTGCTTCAACACCAATTTGCTCCGGATTTTCACCGTTTTGCTCCAAATTTTCTTCTGCAAAATTCTGCACACCAGCACTAGCAACAGTATTAGCAGGATTAGCCCTTTGATCAATACTATTCACACCCCATGATCAAAGATAGAGGTTGGTTGGAGAGGTTCAGGAAGAAGCAAAATTTCTTTGCGAAGAAGAGCACCAGCATTTGGATGAAGAGATTTGAAAGGAAACAATGTTTCATCAAAGACGACATCTCTAGATATATAGACACGACCAGTTTTGACTTCTAGACACTTGACACCCTTATGACGAGAACTGTAGCCTAGGAACACACATTGTGTGGAGCGGAAGGCAAGTTTGTGAGAATTATATGGTCTAAGATTAGGCCAACATGCACATCCAAACACACGAAGAGAGGAATAGGTGGGTTTGGTGTCAAAAAGACGTTCATAGGGTGTGTCAAAATTGATAGTCTTACTTGGAAGTCTATTTATCAAATATGTTGCTGTAAGAAAAGCTTCATCCCAAAATTTGAGAGGCATTCCTGCATTTGTGCGGTGACCCAGCATACCACTGCATGTTGTAGTATACAAGTCGTTGATATGAACTTCATGAAGGGACTTCTTCACAAATATCACATCCCTCAGAGTGGTACAACAGAAACATTGCAGGTCATAACACTCGATAATATATTACAATCATGGTCTTAACAAGTTGGCATTCTCACAGGTCCGATGAGAACACCCTAATATTACTTAAGTACTATTACAAACCAACATAGATATAAAAGAGCTCAGCAACTTAATTAAGTATGCCACTACGCTGCTCGGCTCTAAGATGACTATAGCACTCCACTACTCCTCGGCTTCGGTGTTGTCTGCTCCATAGACTATCCCATAGTCTACGCCTTCCACCCCTCCGGACAGGTCGGGTTCTTCGTAGACCAGCTCGTAGTCTCCTTTCGGTGGCACCTCGGTGTTTGCCTCCACTTCCGGATCACAGTCTAGCAAGGGTGTCAAAAGAAAGTGAGTACAGGGGTACTCAGCAAGTTCAAAAGAGTAAAAGGTGTTTGATGCACTAGCTACGACCCTCGATCGAAAATCTTAGGTCAATGCATGTTTCAAATCATTTCTTCAAAGGTTTATTTTATTCGAAAACTATGCCCGTCGTCTTCACGGTTGACTAGAACTTCACGGAGTTCCTTTCATGCCGCGTTCGCAGTTCCCTTCCCGGAACAAGGAGTGATAGCCACAATTTGATACACTCTGCAGAGTGCGTTACTTTTCCCATAAGAGATCTCATCCTTTTTGCCAACCGCAGGGACTTGCCCCCGTTCACACTTCCGTGGTGTGAGGCCAGGTATAAAGATCCAAGCCCACATCGCCTTCTCCGCGACCCTGCAAACCCACCCTTTTGTCCATCCGTACACCCCCGGTAGACATCTCCCGTTCATACGGCTTTACCCACGGTGTACTACGGACAATCCCTCATAGACGGTAGAGCCAGTCATCCACACGGATGGGGATTTAAAAGTGTTGGAGATATGCCCAAGAGGCAATAATAAATTGGTTATTATATATCTTTGTGTTTATGATAAATGTTTATATACCATGCTATAATTGTATTAACCGAAACATTGATACATGTGTGTTATGTAAACAACAAGAAGTCCCTAGTAAGCCTCTTGTATAACTAGCTTGTTGATTAATAGATGATCATCGTTTCGTGATCATGAACATTGTATGTTATTAATGACAAGGTTATATCATTATGTGAATGATGTAATGGACACACCCAATTAAGCGTAGCATAAGATCACGTCATTAAGTTCATTTGCTATAAGCTTTCGATACATAGTTACCAAGTCCTTTCGACCATGAGATCAAATAAATCAGTTATGTCGGAAGGGTACTTTGATTACATCAAACGCCACTGCGTAAATGGGTGGTTATAAAGGTGGGATTAGGTATCCGGAAAGTATGAGCTTGAGGCATATGGATCAACAGTGGGATTTGTCCATCCCGATGACGGATAGATATACTCTGGGCCCTCTCGGTGGAATGTCGTCTAATTAGCTTGCAAGCATATGAATGGTTCATAAGAGACCACATACCACGGTACGAGTAAAGAGTACTTGTCAGGAGACGAGGATGAACAAGGTATCGTGATACCGATGATCAAAACTCGGACAAGTAATATATCGCGAGACAAAGGAAATCGGTATCGTATGTAAATGGTTCATTCGATCACTAAGTCATCGTTGAATATGTGGGAGCCATTATGGATCTCCAGATCCCACTATTGGTTATTGGTCAGAGAGAAGTCTCAACCATGTCTGCATAGTTCGTAAACCGTAGGGTGACACACTTAAGGTTTGATGTCGTTTGAGTAGATATGAAATTTGGAAATGGAGTTCGAAGTTTTGTTCGGAGTCTCGGATGGGATCCAGGACATCACGAGGAGTTCCGGAATGGTCCGGAGAATAAGATTCATATATAGGAAGTCATATTCCATGTTTGGAAATGATCCGGTGCATTTATGGAAGGTTCTAGAAGGTTCTAGAAAAGTCCGGAAGAAACGCACTATGGAAGGTGGAGTCCCGGAGGGACACAACCCTAGCCGGCCAAACCCTAGTGGAGGAGTCCCAGGTGGACACCACCAAGGGTGGCCGGCCAAACCCCACCAAGGAAAGGTGGGAGTCCCACCTTGAGTAGGACTCCCTCCTTGAGTAGGTTTCCCTCCTATGGTAGGATTTCTTTTGGGGTCTTATTCGAAGACTTGGGATCCAACTCTTGGGGCTTCCACCTATATATAGAGGGGCAAGGGGAGGGGGCCGGACAACCCAAGACCACAAGCTGGCCGCCCCCCATAGCCGGCGCCCAAACCCTAGCCGCCTCCTAACCCTAGCCGCCTCCTCCACCGCAACTCCCGCATACGCTTAGGCGAAGCCCTGCCGGAGTTCTCCACTACCACCGCCACCATGCTGCCGGGATTCCGAGGAGGATCTACTACTTCCGCTGCCCGCTGGAACGGGAGAAGGACGTCGTCTTCATCAACACCGAACGTGTGACCGAGTACGGAGGTGCTGCCCGATTGTGGCACCGTCGAGATCAAGATCTTCTACGCGCAAGCGGCAAGTGATCGTCTACATCCACCCCGAGATCTAATCTCGTTAAGCTTTGCGAATCTTCGAGGGTTAGTCTCATCATCTCCTCGTTGCTACCGTCTACTAGATTAGATCTTGGCTTGGTTTTTTCTTGCGGTAGGAAATTTTTGTTTTCTATGCTACAAATCCCATCAGTGGTATCAGAGCCGTGTCTATGCATAGATTGGTTGCACGAGTAGAACACAATTGTTTTGTGGGCGTTGATTCTTTTGTTGTCTTTAGTTCGTGTACTTTGCATCTTGCGGCATAGTGGGATGAAGCGGCTCGGGCTAACTTTACATGACGCGTTCATGAGACTTGCCCCACGTTCGACATGCAACTTGTATTGCATAAGTGGCTTTGCGGGTGTCTGTCTCTCCCACTATAGTGAAGATCCAATTTACTCTTTCTATTGACAACATTAGTATCACCGTTGTGGTTCATGTTCGTAGGTAGATTGGATCTTATGCGAAAACCCTAAACCACGTAAAATATGCAAACCAATTAGAGGCCTCTAACTTGTTTTTGCAGGGTTTGGTGATGTGATATGGCCATAATGTGATGATGAATATGTATGAGATGATCATTATTGTATTGTGGCAACCGGCAGGAGCCTTATGGTTGTCTTTAAATTTCATGTTGAGTAGTATTTCAAAGTAGTTGTAATAGTTGCTACATGGAGGACAATCATGAAGACGGCGCCATTGACCTTGGTGCTACGCCGACGATGATGGAGATCATGCCCGTTGATGATGGAGGATCATGTCCGTGCTTTGGAGATGAAGATCAAAGGCGCAAAGACAAAAGGGCCATATCATATCACATATGAATTGCATGTGATGTTAATCCTTTTATGCATCTTATATTGCTTAGATCGCGACGGTAGCATTATAAGATGATCCCTCTCACTAAATATCAAGATAATAAAGTGTTCATCCTTAGTATGCACCGTTGTTAAGACTTGTCGTTTCGAAGCATCTCGTGATGATCGATCGGGTGTGATAGATTCTACATGTGCATACAACGGGTACAAGCCAGTTTTGTACACGCGGGTACTAAGGTTGCCTTGACGAGCCTAGCATGTACAGACATGGTCTCGGAACACGGGATACCGAAAGGTAGAGCATGAGTCATATGATTGATATGATGAACACTTTGAGTGTTCGCCATTGAAATTACATCTTGTTCGTGATGATCGGGCTTGGTGTGGTGGATTTGGTTCGTGTGATCACACAATGCGAGGGATATTGTTTTGAGTGGGAGTTCACCTAGTTTTTAATTTTGTTAAATTAAAATTTGAACTCAATTTGTCATAAACTTAGTCTAAACTATTGCAAATAATTGTTGTAGATCATGGCGTCCCTGTCGTCGTGGTGAACAGACAGATGCCATAGGATGGCTTATCTTGGGGCCAAATGGACGCTAGAGGATTCGGGGGAGGGTTTGTGACTAGATGGACGAACTTCCGGATGCTTTCCTCAAGAACTTGGCCAAGGCCAGAGGTAGAAGAAGAAAGACACAAGGACGAACTCGCTCTAGATCACCATGTTCATTGATCTTCACAGGTTACAGGTTTTTCTCTTCTCTGGATCGCGCGTATGAAAGAGGCTGCCCCCTCTCCTTATATAGGGGAGAGGGTGGCTTACAGGACAAGAAACCCTAATGGGATCTTTGACTGGACAAACTACTTTACAAAGATACTTTATAAAGCTATTTTAATCGTAGATGACGCCGGGGTCTTCTTTAAACAGGGAGGCTGACGTCCTCCGGCTTCTTTGGCCGTCATCCTCTTCTTTGTCTTCAAGCCTTCGTTTAAAGCTACTTTGCTTAGCTCATCCTTGTCCTTTAGCTCCTGACGGATTCTTTGACCGGCCAGCCGACATGCTCTTCCTTCCGGTGCGCCGGTATCTTTCCTTCCTGGTTCCGGTATACCCCTCTTGGGGATACCGGCTTAGCTTTACTTAGCCAAACTCTATCTTCTTATTCCGAACATTAAACCGGTATCTTGAAGGGTGAGACCATCCGGTTTGGCATACCTTTGGCATACCGGGGTCATCCCCTAACATTAGTCCCGAACTGGTATAGTCGGCGGATTCTATCCAAGACCATGCCAGGTTTCCGTATCTTTGGATACCGGTTTAACTTTCTTAGTTCTTGGCTCAAATCCGGCATCTTTGCTCGGACTTACATTTTCTCTGCTCGCAAGGCATTTTCCGGCATCATAGTCTCCGGCATCTTAGTTATTAAATATCTCCTCGGTGAGGTCGAGAATATATCGGGTCCCGTGCCTGTCAGGGACATGCGCACTGTGACTGTCGCGCCAGTGTCAGTTGTCACTTCGCTTTGACCCCCGCGCGCCCATTTAATGCACTGCTGCAGATCCCACTTGCCGCTTCGGATGTTGTGTGTGCCTCCGTGTGGCCTCCTTCTTTTCGCGTGTACCTCTATGCCACGTGGCGACCCGCGGTGCAAACCGTCGCGGGCCGCGAGGCGAAACGCGGAGGCCCAGCGGTTTTCGGCCCATCTTCTCTCTCCTTTATAAGCACAACTCTTCTTCCTTCTTCTTCCTTCTTCTATTCCCCTACCACTCCTCGCCTCTGCGCCTTCGCCGCTCTTCGTCCGCCGCTGCTTGCTTGAGCTTCGCCGCCCGGCGAACTTACGCCGTGCCTCCGCCGGACCTCGTCGTGCGGGAGTCTTCTGCAGCAGCTTCTTCGAGCACGCTGCATTCTTGCTTCTTCGCGACCTTCTCCGCCTCGCCGTTGGCGGTGCTCGTCAGCGACCGCATGTTCTTTCTTTCGCCGGTTATAGCCTTCCTCAGCGACTGCGACGCTCAAGGTTAGTCCCAATCTTACTTTGCTCGCCATCTGCTTGCTTTTCAGATCTTGGGCCTACGGTGTTCCTATTTCCTCTTTTTTCTTTGATTTTCTTCTTACTCGTAGATCTTCACGCGGGGTCCAAGTGTGGGATTTCTGGTTCTTTCGCCTTCCCATCCAATGTCTGACGAGGAATCCTCCTCCGCATCTTCTTCTTCTTCGTTAGGCATAGTAGACAATCTCCCGGCGAATCTACAGCTTCAGATCCGATGGAGACCGATTCCGGCAACCAGCAGGGATCCGGTAGCCACCAAGATTCCGGTAGCCATTTAGAATCCGGTAGCTTTAGCCAAGCATCCGGCAGCCACCTTGAAGCAAGTAGCTCTGGTGAAGCCTCGAGTAGCTCCAGCCAATCATCTGGCGAAGAGCCCTCCCCAATCACCCGCGGAGCCTGGATGGGCTCCAACGTCACTGAATACGAGATCGATTGGTTGTACCGGTCCCGCAGGATTCCGGAAGGAGTCACTTGCCGGATTCCTGAGGACGAAATAGTTCCGGACCCCCAGCCCGGTGAACGTGTTGTTTTTCTTGCTCACTTTGAGCGTGGCTTTGGCCTTCCTCCCTCCTCTTTTTTCCTGGATCTTCTGGATTTTTATAAACTCCAACCTCACCACCTTCCTGGCAACTCCATCTTTTACCTTTCTTGCTATGCCACCTTCATGGAGGCCTATATCGGCATTCGTCCCACTCTTGAGACGTTTGCCCGCTTCTTTGCTCTCCGGATTAACTCCGTTCAGGGCTTAGATATCCCCAAGCCTAAACCTCCCGTGCAATGCGGGTCTTGCATAATCAGCTCCCGTCAAGGGAGCCCCTTTTTTAAGCTCTCCGGCCTCGAGTCTTGCCGGTTATGGCAAGGGACGTTCTTTTATGTGAAGAACACGGCGCCGCAGATCTCATTGGTCTGCCTCCTTTCGATCCGGCACCGCCCGCAAAGACCAACTGGGGCTACAATCCGAAGGAGTCTCACAACGAGACCAACCGGATTATACGCTTCATGAGACAGAAGATGAAGGACACCGGCATCTGCTCCGACGATATTGTTCGCACCTTTATTTCGCGCCGGGTGCTTCCTCGAAGCGCCGTGCGCATAGGATGAGCGAGATGTATGGCCCTGGCGATCCTACCAAGATCACAGGCCATCCCCTTAGCAAGAAGGATGTTGTTCTCAAGGCTAAGCAGATTTGCCAAACTGCTATGCCATTTAACTGGGAATGGGGCCTCCTTCCCTTCAGCACTACTAACCCTCCAACCCAAGAAGTAAGGGATTATGCGATTGGGGTTGTTTTTGCCGGTGACTTTCTGCTTTTGCTAATCTTCTTTTTCATGTTTTAGGCCAAGGACCGCTTCCCCCTTATTGAAGCAGAGCGGCGAGGAACTTGCCGGAAGCGCGCCCTTGACTCCTTCGACCCAGATCCCTACATCTTTTGGAAGGATCTGAAGATGGGCAAGACTCCGGCTGCGCGTCTGGGCCGGTCTCCGCCAAAGCCAACCGGGTCCTCTGATGACCTGACCATGCTTGAGGTATTTTCTTTTCCGGTTTCTTTTACTTTTCCACTATTGTTTTCCTCCGAATTGCCTCTTAGCCTTATTCAATTCACAGATCCACGAGCACGTGCCGCCCCTGCGCGCCGAGGCCGGCTGTGGACAAAGCTCATGGCCCAGGGCCAAAAGCACAAGCGGCCGGCATCTGATGACGGTTCCAGCCAGGCCCCTCCCTCCAAGCGCTTCCGGACTGAGCCTTTGGGGAGAAGAAAGTGGGCATGCGCCGCTATGGGCGCAAGCAGATGCCGACTGCTTCCGGGTAAGTTTTTCATTTTCCGGCCTGCCTCTTTTTTGCCAAGTTCTTTTTCCGGCTGCTCTTTTCCAACTATCTTCCTTTCTTTTTCTTAGCCCTACGCTCAAGCTTGGCCCAAGGCCATCAGGCTCTGAGGGTTCCGCAAGGACCTCAACCCCTCCTCCTCGCTCAAGCCCGGCACCACCTAGTGCCGGTAACACCTCTGCCTCCCTTTCGGGGGCACAACAAGTTCGGGGCGTGCGGCCCCTTCAACGTCAGATCACCGCACGGAGGAGGATCTTTCCTTCTTCCCAGAGAACCAGGATACCGGCGCCAGCAATATCGGTGCCGGAGAAGAAGAAGCTGCCGGGCGGACGGAGCCTCCGGCTCCTCCCGTCCCTGAAAAAACGACAACCTCCGCGCCAGAATCTTCTGCGCCGGAAAGTTCCAACCCGGGTGATGTGCCTAGCGCTCCCCATTCTCCACGAACCATCCTCATGCCGCCGCCAGGTGCTCCTCGCGCCAAGCCTTCCGTGGCCGCTCCTACCGCGCCACCGCCCAGGACTTCCAGGCTCATCAAGGGGAAGGCGACGGCCTCCAGCGCCCCTTCTGCCGGCCAGCAGCCTCTGGTGCTGCATATCTCCAAAGCCGCCAGGGATACTGCCACTAAGGCCACCGGTCTTCTTGGCCGTATCACTGAGTTCAAGCGCAGAGGCCAGGATCTGGGGCATCTTCTGCCCTACGCCCAGAAGTGGAACGCCGCGGACGTGACTCCGGCGACCCGCGGCTTAGGCAAAGACAGGCTGCCGGCACCTGATCCAGTTGGGGCTAGGTCTTCCGAAGAGCACTTCACGCGGCTCCGCGAGGCCGTGAAAGAGCTTGACAGCGCGTGGTACGATGCCACGAACAACCTGATGGTACGTTCTACTAACTTTTCTCAATTGTTACCGGTTTCCTTACTTCCGGATTTGTTCTATCTTTCAGTTTCATGCCGGTTTCTCTCCTGTCTATCTTCCCAGTCCCCGAGTTTTGTGGTGAGAGCGCAGCTTTTAGGACAAAACTTGAACTTTGAAAACTTAGCGCGAAACCGGCACTGCCAGTCCCCGAGCTTCGGGTTAAGAACTTTGTTCTTAGCGCGAAACTTATCTTAGAACGCGCGAAACCGGCACTGCCCGAGTTTCGGGTTAAGCACTTTGTTCTTAGCGCGAAACTTATCTTAAAACGCGCGAAACCGGCACTGCCAGTCCCCGAGTTTCGGGTTAAGAACTTTGTTCTTAGCGCGAAACTTATCTTAGAACGCGCGAAACCGGCACTGCCAGTCCCCGAGTTTCGGGTTAAGAACTTTGTTCTTAGCGCGAAACTTATCTTAGAACGCGCGAAACCGGCACTGCCAGTCCCCGAGTTTCGGGTTAAGCACTTTGTTCTTAGCGCGAAACTTCACCAACCTCTTTTTCTTTGAACAGCTCACGGCTGACGCTCGGAAGACCCTCTTTGAGGAGCTCTTATGGGAGCATCGGGAGCTCGCTGAGGCACACGATAAGTGCCAAGGTAAGCTTTTGTTCTGCCGGCGTCATTCTTACCAGAATCTTTTTTCCTTTTAACATTCACAATTTCTGCTCAACAGTGATCCCTGAAGCTTCCCTTGATGCTCTCAAGGAGCAGCTCGCCGCCGCTCAACGTACAACTTTTTTCTTTTCTCCTGCTAACTTGGTTTCATTTTCAACGTTACAAACACAAACTTGTTTACACCTTCTTTTCTGTGTTGCAGGGGAGAAGGACCAGCTCATTCAGCAGCATCAGGAGGAGCTGAACGCCCACAAGACCAGCTACCAGGAGCTCAAGTCCCAGCTCATTCAGCTAGGTCTTGACCATGCCAAGGTCCTCAAAACCGCTGAAGCTGACACAGCGGCCAAGATGAACGAGGCTCTGGAGGACGCCAGCAATGCCACCGTGGTGTTGCGAGCTGAGCTGGAGGAGCTGGCCAAGGCCCGGAAAGGTGCCGAGGAGAAAGCCGCGCGGCTGGAGGAGGAGCACAAGGAGTGCAACCAGCTAATCCTGCAAACTGACGCACTTGCCTATCGTGAGTCTTTTGACTACCGCATACGAGCCATTTTTTCTCCGACCCCATTTTCTTTTCGCTATCTTTTCTTCCGGTCTTTTTTCTTCCGGATTCTTTTTCTCCCGGATTCTTTTCCTTAGCCTTTTTTCTTTGCACAAGCCTCTTTCCGGACTCCCAGACGTACGCTGTCAAGAAGGTTAACGCGCGTCGCACTACCCAGGGCCAGGCGAATCTTGCCGTGCCATGGACGCCCAACGACCATCTGGTCGCGCTTAACGCGCGGGTGTCTCACATGCGCGCCATAGATCGCAATCTATCTGACATTCCTGATGTAGCTACCCAGCTCTTTAGGACCCTTTGGCCTGGCGAGGAGGTGCCGGATACTTTCTCCTTAATCAGTGATCGTCTCAAGGGCGCCGGCAGGAGGATCCGCGAGTGGCAGTGCTCTGCTGCCCGTGCTGGAGCAGATTCTGCCCTCCGCGTCACTTGTTCCTGGTACCCGGAGCTTGACTTGGATGCCCTCACCGGAGTGCGCGAAGGCGCGGAAACCGATCTGGACCCGATTCTTACCGCTAAGCGGCAGGATCGTGCGTACCGTATCGCGGAGTACGCCGAAATGCGCACCTTCATTCCTCCCCCTCCTGACGTCCAAGATTATCTTGATGAGGAAGAGGATGAAGCCGAGGAGGAGCCTCTAGACGATGCTGGTGCTGGCGACGTCCTCCGGAAGCCCCTGCTGCCTGATTATCTACCTTGAGATTTACCCTGTTATGCTGTTTGGCCCTGCGTGCCTCAAGACAATGTTCTGTTAAATTCTGCCCCGGTATGCCGGGGCTTATGATGTAAAACCTTAAGTTTGCTTGTGGTTGACGTACAACATTTTGTGCCGGTAAGTTATACCGGTAGCTAATTATCTTAAGTTTGCCTTAGCATTTTTGCATTTTGGTTCTGCTTTTATCCTGTACTGCAAAGATTTCCAGATTGCTTCTGCATCCAATTCGATGCATACTTGGTTCTTTTGCCTTGGCTCTGCCTGCCTTCTTTGGGCGTTCTTTGGCGTATGAGCACAAGGTTCTTTCACCAAACAAGCATTTTCTTGAACTTAGAAATAATTCGAAATTTTGCAAAAAACCGGTATAACCGGGGTTAGTTAAATTTTTCCGGATTGTTCTTTCCCGGTTTCCCTCTCCACAGTTCATGTGCTTATCCCCTACCGGTTTATCTTGCTTGCCATGAAGCCAAGTTATGGACGACAGCAGAGTCGAAGACTCCGGTAGGGTTTAGCACACTACTAAACCGGAAAGAAAAAACGTTCAATAAGCAACCGGTAAACAGAAAAAATAAACATGTTTCATGCAACTTAATAAGGGTAGTCCCCGAGACTCATTCGAGGTTCCGACATCTTTTTTATTCATAGCAATTAAGGTACAAAAAAGGAACTCTTACAGCACCACGAAAAGGAGGCATCACGCGATGGTGCTGATGATGCTCCCGCGATGCCGGCGTCACGCTCCAGCGGTGGTTTTGCCGCGCGGGTCGATGCCGCACGTTCATCTCCTTCCTCCACAGCTCCCTTGCCGGTGTTGACCGCACCAGCCATCATGACCTCCACGCTGCCGGCGGCGCGGCCAGCACACAGCCATCTTGGCGGATCCGGCGCCACCAGCACCGGCGAGAGGCGCTGGCGCACGGGACGGTGCCGAAATAGACGCGGATGCTGCCGGCTCGATGGTGCGGCCGTTCTGCGGGAACTTGCCGCCGTTGGCGAAGCAGCCAGCGTTATCGTTGATGAAGTCCATGTTGTAGATGCGTTGCACGCGGACACCGTGCGCTCGCCGTTGATGTCGAGGATGCCCGCCCGAATGTGAACTCCAGCAAGCGCCACTTCATGCCCCACGGTGGGCGCCAACTGTCGTCGTGGTGAAGCAGATGCCATAGGATGGCTTATCTTGGGGCCGAATGGACGCTAGAGGATTCGGGGGAGGGTTTGTGACTAGATGGACGAACTTCCGGATGCTTTCCTCAAGAACTTGGCCAAGGCCAGAGGTAGAAGAAGAAAGACACAAGGACGAACTCGCTCTAGATCACCATGTTCATTGATCTTCACAGGTTACAGGTTTTTTCTCTTCTCTGGATCGCGTATGAAAGAGGCTGCCCCCTCTCCTTATATAGGGGAGAGGGTGGCTTACAGGACAAGAAACCCTAATGGGATCTTTGATTGGACAAACTACTTTACAAAGATACTTTATAAAGCTACTTTAATCACAGATGACGTCGGGGTCTTCTTTAAACAGGGAGGCTGACGTCCTCCGGCTTCTTTGGCCGTCATCCTCTTCTTTGTCTTCAAGCCTTCGTTTAAAGCTACTTTGCTTAGCTCATCCTTGTCCTTTAGCTCCTGACGGAATCTTTGACCAGCCAGCCGACATGCTCTTCCTTCCGGTGCGCCGGTATCTTTCCTTCCTGGTTCCGGTATACCCCTCTTGGGGATACCGGCTTAGCTTTACTTAGCCAAACTCTATCTTCTTATTCCGGTACGAACATTAAACCGGTATCTTGAAGGGTGAGACCATCCGGTTTGGCATACCTTTGGCATACCGGGGGTCATCCCCCCAACAGTCCCCATCAATCAATTTTAACCAGTTCCTAGAGAAAGAAAAGCTTAACAACAATGGTAGCAACTTCACCGACTGGTTCCGTCATGTGAGGATCTTCCTCAATGGCGGAAATCTGCAATATGTGCTCGAAGCACCGCTAGGTCCCCCACCCCCCCAGTGTGCGAGGAAGAAAAGAATGTTTTCGAGACTCGTACCAAAGTGTACTCTCAAGTTCAATGTGCCATCCTGTGCAGCCTAGAGGCAGATCTTCAAAAGCGTTTTGAGCACCACGACCCTTGTGAGATGATCTGTGAGCTCAAAGTTATCTTTGAAACTCATGCGGCCGTGGATAGCTATGAAGTCTCGAAGCAGTTCTTTGCTGCATGATGGAAGAGGGCAGCTCCGTTAGTGAGCACGTGTTCGCTATGTCCGGACACGCGAGGAAGCTCAGTGACTTGGGGATTGTGATCCCTAACCAGCTGGGTATTCATCGTGTTCTCCAATCACTGCCACCAAGTTACAAGAACTTCGTGATGAACTACAATGCAGAACATGAACAAGGACTTACCTGAACTCTTCTCCATGCTGAAATCTGCTGAAGTTGAGATACAGAAAGAGCACCAAGTGTTGATGGTCAATAAGACCACCAAGTTCAAGAAGCAGGGCAAACCTAAGAAGGACCTCAAGAAGGGTGGCAAGAAAGCTGTAACATCCCAAGTTTCCACAATAATGAAATCAAGAGAGAGTTTCAATTACCCAAATTTTGCAACAAACAAAAACTTTTTATATGCATATAGTGTCACATATAGCTTCATGCATATGAGTGATTTTCTTTTGTGCAATTTCCATGATAAGTGTTGATATGTTAATCACTTGCTATTAAACCCTAATTCATGATCATAACACCCCTTTTGAAGAAAAATAAAAGAAATACTAAATTGGGTCTAAAACCCTCACATACATATATGCAATTATGCAAATCCTCACCAAAGGCCAACAAGGCTTGATCTTTTGTTTCTAAAATACGTATATAACTCAAACAAACCTAATTGCATCAAAGAAACCAGAATCAAATCAAAGTTTAACTCAAAACCATCTCACATGTGATGATGGTCATTTGGGTACTTTTTAACATGATCCCTCTTTACCCCTCTGGTTAAATCATTTCTTAAACTAAACTTGGTTAACCAAAGCTATGTCATCCAAGAACATGTCAAGGTGATTAACTTTCATGTTGACCACCATGGCTAGAGTTGACTAGGTTGACCAGTATAGGTTTGACAAGTAAGGACTTTGAATCAATGTGAAGATCATGTGCATTTTGGTTTTTTGCCAAACCCTTCAAATTTGACCACCACCACCACCATTCTACTGCAAATAATACATAATTCAAACCCTCCAAATTTCACTCAAAAATTCCAAACTTTTTCTCTTGCGGCCATTTCATCAAGCACCTGGTGGGCATCACCCTGCCAACTCCATGCAATGCAATGTCCAGTGGTTTTTGGCCTCAACCATCAAGCCTAAGTCATCTTCTGTACTTCCCTTGACCCTCTACACTTTGCCAAGCAGAGAAGACAAGAAGTGGTACACTAAATCGTCATCATTTGGCCAATATCATCCATGCCGTGCCATGGCATGGACAGGGACATGCTCTCTCTCTCTCTCTAGCCCTTCCCACCGTGCATCACATTGCCAACGAGCTTCCCCACACTCCACTGAGTCTCCTCGACACCAGCCCCGGTCGGATCATGCACTACACGCACCAGAACACACGCGCCCAGACGTGCCAGTGACGTGCACGCGCGCGCCAGAGCGCGCACGGCGAGCGCCACGGACACGCCAGAGCACGCGGTCGCCTCGCTCGCTCGCGTCACCCCGCACCCTGTCCCTGCGCCACCAGCTTCACCACGTCACCAGCAACCGCCAGACACCCCATGGCCCGCGGGAACGACGTCCGCCACGGACCTGCAAGCTTCTGTCAAGCTCACACTCACGTCCTTGCCTCGTTTTCACCACAATCACGCCTGGCGTGACCGCCATGACAACGCCAACACGCGAGCGTCATCGCCAGTCCCCGAGCTTCCCTGTAGACGCGTCGCCATGGTCGCCCCTCCACAGCACACCACGGCCACCACCGCCCGCTATAAATAGAGGCCCTCAGCCCTCCCTCTCTTCACACAAACTGCTCCCCTCTCCTCACTGATCCTTCTCCCCCATCCAATTTCATTCCACCTCGCCGGAGTAGCTCGAATCGCGAGCTCCAAGCTTGCGTCGACTGGAGCCTCGCCGAGCTCCGCAACTGGACGAGGGACTTCCTCATCTACTTCCACTTCACCGAGCAGCCTGCCCTCCCTCTCCGCCGGCCTGGTACGCCCTCCGACCCCCTACCTGCGCCGCCGGTGCTCGCCCTTCTCGTCGGAGACGACGATGATCGTCGTCCGTTCGATCTTGCTCTAATCCTACGGCCCCCTTTCCTCGTACCGATTCGGCGTTTGAAACTCACTGACGTGTGGTCCCCACACTGTCAGGCGGCCCGCTGCGCTGGACGCACCGCTGGGCGGCCCGTTTCTTTTCCCCCTGTGCAGCCCAGAGCGTTTCCCGCCTAAGCCCATCATTTGAATTTAAATTTTCGAATTTAGTGAATTACTCTCAGATGCTGTTTTCAAAATTAAATAGAATAAAATCTACCAAACCAAATTTGACAAATTTTATATATTTGGAAACCTTGTGAAAATATCTATAAAACTACACTGGTCCCAACCCTAGATTATTTGTAGAATAAATCTGACAAAATAAACAAGGCAGGGCCTTTTTCCACTTCAATTAATTATTAAAAATTAAATAAAAATGCTTTTAAGTTGAAACCAACTCTCAAAAATCATATTTCAATATATCTACCTGAATATGTAAAAATATTGCATAGTTGTTTGTATGATCATATCATTGTTCAAAAATTTGGCCCTAGGACTATTTATAGTGCTTTTTAAATCAACTTATCTTTTATTAATATGTATGAGAGCATCTCTCTCATTTAAATCTTGTCTCCACTAAGTTAATATGAGGAAGACACCATGGTCATGTTAAACCCATATTAAATTAGTTGATGATATTAAATCATTAATCATGAGTTATTAAAAGGCATGAGGTGATTTACCTCATTTAAATCTTTTTCCCAAATAATACTTATGAAGAGGTTGACTTTGGTCAACCTAGGTCATATGATATTAATTGAGGAAATTAAATCTTAATAAGATTCAATGATAGGAAATTATTTTCTCTCAAGAAATAAATAGAAACACTAATTAATATTTATAATGAGAGGAAATTATTTTTCTTAAGAATAAAAATTAAATCAACTCACATAATAAGCATGTTGTTATGATAGCCTAGTAAGAGTGATTCATGTGTGTGCTTAGCTTAGTATTTAAGTTTTGTGTGGTGATGGTGTGTACTATACTCGTATTTAGATGCTAGTACCGAGGAGTATACCGAGGAGGAGGAGGTCTACACTCAAGGAGAGGAAGACCACTTTGATCAGTACAACACTCAAGGCAAGCTAATACCCTTGCCAAGTGCAAGCTCTCCAAGAGCAAAGCACCCCACATTTTACTTTATGTTTACTAAGCCTATCCCAGTTTTTATTACAAGTTTTACTTTCAAGTTTATTACTTTACTTTATCCAAGTACTTTTTGATTCATGATTCACTTGATCTAGAGTAGAACAATATCATCAAAGTTAGTCTATGGCAACAAGCTAAGTTAGCACCCCTCATGACTAGTGGCTAGTGCTAAATAACTAAAATTGACTACTCTAGATGGGAACATTGTGATGTGAGATGATGATGGTGAAACTATGAAAGGAATTTTGAAGGTGAATATGACCAAGAGAAGATAGTGATTTTTGATTAAAAACTAATGTTGGTTTGGATGCGATACCTTTCCAATATTTGAGTACCCCCACAATACCTAATTATGGGTAAGGGCTTAACTAGAAGTTTATGTATCTTAGTATGGGTTCCCCTGAACACACATCATAGGGGTTATGCCGAGGCTGCCTCCGTTGTTGAGAGATGATGTGAATTGAGGTGAATTGTACGGCCAAGCCCTGTGCAGTTCCCAGGTTGACAGTTGGTCTTCACTGGGAGGCCAAGCTCATGGGGAGAGGTGCTCATACTAGGGTTAGTAAATGAAAGGTTATGGTTGATGATCCGCGTACTGTGTTACGATGATTCGGGGTAATCCCGACGGATGAAATCAAATGTTGTGGCACAAGTGTGCAACCTCTGCAGAGTGTAAACCTATTCGAATAGCCGTGTCCACGGTTACGGACGGTTGGAAAGGCCATCTAGCTTCCAGTATTAGAATCTGAAAATATGAATGGTGAATGATGAATAATGGTGAATCACAACTAAGTTGTGGGAATGAAACTAATGTTCCCACTTGAGTTAGTTAATTTATGAATGGTCTATATGAAATGTTTATGAACTAAAATTGGCTTTATGCAAATAAAACTAGAGCTTAGCACCCCTTCATTAAAATAGATAGTGATTACTTTAGTATTAGTTGCGAGTACTTTAAAGTACTCACGGCTGTGTCCCTGGCTATTCAAATGGCCAGAATATGAAGAAGAGCAGCAGTATGAGGATGACGGTCAGCAGGACGTCTACAACAACTAGGAGTCGCCTGACGTCAAGCGTTGGCATGTGGAATAGATAGTCCACTCCTATTACGCTTCCGCTACTATGTTGTTCGTTGATCAATAGATCAACTATTTGTGTAATATTGGATCATGTGATCCCCTTTTGTAAGACAATGATGGTTTGTAATGAATGATGACTTATGGTATCAACTGTTATGTCTCGCAACAACAATACTCCTGGGATTGCGATGAATGACATAATAGGCATCCGGACTTAAAAATCCGGGTGTTAACGTACTCACCCATTTCACTTTCAGATGGAGCACTACGCCCAGACGGAGTCCTACGAGCTGGGAAACGGAGGAAGTCTGGTGTTCGAGCGCGACTTGTACCTAGTGTCCGAGAAGCTTGAACGCCCACCTCCCCAGTTCCACGGAGTTCGGATCCACAACACCCCCGCAGGGGAGCAGCAGTGGATGATCACCGCTGACTTAAAGGGAAGCCCGGAGCCTCCCATCTCGGAGAGAATCCTTTTCTCATTCAAGGCATGCAACTGGGTGGACGGGCTTGCTCATGCCCTTCAGGAGGGACTTGCCCGGGTGTGCGGACAGAACATCGCCGCACTCCAGGGAACCCGCTTCGCCCACTTCGCGAGGCATGACACCATGGGGGAGCCCATGGCACTCTCTTCGCACCCGGTGCTCAAGCATCATGTGGGGCATCTGGACTTTATGCTTCATGAGACCCGGAAGGACCTGGAGCTGACGCGTGTCCACGCCCACCGTGCCCAGATGGCTTTGGCTCATCATGCCGACGCCATCAGGCTACTCGCCAAGGACCGCAGGTCACTCCGCCTGCAGCGCGCCAAGAAGGATGCCACTATCAACCGTCTTCGCGAGAAGATACGCACCTTGGAGGTGACTGTCCGGACCCAGCAGGACCAGATCCAGGAGATGGAGGAGGATGGAGAAGACATCCAGGGAGGCGATGACTTCCTGAGTGACGACAACGACTTTGAGGATGATGAGTTCACTGATGAGGAGGACTACGAGTTTCTGGAGTCCGAGGAGGATGGGATCATTCCCATCGATGTGGATGAAGACGATGAGGAGTAGTTGCACTAGCTTCACTTAAGTAGGTGTGAGTTGTATCCCGCACCATGTATCGTAGTTTGTGGAAGAAGGGTTCTGAAAACCCTTAGTGTTTGAACTTGTAATGTGTGATGTTTGTTGTGAATAAATAAAATGTGTGTTATGTTCATCATAAAAAGACTTCAAGTTTTAAGTTTGAACTTAACTCAAAATAAGCCATAGAAAATTCCCTCTTATCTCATGATCTATCTACCTGTTCAGATGGCCCCTCCGAACCGCAATCAAGATGCAATGATGCAATTGCTACAAACACTTTTGGCTGACAGAGAAGATGAAAGGGCTGAAAGGCAAGCCAACATAGCAGCACTGCAACAGATCGCCAATCAGGGCCATGGAAACCATGATCATCCTGGATCCAAACTTAAGAATTTCCAAAACACCAACCCACCTGTCTTCAGCAAGACGGAAGAACCCTTAGATGCAGATGATTGGCTGCAAACCATGGAAAACAACTTGGAGGTAGCCGGAGTAGATGAAAATGAGAAGGTGCTGTTTGCTACGCACTACCTTGCCGGACCAGCAAGAGCTTGGTGGACAAGCGCCCGTGCATTAAATGTCGGACAAATGATGACTTGGGCTGATTTCAAGCTCAAGTTTAGCAAGTATCATGTGCCACCAGGTTTGATCAAGAAAATGAGGGATGAATTCCGTGAACTGAAGCAAGGAAGAATGTCGGTGGTAGAATACCGCGACAGGTTCCTCACCCTGTCAAGGTACGCCCCCGATGAAACCGACACCACCGAGAAAAGAAAGGAGAGATTCCTCAACGATCTGCACGATGAGATGCAGACAGTCTTAGTCAACATCCCCTTCGCTGACCTAGAAACCCTCGTGGACTCTGCCATCCAGATGGAAGGCAAACTGCACCAGGCAAATGAAAACCGCAAACGCCGGATGATGAATCAAAGTGGGCCCAGCAATACCCCACGGTTTCGCCCCAGCTCAAGCGGTGGTTTCAACCCCCGAAACACTAAACCCCAAAACCAGATGTCGCGCCCCGGTTTTCAGAACCGGAGCGGAGGAAACCCAAGGCCCGGAGGCCCCCACCACAACAACAACTATGTGCACCACAACAGCAACCACAACCGCGCTCCGCAGAGAGCCCCTGCCAACAACAACCCCAATAACTCCAACACAGCCCCGAGGACCGGGAGCAATGCTATCCCCGTCGCTCCCAAGGACAAAGCCACTATCACCTGTTATGAATGCGGCATAGTGGGACACTACTCCAATGAGTGCCCCAAAAGGCTGGCCAAGCTCGCCGGCAACACCTCTGCACCAGCTCAGCAGCAGCGCCGTGTCTCCACCAGCAAGAAGTTCGCCCCCAACAACCCGAACAACCGCGGAGGTCGCCTCTACCACATGAACACCGAGGAAGCCCAGGAAGCACCAGATGTGGTGCTGGGTATGTTCTCTGTTAACTCAATACCAGCAAGAGTGTTGTTTGATTCAGGAGCATCGCATTCATTTGTTACAGAAGATTTTGTGTGCACTAGTAAGATTCAACCCATCAGCTTGAAACATGTCATGATAGTTCAAATACCTGGATCAACCACTAAAGCTAGAAAATTTTGCAAAGAAGTACCCATCAGAATTCAAGAAATAGTGTTTTTTGCAAACTTAATTGTTCTGGGAACAAAAGGATTGGAAGTAGTACTGGGTATGGATTGGATGGCGAAACATCATGGATTGATAGACTGCGCCAAGAAGGCCATCACCATGACTAGTAGCACCGGAATAACCATAGAACATGTGTCTGAAAACTGCCCAGAAATTTCACCTGCAATCAAAGTATAGCCAAACCAACTCTGGATCAGATCAGGGTCGTCTGTCGATACCTGATGTGTTTCCGGATGATCTACCCGGTATGCCCCCGGATCGGGATATCGAGTTTATCATCGAGTTAATTCCTGGAACCGGACCTATAGCCCAGAGAGCCTATAGCATGAACCCAGCAGAGTTAGTGGAGCTGAAGAAGCAACTGGATGATATGCTGTTCAAAGGTCTGATTCGACCAAGCGCGTCGCCTTGGAGATCACCAGTGTTGTTTGTGGATAAGAAGGATGGTGCCAATCGGTTATGTACGGATTATCGTAAACTTAACGATGTCACCATCAAAAATAAATACCCCTTGCCAAAGATAGAAGACCTGTTTGACCAGTTGACCGGTGCCACAGTGTTCTCTAAGATTGATCTTAGGACTGGTTACCATCAGCTGAAAATCCGTGCATCGGATATCCCCAAGACTGCCTTTACCACCAGATATGGGTTGTATGAATACAATGTCATGTCATTTGGTTTAACCAATGCCCCTGCCTACTTCATGAACCTCATGAATAAGATCTTCATGAACTTTCTGGATAAGTTTGTCATTGTCTTCATCGACGACATCCTTATCTACTCCAAAACCGAAGAGGAACACGAGCAACATTTGGAGGTTATCCTAGAAACCCTTAGACAACACAAGTTGTACGCCAAGTTCAGCAAGTGCGAGTTTTGGTTGAAAGAGGTTGGATTCCTGGGACACATCTTGTCTGCAGGAGGAATTGCTGTAGATCCCGCCAAAATCAAAACCGTTGAAGAATGGAAAACCCCAACCACACAGACCGAGGTCCGTGCATTTCTTGGATTAGCCGGATATTACCGCAGATTTGTTGAGGGATTTTCAAGCATTGCCAGGCCAATGACACAACTGTTGAAGAAAGACAAGAAGTTTGAATGGACTGATAAATGTGAAGCCAGCTTCCAGCAGCTTAACCACAGCCCCCATCCTAATCATGCCGGACATCACCAAGCCCTTTGACGTCTATTGTGACGCATCTAAGATTGGTCTTGGATGTGTGTTGATGCAAGAAGGAAAGGTGATATCTTATCTGTCCCGGCAGTTGAAGCAGCATGAGCAGAATTACCCAACCCATGACCTCGAACTTGCAGCCGTAGTGTTAGCATTGAAAGTTTGGCGTCATTACCTCATGGGTAATCGATGCGAGATCTATTCGGATCACAAGAGCCTGAAGTATATCTTCACACAGAAGGAGCTGAACATGAGGCAAAGAAGATGGTTAGAACTGATCAAGGACTATGATATGGAAATCCACTATCACCCCGGCAAGGCCAATGTGGTAGCGGATGCTTTGAGTAGACAGCCGTGTCAGCTGAACTCCATGATAGCAGCAGAACAACCTAGCCTGCATGAAGAGTTTGAACAGTTTAGGTTGGAGCTAGTTAGTGAAGGATACCTAGCCAGCATAGAGCTGCAACCTACTTTGATTGGCCAAATCAAGGAAGCCCAGAAGGGAAATGCAAGCATTGACGGAATCAAGAGTCAAATGGCAGCAGGAAAGGCACCGGGATTCACAGAAGATGAAGAAGGAGTACTTTGGTACAACGGTCGCCTATGTGTGCCGTCACTCAGAATTGAAGCAAGTCATACTGAAGGAGGCCCACGACACCTTGTACTCTATCCATCCCGGAGGTACCAAGATGTACCAAGATTTGAAGGAACAATTTTGGTGGCATGGAATGAAGCGAGAAATCGGGAGCTACATAGCTAAGTGTGATATCTGTCAGAGAGTCAAGGCAGAACATCAACGACCCGCCGGACTGTTGCAACCCTTACAGATTCCGGAATGGAAGTGGGACTCAGTCGGAATGGACTTTATCACCGGACTGCCCAGATCTAGCAGAGGAAATGATTCTATTTGGGTAGTGGTAGACAGATTAACCAAAGTAGCCCATTTTATCCCTGTCAAAACCACTTATCAAGGCCCGAAGCTAGCAGAGTTGTACATCTCAAGAATAGTCGCCCTGCACGGAACACCGAAGTCAATAGTGTCAGATAGGATCGCAGTTCACCTCAAGATTCTGGCAAAAGGTACATGAAGGACTTGGAACCCGGCTGAATTTCAGCACCGCTTATCACCCCCAGACTGACGGACAGACTGAAAGAGTCAACCAGATACTCGAGGACATGCTGAGAGCCTGTGTACTGGAATATGGATCCAAGTGGGAAGACTGCTTGCCTTACGCAGAATTCTCGTACAACAATAGTTACCAAGCCAGCTTACAGATGGCCCCCTTTGAAGCTCTGTACGGAAGGAAGTGCCATACCCCTCTGAATTGGTCGGAAGTCGGAGAAAGCCAAGTCTTTGGACCGGATGTTCTTCGAGAAGCCGAAGAGAAGGTGCACAAGATCCGCGAGTACCTCAAGACTGCGCAATCAAGACAGAAGAGCTACGCCGACAAGAGACGCCGAGAGATGACATTCGAGATTGGAGATTTTGTTTATCTCAAGGTGTCACCCCTCAAAGGAATGCAAAGATTCCAGCTGAAAGGAAAACTCGCGCCCCGATATGTCGGACCCTTCAAAGTTCTGAGTCGCCGCGGAGAAGTATCTTATCAACTGGAACTACCGGAAGAAATGGCGGCTGTGCACAACGTGTTCCACATCTCACTCCTCCGGAAGTGCCTTGAAGTACCGGAGAAGACTGAAGTGTTCAAGAATATTGATCACAGATCGGTGGACATCAACTCAGACTTGACGTATCGCGAAGTGCCTATTCGCATCCTGGAAGAAGCATACAGAACCACCCGCACCAGGAGTATCAAGTTCCTGAAATTCAGTGGAGCAATCACACTGAAGAAGAAGCCACCTGGGAGCGAGAAGAAGACATGAAGAAGGAATACCCAGATCTCTTTAGTACCTAGTTTTCTTTAAGATCTCGGGACGAGATCTTTTGTAAGGGGGAAGGGTTTGTAACATCCCAAGTTTCAACAATAATGAAATCAAGAGAGAGTTTCAATTACCCAAATTTTGCAACAAACAAAAACTTTTTATATGCATATAGTGTCACATATAGCTTCATGCATATGAGTGATTTTCTTTTGTGCAATTTCCATGATAAGTGTTGATATGTTAATCACTTGCTATTAAACCCTAATTCATGATCATAACACCCCTTTTGAAGAAAAATAAAAGAAATACTAAATTGGGTCTAAAACCCTCACATACATATATGCAATTATGCAAATCCTCACCAAAGGCCAACAAGGCTTGATCTTTTGTTTCTAAAATACGTATATAACTCAAACAAACCTAATTGCATCAAAGAAACCAGAATCAAATCAAAGTTTAACTCAAAACCATCTCACATGTGATGATGGTCATTTGGGTACTTTTTAACATGATCCCCTCTTTACCCCTCTGGTTAAATCATTTCTTAAACTAAACTTGGTTAACCAAAGCTATGTCATCCAAGAACATGTCAAGGTGATTAACTTTCATGTTGACCACCATGGCTAGAGTTGACTAGGTTGACCAGTAGAGGTTTGACAAGTAAGGACTTTGAATCAATGTGAAGATCATGTGCATTTTGGTTTTTTGCCAAACCCTTCAAATTTGACCACCACCACCACCATTCTACTGCAAATAATACATAATTCAAACCCTCCAAATTTCACTCAAAAATTCCAAACTTTTTCTCTTGCGGCCATTTCATCGAGCACCTGGTGGGCATCACCCTGCCAACTCCATGCAATGCAATGTCCAGTGGTTTTTGGCCTCAACCATCAAGCCTAAGTCATCTTCTGTACTTCCCTTGACCCTCTACACTTTGCCAAGCAGAGAAGACAAGAAGTGGTACACTAAATCGTCATCATTTGGCCAATATCATCCATGCCGTGCCATGGCATGGACAGGGACATGCTCTCTCTCTCTCTCTAGCCCTTCCCACCGTGCATCACCTTGCCAACGAGCTTCCCCACACTCCACTGAGTCTCCTCGACACCAGCCCCGGTCGGATCATGCACTACACGCACCAGAACACACGCGCCCAGACGTGCCAGTGACGTGCACGCGCGCGCCAGAGCGTGCACGGCGAGCGCCACGGACACGCCAGAGCACGCGGTCGCCTCGCTCGCGTCACCCCGCACCCTGTCCCTGTGCCACCAGCTTCACCACGTCACCAGCAACCGCCAGGACAAGCCCACTGGCCCGCGGGAACCCTGTAGACGACGACCTCGTCGACGACGTCCGCCACGGACCTGCAAGCTTCTGTCAAGCTCACACTCGCGTCCTTGCCTCGTTTTCACCACAATCACGCCTGGCGTGACCGCCATGACAACGCCAACACGCGAGCGTCATCGCCAGTCCCCGAGCTTCCCTGTAGACGCATCGCCATGGTCGCCCCTCCACAGCACACCACGACCACCACCGCCCGCTATAAATAGAGGCCCTCAGCCCTCCCTCTCTTCACACAAACTGCTCCCCTCTCCTCACTGATCCTTCTCCCCCATCCAATTTCATTCCACCTCGCCGGAGTAGCTCGAATCGCGAGCTCGAAGCCGCCGGAGCCCGTGGAAGCTCTGCGTCGAGCCTCGCCGAGCTCCGCAACTGGACCAGGGACTTCCTCATCTACTTCCACTTCAGCGAGCAGCCTGCCCTCCTGATACGTCTCCAACGTATCGATAATTTCTTATGTTCCATGCTACTTTATTGATGATACCTACATGTTTTATGCACATTATATGTCGTATTTACGCATTTTGGAACTAACCTATTAACAAGATGCCGAAGTGTCCTGTTTTCTGCTGTTTTTGGTTTCAGAAATCCTAGTAACAAAATATTCTCGGAATTGGAGGAAATCAACGCCAGGTTCCTATTTTGCCCGGAAGCATCCGAACACCCGAGAGAGAGGGCCCCTGTGGGCCCAGATGATAGGGTGGCGCGGCCTGGGCCCTGGCCGCGCCAGCCTATGGTGTCGTCGCCCTTCGACCCTCCGAGGCTGCCCTTTCGCCTATATAAAGCCCCTACATCGAAAACCCTTAGGGAGGAAGCCACGATACGCGAAACCTTCCAGAGCCGCCGCCATCGCGAAGCCAAGATCGGGGGACAGGAGTCTCTGTTCCGGCACCCTGGGAGGGAAGTGCCCCCGGAAGGCTTCTCCATCGACACCGCTGCCATCTCCACCGCCATCTTCATCACCGCTGCTGCTCCCATGAAGAGGGAGTAGTTCTCCATCAAGGCTCGGGGCTGTACCGGTAGCTATGTGGTTCATCTCTCTCCTATGTACTTCAATACAATAATCTCATGAGCTGCCTTACATGATTGAGATTCATATGATGATGCTTGTAATCTAGATGTCATTGTGCTAGTCAAGTGAGTTTTACTTATGTGATCTCCGGAGACTCCTTGTCCCACGTGTGTAAAGGTGACAGTGTGTGCACCGTGTGGGTCTCTTAGGCTATATTTCACAGAATACTTATTCACTGTTATGAATGGCATAGTGAAGTGCTTATTTATATCTCCTTATGATTGCAATGTGTTTTGTATCACAATTTATCTATGTGCTACTCTAGCAATGTTATTAAAGTAGTTTTATTCCTCCTACACGGTGTAATGGTGACAGTGTGTGCACTCGTGTTAGTACTTGGTTTATGCTATGATCATGATCTCTTGTAGATTGCGAAGTTAACTATTGCTATGATAGTATTGATGTGTATTATTCCTCCTACATAAGCATGAAGGTGACAGTGTGCATGCTATGTTAGTACTTGGTTTAGTCGTTTCGATCTTTCATGCACTCTAAGGTTATTTAAATATGAACATTGAATTGTGGAGCTTGTTAACTCCGGCATTGAGGGTTCGTGTAATCCTACGCAATGTGTTCATCATCCAACAAGAGAGTGTAGAGTATGCATTTATCTATTCTGTTATGTGATCAAAGTTGAGAGTGTCCACTAGTGAAAGTCTAATCCCTAGGCCTTGTTCCTAAATATTGCTATCGCTGCTTGTTTATGTTTTACGTTACTACTGCTGCGTTACTGCTTGTTTACTTCCTACAATATTACTACCATCAACTGCACGCCAAAGCTATTTTCTGGCGCCGTACTACTGCTCATATTCATTCATACCACTTGTATTTCACTATCTCTTCGATGAACTAGTACACCTATTAGGTGTGTTGGGGACACAAGAGACTTCTTGCTTTGTGGTTGCAGGGTTGCATGAGAGGGATATCTTTGACCTCTTCCTCCCTGAGTTCGATAAACCTTGGGTAATCCACTTAAGGGAAACTTGCTGCTATTCTACAAACCTCTGCTCTTGGAGGCCCAACACTGTCTACAAGAATAGAAGCACCCGTAGACATCAAGCACTTTTCTGGCGCCGTTGCCGGGGAGGAAAGGTAAAAGGCTCTCATACTCCGGTTCCAGGTAACAGTACTTTTGGCGCCATTGTGTGTGTGCTCGAAGCTATTTCCTTTAGACTCTGCAATTGCGACATTTGGTTTCTTGTTTACACTAGTTAGGCATAATGGACAACAATGACCTTTTTATTCTATTTCCTGATTTAATACATGGATGGTTTGATGCGCCATGGAACATATTAATATGAATGCTTTGAACACTATTGTTGCTAATGCTATGGAAAATTCTAAGCTTGGGGAAGCTGGCTTTGATGAGCATGATATTTTTAGTCCCCCAAGAATTGAGGAGAAAATTTACTTTGATGATACTTTGCCTCCTATATTTGATGATGAGAATAATAATGATAGCTACTTTGTTGAATTTGCTCCCACTACAACTAATAAAATTGATTATGCTTATGTTGGGAGTAGTAATTATTTTATGCATGAGAATCATGATAAGAATGCTCTATGTGATAGTTATATTGTTGAGTTTGCTCATGTTGCTACTGAAAGTTATTATGAGAGAGGAAAATATGGTTGTAAAAATTTTCATGTTACTAAAACACCTCTCTATGTGCTGAAATTTTTAAAGCTACACTTGTTTTATCTTCCTATGTTTGTTACTTTGCTCTTCATGAACTTGTTTATTTACAAGATTCCTATGCATAGGAAGAATGTTAGACTTAAATGTGTTTTGAATTTGCCTCTTGATGCTCTCTTTTGCTTCAACTTCTATTTCTTGCGAGTGCATCATTAAAACTGCTGAGCCCATCTTAATGGCTATAAAGAAAGAACTTCTTGGGAGATAACCCATGTGTTTTTTTTACTACAGTACTTTGTTTTATATTTGTGTCTTGGAGGTTGTTTACTACTGTAGCAACCTCTCCTTATCATGTTTTTGTGCCAAGTAAAGTTTCTATGTTAAAGTTGATGTTATATTTGGGATCGCTGCGCAGAAACAGCATTGCTGTCTGTCACGAATTCTGGCACAAGTCTCTGTAGAAAATTCGAAAAAATCTGCCAATTTACGAGCGTGATCCTCAGATATGTGCGCAACTTTCATTAGTTTTGAGTTTTTCCGTTTGAGCAAGTCTGGTGCCATTTTAAAATTCGTCTTTACGGACTGTTCTGTTTTTGACAGATTCTGCCTTTTATTTCGCATTGTCGCTTTTGTTGAGTTGAATGAGTTTCTTTGTTCCATTAACTTTCAGAAGTTATGTGCAATGTCCAGAAGTGTTAAGAATGATTGTGTCACCTCTGAACATGTGAATTTTTGATTATGCACTAACCCTCTAATGAGTTTGCTTGAAGTTTGGTGTGAAGGAAGTTTTCAAGGGTCAAGAGAGGAGTATGATATACTATGATCAAGAGGAGTCTAAGCTTGGGGATGCCCCCGTGGTTCATCCCTGCATATTCTAAGAAGACTCAAGCGTCTAAGCTTGGGGATGCCCAAGGCATCCCCTTCTTCATCGACAACATCATCAGGTTCCTCCCCTGAAACTATATTTTTATTCAGTCACATCTTGTGTTCTTTACTTGGAGCGTCGGTTTGTTTTTGTTTTGGTTTTTGTTTGAATAAAATGGATCCTAGCATTCACTTTGTGGGAGAGAGACACGCTCCGCTGTTGCATATGGACAAATATGTCCTTAGGCTTTACTCATAATGTTCTTGGCGAAGTTTCTTCTTCGTTAAATTGTTATATGGTTGGAATTGGAAAATGCTACATGTAGTAATTCTAAAATGTCTTGGATAATGTGATACTTGGCAATTGTTGTGCTCATGTTTAAGCTCTTGCATCATATGCTTTGCACCCATTAATGAAGAAATTCATAGAGCTTGCTAAAATTTGGTTTGCATATTTGGTCTCTCTAAGGTCTAGATAATTTCTAGTTTTGAGTTTTGAACAACAAGGAGGACGGTGTAGAGTTTTATAATGTTTACAATATGTCTTTTATGTGAGTTTTGCTGCACCAGTTCATCCTTGTGTTTGTTTCAAATAAACCTTGCTAGCCTAAACCTTGTATTGAGAGGGATTACTTCTCATGCATCCAAAATCCTTGAGCCAACCACTATGTCATTTGTGTCCACCATACCTACCTACTACATGGTATTTCTCCGCCATTCCAAAGTAAATTGCTTGAGTGCTACCTTTAAACAATTCAAAAGTTACTACTTCTTATTTGTGTCAATGTTTAATAGCTCATGAGGAAGTATGTGGTGTTTATCTTTCAATCTTGTTGGGCAACTTTCACCAATGGACTAGTGGCTTCATCCGCTTATCCAATAATTTTGCAAAAAGAGCTGGCAATGGGATTCCCAGTCCCAAATTAATTAACAAAAATAGACACTCCTCCATGGTATGTGATTGTTGGACGGCACCCGAAGGATTCGGTTAGCCATGGCTTGAGAAAGCAAAGGTGGGGAGGAGTGTCATCATAATAAAACTAAAATAAAAAGGCACTCCTTCATGGTATGAGATTGTTGGCAGGCACCCGAGGATTCGGTTAGCCATGGTTTGTGAAAGAAAGGTTGGAAGGAGTGCCACCCAAAAATAAAAATAAAATGGGAGCCGCTCTTTGAAGGTTTGTCTGGCAAGGGGGTTAGAGTACCCGCTACCATTCGTTGACAACAACAAACACCTCTCAAAACTTTACTTTTATACTCTCTTGATGTTTTCAAAATCAAAGCTCTAGCACAAATGTAGCAATCAATGCTTCCATCTGCGAAGGGCCATTCTTTTACTTTTATGTTGAGTCAGTTTACCTATTTCTCTCCACCTCAAGAAGCAAACACTTGTGTGAACTGTGCATTGATTCCTACATACTTGCATATTGCACTTGTTATATTACTTTGCATCGACAATATCCATGAGATATACATGTTACAAGTTGAAAGCAACCGCTGAAACTTAATCTTCCTTTGTGTTGCTTCAATGCCTTTACTTTGAATTTATTGCTTTATGAGTTAACTCTTATGCAAGACTTATTGATGCTTGTCTTGAAAGTACTATTCATGAAAAGTCTTAGCTTTATGATTCACTTGTTTACTCATGTCATTACCATTGTTTTGATCGCTGCATTCATTACATATGTTTACAATATGATCAAGGTTATGATGGCATGTCACTTAAGAAATTATCTTTGTTATCGTTTTACCTCCTCGGGACGAGCAGAACTAAGCTTGGGGATGCTGATACGTCTCCAACGTATCGATAATTTCTTATGTTCCATGCTACTTTATTGATGATACCTACATGTTTTATGCACATTATATGTCGTATTTACGCATTTTCTGGAACTAACCTATTAACAAGATGCCGAAGTGCTAGTTCCTGTTTTCTGCTGTTTTTGGTTTCAGAAATCCTAGTAACAAAATATTCTCGGAATTGGAGGAAATCAACGCCCAGGTTCCTATTTTGCCCGGAAGCATCCAGAACACCCGAGAGCCGCCAGAGGGGGTCCCTGTGGGCCCGGATGATAGGGTGGCGCGCCTGGGCCCCGGCCGCGCAGCCTATGGTCTCGTCGCCCTTCGACCCTCCGAGGCTGCCCTTTCGCCTATATAAAGCCCCGCATCGAAAACCCTTAGGGAGGAAGCCACGATACGCGAAACCTTCCAGAGCCGCCGCCATCGCGAAGCCAAGATCCGGGGGACAGGAGTCTCTGTTCCGGCACCGGACGGGGAAGTGCCCCGGAAGGCTTCTCCATCGACACCGCTGCCATCTCCACCGCCATCTTCATCACCGCTGCTGCTCCCATGAAGAGGGAGTAGTTCTCCATCAAGGCTCGGGGCTGTACCGGTAGCTATGTGGTTCATCTCTCTCCTATGTACTTCAATACAATAATCTCATGAGCTGCCTTACATGATTGAGATTCATATGATGATGCTTGTAATCTAGATGTCATTGTGCTAGTCAAGTGAGTTTTACTTATGTGATCTCCGGAGACTCCTTGTCCCACGTGTGTAAAGGTGACAGTGTGTGCACCGTGTGGGTCTCTTAGGCTATATTTCACAGAATACTTATTCACTGTTATGAATGGCATAGTGAAGTGCTTATTTATATCTCTTTATGATTGCAATGTGTTTTGTATCACAAATTATCTATGTGCTACTCTAGCAATGTTATTAAAGTAGTTTTATTCCTCCTACACGGTGTAATGGTGACAGTGTGTGCACTCGTGTTAGTACTTGGTTTATGCTATGATCATGATCTCTTGTAGATTGCGAAGTTAACTATTGCTATGATAGTATTGATGTGTATTATTCCTCCTACATAAGCATGAAGGTGACAGTGTGCATGCTATGTTAGTACTTGGTTTAGTCGTTTCGATCTTTCATACACTCTAAGGTTATTTAAATATGAACATTGAATTGTGGAGCTTGTTAACTCCGGCATTGAGGGTTCGTGTAATCCTACGCAATGTGTTCATCATCCAACAAGAGAGTGTAGAGTATGCATTTATCTATTCTGTTATGTGATCAAAGTTGAGAGTGTCCACTAGTGAAAGTATAATCCCTAGGCCTTGTTCCTAAATACTGCTATCGCTGCTTGTTTACTGTTTTACTGCGTTACTACTGCTGCGTTACTACTACTTGTTTACTTCCTACAATATTACTACCATCAACTGCACGCCAGCGAGCTATTTTCTGGCGCCGTACTACTGCTCATATTCATTCATACCACTTGTATTTCACTATCTCTTCGCCTAGTACACCTATTAGGTGTGTTGGGGACACAAGAGACTTCTTGCTTTGTGGTTGCAGGGTTGCATGAGAGGGATATCTTAGACCTCTTCCTCCCTGAGTTCGATAAACCTTGGGTAATCCACTTAAGGGAAACTTGCTGCTGTTCTACAAACCTCTGCTCTTGGAGGCCCAACACTGTCTACAAGAATAGAAGCACCCGTAGACATCACCTCCCTCTCCGCCGGCCTGGTACGCCCTCCGACCCCCTACCTGCACCGCCGGTGCTCGCCCTTCTCGTCGGAGACGACGATGATCGTCGTCCGTTCGATCTTGCTCTAATCCTACGGCCCCCTTTCCTCGTACCGATTCGGCGTTTGAAACTCACTGACGTGTGGTCCCCACACTGTCAGGCGGCCCGCTGCGCTGGACGCACCGCTGGGCCGGCCCGTTTCTTTTCCCCCTGTGCAGCCCAGTAGCGTTTCCCGCCTAAGCCCATCATTTGAATTTAAATTTTCGAATTTAGTGAATTACTCTCAGATGTTGTTTTCAAAATTAAATAGAATAAAATCTACCAAACCAAATTTGACAAATTTTATATATTTGGAAACCTTGTGAAAATATCTACAAAACTACACTGGTCCCAACCCTAGATTATTTGTAGAATAAATCTGACAAAATAAACAAGGCAGGGCCTTTTTCCACTTCAATTAATTATTAAAAATTAAATAAAAATGCTTTTAAGTTGAAACCAACTCTCAAAAATCATATTTCAATATATCTATCTGAATATGTAAAAATATTGCATAGTTGTTTGTATGATCATACCCTTGTTTAAAAATTGGCCCTAGGCTATTTATAGTGCTTTTTAAATAAACTTATCTTTTATTAATATGTATGAGAGCATCTCTCTCATTTAAATCTTGTCTCCACTAAGTTAATATGAGGAAGACACCATGGTCATGTTAAACCCATATTAAATTAGTTGATGATATTAAATCATTAATCATGAGTTATTAAAAAGGCATGAGGTGATTTACCTCATTTAAATCTTTTTCCCAAATAATACTTATGAAGAGGTTGACTTTGGTCAACCTAGGTCATATGATATTAATTGAGGAAATTAAATCTTAATAAGATTCAATGAGAGGAAATTATTTTCTCTCAAGAAATAAATAGAAACACTAATTAATATTTATAATGAGAGGAAATTATTTTTCTTAAGAATAAAAATTAAATCAACTCACATAATAAGCATGTTGTTATGATAGCCTAGTAAGAGTGATTCATGTGTGTGCTTAGCTTAGTATTTAAGTTTTGTGTGGTGATGGTGTGTACTATACTCGTATTTAGACGCTAGTACCGAGGAGTATACCGAGGAGGAGGAGGTCTACACTCAAGGAGAGGAAGACCACTTTGATCAGTACAACACTCAAGGCAAGCTAATACCCTTGCCAAGTGCAAGCTCTCCAAGAGCAAAGCACCCCACATTTTACTTTATGTTTACTAAGCCTATCCCAGTTTTTATTACAAGTTTTACTTTCAAGTTTATTACTTTACTTTATCCAAGTACTTTTTGATTCATGATTCACTTGATCTAGAGTAGAACAATATCATCAAAGTTAGTCTATGGCGAACAAGCTAAGTTAGCACCCCTCATGACTAGTGGCTAGTGCTAAATAACTAAAATTGACTACTCTAGATGGGAACATTGTGATGTGAGATGATGATGGTGAAACTATGAAAGGAATTTTGAAGGTGAATATGACCAAGAGAAGATAGTGATTTTTGATTAAAAACTAATGTTGGTTTGGATGCGATACCTTTCCAATATTTGAGTACCCCCACAATACCTAATTATGGGTAAGGGCTTAACTAGAAGTTTATGTATCTTAGTATGGGTTCCCTCTGAACACACATCATAGGGGTTATGCCGAGGCTGCCTCCGTTGTTGAGAGATGATGTGAATTGAGGTGAATTGTACGGCCAAGCCCTGTGCAGTTCCCAGGTTGACAGTTGGTCTTCACTGGGAGGCCAAGCTCATGGGGAGAGGTGCTCATACTAGGGTTAGTAATTGAAAGGTTATGGTTGATGATCCGCGTACTGTGTTACGATGATTCGGGGTAATCCCGATGGATGAAATCAAATGTTGTGGCACAAGTGTGCAACCTCTGCAGAGTGTAAACCTATTCGAATAGCCGTGTCCACGGTTACGGACGGTTGGAAAGGCCATCTAGCTTCCAGTATTAGAATCTGAAAATATGAATGGTGAATGATGAATAATGGTGAATCACAACTAAGTTGTGGGAATGACACTAATGTTCCCACTTGAGTTAGTTAATTTATGAATGGTCTATATGAAATGTTTATGAACTAAAATTGGCTTTATGCAAATAAAACTAGAGCTTAGCACCCCTTCATTAAAATAGATAGTGATTACTTTAGTATTAGTTTGCGAGTACTTTAAAGTACTCACGGCTGTGTCCCTGGCTATTCAAATGGCCAGAATATGAAGAAGAGCTACAATGAAGCAGGACTCGCCTGACGTCAAGCGTTGGCCTGTGGAATAGATAGTCCACTCCTATTACGCTTCCGCTACTATGTTGTTCGTTGATCAATAGATCAACTATTTGTGTAATATTGGATCATGTGATCCCCTTTTGTAAGACAATGATGGTTTGTAATGAATGATGACTTATGGTATCAACTGTTATGTCTCGCAACAACAATACTCATGGGATTGCGATGAATGACATAATAGGCATCCGGACTTAAAAATCCGGGTGTTGACAAAAGCTGCCGCTCATCCTGAGAAGCCTAAGGGTGGCCCTAAACCTGATACTGACTGCTATTACTGCAATGGGAAGGGGCACTGGAAGCGGAATTGCTCCAAGTATCTGGCTGATCTGAAGAGCGGCCTTGTCAAGAAGAAGAAAGGTATATCTGATATACATGTTATAGATGTTTATCTCACTGGTTCTCGTACTAGTGCCTGGGTATTTGATACTGGTTCGGTTGCTCACATTTGTAACTCGAAACAGGAACTACGGAATAAACGAAGCCTAGCGAGGGATGAAGTGACGATGCGCGTTGGAAATGGATCCAAGGTCGATGTGATCGTTGTCGGCACGCTCCCTCTACATCTACCATCGGGATTAGTTTTAGACCTTAATAATTGTTATTTGGTGCCTGCGTTGAGCATGAACATTATATCTGGATCGTGTTTAATGCAAGATGGTTATTCATTCAAGTCTGAGAATAATGGTTGTTCTATTTTTATGAATAATATTTTTTATGGTCATGCGCCTGAGAAGAATGGTTTATTTTCATTAAATCTTGATAGTAGCGATACACATGTTCATAACATTGATGCTAAGCGAATTAAATTGAATGATAATTCTACTTATATGTGGCACTGTCGTCTTGGTCATATTGGAGTGAAACGCATGAAGAAACTCCATGCAGATGGACTACTTGAGTCACTTGACTTTCAGTCACTTGATAGACGCGAAGCATGTCTAATGGGAAAAATGACTAAGACTCCATTCTCTGGTATTATGGAGCGAGCTACAGACTTATTGGAAATCATACATACCGATGTGTGCGGACCAATGAGTGTAGCCTCGCGCGGTGGTTATCGTTATGTTCTAACCTTCACAGATGATCTGAGTAGATATGGGTATATCTATTTCATGAAACATAAATCCGAGACTTTCCAGAAGTTCAAGGAATTCCAAAGTGAAGTAGAAAATCAACGTAACAAGAAGATCAAGTTTCTGCGTTCTGATCGCGGAGGCGAATATCTGAGTTATGAGTTTGGTATGCATTTAAAGAAATGCGGAATACTTTCACAGTTGACACCACCGGGAACACCACAGCGCAATGGTGTGTCCGAACGTCGTAATCGAACTCTCTTAGATATGGTTCGTTCTATGATGTCTCTTACTGATTTGCCGTTATCTTTTTGGGGTTATGCGTTAGAGACAGCTGCATTCACTTTAAATAGGGCACCATCGAAATCCGTTGCAACGACACCGTATGAATTGTGGTTTAATAAGAAACCTAAGTTGTCGTTCCTAAAAGTTTGGGGTTGCGAAGCCTATGTAAAAAAGTTACAACCGGACAAGCTAGAACCCAAAGCGGAGAAATGTGTCTTCATAGGATACCCTAAGAAACTATAGGGTATACTTTCTATCACAGATCCGAAGGCAAAATCTTTGTTGCTAAGAATGGAACCTTTCTTGAGAAAGAATTTCTCACTAAAGAAGTGACTGGAAGAAAAGTAGAACTCGACGAGGTTACTGAACCTTCTCTCGTTGATCAGAGTAGCGCAGTACCGGAAGATGTTCCTGTGCCGCCCGCACCGGTAACAGAGGAAGCTAATGATAATGATCATGAAACTTCGAGCGAGGTAGCTACTGAACCTCGCAGGTCGACAAGAGAACGTACCACTCCTGATTGGTATGATCCTTGTCTAAATCTCATGATTGTGGACAACAATGATGAGGACCCTGCAACGTATGAAGAAGCGATGATGAGCCCAGATTCCAACAAATGGCAAGAAGCCATGAAATCCGAAATGGGATCCATGTATGATAACAAAGTATGGACTTTGGTAGATCTACCTGATAGCCGCAAGGCTGTTGAGAATAAATGGATCTTCAAGAGAAAAACAGATGCTGATGGTAATGTTACTGTCTATAAAGCTCGACTTGTCGCAAAGGGTTTCCGACAAATTCAAGGTGTTGACTATGATGAGACTTTCTCACCTGTAGCGAAGCTAAAGTCTGTGAGGATTTTGTTAGCAATAGCTGCATTTTTCGATTATGAGATTTGGCAGATGGATGTCAAAACGGCGTTCCTTAATGGTGACATTGAGGAAGAGTTGTATATGGTACAACCCAAAGGTTTTGTCGATCCTAAAAATGCTGACAAGGTATGCAAACTTCAGCGTTCCATTTATGGACTGAAGCAAGCATCCAGGAGTTGGAACCGACGCTTTGATAAGGTGATCAAAGACTTCGGGTTTATACAGTGCCATGGAGAGGCCTGTATTTACAAGAAAGTGAGTGGGAGCTCTGTAGCATTCCTGATATTATATGTAGATGACATATTATTGATTGGGAATGATATAGAACTATTAAGCAGTGTAAAAGGTTATTTGAATAAGTGTTTTTCAATGAAGGACCTTGGTGAAGCAGCGTACATTTTAGGCATCAAGATTTATCGAGATAGATCAAGACGCCTAATAGGGCTTTCACATAGTACATACCTGGACAAGATTCTAAAGAAGTTTAGAATGGATGAAAGTAAGAAAGGATTCTTACCGATGTTGCCAGGTAAGGTCTTGAGCAAGACTCAAGGTCCAGCTACGGCAGAAGAAAGAGAGAGGATGAATCAGATCCCCTATGCCTCGGCAGTAGGCTCTATCATGTATGCCATGCTGTGTACTAGACCGGATATAGCACATGCTGTTAGTTTGACTAGCAGATATCAAAGTGATCCAGGAATGGAACACTGGACAGCGGTCAAGAATATCCTGAAGTACTTGAAAAGAACTAAGGATATGTTTCTTTGTTATGGCGGTGACCAAGAGCTCGTTGTAACAAGTTACACCGATGCAAGTTGGAACACCGATCCTGATGACTCTAAGTCTCAGTCTGGGTACGTGTTTATATTGAATGGTGCTGCGGTAAGCTGGTGCAGCTCCAAGCAGTGCACGGTGGCGAAGTCTTCAACAGAATCGGAATACATAGCGGCTTCGGAGGCTTCATCGGAAGCGGTATGGATGAAGAGGTTCATTGTTGAGCTCGGTGTGGTTCCTAGTGCATTGGACCCACTAGTCATTTATTGTGACAACATGGGTGCCATCGCCAATGCACAAGAACCAAGGTCACACAAGAAGCTAAAGCATATCAAGCTGCGTTTTCATTCGATTCGTGAGTACATCGAAGATGGAGAAGTAAAGATTTGCAAAGTACACACTGATCTGAATGTAGCAGATCCGTTGACTAAAGCTCTCCCTAGGGCAAAGCATGACCAACACCAGAATGCCATGGGTGTTAGGTATCTTACAATGTAATCTAGATTATTAACTCTAGTGCAAGTGGGAGACTGTTGGAGATATGCCCAAGAGGCAATAATAAATTGGTTATTATATATATTTGTGTTTATGATAAATGTTTATATACCATGCTATAATTGTATTAACCGAAACATTGATACATGTGTGTTATGTAAACAACAAGAAGTCCCTAGTAAACCTCTTGTATAACTAGCTTGTTGATTAATAGATGATCATCGTTTCGTGATCATGGACATTGGATGTTATTAATGACAAGGTTATATCATTATGTGAATGATGTAATGGACACACCCAATTAAGCGTAGCATAAGATCACGTCATTAAGTTCATTTGCTATAAGCTTTCGATACATAGTTACCAAGTCCTTTCGACCATGAGATCATATAAATCAGTTATGCCGGAAGGGTACTTTGATTACATCAAACGCCACTGCGTAAATGGGTGGTTATAAAGGTGGGATTAGGTATCCGGAAAGTATGAGCTTGAGGCATATGGATCAACAGTGGGATTTGTCCATCCCGATGACGGATAGATATACTCTGGGCCCTCTCGGTGGAATGTCGTCTAATTAGCTTGCAAGCATATGAATGGTTCATAAGAGACCACATACCACGGTACGAGTAAAGAGTACTTGTCAGGAGACGAGGATGAACAAGGTATCGTGATACCGATGATCAAACCTCGGACAAGTAATATATAGCGAGACAAAGGGAATCGGTATCGTATGTAAATGGTTCATTCGATCACTAAGTCATGGTTGAATATGTGGGAGCCATTATGGATCTCCAGATCCCACTATTGGTTATTGGTCGGAGAGAAGTCTCAACCATGTCTGCATAGTTCGCGAACCGTAGGGTGACACACTTAAGGTTTGATGTCGTTTGAGTAGATATGGAATTTGGAAATGGAGTTCGAAGTTTTGTTCGGAGTCTCGGATGGGATCCAGGACATCACGAGGAGTTCCGGAATGGTCCGGAGAATAAGATTCATATATAGGAAGTCATATTCCATGTTTGGAAATGATCCGGTGCATTTATGGAAGGTTCTAGAAGGTTCTAGAAAAGTCCGGAAGAAACGCACTATGGAAGGTGGAGTCCCGGAGGGACTCCACAACCCTAGCCGGCCAAACCCTAGTGGAGGAGTCCCAGGTGGACACCACCAAGGGTGGCCGGCCAACCCCCCCACCAAGGAAAGGTGGGAGTCCCACCTTGAGTAGGACTCCCTCCTTGAGTAGGTTTCCCTCCTATGGTAGGATTTCTTTTGGGGTCTTATTCGAAGACTTGGGATCCAACTCTTGGGACTTCCACCTATATATAGAGGGGCAAGGGGAGGGGGCCGGACAACCCAAGACCACATGCTGGCCGCCCCCCATAGCCGGCGCCCAAACCCTAGCCGCCTCTCCTAACCCTAGCCGCCTCCTCCTCCACCGCAACTCCCGCATACGCTTAGGCGAAGCCCTGCCGGAGTTCTCCACCACCACCGCCACCACGCCGTCGTGCTGCCGGGATTTCGAGGAGGATCTACTACTTCGCTGCCCGCTGGAACGGGGAGAAGGACGTCGTCTTCATCAACACCGAACGTGTGACCGAGTACGGAGGTGCTGCCCGATTGTGGCACCGTCGAGATCAAGATCTTCTACGTGCTTTTGCAAGCGGCAAGTGATCGTCTACATCCCCCGAGATCTAATCTCGTTAAGCTTTGCGAATCTTCGAGGGTTAGTCTCCTCATCTCCTCTGCTACTAGATTAGATCTTGGCTTGGTTTTCGTTCTTGCGGTAGGAATTTTTTGTTTTCTATGCTACGAATCCCATCAGTGGTATCAGAGCCGTGTCTATGCATAGATTGGTTGCACGAGTAGAACACAATTGTTTTGTGGGCGTTGATGCTTTTGTTGTCTTTAGTTCGTGTACTTTGCATCTTGCGGCATAGTGGGATGAAGCGGCTCGGACTAACTTTACATGACCGCGTTCATGAGACTTGCCCCACGTTCGACATGCAACTTGTATTGCATAAGTGGCTTTGCGGGTGTCTGTCTCTCCCACTATAGTGAAGATCCAATTTACTCTTTCTATTGACAACATTAGTATCACCGTTGTGGTTCATGTTCGTAGGTAGATTGGATCTTATGCGAAAACCCTAAACCACGTAAAATATGCAAACCAATTAGAGGCGTCTAACTTGTTTTTGCAGGGTTTGGTGATGTGATATGGCCATAATGTGATGATGAATATGTATGAGATGATCATTATTGTATTGTGGCAACCGGCAGGAGCCTTATGGTTGTCTTTAACTTTCATGTTGAGTAGTATTTCAAAGTAGTTGTAATAGTTGCTACATGGAGGACAATCATGAAGACGGCGCCATTGACCTTGGTGCTACGCCGATGATGATGGAGATCATGCCCGTTGATGATGGAGGATCATGTCCGTGCTTTGGAGATGAAGATCAAAGGCGCAAAGACAAAAGGGCCATATCATATCACATATGAATTTCATGTGATGTTAATCCTTTTATGCATCTTATATTGCTTAGATCACGACGGTAGCATTATAAGATGATCCCTCTCACTAAATATCAAGATAATAAAGTGTTCATCCTTAGTATGCACCGTTGCTAAGACTTGTCGTTTCGAAGCATCTCGTGATGATCGGGTGTGATAGATTCTACATGTGCATACAACGGGTACAAGCCAGTTTTGTACACGCGGGTACTAAGGTTGCCTTGACGAGTGATACGTCTCCAACGTATCGATAATTTCTTATGTTCCATGCTACTTTATTGATGATACCTACATGTTTTATACACATTATATGTCGTATTTATGCATTTTCTGGAACTAACCTATTAACAAGATGCCGAAGTGCCAGTTCCTTTTCGCTGTTTTTGGTTTCAGAAATCCTAGTAACGAAATATTCTCGGAATCGGACGAAATCAAGACCCAGATTCCTATTTTTCCCGGAACCATCCGAACACACGAGAACCGCGAGAGGGGCCACAGGGCCCAGATGACATGGTGGCGCGGCCGGCCCGGCCGCGCCACCCTATGGTCTCGTCGCCTCGTTGACCCCCCTGCGCCGCCTCTTCGCCTATATAAAGCCCCTGCATCGAAAACCCTTACGGAGAAAGCCACGATACGAGAAAAGTTCCAGAGCCGCCGTCATCGAAGCCAAGATGGGGGACAGAGTCTCTGTTCCGGCACCCTGCCGGAGCGGGAAGTGCCCCCGGAAGGCTTCTCCATCGACCCCGCTGCCATCTCCACCGCCATCTTCATCACCGCTGCTGCTCCCATGAGGAGGGAGTAGTTCTCCATCGAGGCTCGGGGCTGTACCGGTAGCTATGTGGTTAATCTCTCTCCTATGTACTTCAATACAATGATCTCATGAGCTGCTTTACATGATTGAGATTCATATGAGTTTTGTATCACTACTATCTATGTGCTACTCTAGCAAAGTTATTAAAGTAGTCCTATTCCTCCTGCACGTGTGTAAAGGTGACAGTGTGTGCACCGTGTTAGTACTTGGTTTATGCTATGATCATGATCTCTTGTAGATTGCGAAGTTAACTATTGCTATGATAATATTGATGTGATCTATTCCTCCTACATATGCATGAAGGTGACAGTGTGCATGCTATGCTAGTACTTGGTTTAGTCTTTTGATCTATCTTACACTAAAGGTTACTAAAATATGAGCATTATTGTGGAGCTTGTTAACTCCGGCATTGAGGGTTCGTGTAATCCTACGCAATGTGTTCATCATCCAACAAAAGTGTAGAGTATGCATTTATCTATTCTGTTATGTGATCAATGTTGAGAGTGTCCACTAGTGAAAGTGTAATCCCTAGGCCTTGTTCCTAAATACTGCTGAGTTACTACTGTTTGTTTACTGTTTTGCTGCATGTTTACTCGCTGCCATATTTTATTCAGATTGCTATTACCACTCATATACATCCATATTACTTGTATTTCACTATCTCTTCGCCGAACTAGTGCACCTATACACCTGACAAGTGTATTTGGTGTGTTGGGGACACAAGAGACTTCTTGCTTTGTGATTACAGGGTTGCTTGAGAGGGATATCTTTGACCTCTTCCTCCCTGAGTTCGATAAACCTTGGGTGATCCACTTAAGGGAAAACTTGCTGCTGTTCTACAAACCTCTGCACTTGGAGGCCCAACACTGTCTCAGGAAAGGAGGGGGAACGTAGACATCAAGCTATTTTGGCGCCGTTGCCGGGGAGGAAAGGTAAAAGGTACTCACACTCCGGATCTCGGCTACTAAGCTATTTTCCCGGCGCCATTGTAAGTACTCGAAGCTATTTCCTTTAGACTCTGCAATTGCGACATTTGGTTTCTTGTTTACACTAGTTAGGCATAATGGAAAACAACAAAAATATGAGAGATCTTTATGAACTTTATCTTGAATTAGGACATGATGTGTTTGAAGAGAGAATTAAAAAACCCATGGAACTTTATATGCATGATAATGGGAATGTTATTAGTATGAATGCTTTGAACACCATTGTTGCTAATGCTATGGAAAATTCTAAGCTTGGGGAAGCTGACTTTGATGAGCATGATATTTTTAGTCCCCCAAGCATTGAGGAGAAAATTTACTTTGATGATACTTTGCCTCCTATTTATGATGATTATAATGATAGTAGTCTTTTGTTACCACCTGTTATGGAGGATAAATTTGATTATGATTACAATATACCTCCTATATTTGATAGCTACTTTGTTGAATTTGCTCCCACTACAACTAATAAAATTGATTATGCTTATGTTGGGAGTAGTAATTATTTTATGCATGAGACTCATGATAAGAATGCTTTATGTGATAGTTATATTGTTGAGTTTGCTCATGATGCTACTGAAAGTTATTATGAGAGAGGAAAATATGGTTGTAGAAATTTTCATGTTATTAAAACACCTCTCTATGTGCTGAAATTTTTGAAGCTACACTTGTTTTATCTTCCTATGCTTGTTACTTTGCTCTTCATGAACTTGTTTATTTACAAGATTCCTATGCATAGGAAGCATGTTAGACTTAAATGTGTTTTGAATTTGCCTCTTGATGCTCTCTTTTGCCTCAAATACTATTTCTTGCGAGTGCATCATTAAAACTGCTGAGCCCATCTTAATGGCTATAAAGAAAGAACTTCTTGGGAGATAACCCATGTGTTTATTTTACTACAGCAATTTTTGTTTTGTTGAGTCTTGGAAGTTGTTTACTACTGTAGCAACCTCTCCTTATCATGTTTTTGTGCCAAGTAAAGTTTCTATGTCAAAGTTGATGTTATATTTGGGATCGCTGCGCAGAAACAGCATTGCTGTCTGTCACGAATCTGGGTACAATTCTCTGTAGAAAATTCGAAAAAATCTGCCAATTTACGAGCGTGATCCTCAGATATGTACGCAACTTTCATTAGTTTTGAGTTTTTCCATTTGAGCAAGTCTGGTGCCATTTCTAAATTCGTCTTTACGGACTGTTCTGTTTTTGACAGATTCTGCCTTTTATTTCGCATTGCCTCTTTTGCTATGTTGGATTTATTTCTTTGATCCACTAATGTCCAGTAGCATTATGCAATGTCCAGAAGTGAAAATAATGATTGTGTCACCTCTGAATTAGTGAATTATTAATTGTGCACTAACCCTCTAATGAGTTTGCTTGAAGTTTGGTGTGAAGGAAGTTTTCAAGGGTCAAGAGAGGAGAATGATATACTATGATCAAGAGGAGTGAAAGCTCTAAGCTTGGGGATGCCCCCGTGGTTCATCCCTGCATATTTTAAGAAGACTCAAGCGTCTAAGCTTGGGGATGCCCAAGGCATCCCCTTCTTCATCGACAACATCATCAGGTTCCTCCCCTGAAACTATATTTTTATTCCATCACATCTTATGTACTTTACTTGGAGCGTCTGTGTGCTTTTATTTTTGTTCTTGTTTTGTTATTTTCATTCTCTGAATAAGTTCATCCTTGTGTGGGAGAGAGACACGCTCCGCTGGTTCGTATGAACACATGTGTTCTTAGCTCATAATATTCATGGCGAAGTTTCCTCTTCGTTAAATTGTTATATGGTTGGAATTGGAAAATGCTACATGTAGTAATTCTAAAATGTCTTGGATAATGTGATACTTGGCAATTGTTGTGCTCATGTTTAAGCTCTTGCATCATATGCTTTGCACCTATTAGTGAAGAAATACATAGAGCATGCTAAAATTTGGTTTGCATAATTGGTCTCTCTAAGGTCTAGATAATTTCTAGTAAAGAGTTTGAACAACAAGGAAGACGGTGTAGAGTCTTATAATGTTTACAATATGTCTTTTATGTGAGTTTTGCTGCACCGGTTCATCCTTGTGTTTGTTTCAAATAACCTTGCTAGCCTAAACCTTGTATCGAGAGGAAATACTTCTCATGCATCCAAAATCCTTGAGCCAATATTCATGCCATTTGTGTCCACCATACCTACCTACTACATGGTATTTCTCCGCCATTCCAAAGTAAATTGCTTGAGTGCTACCTTTAAACCATTCAAAATTTATCACCTCTGATTTGTGTCAATGTTTTATAGCTCATGAGGAAGTATGTGGTGTTTATCTTTCAATCTTGTTGGGAAACTTTCACCAATGGACTAGTGGCTTCATCCGCTTATCCAATAATTTTGCAAAAAGAGTTGGCAATGGGATTCCCAGTCCCAAATTAATTAACAAAAATAGACACTCCTCCATGGTATGTGATTGTTGGACGGCACCCGAAGGATTCGGTTAGCCATGGCTTGAGAAAGCAAAGGTGGGGAGGAGTGTCATCATAATAAAACTAAAATAAAAAGGCACTCCTTCATGGTATGAGATTGTTGGCAGGCACCCGAGGATTCGGTTAGCCATGGTTTGTGAAAGAAAGGTTGGAAGGAGTGCCACCCAAAAACAAAATAAAATGGGAGCCGCTCTTTGAAGGTTTGTCTGGCAAGGGGGTTAGAGTACCCGCTACCATTCGTTGACAACAACAAACACCTCTCAAAACTTTACTTTTATGCTCTCTATATGTTTTCAAAATCAAAGCTCTAGCACAAATATAGCAATCGATGCTTTCCTCTTTGAAGGACCATTCTTTTACTTTATGTTGAGTCAGTTCACCTATTTCTCTCCATCCCAAGAAGCAAACACTTGTGTGAACTTTGCATTGATTCTTACATATTTGCATATTGCATTTGTTATATTGCTTTGCATTGACAATTATCCATGAGATATACATGTTACAAGTTGAAAGCAACCGCTGAAACTTAATCTTCCATTGTGTTGCTTCAATGTCTATACTTTAAATTATTGCTTTATGAGTTAACTTTTATGCAAGACTTATTGATGCTTGTCTTGAAGTACTATTCATGAAAAGTCTTCGCTTTATGATTCAGTTGTTTACTCATGTCATTACCATTGTTTTGATCGCTGCATTCATTACATATGTTTACAATATGATCAAGATTATGATGGCATGTCACTTAAGAAATTATCTTTGTTATCGTTTTACCTGCTCGGGACGAGCAGAACTAAGCTTGGGGATGCTGATACGTCTCCAACGTATCGATAATTTCTTATGTTCCATGCTACTTTATTGATGATACCTACATGTTTTATACACATTATATGTCGTATTTATGCATTTTCTGGAACTAACCTATTAACAAGATGCCGAAGTGCCAGTTCCTGTTTTCTGCTGTTTTTGGTTTCAGAAATCCTAGTAACGAAATATTCTCGGAATCGGACGAAATCAAGACCCAGATTCCTATTTTTCCCGGAACCATCCAGAACACACGAGAACCGCCAGAGAGGGGCCACAGGGCCCCCAGATGACATGGTGGCGCGGCCCAGGCCCTGGCCGCGCCACCCTATGGTCTCGTCGCCTCGTTGACCCTCCTGCGCCGCCTCTTCGCCTATATAAAGCCCCCGCATCGAAAACCCTTACGGAGAAAGCCACGATACGAGAAAAGTTCCAGAGCCGCCGTCATCGCGAAGCCAAGATCTGGGGGACAGGAGTCTCTGTTCCGGCACCCTGCCGGAGCGGGGAAGTGCCCCGGAAGGCTTCTCCATCGACCCCGCTGCCATCTCCACCGCCATCTTCATCACCGCTGCTGCTCCCATGAGGAGGGAGTAGTTCTCCATCGAGGCTCGGGGCTGTACCGGTAGCTATGTGGTTAATCTCTCTCCTATGTACTTCAATACAATGATCTCATGAGCTGCTTTACATGATTGAGATTCATATGAGTTTTGTATCACTACTATCTATGTGCTACTCTAGCAAAGTTATTAAAGTAGTCCTATTCCTCCTGCACGTGTGTAAAGGTGACAGTGTGTGCACCGTGTTAGTACTTGGTTTATGCTATGATCATGATCTCTTGTAGATTGCGAAGTTAATTATTGCTATGATAATATTGATGTGATCTATTCCTCCTACATATGCATGAAGGTGACAGTGTGCATGCTATGCTAGTACTTGGTTTAGTCTTTTGATCTATCTTACACTAAAGGTTACTAAAATATGAGCATTATTGTGGAGCTTGTTAACTCCGGCATTGAGGGTTCGTGTAATCCTACGCAATGTGTTCATCATCCAACAAAAGTGTAGAGTATGCATTTATCTATTCTGTTATGTGCTCAATGTTGAGAGTGTCCACTAGTGAAAGTGTAATCCCTAGGCCTTGTTCCTAAAATACTGCTGAGTTACTACTGTTTGTTTACTGTTTTGCTGCATGTTTACTCGCTGCCATATTTTATTCAGATTGCTATTACCACTCATATACATCCATATTACTTGTATTTCACTATCTCTTCGCCGAACTAGTGCACCTATACACCTGACAAGTGTATTTGGTGTGTTGGGGACACAAGAGACTTCTTGCTTTGTGATTACAGGGTTGCTTGAGAGGGATATCTTTGACCTCTTCCTCCCTGAGTTCGATAAACCTTGGGTGATCCACTTAAGGGAAAACTTGCTGCTGTTCTACAAACCTCTGCACTTGGAGGCCCAACACTGTCTACAGGAAAGGAGGGGGAACGTAGACATCAACGAGCCTAGCATGTACAGACATGGTCTCGGAACACGGGATACCGAAAGGTAGAGCATGAGTCATATGATTGATATGATGAACACTTTGAGTGTTCGCCATTGAAATTACATCTTGTTCGTGATGATCGGGCTTGGTGTGGTGGATTTGGTTCGTGTGATCACTAAGACAATGCGAGGGATATTGTTTTGAGTGGGAGTTCACCTAGTTTTTAATTTTGTTAAATTAAAATTTGAACTCAATTTGTCATAAACTTAGTCTAAACTATTGCAAATAATTGTTGTAGATCATGGCGTCCCCATCAATCAATTTTAACCAGTTCCTAGAGAAAGAAAAGCTTAAAAGCAATGGTAGCAACTTCACCGACTGGTTCCGTCATGTGAGGATCTTCCTCAATGGCGGAAATCTGCAATATGTGCTCGAAGCACCGCTAGGTCCCCCACCACCCCCTGCAGTGTGCGAGGAAGAAAAGAATGTTTTCGAGACTCGTACCAAAGTGTACTCTCAAGTTCAGTGTGCCATCCTGTGCAGCCTAGAGGCAGAGCTTCAAAAGCGTTTTGAGCACCACGACCCTTGTGAGATGATCCGTGAGCTCAAAGTTATCTTTGAAACTCATGCGGCCGTGGAAAGCTATGAAGCCTCGAAGCAGTTCTTTGGCTGCATGATGGAAGAGGGCAGCTCCGTTAGTGAGCACGTGTTCGCTATGTCCGGACACGCGAGGAAGCTCAGTGACTTGGGGATTGTGATCCCTAACCAGCTGGGTATTCATCGTGTTCTCCAATCACTGCCACCAAGTTACAAGAACTTCGTGATGAACTACAATATGCAGAACATGAACAAGGAGTTACCTGAACTCTTCTCCATGCTGAAATCTGCTGAAGTTGAGATACAGAAAGAGCACCAAGTGTTGATGGTCAATAAGACCACCAAGTTCAAGAAGCAGGGCAAACCTAAGAAGGACCTCAAGAAGGGTGGCAAGAAAGCTGCCGCTCATCCTGAGAAGCCTAAGGGTGGCCCTAAACCTGATACTGACTGCTATTACTGCAATGGGAAGGGGCACTGGAAGCGGAATTGCTCCAAGTATCTGGCTGATCTGAAGAGCGGCCTTGTCAAGAAGAAGAAAGGTATATCTGATATACATGTTATAGATGTTTATCTCACTGGTTCTCGTACTAGTGCCTGGGTATTTGATACTGGTTCGGTTGCTCACATTTGTAACTCGAAACAGGAACTACGGAATAAACGAAGCCTAGCGAGGGATGAAGTGACGATGCGCGTTGGAAATGGATCCAAGGTCGATGTGATCGCTGTCGGCACGCTCCCTCTACATCTACCATCGGGATTAGTTTTAGACCTTAATAATTGTTATTTGGTGCCTGCGTTGAGCATGAACATTATATCTGGATCGTGTTTAATACAAGACGGTTATTCATTCAAGTCTGAGAATAATGGTTGTTCTATTTTTATGAATAACTAGCAGAGTGGCCCGCGCACATGCACAGGCGAGGTCTTAATTTCTCTTTTTTTTATTCATGTTTTCATATTTGAAGTTTTAAAATCTATTTTAATAAATTTATTAATTGTGATGATAATATTTTAAAACTTAATATATTATCCTCTATATGATAGATACAGCCAATTCTAGAGACTCACAGAGAATAAAATGGAAAGTATTATTCTTGTGTTTCAGAATATTTGTAGGAAGTAAAATTACAGAAATTTTTAACGCATTGACTTGTGATTATGTTTATTATTATAATATATTTTCATGCATAATACAAAATGTGGTAGCCACGAAAGAATAGTTGCATATGTAAATTTGAGCAAGCCCAAGTATAAATGAAGTAAATAATTGTATTATTTTTCACGCTGAAATATTTCCTGTGATATGATGTAGGGAATTTACAATTAAGATACAACATTGAATTATTTCTAGAAATGAATTTCATATTTCTTAGTTAGGTAGGAAAAGCCTCGACCGACCAAACGGTTGTCTTTGGTTTCACACTACTATTTTTGCAATATTTTTTCACATGTTTTGGCTGAAAACAGTGGCCCTTTTAGTAAATATATGTTGATGATTAATTGCTCCATTATATGCCAAATATAATCTGTGTAGCATAGACTAATCGATCAACTCAAATTTTTGAAAGTTGAAGACTACCTAAAACATCAGCGACATTCGATCAATGTTCTTAATTCTGACTAAATGTTCTAAAGGTTTAATAGACATGAAGTACCTGTTCAGCAATGCCATTGATAACCTATAATCATTTACCAACAGATTCAGAGCAAGATATAGCCATCCCTTTTATCAATGGAATTGAAAAACGAAAGTTAAATTCAGTTATTCTGAGGCGTAGTTGACAACAAATATATGAGTACTTCAATCTACAAATATATATATGTTTTTATCGATATTTCTATCTCATCTTGATTCTTCATGCTTTTGCAGCAAACAGGAAAATCATGTGCATGCGGATCTTGTCTTTTATCTAAACACCAACCTGGCAACCTGTAACCCAACCATCATGATAGATATACCTTTTTTTAAATAATCGTATACGCAGCTAGTCCTCGTTGCAACACTCTAATTGTAGTTATGCCTAAAATTTTGAATTTCATCAGTGCAACGCTGCAATAGCTTGTAAAAAATCAGACGTATGCAACAACTGGGAGCTGAACTGCGGACTCACCATCTAGCAACGACGCCCAGTGAGCCGCGAACATGACAGTAAAAAGAAGCATTGTCTAGTGATCTACTCATGCCTTCATATGTAGCTGAGAATACCGGCACACGGCGAGAAGTCACACCATAACGCGGAATAGGATCGATCGAGTGGAGATGAGAAGTGCTCCACGGCTGTCCATGAGGTCCCGCGATGACAAGATGCCGAAGTGCTCAATGCCGAGACACACACGTACACACCCATAGCCTTGACACACACAAAATAGATACATTACTTTTACCTAGGGAAACTTGCTCAAGCTGGCCTCGCTCGTCTAGAGTTGCATGTAGTAGCACCAGACCAGTTACCTATATCTAGCTAGCTAGCTTTTCTTCAGGCGATCTTTGAAGTCAAATTGATTAGCAATTAACTTCAGGCGGTGTGGAGCAAATTAATTAGCAATTGCAAGTTCAATCGGCGTGACTTTTACCGGGTGATTTTGACGTGTCTAACAAAGTAAAGTCGAACCTCCACAATATTGAGATCCATTTTCTCGTGACATTTGCAAAAGTAAAAAATAAAAAATAATTGTGCAAACTGTGGATGGGGAGTCACATGTCTACAAAGACAACTTTTAGGTCAAACAGCTTCTGTGTTTACCCTTAGATTTTTGTTTCTTATATGTAGTTGATTAGGTAATGCAGGATTCCAGATAGTAGTACCTACGAACTTAGCCAAAGCAGATTAAAATTAGTCGGATCAAACTTACCGATCAGATCAAACTTACCAGTTTGGTTCCTCTAGGCGAGATGCCGCCTTTTCTTTTCTGAATTAGTGTATAATGTCTTGATCAGTCCCGGCTCCTAATTACCTCATGATCTGGTAGCCCCTAATGTGATCTTTTCCTGGTGACTTCGAGCCCATTGATACCACCTTTTATCCTCCCGCAAAAAGCCCTTAATTTCATATCAACCAAGTATAATTTTCAATAATACTTCTTTTGACAGTAGACAATTTGTGATAGTACTTAATCTACATGATAATGATTGGATAAAATACCATGTCTAATCCATGCCAAATGCAATTGTTGAGGAGTATACTGGTAATGCATAAACGAAATCGATCCGGTTCATGGCATATGTGTTATTACTTGATACCACAATCCCCCAAAGTAAATGCTTTCAAGAAAACTATTACATCATTACTGCTATTTAATAACGATCAAATCAAGGCCGAGTTTTGAAAAAAGTCTAACCTGGTTGATCCTAAAACCGGCCATGTTGACATGGTGGTTGATGCCGTCGAACGACTGTATTTGCTGCCTGCCGTGCCGCTCTCGTACAAACAGACACCGTCGAACGACTGTATTTCCTGCCTGCCGTGCCGCTTTCGTACAAACATACCACAATCCCCCAAAGTAAATACTTTCAAGAAAACTGTTACATCATTGCTGCTATTTAATAACGATCAAATCAAGGCCAAGTGTTGAAAAAAGTCTAACCTGGTGGATCCTAAAACCGGCCATGTCGACATGGTGGTTGATGCCGTCGAACGATTGTATTTCCTGCCTGCCGTGCCGCTCTCGTACAAACAGACGCCGTCGAACGACTGTATTTTCTGCCTGCCGTGGCGCTCTCATACAAACAGACGACTGTACATAGCAATTGCGGCACAAACATAACATAATCCCCAGCCCAAAGTAAATACTTTCAAGAAAACTGTTACATCATTGCTGCTATTTAATAACGATCAAATCAAGGCCGAGTGTTGAAAAAAAGCCTGACCTGGTTGATCCTAAAACGGGCCATGTTGACATGGTGGTTGATGCCGTCGAACGACTGTATTTCATGTCTGTCGTGCCGCTGTCGTACAAACAGATGACTGCACGTCGGTACACAGCAACTGCGGCACCGTCTGTATCAGTCTTATTCTAGTAGGCAATACGTACACCAAATCAGCAAGAAAGTTTAAGGGATTTCTATTTTCGTGCCCTCAGTTCCTTAGTTGTACTCAGTTTTCCCCAGCTCCTTAGTTTTTCCTCAGTTTTACCCCCAAACGTTTGTCTGAAACCCGCAGAAGCAACTCAGACGGCAGGATTCCCGTTTAGTTGACCGTTCTGTCACGTGTGGGGCCGCGTCGTGTGGGGCCGCGTCGTGTGGGCCCGCGTCGCGTGGGGCTGGTAGAAAGGGACCGCGTGGGACAGGACGAGAAGCGTTTGGTTGCACGTGAGCAGGAGCTGGGTTCTGTCTCTCTCGGCCCAAAATTGGCATTATTAAGTGCACCTTTTTCCCCTCTTTCTCTCTGTCCTTTTCACCAAATTAGTATAAACAATCTAGAGAAGCTTGCATTTCTGACTTTCTTCAATTATTTGTGCCTTTTGGCCCTCGTTGTTTGCCCAATATGGCAGCAAATCTAGTACTCCCTCTGGTCCATATGTATGTAGTTAAATCTAGAAGCAAATCTCCAGGATAATGTACGATAAATTCACAGTCATAGTAAATCAAGAAAACTAAGTACGGCCAACAAAATATAGTAGACTAGGGATAGATAATCCCTAGATAATATGGATAGATAATAGGCTGCATACACAGCAGCCAACATAGTAACAGGTTCTTCACAGCACCATCATACTAACATAACAACAAGGGATCCCTAGCTAACAACAAAGGGATCCCAACAACAAACTAGGAGGCAGCAGCAGCAGCAGCACACGTCCAGGGACTCCGCCTACCCCATCTGGCTCTGCCTCCACTTGTTGCTCTTGCTCCCCTTGGGAGCCTTGGGCTTGAGCGGAGGCATGCGGCCGGCGGAGATCTCCACCCGCTGCAAGCTGCGGAGGTGCATGCCGAGCGCCCTGTGCTTGGCGCGGAAGGAGTGGACGTTCACCGTCGTGCCGACGTTGGGGAAGGTGTTGCTGATGTTCTCAGCATGCGTGACGAGGCAGTTGAAGTCCGTGGCGCCGAGTCTCCTGGTGCAGAAGGGGCACCTGTACACCTCCTTGGCGAAGTAGGAGATGTACTGGCCGACCTGCAGCCTCCGCAGACCTGGCGAGTCTTGACGTCCTCCTCCTCTTCGTCGCTGCCGACGTCGCTGCCAGACATCTGATCCATATCAAACAGAAACTAGTGAATGAGTTGCAACGATGACTAACGTACATGATAACAAAGTTAAGAAAAACAGAGTCAGCCTCAGTTAGAGTGGACATGATTATATATCTACAGGGAAGGTGTTAGCGAACTAAAGCTCATGCACAACAGATTTGTACACAGCAATGGTTCGCTGAACCCTCCCTGTAAAAATTTGTGCCCAACCATTCATCATAGGCAAAGAAACAGATTCTAGATCTGAACTAGATCTAAACTTGAACACATTCGAGATTATTTGCAAAATTAAACGGTTGATATCTTTTGATTAGTGCATAAAATAACTGATTGAGATCCCATGATTACTTGCATAAATTAACTGATTGAGATCCAATATTACTTGCATAAATTAACCGAACAGCCGAACCCCAAATCTTAAACGAAATCAAGAAGTGATCAAAACAAAATGGAATAAAATCGGCGCAAATATTAGCCCAATACTCATCCATCTACAGATCCATCTACACCAGCAAAAATAGGGTTCAAAAAGGAATGGGGAACAAAAAAGGAAGCAAACCGTAGTTACCTCGTTCCATGGGTCCTCCAGGGAGGTGTCGTAGGGGTTCGGGGGCGGGACGTACGGCACGGGGTCGTAGGGGTCGACCCATCCCGCCGGGATCTGACTGCCACCGGCGGCAGCAGCGTCCGATGCACCGGCGACGGCGGCGGCGGCGGAGGCGTCGTCGTCCGTAGAGGGGACGGCGCCGAAGATGGAGGCGTCGCGCTTTGAGCCCACCTCGACGATGGGATTGGCATTCTCCTTGTCCATCTCTACGGCGGAGGAAGAGGAAGAGGGAGAGGGAGAGAGGGTTTTTGCTTTGGAGAAGATGATGGGACGTGAGAGAGTTGGCGATGCGTGAGCGAGTGAGAGTGACAGAGAGAGTGCGAGGAGGCGTCTATAAAGGCGAGGGGTGGTTAATGCGACCCGCGTCCTACGCGTGCACCGGTGCACGTCTGCACGTCTTGGACTTCTGCAACGCGACACGCGTCCACGATTGCACGTCTCGACTTCTCCACCGCGACCCGCGTCTACGCGTCAACAATTGCACGTGTCCTCGAGTCTAACCCTGGAAATTTAGATATACTCAGGTATACCCTCGAGTCTTATACTAGCATTTTTTGTGTGCTCAATTTTCCCCTCGAGTGCTAATACTGGCTAGTGCAATATACTCAGTTTTACCCTCAAGTGGCTGGTCAACAGAGAGTCAACAAATGGGATTAACTAGTTAAATGAGTCATTTAATGTGCAAAAAAATCCTAAAAAGAGTGGCACTTACTCATGGAGTCTTTACCACAAATTGCCACTTCTCAAATCATAGATAAATCATAGATAAATCAAGTTTTACCACAAATTGCCACTTCTCAAATCACCTAGTAGCTATGAAGGTGCATGGTTTTCCACAACAAGCCCTTCCCAAAACAGCTTCCCCCAAATCATACTTTGTCTAAATGAGGCCACAATTCTCACACTGATGTATATTGGTATTGCAAATAGTTTGAGGTAGGCCAAGATGGGTTTCATTGTACAAAACACACATTTTCCATTTTTCAAATCTCAAATTTGAATCCCTTAGTCTGTTTACTACTCAGGTGCCCTTGGTTTCTTGATAGTACTCAGTTTTGCCCTCTCTCTTCACAAATTCTCGCAGACGTGCATCATCGCCCTGATTGGTCTAGCCCATGTCACGCGGATCGTGCCCGCCGACCGTTGATCGTATGATATAGGGAACGGGCAGGATAACCTCTCTCTCTCTCTCTGTTGGCGGTTAATTAGCTTCCACCCTCTAAGTATGCTGAAGGGCGGTTTTCTGTATTATTTTTCACGCGCTAAAAATTATAAACTATTTTAGGCGTTACTTTTCACGCAAAAAAATGATAAACCATCAACAATTTGTTGTAGCCATTACTTTTCACGCAAATGATAAACCATCACCGATTTGTTGTTGCCATTACTTTTCACGCAAAAAAATGATAAACCATCAACAATTTGTTGTAGCCATTACTTTTCACGCAAAAAAATGATAAACCATCACCGATTTGTTGTTGCCATTACTTTTCACGCAAAAAATGATAAACCATCAACAATTTGTTGTAGCCATTACTTTTCACGCAAAAAAAATGATAAACCATCACCGATTTGTTGTTGCCATTACTTTTCACGCAAAAAAATGATAAACCATCAACAATTTGTTGTAGCCATTACTTTTCACGCAAAAAAATGATAAACCATCACCGATTTGTTGTTGCCATTACTTTTCACGCAAAAAAATGATAAACCATCAACAATTTGTTGTAGCCATTACTTTTCACGCAAAAAAATGATAAACCATCACCGATTTGTTGTTGCCATTACTTTTCACGCAAAAAAATGATAAACCATCAACAATTTGTTGTAGCCATTACTTTTCACGCAAAAAAATGATAAACCATCACCTAATTTGTTACAAAAGCTGGTTTCAGTGAGACCTAACCAAGTTTGGCATACATGATGGCATACCTATAACAACAAGGAATATCTAAAAGGGAAAGTTTCAGAAAATTTGAAATTTAGGGTGAAATGATGCCATACATGATGCTGTTTTTCGAGGTTTTGACCTGAAAATCAATTGGGTATTATAAAGGGAAAAAAAAGTTCGAAAAATGTAAAAACGAAACAATCTAGGGAAACAATCTATCTATCTATGTATAGAAGATCAGCTGTATGAAATTTGAGGTTATTTAGAGAAGGTAGAAAAAATCACCTTGTTAGAAAAGCTGGTTTCAGCGAGACGAAACGGCATGCGCTTAAGCAAAGTGATTTTTTCGAACATCTCCAAATGACCACAAATTTTCCATACATGATGCCATACGTGTAACAACAAGGAACCCTATCTAAAAAGTGTCAAAAAAGTTTGCCCAACCGTATAGCTCTATCAAAAAGAACCTCACCATGGCGCTAGTATAATTTTGGGATAGTTACAAACTTTCGTTACCTAACCTTCAACATGAAACTTGTTTCAAATTCATTTTGGCCTACGAGAAACAAATCCCAACTTGATTCGAGCACCACAGCCTCCAAACGATGCCGATGCCGATATCGGCATGGTCAGAACGGCTATGCTCGCCGCCACTGCTAGGTCAACGTCGGGATGCACCCTCAATCCCGTCCCCTCATTCGATCACTGACACACCAGAGATACCGCCGAGGCCAATGCCGAACGTACATGCTGATGCCAATGCCGAACATATGCATGCACGCCGCTGTGGGCACGGCCACGCCGACCCGCTATGCTGGACGCCACAGACCGCCGCGAGGTCTTTCCCTTCGCCACCACACTCTCCTAGCACCCACCTATACACGCCAGAAAGGAGAGACACTAGTTTTCTCTACATTGCTCGTGTTCGTGTCCGACACGGTCAGTCAAAGTTTTGACGTAGTCTTCGATGTCGTCGACCATTTCTTCTCTTCTTTGCATGGTTAAACGCGTCTAGTTCATATCTATCTAATGCGTCTGGTCTCGCCTCATGCAGTTCATTGTGGACGTCGATCTCATCTCGGCACCCCGCATGCCACCTCCTCCGTGCCATCGCTGTAGAGCTCCATTTAAAAATCTAATCCTACCCGTGTATTGCCCCTTGTATCAGCGTCATGGCCCCACTTGTCATTCGATATACCGAAGCCCCACTCGTTCGCGTTTTGGTCAGGGATACAGCGATGCTTACGGTCAAACAAAGATGGATGGTCTGACGTGTCTTTGCGGGCTCTACGTGGCCCCACTAGTCAGAAGATAACGGTCAACCGTCGGGCAACTGGCCGTTACATCACGTGTGATGGTTTCAGACAAAAGTTTGGGTAAAACTGAGGAAAAACTAAGGAGCTGGGGAAAACTGAGTACAACTAAGGAACCGAGGGCACGAAAATAGAAATCCCAAAGTTTAATGGCTGGTAGATCTGACAGGAAATACGTACAGCAAGCTGCCTTTGACAATCATCCAATCACATAAAGTTGGTCCAATCTTTGAAGGCACTGGTACTGCGAGAAGTTTGCAAAAAAAAATCCGCTGTATGTCCAAGTGTGAACGCCATAGCAGAACACGATAAAACAAACCACAGAGGTGACGCTGCACTCGGCCGGCTGGCTGGACCTGCGTGGCCGGCGGCGCAGCAAAATCTTCTTTCCCCGTATACGTCTGATAGCCAAGAAGACCTAATTTGATGGCAAGCCCAAACGTTGAAACATTATTGCATTATAATGGCAGTGGTGGGTAATTTTTACTCCAATCTAATCTAATGGTCAATAACTTTTGGTGTACAAAATTAATGGTCCGATTTTTCAGATTATTGTGGGATTTTCTAGTATTTCTCTTTTTTCTGGTGAGCCCGTCATATACTTTTAATATATAATAGATATTTTTTATGGTCATGCGCCTGAGAAGAATGGTTTATTTCTATTAAATCTTGATAGTAGCGATACACATTTCCCAATCCAAATAATGCATGCAAGGATGTATTATTTTATGTTGAATCCCTGACCCCCATATTTTATTAAATTTAGGGTTGAGTTAAGATTTGTGCCTTTGGCAGTAATTTGCAATTACTTTAAATTATGAAAGCACTTTACATTTCATGAATAAATACTTTTAAAAGTAATACAACTTTCCTTTTTGAAAATATTTATTTCAAAATTAATTTGAAATAATAGAGTTTTCTCTATAACTATTTAGAATAGAGTAATAGAATATTTTCCTTTGGAAAATATTTTCCTTTTTAAAAGAAATGACTTGAAGTAATAGAATTTCATTTTTAAATATTTGAAAACAAATATTTAAACTCATTTGAAAAAATTCCTTGATTTTTAAATACAAGGAAATAATAATTTAAAATTCCAAGTTTTAATTTAAATTCATAATATGTCAAAATTTGAATTTGTTTCCTAAATTCCATTTCTTATTTTATTCTTGTTAAGAATAATTTATGATTCATAACTCTTATTTTTCTTGGTTTTTTAGAGATTCAAATAATTTGTTTGGAATTTTGTAAAATTCAGAGTTATTTAAAAAGTGAAATTACCAAAATAACCCCCTGGCCCAATTGGGCCAGCCCACTTATCTGGCCCGTTTGGACAGCCCACTAAGGCTTGTCCAAAACGGTTCGGTGGAACCGTTATGGCCCACCTCACTCACTCGCACGCTCTCGTCTCTCACTCGTGACCTAACCCTAGCTCTGGCGACGCCGTGGCGATGGCGTCGCCGCCATGGCCGCCGCCGTGCTCCGGCCATCCTCGAGCTCCCTGTTCTCGCCACCTATACCATCTGAACCGCTGCGCGACGATCTATCGATCTGTTCGCGTGGTTCCGTCGATCTCTTCCTCCTCCTGGCGATCGCCACTCTCTGGATCTCGTGGAGAATCGCCTGGCGATTGGCTACCTCCGACGAGTGGCGCCCACGTCGTCGTCGTGCGCGTGTGCCAGGGACTGACCTGGCGCGGGTGCTGTTCTCACAGCGCATGTGCCGTCGTCTCTGGGTGCGGTGCTGTTCGTGAGGTTCGTCGGCGTAACGTCGGCGTCTACCCTGGCTTTGCAGCTGTTATGGCCGCGCGGGCACTGCTTCGCCATGCCATAGCTTCTGCCTCCAGGCGCGGGTAAGGGTCTTCTGCTCCTCCTCCTTCTCTACACCATGCATGTGCGCCTCCCATGCCTCTTTGCTTCTTCTACCTCTTGCTCTCAAGCTACCTGATGATCCAATGATCATACAGGGCTTTGCTGCTGCTGCCTATCATCCTATGCTTCTTCTCTGGAAGCCCTGGCCAATTCACCAAGCTCTGGTTACTGGCCAGTGTGTAATGCTTGCGGTTCATGCCTTGGGTTGCTTGTTTACTGCTTCTATCATGCTATGAATTTCTATGCCATGATGTACATGATTATGAGCTTGCTTGTGCTTACTGGCATCCTATGCTTGCTTGTCTAGGTGTACTGTTATGCCTTACTGTGACACTTGTGATGCCTGTGATGCTTGTGAGGTGCTTCTGTGCCTTCTGTATGCTCCAATGATCCATTGGATCAATCATTTCTGTTGGCTAGACTAAATCCATTTGATCAGTTAAATGTCAGTGGCTTGGTTGCTTAATGATGCTGCTACTCAAGCATGCTTATGCTTCTGTGTGTATGTGCTGATGCACTCCATAGCCTTCTGGACTTGATCCAGTAGCTAGGATGCAGTGACATGTGCTTGTGTTGCCTCACAGTGTGCTACTGTAAAAGTATTGCATGAATTTGTTATGTATTCATGCCTGGATGAATTATTTATGGATGAACTGCTTATGCAGTAATGATTCCATGACTTGCTATGCATGATTTGATTTTCCATGATTAATTGGAAAACAATTGGAGTCTGAATCCACTACTGGATAGTGATGCTTTATTGTTTGGCTTTACTTTGGATGGTTCTATGTTTGTTGTGACCTCAGTAGCCTTGCTACTGACTGGTTGCTCACATAGTTGGCTAGATCTGTTGGCTCCTCATCTTGGTTTGCATATTTGGGGATCATAATCAATATGAATGCCAATATGCTTGCTTATGAAGAAATCTAGGGTTTTCCTGATGGTCACTTGCTTAGGATCTTACTGTGTAGTCCTTGGTAGCTGCTATTCCTAGTAATTCATCTACTGGTGCTGCCTGTGCATGTGTTCTGCTAGTGTGTGCATCTGTGCATGAATCTAGCTTCTGTGCACAAGACTTGTATCTAGATGGTTTCAGTTTTAGTGGCTTTTTGACTGCCAGTGATCCTTGGTGAAAACCAAGTGATGAGCTACCCATTGAGCATCTGCTCAATCCCATGACATATGTCATGCATAATTTATGGATTGGATCCACTGGATCCCTTCCAGGAACTAGGTATACCTTGTTCCAGCTCCTAGAATGAAATATTTTGTTGATGCAGACTTCTGGTGTGTTTGGTCACAGCTCTTCACCTCCAGTTCTTGGTTGATCTTCTCAGGTCACCATGATTTCTGGTGGTTGGTTGGGTTTTGTGTTGGGTGGTGATGTTCTTGAGCAAGAACAGGATGAACACTGACACTCCCCTTTTCTGCTTACCTTGTGGATCCTTATCTGGTCGACTGTGCAATGATTCTAGGGTTTGTGCCCTTTTATATCTACTTTTACTCTGGCCATGCCAAACAAGCCTGGCTTGGTTTGGTGACTAGGCCAGTGCATGGCCTTGCTGTTGCTTGCACAGCACACATGAGCAGTGTGCTCATATGCTGAAACTTGAGCCCCTGGTGTGTGCTCAGGTTTGGTCTGCTATGGCTCTTATCCTGTGCTGTCCAAGTCTTTGGACATGCACAAGTGTACATGACACTTGTTTTTGTCCAAACTGAATATTTACTAACTCTTAACCCCTGGCTAGTGTTTGTTGTGTTGTTTTGCAGGTTTTGAAGATGAATATGACCACACAAGAATTCTTCCAAGTCATTAGTCTAGGATTTTAGTTTAGGATCAAATAATGTAATCTTCTTTTTGTTTATCTTCCATTAATTCTTGTATCAAGAATATTGTAAAGACAATGTATATTGTTTTGTGATATCAATAAAGCTCAAGTTTTGCTTATGAGCTTTTTGGTTTATGTAATGATTATATTCATGAATAATTGTTGTATTTATTTTCAATTTGAAATCCAAAGTCATTTGAATTCATAAGTGGTATTTAAATTGGAAATTCCATTTTCTATAATCATTATTGCTTATTGTTTAATGTTATCAATGTATTATTACTTGTCAAATGAAATCAACTCCCAAAATCAAACAAGATACAAAAGAGGTCATGTCAAAATTCATAACTCAACATGCCTAACCCTAATTGCATTTGAGAGAGAACCTCGATCCCTCTTAGGTTTAGTTGCAATAAGGCGCGAAAATTTCCCTCGTTTTGCGATGAAATGCACATCCCATTTCTAAATCTACCCTTCGTTGTTCCTATGTTCTGGGTTATTACAGCCTCTCCCCCTTAACAGAAACTTCGTCGCAAAGTCTTAGGGAAGTATTACCTGATTCGACACAAGGGGAGACAAAGAATACTTGTAAGCCTTAACAGCGGAGTTGTCAATTCAGCTGCACCTGGAAACAAACTTGCTCACAAGAGTTTATCAGTAGCAACAGTTTTATAGCAGTAGGAATAGTGAAATAACAGCAGCGGTGAAATAAAGACAGCAGTAGTGATGATAGCAAACAGCAGGATTAAAGTACTGTAGGCACAGGGACGGATGAACGGGCGTTGCATTGATGAGAGAATTCATGTAACAATCATGGTAGGGCATTTGCAGGTAATAATAAAGCGGTATCCAAGTACTAATCAATCAATAGGCATGTGTTCCATATATAGTCGTACGTGCTCGCAATGAGAAACTTGCACAACATCTTTTGTCCTACCAGCCGGTGGCAGCCGGGCCTCTAGGGAAACTACTGGAAATTAAGGTACTCCTTTTAATAGAGTACCGGAGCAAAGCATTAACACTCCGTGAACACATGTGATCCTCACATCACCGCCTTCCCCTCCGGTTGTCCCAATTTCTGTCACTTTGGGGCCTCGGGTTCCGGACAGCAACGTGTGTATACAACTTGCAGGTAAGATCATAAAACAATGCATATCATGATGAAAAAATAACATGTTCAGATCTGAGATCATGGCACTTGGGCCCTAGTGACAAGCATTAAGCATAACAAGTTGCAACAATATCATAAAAGTAACATCTACGGATACTAGGCACCATGCCCTAACAATCTTGTGACTATTACATGATCAATCTCATCCAATCCCTACCATCCCCTTCAGCCTACAGCGGGGGAATTACTCACACATGGATGGGGGAAACATGGCTGGTCGATGGAGAGGCGTCGGTGGTGATGGCGGTGAAGATCCCCTCCAATTCCCCGTCCCGGCGGAGTGCCAGAACGGAGTTTCTGGTCCCGAGGCGGAGTTTCGCGATGGCGGCGGCGTACTGGATGGTCTCTGGAAATATGGTCGAACCCCCTGGCGTTTTTAGGTCGAAAGGCATATGTAGTCCAAAGGAGAGCGTCGGGGGGCCGCCGAGGCGCCCACACAACAAGGCGGCGCGCCCCCCTCCCTGGGCCGCGCCGGCCTAGTGTGTGGGGGCCTCGGACCCCCACCTGGCTTGCCCTTCTGGCTTCGTCAATATTCTGGGAAAATAGGACCTTTCGCATAAATTCCGAGGATTTTCCTGAAAGTTAGATTTCTGCACAAAAACGAGACACCAGAGCAATTCTGCTGAAAACAGCGTTAGTCCGTGTTAGTTGCATCCAAAATACACAAATTAGAGGCAAAACAATAGCAAAAGTGTTCGGGAAAGTAGATACGTTTTGGACGTATCACCCCTTAACAGAAACTTCGTCCCGAAGTTAAGATTGGTACCTGAATAACTCGGGGTAGGACTTCCTGAGCTCTTCTTCGGTCTCCCATGTTGCTTCTCGTTCAGGATGATGTTGCCATTGAATCTTGCAGTATTTGATTGCTCTATTCCTTAACTTCTTCCACTGTACTTCCAAGATCTTTTCAGGCTTCTCCACATAAGTCAAGTCTGATTGTAGCTCTATTTCTTCATGTGTAAGGATCATCAGGTGCCTTCAAACACTTTCTGAGTTGTGATACATGAAAAACATTGTGAATTAGACTGAGCTGTTCCGGCAGTTCCAATTCAAAAGCTGTTTCTCGATTCTGACTGAGTATCTTGAATGGTCCTATGTATCGAGGACTTAATTTTCCTTTTACTCCGAACCTTTTGAGTCCTTTCATTGGGCTAACTTTCAGATATACCATGTCTCCTACTTTTGGCTCCCAAACTCTTCTCCGTTGGTCAGCATAACTATTTTGGCGACTTTGAGCTATTTTGAGTCTATCTCGGATCACCTCGATGACTCCTTGTCTCTCCTTGATGTAGTCGGGTGTAAATTCCTTATTCTCACCTGTCTCAAACCAACAGATTGGAGATCTACACTTCCTCCCGTACAATGCTTCATATGGTGCCATCTGGATACTACTCTGATAACTATTGTTATATGAGAATTCTGCTAATGGTAGATGGTCCTCCCATGAGCCTCCAAAGTTTAGAGCACAAGCTCTAAGCATGTCTTCCAATATTTGATTGGTTCTTTCGGTTTGTCCTCCGGTTTGCGGGTGATATGCCGTGCTAAAATCCAACTTGGATCCCAAAGCTTCTTGGAGTTGTTTCCAGAATGCTGATGTGAATATCGAACCTCTATCTGAGACTATTTTCTTTGGTACTCCATGTTTGCTAACTATTTCCTTAACATATATATCCACAAGCTTCTCAGAGTCATCTTTCTGGTTTACTGCTATGAAATGAGCACTCTTGGTAAGTCTATCCACGATTACCCATATCATATTCTTCTTTTTACTAGTCATTGGTAGACCAGTAACAAAATCCATTCCGATTTCATCCCATTTCCATTCTGGTATCTCTAAAGGTTTGAGTAATCCAGCAGGACTCTGATGTTCTGCTTTCACTCGCTGACATGTATGACATTCAGAGACATATTGAGCTATCTCTCTTTTCATGTTGTTCCACCAGAACATTTCCTTCAAATCCATATACATCTTAGTACTTCCCGGATGTATTGAATAAGGGGTTTCATGTGCTTCCTTCAATATGATTGACTTCACTTCGGATCATCCGGTACACACATTCTCTTCTGAAAGTATAGAGAATCAAACTCTCCGAGATTGAATTCTGATGGTTTACCTTCTCCAATCCTTTTTATTTCTTCCTGAATAAATTGATCATTGATACGTCTCAAACGTATCTATAATTTCTGATGTTCCATGCTAGTTTTATGACAATACCTACATGTTTTGTTCACACTTTATATCGTTTTGATGCATTTTCCGGAACTAACCTATTAACGAGATGCCGAAATGCCGTTCCTGTTTTTGTTTTTGGTTTCAGAAATCCTAGTAAGGAAATATTCTCGGAATTGGACGAAATCAAGTCCCACGATCTTATATTTCCACGAAGCTTCCAGAACACCGGAGAGGGACCAGAGGGGAGGCCCAGAGCCCCCACACGCCATGGCGGCGCGGCCAGGGTGGGGGGCGCCCCACTGGTGTGTGGGTCCCCCAGACCCCTTCCGACTCCGACTCTTCGCCTATAAGATGCCTCGTGACCTAAATCTTCGACACGGATAAGCCACGATACGAGAAAGTTCAGCCGCCGCCATCGCGGAGCCAAGATTCGGGGACAGAGTTCTGCTCGGCACGCCGGGACGGGGAATTTCCGGAAGGCATCTCCATCGACACCACCGCCATCTCCATCAACGCTGCTGCCCCATGATGAGGGAGTAGTTCTCCTCGAGGCTAAGGGCTGTACCGGTAGCTATGTGGTTAATCTCTCTCTGTACTCCAATACAATGATCTCATGAATTGCTTTGCATGATTGAGATCCATATGATGAGCTTTGTATCACTATTAGTCTATGTGCTACTCATGTGATGTTATTAAAGTAGTTTATTCCTCCTTCATGGTGTAATGGTGACAGTGTGTATGCTATGTTAGTACTCGGTTTAAATTGCAAAGATCTATTATGCTCTAAGGTTACTTAAATATGAATGCCGAATGTTGTGGCGCTTGTTAACTCCGGCTTGAGGGAGCTCTTGTAGCCCTACACAATGAATGGTGTTTGTTATCAAACAAGAGCATATGTAGCACAAGTGAGGAGAAGTTATTAATTTATTATGTGATCAATGTTGAGAGTGTCCACTAGTGAAAGTATGATCCCTAGGCCTTGTTTCCAAATACTGCAAACATCTTGTTTACTGTTTTACTGCATCTTTACTTCCTGCAATATTACCACCATCTATACCACCTGTGTTTTACTATCTCTTCGCCGAACTAGTGCACCTATACATCTGACAAGTGTATTAGGTGTGTTGGGGACACAAGAGACTTCTTGTATCTTAATTTCAGGGTTGCTTGAGAGGACTATCTTTGACCTCTACCTCCCTGAGTTCGATAAACCTTGGGTGATTCACTTAAGGGAAACTTGCTGGTGTTCTACAAACCTCTGCTCTTGGAGGCCCAACACTGTCTACAAGAATAGAAGTACCCGTAGACATCAAGCTATTTTCTGGCGCCGTTGCCGGGGAGGTAAGGTAAAAGGTATTCACATCCTCCGACTACTAAGCTATTTCCTAGCATTGTTGCCGGTGTGTGAGTGCTCGAAGCTATCTCCTTTAGACTCTGCAATTGCTTTTTGTTTCTTGTTTTTATTTTCACTAGTTAGGCTTAATGGAAAACAACAACAAAATTAGAGATCTTTATGAACTATATCTTGAATTAGGACATGATGTGTTTGAAGAGAAAATTAAAAAACCCATGGAACTTTGTTTACAAAATAGTTGTAGCAATGTTATTAGCATGAACTCTTTGAACACTATTATTGCTAAAGCTATGGAAGAATTTAAGCTTGGGGAAGCTGGTTGTGATATTTTTAGTCCCCCAAGCATGGAGGAGAAAATTTACTTTGATGATACTTTACCTCCTATATATGATGCTTGCAATGATGAATATGATATTTTCAGTCCACCTACTATTGAGGAGAAAATTAATTATGATTACAATATGCCTCCTATATATGATGATTATGGTGATGAGAATAATAATGATAGCTATTTTATTGAATTTGCTCCCACTACAACTAATAAAATTGATTATGCTTATGTGGAGAGTAATAATTTTATGCATGTGGCTCATGACAAGAATGTTTTATGTGATAGTTATATTGTTGAGTTTGTTCATGATTCTACTGAAAGTTATTATGAGAGAGGGAAACATGGTTATATGCATCTTAATAATATTAAGTTTCCCCTCTTTATGTTGAGAATCTTGAAATTGCGCTTGTGTTGCTTTTCTATGCTTGCCACTTTGTTCTTCATGAATTTATTTGTGTACAAGATTCCTTTTCATAGGAAGTGGGTTAGGCTTAAATGTGTTTTGAATTTGCTTCTTGATGCTCTCTTTTGCTTCAACTCTTATTTCTTGCGAGAGCATCATTAAAATTACTGAGCCCATCTTAATGGCTATAAAGAAAGAACTTCTTGGGAGATAACCCATGTGTTTATTTTGCTACTGTTTTGTTGTGTCTTGGAAGTTTTTACTACTGTAGCAACCTCTCCTTATCTTTATTTTCATGTATTGTTGTGCCAAGTAAAGTCTCTATAGTAAAGTTGATGCTAGATTTGGATTGCTGCGCAGAAACAGAATTGCTGTCTGTCACGAATTTGCGCAGAACTCTCTGTAGAAAAATCAAAAAAATCTGCCAAATTACGTGCGTGATCCTCAGATATGTACGCAACTTTCATTAGTTTTGAGTTTTTCCATCTGATCAAGTTAAGTGCCTCTTAAAATTTGTCTTTACGGACTGTTCTGTTTTGACAGATTCTGCCTTTTATTTCGCATTGCCTCTTTTGATATGTTGAATGGATTTCTTTGTTCCATTAACTTTCAGTAGCTTTGTGCAATGTCCAGAAGTGTTAACAATGATTATTTCACCTCTGAACATATGAATTTTTGATTATGCACTAACCCTCTAATGAGTTTGTTGTGGGTATACTTCATGGGTGTACCATCGACAGTGCCTAGATCCGGCAAGCCCGGGTGGCCCATAGACGGTGATGGTGGCGTGTGGCCCATCGGGCGGCCCAGTTGCTGTTGATCATGAAGGATGAAGTCCGGCCCAGGATCAGTTAGCCGGATCCGCACCGACCTTAGGAGGAACCCGGATCCAAGGAGGCCCATGAGGAACCCGGATCCAGTACGACGTATAAGGAAGGCGGATCCTTGACGTGCACGGCAAGATATTGTACCGTAGTTTAGGCAATCTGTAATCCGGCTAGGACTCTCCATGTAAACCCTAGATCCGTGCGTCTATATAAGCCGGATCCCGGGAGCCCTAGGGGCACAACCACAACCATTGTAACAACGCGCAAGCACCCAGATAATTCCAGACAAGCAGCAGTAGGCCCTGTCATCGTGCAGGTGTTCCGAAGCTGGGTAACTCGCGTACCACCGTCCCGTGTGCACTCCGCCCTATGGCCCCTACTTCTTTTCCCCCTCGTGAGGATCCCTCCTCCGGGTACCGTCGATTAGGCAACGACAGTTGGCGCCCACCGTGGGGCCTGAGGCGTCTGGAGGCCGGAACCGGGAGGGCTCCGCCATGGGAAGCTACGACGACTCGATCGCTGTGGGGCGCGTACTCTACGCCGGGAATTTTCCGATCGTCCCTCCGGACGAATTCTGGATTCCGGCTAGGTCAAACCCCGTCAAGCTCTCCATCGTCCCAATCAGCGGCATCCACATCTTCATCGGCGAGTCGATTCCGACGGAAACGCACTGGTAAGTAACGCTGACGCGTCCGCCGCTGAGCTGGACGCCGTCGCGAAGATCCGATCTGAGTCGCAGGAGCTTCCTAAGGAAGATTCCGCCTTAGATCTGAAAAAATCAAACCCACCCAATCCGCCCCTGAGCAGGAGAAAACGGTGGAAGACCAATGCAGATCCGCCTGGGTCTCCCAGGTGTTAGAGAAGCAAAGGTGTCACTTCGTGCACTTCTTGGCCCATACCGCAGGAGACGCCCTCCACCAGGACGAGGCCGATCCTTTGCAGGTTGAGGCACCCGGAAACAACGTCGCTCCGGATCTGCCAGAAGCAGTCGGAGACAGCGACGCTCCGGGACAAGAGGAAGCCGGAAACCCTGAGGAATCAATCCTCGGTAACTTGAGCCCAAATTCCGACGATGCCTCCTCAATAGGCACAGAAGAATACAATCGCTTGACGAAGGAGCTCGAGATCGGGGAAGAAGCTGACGGCGCCTCATCCATGAATACAGAAGAATTCAACCGCAAGCTCGAGGAACTTGGAGGCGGTGATACGTCTCCAACGTATCGATAATTTCTTATGTCCCATGCTACTTTATTGATGATACCTACATGTTTTATGCACATTATATGTCATATTTATGCATTTTCTGGAACTAACCTATTAACAAGATGCCGAAGAGCCAGTTGCTGTTTTCTGCTGTTTTTGGTTTCAGAAATCCTAGTAAAGAAATATTCTTGGAATTGGACGAAACTTTCGCCAGGGTCCTATTTTTGCACGAAGCTTCCAGAAGACCGAAGACCTAACGAAGTGGGGCCACGAGGAGGCCAGGAGGGTGGCGCGCGGCCCGGCCGCCGCGCCGACCTGCCCCCTGGGCCCCTCGTGTGGCCCCCGCGTTGACCCTCCGCCTACTTAAAGCTTCCGTCGCGAAACCCCAGTACCGAGAGCCACGATACGGAAAACCTTCCAGAGACGCCGCCGCCGCGAATCCCATCTCGGGGACTGGAGATCGCCTCCGGCACCCTGCCGGAGAGGGGATTCATCTCCCGGAGGACTCTACACCACCATGGTCGCCTCCGGAGTGATGAGTGAGTAGTTCACCCCTGGACCATGGGTCCATAGCAGTAGCTAGATGGTCGTCTTCTCCTTGTTGTGCTTCATTGTTGGATCTTGTGAGCTGCCTAACATGATCAAGATCATCTATATGTAATTCTATATGTTGTGTTTGTCGGGATCCGATGGATAGAGAGTACTATGATTATGGTGATTATCAATCTATTGTTCGTGTGTTGTTTATGATCTTGCATGCTCTCCGTTATTAGTAGAGGCTCTGGCCAAGTTTTTACTCTTAACTCCAAGAGGGAGTATTTATGCTCGATAGTGGGTTCATGCCTCCATTGAATCTGGGACAGTGACAGAAAGTTCTAAGGTTGTGGATGTGCTGTTGCCACTAGGGATAAAACATTGATGCTATGTCTAAGGATGTAGTTGTTGATTACATTACGCACCATACTTAATGCAATTGTCTGTTGCTTTGCAACTTAATACTGGAGGGGGTTCGGATGATAACCTGAAGGTGGACTTTTTAGGCATAGATGCAGTTGGATGGCGGTCTATGTACTTTGTCGTAATGCCCAATTAAATCTCACTATATTTACCATGTCATGTATATGCATTGTTATGCCTTTCTCTATTTGTCAATTGCCCGACTGTAATTTGTTCACCCAACATGCTTTTATCTTATGGGAGAGACACCTCTAGTGAACTGTGGACCCCGGTCCTATTCTTTACATAGCATACAATCTACTGCAATTGTGTTTACTGTTTTCTTTGCAAACATCTTCCACTTGATACGTTTAATCCTTTGTTACAGCAAGCCGGTGAGATTGACAACCTCACTGTTTCGTTGGGACAAAGTACTTGGTTGTGTTGTGCAGGTTCGCGTTGGCGCCGATACTCCAACGTATCGATAATTTCTTATGTTCCATGCTACTTTATTGATGATACCTACATGTTTTATGCACATTATATGTCATATTTATGCATTTTCTGGAACTAACCTATTAACAAGATGCCGAAGAGCCATTCTGCTGTTTTTGGTTTCAGAAATCCTAGTAAAGAAATATTCTCGGAATTGGACGAAACTTTCGCCCAGGGTCCTATTTTTGCACGAAGCTTCCAGAAGACCGAAGACCTAACGAAGTGGGGCCACGAGGCAGCCAGGGTGGCCGCGGCCCAGCCCTTGGCCGCGGGCCCTGCCCCTGGGCCCTCGTGTGGCCCCGCTGACCTTCCGCCTACTTAAAGCTCCCGTCGCGAAACCCCCAGTACCGAGAGCCACGATACGGAAAACCCAGACGCCGCCGCCAATCCCATCTCGGGGATTCAGGAGATCGCCTCCGGCACCCTGCCGGAGAGGGGATTCATCTCCCGGAGGACTCTTCATCGCCATGATCGCCTCCGGAGTGATGAGTGAGTAGTTCACCCTGGACCATGGGTCCATAGCAGTAGCTAGATGGTCGTCTTCTCCTTGTTGTGCTTCATTGTTGGATCTTGTGAGCTGCCTAACATGATCAAGATCATCTATATGTAATTCTATATGTTGTGTTTGTCGGGATCCGATGGATAGAGAGTACTATGATTATGGTGATTATCAATCTATTGTTCATGTGTTGTTTATGATCTTGCATGCTCTCCGTTATTAGTAGAGGCTCTGGCCAAGTTTTTACTCTTAACTCCAAGAGGGAGTAATTATGCTCGATAGTGGGTTCATGCCTTCATTGATACCTGGGACAGTGACAGAAAGTTCTAAGGTTGTGATGTGCTGTTGCCACTAGGGATAAAACATTGATGCTATGTCTAAGGATGTAGTTGTTGATTACATTACGCACAATACTTAATGCAATTGTCTGTTGCTTTGCAACTTAATACTGGAGGGGGTTCGGATGATAACCTGAAGGTGGACTTTTTAGGCATAGATGCAGTTGGATGGCGGTCTATGTACTTTGTCGTAATGCCCAATTAAATCTCACTATATTTACCATGTCATGTATATGCATTATTATGCCTTTCTCTATTTGTCAATTGCCCGACTGTAATTTGTTCACCCAACATGCTTTTATCTTATGGGAGAGACACCTCTAGTGAACTGTGGACCCCGGTCCTATTCTTTCCATAGCATACAATCTACTTGTTTTACTGTTTTCTTTGCAAACATCTTCCACTCGATACGTTTAATCCTTTGTTACAGCAAGCCGGTGAGATTGACAACCTCACTGTTTCGTTGGGGCAAAGTACTTTGGTTGTGTTGTGCAGGTTCCTAGTTGGCGCGGAATCCCTGGTGTTGCGCCGCATCACATTTCGCGACCATCAACCTTCAACGTGCTTCTTGGCTCCTACTGGTTCGATTAAACCTTGGTTTCATACTGAGGGAAACTTGCTTCTATACGCATCATACCTTCCACTTGGGGTTCCCAACGGACGTGTGCATCTACGCGTATCAAGCTAAATTTCTGGCGCCGTTGCCGGGGAGATCAAGACACGCTGCAAGGGGAGTCTCCACTTCTCAATCTCTTTACTTTGTTTTTGTCTTGCTTTATTTTATTTACTACTTTGTTTGCTGCACTAAATCAAAACACAAAAAAATTAGTTGCTAGTTTTACTTTATTTACTGTCTTGCTCTCTATATCAAAAACACAAAAAAAAAATTAGTTACTCGCATTTACTTTATCTAGTTTGCTTTATTTACTGTTGCTAAAATGGCCAACCCTGAAAATACTAAGTTGTGTGACTTCACAAATGCAAATAATAATGATTTCCTATGCACACCTATTGCTCCACCTGCTACTACAGCAGAATTCTTTGAAATTAAACCTGCTTTACTAAATCTAGTCATGAGAGAACAATTTTCTGGTGCTAGTTCTGATGATGCTGCTGCCCATCTCAATAATTTTGTTGAACTTTGTGAAATGCAAAAGTATAAAGATGTAGATGGTGATATTATTAAATTGAAAGTGTTTCCTTTCTCATTAAGAGGAAGAGCTAAAGATTGGTTGCTATCTTTGCCTAAGAATAGTATTGATTCATGGACTAAATGCAAGGATGCTTTTATTAGTAGATATTATCCTCCCGCTAAAATTATTTCTTTGAGAAGTAGCATAATGAATTTTAAACAATTAGATACTGAACATGTTGCTCAAGCATGGGAGAGAATGAAAACTTTGGTAAAGAATTGCCCAACCCATGGACTGACTACTTGGATGATCATCCAAACCTTCTATGCAGGACTAAATTTTTCTTCGCGGAATTTATTGGATTCAGCTGCTGGAGGTACTTTTATGTCCATCACATTGGGGGCGGCTACAAAACTTCTTGATGATATGATGATAAATTACTCTGAATGGCACACGGAAAGAGCTCCACAAGGTAAGAAGGTAAATTCTGTTGAAGAAACCTCTTCCTTGAGTGATAAGATTGATGTGATTATGTCTATGCTTGTGAATGGTAGATCTAATGTTGATCCAAATAATGTTCCTTTAGCTTCATTGGTTGCTCAAGAAGAAAATGTTGATGTGAATTTCATTAAAAATAATAATTTCAACAACAATGCTTATAGGAACAACTCTGGTAATAACTATAGGCCATATCCTTCTACTAATGGTAATGGTTATGGTAATTCTTATGGGAATTCTTACAACAATAATAGAAGTGTACCCTCTGGTCTTGAAGCCATGCTTAAAGAATTTATTAGTACACAAACTGCTTTCAACAAATCTGTTGAGGAAAAGCTTGATAAAATTGATACTATCGCTTCTAGAGTTGATAGGCTTGCCTCTGATGTTAATCTTTTAAAGTTGAAAGTTATGCCTAATAATGATCTTGATAATAAGATTACTACTACAGCAAATGCCATCCAAGTTAGAATTAATGAGAATATAAGATTAATGGCTGAGTTGCGTGCTAGGTGGGATAGAGAAGAAAATGAAAAACTAGCTAAAGAGAATAATGTAGCTAAAGTTTGGACTATTACCACCACTAGTAATGCTAATTCCTCACATGTTGCTACACCTCCTACTATCAATGGTAATATAATTGGTGGTGGCAATGTTTCTACTCCTAGTGCAAAGCGTACAAAACTGCCTGAAATTGCTAAAACTGCTGAAACTGCTTGTGATAAAACTGCTGAAATTTTTTCCAACCTTGGGAATAATGATCCCATTGCTGTAGCTCATAATGATTTAGATTTTGATGATTGCCACATCTCTGAAGTTATAAAGTTCTTACAAAAACTTGCTAAAAGTCCTAATGCTAGTGCTATAAATTTAGCCTTTACAAAACATATTACAAATGCTCTCATAAAAGCTAGAGAAGAGAAACTAAAACTTGAAACTTCTATTCCTAGAAAGTTAGAAGATGGTTGGGAGCCCATCATTAAAATGAAATTCAATGACTTTGAATGTAATGCCTTATGTGATCTTGGTGCAAGTATTTCTGTTATGCCTAAAAAGATTTATGATATGCTTGACTTGCCACCATTAAAGAATTGTTATTTGGATGTTAATCTCGCCGATAATGTTAAAAAGAAACCTTTGGGGAGGATTGATAATGTGCATATTACGGTTAACAATAACCTTGTCCCCGTTGATTTTGTTGTCTTGGATATCGAATGCAATGCATCTTGTCCAATTGTGTTGGGAAGACCTTTTCTTCGAACTGTTGGTGCTGTTATTGATATGAGGGAAGGTAATATTAAATATCAATTTCCTCTCAAGAAAGGTATGGAACACTTCCCTAGAAAGAGAATGAAGTTGCCTTTTGATTCTATTATTAGAACAAGCTATGATGTTGATGCTTCTACTCTCGATGTTACTTGATTTGCACTTTCTGCGCCTAGCTGAAAGGCGTTAAAGAAAAGCGCTTATGGGAGACAACCCATGTTTTTACCTACAGCAATTTTTTGTTTTATTGAGTCTTGGAAGTTGTTTACTACTGTAGCAACCTCTCCTTATCATGTTTTTGTGCCAAGTAAAGTTTCTATGTCAAAGTTGATGTTATATTTGGGATCGCTGCGCAGAAACAGCATTGCTGTCTGTCACGAATCTGGGCATAATTCTCTGTAGAAAATTCGAAAAAATCTGCCAATTTACGAGCGTGATCCTCAGATATGTACGCAACTTTCATTAGTTTTGAGTTTTTCCATTTGAGCAAGTCTGGTGCCATTTATAAATTCGTCTTTACGGACTGTTCTGTTTTTGACAGATTCTGCCTTTTATTTCGCATTGCCTCTTTTGCTATGTTGGATTTATTTCTTTGATCCATTAATGTCCAGTAGCATTATGCAATGTCCAGAAGTGAAAAGAATGATTGTGTCACCTCTGAATGTGTGAATTATTAATGATGCACTAACCCTCTAATGAGTTTGCTTGAAGTTTGGTGTGAAGGAAGTTTTCAAGGGTCAAGAGAGGAGAATGATATACTAAGATCAAGAGGAGTGAAAGCTCTAAGCTTGGGGATGCCCCCGTGGTTCATCCCTGCATATTTTAAGAAGACTCAAGCGTCTAAGCTTGGGGATGCCCAAGGCATCCCCTTCTTCATCGACAACATCATCAGGTTCCTCCCCTGAAACTATATTTTTATTCAGTCACATCTGGTGTTCTTTACTTGGAGCGTCGGTTTGTTTTCGTTTTTGTTTTTGTTTGAATAAGATGGATCCTAGCATTCACTTTGTGGGAGAGAGACACGCTCCGCTGTTGCATATGGACACATGTGTCCTTAGGCTTTACTCATAATGTTCAAGGCGAAGTTTCTTCTTCGTTAATTTGTTATATGGTTGGAATTGGAAAATGCTACATGTAGTAATTCTAAAAATGTCTTGGATAATGTGATACTTGGCAATTGTTGTGCTCATGTTTAAGCTCTTGCATCATATGCTTTGCACCCATTAATGAAGAAATACATAGAGCTTGCTAAAATTTGATTTGCATATTTGGTTTCTCTAAGGTCTAGATAATATCTAGTATTGAGTTTTGAACAACAAGGAAGACAGTGTAGAGTCTTATAATGTTTACAATATGTCTTTTATGTGAGTCTTGCTGCACTTGTTCATCCTTGAGTTTGCTTCAAATAACCTTGCTAGCCTAAACCTTGTATCGAGAGGGAATACTTCTCATGCATCCAAAATCCTTGAGCCAACCACTATGCCATTTGTGTCCACCATACCTACCTACTACATGGTATTTACCCGCCATTCCAAAGTAAATTGCTTGAGTGCTACCTTTAAAATTCCATCATTCGCCTTTGCAATATATAGCTCATGGGACAAAATAGCCTTAAAAACTATCGTAGTATTGAATATGTACTTATGCACTTTATATTTTATTAAGTTGCTTGTTGTGCGATAACCATGTTTCTGGGGAACGCCATCAACTATTGTTGAATATCATGTGAGTTGCTATGCATGTCCGTCTTGTCTGAAGGTCTATCATTTTAGTGGTTGGAGCATGCAAAATTGTTAGAGAAGAACATTGGGCCGCTAACTAAAGCCATGAATCATGGTGGAAGTTTCAGTTTTGGACATATATCCTCAATCTCATATGAGAATAATAACTTTGCTACATGCTTAAGCATTAAAGAGGAGTCCATTATCTGTTGTCCATGTTGTCCCGGTATGGATGTCTAAGTTGAGAATAATCAAAAGCGAGAAATCCGAAATGCGAGCATTCTCCTTGGACCTTTGTACAGGCGGCATGGAGGTACCCCTTTGTGACACTTGGTTGAAACATGGCATGCGAAGATCCGGTAGTCCAAGTTAAGTAGGACGAGGTGCGGGCACTATTAGTATACTATGCGTGAGGCTTGCAACTTGTAAAATATAATTTTCATAACTCATATGCTTTATTACTACCGTTGACAAAATTGTTTCATGTTTTCAAAATAAAAGCTCTAGCACAAATACAGCAATCGATGCTTTCCTCATTGAAGGACCATTCTTTTACTTTTATTGTTGAGTCAGTTTACCTATCTCCTTCCACCTTAAGAAGCAAACACTTGTGTGAACTGTGCATTGATTCCTACATACTTGCATATTGCACTTGTTATATTACTTTATGTTGACAATATCCATGAGATATACATGTTACAAGTTGAAAGCAACCGCTGAAACTTAATCTTCCTATGTGTTGCTTCAACACCTTTACTTTGATTTATTGCTTTATGAGTTAACTCTTATGCAAGACTTATTGATGCTTGTCTTGAAGTACTATTCATGAAAAGTCTTTGCTTTATGATTCATTTGTTTACTCATGTCATTACCTTTGCTTTGATCGCTGCATTCATTACATATGTTTACAAATAGTATGATCAAGATTATGATGGCATGTCACTTCAGAAATTATCCTTGTTATCGTTTTACCTGCTCGGGACGAGCAGAACTAAGCTTGGGGATGCTGATACGTCTCCAACGTATCGATAATTTCTTATGTTCCATGCTACTTTATTGATGATACCTACATGTTTTATGCACATTATATGTCATATTTATGCATTTTGGAACTAACCTATTAACAAGATGCCGAAGAGCCAGTTGTCTGCTGTTTTTGGTTTCAGAAATCCTAGTAAAGAAATATTCTCGGAATTGGACGAAACTTTCGCCCAGGGTCCTATTTTTGCACGAAGCTTCCAGAAGACCGAAGATCTAACGAAGTGGGGCCACGAGGCAGCCAGGGGGGTGGCGCGGCCCAGCCCTTGGCCGCGCGGCCCTGCCCCCTGGGCCCCTCGTGTGGCCCCTCGCGTTGACCTTCCGCCTACTTAAAGCTCCCGTCGCGAAACCCCCAGTACCGAGAGCCACGATACGGAAAACCTTACAGAGACGCCGCCGCGAATCCCATCTCGGGGGATTCAGGAGATCGCCTCCGGCACCCTGCCGGAGAGGGGATTCATCTCCCGGAGGACTCTTCATCGCCATGATCGCCTCCGGAGTGATGAGTGAGTAGTTCACCCCTGGACCATGGGTCCATAGCAGTAGCTAGATGGTCGTCTTCTCCTTGTTGTGCTTCATTGTTGGATCTTGTGAGCTGCCTAACATGATCAAGATCATCTATATGTAATTCTATATGTTGTGTTTGTCGGGATCCGATGGATAGAGAGTACTATGATTATGGTGATTATCAATCTATTGTTCATGTGTTGTTTATGATCTTGCATGCTCTCCGTTATTAGTAGAGGCTCTGGCCAAGTTTTTACTCTTAACTCCAAGAGGGAGTAATTATGCTCGATAGTGGGTTCATGCCTTCATTGATACCTGGGACAGTGACAGAAAGTTCTAAGGTTGTGATGTGCTGTTGCCACTAGGGATAAAACATTGATGCTATGTCTAAGGATGTAGTTGTTGATTACATTACGCACAATACTTAATGCAATTGTCTGTTGCTTTGCAACTTAATACTGGAGGGGTTCGGATGATAACCTGAAGGTGGACTTTTTAGGCATAGATGCAGTTGGATGGCGGTCTATGTACTTTGTCGTAATGCCCAATTAAATCTCACTATATTTACCATGTCATGTATATGCATTATTATGCCTTTCTCTATTTGTCAATTGCCCGACTGTAATTTGTTCACCCAACATGCTTTTATCTTATGGGAGAGACACCTCTAGTGAACTGTGGACCCCGGTCCTATTCTTTCCATAGCATACAATCTACTTGTTTTACTGTTTTCTTTGCAAACATCTTCCACTCGATACGTTTAATCCTTTGTTACAGCAAGCCGGTGAGATTGACAACCTCACTGTTTCGTTGGGGCAAAGTACTTTGGTTGTGTTGTGCAGGGTTGGCGCCGGAATCCCTGGTGTTGCGCCGCATCACATTTCGCGACCATCAACCTTCAACGTGCTTCTTGGCTCCTACTGGTTCGATTAAACCTTGGTTTCATACTGAGGGAAACTTGCTTCTATACGCATCATACCTTCCACTTGGGGTTCCCAACGGACGTGTGCATCTACGCGTATCGCGCCGGAATCCTGGTGTTGCGCCGCATCACATTTCGCGACCATCAACCTTCAACGTGCTTCTTGGCTCCTACTGGTTCGATTAAACCTTGGTTTCATACTGAGGGAAACTTGCTTCTATACGCATCATACCTTCCACTTGGGGTTCCCAACGGACGTGTGCATCTACGCGTATCAAGCTAAATTTCTGGTTGCCGGGGAGATCAAGACACGCTGCAAGGGGAGTCTCCACTTCTCAATCTCTTTACTTTGTTTTTGTCTTGCTTTATTTTATTTACTACTTTGTTTGCTGCACTAAATCAAAACACAAAAAAATTAGTTGCTAGTTTTACTTTATTTACTGTCTTGCTCTCTATATCAAAAACACAAAAAAATTAGTTACTTATCTTTACTTTGTTTGCCTAGTTTACTTTTTGCTTATTGCATCATGTTTCCTTTTAATTTCACCACAAAAGACATACCGGTAGGACGTGGGTCCATAGTTGGGAGAAATAATATAGAAGAATTTTTCAATCATGTTAGTATTACTGAAAATTTTGAAGATAAACACTTGGTAGAACTTGCACCTACCTATGAAATTGCTGCTGCTGCTTTAGTTCGCATGTTGGAAACTAAATTTGTTAATCTCAATCCTATAATCCAACACATGTTTCTCACACTTGGTGATATGGAAGAAGGGGAAAAGAAAGATTTTGTTCTAGAAACTCTTCTTAGAGAATTTGGGGGATTAGCAAGAGAGGCTAGAAAGGTTTTTGCTAAATTTAATATGCTAGGTTCTCATACCAATTTTATTGGTCTCCTTGAAAAAATGGACATGGATAGAATAAGGTACACTAATAACATTAATGATGGTGGGGAAATCAAAGCACCAATACCATGTAAACTCCTAGCTATGAATGATGCATTAGAAAATAACTATGCTTGGCTTGTTCCTGAAAATTTGTTCGATGAGAGTAGCAAGCCTAAGACTAATGAAAAGGGAGACGCTAAAACTTATATATCAAATATACTATGCTTGGTTGAGAAAACTCCCAACACCCCTGGTAATGATGTTGATGCTTCATCTCTCGATGTTACTTGATTTGCACTTTCTGCGCCTAGCTGAAAGGCGTTAAAGAAAAGCGCTTATGGGAGACAACCCATGTTTTTACCTACAGCAATTTTTTGTTTTGTTGAGTCTTGGAAGTTGTTTACTACTGTAGCAACCTCTCCTTATCATGTTTTTGTGCCAAGTAAAGTTTCTATGTCAAAGTTGATGTTATATTTGGGATCGCTGCGCAGAAACAGCATTGCTGTCTGTCACGAATCTGGGCACAATTCTCTGTAGAAAATTCGAAAAAATCTGCCAATTTACGAGCGTGATCCTCAGATATGTACGCAACTTTCATTAGTTTTGAGTTTTTCCATTTGAGCAAGTCTGGTGCCATTTCTAAATTCGTCTTTACGGACTGTTCTGTTTTTGACAGATTCTGCCTTTTATTTCGCATTGCCTCTTTTGCTATGTTGGATTTATTTCTTTGATCCACTAATGTCCAGTAGCATTATGCAATGTCCAGAAGTGAAAATAATGATTGTGTCACCTATGAATGAGTGAATTATTAATTATGCACTAACCCTCTAATGAGTTTGCTTGAAGTTTGGTGTGAAGGAAGTTTTCAAGGGTCAAGAGAGGAGAATGATATACTATGATCAAGAGGAGTGAAAGCTCTAAGCTTGGGGATGCCCCCGTGGTTCACCCCTGCATATTTTAAGAAGACTCAAGCGTCTAAGCTTAGGGATGCCCAAGGCATCCCCTTCTTCATCGACAACATCATCAGGTTCCCCTGAAACTATATTTTTATTCAATCACATCTTGTGTTCTTTACTTGGAGCGTCGGTTTGTTTTCGTTTTTGTTTTTGTTTGAATAAGATGGATCCTAGCATTCACTTTGTGGGAGAGAGACACGCTCCGCTGTTGCATATGGACACATGTGTCCTTAGGCTTTACTCATAATGTTCAAGGCGAAGTTTCTTCTTCGTTAAATTGTTATATGGTTGGAATTGGAAAATGCTACATGTAGTAATTCTAAAATGTCTTGGATAATGTGATACTTGGCAATTGTTGTGCTCATGTTTAAGCTCTTGCATCATATGCTTTGCACCCATTAATGAAGAAATACATAGAGCTTGCTAAAATTTGATTTGCATATTTGGTTTCTCTAAGGTCTAGATAATATCTAGTATTGAGTTTTGAACAACAAGGAAGACAGTGTAGAGTCTTATAATGTTTACAATATGTCTTTTATGTGAGTTTTGCTGCACTTGTTCATCCTTGAGTTTGCTTCAAATAACCTTGCTAGCCTAAACCTTGTATCGAGAGGGAATACTTCTCATGCATCCAAAATCCTTGAGCCAACTACTATGCCATTTGTGTCCACCATACCTACCTACTACATGGTATTTCTCCGCCATTCCAAAGTAAATTGCTTGAGTGCTACCTTTAAAATTCCATCATTCACCTTTGCAAATATATAGCTCATGGGACAAAATAGCCTTAAAAACTATCGTAGTATTGAATATGTACTTATGCACTTTATATTTTATTAAGTTGCTTGTTGTGCGATAACCATGCTTCTGGGGAACGCCATCAACTATTGTTGAATATCATGTGAGTTGCTATGCATGTCCGTCTTGTCTGAAGGTCTATCATTTTAGTGGTTGGAGCATGCAAAATTGTTAGAGAAGAACATTGGGCCGCTAACTAAAGCCATGAACCATGGTTGAAGTTTCAGTTTTGGACATATATCCTCAATCTCATATGAGAATAATAATCATTGCTACATGCTTATGCATTTAAGAGGAGTCCATTATCTGTTGTCCATGTTGTCCCGGTATGGATGTCTAAGTTGAGAATAATCAAAAGCGAGAAATCCGAAATGCGAGCATTCTCCTTAGACCTTTGTACAGGCGGCATGGAGGTACCCCTTTGTGACACTTGGTTGAAACATGGCATGCGAAGATCCGGTAGTCCAAGTTAAGTAGGACGAGGTGCGGGCACTATTAGTATACTATGCGTGAGGCTTGCAACTTGTAAGATATAATTTTCATAACTCATGTGCTTTATTACTACCGTTGACAAAATTGTTTCATGTTTTCAAAATAAAAGCTCTAGCACAAATACAACAATCGATGCTTTCCTCATTGAAGGACCTTTCTTTTACTTTTATTGTTGAGTCAGTTTACCTATCTCCTTCCACCTTAAGAAGCAAACACTTGTGTGAACTGTGCATTGATTCCTACATACTTGCATATTGCACTTATTATATTACTTTATGTTGACAATATCCATGAGATATACATGTTATAAGTTGAAAGCAACCGCTGAAACTTAATCTTCTTATGTGTTGCTTCAACACCTTTACTTTGATTTATTGCTTTATGAGTTAACTCTTATGCAAGACTTATTGATGCTTGTCTTGAAGTACTATTCATGAAAAGTCTTTGCTTTATGATTCAGTTGTTTACTCATGTCATTACCTTTGCTTTGATCGCTGCATTCATTACATATGTTTACAAATAGTATGATCAAGATTATGATGGCATGTCACTTCAGAAATTATCTTTGTTATCGTTTTACCTGCTCGGGACGAGCAGAACTAAGCTTGGGGATGCTGATACGTCTCCAACGTATCGATAATTTCTTATGTCCCATGCTACTTTATTGATGATACCTACATGTTTTATGCACATTATATGTCATATTTATGCATTTTCTGGAACTAACCTATTAACAAGATGCCGAAGAGCCAGTTGTTTTCTGCTGTTTTTGGTTTCAGAAATCCTAGTAAAGAAATATTCTCGGAATTGGACGAAACTTTCGCCCAGGATCCTATTTTTGCACGAAGCTTCCAGAAGACCGAAGACCTAACGAAGTGGGGCCACGAGGAGGCCAGGAGGGTGGCCGGCGCGGCCCAGGCCCTGGCCGCGCCGACCTGCCCCCTGGGCCCCTCGTGTGGCCCCCGCGTTGACCCTCCGCCTACTTAAAGCTTCCGTCGCGAAACCCCCAGTACCGAGAGCCACGATACGGAAAACCTACAGAGACGCCGCCGCCGCGAATCCCATCTCGGGGGATTCAGGAGATCCGGCACCCTGCCGGAGAGGGGATTCATCTCCCGGAGGACTCTACACCGCCATGGTCGCCTCCGGAGTGATGAGTGAGTAGTTCACCCCTGGACCATGGGTCCATAGCAGTAGCTAGATGGTCGTCTTCTCCTTGTTGTGCTTCATTGTTGGATCTTGTGAGCTGCCTAACATGATCAAGATCATCTATATGTAATTCTATATGTTGTGTTTGTCGGGATCCGATGGATAGAGAGTACTATGATTATGGTGATTATCAATCTATTGTTCATGTGTTGTTTATGATCTTGCATGCTCTCCGTTATTAGTAGAGGCTCTGGCCAAGTTTTTACTCTTAACTCCAAGAGGGAGTATTTATGCTCGATAGTGGGTTCATGCCTCCATTGAATCTGGGACAGTGACAGAAAGTTCTAAGGTTGTGGATGTGCTGTTGCCACTAGGGATAAAACATTGATGCTATGTCTAAGGATGTAGTTGTTGATTACATTACGCACCATACTTAATGCAATTGTCTGTTGCTTTGCAACTTAATACTGGAGGGGGTTCGGATGATAACCTGAAGGTGGACTTTTTAGGCATAGATGCAGTTGGATGGCGGTCTATGTACTTTGTCGTAATGCCCAATTAAATCTCACTATATTTACCATGTCATGTATATGCATTGTTATGCCTTTCTCTATTTGTCAATTGCCCGACTGTAATTTGTTCACCCAACATGCTTTTATCTTATGGGAGAGACACCTCTAGTGAACTGTGGACCCCGGTCCTATTCTTTACATAGCATACAATCTACTGCAATTGTGTTTACTGTTTTCTTTGCAAACATCTTCCACTCGATACGTTTAATCCTTTGTTACAGCAAGCCGGTGAGATCGACAACCTCACTGTTTCGTTGGGACAAAGTACTTGGGTTGTGTTGTGCAGGTTCCGCGTTGGCGCCGGAATCCCTGGTGTTGCGCCGCATCACATTTCGCGACCATCAACCTTCAACGTGCTTCTTGGCTCCTACTGGTTCGATTAAACCTTGGTTTCATACTGAGGGAAACTTGCTTCTATACGCATCATACCTTCCACTTGGGGTTCCCAACGGACGTGTGCATCTACGCGTATCAGCGGTGAGCAAGCTGACGTAGAATCCGCCCAGCCAATGCAGGTTCTAGCAACCGTAGCACCGCTGGATCAGCAGGAAACGGAAGACGAAGACTCCACCTCCGACCCAGGACCATCCAACGTAAGGTCTCCCTTAGATCGGGCACGACCACGAAAGGATGTCCTGTCACCAGAAGAGATGGTCGAGCAAGCGCGCATGGATTTAGTCGCGCAGTCTGATATTCTCAACAAACCAATAACTCCCGAGGAGGCTGCAGATCCGGAGGCCTTAGAAGCCAAAAGGCAGGAGATGCTGGCAACAGCTCAGAAATTTGCCAGGACCGCAGCCGCAATGCTGGAAGAAAGAACCCTAGCTGCGAACTTTGTGGACCACTTCCAAAAGAAGGATCGCGAGGTCGACGAATCACTTGCGACAGTCAAGAAGCTCCGAAAGGAATGGGAGGAAAGGGTGGCCTGTGCGCAGGAGGAGGTTGATAGGATCGCTCGAGAAGCCATCCCTCCCCGCAAGATTACCTTTGCAACACCCACAGAGCAACAGCCGCTCGCAACTCCAAAGGATAACATGAAGAAGGCTGCGGAGCTCCTGAAAAAGAAGGACGAGGAGATTGACATCAACTACGTCCGGAAGCTCGTTGCTTCAGCAATGCAGCAACAGAGCAAGGCAGATACTTCGCGCAGGTTGGAATCCAATCCGGATCATTGCATATCCACCGCGCAGAAGGACGCCATAGCAAGTCAACACCGTGATGGCGAGTCGCGCACCGGATCCACGGAGCGCAGGAGGAAAGTCAGAGAACATCCGAATCCAATCCCGGTGCCCTCGGATTCAACCCCGAAAAACCCGGCAAAGGGAAAGGACCCGATGTATACTGGCAGAGACAAGTATCGTGTTCCATCACCGCCACCCCGAGCTTCGCGTCCTCCGCTACCTCCTCGACGTCGCAGTCCTGCCGGAAACACCAGGCCCCATGGGCCAGGTGGAATCAACATCCGCGACAACATGCCACCTCCTAGGGACAGGAGCAGGGAGCGTACGCCGGAGCCACGCAGGAGCCGGAACCAAGACCGCGAGCCTGAGCCTCGTCGGAACCAAGAACGCGAGCCTGAGCCTAGGAGGAGCCGGAACGAAGAGCGCGCGCCTGAGCCTCGCAGGAGCCGGAACGACGGAGGCGACCACCACCAAGAGGAAGGGAGTCACCGAAGCCGGAGCCAGCCGCGGGAGCAGCGCCGAGAGTCCGAAGGCGGAAGATCATCCTACAGGCCCCCTCGCAGATCTCCCTCGCCACCACCCAGTGGAGGCGGAGGTGGAGGCGGAGGCGGAGGTGGAGGCGGAGGCGGAGGCCGGAGATCCCGTTCCCGCTCAAAGTCACCCGGCGGCGGTCCTCGCGACGCTCGGGAACGCCTCAACGAGTACAGATCCGACTACATTGGTCCAAGGTGCTTTGGCCGGATGATCCGAGAGGAACCAAAGCCAAGAAGCTTGAACCTTAAGCTACCCGGAAACCTGAAGCATTATGATGGCAGCGAGAGGCCGGATACCTGGATTGAGGATTACTACAATGCAGTAACCTTTGCCGGAGGAACCCCGAATATAGCCTGCCGCATGCTCCAGTTGTACCTTATTGGTCCAGCTCGAGTTTGGCTCAGCGACCTCGAGGAAAACACCATCTTTTGCTGGTTTGACCTGAAGAAGGCTTTCGAGAACCACTTCAGGGGCACCTACAAGAGACCGGCCACCACCAGCGATCTTCAAGCTTGCATCCAGAAGAAGGGTGAGACATCCAGAAGTTTCCTCACCCGATGGTTGGCGACCAGAAACGAGTGCGAGAACGTAGATAACCGCACAGCAATGCACGCCTTCATTGGTGGTTTGCAGCGTGGGGGGCTGCTGCGCCACAAGCTTACTTGCCTGGTGAACGCGAACAAGCTCACTCTTGATGAGATGATAAACATCGCCAGCGATCACACTGCCGCCGATGACGACGCAGGCGGAGATCTCGCAGCTACAGCCATACCCCTGCACCAACAAAAGAAAAACCGTGACAACGGCGTCAGCAACAGCAACAAGCGGAAGAACCCCCCTGAAGACCAGAAAGGCGGAGGATCCGACATGGTTGCCATGACGTTCCAACGTGGAGGTTCAGGAGGAGGAAGAGGCCGCGGACGTGGAGGCGGAGCCGGCAGGGGCCAGCAGCGTGCTGACGAGGTCACCGCAGCCGGATCCCGCGCCCCCCAAACGTACGAAGAATACAGGGATATGCCGTGCCTGGCTCATCTAGATCCGGCTACGGGCAAATCCACTCACACCAATCGCAACTGCAAGTGGGTCAACGATCTGAAGAACGACCCGGAGGCAGGGTACAAGCGAGCCCGGAAGCACCGCCCACGCGGCAAAGGAGGCAAGGGCAAGAACAAGGACAAAGAAGAGGACAGTTCCGAGGCCATGGATGAGGATGACGCTTCGCCGGAACCCAAGGAGGGTACCGCAGCCAACAAATCCAATCCCTTCGGCAAAAAGAGTGTCGGAACCTACCACACCTTCCTCGGAACCCCAACTGTCCGCGCGAAAAAATCGGCGCTCCGGATCTTGAACGCCACAGTTCCGGCTGTGCCGCAGTATGTCAAGTGGTCGGAGAAAGCCTGTACTTTTGACAGGTCGGATCACCCGGCCGTCATCCCCAAAGAGTGCTACGCCCTGGTTGTAAGTCCCCGCATAGACGGGTACGACTTTTCCAAGTGCCTTATGGATGGTGGAGCTAGCCTGAACATCATGTACCTGGAGACCCTGGAGAAGATGAACCTAACCAAGGACCAGCTAAAGCACAGCACCACTGAATTTCATGGTGTGGTTCCGGGTAAAAAGGCCAACTCCCTGGGTAGCATCAAACTTCCCGTGGCCTTCGGCGATGTTAACAATTACCGCGAAGAGATGATCACGTTTGAAGTAGTGCCCTTCAAAAGCTCCTACCACGTGATCTTCGGCAGGCCCACCTACCACAAGTTCCACGCCAGGGCATGCTACATCTACAACAAGCTCAAGATTCCGGCCCTAACGGTATGATCACCGTGTCCGGAGACTACAAAAAGCAAGGGACTGCGAGGAGGGCGAAGCCGCCTTTGCAGAATCCGTCAGAAGAGCTGCAAGGCTACAGAGCCGCGGTGGATCCGACTGAGATGCAGACCACCAAGAAGCAGATCTCCGAACAGAAAACCTCGTTCAAGGCCGCGATAGAAACCAAGAAGCACGACCTCGTCGAAGGCGACAGCTCCAAGCAGGTTTCAGTCGGAGCCAACATGGACCCCAAATAGGAAAGCGCGCTCGTCGAGTTCCTCAGAGCTAACATGGATATCTTTGCATGGCAACCTTCTGACATGTCCGGAGTACCAAGGGAACTCGCCGAGCACTACCTCAACATAAACCCGGGTGCAAAACCGGTGAAGCAAGCTATGCGACGCTTTGGAGACAAGAAGCGCCGCGCCATAGGAATGGAATTAGCAAAGTTACTAGAGGCAGGTTTTGTAGTAGAAGTTATCCATACTGATTGGGTCGCAAACCCCGTCCTTGTACCCAAAAAGAATTCTGAAATACTAAGAATGTGCATCGATTACTCCGGCTTGAATAAGCATTGTCCGAAGGATCCGTTCCCTTTGCCGCGCATTGACCAAGTCATTGATTCGACGGCAGGGGCGGAACTTCTGTGTTTTCTTGACGCATATTCCGGGTATCATCAGATCCGGATGAAGGAGTCTGACCAAAAGGCGACCTCTTTCATCACACCCTTTGGCACATACTGCTATGTTACCATGCCTTTTGGCTTGAAAAACGCAGGTGCCACATACCAACGTACGATGCAGCGGTGCCTGAAGGACCAGATTGGCCGGAACGTGCACGCTTACGTCGACGACATCGCGGTCATGACCCGGAAGGGATCCGACTTGCTCAGCGACCTCAAGGAAACCTTCGATAATCTCCGACGGTACAAGATGATGTTAAATCCGCTGAAGTGCGTCTTTGGCGTACCAGCAGGAAAACTCCTTGGCTTCATTGTTTCTCACAGGGGCATTGAAGTTAACCCGGAAAAAATCAAGGCTATCCTGAACATCAAGAGGCCAACTTGTCTCAAAGACGTGCAACGATTTATGTTGCGTCGCCGCAATCAAGTCGGTTTGTTAGCCGTCTTGGCGAGAAAGCCCTACCTCTACAAGCTGCTGAAGAAAACAGACAAATTTGTCTGGGACGAAGAAGCAGATAAAGCACTTCAGGGACTGAAGAATATACTCTCCTCCCCACCTATATTGGCAGCTCCAGCTGAGTCAGAGCCTATGCTCCTCTACATGGCAGCTACCAACAAAGTCATCAGCCTCGTAATTGTGGTGGTACGACAGGAAGAAGGGCATGAGCACGGAGTCCAGAGGCCAGTCTATTACATTAGCGAAGTCTTGACGGAATCCAAGCAGAGATATCCTCACTTTCAGAAGCTAGCCTATGGAGTATTCCTAGGCAGCCGGAAGCTGAGGCACTACTTCCAGGAGCACCCAATAACAGTGGTGAGCAAGGCTCCCCTGGCAACAATCATCAACAACTCCGACGCAACAGGGCGCGTAGCAAAATGGGGCATCGAGCTATCTGCCTTTGACATCAACTACGAAGCCCGAACTGCAATCAAGTCTCAAATTCTAGCAGATTTCATCGCGGATTGGACTGAAGCGCCGGAGGGCACACCTGTGCCGGAACCTGAAGCTTGGGTCATGCACTTCGATGGATCCAAGCAACATCAAGGCTCGGGGGCTGGAGTTACCCTGAAGTCACCTACCGGAGAAGAACTGCAGTACGTTCTGCAGATTCACTTCGAAGCTACCAACAATATGGCGGAATACGAGGCTCTACTACACGGTCTGCGCATCGCTAAGGAGATTGGAATCAAGCACATCATATGCTGCGGAGATTCCGACTTGGTGGCACAACAAGTAGCCGGAACCTGGAACGCCAGAAACTCCGTCATGGCGGCTTACAGAGACGAAGTTGACGAGATCGCCAAGTGCTTCCTCGGATACGAAGTCAAATACGTCAGGAGAGACGATAACACAGCAGCAGACATGCTGTCCAAGCTCGGATCCGGCAGGAAGCCAATTCCGCCTGGAATTTTCCTTGAGCATCTACGAGTACCCTCAGTGAAGGGCGCAAACCCGGAAAATCCCGATCTGGCAGTTTCTCCGGCTAAGGAAGTGATGGCAATCATTCCGGCCTGGACTCAGCCGTTCCTGGATTACCTCATCGATCGAAAGTTGCCGGAGGACGAGGTCCACGCACGACAGATCATCAGGCGAGCAAGATCCTACACAATTGTTGATGGACAACTCTACAAACGAAGCGCAAACGGGGTATTTCTCAAATGCGTCTCCAATCAAGATGGCATTGAAATCCTCCGAGAGATCCACGCAGGGGATTGCGGGCATCATGCCGCCCCCAGGTCCCTCGTCGCAAAAGCTTTTCGGTTAGGATTTTACTGGCTAACAGCTAAAGAAGACGCTGAGAAGCTGGTGAAAACTTGCCGAGGTTGTCAGTACTACGCTACTCAACCAAACGCTCCAGCCCAAGAGCTGAGGACCATACCTATCACCTGGCCGTTTGCGGTCTGGGGGCTTGATATGGTTGGTAAGTTAAAGAAATCATCTCCTGGTGGTCATGAATACCTCCTGGTCGCTATTGACAAGTTCAGTAAATGGATCGAGGCAAAGCCAGTGAGAAAAGCCGATGGTGCTACGGCACTAAAATTTGTTTGCAGCCTCGTGACGAGATTCGGCATCCCACACAGCATAATCACAGATAATGGCACAAACTTTGCGCAAGGAGAACTCAAGGATTATTGCGATGAAGTTGGGATCCGGCTTGACCTTGCATCTGTGGCCCATCCACAATCTAATGGTCAGGTCGAACGAGCCAATGGCCTTATACTAGCCGGAATCAAACCTCGCCTTGAAGAACCGCTGCGTCGCGCAGCCGGAGCTTGGGCTGATGAACTAGACTCTGTTCTGTGGAGTTTGCGAACTACCCCTAACAGGTCAACCGGATTTACTCCGTTCTTCCTGGTATATGGATCCGAAGCTGTGCTCCCCACTGACATCATCCATGATTCACCGCGAGTTTCCGCCTACAATGAAGAAACTGCTGACGAGGCTCGACAGCTATCTGTGGACCTGATCGAAGAAGCTCGGAATTTAGCTGACCAACGCTCCACCATCTATCAGCAGAAGCTCCGACGCTATCACAGCCGTCGAGTTCGGAACCGCTCGTTCATGGTCGGAGACTTAGTCCTCCGCCTTCGCCAGGTGAAAGACCACAAGTTGCAATCTCCATGGGAAGGACCTTTTGTCATCAGCAAAGTACTACACAACGGATCTTATTACCTTGTCGATTTCCGGGAATTAAAGGATAGACCTGCCAACTGGCACCGGAAACGAAAACGAGAGGATCCGGGTGACATATATGATGAAACAGATCGTCCCTGGAACATAGCACAGCTACGTCCTTTCCACACTTAGCGCTTTACGCATTACATACCTTGTAATATATATGATACATGATCAATGAAATAAAGCTTTTGGTTCACTCTTAGAGTCTTTTACCTCCTTTAATTTTTCATTTCTGGATCGTGTACGTTTTTCCGACTAAAACCGCAGAGCTGGATCTTTCCGCCTAGGCGTGTATGAAAGTTGTGATTTTCAAAATCGTCCTTTAGGACGTAAGCTTAAGTTTTCTGGTGGAAAATTTTTCGTTGCGAATTCATGGATTCCTGGTAGCGACTTCCGGCACCTTGGCTGGGGGGCTTGTTTCCGCGGTTATGGACGGACGCCATTGGGCTTCGTCGCCGCAGGCGAGTGTCTCCGGCTACAGGTTTTCCGGCTCGTGGAAGGTCAAGTGAACAAGCCGGAAACATTCACAAACCAGCACTTGCTTTTTTCAATCAAACAGACGAAAACATGCAAATATATTAAACGGATCGCAGGATGAGTTTTCTCCGCCCAAATGCATAGATATTTCGTCCCTAACTACTTAAGAATTTAAGTTATATTACAAACCCACTCCGGGGCCAAAATGATGCATCAGTTTTATTTGATACACAGGTTTCACTCGGAGGCTTGATCCTCGTCCGAAGCAACGTAGGCGGAGCCGTCGCCGGAGTCGTCGCCGGAGTTGTCTTCTTCATGATCAGAGCTTGATCCGGAGCCTTCCTCTTCGGGATATTCCTCCTCAGGTTCATCTTCCGCGTCAGAAAATCCCTCGGGGAGGTCGTGCTTGTTGTACCAGAACGAGTGGTTAACTCGCCCGACAAAGACACGATCAAACCCTTGGGTTTCCGCGAGAAGCTTCCTCAGGTTGGCACTCTTGGGGACTCCGCGTGCGACATCAGAAAAGTTCATGGTCGGAACGTGCGCTTTGCACGTGGCCAACACCAGAGAGGCAACTCCGCGGGCAGAAGATTCCTGCCAGTCCATGATGAGCTCCGGCACCTGCTTGATCAGTTTCGTCATGGTGTCCATCACCGCGGTTCCGGCTCTCTTCAAGGATAGTGATTTGGCAACTCCACGGCATGCCTCAAAGAGGTTATCAATCGAGCTATGTGCTTCTTCATACGCTTCTGTCCTGTTGAGAACCGCGTCCTTCGTCCATTCGAGGCCAAGGCTCGCTGCGAAAGATATGGTCATTTCCGCGAACAGAAGCAAAAGTGTGATGAAGCCGGAGTCAAAATGAAGAAAAAATGAGATTCTTACGGAAGATCATCTTGTCAATAGCTTCCGCCTCCGCCTCGTAGCTTTTGTTCTTGGATGCCAAGGTTTGGACCCTCTGATGGCTCTTCTTGAGCTTCTCGGCAAGATCCGACACCTCCTGGGCGTGTTTCTCCAGGAGTTCTTTTCTTTTCTTGTTCTCTTCAACAGAGGATTCCTTCATAAAGTTTTTGAGGGACTCGTTTTCCGCCTCGAGAACCTTGATCTTGGCGGAGAGGTCGTCGATGGAAGGACGCTTGGCATTTTCTTCTGGAACTCGAAAGTACAACAACACAGTTAGTTCAAAAAATAAGTTGCGTTCACAACCTTGGGGGCTCAGTCGGAGTTAGTACCTTCAAAATTTTTGAGGCGGGTCTCCAGCAGCGCAATGGCTTTCTGACTATCCGCGTCCCTGGCTTGCAATAGATCGATCTCTTTTTTCCGCTCCAGAATGTGGGTGCGCAAGTCTTCATGCAGCTTCCGCGTGTTCTGTGAGAGCGGTTCAAAGATTAGTCGGAAATTCAAACTTCTGGGGGCTGAACGGAACTTAAATTCTTTTAGCATGTGAAAATTTTGATTTTCCGCTACAATCTACAGGTCAAGACATTGGCTCATACATGTTACTCGGAAAAATGCATTATCCAATGCCTGGGGGCTAGTGTTACCTGGCGCACGTTCTTGTGCTTAGCAAAGAAAACTTTGAGGCCACTCTCGTGATCGGCCAGCTCCTGCTCTTCCGTGTTCGCAGGCCCCCACACTTTCTCCATCATGTCGGAGATCTCCGCGTGGCGTTGTGCGAGGGGAGCTTTTTGCAGAACCGAAAGGATGAGGTGGAGTCGGGTGCGTGGGCCACTCAAGGCTAGCTTCTTCTCAACTTGGTCAGCCGGAGCTTCAGTTGAGGTAACATTGGGTTGCTCAGGCGGAGGTGCAGTTGAGGATGCGTCCTTGCCGGAATCGCCTTTGCCGGATTCGGCAGTTGGGTCTTCTGGAAGGTCATCAAGGTTGATGACGTCCTTGGGATCCGGCTTGGCGGCGGAAGAGGCCTTGGGCGGAACCTCCACTTCCGGTGTGACGGGCATAGAGGCCGGGGAAGGTTTTACCTTCTTCTTGGCAATCCTGGGGGCTTGGCTTCCGGAGCTAGTGCTGCACAACATAAAAAGCTTAACAGTGAGAATATGTTGGTCCTTTGCGGCAATAAGACTTTATGACGGAAACTAGATGTTCACCCGGATGGAATGAAAAACTGTTGAATGTTGGGTTGGGCGCGGTTGCTGGTGTCGATAAGCTTGAGGCGTTTCTTTTCCGCCTCCGCCTTACGAGTGGCCGCGATGCTAGGTGCTTCGCGGGCACGTTTGGCTGCAGGGCTGGAGGAAGCAGCTTTCCTCCTCTTGGAAGGACGCGGAACTTCAGGAGCTTCCGCCTCTGACGCGGCTTCCGGGTCATTATTTCCCGCTTGAGGGACCCGGAGGAGAGTTCCGAGTTCGCTCTCCTCGAGGGCTTCGAGCTTTGTAACCAAGCCAACACTTAGACAATATTCGAAATGTAAAAGGAATCAGTATGTGGGTCAAGGTAACATACCGCGGTCCCGGAGCCGTCGGTGTGGATGTCCTTGTTGCACACGTGAATGTGAAGATCACGCGGAATCTTGATCAGGAGTCGGATCCGTTTGTCGATGGCGTCGGCGGAGAGGTTGTCCTTGCAGGCGCGCATAGGGTCATCGCGCCCCGTGTATTGGAACATCAGGCGATCTCGATGTTGAAGTGGTTGGATCCGCCTGGTGAACCAAGACATGGTAAGGTCCTTCCCCGTTAGGCCTTCTTCCGTCAGTTTGCAGATCCGCCTAACTGCGCGAGTCAGCTGAGGTGACTCGGAAAGATGAGGACATTAAGTCCAGGCTGGATTCTCGCTTGCGGGGCTATTTTTAAAGGGCGCTAGCACCCTCTCGCTCGCCGGGTCGGAAACGTCCTTCAAGTAGAATAAACCTCCAGACCAGTAACGCGCGGATTCGTGGCGGTCGGTTGGAGGGTAGACGCGGCCAGGGCGGAGCATAAAAGTTATTGACCCGCAGGTGGCCAACTCGGAAGCTTTAGGAATTTTCTCCTTTTTGACGGAGAAGAAGTACTGAAACAGAGGAAGCTCTGGAGGGATCCGGAGGTGGCCCTCGCAAAGGGTGGCGTGATTGGTGATCGCCAAAATACTATTTGGGGATATGTTGTGGGGCTGGAGCCCATATACCTTCAAGATTTCCGAGAAGAAATCACTTGGAGGGAAGGAGAAGCCATGCTCTACAAGAGCCTTTGTTACCACCATTTCTCCGGCTTCGGGAGCTGGAGCCAGAGAACCCGGAATTGTCCGCCAGGATTTGGGCTTCAGGAATCCCTCCGCCTCGAGGTTGTTGAGCTCTGTATCGGTGGTGGTACAAGGCCACCATTTCCCTTTGGATTCTGAGTCTCGCTTACGAGCCTTGGACTTCTTGGCGGCGACCTCTTCCGCCTTCTGATCTGCCTGTTCCTCCCCGGAAGCTTTCTCCGGGATAGCAGAGATTCCTTCGGTGTCCTTGCCGGAGTCCTTAGTGGGATCCAGCTGGACCGGGGCAAAGGGTGGGGGAGCGGAAGAGATGGGCGTTGCCATGATTGGCTCGGAGCTTGGAGGCGGAGTTGCAGAAGACATCTGAAGAAGAAAGCATATGGCGGAAAACTAACTTAGTCGGATCCAAGAACTAAAACCCAACAACTCGTCCCTACCAGCTACGGCGCAAAGACGAAGCATGAGAGCTTACCGGAATGGTGTTCGCGGTGGCCGGAGTCGCTGGCGACGAGGTTTTGACGCGGTGGCTCGCTGGAGTTAAGAACACGAAGAACACCACGGCGAAGTAGGCGCTCCGGCGAAACTCCGGCGAGATTCCGGCGACTCCGGTACGGCGGAGAGAGAGCTCGGGGCGGCGCTGCGTCGAGAGGTGAATGGGGGGTGAATGAGGAGATTTGGGTCGACGGTGGATATTTATAAGCCGTGGGAGGAGATTCGTGCTCCGCATCCTATGGTCGGAATGCAAACGTCGCGCCGTTGGATGCTTGACACGTGTCGTGAACCCTAAACGGTGAAAATGGCTAAGGATAAGTTACCGCTCAAATCGCGCGAAAATGACGCCAGAATTGGCGGAACCGTTTGAATCTTTTAAGGTTCCGGGTAGCGGCGAGAAGATAATCAGATCCTTGTCCGCTGCAGGGGAGTAACCCGGAGACATGCGATATGTCGATGGATGAAGTCCCGCAGGATGGGAGGTTCTCCGACTAGAAGTTGGGGAACAGGAAAATGTGAAGTTGGAGTTCTTCAAGTTTCTCCGCGTTATTAACATTGCCGGAAATCATAAGGAACTAGCAAGGCGGAAACTGAAGGTGAAACTCGGAGAACTCTGGGGGCTACTGTTGTGGGTATACTTCATGGGTGTACCATCGACAGTGCCTAGATCCGGCAAGCCCGGGTGGCCCATAGACGGTGATGGTGGCGTGTGGCCCATCGGGCGGCCCAGTTGCTGTTGATCATGAAGGATGAAGTCCGGCCCAGGATCAGTTAGCCGGATCCGCACCGACCTTAGGAGGAACCCGGATCCAAGGAGGCCCATGAGGAACCCGGATCCAGTACGACGTATAAGGAAGGCGGATCCTTGACGTGCACGGCAAGATATTGTACCGTAGTTTAGGCAATCTGTAATCCGGCAAGGACTCTCCATGTAAATCCTAGATCCGTGCGTCTATATAAGCCGGATCCCGGGAGCCCTAGGGGCACAACCACAACCATTGTAACAACGCGCAAGCACCCAGATAATTCCAGACAAGCAGCAGTAGGCCCTGTCATCGTGCAGGTGTTCCGAAGCTGGGTAACTCGCGTACTACCGTCCCGTGTGCACTCCGCCCTATGGCCCCTACTTCTTTTCCCCCTCGTGAGGATCCCTCCTCCGGGGTACCGTCGATTAGGCAATGACAGAGTTTGCTTTAAGTTTGGTCTGGAGGAAGTTTTCAAGGGTCAAGAGAAGAGGATGATATACTATGATCAAGAAGAGTAAAAGGTATAAGCTTGGGGATGCCCCGGTGGTTCATCCCTACATATTTTAAGAAGACTCAAGCATCTAATCTTGGGGATGCCCAAGGCATCCCCTTCTTCATCGACAACTTATCAGGTCACTTCTAGTGAAACTATATTTTTATTCCGTCACATCTTATGTACTTTACTTGGAGCGTTTGTGTGCTTTTATTTTCGTTTTGTTATTTTCATTCTCTGAATAAAATAGGATCCTAGCAATCCTTGTGTGGGAGAGAGACACGCTCCGCTTTTTCATATGAACACTAGTGTTCTTCATTCTTACTTTTAATGTTCAAGGGCGAAAGTTGATCGCTTCACTTGTTGCTATTTGGTTGGAATCAGAAAATGCTTCATATGGTTTTGAATAACTTGATACTTGGCAATTGTTTTGAGCTCTCATAGATCATGTTTAAGCTCTTGCATCATGTAGTTTAATCTATTAGTGGAGAGGAGCTTGTTAAAATTTGGTTTGCATGATTGGTCTCTCTAAGTCTAGATATTTTCTGGTAAAGTGTTTGAACAACAAGGAAGACAGTGTAGAGTCTTATAATGCTTGCAATATGTTCTTGTGTAAGTTTTGTTGTACCTGTTCATACTTGTGTTTGCTTCAAACAACCTTGCTAGCCAAAGCCTTGTACTGAGAGGAAATGCTTCTCGTGCATCCAAACACCTTGAGCCAAAACCCATGCCATTTGTGTCCACCATATCTACCTACTATGTGGTATTTTTCTGCCATTCCAAAGTAAATTACTTGAGTGCTACCTTTAAAATTTCATTCCTTTGTCTTTGCAATATATAGCTCATGGGAAAATAGCTAAAAAACTATTGTGGTGATGAATATGTAGTTATGTGTCTTATTTCTTATAAGTTGCTTGTTGAGCGGTAACCATGTTTCTGGGGACGTGATGGCGTGTAACTCACACGTTCGTTGGGAACCCCAAGAGGAAGGTATGATGCGCACAGTAGCAAGTTTTCCCTCAGAAAGAAACCAAGGTTTAATCGAACCAGTAGGAGCCAAGAAGCACGTTGAAGGTTGATGGTCGCGAAATGTGATGCGGCGCAACACCAGGGATTCCGGCGCCAACGTGGAATCTGCACAACAAAACCAAAGTACTTTGCCCCAACGAAATAGTGAGGTTGTCAATCTCACCGGCTTGCTGTAACAAAGGATTAAACGTATCGAGTGGAAGATGTTTGCAAAGAAAACAGTAAACACAATTGCAGTAGATTGTATGCTATGTAAAGAATAGGACCGGGGTCCACAGTTCACTAGAGGTGTCTCTCCCATAAGATAAAAGCATGTTGGGTGAACAAATTACAGTCGGGCAATTGACAAATAGAGAAAGGCATAACAATGCATATACATGATATGATAAATATAGTGAGATTTAATTGGGCATTACGACAAAGTACATAGACCGCCATCCAACCGCATCTATGCCTAAAAAGTCCACCTTCAGGTTATCATCCGAACCCCATTCAGTATTAAGTTGCTAAGCAACAGACAATTGCATTAAGTATGGTGCGTAATGTAATCAACAACTACATCCTTAGATATAGAATCAATGTTTTATCCCTAGTGGCAACAGCACATCCACAACCTTAGAACTTTCTGTCACTGTCCCAGATTAAATGGAGGCATGAACCCACTATCGAGCATAAATACTCCCTCTTGGAGTTAAGAGTACAAACTTGGCCAGAGCCTCTACTAATAACGGAGAGCATGCAAGATCATAAACAACACATAAACAATAGATTGATAATCACCATAATCATAGTACTCTCTATCCATCGGATCCCGACAAACACAACATATAGAATTACAGATAGATGATCTTGATCATGTTAGGCAGCTCACAAGATCCAACAATGAAGCACAACAAGGAGAAGACGACCATCTAGCTACTGCTATGGACCCATAGTCCAGGGGTGAACTACTCACTCATCACTCCGGAGGCGACCATGGCGGTGTAGAGTCCTCCGGGAGATGAACCCCTCTCCGGCAGGGTGCCGGAGGCGATCTCCCGAATCCCCCGAGATGGGATTCGCGGTGGCGTCTCTGGAAGGTTTTCCGTATCGTGGCTCTCGGTAAGGGTTTTCGATGCAGGGGCTTTATAGGCGAAAGGGCAGCGTCGGGGTCGAAGGGCGACGACACCATAGGGGCGCGGCCAGGGCCCAGGCTGCGCCACCCTATCATCCGGGCCCACAGGCCCTCTCTGGCGGCTCTCGGGTGTTCTGGATGCTTCCGGGCAAAATAGGAACCTGGGCGTTGATTTCGTCCAATTCCGAGAATATTTCGTTACTAGGATTTCTGAAACCAAAAACAGCAGAAAACAGGAACTGGGACTTCGGCATCTTGTTAATAGGTTAGTTCCAAAAATGCACGAATATGACATAAAGTGTGCATAAAACATGTAGATATCATCAATAATGTAGCATGGAACATAAGAAATTATCGATACGTTGGAGACGTATCAGCATCCCCAAGCTTAGTTCTGCTCGTCCCGAGCAGGTAAAACGATAACAAAGATAATTTCTGAAGTGACATGCCATCATAATCTTGATCATACTATTTGTAAACATATGTAATGAATGCAGCGGTCAAAACAATGGTAATGACATGAGTAAACAAGTGAATCATAAAGCAAAGACTTTTCATGAATAGTACTTTCAAGACAGGCATCAATAAGTCTTGCATAAGAATTAACTCATAAAGCAATAATTCAAAGTAAAGGTGTTGAAGCAACACAAAGGAAGATTAAGTTTCAGCGGTTGCTTTCAACTTATAACATGTATATCTCATGGATATTGTCAACATAGAGTAATATAACAAATGCAATATGCAAGTATGTAGGAATCAATGCACAGTTCACACAAGTGTTTGCTTCTTGAGGTGGAGAGAAATAGGTGAACTGACTCAACATAAAAGTAAAAGAAAAGTCCTTCAAAGAGGAAAGCATCGATTGCTGTATTTGTGCTAGAGCTTTTATTTTGAAAACATCAAGAGAGTATAAAAGTAAAGTTTTGAGAGGTGTTTGTTGTTGTCAACGAATGGTAGCGGGTACTCTAACCCCTTGCCAGACAAACCTTCAAAGAGCGGCTCCCATTTTATTTTATTTTTGGGTGGCACTCCTTCCAACCTTTGCTTTCACAAACCATGGCTAACCGAATCCTCGGGTGCCTGCCAACAATCTCATACCATCAAGGAGTGCCTTTTTATTTTAGTTTTATTATGATGACACTCCTCCCCACCTTTGCTTTCTCAAGCCATGGCTAACCGAATCCTTCGGGTGCCGTCCAACAATCACATACCATGGAGGAGTGTCTATTTTTGTTAATTAATTTGGGACTGGGAATCCCATTGCCAGCTCTTTTTGCAAAATTATTGGATAAGCGGATGAAGCCACTAGTCCATTGGTGAAAGTTGCCCAACAATATTGAAAGATAAACACCACATACTTCTTCATGAGCTATAAAACATTGACACAAATAAGAGGTAATAACTTTTGAATTGTTTAAAGGTAGCACTCAAGCAATTTACTTTGGAATGGCGGAGAAATACCATGTAGTAGGTATGTATGGTGGACACAAATGGCATAGTAGTTGGCTCAAGGATTTTGGATGCATGAGAAGTATTCCCTCTCGATACAAGGTTTAGGCTAGCAAGGTTATTTGAAACAAACACAAGGATGAACCGGTGCAGCAAAACTCACATAAAAGACATATTGTAAACATTATAAGACTCTACACCGTCTTCCTTGTTGTTCAAAACTCAATACTAGAAATTATCTAGACCTTAGAGAGACCAAATATGCAAACCAAATTTTAGCAAGCTCTATGTATTTCTTCATTAATGGGTGCAAAGTATATGATGCAAGAGCTTAAACATGAGCACAACAATTGCCAAGTATCACATTATCCAAGAAATTTTAGAATTACTACATGTAGCATTTTCCAATTCCAACCATATAACAATTTAACGAAGAGGAAACTTCGCCATGAATATTAAAAGCTAAGAACACATGTGTTCATATGAACCAGCGGAGCATGTCTCTCTCCCACACAAGGATGAACTTATTCAGAGAACTAAGATAACAAAACAAAAATAAAAGCACACACAGACGCTCCAAGTAAAGTACATAAGATGTGACCGAATAAAAATATAGTTTCAAGAGAAGGAACCTGATACTTTGTCGATGAAGAAGGGGATGCCTTGGGCATCCCCAAGCTTAGACGCTTGAGTCTTCTTGAAATATGCAGGGATGAACCACGGGGGCATCCCCAAGCTTAGAGCTTTCACTCCTCTTGATCATAGTATATCATACTCCTCTCTTGACCCTTGAAAACTTCCTTCACACCAAACTTCAAGCAAACTCATTAGAGGGTTAGTGCATAATCAAAAATTCACATGTTCAGAGGTGACACAATCATTCTTAACACTTCTGGACATTGCACATAACTTCTAAAAGTTAATGGAACAAAGAAACTCATTCAACTTAACAAAAACGGCAATGCGAAATAAAAGGCAGAATCTGTAAAAAACAGAACAGTCCGTAAAGACGAATTTTAAAATGGCACCAGACTTGCTCAAACGGAAAAACTCAAAACTAATGAAAGTTGCGTACATATCTGAGGATCACGCTCGTAAATTGGCAGATTTTTCGAATTTTCTACAGAGACTTGTGCCCAGATTCGTGACAGACAGCAATGCTGTTTCTGCGCAGCGATCCCAAATATAACATCAACTATAACATAGAAACTTTACTTGGCACAAAAACATGATAAGGAGAGGTTGCTACAGTAGTAAACAACTTCCAAGACTCAACAAAACAAAAATTGCTGTAGTAAAATAAACACATGGGTTATCTTCCAAGAAGTTCTTTCTTTATAGCCATTAAGATGGGCTCAGCAGTTTTAATGATGCACTCGTAAGAAATAGAAGTTGAAGCAAAAGAGAGCATCAAGAGGCAAATCAAAACACATTTAAGTCTAACATGCTTCCTATGCATAGAAATCTTGTAAATAAAAAAGTTCATGAAGAGTATAGTAACAAGCATAGGAAGATAAAACAAGTGTAGCTTCAAAAATTTCAGCACATAGAGAGGTGTTTTAGTAACATGAAAATTTTTACAACCATATTTTCCTCTCTCATAATAACTTTCAGTAGCATCATGAGCAAAATCAACAATATAACTATCACATAAAGCATTCTTATCATGAGTCTCATGCATAAAATAATTACTACTCCCAACATAAGCATAGTCATTCTTATTAATTGTAGTGGGAGCAAATTCAACAAAGTAGCTATCAAATATAGGAGGTATATTGTAATCATAATCAGATTTATCCTCCATAACAGGTGGTAACACAAGACTAGTATCATTATAATCATCATAAATGGGAGGCAAAGTATCATCAAAGTAAATTTTCTCCTCAATGCTTGGGGGACTAAAAATATCATGCTCATCAAAGCCAGCTTCCCCAAGCTTAGAATTTTCCATAGCATTAGCAACAATAGTGTTCAAAGCATTCATATTAATATGTTCCATGGGTTTTTTAATTTTCGCATCAAACCATCCATGTCTTAAATCAGGAAATAGAATAAAAAGCTCTTTGTTGTCCATTATGCCTAACTAGTGTAAACAAGAAACCAAATGTCGCAATTGCAGAGTCTAAAGGAAATAGTTTCGAGCACACACACAATGGCGCCGAAAAGTACCGTTACCTGGAACCGAAGTATGAGTGCCTTTTACCTTTCCTCCCCGGCGGCGCCATAAAAGTGCTTGATGTCTACGGTGCTTCTATTCTTGTAGACAGTGTTGGGCCTCCAAGAGCAGAGGTTTGTAGAACAGCAGCAAGTTTCCCTTAAGTGGATTACCCAAGGTTTATCGAACTCAGGGAGGAAGAGGTCAAAGATATCCCTCTCATGCAACCCTGCAACCACAAAGCAAGAAGTCTCTTGTGTCCCCAACACACCTAATAGGTGCACTAGTTCGGCGAAGAGATAGTGAAATACAAGTGGTATGAATGAATATGAGCAGTAGTATGGCGCCAGAAAAGTGCTTGCTGGCGTGCAGTTGATGGTAGTAATATTGCGGGAAGTAAACATGTAGTAGTAACGCAGCAGTAGTAACGCAGTAAAACAGAAACAAGCAGCGATAGCAGTGTTTAGGAACAAGGCCTAGGGATTAGACTTTCACTAGTGGACACTCTCAACATTGATCACATAACAGAATAGATAAATGCATACTCTACACTCTCTTGTTGGATGATGAACACATTGCGTAGGATTACACGAACCCTCAATGCCGGAGTTAACAAGCTCCACAATTAAATGTTCATATTTAAATAACCTTAGAGTGCAAGAAAGATCAATACGACTAAACCAAGTACTAATGTAGCATGCACACTGTCACCTTCATGCTTATGTAGGAGGAATAATACACATCAATACTATCATAGCAATAGTTAACTTCGCAATCTACAAGAGATCATGATCATAGCATAAACCAAGTACTAACACGGATGCACACACTGTCACCATTACATCGTGCAGGAGGAATAAAACTACTTTAATAACATTGCTAGAGTAGCACATAGATAAATTGTGATACAAAACACATTGCAATCATAAAGAGATATAAATAAGCACTTCACTATGCCATTCATAACAGTGAATAAGTATTCTGTGAAATATAGCCTAAGAGACCCACACGGTGCACACACTGTCACCTTTACACACGTGGGACAAGGAGTCTCCGGAGATCACATAAGTAAAACTCACTTGACTAGCACAATGACATCTAGATTACAAGCATCATCATATGAATCTCAATCATGTAAGGCAGCTCATGAGATTATTGTATTGAAGTACATAGGAGAGAGATAAACCACATAGCTACCGGTACAGCCCCGAGCCTCGATGGAGAACTACTCCCTCTTCATGGGAGCAGCAGCGGTGATGAAGATGGCGGTGGAGATGGCAGCGGTGTCGATGGAGAAGCCTTCCGGGGCACTTCCCCGTCCGGCAGGGTGCCGGAATAGAGACTCCTGTCCCCCAGATCTTGGCTTCGCGATGGCGGCGTCTCTGGAAGGTTTTCCGTATCGTGGCTCTCGGTAAGGGTTTTCGATGCAGGGGCTTTATATAGGCGAAAGGGCAGCGTCAGAAGGTCGAAGGGGCGACGACACCATAGGCGGCGCGGCCAGGGCCCAGGCCGCGCCACCCTATCATCTGGGGCCCACAGGGCCCTCCTCTGGCGGCTCTCGGGTGTTCGGATGCTTCCGGGCAAAATAGGAACCTGGGCGTTGATTTCGTCCAATTCCGAGAATATTTCGTTACTAGGATTTCTGAAACCAAAAACAGCAGAAAACAGGAACTGGGACTTCGGCATCTTGTTAATAGGTTAGTTCCAGAAAATGCACGAATATGACATAAAGTGTGCATAAAACATGTAGATATCATCAATAATGTAGCATGGAACATAAGAAATTATCGATACGTTGGAGACGTATCAGGACGCCATCAACTTTTTACCTTTGTTGGATATCATGTGAGATGCTATGCATGTTCGTCTTGTCTGAAGTAAGGGTGATGTCATGATCAAATGGTTTGAGTATGCATATGTTAGAGAAGAGCATTGGGCCGCTAACCAAAGCCATGTATCATGGTGGAAGTTTTCAGTTTGGACATACATCCTCAATCTCTTATGAGAATATTATATGTTGTTGAATGCTTAAGCATTAAAAGAGGAGTCCATTATCTGTTGTCTATGTTGTCCCGGTATGGATGTCCTAAGTTGAGATCTGTTAAAAACGAGAAATCAAATGCAATTGATCTCCTAGGACCTTTGTACAGGCGGCATAGAGGTACCCCTTTGTGACACTTGGTTGAAACATATGTCATGCAATGATAATCCGTGTTATCCGAGCTGATTAGGACAAGGTGCGAGCACTATTAGTACTCTATGCATGAGACTTGCAACTTGTAGGAAGTATTATGCATAGCACATATGAATTATTACTACCGTTGACAAAATTGTTTCTATGTTTTCAAAACAAAAGCTCTAGCACAAAAATAGTAATCCATGCTTCCCTCTGCGAAGGGCCATTCTTTTACTTTATGTTGAGTCAGTTTACCTACTCCTTTCTATCTTAGAAGCAAACACTTTTTTAACTGTGTGCATTGATTCTTACATGTTTACCTATTGCACCTGTTATATTACTCTATGTTGACAAATATCCATGAGATATATATGTTACAAGTTGAAAGCAATTGCTGAAACTTAATCATCCTTTGTGTTGCTTCAATGCATTCTACTTTGAATTTATTGCTTATGAGTTAGCTTTTATGCAAGTCTTGTTGATGCTTGTCTTGAAAGTACTATTCGTGAAAAGTTTTGCTATATGATTCATTTGTTTAGTCATTATCTTTTGTTAGCAATCTTTTGCTTCAGATCACTCCATCCATCTCATATGCTTTACAATAATGTTGATCAAGGTTATGTTGGTAGCATGTCACTTCAGAAATTATTTGTGTTATCGTTTACCTACTCGAGGGCGAGTAGGAACTAAGCTTGGGGATGCTTGATACGTCTCAAACGTATCTATAATTTCTGATGTTCCATGCTAGTTTTATGACAATACCTACATGTTTTGTTCACACTTTATATCGTTTTGATGCATTTTCCGAACTAACCTATTAACGAGATGCCGGTGAGTTCCTGTTTTCTGTTGTTTTTGGTTTCAGAAATCCTAGTAAGGAAATATTCTCGGAATTGGACGAAATCAAGGCCCACGATCTTATATTTCCACGAAGCTTCCAGAACACCGGAGAGGGACCAGAGGGGAGGCCCAGGGCCCCCACACGCCATGGCGGCGCGGCCAGAGGGGGGGCGTCCCCCTGGTGTGTGGGTCCGCCAGACCCCTTCCGACTCCGACACTTCGCCTATAAGATGCCTCGTGACCTAAATCTTCGACACGGATAAGCCACGATACGAGAAAAGTTCCAGAGCCGCCGCCATCGCGAAGCCAAGATTCGGGGGATAGAAGTCTCTCGCACGCCGTCGGGACGGGAATTGCCCGGAAGGCATCTCCATCGACACCACCGCCATCTCCATCAACGCTGCTGCCCCCATGATGAGGAGGGAGTAGTTCTCCCTCGAGGCTAAGGGGCTGTACCGGTAGCTATGTGGTTAATCTCTCTCTGTACTCCAATACAATGATCTCATGAATTGCTTTGCATGATTGAGATCCATATTATGAGCTTTGTATCACTATTAGTCTATGTGCTACTCATGTGATGTTATTAAAGTAGTTTATTCCTCCTTCATGGTGTAATGGTGACAGTGTGTATGCTATGTTAGTACTCGGTTTAAATTGCAAAGATCTATTATGCTCTAAGGTTACTTAAATATGAATGCCGAATGTTGTGGCGCTTGTTAACTCCGGCTTGAGGGAGCTCTTGTAGCCCTACACAATGAATGGTGTTTGTTATCAAACAAGAGCATATGTAGCACAAGTGAGGAGAAGTTATTAATTTATTATGTGATCAATGTTGAGAGTGTCCACTAGTGAAAGTATGATCCCTTGTGTTTTACCACTTGTGTTTTACTATCTCTTCGTCGAACTAGTGCACCTATACATCTGACAAGTGTATTAGGTGTGTTGGGGACACAAGAGACTTCTTGTATCTTAATTGCAGGGTTGCTTGAGAGGACTATCTTTGACCTCTACCTCCCCGAGTTCGATAAACCTTGGGTGATTCACTTAAGGGAAACTTGCTGCTGTTCTACAAACCTCTGCTCTTGGAGGCCCAACACTGTCTACAAGAATAGAAGTACCCGTAGACATCAATCATCCACTTGTTTTCTAATGATTTCATATTTTCAATCTGAATACATCTCGTCAATGATCCTCATAGTTGCTATACTTCCCACTGTGTCACCTTGGATAAACAAAATCTGGCTTCCTCTAGTTCTTTCCGAAGTTCTTTTGGAATCTCCCATTCCGTAGGTTGATTCTCGGTACTCTTCCTGCTTAAAGCATCTGCTACTACATTGGCCTTGCCTGGTGTATAGTTGATTGTCAGTTCATAGTCCTTAATCAACTCTAACCATCTCTTTTGTCTCATGTTTAATTCCTTTTGAGTAAAGAAATACTTCAAACTTTTATGATCCGTGTATAACTCACATTTGGATCCATAAAGAAATTGCCTCCAACTCTTCAAAGCATACACAACTGCCGCCAATTCTAAATCATGTACTGGGTAATTATGTTCATGTGGCTTTAGTTGTCTTGATCCGTAAGCTATCACTTTACGATCTTGCATTAGAACACATCCAAGTCCATTCTTGGAAGCATCACAATACACCGTGTAATCCTTTTCGGGTTCCGAAACTTCTAACACCGGTGTTGTGGTTAACTTCTCCTTAAGTGTTTGAAAACTGGCTTCACACTCATCAGTCCACACAAATGGGGTATTTTTCTTAAGTAACTTGGTCATTGGTCCTGCAATCTTCAAAAATCCTTCAATGAATCTCCGATAATAACCTGCCATACCAAGGAATCCTCTTATTTCCTTAGCATTTTTAGGTGACTTCCATTCCAATACTGACTGAACCTTGCTTGGATTCACCGCTATTCCTTCTTTGGTTATGACATTTCCAAGAAATTCAACACTATCTAACCAAAACTTGCACTTGCTGAACTTTGCATATAGTTGATGTTCTCTTAAAATTTGCAAAACTATCTTCAAATGCTTGGCATGTTCTTTTTTGTTCTTGGAGTATATTAGAATATCATCAATGAACACTATCCCAAACTTGTCCAAGTACTTCATGAATATCTTGTTCATCAAATTCATGAAAATAGCTGGTGCATTTGTTAGTCCAAATGGTACAACCAAGTATTCATGGTGTCCATACCTTGATACAAACGCTGTTTTTGGTACATCTTCCTTCTTGATCTTGATTTGATGGTATCCTGATCTTAAATCTATCTTTGAGAAGACTCCAGCTCCTTGAACTTGATCAAAAAGATCTTGTATCCTTGGTAAAGGGTACTTGTTCTTGATTGTTACATTGTTAAGATTCCTGTAATCTCCACACATTCTCTTTCCTCCATCTCTTTTATCCACAAAAATAACTGGTGTACCCCATGGTGACACACTTTCTTGGATAAATCCCTTCTGTTCCAGTTCATCTATCTGAGCCTTCAGTTCCACTAACTCCTTTGGTCCCATCTTATATGGTGGTTGAGCTATTGGTGATGTGCCTGGAATCAGATCTATGGTAAACTCGATCTCCCTATCGGGTGGCATTCCCGGTAGTTCCTTGGGAAATACATCTTGAAACTCATTTACTACAGGGATATCTTCAATCTTCACCTCCTTCAGACTATTCAGCTCCAGTCCTATCTCCAACTGAGTGTATTTGTCTCCTTGAAACACTATCTGACCTCCTATAGAGTTGCGAAGTGTCACTGTCTTGTCTCCACAGTTGATCACTGCTCCATTCTCCGTCAACCAATCCATTCCTAGGATAACTGATATATCCTTCATGGAAATGATGAATAGGTCCGCGAAATACACACAGTCACAAATGGTTATGACCTGTGCTTCTTTCACGTGGGTTACTAAGATCGTTCCCCTCGCAGATAAGACTGTTATGGGTTTTTCTAACTTGGAACATCTAAGCCCGTATTTTTCCACAAATTCTCGTGCAAGAAATGATGTAGTTGCTCCAGTATCAAATAATACTTTGCCAGGATGAGTAAGAATGCTGAGCGTACCTAAGACTGCTTGATCCGACTCTCCTGCTTGCTCCAAAGTTGTGCAATTCAGATTTCCATATGGCTTTCCCCTCTTGTTGTTGTTGTAGTTGCGGTTGCTGTTGTTGTTGTTGTTGTTGTTGTTGTTACCTCCACCTCGTCCTCCGGAGCTTTGTCCACTCCATGACGCCTTGTTTGGACACTCTGGCTTGATGTGTCCCTCTTTCCCACAACCATAGCATATGATCCTGGGCTTCTGACAATCCTTCTGCACATGTCCTCTCTGTCCACAATTATGACAGAGTATCTGGTTCCTTGGATTCTGATTCTGACCTCCCCGGTTATACTGATTACCAGTAGGTCGGAATCGGGGTTTGAAACTCCGATCTGGTGTTGGTTTACTGACTGGGTACTTCCTTGGCTCGATACGAGCCCTCTTCCTCCTATCCTCTTGGACCTGCCTGTAGTCATCCTCGAAAGTGATTGCCGAATCAATCAGTTCCTGGAATTCTGCAGTCCGTGCCAACCTCAGTTGCATCTTCATGTATGGATTCATGCCTTTCATGAATCGCTTCTTTCTTTTCTCCTCAGTGTCCACTTCCTCAGGTGCATATCTTGACAGCCTGTTGAAATCTCGAACATACTGCATAATAGGTGCAGTATTCTGATGTAGCTCGTCAAACTCTCTCTTCTTCAGCTCCACCACGCTCTCCGGAACATGGGCATCCCGGAACTTCTTCTTGAATTCCTCCCAGGTAAACACCTTTTCTGGAGGGTGTACTGCCACAAGATTCTCCCACCATGATGCTGCTGGTCCTGACAACAGATAGGTGGCATACCGAATCTTTTCTTCATCATTGCATCCAACGGTCTTCAACTTCCTTTCCGTGTCCATGAGCCAGTCTTCTGCATCCATTGGTTCTGGGGCTGATGCAAAAGGTAGTGGTCTTGCATTTTGGAAGTCTGATAAGGTTACTCCCTTGCCTTCATTACCCCTATCGTTGATGACGTGGGTAAAGAAATCTTGCATGTTCTTGTTTTGACTCTCCTGGTACCTCCTCCTATCTTCTTCCATTGCTCTCATATATTGTTGGAAGTCTGGATGCATCATTGGGTGTGGTGGTGGTGGTGCATCCTCTGCTCTAGCTGCGGCATCCGCTTCCTCTTTTTCTTTCGCCTCCCGCTCTCTCCGAGCATCTTCGGTTTCAACTAACGCCATTTCCCCTAGTCCTGTAACAAAGAGCGATTACTCATAATTACACCATGCAAATGTTTTCTGAGCTCAACTCATTGCCCAGAACTAGTCACACAATGAAATCAAGAAGCAAATCCAAAACAAACATTTATTATGTATATACACTGTATATCACATAACTTACACACATATATTACATGTGGTACATATATAACCACTTATTTGGCTTCAAGCCCAAGCCAACGGAAATTTAAAATACGTTCTAGTACAATACCACCTATACTACTTTATTCTTCTCCAGAGCTTTACTCCTCATCGTCTTCATTCGCCTCCGCATACATCCCTGGAATCCATCCGGTACAACGACTTGTCTTCCGGACACCGTCCGGAACAAAGGTCCTTCCAGTAGGTATGTAATCTGAATCGGACGAAGTGCCGAGACAGAGATCAGTCATGCCTAAGTAACTAGACAATGACTCGTATGTATCCCCAGTAGGATACATACCTCCTTCTTCTGCCATCCATGAAGGGTTTCTATTCACCTGCCCCCTCATCTTCTTCTTCTACTTCTTCTTCTTCTTCTTCACTCCAGAGCTCTCACCTTCCTCGTACTGCGATGGTTTTGAGAACCCCATCTCCAAGTCTAAAGAAATGGAGTCAGTACCTTTCTCTTCCTGCCCATAGTGTCGGTTAATATACTGGTTAACCCCACCACTTTCATCTTCAGTATCACATGGGATAGGCTCCTCCTCATCTCCGTAAGGTTCCCCGAAACGCCAACCAGTCGAGTTTTCGATTGGTGACTCCATGAGTTATCTCCCCCATATCCAGAATCATATGATGCTGACACATGGGGATAGTGTGGAACAAAGTTGGGTGTAAGTGGATCTCTCTTGGGCAACTGGTCACTCAAATCTACAGGGCTGTTTAGGCTAAAGAAGGGTGTTGTATATTGGGGTTGTGCTCTCAGATCATGCATCCGAGCTTGGACTTTATCAGGGTCCGTGAACTCAGCTAGCATGTGGTCAATCTCACCCACCATCTTCATGTGTAAAACGTACATCGTAGTCAGCAAAGACTTACATATATCCATGTGTTGTGCTGCAACTTCAGGATGTTTGTTTGCCATCAGCAGATGATTCAGAGTGGGATCCTCATCTTCCTCGGCATGAGGTATATGAGAATACTCCGAACATAGCAGTTCTACTGACTTGTGCTGCCTTATTTCAAGGATTGCCTTGAATATGGCCATGTGAAAGGTTGTGGTAAGGGTTTTGGCTTCTCCGTATGGCATTATACGGCTCATCTCCAGTTGCATAGGTAGTTGGACTGAAACTCTGCACTTGGCTACGATCTCTCCATCATAATAGATGTACTTGAGAACAGGTATCCGAGTTTCACAATGAAGTTCCTTCAGCATCCCACGCAGGAGATCTGTAAGTGGTCCATCATAATCACCGAGCCAGCCCTCAACCTTCCTCAAAGTCCTCTTGGGAAACGTGTACGCCATTATGGTTGTATACAAAAGCAGAATATTAGTAGTGATAGTGCATCATAATAGTTATAATAAAGAAGGGATTTCTATTTTCGTGCCCTCAGGTCCTTAGTTGTACTCAGTTTTCCCCAGCTCCTTAGTTTTTCCTCAGTTTTCCCCAAGCCCTTGTTTGAAACCCGCAGAAGCAGCTCAGACGGCAGGATTCCCGTTTAGTTGACCGTTCTGTCACGTGTGGGGCCGCGTCTTGTGGGGCCGCGTCGTGTGGGGCTCGTCGCGTGGGGATGGTAGAAAGGGACCGCGTGGGACAGGACGAGAAGCGTTTGGTTGCACGTGAGCAGGAGCTGGGTTCTGTCTCTCTCGGCCCCAAATTGGCATTATTAAGTGCACCTTTTTCCCCTCTTTCTCTCTGTCCTTTTCACCAAATTAGTATAAAATCTAGAGAAGCTTGCATTTATGACTTTCTTCAATTATTTGTGCCTTTTGGCCCTCGTTGTTTGCCCAATATGGCAGCAAATCTAGTACTCCCTCTGGTCCATATGTATGTAGTTAAATCTAGAAGCAAATCTCCAGGATAATGTACGATAAATTCACAGTCATAGTAAATCAAGAAAACTAAGTACGGCCAACAAAATATAGTAGACTAGGGATAGATAATCCCTAGATAATATGGATAGATAATAGGCTGCATACACAGCAGCCAACATAGTAACAGGTTCTTCACAACACCATCATACTAACATAACAACAAGGGATCCCTAGCTAACAACAAAGGGATCCCAACAACAAACTAGGAGGCAGCAGCAGCAGCAGCACACGTCCAGGACTCCGCCTACCCCATCTGGCTCTGCCTCCACTTGTTGCTCTTGCTCCCCTTGGGAGCCTTGGGCTTGAGCGGAGGCATGCGCCCGGCGGAGATCTCCACCCGCTGCAAGCTGCGGAGGTGCATGCCGAGCGCCCTGTGCTTGGCGTGGAAGGAGTGGACGTTCACCGTCGTGCCGACGTTGGGGAAGGTGTTGCTGATGTTCTCAGCATGCGTGACGAGGCAGTTGAAGTCCGTGGCGCCGAGTCTCCTGGTGCAGAAGGGGCACTTGTACACCTCCTTGGCGAAGTAGGAGATGTACTGGCCGACCTGCAGCCTCCGCAGCACCTGGCGAGTCTTGACGTCCTCCTCCTCTTCGTCGCTGCCGACGTCGCTGCCAGACATCTGATCCATATCAAACAGAAACTAGTGAATGAGTTGCAACGATGACTAACGTACATGATAACAAAGTTAAGAAAAACAGAGTCAGCCTCAGTTAGAGTGGACATGATTATATATCTACAGGGAAGGTGTTAGCGAACTAAAGCTCATGCACAACAGATTTGTACACAGCAATGGTTCGCTGAACCCTCCCTGTAAAAATTTGTGCCCAACCATTCATCATAGGCAAAGAAACAGATTCTAGATCTGAACTAGATCTAAACTTGAACACATTCGAGATTATTTGCAAAATTAAACGGTTGATATCTTTTGATTAGTGCATAAAATAACTGATTGAGATCCCATGATTACTTGCATAAATTAACTGATTGAGATCCAATATTACTTGCATAAATTAACCGAACAGCCGAACCCCAAATCTTAAACGAAATCAAGAAGTGATCAAAACAAAATGGAATAAAATCGGCGCAAATATTAGCCCAATACTCATCCATCTACAGATCCATCTACACCAGCAAAAATAGGGTTCAAAAAGGAATGGGGAACAAAAAAGGAAGCAAACCGTAGTTACCTCGTTCCATGGGTCCTCCAGGGAGGTGTCGTAGGGGTTCGGGGGCGGGACGTACGGCGCGGGGTCGTAGGGGTCCCATCCCGCCGGGATCTGACTGCCACCGGCGGCAGCAGCCTCCGATGCACCGGCGACGGCAGCGGCGGCGGCGGCGGCGTCGTTCGTAGGGGGGACGGCGCCGAAGATGGAGGCGTCGCGCTTTGAGCCAACCTCGATGATGGGATTGGCATTCTCCTTGTCCATCTCTCTGGCGGAGGAAGAGGAAGAGGGAGAGGGAGAGGGTTTTTGCTTTGGAGAAGATGATGGGACGTGAGAGAGTTGGCGATGCGTGAGCGAGTGAGAGTGACAGAGAGAGTGCGAGGAGGCGTCTATAAAGGCGAGGGATGGTTAATGCGACCCGCGTCCTACGCGTGCACAGGTGCACGTCTGCACGTCTTGGACTTCTGCAACGCGACACGCGTCCACGATTGCACGTCTCGACTTCTCCACCGCGACCCGCGTCTACGCGTCAACAATTGCACGTGTCCTCGAGTCTAACCCTGGAAATTTAGATATACTCAGGTATACCCTCGAGTCTTATACTAGCATTTTTTGTGTGCTCAATTTTCCCCTCGAGTGCTAATACTGGCTAGTGCAATATACTCAGTTTTACCCTCAAGTGGCTGGTCAACAGAGAGTCAACAAATGGGATTAACTAGTTAAATGAGTCATTTAATGTGCAAAAAAATCCTAAAAAGAGTGGCACTTACTCATGGAGTCTTTACCACAAATTGTCACTTCTCAAATCATAGATAAATCATAGATAAATCAAGTTTTACCACAAATTGCCACTTCTCAAATCACCTAGTAGCTATGAAGGTGCATGGTTTTCCACAATAAGCCCTTCCCAAAACAGCTTCCCCAAATCATACTTTGTCTAAATGAGGCCACAATTCTCACACTGATGTATATTGGTATTGCAAATAGTTTGAGGTAGGCCAAGATGGGTTTCATTGTACAAAACAAGCATTTTCCATTTTTTAAATCTCATATTTGAATCCCTTAGTCTATTTACTACTCAGGTGCCCTTGGTTTCTTGATAGTACTCAGTTTTGCCCTCTCTCTTCACAAATTCTCGCAGACGTGCATCATCGCCCTGATTGGTCTAGCCCATGTCACGCGGATCGTGCCCGCCGTTGATCGTATGATATAGGGAACGGGCAGGATAACCCCTCTCTCTCTGTTGGCGTTATTTTTCACGCAAAAAATGATAAACCATCACCGATTTGTTGTTACCATTACTTTTCACGCAAAAAAATGATAAACCATCACCGATTTGTTGTTGCCATTACTTTTCACGCAAAAAAATGATAAACCATCAATAATTTGTTGTAGCCATTACTTTTCACGCAAAAAAATGATAAACCATCAACAATTTGTTGTAGCCATTACTTTTGACGCAAAAAATGATACAGTAAACCATCACCGATTTGTTGTTGCCATTACTTTTCACGCAAAAAATGATAAACCATCAACAATTTGTTGTAGCCATTACTTTTCACGCAAAAAATGATAAACCATCAACAATTTGTTGTTGCCATTACTTTTATAAACCATGCATCACCGATTTGTTGTTGCCATTACTTTTCACGCAAAAAAATGATAAACCATCAACAATTTGTTGTAGCCATTACTTTTCACGCAAAAAATGATAAACCATCTATCTTTGTATAGAATGATAAACCTATCACGTATGATTTTTGAGGTCATTTAGAGAAGGCAGAAAAAACCTAATTTGTTACAAAAGCTGGTTTCAGTGAGACCTAACCAAGTTTGGCATACATGATGGCATACCTATAACAACAAGGAATATCTAAAAGGGAAAGTTTCAGAAAATTTGAAATTTAGGGTGAAAATGATGCCATACATGATGCTGTTTTTCGAGGTTTTGACCTGAAAATCAATTGGGTATTATAAAGGGAAATAAAATGTTCGAAAAATGTAAAAACGAAACAATCTATCTATCTATGTATAGAAGATCAGCTGTATGAAATTTGAGGTTATTTAGAGAAGGTAGAAAAATCACCTTGTTAGAAAAGCTGGTTTCAGCGAGACGAAACGGCATGCGCTTAAGCAAAGTGATTTTTTCGAACATCTCCAAATGACCCCAAATTTTCCATACATGATGCCATACGTGTAACAACAAGGAACCCTATCTAAAAAGTGTCAAAAAAGTTTGCCCAACCGTATAGCTCTATCAAAAAGAACCTCACCATGGCGCTAGTATAATTTTGGGATAGTTACAAACTTTCGTTACCTAACCTTCAACATGAAACTTGTTTCAAATTCATTTTGGCCTACAAGAAACAAATCCCAACTTGATTCGAGCACCACAGCCTCCAAACGATGCCGATGCCTATATCGGCATGGTCAGAACGGCTATGCTCGCCGCCACTGCTAGGTCAACGTCGGGATGCACCCTCAATCCCGTCCCCTCATTCGATCACTGACACACCAGAGATACCGCCGAGGCCAATGCCGAACGTACATGCTGATGCCAATGCCGAACATGCATGCACGCCGCTGTGGGCACGGCCACGCCGACCCGCTATGCTGGACGCCACAGACCGCCGTGAGGTCTTTCCCTTCGCCACCACACTCTCCTAGCACCCACCTATACACGCCAGAAAGGAGAGACACTAGTTTTCTCTACATTGCTCGCGTTCGTGTCCGACACGGTCAGTCAAAGTTTTGAGGTGGTCGTCGATGTCGTCGACCATTTCTTCTCTTCTTTGCATGGTTAAACGCGTCTAGTTCATATCTATCTAATGCGTCTGGTCTCGCCTCATGCAGTTCTTTGTGGACGTCGATCTCATCTCGGCACCCCGCATGCCACCTCCTCCGTGCCATCGCTGTAGAGCTCCGTTTAAAAATCTAATCCTACCCGTGTATTGCCCCTTGTATCAGCGTCATGGCCCCACTTGTCATTTGATATACCGAAGCCCCACTCGTTCGCGTTTTGGTCAGGGATACAGCGATGCTTACGGTCAAACAAAGATGCATGGTCTGACGTGTCTTTGCAGGCTCTACATGGCCCCACTAGTCAGAAGATAACGGTCAACCGTCGGGCAACCGGCCGTTACATCACGTGTGATGGTTTCAGACAAACGTTTGGGTAAAACTGAGGAAAAACTAAGGAGCTGGGGAAAACTGAGCACAACTAAGGACCCGAGGGCACGAAAATAGAAATCCCAATAAAGAATTATCGCACTAAATATGATTTTTCTATTCTCAAGTGAATAAACATCATATTTTTAGAGAATCCTTTACTATCTCCACTTGATTCCTACATGTTTCTTCCCTATACTAGGTTTTTCCAACCTAAGGTCGCAACATTTGCTCTGATACCAGCTGCGGTGACCCAGCATACCACTGCATGTTGTAGTATACAAGTCGTTGATATGATCTTCATGAAGGGACTTCTTCACAAATATCACATCCCTCAGAGTGGTACAACAGAAACATTGCAGGTCATAACACTCGATAATATATTACAATCATGGTCTTAACAAGTTGGCATTCTCACAGGTCCGATGAGAACACCCTAATATTACTTAAGTACTATTACAAACCAACATAGATATAAAAGAGCTCAACAACTTAATTAAGTATGCCACTACGCTGCTCGGCTCTAAGATGACTAGGGTCCACTACTCCTCGGCTTCCGTGTTGTCTGCTCCATAGACTATCCCATAGTCTACGCCTTCCACCCTCCGGACAGGTCGGGTTCTTCGTAGACCAGCTCGTAGTCTCCTTTCGGTGGCACCTCGGTGTTTGCCTCCACTTCCGGATCACAGTCTATCAAGGGTGTCGAAAGAAAGTGAGTACAGGGGTACTCAGCAAGTTCAAAAGAGTAAAAGGTGTTTGATGCACTAGCTACGACCCTCGATCAGAAAATCTTAGGTCAATGCATGTTTCGAAATCATTTCTTCAAAAGGTTTATTTTATTATGAAAACTATGCCCGTCAGTCTTCACAGGTTGACTAGAACTTCACGAAGTTCCTTTCCTGCCGCGTTCGCAGTTCCCTTCCCGGAACAAGGAGTGACAGCCACAAATTGATACACTCTGCAGAGGTGCGTTACTTTTCCCATAAGAGATCTCATACTTTTTGCCAACCGTAGGGACTTGCCCCCGTTCACACTTCCGTGGTGTGAGGCCAGGAATAAAGATCCAAGCCCACACCGCCTTCTCCGCGACCCTGCAAACCCACCCTTTTGTCCATCCGTACACCCCGGTAGACATCTCCCGTTCATACGGCTTTACCCACGGTGTACTACGGACAATCTCTCATAGACGGTAGAGCCAGTCATCCACACGGATGGGGATTTCAAAGGCCATCCCAACCTACGCAGTGTTATCTCCAACACCCCGCCAGGCCCTATCAAGTCCGTTGGCGTGCAGGAGGGAAAAGATACAGCTGGCTTCCCCAGAGCCATTATAGATCTTATGATCAACGCGGTATGTACGGCGCTAGAATCACTGGACGGCATTGGTACTTAGTACTAGATGAATAGTACCCTTGCAATGGAACCTCCACCAATCAACACATACCATGGTTCCATTGCCAGCCACATACTCATATTCATAATTGGAAAAGTAACATTTAATTTTCAAAGCAGGAGTGATAAGTATAAAGCTTTGCATTAAATTGATAGAAAATACTCAAATTGACATGAGCAAGGGTGAACTTGCTGTGAACTGCGAGGTAATGCAGTTCGATGCGTTGAATGGAACCTGGACCTCGGGTTCTGTAAAGAAGCATCATTGTCCGGTAAGGACAATGTTATAAAATCCAAATAATGCATGCATGGATGTATTATTTTATGTTGAATCCCTGACCCCCATATTTTATTAAATTTAGGGTTGAGTTAAGATTTGTGCCTTTGGCAGTAATTTGCAATTACTTTAAATTATGAAAGCACTTTACATTTCATGAATAAATACTTTTAAAAGTAATACAACTTTCCTTTTTGAAAATATTTATTTCAAAATTAATTTGAAATAATAGAGTTTTCTCTATAACTATTTAGAATAGAGTAATAGAATATTTTCCTTTGGAAAATATTTTCCTTTTTAAAAGAAATGACTTGAAGTAATAGAATTTCATTTTTAAATATTTGAAAACAAATATTTAAACTCATTAAAAAAAATTCCTTGATTTTTAAATACAAGGAAATAATAATTTAAAATTCCAAGTTTTAATTTGAATTCATAATATGTCAAAATTTGAATTTGTTTCCTAAATTCCATTTCTTATTTTATTCTTGTTAAGCATAATTTATGATTCATAACTCTTATTTTTCTTGGTTTTTTAGAGATTCAAATAATTTGTTTGGAATTTTGTAAAATTCAGAGTTATTTAAAAAGTGAAATTACCAAAATAACCCCCCTGGCCCAATTGGGCCAGCCCACTTATCTGGCCCGTTTGGACAGCCCACTAAGGCTTGTCCAAAACGGTTCGGTGGAACCGTTACGGCCCACCTCACTCACTCGCACGCTCTCTTCTCTCACTCGTGACCTAACCCTAGCTCTGGCGACGCGCGTGGCGATGGCGTCGCCGCCATGGCCGCCGCCGTGCTCCGGCCATCCCCGAGCTCCCCTGTTCTCGCCACCTATACCATCTGAACCGCCGCGCGACGATCTATCGATCTGTTCGCGTGGTTCCGTCGATCTCTTCCTCCTCTGGCAGATCGCCACTTCTCTGGATCTCGTGGAGAATCGCCTCTGGCGATTGGCTACCTCCGACGAGCTGGCACCCACGTCGTCGTCGTGCGCGTGTGCCAGGGACTGACCTGGCGCGGGTGTTGTTCTCACAGCGCCTATGCCGTCGTCTCTGGGTGCGGTGCTATTCGTGAGGTTCGTCGGCATAACGTCGGCGTCTACCCTGGCTTTGCAGCTGTTATGGCCGCGCGGGCACTGCTTCGCCATGCCATAGCTTCTGCCTCCAGGCGCGGGTAAGGGTCTTCTGCTCCTCCTCCTTCTCTACACCATGCATGTGCGCCTCCCATGCCTCTGTGCTTCTTCTACCTCTTGCTCTGAAGCTACCTGATGATCCAATGATCATACAGGGCTTTGCTGCTGCTGCCTATCATCCTATGCTTCTTCTCTGCAAGCCCTGGCCAATTCACCAAGCTCTGGTTACTGGCCAATGTGTAATGCTTGCGGTTCATGCCTTGGGTTGCTTGTTTACTACTTCTATCATGCTATGAATTGCTATGCCATGATGTACATGATTATGAGCTTGCTTGTGCTTACTGGCATCCTATGCTTGCTTGTCTAGGTGTACTGCTATGCCTTACTGTGACACTTGTGATGCCTGTGATGCTTGTGAGGTGCTTCTGTGCCTTCTGTATGCTCCAATGATCCATTGGATCAATCATTTCTGTTGGCTAGACTCTCTGTGTTGCTTGACTTGATCTAATTGATCCATTTGATCAGTTAAATGTCAGTGGCTTGGTTGGTTGCTAATGATGATGCTGCTACTCAAGCATGCTTATGCTTCTGTGTGTATGTGCTGATGCACTCCATAGCCTTCTGGACTTGATCCAGTAGCTAGGATGCAGTGACATGTGCTTGTGTTGCCTCACAGTGTGCTACTGTAAAAGTATTGCATGAATTTGTTATGTATTCATGCCTGGATGAATTATTTATGGATGAACTGCTTATGCAGTAATGATTCCATGACTTGCTATGCATGATTTGATTTTCCATGATTAATTGGAAAACAATTGGAGTCTGAATCCACTACTGGATAGTGATGCTTTATTGTTTGGCTTTACTTTGGATGGTTCTATGTTTGTTGTGACCTCAGTAGCCTTGCTACTGACTGGTTGCTCACATAGTTGGCTAGATCTGTTGGCTCCTCGTCTTGGTTTGCATATTTGGGGATCATAATCAATATGAATGCCAATATGCTTGCTTATGAAGAAATCTAGGGTTTTCCTGATGGTCACTTGCTTAGGATCTTACTGTGTAGTCCTTGGTAGCTGCTATTCCTAGTAATTCATCTACTGGTGCTGCCTGTGCATGTGTTCTGCTAGTGTGTGCATCTGTGCATGAACTCTAGCTTCTGTGCACAAGACTTGTATCTAGATGATTTCAGTTTTAGTGGCTTTCTTGACTGCCAGTGATCCTTGGTGAAAACCAAGTGATGAGCTACCCATTGAGCATCTGCTCAATCCCATGACATATGTCATGCATAATTTATGGATTGGATCCACTGGATCCCTTCCAGGAACTAGGTATACCTTGTTCCAGCTCCTAGAATGAAATATTTTGTTGATGCAGACTTCTGGTGTGTTTGGTCACAGCTCTTCACCTCCAGTTCTTGGTTGATCTTCTCAGGTCACCATGATTTCTGGTGGTTGGTTGGGTTTTGTGTTGGGTGGTGATGTTCTTGAGCAAGAACAGGATGAACACTGACACTCCCCTTTTCTGCTTACCTTGTGGATCCTTATCTGGTCGACTGTGCAAAGATTCTAGGGTTTGTTCATATTTATACCTTGCCTACTTTTACTCTGGCCATGCCAAACAAGCCTGGCTTGGTTTGGTGACTAGGCCAGTGCATGGCCTTGCTGTTGCTTGCACAGCACACATGAGCAGTGTGCTCATATGCTGAAACTTGAGCCCCTGGTGTGTGCTCAGGTTTGGTCTGCTGTTGCTCTTATCCTGTGCTGTCCAAGTCTTTGGACATGCACAAGTGTACATGACACTTGTTTCTGTCCAAACTGAATATTTACTAACTCTTAACCCCTGGCTAGTGTTTGTTGTGTTGTTTTGCAGGTTTTGAAGATGAATATGACCACACAAGAATTCTTCCAAGTCATTAGTCTAGGATTTTAGTTTAGGATCAAATAATGTAATCTTCATTTTATTTCTGTTTATCTTCCATTAATTCTTGTATCAAGAATATTGTAAAGACAATGTATATTGTTTTGTGATATCAATAAAGCTCAAGTTTTGCTTATGAGCTTTTTGGTTTATGTAATGATTATATTCATGAATAATTGTTGTATTTATTTTTCAATTTGAAATCCAAAGTCATTTGAATTCATAAGTGGTATTTAAATTGGAAATTCCATTTTCTATAATCATTATTGCTTATTGTTTAATGTTATCAATGTATTATTACTTGTCCAATGAAATCAACTCCCAAAATCAAACAAGATACAAAAGAGGTCATGTCAAGATTCATAACTCAACATGCCTAACCCTAATTGCATTTGAGAGAGAACCTCGATCCCTCTTAGGTTTAGTTGCAATAAGGCGCGAAAATTTCCCTCGTTTTGCGATGAAATGCACATCCCATTTCTAAATCTACCCTTTGTTGTTCCTATGTTCTGGGTTATTCCCTTGATGACCCACAAGTATAGGGGATCGCAACAGTCTTCGAGGGAAGTATTACCCAATTTATTGATTCGACACAAGGGGAGACAAAGAATACTTGTAAGCCTTAACAGCGGAGTTGTCAATTCAGCTGCACCTGGAAACAAACTTGCTCGCAAGAGTTTATCAGTAGCAACAGTTTTATAGCAGTAGGAATAGTGAAATAACAGCAGCGGTGAAATAAAGACAGCAGTAGTGATGATAGTAAACAGCAGGATTAAAGTACTGTAGGCACAGGGACGGATGAACGGGCGTTGCATTGATGAGAGAATTCATGTAACAATCATGGTAGGGCATTTGCAGGTAATAATAAAGCGGTATCCAAGTACTAATCAATCAATAGGCATGTGTTCCATATATAGTCGTACGTGCTCGCAATGAGAAACTTGCACAACATCTTTTGTCCTACCAGCCGGTGGCAGCCGGGCCTCTAGGGAAACTACTGGAAATTAAGGTACTCCTTTAATAGAGTACCGGAGCAAAGCATTAACACTCCGTGAACACATGTGATCCTCACATCACCGCCTTCCCTCCGGTTGTCCCAATTTCTGTCACTTTGGGGCCTCGGGTTCCGGACAGCAACGTGTGTATACAACTTGCAGGTAAGATCATAAAACAATGCATATCATGATGAAACAATAACATGTTCAGATCTGAGATCATGGCACTCGGGCCCTAGTGACAAGCATTAAGCATAACAAGTTGCAACAATATCGTAAAAGTAACATCTACGGATACTAGGCACCATGCCCTAACAATCTTGTGACTATTACATGATCAATCTCATCCAATCCCTACCATCCCCTTCAGCCTACAAGGGGAATTACTCACACATGGATGGGGGAAACATGGCTGGTCGATGGAGAGGCGTCGGTGGTGATGGCGGTGAAGATCCCTCCAATTCCCCTCCCGGCGGAGTGCCGAACGGAGTTTCGGTCCCGAGGCGGAGTTTCGCGATGGCGGCGCATTGGATGGTCTCTGAAAATATGGTCCCCCCGGCGTTTTTAGGTCGAAAGGCATATGTAGTCCAAAGGAGAGGGCGCCGGGGCGCCGACACAACAAGGCGGCGCGCCCCCCGGGCCGCGCCGCCTAGTGTGTGGGGCCTCGGCCCCACCCGCTTGCCCTTCTGCTCCGTCAATATTCGGGAAAATAGGACCTTTCGCATAAATTCCGAGGATTTTCCCGAAAGTTGGATTTCTGCACAAAAACGAGACACCAGAGCATTCTGCTGAAAATAGCGTTAGTCTGTGTTAGTTGCATCCAAAATACACAAATTAGAGGCAAAACAATAGCAAAAGTGTTCGGGAAAGTAGATACGTTTTGGACGTATCACCCCTTAACAGAAACTTCGTCTCGAAGTTAAGATTGGTACCTGAATAGCTCGGGGTAAGACTTCCTGAGCTCCTCTTCGGTCTCCCATGTTGCTTCTCGTTCAGGATGATGTTGCCATTGAATCTTGCAGTATTTGATTGCTCTATTCCTTAACTTCTTCCACTGTACTTCCAAGATCTTTTCAGGCTTCTCCACATAAGTCAAGTCTGATTGTAGCTCTATTTCTTCATGTGTGACAGGATCATCTGGTGCCTTCAAACACTTTCTAAGTTGTGATAAATGAAAGACATTGTGTATTAGACTGAGTTGCTCAGGCAATTCCAATTCAAACGCTATTTCTCGATTCTGACTGAGTATCTTGAATGGTCCTATGTATTGAGGACTTAATTTTCCTTTTACTCCGAACCTTTTGAGTCCTTTCATTGGGCTAACTTTCAGATATACCATGTCTCCTACTTTTGGCTCCCAAACTCTTCTCCGTTGGTCAGCATAACTATTTTGGCGACTTTGAGCTATTTTGAGTCTATCCCCGATAACCTCGATGACTCCTTGTCTCTCCTTGATGTAGTCGGGTGTAAATTCCTTGTTCTCACCTGTCTCAAACCAACAGATTGGAGATCTACACTTCCTCCCATACGAGGATTCATATGGTGCCATTTGGATGCTACTCTGATAGCTGTTGTTGTAAGAAAATTCTGCTAATGGTAGATGGTCCTCCCATGAGCCTCCGAAGTCGAGAGCACAAGCTCTAAGCATGTCTTCCAATATTTGATTGGTTCTTTCGGTTTGTCCTCCGGTTTGCGGGTGATATGCCGTGCTAAAATCCAGTTTGGATCCCAAAGCTTCTTGGAGTTGTTTTCAGAATGCTGATGTGAATATCGAACCTCTATCTGAGACTATTTTTTTTGGTACTCCATGTTTGCTCACTATCTCTTTAACATATATATTCACAAGCTTCTCAGAATCATCTTTTTGGTTTACTGCTATGAAATGAGCACTCTTGGTAAGTCTATCCACGATTACCCATATCATATCCTTCTTTTTACTAGTCATTGGTAGACCAGTAACGAAATCCATTCCGATTTCATCCCATTTCCATTCTGGTATCTCTAAAGGTTTTAGTAGTCCAGCAGGACTCTGATGTTCTGCTTTCACTCGCTGACATGGATGACATTCTGAAACATATTGAGCTATATCTCTTTTCATGTTGTTCCACCAGAACATTTCCTTCAAATCCATATACATCTTAGTACTTCCCGGATGTATTGAATAAGGGGTTTCATGTGCTTCCTTCAATATGATTGACTTTACTTCCGGATCATCCGGTACACACATTCTCTTCTGAAAGTATAGAGAATCAAACTCTCCGAGATTGAATTCGGATGGTTTACCTTCTCCAATCCTTTTTATTTCTTCCTGAATAAATTGATCATTGATACGTCTCAAACGTATCTATAATTTCTGATGTTCCATGCTAGTTTTATGACAATACCTACATGTTTTGTACACACTTTATATCGTTTTGATGCATTTTTCGGAACTAACCTATTAACGAGATGCCGAAGTGCCAGTTCCTGTCTGTTTTTGGTTTCAGAAATCCTAGTAAGGAAATATTCTCGGAATTGGACGAAATCAAGTCCCACGATCTTATATTTCCACGAAGCTTCCAGAACACCGGAGAGGGACCAGAGGGGAGGCCCAGAGCCCCCACACGCCATGGCGGCGCGGCCAGAGGGGGCGCCCCCCACTGGTGTGTGGGTCCCCCAGACCCCTTCCGACTCCGACTCTTCGCCTATAAGATGCCTCGTGACCTAAATCTTCGACACGGATAAGCCACGATACGAGAAAAGTTCCAGAGCCGCCGCCATCGCGGAGCCAAGATTCGGGGGACAGAAGTCTCGTTCGGCACGCCGCCGGACGGGGAATTGCCCCCGGAAGGCATCTCCATCGACACCACCGCCATCTCCATCAACGCTGCTGCCCCCATGATGAGGAGGGAGTAGTTCTCCCTCGAGGCTAAGGGGCTGTACCGGTAGCTATGTGGTTAATCTCTCTCTCTGTACTCCAATACAATGATCTCATGAATTGCTTTGCATGATTGAGATCCATATGATGAGCTTTGTATCACTATTAGTCTATGTGCTACTCATGTGATGTTATTAAAGTAGTTTATTCCTCCTTCATGGTGTAATGGTGACAGTGTGTATGCTATGTTAGTACTCGGTTTAAATTGCAAAGATCTATTATGCTCTAAGGTTACTTAAATATGAATGCCGAATGTTGTGGCGCTTGTTAACTCCGGCTTGAGGGAGCTCTTGTAGCCCTACACAATGAATGGTGTTTGTTATCAAACAAGAGCATATGTAGCACAAGTGAGGAGAAGTTATTAATTTATTATGTGATCAATGTTGAGAGTGTCCACTAGTGAAAGTATGATCCCTAGGCCTTGTTTCCAAATACTGCAAACATCGCTTGTTTACTGTTTTACTGCATCTTTACTTCCTGCAATATTACCACCATCTATACCACCTGTGTTTTACTATCTCTTCGTCGAACTAGTGCACCTACACATCTGACAAGTGTATTAGGTGTGTTGGGGACACAAGAGACTTCTTGTATCTTAATTGCAGGGTTGCTTGAGAGGACTATCTTTGACCTCTACCTCCCTGAGTTCGATAAACCTTGGGTGATTCAGTTAAGGGAAACTTGCTGCTGTTCTACAAACCTCTGCTCTTGGAGGCCCAACACTTTCTACAAGAATAGAAGTACCCGTAGACATCAAGCTATTTTCTGGCGCCGTTGCCGGGGAGGTAAGGTAAAAGGTATTCACATCCTCCGACTACTAAGCTATTTCCTAGCATTGTTGCCGTTGTGTGAGTGCTCAAAGCTATCTCCTTTAGACTCTGCAATTGCATCTTTTTGTTTCTTGTTTTTATTTTCACTAGTTAGGCTTAATGGAAAACAACAACAAAATTAGAGATCTTTATGAACTATATCTTGAATTAGGACATGATGTGTTTGAAGAGAAAATTAAAAAAACCCATGGAACTTTGTTTATAAAATAGTTGTAGCAATGTTATTAGCATGAACTCTTTGAACACTATTATTGCTAAAGCTATGGAAGAATTTAAGCTTGGGGAAGCTGGTTGTGATATTTTTAGTCCCCCAAGCATGGAGGAGAAAATTTATTTGGATGATACTTTACCTCCTATATATGATGCTTGCAATGATGAATATGATACTAGATGGACCTTGCGCACTTTGCTGCGCCCGTTGATCATCACGATGGACATGCCTCACTGTCGAAGCTACAACCATTGTTTTTCTTTTGCAAAAAAGATCTAGATCGAATTGTTCTATTGTTAAATTGTCCTAAGAGGTTCAGTACACGGAGCCATAATATGAAACAAAAACTATCAACCACAGACAATAATTTCATTATTTCAGGAACAACCTGGTTTATAAAGCATACTCGTTTCACATGAATGATGGAATGCACTTGTAAACCATTTCGACCCGTCTTGAAAGCAAAATAAATAAGTAATATTTGGAATCATTAGCTGTTTATTTCAAATAATGAGAACAACAATATTTTACCATGGCTCCATTGATCATTTTAAAGTTTCAGATCCACAATACCTCTGGACAATGAAAGGGGAGCCACATTCAGCCCCACGTCGCTCCCGTGGAGCAACATGGGCGGAACCCTAGAACCCCCTCCCAGCCGCCACATTCGGCCTCCCCTCTCCTTGCCGCCTCCGAAAATGGATGTTGGTTTGGGAAAGACCAATATTAATAAAAATATGCTTCAGAATAATACTATTGGGGAGCAGATACAAAAAAAGCAAATCAAACCAATCAACTTTATATCTTGTTCAGAACTTTTTAGTTCACATTGCACATAGCGCAAATGAACAGTGAGCAAATGAAATTATATCAGGTTATAAACCCCATGCCATGCAACAATTTGTGTAGACTGTAGAACATTTGAACAAACCAAGATATGTTTTATATTATATATATAAAGCTACAAAGTCACAATAACATTCTAGCATTAACACAAAACATAACTACATGGAAAATTTCCAATGCTATTGGCAAGTTAGTACAGCTGACTGATACAAAACTGGATGGGCACAATTTGAGCGGAAGCATACCTGCAAGTGTAGATGTAAACTTAAATATTGAACATTTCCCACAACAAGCTGGATGGGAGTATACAAAAAAAATTAATCAACTACTCAATATCTACGCGAATGGAAGAACCGTGTGAAACAACAATAACATGCATCCTCTTGCATCACTGCAGCTAAATGAACCTCAATTATTTTATAACCAAACCATTCTGCTATTTATGCAAAAACAATAATACCTTTACTCCTAGCATGGCAATAAATTTCATTCAGAATCATTTATTTTGAACAGTCACTAAGAGGTGATTAGAGAATTTATTAAAAGAAAGAAAAGAGGTAAATGCCTACCCAATTATCATTACAACAACCTAAATTTAGGAATTAGGAATGATGTCATATCCGAGGATCAGCAGGAAATGAGAAACATGACAGAGATAAGTGATAATTTGATCGAAAAAATCTGAATCTATCACCACACAATAAGCCGGATGAAAATTATGTGATTCATATATGCTTTTTTGTTCAACTAGAACAGTGGCCCGCGCACATGCGCGGGCAATCATATTTAATACTCCCTCCATCCAAAAAATAAAGCTCCTCAAATTTGTCTAGATATAATTGTATCTAGACATATTTTTAGTGTTTAGATACATCTGTATATAAAAATAGTAGAGCAATTTTTTTTAGGAATGGAGGGAGTACATATATTATTTTTATTATTTCATTATCTTAGAAAATTACTTTATATACAAATATTCAACAATATAAGATATATAAGTATGTGTATCACCATTTGTTTCACAACTTTGATCACTAATATAGGCAAAAGGTACATGGCCACAAAAATATTAGCCATGTATGTTCTTTAAAATGCATTGTTATTAGATGTGTTTCTATTAATCTTTTAGGTGTACTATAAGTAAAAATGCAGAGACCGTAAATTTTTAATATGTTGTTAGAATAGTAGTACACATAATCAAGGTTTACAACTTTATTCTAGAATTTCTTTAGAATCCTAATTTCAAAGATACACATAAAAATCTATAGCATGTGCATACTAAATGGACTCTGGAATTTATATTTTGATATGATTATAATATTATTAGTACCAATAAAATATTTTGTCAAATTAAGACATTAAAGAAAAACATGTGCATTGAATTAGATAAAGCATGAATAGAGTACATCGACTATTAAATTTTAGTAATGTTTTCATTAGCAAGCCTAAATAATGATGTAAGAATTTAACTTATTATAGGAATTTGAAGGTTTCTTCTAAATAATGTTACATGTGTTAATAGTTCTCTATCTTAACGTATCTTATATTTGTATACAGTTCATGTGTTTGAAAATGGCGATGATATCATTTGTGTTTGCACCAAACAATTTTTGTTCCTTAATTTCACTGAAAATAGTATTAGTATGATAATACTCTATCTTTGCCAAAATTTACTCGGTTTGAGTTTGAAAAAAAATTAGGCACTATATTTTAGCATAGAGAGAGAGAGTATATGATTGAAGATACTTATTTGTAAACAACAGGTAATTACTGTAAACATAAAAATCAAACCTTGATTATGTGTACTACTATTCTAACCACACATTCAAAATTTACGGTCTCTACATTTTTTTCTTATAGTACGCCTAAAATATTAATAGAAACACATCTAACAGCACAACATTTTTAAAGCACATACATGGCTAATATTTTGCGTCCATGTACCTTTTGCCTATATTAGAGATCGAATTTGTGAAACAAATGATGACACAAATACTTATATCTCTTATATTGTTTAATATATACATATATATATATATATAAAGCAATTTTCTAAGATAATGAAATAATAAAAATAATATATGTAGTACCTCCATTCCAAAAAAGTTGGTTTACTTTTTATAGATACACATGTATCTACACACTAAAAATATGTCTAGATACAATTATATCTAGATCCTGGTTGACAACATAGTATGACACAGTTTTCTGGATTCGCAAAAACGTTCTGAGTTTAGTGTAAATTATAGAGGAAGGTTTAAAGCTCATGCATTAATAATCGATATATATTTATACATAATAAGTGATGATTAAGCTCAAAATGGAAATAGCTACCTTTGAGAATAGATACCAATTTTACTCTTAGAAGGACTAAGGCTCCACACAGTCATCTCGAGAGTTTTACACAAAGGTAGATCTTGTGGGGTCTCAATACAAAATGGCTGTTCAATGGATGCTTGCATTTTAATTTTTGCGAGCTTACAGAGTAAAATGGAAAGAAAAATCAGAAGCGGAGAAAATGATGCACGCACATCTTGATTACACTGCTGTACGACACAATTCCAAGATATATTACCTTGAATGATATACTTTTTAATCGAAATACTGTAATCTAATAAGAATGAATCATACATAAACTTTGTCAAAAATGTTGTAGAGCAAAACGGAGCTCAGACTGGCATGGAATAAATATTAATTTATCTTTTGGACTTCCAGAGAGAGAACTCAGCCAGTAACCAAGTTTTAATCGTTCAAGTTACAAGCTTAAATTGTAATATGGAGTTTTGACATTACATTTTTATGAGGTTAGGGTGAATACAATAATAGGCCATATATTTGTTAAAATATAATTAAGATATAGAGATGTTTTAGTGTTTACCATTATGTAAACCATTGAGTAGGAAGAAATTGGCATAACATATCACCAAAATATATCATACATGTTCTTATTTCAGTATCGTCGAAAGGATTCTTAGTAACTAACAGAAGAAAGGAAAAACGTTCCGAGTTCAGTGTAAATTATAGAGAAAGGTTTAAACACATGCATAAATAATCAATATATATATAATATTTATACATAATAAGTGATCATTAAGCTGAAAATGGAAATAGCTACCTTTGAGCATAGATACCAATTTTACTCTTCGAAGGACTAAGGCTCCACAGTGTCATCTCTAGAGTTTTACACAAAGGTAGATCTTGTGGGGTTTCAATACAAAATGGTTGTTCAATGGATGCTTGCATTTTATTTCTCTGCGAGCATACAGAGTAAAATTGAAAGAAAAATCAGCAGCAGAGAAAATGATGCAGGCATGCACTACTATACGACACAATTCCAAGATATAACCTTAAATGATATTTTTTAATCGAAATACTATAATCTAATAAGAATGAATCATACACTGGCATGGAATAAATATAAACTTACCGAAATGCTTAATAATCCGTGCTCGGATAGGAAAGTCAGGATTAAAACACGACAACTTTGATATAAACAAAGACTGTGTTATTTCCAAATCACCAAGCGTATAAAATTTTCATAGTCATACCTGAGGTAGTATTTTTTTAAGCCATGATGATACTTGAATAAGATCATCACCATAAAAACTAAGCTCAAGAATGGTTATTACCAATGTAACATATACAATCAGGCTTGTATAGGCTGAAGGTACGATGCACTGATGTGTATAGGTCAATGTTATGATAAGATTGACCAAAGGGTAATAATAATTAAATGGAGCAATAAAAATGCGCTGATGTGTATAGGTCCTAACAGACAAAGTTATCAGCCAGTGTTCCAGAATATCTGATAATATGATACGATTGCGAGCATACAGAATAAAATTGAAAGAAAAATCATCAGGGGAGAAAATGATGCATGCACATCCTGATTACACTACTGTACGACATTATTCCAAGATATATTACCTTAAATGATAATTTTGTTTAATCTAAATACTATAATCTAATAAGAAGGAATCATACATACATTTTGTCAAAAATGTTGTAGAGCCAAACTGAGCTCAAACTGACATGGAATAAATATAAACTTACCCAAATGCTCAATAATCCATGCTCGGGTAGGAAAGTCAGGATTGAAACACGACAACTTTGATACAAACAAAGACTATGATATTTCCAACTCACCAAGCGTATAAAATTTTCATACTCATACATGAGGTAGTTTTTTTAATCCATGATGATACTTGAATAAGATCATCAACATAAGAACTAAGCTCAAGAATGGTTATTACCAATGTAACATATACTATCAGGCTTGTATAGCTGAAGGTACGATGTGCTGATATGTATATGTCAATGATATGATAAGATTGACCAAAGAGTCATAATAATTAAATGGAGCAATAAAAGTGCGCTAATGTGTATAGGTCCTAACAGAGAAAATTCTCAGCGAGTGTTCCAGAATATCTGATAATATGATATGAGTAATATTTACCATATATTGTAGTAACAATTATATTGAGAAGTAAAAAGACAAAAAAAAATGGTTCATCGATGATACAAAGCCAACTTCAGGAACTTCATGTTCAGAAAGATCAGGTTAGTTATTCTCCCTTTCAAAATACAGAACGAAATAAATCCATCAATTTTGATTTTTTCCTTTCATAGACGTGTAATTAATTACAATGGCACACCTTCACAACATGATCACCCAAAAAGTAACTATTTTTTAAGGAAGCAACTTAAACCTAATTTTCTTATGCTTCTCTAAAAGTAAAATAGGCATACGCGACACTACTTATAGTGCATAGCTCCACCGTACATGAGCAAGTCTTCTTACGGAAGCTAGTACTCTTGCCGGAGCCAGACACGCCTGATGCATGGGCAATTCTTCTTGCCTCGCTCCATTAGCATTTGGAGTCCATACATCCAGCGTGCGGAACAGCCGGTCGGTCGGATGAATAGAGCTAGATTAGTATAAGATAAACAACCTACTCTGTAATTAGTTATCAATAGGAGCATGTATTCATCCTATGTTGCTGATCAATCGATGAATACAAACCTTCTTTTTTCTGCCGATTCCTGTTCCCGTTTGCTTGTATATGCATAATTGCATATGTATGATGTATCCATCCAGCTTCGTCCTGCAATGAATAAAAATCCCTCAACCATGTCTTCATCACGCACAGTGACGCCGTTCCTTAGACACAGCTAGATTGAATAATCTGAAAATTGCTGATTCGTTTTGGTGAGAGCAACATCAACTCTGGTCTCGTGATGCAAGGGAATCATAAAGCGTATAATACACCGTGCACTTGCTTACCTATGCGTAGATCGCACTTCCGTATCACGATGGCCGGCGCGAGTGTCCGTTGCGCATAACTCCAATTTTTTTCCTGCAAGTTCAGGTCCTCTGGGAACGATCAAATAGCCTGCTTTGGCTCTCGGCAACTTATGAGAAGATGGTTTACGGCGGCGCTAATGCTGGCTTATCAAATAGCCTTCTTTCGCTGTCGATAGCTAGCTGATGAGAAGATGATTTTTACGGCGGCGCTAATGCAGGCTTACGTGCAAAGATAAAACCGTTTTTAGGTTTTAGTAAGTCGTACCCATATAATGGCATTGGTGGGTAAATTTGTGTAACTTATCTTTTTTAGATCCATTGGCCATGATAAGTTATTAGCTTAAATTGATGGCTAGATTTGTCTGATTATTGTGGGATTTTCTACAGTAATTTCTTTTTTCTGGTGAGTCTGTAATTTACTTTTAATATATAATAGATAGATTCGATTCATGTATGCTAGAAAATCTAAGCATCTCAAGATTGGAAATTAAATCCAAATGTTGCCCAGCCTTTGTAGAGGCACCATACTGCTTCATGAGTTCGTTAAGGATAAATGCTATTCAAAATCCGCAGATCTTTAAAGAACTCTTTCATGTAAACTTTAAAAAAAATTATAACTAACTGGTACCAATTATTCAGTATAATCTTTAATAGATCTCCAAAGAAAAGTGGGAGACAGAAAGATAGAAACGTCACGAATTATAACTCAAGTGATATCACTGGATGAATCTGTCTTGTGTGGAGATCATAAAACTTTAACTCATCAGCTTTAGTTGTAATATCCACCGATGATGAAGTTAGCACTATCTTCAGCCTGAATTAACAATGCACACTATTATTTAAGTAATAAAGGATGGTAAGATGCTTTGCTGCAGGGGTACATGATATATGTAGACTAATGGTAAAACATGGGTTGATTTTGTCCCGGTGCAACATTTATAAGTACAAAACCTCGAACCAGGGCACCCAAAAGTTTCCGTTTCATCAACGGAACAACATTTCACAGCCAAACATACAATGTGTGTGTGTTTATGAAATAAAGAGAGGTTCAGAAACCCACTACTGACTTCTCAAAAAAAAAAAACCCACTACTGCAAAGGATATGTGCAGCTTAAGCTTTGTGTTTCAAATTAATTAAGGCTTACTGAATTTTTTTATTTCAGCACTTGGCTGAAACTTTATAACAGCTTATGGCTATAACTCTTTGCTACACAACTGGCGGTTTGCATCTTTGGCCAGGCTAAATACTTGTACTACCTTAAAAAACAAACCCGCTGCTCAATCCCATTCATCAAATAAATATGTGGAACGTTTCAGTGAATGAAGACAGTAAAGCATCAGTAGCATCGTTGTTAACTCTCAACGAAAATGGAAAGGCGAATCAATAATATTTTCTAACTGAAGCAAACAGAGTAACAGAGTCGACAGTGGTGTGCTGCTGACTGCTGACTAAGGCATCGTCGAAGCATGGAAAGCGTAAAATATCCCTAAAAATGGAGGATTTTATCTCTAAAATTTCAATACGGACTGGCGCACTAAAACAGGAAAGAAAAATAAATAAAGAGACAAAGGGGATAAATTGGTACCTGCGGATGGGGTCTTTGTACTGGATTAGGCGTTTGCCTGAGCATTTCGACGGAGTGATGCCGCCCCCGCGCGATTTCCTCCATGGATTTGGGAACCACTTCGAGTTCCATGAGTACCGGAACTCCGGAAGTATACCTTAGCGCTGGCGTGGGGTGACCCACGACGGAGGGGGATCGGCCGGATGCTTTTTTCGAAGACACCGCGGACGGCGGCGGCGTTGCCCACCTGGTTCGCGGCAAGCACGGTCCGGCACACGGCGGCTGCTCCTCTGGAATTGCGTGGAGGTGGTCGTCTCCACGGCTAGCAAACAACTCTAAAGGAAACAGGATCCTCCAGAGCCACCAGAAGACAGCGACGGCTGCCGGCGCGGCGAGGTGGACGGCCAGGAAAACCGCCAGGGAGGCGTGCAAAGGGCGGCGGAATAGCCGATGCGCAATCAAAATTCAGAATGCAAGACCAGTTGAGAGATTTTAACACGCTACCAGACATGTAACGCAACGCAACCCCATAGCAGAAGAACCGACGTTGACCCGATACCGCCTCTCAAATCCACCGGCAGTCAAGGGCTAAATCAACTGCAGGTAGGCCCAAGGATAGTGACACCCCGATCAACCAGGAGCCCCAAAACACTGAGAGCTTAGAGCTCTTTAAAGATTTTCAGTCCACCTACTATTGAGGAGAAAATTAATTATGATTACAATATGCCTCCTATATATGATGATTATGGTGATGAGAATAATAATGATAGCTATTTTATTGAATTTGCTCCCACTACAACTAATAAAATTGATTATGCTTATGTGGGGAGTAATAATTTTATGCATGTGGCTCATGACAAGAATGTTTTATGTGATAGTTATATTGTTGAGTTTGTTCATGATTCTACTGAAAGTTATTATGAGAGAGGGAAACATGGTTATATGCATCTTAATAATATTAAGTTTCCCCTCTTTATGTTGAGAATCTTGAAATTGCGCTTGTGTTGATTTTCTATGCTTGCCACTTTGTTCTTCATGAATTTATTTGTGTACAAGATTCCTTTTCATAGGAAGTGGGTTAGGCTTAAATGTGTTTTGAATTTGCTTCTTGATGCTCTCTTTTGCTTCAACTCCTATTTCTTGCGAGAGTATCATTGAAATTACTGAGCCCATCTTAATGGCTATAAAGAAAGAATTTCTTGGGAGATAACCCATGTGTTTATTTTGCTACTGTTTTGTTGTGTCTTGGAAGTTGTTACTACTGTAGCAACCTCTCCTTATCTTTATTTTCATGTATTGTTGTGCCAAGTAAAGTCTCTATAGTAAAGTTGATGCTAGATTTGGATTGCTGCGCAGAAACAGAATTGCTGTCTGTCACGAATTTGCGCAGAACTCTCTGTAGAAAAATCAAAAAATCTGCCAATTTACGTGCGTGATCCTCAGATATGTACGCAACTTTCATTAGTTTTGAGTTTTTCCATCTGAGCAAGTTAAGTGCCTCAGTAAAATTTGTCTTTACGGACTGTTCTGTTTTGACAGATTCTGCCTTTTATTTCGCATTGCCTCTTTTGATATGTTGAATGGATTTCTTTGTTCCATTAACTTTCAGTAGCTTTGTGCAATGTCCAGAAGTGTTAAGAATGATTATGTCACCTCTGAACATATAAATTTTTGATTATGCACTAACCCTCTAATGAGTTTGCTTTAAGTTTGGTGTGGAGGAAGTTTTCAAGGGTCAAGAGAAGAGGATGATATACTATGATCAAGAAGAGTAAAAGGTATAAGCTTGGGGATGCCCCGGTGGTTCATCCCTACATATTTTAAGAAGACTCAAGCATCTAAGCTTGGGGATGCCCAAGGCATCCCTTCTTCATCGACAACTTATCAGGTCACTTCTAGTGAAACTATATTTTTATTCCGTCACATCTTATGTACTTTACTTGGAGCGTCGTGTGCTTTTATTTTCGTTTTGTTATTTTCATTCTCTGAATAAAATAGGATCCTAGCAATCCTTGTGTGGGAGAGAGACACGCTCCGCTTTTTCATATGAGCACTAGTGTTCTTCATTCTTACTTTTAATGTTCAAGGGCGAAAGTTGATCGCTTCACTTGTTGCTATTTGGTTGGAATCAGAAAATGCTTCATATAGTTTTGAATAACTTGATACTTGGCAATTGTTTTGAGCTCTCATAGATCATGTTTAAGTTCTTGCATCATGTAGTTTAATCTATTAGTGGAGAACTACCGTAGAGCTTGTTAAAATTTGGTTTGCATGATTGGTCTCTCTAAGTCTAGATATTTTCTGGTAAAGTGTTTGAACAACAAGAAAGACAGTGTAGAGTCTTATAATGCTTGCAATATGTTCTTGTGTAAGTTTTGTTGTACCTGTTCATACTTGTGTTTGCTTCAAACAACCTTGCTAGCCAAAGCCTTGTACTGAGAGGAATGCTTCTCGTGCATCCAAACACCTTGAGCCAAAACCCATGCCATTTGTGTCCACCATATCTACCTACTATGTGGTATTTTTCTGCCATTCCAAAGTAAATTACTTGAGTGCTACCTTTAAAATTTCATTCCTTTGTCTTTGCAATATATAGCTCATGGGAAAATAGCTTAAAAACTATTGTGGTGATGAATATGTAGTTATGTGTCTTATTTCTTATAAGTTGCTTGTTGAGCGGTAACCATGTTTCTGGGGACGCCATCAACTTTTTACCTTTGTTGGATATCATGTGAGATGCTATGCATGTTCGTCTGAAGTAAGGGCGATGTCATGATCAAATGGTTTGAGTATGCATATGTTAGAGAAGAGCATTGGGCCGCTAACCAAAGCCATGTATCATGGTGGAAGTTTTCAGTTTGGACATACATCCTCAATCTCTTATGAGAATATTATCTGTTGTTGAATGCTTAAGCATTAAAAGAGGAGTCCATTATCTGTTGTCTATGTTGTCCCGGTATGGATGTCCTAAGTTGAAATGCAATTGATCTCCTAGGACCTTTGTACAGGCGGCATAGAGGTACCCCTTTGTGACACTTGGTTGAAACATATGTCATGCAATGATAATCCGTGTTTTATCCGAGCTGATTAGGACAAGGTGCGAGCACTATTAGTACTCTATGCATGAGACTTGCAACTTGTAGGAAGTATTATGCATAGCACATATGAATTATTACTACCGTTGACAAAATTGTTTCTATGTTTTCAAAACAAAAGCTCTAGCACAAAAATAGTAATCCATGCTTCCCTCTGCGAAGGGCCATTCTTTTACTTTATGTTGAGTCAGTTTACCTACTCCTTTCTATCTTAGAAGCAAACACTTGTGTTAACTGTGTGCATTGATTATTACATGTTTACCTATTGCACCTGTTATATTACTCTATGTTGACAAATATCCATGAGATATATATGTTACAAGTTGAAAGCAATTGCTGAAACTTAATCATCCTTTGTGTTGCTTGATACGTCGCAAACGTATCTATAATTTCTTATGTTCCATGCTACTTTTATTACAATACTTGAGTGATTTACATATACTTTACAGCATTATTTTACATTTTCCGGCACTAACCTATTAACAAGATGAGTGTTGCTGTTTGCTGTTTTTGGTTTCAGAAATCCTAGTAAGGAAATATTCTCGGAATTGGACGAAATCAACGCCCAGGGGCCTATTTTTACACGAAGCTTCCCAAGACCGAAAGGGAGACGTGGGGCCACGAGGTGGCCACACACCAGGCGGCGCGGCCCAAGCCCTGGCCGCGTCGGTGTGTGGGCCCTCGTGACGCCCTTTGACCTACCCTTCCGCCTACAAATAGCCTTCGTCGCGAAACCCCCCGTACCGAGAGCCACGATACGGAAAACATTACCGAGAGGCCGCCGCCGCCAATCCCATCTCGGGGATTCAGGAGATCGCCTCCCCCGGAGAGGGGAATCATCACCGGAGGGGCTCTACATCATCATGCCCGCCTCCGGATTGATGCGTGAGTAGTTCATCCTTGGACTATGGGTCCATAGCAGTAGCTAGATGGTTGTCTTCTCCGCTTGTGCTTTCATTGTTATAGATCTTGTGAGCTGCCTAACATGATCAAGATCATCTATTTGTAATGCTACATGTTGTGTTTGGCGAGATCCAATGAATAGAGAATACTATGTTAAGTTGATTATCAATCTATCATATATGTGTTGTTTATGTTCTTGCATGCTCTCCGTTGCTAGTAGAGGCTCTGGCCAAGTTGATACTTGTAACTCCAAGAGGGGGTAATTATGCTCGATAGTGGGTTCATGCCTCCATTGAATCTGGGACAGTGACAGAAAGTTCTAAGGTTGTGGATGTGCTGTTGCTACTAGGGATAAAACATTGATGCTTTGTCTAAGGATATTTGTGTTGATTACATTACGCACCATACTTAATGCAATTATCTGTTGTTTACAACTTAATACCGGAAGGGGTTCGGATGATAACCTGAAGGTGGATTATTTAGGCATAGATGCATGCTGGATAGCGGTCTATGTACTTTGTCGTAATGCCCTGATTAAATCACATAGTAATCATCATTGATATGTATTGAATCTTTATTTGTCAATTGCTCGCCTGTAATTTGTTCACCCAGCATGCTAGTTATCTTATTGGAGAGACACCACTAGTGAATTGTGGACCCCGGTCCATTCTTTTACATCTGAATACATTCTACTACTGTTCTTTGCAAACAAACACCATCTTCCACTCGATACACTTAATCCTTTGTTTTCAGCAAGCCGGTGAGATTGACAACCTCACTGTTACGTTGGGACAAAGTACTTTGATTGTGTTGTGCAGGTTCCACGTTGGCGCCGGTTTCACTGGTGTTGCGCCGCACTACATTCCTCCACCAACAACCTTCACGTGCTTTTTGGCTCCTACTGGTTCGATAACCTTGGTTTTTTTCTGAGGGAAAACTTGTCACTGTGCGCATCATACCTTCCTCTTGGGGTTCCCAACGGACGTGTCCATTTACGCGCATCAAGGACTGTTTTCTGGCGCCGTTGTCGGGGAGATCAAGACACGCTGCAAGGAGAGTCTCCACTTCCAATCTCTTTACTTTGTTTTTGTCTTGCTTTATTTTATTTACTACTTTGTTTGCTGCACTTAAACAAAACACACACAAAATTAGTTGCTAGCTTTACTTTATTTACTGTCTTGTTCTCTATATCAAAAACACAAAAAAATTAGTTACTTGCATTTAGTTTACTTTTGTTATCATGTCTAGCTCCGTACCTGTTACTTCTTCACCTGAGGAATTAGTCTTTACTTTTAAACAAGGGGATGAGGAGAGTTTTAAAGATGCTTGGTCTAGAATTTTTGATGCTTATCGCAAAGCTGAACCTCAAATGACTCTAAGTTTGCTCCTTAGTAATTTTTATTTTGGGCTTATGATTCGCTATAGATATGCCTTAGATGCTATAGTGGGAGGAGATTTCCTTCATTGCAACGGTGATCAAGCTTTTAATGCCATAAAAAAATTGGTTGCATCACATAGTTCGGCTAATAACTTTGATTCAGCTCTTATTAGCATTTATAATAGATTAAACACTCTTGAGACAAATGCATCTTACTTGAAGGAAAGTTGTGGTTATGTTCGAAACCGTCTTGATGAAGTTTTAGTGAACTCTGAACCCTCAATGTGGAATCCTACTATCAAAGTTACTATTGGTGGTGAAACTTTTCATGCCCGTTGTGATATTATGTCTGAATTTTGTCTTATGCCTAAGAGTATTTATGAATCTTTGACACTTTGGGGACTTGTTGAAGGGGGAGAAGGAATAACTCTTATTGATAACTCCGTTATAATACCTAAGGGAATAGCCGAGAGTGTGCATACAACCATTCTTGGAAGAACGGTATCCACTGATTATCTTGTTATTGAATGTGTAGGAACTGGACAAATCACACTTGGAAGATCCCTGCTGAAACTATTGGGAGCAATCATAAATACGGGAGAAGGCACCCTAAAAATCATACCGGGAGGCCGACATGTATTCCCTAAACCAAAGAGTAAGAAAAAGAACAAGAAGGGTAAGCGTAAGGCCCGAGGTAATGTTGATGCTCCATCTCTTGATGTTACTTGATTTGCACTTTCTGCGCCTAGCTGAAAGGCGTTAAAGAAAAGCACTTCTTGGGAGATAACCCATGTTTTATTTTATTTACTGTATTGTTGAGTCTTGGAAGTTTTTTACTACTGTAGCAACCTCTCCTTATCATGTTTTTGTGCCAAGTAAAGTTTCTATGCTAAAGTTGATGTTATATTTGGGATCGCTGCGCAGAAACAGCATTGCTGTCTGTCACGAATTCTGGCATAAGTCTCTGTAAAAAATCGAAAAAATCTGCAAATTTACGAGCGTGATCCTCAGATATGTACGCAACTTTTATTAGATCTGATTTTTTCCATTTGAGCAAGTTAAGTGCCCCTTCCAGATGCATCTTTACGGACTGTTTTGTTTTTGACAGATTCTGTCTTTTATTTCGCATTGCCGCTTTTGCTATGTTTAATGAGTTTCTTTGTTCCATTAACTTTCAGAAGCTTTGTGCAATGTCCAGAAGTGTTAAGAATGATTGTGTCACCTCTGAATATGTGAATTTGTGGTTATGCACTAACCCTCTAATGAGTTTGCTTGGAGTTTGTGTGAAGGAAGTTTTCAAGGGTCAAGAGAAGAGGATGATATACTATGATCAAGAAGAGTGAAAGGTCTAAGCTTGTGGATGCCCCGGTGGTTCATCCCTGCATATTTTAAGAAGACTCAAGCATCTAAGCTTGGGGATGCCCAAGGCATCCCCTTCTTCATCGACAACATTATCAGGTCACTTCTAGTGAAACTATATTTTTATTCCGTCACATTCTTATGTTCTTTACTTGGAGCGTCGGCTTTCTTTTATTTTTGTTTTGGTTTGAATAAAGTTAGATCCCGCCATTCTTATATTGGAGATATTACGCTCCGCTTTTTCATATGAAACACTTGTGTTCTTAATTGTGCTTTAATGTTCATGGCGAAAGCTAATTGCTTCGTTAAATTGCTATTTGGTTGGAATTGGAAAATGCTGCATATGGTTTGGCAATTTGGCAATTGTTTGAGCTCTCATAGATCATGTTTAAACTTTTGCATCATGTAGTTTAATCTATTAATGAAGAACTACTGTAGAGCTTGTTTAATTTGGTTTGCATGATTGATCTCTCTAAGTCTAGATATTTTCGGGTAAAGTGTTTGAACAACAAGGAAGACAGTGTAGAGCCTTATAATGCTTGCAATATGTTCTTGTGTGAGTTTTGTTGTACCTGTTCATACTTTTGTTTGCTTCAAACAACCTTGCTAGCCCAAACCTTGTACTGAGAGGAAATGCTTCTCGTGCATCCAAACACCTTGAGCCAAACTCCATGCCATTTGTGTCCACCATATCTACCTATTATGTGGTATTTTTCTGCCATTCCAAATTAAATTACTTGAGTGCTACCTTTAAAATTTCATTCCTCTACCTTTGCAATATATAGCTCATGGGACAAATAGCTTAAAAAATATTGTGGTGATGAATATGTAGTTATGTGTCTTAATTCTTATAAGTTGCTTGTTGAGCGGTAACCATGTTTTCTGGGGACGCCATCAACTTTACCTTTGTTGGATATCATGTGAGATGCTATGCATGTTCGTCTTGTCTGAAGTAAGTGGACTTCACGATCAAATGGTTTGAGTATGCATATGTTAGAGAAGAACATTGGGCCGCTAACTAAAGCCATGTATCATGGTGGAAGTTTCAGTTTGGACATACAACCTCAATCTCTTATGAGAATATTAACTGTTGTTGAATGCTTAAGCCTTAAAAAAAGAGGAGTCCATTATCTGTTGTCTATGTTGTCCCGGTATGGATGTCTAAGTTGAGAATAATCAAAAGCGAGAAATCCAATGCGTGCTTTCTCCTTAGACACTTGTACAGGCGGCATAGAGGTACCCCTTTGTGACACTTGGTTGAAGCATATGTTATGCGATGAGAATCCGTGTTTCCGAGTTAGTAGGACAAGGTGCGAGCACTATTGGTACTCTATGCATGAGACATGCAACTTGTAGGAAGTATTATGCATAGCACATATGAATTATTACTACCGTTGACAAAATTGTTTCTATGTTTTCAAAACAAAAGCTCTAGCACAAAAATAGTAATCCATGCTTCCCTCTGCGAAGGGCCAATCTTTTACTTTATGTTGAGTCAGTTTACCCACTTCTTTCTATCTTAGAAGCAAACACTTGTGTTAACTGTGTGCATTGATTCTTACATGTTTACTTATTGCACCTGTTATATTACTCTATGTTGACAAATATCCATGAGATATACATGTTACAAGTTGAAAGCAATTGCTGAAACTTAATCATCCTTTGTGTTGCTTCAATGCATTCTACTTAGAATTTATTGCTTATGAGTTAGCTCTTATGCAAGTCTTATTGATACTTGTTTGAAAGTACTATTCATGAAAAGTTTTGCTATATGATTCATTTGTTTAGTCATTATCTTTGTTAGCAATCTTTTGTTCAGATCACTCCATTCATCTCATATGCTTTACAATAATGTTGATCAAGATTATGTTGGTAGCATGTCACTTCAGAAATTATTTGTGTTATCGTTTACCTACTCGAGGACGAGTAGGAACTAAGCTTGGGGATGCTTGATACGTCGCAAACGTATCTATAATATCTTATGTTCCATGCTACTTTTATTACAATACTTGAGTGATTTACATATACTTTACAGCATTATTTTACATTTTCCGGCATTAACCTATTAACAAGATGCCGAAGTGCCAGTTGCTGTTTTCTGCTGTTTTTGGTTTCAGAAATCCTAGTAAGGAAATATTCTCGAATTGGACGAAATCAACGCCCAGGGCCTATTTTTACACGAAGCTTCCAGAAGACCGAAAGGGAGACGAAGTGGGGCCACGAGGTGGCCACACACCAGGCGGCCGCCCGCCCGCCCCCTGGTGTGGGTCACGCACCGACCCCCCGCCTACAAATAGCCTTCGACGACCTTGTTGAGCCACATACGGATACCCCGCCAGGAATCCCATCAATTCTCACTGCGCGGAGAGGGGAATAGTCACCGGAGTGAGTGTCTCTTGAAGTGGTGGTCTGCACATCGCCCCCGAAGATTCTTCAGCTGAACAAGGAAGACCGATGACTTCTTCAGAAGCCCCAGACAGAACTACAAGGCAGAAGCTCTGAGTTTTTCCGAGAACCCGATGAAAAATCTTAAGGGTGGAAGACTTCGTCTTCCACTATAAATTGGAGCTAACCCTAACATTTTTTTAACCTTTCTAAAAACACTGTTGAGAACTTGTTAGGATGCATAACCCCCCCTTGAAGCTGTGGACTACACATCGCCCCCTGAAGCTGTTCAACTCAAGACGAGAGAAAGATCACTTCTTCGAAAGCACCGACAAGACCCGTGGCCGAAGCTTAGAGTTTTTAAACCCCCTCCATGAACAATTTTAAGGGTGGAAGACTTCGTCTTCCACTAAAATTTAAAGCTAACTCTAATACGTTTTCAACCCTGCTCAAGCACCGTTGGGTGCACTAACCCTCCCACAGTCTTGAACCTCCCCTAGGATCGTTAAGAAGCTAAAGATCCCACACCTGCATGGAGTATTCTACCTCTTCATGAAGCTCGCCATAGGCAGGAATCCATCATGTCTCCCAGAAGATGAAGCAACGACCTTCTCTACAACGGCACGTCTACAGAAGAATGGAGTCTAACCTTGGTTAAACTTTATAACCCCTCTAGTTCTACACTCAGTAATCTCGGGACGAGATTATTTTAAGGGTGGAAGATCTGTAACACCCCAACTTTTGCAACCTTGATTAGTTGTCCTTATTTCAAAAATCAGGGGGAACAAAAACTTTTTCCATAGACTAATTAAGATGAATTGCCTTGATCTGTTTGTTATGATGAATTGCCTTGATCTGTTGGTAGATGAATTGTCTTGATTTTCTTGTTGAGTTTTGTCTTGAGCTACCTCATAGAACAACACCCCTAGTGGTTAAACAAGCAACTCACCAAATAAAACACCTATGTGACTTAGGAAAAGTTGTTTCCCTTTTTCTCCACATCAAACTTTTCTACTCATGGCGACATGAGTGTGCCTACTAAAAATTCCTCTTTGTGTTTAATCTAGTGATACGTCCAAAATGTATCTACTTTCCCGAACACTTTTGCTATTGTTTTGCCTCTAATTTGTGTATTTTGGATACAACTAACACGGACTAACGCTGTTTTCAGCAGAACTGCTCTGGTGTCTTTTTGTGCAGAAATCCAACTTTCGGGAAAATCCTCGGAATTTATGCAGAAGGCCCTATTTTACCAGAATATGACGGAGCAGAAGGGCAAGAGAGGTGGAGGCCCGAGGGCCCCACACCATAAGGTGGCGCGGCCTAGGGGGCCCGCGCGGCCCTATGGTGTGGCCCCCTTGGCTGGCCTCCGACGCCCCCCTTCGGACTACTTATCGGGTTCGACCTAAAAACGCACGGGAGAAGTCGCCAAACCCTCAGAGAGCCGCCACATCGCGAAACTCCGTCGCGGGAGCCAGAAGTCTCCGTTCGGCACTCCGCCGGACGGGGAATTGGAGGAGATCTTCACCGCCATCACCGCCAACGCCTCTCCATCGACCAGCAATGTTTCCCCCATCCATGTGTGAGTAATTCCCCCGCTGTAGGCTGAAGGGGATGGTAGGGATTGGATGAGATTGGTCATGTAATAGTCATAAGATTGTTAGGGCATAGTGCCTAGTATCCGTAGATGTCACTTTTATGATATTGTTGCAACTTGTTATGCTTAATGCTTGTCACTAGGGCCCGAGTGCCATGATCTCAGATCTGAACATGTTATTGATTCATGAAGATATTCGTTGTTTATGATCTTACCTGCAAGTTGTATACACATGTTGTCCGGAACCAATGGCCCCGAAGTGACAAGAATCGGGACAACCGGAGGGGATGGTAGTGATGTGAGGATCACATGTGTTCACGGAGTGTTAATGCTTTGCTCCGGTACTCTATTAAAAGGAGTACCTTAATATCCAGTAGTTTCCCTAGAGGCCCGGCTGCCACCCTGGTAGGACAAAAGATGTTGTGCAAGTTTCTCATTGCGAGCACGTACGACTAAATATGGAACACATGCCTATTGATTGATTAGTACTTGGATACCATTTTATTATTATCTGCAAATGCCCCTGCTTTGATTGTTACATGAGTTTCTCTCATCCATGCAACGCCCGTTAAATCCGTCCCTGTGCCTACAGTATTTTAATCCTGCTGTTTACTATAATCACTACTGCTGTCTTTATTTCACCGTTATTTCACTATTTCTATTGCTCTAAAACTGTTAATACTGATAAACTCTTGCGAGCAAGTCTGTTTCCAGGTGCAGCTGAATTGACAACTCCGCTGTTAAGGCTTACAAGTATTCTTTGTCTCCCCTTGTGTCGAATCAATAAATTGGGTAATACTTCCCTCGAAGACTGTTGCGATCCCCTATACTTGTGGGTCATCAAGACTATTTTCTGGCGCCGTTGCCGGGGAGCATAGCTTTATTTGGAAGTTCACTTGGATTGATATTGTTCGCTGAAATTCTCCATCATGGGTAAACCTCGCGATACTAAGATCGCCATATTACCATCCACTACAAGAAAAGGTACAACTCTTAGTACCTCTGCTGCTCTTGATTCACCATGTGATAAGTAAACTTGTTTCACCACCACAAGCTTCAAATGCTGGTACTTCTGCTGAATCTGAAAATTCCTCTCATAATTGTGATGATGCTTCTGCTGTGCTTGATAATGATGGTTCGTTAGGATCTTTTCTAGATGCTACAATTGCTAAGTCTAGACAAATTGAAAATACTGAAACTCCTAATGAAAATGCTGCTACACCTGTTAATTCACCTGAGTCTGTTGAATATTCTAGTGATGATCTTGATGAAGATTATGTAGAGCTTGATGATGATTTTATTGAAAAATGCAATGCTACTACTGATGCAAGAAAAATTAAAAAGTTGCTTGCAGAACATGCTGTTAGATATAAACTATCTCCTGATCCTAAATTTGCCACATCTCCTATAAACATTAGGGATAAAGATTATGATTTTTCTCTTGATCTATCTCATATAGCTATTGTTGAGAAAACACCCTTTTGTGGTACTGAAAAAGAAAGTGCTGTTGAACACATGACTGAGTTATCTACTCTTAGTGGCTTGTTTTCTGATGATATTAAGATGCGTACTTATTTTGTCGCTAAAATTTTTCCTTTCTCATTAAAGGATGATGCTAAAACTTGGTATAATAATTTGCCTCCTGGATCTATTAAAAGTCCAAAAGAATTGCTTGATGTTTTCTTCCGCAAATACTTTCCTGCTAGTGCTCAACATGCTGCTTTGCAGAGAATTTATAATTTTGACCAGGAAGATGGAGAGAAATTGCCTGAGGCTTGGGCGAGATTTTGCTCTCTTATTAGAGCTCAGCCTGACCATGATTTGGAAAAGCATGATTTACTTGATATATTTTATAGTGGACTAACTATTGAGTCTAGGGCATACCTGGATAGTTGTGCTGGTTGTGTTTTCAGGAAAAGAACTCCAGACGACGCTGAAGAATTATTGGCTAAAATAGGTCGGAATCATGATGATTGGTCTACACCTGAACCAACCCCGACACCGATAGTGAAGAAGAGGGGTATGATTAAATTAAATGATGAAGATATGAGGGAAGCCAAGAAGTCTCTTAAAGAGAAGGGTATTAAACCTGAAGATGTGAAGAATTTACCTCCTATAGAAGATTTATGTGAGATAACTCCCCTTCATCCATGATTGAGGTACACTCTCTTCAACGCTTTACTAGGGAAGATATTCCGTATTCAAAACCTCCTGCTCAATGCTTAGATGAGTTTGATAATTATATTGTTAAGCAAGAAAACTTTAATATGAGAGTAGAGAATCATTTAATGGAAAATTCTCGAGCTATTAGTGAATTGCATGGTATTGTGGAGAGAACCTCCAATGATGTTAAGATACTTGTTAAACATTTTCAAATGGTTCAAACTCAAATTGATCAACTTACTAAAGTGCAAAATGACTTGTTGGGAAATAATTCTAAAGAAAAACATGCTTATGAAGTAACAACTAGAGGTGGTGTTTCTACCCAGGATCCTCTATATCCTGAAGGGCATCCCAAAAGAGTTGAACAAGATTCTCAACTAACTAAAACTAGTGCTCCATCTAAGAAAAAGAAAAAGAAACATAAGAATGTTGTAGAATCCTCTGAACCTGTTAATGATCCTAATAGTATTTCTATTTCTGATGCTGAAACTGAAAGTGGTAATGAACATGAGGAAGATAATGATAAGAATGATACTCCTGATAAAGAAGAAATTGAAAAAGAACCTGAAAAGCATGCTAAAAATAAAAAGTACACTAAAGAAGATTTTATTACTGAGAAACATGGTAATGAAAGAGAACCTTGGGTTCAAAAGCAAATGCCTTTTCCTGCTAAGAAAATAAAATCAAAGGAGGAGGAACATTATAATAAATTTTGTGATTGGATGAAACCTTTATTTTTGCAAATCCCTTTGACTGATGCTATTAAATTGCCTCCTTATTCAAAGTATATGAAAGATATTGTTACTAACAAAAGGAAAGTCCCCAATGAGGAAATTTCCACTATGCTCGCTAATTACTCCTTCAATGGTAAGATTCCAAAGAAGCTTGGAGACCCAGGTATACCGACTATTCCTTGTTCCATCAAGAATAATTATGTTAGAACTGCTCTATGTGATTTGGGAGCAGGTGTTAGTGTAATGCCTTTTTCTCTTTATAAGAGACTTGATTTAGATAAGTTAATACCAACTGATATATCTTTGCAAATGGCTGATAAATCTACTGCTATTCCTGTTGGTTTATGTGAAAATGTTCCTGTTCAAGTTACTCAGCATTGCTTGATATTAACTGATTTTGTTGTGTTGGAAATGCCCGAAGATGATAATATGTCCATTATTCTTGGAAGACCCTTTCTTAATACTGCAGGGGCTGTTATTGATTGCAATAAAGGCATGGTTACTTTCAATATTGATGATAAGGAACACACTGTCTATTTTCCCAAGAGGATTGATAAAGTATGTGGAGTCAATACAATTTTTAATGTGAAAACTATCAAAGTGGGATCCATTGATTGTCCTATATATGAGCCTAAAGAAGAATATCAAACTCTTGTGATTGGATCCATATCAATTCAATATAAGGTAACATGATTGATTTGAGGTTTATTTCTTCTTATGTCATATAAAATTTATTTGGTAGCAAGACTTGATCAACCTTGTTAACAAGTATATTTTAATGCATAAGAGAGCTAAACAACATTTCTTTCTTTCTTTCTCCCTCTACTTATTTTACTTGTTGTAGCACCTTTTCGTTTTGCAATATGCCTTAGTATAAGAAAAATTGGAGCATAACTAAGAAAATTGAAAAACTAGTACAATTGCCTGCACCTGCTCTGTTTAACCTTGATGCCAGGAAAGGGTGGTCGATCACAGAAAATGAGCTAAACGCATACATAGAAAGGGAAAGCCATCGTGCAAGGGAAGGTGTGGAGGAGGCCGAGGAGCACCTCGACTCTTCATCCGATGCAGCGAGCTCCTCATATCAACATCATGGTCATGTGGAGCCTCCACGATATTCTTCTGCGCAGGGGCCTTATTACCACTCCATGTATGACCCACCGGCGTGGAACTCCGACCCTCGTTGGGAATGAACTCCACTTAGGCCAAAAGCCTAAGATTTGGGGGAGGTATACCGGCATCACTCATTCTTTGCATATTATGGTTGTTGGATACTTGTACATACTTGTTTAGTCTCTTAGAGTGGTTTTCTAATGAGAGGGAGATGATATTTGGGGAAGTGCTGTCCAAAAACAGATTCTGGGCTGTTACCAAAAAATTCGTGCGCACAGCCAGAACGTTATTTTGAGTTGCCAATTTTTGAGAATGTGCCCCAGGTTGTTATATAACTTTCATTAGTTGAACACTTTTTGGTCTGAGCAATGTAAGATTTTTGTTAATTTCGATTTCTGTACTGCTGTCAGGATTTGGCAGATTTCTGTCATCCTGCTTTTCTGTGTTTCTGTTAGTTTGCATTCTTTTGTTTTCGTTTTGTTTCTTTCCTAAAACACAAAAAGACCAAAAATATTTCTGTTGTTTCTCTTCACCATTTGTTTATTTGGTTCTTTGCTCTTAGTTTATTTTATTTGCTATCGTTAGTTTGCTATGAGAAAACCCAAAAAGATTTTGCTTTGTTTGCTTGTTTTCTTTCGTTCTTGTTTCCAATTCGAAAACACCAAAAATATTTGCTGTTCTTCTTTGGTTTGTAAAGTTCATCATGAGTTCAATGGTCTTCGGTGGCTGGAGCGTGGTTTTCATTTCATATTATCCAAGCTACACAAGTGAAAAGGCAATAATGACGATCTACGACAATCTGATTGTGGTGAGAGGCTGGTATGAACTCTATTTGTTTTCATTTTTGTACATATACTCATCCATATGAGCATGCTTAGTTGGTTCATGTGAGGTATATGTTATTTGAGAAAGTCTAGTAGTTCATGATCTCTCATGTTTAGCTCCAATTTATTAATATGAGTAGCATGTCATGGATGTTTGCTTGCATTGTTTTATTCATAAGTAAGTATGGCATTGTGGTATCCTCCTCTGAATAATTCATTTATATCGACTTGGCACATGCTCACGCATGCATATGACTGAACAAAAAGTCAATTAAGCCTCGATGATTTATATTGCTTCAGAGTTATTGTATCACTTTTATGCCTCCGTTAATTTATTTTGCCGCAAGCATGATTATGACAGTTACTGCTCACTTGATTTGTCGCTCCCTAGTCTTTTGCTAGCCTTCACTTGTACTGAGCGGGAACGCCGCTCGTGCTTCCAAACACCTGAAAACCAAGTTGTTCCAAAGTGTCCACCATAAATACCTATGCATGGCATTTCAAACCATTCCAAGTAAATTCTCATGCGCTACCTTTAAAACTTTCAAAATGCTTCTCAATTTGTGTTAATGTTTCATAGCTCATGAGGAAGTATGTGGTGTTTAGCTTTCAACCTTGTCATTTACTTTTGACGGACTCTCATATGGACTAGTGGCACATCCGCTTATCCAATAATTTTGCAAAAAGAGCTGGCAATGGGATTCCCAGTCCCAAATTAATTAACTTAAATAGACACTCCTCCATGGTTTGTGATTGTTGGACGGCACCCGAAGGATTCGGTTAGCCATGGCTTGTGTAAGCAAAGGTTGGGGGAGTGTCATTATCATAATAAAACTTAAATAAAAAGGCACTCCTTCATGGTATGTGATTGTTGGCAGGCACCCGAGGATTCGGTTAGCCATGGTTTGTGTAAGAAAGGTTGGAAGGAGTGCCACATAATCATGCAAATAAAATGGGAGCCGCTCTTGTGAGTCCGGTTGATGAGGTAGTTAGTGTACCCATTACCATTCGTTGACAACAACAAACACCTCTCAAAATAATTTTACTCCTGCTTTACAAATGAAAAGCTCTAGCGCATGTTAATCCCTGCTTCCCTCTGCGAAGGGTCAATCTTTTACTTTTATGTTGTGTCTCCATTCTTTCTTTGAGCACTATCTTGAGAGCACAACTGTCATTCTTAGTATAATATGCTTGTCTCAAAATATGATTGATTGTGGTATAACTTTGATGCTTTTATCTTTGACAATCACTACTTCTAGTCTTTCTATGAACTCAAGAGGTGCCTCGGCATTTATGTTTTGCCGATCAAATACGGGCAAGCGAGATACCACTTTATCATATTCTCTTATGAACATTGCAATCCTGCTTATATACATGATTCATGGTGCTTATTATTAATTGTTGGTACCTCTCCATGATTGACATAGCTGTTGGATGATCTTATTTGCATGTATCTCATTATGAACTGCTTAAGTATTAGCCATAGTATGAGAATATATACATCATATGAGCAAATGTGTTCGTGAAAGTTCTTTTATCGCTCAGTTGTTAACTGAATTGCTTGAGGACAAGCAATAAGCTAAGCTTGGGGGGAGTTGATACGTCCAAAACGTATCTACTTTCCCGAACACTTTTGCTATTGTTTTGCCTCTAATTTGTGTATTTTGGATACAACTAACACGGACTAACGCTGTTTTCAGCAGAACTGCTCTGGTGTCTCGTTTTTGTGCAGAAATCCAACTTTCGGGAAAATCCTCGGAATTTATGCAGAAGGCCCTATTTTACCAGAATACGACGGAGCAGAAGGGCAAGAGAGGTGGAGGCCCGAGGGCCCCACACCATAGGCGGCGCGGCTAGGGGGCCCGCGCGCCCTATGGTGTGGCCCCCGGCTGGCCTCCGACGCCCCCTTCGGACTACTTATCGGGTTCGACCTAAAAACGCACGGGAGAAGTCGAAGTCGCAAACCCTCCAGAGAGCCGCCACATCGCGAAACTCCGTCGCGGGAGCCGAAGTCTCCGTTCGGCACTCCGCCGGACGGGGAATTGGAGGAGATCTTCACCGCCATCACCGCCAACGCCTCTCCATCGACCAGCAATGTTTCCCCCATCCATGTGTGAGTAATTCCCCCGCTGTAGGCTGAAGGGGATGGTAGGGATTGGATGAGATTGGTCATGTAATAGTCATAAGATTGTTAGGGCATAGTGCCTAGTATCCGTAGATGTCACTTTTATGATATTGTTGCAACTTGTTATGCTTAATGCTTGTCACTAGGGCCCGAGTGCCATGATCTCAGATCTGAACATGTTATTGATTCATGAAGATATTCGTTGTTTATGATCTTACCTGCAAGTTGTATACACATGTCGCTGTCCGGAACCAATGGCCCCGAAGTGACAAGAATCGGGACAACCGGAGGGGATGGTAGTGATGTGAGGATCACATGTGTTCACGGAGTGTTAATGCTTTGCTCCGGTACTCTATTAAAAGGAGTACCTTAATATCCAGTAGTTTCCCTAGAGGCCCGGCTGCCACCGGCTGGTAGGACAAAAGATGTTGTGCAAGTTTCTCATTGCGAGCACGTACGACTAAATATGGAACACATGCCTATTGATTGATTAGTACTTGGATACCATTTTATTATTATCTGCAAATGCCCCTGCTTTGATTGTTACATGAGTTTCTCTCATCCATGCAACGCCCGTTAAATCCGTCCCCGTGCCTACAGTATTTTAATCCTGCTGTTTACTATAATCACTAATATTTCACCGCCATGTTATTTCACTATTTCTACTGCTTAAAACTGTTATTATGATAAACTTGCGAGCAAGTCTGTCAGTGCAGCTGAATTGACAACTCCTGGCTTAGGAAAAGTTGTTTCCCTTTGTGTCGAATCAAAATTTTCTACTCATGGCGACATGAGTGTGCCTACTTTCCTCTTTGTGTTTAAGCTAGCTCAAATCATCCTTGATTCCAAACTTGCATCCTTCTCTTATACCTACTCATCCTTGTTGGTTTTGAGGCCATGTCGACCATCTGTGTTGACAGGCTTTGAATGTCCAGATTTTGGCAGTTGATCTCTAAGCAACCACAACTGTTTTTGGTGACCTCAGTGCATGGATCTCCTCTATGCAACACCCTCTGCAACTTCCACGTCTTACATGTCACATCCTCCACTTGCAACTCTTATATTCACTTGATCTCGTACCCTATCCAATGTTTAACCCCAAGATCACTTCCTTCACTTTCACCTCTTGTTTTATTCAAGTTTAATCTTTACAAAACCAAGAGCGGGAATGATGGGTACATTTTGTAGCCACCATCTACCCTTGAGAACACTTCTCCCTAAATTAGTTTTCTCTCTCAAAAATCCTATTGATTTTCCTTTTCTAGTTTTGATTACAAAACTACTTCTAATTTTACTAAATCTTTTCAAGATATTTCTTCAAAGAAAACAAAGAACTGAAATGGGTTTTGTTTTTCATCCCATTTCTACCAAGTACTGATTTCTAAAACATTACTTTCTATTTTGTTTTCCTTTTTACAAAAGGCTTGCTTATGGTACTTATACCATTTCTTGTTTTTCTCTTGGTTATTTAAAATTGAGAAAACTCCACCTTACTTGATAAAGTAAGTAGAACATTTTGAATCATATGTTCTACCTAACTTCTCTCAATCCTTTTCAAAGTCCTTTTCTAAATTAATTTCCTTCCCAATTGTCCCTACACAATTGAGGTGTTTCGAATACCTTTCAACTGAATTCTATTTCAAATGGCAACACTTGCACATCTTATGCACATCTCTGATCCACCACATTGTATCCCCCATCATCCAATTCTTGATCGTATGGATGATCATTTGATACTTTCAAATGAACTCCCTTCAAACTCAAGGAGTATTTCAAACCACTCCCAATTGACCTCTTATATTGAAGCGCAACTTATATTTCATCATGCCCACCTCACTCCCCTACTCATCACCATCATCTCCTTGGCACAAAGCCATCAAGCAACAAATACCCTCATGGTGCATATCACCATCACACTATTCCTCCATCTCTATATCTTTTATATTTTCATACACATCATTTAAGGCACCATCTTGGCAAAGAATTATGTGACTCCACCTTGACCAACATATTTGATGAAATCTCCATGTTGATGATTCATTTTTGCATGACACAAGAATGGAGCCGGCCATGATTTGTGCATGTCAACTTTGGACATCAATTCCTCTCTCTACTTTACTCCACCTTGGGAAGCCTCTCCTCCTTTGTCCCTTCCCAATGCCACAAATAAATTCAGCTTGGGTCAAATATCTCTTCCCCAAACCAGCCTCCCAACTAACCCAATCAATGAAGAGGCTACCTCCCAACCAACCTAATCAATGAGGAGGCAGCCCACCCCCTCTTCCTCTATATAAAGGGGCTTGGCAGCCCACCCCCTCCTCACTTGCTCTCACTTTTCCACTCCCCACTCTTTCCTCCACTCCCACACACTCTCCTCCTACCTCTCCCCACGAAATTGCTGCTCCTCCTAGCTTCATGGCCGGCCATGGCCATGAAAAGCTCTCCAAGATGAAGCTCTCCCCCTCCCTCAAGCTCCCCTTCTCCATGAGAGCATCCCTCTCCTTCTTCTCCCCAACCCTAGATGGTTTTCTCTCCTCTTCTTCTTCCTCCCTTGCTAAGTTTGGATCTTGATGCAGGTGCATGTTGGTCCAAGCATGGAGAAGTTTCACCTATCCTCAGATCTTAAGTCCTTGACCCAAGTTCGTCCAAAACCTTGCAGTAATTTCTTTCATCTTGCTGTTTCAGATTCTGGTACGAACTTGTAAAATCCACCAAAACTCGTGTGCAGGGCCAAATCGAGTGATTCAAAGTTCCACAGATAGATATCAAAAAGATATACAACTTGGCGTTGGTCTCATCCTCAAATTCGTTACCGATTCTCCCTGGTAAATAAAGATCCGGAAACATGCAGATTCACTGTTTGTTAGATTTGTTCCGTTTTACAAAACCTTTTTGAGCAAACTCAACTGTGGGTGAAAGCCCTCTTCAGTACCTTCATTTTGGCGTTGGTTTCACATCGAATGACCTCCTAAAACTGAAATGGTTCACAGATCAAGATCTGGACAGATCTGGCTTTGTCGAATTAAACCAGGAGCTTGGGAACGAATTTTTGAATGAAACAAATTGGGTAAGAACCAGCTTTTCAATACCTTTCAGATGCAACTGACCTCATATTTTTATGATTTATGTACGATTTGTGGTGAATTAAACTTGTTCTGGGTGCTCTGCAGACATGTCTGTTAGCTTTTAAATCCCCAAAAATCCATTTTTGAACCTAATTAAGTGATTCCAATTCTGTAGGACTACTGATTGTTTTCTTAATCTTCTCAAACAAGTTTCAAACATTTATCTGTTCTGTAACTCCAGAGGTAAAGCAAATGGTATAGACATGTAGTAATCTTGTCAATCCATTTGTGAGAGTTTCAGAAACAATTTGAACCCAAATCCAATTGTATGTGCATCTATGGTTAAATATCTTTCAAATACCAGTAGTCTCATATTTTTAGGATTTTTCTACGATTTATGGCTTACAGATCTTGTTTTCTGTATAGTCAGATTCAAAGAAATTCCTAAAATTGTAGGTTTAATATTTTGGGGTGATTCCAATTGGGTTAGTCTTGTATTAGTACTGGCCATCTAGAAAAAATAGTATTAGTCTCTGTTCATGCATATTTGTTACTGTTAGTAATGTATATGTGTGACATGCATTGTTGAAGCAAAACTTTTCGGTTTATTTAGAACCCTTGACCAACTCTTTTTATTAGAAATGGGCAACCTTTGTTTTATGATTGCAAAACAAAACCTCTGCAATTTAACATTAGCTCTTTTGTTTTGCTTAAGTTTTCAAATGGTGGGGCATATCATTTGCTTCCTATTCTTGTGTAGTGTTGTGTAAGCTTTACAAAATAGAGAGAATGATTTCCCGCTTTTCCAAAAATGTTTCAAAATATAATGTGAATGTATTTGATGTCAAACTAATGCTCTTGTCCTCTTTATGATGTTATCTACCAGGGGATGTTTGGTTCATACCATGGTGATAACCGAGAGAGGCAATTGCTAAGTGGTGATACTCTCATACCCTTACTAGGTAAATAAAATGGGTTCTCTTTTAGTTGCTTTGTAGTATCTATAAGTCTTTAATATGTTAGCCGTATAAGAGTGGTTAGTCTTTGATTGATGCTTGTTGCTTGTTGTTTTGTTGGTGCAATATGTTTGATTGTGTTCCTTTTATATTTTCCGACGATAGATGCGAACAATTCCGGAGAAGAAGAAGAAGTGGTTCGGACAAGGATTTTATTTATATTGACGGGATTCTTATATTGATGAAGTTGAAGAAGTCCAGGGACAAATAAGCCAAGGCAAGCCATCTTTTGATCTCTGTTTTGGTGTCTAGTTGGATGTCATTTGTTGATGTCCAAAGCACCTTGAATTCTATGTGTGTTATTCTCTCTATTTATGTCATCTATGTGTGTTTCCAAGTGGGGTACTCCCTAGTGGTGATACTCCACCTTTGTCTTGTGATTATGGGATACATGGCATCATGGCCGTGCTACTCCCATTGGTTATCATGTATGCCCAACTTGAGCATGCATAATCTCAAGAAAATAACTTACATCACACCCACCCCCTTTGTAGTATAGAGGTGTCTATGTCATGATCTTGGTGTATTCTCCAATTGAGAGGAGTATGCCGTGTACCCTATTGGAGAGTATGTTGGATAGTAATACTCCACTATCTAAGTTGTATAGTTACCACCACAAATCTGAGAGTATATTCCTCCTTGTGTTGTCATAATACATGCTTACCATAAGCAAGTATGATTCACTCCACTACACCTTTATACCCCTCTATGGCGTGATGACTCTCATCTCGGCCGTAGTGCAATAGTAGTTCAGCTCATGAAACTTTAGGTTGGGAACCCCTCAAGGTTTTACCTTGTTGTAAAAGTTTTTGATAAAACCTTGGGCATGATGTTTTCCCCAAGTGAGAATTTATGAAAGGAAAGGATTTGGTAAAAATGATGAGGATATGAAAAAGGTTGGGTTTTATGAAAACTTTGGCGCCTAAGTACTCACCCATGACAATTAACTAGCGCAACCACAATATCCAAAGTGGGCACGGGCTTAGTCCGTAGTTTGTTGAAGTTGACATGAGATACCTTCACCACTCTCTAGGAGGGTCACGATGACCTCTGACACCGGGTTGCGCTCTGAAGGAGGCAATACACTGCATTAACTTGCAGCCGGACGATTACTGAGGGTCTTCTGTCATGGCGCCGGAGATACGCTCAAAAGGAGGTATGCTGCCGGGGTGCCGGGAAGGGGTAAGCCCGCAGGGAAGGACTCATGACAAGGGAGACAGGCGAAAGGCTATGACTGATTATCCGAGACTCGCATACTTTAGTATGACGAACCGGGGATGATCTCGGCGGATTTATCGGTTCTTGTGGGGAAAGTGCGCACACTCTGCAGAGTTAAATCTATTCGAATAGCCGCGTCCGCGGTCATGGACGGTTGGAATGGCTGTTGCTTAGCCTGATGAGTTTTGGTTTACAAAATGGTTTGGCAAATGAAAGGAAAGAACTTGTTTTGAAGTACCGGAAGGGTACGGGAAAGGTTGTGTCGACCATATGGAGATGGTCGGGAAGGACAAATAAATTGGGTTGCTCCCTTCCTAGTGTTTCATGTAGAGGAACTTTTCTCTAACAAAGATATAGAGATGTCATAGGACTTCCCTAGCATTCCCATCAAATGAGATGGCGGTATGCTAACTCTTCTCTAACAAAGATATAGAGATGTCATAGGACTTCCCTAGCATTCCCATCAAATGAGATGGCGGTATGCTAACTCTTCTCTAACAAAGATATAGAGATGTCATAGGACTTCCCTAGCAATCCCTTCAAATGAGATGGTGGTATGCTAACTCTTCTTTAACAAAGATATAGAGATGTCATAGGACCACCATAGTGTCCGCATCACTTGAGATGCCGGTATGCTATATCAACAAGAGAAACTATTTCTCTTTCACATGCTTTATCCACGAGAGAAACTATTCTTCCTCTCTTGTCTTCTTTAGTTAGAATTGTTATCACCTTCTTGATGGTTTGCGAGTACAATTCAAATGTACTCACGGCTTTGTCCCTGGCTATTTACTTGGCCAGACTTGGAGGAACACGATGGATGAAGAAGGAGTTGACGACGTCTATGCGAGCTAGGAACGTCTTCCCAGTCAGTTGCCTGTAGGGTTATGGCAGATGACTTGGGTACTGCGCTGCTGAAGTGATGTTGCTACTCTGATGTTTAGTTAGGCCCTTCGAGGCTATTATGTAAGTATTGGTCATGTGACCATGTTGTAATTTTCTTATTCCGCTTTGTAATGGATGGTGTAATTTGATATCAGTTCGGTTATGTGTTCACGGCGCACTGATCATGGGATCGTGAACTGTATACATAACAGGGATTTTGGACAGCTAGTCCGGGGTCCCCACAGAGCTGGTATCAGAGCCATCCTGACTGTAGGAGACCTTAGTTAGCATGGACGTTAGTTAGGAAACAAGTACTTGGGAAAAACTATTTAAGAAACAAATTCTTTCTTTAGTCGGAAGCATAGCTTCTGCTCCTATTATTTCTTCAAAACTTCTAAATTCTTATCTCTCCGCTTTATTAAAATGTTTGAAATTTCTTACTCTATTGTCTCATCCACTTCAAAACCTACATACTGGACGATGTCCCAACTCAGACCGGAGACTCGACCTCAATTATGGATCAATCCCTCAGGAAGACTCGTGTATCTCCAAACAACAGTTATTGAAGATTGGAAGCCGACTTAGTGTGCAGATAAAGGGATAATAAGATCATGCCTTTGGTTGTCACCAAAGTCTGTCGATGAGCTGACCTTGTTCCTCCGTGGACTTGCACCTTTTCGCAGTCGTCTGGGATCAAGTCCTCAGTTCTTGACTAGTAATTTTTAGGCCAGCCACCAGAAGTTGTCAACTTTGGAAGTACCTCGACATCTACCCCTCTGAAGACCTCACGTCCCCGGGATGTTGAGACTGGAAGTTCTACGCAAATCTCGCCTTCACCTCGACATCGACGACTCAACACTAAGCCGCTTCACCACCAACTGCTTCGAGAAATCCTTGTTGAAGACGATGTCAACAAGATGAAGACGCCAACATATGTGACCAGCCCCAAAACTATAGGATGGATAGGACAAACTCAATCGCTTCGATTGAGCTACCCCCACGTATTAGGTATCCCTAGATACTTAGAGTGCCTTGTTTGGTGTGCTGATTGCTTGTAGTTCACTAGTGTGCTGCCTTGAGTGTCTTTTATTTGTTTGTTGTGTGTATGTTTTTCTAGTCTTTCGGCCTGAAAAATACTCCTAGTGTGATGACCTAGCGTAGGAAGCCTCCCCAGGATGTTTTCACCCTCATCTACCTCGCCGATGGATTGCTAACATCTAGTTAATTGGGTAAATCAACGAAAGACTCTAACTCTAGCCCCGTTAGAAGTTGTTTTTCAAACCTCAGAAAAACTAACTCAGACCCCTACCTCCGCTTACTACTTTCAAGATCAGCCGAAGCATATCTACTACGCCAACAAAGAAGAAACCCCTACCTTCAAGAGTGACTGCACCTCTGCGAGAAGTCTTACTAATTTGGTCTAACCTTAGAGCATAACCGCACTAACCTCGAGGATATCTTCTTGAAAACTACCCTCTAACACACCGTCTAACAAGCTGAACAATAGCGTCAAAGCCAAGCTACATCGCATGGTTCATCTGGTCCTCATCAAGTGAAGCTCCTGAAGATACCTCAAGACTCAAGATTAAGTGCAACTTACCCGCTCACTTCCCAACTGGTATAAGTCAGCACCGACCCGCAAGCTGAAGATTGTCTTCGACGACCTTGTTGCTGCTTCATATGGATACCCCCCCAGGAGTTCATCAACTTACTAACTTACTGCGCGTCATATGGTTTAGTTAACACCGTGAGTGTCTCTTGAAGTGGTGGTCTGCACATCGCCCCCGAAGATTCTTCAGCTGAACAAGGAAGACCGATGACTTCTTCAGAAGCCCCAGACAGAACTACAAGGCAGAAGCTCTGAGTTTTTCCGAGAACCCGATGAAAAATCTTAAGGGTGGAAGACTTCGTCTTCCACTATAAATTGGAGCTAACCCTAACATTTTTTTTAACCTTTCTAAAAACACTGTTGAGAACTTGTTAGGATGCATAACCCCCCTTGAAGCTGTGGACTACACATCGCCCCCTGAAGCTGTTCAACTCAAGACGAGAGAAAGATCACTTCTTCGAAAGCACCGACAAGACCCGTGGCCGAAGCTTAGAGTTTTTAAACCCCCTCCATGAACAATTTTAAGGGTGGAAGACTTCGTCTTCCACTAAAATTTAAAGCTAACTCTAATACGTTTTCAACCCTGCTCAAGCACCGTTGGGTGCACTAACCCTCCCACAGTCTTGAACCTCCCCTAGGATCGTTAAGAAGCTAAAGATCCCACACCTGCATGGAGTATTCTACCTCTTCATGAAGCTCGCCATAGGCAGGAATCCATCATGTCTCCCAGAAGATGAAGCAACGACCTTCTCTACAACGGCACGTCTACAGAAGAATGGAGTCTAACCTTGGTTAAACTTTATAACCCCTCTAGTTCTACACTCAGTAATCTCGGGACGAGATTATTTTAAGGGTGGAAGATCTGTAACACCCCAACTTTTGCAACCTTGATTAGTTGTCCTTATTTCAAAAATCAGGGGGAACAAAAACTTTTTCCATAGACTAATTAAGATGAATTGCCTTGATATGTTTGTTATGATGAATTGCCTTGATCTGTTGGTAGATGAATTGTCTTGATTTTCTTGTTGAGTTTTGTCTTGAGCTACCTCATAGAACAACACCCCTAGTGGTTAAACAAGCAACTCACCAAATAAAACACCTATGTGACTTAGGAAAAGTTGTTTCCCTTTTTCTCCACATCAAACTTTTCTACTCATGGCGACATGAGTGTGCCTACTAAAAATTCCTCTTTGTGTTTAAGCTAGCTCAAATCATCCTTGATTCCAAACTTGCATCCTTCTCTTATACCTACTCATCCTTGTTGGTTTTGAGGCCATGTCGACCATCTGTGTTGACAGGCTTTGAATGTCCAGATTTTGGCAGTTGATCTCTAAGCAACCACAACTGTTTTTGGTGACCTCAGTGCATGGATCTCCTCTATGCAACACCATCTGCACCTTCCACGTCTGATACGTCTCCAACGTATCGATAATTTCTTATGTTCCATGCTACTTTATTGATGATACCTACATGTTTTATGCACATTATATGTCATATTTATGCATTTTCTGGAACTAACCTATTAACAAGATGCCGAAGAGCCGGTTTTCTGCTGTTTTTGGTTTCAGAAATCCTAGTAAAGAAATATTCTCGGAATTGGACGAAACTTTCGCCAGGGTCCTATTTTTGCACGAAGCTTCCAGAAGACCGAAGACCTAACGAAGTGGGGCCACGAGGCAGCCAGGTGGCCGCGGCCCGGCCCCGGCCGCGCGGCCCTGCCCCCTGGGCTCCTGGCCCTCGTTGACCTTCCGCCTACTTAAAGCTCCCGCGAAACCCCGCACCGAGAGCCACGATACGGAAAACCTTACAGAGACGCCGCCGCCGCGAATCCCATCTCGGGGGATTCGGAGATCGCCTCCGGCACCCTGCCGGAGAGGGGATTCATCTCCCGGAGGACTCTTCATCGCCATGATCGCCTCCGGAGTGATGAGTGAGTAGTTCACCCCTGGACCATGGGTCCATAGCAGTAGCTAGATGGTCGTCTTCTCCTTGTTGTGCTTCATTGTTAGATCTTGTGAGCTGCCTAACATGATCAAGATCATCTATATGTAATTCTATATGTTGTGTTTGTCGGGATCCGATGGATAGAGAGTACTATGATTATGGTGATTATCAATCTATTGTTCATGTGTTGTTTATGATCTTGCATGCTCTCCGTTATTAGTAGAGGCTCTGGCCAAGTTTTTACTCTTAACTCCAAGAGGGAGTAATTATGCTCGATAGTGGGTTCATGCCTCCATTGAATCTGGGACAGTGACAGAAAGTTCTAAGGTTGTGGATGTGCTGTTGCCACTAGGGATAAAACATTGATGCTATGTCTAAGGATGTAGTTGTTGATTACATTACGCACAATACTTAATGCAATTGTCTGTTGCTTTGCAACTTAATACTGGGGGTTCGGACGATACCTGAAGGTGGACTTTTTAGGCATAGATGCAGTTGGATGGCGGTCTATGTACTTTGTCGTAATGCCCGGATTAAATCTCACTATATTTACCATGTCATGTATATGCATTGTTATGCCTTTCTCTATTTGTCAATTGCCCGACTGTAATTTGTTCACCCAACATGCTTTTATCTTATGGGAGAGACACCTCTAGTGAACTGTGGACCCCGGTCCTATTCTTTACATAGCATACAATCTACTGCAATTGTTTTACTGTCTTCTTTGCAAACATCTTCCACTCGATACGTTTAATCCTTTGTTAAGCAAGGTGAGATTGACAACCTCACTGTTCGTTGGGACAAAGTACTTGGGTTGTGTTGTGCAGGTTCCTAGTTGGCGCCGGAATCCCTGGTGTTGCGCCGCATCACATTTCGCGACCATCAACCTTCAACGTGCTTCTTGGCTCCTACTGGTTCGATTAAACCTTGGTTTCATACTGAGGGAAACTTGCTTCTATACGCATCATACCTTCCACTTGGGGTTCCCAACGGACGTGTGCATCTACGCGTATCAAGCTAAATTTCGCGCCGTTGCGGGGATCGAAGAAAAGCTGCACCCGGAGATTTCTAACTCCCACGTCAACTACACGCCATCAAGTAAATTTCTGGCGCCGTTGGGGAGATCAAGACACGCTGCAAGGGGAGTCTCCACTTCTCAATCTCTTTACTTTGTTTTTGTCTTGCTTTATTTTATTTACTACTTTGTTTGCTGCACTAAATCAAAATACAAAAAAATTAGTTGCTAGTTTTACTTTATTTACTGTCTTGCTCTCTATATCAAAAACACAAAAAAATTAGTTACTCGCATTTACTTTATCTAGTTTGCTTTATTTACTGTTGCTAAAATGGCCAACCCTGAAAATACTAAGTTGTGTGACTTCACAAATGCAAATAATAATGATTTCCTATGCACACCTATTGCTCCACCTGCTACTACAGCAGAATTCTTTGAAATTAAACCTGCTTTACTAAATCTAGTCATGAGAGAACAATTTTCTGGTGCTAGTTCTGATGATGCTGCCCATCTCAATAATTTTGTTGAACTTTGTGAAATGCAAAAGTATAAAGATGTAGATGGTGATATTATTAAATTGAAAGTGTTTCCTTTCTCATTAAGAGGAAGAGCTAAAGATTGGTTGCTATCTTTGCCTAAGAATAGTATTGATTCATGGACTAAATGCAAGGATGCTTTTATTAGTAGATATTATCCTCCCGCTAAAATTATTTCTTTGAGAAGTAGCATAATGAATTTTAAGCAATTAGATACTGAACATGTTGCTCAAGCATGGGAGAGAATGAAAACTTTGGTAAAGAATTGCCCAACCCATGGACTGACTACTTGGATGATCATCCAAACCTTCTATGCAGGACTAAATTTTTCTTCGCGGAATTTATTGGATTCAGCTGCTGGAGGTACCTTTATGTCCATCACATTGGGGGCTACAAAACTTCTTGATGATATGATGATAAATTACTCTGAATGGCACACGGAAAGAGCTCCACAAGGTAAGAAGGTAAATTCTGTTGAAGAAACCTCTTCCTTGAGTGATAAGATTGATGTGATTATGTCTATGCTTGTGAATGGTAGATCTAATGTTGATCCAAATAATGTTCCTTTAGCTTCATTGGTTGCTCAAGAAGAAAATGTTGATGTGAATTTCATTAAAAATAATAATTTCAACAACAATGCTTATAGGAACAACTCTGGTAATAACTATAGGCCATATCCTTCTGCTAATGGTAATGGTTATGGTAATTCTTATGGGAATTCTTACAACAATAATAGAAGTGTACCCTCTGGTCTTGAAGCCATGCTTAAAGAATTTATTAGTACACAAACTGCTTTTAACAAATCTGTTGAGGAAAAGCTTGATAAAATTGATACTATCGCTTCTAGAGTTGATAGGCTTGCCTCTGATGTTAATCTTTTAAAGTTGAAAGTTATGCCTAATAATGATCTTGATAATAAGATTACTACTACAGCAAATGCCATCCAAGTTAGAATTAATGAGAATATAAGATTAATGGCTGAATTGCGTGCTAGGTGGGATAGAGAAGAAAATGAAAAACTAGCTAAAGAGAATAATGTAGCTAAAGTTTGGACTATTACCACCACTAGTAATGTTAATTCCTCACATGTTGCTACACCTCCTACTATCAATGGTAATATAATTGGTGTTGGCAATGTTTCTACTCCTAGTGCAAAGCGTACAAAACTGCCTGAAATTGCTAAAACTGCTGAAACTGCTTGTGATAAAACTGCTGAAATTTTTTCCAACCTTGGGAATAATGATCCCATTGCTGTAGCTCATAATGATTTAGATTTTGATGATTGCCACATCTCTGAAGTTATAAAGTTCTTGCAAAAACTTGCTAAAAGTCCTAATGCTAGTGCTATAAATTTAGCCTTTACAAAACATATTACAAATGCTCTCATAAAAGCTAGAGAAGAGAAACTAAAACTTGAAACTTCTATTCCTAGAAAGTTAGAAGATGGTTGGGAGCCCATCATTAAAATGAAATTCAATGACTTTGAATGTAATGCCTTATGTGATCTTGGTGCAAGTATTTCTGTTATGCCTAAAAAGATTTATGATATGCTTGACTTGCCACCATTAAAGAATTGTTATTTGGATGTTAATCTCGCCGATAATGTTAAAAAGAAACCTTTGGGGAGGATTGATAATGTGCATATTACGGTTAACAATAACCTTGTCCCCGTTGATTTTGTTGTCTTGGATATCGAATGCAATGCATCTTGTCCAATTGTGTTGGGAAGACCTTTTCTTCGAACTGTTGGTGCTGTTATTGATATGAGGGAAGGTAATATTAAATATCAATTTCCTCTCAAGAAAGGTATGGAACACTTCCCTAGAAAGAGAATGAAGTTGCCTTTTGATTCTATTATTAGAACAAGCTATGATGTTGATGCTTCTACTCTCGATGTTACTTGATTTGCACTTTCTGCGCCTAGCTGAAAGGCGTTAAAGAAAAGCGCTTATGGGAGACAACCCATGTTTTTACCTACAGCAATTTTTTGTTTTGTTGAGTCTTGGAAGTTGTTTACTACTGTAGCAACCTCTCCTTATCATGTTTTTGTGCCAAGTAAAGTTTCTATGTCAAAGTTGATGTTATATTTGGGATTGCTGCGCAGAAACAGCATTGCTGTCTGTCACGAATCTGGGCACAATTCTCTGTAGAAAATTCGAAAAAATCTGCCAATTTACGAGCGTGATCCTCAGATATGTACGCAACTTTCATTAGTTTTGAGTTTTTCCATTTGAGCAAGTCTGGTGCCATTTCAAAATTCGTCTTTACGGACTGTTCTGTTTTTGACAGATTCTGCCTTTTATTTCGCATTGCCTCTTTTGCTATGTTGGATTTATTTCTTTGATCCATTAATGTCCAGTAGCATTATGCAATGTCCAGAAGTGAAAAGAATGATTGTGTCACCTCTGAATGTGTGAATTATTAATGATGCACTAACCCTCTAATGAGTTTGCTTGAAGTTTGGTGTGAAGGAAGTTTTCAAGGGTCAAGAGAGGAGAATGATATACTAAGATCAAGAGGAGTGAAAGCTCTAAGCTTGGGGATGCCCCCGTGGTTCATCCCTGCATATTTTAAGAAGACTCAAGCGTCTAAGCTTGGGGATGCCCAAGGCATCCCCTTCTTCATCGACAACATCATCAGGTTCCTCCCCTGAAACTATATTTTTATTCAGTCACATCTGGTGTTCTTTACTTGGAGCGTCGGTTTGTTTTCGTTTTTGTTTTTGTTTGAATAAGATGGATCCTAGCATTCACTTTGTGGGAGAGAGACACGCTCCGCTGTTGCATATGGACACATGTGTCCTTAGGTTTTACTCATAATGTTCAAGGCGAAGTTTCTTCTTCGTTAATTTGTTATATGGTTGGAATTGGAAAATGCTACATGTAGTAATTCTAAAAATGTTTTGGATAATGTGATACTTGGCAATTGTTGTGCTCATGTTTAAGCTCTTGCATCATATGCTTTGCACCCATTAATGAAGAAATACATAGAGCTTGCTAAAATTTGATTTGCATATTTGGTTTCTCTAAGGTTTAGATAATATCTAGTATTGAGTTTTGAACAACAAGGAAGACAGTGTAGAGTCTTATAATGTTTACAATATGTCTTTTATGTGAGTTTTGCTGCACTTGTTCATCCTTGAGTTTGCTTCAAATAACCTTGCTAGCCTAAACCTTGTATCGAGAGGGAATACTTCTCATGCATCCAAAATCCTTGAGCCAACCACTATGCCATTTGTGTCCACCATACCTACCTACTACATGGTATTTACCCGCCATTCCAAAGTAAATTGCTTGAGTGCTACCTTTAAAATTCCATCATTCACCTTTGCAATATATAGCTCATGGGACAAAATAGCCTTAAAAACTATCGTAATATTGAATATGTACTTATGCACTTTATATTTTATTAAGTTGCTTGTTGTGCGATAACCATGTTTCTGGGGAACACCATCAACTATTGTTGAATATCATGTGAGTTGCTATGCATGTCCGTCTTGTCTGAAGGTCTATCATTTTAGTGGTTGGAGCATGCAAAATTGTTAGAGAAGAACATTGGGCCGCTAACTAAAGCCATGAACCATGGTGGAAGTTTCAGTTTTGGACATATATCCTCAATCTCATATGAGAATAATAACTTTGCTACATGCTTATGCATTAAAGAGGAGTCCATTATCTGTTGTCCATGTTGTCCCGGTATGGATGTCTAAGTTGAGAATAATCAAAAGCGAGAAATCCGAAATGCGAGCATTCTCCTTGGACCTTTGTACAGGCGGCATGGAGGTACCCCTTTGTGACACTTGGTTGAAACATGGCATGCAAAGATCCGGTAGTCCAAGTTAAGTAGGACGAGGTGCGGGCACTATTAGTATACTATGCGTGAGGCTTGCAACTTGTAAGATATAATTTTCATAACTCATATGCTTTATTACTACCGTTGACAAAATTGTTTCATGTTTTCAAAATAAAAGCTCTAGCACAAATACAGCAATCGATGCTTTCCTCTTTGAAGGACCATTCTTTTACTTTTATTGTTGAGTCAGTTTACCTATCTCCTTCCACCTTAAGAAGCAAACACTTGTGTGAACTGTGCATTGATTCCTACATACTTGCATATTGCACTTGTTATATTACTTTATGTTGACAATATCCATGAGATATACATGTTACAAGTTGAAAGCAACCGCTGAAACTTAATCTTCCTATGTGTTGCTTCAACACCTTTACTTTGATTTATTGCTTTATGAGTTAACTCTTATGCAAGACTTATTGATGCTTGTCTTGAAGTACTATTCATGAAAAGTCTTTGCTATATGATTCAGTTGTTTACTCATGTCATTACCTTTGCTTTGATCGCTGCATTCATTACATATGTTTACAAATAGTATGATCAAGATTATGATGGCATGTCACTTCAGAAATTATCTTTGTTATCGTTTTACCTGCTCGGGACGAGCAGAACTAAGCTTGGGGATGCTGATACGTCTCCAACGTATCGATAATTTCTTATGTTCCATGCTACTTTATTGATGATACCTACATGTTTTATGCACATTATATGTCATATTTATGCATTTTCTGGAACTAACCTATTAACAAGATGCCGAAGAGCCGCTGTTTTCTGCTGTTTTTGGTTTCAGAAATCCTAGTAAAGAAATATTCTCGGAATTAAACGCCCAGGGTCCTATTTTTGCACGAAGCTTCCAAGACCGAAGACCTAACGGGGCCACGAGGCAGCCGGGGGTGGCCGGCGCGCCCCCGGCCGCGCGGCCCGCCCCTGGGCCCCTCGTGTGGCCCCGCGTTGACCTTCCGCCTACTTAAAGCTCCCGTCGCGAAACCCCCAGTACCGAGAGCCACGATACGGAAAACCTTACAGAGACGCGCCGCCGCGAATCCCATCTCGGGGATTGGAGATCGCCTCCGGCACCCTGCCGGAGAGGGGATTCATCTCCCGGAGGACTCTTCATCGCCATGATCGCCTCGGAGTGATGAGTGAGTAGTTCACCCTGGACCATGGGTCCATAGCAGTAGCTAGATGGTCGTCTTCTCCTTGTTGTGCTTCATTGTTAGATCTTGTGAGCTGCCTAACATGATCAAGATCATCTATATGTAATTCTATATGTTGTGTTTGTCGGGATCCGATGGATAGAGAGTACTATGATTATGGTGATTATCAATCTATTGTTCATGTGTTGTTTATGATCTTGCATGCTCTCCGTTATTAGTAGAGGCTCTGGCCAAGTTTTTACTCTTAACTCCAAGAGGGAGTAATTATGCTCGATAGTGGGTTCATGCCTCCATTGAATCTGGGACAGTGACAGAAAGTTCTAAGGTTGTGGATGTGCTGTTGCCACTAGGGATAAAACATTGATGCTATGTCTAAGGATGTAGTTGTTGATTACATTACGCACAATACTTAATGCAATTGTCTGTTGCTTTGCAACTTAATACTGGAGGGGGTTCGGACGATAACCTGAAGGTGGACTTTTTAGGCATAGATGCGTTGGATGGCGGTCTATGTACTTTGTCGTAATGCCCGGATTAAATCTCACTATATTTACCATGTCATGTATATGCATTGTTATGCCTTTCTCTATTTGTCAATTGCCCGACTGTAATTTGTTCACCCAACATGCTTTTATCTTATGGGAGAGACACCTCTAGTGAACTGTGGACCCCGGTCCTATTCTTTACATAGCATACAATCTACTGCAATTGTTTTACTGTCTTCTTTGCAAACATCTTCCACTCGATACGTTTAATCCTTTGTTACAGCAAGCCGGTGAGATTGACAACCTCACTGTTTCGTTGGGACAAAGTACTTGGGTTGTGTTGTGCAGGTTCCTAGTTGGCGCCGGAATCCCTGGTGTTGCGCCGCATCACATTTCGCGACCATCAACCTTCAACGTGCTTCTTGGCTCCTACTGGTTCGATTAAACCTTGGTTTCATACTGAGGGAAACTTGCTTCTATACGCATCATACCTTCCACTTGGGGTTCCCAACGGACGTGTGCATCTACGCGTATCAAGCTAAATTTCTGGCGCCGTTGCCGGGGATCGAAGAAAAGCTGCACCCGGAGATTTCTAACTCCCACGTCAACTACACGCCATCAACGTCTTACATGTCACATCCTCCACTTGCAACTCTTATATTCACTTGATCCCGTACCCTATCCAATGTTTAACCCCAAGATCACTTCCTTCACTTTCACCTCTTGTTTTATTCAAGTTTAATCTTTACAAAACCAAGAGCGGGAATGATGGGTACATTTTGTAGCCACCATCTACCCTTGAGAACACTTCTCCCTAAATTAGTTTTCTCTCTCAAAAATCCTATTGATTTTCCTTTTCTAGTTTTGATTACAAAACTACTTCTAATTTTACTAAATCTTTTCAAGATATTTCTTCAAAGAAAACAAAGAACTGAAATGGGTTTTGTTTTTCATCCCATTTCTACCAAGTACTGATTTCTAAAACATTACTTTCTATTTTGTTTTCCTTTTTACAAAAGGCTTGCTTATGGTACTTATACCATTTCTTGTTTTTCTCTTGGTTATTTAAAATTGAGAAAACTCCACCTTACTTGATAAAGTAAGTAGAACATTTTGAATCATATGTTCTACCTAACTTCTCTCAATCCTTTTCAAAGTCCTTTTCTAAATTAATTTCCTTCCCAATTGTCCCTACACAATTGAGGTGTTTCGAATACCTTTCAACTGAATTCTATTTCAAATGGCAACACTTGCACATCTTATGCACATCTCTGATCCACCACATTGTATCCCCCCATCATCCAATTCTTGATCGTATGGATGATCATTTGATACTTTCAAATGAACTCCCTTCAAACTCAAGGAGTATTTCAAACCACTCCCAATTGACCTCTTATATTGAAGCGCAACTTATATTTCATCATGCCCACCTCACTCCCCTACTCATCACCATCATCTCCTTGGCACAAAGCCATCAAGCAACAAATACCCTCATGGTGCATATCACCATCACACTATTCCTCCATCTCTATATCTTTTATATTTTCATACACATCATTTAAGGCACCATCTTGGCAAAGAATTATGTGACTCCACCTTGACCAACATATTTGATGAAATCTCCATGTTGATGATTCATTTTTGCATGACACAAGAATGGAGCCGGCCATGATTTGTGCATGTCAACTTTGGACATCAATTCCTCTCTCTACTTTACTCCACCTTGGGAAGCCTCTCCTCCTTTGTCCCTTCCCAATGCCACAAATAAATTCAGCTTGGGTCAAATATCTCTTCCCCAAACCAGCCTCCCAACTAACCCAATCAATGAAGAGGCTACCTCCCAACCAACCTAATCAATGAGGAGGCAGCCCACCCCCTCTTCCTCTATATAAAGGGGCTTGGCAGCCCACCCCCTCCTCACTTGCTCTCACTTTTCCACTCCCCACTCTTTCCTCCACTCCCACACACTCTCCTCCTACCTCTCCCCACGAAATTGCTGCTCCTCCTAGCTTCATGGCCGGCCATGGCCATGAAAAGCTCTCCAAGATGAAGCTCTCCCCCTCCCTCAAGCTCCCCTTCTCCATGAGAGCATCCCTCTCCTTCTTCTCCCCAACCCTAGATGGTTTTCTCTCCTCTTCTTCTTCCTCCCTTGCTAAGTTTGGATCTTGATGCAGGTGCATGTTGGTCCAAGCATGGAGAAGTTTCACCTATCCTCAGATCTTAAGTCCTTGACCCAAGTTCGTCCAAAACCTTGCAGTAATTTCTTTCATCTTGTTGTTTCAGATTCTGGTACGAACTTGTAAAATCCACAAAAACTCGTGTGCAGGGCCAAATCGAGTGATTCAAAGTTCCACAGATAGATATCGAAAAGATCTACAACTTGGCGTTGGTCTCATCCTCAAATTCGTTACCGATTCTCCCTGGTAAATAAAGATCTGGAAACATGCAGATTCACTGTTTGTTAGATTTGTTCAGTTTTACAAAACCTTTTTGAACAAACTCAACTGTGGGTGAAAGCCCTCTTCAGTACCTTCATTTTGGCGTTGGTTTCACATCGAATGACCTCCTAAAACTGAAATGGTTCACAGATCAAGATCTGGACAGATCTGGCTTTGTCGAATTAAATCAGGAGCTTGGGAAAGAATTTTTGAATGAAACAAATTGGGTAAGAACCAGCTTTTCAATATCTTTCAGATGCAACTGACCTCATATTTTTATGATTTATGTACGATTTGTGGTGAATTAAACTTGTTCTGGGTGCTCTGCAGACATGTCTGTTAGCTTTTAAATCCCCAAAAATCCATTTTTGAACCTAATTAAGTGATTCCAATTCTGTAGGACTACTGATTGTTTTCTTAATCTTCTCAAACAAGTTTCAAACATTTATCTGTTCTGTAACTCCAGAGGTAAAGCAAATGGTATAGACATGCAGTAATCTTGTCAATCCATTTGTGAGAGTTTCAGAAACAATTTGAACCCAAATCCAATTGTGTGTGCATCTATGGTTAAATATCTTTCAAATACCAGTGGTCTCATATTTTTAGGATTTTTCTATGATTTATGGCTTACAGATCTTGTTTTCTGTACAGTCAGATTCAAAGAAATTCCTAAAATTGTAGGTTTAATATTTTGGGGTGATTCCAATTGGGTTAGTCTTGTATTAGTACTGGCCATCTAGGAAAAATAGTATTAGTCTCTATTCATGCATATTTGTTACTGTTAGTAATGTATATGTGTGACATGCATTGTTGAAGCAAAACTTTTCGGTTTATTTAGAACCCTTGACCAACTCTTTTTATTAGAAATGGGCAACCTTTGTTTTATGATTGCAAAACAAAACCTCTGCAATTTAACATTAGCTCTTTTGTTTTGCTTAAGTTTTCAAATGGTGGGGCATATCATTTGCTTCCTATTCTTGTGTAGTGTTGTGTAAGCTTTACAAAATAGAGAGAATGATTTCCCGCTTTTCCAAAAATGTTTCAAAATATAATGTGAATGTATTTGATGTCAAACTAATGCTCTTGTCCTCTTTATGATGTTATCTACCAGGGGATGTTTGGTTCATACCATGGTGATAACCGAGAGAGGCAATTGCTAAGTGGTGATACTCTCATACCCTTACTAGGTAAATAAAATGGGTTCTCTTTTAGTTGCTTTGTAGTATCTATAAGTCTTTAATATGTTAGCCGTATAAGAGTGGTTAGTCTTTGATTGATGCTTGTTGCTTGTTGTTTTGTTGGTGCAATATGTTTGATTGTGTTCCTTTTATATTTTCCGACGATAGATGCGAACAATTCCGGAGAAGAAGAAGAAGTGGTTCGGACAAGGATTTTATTTATATTGACGGGATTCTTATATTGATGAAGTTGAAGAAGTCCAGGGACAAATAAGCCAAGGCAAGCCATCTTTTGATCTCTGTTTTGGTGTCTAGTTGGATGTCATTTGTTGATGTCCAAAGCACCTTGAATTCTATGTGTGTTATTCTCTCTATTTATGTCATCTATGTGTGTTTCCAAGTGGGGTACTCCCTAGTGGTGATACTCCACCTTTGTCTTGTGATTATGGGATACATGGCATCATGGCCGTGCTACTCCCATTGGTTATCATGTATGCCCAACTTGAGCATGCATAATCTCAAGAAAATAACTTACATCACACCCACCCCCTTTGTAGTATAGAGGTGTCTATGTCATGATCTTGGTGTATTCTCCAATTGAGAGGAGTATGCCGTGTACCCTATTGGAGAGTATGTTGGATAGTAATACTCCACTATCTAAGTTGTATAGTTACCACCACAAATCTGAGAGTATATTCCTCCTTGTGTTGTCATAATACATGCTTACCATAAGCAAGTATGATTCACTCCACTACACCTTTATACCCCTCTATGGCGTGATGACTCTCATCTCGGCCGTAGTGCAATAGTAGTTCAGCTCATGAAACTTTAGGTTGGGAACCCCTCAAGGTTTTACCTTGTTGTAAAAGTTTTTGATAAAACCTTGGGCATGATGTTTTCCCCAAGTGAGAATTTATGAAAGGAAAGGATTTGGTAAAAATGATGAGGATATGAAAAAGGTTGGGTTTTATGAAAACTTTGGCGCCTAAGTACTCACCCATGACAATTAACTAGCGCAACCACAATATCCAAAGTGGGCACGGGCTTAGTCCGTAGTTTGTTGAAGTTGACATGAGATACCTTCACCACTCTCTAGGAGGGTCACGATGACCTCTGACACCGGGTTGCGCTCTGAAGGAGGCAATACACTGCATTAACTTGCAGCCGGACGATTACTGAGGGTCTTCTGTCATGGCGCCGGAGATACGCTCAAAAGGAGGTATGCTGCCGGGGTGCCGGGAAGGGGTAAGCCCGCAGGGAAGGACTCATGACAAGGGAGACAGGCGAAAGGCTATGACTGATTATCCGAGACTCGCATACTTTAGTATGACGAACCGGGGATGATCTCGGCGGATTTATCGGTTCTTGTGGGGAAAGTGCGCACACTCTGCAGAGTTAAATCTATTCGAATAGCCGCGTCCGCGGTCATGGACGGTTGGAATGGCTGTTGCTTAGCCTGATGAGTTTTGGTTTACAAAATGGTTTGGCAAATGAAAGGAAAGAACTTGTTTTGAAGTACCGGAAGGGTACGGGAAAGGTTGTGTCGACCATATGGAGATGGTCGGGAAGGACAAATAAATTGGGTTGCTCCCTTCCTAGTGTTTCATGTAGAGGAACTTTTCTCTAACAAAGATATAGAGATGTCATAGGACTTCCCTAGCATTCCCATCAAATGAGATGGCGGTATGCTAACTCTTCTCTAACAAAGATATAGAGATGTCATAGGACTTCCCTAGCATTCCCATCAAATGAGATGGCGGTATGCTAACTCTTCTCTAACAAAGATATAGAGATGTCATAGGACTTCCCTAGCAATCCCTTCAAATGAGATGGTGGTATGCTAACTCTTCTTTAACAAAGATATAGAGATGTCATAGGACCACCATAGTGTCCGCATCACTTGAGATGCCGGTATGCTATATCAACAAGAGAAACTATTTCTCTTTCACATGCTTTATCCACGAGAGAAACTATTCTTCCTCTCTTGTCTTCTTTAGTTAGAATTGTTATCACCTTCTTGATGGTTTGCGAGTACAATTCAAATGTACTCACGGCTTTGTCCCTGGCTATTTACTTGGCCAGACTTGGAGGAACACGATGGATGAAGAAGGAGTTGACGACGTCTATGCGAGCTAGGAACGTCTTCCCAGTCAGTTGCCTGTAGGGTTATGGCAGATGACTTGGGTACTGCGCTGCTGAAGTGATGTTGCTACTCTGATGTTTAGCTAGGTCCTTCGAGGCTATTATGTAAGTATTGGTCATGTGACCATGTTGTAATTTTCTTATTCCGCTTTGTAATGGATGGTGTAATTTGATATCAGTTCGGTTATGTGTTCACGGCGCACTGATCATGGGATCGTGAACTGTATACATAACAGGGATTTTGGACAGCTAGTCCGGGGTCCCCACAAATTTATTGCTTATGAGTTAGCTTTTATGCAAGTCTTGTTGATGCTTGTCTTGAAAGTACTATTCGTGAAAAGTTTTGCTATATGATTCATTTGTTTAGTCATTATCTTTTGTTAGCAATCTTTTGCTTCAGATCACTCCATCCATCTCATATGCTTTACAATAATGTTGATCAAGGTTATGTTGGTAGCATGTCACTTCAGAAATTATTTGTGTTATCGTTTACCTACTCGAGGGCGTAGGAACTAAGCTTGGGGATGCTTGATACGTCTCAAACGTATCTATAATTTCTGATGTTCCATGCTAGTTTTATGACAATACCTACATGTTTTGTTCACACTTTATATCGTTTTGATGCATTTTCCGGAACTAACCTATTAACGATGCTGAAGTGCGTTCCTGTTTTCTGCTGTTTTTGGTTTCAGAAATCCTAGTAAGGAAATATTCTCGGAATTGGACGAAATCAAGGCCCACGATCTTATATTTCAGCTTCAGAACACCGGAGAGGGACCAGAGGGAGGCCCAGGGCCCCCACACGCCATGGCAGCGCGGCCAGAGGGGGGGCGTCCCCCTGGTGTGTGGGTCTGCCAGACCCCTTCCGACTCCGACTCTTCGCCTATAAGATGCCTCGTGACCTAAATCTTCGACACGGATAAGCCACGATACGAGAAAAGTTCCAGAGCCGCCGCCATCGCGAAGCCAAGATTCGGGAGAAGTCTCTGTTCGGCACGCCGGGGGGAATTGCCCGGAAGGCATCTCCATCGACACCACCGCCATCTCCATCAACGTTGCTGCCCCCATGATGAGGAGGGAGTAGTTCTCCCTCGAGGCTAAGGGGTTGTACCGGTAGCTATGTGGTTAATCTCTCTCTCTGTACTCCAATACAATGATCTCATGAATTGCTTTGCATGATTGAGATCCATATTATGAGCTTTGTATCACTATTAGTCTATGTGCTACTCATGTGATGTTATTAAAGTAGTTTATTCCTCCTTCATGGTGTAATGGTGACAGTGTGTATGCTATGTTAGTACTCGGTTTAAATTGCAAAGATCTATTATGCTCTAAGGTTACTTAAATATGAATGCCGAATGTTGTGGCGCTTGTTAACTCCGGCTTGAGGGAGCTCTTGTAGCCCTACACAATGAATGGTGTTTGTTATCAAACAAGAGCATATGTAGCACAAGTGAGGAGAAGTTATTAATTTATTATGTGATCAATGTTGAGAGTGTCCACTAGTGAAAGTATGATCCCTAGGCCTTGTTTCCAAATACTGCAAACATCGCTTGTTTACTGTTTTTGCATCTTTACTTCCTGCAATATTACCACCATCTATACCACTTGTGTTTTACTATCTCTTCGTCGAACTAGTGCACCTATACATCGACAAGTGTATTAGGTGTGTTGGGGACACAAGAGACTTCTTGTATCTTAATTGCAGGGTTGCTTGAGAGGACTATCTTTGACCTCTACCTCCCTGAGTTCGATAAACCTTGGGTGATTCACTTAAGGGAAACTTGCTGCTGTTCTACAAACCTCTGCTCTTGGAGGCCCAACACTGTCTACAAGAATAGAAGTACCCGTAGACATCAATCATCCACTTGTTTTCTAATGATTTCATATTTCAAATCTGAATACATCTCGTCAATGATCCTCATAGTTGCTATACTTCCCACTGTGTCACCTTGGATAAACAAAATCTAGGCTTCCTCTAGTTCTTTCCGAAGTTCTTTTGGAATCTCCCATTCCGTAGGTTGATTCTCGGTACTCTTCCTGCTTAAAGCATCTGCTACTACATTGGCCTTGCCTGGTGTATAGTTGATTGTCAGTTCATAGTCCTTAATCAACTCTAACCATCTCTTTTGTCTCATGTTTAATTCCTTTTGAGTAAAGAAATACTTCAAAATTTTATGATCCGTGTATAACTCACATTTGGATCCATAAAGAAATTGCCTCCAACTCTTCAAAGCATACACAACTGCCGCCAATTCTAAATCATGTACTGGGTAATTATGTTCATGTGGCTTTAGTTGTCTTGATCCGTAAGCTATCACTTTACGATCTTGCATTAGAACACATCCAAGTCCATTCTTGGAAGCATCACAATACACCGTGTAATCCTTTCCGGGTTCCGGAACTGCTAACACCGGTGTTGTGGTTAACTTCTCCTTGAGTGTTTGAAAACTGGCTTCACACTCATCAGTCCACACAAATGGGGTATTTTTCTTAAGTAACTTGGTCATTGGTCCTGCAATCTTCAAAAATCCTTCAATGAATCTCCGATAATAACCTGCCATACCAAGGAATCCTCTTATTTCCTTAGCATTTTTAGGTGACTTCCATTCCAATACTGACTGAACCTTGCTTGGATTCACCGCTATTCCTTCTTTGGTTATGACATGTCCAAGAAATTCAACACTATCTAACCAAAACTTGCACTTGCTGAACTTTGCATATAGCTGATGTTCTCTTAAAATTTGCAAAACTATCTTCAAATGCTTGGCATGTTCTTTTTTGTTCTTGGAGTATATTAGAATATCATCAATGAACACTATCACAAACTTGTCCAAGTACTTCATGAATATCTTGTTCATCAAATCTATTATATATTAAAAGTACATTACGGGTTAACCAGAAAAAAGAAGAATTACTAGAAATTACCACAAAAATCAGAAACATCTGGCCGTTGTTTTACTACCTGGAAAACCACAACCAACCGATTATAAAAAAAAACTGATGCACAATAATTACCCACCAATGCCATTACTTAATTTTTCATGTACCTCTTCATCTTAAATTAAGTTGCTCTTTTCCCTTTTCTTCACCACATGGTCGGCCGTAGCGCAAGCTACCGTACGCTAGGTCTTGCAAATCACGTTTATTTTTGCAGATCACGTTGACTCTTTTCTACAAATATAGAGGAAATCTGGGAACAAAGAGTGGACATGGAGGCAGTGCACCGCCGGCGACAAAAGCCAGAACCAATCTGGGTAAGAAAATCAGCCGCCGCCGCCATATTTCAATCTTACAGCAAGTTCTCAACTAAACTGTATATGCGTGCATGCGTACAGGCAAAGCAGCGTTGGTTTCTTGCCTCACGAGGCATGAGTCATGTTGCTACTGCAAAAGCTGGACTGATCGATCGTGAGCTAGCTTACCCCGTACATACATGCGGTTTCTATATATCTGCAAAAGAGGATCATCACGGCGTCGACGACGTCGCGGATGTCTTCCGATCTCCGGGTATGTCTACGCGTACACGTATGATGCCGTCGCCCGCTGAATTCCGGTCGATCACGGCATCGACTACGCTGCGGATGTATTCCGATCTGCCGGTATGTCCACACATACACGTACGACACCATCACCACTGAATTCTGACTTCCGAGCATACCCTCGCGTTGTCGCGTGTATACCTACGGAACGCCGCGGATGTCTTCCGATCTTCGGGTATGTCTACGCGTACACGTATGATGCCGTCGCCCGCTGAATTCTGGTCGATCACGGCATCGATGACGCTGCGGATGTATTCCGATCTGCCGGTACGTCCACACATACATGTACGACACCATCACCGTTGAATTCTGACTTCCGATCATGCCCTTGCGTTGTCGCGTGTATACCTACGGTGCCGTCTTTGCTTTATCCCGACCTACGGTGTCGTTGCAGTTTTATCCCGATCTCCGATCATGTTCTCGCGTATGAATTCCGGTCGATCACGGCATCGACGATGCTGCGGATGTATTCCGATCTGCCGGTATGTCCACACATGAACGTACGACACCATCGCCGCTGAATTTTCACTTCGGAGCATGCCCTCACGTTGTCGCGTGTATACCTACGGTGCCGTCGCTACTGTATCCCGACTTACGGTGTTGTCGCTGTTGTATCCCAATCTCTGATCATGTTCTCACGTATGGTGCCACAGTATCCATATTCCGATCTCTCGGCAGCCCAACGTTCCAATCTTAGAAAATCGCCTTGCCTTTGTTCGAGCGTACCTGCCAGGCGAACTCTCCGATCCGCCGCCGTTCTGTCCATGACAACAAGCAGTCGTCATCAAGCACATGTGTTCATTGTCCAAATTTGAAGATGGAACTTGTGTTCGGGTTAATCATTAAGTGCATATCCATCTACACTTAGACGGATTTGTTCCGTTGGTAACAAAATCTTTAGTCCAAGGTTCTATAAATGATTCTGCTGATCTTTTCTTTCGTACGAGCATTTTAATCAAATTTGTTTACTTCCTTTGATATATACACCATCGCGTCCAATTAGAAGTTGACGTGCTTGCTGCCGGTGGAGTGGCAATTCACTTGGCAATTGGCATCGACATTTTTTTCAAAACAACAGAGATCGCTTGAATTGCTTTAAAGTGAAACTGATGAGTTAGATAAAAGCGTTATTTAAAAAAAATGCAATTGCACCTTCAAGTCTTTACATCATTGCATGGACTTCTTTTCTGCACAGCCTCAGAAACTTTCGTATTGGACATAAATATTATCCTTTTGCTAAGAAATAAGTAATTTAGTGAGTCCTTTTATCATCTTGAAGCTAAATTATTTTATTTGTTCCTCTTACTTATTTGAAGATCCGATCCGCCGCCGTTCTGTCCATGACAACAAGCAATCGTCATCAAGCACATGTGTTCATTGTCCAAATTTGAAGATGGAACTTGTGTTCGGGTTAATGATTAAGTGCAGATGCATCTACACTTAGACGGATTTGTTCCGTTGGTAACAAAATCTTTAGTCCAAGGTTCTATAAAGGATTATGTTGATCTTTTCTTTCGTACGAGCATTTTAATCAAATTTGTTTACTTCCTTTGATATATACACCATCGCGTCCAATTAGAAGTTGACGTGCTTGCTGCTGGTGGAGTGGCAATTCACTTGGTAATTGGCATCGACATTTTTTTTCAAAACAACAGAGATCGCTTGAATTGCTTTAATGTGAAACTGATGAGTTAGATAAAAGCGTTATTTTTCAAAAAAAATGCAATTGCACCTTCAAGTCTTTACATCATTGCATGGACTTCTTTTCTGCACAGCCTCAGAAACTTCCGTATTGGACATAAATATTATCCTTTTGCTAAGAAATAAGGTAATTTAGTGAGTCCTTTTATCATCTTGAAGCTAAATTATTTTATTTGTTCCTCTTACTTATTTGAAGATCGTTTGCAGGTTTAACTATGATTTGTCGTGTTCTTTGCAAGATACTTTAACATCACCTATAGATACCAGTATTATATGGTTCTTTTTCAGCCAGCTGATATTTGTTTCTCTAGGACTACAATTTTTATTTGCCGTGGTATATCCTTATCTAGATAATAAAAGTTAGACATGTGAAGCTTTCACATGATTCAAAATTTGTGGATTATTCATCGATAACTTAATGGTGATTGATGAACATATGGAGAGAATTCCTTATAGCAATCACATAGTTGCTAGCATAAAGGAACTATATACTTCTGTTCATCTTTTTAGTTGTATGTAATTTCTAGCATTAATCATTAATCAGTGGATTAAAAAGTGTACTTTTATGAAAAAAAAATTCTAAAATTACCATGTGTAACGTGAGATGTTTATCTCTAATAATGAGCAAAACTTACTACACATTGGAACATTATCTTAAGATGGATCATTCGGTTGTACATGCTCATGCCGAAACTACTAGCTTATGTACTCAGTCTTCTAGCTTTCACAAAACCAAACAATTATAGTGACCCCATCTTTCCACAATTAAGTGAGGTCATGTATGACTTCATTTATCATGCTGATCGATGGGTGAGGGTTAGGAAAGAACATAGGTTGATATTTACAGGTAACCTATATATTTGTGAGTAGTCCTTATTCAACCTTCTTCATGGAGCTTGACGATGGCAATAAAGCGCCTAGAATAACCTAGATGTTAGTGACTAATTCTTATGCAATTTTTTCTTCATGGGCGAGGTCTGCCTTCCGGAGGCAATGAAGCAATACAATTTGGGACATACATAGGTTCAATTCTTATGTTGCATCTACACCTATGAACTCAATTCTTTGTAGATGATTGATTTATAACATTGTTTTTACTCTGTTTTTGAAGAAGAAAGCCCGTGATGTTGACAAATTGTTTCCCCATGTCAAATAATGCCGGAATATGTCTTTTGCAATATAGCATCCGTGATTTTCAGTGTTTATTTACTGTGTGCCCCCTCTTAGATACAATAATTGGTGTTTCTTATCAGTTTTCCAATATGTCTTGCCAAGAAAAAAGTACACAACATACCTTTTGTTATTATTAATGCAAGCTACCTGCAGTGTGGGATAAGACATTTCTATTGTGGTTTATTTTAGGTTAGTGGTGGAAACATGAAACTATGGAATGCTATGCTTAGTACCTTTGTTACAACAGCTTAGTAAAATTCTTAATACATTGTAAAGAAATGGAGCTTAATAATCTACGGGTAGAAGGTAACCCAATTAAGTATGATGTTGTTGACCCTCCGTACTTATTCTATTATTTACATGTTCAAAGAACTACTATTGGTAACCCAATCCAATGCCTTAAAATATTTTCAGTTTCCTCTACCTCTCTTGAGAAAATTTATTAGTTTTTTTTCCATTTTATAGAAGAACTCCTATTTCTTGATCGTCTTATTTGACGAATAGGATTTTAAACTTTCATATAAGATTAGTGTGCATAAATTAGATACTTTAATGTGCTTCAAAATTCAGCATCCATAAACTATGAATGCCAAATTTTATATCTTCATATTCTTGGAAAATTATATTGTATATACTACATTAGCTTTGCCCACATCCTAACCTCTAAAATTATTACGTACACTAATAATGTTATTCTTACTATTTTGAAAATTACGCAGTATAGTCCTTAGTTTGAGTAAGCATATTATGTTCTCTTCTCATGTTATGATACAATATAGGGGATATTTATGTCATATTTTCCTCACTATTCCAACAAAGACAACGACCACATTCTACTTAACAAAGAAGTTATTTATGTATTTATCACTGAATTATTCTCCCCGAATTAATGTATTGAAGCTTTAAAATTGGGCCAAGATTTACCAGTTCAAGTGACAAGGAATATATCAAATTTTGTCTTCACCATGCATTTTGAAATAAATGACTAAAAGATTGTTGCTCTTTGTACTAACTAGCTAACTTTGAATTTTCCTTGAATTTATTCAAAAAATGATGAAAATACAAAAAGAATATTTTGTGGAAGAGTATTTCTAGGGGTAAAACTATTCCACTAAAATATGGTTAGTACATGTTAAATTTATTCGTGCACGTCTCAACTAGAAGTATTTCATTTTGCAAATCCATATTAGACACACACTATGTAAAGGAAATTGTATTTAGATGTTTCAATTTGAAAAGCCTCTTATAAAGAATGTTTTCAAAGCTTTGAACAAGTTGTGCTATTTCAAATAATTATCAACTATCAGCATCCCCAAGCTCAGTTCTGCTCGTCCCGAGCAGGTAAAACGATAACAAAGATAATTTCTGAAGTGACATGCCATCATAATCTTGATCATACTATTTGTAAACATATGTAATGAATGCAGCGATCAAAACAAAGGTAATGACATGAGTAAACAAGTGAATCATATAGCAAAGACTTTTCATGAATAGTACTTAAGGACAGGCATCAATAAGTCTTGCATAAGAGTTAACTCATAAAGCAATAAATCAAAGTAAAGGTATTGAAGCAACACAAAGGAAGATGAAGTTTCAGCGGTTGCTTTCAACTTATAACATGTATATCTCATGGATATTGTCAACATAGAGTAATATAACAAGTGCAATATGCAAGTATGTAGGAATCAATGCACAGTTCACACAAGTGTTTGCTTCTTAAGGTGGAGGGAGATAGGTAAACTGACTCAACAATAAAAGTAAAAGAATGGTCCTTCAAAGAGGAAAGCATCGATTGCTGTATTTGTGCTAGAGCTTTTATTTTGAAAACATGAAACAATTTTGTCAACGGTAGTAATAAAGCATATGAGTTATGTAAATTATATCTTACAAGTTGCAAGCCTCATGCATAGTATACTAATAGTGTCCGCACCTCGTCCTACTTAGCTTGGACTACCGGATCTTTGCATGCCATGTTTCAACCAAGTGTCACAAAGGGGTACCTCCATGCCGCATGTACAAAGGTCTAAGGAGAATGCTCGCATTTTGGATTCTCGCTTTTGATTATTCTCAACTTAGACATCCATACCGGGACAACATGGACAACAGATAATGGACTCCTCTTAAATGCATAAGCATGTAGCAATGATTATTATTCTCATATGAGATTGAGGATATATGTCCAAAACTGAAACTTCAACCATGATTCATGGCTTTAGTTAGCGGCCCAATGTTCTTCTCTAACAATTTTGCATGCTCCAACCACTAAAATGATAGATCCTTCAGACAAGACGGACATGCATAGCAACTCACATGATATTCAACAATAGTTGATGGCGTTCCCCAGAAGCATGGTTATCGCACAACAAGCAACTTAATAAAAGATAAAGTGCATAAGTACATATTCAATACTACGATAGTTTTTAAGGCTATTTTGTCCCATGAGCTATATATTGCAAAGGTGAATGATGGAATTTTAAAGGTAGCACTCAAGCAATTTACTTTGGAATGGCGGAGAAATACCATGTAGTAGGTAGGTATGGTGGACACAAATGGCATAGTAGTTGGCTCAAGGATTTTGGATGCATGAGAAGTATTCCCTCTCGATACAAGGTTTAGGCTAGCAAGATTATTTGAAGCAAACTCAAGGATGAACCGGTGCAGCAAAACTCACATAAAAGACATATTGTAAACATTATAAGACTCTACACCGTCTTCCTTGTTGTTCAAAACTCAATACTAGATATTATCTAGACCTTAGAGAGACCAAATATGCAAATCAAATTTTAGCAAGCTCTATGTATTTCTTCATTAATGGGTGCAAAGTATATGATGCAAGAGCTTAAACATGAGCACAACAATTGCCAAGTATCACATTATCCAAGACATTTTAGAATTACTACATGTAGCATTTTCCAATTCCAACCATATAACAATTTAACGAAGAAGAAACTTCGCCTTGAACATTATGAGTAAAGCCTAAGGACATATTTGTCCATATGCAACAGCGGAGCGTGTCTCTCTCCCACAAAGTGAATGCTAGGATCCATTTTATTCAAACAAAAACAAAAACAAAAACAAACCGACGCTCCAAGTAAAGAACACAAGATGTGATTGAATAAAAATATAGTTTCAGGGGAGGAACCGATGATGTTGTCGATGAAGAAGGGGATGCCTTGGGCATCCCCAAGCTTAGACGCTTGAGTCTTCTTAAAATATGCAGGGGTGAACCACGGGGCATCCCCAAGCTTAGAGCTTTCACTCCTCTTGATCATAGTATATCATACTCCTCTCTTGACCCTTGAAAACTTCCTTCACACCAAACTTCAAGCAAACTCATTAGAGGGTTAGTGCACAATTGATAATTCACACATTCAGAGGTGACACAATCATTCTTTACACTTCTGGACATTGCATAAAGCTACTGGACATTAATGGATCAAAGAAATAAATCCAATATAGCAAAAGAGCCAATGCGAAATAAAAGGCAGAATCTGTCAAAAACAGTCCGTAAAGACGAATTTAAAGCTGGCACCAGACTTGCTCAAATGGAAAAACTCAAAACTAATGAAAGTTGCGTACATATCTGAGGATCACGCTCGTAAATTGGCAGATTTTTTCGAATTTTCTACAGAGGAATGTGCCCAGATTCTTGACAGACAGCAATGCTGTTTCTGCGCAGCGATCCCAAATATAACATCAACTTTGACATAGAAACTTTACTTGGCACAAAAACATGATAAGGAGAGGTTGCTACAGTAGTAAACAACTTAAGACTCAACAAAACAAAAAATTGCTGTAGTAAAAACATGGGTTGTCTCCCATAAGCGCTTTTCTTTAACGCCTTTCAGCTAGGCGCAGAAAGTGCAAATCAAGTAACATCGAGAGATGAAGCATCAACATCATAACTTGTTCTAATAATAGAATCAAAAGGCAACTTCATTCTCTTTCTAGGGAAGTGTTCCATACCTTTCTTGAGAGGAAATTGATATTTAATATTACCTTCCCTCATATCAATAACAGCACCAACGGTTCGAAGAAAAGGTCTTCCCAACACAATAGGACAAGATGCATTGCATTCGATATCCAAAACAACAAAATCAACGGGGACAAGGTTATTGTTAACCGTAATGCGCACATTATCAATCCTCCCCAAAGGTTTCTTTTTAACATTATCGGCAAGATTAACATCCAAATAACAATTCTTCAATGGTGGCAAGTCAAGCATATCATAAATCTTTTTAGGCATAACAGAAATACTTGCACCAAGATCACATAAAGCATTACATTCAAAGTCATTGAATTTCATTTTAATGATGGGCTCCCAACCATCTTCTAACTTTCTAGGAATAGAAGTTTCAAGTTTTAGTTTCTCTTCTCTAGCTTTTATGAGAGCATTTGTAATATGTTTTGTAAAGGCTAAATTTATAGCACTAGCATTAGGACTTTTAGCAAGTTTTTGTAAGAACTTTATAACTTCAGAGATGTGGCAATCATCAAAATCTAAATCATTATGAGCTACACCAATGGGATCATTGTTCCCAAGGTTGGAAAAAATTTCAGGTTTTATCACAAGTTTTTTTTAGCAATTTCAGGCAGTTTTGTACGCTTTGCACTAGGAGTAGAAACATTGCCAACACCAATTATTTTACCATTGATAGTAGGAGGTGCAGCAACATGTGAAGAATTAGCATTACTAGTGGTGGTAATAGTCCAAACTTTAGCTACATTATTCTCTTTAGCTAGTTTTTCATTTTCTTCTCTATCCCACCTAGCACGCAATTCAGCCATTAATCTTATATTCTCATTAATTCTAACTTGGATGGCATTTGCTGTAGTAGTTATCTTATTATCAATATCATTATTAGGCATAACTTTCAATTTTAAAAGATTAACATCAGAGGCAAGTCTATCAACTCTAGAAGCAATAGTATCAATTTTATCAAGCTTTTCCTCAACAGATTTGTTAAAAGCAGTTTGTGTACTAATAAATTCTTTAAGCATGGCTTCAACACCAGAGGGTACACTCCTATTATTGTTGTAAGAATTCCCATAAGAATTACCATAACCATTACCATTAGCAGAAGGATATGGCCTATAGTTATTACCAGAGTTGTTCCTATAAGCATTGTTGTTGAAATTATTATTTTTAATGAAATTCACATCAACATTTTCTTCTTGAGCAACCAATGAAGCTAAAGGAACATTATTTGGATCAACATTAGATCTACCATTCACAAGCATACATAATCACATCAATCTTATCACTCAAGGAAGAGGTTTCTTCAACAGAATTTACCTTCTTACCTTGTGGAGCTCTTTCCGTGTGCCATTCAAAGTAATTTATCATCATATCATCAAGAAGTTTTGTAGCCGCCCCCAATGTGATGGACATAAAGGTACCTCCAGCAGCTGAATCCAATAAATTCCGCGAAGAAAAATTTAGTCCTGCATAGAAGGTTTGGATGATCATCCAAGTAGTCAGTCCATGGGTTGGGCAATTCTTTACCAAAGTTTTCATTCTCTCCCATGCTTGAGCAACATGTTCAGTATCTAATTGCTTAAAATTCATTATGCTACTTCTCAAAGATATAATTTTAGCGGGAGGATAATATCTACCAATAAAAGCATCCTTACATTTAGTCCATGAATCAATACTATTCTTAGGCAAAGATAGCAACCAATCTTTAGCTCTTCCTCTTAATGAGAAAGGAAACACTTTCAATTTAATAATATCACCATCTACATCCTTATACTTTTGCATTTCACAAAGTTCAACAAAATTATTGAGATGGGCAGCAGCATCATCAGAACTAACACCAGAAAATTGATCTCTCATAACCAGGTTCAGTAAAGCAGGTTTAATTTCAAAGAATTCTCTGTAGTAGCAGGTGGAGCAATATGTGTGCATAGGAAATCATTATTATTTGCATTTGTGAAGTCACACAACTTAGTATTTTCAGGAGTATTCATTTTAGCAACGGTAAATAAAACAAACTAGATAAAGTAAATGCAAGTAACTAATTTTTTTGTGTTTTTGATATAGAGAGCAAGACAATAAATAAAGTAAAACTAGCAACTAATTTTTTTGTGTTTTGTTTAGGTGCAGCAAACAAAGTAGTAAATAAAATAAAGCAAGACAAAAACAAAGTAAAGAGATTGAGAAGTGGAGACTCCCCTTGCAGCGTGTCTTGATCTCCCGGCAACGCCAGAAATTTAGCTTGATACGCGTAGATGCACACGTCCGTTGGGAACCCCAAGTGGAAGGTATGATGCGTATAGAAGCAAGTTTCCCTCAGTATGAAACCAAGGTTTAATCGAACCAGTAGGAGCCAAGAAGCACGTTGAAGGTTGATGGTGGCGAAATGTGATGCGGCGCAACAACGGGATTCCGGCGCCAACGTGGAATGCACAACAAAACCAAAGTACTTTGCCCCAACGAAAGTGAGGTTGTCAATCTCACCGGCTTGCTGTAACAAAGGATTAAGCATATCGAGTGGAAGATGTTTGCAAAGAAAATAGTAAAACACAATTGCAGTAGATTGTATGCTATGTAAAGAATAGGACGGGGTCCACAGTTCACTAGAGGTGTCTCTCCCATAAGATAAAAGCATGTTGGGTGAACAAATTACAGTCGGGCAATTGACAAATAGAGAAGGGCATAACAATGCATATACATGATATGATAAATATAGTGAGATTTAATTGGGCATTACGACAAAGTACATAGACCGCCATCCAACTGCATCTATGCCTAAAAAGTCCACCTTCAGGTTATCATCCGAACCCCATTCAGTATTAAGTTGCTAAGCAACATACAATTGCATTAAGTATGGTGCGTAATGTAATCGACAACTACATCCTTAGACATAGAATCAATGTTTTATCCCTAGTGGCAACAGCACATCACAACCTTAGAACTTTCTGTCACTGTCCCAGTGTCAATGAAGGCATGAACCCACTATCGAGCATAAATACTCCCTCTTGGAGTTAAGAGTACAAACTTGGCCAAAGCCTCTACTAATAACGGAGAGCATGCAGGATCATAAACAACACATAAACAATAGATTGATAATCACCATAACATAGTATTCTCTATCCATCGGATCCCGACAAACACAACATATAGCATTACAGATAGATGATCTTGATCATGTTAGGCAGCTCACAAGATCCAACAATGAAGCACAACAAGGAGAAGACGACCATCTAGCTACTGCTATGGACCCATGGTCCAGGGGTGAACTACTCACTCATCACTCGGAGGCGATCATGGCGATGAAGAGTCCTCCGGGAGATGAATCCCCTCTCCGGCGGGTGCCGGAGGCGATCTCTGAATCCCCGAGATGGGATTCGCGGCGGTGCGTCTGGAAGGTTTTCCGTATCGTGGCTCTCGTGGGGGTTTCGCGACGGAGGCTATAAGTAGGCGGAAGGGTAGGTCGGGGGCTCACGAGGGCCCGGGACGGTGGCGCGGCCGGGCCGCGCCGCCCGGTGGCCACCTCGTGGCCCCACTTCGTTATCTCTTCGGTCTTGAAAGCTCCGTGCAAAAATAGGACCCTGGGCGAAGATTTCGTCCAATTCCGAGAATATTTCCTTACTAGGATTTCTGAAACCAAAAACAGCAGAAAACGCAAGCTCTTCGGCATCTTGTTAATAGGTTAGTTCCATAAAATGCACAAATATGACATAAAGTGTGCATAAAACATGTAGGTATCATCAGTAAAGTAGCATGGAACATAAGAAATTATCGATACGTTGGAGACGTATCAGAGAGTACTTGTGCTTCATGATTTTTTGCACCACATTGAGCGTGACACGCTCCAGAGTGTTCACCAGGCTCTCAGAATGCCGATGTAGTGAATGAGCAACGGCATAGTTAATTTCCTGTCGCAGGGCTCGGTACGTTCCTCCGAAGGGAGAGATAGATCTAGTCCCTCTAACGCACCTTCGGTTTGGAACCCTTTGAACTTGATCCCGTGCGAACGGGTCTTCTCGAAAGAGCCGATGAGATCGGCTTCGAAGGTAGCCTTGAGATCATCATATTTCTTCTTATGCTCGGCAGGCAGATCTTCGTACTTGATCGGTTCTTCCGCCATCTCGGATGAGATGTTGACGTGGTTGCCGCGGAAGATTGTCCCGATGGTCCCACCGGGCGTGCGAATGTGTTTGCTGCCAAACCCACCGGCGAGCAGTGGTTAAGCAACACGAAGAGCCGGGAGGCTTCCAAGGCTGCAGGGGGCCCTGGTCCCTCGACGTCATCCCGCAAATGTTCATGCACACGTCCTAGCGGTTGCAAGGGCGTGCCACCTGACCTATACCCGATCAGGAAGGTGTTGGATTGCTTCGATTAGTTTCTGCAGCACGTAAACATTAAATACGAGCCCGATCGGCTTTCAGGTTGCCCTGTGGATCGGCTCAAAGCCGATCGCCCCATGGTTCACCGGGTTAACGATGACATGGGGCTCTGCTCGATATAAAGCTAAACCAATCTACGTTTAGGGTTTTCACCGTATGATCGGAACATCCTACGCGTAGTTGAGCCTAATAGACACGAAAGATAATGGAAAACTAACCCTAAAAGAGGCCTAAAAACCAACATTAAGTTAATTCCGGAACATCCCTCTTAGGATTAACAAACCATACCTAACGCACTACCGGATCGTTCAACCCGTTTGCAAGGCCTAACTATACGGATATTAAACCAACCCTTGAAGAATCAAGGGGCAACTATAACGGCTCGGATCTACTAAACAATCGAGGGACAGCATAGCTAAGCAGATATGCATAAGAAAAGCATCTATGCAAGCCCCAAAACATCTACGATAAATAGTGCTACTCGCCATCAACAACGCTTCAGCACGAGCAGCACAAGGTAAACGAATAAACGTGTGCTGCCTAGATCGCAAGATGCGATCTAGGCAGCATGCTTCCGGAGAAACCCTCGAAAGAAGGGGTGGCGATGCGCCTGATTTGTGTTTGTTGTGAACGTGATTGTCCTCCTTTTCGATAACCCTAGATACATATTTATAGTCCAAGGGACTTTCTAATTCGGCGTGCACCTAACCGTGCACGGGTTAAACTCTATCTTTTAATTCTAAACTAAGATGCGATCTACTATATTACAGATACATGGGCAATTAAGCCCAAACTCTTCGTGCAAGGCCGCTTCAAAGATGCTCCACGCGTGTATCCTTCAAGCCCATCTTCACTTACGGCCCATCTCCTGATTTGGCCAAAATCTGGTGATAACATTGCCATCAGCAGATGATTCAGAGTGGGATCCTCATCTTCCTCGGCATGAGGTATATGAGAATACTCCGAACATAGCGGTTCTACTGACTTGTGCTGCCTTATTTCAAGGATTGCCTTGAATATGGCCATGTGGAAGGTTGTGGTAAGGGTTTTGGCTTCTCCGTACGGCATTATACGGTTCATCTCCAGTTGCATAGGTAGTTGGACTGAAACTCTGCACTTGGCTACGATCTCTCCATCATAATAGATGTACTTGAGAACAGGTATCCGAGTTTCACAATGAAGTTCCTTCAGCATCCCACGCAGGAGATCTGTAAGTGGTCCATCATAATCACCGAGCCAGCCCTCAACCTTCCTCAAAGTCCTCTTGGGAAACGTGTACGCCATTATGGCTGTATACAAAAGCAGAATATTAGTAGTGATAGTGCATCATAATAGTTATAATAAAGAATTATCGCACTAAATATGATTTTTCTATTCTCAAGTGAATAAACATCATATTTTTAGAGAATCCTTTACTATCTCCACGTGATTCCTACATGTTTCTTCCCTATACTAGGTTTTTCCAACCTAAGGTCGCAACATTTGCTCTGATACCAGCTGCGGTGACCAGCATACCACTGCATGTTGTAGTATACAAGTCGTTGATATGATCTTCATGAAGGGACTTCTTCACAAATATCACATCTCTCAGAGTGGTACAACAGAAACATTGCAGGTCATAACACTCGATAATATATTACAATCATGGTCTTAACAAGTTGGCATTCTCACAGGTCCGATGAGAACACCCTAATATTACTTAAGTACTATTACAAACCAACATAGATATAAAAGAGCTCAGCAACTTAATTAAGTATGCCACTACGCTGCTTGGCTCTAAGATGACTATAGCACTCCACTACTCCTCGGCTTCGGTGTTGTCTGCTCCATAGACTATCCCATAGTCTACGCCTTCCACCCCTCCGGACAGGTCGGGTTCTTCGTAGACCAGCTCGTAGTCTCCTTCCGGTGGCACCTCGGTGTTTGCCTCCACTTCCGGATCACAGTCTAGCAAGGGTGTCGAAAGAAAGTGAGTACAGGGTACTCAGCAAGTTCAAAAGAGTAAAAGGTGTTTGATGCACTAGCTACGACCCTCGATCAGAAAATCTTAGGTCAATGCATGTTTCGAAATCATTTCTTCAAAAGGTTTATTTTATTCTGAAAACTATGCCCGTCATTCTTCACAGGTTGACTAGAACTTCACGAAGTTCCTTTCCTGCCGCGTTCGCAGTTCCCTTCCCGGAACAAGGAGTGACAGCCACAAATTGATACACTGCAGGTGCGTTACTTTTCCCATAAGAGATCTCATCCTTTTTGCCAACCGTAGGGACTTGCCCCCGTTCACACTTCCGTGGTGTGAGGCCAGGTATAAAGATCCAAGCCCACACCGCCTTCTCCGCGACCCTGCAAACCCACCCTTTTGTCCATCCGTACACCCCGGTAGACATCTCCCGTTCATACGGCTTTACCCACGGTGTACTCCGGACAATCTCTCATAGACGGTAGAGCCAGTCATCCACACGGATGGGGATTTAAAAGGCCATCCCAACCTACGGCAGTGTTATCTCCAACACCCCGCCAGGCCCTATCAAGTCCGTTGGCGTGCAGGAGGGAAAAGATACAGCTGGCTTCCCCAGAGCCATTATAGATCTTATGATCAACGCGGTATGTACGGCGCTAGAATCACTGGACGGCATTGGTACTTAGTACTAGATGAATAGTACCCTTGCAATGGAACCTCCACCAATCAACACATACCATGGTTCCATTGCCAGCCACATAGTCATATTCATAATTGGAAAAGTAACATTTAATTTTCAACGCAGGAGTGATAAGTATAAAGCTTTGCATTAAATTGATAGAAAATACTCAAATTGACATGAGCAAGGGTGAACTTGCCTGTGAACTGCGAGGTAATGCAGTTCGATGCGTTGAATGGAACCTGGACCTCGGGTTCTGTAAAGAAGCATCATTGTCCGGTAAGGACAATGTTATAAAATCCAAATAATGCATGCAAGGATGTATTATTTTATGTTGAATCCCTGACCCCCATATTTTATTAAATTTAGGGTTGAGTTAAGATTTGTGCCTTTGGCAGTAATTTGCAATTACTTTAAATTATGAAAGCACTTTACATTTCATGAAGAAATACTTTTAAAAGTAATACAACTTTCCTTTTTGAAAATATTTATTTCAAAATTAATTTGAAATAATAGAGTTTTCTCTATAACTATTTAGAATAGAGTAATAGAATATTTTCCTTTGGAAAATATTTTCCTTTTTAAAAGAAATGACTTGAAGTAATAGAATTACATTTTTAAATATTTGAAAACAAATATTTAAACTCATTTGGAATTTTTCCTTGATTTTTAAATACAAGGAAATAATAATTTAAAATTCCAAGTTTTAATTTAAATTCATAATATGTCAAAATTTGAATTTGTTTCCTAAATTCCATTTCTTATTTTATTCTTGTTAAGCATAATTTATGATTCATAACTCTTATTTTTCTTGGTTTTTTAGAGATTCAAATAATTTGTTTGGAATTTTGTAAAATTCAGAGTTATTTAAAAAGTGAAATTACCAAAATAACCCCCCTGGCCCAATTGGGCCAGCCCACTTATCTGGCCCGTTTGGATAGCCCACTAAGGCTTGTCCAAAACGGTTCGGTGGAACCGTTACGGCCCACCTCACTCACTCGCACACTCTCTTCTCTCACTCGTGACCTAACCCTAGCTCTGGCGACGCGCGTGGCGATGGCGTCGCCGCCATGGCCGCCGCCGTGCTCCGGCCATCCCCGAGCTCCCCTGGTCTCGCCACCTACCCATCCGCCGCGCGGCGATCTATCGATCTGTCCGCGTGGTTCCGTCGATCTCTTCCTCCTCTGCCAGATCGCCACTTCTCTGGATCTCGTGGAGAATCGCCTCTGGCGATTGGCTACCTCCGACGAGCTGGCACCCACGTCGTCGTCGTGCGCGTGTGCCAGGGACTGACCTGGCGCGGGTGCTGTGATCACAGCGCCTGTGCCGTCGTCTCTGGGTGCGGTGTTGTTCGTGAGGTTCGTCGGCGTAACGCCGGCGTCTACCCTGGCTTTGCAGCTGTTATGGCCGCGCGGGCACTGCCTCGTCATGCCATAGCTTCTTCCTCCAGGCGCGGGTAAGGGTCTTCTGCTCCTCCTCCTTCTCTACACCATGCCTGTGCGCCTCCCATGCCTCTGTGCTTCTTCTACCTCTTGCTCTCAAGCTACCTGATGATCCAATGATCATACAGGGCTTTGCTGCTGCTGCTATCATCCTATGCTTCTTCTCTGCAAGCCCTGGCCAATTCACCAAGCTCTGGTTACTGGCCAGTGTGTAATGCTTGCGGTTCATGCCTTGGGTTGCTTGTTTACTGCTTCTATCATGCTATGAATTGCTATGCCATCCTATGATTATGAGCTTGCTTGTGCTTACTGGCATCCTATGCTTGCTTGTCTAGGTGTACTGCTATGCCTTATTGTGACACTCGTGATGCCTATGATGCTTGTGAGGTGCTTCTGTGCCTTCTGTATGCTCCAATGATCCATTGGATCAATCATTTCTGTTGGCTAGACTCTCTGTGTTGCTTGACTTGATCTAATTGATCCATTTTATCAGTTAAATGTCAGTGGCTTGGTTGCTTAATGATGCTGCTACTCAAGCATGCTTATGCTTCTGTGTGTATGTGCTGCTGCACTCCATAGCCTTCTGGACTTGATCCAGTAGCTAGGATGCAGTGACATGTGCTTGTGTTGCCTCACAGTGTGCTACTGTAAAAGTATTGGATGAATTTGTTATGTATTCATGCCTGGATGAATTATTTATGGATGAACTGCTTATGCAGTAATGATTCCATGACTTGCTATGCATGATTTGATTTTCCATGATTAATTGGAAAACAATTGGAGTCTGAATCCACTACTGGATAGTGATGCTTTATTGTTTGGCTTTACTTTGGATGGTTCTATGTTTGTTGTGACCTCAGTAGCCTTGCTACTTACTGGTTGCTCACATAGTTGGCTAGATCTGTTGGCTCCTCATCTTGGTTTGCATATTTGGGGATCATTATCAATATGAATGCCAATATGCTTGCTTATGAAGAAATCTAGGGTTTTCCTGATGGTCACTTGCTTAGGATCTTACTGTGTAGTCCTTGGTAGCTGCTATTTCTAGTAATTCATCTACTGGTGCTGCCTGTGCATGTGTTCTACTAGTGTGTGCATCTGTGCATGAACTCTAGCTTCTGTGCACAAGACTTGTATCTAGATGATTTCAGTTTTAGTGGCTTTCTTGACTGCCAGTGATCCTTAGTGAAAACCAAGTGATGAGCTACCCATTGAGCATCTGCTCAATCCCATGACATATGTCATGCATAATTTATGGATTGGATCCACTGGATCCCTTCCAGGAACTAGGTATACCTTGTTCCAGCTCCTAGAATGAAATATTTTGTTGATGCAGACTTCTGGTGTGTTTGGTCACAGCTCTTCACCTCCAGTTCTTGGTTGATCTTCTCAGGTCACCATGATTTCTGGTGGTTGGTTGGGTTTTGTGTTGGGTGGTGATGTTCTTGAGCAAGAACAGGATGAACACTAACACTCCCCTTTTCTGCTTACCTTGTGGATCCTTATCTGGTCGACTGTGCAATGATTCTAGGGTTTGTTCATATTTATACCTTGCCTACTTTTACTCTGGCCATGCCACACAAGCCTGGCTTGGTTTGGTGACTAGGCCAGTGCATGGCCTTGCTGTTGCTTGCACAGCACACATGAGCAGTGTGCTCATATGCTGAAACTTGAGCCCCTAGTGTGTGCTCAGGTTTGGTCTGCTGTGGCTCTTATCCTGTGCTGTCCAAGTCTTTGGACATGCACAAGTGTACATGACACTTGTTTCTGTCCAAACTGAATATTTACTAACTCTTAACCCCTGGCTAGTGTTTGTTGTGTTGTTTTGCGGGTTTTGAAGATGAATATGACCACACAAGAATTCTTCCAAGTCATTAGTCTAGGATTTTAGTTTAGGATCAAATAATGTAATCTTCATTTTATTTCTGTTTATCTTACATTAATTCTTGTATCAAGAATATTGTAAAGACAATGTATATTGTTTTGTGATATCAATAAAGCTCAAGTTTTGCTTATGAGCTTTTTGGTTTATGTAATGATTATATTCATGAATAATTGTTGTATTTATTTTTCAATTTGAAATCCAACGTCATTTGAATTCATAAGTGGTATTTAAATTGGAAATTCCATTTTCTATAATCATTATTGCTTATTGTTTAATGTTATCAATGTATTATTACTTGTCCAATGAAATCAACTCCCAAAATCAAACAAGATACAAAAGAGGTCATGTCAAGATTCATAACTCAACATGCCTAACCCTAATTGCATTTGAGAGAGAACCTCGATCCCTCTTAGGTTTAGTTGCAATAAGGCGCGAAAATTTCCCTCGTTTTGCGATGAAATGCACATCCCATTTCTAAATCTACCCTTCGTTGTTCCTATGTTCTGGGTTATTACAATTTGCTAGGAGGGCAATACCCATCTCTACTATATGACGATGTTTACGTTCCGCTGAACCATTTTGTTGGTGAGCGTGAGGACAAGATACATGATGAGATATTCCAACAGTTTTGAAGAAAGAGTTTAGCTTTTCATACTCGCCACCCCAATCAGATTGAAGGGAGAGAATTTTCCTCCCAAATTGGCGTTCAACTAGAGCTTGGAAATTATGGAAAACATCAAAGACATCAGATTTCTTTTTGATAAGATAGATCCATGTATATTTGCTAAAATCATCAATGAAGCTTACATAGTAATTGAACCTTCCAACAGAGGTTGCAGCTGGTCCCCATACATCAGAAAAGATCAACTCAAGGGGAAAATTTGAGACACTACTAGATGTAGGATAAGGCAATTGATGACTTTTGGCTCTTTGACATGAATCACAAACTGAATCTATGCTAGAATCATCTAAGAATGAAAGCTTATTATTCCTAAGCACACGTTGAACAGTAGAGAAAGAAGGATGCCGTAGACGACTATGCCACCTTGATGAAGGAATTTTGGTGACACTAAAAGCTTGTTTAATTGATCTCCAATCTTGTGGAACTAAGGGATAGAGCCCACGCCTACATCTGCCTCTGAACAGAACCCTCTTCGTGACCTGATCCTTGATCAAAAAGAACCATGGATGAAATTCAATAAAGATATTGTTATCAAGGGTGAGACGATGAACAGAAAGGAGATTCTTTGAAGTGCTAGGGACATGCAAAATATTCTTTACTTTCAGATTTTTATGGGGAGTGCAAATAAGTGATTGACCAATGTGGCTAATAGTTTCCACGTCCTCGTGCAGCGGCATTAGCCGAGGACTTGAAGCCGTCAGAGATTCCTGCTTCTCCGAGCAGTGTGTTGCGTGCGTCATAATTTGACATCCGCGCATATAGATCATCTAGAGTGATCTGTTCCTTTTGAGCATCAATGGCGGCGACCAGAGAGTTGTAGTCGCCTTCCAATCCAGCCAGGATATAGGACACCACTTCATCTTCAGCGAGCGGCTTCCCAGCTGCGGCAAGCTCATCAGCATAGCCTGTCATCTTGGCGAAGTACGCAGCGACAGTCATATTACCCTTGGATGCTTTGGCGAGCTGGATCCGCAGATTGTTGATCCGCGATCTTGATTGTGATGAGAACATGTTCTCCAGCGCGCTCCAGGCTTCATGCGACGTGGTCTTGGATATGACCTGTGTCAGAACCTCTTTGGAGAGGGTGTTGATCAGATACGACAGGATGTGTTGGTCCATTGCAATCCAATCAGCGTATGCTGGATTTTCAGCAGACGACGATGAGTCCTTCTCCTTCCCTGGGAGCTTTTTCTTAGGCGCGGCGACAGATCCGTCCAGGTACCCGATAAGACGAGCCCCGCGGATGGCTGGAAGCACTTGGGTTTTCCAGAGGAGATAATTCTCTCTTGTTAGCTTTTCTGTGACCTGCGATGCCGATAGATTTGGCAGCGCGGTTGTCGTCGCCATGATCGCTAGATGTCGATGAAGAATAGGAGCTCTGATACCACGTAAGTTTGGTAGATTTTTTGGAAGCGTTGCCCTTTGTCTCGGGCACGTGTGCGTGTTTATATGAGCCAGGAATAGCCCCTGGCGTGGCGTACAAGTTGAGGATCTCCAAGGATCCGAAACAGATACGAGTCTACCCAAACCCTTATATCTCTGGGTCGGTTACATGAAATACCTGAACACACACGACACATATTCTAACACAAATCTGTTCACCTTTTATATAGTGTATAATAATTACCCGTACATAATTTACCTACCTTGACTAATATATTTTGTTTTGTTGTAGGCGCTGCAGCCACACCATTACACTGGAAACTTCCGGGGATATCAGGGAGATGGAGGAGGAGGGTCTGTTCTACAAGGGTTGCGTTTTGTCTTCATTATGTATTCTCTATTCTCGCCCACAGCCGCCCTCCCATCGCCATATCGCTGAAAGGCCTCCTCCAGTACTTAGCTCGCCGACTGGTGCACCTATAAGCCATGATGAGATTTCAATTTCCTGAACAGAAACATCATCCTCCCTTATATACACACAACACAGAGTATCACCGCACGCGATGAAGGAAAGGCAACCGCCGCAACAATAACATCATGAGAATTGTTTGTTCGGTTTGGGGAAACTGAAGATAGCGGCTTACGGGAGGCAAGGGGAGAGGGCGACCAGCTTCGCCATGGCATGCAACTTGCTCGGTCGCTATGTCCACCAGAACGGCGCCGCGGCGGCCGATCTCGGCCTTGGAATCAGAAAAGGTGAGCGGGCGGCGGGGGATTCAGGAGTAGAGCTTGGGGTGTTTTTTTTGTTCAGTCTGTTGAATGGTGGGAGGTTCCGTTCCGATTTGTGTGAGAATTTTTTTGTTTCTGTGGGGGAGATTTTGAGCCAGATCTGTGTTTATGTTTGGAATTTTGGTCGATTTGTTCTGGAATTAGAGGCAGGCTTCTCGAATTTAGGATTCCAGCTCAGTGATCTGAGCATGTCTTTTTTTTGTTTGGGTTTCAGGTGAGCCCGAGGCGAAGACAACCTTGCTCGGAGCGGAGGGCGGGTAGGTGGGGAGGAAGGAGACCATGGAGCTATTCCCACAGGGGATGGCTTGGGTGGCGTACAGGATGCAGCTGATGCTACTAGGTATTGTAGGAACAACTTTCCTCTTCTTCATTTTTAGTAGAACTAGTGGAATGCCCGTGCTTCGCCACGGTTCCCTACCTTATATCTAGTGTTACACACGTTACATGTGTAAATAATGCACACAAATATTCAAGTATGTAGAAAAATCACCCATGCAGTAAATATTACAAATATTTAAGTTATAAAATGCAAGGACCAACCCATTATTCCTCATTTTAAAAGCCAACGTCTAAGGAATTCTTGCATAACATTAGTAATATTATCATCAACTTCATATACATTGTATCTTAGTACAAGTATCAAAAACTTTTTCATTAACTCGTAGCCATTCTGCACACGCAGTCTATCATGTTAACATGAAGTTTTTCCATAAAAATCTAAAAATGTGCACATATAATACTCATGGTGCCTGTAAATTGGATGAACAACCTTTACCATTCCACGAAGACATAAAACTAAAAACTATGTAACCAAAAAACTAAATTACTTAGTCACTCTATCAAAAGCTTGTGTGATTCGGAACCTAATCCTAGCTCACGATGTATCAATAAATCAACATATTTATGATAACTTAATCTTTACTGCTCCATCAATCATGACATTTAAGACATGCATTTTCACACGGTTTTTGTTGCACAACTTTAACTACTAATATATACAAATTTATATGACTTTAGAATGCTCAAAACTTTTGTTATATTATAAATATAAATCATAGTTAAAATTATAAGTTTTTTTACCAGCAAAATTTAAAAAAGAACAAAATTGAGCCAATTGTCAAGGCCACATAATTTCTAAAGATGGATTAAGGCTTTGCGATCGTTGCCATGTTCCTGTCAGTTGGCATCCACGTCGATCTTCCCTAGAAACTCCGCTCAACATGTAGACAAAAGCAAATGGGAAGATAATAGGACCTGAATCATGCACTCTAACCTCGCTAGCTAGTGCCTGGTTCCTCCACCCCTTACCTTGCCGTGAAATCTGGACCTAGCAAGATCCATGTCTTAGCTGCTAGCTCTTTAGGTTATTGTGAAGTCTTGATGTTCACTCATCAACTCCGCCTTCTATAGGCGGACGCGAATCGGCAGCTGCTGCTGCCTCACGCCTATGTAGCGAGTTACAACCAAACAGAGACACAAAAAATAGTCATCGCTAATACTTCATTATGATACAATAACATTTTAGCACTAATACTTTATTATAGAACACCAAACAGCCAGCTTTCATCTGAAGAAACCAATAGGACAAAGAAGACGATCTTCAAGATCAAAATTAGAGTAACAAATGAACATGGAAGTTGCTTTTTTCAAAATCCACATCAAAGTAGCAGATAAATACGAAAGTTTCTTCTTCAAAATCAATATTACAGTAGCAACAGATGAAGATGAAAGTTGCTTCTTCAAGATCAACGTCACATTAGCGGATAATTTATGTGGAAGCACCTTTTTAATGTTAGATTACCGCCTTGGAGTATTCATCAAGAATAGAAGGTTTCAGGTTTGGTAGAGTGCTCTGCATTTGTGCTCATGTAAAAATGTTGTCGGTCAGACCTAAGCATTTGTTAAGAGATATCGGTGAATCAAAAGACCATAATTATTGCATAAAGTATTAATACAACTAACTCTAGGGATCATCGTCACCTGTAGAGACTATGCTTGAAATGAAGCAGCGAGAAACATGCACATCAGAGTCTTAGCAGATAAACTATCCAGAACAGTCAAGACTAACTACATGCCCGTAAGGAAACACTCAAATTTTAATAGTATCCAGAATAATTGTATTGCATAAGCAAGCAAGAAAATTTTGCTCGACTTATCTACGCAGTTTTGGTGTCTTTGCACGTTGGTGCATATAGAGTCAAATTTCCTTTTCCAGCAGTTAATAGAACTAATTAAGCACTACACCATAGTGGTACACACAGTGCACAAGTGTTGATGAATCTCTATTGCACTATATGTAGACATGTAGATGCATATGCTTATAATTGAGCTTGTTGAAAAAAAAATACGCACAAGATGAATCGCCAAGACACGGACCAGATTGCATGTGGATGCTCCTTATCGCAAATCAGCAGAGGAGCAAAAGCCTGTCCCAGGTATCATTTCAGCCGTCCGGGGAGAGCAGCAGCAGGTCGATCACCATCATTGTCGTTACGGCGGTGGTGCCGCATCTGGAGGATGCCCATACTTCTGCTGGAAGACGACGGATTCTGCTCCGAGGTGGATGCCGGTAGCCGCAGCTTGGGGTATTCTTGTTCGATTTCCTGCGATCCGTCCCCACCAAAAAACTTAGCAAAAAATCGTCAAGATGGTACTCGTGGAAGAGTAGATCGGGGCGGGAAATCTTACGGATCGGAGGAGGAAGCCTCGTCGTGGTCGTCGTCGTTGAGGTGCTAGTGTCGGCGTCTGACCTATGGAAACCGGCGAGGGTAGTGGCGAGCTTAGAGGCTATGAACTGCGAAATCCTAGATTGACGTTTCCGTTATAATAGGGAGGATCAGGCACCTTAGAATCGGGAGGATCAGGCACCTGCAGGGCGAGGTGGTGCATGAATGCGGGCACTGGTAGTAGATACAGTAGTTGAGAAAAGAATTTGTGAGGCGTGTGATGGGCCGAGGTTGTTCAGACAGTTTTTGAGACGATGATCGGGATGATGCGCTCGGTTAATAGGTTGCGTTAACTGAACAATGGATAGGTGCAGTGGCATTTGGAACGTTTATAATGTGAAGTGTGACATCACGAGATGTGTGACATCAGATCTTTCACATTTTGATCATTTTAGGAGTGGTATAGTATTTTTTTCAAGTTGCCTAATTGTAGGCACTAAAAATTAAAGTGATCAAAATGTTGAGGGAAACGAGAAATGGTCTCAATGTTTTGCGTAAGGTCTCAACTTCCATGTTACTCAATTAGCTTGCACAAACTTCTATTTTCCATGTTACTCAATTAATTACATGAGAAAGTAGGGCACAATGCAACAAGCACAAGTATATATCTTATACTCTTCTTTCTCTTCATTCATTTGAAATTTGAAATGGAGGCACGTTTCTCACCTTTTACATATGCAACCTTCTGCTTCCTCTTAAGAATAAAGGGATTATAATCTGGAGGTGGCGTTTTGGCTCATAGGAGCAAATGCTCCTATTATACAAAATAATTAAAAAACAATTTTAAAAATGTCAAAAAATTCTGACATAATTTTTTTATTGTACATTGTGACACTCTATGTTAGTGCACAAGTTTTTATGGAGAAACAACATTTTATGTGGCGTGTACAAAAAAGATAAAAAAATGTCCTGTACGTAGTCGTGTTATAGCATGAATATTTGTCTTTTTTACTGGAGCCACAAATTTTTATAGTTTTTTTGGAAAACTTGTGTACAAACATAAAATGTGTAGATGTACATGAAATTTTTTAGTTTAGAATTTTTTTAAACTTCGAAATGTAGATTCACACAATGAGAGCAAATGCTCCTATGAGCCAAAGTGAATATCCCTTATAATCTTGCATCTACAGGACTTGCTCAAATGTCCGTGCTTCGCCACGGCTCTTTATCTTGGGTTTAGTGTCACACATGTGAACAATACATGTAAAAATTAAGTACAAAGAAAAAACAAATTCACATGAATATTGTCTTCACTTTATAAGCATGTTAGCGTCAAACATGTTGTGTACACAATAAAATAAAAATTAAGGCAGAGACCGGAGAAGAGATATGGACTGCAACTGCAGTCTACACACGTGTGCTGGCTTGGACCTCCCTGAGTGCCTCCATGATCGCTTATGCTGATTCTTGGAAGAGTCTTCATGGGTGATGAAGGAGAGCATGGGAGAAAGGCAGGCTCTAGGCTCTGTTTAATAGATCAGATTGAGTTTGTACATCTGATCTTGTAAGGGAAGCGCCACCACGTGAATGCGTGATGGCACCCGGCAAAGGGCCATCGCGATGGCAAGGTGGTCGCGTGCATCACGAGAAACTCACTCTAGTGCCACTGCTACCTTTCTTGTATTTGTGCGCTAGCCACTTTTTATTTATTCCTTCAGAAAGAGATAAGAATTGGTTTGATGAATCCGGAAACAATTTTATTTTATAGAAAAATTAAAGTAAAAATTGCAATTTCTTTTCTTATGGAACATACATATCAATATGCATGGGTAATCCCTCTTCTCTCATAGGTGGTCCGCTGCATAGATAGCGCCAACGCCGCCTCCTGCAAAGCTGGCAATCTTCATGAGCGTCGGTGAGTACACTGCCGGTTACCTGCACAGGAGATGCCGTTGTAGGAGCAGCCATGCCACGAACCTAGCGATATTGACCAGCATCGACAGTTCGACACCGAACCCAGCATCACCGCACCGCTCTGGCGTTCCAATAGTCGTCATCGCTGCCACGCCAGACACCACACCCCTCTGGGGTTAACCATCACGTACAGAGGCTTGACTGCGGCACAGATCGGGGCGTGGAGGCGGTGGGAAACCCTAGGAGGAGAAGGTTGGGCCTCACCGAGGCAGGTGGTGGAGAGAGACGGAGGCGGGGAGCCAACACGAGTCGGTAGGTTGCGGCGGCCGGAGCTCCATGGGATGTGTCCGCCAACGCATGCGACCAAGAGGGAGCGTGGGGTCAGGAGGCTGCTCCGGCAGCGATGGCGGCACAGTTCAAAGGACCAGCCTGGTCCTGTGCCACAGATCGAGCGAGATGGATGCTGCAGTTTCTGGATGGAAATTGGGGATGGCTCGTACCTGCTTTGGTCGAGCCCCTTTTTCTCCCGCTGGGACGAGCGACGGGCACATGAAAAGGGTGAAACGCATTCTATCATAAAATGGAACCTGTAGCTAGATATGGATTTTGTTAGTTGTTGAGAATATCAAGGGGATGGTTACGTTCTAGCTCATGTAGATGAGAACAAACGCATTTTTTTCTCACTTGGCTGCATGCATGGATAATTGTGGTTGTTAGATGGATCTTTTTTCCTTCAGGACGTGGGAGGGCAGTTTTGTCTTTAAATGAAAATGTGAAACCGGACATTCACCAGTTTGCTTTTAATAGTAAAGATAGGCGTCAGGCAAATATCAATGGTTCAGGTGCATGCTTCCGTTCTCTTGTTCAGCTTCATTTGAAAATGTACGCATACAATATTTGGCCAATTTAGATGGTTCCCTATGCAATTCGATATGATAAGTATCCTCAAATGTTGTGAACTTTTTGCATGTAAATTGATGTAATCCAAAATTGTCAGAAAAATTTAATGCAGATGAAATGGTGTATCTATTTTGTTGTTCCCAATTAGCACCGGGTAGAGCCACTACAACGTTTTTACAATAACTATTTAACAATACTTTCGAGATTGACGCCAGGCTGGCATGGGTTTGTTTCATGGCTTCGTCGTCGTGTCGGGGAGTAGATCAAGCATCAAGAACCCCTTCAAGGTCGTGCAGGGGCGGGTGGCCATCAGCGAGGCGTTCGTGGACAACTTTGGCAATTTGAAGAGATAGCTGGAATTCCTGGTTGTCCTGGCGAGTTTAGGCTTCAGCGAGGATGGCTCTGACTATGAGGAGAACATGTAGGTGCCTCCCAGAGTGGTGTTGGAGTATGTTGTACAGGTTGAGAATGTGTACGTCGCGCAGGCATGAGGTCCCTTTTTGTCCTACGTGAGTAGATAGATGATCAACTTCCGATGTGCTGTTGTGTATTACATCTTTATCTTGTGAGCTTATTATACATGCACTTGTTTAGGAAATATTGTTTCTACAAAATGGTTGATAATGTTCTTTAGATCAGTAATAAAGGGCAGGTGAATGTCTCTCATAAACTTAATAAGCAAAGCTCAGACAACATTTGTGTGGCCTTTCAAAATATGAACTATGTGTACAGTTGCAAGCCTGCAACCCTATTTTTTGTGCGAGCAGGGGGTTTCTACTACTCCCTCCGGTTCATATTAATTGACTCTAATATGGATGTATCTAGACACATTTTAGTTCTAGATACATCCATATTGAAGTCAATTAATATGGATCGAAGGGAGTAGAAGAAAAAAAAACTTGTATTTACTTGTAGGACCATGTCTTGTTTGTTATTAAATGTTCTCTTTTAACATGGAGAAAGTAGTGCTACTCTGTTTGAATCTATATAAGTTAGCATTTCTAATAGATAAGAGGACTAATGTATAGATGTGTTGTGGGTCATAAATAGGTCTGACTTACAAGCTGTAGAACATTGTTCAGGTACATTTAGATCAGTTTGTTAATGCGGAAGGAAAGCTTCAAGGTATACCTTACTTTTGATACTTTTGGGTTTGTGTATGGAGTTCTGGCTAGACCTGAGAAGTAGAACCAAACTTGTTACTTTGTTCTAATTCAGATAAATCCTGAGCTCATGAGTAAGAGCTAAGATATAGCAGACCTTTGCAATTATTATAGCCAGCTTAGAGCTCTGTTCTGGGCAATTAATCTTCATGGAGCTTACTATAGTTTATCATTTTATCTGAAGGATGAATATAAGTACGCAGACTGGAGCTAATACCCTAGAACCCGTGCTGCAGTTTGCTGCAGTTAAATGGAGAACTAGAGATGCATCATTTGTTTCATACCAATGTATAAACATAAGGTATTATTTACCCTACCGGTGTATGTTATTTCAGATGTTCATATCTGAACTTGTGGTAACTTTCTTCATTTGGTGGTTTGCAGTGTAGCACCTTTCTGCCTATAACTTGAAGAACGACTTGTCCTGAGCATGATTGACTTTTTTAGATCCGTTTCCTCTAGAGTACATTTTGGTCAGTTGGATAAAAGTGTAGACTCCAATATTTTATATGGTGGTGCTGATAGTTTTGGTGAATACGAGAAAATTTCAAAGAACTTATCAGACAAGCCTCAAAGCTCCTACACGGTGGACGCTCATCAAGACAGTGGACTGCTGCCTTCTGTTATCCCGATTGGTGCACCATGGCAACAGATACACCTATTAGACAGGAAACAGAAAAAAGTATATATTGAATTGTTTGAGTTGACTCCTGTCAAGTTAACGTTCAGGTTATCTCTTCTCCGTGTTTATGTTTTCTGAATACCTACCACTGCAGAAAAAACATTATCAGTTTACCAGTGATTGTGTCTTTTGATGCAGTTTTACTAGCACTCCATGGCTCAGTAGGAATGAAGGTGGTTCAGACTCTAGCACAAGCTTCAATAACAGTACTACTATTCAGGTGAAAAGTACTACATCCCTTGTAGGGAGATATATTTGCATAAGAATTTGCCTTTTAGAGGATAGTTAGTAAAGATTTGCAGGAGTTCATGCTACATAGTTTTAACATACTGAATATTTGGACATGCATGCCAGTTTCTAGCTTCGTTTTTCCTATCTGAAATAAATTGAAGTGACAATTTCCACCCTGAACTGTGAAATATTTATCTCCATTCGGTAGATTTCCTTGTCAAGTATATGTTAACTGTAATGTTCTTGGCTGTCTGGCTGATGCTAATTTGATGATTTTGTGTAACAGATTGGCGATTCTTTGGCCGCAGCAAAAACATTGGATCTAAGTGTATTCTAACTTCGGCGCAGACATTGTTGGTTTCTAGCTAGCTGGCAGCAAGAAACATGATAACTCATCACCTAGGTTAACCACTGCAACTTGAACAAGGTTTGCAAGCATCTAGCTTATTCCTTGTGTGTATGGTAATAGATATCCTACAAGCAGAAATCATATTCTCCTTGTAGGTTTGCAGACAAGGTTTCGTCCCTAGCTGCATTTGAAGGTCAAAGCTAAAAAATATCTGCATACTGCAGTTTGCGCAAGTAGCAGACCTAGAGGATCTGTTGTAGGTGCCTGAGCTACTGATTCACACCACGATTCAGTGTACTCTCCCTTTGTATGTCAACTGCTGTCAAAAATACATATTATGTCTTCAGTTTGATCTGGGCCTGACTTTCGTTGGTAGCCCTCAAAATCACACTCATATATTTCACGGAAATTTTTGCTAGGAGTAGTGAATGATGTGCACATGATTCAAACCTTAATCAATAGTTCTGAAATGGAGAAACAACACAGCATTAACGGACCCGATCACGAGGATGATGAGCTGGCATGGAGGGATTAGGATGGCACTTTGCTGCATAGCGAAGTGAGGTGGATATGAAAGTGTGAGAAAACATTTTGATACAGAACCTCCCTACATATATTTGTTGACCTGCCACTTTATTGTTTTAGGGCAACTTGCTGCAATGAACATCGTGGGCTATGGAAGCAACTGCATGATTTTCTAGCTATTTTTAATTAAATTTCAGAAATAATACATGATTTTAGAAAATTTCCACAATAATTCGACCTCGGCGTGGCCCATGCCGACATGTACCTATCTGCTTTGCAAACGTCCATAGGTTTCGAGAATAGGTGTTGGCTTCGCTGGCCTAGATCACACCTCAACCGCTGGAGGGATGGGTTCCCAAGCCTGTCGGGAGCCCCTCAAACCACGTGGACAGTAGGGCCCGCCCAACCTGAATTAGGCCTAGGGCCAAGGGCAAGAGCCTTGCTGGCCAGCTGCCCAGCGCAGCCTATCGTCCTTGACCCACGCTGCCCCGTCGTGCCACAGCCAAATTGGGAGAGGGACACAGTCGCCACAGGAGGGCAAGCGCAGTTGGCCGAGATCTGCAGGTCGAGCCCAGTCAACCATCACCACCACGGGAGAGCGCCCAGCCGCAGCTGACGCGAACCCATCCCATCTCTACCTCCACAGTGAGTAGCCGCCCCTGATGCAGCACGACGTCCATCTCCACGCCAAGCCCCGCCGACCTCGGCCGAAATGTACCATCGACATGGAAATGTGCCACCCCGCATAGTCTCCTCATGCCGGGGAAAGGACGACCCGCCAGCACCGCATGTGCTTTGCCAAGCGGAGGGGCATGGAAGGGAGCAAGAGGAGGGGTGCAGGTGGGTTGGGGTTTGCCCAAGGTTGCCGTGGGGACGACCCATAAGCGGTACGGTGTTCACTCAATGTGTCTATGTTCACATGTGTACATTTGTAGGCAATATGCGTTATTTACGCGATATATATATTATATATATATATATAGCCCAGCTATTCTCGAACCCCCGTTAAGAGTGGTTCTAGAATAGTTATTCTCGAAGCCCGTTCGGCCGACCGAGTCGAACGAAACCAGGCCCGAGAAAATCTTCCGACCCCAGCCGTGCGTGTGAACTCCTCCCACCCGTGCGTGCAGATAGGTACCCGAATCCCGCCCCACCTTCTTCCCTGGCAGCGGCGCCGAAACCCCGCCCGGCTTCTTCCCGGCGGTAGCACCGCATCTGCGACCCACCTTGTAACCCCTACCGGCAGCGCACCGCACCCTTCACTGGCGGGCAGCCTGCAGCCCCGCCCCATCTTCTTCACTGGCGGCAATTGCTTCCGCGCCCACCTTCTTCCTCGATGGCGCCCAAATCCGGCCGGCATCCTTCCTCGGTAGTGGCTCGCATCCTCCCCTGCTCCACCTCCCAAGCCTCCCCGCGCACCTCCACGGATCCACCTCCTCCACCGCGCAGCCCCACCAGATCCCGACTGCCGCCACCACCTAGAGATCCACCGCACAGGCTTCCCAGTTCCCACCCAGCGGAGCCAGCACGCCCGCCCCGCCCGCCCCAAGGTAACCGCCCTCTCCGATCCCAACCCTCTCCGTGCGCCGCCTTCTGATTCGGCTCCGCCCGCAGATCTTTCCGGAACCGTGCTAGGGGCTTCGTGGTAGGGCTGATCGAGGTTGCTTCTGCGGCCGGTGGGTCGGGGGATAGAGAATCGAGGCCCGATTTTGTTGTGGTGAGTTTATACCTCTGACGGGATCTGCAGGTGCTGGTGGAGAGCGCCTTTCAGAAAAAAAGGGATGTGGTTGCACCTGTGTTTAGTTGCCAAGTCCACTGCTAAGTAGGGGTTTGTTGTGTAATTTGTGCTTTTTTTATGATGTTGACCTCGATTGCTTGTGCAAAGAGGTGTGTGGAACAAGCGAGTATTTATGTTAGTGCGCTACTGGGGAGAATCAGCGTTATCTCCTACAGATGGATAGGATATATGATGTAGCATCCATGATCACATTACGACTTGTTACTCATAATAACCTTGACATTCTGTTTTAACATCTTCTACGCTGAGCTGTGTGAATAGATACCGCTGCCACTTCACGAGTCTAACAAATTCACATATCATCGTTGCAGGTGTTTGGCTCGGTGCCCTCCAGCTCCGTGTTGTTCCACAGCCTGCTGAAAGCATCACAAACCAGGTGCCAACCATGGACGAATCAATGGCGGATTCCATGGTCGCAAGCTTGTGGGGGCCTGTGACGTCAACCATGGAGCTGTGCGAGGAGAACTACGCGCGCTCGTCGTATATCGCGGAATTCGACAACACTCTCTCTAATGCTCCGTGCATTCTCCTGGCGCTAATTGGACTCGTGAATGCCCTCCGCCAGCGTTTCGAGAAACGGTTCAGTGTGCTGCCCATATCCACCTCCTTCACCCGCCGATGCGGCCGCCGGCGTGCCTCCTGTGCTGCAATCGAAGGAGGTTGGCCTCTACTTCTTCCTCCTGCAGGGCACGACCAAGCTCTTGACCAATATAGGCTCCCACGGGAGCTGCTCTGCACCTTCTGGATTCTCCGCTCCGGATCTCCCCGAGCACCGCTCCTGACCAGGCACAACAACCTCGAGCGGCGACGCCTGTGGGAGAACTACTCCGGTCATGGTAGATCTCCCACTCTCTGTTACCAGTCGTGGTTAATTTTTTTAGCTTTTCTAGTACCGTCGAGATGGTCATCTAGGAAAAAGTTCAGATGATGGAAAGTGAAGGTTCATCTGACAATTTCTTGTAATTTAGTTCGGTCCACCAAAAGAGCATGATGGGAGTCGTAATTTACTATGCCTTGATTGATCTATGTGAATTGCACCTCTGTAGGCAAGCCCATGACAAATTTGATGACTAGAATTTCTAGGTTAAACTAATGCCCATGATGCATGAATGTTGATGCTTCGGGGTAGTAGGACAAATAAGTAGCTCACATTATTCTCATAGGCAAAATCACTTTTTTTTGTTTTCTTAGAGTTTGTCTTATGTTAGACAGTTGTATTTAAAATCACACGCCGAATAGGCAGTCTACTTTTATATACTGGTGAAGTTCAATTAGTTCAAGAGGAGGTTTCACTTTTTTTGACAAAAAAGTTTAGTTCATAAGCGCAGAAAAAATAATTCAGATTTACCTATCATGAATGCTCACTTATTTTATCCTGGAAGTTCATCTCCCCTCCTTGACTTCCACGTGATAGTTAACAATCATCTCGATGTTTTGTATTTGTCCCACTGTGGTTCAGTTTGATGTTGGGATTTTGTACACAGGTTCTAGGCACATTTGTCCATCTGAAAGTTCAGTTTCGTATTACCAGGAAGTTCATCTTTTTTGAGTAAACGAGTTTTAGGTAGAAACAATTTGATCTCACTTTCAAAAGGAGTACAATTTACGATGAAAAAGAAAGTACACTTGCCAAGCTATAGCGGTTTGTTTGCGGAAAAGCTGAAGGCCACTTCATAAAAACTTGCTTTTATGTCTAAAATGAAGAACTATATTTCTAGAATGATTTCCAGCGGAATATGTTGGTCTCTGTTGACACTCCTAGTTTACAATGAAATACATATATTTGTTGTTAAGAGTTGTTGAGAGAAATATTTAATAGAAGTTCATATCTTTCTATTGATAGATTCATTTTCATATTTTCGGGAGTTCATTTCGTTTGGTGAATATATCATTTTTAAACATGTTGAAAGTTCACATATAAACATGCAGGAGTTTGCTAATGACGCTGCCGGCGGCAGAAGTTCAGAGATACGTGCATGCGGAGTTCGCAGATGAGCTGTGTGGTGCTTTCGATGATGCTGTCTGTGTTTGTCATGTGCACGCCGACACCGCTAGTCCCGTCGCTGGCTAGCCAGGGCACTGCTCGACTATGTGGACCTTCTCTGGGTCCAGCAGAGCAAACACTTGCTGCAGGTGGGTACCAGACATACCCTGTCCAGCGGCAGGTAAGAGAGCCACTGTTGTAGCTTCTTGCTGTTATTATTATTAACACTGGAAAATGTCTCAGTGCTCCTACTAATTTATGGTTGATGCTTTGTTCAGAGATCATTGATGTTGATTGTCTGCTATTTAATAGAGAAACTAATAGAAAATGTTTGTCTAGAAGTGCACTCTAGAGGGTTTGTTCACTAAAAAGGCAAAGTTCACTTCATAAAAAATCTTTTATGCCAGAAAGAAGAGCTATATTTCTGGAATGATTTCCATTAAAATATATTTGTCTGTGTTGACACTCGTAATTTACAAAAATTGGCTCTGGAAATAGCTAAAGAAGTTCACTCTTTGTTCCGGTTAAGTGCATGAAAACAGAAGTTCACTCTTGTTAAAATTCTCGTCCATATACATTAGTTCATGTTTTTTCTTTTGTACAAGAACTAGGATGATGATGTAGTGTACCATGTGATATCTGAACTTCTAAAGATCCAATTCCCCTCAAATCTTGGCAGGGGATCACAGGGAGAGGGAACAGGGCCTGCCAAGTTCAGATTTTATTCTCACGAAGTTCACCAGCTACTGGAGCCTCTTGTCAATGATAACCTGCTGTTGCATTGCAGTTCAGTTTCTTTCTCTATTCAAGTTCAGCTTCATATTGTCTTGAAGTTCAGGTTATCCATGTATAAGTTCAAGATTTATTGATCACCAGTATTTCTATTGTCCATAGGCATGTTGCAGCCCACCAGGATGTTCGCCATGCGGGCGTCGGGAGTCAACAAGTCTTTGAACTGTGAAGGGATAGCTGGACTCCCTGAGTTGCCTCTGAACTCCTCCTCGCCGCCGTGTTCTGAGAAGGTAGGTGGAATTTGTGCCCTACATGTAATATCCGCCATGTAAAATACTAAAAATGGTGATGCAATCACTAAAAAATTCACTTAGCCTAGGGACAAAGTTCACACTCTGTTTTCGCAGAGTTCACTTCGTCCATGTTGGTTTTAGTCAAAACACACAATGTATTGCAGCTTAAATAATAAAACCAACAAAGAGCGAAGTTCAAGTTTATAAATTGAAGTGAAGTTTGGTCTACCATTTGTGTCATACTGAACTTGAGTATCCATGCTTCTGAACTACCATTAGATTAGAGATAATGATGTGTACCCATGTTTGGCTGCAATGTTCAATCTTTTTTTGGAAGTTCACAAAATTCTTTCAGGAAGCTCACTTGGTTCTTGCGCGCAGTTCTTTTTAATATCAAAAGTAATGTTCAATCTACTTTTTTAATATCAAAGCTCACTTAGTAGTGATGATCCTCATCTAAATGCATGATATGAAGTTCAGTATTTCCTTGCCGTGAAGTCCACTTTCATTTCAAAACGTACCCTCTGAAATTAACAGCAGTTAACCGTGTTATAAAAGAAACCATTGCTAGGTAGTGGGTAGTTCACAACATCTGTACTGGGGATTCATTCTTGCTAGTATGTATGTGCTGATGCGTTTTTGACTATATAAAAAGGTAGAAGTCAAGTTTGCTTACAAAGAAAGTTTATGTTTCATTTTGTAGAAGTTGACTGCTTCTTGCTGTGATTTCTTTCTGCTGGTGAAAGCTTCTCCAAAAGTTCATTCTCAGCTCGTCTAGAAAAATTAGCATCTACTTATACACATAAAAATCAATTCATGTCTGGTTTATTTCCTATTTGCTACAGAGAAGTTCACTTATTTTTTTTCGGAAAGTTCACTCTTCTCCAGTTAGCTATGTGTATGGATGTTCGCTCTATTCTGATCTGGAGTTCACTCTTTTCTTTTTTTGAAGTTCGGTTGGCCTTGTCTTTACGGCGAAGGAGGGAGGTCACGTTCCTGTAAAAAAGGAGAGGGGAAAATGGCAGTGATACACTTGTTTATTTTAAAAAGTTGGTGCACTTGATATGGAGTTCACTGGGTGATCGAAGCTACCATGAAGTTTACTTATACTACTTTGTGGAGTTCACTTCTCCTATTCGTGATGTTCATGTATCCTGATGCTTCACTTTAGATTTTCCCTACTAGATGGATTTTCATTTGAGTCTGCTAGATGAATTATTTCCGAAGTTCACTTCCAATGTTTGTGCTGCGGGGTGGATAATTTCTGTATATAAACTATGTGTTAAGTTAACTGTTATGTATCTGGTGGAGTAGTACACTTATTTGTGAAAAAGATGTGCAGCCTCCATATGAAAAATTTATTTCTTTGACATGAAGTTTGTGAATCGAGTAAATGTGTAGCAACCAGGTGCTACTTCTACTGAACCTTAAGACTGATTTTGAACTGCTAACCTGGATGTGTACGTTTGTGATTTCAATTTTACAAATTTCATTTTCGCACAGATTAATAAAGTTGTGTAAAATGTGTTGCAGCACACGGGTAGTGCATTCACTTGTCTTTTGTCAATATTATATTTCAACGCGGAGGATGTTCATCACGCACATGCTGGAAATTTGTTTGTGTTAAAATTCACTTTTTTACGGAGCGAAAGTTCACTTTGAACCAAGTTCAATTTAAACATGCCTGAAACTTCTATACCGCGATGGGAAGTTCATTAATAGATATCGGGAAGTTCACTTTCATATTCGAGCAGCTCACACACTTGTGGGCGGAAATCATACACATAGAAACCATCTGTACGACTACCGATTGCGTAAATCGAACAACTCCACATACAATTAGCACTAGTATAACTCTATTAATACTCTAACATACCGCAATGCCACACCTAATCAATCTAAATGAGCCAATTTTGAAATGTTCTCGTGTCGGCGTTATTTTCACTTTTATGTATTTCTAAAATTAAATTAAAATTATTTAAAATTTGGAAAAACATTCAACATGAAAAAGATGCACCTAATCAATATATTTTCAACGCAATATCATTTGGTACATTCCGACAAGTGGTTCGGAAATAATCCACAAAAAACAGTTCGAAAAACCGAGAAGCTCGAAAAGAGCAATCACGTATTTTCAAATCTGCTCTTAAACTGTAAAGAATTTATAAAAATGGTCTTCATGAGAAAGATGCGCCTATTCATCAGCTTTCCAACGTCATATCATACACATCAATCTGATAAACGGTTTGAAAACTAGAACCCCAGAACTGCACGAAAAAAGATAAATCCGTAAAAACGTTGTTTTGTATATTTAAAATTAGTTTTAAACAATACAGAATTTGGGAAAACAATGAACACGAAAAAGTTGCGAAATTTCCGTACGAATCCAACGGTATATTGTATGCATCAATCCGATAAGCGCTATGAAAATCAACATGTAAATAGTGTCCGCACGGACATGCAATTCTGGTATTCCGTCGAGAAGTTCACTTGGAAACATTCAGAAGTTCACAAGTGGTTCCAGAGAAGTTCAGATACGAACGAAAGTTCGCCCTGTACAATATTGCAGTCCGTCGGGAAGTTCAGATCTAGGGAAGAAGAAGTTCAGATCCATGTACCGGGAAGTTCAGAAAGGGTTCGAGAATAGTTATTATTCTTTTTGTAGGTATCTAGGTATCGAGGTATTATACAAGGAGTATGAAATTCTTGTAGGTATATAGGTATTGTACTTGGAGTATGAAAGTATTTCTAGGTATTGTACTAGGAATACCAATACCGGTATCGAGGTATCTAGGTATTGTAGTCGGAATATAAAAGTTATTGTAGGTATCGAGGTTTCATACGAGGAGTATGAAAGTTCTTGTAGGTATCGAGTGATATCGCTATTCTCCAAGGAGTATAAGATCTCGTGACGATGCAGTGTTGTATGGAGGGTATGTTGGAAATACTGATACCTACATTTTGAGCATTGCGAGTCACTTAGATCGTATCAAACCAAAGGCAATAGTATCGACTATTGAGGTATTGTCCGAGTAGTACGATAGTTCATACTAGTATCGAGGCATATATGTATTGTACGAGTAGTATGAAAATTCTTGAAGGTATAGAGGCATCAAGGTATGTACAATGGGTATGAGAGTTCTCGTAGGTATCGAGTTTATCAGGCTGTTGTTCGAGGAGTATGAGAGCTCACTATGATATCGCGGGGTATGACGGCATGTTGGTAATACCGCTACCTACATTTTGAGCACTGCGAGTAATTCATGTCGTATCATACCATAGGCACCGGCTATCCAGGTATCGAGTTAGTGCCTGAGGAGACGATAGTTTTCTTACCGGTATCTAGGTATCTAGGTATTTTACTAGGAATATAAAAAGTTCTTGTAGGTATCTAGGTATCAAGGTATTGTACGAGGATTTGAAAGTTCTTGTAGGTATCTAGGTATCGAGGTATTGTACGAGAATTATGAAAGTTCTTGTAGGTATCTAGGTATCGAGAGATTGTACGAGGAGTATCAAAGTCCTTGTAGGTATCTAGGTATTGTACTAGGAATATGAAAGTTCTTGCAGGTATCGAGGTATTGTATGAGGGGTACAAAAGTTCTTGTAGGTATCGAGTGATCTCGCTGTTGTCCGAGGAGTATGAGAGCTCATGATGATGCACCAGTGTATGGAGGGTATGTTGGAAATTTTGATACCTACATTTTGAGCATTGCGAGTAACTCAGGTCGTATCATACCCGAGGCATTAGTATCGAGGTATTGTCCTAGGAGTGCGATAGTTATTAACGGTATCGAGGTATATGTATTGTATGAGTAGAAATTGTAGGTATTGAGGCATTGTACGATGGGTATGAGAGTTCTTGTAGGTATCGAGTGATCAAGATGTTGTCCGAGGAGTATGAGAGCTCACTATGGTACCGCGGGGTATGAGGGTACGTTGGAAATACTGATACCTACATTTTGAGCATTGCAAGTAACTCAAGTACCGTTATCGAGGTATAGCCAGAGGAGTACGATGGTTCATGAGGACACCTTGGGGTACCATGGTACGTTAGAAACACCGATGGGTAACCTCCGGCCCTAGAATACCAATACCACGTACATACATCAATATACCGACAATAAAATATATTGGGGGAATTCATATCACTCCTGCCGTTTCTATGTCGCTTACATAGCTAGTGATGACCATGAAAAATGATTACAGACACGAAGTATCGATCTTTTGTCCGAGGAGTATCAGAGCTCGTGATGATCCAATCTTGTTTGTGGGTATGTGTGATGTACCGATACCTACATTCTGAGTATCGTGAGTAACTCAGGTAATATCATGGCCGAGGTGCCGGCATCGAGGTATTATCGAGGAGTACGATAGTTCATGAGGATACCTTCGGGCACCATGGTATGTTGGGAACAACGATGCATGTTATAAACTATAGAAATTCCGGAAGGAAACATAATGTACTTATTACAAAAAAAGACTCTCTTACAAATCATATATAAGCACATTCTTTGATGCAGAAAAATTGTACTTATTACAACGACTTTTTATTCTCAGGAATGACAACAAGCTTGTTGACATTTTGTAGGTGTCGTCTTCGCGCTAACTTTCTAACTTTCTCCAGATGCTTGTTGCCTCATGCGTCTGCAAATGTGTATTGCCTCATCAATTCTTGAACAAATGAGGACGGTGACGCAGCATGGGCATCAAGATACCTGCCATTGAACACAAAATGGTAAATGCTAATGGATCTGACGGTGAAGATGAACAACAAATCGTGCATGGCACCACGTCTACATTAGTGTCCAAGCACCAGATAACATGGCCACAGCGAATTTCGCGATGTGCACGACAGCCGCATCCGGCAGTGATGTTGTCGTAGGCGACGGCAACAGACACGACCGCGGTCAAAACTAGGTACTCATAGTAAGGCATAGAGAAGAACATGGACCAAAAATCACACTACCAAGACATACCTCAGCCAAGCAGAAATCCAAAACATCAATCCATTTTGGGTCGTCCTTCACTCCCCGAATACTAGAAAAGGATGCAGCGTTTTGGCATCAATTTCTGCCCTGATGGGGTCCTTATATATAGGTAGGAGGTATGTGTTCAAAACAATCAAGAAAAGGAAACTACGGACACGTAAATCACGGCTGATTGAAAAAACACTAAATAGGCAACCGTTTGTTTGGAAAGAGATTACTAGACTAATTTTTCCAATCACTCGGTGCATGCATACAACACAGAAATGGAAATATTTTGGAATTCTCAATTAAAGCTTCCATGCAAATCAAAGATGGAAAGATTTGCAAATTGTCAGACGAAGGTACAAACGGGTTTGCTGGTGCACTAACGGGTTTCATCACAAAATATACCCGGATTATTTTCATCTCCCGTCGATCTAACGGTGGGCGATCTGGGAGCCTGGGCACCTAGGTGCCCCAATTATTTTACCTATATATATATATATATATATATATATATGGAAAATAGTGGGCTACCATGGGTGGTAGCTATGCATACACATCCAACCATTAGATCTTCTATAGGGAGCACACAAGGAGCACGTGGTGTTAGACCATTTTGTGTTCTTCCAATTTCGAACAATCGCCTCCGTTAGTTAACCATACCGTAGCATTTATTTTGCCAAAACAACAACAAAAGGACGGTCACGGTTGGCATCTTTTTGGAGGAGTTGACTATGTGTGGATATGTAGCATCTGATGGCATGCTACAACCAGGACCGTGGCCGACCCAAATGTGTGAAAACAAGTAAAAAAAGCTAATTTTTCTACGTGTGGATATGTAGCATCTGATGGCATCACTTTATTTTTTAAATCCCGTGTACTACAACCAGGACCGTGGCCGACTCAAATGTGTGAAAACAAGTAAAAAAAGCTATTTTTCATACGGTATGGCTCTAGCCACCATGACCTTGTTTTTTTTAGACAATACAAAAGGACGGTCACGGCATGCAACCACCTAGTTTTTTTTAGATCGTGGGATGACCTTTTTTTACATGAATTGACAACCAACACACGGCGGAAGGAAATTTCCAATCCCTTCACCATATAAAGTTTTCACTTCGCGAAGGCCGCATGTGCAAAATTCTAATCCTTTTCACCATACAAAATCCCCCGGTATGAATGCCGCTCTGGATTTTTTCTAATGCTTTTACCCTACAAACTTTCACATGAAATGACAAACAACTAACGGCACGGGCAAGATTAGATAGCCGTTCCACATAAAATAATAGATCCAAAGTACAACAGCTCGTTTGCAAAAATTGTCGCGGCTAATTGAACGACGAATTTTCAACGACCATGGCTGCACTTAGGACACCCTTAATTCGAAACCATGCCCGGCCGACTAAAATGTGTGCAAACGAGTTAAAAAGACAAATTCTATACGGTACGGCAGGAGGTACCGTCACCGATACAAAATGTCAAAAGGTGTAAAAAACGACAACTTGCACGCGGCATGGCAACATGCGCCCGTCACCGTCAAAACTTTGTGAAAGCTGGTGCCAAACTGATAGTCACGGCTTCCTTGCTGGCGCATTTTTTTGCTTCAAAACTCTTGCCCGCATAGTCCTTTTTTTTATCTTGCATTTATCCTTCTAAAGTAGCTTCTTCTTCCTCACAAGGTTAATTTTTGCAAGAAGAAGCATCACCTTATGAGAAATAGCAACCCATCTTGGAGTGGCCGAAGGGGTCGCTCCAATCCCAAGGAAAGTGGCTGCAAGTTGTGCTGCCGGAAGGATGGTCACGCAGCAATTGCCGTATGGAAACTCCCATCTTTTCTCCGAGCTGAACATCTGCTCCAAGGTATTCACCTGCAGGCAGATTGAACTAGCTCAATCAACTGGTTTCAGAACTTTTTCTAAGCCACTACACGAGATCCAGTTCGACCGGCAGTTCACTGCATGGCTTATTACCAAAGTTGACACCATCAAGAGGTCAGTCTTGATCTCCGTGGGCAAAAGGCTAAGGGTGTGTTTGGTAGACTGGGCCAACCCAGATATTCTCATCTCAACCTAGCTCAGCCAACTATTTGTTGTTTGTTAGGTTGAGTCGGCCCATCTCAGCACTGCTAAGCTCATACGGAAAAGAGCTCTGAGCCTGGTCGGATTGAGAAGCTCAAATCGAGCTTCACAACACAGCCGGGCTGAACTCATCCCGCAATACACTGTAGCAGCACCCCGTCGGCCCCCCAGACCCCCAACCCCACCTCCTTCTCTCCTTCATTTCCCCCCATTCTTCTCCCGCGACCCCAACCTCCTCCACTACCATCTTCTGACCAAGAGAAAGGAACGCCGGGCAGCAGCTCGCGCCGGCGCCCTCCCGTCCCACGGCCCTCGGCGGCGCCATCACCCTCCCTCCCGTCGGTGCCCCCCCGCCGCACGCCGGCAAAGGCAGCAGCTCCCAGGCCGGCCCCCTCCCGTTCCACGCCATAGGCAAGCAGAGAAGCTCCCAGGCAGGCCCTCTCTCGCCCCGAGCACCAAGCTCAGCCGCCACAGGTGAGACGCGTCGGCGCCCTCCCGCCCCACGGCCTCCCTCCCGCCGGCGCCATCGCCCTCCCGACCCACGCCGGCAGAGGCAGCAGCTCCCAGTCCGGACCCCTCCCACTCCACGCCATAGGCAAGGAAAGAAGCTCCCAGAACGGCCCTTGCCCGTCCCGAGCACCAAGCTCCGCCGCCAGGGGTGAGACAAGCCGGCGCCATCCCGCCCCACACCGCAGGCACGTCGGGATCGGAATCCAGGACACGTTCATCTCAATCGGAATTGAGGACCCGATTGCTTTTTTTATTCTGTTCAAGGGCTTTTGTGTAAAGTTCGGACCTCATGGTAATTTCATACTTCTAAACATAAGTCTCAGCTCAGCCGAGCTCGACAAAACCACCAAACAACATCTCAACTTAGCCGAGCTCAACAAACCCAGGCTATCAAACAACCGCCAAAATCTCAACACAACTTAGCTAGGATCAACATGTATGAGGTGAGATAGAGATTCTCAGTAGACCCGGGCTACCAAACACACCCTAATGGTTTTCCAGAAAGACGCTGCCATGGTGCTCGGAATCTTAGCTGTAATACAGGGGCGGTAAGACGAAATTCAAAAACCGATAAACAATCTTAGCTGTGGAGGAGCCGACCGTGTAAAACAACAATTTTCTATCGGCACGGCTGCACGTTGGTCATGGGGAGAGATGTGATTGATTGTACAGCAAACGCCGCTCGCAAAGCCAACTCGGCCGGCCACGGGAACACACCGTTCAGGGTGCAAGCGGGACGCTCTGCGGGGGCCCGCTGGTGCGCCGCACATGACCACAACTTTATGTTGTGTGCCGCGTATGAGCCGCGTGTCTACGGAGCGTTTTTGCGGCGCCGTGCATACGCCGCGTATGCCGCGCATTGGCCGCGTCGCGCAGCCAGCGTGCGCTAGCTAGGCTAGCTCGTTTTTCATCCTGATCGGTGATCGCTAGCTAGCACCCTGATCGCTAGCTAGCTCGGATAAAAAAAAACGTCAGCTCTCTTTATCCCTAAGAGCACTAAGCTCCTAGGGTTGCGCCGCGCTCTGGTTGATTCAGAGGTCGCGATCGCTGGCCCTACATAGAGTCGGTTCATTTGGGCATTGTTCGGCAAAGGAGAACGTGCGGGGGTCGTCTTTTCAGAAGCGAAGTTGCAAAAGAAAAATAATCTTTCGCGACCCTTCCCCAATCCAGTTACAAAATCCCTAATTTCTCGCTCCCATCTCTAGCATCGCGCGCCTGTCGCCGCAGCTGCGATTGCGCCGCTCGGTCTCGCGGATCTGCCCGCGGTAGCACCTCTCCGGCGATGTCAAGGCCACACTCCTGGCCCGGCGGCAACTCCCTTGCTCGTTCTGTCGCTCCTGCCACGGCAACCCTCCCTTGACGCCGTTGCTTGCAGCACGGCCGGCGCTCCAGCTAAGCAACGACCACCCTCCTCGACGATGTCGCTGATGGCATCGCTGGTGAACCGCCTCAACTGATTTCCCTCCCGGCCATGGTCAATCTACTTGTGTTGTTGCTTGCTCTTTGCGCACAGGTGGACTGGACTGCTGTGATGCTCTGTTCGTTGGGTGCCAGGGAGATAGTGTTTCAGTTAGCAATGTAGCGCTTCCTGTTAAATTCTTCTTCTGAATTTTACTCCGATTCCGTGCCCTGTAGAACGTCTCTTCATGTTCTATGAATGAATTTGATGTACACCGTGCGAATAAGAAGTTGTGGTACTTGCAGCACAATTCCCCCACTTGTGACATTTGGTTTCAGTTATCAATGCTCGAGTACAGCAAATTATGTTCTATTGTTGCCTGAATGTCCTTATTCAGAAAAAGTGCCACAGGTTTTTATTCATTCATAGGGTACCAAATTCATTCATACAACAGATGTGCCACGATGTGCCACATTCCGTGGGAGAACAAAATTTAGAAAAAATAATATTAACATAGCTTCCATTATCCTCAACTAACTGGGGTGAGTTTCCTGATTTAGCCACATACCAGCACTGGACTGTCCCCCAGCGACATGTCTCTACAATACAATCCGGATGTGCCGACACGCAACAAGCCAGGTTAGTTGAGATACTCAGTTTACAGTAATAGGTGGATTGAACTATTTGAGCAAGCATTTGAGTTTCATACTTTCTGTTGCTCTGGGTTGAAGACCACCTAGGTTGTTTATTCATATTGAAAACATGAGGCCATGCCTTCCTAGGCTGAAGTATGAAACCAATCACGCCTTATGAATTAGTTTAGTTTTGCTTCAGCTGTGTATTGGAAATGAAGGTTAGAACCTATACTTGAGTTTTCTTCTACCCTAAATGAAGAGTTGTATTGAATTTTATAAATTTACGGTGAAGAGCTTGCAAAAATAAAATTATCCAAATTCTTAGTTAACATCACAGATCGTGAGTCTTGATATGTATTTTCTCAAACAGACATATCCATGTGCACTAATAGCTTACTTCATGTGTGCAGTCTGTACTTCTACGAGCAGTTTATATTTTATAGGGAACATGCTTAAAAAGCTACTCTTACTGATGTAAAACATCTTTTCTTCAGTGACGAAGATGCTTTTTTGTAATATATGTTTGCGACTCACTCTTGGGAAAAAAATTCAAAATTTCTTATTTTGCCATGATTTTTTGCAGTCATGCTGTTAATCGTTTTTTCATGTGCCACCTGGGCCAAGAGTTCGGCTCAAAAGTGTGTGGCTCCAAGTGCTCGGCTCCGAACCCTAGGGCTATATTTGTAAATAGTTCTCGACTGGGTCCGAAGATGGAAGCCTAAGTGAAGGCGCTGCGCCACCGAGGTGCCCCTCGCTTGCAAGACGACTCGCGAAGGATCTGCAATGGACCACGGCGCCTTGTTGAAGTCACCATAGGATCCATGCCCTACTTTTTTTCAGCAGCCCATATCTCCTCCGTGCTATCTTCCGTCTTTTGGTTCTTCGGCAAGTTTATTAGGTTGATTGCAGCTCCTGTTTTCGTCCTTCGGCAAGTTCATTAGGTTGATTGACCAGCAGAGACTTTCATCCTACCCAAAATATTGATTACAAAATTTTCGCCACTTTCCTCTGCCAGTTCCCTTTATTTTTATATAGATCATTGTTAATTACCTTCATGTTTACAGTCCAGAATTGCTAAATCGAATAAAGGGTTCTCATTGGTTGCTGGCATGCAATGCTCTTATTTCACTTTTCTCCCAAGATAGCAGACTCTTTAGAAGCTTCTCAGAGAGATCATGTTGCTGGAAAATACCAAAATAAGAATCTTTTGGCATACTTGATAATACCAGATCAAATTCTTTTACCACTATTTAGACCAGATCCAAACTCCAGAATGTTAATACCTTCTGTGACTAACCTAGCTGGTTATTACTCCTTGTATTTTGGAATTTTGGCAATATGTTGTGCTTTACTAGAACCACATTTGTAAGCAGTGAATGCTCTAGAACTGTTATATCAAGTAGTGATATCTATCTATGACAAACATAGTCGTGGTTGCAACTCATGCTCGCTTCATATCTACAAACATTCTTATATCAACAATCAAATTGCAATAGACCATGTGCTATTCATCCTATAACAGCCATGTGAATTCCTGTATAGAGTATGTATTATCATATTTGTGTGTTGTATAGGTAGCTCTGTTTTTATCGTAATTTTTTTTCTTTTTGCTCTAGACTTCCACCACAGATAGATGTAAATTCACCACTGATCTTTTTTCATACATATTTCTCTGCATTTTTCTTCATTGCATTTGACTAAATAAGAGATAGACTCGTGGCATGGAGCAAAAATCGAAAATACACAAACTATCATGTGGAAAACGCGCGCAGCAACGCGAGCGAGGTCCTTCTAGTACACTAATAAAGATCAATTAGTTTAGCAGTAATACTTCATCACAACACAATATTAATATTTCTGAATAATTTTTCTGAACAATCCTATTCAGAAGCTTCCTTATTTCTTCAAGATCAACATCACAATAGCAGATGAACATGAAAATTGCTTCTTCATCTTGACTGAAAATAAGACAATCTTGTGCATTCAAACATGGAAAGGCAACATTACAGTACCCCTGAATTCAAACATCCAGAGTTGCTTCTTCATCTTGACTAAAAATAAAGCGATCTTGTGCATTCAAACATGGAAAGTTGCCATTGTCACTTGCTACCCAAACATGGAAATTAGCTCTGCTCTTACCTAGCTAGCTCAAATGCAAAAGGAGTCAACTCTCATACTGCATTACAACACAACAATAGAAACCAGTGGCTGATAATGTGTATTAGCTCCCAGACTTACTCGCCATCCTCCCTGAACAAGTGCTGGCCATCCAGCTGTTGTTGCTCCCTTCAGGTCGTCGCTGAAGAAGCACATTCAGCCTGAAAGAAAATTCAGGTTAGATAGTTTCCTTTCTCAAGATACTCTACTGCCTGTTGTAGCCAACAAGATTCATGTCATTTCAAGTGCATTCCCAAACACTTGTTGCATACTCATGAGAGAAAATTATTCCCAGGAATTGTTCTACAAAAACACACTGAAATTTCTTATGCAAAAAATGTGTGAAAAAACCTGCAAGTAGTTTCATTGAACGTAAGTAACTAGAGCCCTAGATTGGAAATGCAAACAAGGAATTTGCTGCTACTAGTTCAAGTAGACCAAGTGTCCATGCTCTATTACACAGTTACAGAAATTTTAACACATAAATATTGCTGCAAACATTTCTAATGATGATTAAATTTCAAGTAGACCAAGTGTTCAGGGAATGGTGGATTTGCACACACTCCTGGAGAGGGTTCTTTCAAACAGTGTAGGATCCATGAGCACCACATGTTTAAAATCACAGAAAAACAAGTGTACATCTAGTTCCTGGTAGCACATTTAGTTAACTAAAATATAGTTCCTGGTAGTACATATAGCTCTGGTTGCCAATACATAGCATGGTTGCCAATACAGGCCCTCAGGACAGAGAGGGAATAGAGATAGAGCAACTCAAGGTACCTGGTATGATGCAAGGGAAGCTTCAAACAAATTCCTACTCATTCTTCCTAGCGTCTGAAAGTGTAAGAGTAATTTTATTAGCCACAATAAAATATTACATGAGCCAAAGGAAAAGGGAAAAAATACATACCAGCTGCCTTAAACCAATCCTGTAGACATATCAAAGACTCAACGGTAGTGGGCGCAAGGCTGCTCCTATAATCGCTGATGACGCGTCCTCCGGTGCTAAAAGCTGACTCAGAAGGCACAGTTGAGGCAGGGATAGCCAATACGTCACGGGCAATTTTAGAGAGCACGGGATATATCTCAGATTTTGTTTTCCACCAATGTAGCATATCAACCTTCTCCTTTCGAGGTGTCAACTGTTCTTTCAAATATTGATCTAGCTCATTGCTTGATTGCTGTCTTTTGGACTTCATGTACTGATCCCACTCTGCTAGTGGATCATTATCATCTTCCACTTCCTGAGTATCACTGTCTCTCTGTGACTCAACCTCTTTATTGTACTCATTGAAGAGCTTCTGCATGTTATTCTTCACTTCACCCATCCATGTTTCCGCCTCCTTTTCACTTCCAAAGTCATTCAATAGAAACTCGAGGAAGTCGTACTTGTACCTTGGATCAAGAACAATAGGAATGCAAGCAGACAAGTATGTCTCCTGCCAATATTGGTTGAACTTGGTTTGCATCTGTTCAACCATCCTTGCAATGGTTTTGTCCTGAACTGATGCTTCATTCCTCTCAATTTTTCTGTTCAGAATTGACCCTTCTTTATTCAACAAATTCTTGATGCTCCACAACTGGTAGAAGTAAAGATGAGAGGTTGGGTACTTTGAGCCTGAAAGAGTTTCTGTTGCCGTGTAGAAGACCTCCAACACCTTCATTACAGCTTCAGCCAAGTCCCATTCCGAGTTCAAAGGAGCAAACGTGTACTCCTTATCTTGATTTTCTAGGGAAAGGAATGCACTCCGAAGAGGTAAAGCAGCTTGAAGCATCAAGAATGTTGAATTCCAGCGGCTTGCCACATCAGGAGAAGGAGTATTCGTAGGCAGACCTTCTTGTATGATTATTGCATCAAACTTCTCAATTCTTGATTGCGAGCTTCCCACATATTTCACACTCTCTCTAATGTTATTGATAATATTCTTTATAACTCTAAGACCATCTTGGACAATTAAATTGAGAACATGTGTAGCACAGCGAAAATGAAGCAACTTCCCTTCTAAAACTAGAAAACCTTTTTTCTTCAAATTTGTCCTCAATGAGTTCACCATTGCCGTGTTTACTGCTGCATTGTCCAATGTAAAGCTAAACAGCTTGTCTTCTAAGTTCCAGTCATGAAGAGTGTTTAGAACTGAGTTGAACATGTTCACAGAGTTGTGTGGTGTCTCTAGCATAACAAACCTTATAATATATTTGTGAAGCTTCCAATCATCGGTAACAAAATGACAAGTCAAGCACAAGTATCCCAATTTCTGGTTTGAGGTCCACATATCTCCTGTGAGAGATACGCGATAGGAAGCATTTTCGAATAACTCTTTCATTAAATCTCCATGATACTTGAATGAATCTAGACAATCATTCTTTATTGTTGTCCTAGAGATATTCTCAAACCATGGATTCAAGGAGGCTGTGAATTCTCTAAAGGCTGTGTATTCAACTAAAGAAAAAGGCATTTCATTCATGACAACCAGCTTGAGCAACTTTCTTCTTGCCAACTTAGGATTGTACTTCCAATTGGGCGCAATCTCATCAGGACGACCCATCTTAGCAATCATGTCATCCATAGAAGTTTTAGCTTCACATACCTTTAAATGTCTTTTCATGTGGCTGGTTCCAGTGTCTCTACTAGCCGCAAATATTTGATGACAATGAATGCATTTGCCTTGCACAAGCTTCCCATCCTTATATATTGGTTCAGCTTCTCTCCATATGTCCGATATCAATTTGCGGGGCTTTCGTTTTGATGCTACACGAATGAGAAAAAGATTAGGTAGCCCAACAAGAGTAAACAAAAACTAATTGAGTAATACATGTATACATGGTCCAGGAGAAATATCATACCATGTGAATTGGCCGCTGTTGTATCAGGAGAAAGATCATGAAGAGAAGGGGAACCTATTTGAGAACAACTTGGTGGTTGTGGTGTCTTGGGTGAACCTGCCATTTTTGCTCTTTTCGCTGCTGCAGACCTGACAAGGAAATTAACCCCCGGTGAACTCGTCAATTTTGGAGATCGTAGTCCCGCACTGGCTGGCTTGGTATTTCTGCCCCGGTAATCTGGAAGCTGCTTGTCCTGAGACTTAACCACCTTCTGGCACTTCTCCTGAGAAACAAAGGTAATGAAATTAGTATATCAAAAACAAGCAAAAGGTCATTTGTTTTAGGAGCTAGCAACTACTATAATTATATCACCATTTCAGTTTCATGTGCTACATAACTTGCAGTAAGCAGGTCAAATGTTCCATTCCACAGGCTCTATCATTTGTTTCAGGAGCTAGCAACTACTATAAGTATATCATCATTTCACAAGCACTGTTGTTTGTTTCAGGAGCAACCAAATTCTGGACCCCCTCGGCCCTTGTTCATTTTAAATGGTCCTCTCACATCCTTTTTTACTTCAAAGTGCATGTACTTGGCTGTATACATGAGACATGAACTGTAATGTGCTTCCCAAGGTAACCAAGTACGTAAGGCTCGGCAATTTTCAGACATAAGAAATAAGGAAACTAAATAGAAGAGCTTGATTAATTCATTAATTTTGAAACATATCCAGAACCATAAAAGCCATACCCAATTACCCAGAGCTCTGATTAGGAACAATAAAATGGCTTGTCTGACTACGGACAGGACAGAGAGCACATCTCAAAATCTGAATATATGGGAAAAATTAGTACTACTATACTAGTCCTATGACTCCTATCTGAACAGACATGGTGGGAGCCTGGGTTACAAAATTAGTTTGTCCCTACTTCCAGTGATCTGGATTGTGTGAAGAAATTTAACAATCTAGACGAGGAGATTACATTCAGACTCTTCTGCAAACTAAATTCAGGCTGCGATGAATTCAGCCATATCTCTGAACCGACGTGATGTTTTGCACTCAGAGCTGAGAACCAGATGTGGCAAATTAGTTTTGCTTGTGACAGAAATTTAGTTACCTTGATGAGGGAGCTACCGTTGAGCTTCTTGCGCTGATTTTGCTTCATGTTCTTGCACTGCGGCTGCTTCCCGCCGCCGCCCATCTTGAGACCACGGTCGCCGTCCGTCCCAGGATTTGGTTCGCCATCAACGACCTCTTGGCCTCCGACCCTCCCCACGCCGTACGTGCCAGCCGCCGCCGGTAATAACCCTGGCTCGGTTGCCTCCATTGCCGTCCCAGCCTGCTGCTGCCCGTCGCCGGCCCTGGGGGCTGTTGAATCGAGGCAACCGAGCAGGGAGGGGGTCGAGGGGAGCACTGGAGGTGGCAATGGAGAGGCCTCCGGAGCCGGGGGAGGAAGGGCGGCCATGGCGGTTGGCGGCGCTCCGGTGGCGGCGCCGAAATCCGGTGGCGGCGCTCCGGTGAGGGCGCTCCGCTCGGGCATTAGGAGACTCCGTCTCCGTGGCGGTGGGGAAGGAGACGAAGGAGCCCTATCCTATCGACGCTCGTGTGACACCGTAATGAACCGTGGGACGGGCACGGCTACCGAGGTGCTGACTCGCCGGTCGTAACCGTGCCGTGCCTCTTTTGTTGTTTTACCACGGTGCTCGTACGGCAGTTCGATTGCTAAATGCTACGGCTAATTAAACGACCACTTAGCAAGGGCTATTGCTGTCCCGAGGACATGCTTATTTTTTAACCATGTTGTTCCGTCTGAATTGTGTGAAAACGAGTAAAAAAGAGAAGTTTCATATGGTATGGCACGTGGCACCGTCACCGATACAAACTGTGAAATCATGTAAAAAACGACAATTGCACACGCCATGGCACCATATTGGCTGATCAATCAATCAAAGCACCATCTGGTGGCACCATGCTGAGATCAGCCGACTAAACTTTATGAAAGAAGGTGCAAACTATAATAGATAAATGTTTGGAAAAGATGACGCGAATAAATTAACGACGATTTAGCAATGACCATGGCCTTACTTGGGACACAATTTTTATTAAACCATACCATCCCGACAAAAATGTGTGAAAACTAGTAAAAATGACACATTTCATAAGGTATGGAGCTAGCTACCGTGACCTGGCTACCGTCACCGATACAAATTGTCAAAAGGAGTAAAAAAGGCTAAATTTTCACACGACGGATGGTCATCACCGTTGCCGCCGCAATGTGTGGAATGATGTAAAAAACGGGTGTGGGAAAGTTGTGGCAACGTTTTTTTCTGCCTTTTAGACTGCATGCAATCACGGAGCACAAATTCTATGCTCCTGGGTATTTGATCTGGACCCCTTGGTAGAAAATCCGCGTCGATATATATATATATATATATATATATATATATATATATATATATATATATATATATATATATATATATATGTGAAATCAATAAACTTGAGAGCCGTAGCAACGCACGGGCATTCAACTAGTTGTAGATATAATTTGCAGTTTGATTTTCCATCCTACAATAACTTTTAGCACCAAATAAAGAATTTTGAGCACTCAATTATCATTAAAAGGGCAAGCTAGTTGGACAGCCTAGTAGTAAGATGTTTGTAGAGTTAATAGCACAGGAGGTACAAGAAGTTGTCTCGCGGGTGCACTTTCATACAACTAGTTGCAAAATGTCATGGACTAGTACAGGACTTTGTTTTCCGGGTGCACCTTAGTACAGAACGTCTATGGTGACGACGCGTGTGCTGCCACGGTGGCGAATGGTCACGGGCGTTGCATCTTGTATTATTTCCAAAACCCCCCCTGAGTTGTAGCAAAAATAGCAGGTTAGTTTCAATCAGAGATCCTGTGTGTGTGGATAACCCTGGGTAGGAGCGGCGGGCGACGGCATCAGAGCACTCGCCCATGTCGACGACGGCTGCAGCTGAGCGTCCCTGACCATGCCGCCTCCCCTGTCCAGCCCTCGCCGCCTGCAATCCCTGCGTCGCCGCCCCTTACATCGTCTCCTACCTCACACCTAGCCATGGCCGGAGCTAGCGCTGTTATCCAATGTCAGCGTTGCCCCGACCAGCAGCCACGCCGCAATCCCGAGTCCCTACCTTAGGCGTCGTCGCCGCCCCGACCAGCAGCGTCGTTGCCATCCCGACCAGAAGCTCTCCGCTCGACAACAGCCTCGTGGTCATCCGCCGCGCCGCCGGCACCGCGGCCTCACGGATGTCCTCCGCGCCCCCGTCGTCGAGGCAATCGGAGCCGTGGCGGGCCTGGTGTCACCGACGGTGTGCGACCGTGTGGTAGCAGAGGGGTGATGGACTCGAAATCGTCTGAGAAGGTTAGTAATTTGTTCCCCCTCTTTGATTTTACCTCAAGTTCTCTGAATTTCTCTATTTTGCACACAGTTAACTGACAGAGAATTGATGTTGCCATGCTCAGATAAGGGAGATGAGCAGATCGTCGGGGAAGCAAGCTGGATTGCCGGCAAGATGGACTGTGATTGCTTGCTGAAGAAATAGTGCATGTATAGGAAGATTGTTGTGAAACTTGCTGAAGAGAAATTGATGTTGAAGAATGGAACTATTCAGCAAAAGGGAGCTATACTGAAGATGAAGACATGGAGAAAGATGAGCGCAAAGGCTCAGTTGGCACATAATATGGCTAGGGGCAGAAAAGAACTATTATCTGTCATTTTTGTAGTTGGATGTAGCATTGTGTATGTAGTCTGTGCTTTGTATGAAACAATGAGAGAATTGTGTAAGGTGAAATGAAATAAAATCTGGGTTGTCATATTCTATGAAATGTATCATATTCTGTGAAATGCAAGATTATTATGAATTATGATAAGTGCCCAAGCAGTGGAGATGGCAAATGGCAGGACATATTCAGTAGTACACCAAAATGCATGCACATCACAGAACAAATGCAACAAAGAATTGCGGAACAAATGCAATATAGTATTTGTTGTTCGCTATGACAGATAAGCTGGAGGAGATTTAGTACCGCACAAATAGATAATATATAGTATATGCAGTTCACTATGCCAGATAAGTTCAATATGCCAGTGCCAAATAATTAGCACATAACAAAATAATGTAGAAACACCAAACTAACTATTAGCTTCAGGAGGGGCAGTCTGTGTTGTATCAATGTCGACTGCTTCTTCATTCAAATCTGGCAGTTCAACTTGTGTTGCTGGATGAGAACTGTCATCACCAAATGCCATGTAGTAAAGAGATCTAGGGCCTGTGTTGTAATTTCTTGTTCTAGATCTTCCTCTTGCAGGAGCTGCTATATGAGAAGTGCTTGCCGGAGGTGCTCTTTTCTTGCCTCTACTAGAGCTCTGTGATGCACTTACTTCCCCTGTTGCTGTTGCAAGTGTGCTTCCTCTTCCTCTACCTTTACTTCTGGAACTTGTAGCATTTTCCACTCTGTTTCCTCTACCTCTCCCAGTTACTCCTCTTCCTCTTGCCATGGCAGTAGTCATTTGTGCTGCCGGTATGGAATTTCTTGCTGCAGTTACGAACTCACTTTCTTGTGGTAAAGGGCCATGTGATTTGTTAGGTGCATAGTGGGCACTTTGCTGTAACAAATGCCAGAAAATGAACATCACATTTTAATCTTGATAATATAGGAGGAAATGAACATCACTTTTTAGTACTGATAATATAGCAAAAAATTAACATCACAGTCAAATCAGGACAAACCTCTTGTCCCATTCTATAGACCATGCTGTCCATCTGGTGGGTTGGATCCATGGCAGGGTGCGGCCTTTGGTGGATTATGTTCTGTATACGATTACATTTGTTAGTTTGCTTCACCAAAAAAAAACCACTTCTTATAGTATCAAAAATACCCACTTCTTATACCTCTAGAATAGATGGAATGTCATGTTCTTCTTCTTCTTGTTCTGCAGTAGGAGCAACTTCATTTGCTTCGACGCTCTGCATGTACTTGTCATGCCCTTTCTTATTATGATTTGCCTTCCCACAAATAGAACAGTGCATGGTCAGGCCACCTCTGGTTAGTGTCTTTGCTCCATCTTTTGTGATCTTCTCTTCCGGTGCTTTCTTTCTATTCTTTTTTGGCCTTCCCATCACCTTGGTGTACAATGGGGGATGGATCTGCATTCCAGGTTGCTTCTCCCAGAACACTCTTGCCCTTAGTGGCACTAACTTGTATGCATAAGCTCTTTTATAAGCCTCAATTGAGTAGCACCTATGCACATATTGATCTGGATCCCTCCTCATAGTCCTGCAACATGCAATTGCATGGTGGCAGGGAATTCCACTCAGCTGCCACCTGTTGCAGTCACAAGTTCTTGCCTTCAAGTCAACATTGTACTCTCTTTCATACTCACCTGACCAAACATGGAACAGATCTGCAGCAGCTACCTTAACTCTGCACGACTTTGCTAATTCTGTAGCCTTTTCCACCTTTTTCTTGATTTTTGGACAGATTGTTCCATGCCATTTGTCAGCCTCATCATCTTTTGTAACCATTCTGTTACATATTTTGTAGAATATGTTGTCTAGCATGGACAACATGGGCATCTCCCTTGCTTGGAGTATGTAGCTGCACATAGTACAAAACATTAGTGATTATCAGTATTTATTAGCAATTATTAAGCATTATTTGGTAGCAAACATTTATTAAGTATAATTTACCTATTGAAGACTTCACTGTGATTATTAAGTAACATATCACACTTTGGTAAATCGCTAAAAAAAGTTTTTATCCAGGTGTTTGGTGCAAGCTCCTCAACCCACTTAAATGCATCTTCACTGTCCACCTTCATTTTATCCATATTTCTTTGCCAAGTTGGTATGTTTGTTGATCTCGCAATTGCCCACAAATCATTCTTCAATGTTTCACCTTTGTGCTTCTTATGGAAATTCTGATACAAGTGTCTGACGCAATGTCTATGTTCAGAATCTGGGAACACTTTCTTTACAGCATTAATTAGCCCCTGATAGTAGTAACAAAACATGACAATCAGTACTAATTTCTATGTTACAATTATATCCAAATGGCAGTAGCATATAGATAGAGATAATAAGAAAATGTAGTAAATGAATTACAAGAAAATCACAGAAATGTACCTTCTGTTTATCACTCATGATAGTGAAGGGAGAAGTGTTCGTAATGTTCAGATCCTCTTTAAGTGTGGTCAGAAACCATTCCCATGAACTTGTACACTCAACCTCCACTAAACCCATTGCTATTGGGTAGATACAGTCATTAGGATCTACTCCTACTGCTGTCAGAAGTTGTCCTTTGTACCTAGTTTTTATATGGCAACCATCGATACAAATAAATGGTCTGCAACCCTTTAGAAATCCTCTGGTGCAAGCATCATATGACCAGTATAATGTTGAAAGATGTTCCTTTCCTTCTTCTCCAGCTGCTTTGCTTGGAGTTGTTGACAAAAAGAACTTCGATCCAGGGTTAGAAGTAATTAGCTCCCTACCATAATCTCTAAGAGAACTGAATTGTACAGCTTCATCACCATGAATAATTGTCAGTGCCATGTTCCTAGCCCTGGTTAGCTTCCACCTGTTTGGTGACATATTGAACTCTCTTTCAATTTTAGCAGCAAATGTTGCTAGATCCATTTTCTGATTGTCCCTAAATTCGTTGATGAAATATCTTGTCAGAAATGGGGCTGTCAATGCCTTCAGCTCGAAAGTTCCCTCACAAGTGTGCTTTTCCGTGTACTTTCTTATTGTTAGAGCTTCTTTTCTTGAATCACTTGATGCGTTTAGCCTCCATGTGCAACCTTCTTCACAAACTGCATTTATCCTTCCCGCTTCATTTCTAGTTTTCCTCACTTTCACTCTATTTCTAATGCTATATGCACCCAGAGCATGTCTTAGCTCATTTGCATTGGCAAAAACCATTCCAATCTTAAAAACTGGACTTTCCATGTCAACTTCTGGATTGAACTCACTGAACCTGTATTTCAGATATTCTTCTTCTTCTATTGTTAGCCTCAAATATTCATCTCCTAAAGCAGCATCATCTTCAAGATCATGAACAACAAGAGGCTCATTATGATCATTGACATCTCTGTCCACTTGAGACTCAAATATGTCGTCATCTCCATCCTCCGCATCCCAGTCACTGTCATAGAATTCTGAGTCAGTCTCACCTTGCTCATCTCCATGTACCACAACTTCACCATCTCCATCTACCCCTGCTTCACCATCTGACTGACTAGCCCCGCCTTCATCTTTGTCTGCAACTTCTCTTGTATGAGATGTGCTTGCTTCATTTACTGACTGTGGCCCTCCATTGACAATCACATCATCTCGTAGTTTCCTCAGGAAATTTGTATGATCAACAATCAAACACAGTACCTTGTTGTTAGCTGATGAATTTATCATTTGCACTATATCTGCATCTTTTTCAATACACACCAACCCATCTGTGAGATCCCTTCCAGGCAAACACCAATACACATGGACCCTCTCATTCACTTCATGTCCTAGCTCTGATAAAATATGGTGTATCCATAACAGCGACCATGTTTCAGCACTACAGTTGTCATACAAGTCTCTAGTTCCATCTATATACGTCAGGTTGCTACCAAGTCCACAGAAAAATCCATTGTGCTCGACCTCCACAGTAAACAGATCAGGATTTGCACCTACAAAGTTCAGATAACACAACAAATTTCAGATAATGGATAGCAAAATTCAGAAACTATATGCAATTTTTTCTGCACAAAATTATCTACCTTTTCTATACAGATACGATGCAACAATACTACTTCTTAGCCAGGCAACTACATATTTGGGGCCGAATCTGCCTACAAAATTCGCAACCTTTACTCCCTGATGATCATGAACAATGGCAGGAAAAGGGCACACAGAGCACATACTAAACACCACAAATCAATTCGATCGGGCCATAATACACAGATTTGGGGCCGAATCTGCCATCCCACGAACCCTAGTCGAGCCGATCATCTGCTATAGAAGAACCCTACCTAAACCTCAGGCAATCCAACTACGCCGCCAAAGAGAACATACGAGATCAATGCAGCCGCGGAGGAGGGAAACGGCGTACCATAATCCGGCGGATCTTCTCTCCAGAGGCGCAGCCGCGGAATCCCCTCCATGGATGATTTCGAAGCCGCGGATTCTCCTCCACGCGAGTCCGACTCGCCGCGAACGACGCAGTTACGATCGGTACGAGGGGAGTAATGGCAATTAATATGTCCAAAGTGGAGATTCTTATCTATTTACGTCTGCCTATGTGCGTTTGTACTTCAGAAATAGTACTAAAAACTTGGAAGGGGGTATCAGTAAAACAGCTAGCCACACGTCAATGCTTTCGTGGCCACCAGGCTGCTGATTAGGACTAAGTTGGGCAGTGTTCACGGACTAAACAACTATGTGTACCAGTCCATGACATTTTGCAACTAGTTGTATGAAAGTGCACCGGCAAGACAACTTCTTGTACCTCCTGTGCTATTAACTCATGTTTGTAATGACTTCTCTACACAAGTCAACAAGGAAACTCCTGAATAAGATGTGCCGTAAGAGCATGGGACACATTGAACACTATTTTTTTTTGGGTTCAATCATAAGAGACCGAACTGCATGCAATGTTCCTTATCTAGTTATATATTATTTAGTGACTAATGTGCTGTTCAGTGGTGGATCTACAGTTCCTCCAGCCTGATCAGCAGCCAGCAGACAAGAAGTACCATTTTAGGCATTTCAGGTTCTGGTTTCCTCATGCATCAATATGTTTCTGTCTGTAACTAAAATATGCCATTTAAGATGGACGATTGTACCAACCTGTTCTTCAACCTTTGGACATATATATGCTGGGTGAGGTGTATTTTTTGCTCCTGTACAAGATGCAAGTTACTTATCATTTGGCATGTACAATAATATGACAAAGTATAGCTGGGTAAAGAGGTAGGACTTGAATATCAAGCGATGGAAAATTAACCTGTCATTGTCAAACCAAAAAATATGAAGAAACAATTCTAAATATATGAAGAGTTCCTAAATAATTGGTATAATTTCTAAATATCATGGGACCATCAATAAAACATTGAAAAGATAAAACGAGAAGATAACAATGAAAGAGTAATTACCTCGGTTCACGCGTAAGAAGGAAATGATCAAGCATTTACAACAGCGATACCTTATTTGTGCTTTAACATAGAACCTAATTTTTTATGGAAATAAAGGGAAAATAGAAATATAGAATATTAAGGTACCTCAAAAAGAGAGGAGATTGGTCAATTCTGCTGTACTAATTAGTACTAATCTGTAAACATACTGATATATCGAAATAAAATCTGTTCAAGTTGAGGTAAAATACTAAAATAATGTGTGAAACTGGTAACCTCATCTCGCTGTCCAGCCGTGGGCAGGATTTGCCGGCGCTGGCGAACGAACCCGCAGTCCATTTGTGGGCGGGATTTGCCGCAGCTGGCGGACCAAGCACGGTCGCACCCGCGTTGAGCCGCACGGCGCAGATGCCTCCCGCACGCTTGCCCCGAACCGCCGGCCACTATAGCCGCTCGCCGCCCGCCACAATCCTAGGTGCATCCGCTCAAAGCTTGCCGCTCGTGCCAACCCCAGGTGTAGACGCTCGCCGCCAGCCGCAATCGCCACTGCGGCCGCTCCCCGATTTCCAGAACTGCCGACCGCGCACGATTACCAGGAGATAGACCGAGGACGAAGAAGGAGAGTGCGGGCAAATGGTTGGAAGCCCAGAACAGGTTGGCCCGTTCAGTGTCTTCTGGGCCCAATAAAGTGGTGAGGCCCAGCACAACCCCGAGAGTAGAAGCCCTACAATGAAAGATGGGCCTTTAGACGACATGGAATTCGTTCGTCTGTACCGATTCGGTAAGGCAAACAGATGCAGACCATTCGATTGTTCGATCCAACGGCTCAGAACGTCCGAGCGCTGTGGTGAGCTCCTGGCGGTTTCATTATACAGTGCCGCCACGCCGATCGTGCAATACAATGGTGTTGATAATAAGAACACACATCAATTGATAGATAGAAGTAATGAATATTTTTCTGTTTAAACAATGGGTTTCAAGGTGGTTGATAACCAATTTTGATACAATTACGTGCATAAAAAGTTAATCCTAAGAATGAAGTAAATAAGCAGGCATCACAAGGACACAAATATTGACTCTGGTAATAATAACTAATAATCACACAAAAATTAAGTCTGATAATAATAATTGGCCCTCACACAATAAATGGTAAATAAGCGGGCATCACAAAGACTCAGCCCCCTGTCCTATTTCCATTTAGATTAATCAGCAAACCATGACAGGAATTCATCAGTTTCTAAGAGAAGCTCACAAGTTCTCCAAAAAAAGGACAAGTGGGATTATATTAAGAAAAATAATACAAATATTCATCTTTCTAAGGTGTCTCAAAAGAAATTAGTTCGAAGAAAAGTTAAGCCCCTGTCATGACCACTGTTGTAGGATGAGGCAGTAATTCACCTGGAAAAGAAGGGAGAACCTATTTAGTAAAAATAACTTCTATTTTACTTTCACTAGTTATTTAAATGATGCAAATGTGAGATGCCAAGGACAAACCTGTACACGATAGAGATTCAGAAACAACTTGACTGGGCAGAACATAGTGAGAGTTGAAGAATAAAATTATACAAAGAAAACTATGTGACAAAACACAGCTGCACAAGAGAACAATCAACGATGTAGATTTTTAGGCCAATTCTTTGGTTGATACAAAAATAGAAATAATAGAACATGGATGCAAAAGATAGTACCAAATAAATGGTTGGTTGATCTGAGTTTTCCATGCCCACGCAAATAGAGAAGAACCAATACCTTCATGGAATCGAGAACAAAATTTCAGACAATGCTCCATCTATGTTGTCCTCTCAAATTAAAATATGTGGAGTTTGTCAATGTCTTTTTTCACCTTGTCAGACAAACATATTCTTACTGTATGAAGGAAAGAAGAACTATGTTCTTATAAACTAAAACTACTGAAGCTTTTTTGTATTGCATGAACCTGAATGCTCACTCTCGGGATGGTCGGAGAGGAATAACCCATGTCCAGGAAAACCATGTCCAGGGAAAGGAGGAAAGATGAAGACATATCCGAGCGGAATAACCCATGTTTAGGGACAGGGGGACCGATGAAGACACAACAGTCTCCAACCGCAAGGGCAGGAGGTGCGGAAAAACCACCTTGCCTCAAGTAAGCGTGTAGCGGTGTAGGTGCACCGCGCGAAAGCCATGTAAAAAAAGCAGCTTGCCGCAAAGCAGAGAATTTGCCTCGCATTCCTTGTCAACAGAAGAAAGCCTAACCCACCTGGAACACTCTGTATCGACGGCGTAGGACAACAACAACCTGAAGGAGGGACACCTCACCGGGATCAACAACACACAACAGCTGAAAAACAAAGCACAAGATCTTGCATTCAGAATAAAAATCTTCTATGAAACAAAGAACAATGACAGTAAAAAGAAGCTGAACGTAAATAACCAGAAAACACGCGGAAGGGCTTCCCCTCAAGACCTGTCATGAAACACTTGGTCATTATGTTATCATTCTCTCTGTGAGATACATGGTAGTGGATATCTATCATAAAGACCAAGTGCTCCATTGACACACAATGCGTAGATAGCCCAATGCCGGTGCGAGAAAATAGAGCGTTGCGAAGCAGCATCTGGACGCCTCCGCCGCTGCACAGATGGGAATCAGGGAGCTGGAGAGGTGCCTGGGATTTGTCCGGTGGCGACTGGAGGCAGGCCCAAAGAAGAGGACCATCTGGTTGCTCGTGGGAGGCACCCAAGCTCCTCATGTGAAACCCATGCCGCCTCACAAAGAAGAGGAAGGCGTGATGCATCGATGAGGACTATGGGAAGGGGATTTTGAGGCAGAAAGGTAGAAGGACGCCAGCCTTGCGTGGGAGCAGGTGCTCGCATGGTGAAGGCGAAGCAGATCAGATTGTAGGGAGGAAGGGAAGGGCGCCGCCCGTCCATCAATTATGTTACAACATATAATCTTGTTGAATACCCAGCGTCCTCAGCCCTACTCCCGCGCGCGCTGTTTTGGCCGTAGGATCGTGGCTATAAACGGTTAGGATTGTATGTTTGGAAAGAACGAAACGAGTTACCACTACCCCGGGTTAAATCTCTAGTGTGGCTGACGTCTTTGGCCCACTTGATGTTGGCTGTAGTGTTTTTCGTGAGGGTATACTGCGTCCGGTAAAAAATGACAGCCTCAAAGTCTGCTTTATCCTCTCTCTTCTTCCTCCTGAGACCGGAGTCCTGACCATGTCCTCTCCCCCAATCTCCTCCGCCGCCGCGCGCTGCTCATGCCCGGCGGAAGCTGCCCGTCGTCCCCCCACCAGAGGTATCCCACAATCTCCGCCGCCGCTGCGCCCTTGTATTTTGGAATTCTCCATGTTCCTCTTGTTCTGAGCGGTCGTGGCACTGCCGCCTCTCACACCGCTCCCCCCTCCATCGTCTTCCACCTGCCCTTCTAACCGGAGGTATCCCTCTCCGAGCTTCGAACACCGCCACGCCTGCACTCATCTCTGGCTGCAGTCTCCCCCGCGGCCGGGATGCAAGCTCTCATGCTCCGAGCGGCTGTGCGCACTACCTCGAGGGCGGACGGCGGCACCGGGAGGAGGCCCCGCCGGCCGCATGCGCGAGTCAGCGTTCCACGAGATCTCTCCGTCTAGCATGGCAGATTCCAGGAAGGCTCCGCTGGCGCCAAATCTGGGCGTCGTGAGGGCATGAGTAGCACATTCCAGGCCGGCTTTGCCGGCGCCAGATCCAGGGATCGTGAGGCCAGGAGCACCAAATGCTTGCGCCTTAGGTGGGAGAGCAACGACAGAGTACAACATGAGGAGCTGCTGCAACTCAGTTGTGCGACGCTCCCATTCGAGACCATGGTGGTCCAAGGCCTAGGCTCTTCCCACGGTGACCTTCCTGCGTGCACAAGCGAGGCGACCAGAAACAGCCGTCGCGCCCCCGGAGCAGAGGCTCCAAACACGGGACCATCGAGACAAACATTCGATGTGTGCTTGCACCACGCCGGCGTGCGCGAGGTGAAGGCCCTGTTGAAGCTGTTCCTTTCAATTCTTCCCTTCTCTTCTGTTTGCATTATGATGTGCTGAATCCCTTTGTTTTGTTTATTTGCTTTGCAGAATTGCAGTACAAGACTGCTGCAGCTGGTGTCAACTGTGAAATAGTAGTAGTGGTGTAGTACTCAAATTAGAGGCTTCTGATTTTTCCTGCTCTACCAGAGGAGAGCGGTGGAGCTCGGCACCGAGATCGAGGCGCGTGACAGAGCTTCTAGGAGACGGTTGCTACTTGCTGGAATCGGGCAGCACATGGCGGCTACACAGGCGGCCGGGAGAGTATCGAGCTGCTAGGGCCTGCTGCCGCCCGTTAGCTCTGTCGACGGGAGGCTGCAGCACTTAAGGCGGCCATCAAGTTCCGAGGTACCTTGAGATGGGTTGAATTCATCCAGGTTCATTGAGATGGGTTGAATTCGATTTTTTCCTACCTTACATGCATCTTGGTTTGAAACGAAGTGGATTCTTTGTTTGTCATACAATTTTCCTGAACAGATTCACGACAAGTAAATACCACTGTAGATGCCAATCTGGAGGACGATGCTCTGTTTTTGGGTCTGTACTTAGTGCCCTTTCAGATTAGCATGAAAGCCATGCGTGAATCACTGCTGCAATTTTTTTAACATGTTTCAGTGACCTAATGATCAATACAAATTCAATGCGAATATATACTGGTTTTCAGTGACCTAATGATCGATAGAAGTTCAATGGCAATAAATGTTAACATTGGACCTTGTGGCGTAGGTCGTGAAGATAGTGCTCAACTTGATGATAGTTCGGCATAGTTCAATGCCAATGTACTGGCTTCTAATTCTCCTCCATTGATTGTATCCTCAGTGGATTTAGTTTAAGCCATGCAGGAGGACAATCAGAGAACTGCCCCTACATTCGTTAACATCAATTGACTGACTTTCTTTTCCTATGACACTTGTATTATTGGACAAGAGCAGCTGGTACCGCAGACAAACAAATTACACCAATCGGTTATCCAGTGAATCGTTGTTGGAAAAATCCGGCGTGAGTATGTTTTTGCTACTTAGTAAATGGTATAGAAAATCAAATAGTAATATATCCATACTTATTATGAGTTAAGGTCTCATTCCAATTTTGCTTGAATCTAATTAAGCTCCTCACCTCCAACACATAGAAATATTACTGTGTGGCGCCCTTTCTATTAAATTAGCTGTCAAAGTTATTCACACATGATTTCTTATGCTAGAGTAGTTAATAGCTTAATGGTGAAACTATGGGTCACCATGTTACTGTGCAGTTGTTGTTTCATTACCAACTGCATTGCAGATATCCGCAATCTTTCTCAATTGTAGTAAGTATATTAATATTGCGTTTCAAAATATCGAATTTGTATCAATGAAAATGAACATGCACCGCAAGAGTACAATAGGCAAAGTGAAGGAAAGGACCCGAAACAAATTAGGCCAGCTGGGGTACAGACTGAACTGTCAACACTTTTGAGATATTTGTGATAATCTCCTCTAATCAGCAGCCATTGTTGGCCATATACAGGTGACCGCCAATTTCATGCCCACAGAAGCTTTGGGTAGGGTTGGCGACGCGAGAAATCCTCTGTTCACCCGACAACATGCGACATTCCAGATCTAAACAAGATCTTTGGTGAGTCAACCATTGTTTTAATTTTTGGGGAGTTGGTTAACGTATTCGAATGCTTCTTACATATTTTTTTGTCTGTGTGATCTTTGGAGAGTAGCAGTGGTGAAAACAGCTTGATGTTTGTTGCACGTGTAGTTAGTGCAAAACATGCTTAAGACACACTTGACACCCTCTATCGTCCACAGTTTTTTTCGTGTACTAAGTCAACCAGTTATTGTTAAGTTGTAGTGTTTCTGGCATATGTCCTACTTTATTATCCACATCTACTTCATAATAGCAGGATTTGCATTCTATGAAACCAATTCTACTTACTGGTGTGAAATATGATTCTTTTAACTGCCGAGCTCATCTTTGGGTCTACTACAAATATTTGTACACTGAACTTCTTCTCTGGGTGTTCAGAAGTAAGAACAACATACCAATGGAAGGTTGCTGCTATAAATGCTGGGGTGTTTTTACCTTGATGTTTATAGTATAGAAGTTTTTTGGATATGAACCAATGTCAGGTTTAGGCAGACAAATAGTTAACCAGGTGAGGAGTTAGTTCTGTTAGACTATAATTTCGTAGTGATAAACGATTCTCTCTTTAGTTCTGCTACCAAATCTGGGTGTTGTGCAGTTCGAGTTTACTAGGAACTTTAAGTTGATATCATCTTGGTTTATATCATTCTTCACATTGGTTCTTAACTCTGTATTAGTAAATGATCATCAACTCTACTGATTACTCAAAGTCAATATATATACCAATTTTTGTCTCATGATATTCTTCACTTTCCATTTTTTAACAAGGGAAGGCGCCAGAGATGCCAAAATTCATTCAACTCATAGACAATATACATCATAAATTACAAAGCTCTTAAAATGAAGAGATTGCAAGGCTCAATTGATGGGACGGAGCATGTTTCTATGAGTTGAACTTAAGTAAATGTAGACAGGCTGAGACAAAGCTTGTCTGATCACCTGATCTCCGCAGTCATGGGCTACTCCATTGGGATATCTTGACATGAAACACTGTTGAATGGAGAGAAGTAGTGATCTGTAGGTAATCAGCAATAGTTTTCCTTATCTCTCACTGAATCTGGGGTTTTGATGCATCTGAAGAGGCTGCAGCTCTGGCAAGTATGGAGCTGTCCATTAGAAATGTCACCTCATAAAGATGGAGAAGGAGGCCAGCTGCTTCCGCTTGGAGGATTGATGGCATTAACGTTGTGGAGAACTGAATGAAGATAGTAGTGCTTTCTTCAGGTCCATAAATCCCGAGATACCAGTAGCATCTTATCCATGTAGACCTGGGACCTTCTACGTTTTCCGTTCCGCATCAGCCTCTTTTTTTTTATCTGCTGATTATCATGTCAGAAGTGATGGTTTCTACGGGCTGAGAGTACCTGATTGTTTTCCATGTTACCGTAGAGAGGAAATTGCAAACGGCTCGGTCGGCAAGCACGTTTGGACCTGCATAGTCATCTGATGAGTTTGGTGAGGAGCTCCCGATTCCCTGCCAAACAAACTGTTCGTTTCGAGATTTTCACCTGCATAGTTCAAATATTTTTTCAAATGTAACATCTAAAAATAAAGCAATGATAATGTGGAGCATATGGACTGCAAATAAGTTACTGCTCCGATCCAAAATACTTGTCTAAAAATGAACGAATCTACATTTTAGGACAAGTATTTTGGACCGGGGGAGTAGCTATATTGGTGGAGACAAAAAATAGATGGCGAGGAGTTGCCTTTGCCTATTCGCTTGACATTGTATGGGGATTTCTTGTGAATCTGTAGTTTGACAAGGGATTTCTTATATTCTTATATTTTTTAAAGGCTCCATATAATATAACCGTCTATGGCAATAGTTTAGAATGTGGGCAATAGTTTAGAATGCGGTAGGGGAAGTTCTTGCAATGATTTTTTTTTTAAATAAGAAGAACCCAAACTTATATTCCTTTGGGGCTTAAACCTAGCTATGTAGCTAGATGGTACATTCACTTTCCTAACCAAGTGAATTAAGCTCATTTTTTAAGTCAAGCTGCCATTTTTAGGACGGGACGTTTGCCATTTTTAGGACGGGACGTTTTGGCTCCCGTGCATATGCTTTCGAAATTTAAAATACAATTAAACCATATTTGAATAATTAAAAAAACAAAATAAAATATCACATATATATCTTCACATCCTACGCGCTCACAATGTTCTTTCGGCAAAAACTGACTTTTTGTACAACATATAGAAAAAAAATGTTGATTCTCAACAAAACATTACGTGCACATATAATGTGAAGATATACATGGAAAAACCCTGCATTTTCTAACATTGTAGAATATGTTTTTTTTTATAAAGGGACCAAACGCACCCAAGATCAAAAGTAATTATTTTAACCTTTTAAAGATTAAAAGGTACATGTGTCTTCTAAGATAAAAGGTAAAAATTCTAAAGACGTTACAATCAAAAATACCTACCATTCTTCCATGTGGGCCACAGAACAAAATGAGTCGACACGGTGTCACTTTGATAGTTTGCCTGAAGTCTATTGGCCGTTGGAATATCCGTGGATCCTTCTTCTACCATAATCTTTCCTTGGGCTTCATCTTGGGAACCCGGCAATTGCCCCGTGCACGATTTTATTAAGTATCATTGCATTTCATTGTGTGTGATAAAATTAAAACGTAATGAATCTCGATGAAATTTGGTGAAACACTAAGCGGGAAATCAATGGCACAACCATGCATGTGACCTCCCATGGGAAAAAAGCATTTCTCTCCACCTTGGCCTATTTGGGGCGTCCGGCTGACATGTTAGAGACCACCAGACTTAAGTGTTTCTGTACATTGCAAGCGAAATGGGGCGTGCTGACCGTTTCCCAGGGGATCTCGCACCCCTGATATCCCGGGTTGCCAGCCGTTCGATCTAGATCATAAGGACCCCTGGGTTGCGGGTTGGCCATCTACTCTACAAAACATAAATTGGGTCCCACCCATGTGCACTTCCTCTGCTATTTCCTTTTCGCTTATCAACACACGAAACCAACTGCTCTCTTCTCCTACCGACCACCTGCCTCACCAAGAGACACGCTGCCCTGCAAAAAAAAAACTGGCGAGGTCCTCCAACGGTGCTCCCTTGCAGCACCTCCACCCCGCCAGGCATCACCTCTCCCCCGTCTTGGAAGCACCTCATATGCAGCACCGTCGGGGTTGTCGGTGGTAGGCGTTTTCTGCACCGCCGCAGGCCGCTAGAAGCATCGCCGCCGGCCGGATGTAGCAGCTCCTCTGGCCGCTGGGAGCATCGCCGCCGGCCATTTGTAGCAACGTCGCCAGTGGTTTGTAGCAACGCCGCCAGCCGCTGGGAGCATCGCCGCCGCCCGATTGTAGCAGCACCGCCGGCCGCTGGGAGCATCGGCGCCGCCCTGTTGTACCAGCGCCGCCGGCCGCTGGGAGCATCGCCGATGGTTGGTTGTAGCAGGCCCACCGGCCGCTGGGAGCATCGCCAACGGCCGGTTGTAGCAGCGCCGCGGGCCGCTGGGAACAACTCCATCCTCCGCTGGCAGCGACGCCTCCAACCAACGTGAGCAACACCAGTGCCATGGGGAAATAGGCTAGCCATGGTTGGTAGCAGCTCTGCCCTCTGCTTGCAGCAGCGGCGTGCGACGCCAGCAACAACGTTGTGAGGGGATCAGGGGATGGTGCGCTGGCCGTCGACGCGGAAAGCGGTCGTGGACAAGCTCACGCGTGGAAGGGGGCGTCAGCTGGCGGCGTGGTAGGCGAGCTCGCGCGGAGGAAATGCTCGACGGTAGGAGGTGGGGCGAGCACGCGAGGTGCACACCGATGGCGTCCGCGGTCGGTTCGACGATACCAGTGGCGGTCGGCAGAGGCGGATTGGGCGAGGTCTGCAACGCGTGTGAGATTGGAGACGTGAGAAAGAAAACGAGTACATGGAGGAGGAGCTATGTGAGGGGATCAGGTTGTGTGTGGGGTCCACCCATCGCTGTCCTCCCGCGGACGACACGCGTCGCACGCAGAAGGCGGAGGAAGCGAATGCGACCGATCCCCGAATGATTGGCAGTGTTTTCCAAGCGAAATTGCCTATATACATTACTTTTATGAACAAAATAAAGTTGGAAGATTCAGGGCTGTTTTGTCCCCATCCTCTACATGTGGATCACAATTTATAGTCGCTACTTATGTTAGCAGGTCACTGTGTGTGTGGGTGTGGGTTGGGATCCATTTTCTAAAGATTACAAACTGGTTGAATTTATAATCAACTCTACAAAGAAAAACATATTATGACCCACATGTACGCGCTATCAAGACCTCTAAACCTAGCGCACTATAGGCGACGCGGCGAAGCGCGCATATCCATCTAGTATCATCTAGTTTTGGTGAGGGGGGATGCGGCGAGGAAGAGGAGAGATCGACGCAACGTGGAAGAAAAATATGGAGGGGAACCGTCGAGAGAACACCACGCGGCGCTCGAAAGCTAAATAAAGACAAATTCTTGTCCACACCACAGAACATCATTAACTGAAGATGAATACCAAAATGGCAACGAAATTAACGTGTCACGCGCCGCATAGACACCACTCAGACCTAGTGGACCAGGAAAGCAAAAAGGCTACAACGACCCAAAACAAAAGGAAAACCCCTCACGGAACGAAGGAAATGGACCCAAAAATAGGAACAGAAGATCAAAAGTACACATGGAACTCACAATGGTAAAGTAACTTACGTGTCACTACGACGTTAATCCAAAAGAAGAATCAAAAATCTGAGAAAATCGAGTCTGCTGAGGTTTAGTATAGTAATAATAACTAATGTGATAAAGATATATGTGGATCCATCACAATAGAAAACAAAGAATTAGCATGGGAAATCTTAGCCAACACTTCATTGTTCGTAACCAGATTTATATGATGAACTATCTAACTTCTTTTTGTGGGCCTTTTTCTGGGTTATATGTAAAATTAAATCAACACTATGAAAACTGTAAAATCTCACCGAACAACCTAAAATCTGATATCACTTGATAGGGCAAAGGTGTCCGATCTTTCGATGAGATGAAGATAGATCGATTTGTTGGTGAAGTTCGTGCTTGACGATCTGACTACACATGCAAAGCTCGTGCGCCAATGCAATCGCTAGGACAATCTCCGGGAGTTACATATCTTGCGGGAGCACGATCAGCCTGACCAGAAGGTCTTAATTTCTACCTAAAATCGAGAACAAATAAGAACTAAAGATGCAATCAGAATATTGCAGATAAAGATGAAAGCCTGATTAATAATGGTGGGATTCTGAATAGTTGGTCTTGTTCTGGGCGTTGGTCTCGAAAGAAGGACATGAGAGTTGCAACAATTGGCTAATTTTTAGTCTAATCAAAATCCAAGTTCTAATGACGGCTACAGAGGAATATATATGGGGGAAGTGAAGGGATTTTCGTCCAACCAGTTAGGGTTGGCCAAAAATCTACACTACTTAAAAAGGACGAAGCGGTTCCTTATTCTGCCAATATGTCAAACCTTTGGTCGTCAATCGTCCTTCCATCGTCTGGACTTTTTACTATTTTGCCCTCCCACCAAAACGTATACTTCTCAAACTACCATCGAACCGGCACACAATTAGGGCTCGTCCGTCGCCCAGACGATGCAACCTCGCCCCGAAAACACCGCCTCCCCCAGATCCACATCGTCGGACCGCACTTCCGAACTCACGTCGTCCACGTCGCCTCACCCCGCTCTCACCTCTCGGTCAGCTGCAGAAGGACGTCGGCGGCGATTTTCCACCAGGCGACGGTGCTCCTGAGAAAGGGCCAGCAGCGGGACTGGACAAGGGCCAGCGGCTGGCATGGAAAGCGGCCGGCCGCGGACATCGAGGTGCTTCCCCTCATCTCGTTCCTTTCCTCCAGTCTGTCTCCTTGGCCGGCAGCAGCCAAGGACCAGAGCAGGTGGCGGAATCAGCGCCGAGAACAGGAGGTAGGTGAACGAAGGGGGCGGGTTTAGTTTCTCTCCATCGGTCGTTGCTGATTCCGTCTCTTCCCCTGATTCTTTTATTTGAATTGCAGCTTGCCAGTTAAATGCTAAACACTGCCTAGAGCAGGACAACGAAGCAACCGGATTTGATTGTCTTCTATTTTCTAATTAGTCCTGTGGAGTTCCTTTTATGTGATGCAAAAGCCACAAATATTACTGCTGATGTGTGGCGATACTACTTGATTAGTAATCTTGGTAAGGTTGGTTTTCAGATAAATCCAGTTGTGTACACTAAATCTCTATGCAAGTAAGAATGTTGCTGTTAAATCATGAGGAGTGCCATAGATCTATACATTACCTTTACCGCTGCATTTTGTTTTTAATGTAAACATAATTCACAATTTCAGATGGGAAATGATGCAAGATGTGAATATCAATGAGATATGGCAATTTATATAGTTACATAAAAGAAATCTGAGGCCCAATTGCAGAGTATATTTTTGCTTTGTTTCATCAGTTGTTTGATTAATTTCATCGATCTAACAAGAAACACGCGTATTCCAACACTCTTGTCCAGAGGTGTGGAGGTGCCTATGTAAGGGTATATTGCCCCTATGTGTGGTTTTGGTAATTAATGAAAACCCCTATGGACTGATGTTTTCATTGAGTTTATATGAAGGAATATTCCATAGATACTACTTGTACTCCATGTGTTGGATTCAAGTATGGATGCCATGAAGATAAAGGTATACCTTGTGTATTGGCATCAAGATCATCGGTATGAAGATATATATGTGATATGATCAAGAAGAAGAAATGAAGATGGAGTTCTTATGTGGAACTCAATATTAGCCATGCTCTATCTTAAGTGAGTATGAGAAGATACAAGGTTGAGTTGGGCAAGTTCAAGATGAGCATCTTGAGTGGATCACATGCTTGAAGCTTGCCGTCCATTTGGTGATAATGGACATGTGAAGATGTGTATCAATGGAGCTTTCCCATCATAAGTGTATGGGGGAGCATTTGTGAGTCTTCACAAAGCAACATTGATCAAGAGAGGCATTCCGGCTTGTGTGAAGGTTGAAGAGTTATCATCAAGATCAAGCGGGATGCGCAAGGCAAAGGTATGGCCTTGCTAGGTTTTCCTTTACCGGTCTCAAGGTGGTTGATGGGAGACCGGATTATAGGATACATAGCCGCACTATTAAGAGGGGCTTTCGGTTGGGTAACTTGATCACATCGTCTTAGAGAGCTCAATCCTTTGCATACTTTGCATATCCGTATTGCTTCTTGGTGTTTCTCTGTGTGAGGTTCTTGAGCTTGTTGCTAGCTTTACAACAAGCCCAAGTTCATCGAAACGGAATCCGCATGCATCTTCTATTGCGTTTTCGAGGTTGGGTGATTTTACCGGTTATTCATGATATAAGGTTCTACCATTTATATTCATGATAAAATCTCCTCCTATAGATTCTTGTGTTTTCACTTTCCATAGGATAGCATTTGTTATTATCTTCCAAACAAAACTGGTTTCATTCGAATCGGGGTTCGGGAGCAAAAGTTATTAAAGAAAGAGTAAAAGAAGAAAAAGAAAAGAAAAAGGAAAAAGGGGAGACCGGTTGGGCGACCGGTCTGGGGACCCGGCCCCACCGGTCGGCGGCGGCCACCGGCACGCGCCGGGCTGCCCGCCAAACCTCCGGTCCGGCCGGGAGGCACCGGCCGCCTCTCCGCCTTCGGCCCGTCACGCGGCTGCGCGCGCGCGGCTGTGACCGGCCTTGGGCAGGTCCACGACCGGCCGCCTGCTGCCCCTCGGTCCCGCCGGATCCGGTCTGGCCGCCTTGGCGCAAGGCCCACGCGGCCTGCTCCTTCCGCGCGCCGAAGCTTTCGCCCGGCATCCCCCCCGGTTCTTTGGGTCGGACCGGCACCGGCCTCCCCCCTCCGTCGGCCGGGGCTCGGGCACCTTTGTTGCCCGTTTTCATGCGTTTTACACCGTTTCTTCCCCAACGGTTATTTTTCTCCCTAGACTATAAATAGCCCTTCTTCCACCTTGAGCAATAAGTTCTTCACTTCCTCTCACCTCCATTGTTGCTATTTGAAGAACTTGCTCTCCCCTTGATTCCTCCAACCATTCTTGCTCATATTTGAGGATTTGAGAGAGGAGATCTAGATCTACACTTCCACCAAACCATTTCTTCTCTAAGTGAGGGAATCTCTTGGGATCTAGATCTTGGAGTCTTTGGTTGACTTTTCCCTTGTTCTTCCTCTCCAATCTCATCCTAGCATTCGTTGCTTTGGTGGGATTTGAGTGTGAAGGACTTGAACACCTCCGGTGTTCTTGCTTTGCATCATTGCATAGTGTTGAGCTCTCCACCACGATTAGTTCGAGTGAGAGACCGTGAGCTTGTTACTCTTGGAGGGAAACCTCCTAGTTGGCTTGGCGGTTGGTGCTCCGGTGATCTCTTCAAGAAGATTGTGAAGAGGCCGGGCTTCTCCTTCGTGGAGCTTGTGAAGTGGTTGTGGAGCTTGCCATCTCCGAGCGGAGGAAAAGCTAACCATAAGGAAAGGGCCATTATCCTCGTGGGTGTGGTTCGGAGAATAGGGTGAGCCTTCGTGGCGCGGGAATCCTTCGTGGGACCTCCACTCCTCCAAACGTGACGTACCTTGTTGCAAAGCAAGGGAACACGGGAATACATCCTCGTCTCCGCGTGCCTCGGTTATTTCTATACCCGAGCTCTCTTTCCTTGTGATAGCCATCGTGCTTGAAGTATATATATCTTGCTATCACTTGTGCTACATATATCTTGTGCCTATCTTGCTTAGCTCTAGTTGTTATTGTTATACCTAGTTGAGCTTAGCATATCTAGGGTTTGTGCTTGTAAACTAAACGATAGTTTAATTCCGCATTCTTACAAGACAAATCCGAAAGAGTTTGTAATTGCCTATTCACCCCCCTCTAGGCGACATCTCGATCTTTCAATTGGTATCAGAGCAAGGTCTCTCCTTGTTTAAGGCTTCACCGCCTTGAGAGTAAAGATGTCGGCTAGTAACTTAGTGCACAATGACACAATTATCTTTGTTGGCACAAATTATCTTTTGTGGCGAAATTGCTTGCTTTGCAAACTTCGGACCTTGTGTCCAAACATTGAGCAATTTCTAGATGTAGGTTTTTCTCCGATGGACCCTCAAAATCTATCTTTAGAGGATGAGAAAAACTTACATCTTGAAGCTCAAGTATCTAATGAGCTTGTATTCTCTTTGAGACCAGATTTTCATAGGTTCTTGATATATATAAAGCGAAAATCGTCTCATGAGATGTGGATCAAGCTTAAGGAAATGTTTGGTGGATCCACTTCTCATTTGGTTGGTGGTGACTCCGAGGAGCTCTCTTCCCCTTCACATCATGAAGAGCTCCAAGTTGCTTCCACCTCCGCCGTGATGAGTTCTCATCTTCTTCCACTTCACCAACGTGTAGCAAGACACGAGGTAATGATATGGTGAGTGGTGAGAAAAATTGCAATGTTGATATTGTGCTCAATAGTGATGATTCTTCATCTCTATCCCATTGCAATGCTTCCTCTTTGGACTTAAACACATCTAGCATTGAAAATAATCTACATGCTTGTGTTGATAGTCCTCGCATATCATGTGTAAATTGCTCAGATAAATCCCATGATGATATGCTTGCCTTGTCTTGCTCCCATAATCAAAAGGCTTCTATCTCCTCTAGTTGTTTGACTAACAATGTAGAGGAAACCGAACACTCTATGGATCAAGACATGTTTTCAAATAAGGATTCAAGAATTTCTTCATCTTCATCCTCCGGTATGCACATGTGCCTTATGGCAAATGGATCAAAGGTATCTCCTACTTTGACTCCTAACACTTCCTCTAATGATGAGGGTGATGATGATGATAATGATGAAGAATATAATATATTGGTGCATAATATGGCAATGGTATATGCTTCTCTTCATGGTAATAAAGAAGCTCGTGCTAATCTCGAACACTCTATGGATACCTTGAGTAAATATAGGGAAACCATAGTGGAGTTGGAGTCCCATGTTGAAAATGGGGAAATGAGATTCACTCTCCTCAAGCATGAGCTAAAAGATGAGAAGCATACTAATTTTATGCTCACACAAAAATTTGAATCCTATAAGCATGAAAATGAGAAAACTATTGTTGATGCTTGTGCTACTAACTCTACTTCTTGTGAAGCATCTATCTTAAAGGAGAATGTTGAGTTAAGGGCTCAACTTGAGTTGCTAACTAGCAATTATAGGGAATTGGAAGAAAGTCATAAAAAGCTCTCGGGCTCTCATGATGACCTTCTAATTTCCTATGATGGGCTAAAGTTAGCTCATGAGGCTTGTATCACTAAGGTAACATCTTGTGAGCCTCATGTGGACATTAGCACAATCTCTACTACAAATGCTATATCGACATGTGCTAGTCCTAGTAGTCCATCTAGTCAAACTAGTGATACACCTTGTGTTGGATTACTTGCCTTGCCTAGTTGCTCTAACAATGAAGCTTCTACTTCCTCTAGTACTTGTATTTCTACTAACCATGTAGAGGAAATAAAAGAGCTCGAGGCCCAAGTCCTTTCTTTGAAGAAAGACTTGGAAAAACTTCATGGAGGGAAATCCACACTTGACAAGATGCTAAGTGTGCAACAATCCCCCAATGACAAGAGTGGACTTGGATTCAACTCCAATAACAAGAACAAGTCCAAGAGCAAGAACAACAAGAAGAAGGGCCAAGACAAAGTCAAGGATCCGGCCAAGTTGGTTTGCTTCAAGTGCAAGGTTGAAGGGCATCATGTTAGATCATGCCCATTGAAGAAGAAGAAGCACTTGAGTGAGAAACAACAAGGGAAACGGCCACAAGGTCAAGGTCAAGCTCATGCTCGACCTCAAGTTGAAGATAGGCCACATCCCAAGAAGAATCAAGATATTGTTCCCCAAGAGAAGAAATCAATAAAGAAGAGAAAGGGGAACACGTGCTACTTATGCCGTGTGAAGGGGCACTTTGCTTCTTCATGTTTAAGTGGTACCTTATCCAACCCTATCATTGTTGATAATGATTATTCTCTTGGTAAGGATAAGGATGGCAATGTGTTTGCCAAATTTGTTGGAACTCAAAGTGGCTTCAAGAAAAGAACCATTTGGGTTGCCAAGCCTATTGTGACTAACCTCTTAGGACCCAACTTGGTTGGGGACCAACAAGCTCAAACGTGATCAATAGGTGCAAATGGAGGTCATTGGAGACTTGGCTAATTCATGAAGAATTAAGGGATCTTCATATATTATATTTTGACCAAGCCAAGTCGTATGGATCATCATCTATATCTTATATCCAATGTTCCTCCTTGCGGTAACTTATACTTCAACTCTTCATATTCATTGTAAGTTACTTGCCCCTTTGCATGTTTGGTTTTGTATCAAATATGTGTTTGTATGTGTTGAGTCTTACTTGCCTATCTTGTGTATTCAAGTATGATTGTTTGACTCACCATATACTAGTGTATTGTTTTGAGCCTAATGCATCTTGATAATATCTTATTTGGCTCTCTTTGAGTGATTAATGGAACATCCCATTTTGGGGGAGTGATATGCATTGTGCATCTCTCTTTCTTTAAATGTGTGTACATGGGTACCACCACTTAGAATTGATATTGCAAGATTATCTAGTCACTATGTGGTGTGTCATACTCATGAGAAATTCAAATTCTAAATGTCCATTAATCATCTCTAGTCGAATTTTAGTTGCCTCTTGTTGAGAAAAAAAATGTTTTATCACATTATGGGGGAGTAATATGTTTTGTACATATCACAAACCTAAGAAAATGTGACCATATGAGGTTATGCCACTTGGAGTTGATACACGTAATTATCTTGTTCCTAGGTGGCATGTTTGCTCAAACAAGCTCCACTTCTATTAAAAAGCTCTTATTGGCTCATCCTATGGATTCTTGTTTGATTAAGAAATTCTTGGTACGGTTTTCCTCAAATACATATCTCTATATCTTATTTGGGACACCGTTTGCTTCAAGTTATTCTAATCATTGTCGTGCGTGATTGTTTGACTAATTGAAGCTATCAAGAATCTTCATCCGTGCATAGTGCTTAATTCTATATACTTATGCCTTTTATTGTGAAGTTGATCCTTGTTGTAAATTCACCACCGGAAATTATTTCCAATATACTCATTGTCTTTGACAATTGATAACCTTGTATGTGGTTGAATTCATGGATCATCTTCACCTTGGATTGCTTCTTATTTACTTATTTTATTTCCAAGAAATCTTTGTTGCTCCCACGTGTCTTCCTTGTCCCTTTGAAAAATCTTTTGATAAATTCTCTTGATTCATATCAAGTATTTGTTTTGGAAGACAAACCTTTTCCTTACGGTACATTGTGCCATTGTGAAAAGTGTAGAGGGTTTGGTTTATTTGTTCGAACCTTGCTCTTTTGGGAGTTTTGCTATCTCATTCCTTCTTCTATGCTTTATTTGTTGAATGAGATAAATCTTTGAGCATGTTTGCTTTATTTCATCCTTTATGCTCAATGGTTTCTTCTTAGTTCATTTGTTGAACTTTGTTGAACAAATCTTTTGTGATTTGCGTCTTTGATATTCTTTGGACAACAAATTTGTTTGGTCACACCTTTATGCCTTATTCAATTCATTTGGTGTTTTGTCCAAAGTATATCTTTCTTGGATCTTTAAAAGTCTTTGTGCGTGCTTATATGCAATTTATTTATATTTATAGCATGCTTTCTTTCTTCGATCCATTATATAGGGTATACTCCATCAAATCCTAAACGGCTAAGATGTGCATGAAATTCAAATTTCATCTATAAATATGCACATATTGATATGGAGTGTATCCTATGTATTGTGGTTAGTCTAACCATTTTGGACCCAATGAGTTTGGGGACCAAGATGTACTTGAATGATGTTTTAGGTACATTGGAGATGCAATGGAGGCTTGTCTCATCTATAAGGAAGGTGTTGTCACCATGTGAGAATTGGAGTCAAGTTAGGATGATCGTTGAACTCTTATCTACTACATCAAGCCATTGCTATCTCGGTAACAAGTATCTTATTCATGCATTCTCATATAGCATCCAACCTCTTGTAGGTTGTATCTTGGCATGAAATTATTTATTTCGAAAATATTGCGGTTCTTGAAAAACCCTTTTAAAATAAAACCTCTTATTGAACATTTGAGTAATTTGAGAAGATGCATATGATAGGTTATATATATATATCATATTTTATGATTCACCTATCACAAATATGCCCTCTAGCAATTTATTGCATATCAATTCCTCAAAGAGCTCTTGTGTGCAATATTGATGAATTTGTGAAATAAATCCGTATTTGAGATACTTGTTGCCTTTCTCAAAACATTCCAACTAGCCTTACTTCCCTTATTGTTAGTTGTGATGTTTTTGAGATCTTTTTTTTATTGAAGTTCTATATACCATAAGTGGAAAGTGGAGCCATAGGCTATATATGCTTTTAAGCAAACATCCTTTGGTATATTTTATGACTTCATTTTGGATATCTAGTCCTATTTATTTTGTTAACCTCTTGTGTGTGCATGTTTCTTTATGGATCATTTTGTCCACTTTAGAAACTTATATACATAAGAGCGTTAATCCATCACCTTGATATCTTTGTTCTTTGCCAACCATCTTTTACCCTTTTTGTTTTTAATGGTGTTGGTAAAGAAGATTTATGAGTGCTTGGTTTATTTATTTTCTTCATGCATTCATATCTCGTAATTGTTGGACTAAAGTTGTTCTTGATAAGCATACTCTCTTTATCTTAGTTGTGTTCTAAATGATATATAGAGTGAGGATTCCATGTTTGTGCATATTGTATTCAAATGCAAACATTATAAATTGTGCACGAACCTTGGGGAGCTTTCTTATTTTTAGAGCACTATATCTCTCTTATCATGATATCTTTATTTGTCCAATTGGATCTTTGATTGCTTGCTTTATTTGTTGAAGCTCACCTCACCATGTTATCTTTATGCAATCTTTGATCCTCAATATAATTTGATTTCCTTCAAGTATTCATCATTGGATATGTGCACTTAATTCCACTCAAATTATGAGAAGTGCACACTTTGGGGAGGAACTCACATTATATTGGCCTTCTAAATTTTTCACCCATTTTGACAATCGATGCCAATGGGGGAGAAGTTTAGAGGGTTTAAGGGAATGGTTTTATACTTAAGTTTGGTTTGTGCTTAAGTGTTTTGCCTCTCATGCATTCCATATTTATATGTCTTGCATGGTTGTATATATATAGTGGAAATTGCCCCAAAGGTTAATCTTGATAATGTATGCAATGAATTCATGTTCATCACACGTGCATACATTGTGGGGAGTTTTCTCTATATATAGTGGTTCTACTCACATCCCTTGCATTAGTTGTAGTTGTGTGAGTAAAGTTGGTTTTGATATGGGATAGTAGCTTTGTGTTACTTTACCATATCAAATACAACCTCTTGTATACAACTTATTCTCGGATAAGTTGCGTACTTGTCTCTAATATTCATTATATAAACCCTCTTATTGTGGTTGTCATCAATTACCAAAATGGGGGAGATTGTAAGGGTATATTGCCCCTATGTGTGGTTTTGGTAATTAATGACAACCCCTATGGACTAATGTTTTCATTGAGTTTATATGAAGGAATATTCCATAGATACTACTTGTACTCCATGTGTTGGATTCAAGTATGGATGCCATGAAGATAAAGGTATACCTTGTGTATTGGCATCAAGATCATCGGTATGAAGATATATATGTGATATGATCAAGAAGAAGAAATGAAGATGGAGTTCTTATGTGGAACTCAATATTAGCCATGCTCTATCTTAAGTGAGTATGAGAAGATACAAGGTTGAGTTGGGCAAGTTCAAGATGAGCATCTTGAGTGGATCACATGCTTGAAGCTTGCCGTCCATTTGGTGATAATGGACATGTGAAGATGTGTATCAATGGAGCTTTCCCATCATAAGTGTATGGGGGAGCATTTGTGAGTCTTCACAAAGCAACATTGATCAAGAGAGGCATTCCGGCTTGTGTGAAGGTTGAAGAGTTATCATCAAGATCAAGCGGGATGCGCAAGGCAAAGGTATGGCCTTGCTAGGTTTCCTTTTACCGGTCTCAAGGTGGTTGATGGGAGACCGGATTATAGGATACATAGCCGCACTATTAAGAGGGGCTTTCGGTTGGGTAACTTGATCACATCGTCTTAGAGAGCTCAATCCTTTGCATAATTTGCATATCCGTATTGCTTCTTGGTGTTTCTCTGTGTGAGGTTCTTGAGCTTGTTGCTAGCTTTACAACAAGCCCAAGTTCATCAACGGAATCCGCATGCATCTTCTATTGCGTTTTCGAGGTTGGGTGATTTTACCGGTTATTCATGATATAAGGTTCTACCATTTATATTCATGATAAAATCTCCTCCTATAGATTCTTGTGTTTTCACTTTCCATAGGATAGCATTTGTTATTATCTTCCAAACAAAACTGGTTTCATTCGAATCGGGGTTCGGGAGCAAAAGTTATTAAAAAGTAAAAGAAGAAAAAGAAAAGAAAAAAGGAAAAAGGGGGAGGCTGGGTTGGGCGACCGGCCGGGCGCTCCACCCGGTCACCGGGCGGCCACCGCCCACTGGCTGCCAGCCAAACCTCCGTCCGGCCGGGAGCCGCAGCCGCCCTCTCTCTGCCCGCTTCGTCCGCCGCTTTGGCCTTCTGTGACTGGGCAGTCCTTGACCGGCGCCGCCGGTCCTGCTCCGGTCGGCCGGGCCGGCCGCGCCGGGCCGCCCCGGTCCGGCCCAGCCCAGGCCCGGCGGACCGCTCCGGTCTGTGGCCCGGTCGGACCGGCCCCTGCGCCGGCGGCCCGGCCCCAGGCCCGGTTGGCCGGCCTTTCACCAAGCGTTTTCTTCCCCAACGGTTATTTTCTCCCTAGACTATAAATAGCCCTTCTTCCACCTTGAGCAATAAGTTCTTCACTTCCTCTCAGCTCCATTGTTGCTATTTGAAGAACTTGCTCTCCCCCTTGATTCCTCCAACCATTCTTGCTCATATTTGAGGATTTGAGAGAGGAGATCTAGATCTACACTTCCACCAAACCATTTCTTCTCTAAGTGAGGGAATCTCTTGGGATCTAGATCTTGGAGTCTTTGGTTGACTTTTCCCCTTGTTCTTCCTCTCCAATCTCATCCTAGCATTCGTTGCTTTGGTGGGATTTGAGTGTGAAGGACTTGAACACCTCGGTGTTCTTGCTTTGCATCATTGCATAGTGTTGAGCTCTCCACCACGATTAGTTCGAGTGAGAGACCGTGAGCTTGTTACTCTTGGAGGGAAACCTCCTAGTTGGCTTGGCGGTTGGTGCTCCGGTGATCTCTTCAAGAAGATTGTGAAGAGGCCCGGGCTTCTCCTTCGTGGAGCTTGTGAAGTGGTTGTGGAGCTTGCCATCTCCGGAGCGGAGGAAAAGCTAACCATAAGGAAAGGGCCATTATCCTTCGTGGGTGTGGTTCGGAGAATAGGGTGAGCCTTCGTGGCGCGGGGAATCCTTCGTGGGACCTCCACTCCTCCAAACGTGACGTACCTTGTTGCAAAGCAAGGGAACACGGGAATACATCCTCGTCTCCGCGTGCCTCGGTTATTTCTATACCCGAGCTCTCTTTCCTTGTGATAGCCATCGTGCTTGAAGTATATATATCTTGCTATCACTTGTGCTACATATATCTTGTGCCTATCTTGCTTAGCTCTAGTTGTTATTGTTATACCTAGTTGAGCTTAGCATATCTAGGGTTTGTGCTTGTAAACTAAACGATAGTTTAATTCCGCATTCTTACAAGACAAATCCGAAAGAGTTTGTAATTGCCTATTCACCCCCTCTAGGCGACATCTCGATCTTTCAGCCTACGAGCGGAGTATCACAGAGGCGATCCTGGAGCACGCGCTCAAGATTTGTGCAAACAAGAATGTAAGGGGGTGAGGCATATTTGTGCTGATTGCTGGTCTCCCCCAATGGTTGTTCTTGCTTAACTGGTAGTAATTAGATCGGATTCTTGGTTTTCTGAAGGTGGAAGTGAAAATGGAGGTCGTGGTGGGGGATCCCAAGGAGAAGATCTTCTAGGTGACGGCCGAACTCAAGGCTCATCTGCTCATCATGGGGTGTTGGGCATTTGGATCTGTCAAAAGGTAACAGAATCGATACTGTCTTCTGCAGTTCTTCTACTATTAGCTGAACTTCCTGTTGTTTTTTACGCTGGCTTGATGCCTGAGCACATAGGAACTAAATGAAATTCAGGTTCCAAAACCCGTTCTCCCCCATGTGAAATTTATTCTTTCCAAGTTCGACCACAGAGATCACTTGTGTAACCTAGATGAAATATGAACCAACTATAACATCCAGTCCGCGACTCATGAAATTTTGCATCACTGATTATTAGGTTTGATTTTCAGACATTGATGTAATAAGATCTGTGAACTCTCATTACGCAGATCCTTCCTCTCTAAATTACCAGAGGAAGCCTCATGTTCCTCCGAAATTTGACTGGTGGAGGAGAATGGCATGCGTTGCGTGTTTGTGTGCGCCGATGCTGCCTCTTCATTTCTTGATACTAACTAATAAGAAGCGATGAGGGTGCTTCTGTATATTTTTGCTTAGGTTTTTTTTAAACATAATTGTTGCTTAATTAGGGGACTTTCAACATGAAAAGTTACATTGAAATAATTATTTGCATGTACATGTTTTTGCAAATTTCCTACTAGGTACAATGCACATAGAAATTATGCTTGATTGACTGATGATGGCAGCATTTCTAATGAACTAATGGTTGTGATTGAATTACTTAAGTTGAAAAATAATTGGTTTCTAGCCAATGCAAATGAACTGGGAATATTTTCACATTCTCATATGGTGAAAAGTTGCGAAAAAAGCCGTCACAATGCTTTGTCATGAGTTAACGTTACATAGTTATAATTATTCTATCTAGGTGAGAGCCTTTCCGAGAAGACCAAAAAGATAACTAGGGGCATCAATGTTGACAAATATGTATATGCGACCCTACCTTACCATTTCAGGTCAGCCAGCACCACTTAATTGCATTGAGTTTAATAATTCCTTTTTGGGCTCTATGGACCTTTACATATTAAAACCCAGTGTTATTAGTTTAAATTTCAAGAGCCCGAGAGATGATTGCTACTCTTGTTTTCATAGCTAGATCATCTTACTTATAGTTTCCTTTCCTTCCAAGCCCCAGTGACATTTAGTAAGGATAAATCTCATAAACCAGATTGAGGTTTATGTGTTGTTATTTATTAAGTTCGAGCCTGGCTTTTTCTCTCAAAGATTCTGCAAATGGTTGGGGAAGGTCTCGTGTAGGATGAAATGCTTTATGTCTATAACAAAAACCAATCAAATACTCCATCTGTTCCTAAATATAAGATGTTTTGGTAAGTTAATTTGGCTTACCAAAAAAATATTAGGGAACAGAGGGAGTAGGCGGTTGAAGATGAACAATTTACTAAGTAGATTTATGCATCCGCATGCATATAATATGGTAGATCTGTATTACACGATTGTATTTTACAGATAGAGCCCTGAATAAAGTATTGTACAATTGCATCAATAAAAAGCTATAATTGGTGTCTTCTTTCCGCGTTCGCCTTACAAACAAGATAATGATATATCTACGGGCCCTCTTAGATGGAGATGCAAGCAATGCACATTAGAACTAGCTTTTTTTTTTGACGCAAATACAGTGGGGAAGTTCCCCACTGCGTCATTTTTCATTTTTCATAAAACACATATGTACATTAGAACTAGCTATACTTACACAATTGTCTCCTAGGTAGAAAACCCATCAACCTTCACTCTTTAGCATCAACTATCTCCTTTATGCTTTGAGCATCTGTTCTCTACTTATGAACCATGTCAATTGAACCCCTATGGCCATGCTATATTTTATTTATCCCCGTTTTCGAGAAGCAAAAAATTGTATCTTACATTATATGCCTGAAGATATCTTAATACTCATACAACAATTGCTTTTATACTTCATTGAGAGATAACTTCCTTCACAACCATTATGTATTTCAGAGTCGCTATGCATACAATATTGATTTTTTTTTCCGATAAAGATACAATACCGATTACAGGGTAGTGGCGCCCAGATGCAAGGGTGGCGAGCACTCTACACTCCTCATGCATGGCTGACTGGCACCTACTATGCAAGTTCGCATCTCCAGGAATTTCCAGAGGCTGCCCCAGCCGGATCTGGCAAACAGGGAGACCAAACCAAAGCAATGTGATCTCGGTGGCCCCGTCGTTGATTGGCTAGGGCGAGAGGGCTTGTGTTGGCACCTATATAAGCACAAGGAGCATGCTGTGATCCGTTTCTAGATTGCATAGCAACAATTACATCTTGGCCAGATTTCTAGATACATACGAATCTAGATAAAGTTGAGTCAACTAATATGGATCAGATTGAGTATATAAATATTACATTTTGCCATGTCGACAATTATGGAATGGTGGAAAATTATGTTTACTGGTACGACGAAGATATAAACTTGAGGATTATAGAAAATGGAAGCAAGCTTAATACATTTAAGCAATCATGTGAACACACATAAATTATGACACATGTTTCAATTTATTGTCTATAAAATAATTTTCCTATCCCGTGGCAACGCACGGGCAATTGTCCTAGTACACCTAAATGGGTCTTCCTCCACTTATATGGCCTCTTAAAATTCCCTAAAATGCCTAATCCAAAAAATACATGGGTCTGGCCCATTAAACAAGGTGACACAACACCAAAAATAACTCTTAGACAAATTTTATGATGGGGTAACTTGTAGAATTCGTCCAAGCATCGTTGCTTCATTATGGTGGCTTCAATGTTCTGAAATCCTCGGTTGCAATGCCATCCTGAATCCTCGTAGGCCTTCTGCCATCTCCATGAACGTTCCTAATCCAATGCTTGACGTCCATGCTAGATCTATTCCTAAATAATATAAATACATTTGATTTAGGCAGCATCATATTCTCATATATATTTGGAAGGATTCCTAGTAACGAAGGTACCTGATAATTTAGTTCAAGTACAAGAGGACATGTGGCGTAGGAGTATCTGTTGTATCTATCATAGTGATGTCCTCATCACTTATCACCAACCCAATCAGAATCCGAATAGCCTATGAGTTCAAAGGTTGGTCACTTTGGATACCATAGCCCGAGAGTAGGAGTGAGAACAAGGTATTTTAAAATCCGTTTGACCGCCACCAAGTGGCTCTCCTTAGGAGCAGATTGAAAACAAGCACACATCCCGACACTATATCCGGCCTAGAAGCACAAAGGTAGAGCAAGGATCCAATTATGGAGTGGTATACATTTTTATCCCAATGCCACGAAAGCTCACCTTCTTCTCGGAGCCTATCCCACGAAGGAATAGCTCTTTCACTTGTGATAGACTTTGAGGCAGCCTCCAAACCTTCACAATCTTGTCAGGAGCAAATCCATAGCCCGGATGCTTCCAGACGATTTTGCCCACCTAGGGTTTCCAAGAAACCCTAGAGAGCATGTATCTCGAAGAATACAAGGGGGATTTGGCTCGGTGAAACTATAAATCAAGACCTCCGCTAGCTTTTCCCCGGAGGGATTTGAATTTGGGTGAAGGAGGAGGGAGATCTTAGGCTTTTGGTGTTTCCAACAATGGAGTATGAGAGAGAGAGAGCTCAAGAACAAAGTACACTGTAGTGCCTAACCGTTGTAATCTAGGTGAAGGGGTATTTATAGCTCCTCTCGAAATCCAGCCATTGGAGAGTGTCTGCGAGCTAAACCAGTAGCCAACCTGGCACAGCCGGTTCTCCCACCGGAACTTCCGGCGAGCATACCGTCGCACTGCACCCTGTGCCGGTTTGGACCGGCAAACCGGAACGGTTCCGGAATAGCCGGAGCTGCTTCCAGTATACCTTTCCGACGAAACCGGAACGAAACCGGCACATCGGAAATTTCGGGTGGTGGGGCCGGCTCCGCCGGAACCTGTGCTGGAACACGCCATTTCCTTTTTCAGTAGATGATATCTCCAAGAACTCATCTTCTCCGAGAGTAACACCGTCGCCTCTTGTGGGGGTCACACACCACCTTGCAATCTCATATCCGGACTAAACCTATGTAAGTTCTTAGATAAACCATTAGTCTGTACAATAGCTCCGGTGCCATTGTTAACCAAAATAATGCTTAAGGGTAAAATACCATTACACAAAGTTTGGACGAAGAGAATGCATGAACTAACAAGGAAGGAGGGGTGAGATAAATATGATGATTTGCCTGATGATTATCAAAAGAAGGTGGTTAAGGAAACACGATGACTACTAAGGAGGAAACAAGCTTGCAATGTAAGTGTTAGTGTGTTAATACACAAATGGATTCCCCATATGATGTTATGTTTCACATATTTCTAAATTAAAACTATTTTTTTAGTAATATGTCTATGTATTTTTTATTCTGTGGCAATGCACTGGCATTCAACTAGTATGCGATATTTTGTATGTACTCCCTCTGGTCGTAATAAATAAACGCGAGCCATGCACACTGAATAGCCTACTTACCTATTATCACGTTGATTAAAAGTGATCAGAGGACATAATTCACAAATATGCATGAAGCTAAATTCAGACTCTCTACTTTCCACCCTAGCGGAACTCTGAATTCGCCATCCCCACCCTCCACCCTCTAATTTCACCATCCCAATCATTCACCCACGCCGATCTCTTATTGCCCATCCCCACCCTCCACCTCCAACAGTAGGCATGTAGGTGGTAATGTGCCGTCCACGACACCGCCAGCGCAGCCCGATTAAAAACTTGAAACGAACACCCACGGTCAGGGGCCAAAACGAGATGGGCTCCCGTGACGCGTTCACTACCGCCACCACGCCGCCTCGACAAGATAAGGTCTTCGAGCGAGACTTCTCCAGAGAATGTATCCAAAGAAACAGAGCAATCTATGCACCACTGCACCCATATGTTTTGGGCCTTTGGATGAAAAATGTAGCTATTTAACAACAAGGTGGATTGTTGTCTTGTCGGTATAATTCACAAAGTGAACCTTGCAGTGTTGTCAAACTGCACCAAAGTCCTTCCCAATCCCATTGTCTCCCACTGCACCCATACGATGATGCTTTCTGCGTCGCTGGGCGGAACTACGATGGGTCTCGCATCACGGCCTGTGCGCGCCGACGCTACCCTTTCCTTCTTGATGGCGAGACTAGTTATTGATCCTTTGCCAAGGAGGGACTTGAATTGGAGCGGCTTCTAGGAGGTACTCGGTGAAGGACACCTATAGGATCCTTTGCCAAGGAGGCGTGAAGTTTGTCATGTATAAGCCCATCTGGAAATACGTGCCCCGCTCAAGTGCAAGATCTTCAGTTGGTTAGCTATGAGATACAGACATTGGACGTCAGATATGCGATAGAGGCATGGGCTTGAGACGCATAGCAATGCATGTTTTTCATTGTTTGCAGGAGGAGGATACAGGTTTAGTTTGGATGTCTGACGGCGGCCGGTTTAAACATTGTGGAACCAAGGGAGGGCACCAATTGGGAGGCCTGGTGGAGCACGACGAGAGGCCTGGTACATCCAAGAAACAGGCGAGGCTTCCACACCCTATCTACCCTGACATCCTGGTCGTTGTGGAAGCAAAGAAACAACAAATTGTTTGGAAACGTCGCACATCAGCTAGGCTCGGTACAGTTGATTGAGAGGATTATAGAGGAGTTCAAGCTGTGCCTGCGTGCGTGTGTGTGTAGGGGTGGACCTGAAGCTCGAGGCTCGAGGCTCGAGGCTCGGCTCGAGCTCGACAAGGCTTGGCTCGGGCTCGACTCGGCTCGAAGGTCAGGCAAGCCAAGCCTAAACCTTCCAACCGAGGCTCGAGGCTTGACAAGCCTGCTCGATGAAGCTTGCAAGCCGGCTCGAAGGCTCGATATAATTAAAAAAAAAATACCATAACTTATGCTAAAACATATAGCATTTCACAAGTGTAAACAACAATTTAGCATAAATACATCTAAAACAAGTTTCACAAAGTACCAATAACAATGACAGTAGCATACACGATGAGTTCACCACACAAAGTGCTTGCAAGCCTTCACTGTCCCATCCAGGATGCACTTTCGGTGGAGGAGAAAACAACAAGCTGCAGCAATTCTGTAAATAGGGATGGATTCAACACACTTTGGATTGAACTCAACATGGTTATAAATACCCAATTACAAGTGCTGTTTAGCATCCGGACATGTATAGCTAACTGTCGATCTGTTGATCGTGGTACAAAACGTGGGAATGATCATGGGGTGGAAAAGTCGTGCAATTCTGCTCTGAATATACACGTACACGCCTAGATGCAATAGTCAACAAATTCAACTACCATCGGTGGGGATACAGAAATTACAACTCAATTATAGATAAAAACAGTATGTTCTAATACCAATTACCATCTACAACTAATGATCTATAGGTTACTAGAAAATAAAGAAATATCCAGTACGATAGTTGGACTTGGAGAAAGACTGAAAGTCTGAAACCGTGAAGGAGAGGAGCAGCCGCAGCCTGACCGTAGAGTGCAAATTGCCTGATGCGGTTCTGGTTTGGCGGCGGGCAGACTGCCGGCGGGCGGAGGGGCGGCGGGTGGAGGGCCGATGGGCGGAGCGCCAAGTCGGTCGACGGGCGGGACCTGCTGCTAACCGTAGGTGCGCTGCGTGCTACCGAAGCGTCGGCTGGGCGAGAAGGGGGGGTCCGTTGGAGGAGCAGGAGGGGCGGCGGCGGCAGGCGTTGGTTGGAGGCCGGGGAGGGTGGCGGCGCCGATGCGCTCTCCGACTATAGCATTGGCGAGAATAAGCAGAGGAGAGGAGGTGAGCCGTACAAGCAGAGGAGATTAGCACGGGATTCTCCAGTTTTGCACGATAGTCTAATTTTCGTGGCTGGCTCGTGAGCCGTACGAGCCGAGCCTCGAGCCCACTTTTCTGAATCTCATTTGCACCAAGTCAAGCCTAGGCTTGGCTCGAATTCCCTCAAGCCTTACCGAGCCGAGCCTCGAGCCGGCTCGGCTCGGTTCGATTCCACCCCTATGTGTGTGTGTGCGCGCGCGCTTGTGGAGTTCACAGCCTCGGTTGTTCGTAGCCGTAGTGTTGGCTCTTGTACATTTGGTTGCTCTCCTATAAAGATTTTGCACACCTTCAGTGTGCCCTCGAAAAAAAAAATTTAGGCCAAATACCAAAGTGAACTTGAGAGCAAATATCTGTGAAAAGCTTCATATTGACACAAAATCCTTATCGGACAAGTACCTTGGCCTACCTGCTTTGGTTGGCGCTGAGAGGAGTGATTGTTTTCTACGTTTGGTAGAAAGAATGCTTTAGAGATTGGTAGGATGGAAGGAAAAACTCCCATCCTTGGAAGGAAAGGAGATACTCTTAAAAGTTGCCATCCAATCAATTCCTGTATATGGCATGGCTATTTTTGAGATACCCAAAAAAGTTTGTAAACAAATCACTGATGCAATGGCAATGTTTTGGTGGGGCGATGATGATACGAAAATGCATTGGTATGTGTGGTGGAAGAGACGTTTTCCCAAGAATGAAGGTGGAATGGGTTTTAGGGATCTCCACTCTTTTAATCTTAGCGGTTGTTGGACAAACCAGATTCTTGGTGTGCAAGGGTTCTTAAAGCCAAATGTTATCCAAATTGTTATTTGTTACAAGGGGTAGTAAAGAGGGGAGTTCTTTTACTTGGCAGAGTATTGTATCTAAGAGAGGGTGCATTTGGAGGATCGGTGGTGGTCAAGAGGTGGACCGTGGACATCTAGAATGCCCCTAGATCTCTTCGAGTCCTAGTCGCAAAATCACGACTTTAAGGGGACCGGTAATCCTTTCATAAGTCAATGAGCTGATTGATCCGGTCTCTGGTCAGTGGGACGAGGATCTTATTCTGTCTACTATTTTCTCACAGACTGATGTCCAAAGGATCTTGCAGATACCTCTAAATGTTGGAGCTTTTAGTGATTTTATCGTTTGGAACTATATATACAAGTAATATGGCTAGTTTTCCGTACCGGGAAGCACCAATTCAGAGATCAAGCTTGCCATAGGTTCATTCGTAACCCTATCTTGACGCCATATTTTCTGTTCCTTCTCCGTTCGCCATGGACAGCGACCGCAGCCTCGCCCGCTTGCCCACCTACACGCCGCCCGCGTGAGCCTCCCCCTCCTCGCTTTTTATCCCAGATCACCTGCTTCTCCTTATCTTCCCAACCACTCTGCAGCGCTGCCTTTTTCTTTCCCCTCCTCCACGCCAAGCTAGAACCGAGAAGGAGAGAAACGGAGAGTTTTCCCCACCACCGCAGCACCCCCGTCGTCGCACCGCCGTCTTCGGATACCCCGCGCCTCGCCGAAACCACCAGTAGATCCGCCTCGTCCAAGGAATCGAGCCGGAGCCCTGCTTCCAATCAACATCAAGGTCGCCGTGCCCGTGCTCCGGCGACGTTTGCGGCCGCCTCCGTCCCCTGCGCGCGGCCCGTCCGGCACCTCCATCGCGTTCCCGGTGAGCTAGCGCGTCTCATGGTCCTCTCCTCGCTCTTCCTGGCTTCCTGGTTTGGTTTTCCCGACGGTGAGGCTCGTTTCCGTCCGTAGGTTCTCGCAGCCGGCGCCGCTCCGGTGCCTCGCCGGATCCAAGACCTCCATGGATCTACTCCCCATGCTCTTCCGCTTCGAATGTGGCCGCTCCCGACGCCCCTCGATTCCTACTTCGTCGGATCGGCGCCTGACCGACAAGAGCCTCACGCCATGTCCGCCCTGGACAACCTGTCCGTTCCTCAACCGCGCACGCAGGGGTGCTCACATCTATCTCCTCCTATGCGTCAATCAAAAGGACGGGGCTTGCCTGCGCCCTCGATATGCTCCCATCCGTGCGCCCCTGCCGTAAAGAAATCATCGAACGGTTTCTGCGCCGTTTCTCTCCCCGCGTTCTTTTACTGGCAAGGAAAAACCCAAATAACTCTGTATTTTAGTAGTTCCCTTTCCCGTACCTGTACATGTATATGTTTCACCTTCTCTCGTTAGCAGCAGAGAGCCCACTAGGAAATCGTAAAGGGTAGCGACGTCGGCGGCCGGGCATGGCATGCATTGTTGCTCGGAAGCGGAGCTGCTCCATCGAGAGCCCTCCGTCCTAGGCGATAGCCCGTCGGGATTAGCTCAGGAGGGCTACCTGAAAAACTCGAAGTCTAGAACCTGATTCACGAGTAGCTACTCGCACCGGGATTAGGGAGTTTAAGATCGCTAGTTGCGGCGGCGGGCACCGGGCAATGCCGAGGTGGAGGAAGATGAAGGCGCGCTACACGCACCGGGCTACGAGGAGAAGAGGAACAGCCGGCAGCGGTGGACGACGTGGCCGCCGGTGCAGCGTGCGGCAGGGCAGCTGCTCGGCTCTAGGCATTGGCGGCGGCCGTTTCTGCGCGGCGTCACGGCAGATACTCAACATGGCGACGCCAGAATGGTGGGGCGTGAAGCCGTGAACTCAGGGAGGGTTTCTGCGGTAGCCAGATGGCTATGGCGACTCGGGTAACTGCGCAGGAGGCGGTGGGAGCGGGCTGCAAGGATTGAAGGTCGTCGGCGAGGAGGTCAGTGCTGGCATAGGGCGCGACAGCGTCCCATCTTCTTGGCGAAGTAGTTAACCGCGAGAGGTCACTCCATCGTTGTGGCGTGGGGTTGGCCGGAAGTGTGGCCGACGTCGTCGGCACGGCCATTGCCGAGGCGGGCGATCTCCACTTCTCCAGGTAGAAGGGGATTATTTCTCCTCGTTCAGTTTTGATGTTCTGCATGTATCGCGCGAGGGAACAAGTATTAATACTGTCGGTATTGTAATTTTTCTCAGGATCGAAAAACCCGCACGAAGGACCCGGTAGATGGAAACCGTCCGATGATTTCTTTAGGGCGGGGGCGCACGGATGGGAGCATATTGAGGGCGCAGGCAAGCCCCGTCCCAATCAAAATGCCTAGTTCTCCCACCTTTTTGCGCATATATATCTGGTGTTCATCGTATCTGAACATTTTTCAAAAAACATGAAACTTTAGAATTTTCTAACATTTTTTTGCAGATGATGAACAACTTTTTAGGCGACGCATGCGTTCTGCCCCGCGCTGGGCTTGGCCTGCCGTGCTGTTCAGCCGTAATATGGTGGCCCAAAATTGGTCCTTTTCTCTTCCGGCCCATAGTTTTGTACGCGTACATAAAAACCTAAGCGAGGGGTTACATATCCCATCTCTCCTCCTCCACTACCCAGCCGCCTCCCGCCGCCGCCGCCGCCTCCCGCCGCCGCCGCCGCCGCCGCCGCCCTGGTGCTCACTGTCGCATCAAGGAAGCTCGTGTACCATGTTCAGACAATAATCCAACTTTTCTTCGGCTTGAGTGAAGGCAATATTTCTTTCTCTATCCTCTACTGATTTTGATTTTAGACTTTTAGTTCAATTAGTGTGTGGAATCTGGCTTGATTAAAAGGATTCGTTTCTGCCAATCGCGTGTAATTTTTACTGACAAAATTCTCTTTCTGTTGGTTTGGGTTCTTCCTTTCATCAAGTAGCTTGTTATATTTTTCTTGATTAAAGCCAATCTATGTCCTCCATTACTATGCATTTGTTTTAATTTGGATTTTCTACTTCTGAGTTAGCGCCTGTAATTTGTGTATTTCAGAAAAGCTAGTGATTTTCAAGAAGGTACTAGTAGAAGAAAAGGCAGGCAAAATTGGTTTGTAAAGAAGGAAGTCTTTAAACGATGAACCGGCGGTTTCTGTACATGGTGGCCACGAATAGCAGGAGCTGCTCTTACACACTCCACCGCATCAAGCCGTCGCAATTGTTTTACCCCAAGGGTGCACCTGACTGCGAGGCTGCGGTGGTGGAGGAGTGTTGCTTGCCTACACCCACCGCGAGTTTCTACCCTCCTCAGTCTCGGGATGGACGTGGAAGAATGGAATTCATGCTCTTTGGCAGCAACAGGAATAAGATAGTCGGCACGGACCAGACAGGCCGATCCCTCTTATATGACGACGGTTTGCGCGCCATCCGCACATTGCCCAGTCTGAGCGCGCCCAAGTGCAGATCTGTGCCCCTAGCAATCGGCGATAGTCTTTATGTCTTGGAGGCGATCCCGATGGTTAATTATGAGAAGCAGCACCAATCTTTCGAGGCGCTTAAACAACCCAGCGAATTGGATGTGGATGACCTTTTCTGGCACTCCTTGCCGCCACCCCCTTATGTCCATGCGCCTGACTATGGTAAGGACCGTTCTGGCTTGATCACAGCGTGCACTCTGGTCAGTTCCTCAGTTATCTGGATATCCACCGAGAGCTTGGGCACCTACTGCTTCGACGGGGCGAGCAGCAAGTGGAGCAAGATAGGTGACTGGTCGCTGCCATTCAAAGGACCTGCTGAGTATGTGCCGAACTACAAGCTCTGGTTCGGCGTCTTAGCCGGGGAAGATGGCCTCCTCTGCACGTCAGACCTAACCCAGCAGCGCCCGGTGGTGAGCAACGTGTTCAGGGGATTTGCTGCTCCTGATGGTACCAAAGAGATAAAATCGCACCTCTTGCACCTGGGCGGCGGCCAGTTTTGTGTCGCCAAGCTGTTCAAGACAATTAGGCAAGAGATGTGCGACATGTCGTGCTGTTTATACGACACTACTACCGGCATGGTTGTGATGTTTACTGGCTTGGAAGTGCAGCGCTGCGGCACAGAACTTCAGGTTGTAAAACACAAGTCGTTCCGTTACACCATGGACGGAATGGACGTGCCCCAGCTACTTTATTAGTGAGATCTAATAGTTACTAGTTGAATATCCGTGCGTACGGAAGAATAATACGAAGAGTAAAACCAGTAATCTAAATGTATTTTATTTGTTTCTCCCATGCAATTCCCTTATCTTTCTCCCTCTTGGCTATCTATCGATTCTTACTTGATCAATGTGTTTTTTTTTTAATTTCGGACCAGCAACATCTTACTCTGCCTGTGCACATTTTTCCAATTCACGAATATCTCTAAAGAACAGTAAGCTCCCAGGGTTGGGGGCTTCTGTGGGCGATCCGCGCGTCGCTGTCGCCGGCCCCATGTGCAGGACATGTCGGCGCCAACGGAACCATCTCCTCTTCGTCCTTCCAGCGCGCTGGAGCCCCAGATCAACGCGGAGGTGTGGTTGCGCGACAACGCGCCTATGGCGGTTTCAGAAAGGACGCCGTCGACGCAATCCCATGCTGCCATCGCCTGCTCCGACCTCCTCCCTGGATGCTGCTCCTCGGATCCGCACCGCGTAGCTCACCTCCGCCAATTCCCCGCCGCCACGACGGCATCCCGCGACCTAGCGCGACTCCAGCGACAACCCTAGCCGATTTGGTTGCTGACGCTCCTCCGTCCCTCCCACGCGGCCGCGTCGTCCTCGGCCCCCTCCGCGCCTCCTCGTGCGTCTCTCCGATGTGGTGGTATTGTGTGGCTCCGCCGCGCTTGAGTCCACATACTTCTCCTTGATGGGGTCCTTGGCCCCGCCCGACGCCTCCTCCTTGCGCTCCTCCATCAGCAGCTGGTCATATTCCCGACATCCTCCACCAGCTGCTGGTAGTGGTCGTCAACGCAATCCGCAAATTCCTCCTCCTGCTTGGCTACGACCACATCCAGCTGGTTCGGTAAGGACTATCCCTTCATTCTACATACGACCTGGTAGTGTTCAGAAAATTTCTCTTCGTGTGTCTAGGTAGAAAGAGTAGCATATCAACTGGTTATGTTGGAATCATAGACCAATTCTTACTTGCTGCAACTTCCATAATTTTACTCAGGAAACACACTCATTCTTATATTATAGTCATCAGCAAGTTACATTGATTGTTCACATGCAAAAAAATTATGCCCAGGTAGTGGGAGAAACAGGGTACACGCTGAAAGTGAAATCTAGGGAGACAAAAGTTTTGCCACTGGCATGTTATCTTTGCAAGAGCAGCTTTAGTGTACCCACTTAGTGTTGCAAGACAAATTCCTCTATGATTTAGTGTACCCACTTAGTGTTGCAAGACAAATTCCTCTATGATTTGTATACCTTCCAAATGCCCAATAGCTAATTAACCTTGTTTATTCTGTCGAGCTGAGAATTGGGTTGAATTACTCATGAAGGTAAAAATAGGTATATTTTTGAAGTGTGTAAATGCAGATAGATGGGAGTGGTGTTTTGGAACATGGGTGCATATGCTCCCTATATTTCGAAATGCATCTTACACATATTTTAAATTTCAAAAAAATTAAAACAAAAAATTGGTACATACATGTTCACGTGCTACGCGCTCACAAAGTCGTTTCATAAAAAATCGACTTATCATGTGACGTGTATAAAAAAGATAAAATTTAGTGCTAAAAATAATGCTTTTCACATGATAAAGTTTCTCCTTTTTACATAGACCATAAAAAATATTGTTTTTTCGTGAAACTTGACGAATGCACATACATAATGAAGATGTACATGTAGAATTTTTTATCCAAATTTTTTGACATTTCAAAATATACTTTTTTGGTAGAGGGAGCATACGCACCCGGGAGCCGAATTGAATTTCCGCAGATAAAGTGTGTAAATTCCTCTCTCCTTATGCTAGTCGCTTCGGAGATTTGGAATGAGAGGAATGCGAGAACCTTCAAGAACAAGAGCACTATGCCAACCATCATCTTCGATAGAATTAAGTTGGAAGCTAGAACTTGGGTAGTTGCCGGTGCGAAACATTTGGGTCTTTTGATTTCGGGAGAGTAGGCTTTTGTCTCGTTGGAGTTGTAATCCTAAAACTTTGTTCTATGACTTCTCCTTATTTAATGAATTAAGGCAAATCTTTTGCCTTTCTTTCAAAAAAAAAGTGTGTAAATGCAGATAATGTTTGAGAACACATTTCCTGAACTGGGATAGTGGTAGTTGATATGAAACTATTCGTTATTGGCCGTATCAAGTCTTTTAGATGATTGACATGTCAAAACGTTTTGTACTACATTGCACCTTCTGATGGATTGTGCTGCTTCTTCGTCAATGTCTGGATGTACCATTCTCACACCAGGGACGTGGTACGGCTTATGCCGTACACACTACAAAGCTCCATTTTGGTATAACTGTTATATATTCCTCTATTTATCTGTTAGTCTATGTCAGATTTGGGTATTGATACGCTTGAGCATCTGCAGCTATTTATGATATTTGAATTTGGTGTCACGACATCGTTTCTTTCAGTTGGAGGGTACCATCTAAGATTGGGTAAACGGGTGGTGTCGAAACTTGTTATAAATATGATGTTTGTTTGGTTGAATCGGGCATGCATATCTAAACACATAATCCAAATTCTATATACAAGCAATGTATACTACCATCTGTTAATTAAAACCAGTGGCCAATAAATTGACTCTTCATTCTATCTTCTAGGTTAGTTTGAGGTTTTTTATAATGTGAATTTGATTGGAATTTGATAGGCATACCTAACAGATTCAACAACTTCCCAGAAAATGTCTACTCTTGTTCTTCTATAGAAGTGCAGAATGTAATAAATTTATATTTAGTGTATGCCAAAGTTTAGCTAATAAGTAAAATATATTTTGATCTCCTATTTTCCACTAATTGATGCCAAATAAGAGCTACATTATTGTTATTGTGTAATTTTTTGACCATGTTTTTATTGGGTGAAGAAGAGTCGTATAGCTTGTTCAAAGGTCAGATGTGATGGCATTTTAGTTTTTTATGTTTACTTCTTATCAGTTGTTGTTCAGAGATTTTTTTATCAACAGATTCTTAGTATCATGATGTTTGCTGAAAAAAAGGTCCATGCTTGCTGAAAAGTTGTACTAATAGTTCGAGAATTTAGTGCCCGCAAGACAGCATTGCGTGGAAATATGCAGTAGTGGTGTACATACACATAGAAGCTCAAATCTACTTCAGTTCTTGATTTAAAATAGTTCGAGAATTTAGTGCCCGCAAGATAGTATTGCGTGGAAATATGCAATAGTGGTGTACATACACATAGAAGCTCAAATCTACTTCAGTTCTTGATTTTACAAATAGTTTACTTTGAGGCCACACCCTGAAATAAGTTCTTAGGAACCTAAGAAAACATTAGTCAACTTGTTATTTTTAGTTTTACATGCATACCTCACACGTTATTTCTTGCATGACAGAATTGCTTTATCAGGATTTTTCTACTACTAATGCAAATGCAAAACGAATTTTAGATCAGATGGAATAGATGAAGGCTAAGTTCTAAGGTTAACATTAAAGCAATCCATTTTTCCCTAGCAGCTGTTGATAACTCAGAGTAGCAAGTGTTCGCTTCCATGTCACACTGAGCATATCTAATTGTTGTCTCTTCCCAATTCCCATGCAAATGCATGTCCAGGTGTGTCCCTGGCAAAAAGAAACAAAATTCGGAATTTTGTAATCAATAAAACTGCAGATTATAACTATTTTCTGGATATATATTGTTTCTTGCATGAGTGCATGGCAGTTCTTGCATGTTGGATGCCATCTCGATTTGATTGTTATTGTTCCGGGCATCTTTCTTTCTTTTTTGTTGTGTTTTTACTTCATCTCTTTCTTCCATATGTGGATCAGCTACAACATGGAGATGTTTTGTGATATTTTGGTAACAAACAGATGTTGGCATAATGCCCGACATTGTGTCTTTTCAGCAAGGAAGAGAGTGCATACTCTAGCCATTGCGAAGTTACATGCACAACTGCTAATATTGTCTTAAAATTAGTTTGGTCCTTGAAACATGAGATTAGGTCTCTGAAGTGTCGACATTAGCTCAAATATACTCCTCTGTCGAAAAGTTTCAAAACATTTGCAACCGCAATTTTCTCCATAGTGACATCATTGCTGACGACAACCACGACCACTGTATCGGGAAGACGCAAACTCTGTCCTATCATTGACTTGTGGGCCCAAAAATCTCCAGCACTTGACACGTTACGCAAGTGGGGGACACACGTCCTCCACTTTTTCTGGCACGCGCGCTGTAGCGCCTGTCCGGTTCCATCACCGTAAAAAGACCTTTTTACCCCAGGAGACATGTGTAGGGCATCAAATCCATTCTCCTACCATCCGACGGCGCGGCGATTCGGTTGACCTGCTATAAAAGACCTTCTTCCTCCTCCAGTTATCCCCTTCGCTGCGCCGCTGAAACATACCATCTCTCTCTCCTCCGTTGCTGCAACAAAGCTCTTGCGTCCTTGCTCTCTCCACCACCACCATCAACCAGGTTAATGCCACCGCGGGCGAGGCTCTCCAAGCACACCTCACCAATGGCGACTGAAGACCTAAAGCTCTCTGAGTGGGAGAGATCCAAGATCTCCAATCAATATGCAAACCTGCTCAAGAAGCTCGGGCTCATGAAGAAGGAGAAGATGCTGATCTTCCCCGGCGAGGAAAGCTTCCCCACACCGGGCATCGGATACCGGGTAACATTCATTGACCACCTCATCCGCGGTTTATCCACTCCTATCCACGAATTTCTTCGCGGATTACTCTTTGTTTACAAGCTGCAGCTACACCACTCACCCCAATTCCATCCTCCATATTTCCATCTTCATCACCCTCTGCGAATGCTTTCTCGGGACCCCTCCTAATTGGGGCTGGAAACGCATATTCCTTGTCCGCCGCAGAGCTCCCACAACACCACCTACAATGTGGGCGGTGTTGTTATCTGCGTCCGCCTAGATGTCGAGTACTTCGATGTCAAGTTCCCACTTCGTTCAAGGGTGGCGCAAAAGATGGCTCTACATCCGCGAAGAAGACGTCGACTCGCAAGAGTACAACGTCGCGCCCTTTGATGGTAGCGAGAAGATCCTCAGACGCCGGTCGTGGGGCTGAAGCTGACGAAAGAAAACAGCGACGAGGCGCTGATGAAGCACATCCACGAGCTCCGGAATACCCGCGGCAAAGAGTTGTCGGGTATTCAGATACAGCGTACTTCCTTAGGATTAGGGTGCAGCCTCTGCAGGCTCGCAAAACCCTCTCTGGATGTACGTTGGCGACAAAGACGTGGACCGCTTATCCAAGGATCTGTCGGTGAAAGACTTGGAAAAGCTTGTCCGAAAAAATTCTCGCTGAGCAAGAAAGACGCCATTCCAACCTCTTGTCGCGTGGAGCCAGTATAGCGGCACCAACGCCCTCCCAAGGTAAACTATCTTTGTCCTCGACGAATTTAACTTTTTCGACTACTATTTTGCCGACTTCATTGGTGTAACTTCTTGTCGGTATATCTTTTCCTTCTGTAGAAGCATCAAGTTATATGCTCTCTACCTCCCCTTCCTGTAGGTGGGGAAGTTGAAGAGCGAGCCGTCGTTAGCGACGATACCCAGGGTATTTCTCGCCCTGAGAGTGAAGTTGCGAGATCTCAAAAATCCGCGGCTTCCTCTGAAAGAGAAACGGAATCTGAGGCATCCGGGTCAGCCCATTCTATCCCTTCCGCTGCTTCCCAAGGAACAAAAGGAAAAGGGGTGATGCTGAAGACTCGGCACCTCCAAGCTTAGCAGTTCTCCTACCGAGGAAACTGCTCCAGAGGAAACTTCTCCCGAAGTGGAGGAGACCTTCAACGCTTACGATGATGCCCTCGTTAGCTCGTAAGTTACCTTGTCGTCTTTTTCTCCTTATTTATTGTGTTTTGAATAATCCCATAGTATCTTTTGTACATAGTGGCGACGAAGAAGAAGAACCCGCTGCCAATGTGACTGCTCCTATGAGCACGTCACAAACTTTGGCTTTGTCGGAAACTCGCCATACGGCGGAGGAAACCTCGCCTCCTCAACAGGATCCGCAAAAGTCGACTCCTGTCGCCAGCCCCCGAGCCTCCTCGCCAAAGAGGGCGAGGATTGAACTTGGCAAGGAATACAACATAGCCGGGAGTTCGGTGACTCCTCCCTTGGACGATGTAAGTATCTATGCCACTCTTTTGTTGTTTTTATCGAGTTTTCACCGCTCTGAGCCTTTCCCATCATCTTCCTTTTCTGTAGCCTTTGATGCAACACTTCATCAGTCTCGGCACTCAATTTATTGGGTATCGCGACACTGTCAATGGTCTAAAAGGTACACTGTGAAATGAACTATCTTGTTTTTCGTCACGTAAACTTTTATTGCCCCCGTGTTATTTTGACTTATGTTGTGTTTCCTTTCGACAGAGGCTCTCGTCACGGCTAACAAGCGTGCTGATGACCTCGCCGTCGAACTCGAGCGAAGTGAAGCAGCTCGCAAAAAAGCTGAAGAGGATGCTGCCTCCATTGGAGATCTTCGAAAGAGGCTTCACGAAGCGGAAACTGCTCTGAGTGACAAAATCACTCAACAGATCGCTCGTGAAGAAGGCATCATCGCCCGCCTGGAGTCGTAGAATCGGCGTTTTGTCAGTAAGTTCGTGGATCAATTTCGATTGTCTCTTCATAAATTACGCTCTCCTTATACTTGTTGATAACCCGAGTTTTGCTTCGGCATGGAAGATGAGTCAGGATTTCGAACTCCAGAAGCCTGAAGATGACTGTCTTCTCGACGCTCTTTCTCTCCTCGAAATTCACGAGGATCTGGTGCGTCGTAGTATCACTCATGCTCGGGCTGCATTTTCGCGCCTCTTCCCCTACTTCTTCCCGAAGAAAGACCAGCCCAACACCTTCGCTGCCCTTACCAAGTGCTTCATCCCCGAAGAAGATCTTGGGCTAGCTCTTCGGCAAGAAAATTTGAAGATTGGCGTTGAAGGCACCATAGCTTTGGTTGCCGAAAGCCAGCAAAACGTCGACTGGGCGGAGCTGGACGAGGAGAGGATGAAGACGGAGAAGTGGCAAGCCTTGATTAGGGCTAAACCGCACTCGAAGAAGATCCTCTCCTTCCTCGGATACAAGCCAGCTCCTTCCTACAGTTCTGCCAAACCGGAGGTCAAGTAGATCATCTTGTCCTTGTATTTTTCTTTTTCTCTTTTGATGCTATCGCCATAGTAGTAGCTTGCGACAGCGTACCATTGGTTCACTAGGAGCCAATCTTTTGTAATGACCATGTACGTAGATATCTTGAGAATTAATGGAAGTCTATTTTGCTGAATGATTGATATCGCGATTTTCTCTCCAGTTGGTTTTTGACAACTATACTGCGACCCCTCGTTCTTCGGATGTTTTGCCCGCTTCCTCCTACTCGAGGAAAGCTTCTGTTGATGATTTTGTTGAAGATTCTTCGAACGCGGGTTCATCACATGATTTGGACGAACTTCGACAACAACTCCAATCGATGAAGAAACAAGCACTTGTGATAATGGAGCAATCTCGAAAATCATCTGAAAGGGAAAAAATTGCTCGTCAGCAGGCTCAGGAAGCCGTAACTTTAAAAGAGGTTGCGGTCGCCGAAGCTGCGCACTACTTCCCGAGAAAATTATATGCTTGAACTGATGACTGACGCCAGCCTGCATATGGCGGGTATGCTTCACAAACTTGAAATTCCGCTATGTTGTTTACTTGCTTTCCATCTCTGACTTATTATACTTCCGTCGAGTAGGTTCCTTTTTGGATGCTGCTGCCGAAGATCAACGGGTTGACGCGAGATCAAACTTACTTATCAAGCTTGCTCCGGATCATGGCTCCGACTTTTGGGCTACACCTGATCGTACCCGACGAATCGTCAGATTTCAAGATCGCGCAGGCCAGGTTCGGCAGTATCTTGAATTCTGCACGAAAAAATTGGCCATGGTCTATAATGCCATGTTCCCTCGAAATATTCAACCCAAGACACTTCCTGAGCTGATGAACAAATTCAAAAACCCTCAGCAAATCCATGGTTTTTGAAAGGCCCGATAGCTGGCGCCAGATTTGCCTTGATTATGCTGCAGTTGTCACTCAAAGTTGGAAATGACCAAGGTTGTTGAAACTGTTCACGCTAAATTGAAAAACGATGAAGGTTTGTCGACAGAATCAATGAAAGGGTTACACCAGTAGCCGAAGAAATGATCGATGATCTCCTTCGGATGGATGCTGACTTCTTCATGGACGGTCATTATGCTGATTTCATGGGTGCATCTGCCGATGAGGACAGAGTGAACATAGATGACCTAATAGGTCACGACTGAAGATCTGTTTCTTTGATAAATATTTTCTTGATGAAAGGACCCTGTAAATTATAAGCACTGTGTATATTGTAAAACAACTTGTATGTTCCTTCTTTTCCCCCCCGAGCGTTTGGTGGCTACTGTCATTATTTTCATTGGTTTGCGAGGTGTTTTAAACCAAGGCAAATAACTTGAGAGTTTGTATATTTGATACGTCTCCAACGTATCTATAATTTCGATGTTCCATGCTAGTTTTATGACAGTACCTACATGTTTTGTTCACACTTTATATCGTTTTTATGCATTTTCCGGAACTAACCTATTAACAAGATGCAAGTGAGTTCTGTTTTCTGCTGTTTTTGGTTCCAAAAAATCCTACGGAAATATTCTCGGAATTGGACGAAACAAAATCCCAAGACCTTATTTTCCACGGAAGCTTCGAGAGAGCCAAAGAGGGACGGAGGGGAGACCGGGGGCCCCAGGAGCAGCGGCCTGGCCTGAGCACGCCAGCCTATGGGGGCCACCCCGGCTCCTCCGAGGCCCTTTCGCCTATAAAGTCTTCCAGGGGCAAAAACCCTAAAAAGATAAGCCGGGACGAGAAAGGTTCTGCCGCCATGCGCGAAGTCAAGTTCGGAGAGATCTCTGTTCGGCACGCCGCCGGGATGGGGAATTGCCCCGGAATCCATCTCCATCGCACCACCGCCATCTTCGCCGTTCTTTGTCTCCCATGATGAGGAGGAGTAGTTCTCCCCGAGGTTGAGGCTCTACCGGTAGCTATGTGGTTAATCTCTCTCTCATGTACCTCAATACAATGATCTCATGAGCTGCCTTACATGATTGAGATCCATATGATGAGCTTTGTATCACTATTAATCTATGTGCTACTATACGTCTCCAACGTATCCATAATTTCTGATGTTCCATGCTTGTTTTATGACAATACCTACATGTTTTTCTCACACTTTATAATGTTTTATGCGTTTTGAACTAACCTATTAACGAGATGCCGAAAGGCCAGTTGTTTTCTATTGTTTTTGGTTCCGAGAAGGGCTGTTGGCAATATTCTCGGAATTCGACGAAACGAAGACCCAACATCTTATTTTTCCCGGAACCTTCCGGAAAGTCAAAGTGGGACCAGAGGGTGCTGGGGGCCCCACACGTGGTGGCGGCGCAGCCCCGGGCTGGGCGCGCCCCTAGTGTGAGGAGGCCGTGGCCCCTCCGACTCCGACTCTTCGCCTATTTAAGCCGTCCTGACCTAAAACATCGATACCGATTGTGAAACTCAGAAAGACTGGTCGGCCGGGAAAGAATCTCATTCCCGAGACGCCGCGGATGGGGAAGTGCCCCCGGAAGCCATCTCCATCAACGCCACCGCCTCCATCATGCTCCATGAGTAGTTCCCCCATGGACTACGGGTTCTAGCTGTAGCTAGTTGGTATTCTCTCCCCCATGTACTTCAATACAATGATCTCATGAGCTGCCTTACATGATTGAGATTCATCGATGTAATCGGTGTTGTGTTTGTTGGGATCCGATGGATTGTTACATTATGATAGTCTATCTATAAAGTTTGTGAAGTTATTGTTGCTGCAATCTTGTTGTGTTTAATGCTTGTCACTAGGTCCCAGTGGCATGATCTTAGATTTAAGCTCTATACTTATTGCTTAGATTGTATCTACAAGTTGTTTGCACATGTCTATGTCCAACCCGAGGCCCAGAGTGACAGGCTGGGATAACTGGAGGAAGGCGTAGGTATGAGGATCACATGTTTCCACCAAGTGTTAATGCTTTGCTCCGGTGCTCTATTAAAAGGAGTACCTTAATTACCGTAGTTTCCCTTGAGGCCCGGCTGCCACGCTGGTGGGACAAAAGATGTTGTACAAGTTTGTTGCGAAGCCACCGCGAATGGTGGCCAACACCGAAAGGGAATGACTAGGGCTGCGGCCCTGGTCCTCAGCGACCCGCAAAGCCTCCGGTCGCGCGCCGATGCGGGTCGCAGGGGCGTGCCACCTGACCTATACCTGGTCAGAAGGTGTGGATGATGCCTCGCTTAGTTTCTGCAGGGCACACGTACACGTTAAATACGAGCCTCGATCGGCTCTCGGGTTATCCTGTGAATCGGCATGGAGCCGATCCACCCATTCGTCAAGGTGGCCGAATATATGGTGGTCCTGCTTGATCAAGATAAAGCATATGAGATCCACGACGATCTAGGGTTTTCACCGCATAATCGGATCATCCTACTCACGATTGGGCCTCGCGCTCACGCACGGTAAACGTAAGCCAGCCCTAGACAAGGCCTAAAAACCAACACTAGGTTGATCCTCGGAACGTCCTGTCTAGGGGCAGCAAACTACACCCTGCATGCCGCTGGATCCTCCAACCCTTTGAGGCCTAACTATTGCAGATATTAAACTAATCCTTGATGAATCAAGGAGCGACCCTAACGGATCAGATCTACTAAATAAAGATCAAAGCGGGGTGCCGCCCCTGCACCCATGATGAGGCACAAGGACGGCTAGACGCGCAAGGGTTGCACTACGCGGGCATATGATGCTAAGAACGATGCTAACCCTAACGCGTCTACGATAACTACGTTGCTCGCCATCAAAAAGGCTTGATACGAGCAACGCATGAACAACTAGCAGGCTTAGCTGCCTAGATCGCGAATGCGATCTAGGCAACATGGTGCACCGGAGAACCCTCGAGACGAAGGAGTTGGCGATGCGCGAGATTGGTTTGTGTTGAACGTTGGTTGTTGTTTATTCCATAAACCCTAGGTACATATTTATAGTCCGGGGACTTTCTAATGTGGGCGTGCACTAAACCGTGCACGAGATAAACTCTAATTTCTAAACTAAGATACACGGGCTAGCTAGCCCAAACTTGGTAAATAAGGCCGATTCACATATCTCTTCTATATGTATATCTTCAAGTCCATCTGATCGCGGCCCACCTCGCTTAGTCAAATCTGGTGATAACACATGCCCCCTGGTTTTGGAAAGGATATTTCCAAAATCATTATGCTTTCTCTCGTAGGGTCATGTCGTGGTAGGCGGAACCGTCGCAGAGTCCCTCATCATGACAACTTGCCTTCTCAACTTCTCACGATTTGACATTTTGGCACCACTTCCTGGAGCTGTGGCATTGAATTTCTATTATGTCCCCTTTATTTTGCTACGAACAGTTCTCTGCATCTTCTTCGCATTAGCATCTCGAAAAGCCCTCCTGCACCACGATGTCTTCTTCTTCCTCGCTCCCCGGATTCCAGCCATCCATCCCGCGAGCCGACGACGGAGAAACCGCCAGTCCACGCGGCGAATTGCGGCCGGAGGAGTCCGCCCGACTTCTCCATCGAGTCGGCGACGTCCTCCCGACGTCGAAGATGAGCCGCTTCCTTCTTGGAAGCGGCGGCGAAAGCGAGGATGCACCCCTCGGGGCCATCGAGGCGGTGGCGGGGAGGAGGAGGGCGGCGGAGGAGAGGAGGCGGAAGGGCCGGCCAGCGCCTTGCCCTGACGAAACCCGTGACGCCAGCGGCGAGCGGCGGCGGGCGAAGGGCAGGATGGAGCGGGATGGGCGGCGGGAGCGGTGAGCGACAGGAGGTGGCATGTGCAATGAGCGGCGGAAGTACGAGGGCAGCAACAACCCGTAGATAGGGCCCTTAGCATAGGATCCGTAGAAGTAGGCGGGGCAATGTATCCCCTTTCGAGGGCAATCGGTTCTACTATGTAAGAAATCTTTCTTATTAATGAAGAACCTTTCCCCAATTTGCCGATTTCCTCTCACGACCTTGCCGATTCGTCCCCTTTGCCAATGCATCTGAGCAATAGCACCGTATCGGTCCTTCAAGATTCGCCCTTCCCTTCTCCAACGATGATTTTCTAAATTTGGCAGAAAATGCAGTATCTTCAGGGAAACCTTCGAACTTTCCCAACCAAACCTAACAATGTTCTTCAATAATCATCACTCGTGAAGAAGGTTGCAATGAAGGACCAGCCGTTGGTATCCCAATCGGCTTTTAAACAGCAAAAACAAAGCATCTGAGGCCTGCTGCCCGAGCCTTACGAGGCGAGACTTAGCGAATTAGCGCTGGGCTTGATCATGCGAGCCGGCCGTTTGCGTAAATCGGCTTGCCGAGAGCCTTCAAGGTGGGCTGCCCCGAGTTTCCTCAATGCGCCTCTTCGTCCCTGCAGGTCAGATCGGCTCCCTTCTTTTGGTGGATCTGATGCGACCCACCCTTAACCTGATCTGGACACCCAAGCTGCCCTTAGCATTGTTCTTGAAGAGTCGATGCCCTTGCATCGGCTGTAAAATGCTTAAAAATTTTAGGCCGATTTGTGTATCGGCCCCCATACTCAGTATTATTTCATATCCTCGTGTTTTATCCATCTAAGTGCCCCCAGGATTGTGTCAAGAGAATTGATGGTATCGGCTCTTAGGTAGTCCTGTTGGGTCAAACGTTGATCCTTGGCAGAATGGATGGTGAGGATAATTTGGGCCGATTGCTGGAATCGGCCTCCATGTTGCTTGCTTGGTGAAGGTTTTGTAATATCCCTTCATCAGTTTCGGAGGGCGATCGCAAGGATCGGCCTCGCCATGTTGCTTATTGACGTAGCCTTGCTACTCGTCCATGTCGGCGGATAAAACCAGCCCAATCTCTGACCTTACGTTGGTGCGCTTGCTGTTATCCATGTCGGGTGCACTGTAATCGTGGAGCACTACCTCACGGACGAATGAACACCATGTTTGTGCCAGCCGATGTGTCATCATCGGCTCTCTTTTGGCTTGGGGCGCCACTCTTTCTTTGCGCCATCCCTCCTCATCCAGGGTCCTCTGGACTTTCGCAGCCAGTCAGGTCGTGCCTTCCTCGGCGTATGCAAGTACATCCTTTCGGCTTCCTCGCGCAATCGCTGAACCCTGCGTTTTGTGTATGGCTGAGACCGTCGGGCACCACCTTAGACGGTGGCACTGTCTTCTTCGTATTCCCCTTCGTCTTCGAATCATCGAGATCTTCCAACGAGGGGTCTCAGACATCTGTTTTGCGGTGGGAGAGGCCCTAAGCGCTCGAACACGGATACGTTGGCTGTCTCCTTCTTCTTCCGGTTGCATTGGGCAGTTGCCGATTGTTGGTGTCGGCTCATTCCTGAATCCCAGCGTTAACGAAGAGGGGCAGTGCCAATGCCTATCCGTGTCGTCCTGCTCCCTGCCGTGGCGCTCCTGTCGCTCCTCATCATGATTATGCACGGCGATGTCTTCGTTGCTTCAGACGACCTTGTTCATCATTGTCGTTGTATCGCCGGTGTTGGTCATATCGACTCACATACTTGTTGAGGAGGTGATCGAGAGAGGGGTCGGCCGGTATCTTATGTTCTTCCTCTCCGCGTAGCGCTTGCCATCTTGACGGGCCGATCGCATGGGCGGCCCCTCGGTGTCCTTTTGCTGGGGCAGCTGTCCTCATCCCGTCCTTCTCAGAGCGGTGTCCAGCTCTACCATGCTGATGTTGGCTGAAAAATCAGGCTGGCCCTCCAAGGTGGGTAAACTCCACCATGTTGAGCGGGGAAGGGGTGTGTGTCGACCTTCATGGCATATTGGTTAAAAAATTAGTCGCCCATTTTCTATCGCCACTTGGATCTGCTGACGCCCACCCCATGATCGTTGGTGTGGGTGAACGTGTTATGCCACTTGCGGTATGGCTTTCCGTTCAGCTCTTGCCGTAGGAAACTTGTGGCCTTCGGGTACCTTTATGTGCTTCTCCGCGAGTAAGAGGTCGAAAATCTGCTCGGTTTTTCGTCACGTCGAAGTCGAACCTCTTGGAGGCCCGGTGGCTTACCCATTTGCGAGTTCTGGGCCTCAGCTCGAGTCCACTCAGCTCTGCGACCTCTCGCTCTCCGTAGGACCTTCATCTTCGCTGCGTCAACCATGGTAACCACGCGCTTGAATTTATCTTGGTAGATATCCGGGTGGCGTTGTTCGCTGACAACTTCTGCACCATGTGTGCTAATGAAGGATAGTCCGCTGGGAGGCCACTTCCTTGATCGATGATGATAGACCCACCACCGCCAATTCGAGCTGCTTCAACGCATATGAACCGAATATCGGTTCCTGCAGTCGCTGGATGTATTCGACACCGTTTCTCAGCTGTACTTTGCGGATCGGCAATGCCAGCCTCGGAAGCCTCACGGTGATCGCTCATGGAACCGCTCTTCCGGTACTTCGAGTGGATTGAGTTCGGTGGCAGCGATGTACCATCCGCCGATCCGTGAGGACCGTGAGAAGTACCTCACGCGCCAGCTCGTCGGCGCGAGATCATGCCTTGTGCAAATATCGGCTCACATGCTCGATGGAGGTGGAGCCATCTGATCCGAACTTTGTGAAGTCCGGAGCCGATATTTGGGTGGTAGCGGGATCAATTCGTCCTCGTTGGGGTACGGCTTGGTATAGCCGATCCTTTCTTTTCGGCATCATGCCGAACTGATCTTTCAGGATCGTACAAATTTGATCCACGGTGATGGTGCAGGTCCGAACCCTGAAGATTCGTCGGAGTGGCGTACTTAACCAGCCATGCTGTTTCTGGTTCCGAGCCAACCGAGAGCTGGGCTCGGAGCTTCGTCGAGGTGGCGTATTTAGCTAGCCACGTTTGCTTCTCGGTCTGTCTCCACGTTCCTCTGTTCCCCAGTCCCGCTGCGACGGTTGGTTCGAGTGCCCATGAGGCCGCATTATGCGCATGCGTATCCGTGCGGGATCTCCTTGCGTCCGAAATTGGTAATCATGGGGTCACCACCAATCTTGTAGCGACATAGGCCGATGAGTTGGTTTCGGGTGCTGCCAACGCGAATGGCAGCGGTGGACGGAATGGGCGGCGCTTCCCCTTGGTGAGTCCCTAGGGCTGGTCCTGACGGAGGATGGCTCCGATCTCCTGGATCACGCGCAGCACGACACGCTCCAACGTGTTCACCGGGCTCTCAGAATGGCGGTGCAGCGAATGAGCCACCATGAAGTTTATCTCCCGACGCAGCGACCTGGTGCGTTCCTCTGACGGGGTGGACAGGTCCACTCCATCAAGCGCTTCAGGTGTGAACCCTTCCATCGGCCGTGGGGGGCGGGTCTGTGGAAAGAGCCGTTAGGTCGGCTTCGAGGCAGACTTGATCTCGTCGTACTTCTTCTTGAGCTCGCCGATGAGCTCCTCGTAGGTGACCGGAGTTTCTTCCGCCATCTCGATGTGGATGGCGAGTGGTTGTCGTTGAAGATTGTCCGAATGTCCCACCGGGCGTGCGAGAATGTGTTGACGTCGAAACCCACCGGCGAGCGGTGGTAGCCAACAAGTAGAGCCGGGAATGACTAGGGCTGCGGCTGGCCCCGATCCCTCGGAAGCGACGACCATAAAGCCTCTGGTCGCGCCGCGTCACGGGTCGAGCGTGCCACGACCTATACACAGTCGAAGGTGTGGATGATGCCTCGCTTAGTTTCTGCGGGGCACACGTGCGTTAAATACGAGCCTCGATCGGCTCTCGGTTATTGTGATCGGCTCATGGAGCCGATCCACCCCATGATTCGTCCAAGGTGGCCGAATATACGGTGGTGCTTGATCAAGATAAAGCATATGAGATCCACGACGATCTAGGGTTTTCACATAATGGATCATCCTACTCACGATTGGGCCTCGCGCTCACGCACGGTAAACGTAAGCCAGCCCTAGACAAGGCCTAAAAACCAACACTAGGTTGATCCTCGGAACGTCTGTCTAGGGGCAGCAAACTACACCTGCATGCCGGGATCCTCCAACCCTTGTAAGGCCTAACTATTGCAGATATTAAACTAATCCTTGATGAATCAAGGAGCGACCATAACGGATCAGATCTACTAAATAAAGATCAAGCGGGTCCGCCCTGCACCCATGATGAGGCACAGGGACGGCTAGACGCAAGGGTTGCACTACGCGAGCATATGATGCTAAGAACGATGCTAACCCTACGCGTCTACGATAACTACGTTGCTCGCCATCAAAAGGCTTGACGAGCAACGCATGAACAACTAGGCGGGCTGCCTAGATCAGATACGATCTAGGCGCATGGTGCTTATAGAAACCCTCGAGACGAAGGAGTTGGCGATGCGCGAGATTGGTTTGTGTTGAACGTTGGTTGTTGTTTATTCCATAAACCCTAGGTACATATTTATAGTCCGGGGACTTTCTAATTGCGTGCTAAACCGTGCACCAGATAAACTCTAATTTCTAAACTAAGATACACGGGCTAGCTAGCAAACTTGGTAAATAAGGCCGATTCACATATCTCTTCTATATGTATATCTTCAAGTCCATCTCGATCGCGGCCCACCAGCTTGGTCAAATTCTGGTGATAACGTTTCTCATTGCGAGCACGTATGACTATATATGGAAAACATGCCTACATGATTAATAGACTTGATGTACTGTCTTAATGCTATTTCAATCCTATCAATTGCCCAACTGTAATTTGTTCACCCAACACTTGTTATTGGAGAGTTACCACTAGTGTAGATAGCTGGGAACCCCGGTCCATCTCTCATCATCATATACTCGTTCTTTATGTCATTGGAAGTAGTATCAACTATTTTACGGTGCCATTGCTCTCATATTACTTTATCTGCTTCACGTATTCTTTGTTACTCTTTATCTCATCGCTGTTGCTTACATCCCATGTTACTAGTGCTTTTCGTGCAGCTGAATTGACAACTCGGTTGTTAAGGCTTATAAGTATTCTTACCCCCTTGTGTCGAATCAATAAATTTGGGTTTACTTCCCTCGAAGACTGTTGCGATCCCCTATACTTGTGGGTCATCAAGACTATTTTACAGTACCGTTGCGGGAGGCATAGCTCTACTCATAAGTTCACGGGGAGTACCTCTATCTCTCTCTGCTTTTATTTTATTTTGTCTTGCTAGTTTATTTCTGTCTAGTTTATTTGTGCTTAGTTTATTTCTGTCTAGTTTTATTTTGCTTAGTTTACTTTTGTCTAGTTTATTTTTGTCTTGTTTTATTTTCCCTATATACCCGAAAATCCATAAAAATTTGAAAACCGAAAAATTAAAAACTGTTGCTATAGGAGAACCTACAAACTATTTGGAGCTTATAGAATTATATAATAATTATAGAGAATCAAGAACGGGAAAAGTTATGAGTGCTATGATAGAAAAATTAAATACAATTGCTAAAATCTTGCTTAAACGCCATGATATAAACGTTGCTCTAAACAGGATACTAAACATCTTAAATTTCAATGTGGCTTTAGTGAGAAGTTTTTATTAAGAACTATAATTGGAATAACTATATTCATTTTGGGTTCGAAGAGGTAGAACAATTTGTCTTATTTATGGGAGCCTCTGAGATAGAATCATTCATGTCTAAAAATTATGAAACTTGTGCTGTTGGTAAGGACCTTAAAGATTATGTCTCTTCTATCCTTAATTTTTGCATAGAAAGCTACAGTGATAATCCTTATATCATTGATTATAAAGAGAGACTCATTAATGCACAAGAATGCACTCACAATTTGCAGGAAACAGTGGAAGAAGAAATTGATGAACCTGAAAGCTCATTGGATGAAAAGAGGAGGAAATTGATGTGAAAGCTCATTGGATGAAAAAGAAGAGGAGAGTGATGAACAAAAGGATGAAGAATGGATTAGCTACCCATGCCAACCTTCTAATGAGAGTAACTCTTTATCTCTTACACTATTTGATTGTCCTCCATGCTTACCAAAAGAGGATGAATGTTATGTTCCTGTGGATTCTCTTGAAATATTCCCTATGAGTAAAACTTGTGAGAATAATTATGCTACCTGTTATCTATGATAATCCATGCTACTTTGATAAATCTTATGATAATGCTTTGTTTATGCCTGATGCCGAAATGCATGGTACTAAAGAGTTTTGTTTAGCAAATGTTTATGATAAATCTCTAGATGATGGTCCTATGTTACTGATACGCGTAGATGCACACGTCCGTTGGGAACCCCAAGTGGAAGGTATGATGCGTATAGAAGCAAGTTCCCTCATATGAAACCAAGGTTTAATCGAACCATTAGGAGCCAAGAAGCACGTTGAAGGTTGATGGTCGCGAAATGTGATGCGCGAGGGATTCGGCGGGAACCTGCACAACACAACCCAAGTACTTTGTCCCAACGAAACAGTTGAGGTTGTCAATCTCGGCTTGTTGTAACAAAGTTAAACGTATCGAGTGGAAGATGTTTGCAAAAAGTAAACACAATTGCATAGATTGTATGCTATGTAAAGAATAGGACCGGGGTCCACAGTTCACTAGAGGTGTCTCTCCCATAAGATAAAAGCATGTTGGGTGAACAAATTACAGTCGGGCAATTGACAAATAGAGAAAGGCATAACAATGCATATACATGACATGATAAATATAGTGAGATTTAATTGGGCATTACGACAAAGTACATAGACCGCCATCCAACTGCATCTATGCCTAAAAAGTCCACCTTCAGGTTATCATCCGAACCCCTCCGTATTAAGTTGCAAAGCAATGACAATTGCATTAAGTATGGTGCGTAATGTAATCAACAACTACATCCTTAGACATAGCATCAATGTTTTATCTAGTAGCACAGCACATCCACACCTTAGAACTTTCGTCACTGTCCCGAGATTCAATGGAGGCATGAACCCACTATCGAGCATAAATACTCCCTCTTGGAGTTAAGAGTAAAAACTTGGCCAGAGCCTCTACTAATAACGGAGAGCATGCAAGATCATAAACAACACATGAACAATAGATTGATAATCACCATAATCATAGTACTCTCTATCCATGGGATCCCGACAAACACAACATATAGAATTACATATAGATGATCTTGATCATGTTGGCAGCTCACAAGATCCAACAATGAAGCACAACAAAGGAGAAGGCGACCATCTAGCTCTGCTGGACCCATGGTCAGGGTGAACTACTCACTCATCACTCGGAGGCGACCATGGCGGTGTAGAGTCCTCGGAGATGAATCCCCTCTCCGAGGTGCCGGAAGGCGATCTCCCGAGTCCCCGAGATGGGATCGCGGCGGGCGTCTCGCCAAGGTTTTCCGTATCGTGGCTCTCGGTGGGGGTTTCGCGACGGAAGCTTTAAGTAGGCGGAGGGTCAACGCGAGGGGCCACACGAGGGCCGGGGCAGGTCAGCGCGGCCAGGCTTGGGCCGCGCCGGCCACCTCCAGCCTCCTGCGTGGCCCCACTTCGTTAGGTCTTCGGTCTTCGGAAGCTTCGTGCAAAAATAGGACCCCAGGAAAGTTTCGTCCAATTCCGAGAATATTTCTTTACTAGGATTTCTGAAACCAAAAAAGAAACAACAATCGGCTCTTCGCATCTTGTTAATAGGTTAGTTCCAGAAAATGCATAAATATGACATATAATGTGCATAAAACATGTAGGTATCATCAATAAAGTAGCATGGAACATAAGAATTATCGATACGTTGGAGACGTATCAGCATCCCAAGCTTAGTTACGCTGGTCCCGAGCAGGTAAAGCGATAACAAAGATAATTTACAGTGACATGCCATCATAATCTTGATCATACTATTTGTAAACATATGTAATGAATGCAGCGATCAAAGCAAAGGTAATGACATGAGTAAACAACTGAATCATAAAGCAAAGACTTTTCATGAATAGTACTTCAAGACAAGCATCAATAAGTCTTGCATAAGAGTTAACTCATAAAGCAATAAATCAAAGTAAAGGTGTTGAAGCAACACAAGGAAGATTAAGTTTCAGCAGGTTGCTTTCAACTTATAACATGTATATCTCATGGATATTGTCAACATAAAGTAATATAATAAGTGCAATATGCAAGTATGTAGGAATCAATGCACAGTTCACACAAGTGTTTGCTTCTTAAGGTGGAAGGAGATAGGTAAACTGACTCAACTTAAAAGTAAAGAATGGTCCTTCAAAAGGAAAGCATCGATTGCTGTATTTGTGCTAGAGCTTTTATTTTGAAAACATGAAACAATTTTGTCAACGGTAGTAATAAAGCATATGAGTTATGAAAATTATATCTTACAAGTTGCAAGCCTCACGCATAGTATACTAATAGTGCCCGCACCTCGTCCTACTTAACTTGGACTACCGGGTCTTCGCATGCCATGTTTCAACCAAGTGTCACAAAGGGGTACCTCCATGCGCCTGTACAAAGGTCCAAGGAGAATGCTCGCATTTCGGTTCTCGCTTTTGATTATTCTCAACTTAGACATCCATGCGGGACAACATGGACAACAGATAATGGACTCCTCTTAAATGCATAAGCATGTAGCAGTTATTATTCTCATATGAGATTGAGGATATATGTCCAAAACTGAAACTTCCACCATGGTTCATGGCTTTAGTTAGCGGCCCAATGTTCTTCTCTAACAATTTTGCATGCTCCAACCACCAAAATGATAGACCTTCAGACAAGACGGACATGCATAGCAACTCACATGATATTCAACAATAGTTGATGGCGTTCCCAGAAGCATGGTTATGTAACTTAATAAAATATAAGGTGCATAAGTACATATTCAATACTACGATAGTTTTTAAGGCTATTTTGTCCCATGAGCTATATATTGCAAGAGGTGAATGATGGAATTTTAAAGGTAGCACTCAAGCAATTTACTTTGGAATGGCGAAGAAATACCATGTAGTAGGTAGGTATGGTGGACACAAATGGCATAGTAGTTGGCTCAAGGATTTTGGATGCATGAGAAGTATTCCTCTCGATACAAGGTTTAGGCTAGCAAGGTTATTTGAAGCAAACTCAAGTGATGAAAGTGCAGCAAAACTCACATAAAAGACATATTGTAAACATTATAAGACTCTACTCTGTCCTTGTTGTTCAAAACTCAATACTAGATATTATCTAGACCTTAGAGAAACCAAATATGCAAATCAAATTTTAGCAAGCTCTATGTATTTCTTCATTAATGGGTGCAAAGTATATGATGCAAGAGCTTAAACATGAGCACAACAATTGCCAAGTATCACATTATCAAGACATTTTAGAATTACTACATGTAGCATTTTCCAATTCCAACCATATAACAATTTAACGAAGAAGAAACTTCGCCATGAACATTATGAGTAAAGCCTAAGGACACATGTGTCCATATGCAACAGCCGAGCGTGTCTCTCTCCCACAAAGTGAATGCTAGGATCCATCTTATTCAAACAAAAACAAAAACAAAAACAAACCGACGCTCCAAGCAAAGAATACAAGATGTGATTGAATAAAAATATAGTTTCAGGAGGAACCTGATGATGTTGTCGATGAAGAAGGATGCCTTGGGCATCCCCAAGCTTAGACGCTTGAGTCTTCTTAAAATATGCAGGGGTGAACCACAGGCATCCCCAAGCTTAGAGCTTTCACTCCTCTTGATCATAGTATATCATTCTCCTCTCTTGACCCTTGAAAACTTCCTTCACACCAAACTTCAAGCAAACTCATTAGAGGTTAGTGCACAATTAATAATTCACTCATTCAGAGGTGACACAATCATTATTTTCACTTCTGGACATTGCATAATGCTACTGGACATTAGTGGATCAAAGAAATAAATCCAACATAGCAAAAGAGGCAATGCGAAAATAAAAGGCAGAATCTGTCAAAAACAGAACAGTCCGTAAAGACGAATAAAATGGCACCAGACTTGCTCAAATGGAAAAACTCAAAACTAATGAAAGTTGCGTACATATCTGAGGATCACGCTCGTAAATTGGCAGATTTTCCGAATTTTCTACAGAGAATTGTGCCCAGATTCGTGACAGACAGCAATGCTGTTTCTGCGCAGCGATCCCAAATACATCAACTTTGACATAGAAACTTTACTTGGCACAAAAACTTGATAAGGAGAGGTTGCTACAGTAGTAAAAACTTCCAAGACTCAACAAAACAAAAAATTGCTGTAGGTAAAAACATGGGTTGTCTCCCATAAGCGCTTTTCCTTTCCTAGGGCGCAGAAAGTGCAAATCAAGTAACATCGAGAGTAAAGCATCAACATCATAGCTTGTTCTAATAATAGAATCAAAAGGCAACTTCATTCTCTTTCTAGGGAAGTGTTCCATACCTTTCTTGAGAGGAAATTGATATTAATATTACCTTCCCTCATATCAATAACAGCACCAACAGTTCGAAGAAAAGGTCTTCCCAACACAATTGGACAAGATGCATTGCATTCGATATCCAAGACAACAAAATCAACGGGGACAAGGTTATTGTTAACCGTAATGTGCACATTATCAATCCTCCCCAAAGGTTTCTTTTTGACATTATCAGCAAGATTAACATCCAAATAACAATTCTTCAATGGTGGCAAGTCAAGCATATCATAAATCTTTTTAGGCATAACAGAAATACTTGCACCAAGATCACATAAAGCATTACATTCAAAGTCATTGAATTTCATTTTAATGATGGGCTCCCAACCATCCTCTAACTTTCTAGGAATAGAAGTTTCAAGTTTTAGTTTCTCTTCTCTAGCTTTTATGAGAGCATTTGTAATATGTTTTGTAAAGGCTAAATTTATAGCACTAGCATTAGGACTTTTAGCAAGTTTTGTAAGAACTTTATAACTTAGAGATGTGGCAATCATCAAAATCTAAATCATTATGAGTTACAGCAATGGGATCATTATTCCCAAGGTTGGAAAAAATTTCAGCAGTTTTATCACAAGCAGTTTCAGCAGTTTTAGCAATTTCAGGGAGTTTTGTACGCTTTGCACTAGGAGTAGAAACATTGCCAACACCAATTATTTTACCATTGATAGTAGGAGGTGCAGCAACATGTGAAGAATTAGCATTACTAGTGGTGGTAATAGTCCAAACTTTAGCTACATTATTCTCTTTAGCTAGTTTTTCATTTTCTTCTCTATCCCACCTAGCACGTAGTTCAGCCATTAATCTTATATTCTCATTAATTCTAACTTGGATGGCATTTTCTGTAGTAGTAATCTTATTATCAATATCATTATTAGGCATAACTTTCAACTTTAAAAGATTAACATCGGAGGCAAGTCTATCAACTCTAGAAGCAATAGTATCAATTTTATCAAGCTTTTCCTCAACAGATTTGTAAAAGCAGTTTGTGTACTAATAAATTCTTTAAGCATGGCTTCAAGACCAGAGGGTACATTCCTATTATTGTTGTAAGAATTCCCATAAGAATTACCATAACCATTACCATTAGCAGAAGGATATGGCCTATTGTTATTACCAGAGTTGTTCTATAAGCATTGTTGTTGAAATTATTATTTTTAATGAAATTCACATCAACATTTTCTTCTTGAGCGACCAATGAAGCTAAAGGAACATTATTTGGATCTACATTAGATCTACCATTCACAAGCATAGACATAATCACATCAATCTCTTATCACTCAAGGAAGAGGTTTCTTCAACAGAATTTACCTTCTTACCTTGTGGAGCTCTTTCCGTGTGCCATTCAAGTAATTTATCATCATATCATCAAGAAGTTTTGTAGCCGCCCAATGTGATGGACATAAAGGTACCTCAAAGCCTGAATCCAATAAATTCGAAGAAAATTTAGTCCTCCATAGAAGGTTTGGATGATCATCCAAGTAGTGAATCCATGGGTTGGGCAATTCTTTACCAAAGTTTTCATTCTCTCCCATGCTTGAGCAACATGTTAGGTATCTAATTGTTTAAAATTCATTATGCTACTTCTCAAAGATATAATTTTAGCGGGAGGATAATATCTACCAATAAAAGCATCCTTGCATTTAGTCCATGAATCAATACTATTCTTAGGCAAAGATAGCAACCAATCTTTAGCTCTTCCTCTTAATGAGAAAGGAAACACTTTCAATTTAATAATATCACCATCTACATCTTTATACTTTGCATTCACAAAGTTCAACAAATTATTGAGATGGGCAGCAGCATCATCAGAACTAGCACCAGGAAATTGATCTCTCATGACAAGATTTAGTAGCAGGTTTAATTTCAAAGAATTCTGTTGTGTAGTAGCGTGGAGCAATAGGTGTGCATAGGAAATCATTATTATTTGCATTTGTGAAGTCACACAATTTAGTATTTTCATGGTTGGCCATTTTAGCAACAGTAAATAAAACAAACTAGATAAAGTAAATGCAAGTAACTAATTTTTTTGTGTTTTGATATAGAGAGCAAACAAAGTAGTAAATAAAATAATGCAAGACAAAAACAAAGTAAAAGATTGAGAAGTGGAGACTCCCTTGCAGCGTGTCTTGATCTCCCCAGGCTTAGCGCCGGTAACGATACGCGTAGATGCACCACGTCTGGGAACCCCAAGTGGAAGGTATGATCGTGAGAAGCAAATTTCCAAGATGAAACCAAGGTTTAATCGAACGTTAGGAGCCAAGAAACACGTTGAAGGTTGATGGTGCGAAATGTGATCATGGCAACACGGGGATTCCAAGCGCAGCGCAATTGCACAACACAACAAGTACTTTGTCCCAACGAAACAGGTGAGGTTGTCAATCTCCAGAAGCACTGTAACAAAGGATTAAACGTATCGAGTGGAAGATGTTTGCAAAGAAAACAGTAAACACAATTGCAGTAGATTGTATACTATGTAAAGAATAGGACGGGGTCCACAGTTCACTAGAGGTGTCTCTCATAAGATAAAAGCATGTTGGGTGAACAAATTACATAGGGCAATTGACAAATAGAGAAAGGCATAACAATGCATATACATGACATGATAAATATAGTGAGATTTAATTGGGCATTACGACAAAGTACATAGACCGCAGCACTGCATCTATGCCTAAAAAGTCCACCTTCAGGTTATCATCCGAACCCCCTCCTATTAAGTGCATTACAATTGCATTAAGTATGGTGCGTAATGTAATCAACAACTACATCCTTAGACATAGCATCAATGTTTTATCCCTAGTGGCAACACATCCAAACCTTAGAACTTTCTGTCACTGTCCCCGATTCAATGGAGGCATGAACCCACTATCGAGCATAAATACTCCCTCTTGGAGTTAGGTAAAAACTTGGCGAGCCTCTACTAATAACGGAGAGCATGCAAGATCATAAACAACACATGAACAATAGATTGATAATCACCATAATCATAGTACTCTCTATCCATCGGATCCCACAAACACAACATATAGAATTACATATAGATGATCTTGATCATGTTGGGCAGCTCACAAGATCCAACAATGAAGCACAACAAGGAGAAGACGACCATCTAGCTACTGCTATGGACCCATGGTCCAGGGGTGAACTACTCACTCATCACTCGGAGGCGACCATGGCGGTGTAGAGTCCTCAGGGAGATGAATCCCCTCCGGGGTCGGAGGCGATCTCGGAATCCCCCGAGATGGGATTCGGCGGCGGCGTCTCGTAAGGTTTTCCGTATCGTGGCTCTCGGTCGGGGGTTTGCGAAGGCTTTAAGTAGGCGGAGGTCACGCGAGGGGCACACGAGGGACGGGGGCAGTCGGCGCGCCAGGGCTTGAGGCTGCCGGCCACCTCTGGCCTCCTCGTGGCCCCACTTCGTTAGGTCTTTGGTCTTCTCGAGCTTCGTGCAAAATAGGACCTGGGCGAAAGTTTCATTCAATTCCGAGAATATTTCTTTACTAGGATTTCTGAAACCAAAAACAGCAAAAACAGCAACTGGCTCTTCGGCATCTTGTTAATAGGTTAGTTCCAGAAAATGCATAAATATGACATATAATGTGCATAAAACATGTAGGTATCATCAATAAAGTAGCATGGAACATAAGAAATTATCGATACGTTGGAGACGTATCAGTTACTTGATAATATAATTGTACTACTAATGAAAATGGGATTGGAGAGTTCTTGACTTTATCTATGAGTCCCATATCTTTTGAGATTGATCAATCATCTTGTTATATTATTAATAAAAGTGGGTTTGAAAGTTTTAATCCTATTATTTCTGAGCTTGATAAAAATTATGTGTTTGTGACTCATGAAAAACATGCTTTATGTGATAGTTATATTGTTGAGTTTATTCATGAAGCTACTTAAAACTATTATGAGAGAGGAAAATATGGTTGTAGAAATGTTCATGGTACTAAAACACCTCTCTACATGCTGAAAATTTTGAAGTTACTCTTGTTTTATCTTCTTATGCTTGTTACTTTATTCTTCATGAATTTATTTGTGTACAAGATTCCTATGCATAGGAAGTGGGTTAGACTTAAATGTGTTTTGAACTTGCTTTTTGATGCTCTCTTTTGCTTCAACTCTCATCCTTATGTGAGCATCATTAAAATTGTTGAGCCCATCTTAATGGCTATAAAGAAAGCACTTCTTGGAGATAACCCATGTCTTTATTTTGCTCTGTTTTGTTGTGTCTTGGAAGTTTTTACTACTGTAGCAACCTCTCCTTATCTTTATTTTATTGCATTGTTGTGCCAAGTAAAGTCTCTAATAGAAGGTTGATGCTAGATTTGGATTTCTCCGCAGACTGATTTCTATCTGTCACAGAATTTAGTAGATCTCTCGTAGAAAACTAAAAAAAATCTGCCAATTTACGTGCGTGATCCTCAGATATGTACGCAGCTTTCATTAGTTTTAAAGTTTCTGATTTGAGCAACGGAAGTACCTCGTAAAAATCATGTTTACTGGCATGTTGTTTTTACTGTCTCTAGTTTTTTTGCATTGTCTCTTGTGGAATTTAAGTGAGGCATTCTAGATGTGGAGAGCTGTAGCTAATGTTTTATTGAGTTCTTGCAATGTGTCACTACAGGACTAAAGTGGATTAAAGTTTTTTTAGTACTAACCCCTCTAATGAAGTTTATGAGAAGTTTGGTGTGAAGGAAGTTTTCAAGGGTCAAGGAGGATGATATATGATCAAGAAGAGTGAAAAGTCTAAGCTTGGGGATGCCCCGTGGTTCATCCCTGCATATTTCAAGAAGACTCAAGCGTCTTGGGGATGCCCAAGGCATCCCCTTCTTCATCAACTTATCAGGTTTCTTCTATTGAAACCTATATTTTTATTCGGTCACATCATATGTGCTTTACTTGGAGCGTCTGTGTGTTTTTATTTTTGTTTATGTTTGAATAAATTCGGATCCTAGCAATCCTTGTGTGGAGAGAGACACGCTCGCTTTTTAATATGAATAATGGTGTTCTTAGCTTTATTTTAATGTTCTGCGGAGTTGAAAACTATTGCACTTATCGTTATTCGGTTGGAAACTTAAAATGCTGCATATTGTCTTGGATAATTTGATACTTGGCAATTGTTTTGAGCTCTCAAGTAGATGATTATGTTTCTTGCATCATGTAGTTTAAACCTATTAGTGGATAAATATCGTAGAGCTTGTTGAAATTGGTTTGCATGATTGGTCTCTCTAAGGTCTAGATATTTTAAATAAAAGTGTTTGAGCAACAAGGAAGAAAGATGTAGAGTTTTATAATGCTTGCAATTTGTTCTTATGTAAGTTTTGCTGTACCGGTTTATACTTGTGTTTGCTTCAAACAACCTTGCTAGCCAAAGCCTTGTACTGAGGAAATGCTTCTCGTGCATCCAAAACCTTGAGCCAAAACCTATGCCATTTGTGTCCACCATATCTACCTACTATGTGGTATTTCCCCGCCATTCCAAGTAAATACTTCATGTGCTACCTTTAAACAATTCAAAAGCTAGCATCTCTTATTTGTGTCAATGTTTTATAGCTCATGAGGAAGTATGTGGGTTTGTTTTCTTCTTGTCATTTACTTTTGGCAGACTTTCACAATGGACTAGTGGCTCATCCGCTTATCCAATAATTTTGCAAAAAGCTGGCAACGGGGTTCCCAGCCCCAATTAATTAACCTTCATTAATAATTCTCTTCACGTGTTTTGCCCTGATCTATCAGCAAGCAACTTAATTTGCAAATAGACACTCCTCCATGTATGTGAAATGTTGGAAGGCACCGAGGATTCGGTTAGCCATGGCTTGTGTAAGCAAAGGTTGGGGAGTGTCATCCATAATGAAACTAATATACATGTGTAAACAAAAGAGAAGAGGGATGATCTACCTGTTGGTAGAGATAACGTCCTTCATGGGAGCGCTCTTGAAAGTATGGTTGATAAGGTAGTTAGGTGCCCACTACCATTCGTTGACAACAACAAACACCTCTCAAAACTTTACTTTTATGCTCTCTATGATTTCAAAAACTTAAAAGCTCTAGCACATGATTTAATCTATGCTTCCCTCTGCGAAGGCCTTTTTTACTTTATGTTGAGTCAGTTTACCTACTTCCTTCCATCTTGAAGCAAACACTTGTGTCAATTGCATTGATTACATACTTGTTTATTTGCATTCATCATATTACTTTGTGTTGACATTATCCATGAGATATGCATGTTGAAAGTTGAAAGCAACTGCTGAAACTTATATCTTCCTTTGTGTTGCTTCGATGCCTTTACTTTGAATTTATTGCTTTATGAGTTAACTCTTATGCAAGACTTTTGATGCTTGTCTTGAAAGTACTATTCATGAAAAGTTTTGCTATATGTTATCTATTTGTTAGAAAATATAGATCATTGCCTTGAGTCACTTTGTTCATCTCATAAGCTTTGCAATAGTATGATTAAGATTATGTTGGTAGCATGTCACTTTAGAAATTATTCTTTTTATCGTTTACCTACTCGAGGCGAGTAGGAACTAAGCTTGGGGATGCTTGATACGTCTCCAACGTATCCATAATTTCTGATGTTCCATGCTTGTTTTATGACAATACCTACATGTTTTGCTCACACTTTATAATGCTTTTATGCGTTTCGGAACTAACCTATTAACGAGATGCCGAAAGGCAGTTCAGTTTTCTTGTTGTTTTTGGTTCCAGAAAGGCTGTTCGGGCAATATTCTCGGAATTGATGAAACAAAGACCCAACATCTTATTTTCCCGGAACCTTCCAGTCAAAGTGGGACGAGAGGGGTGCCTCTGGGGCCCACACGGGTGGCGGCGCGGCCCCGAGCCCGGGCGCCCCTAGTGTGAGGAGGCCCCGTGGCCCTCACTCGACTCTTACCTCTTTAAGCCGTCCGACCTAAAACATCGAATACCGATTGACGAAACTCGAGAGAAAGACTCCAGGCGCCCCGCCATCGCGAAACTCAATTGGGGACAGTCTCTGTTCGCACGCACGCCGCCGGGAAGTGTCCCGGAAACCATCTCCATCAACGCCACCGCCTCCATCATGCTCCGTGAGTAGTTCCCCCATGGACTACGGGTTCTAGCCAGCTAGTTGGTATTCTCTCCCCCATGTACTTCAATACAATGATCTCATGAGCTGCCTTACATGATTGAGATTCATCGATGTAATCGGTGTTGTGTTTGTTGGGATCCGATGGATTGTTACATTATGATTAGTCTATCTATAAAGTTTGTGAAGTTATTGTTGTTGCAATCTTGTTGTGTTTAATGCTTGTCACTAGGGCCGAGTGGCATGATCTTAGATTTAAGCTCTATACTTATTGCTTAGATTGTATCTACAAGTTGTTTGCACATGTCTATGTCACTGGAACCCAGCCCCGAGTGACGAAGCGATAACCGGAGGGGAAGGCGTAGGTATGAGGATCACATGTTTTCACCAAGTGTTAATGCTTTGCTCCGTGCTCTATTAAAAGGAGTACCTTAATTACCAATAGTTTCCCTTGAGGCTGCCACACGGATTGTGAGACAAGATGTTGTACAAGTTTCTCACATTGCGTATGACTATATGGAAAACATGCCTACATGATTAATAGACTTGATGTTCTGTCTTAATGCTATTTCAATCCTATCAATTGCCCAACTGTAATTTGTTCACCCAACACTTGTTATTGGAGAGTTACCACTAGTGTAGATAGCTGGGAACCCAGTCCATCTCTCATCATCATATACTCGTTCTTTATGTCATTGGAAGTAGTATCAACTATTTTTAGGTGCCATTGCTCTCATATTCTAGCTCTACTTCTTACGTATTCATGTTACTCTTGCTCTCATATTACTGCTACATCACCCCTGTTACTAGTGCTTTTCAGTGCAAAATTTGAATTGACAACTGAGTTGTTAAGGCTTATAAGTATTCTTTACCTCCCCTTGTGTCGAATCAATAAATTTGGGTTTACTTCCCTCGAAGACTGTTGCGATCCCCTATACTTGTGGGTCATCATACTCTAGTGATGTTATTGAAGTAGTCTATTCCTCCTTCATGATGTAATGGTGACGGTGTGTGCATCATGTAGTACTTGGCGTAGGTTATGATTGTAATCTCTTGTAGATTATGGAGTTAACTATTACTATGATAGTATTGATGTGATCTATTCCCTTTCATAGCTTAAAGGTGACAATGTGTATGCTATGTTAGTACTCAGTCTAAATTGCAACAATCTATTATGCTCTAGAGGTTACTTAAATATGAACTCGAATGTTGTGGAGCTTGTTTACTCCGGCTTGAGGAGCTCTTGTAGCCCTACAATGAATGGTGTTTGTTATCAAACAAGAGAGTGTATGTAGCACAAAGTGAGAGAAGTTATTTATTTATTATTTGATCAATGTTGAGAGTGTCCACTAGAGAAAGTATGATCCCTAGGCCTTGTTTCCAAATATTGCAAACATCGCTTGTTCACTGTTTTACTGCATCTTTACTTCATGCAATATTACCACCATCTATACCACCTGTTTTACTATCTCTTCGCCGAACTAGTGCACCTATACATCGACAAGTGTATTAGGTGTGTTGAGGACACAAGAGACTTCTTGTATCTTAATTGCAGGGTTGCTTGAGAGGACTATCTTTGACCTCTACCTCCCTGAGTTCGATAAACCTTGGGTGATTGACTTAAGGGAAACTTGCTGCTGTTCTACAAACCTCTGCTCTTGGAGGCCCAACACTGTCTACAAGAATAGAAGCACACATAGACATCAATATTGTACGAATTTTTGTATGTAACGAACTTTGTGGTGCAAGCCCCAGAGCTTGTCGAAGAAAAAGATATATATCACCAATATTTTTACTATATTACAGCACCGCAGTCCGCCTCATTAAAAACTTATGCCCCCACTTGGTGCCCTGAAAGGAAAAGTGCGTAAAACTCAGCGGACATTTCAGTACATTGTATGTTTACATATATTTCGGCTTAAGCGTAGAAACGCCTAAGCTGCGCCACGTTCAGAGGGTTTGGCTCGCAATCAAGTCTTCTTGTTATTTACCCTGTAAGCTCCTCCTTCAATTACTTCGGTGATGATATATGGGCCTAGCCATGGTGACTCGAGTTTTTCGTGGCTATCTTGCGTGAGTCAAAGAACTAGGTCACCAACCTGGAAAGATCTTGGTCGCAGCGTCGACTATGATAATTTTTCATATCTTGCTGGTACTTGGTGACCCTTGACAATACCTCGTCTCCAGAGCTTCGTCGAGTGCATCAACGTCATCTTCCAGTGCTTTTCTCGAGGTTTCTTCATCGAATTCCGCCACTCTCGAGGAATTGTGTTCTATCTCTATCGGTAGTACGCCTCAGCTCCATGAACCAGAAAAAATGGAGTTTCTTGTGTCGCTGTATTGGGTGTCGTCCGTATACTCCATAGCACGCTAGGAACTCCTCTGGCCATGTGTGTCGAGCTTTTTCCAATGGTGCTAACAGTCGCTTCTTGATGCCGTTGCAGGTGATTCCGTTCGCTTTGTCGACTTGACCATTGGTTTGCGGGTGCGCAACTAACGCAAATTGTAATTTGATGCCTACCTCTGCACAATATGCCTTGAATTCCTTGGAGGTAAAGTTGCTGCCATTGTCTGTGACGATGCTATGAGGAACCAAACCGGAAAACAATACTTTTGATGAACTTGACCGTTGATGCTGCGTCTGGCGAGTTTATCGGCTTCAATCCACTTGGTAAACTTGTCGACAGCTACAAGCATATACTCGTATCCTCCTGGCCACACCTTATGCAATTTTCCAACCATATCAAGACCCCATTAGGAAAGGGCCATGACAATGGTATTGGCATTAACTCTGCTGCCGGAGAATGAGGTTTTGCGGCAAACCATTGGCACGCATCACAAGTGCGCACTATTTCCTTTGCGTCTTCAATTGCGGTTAGCTAGTAGAACCCTGCTCTAAAAACCTTAGCCGCTATAGCGACTGCTTGCATGATATCCACACACTCCCTCGTGTACATCCTTTAAGAGTATCCGACCTTCTTCGGGGTGTGACGCACCGCTGCAAAACTCGGTATACTTCGCTTATAAAGCTCGCCCTTAACCAGGTGAAGTCCTTGGACCGTCGAAAAACTCGCCTTGCTTCTACTGAATCTTCAGGTATTTCTTTCCTTAAGATATATGCGACGTAGACCTGCATCCAAGGAACTTGTACTACCATTACCTCATGCGATTCTTCTTCATCTCCTGTTGTGTTTGCCTCTGATGTTGCTGGAGCCCCTGGGCCTTTCTTGACCTTCTCCTTTTTCTTTGACTGTTTCTTTGCCTTAGTCGACCTTTCACTTATCTCCTCCCAGTCACCGGGTGGTATTGCTAAACCTTCGTTGTGGGTATACTTTATGGGTATATCAACGACATGTTCTGGGCAAGCCCCCGGGTGGCCCATAGACGGTGATGGTGGCATGTGGCTCATGGCGTGATTCTTTGTTGATCATGAAGGATGAAGTCCAGCCCAGATCAAGCCGGATCCTAACCGACCTTTGGAGAAGTCGGATCCGTGAAGGCCCATGAAGACCCGGATCAGCACGGCCAAGATGGAAGGCGGATCGTTGACGTACACGGCAAGATATTTTACCGTAGTTAGGCAACTTGTATTCCGGCTAGAGACTCTCATGTAAACCCTAGATCCGTGCGTCTATATAAGCCGGATCTCGGGAGCCCTAGAGGCACAACCACAACCATTGTAACACGCGGCGCGGATAATTCCAGACAAGCAGCGGTAGGCCCTGTCATCGTGTGTTCCGAAGCTGGGTAACTCGCGTAGTACCGTCCCGAGGACACTCCGCTCTATGGCCCCTACTTCTTTTCCCCTCGTGAGGATCCCTCCTCAGGGTACTTCTACTCGAACGGCAGGGCTTGTGGGGCCTGAGGCGTCTGGAGGCCGGGCAGGAGGGCTCCGCCATGGGAAGCTACGACGACACGATCGTGGTGGTGCGTGTACTTTACGCCGAATTTTCCGATCGTCCCCTGGACGAGTTCGGATTCGGCTAGGTCCAACCTGTCAAGCTCTCAATCGTCCCAATCGGTGGCATCCACATCTTCATCGGCGAAACCGTCGATTCCGACGGAAACGCTCTAGTAAGTTACGTTGACGCGACCGCCGCTGAGCTGGACGCCATCGCGAAAATCTGATCTAAGTCGCAGGAACTTCAAGGAAGATTCCGCCAGATCTGAAAATCAAAGCCCACCCAATCCGCCCCTGAGGAGGAGAAAACGGTGGAAGACCAATGCAGATCCGCCTGGGTCTCCCAGGTGTTAGAGAAGCAAATGTGTCATTTCGTGCACTTCTTGGCCCATACCCATGGTCGCCCCCTTGAGGACGGAGGGCTCCCTTGAGGTTGAGGCACCCGGCAGCGGCGCTCGGATCAGCAAGACGCGTCGGAGACAGTGTTGTCCGGGAACAAGATGGAGCCGGAGATCCCGAGGAATCAATCCTCGGTAACTAAGCCCAACTTCCGGCGATTCCTCCTCCATGGATACGGAATTCAACCGCAAGCAGGCTCTGAGGCGGTGAGCAACCAGACGCGGAATCCGCCCGCCTGCAGGTTCTACCAATGTGCACCGCTGGATCAGCAGGAAATGGAAGACGAAGACTCCACCTCCGACCCAGGACCATCCAACGTAGGATCTACCTTAGACCGGGAACGACCACGAAAGGATGTCTTGTCACCAGAAGAGATGGTCGAGCAAGCACGCATGGATTTAGTCGCACAGTCTGGTTTCCTCAATAAACCAATAACTCCTGACGCCGTCGCAGATCTAGAGGCTCTAGAAGCCACAAGAAAGGAGATGCTGGCTACCGCCAGGAAGTTCGCCAACACCGCAGCTGCAATGCTTGGATGAGAGAAGAAGCTGCAAACTTCGTGGTTCACTTTCAAAAGAAAGATCGTGAGGTCGACGAATCACTTGCACAGTCAAGAAGCTCAAACTCTGGGAGAAAGTGGAGGAGGCCGATAGAATCGTTGAAGCCATCCCTCCTCGCAAGATCACCTTCGCTCCACAGAGCAGCAGCCGCTCACAACTCCAAAGGATAACATGAAGAAGGCTGCGGAGCTCTAAAAAGAAGGACGAGAGATTGACATCAACTACGTCCGGAAGCTCGTTGCTTCAGCAATGCAGCAACAAAGTAAAGCAGATACTTAGCGCAGGCCGAGTCCAATCCGGATCTTGCTTATCCATGCTAAGGACGCCCTAGGAAGTCAACATCGTGATGGCGAATCGCGCACTGGGTCCACGGAGCGCAGGAGAAAAGTCAGGGAACATCCAAATCCAATCCCGGTGCGCTCGGATTCGACCCCGAAAAACTCGGCAAAGGGAAAGGACCCGATGTATACGCGAGAGACAAGTATCGTAACCCATCACCGCTACCGGGACTTCGCGTCCTCGCTGCCCCCTCGTCGTCTGATCCTGAACACCGGGCCCCATGGGCAGTGGAATCAACATCCGCGACAACATGCCACCGCCTAGGAACAGGAACAGGGAGCGCACGCGCCTGAGCCACGCAGGAGCTGGAACCAAGACCGTGAGCCTGAGCCACGCAGGAGCCGGAACCAAGACAGGAGCACAGGCCACGCGAGGCCGGAACCAAGACCGTGAGCTGAGCCTCGCGGAACCAAGACCGTGACGAGCCTCGCGAAGCCAGGACGCGAGCTGACCCGAAGGAGTGGAGAAGAGTACGCGCCTGAGCCTCGCAGGCCGAGGAGCGACCAGGCGACCGAGAGGAAGGAAGTCACCGGAGCAGCCACCGCGGGAAGAGCCCGGGAATCGGCGGAAGAACATCCTACGGGCCCTCGCAGATCTCCCTCGCCACCACCCGGTGGAGGTGAAGGTGGAGGCGGAGGCCGGAGATCTCGTTCCCGCTCAAAGACCCTGGCGGCGGTCCCCGCGATGCTCGGGAACGTCTCAACGAGTACAGATCCGACTACATCGGCCCAAAGTGCTTTGGCCGGATGATCCGAGAGGAACCAAAGCCAAGAAGCTTGAACATTAAGCTACCCGGAAACCTGAAGCATTATGATGGCAGCGAGAGGCCGGATCTGGATCGAAGATTACTACAATGCAATAACCTTTGCGGAGGAACCCCGAATATAGCTGCCGCATGCTCCAGTTGTACCTTATTGGTCCAGCTCGTGTTTGGCTCAGCAACCTCGGAAAACACCATCTTTGCTGGTTTGACCTGAAGAAGGCTTTGAGAACCACTAGGGGCACCTACAAGAGACCGGCCACCACCGGCGACCTTCAAGCTGCATCGAGAAGAAGGTGAAACATCCAGAAGTTTCCTCACCCGATGGTTGGCGACCCGAAACGAGTGCGAGCGTTGATAACCGCACGACAATGCCGCCTTCCTTGGAACCCCAACAGTCCGTGCAAAATGGCGCTCCGGCTCTTGAACGCCACGTTCCGGCTGTGCCGCAGTATATCAAGTGGTCGGAGAAAGCCTGCACTTCGACAGGTCGGATCATCCGGCTGTCATCCCCAAAGAATGCTATGCTCTGGTTGTGAGTCCCCATATTGACGGGTATGACTTCTCCAAATGCCTTATGGATGGCGGAGCTAGCTTGAACATCATGTACCTGGAGACTCTGGAGAGGATGAACCTAACCAAGGACCAGCTAAAGCATAGCACCACTGAGTTTCACGGTGTGGTTCCGGGTAAAAACTCCTGGGCAGCATCAAACTTCCCGTGGCCTTCGGCGATGTTACCGCGAAGAGATGATCACGTTTGAAGTGGTGCCCTTCAGCTCCTACCATGTGATCTTCAGCAGGCCCACCTACCACAAGTTTCACGCCAGGGCATGATACATCTACAACAAGCTCAAGATTCCGGGTCCTAACGGTATGATCACCGTATCCGGAGACTACAAGAAAGCTAGGGACTGCGAAAAGGCGAGGCCGCCTTTGAGTCCGTCATATCGGAGAGGAGCTGCAAGGCTACAGAGCCGCGGTGGATCCGGCCGATGCAGACCACCAAGAAGCAGATCTCCGAGCAGAAGACCTCGTTCAAGGCCACGATAGAAACCAAGAAGCATGACCTCGTTGAAGGCGACAGCTCCAAGCAGGTTTCAGTCGGAGCCAACATGGACCCGAAATAGGAAAGCGCGCTCGTCGAGTTCCTCCGAGCTAACATGGATATCTTCGCATGGCAACCTTCTGACATGTCCGGAGTACCAAGGAACTCACCGAGCACTACCTCAACATAAATCCGGGTGCAAGCCGGTGAAGCAAGCTAACGCTTTGGAGATAAGAAATGCCGCGCCATAGGAATGGAATTAGCAAAGTTACTAGAGGCAGGTTTTGTAGTAGAAGTTATCCATACTGATTGGGTCGGAAACCCTGTCCTTGTACCAAAAAATTCTGAAATACTAAGAATGTGCATCGATTCCGGCTTGAATAAGCATTGTCCGAAGGATCCGTTTCCTTGCCGCATGACCAAGTCATTGATTCGACGGCGGCGGAACTTCTGTGTTTTCTTGATGCATATTCCGGGTATCATCCGGATGAAGAAGTCTGACCAAAAGGCGACCTCGTTCATCACACCTTTTGGCACATACTGCTACGTTACTATGCCCTTTGGCTTGAAAAACGTAGGTGCCACATACCAACGTACGATGCAGCGGTGCTTGAAGGACCAAATTGGCCGGAACGTGCACGCCTACGTTGATGACATCATCTGACCCGAAAGGGATCCGACTTGATCAGCGACTCAAGGAAACCTTTGAAAATCTCCGACGGTACAAGATGATGTTAAATCCGCTTAAGTGCGTCTTTGGCGTGCCAGCCGGAAAACTCCTTGGCTTCATTGTTTCCCATAGGGGCATTGAAGTTAACCCGGAAAAAATCAAGGCTATCCTGAACATCAAGAGGCCAACTTGTCTCAAAGATGTGCAACGATTAACTGGTTGCGCAGCAATCAGTAGATTTGTTAGCCGTCTTGGAGAAGGCCCTACCTCTATACAAGCTGCTAAAGAAAACAGACAAATTTGTCTGGGATGAGGCAGCAGACGAAGCACTTCAGGGATTGAAGAACATAATCTCCTCACCACCCATATTGGCAGCACCAGCTGAGTCAGAGTCTATGCTCCTCTATATGGCAGCCACCAACAAGGTAATCAACATAGTAATCGTGGTAGTGCGACAAGAAGAAGGACATGCGCATGGAGTCCAAAGGCCCGTCTATTACATTAGCTAAGTCCTGACGGAATCCAAACAAAGATACCCTCACTTTCAGAAGCTAGCTTATGGAGTTTTCCTAGGCAGTCGGAAGCTGAGACACTACTTCCAGGAGCACCCCATGACAATGGTGAGCAAGGCTCCACTGGCAACTATCATCAACGCAACGACAGGGCGTAGCAAAGTGGGGCATTGAGTTTCCTGCCTTTGACATCAACTACAAAGCAGAACCACAATCAAGTATCAGGTTCTAGCGGATTTTATCGCGGATTGGAGCGGAGGACTGCTGCCGGTGCCGGAACCTGAAGCTTGGGTCATGCACTTCGACGGATCCAAGCAACACCAAGGCTGGGGTTGGAGTTACCCTGAAGTCACCTACCGGAGAAGAACTGCAGTGATACGTTCTGCAGATTCAAAGCTACAAACAATATGGCGGAATATGAGGCTCTACTACATGGTCTACGCATCGCTAAGGAGATTGGGATCAAACACATCATATGTTGCGGAGATTCCGACCTGGTGGCACAACAAGTAGCCCAACCTGGAACGCCAGAAACTCCGTCATGGCGGCTTACAGAGACAAGTTGACGGATCGCCAAATGCTTCCTCGGATACGAAGTCAAGTACGTGAGACGACAACACAGCGGCAGATATGCTGTCCAAGCTCGGATCCGGCAGAAACCAATTCCGCCCGGCATTTTCCTTGAGCATCTACGGATACCCTCGGTGAAGGCGCAACCCGGAAAATCCCGGCAGTTTCTCCGGCTAAGGAAGTGATGGCAGTCATTCCGGCCTGGACTCAGCCGTTCCTGGATTACCTCATTGATCGAAAGCTGCCCGGACGAGGTCCACGCACGACAGATCATCAGGCGAGCTAGGTCCTACACAATTGTTGATGGACAGCTCTACAAACGAAGCGCAAACGGGGTATTTCTCAAATGCGTCTCCAATCAAGATGGCATTGAAATCCTCGGAGAGATCCACGCAGGGGATTCGGGCATCATGCCGCCCCAGGTCCCTTGTTGCAAAAGCTTTCGGTTAGGATTTTATGGCTAACGGATAAAGAAGACGACTGAGAAGCTGGTAAAAACTTGCCGAGGTTGTCAGTCACACGCTACTCAACCAAACGCTCTAGCCCAAGAGCTGAAGACCATACCTATCACCTGGCCATTTGCGGTCTGGGGGCTTGATATGGTTGGTAAATTAAAGAAATCATCTCCTGGTGGTCATGAATACCTCCTGGTAGCTATTGACAAGTTCAGTAAGTGGATCGAGGCAAAGCCAGTGAGAAAAGCCGACGGTGCTACGGCACTAAAATTTGTATGCAGCCTCGTGACGAGATTCGGCATCCCACACAGCATAATCACAGACAATGGCACAAACTTTGCGCAAGGAGAACTCAAGGATTATTGCAATGAAGTTGGGATCCGGCTTGACAGTGCATCATCCTCAATAATCGAACAAGGTGCAATGAACGGGCATTGAACGGTGGCCTCCGCACAAGCTACGATGTCGTCTGGAGCTTACGCTTAACCGAGCACCAGAGCGTTCACTGATAGACTGCTCCGTTCAGGTAACTTACCCGAAGACTAACAACAGAGAACCGCCTAACCCCTGGAGTACCTCCAATCGGAGTATGATCCAAGCTGTGCTCCCACCGACATCATCCATGATTCAAACTGAAGAAACGCCGAGGCTCGACAGCATCGACCTGATCGAAGAAGCTCGAAATTTAGCCGACCAACGCTCCACCATCTATATCGTTGCCGAGTTCGGAATCGCTGCTCATGGTCGGAGACTTAGTCCTCCGCCTTCGCCAGGTGAAAGATCACAAGTTGCAATCTCCATGGGAAGGACCTTTTGTCATCAGCAAAGTGCTACACAACGGATCTTACTATCTTGTCGATTTTCGGGAATTAAAGGATAGACCTGATAACTGGTACCGGAAACGAAAACGAGAGGATCCGGGTGACATATATGATGAAACAGATCGTCCCTGGAATATAGCACAGCTACGTCCTTTCCACACTTAGCATTTTCACATTACATGCCTTGTAATATATATATGATACATGATCAATGAAATAAAGCGTCTGGTTCACTCTTAGAGTCTTTTACCTCCTTTAATTTTTCATTTTTGGATCGTGTATGTTTTCCGACTAAAACCGCAGAGCTGGATCTTTCCGCCTATGCGTGTATGAAAGTTGTGCTTTTTCAAAATCGTCCTTTAGGACGTAAGCTTAAGTTTTCTGGTGGAAAAGTTCTTCGTTGCGAACTCATGGATTCCTGGTAGCAATTTCCGGCACCTAGGCTAGGGGCTTGTTTCCGCGGTTATGGACGGACGCCATTGGGCTTCGTCGCGCAGGCGAGCATTTCCGGCCAAAGGTCTTCCGGCTCGTGGAAGGTCAAATGAGCAAGCCGGAAAATTAATAAGCCAGCACTTGCTTTCAACAAACAAAATGTGCAAAATAATATAATGGATAGCAGGATAAGTTTTCTCTGCCCATGCATACGCGTTTCGTTCCTAGCTACTTAAGAATTTAAGTTATATTACAAACCCTCGCTAGGGCCAAAATGATGCATTGTTTTTTCCCGCAGGAATAAAGTTTTCAATCCTCCTTAGCCGGAGAGGTTTCGCCCTTTGGATTCCCTTCCTCAGCGTCCTCGGCCGGAGATGATATATCTTCATCGCTGACGTGGGCACTACCCTTCAGGTAACTGACTTTGCCCTATCCTATATCTCCTAGTTGGAGGCCCATGAAGGCATTTGGAGGAAAGGCAGCCCATCCAGACGGTGCATCAGAAGATTCCTTGACAAGCAAGACGAAGAAGCAGCCGAACAAGGAAAGATTAGGTCAAACTACTATAAACCTAGTCGTACTCGCTAGACTCTTGAGACCTGGCCTCCTATATAAAGGCCAGGAGGCTGCCGAGGGACACAATCAATCTTAGCAATCTTAGCCACCGAAGCCTAGAGCTAGGTCATCGTAAAGCTTAGCATCTCGACGAGATCTCAACCGAACTATTCGACACCCCATTGTAACCCATTATCATCATAATCAAGAACAGACAGGACGTAAGGGTTTTACCTCATCGAGGGCCCCGAACCTGGGTAAATCGCTCTCCCGCTTGTCCGTGAACCGATGTCTCGTGTCACCTGCAGGATTCCATCAACCCTAAGCCCCTATCGGAGGGCATTGCCGAGGAGCACCCTCGACAATTGGCGCCGCCTGTGGGAACCCTGTCGGCACAAGGCAGGACATCGGCAATACCAGTCACATCTGCACGTTCGTACTCGAGTCACCAACACCACCAGATCCAAGAGACCCGATCCGCTGCGGATCCTTCGAGTTCGTACCACATCTTGAGCCGCCGCACTCGATTCCTGCAGAATCGCACGACGGTATGACCACCACTTTTGGAGGCGTTCACTTCATCAAGACCCCGGGGCAATGCCGCCCTAGGACAGGTGACCATCCGGCTCGGCGAGGCCTTCCAGGGAGCACGCCGCGCCGTAGCCGGCTGGTCCGGAAGCCGGCTGGCTCCAGGTCCTAGTCGGCCCGGTTACGGCCGCCAATGCTGTAGCTGGGCCGGCTTCTACAAGCCATATCCGACTGGGGGTTCCGTACTCAGACCGACTCGAGGCTGGCGAGTCTTGCACTAGAAGGAACCGGGTTGGTGATCCGGGTTCCCAAAGTCCACGCTGACTTCATCTTCCGTAAAGCGCGGGCACTGTGGAGCAATAGTGCCACGGCCGGACAGGCCATCATGGACGCGCCCGTATAGGCTACAGTGGCTGACGGCGACAGAGACGCTTCTCTCCATACCGCTGACCGTGGCAGCCGGATGGGACAGGCCATGACGCCTCAACGCTCCCGACGTCACCGCCTCGGGAAGGAGCGGAGCCGAAGCCGGCAAGCCGGCCAGTAGACTATAGGGTCTTATATGTAAAGTGCCGGTGCCTATATAAGCCGCACTACCCCTCTCGTGAGAGGATCGATCAGTTACCATTCACTAGTCTTAGAGCTGCCCGAGAGAGAGAGACCTTCGTCCACCTCAGAGCAGCCGGATACAGCTCAAGGAGCACCATTGTACCGTGTTACACATCATATACACTCATAGCAGGAGTAGAGGTTTTACCTCCACCGGAGGGCCTCGAACCTGGGTACGTCGCCGTGTCGTTCGTGCCCATACCCGCTTCCGGATACCGCCGTGAGATCTCTCAGGAGCCCCTTCGCTTAGCCACCCTATGGCATATGTCATGACGATACCACGACATTTGGCGCCCACCGTGGGGCCTTCAGCATCCTCGGCCGGTGTCTTCATCCGGACGGGCCTCACCATCACCACCGGCGAGCGAGTCGCCTGGCCTGGTCTGGAGATTCGGCTCCCTCGACTGCGCGCGACAACGCTGGCTGCTTCGCCGACCGGCTTCCGGCGGCAACATCATCAGCCTTCGGCGGCTTCGACGTCTACGTCGCCACCGTCGCACCACCGCGCTACCCGCGCGAGATCGTGCGCTGCGCAAGCCCTCCCCCTGGAGCCGGCGCGCCTCACCACCACCGGCCCTTGCATCACGCAGGAGGTCATGGCCACCGGCGACGACGCCGGAGGCAAGTCCACGCGCATCCGTGGCCCCGAGCTGGAGCGCAACAAGGACGCCGGCGCATCCGCCTCAGGCGCAAAGGCGCCGCCACCACCATCCCGGCTGGACGAAGTCGGGCCAAGCTGAGCACTCCGCTCACGCCTGGTGCCGACCCCACCACCATCGAGAAGGACCTGGAGGAGCACCGCCAGCTCCTCCTCAAGCAGAAGAGCTGGCTGCTGCAAAGCGCTGGGAGATCTCCCAGCGCGAGTTCAACCGCGCCACGGCCTCACGCCAGCCGGCGACAACCAAGCCGAGCCGGCCAGATTCGCCGCAGAGGAGGCGGCCTGGGCGCAGAGATCGCCTCGACATCGCGGCTCCGTCTACGGAGCTACCCATCTACAACACCCCCGACAAGAACATGCTCGCGGCTGAAGCTGCCGCGGAAGAGCTGCACCGCCTCGAAGGCGCAGAGTTACGCCGCCAGACTGAGCGGGTGACTGAGTTGCTGAAGGCGGCCAACCGGCTGACCAAGGACCCCAGGTACGCCCATGCCCCCAGAGCTTCTCACGCTCATGGCGCTGCAGGCAAGGACCGAGACGGTCCGAGGGACACGGCCGAGTCCACCTCCCTCGCACCAAGCCGGCGGGCCGACAGCCGGAACACCCACGCAAGCTCCAGCCGCACAAGCCGGCCGCCCAGTGGCAACAGCGGTCGCAGCCGGCCACCATCAAGCCGGCACGACGACGAAGAGTACGAGTACGAGAGGCCATCCACCATCAAGCACCGCGCGGCTCCAGAGGCCAGTGGCCCGCGCCAGCCGGCCCGCTCCCGGCTGGGCCCACGCGTCGAGCCGGCAGACGCCAGAGATCGCCTCGACCGGCTGGTCGAATCCCGCATCGCGGAGGAAGAAGGGCCAGCCGGCCCCAAGTGCTTCGGGCCGCGGATCCTCAACGAGCCCATGAGAGCCGACTTCCAGCTCCCCCGCGACACACCAAAGTACGACGGCACGACCAAGCCGGAGGACTGGCTGCAGGACTACTCCACCGCAGTCGGCATCGCCCAGGGCAACAAGCGCTGGGCCGTGCGCTACTCCCCTCATGCTGCTCGGCTCCGCCCGCACCCGGCTCAACAACCTGCCAGCCGGCAGCATCAACGGCTGGCTCGACTTCGAAGATGCCTTCATCGCAACTTCACCGGCACCTACCGCCGCCGGGTCGCCCCAACAGCTTGAGATGTGCAAGCAGGGCGCAGACGAGACGGACCGTGCGTACCGACGCGCTGGTGCGAGATGCGCAACCGCGAGGGCGTGCACGAGATCCAGGCAGTCGGCTTCTTCATGGCCGGCTGCCGGCCCAACACCATGCTGTGGCACAAGCTGCACCGCAGCGACCCCAAGACGATGGCTGCCTTGATGGCCATCGCAGACAAGTACGCGCTGGCTGATGGAACCAGCAGCACGCCGGCTGAGATTTCGCCGGCTCCATCCAGGCGGGACAACAACAAGCCGGCTGAGCATAAGCCGGCCGAAGGCGGCCACCACGGCAGCCGGCGGGACAATTACCGCGGCAAGAGGCACAGCGACCAGCCGGACCGCCGGTACGGCTCCGCCCATGTGGCGGCAGTGTCAGACCACGCGGCTGGGCAACGGACCGACCCCCTGGAAGCCGAAGTACACCTTCGAGCAGATGCTCGACTCGCCGTGCAAGTACCACAGCGGCAAGAACCCCTCCAACCATTCCACCCGCGACTGCCACTTCATGAAGCGGCTGACGAGCGGCGAGCCCCTTCCGCCTCCACCCCCACCACCACCAGCCGGCCGGGTGGCCAAGCCGGCGCAGAAGCCAACAACCTCGAGCACCACGAGGCTAACCAAGTGCACCATGGCGGCCGGTACCTGGCTGAGGATGCCACCTACATCATCTTCACCTCCGAGCCCGAGGACAAAACGAGCCAGCAGCGCCGTCAACGCGGTCATGCCGCCGGTCCCCCAGTACCTAAACTGGTCAGAGCAGGCCATCACTTTTGATCGCCGCGACACACCGGCTGTCCTACCAAAGCCGGGCAGCTACGCCATGGTCCTCGACCCCACCATCGGCACAACCCGGCGCAGCGTGCGCTTCTCGCGCGTCCTCATGGATGGGGGCAGCAGCATCAACATCCTCTACCGCGACACCGCCCGCAAGTTGGGCATCCAGGAGGCCGAGTTGCGCCCCACCCCCACCGTCTTCCATGGCATCGTGCCAGGCCACTGCTGCCAGCCGATCGGCCGGATCACCCTGGAGGTCATGTTCGGCAAGCCGGACAACTTCCGCACGGAGAACATCGAGTTCGAGGTGGTGGACCTCGTGAGTCCCTACCACGCGCTCCTGGGCAGGCCTGCCCTGACAAAGTTCATGGCGGTGCCCCACTACGGGTACCTGAAGATGAAGATGCCTGGCCCTAAGGGGGTCATCACCGTAGCCGGCGACTATCGCCGCTCCATGGACTGCGCCACGCAGAGCTCCAAGATGGCCCAGACGCTGGTCATCGCCACCGAGAAGCAGCTCATCCACGACGCCGTCGCCTTGGCTAAGGCCGCGCAGGCGGACATGCCGGCTGTGGGCAACCCGGCTGGGACGACTCACTTCCAGCCGGCCGACAACACCAAGAAGATCCTGCTCGACCCGGCCCAGCCGGACAAGTACGTCACCATCGGTGCCGGCTTGAGCAGCAAATAGGAAAGCGAGCTCACCAGCTTCCTCCGTGAGAATCGGGACATCTTCGCATGGTCTCCAAGGGACATGCCGGGTGTACCGAGGGAGTTGGCTGAGCACCACCTCCACGTCAGGCCTGAAGCCAAGCCGGTGAAGCAGCCTCTCAGGCGCTTCGCCGAAGAACGAAGGAAGGCCATCGGTGAAGAAATTGCCCGGCTCCTAGCTGCCGGCTTCATCATGGAAGTACTGCACCCGGACTGGTTGGCGAACCCGGTCCTGGTTTTGAAGAAGAACGGCTCCTGGCGCATGTGTATCGACTACACCAGCCTCAACAAGGCGTGCCCGAAGGACCCCTTCCCCTGCCGCGCATAGATCAAGTCATAGACTCGACTGCCGGCTGTGAACTGTTGTCTTTCTTAGACGCCTACTCAGGCTACCACCAGATTCCTTTGAATCCGGCTGATCAAATAAAGACTTCGTTCATTACCCCATATGGGGCTTACTGCTACACGACTATGCCATTCGGCTTGAAAAATGCAGGCGCCACCTACCAAAGGTGCATGCAAAAGTGTTTGCAGGATCAAATCGGCAGAAATGTTCACGCATACGTGGATGATGTCGTTGTAAAAACCAAGGAGATGCCTACCCTCCTTGATGACTTGAGAGAAACCTTCACCAATCTGCGAAGATTCCGGATGAAGCTCAACCCGGCCAAATGCACGTTCGGCGTGCCCGCCCAACTCCTGGGCTACCTCGTCTCAGCGAGGAATCGAAGCCAACCCGGAGAAGATCAGTGCCATTGAGAAGATGGAACTGCCGCAGTGCCTCAAGGACGTCCAGAAGTTCACCGGATGCCTGGCCTCCTTGAGCCGCTTCGTCAGCCGGCTGGGGGAGAAGGCACTGCCTGTATCAATTGATGAGGAAGTCGGACAAATTCGTCTGGTCACCGCAGGCGGATGAAGCCTTTCGTGACTTAAAGCGTGTGCTCTCAACCGCGCCAATCCTTGCAACGCCAGGTTCAATGGAGCCGATGTGTTGTACATCGCAGCCACCAACCGAGTGGTCAGCGTTGTCCTGGTGGTGGAGCGCAAAGAAGCCGAAAACAGAGAGCAGCTGGTCCAGCGCCCAGTCTACTACCCAGCGAAGTGCTCTCCCAGTCGAAGCAAAACTACCCCCACTACCAGAAGGTCACCTACGGTGTCTACATGGCGGCCAAGAAGCTCAAGCATTACTTCCAAGAGCATCCCATCAGGGTGGTTGCCACAGCGCCCTGGCGGAAATCATCGGCAGCAAGGATGCCAACGGCCGGGTTGCCAAGTGGGCCCTGGAGCTAGCCGCCCACACCATCCTCTACGAGCCGCGCACAGCCATCAAGTCGCAGATCCTCGCGGACTTCTTCGTCGACTGGGCTGAGATGCAATACCTGCCGCCTGTGCCGGATTCCACACATTGGAAGATGCACTTCGACGGCTCGAAGATGCGCAACGGCTTGGGAGCCGGCATCGTCATCACCTCTCCCAAGGGGGATCGGCTGGACTATGTCCTGCAGATCCACTTCGCCGCATCGAACAATGTGGCGGAGTATGAAGCGCTCATTCATGGGCTGAAGCTGGCCAAGGAGATTGGCGTGCGTCGCATCCTTTGCTTCGGCGACTCCGACTTGGTTATACAGCAAGCATCGGGCGACTGGGACGCGAAGGACGCCAACATGGCCTCGTACCGCTTCCATGTCCAGCAGCTATCCGGCTTCTTCGACGGCTGCGAATTCCACCATGTGCCACGAGCAAACAACGAGGCGGCAGATGCCCTATCCAAGATTGGCTCGACCCGGCAAGCCATTCCGCCGGGCGTTGCCTTGGCGATTCTCAAGAAACCGTCCATCATACCGTCACCGGACTCGGATTCTATATTCGTGCCGGCTGACCCGGGGGCTTCTCAGCCGAACCCGGGGGCTTCATTGCCCAAGTCGGGGGCTCACCAGCCAAACCCGCCGGCTTCTCAGCCGAACCCGGGGGCTTATCGGTCCAACGCGGGGGCTTCTCAGCCAAACTCGGGGGCTTATCAGCCAAACCCGCCGGCTTCACAGCCGAACCCGGCGACCACGCAGTCGAAACCGGAAGCTCCGAAGATGGAGGCCTTGGTGGTTAGCGTGTTTGAAATAAAATGCGTACCATCATGGGCACAAGAATTCCTCTCCTACCTCACCGAGGGTGTGCTGCCCAATGACAGGGTTCAAGCTAGGCAGATTGAGAGAAGGGCCAAGGCCTATACAATCATCAACCATGAGCTGTACAAACGCAGCGTAAGTGGGGTGTTCCAGCGGTGCGTCGAGCCGGCTGAAGGGATTGAACTCCTACGGGAAATCCACCAGGGAGAGTGCGGCCATCACGCCTCCTCCAGAGCCATAGTGGCCAAAGCCTTCCCACGGTTTTTACTGGCCGACTGCGCTCAGGGACGCAGAAGACCTGGTGAAGAAGTGCAACGGCTGCCAGCCTTCGCAAAGCAAAGGCAAACGCCGGCTTCCGCCTAAAACCATCCCCATCACCTGGCCGTTTGCCGTATGGGGCTTGGATATGGTAGGCCCATTCAAGACAGCTCGAGGCGGCATGACACATCTCTTGGTGATGATTGACAAATTCACTAAGTGGATCGAGGCCAAGCCGATCAAGAAGCTGGATGGCTCCACAGCCGTCACATTCCTCAAGGAAATAATCGCGAGATATGGCTACCCGCATAGCATCATCACCGATAACGGCAGCAACTTCGCCGAAGGCGTTTTCAAGCGCTACTGCGGGGAAATGGGGATCCGAATGGACCTGTCGTCCGTGGCGCACCCGGAGACCAACGGCCAAGTGGAGAAGGCTAACGGCTTGATCCTAGCCGGCATCCGGCCCCGGCTGGTGGAGCCGCTTGAGCGCTCAGCCGGCTGCTGGATTGAAGAGCTGCCCAGCGTGCTGTGGAGCTTGCGCACAACGCCCAACCGCTCAGTCGGCTTCACACCCTTCTTCCTCGTATACGGGGCCGAAGCCGTCCTGCCGACTGATATCGAGCACGACGCGCCAAGAATCAAGCTGTATACAGAAGCTGAAGCCAAAGAAGCTCGCGAAGATGGAGTCGACCTGGTTGAAGAGGTCCGGCTGATGGCCGAGTCCAGGTCAACCGTATACCAGCAGAGCCTCCGTCGCTATCACAGCCGGAAGGTTAAGTCCTTAGCATTCCGAGAAGGAGACCTAGTGCTCCGGCTGATCCAACGGACAGCCGGACAGCATAAACTAGCATCCCCATGGGAGGGTCCCTTCATCGTGAGCAAGGCAGTAGGCAATGATTCCTACTATCTCATAGATGCCCAAGAGGCTAAGAAAAACAAGCCAGATAAGGCTGACGAGGAGACTAAACGTCCGTGGAATGTCAGGTTACTCCGCCCATTTTACACATGAGAGGAGGAATGTATGTATCCCTTGTATCCCTTTTATGAGTTATGAAAAAGCTTGCGCCAAGAGCGCCGTTTCCGACAAGTTTTCGCGTACTTTACCTTGTTTCGCCAATTGGCTTGAACCCTCTCACGCGGTCGGCTCAGTAACGTGATCCGGTTTCCGACAGCCGGCTTCCGATCCAGCTACAGACCGCAACCCGGCTGTCCCTGGCGGGAGTAAGGCCTAGGGAGGCACGCGAAAAACGACTAAGGGAAAGAGTAAAAGCGAGTTGACTTGCAACTTTTCATAAAAGTGCCGGATTGCCGAATTCAGCCCGTTCGACTGAAATACTGTCAGCCTCACCCAGCGGCACGCTCTTGATCCGGCGACGGACCGCAAGTCGGACGTACGACCGGCAAGGGCACAGCCAAAGAGTGGGGCGGATGGGAAAAAGCGAACGAGTCGGAAGAAAGCAACTCGGCACACAAATGATTAACAAACACATTAAAGTACGACATAATTAAAGGGCGATAATATTCATACATCTGCACCCGGCATCCCGGGGATTTAATAAATTGTCTTGGCAAAAGAACAACTGAAAAGCAGGAAATCTAAGCCGAGGGGCATCAGTGGAGCCAGCTGCCGGGTCGTCCTCAGGCACGTCCTCCGCCTCCTCATCGTCCATATAATCTTCATCGGACGGAGGAGGGTTCGGGTCCGCGACGAAGACGGTCTTGTCGACGAAGTCGGCGATGGTGCTGGCTCGAGCAAGGCGGGCGGCCTTGAGATCGGCTGGAAGCTTGGTCTCCACGCCGGCTCGCCGGAACTCAAGCTGCCCCAGGTCCACCTCATTGTACCAGGAGAGGACAAAGGACAGCGCCATGTCGGCACCGGCGCGCGTGGCCGACTCCTTCCAGTCGAGGAAACGGTCCGGCGCCCGCTCCATCGCGGAGATGAGGCCGGAGATATCTTGCGGCACCGCCTCTTCAGGCCACAGCATGGGCACCAGCTCTTCAGCCGCCTTCCGAAGCTCCCAGCCGAGCTTGGTGATGGGATCGACGCGGGCAGCCATGGACGCCAGGTGGTCCTCCACAGAGAAATACTCCGAGCTGCCCTCGCCAGTCGCCTGCCTCCTAGACTCGCGCGCAATACCAACGGCCGTCAAAGCCGCCTGCGTCTCCGGGAAGGCCGCTGCAAGAAGAAGAAGCATGTCAGAAGCCATCAAAACCGAAATAAGCTGAAAAATGCAAATTTTCGAAGTCCTAAAGTAAGACTGGCGGCAGCCGGCGCGAACCGACTGCCCCAGCCCGAAGATGGAGATTCCGAAGTCCTAGTAAGACTGGCGGCAGCCGGCGCGAACCGACTGCCCCCAGCCCGAAGATGGAGATTTCGAAGGATCAAAGCAAAAGCCTGGCGGCAGCCGGCACGAACCGACTGCCCCCAGCCCGAAGATGGAGATATTGAAAAAGATAAGTTTCTGCTGCCGGCTACCAACCTAGGCCGGCAGCCGACAGCCGAAAGCCGGCAAGGGGGAGGAAACATAGATGCACTCACCCGCCAAGCCGCGATCAAGCGCGCCAAAACCTTCGGTCCAGCGTTTGGCGGTAGCCGTCAGCTCTGTGGACTTGGCGGTGACCTCCTCCTGCAGCGCAAGCCGCTGCTTCTCCACCTCCGTCAGCCGCCGGCTCAGATCATCCACCTTCTCCTTCTCCGCCGTCCTGAGGGAGTTGAGCTCGATGAGGTGATTCTGCTCCAGCTGGCGCAGCCGCGTCAGCTCCTGCTCAGCCAGCTTGAGCTTGCGGGCGGCAGACCGGCCCGCCTCCTCGCTCTCGCCGCACTGGGCGCGAGCGGCTCGGAGATCCGACTCCAGCTGCGGGACCTTGGCGGCTTCAACTACGAGGCGGCCAGAAAGAAATGTCAGACAACCAAGACTAGAAAGAAGATAAGACATCAAGTCGAAAGAAGCATAGAGCTTACCCTTGACGGCTTCCAGCTCGCGGGCCAAGTCGATCCGGTCCAGCTTGGCCTTGTGGTAATGGGTGACGGCGCGATTATACAAAGTAGTGCGCCGGTCCATCACAGCCTAAGGAGAAGAAAAAGTTAGTCGATCAGGCGAAACCCGTGCCGGCTCCAAGCAGCCGGCCCATGCCTCGGAGGGCTACCAAGATAATAATCAGATCAAAAACAGTCGAAGCTTACCTTGCCGGCCTCCTCTACCTTGGCGACGTTAGCCGCGGCCTCGGCTGCCCTGGCCTTGAGATTGGCCTGCAGGCTGGAGAAGAACATCTCCACCGACGTCTGGCCGGTGGTCCCCTCCCGGCTGGTCACCTCGTAGGAGTCGGCACTGAGCCACGCCTGCTCCATAGTGGCAGCCGAGCCGAGGCTGGCGTCGGAGGCGGACGGCACCTGAAGAAGAAGTGCGCCCTTGGCCACGTGCAGGCCCTGCGGCGATGCCGATGAGGCTCCCGTCCTCACCAACGCGCGCGAGTCGGCGCCCTCCGTGCGCGCCGGCTCGTCCCTCGCCGGCTCCTGCTGGGTCGGCTCCTCCGTCGTCGGCTGCGGCGGCGGCGTCGCTCCAGGCGCAGCAGATGGCCCGGCCGGCCCAGTCGTCTCCGGCGCCTGGGGTGTCCCCTCCGGGCTTTCGTCCAACACCACCGTGGGCGGCGCAGCCCTGCCGGCTCCGGTTCCAGTCGCGGGCGGTGCGGAGCTGTCGGCTCCAGCTCCGGTCGACGGCGGCATGCCCAGGCCAGCCCCAGCAGCCGGAAGACGAGTCCGGCCCGGGAACATGTCGTCCAGCGTCACCTGGCGAGCCGGCTCAGCACGCGTGCCGCGATCAGGCGCTGAGGCCAGCGGCACGGCGAAAGAAGGCGCCCCTGCGGCAGGCGGAGTACTCGCAGGCGGCGGCGGCGTAGGTGCGCGCGAGGAAGGCTGCGGCGTCTGCTCCCTCCTCTGGCGGGGAAGCGGCGACACAACGCGCGGAGCTTGCCGGGAGCCGCCGCCCTGGGCAAACCTAATAGGAACCCTAGCCGGATAAACAGAGAGATAATAAGCATAAAAGTAAGGAAAGAAAAGGAATCAAACAAGAAGGAGAGAAAGAGCTCACCCGGCCTGCTCCGGGACCGTCTTCGGTTGCTGCCGGCGCTGCTTCTTCGCCTTCGCCTCCAAGGCGGCTGTGGAGCCGCCTCGCTTCGTGCCCTTGGGCGCCGAAGTCGCCGTGGTGCTTGGCGGCCTCGTACGCAGAGGCACGGCGGGGATGGGCCCCGTGCCGGACGTCGCCGGCTCCTCCTCCTCTTGCTGCTCCGGTGAAGGGGGCGGATTGCGCTCCCCCTGGCCGCCTAGATCAGGCGCCTGCGGCAGGTCGTCGTCGCCGGCCGTCTCGCCGGTTTGGTCAGCCGGATCGACGTGATCCGGCGTCCACCTCCTCGTCGCCAGGTCGCCATCCTCGACGCTCTGGCGCTCAAAAAGCTAGAGACAGAAAAAACATGAACATATGACAAGCCGGAAGTCGGCCCAGCAGCCGCAAGCCGGAAAATGGCAAAGACACGAGGCTTACCCGCGCCGGTGGATGGTCCCTGTCGCAAGGCGCCAGCCCGTAGCTCCAGTCCTCCGACAGGTTCGCCTTGGTGATGTGGTTCACCCGGCTGGCCACCTGGGCCTTGTTGAGCAGCACCTTGGACGTACGGTTCGGATCGAACCGGCCGGACATGTGCCCGATCTTGTGAGTACGCATCTGGAGCGGCAGCACCCGGCGCTCGGCGATGGTGCAGAGAAGATCTTCGGCTGTCAGCCCGCCAGTGGCGGCTGTCGCCAGGAAGTCCCAAAGCAGGTTCACCTCGGCGTTTTGATCCGTCGAGCGGGCGTTGTGGCTCCAGTTGATCCGGCCGACTGGGGGAGCCGGGTTGAACTCCGGCAGGTTGATCCGGTCGACGAGCCCCCCCTCGTTGCGCACATAGAAGAATGACATTTGCCAGTTCTTCACCGAGTCGACGGTGGGGATTTTGGGGAAAGGCGTACCAGGCCGGGTGTAGATCGAGGCGGCGCCGCAGGCCCGCAGGCGGCCGTCGTTGGTCTGGGCCTTCAGGTAGAAGAGCCGGCTCCAGAAGTCGATGTCGGGCCACAAACCGGCGTAAGCCTCCATGAACGCTACGAAGCAGCTCAGGAGGACGCACGCGTTGGCCGGCAGGTGATGCGGCTGGAGACCGAAGTGGTCGAGGAAGCGCCGGAAGAACGCTGAAGCCGGCAGGCCCAGCCCGCGATCGAGGTGCGCGCCGAAGACGACGCGCTCGTCGGGCTCTGGTGTGGGCTCCAACTCCCCGCCGGGCGCCCGCGTGATCACCGACCGCGGGACCCGCCGGAGGCGCACCAGGCGCTCGATGTCGTCCTCCCGCATGTAGGAGCCCCTCCACGATCCGCTGGGAGACGCCATGGACGAGGACGAGGAAGAAGACGACCAAGAGAGGCTGAACGGCGAGGAAGAACCTTGCGACCGCGGCGGCGACAACGGCGGCTGAGGACGCTCCGTCGAGACGCGCGGCCCCGTGGCGCCGGATTGATGAAGTGGCGGCGGCGGATCGGTGAAGAATCGTCCGCCGGAGTTCGCCAGCGGGAAGCGTTCACCAGAGCGACGGCGAGCTCGAGCGCGCGGAGAGAGATGGAAGCAGAAGCGCGAGGAGGAAGAAGAGGGCCAGTGGACGCCTCGATGCCTCCCCCGCGGCATTTATAGCCGCCTGCCGCGGGCGGTTGGCCTCCAAGTGGCAGTCGTGGGCCACGTCCCCGGATTTACTGCGCCGTAACTCCTCCCACGTCCGCAACGGTTATCGAAAACGGCCACACCACGTCGCCCACTGCCGCACCAGATCCGGGGGGACATTGATGTGACCAGACGAACCGACGGCCAGGCCAGGCGTCAGACCGGTCAAGTCGGGCGCAGAACCCGAGGCGGCGGAGACCCCGGCGCACGGCAAGCCGGAGCCGGACAAAAAGTTCCACTCGAATCAAAATTCATCAGTAAGGCGGAGGCGCCATCAAATCTTGCGAGAAAGCGAAAACTGTAAAGTGTAAAACAGCGGCCGGCTGGAAGCATCCGGCAAGAGCGAGCCGGATGAGGGCGCAGCCGGCTGAATGAAAATTCTCAGTCGGCCCCTCCAAGTGCCGCCAAGTACATTCGAGAAGCCAGGAAAACCTGCCTAGGTCCTTCTAAAACGCAGGACCTTGCCAGCTTCGGGGGCTAATGTCGGGGAAGACCCCGGGTAGGGCAATGGACGCGGAGCAGCCGGCTGACCACTGGCCGGCTCGCGGCAAAGGCCGGCTGAGGAGCAGCCGGCTGGCGCCGTAGCCGGCTGGTCTGGAAGTCGGTTGGCTCCAGGTCCTAGTCGGCCTGGTTACGGCCGCCAATGCTGTAGCTGGGCCGGCTTCTACAAGCCATATCCGACTGGGGTACCTCAGACCGACTCGAGGCTGGCGAGTCTTGCACTAGAAGGAACCGGGTTGGTGATCCGGGTTCCCAAAGTCCACGCTGACTTCATCTTCCGTAAAGCGCGGGGCACTGTGGAGCAATAGTGCCACGCGCCGGACAGGCCATCATGGACGCGCCGTACAGGCTACAGTGGCTGACGGCGACAGAGACGCTTCCTCTCCATACCGCTGACCGTGGCAGCCGGATGGGACAGGCCATGACGCCTCAACGGCTCCTGACGTCACCGCCTCGGGAAGGAGCGGAAGCCGGCCAAGCCGGCCAGTAGACTATAGGGTCTTATATGTAAAGTGCCGGTGCCTATATAAGCCGCACTACCCCCTCTCGTGGAGAGGATCGATCAGTTACCATTCACTAGTCTTAGAGCTGCCCTGAGAGAGAGAGACCTTCGTCCACCTCAGAGCAGCCGGATACAGCTCAAGGAGCACCATTGTACCGTGTTACACATCATATACACTCATAGCAGGAGTAGAGGTTTTACCTCCACCGGAGGGCCTCGAACCTGGGTACGTCGCCGTGTCGTTCGTGCCCATACCCGCTTCCGGATACCGCCGTGAGATCTCTCAGGAGCCCCTTCGATTAGCCACCCTATGGCATATGTCATGACGATACCACGACATTCACTTCGTCATCAACTCCGGAGGCTTCCTCCGTCTCCCTAGGACAGGTATACCTGGTTCGAGGACCTCAATTTCGACAGGCGACGTGCTGGCAGCAACTTCGGAAATCCCGCCCGGAAGCGTGCAAGGAGGCAGCCGAGGAAGTTTCGACGTCGCGACAGGGCGAAAGAAAAGACGAAGGGACTCGCACCATGGAGAAGAAGAACGTACAACATCTCACCCTCGCCAGTCCGAACGAGGGCAGGAGGACATGCGACCGATCCATGGCCGCGCCCGTTCACCGTATCTATCGGCTACGGAGCAACTCGAGGCACCATGCTACCTTCACTCCTACATTGATCCAAAGGATGGTCGAGAGAAATCCAGCCATCTGCTAAGGAACTGCCGACATTTTCTGGAGATTCGACAGTTCTGTGACGATCTTAGAGCCGAAGCCTTATCAAGAGTTCACATAATGGAGAAGAGAACGGGGTCTTACAGCTATCCGCCAGAACCGTATGTACCAGAGCCATATGAACCAATGGAAAGAGACAAGTATGTACCAGCCGAAGCGTTCCCAGAGCCATGTGGGCAGGTCAACATGATCCATAAAACCAGCTTTTCAAAGAGGGAAATCAAGAAATTCTCGCGAGAGGTGAAGTATGCGGAAGTTGCCATGGTTGACACACCCGAATTCATCGACTGGTCGGAGCAAAGCATCTCCTTCGACAGGACAGACCACCCAAAGGTCGTCCCCAGGCCAGGTCATGCAGCCCTTGTCCTTGAGGCGCAAATCGGGGGATACAACATGAGCAAGGTATTCATGGATGGAGGAAGTGGCTTAAACTTATTGTTTGCAAACACAATGAAGGCGATGGGTTTAACAGTCGACATGCTAAGAGAATCCGATACAGGATTCCACGGCATCATGCCGACTCGGCCCGCTTACTCCCTAGGTAAAACATCACTGGATGTAGTTTTTGGTACACCTAGCAATTTCAGGAAGGAGAAAATCGAGTTTGAGGTAGTCGACTGGGAATATCAATACCATGCCATCCTCGGCAGACCCGCCTTTGCCAAATTTATGGCCGTACCTCATTATGCGTACCTAAAGCTGAAGATGCCTGGCAACAACGGGACCCCAATAACTGTCCATGGGAGCTTTGCTCGATCAGACACTTGCGATAGGGAGTTCCAGAAGATTGCCTCGAAGTTTGGTGCCAAGGAAGAACTCAACGCGATCGACGCTACCACAGATCATACGCAACCACCAGCCGACAATCGAAACGTAAGATCCGATGAGTTTGACACTGCAAAGGAAGCCAAGAAGTTGCAGGTGCATCCCATTGACCCGAAGAAAACAGTCAATACATCGGCTGACCTTACGGTCGCATAGGAAGGCACGCTCATCGAGCTTGGGGGGAGTTGATACGTCCAATTTGCATCACTATTTTGTATCATAATTTGCTGTTATTCATTGATATATTTCATATTGGGACACAATACTTATGTTATTTCATCTATTTTGCATGTTTCATCATTATTGGAGGATCAAGCACCGGAGCCAGGATTCTGGAAAAAGCACCGTCCGAACGCAATATTTCGGAAGATCAACTGTGGGAGGAAATTTCACGTAAATTCCTATTTTTCCAGATGACGGAGGGAGCCAGAAGGGGGAGCAAAGAGGAGCCAAGGTGGGGCCAGACCACAGGCCGGCGCGGCCCATGGCCTGGCCGCGCCACCTGTGGTGTGGGGGCCCCACAGCCCCTTTCGCCTCCTTTTCTTCGCGTACTCCTTCGTCCCGAAAACCTAAGCCAGAGGGAGGACCTCACGAAGAGTTACAGCCGCCTCGCGGGGCGGAGAACACCAGAGAAAAGAGCTCTCCGGCGGGCAGGAATCCGCCGGGGAAATTCCCTCCCGGAGGGGGAAATCGACGCCATCGCCATCTTCATCGAGCGGGACATCATCTCCACCATCATCATCATCATCTCCACCATCTACACCGCCATCACCATCGCTGCACCTCATCACCGCTGTAACAATTTGGGTTAAATCTTGATTGTATGATAGGGGAAACTCTCCCGGCATTATTCTCTACTTGTTATAGATGCTATTGAGTGAAACCATTGAACCAAGGTTTATGTTCAGATTGTTATTCATCATCATATCACCTCTGATTGTATTCCATATGATGTCTCGTGAGTAGTTCGTTTAGTTCTTGAGGACATGGGTGAAGTCTAAATGCTAGTAGTGAATTATGGTTGAGTAATATTCAATGTTATGATATTTAAGTTGTGGTGTCATTCTTCTAGTGGTGTCATGTGAACGTCGACTACACGACACTTCACCATTTATGGGCCTAGGGGAGTGCATCTTGTATTCGGTTGCTAATTGCGGGGTTGCCGGAGTGACAGAAACCTGAGCCCCCGTTAGTATATCGATGCAAGAGGGATCGCAGGATCTCAGAGTTTAAGGCTGTGGTTAGATTTATCTTAATTACTTTCTTGTAGTTGCGGATGCTTGCAAGGGGTATAATCACAAGTATGTATTAGTCCTAGGAAGGGCGGTGCATTAGCATAGGTTCACCCACACAACACTTATCAAAACAATGAAGATTATTAAGCCACATGAAGCGAAAGTACTAGACTAAAATCCCCGTGTGTCCTCAAGAACGCTTGGTCATTATAAGTAAACAAACCGGCTTGTCCTTTGTGCTAAAAAGGATTGGGCCACTCGCTGCAATTATTTCTCTCGCATTTTACTTACTCGTACTTTATTCATCTGTTACATCAAAACCCCTTGAATACTTGTTTGTGAGCATTTACAGTGAATCCTTCATCGAAACTGCTGCCAACACCTTCTGCTCCTCGTTGGGATCGACATTCTTACTTATCGAAGATACTACGATACACCCCCTATACTTGTGGGACATCAAGACTATTTTCTGGTGCCGTTGCCGGGGAGTGAAGCGCTATTGGTAAGCAGAATTGGTAAGGAAAACCTTTACTGTTTGTGCTGATTTTATTTCTGCCTGCTGCTATAAATCATTATGGAGAGATCTTCTCTTCAATTTCTATTTGGGAAATCTACTACTACTGCAACGGTAGTGGATGAAGCGCCAGGTGAGGAAGTAGTACCATATAAAATACCTATGAAAATTATTGAACGTGTTATGGATAACCGCTATGAAGGGGATGGAACTGTCCATCCTGGTGATCATTTATTGTTTTTGCATGAATTATGCGGGTTATTCAAATGTGCAGGTATTTCTATGAATGAAGTTAGAAAGAAACTATTCACTATATCGCTGTCTGGTAAAGCGGCGCATTGGTATAAATTGCTGAAGAATGGTGATTCTATTGATTGGGAGGACATTGTGCCTTTATTTTATTCTAAATTCTATCCTCCAAGTGAAATTCACAAGGATCGGAACCGCATATATAATTTCTGGCCTCATGATGGAGAAAGTATTGCCCAAGCTTGGGGGAGATTGAAGTCTTTAATGCTCAAATGCCCCATTCATGAGCTTCCTGGTAATGTTATTATTGATAATTTCTATGCAAGACTTTCTTTTCAAGACAAGACCTTGCTGGATACTTCTTGTTCTGGATCATTTACACGCAACAAAGAAGAGTTTAAAAGGGACCTTCTTGATCGGATCCAAGAAAATACTGAAGGATGGGAGAACGACAAAGATAGAGAATCAGGTATAATTTATGATTATAAATGCATTGAAGCTTTTATGGATACTGATAAATTTCGTAATATGAGTGCTACATATGGTCTTGATTCCCAAGTTGTTGCAAATCTTTATAAAGCTTTTGCCTCTCATTATGAATTGCCTAAGAAGAATTTTGATAAGTATCATGAACCGTATAAAGATAAAGTTGATTCATCTTTAAACAAATGTATAGTGATTGAAACTGTTGATAATGTTATTCCTGAAGCTTATATTGAAAAAACTCCTTTCCCTGCTAAAATGAAGGAGTACTCTGTCATATCTAGTGCGGTTAATAAAAGTGAAAAGAAACCTAAAGAACCTGAAGAACAAATTAAAATTGAACCTGCTGTTGCAATAGTTAAAGATCTTGTGACTGAAAATGTGGAGGATGGTCATATTATTTTCTGTGAAGATGCTTCTAATATTGTTTCACATCCTAATAAACCCAAACAAGTTAGTGTTCCTATGCTATCTGTTAGAATTGGTGATCATTGCTATTATGGTTTATGTGATATTGGTGCAAGTGTTAGTGCTATTCCTTATGAGCTTTACACGGAGATTATGCACGAAATTGGTTCTTGTGAACTTGAAGATATTGATGTAGTTATTCATCTGGCTAATAGAGAAACTATTTCTCCAATTGGTATTGTTCGAGATGTGGAAGTTCTATGTGGTAAGATTAAATATCCTGCTGACTTTTTGGTACTTGGTTCTGCTGCTAGTGATCATTGTCCTATCATTTTTGGTAGACCTTTTCTAAATACTTGTGGAGCTATTATAGATTGTAAGAAAGAGAAAATTTTGACTAGATTTGCTGGTGAACCTTATGAATTTAACTTTTCTAAATTTACCAAAACTCCTTATAAAGTTGACTTGCCTAGTAATGATTTTAAAATGGAGCAGTGTGCATCTATTGTTCTTGTTCCTAATAATCCTTTGCAGCAACATTTGGAGAATAGTGAAAGTGAAGCTTTTAGGAAAGAAAGAGATGAGCTTGAGGAAATTTTTCTTCGCCAACCTATTCTCAAGCATGATTTACCGGTGGAAGATTTGGGTACAACACCGCCACCAAAGGAAGATCCTGTTTTTGATCTAAAGCCTTTACCTGATAATCTTAAATATGCTCATATTGATGATAATAAAATATATCCTGTTATTATTAGTTCTAAGCTTTCAGAGATTGAGGAAAAAAGGTTATTGGAAATATTGAAGAAACACCGAGGAGCTATTGGCTATACTCTTGATGATTTGAAAGGGATTTCTCCTTCTATTTGCCAACATGCTATTAATATGGAAGAAGATGCAAAGCCTGTTGTTGAACATCAACGTCGTCTAATTCCGAAAATGAAAGAGGTGGTAAGGAACGAGGTATTAAAACTTCTTGAAGCTGGTATTATATATCCTATTGCTGATAGTAGATGGGTTAGTCCTGTGCATTGTGTTCCTAAGAAAGGAGGAATGACTGTTGTGCCTAATGATAATGATGAGCTTATCCCTCAAAGAATAGTTGTAGGATATAGAATGTGCATTGATTTTCGAAAAGTTAATAAAGTTACTAAGAAAGATCATTACCCTTTACCCTTTATTGATCAAATAATAGAAAGGTTATCTAAAAACACTCATTTTTGCTTTCTTGATGGTTATTCTGGGTTTTCACAAATTGCTGTTAAAGCTAAAGATCAAGAGAAAACCACGTTCACTTGTCCTTATGGAACTTATGCTTATAGGCGTATGCCTTTTGGTTTATGTAATGCTCCTGCTACTTTTCAAAGATGCATGTGCTATTTTTCATGGTTTTTGCGAAAGTATTGTAGAGGTGTTCATGGATGATTTTTCTGTCTATGGGAATTCTTTTGATAATTGCTTGCGAAACCTCGATAATGTTTTGCAGAGATGTGAAGAAACTAACCTTGTTCTTAATTGGGAGAAATGCCACTTTATGGTTAATGAAGGAATTGTATTGGGACATAAAATTTCCGAGAGAGGTATTGAAGTTGATAGAGCTAAAGTTGAAGCAATTGAGAAGATGCCCTATCCGAGGGATGTTAAAGGTATTCGTAGTGTTCTTGGTCATGCTGGGTTTTATAGGAGATTTATTAAAGATTTCTCTAAAATTTCAAAGCCTCTTACTAATCTTCTTCAAAAAGATGTACCTTTTGTTTTTGATGATGATTGTAAGGAAGCTTTTGAAACTCTAAAGAAAGCCTTAACAACTGCTCCTGTAGTCGAACCTCCTGATTGGAATTTACCTTTTGAAATTATGTGTGATGCTAGTGATTTTGCTGTAGGCGCTGTTCTTGGACAACGAGTAGATAAAAAATTAAATGTTATTCACTATGCTAGTAAGACTCTTGATGCTGCTCAAAGAAATTATGCTACAACTGAAAAGGAATTGTTAGCTGTAGTCTTTGCTTGTGACAAGTTTAGACCCTATATTGTTGATTCAAAAGTCACGATTCATACTGATCATGCTGCAATTAGATACCTTATGACAAAGAAAGATGCTAAGCCAAGGATTATTAGATGGGTACTTCTGTTGCAAGAATTTGATTTACATATTATAGATAGGAAAGGTGCTGATAATCCTGTTGCTGATAATTTGTCTAGATTGGAAAATATTGCTTATGATCCTGTTCCTGTTAATGATAGTTTTCCAAATGAACAATTGGCTGTAATAAAGGTGAGCTCGCGAGAGAGCCCTTGGTATGCAGATTATGCTAACTTTATTGTTTCGAAGTATTTGCCTCCAACCTTTTCAGCTCAGCAAAGGAGGAAATTCTTTTATGACTTGAGGCATTATTTTTGGGATGACCCACACTTATATAAAGAAGGAGTAGATGGTATTATGCGAAGATGTGTTCCTGAATATGAACAACAGGAGATATTGAGTAAATGTCATGGTAGTGTTTATGGAGGACATCACGCTGGAGATAGAACCGCGCAAAAGGTTCTACAATCAGGTTTTTATTGGCCAACACTTTTCAAAGATGCAAGGAAGTTTATCTTATCTTGTGATGAATGTCAAAGAGTTGGTAATATCTCTAGACACAATGAAATGCCTATGAATTATACTCTTGTTATTGAACCGTTCGATTGTTGGGGATTCGACTTCATGGGTCCTTTCCCTTCTTCAGATGGTAACACTCATATACTTGTCGCTGTTGATTATGTTACTAAATGGGTAGAAGCTATACCTACAAAGAGTGCTGATGGTGAGACCTCTATAAAAATGCTTGTAGATGTTATATTTCCTAGATTTGGAATACATAAATATATATTATGACTGATGGAGGTTCTCATTTTATTCATGGAGGTTTTAGAAAAAATCTTGCTAAGTATGGTATTAATCATAGAATTGATTCTGCTTATCACCCTCAAACTAGTGGTCAAGTAGAATTATCAAATAGAGAGATTAAAGCTATCTTAGGAAAGACTGTTAATAAATCTAGAAAGAATTGGGCTAGCAAACTGAAAGAAGCACTTTGGGCTTATAGAACTGCTTATAAAAATCCTATGGGAATGTCACCTTATAAAATGGTTTATGGAAAAGCTTGTCATTTACCTTTAGAACTAGAGCACAAAGCTTATTGGGCTGTTAGAGAACTAAATAAAGATCCTAAATTGGCCGGTAATAAGAGGTTGTTGCAATTAAGTTCTCTAGATGAATGGAGAAGTGAAGCTTATGAAAATGCTAAACTCTTTAAAGAAAAAGTTAAGAAGTGGCATGATATAAGGATCATCAAAAGAGAGTTTAATATTGGGGATAAAGTCCTATTGTATCGGTCTCGTCTCAGATTCTTTGCAGGGAAATTACTCTCGAAGTGGGAAGGACCATATGTTGTTGAGGAGGTGTATCGTTCAGGAGCAATTAAAATTAGCTCTCTCCAAGGCAATGCCACACAAGTGGTGAATGGACAAAGACTCAAGAATTATATCTCGGGTGATTCTTATAATGTTGATGTTGATATTATTCAAGTGGAAACACCGGAGGCTTTCATCAAAGGACAAATTGACAGTCCGCCAGAACTCGACTTTGAATAGGTAACAGTACAGGTAATAAAAAGTCCGCGTTTACCTTTCCGAACATTATTTCTACTGTTTTTAGAAAATATGAAAAATTACGGAATCGAAACGGAGTGGAAAAGACGCGCGAGGGCCCGTCACCACAGGCCGGCGCGGCCCCACCCCGGCCGCGCCGACCTATGGTGACAGCCCTCGGCGTCCCGTTTCCACTCGTTTTCGGCCTGGAACCTTCCTTTTGTCGTAAAAATATTTGCTATATAATCCCCGGACCCCTGGAGGTCCGTATATCGTTTTCTCGTCGTGTTTTGTTTCGAGCTGTTTTCTGCCAGGATCTGCTTTGGATCTAGATCCACCATGTCCTCGTCGGGAACTCAGAAGGACAGCTTCTTTGATGACGTCGTCAACCCATACATGAACGAGCTGAAGATGCACCCCAAAGAGTTGCTGCTCGTGGATGGAGAGTTGCAGATCAAAGATGTCCAGGGTCCTAAGGGAGAAGGGAGTTTGGAAGACAGGATGGAGAAACTGGAACAAGAGGTTTTCAACTACAAGAAGATGGCTGAGCGTGAAGTGGATATCTTTCACAAGATTGTGTCTGAACTCATTGATGGACACAAGAAGGAGACTGCAAAGTTGTGGGACGATATCTTCTCACTTCACGACACCACCAACAAATTCCAAGCTCAACTCTATGATGTTCATAATCAAAACTGTGAGTATGAAAACAGGTTTAAGCGCATAAGTCATGCTGCTAGTTTCAGGTTTCCGGAGACCAAGATGTCTTTTGTTGATGGAGGGCCTCTTCCATGGAAGTCTGATGACGACAAAGATTCACCATCATCACCGAAGGAGTAATTCATCATCGGTATTGGCATCCCCTTGGTTTGTTCCAAGCTTGGGGAGTGCCGCGGTATCACATCATCACTACCTTTATCTTTTACTATCAAGTAGTGTCATATCATGAGTAGGGAAGTTATCATATGGAATAGTATGCAATGTGGAAGTATCTCTCTTAGTTGGTTATCTATGTATCCGTTGGTGTGAGTTATCGTTATGGAATATTAATGAGAAGTTTTATCATTTACTTTTTGCACACCTTATTTTAGTTTGCAATCTCCATTATATGATTACTCTTGACATTAGTATTGATATCACTTTGGGAGCATCAAGTAAATCTATTTGGTTTTGGCAAACTTAGCATTGGTCAATAGCAACAACACCCTGATGTTTAATTAGAAGAGCGAAATACACTTAGATATATTACTATTATCTCTATGCGTAGTATTCTGAAGTTAAAATTGCTTGTGCTTATGAGAAAGATGCATGATTGTTTCTATCATATGTATATTTGTTTGTTTCCCTCAACCTTTATGCTTGCTATCAAACCTTGCTAGCCAAAGACCTGTATCGAGAGGGAATGCTTCTCATACATCCATAACCTTAGACCAAACCTATGCCATTTGTGTCCACCATACCTACCTACTACATGGTATTTTCTGCCATTCCAAGTAAATACTTCATGTGCTACCTTTAAATAATTCAAACTACTACTCCTTATTTGTGTCAATGTTTTATAGCTCATGAGGAAGTATGTGGTGTTTTATGTTTCAATCTTGTTGGGCGGACTTTCACCAATGGACTAGCGGCACATCCGCTTATCCAATAACTTTGCAATAAGAGCTGGCAACGGGGTTCCCAGCCCCAATTAATAACTTTCATTAATAATTCTCTTCACATGTTTTGCTCTGATTTATCAGTAAGCAACTTAATTTTGCAATAGACACTCCTCCATGGTATGTGAATGTTGGAAGGCACCCGAGGATTCGGTTAGCCATGGATTGAGAAAGCCAAGGTTGGGGGAGTGTCATCCTTAATAAAACTAAAATACATGTGTAAACAAAAGAGAAGGGGGATGATCTACCTTGCTGGTAGAGATGCCGTCCCTCATGGGAGCCGCTCTTGGAAGGTTCGTTTGGCAAGGAGGTTAGAGTGCCCGCTACCATTCGTTGACAACAACAAACACCGCTCAAAATCTTACTTTTATGCTCTTTATATGATTTCAAAACTTGAAAAGCTCTAGCACATGATTTAATCCCTGCTTCCCTCTGCGAAGGGCCTATATTTTACTTTTATGTTGAGTCAGTAAACCTATTTCCCTCTACCTCAAGCAAGCAATTGAGTTGTTGTGAACCAATCATTTATGCTATGATTCAGTTGATCATGTCTTTTATACTTTCTTGTTTAGTACCAATTTTATCTGAATGAATATGACTTTGAAGTTATCAATGATTATGAGGAGATTGTCATGCTTGAATATGAAAGCTCAGCTATAAAATTCTTATATAAAAGCTTTGCTTAGGAGTACAATCCGTTAGTAGTTCTCTGACCAAGAACAAAGTTTGCCATCACCAACTATGATTTCTTATGCACCTTTACTTGTGATTTCTCTTTACCTATTTCAAGAAGAGTTATATGAGGAAGTTGTTTACTAGAATGTCTTGTGTGAATGAATATGATGCTTCTTGTCCGTATTTTATTTATCGACTCTTCACTCCATAAACATGTGGTCTTGTTTATCGAGCTCAGTTTCGCTTGGGGACAAGCGAGGTCTAAGCTTGGGGGAGTTGATACGTCCAATTTGCATCACTATTTTGTATCATAATTTGCTGTTATTCATTGATATATTTCATATTGGGACACAATACTTATGTTATTTCATCTATTTTGCATGTTTCATCATTATTGGAGGATCAAGCACCGGAGCCAGGATTCTGCTGAAAAAGCACCGTCGAACGCAATATTTCGGAAGATCAACTGTGGGAGGAAATTTCACGTAAATTCCTATTTTTCCAGATGACGGGGAGCCAGGGGGAGCAAAGAGGAGCCAAGGTGGGGCCAGACCACAGGCCGGCGTGGCCCATGGCCTGGCCGCGCCACCCGTGGTGTGGGGGCCCACAGCCCCTTTCGCCTCCTTTTCTTCGCGTACTCCTTCGTCCGAAAACCTAAGCCGAGGGAGGACCTCACGAAGAGTTACAGCCGCCTCCGCGGGGCGGAGAACACCAGAGAGAAAAGATCTCTCCGGGCAGGAATCCGCCGGGGAAATTCCCTCCCGAGGGGGAAATCGACGCCATCGCCATCTTCATCGAGCGGGACATCATCTCCACCATCATCATCATCATCTCCACCATCTACACCGCCATCACCACCGCTGCACCTAGCGCTGTAACAATTTGGGTTAAATCTTGATTGTATGATAGGGGAAACTCTCCCGGCATTATTCTCTACTTGTTATAGATGCTATTGAGTGAAACCATTGAACCAAGGTTTATGTTCAGATTGTTATTCATCATCATATCACCTCTGATTGTATTCCATATGATGTCTCGTGAGTAGTTCGTTTAGTTCTTGAGGACATGGGTGAAGTCTAAATGCTAGTAGTGAATTATGGTTGAGTAATATTCAATGTTATGATATTTAAGTTGTGGTCTCATTCTTCTAGTGGTGTCGTGTGAACGTCGACTACACGACACTTCACCATTTATGGGCCTAGGGGAGTGCATCTTGTATTCGGTTGCTAATTGCGGGGTTGCCGGAGTGACAGAAACCTGAGCCCCCGTTAGTATATCGATGCAAGAGGGATCGCAGGATCTCAGAGTTTAAGGCTGTGGTTAGATTTATCTTAATTACTTTCTTGTAGTTGCGGATGCTTGCAAGGGGTATAATCACAAGTATGTATTAGTCCTAGGAAGGGCGGTGCATTAGCATAGGTTCACCCACACAACACTTATCAAAACAATGAAGATTATTAAGCCACATGAAGCGAAAGTACTAGACTAAAATCCCCGTGTGTCCTCAAGAACGCTTGGTCATTATAAGTAAACAAACCGGCTTGTCCTTTGTGCTAAAAAGGATTGGGCCACTCGCTGCAATTATTTCTCTCGCATTTTACTTACTCGTACTTTATTCATCTGTTACATCAAAACCCCTTGAATACTTGTTTGTGAGCATTTACAGTGAATCCTTCATCGAAACTGCTGCCAACACCTTCTGCTCCTCGTTGGGATCGACATCTATTATATTATTAAAACAACAAACAACCAACGATGTAGATTAGCTTGAATAAATCAACTTAAGAACAACGGTCCAGATTGAATTCATACAATGTCCTTCTCCCCACGTCTATAACTAATTAACAGATACGAACGAGAAAATAGCGTAAGGGCTCCATTTAAATCTATTCAAACACTATGGTTAAGATTAACTTCCTGACGTCCGGCTATATAAATCTCAACGTGGCGTCCGGCCATATAAGTCTCAACGAGATTTCTCTCTCTTCTCCCCCACGTTTACAAGCAACAGATATGATAGTAGAACAATTCTACACGGATCCAATGCCAATGACAACTCTGCATCTTCTTCCAACACACATAAGCCGTGATTTGTGTTACTTGGCTCAGATCGATCAAACCATTGGAAGCGGCAACATCCAATGTGTTTGCAGGTCTTGCACGACAAGGATACTTCAATGGAGAGCTGGCCGGAGCACAAGGGACGAAGCGATGACCCGCATGGTTCGCGCAGGACCGGCAACGTCAAAACGTCCAATAGATCGAAAGAAGCATAACACATCGCAGCAACGCCGTCAACAGGCCAACGAGATAGAGAGCAGCAATCTCCCGTCCTAGGCTCGCGGCAGGTAATGGAGAGGAGGCCGTCAGCTAATGAAATTCTCCAGGTTTGCTTTGTGATGTTGCAAAAGCAAAAATGTTTGGTAGGTATCTGCAGTATAATAATAAAAGTAATGTTCCCGCTTTGCAAAGTATAATGTTTTCAATTTGCAGTCTGGATGGATGTAAGCGGATGAATCTGTCGCTGGTATGTAGGAAGCTGCCATGGGATTAATTGACGCTGATTGGTTATGTGCATCGTACCGTGGCTTTCCAACAACGGTAGAAGCGCGCGTTGAAGCTATCACTATTCGACCCTTAGTCGATCTCGTGCCGACTGCCGACGAAGGGCCGGCTGCCGAGCACAAAAGACACGTGAAGCAAGCTTTGTCCTGCCGAGAAGTGACGGCGTCGCCAGACCTGGAGGTGGTTAGGATCCATGGCAACCAGGATGGTGGCAAACAGAGAACAGAATCTCTTATTTGGAACCTTGGATAATAACGTGTCCAGAACATGTGGTTTGGAACCTTGGATAATAACGTGTCCAGAAGATATGCCGAAGGTAATAAAGAAGTACAGGCAAGAGGCCATAGATGAATCGCATAGATGAGAGAGTAAGTGGGCATGCCTATGGCGTCAAAAAAATTCACACGAACCATGGTTGCATATTTGAGGTAAATACAAAAGATATCTGTCGCTCAAATTTTTTTATCTTTGATTTTCGGGAAAAAAAACTTAACAAATTGATTTTTCAAACGATCTAAAAAAATCGATTTTCCAAATTCCAGTTGAAGCTGATAAAATCATGATCAATTAACTTTCTATGAAATTAAAAGCTGAGATAAGAATAAAAATAGTTTTCATATACAAAATTTCAAATACTGATAGGGAAAATTATCAATTAGATTATTTAGTGCTTCATATGAATTTCATGAACAACTAGATAAAATAAGTTTACTTCCGCAAAGAAAAAAGATAAAATAGGTTTACACTAAAATTAGGCATCTGGTTCAGTTGGGAATCAGAAATAGAGGAATTGACTAAAAAGGATATGTAACCTATATGAAGCATGTAAATAACTAAATTTTCAGATAAAATTTATACCAGAATTAGAAGTTCCAATAATATGAAATATAAGATAAAATTAGCAAGAATTTTTGAGTGAAACAAAGTATATGTGAATAAATGCTTGTGCAAACTAGGGGCTGACACGGGGAGAGAAGTACTATTCTAGAAAGAGTGAAATAGTATAAACGTGTACATATTCCTAAAACGGGCATACTAAGGCATATCAGAGAATTTTCACAGTCCATTTCAGTGTTGACGAATTTAAGAGAATCAAAGTACTGTTGTATCTCCAATAACAAAAAGTCTCATGAATAGTTAATGTGAACACCTTAAAAAAAGAGATAGAGTAGGAAAATCAGATGCAAGTAGGACTGCAAACTACAACATGAAAAAATCGGTGAAAACCTTAGCATTTCATGGAATAAACTGTATCCGGGTGGATGGAGGAAGAGAACACAAAGTTTACGACAAGGTTTACGGTTAATCCCAACATATTCGTATTTCATTTACGCTGAAATTTCTTTTACAAAACTTTCGATAATAAGGTAGACACTTAGAAGTTAGAACCAAGTATAAAAGTAAAAAATACAACGATAAAATGTTACTTGAACTACCATAATGGCTATAATGTCATTTACATGCATGCCTTCAGTCTTCTGCCACTACGTGCCTAGAGGATTAGATTGTAGTTTGCATAAGAGAAATAATGAGGACAGAAGAAAGTAGCGAAGTGTCTTTTCCATTAATATTCTTGCTACAAGTTGTAATCTTCATGTTCTATCTAATAATAGTTCTTCACACATGGAAAAATAATTTATATCTAATAACACACTAAAATATTAAAATTACTTTATTCAAATGCAAAACTTAAATACTTCTAAGGAAAATAATATCTAGCCGCGCAAATGCGCGGGTCAACCCACTAGTTCTTACTTATCGAAGATACTACGATACACCCCCTATACTTGTGGGACATCAAGCGCTGGGAGATATTTGCATGGGAACCATCCGACATGTCAGGTATCCCCAGGGAACTCGCTGAGCACGCCCTTAATGTTGACCCGACAGCCAAACCAGTGCAGCAGTCAATGCGCCGATTCTCCGAACCAAAGAGGAGAGCGATCAGCGAGGAAGTCAATCGACTCCGTAAAGCAGGATTCATTCGGGAGCTCAAGGAAGCCGAGTGGGTGGCCAACCCTGTCATGGTGCCAAAAAGGACACCACTGCTCTGCGCATGTGTATCGATTACACCGGCCTCAACAAACACTGTCCAAAGGATCACTTCCCGTTGCCTCGTATTGATCAGATAGTCGACTCCACAGCTGGATGCGATCGCCTCTCCTTCCTTGATGCATACTCCGGATATAATCAGATCAAGTTGAAGAAAGAAGACCAGGAGCTAACCGCGTTCATCACCCCACACGGTGTTTTCTGTTACAACGTCATGGCCTTTGGGTTGAAAAACGCGGGAGCAACTTATCAACGTTGCATGCAGGCTTGCCTTGGAGAGCAGATCGGAAGGAACATCGAGGTCTACATCGACGATATCGTGGTGAAGACAAAGCACGCTGCCACTCTCATCGATGATTTGCGTGAAACCTTCGACAATCTAGACAAATACAAGATCAAGTTGAACCCGAAGAAATGCTTCTTCGGGGTGCCAGGAGGACAAGTACTCGGCTACTTCATCTCAACAAGGGGAATAGAAGCTAACCCTTTGAAGATCAAGGCTATCCTCGACATGGAACCGCCAAAGAATCTGCACCAAGTGCAGCAGTTGGCAGGACGGCTGGCGGCACTCAGCAGATTCATCGCCAAGCTAGGGGAAAAAGCTCTACCTTTCTACAACTTGATGAAAAAATCAGAAAAATTCGAGTGGACAAAGGAGGCGCAGGAATCCTTCGACAATCTGAAGAAAATTTTATCGACATCCCCAGTCCTTGTGACCCCCCGTGAGAAAGAAACATTGCTTATGTATATAGCTGCGACAGCCCAAGTCTTCAGCAACGTCTTGGTCGTCGAACGAGAAGAAGCGGGGAGAGTTCACGGCGTGCAAAGGCCTGTTTATTACCTCAGTGAAGTGCTCACACCGGCAAGACAGAGGTATCAACATCATCAGAAGCTGGCATATGCAGTATGGAGGTCAGCGCGCAAGCTGCGGCACTACTTCACAGAGCACCTGATTGTCGTCGTGAGCGAAGCACCATTGAAGAACATAATGACTAACCCAGAAGCCACGGGTCGAGTGTCTCAATGGGCGATCGAGATAGCACCACACGACATAACTTACGTCAATCGGACGGCGATAAAATCCCAAATCCTCCCAGACTTCATGGCAGATTGGATCCAATCGCAAACGCCGGCAGCACCCGACATGTCGGGGTCATGGACAATGTACTTCGATGGGTCAAAACGAAGCACAGGAGCAGGAGCCGGGGTGGTGCTAATATCTCCGCAGGGAGATAAGATGAAGTACATACTACGTATGAATTTCCCCCTGCCGACGAATAACGAAGCAGAATATGAGGCGCTATTACACGGGATGAAGATGGCTGAGGCATGCGGGGCAACTCGCTTGGAAATCTACGGAGATTCAAATTTGGTAGTACAACAGTCGATGAACCTGTGTGACGCGGTCAGCGACAACATGATCGCCTACCGGCAGTTATACCAGAACATGGAAGCCAAATTTGAAGGGTATGAGCTTAAACATATTGGCAGAGCCAGCAATGAGCTTAAACATATTGGCAGAGCCAGCAATGAGGAAGCCAAATTTGAAGGGTATGAGCTTAAACATATTGGCAGAGCCAAATTTGAAGGGTATGAGCTTAAACATATTGCAAACATCGGGTCCATGTGCTCTCCCATCCCAGACAGAGTGTTTTACGAAGTGATCACTCAGCGATCGATAAAAGAAAAGGCGTCGACACCGCCAAAATCGTCGGCTGGTGAATCAGAGGCAAGCCAGCAGCAAGATGTCGAAGAATCCCCAACTTCTCCTGCTGAACAAGTCCTTCTCCTCGAACCACTATGGACCAAGCCATTCCTAGCGTATCTAACAAGGCAAGAGTTACCAGAGGATCCAATAGAAGCGAAACGAATCGTCAGAAGATCGAAAGCCTTCACCATAGTAAACGGTGAACTATACAAGCGCATCATTTCCGGTATTTTCCAAAGATGCATAGCCATTGACGATGGAAAAGCACTATTGCGCGAGATACATGAAGGAACTTGCGGACATCACGCAGGAAGCAGGGCCCTTGTGGCGAAAGCCTTTAGGGCAGGATTTTACTGGCCAACAGCAGCTTAGGATGCTCGAGATCTGGTCATGAAGTGCGACCCCTGTCAGCGGTTTTCCCCGAAACCGCATGCTCCTGCGACAAACCTAATGACGATACCTCTGGCGTGGCCTTTCGCTCAATGGGGGCTCGATCAAGTCGGACCGCTACCAAGATCGTCGCCTGGAGGACACACGTACTTATTGGTTGCAGTCGACAAATTCACAAAGTGGATCGAGGCAGTACCAGTACGGGACCAGACAGCAAAAACAGCAGTTCAATTCTTTAAAGGAATAACCTGCCGATTCGGCATGCCTCATAGTATCGTTACAGACAATGGGACTAATTTCGACTCAAAAGAGTTTCAGAAATTTTGTGATGATGGAGGAATCAAACTAAAGTTTGCATCAGTGGCTGACCCACAGACCAACGGCCAGGTGGAAAGGATCAACGGTCTAATCGGGGATGGTATCAAGAAACGCCTTACGGGCGCGGCCGGAGCCTGGGTCGAAGAGTTACCATCTGTACTTTGGAGCTTGCGTACCACACCTAACAGGTCGACTCAATACACCCTGTTCTTCTTGGTACACGGAGCCGAAGCAGTTCTGCCAGCCGATGTTCGGTTCGAAGCCCCTCGAGTAACAGCATACACAGAAGCTTCTTCCAACATCGCATTACAAGACGCTGTAGACCTCCTTGACAAAGCCCGAGACATTGCTTTAGCCAGAACCACAGTGTACCAACAGGCGTTAAGGAATTATCACAGCCGACGAATACGCAACCGAAGCTTTAACATCGGAGATATGGTACTTCGGCTGAAGCAAGAGAGACCCTCGAAACTTGAGTCCCCATGGGAAGGACCTTATATCGTCACTGAAGTGATACCAGGAGGAGCATACCGGCTCAAAAACCCAACTTCAGGAAAAGATGTTGGGAATCCATGGAACATCGCACACTTGCGACGGTTCTATACATAGGATATTACTGCTTTTTATTGTTCAACAACCCTTAAGGTTGCTTTTGAGTTATGAATAAAATTTTAATCAGGTTTTCTGCCTTTTTTCCTCAATTCAGGCCCTACCACCCGAACAGGTCGACTGCGGCCCTTACCTTCGGCTCTTACTCCCATCGGGAGCGCTGGCCCAGAAAACACGTAGTGTCATTAATTAAATACTCTCAACAAGAGCTAAGATTAGTGACACACAAAAACAACCAATCCAAGCCTCGAGAAAATACGCGAGTGCTGGAGTCGATGGTTACATTAACACAAAATAAGGCTCAAACCGGTGCACCGCGTGACGAAGCCAAGCGTCTAATTCCCTCGACTAAGTCGATGGGTCTCGCTCTTACAAAACTTACATATAGGCTTCGCAATAACATTGCATAATTCAACGAAGTCGTCGAGAAAGCGGGTTGAATTGATCACTCAGCCGCCTTTGACAATAAAAATATCAATCAAACTAACATAGCGTGCAACATACGCAGTAAATTTATACAAAACAATCTTATGCAGGTATAAGGCTATTACATTCATGATCGGGCTCCCTGGTCCCAATGGGCCTTCAGATCCTTCTCAAGGCACGACTCCATCCGAGAAACAATGGTGTAAGCAGGACCTCTAGCAGCATCATAATATTGGCTTGAGCTCCTCTCAGTGTTTGCTACGGCTCCCAAGTCTAAAGATGGGTGGCACGCCAATACCGAAGCAAAAGCAAGTTCAGCACCAGCCAGGAGTTCTTTCCGCACCAACTGTCGAATCCTTTCGGGAGACTTGAATCGGGTAAACATGGCAGATAAAGTTTCGGGTGCTTGGTCCAGAGGAAACAAAGTCTTCCAAACCATCGTGAGATGAGCATGGAATTTATCGAAATAGTAATGCACCTTCTCTGCCCGATGCTCGAACTTCGCCACAAGGACAGCCTTCGGACGATGCGACCATAAATCATGTTTCGGATGAGCAACGTCAATCATTGCCTCGAATTTTTCATGGATCATCCTGTCCTCTTCAGATTTATCGTGGGATGCGACTGAAAAGGAACAAATATTAAGTTGGGAAGCATCCAGGATATGTCAGAAATCATAAGAAAAGTTAGCACTTACAGCCCAGACTTTCGGTAGCAACGCGAAGGCGATCAAGGGCGTGTTGTTCGATGGCAGTCGCTATCTCACTCTTTTTCTTCAACAACGCTGCCATCGCGTGAAGGGAAGTAATATCTTTATTCAGACGAGACATTTGGTCGCGTAAAGAACGAACAAGGCCAGACTCATCACTAGTTGAGGAATTTGAAAGGAGTTCGGCACGGGAAGAAGATGAAGGAATCTGCAGTACAATCTTTGATTCAGAAAGACATTAACATAAAACTCCCATCGGGAGCGTTGGCATATATATTACATCCAAAAGGTTGTTCAAACTGGCAACAGAGCCGAATAAACAGGACTAAGACAAGTTACGATTGGTCTTATTTACAACTAATGAAGCAACAAGTTTAAGGAGGCGCTGACGATGGGCCAGGGGCAGCTTCAGGAGTAGACTTGGCTTGTGCTTCGTCTACCAACTTCAGCAGTTGATTGGCACAAGTTATTGCTGATATTTTAAAGGGTTCAAGGTCGACTAAGTGGTTGTCGTCATCCACATGCAATGCATTAGATAACTTCTCCAAGTCAGACTCCAGCCCATGACCCATTAGCAGTTGGAAAGTAAGAACCGCCCCGAATAATCGAGAACGGCGTTTCAATACCTCCACAGGCTCGGAAGGGTCGACAAGAAAAGCATCCGCCATCTCGCCAAGGGTCTTGTCCTGTTTCACCTTTGGGAAGATCATCGAGTACAGCCTCGACAGAGCTCCTCTAGTTTTCTGCAGAAGACCAAGGACTTGGACATTTGACTCGGCAGCAAGCGACAAGGCATCGGATGTGGAGTCTTCCCGAAGCTGGTGGCGTCGAGTAACGGTTATATTAGCGGCCTCTGAAAGAAAGACAGATCAATAGCCAGAAAAGAAATATCAAAAAAGAAAAAAAAGGCTATGTGTCGTGAATTTTACCCAATAAATCTTTGATGGATTCACGGAGGACACCTTCCTTTTTATCGATTGCAACCGCTGCCGCACGCTTGGCGTCCTGCTCATCCTTCATTTGTTGCTTTAACTTCGACACCTCCTCCTTCAACATGGCGTTTTCCTTCTTGGCGTCGGTGGCAAGCCTGTTGGCTTCCAACACCTGATCAGCCGAAGACTTGACAGTCTTCCGAAGCTGGGCGTTTTCAGCCTCCAGTCGAGTAAACTGCTCAGCAAAATCTACCACAGCATCGACTGTGGCATAAATCGGCTGCAGAAAGAGAAAACCAAGAAGGATTAGTTGGATGAGAGGCAAGAAAGAAATCAAGATGACATGATACACTTACGTGGTCACGGGCAGCAGATGAGGCGGGAGCACTTCCAGCAGGAATAACCCGTGACACAGGGATCTTTTCCACAGTCGTTCGGGAGGGCGGCGTCGACTTGGCAGGAGAAGGCTTCGGCTCCTGGACTGATGCTTTTCTCCCAAGGGTTAATTTGGCCCTCTTTGCGAGAGGAACTTCATCGTCGTCGTCAGAACTATACATGAAGAATAAACAGTCAGCATGCGCAACTACAAAGAATAAGTTATGAAGGGATATAAATGCTTACAAGTCTAGGTCGTCTTCAAGGGCGAAAAAACTCGTCGGACCTTTCTTGGCGGGAGGAGGCGGAGCAGCTCCAGCGGCGTCATTATCTTGTCCGCTAGGACTTGATTCAGCCGTGGTAATGAAATCTTCGTGTATCTGCTTTCGTCGCCTGCTCCTGAGAAAAGCATCATCCTCGGTAGCCTCCTCCTTTCGGACATCGTTGTCCTCGAGGGTATGCTGCACGTCATCGGTCTCCTCGGAGTTGTCATTATCATCCTCTAGTTCCACACCGCTTTCGAGTATAGGAGGACAGCATTGAGCAACGGCGGGGACCTGTCGAGTGAAAGTTTGTAAATCACAGCAAAAAGGGAATGTCGGCTGCAAGTGAAAAACAATGGAGGTGTACCTCAGTCGGAAGATGTTGGGAATCGTAAGGGGGACGAGCCGACACCAGGACAATATTGTCCTTTGCACTAAGGCATGTCAGGTGGCGAACTTCGTCCCGCAGGTCTTCAGCCGAAAGGTCGGCAGAGCTGACCCTAGACTCATCATCCTTGCCTGTGTAGAGCCACAGCTGGTGGGGGCGAGACATCAGCAGTTGCACTCAACGTTGTAAGAACACTGAGACTACTTCACTGCCGCACATCGTCAAGCCTCCCGTGTTCTTCAGAGCGACAACCTGGTCAAATAATTTGTCGGCTATCACTCTTTCTTCAGGAGAAAGGGCATTTTGCCAGGACTTCTTCGGCTTGGCCACCAGTTTGTCTTCAAAAGGGGGAAGGTTCGAGCGCTGCCCAGAAACCGCAGGGTCTCGCAGGTAGAACCACTTGTTGCGCCACCCTTGAACCGATTCTTTCATCGGGTAGTCGAGATAATCGACATCCTGCCTGACAACAAAGCCAACGCCACCTACGACAGGGGGGCCATTGCTGTCGTTGTGACGCTTCACATAGAAGATCTTCCTCCAAAGACCCCAGTGGGGGTCAATGCCAAGGAAGGCCTCACAAACCGTAATGAAAATGGAGAGATGGAGAATGGAGTTTGGGGTCAGCTGCCAGAGCTGGATCCCGTAGAAGAAAAGGAGAGACCGAAGGAACTCGTGGGCCGGAAGAGAAAGACCACGGAACAAAAAGGCAACGAACATGACAGTGAAGCCCTTTGGGGGCTTTGGGCGAGTAACCGCACTTGGAAGACGAATGTCCTCCTCAGATGCGGAGATGAAGCCGAGGCTGCGCAGCTTGTTGATGTCGCGACTGGAGATGGCGGAGGCGCTCCAGTCACGGCTGACTTTGGCCGCGTCCGAGGTGCTGGCGCTCTTCTTCTTGCCCATGGCGCTTGAAGTTCTTGAAGGAAGAGCAGAGAAAGCAGGAAGGGGCAGGTGAAGAAGATGAGCAGTGGGAGGCGTAAAAAGTGAAAGCAGGAAAGACCCACTATTTATATCGTAAAAATGAGACGAGATCGTGGCCATAACTTCACAAGCATCGTGGGAAGTAAGTCAGATCTGGCTGTACACATGGCGATAAAGAGGAGAACGGAATCGGCGGCCCATTAAACCCACGACGCGCGAAAATCGAGGAGACGCCTCGGTCAGTGCGCGTACGCCGATCACTCCCTAAAAACTGCCTGCGCAGAGGGCCCGTCAGGTCAAGTCTTGTCAATCACACCACAGCAGCAACACGTCATCAATATCATCATGGAGGGAATCGAAAGCAATCAAAAGAAAATAAATAATCTTTGGATATTCAGGCTTGAGTCTACACCCGACCACAAAATGCTCGTGTCCAGACTCGGGGGCTACTCCCATCGGGAGCGCTGACGCGCACCCGATAAAAAGAAGACGCGCATTCAAAAGAATGAGGACTCGAAGATATATTTGGAGAGAATGATGGAATGTTCAACTTAAGTCTGCACCCGAACGTAAAGCGTTCGTGTCCAGACTCGGGGGCTACTCCCATCGGGAGCACTGGCTGTGCACCCGATGAAACTTTTTTGCACTCCAGGATCATGCCCGGAGACTTGATTCTGTGTAGGGTAACGTTGTTTTTCCATCGGCAGTTAACCAAGAAAAGTTGGGCGCGTTACTCATTATCCCTTGCATGAGGAAATGTATCGGATGACTTATGAAGACTTGCAGAAAACCTTCGGCAGAGCAAAAAATATTTGAGTGGTACAACTTGAGTCTATGCACGGATTGCTGGCATCCGTACCTAGACTTGGGGGCTACTCCCATCGGGAGCGCTGACGCGCACCCGGCAGAAGAAGAACAAGAACAAGCAAGGAGAAGGACATTAGAAAAAAACCATGCTTTAGTCTCTACTCGAACCATCTTCGGGTAGACACTCGGGGGCTACTGACGTGGGCACTACCCTTCGGGTAACTGACGTTGCCCTATCCTATATCTCCTAGTTGGAGGCCCATGAAGGCATTTGGAGGAAAGACATCCCATCCGGACGGTGCATCAGAAGATTCCTTGACAAGCAAGACGAAGAAGCAGCCGAACAAGGAAAGATTAGATCTAAAACTACTGTAAACCTAGTCGTACTCGGTTAGACTTCTTGAGACCTGGCCTCCTATATAAAGGCCAGGAGAGCGGCTGCCGAGGGACACAATCAATATTAGCAATCTTAGCCACCAGAAGCCTAGAGCTAGGTCATCGTAAAGCTTAGCATCTCGACGAGATCTCAGCCGAACTATTCGGCACCCCATTGTAACCTATTATCATCATAATCAAGAACAGACAAGAAGGACGTAAGGGTTTTACCTCATCGAGGGCCCCGAACCTGGGTAAATCGCTCTCCCCGCTTGTCCGTGAACCGATGTCTCGTGTCAGCTTGCAGGATTCCATCAACCCTAAGCCCCTATCGGAGGGCATTGCCGAGGAGCACCCTCGACAACCTCCGAGAATGCAGCGCTGTCCTTGGGTTGATCTTGGGTAGCGTCCTTGGAGCTGGTCCAGGTAAACTGGGTTCCGGATTCCGCAGGTCGGGCTTCCGCGTCGCGCTCCTTATGAAGCTCAGCTTCAAGTGGCTCGTCAGCAGGAAGAACGACTTTGTCGTAGAATTCTTCATGCCGGATCCTGCGCGCAATGCAGGTATCATAACCACTCACTGCATCCAGGAGCGCACCAACGTCTGCCTCCGGAGGAACGCCTATGGTCACCCGATCAAGATCCAGTTCCGAGTTATGCGCCAAGCACATAGTTCAGGTCATCGCGGCTCCACCTCGAGCTGATGATGCTTGTAAATCCGTCACCAGTTCCGGAAGAACGTCCATCTTTTTAACAAGTTTGCGCACTTCGCAAGTGCGGCTCCTCTTGATGGATAAGTTGTGGCATATCTTCCGGGAGGCGGAGATGAGGTCTTTGCAATCATCACCTGCAAGTTGAAGGAGATCGTCCCGGGGGAACAGATTCCGACGCTTCTCCGGGTATCCAAGCGGCTCTGCACGAGATAATCAGATATAAGCATGCAAATCGAGCACAAAAAAGACATCTAGATAAGATTCCGGTTTCGTACCCAGGAGGTATTCGTTGAGCAAGTCCCAGTGACGCTCTGCGGTCTCCATATATTTCCGGAGTCCATTGAGCTCTTTCTGTTGCCTCTTGATGGTCTCGCTGTCAGCATTTCTCTTCAGGAAAAATTCGCCCTTTTTCCTTGATCAGCTCGAAGTTTTTCTCCGCCAGTTGTTTCTCGGCCTGCTCCCTCTTTTGCTCCGCCTCCATCAGTTTCGTCTCCAACTCTTGGTACGAGGAGCGCAGGTTCTCAAGTTCAGAGGAGGTCGTGGCAAGGGAAGAGGATGCGCCTATAATGATATAAGTCAAAAAACAAGTTCAAGGTCGGAACATGAATTAATGACAAAAAAGGCGGAAACCAACCTTGGGCATCTGCCAGTATTTTTTTCAGTTCTGCATTATCATTTTTCAGGGTCCGGATATTTTCCGCTTGACCCAGGGTAACGCAGCGTTGAAGGGCAATGTTCTTGTGCAGCTCAAAATGCAGCGCCTGCTGTTCCTGTAAAATAAAGTCAGAGCAGGAGTAAAAATTCCGCCTAAAACAGTGGGTTCCTTTGAAGCATTATTGCCGTAACCTTTCCGCCATAACGCTTGGGGGCTACTGTGACAATTTAAAAATCTCTTCAGAAGTGACCTTTGTCTAAGCATCTAGGCGCTAACTAGTATCTAGTTTCCGCCTACATGGGGGCTACTGGGGAGTACCTTTTGCTTGCAGATGAGTTTGTCGAAGAACTGGCCGACGTCCTTCTTGAAGTCCTGAATCTCCGACGTCGCGGCATCAGGCTTCCCCCAGGCGTTGTTCAGCATGGCGTTGAGCAAATCTTGTTCAAGCTCCCATTTCTCCGCCTCAGTAAGTTTGTTGAAAAACTTAGTCGCATATGCCTTGGGGGTGAAAGTGAGGTCAGCCGGATCTCCAAAGTTCTTCGGAAATACGACGACATCGCCAGCCCCAGCTTTGGCTTTCTCGAAAGAAGTGACCTCAGCTTCTCCTTGGCCTTGAATTTCTGCTTTGTCAGGGGCAGGACCCTTGGCCTTCGGATCTTCTCCGCCCTCCTTTTCGCTGCTAACCGGAATTATCTCCGGTGGAGTGTTCGTGGCAGGTGGGGGAGATTGATCGGCTCGAGGGGGAGATGGCTGAGGAGCAGTGTGGGAGGTGCTTGGCGGAGCTGGTGTAGAGGGACCAACAGCCGGAGATTTTTTTATGTATTTCGTGATGGGCTCTTGGCTGGTGGTCCGGGTGGCGGTGGTACTCGGGTTTCTGCAAACAAGTGAAAGAAATCATATAAGGAACAACTTTATCAAAACAAAGACGCACCATACTCGGAAACTTACGAGGCGCCGGGGATGATGGGGCGTGAGCGTTTGCTTGCTGTCGCAAGCATCCTCAGGCGTTCACGCTCCGCTTTCTTCGAGTTCAGCGGAGGTGGATTTACGGTCTTGGGCTTCTTGGCGGAGGCCTCGCCGCTGGCTCCGGCTTCAGAGCCGGAAGCTTTGGCGCGGGGACGCTTCGAAGGACGAGGGGCTGCCTTGCGGGGTGCCTGCTCCTCTTCCTCTTCTTCGTCATCCGGAACCTCCTCCGCCGCGTCGCCGCTGACAGGGACACGAAGTATGGCGCGAAAGTTTTCCTCCGCCAAAGTATCGAGCTGGAGGGAATATGAATATAAGTTAAGACAACATCCAAAAACTTGTGAAGTTTGAAGTAACGAAGGAATTAGAGCTTACCGGAGGACACTGGTCGTTTGTGTGGATATCCTTGATCAATTCCGGGACCAGTTGGCCCCGGCCAATCTTCACGAGCGTCTTGATTCTCCTTTTGAGGGAATCAGCCGGAAGGTCGTGGCGGGTAGCTCGGAGCAGGTCGTCCGCCCCGGTATATGCGCAGATTAATCGCGCGCTATACCGCAGAGGTTGGATCCGCCGGGTGAACCAGCTGAGAGTAAGTTGAGCTCGGGTTAGCCCGTCGTGGACTAACCAAGAGATTCTCCGCGCCGCCTTCTCCAGAAGAGGGGTTTGAGCGAGTGAGGGAACGAAGCTCCAGCTTGCGAGTTCTTCCGGAGGCTCGTTGACGAACTTGGGCAGTCCTTCATGGACGTTCGGAACTGAAGCGTTCTTCTCATAGAACCATCCGGCGTTCCAGTACCGGACGGATTCATGCGAGTCATGTGGTGGATACATGCGACCAGGTCGGAGCATGAACGTCATGCTCCCACAGTTCACCATTGCTTTGTCTTTCGTCTCTTTCTTCACTCGGAAGAAAAACTGCCATAGCCTGACATCCGGTCGGATCCCAAGATGCCCTTCGCAAAGTGTTGCAAAGTTGGAGAGTAGGAGGTATGAGTTTGGGCAGATGTTGTGGGGTTGGAGCCCGTACGTGTTGAGGATGGAGAGGAAAAACTCCGAGCAGGGGAGCGACAGTCCGCGCTCCACCCAAGCCTTGGTCATAACTACTTCACCGGCTCCGGGCTTGGGGATGTCGGTGTCGCGTATGAAACTCCAATGGGCGGAGATCATACCCTCGTTCTGGAGCTCTCTAAGCTCCACGTCGGTGGTTTCACAGGGCCACCATTGACCCTGTTCTCCTTCACGGATCCGGGCCTTGGAAGCCTCTTGTTCTTCGCCTCCTACACTTTGGCTGCCATTCTGGCTTGTCCCTCGAGTTCTTCTTGGAGCTCTTTGAGGGAGGGAATCCGGCCTGGAGCGGTGCTGGAAGATGCGGAAAATGGTTGAGCTAACCTGATGTCGGAAACATATGGTGGTAGATATGCTATGGGATCCGGGCAGATTGGTTCTAGCGTACTGGGATCCGGGCTACTCGGAGAACTACCAGTACAGTGCGGTGAATCGTGTGGCATGCTTCCGGATGCACCCATGCAAACTAATTTGAGTAATCGGAATCTACGCTACACTTCTTCTTCTACAGGGCCGGCGCACTTACCGTTAATGGTGCGGTGGTTCTTCGGGACGCCGGCGAGGTTGAGCTGGCCGGACTTGCAGCGTTGAGCCTCTGAAGACCACGAATCGGTGGCGGAGGAGAAATCCCGATCAAACACGCAGATCTCAGGTCGAGGGAGACCTTGGAGCGGCGGCGGGAGAAGCTCTCCGTGCGTGAGATCGCCGGAGCTCAGATCTGGCGGGCGGCGCGGCGCGAGGAAGAAGATGAAGAGAAGGATGCGGTGAAAGAATGGGAAGTTACCGCGCGTGAGGGATATTTATAGACCTCGCGCGGAGATTCGTGTTTCGGATCCGACGGTGGAAACTGAACGGTTTCACCGTTGGATGCGTGACACGTGTCTTAGGTTAAAAGCGGTAAAACGACGTGGAGGTAACTTAACTGTGCACTCCCGAAATTTCCGGCTAGAGATTCGCATCTCTGAAAATTTAGCGCGGGAAAAGAGGAAGTTGTGCGCGGGAAAGGTGGAAACTCCGCTACATTGCCGTTACTGAAGGACAGATGATTTCCGAGAAAATGATGTCGGAAACAAGTGAAGTTTGGAAGCTCTTCAAGATTCTCTTCGGATCCGAGTTGATTGAAGTCGGAGGAATGATGAATCTCGGAGAACTTCGGGGGCTACTGTTGTGGGTATACTTTATGGGTATATCAACAACATGGCCTGGATCCAGCAAGCCCGGGTGGCCCACAGACGGTGATGGTGGCATGTGGCCCATCGGGCGGCCCAGTTGCTGTTGATCATGAAGGATGAAGTCCAGCCCAGGATCAGGAAGCCGGATCCTAACCGACTTTTGGAGAAAGTCGGATCCGTGAAGGCCCATGAGGGACCCGGATCCAGCACGGCCAAGATGGAAGGCGGATCCTTGACGTACACGGCAAGATATTGTACCGTAGTTAGGCAACTTGTATTCCGGCTAGGACTCTCCATGTAAACCCTAGATCCGTGCGTCTATATAAGCCGGATCCCGGGAGCCCTAGAGGCACAACCACAACCATTGTAACAACGCGCAAGCGCCCGATAATTCCAGACAAGCAGCAGTAGGCCCTGTCATCGTGCGTGTTCCGAAGCTGGGTAACTCGCGTACTACCGTCCCGAGGACACTCCGCCCTATGGCCCCTACTTCGTTTCCCCCTCGTGAGGATCCCTCCTCCGAGGTACCGTCTACTAAGCAACGACAACTTCGACCCGATGTTTGCCAGAACGTCGGCTTCATCATTACTGAGTCTGCTGATATGATTCACCTCACATCCATCGAAGAGTTTCTCGAGTTCGTTATACACCTCCTTGTATGCTATCATATTGTCGTTGACTGCTTCGCATTGGTTATACACTTTATTGCTTTTCTTTTTTCATACGTGATGTCCCGAGGGGAAAGCTCTATTCCCCAAAGGTAGACACGACCCGTAGCTTCCGGGTTGTTTAATATATTGGACAATGGCGCCTCATTGACTACTATTATCGGGTGTGCCGAGAAATAGTGTCGCAGTTTTCTTGCGGTTGTGAATACTCCATATGCTAACTTCTGGTAGTGCGGGTACCGCTGTTTTGAAGGCGATAAAACTTCACTAATGAAGTATACCGGATGCTGGACTCCATGGAGTTTTCCTTCTTCTTCTCGCTCAACCACAAGTACTGTGCTGACCACCTGAGGTGTGGCCGCGATATATAACAGAATAGGTTCTTTTTCCTTGGGTGCCACCAATATTGGTGGTATCGAGATTGTGCGCTTGAGGTCCTCAAAAGCTCTGTCCGCTTCCTCGTTCCACTTGAACTTTTCTCCTTGCTTGATCAAGGCGTAAAATGGCAACGCTTTTTCTCCTAGCCTGGCGACGAATCAGCTTAAAGCTACGACTCGCCCAGTTAACTGTTGTACTTCCTTTTACTTTGTTGGCTTTCGCATCGTCAAAATGGCCTGAATTTTCTCCGGGTTAGCCTCGATTCCTCTTGCTGACACCAGAAACCCGAGAAGTTCTCCCGCAGGAACGCCGAAAGAGCACTTCGTCGGGTTCAGCTTGAGGCAGAATTTGTCGAGGTTGTCAAAAGTTTCCTTGAGATCCTCGATCAAAGTTGACCCTTTCTTTGTTGTTATGACGACATCGTCAATGTATACTTGAACATTCTTGCCAATCTGAGTGGCAAGGCATTTCTGCATCATCCGCTGATATGTTGCTCCCGCGTTTTTCAACCCGAAGGGCATTGTTCTATAGCAGAACACGCCATAGGGTGTTATAAAAGCTGTTTTGACCTCATCTTCTTCTTTCAGTCGAATCTGGTTGTAACCAGAATATGCGTCCAGGAAGGAAAGACGTTCACAGCCTGCCGTGGAGTCCACAATTTGATCGATCCTTGGGAGGGGAAGTGATCCTTTGGACAATGTTTATTGAGACACGTGAAGTCGACGCACATGCGAAGGACCTCTGTGTTTTTCTTCGGGACCAGCACTGGGTTTGCTACCCACGTGGCCTCTGTGTGTATCTCTTTGATAAATCCAGCTTCTCTGAGTCGATTAATTTCCGACAGCATAGCTTTGCGGTTTGGTTCCAAAACGCGCAAAGGTTGTCTGATTGGCCTAGCCAATGGATCCAAATTAAAGGGGTGCTCGGCAAGTTCTCTGGGTACTCCTGGCATGTCAGCTGGACACCATGCGAAGATTTCCCAGCGCTCACAGAGGAACTTGATACGTCTCAAACGTATCTATAATTTCTTATGTTCCATGCTACTTTTATGACAATACGCATATGTTTTATGCATACTTTACATCATTATTATACATTTTCCGGCACTAACCTATTAACAAGATGCCGAAGTGCCAGTTGCTGTTTTCTGCTGTTTTTGGTTTCGAAATCCTAGAAAGGAAATATTCTCGAATTGGACGAAATCAACGTCCAGGGTCTTATTTTTCCGCGAAGCTTCCAAGACCGGAGGGCCACGAAGAGGGGCCACGGGCCGGCACCATAGGCCGGCGCGGCCGAGGGGGCCCGCGCCGCCCTATGGTGTGGGCCCTCGCGCCGCCTCTTGACCTACCCTTCCGCCTACTTATAGCCTTTGTCGCGAAACCCCTGTACCGAGAGCCACGATACGGAAACCCTGAGACGCGCGCCGCCAATCCCATCTCGGGGATTCAGAGAGCCTCCGGCACCCTGCCGGAGAGGGGAATCATCACCGGAGGGCTCTACATCATCATGCCCGCCTCCGGATTGATGCGTGAGTAGTTCATCCTTGGACTATGGGTCCATAGCAGTAGCTAGATGGTTGTCTTCTCCTCTTGTGCTATCATGTTTAGATCTTGTGAGCTGGCTAACATGATCAAGATCATCTATTTGTAATGCTACATGTTGTGTTTGGCGAGATCCGATGAATATAGAATATTATGTCAAGTTGATTATCAATCTATCATATATGTGTTGTTTATGTTCTTGCATGCTCTCCGTTGCTAGTAGAGGCTCTAGCCAAGTTGATACTTGTAACTCCAAGAGGGAGTATTTATGCTCGATAGTGGGTTCATGCCTCCATTGAATCTAGGACAGTGACAGCAAGTTCTAAGGTTGTGGATGTGCTATTGCTACTAGGGATAAAACATCGATGCTTTGTCTAAGGATATTTGTGTTGATTACATTACGCACCATACTTAATGCAAGTGTCTGTTGTTTGCAACTTAATACTGGAAGGGGTGCGGATGCTAACCTTAAGGTGGACTATTTAGGCATAGATGCATGCTGGATGGCGGTCTATGTTCTTTGTCGTATTGCCCTGATTAAATCTCATAGTAATCATCATGATATGTATTGAATCTTTATTTGTCAATTGCCCGCCTGTAATTTGTTCACCCAACATGTTATTTATCTTATTGGAGAGACACCACTAGTGAACTGTGGACCCCGGTCCATTCTTTTACATCTGAATACAATCTACTACAATCATTGTTCTCTACTGTTCTTTGCAAACAAACATCATCTTCCACTCGATACGTTTAATCCTTTGTTTTCAGCCGGTGAGATTGACAACCTCACTGTTACTTTGGGGCAAAGTATCTTGATTGTGTTGTGCAGGTTCCACGTTGGCACCGGTTTCACTGGTGTTGCGCCGCACTACACTCCTCCACCAACAACCTTCACGTGCTCCTTGACTCCTACTGGTTCGATAACCTTGGTTTCTTTCTGAGGGAAAACTTGCTGCTGTGCGCATCACACCTTCCTCTTGGGTGTGATGGTGATATCTTCCACATCCAATCTCTTTACTTTGTTTTTGTCTTGCTTTACTTTACTTTATTTACTATCTTATTTGCTTTATATCAAAAACACAAAACATTATTGCTTTACTTTCTGTATTGTTTACTTGCTTTATATCAAAACACAAAAAAATTAGTTACTTGTCTTTACTTTATTCTATTTGCTTAGTTTACCATTATTACTGCTACAAAGGGTACTCCCGAAAATACTAAGTTGTGTGATTTCACTAGCACAAATAATAATGATTTTATAAGTACTCCTATTGCTCCACCTGCTACTACAGCAGAATTCTATGAAATTAAACCTGCTTTACTGAATCTTGTTATGAGAGAGCAATTTTCTGGTGTTAGTACTGATGATGCTGCTGCCCATCTTAATAATTTTGTTGAACTTTGTGAAATGCAAAAGCATAAGGATATAGATGGTGATATTATAAAACTGAAATTGTTTCCTTTCTCATTAAGAGGAAGAGCTAAAGATTGGTTGCTTTCTTTGCCTAAGAATAGTATTGATTCATGGACTAAATGTAAAGATGCTTTTATTGGTAAATATTATCCTCCTGCTAAGATTATATCTTTGAGAAGTAGCATTATGAATTTTAAGCAATTTGATAATGAACATGTTGCTCAAGCATGGGAGAGAATGAAATCTTTGGTAAAGAATTGCCCTACCCATGGACTAACTACTTGGATGATCATCCAAACCTTTTATGCAGGATTGATTTTTTTCTCAAGGAACCTATTGGATTCAGCTGCTGGAGGTACTTTTATGTCCATCATCTTAGGCGCCGCAACAAAGCTTCTTGATGATATGATGATCAATTACTCTGAATGGCATACTGAAAGAACTCCTCAAGGTAAGAAGGTAAATTCTGTTGAAGAAACCTCTTCTTTGGGTGATAAGATTGATGCTTTTATGTCTACTAGGAAGTTTGGCGCGGCGCACGCCGCGCCCGTGGTGTGGTCGCACTGAATATGTAGCAAAGGAAAATCAATCAGATTTTACTTCGAAGTCCAAGGAATTTATATTTTATTTTATGAATTTGTCAAAAAAATTACCTACTTAGGAGAGCCGACAAAAAGGCTGAATGATCGTCCATTTTTATTAAGAGGCCCAACGCCAGTTATGCTAAGTACGTTCACTGGTCGAACGGTATTCATGGGTTGGGCCGTACTAAAAACCTTGGCTCGGGGCTCAGTTGGCCTGCTTCATGTCTCTCAATGTTTTTCTGCTGGAGCTATGGTTTTTTTTTGACAATCTGCTGGAGCTATGGTTAACTGAAATTGGAGGAAGAAGGACGAAAATGAAAGATGAAGAACGGGAAATTAATGAGCAAAAAGCTGCACTCCACTGATACACACTGCCATGCCTCTACTATTGCTTTAGATCCAGCACCTCGGAGGAGAAACAAAGAATAATCCGAGCCAAGTTCACAGGAGAAGCAAGAGGAATCGGGAGAAGCGGGCATGGCCAAACCCAGTTTCACTGATCTACCTTGGGGTAGCTGAAGCTCTCCAAGAAGAAGACGAAGACATTCAGCGCATGACCGCATCAGGCGTGACGAAGAGGCGCCCACCATGGGCTGCTGTCCATCATCGCTAGTGGGGGTCGCAGCACCGGCCCTGCCCACAGATCCGGGAGGAGGAGCGGCCTTGCTGTCAACACGGTGCTGGCGCGGAGCTGACCTGCTGGAGAGCGCAATAGCAGCGATTGGAAGCCATGGAGACCGGAGGAAGCGAGCGTCGGTGGGCGGTCGCAGGAGCGGTTGCTGAGCTGAAGGGGAAAAGCTCGATTTTGGTACGTTCTCTTTCATCTGTCAAGTGCTGTGAACGGTTCCTTTTTACCTAATTTGATAATCGTGAGTACTATTTAATCGCCAAGCTCATTTAAATATGCTGAGACTAAAATGGCAAGTTGAGAACTGGGTGCACAGAGATCGTAGCTTCCACTAAATCGTCTGTTACAGAAGAAAACACAGAAGATAGGCAAATCAAAAGAGCAGCAGATTCTACTAACTCTTGCAGCAATCATCTTCTCCAGATGGCTTAAACATGTAATAGCTATTTAGTTGCAGTAATATTCTGCAAATGGCCTGAATATGAAGTGGCTAGTTATTTGAATGCCGTCTTGGTCCTATATTCACAACAATGATCAAGTTAAACAGCAAGCGATGACCAAACTCCAACATCCACACACCATTACGGATGAAATGTAGTGCATCAGAAAGGTTGTGTAAATTCACCGTACCACAAACGAAACAGGTAGCTGTGCATCCAAAGCGGAGTAGTGAACACTTACAGTGTTACTGTCCAAGGAAAGCATGTGTTATATTTGTGAGGTTAGATGGCAGCATCCTAACTCGTCATATGGTCATAGCACTCCCTAAAAAAGCGACAGTAAACACATAGTGCACTTGTATTTAACGATTGACTTTCCAAGATCTGTTCTGCCATTAGTCACTGTCATTTGACTTCAGTAATCCGAAAGGATCAAGTATGTGCTGAATTATCGACATTGAGTTAAGGTTACACATCTGAAGCTGAGCCATTTCAGTAACCACTGACCCATATTCAGGTGTCCACTGAATAATCTCGAGCTCCTCCTTAGGAATCCAGTCTTCCAGTGAAATATACAACATGTTATACAATTACCAAAAAGGATACTCCTCGTCAATATAGATCAAGAATGTTGACATTTAGCAGTTTAACTCGAACACGGGCATGCACATTTGATTATCAGCACTAAGTCAGGTTAGATCTATATATTCACGTGTCGAATTCGAAGATAATACCTGTGTAGTAGCCATAATAGCAAACTAAGTGTTTGTAGATATCACAGTAGTACATAAGCGATCCATATTAACTAAGTGTTTTTCCATGGAGCTAACATAGATACTTGTGGCAGCGGTAGATAGATGGCTTATATTTTACATTCCTAGTGCGGTGATCGTCGTGGACAAAATAGATGCTTCTAGGCTGATTCTTTGGTTTCCGGGTATATACATCCCGCCAGCTTGGTTCACTGGTATGTCCAAGATTCAACATAAACTTGTTCGCCAACGTAGCTGAAGCTTCATAGTTATGAATTGCCAACTAAGCTAACCATGCATCGTATGGTTATATCATAAAATTACATTTATGTAAGTAAGCTAGCAGACCATGAAAGATGAAACCATCCCATAATATTCGAATGAACATAAGGGTCAAACAATCAGATTGCAGTGTTATACACATTTAACTTTGATTCTTAGACGCAAAACACAGATTAATGGGCTGAGCTTTATTATTTCTTGAAAACACAACATTCTTATTGTTACTTTTCAATGATTAATGAACTGCTCTGATGTGTTTGGTCTTTTGCCATTTCTCCGATCTAAAGATGAGTGTCTCACCTCTAAAAGGGGTTGCGCTGACAGAGACGAACCAATCAGGTGTAGCCTGCCGAGCAATAGACAGGTACTTGGTCGCTTGCCTTTCAGCAAAACTGTATACTCAAACTCAAATAGTTGCAATAATGTAAACTCACTGTTCCATCTAGGCAAACTACTCAAACTGAATTAGATACTGCATACTTAAACTGAAAGCTGAAAAACTTACCTATATGGAGATCAAAGAGTCATTTTTTTGTATTATATCCATTAAAATATACAGGCACATTACTGTTCGGGGTTACCATAGAATTGACCCCTGCTTCTGCACCCTTTCCTTTAAACTGGAATCACATGATATTGTTGTGGTCGGATTGAACACCAATGAATTTTTTGCATCTCAATTAGGCTGGGCAGAAACTCCTAGCCCACAATAATTTATATTCTGAAGAATAGCATGATTGAGAGGGAAAAGGACAGGAAAGTAAGATAGGCACATTTTCTGACACTACTTTACAGAAAAGCATAAGCTAATGTAGGATTCTACTGGTATTCCTCAACCAGTCTCTTAATTCAATAATGCTTTCCTGTACCTGCGAACTGTTGTGTGTATCTCAACTTTTGAGATGGATGCAGTTTGAAACCACAATCTACATTCTAGAATAAAACATGTAGGAAACATTCAGTAATATCAGCAAATCTCTTCTTGTCCGCTGTGATATATATATTGTCATAGAAGGGTATGAATGCTCAAGGGAATAAATGTCCAATGCCCAAAATTTGTACCTACACAATAGCAATATAGATTCAGTTCATACATGGAAAAAATTGCAAGCACTTGAGGCACAAATTTGAAGCAAATAAGCACATTGCTGAGAGGGAAGGTAATTACTGGTTTTAATTTCTAGTCCTATTATATGCTTGATGTCTCAGAAGTATATGTTTAATGTATAGTATTATAAGCACAAACCACTGCCTCCAACATCTAAATGCCATAGCACTGTTAAGTAAACCATTGCCTGCGAGATCCGAATTCCATATGAAAAAATTAACTGTAGGGAGAGTGAGCTGCGAACCTGCAAAGAAATCACAGAAAATAAACGACATCAACAAAATATTTAGACAAAAGGAGTAAGGAAGAAATCGAGCTGCCAACAAAAATTAGCAAAGGGGGAAACAACAAAAGTAGAACTGACTTTGACCATCAGAGGCAACCATAAGTGGTGTTCGGGAGATTAATTCCAATGAAAAGAACCCCATATTTGCCAGGAAGTCATGTGCATCGCATGACATCTATATTGGCCAGGATGAGACACCTCACGCACCAGCCAAAGCAGGAAACATAGAAGGCGGCAAGGACGGTAACCAAGCGCACCGGCAGCCAAAGCAGGAAACATAGAAGGCGGCAAGGACGGTAACCAAGCGCACGTCCACAGGACCGGGCCGGGAATCTTAATCGCTCCATGATTGGAGTGGCTGGAGCATGTTCATTAGCAGCTCGCCTGAGCTGCAGCCAGCAGCGAAAACGACGTGGTGGGCTCAGAAGAGATACACAACAGCGGCATGGCTGGCAGCGGCGATCAGGCCCGGAAGCCAGATAAAAGAGGGGATACCCAGACTCCTTCGCGTTGGTGGCCTTCTTGGGAAGAAGAGGATGGCGCCGACCTCCTCCATGGAGGCAACCGCCACGGGAGGGAGAGGATCCGCGAGAAAGAGATGAGGGCGGCGCAGAAGAGAGGAGTCAATTCCTCTTTTTCGTGGAAGTCACTGATTACTCGGTGGTGGGACACCCCCACCGCTTTGACTGAGAATAGATGGAAACCGGTGATTGAGGGGAGAGGAGGGAGAGAAATAACATAGAGAGGCATGGTAACCGGAACATAAAAGGAGACTACTGGTACTGTGCCGGTAATTTAGGGATTTGCTAGCAAGAAAAAAGGGAAATGAAACTAACTCTTCCTAGATCTACATTAACCGGGCACCCATCTACAGGGAAAAAGACCAACGCGGTAAGTTTTGATTGGAGAGGAGTAGACCATGAATAGTACCCAAATCAATGAGGTTAAGGCAAAGTGGTTTGGCTTTTATATAGGTTATAATGCTTGCAAATGGTAGATCTCATATTGATCCTAAAAATGTTCCTTTAGCTTCATTGGTTGCTCAAGAAGAGCATGTTGATGTGAATTTCATTAAAAATAATAATTTCAACAACAACTATAGGCCATATCCTTCTAATAATGGTAGTGGCTATGGTAATTCTTATGGTAATTCTTACAACAATAATAAGAGTGTACCCTCTGGTCTTGAAGTCATGCTTAAATAATTTATTAGCACACAAACTGCTTTTAATAAAACTGTTGAAGAAAAACTTGGTAAAATTGATGTTCTTGCTTCTAAGGTTGATAGTCTTGCTCTTGATGTCGATCTTTTAAAACTTAAAGTTATGCCTGAGGAAGTTAAAGATGCTAGGTTTGCTAAAACAAATGCCATCCAAGTTCAAATTAATGATAATATTAGAATGTTGGCTGAATTGCATGCTAGGTGGGATAGAGAAGAAAAAGAAAAACTTGCTAAAGAGAATAATGTAACTAAAGTTTGGACTATTACCACCACTAGTAATGTTGATTCTTCACATTTTGCTACACCTCTTACTATCAATGGTAAAATAATTGGTTTTGGCAATGTTTCTACTCCTAGTGCAAAGCGTGCAAAATTGCCTGAAACTGCTGAAACTGCTTGTGATAAAACTGCTGAAATTTTTCAAAATATTGGGGACAATGATCCCATTGCTGTAGATCATAATTGTTTAGATTTTGATGATTGTCATATTACTGAAGTTATAAAGTTCTTACAAAAACTTGCTAGAAGTCCTAATGCTAGTGCTACAAATTTAGCCTTTACAAAACATATTACAAATGCTCTCATTAAAGCTAGAGAAGAGAAATTAAAACTTGAAGGTTCTATTCCTAGGAAGTTAGAAGATGGTTGGGAGCCCATCATTAAGATGAAATTTAATGATTTTGAACGTAATGCTTTATGTGATCTTGGTGCAAGTATTTCTGTTATGCCTAAGAAAATTTATGATATGCTTGACTTGCCACCATTGAATAATTGTTATTTGGATGTTAATCTTGCTGATAATGCTAAAAAGAAACCTTTGGGGAGGATTGATAATGTTCGCATTACGGTTAATGATACGTCTCCGACGTATCGATAATTTCTTATGTTCCATGCTACATTATTGATGATATCTACATGTTTTATGCACATTATATGTCGTATTTACGCATTTTCTGGCACTAACCTATTAACAAGATGCCGAAGAGCGTTTTCTTGTTTTGGTTTCGAAATCCTAGTAACGAAATATTCTGAATTGGACGAAATCAACGCCAGGGTCCTATTTTTGCACGAAGCTTCCAGAAGAAAAGAAGTGGGGCCACGAGGCGCCGCCACACTAGGGCGGCGCGGCCCAGGCCCTTGCCGCGCGGCCCTAGCGTGTGGGGCCTTCGTGTGGCCCCCCGCGTTGCCCTTCCGCCTACTTAAAGCCTCCGTCGTGAAACCCCCAGTACCGAGAGCCACGATACGGAAAACCTTCCAGAGACGCCGCCGCCGCGAATCCCATCTCTGGGATTCAGAGATCGCCTCCGCACCCTGCCGGAGAGGGGAATCATCTCCCGGAGGACCCTTCATCGCCATGATCGCCTCCGGAGTGATGAGTGAGTAGTTCACCCCTGGACTATGGGTCCATAGCAGTAGCTAGATGGTCGTCTTCTCCTTATGTGCTTCATTGTTGGATCTTGTGAGTGCCTAACATGATCAAGATCATCTATCCGTAATACTATATGTTGTGTTTGTCGGGATCCGATGGATAGAGAATACTATGTTATGGTGATTATCAATCTATTATTTATGTGTTGTTTATGATCTTGCATGCTCTCCGTTATTAGTAGAGGCTCTGGCCAAGTTTTGCTCTTAACTCCAAGAGGGAGTATTTATGCTCGATAGTGGGTTCATGCCTCCATTGATATCTGGGACAGTGACAGAAAGTTCTAAGGTTGTGGATGTGTGTTGCCACTAGGGATAAAACATTGATGCTATGTCTAAGGATGTAGTTGTTGATTACATTACGCACCATACTTAATGCAATTGTCTGTTGCTTGCAACTTAATACTGGAAGGGGTTCGGATGATAACCTGAAGGTGGACTTTTTAGGCATAGATGCATGCTGGATGGTGGTCTATGTACTTTGTCGTAATGATCTGATTAAATCTCACTATATTTATCATATCATGTATATGCATTGTTATGCCCTTTTCTATTTGTCAATTGCCCGACTGTAATTTGTTCACCCAACATGCTTTTATCTTATGGGAGAGACACCTCTAGTGAACTGTGGACCCCGGTCCTATTCTTTACATCGCATACAATCTACTGCAATTGTTCTTTACTGTTTTCTTCGCAAACAATCATCTTCCACACAATACGGTTAATCCTTTGTTACAGCAAGCCGGTGAGATTGACAACCTCACTGTTTCGTTGGGGCAAAGTACTTTGGTTGTGTTGTGCAGGTTCCACGTTGGCGCCGGAATCCCTGGTGTTGCGCCGCATCACATTTCGCCACCATCAACCTTCAACGTGCTTCTTGATTCCTACTGGTCCGATTAAACCTTGGTTTCTTACTGAGGGAAACTTGCCACTGTGCGCATCATACCTTCCTCTTGGGGTTCCCAACGGACGTGTACACCTACGCGCATCAAGCAAATTTCTGGCGCCGTTGCCGGGAGATCAAGACACGCTGCAAGGGGAGTCTCCACTTCCCAATCTTTTTACTTTGTTTTTGTCTTGCTTTATTTTATTTACTACTTTGTTTGCCGCACCTAAACAAAACACAAAAAAATTAGTTGAGTTTTACTTTATTTACTGTCTTGCTCTCTATATCAAAAACACAAAAAATTAGTTACTTGTCTTTACTGTATTTGCCTAGTTACTTTTATAATGAGTAATCCTGAAGTTGAAGTTCGTTCTTTTAAGCAACAAGGGGGAGAAAGTTTTAAAGATGCTTGGTATAGAATTAGTAATGCTCATCATAGGTGCATTAAGAAACACTCCACCACTATCCTTCTTAGGAACTTTTATGTTGGTTTATCTAGTTGGAATAGGTATGTTCTTGATACTTTTCGGGAGGTAATTTCCTAGGTACTCCCGCTTTAGAAGCTAGTTGCATCATTCAGAGTCTAGTTGGAATACCACCTGTTAATGAAGTTAAAATTGAAATCTCTCAGGATGTTATGAAAAAATTGGAAACCATAGAGAAATTTTTTCCAAGTATTGAAACTAAATTGGAAATGTTATTGGATAAAACTGATGAACTTGATAAATCTCTAGGAGGAATTGATGAAAGAATTAGTGTCCTAGGAACTTGTGTTGTCCATGATAATCAAACCAATAGGATTGATGAACTTGAAAAAGCTATGGGAACCTTGGGTTCAACCTTTTCTTCTCTCAAGTATAATGAGAAAGCTTATGTGGGTAAAGAGCAAAAATTCATGTATGCCTCTAAAGTGCCTAAACAAAAGAATTATTATAGGCCTAAAATTGCTAAAACCCCTAGCACCACCATAGAAAATTTAGATAATGGAGCACCTAAAGTACCCTCTGCAACAAGTTGTGTTTGCATGAAAAATAATAATGTTAATGCTTCTACTCTTGATGTTACTTGATTTGCACTTCTGCGCCTAGCTGAAAGGCGTTAAAGAAAAGCGCTTATGGGAGACAACCCATGTTTTTACTACAGTACTTTGTTTTATATTTGAGTTTTGGAAGTTGTTTACTACTGTAGCAACCTCTCCTTATCATGTTTTTGTGCCAAGTAAAGTTTCTATCTTAAAGTTGATGTTATATTTGGGATCGCTGCGCAGAAACAGCATTGCTGTCTGTCACGAATTCTGGCATAAGTCTCTGTAGAAAATTCAAAAAATCTGCACAATTACGAGCGTGATCCTCAGATATGTACGCAACTTTCATTAGTTTTGAGTTTTTCCATTTGAGCAAGTCTAGTGCACCTTTCAGGTTCGTCTTTACGGACTGTTCTGTTTTTGACAGATTCTGCCTTTTATTTCGCATTGCCGTATTTGCTATGTTGGATGAATTTCTTTGATCCATTAATGTCCAGTAGCTTTTTGCAATGTCCAGAAGTGTTAAGAATGATTGTGTCACTTCTGAATATGTGAATTTTTAATTGTGCACTAACCCTCTAATGTGTTTGCTTGAAGTTTGGTGTGAAGGAAGTTTTCAAGGGTCAAGAGAGGAGTATGATATACTATGATCAAGAGGAGTGAAAGCTCTAAGCTTGGGGATGCCCCCGTGGTTCATCCCTGCATATTTTAAGAAAACTCAAGCGTCTAAGCTTGGGGATGCCCAAGGCATCCCCTTCTTCATCGACAACATCATCAGGTTCCTCCCCTGAAACTATATTTTTATTCAGTCACATCTTGTGGTCTTTACTTGGAGCGTCGGTTTGTTTTTGTTTTTGTTTTTGTTTGAATAAAATGGATCCTAGCATTCACTGTGTGGGAGAGAGACACGCTGTTGCATATGGACAAATATGTCCTTAGGCTTTACTCATAATATTCAAGGCGAAGGTTGAAACTTCTTCGTTAAATTGTTATATGGTTGGAATCGGGAAATGCTACATGTAGTAATTCTAAAATGTCTTGGATAATGTGATACTTTGCAATTGTTGTGCTCATGTTTAAGCTCTTGCATCATATACTTTGCACCCATTAATGAAGAAATACATAGAGCTTGCTAAAATTTGATTTGCATATTTGGTCTCTCTAAGGTCTAGATAATTCTAGTATTGAGTTTTGAACAACAAGGAAGACGGTGTAGAGTCTTATAATGTTTACAATATGTCTTTTATGTGAGTTTTGCTGCACCGGTTCATCCTTGAGTTTGCTTCAAATAACCTTGCTAGCCTAAACCTTGTATCGAGAGGGAATACTTCTCATGCATCCAAAATCCTTGAGCCAACCACTATGCCATTTGTGTCCACCATACCTACCTACTACATGGTATTTCTCCGCCATTCCAAAGTAAATTGCTTGAGTGCTACCTTTAAAATTCCATCATTCGCCTTTGCAATATATAGCTCATGGGACAAAATAGTCTTAAAAACTATTGTGGTATTGAATATGTACTTATGCACTTTATCTTTTATTAAGTTGCTTGTTGTGCGATAACCATGCTTCTGGGGACGCCATCAACTACTCTTTGTTGAATATCATGTGAGTTGCTATGCATGTCCGTCTTGTCTGAAGTAAGGGAGATCTACCACCTTAATGGTTGGAGCATGCATATTTTTAGAGAAGAACATTGGGCCGCTAACTAAGCCATGAATCATGGTGGAAGTTTCAGTTTGGACATATATCCTCAATCTCATATGAGAACATTAATTGTTGCCACATGCTTATGCATTAAAGAGGAGTCCATTATCTATTGTCAATGTTGTCCCGGTATGGATGTCTAAGTTGAGAATAATCAAAAGCGAGAAATCCAAAATGCGAGCTTTCTCCTTAGACCTTTGTACAGGCGGCATGGAGGTACCCCTTTGTGACACTTGGTTGAAACATGTGTATTGCGATGATCCGGTAGTCCAAGCTAAGTAGGACAAAGTGCGTGCATGAGGCTTGCAACTTGTAAGATATAATTTACATAACTCATATGCTTTATTACTACCGTTGACAAAATTGTTTCATGTTTTCAAAATAAAAGCTCTAGCACAAATATAGCAATCGATGCTTTCCTCTTTGAAGGACCATTCTTTTACTTTTATTGTTGAGTCAGTTCACCTATCTCTCTCCACCTTAAGAAGCAAACACTTGTGTGAACTGTGCATTGATTCCTACATACTTGCATATTGCACTTGTTATATTACTTTACATTGACACTATCCATGAGATATACATGTTATAAGTTGAAAGCAACCGCTGAAACTTAATCTTCCTTTGTGTTGCTTCAATACCTTTACTTTGATTTATTGCTTTATGAGTTAACTCTTATGCAAGACTTATTGATGCTTGTCTTGAAGTACTATTCATGAAAAGTCTTTGCTTTATGATTCATTTGTTTTCTCATGGCATTACCATTGTTTTGATCGCTGCATTCATTACATATGTTTACAATAGTATGATCAAGATTATGATGGCATGTCACTCCAGAAATTATCCTTGTTATCGTTTGCCTGCTCGGGAAGCAGAACTAAGCTTGGGGATGCTGATACGTCTCCGACGTATCGATAATTTCTTATGTTCCATGCTACATTATTGATGATATCTACATGTTTTATGCACATTATATGTCGTATTTACGCATTTTCCGGCACTAACCTATTAACAAGATGCCGAAGAGCCGTTGTGTTTCTCTGTTTTTGGTTTCAAATCCTAGTAACGAAATATTCTCGGAATTGACGAAATCAACGCCCAGGGTCCTATTTTTGCACGAAGCTTCCGAAGCGTGAAGGGAAAGTGGGGCCACGAGGCGCCGCCACACCAGGGGCGGCGCGGCCAGCCCTGGCCGCGCGGCCCTAGCGTGTGGGGCCCTCGTGTGGCCCCCGCGTTGCCCTTCCGCCTACTTAAAGCCTCCGTCGCGAAACCCCCGCACCGAGAGCCACGATACGAAAACCTTCCGGAGACGCGCCGCCGCGAATCCCATCTCGGGGATTCAGGAGATCGCCTCCGGCACCCTGCCGGAGAGGGGAATCATCTCCCGGAGGACTCTTCATCGCCATGATCGCCTCCTGAGTGATGAGTGAGTAGTTCACCCCTGGACTATGGGTCCATAGCAGTAGCTAGATGGTCGTCTTCTCCTTATGTGCTTCATTGTTGGATCTTGTGAGCTGCCTAACATGATCAAGATCATCTATCTGTAATACTATATGTTGTGTTTGTCGGGATCCGATGGATAGAGAATACTATGTTATGGTGATTATCAATCTATTATTTATGTGTTGTTTATGATCTTGCATGCTCTCCGTTATTAGTAGAGGCTCTGGCCAAGTTTTTGCTCTTAACTCCAAGAGGGAGTATTTATGCTCGATAGTGGGTTCATGCCTCCATTGATATCTGGGACAGAGAAAGTTCTAAGGTTGTGGATGTGCTGTTGCCACTAGGGGTAAAACATTGATGCTATGTCTAAGGATGTAGTTGTTGATTACATTATGCACCATACTTAATGCAATTGTCTGTTGCTTGCAACTTAATACTGGAAGGGGTTCGGATGATAACCTGAAGGTGGACTTTTTAGGCATAGATGCATGCTGGATGGCGGTCTATGTACTTTGTCGTAATGCCCTGATTAAATCTCACTATATTTATTATATCATGTATATGCATTGTTATGCCCTTTTCTATTTGTCAATTGCCCGACTGTAATTTGTTCACCCAACATGCTTTTATCTTATGGGAGAGACACCTCTAGTGAACTGTGGACCCCGGTCCTATTCTTTACATCGCATACAATCTACTGCAATTGTTCTTTACTGTTTTCTTCGCAAACAATCATCTTCCACACAATACGGTTAATCCTTTGTTACGGCAAGCCGGTGAGATTGACAACCTCACTGTTTCGTTGGGGCAAAGTACTTTGGTTGTGTTGTGCAGGTTCCACGTTGGCGCCGGAATCCCTGGTGTTGCGCCGCATCACATTTCGCCACCATCAACCTTCAACGTGCTTCTTGACTCCTACTGGTCCGATTAAACCTTGGTTTCTTACTGAGGGAAACTTGCCACTGTGCGCATCATACCTTCCTCTTGGGGTTCCCAACGGACGTGCACATCTACGCGCATCAGTTAACAATAACCTTGTCCCCGTTGATTTTGTTGTCTTGGATATTGAATGCAATGCATCTTGTCCTATTGTCTTGGGAAGACCCTTTCTTCGAACTGTTGGTGCTGTTATTGATATGAAAGAAGGAAATATTAAGTATCAATTTCCTCTCAAGAAAGGTATGGAACACTTCCCTAGAAAGAGAATGAAGTCGCCTTCTGATTCTATTATTAGAACAAATTATGATGTTGATGCTTCTTTTCTTGATGTTACTTGATTTGCACTTTCTGCGCCTAGCTAAAAGGCGTTAAAGAAAAGCACTTCTTGGGAGATAACCCATGTTTTATTTTACTACTGTATTGTTGAGTCTTGGAAGTTGTTACTACTCTAGCAACCTCTCCTTATCATGTTTTTTGTGCCAAGTAAAGTCTCTATGATAAAGTTGATGCTAGATTTGGTTTGCTGCGCAGAAACAGAATTGCTGTCTGTCACGAATTTGCGCATAACTCTCTGTAAAAAAATCAAAAAAATCTGCCAATTTACGTGCGTGATCCTCAGATATGTACGCAACTTTCATTAGTTTTGAGTTTTTCCATCTGAGCAAGTTAAGGGCCTCAGTAAAATTCGTCTTTATGAACTGTTCTGTTTTGACAGATTCTGCCTTTTATTTCGCATTGCCTCTTTTGATATGTTGAATGGATTTCTTTGTTCCATTAACTTTCAGTAGCTTTGTGCAATGTCCAGAAGTGTTAAGAATGATTATGTCACCTCTGAATATTTGAATTTTTGATTATGCACTAACCCTCTAATGAGTTTGCTTTAAGTTTGGTGTGGAGGAAGTTTTCAAGGGTCAAGAGAAGAGGATGATACAATATGATCAAGAAGAGTGAAAAGTCTAAGCTTGGGGATGCCCCGTGGTTCATCCCTGCATATTTTAAGAAGACTCAAGCATCTAAGCTTGGGGATGCCCAAGGCATCCCCTTCTTCATCGACAACTTATCATGTCACTTCTAGTGAAACTATATTTTTATTCCATCACATCTTATGTTCTTTACTTGGAGCGTCGTTTGCTTTTATTTTCGTTTTGGTTTGAATAAAGTTGGATCCCGCCATCCTTGTATTGGAGATATTACGCTCCGCTTTTTCATATGGAACACTTGTGTTCTTAGTTGTGCTTTAATGTTCATGGCGAAGGCTGAAAATTGCTTCGTTGATTGCTATTTGGTTGGAATCAGAAAATGCTTCATATGGTTTGGAATAACTTGAAACTTGGCAATTGTTTTGAGCTCTCATAGATCATGTTTAAGCTCTTGCATCATGTAGTTTAATCTATTAGTGGAGAACTACCGTAGAGCTTGTTAAAATTTGGTTTGCATGATTGGTCTCTCTAAGTCTAGATATTTTTCGGTAAAGTGTTTGAACAACAAGGAAGACAGTGTAGAGTCTTATAATGCTTGCAATATGTTCTTGTGTAAGTTTTGATGTACCTGTTCATACTTGTGTTTGCTTCAAACAACCTTGCTAGCCCAAAGCCTTGTACTGAGATGAAATGCTTCTCGTGCATCCAAACACCTTGAGCCAAAACCCATGCCATTTGTGTCCACCATATCTACCTACTATGTGGTATTTTTCTGCCATTCCAAAGTAAATTACTTGAGTGATACCTTTAAAATTTCATTCCTTTGTCTTTGCAATATATAGCTCATGGGAAAATAGCTTAAAAACTATTGTGGTGATGAATATGTAGTTATGTGTCTTATTTCTTATAAGTTGCTTGTTGAGCGGTAACCATGTTTCGGGGGACGCCATCAACTTTTTACCTTTGTTGGATATCATGTGAGATGCTATGCATGTTCGTCTTGTCTGAAGTAAGGGTGATGTCATGATCAAATGGTTTGAGTATGCATATGTTAGAGAAGAGCATTGGGCCGCTAACCAAAGCCATGTATCATGGTGGAAGTTTTTAGTTTGGACATACATCTTCAATCTCTTATGAGAATATTATATGTTGTTGAATGCTTAAGCATTAAAAGAGGAGTCCATTATCTGTTGTCTATGTTGTCCCGGTATGGATGTCTTAAGTTGAGATCTATTAAAAACGAGAAATCAAATGCAATTGATCTCCTTGGACCTTTGTACAGGGCATAGAGGTACCCCTTTGTGACACTTGGTTGAAACATATGTTATATATGCAATGATAATCCATGTAATCCAAGCCGATTAGGACAAGGTGCGGGCACTATTGGTATTCTATGCATGAGGCTTGAAACTTGTAGGAAGTATTATGCATATCACATATGAATTATTACTACCATTGACAAAATTGTTTCTATGCTTTCAAAATAAAAGCTCTAGCACAAAAACAGTAATCCATGCTTCCCTCTGCGAAGGGCCAATCTTTTACTTTATGTTGAGTCAGTTTACCTACTTCTTTCTATCTTAGAAGCAAACACTTGTGTTAACTCTGTGCATTGATTCTTACATGTTTACCTATTGCACTTGTTATATTACTCTATGTTGACAAATATCCATGAGATATACATGTTACAAGTTGAAAGCAACCGCTGAAACTTAATCATCCTTTGTGTTGCTTCAATGCATTCTACTTTGAATTTATTGCTTTATGAGTTAGCTCTTATGCAAGTCTTGTTGATACTTGTCTTGAAAGTACTATTCATGAAAAGTTTTGCTATATGATTCAATTGTTTAGTCATTATCTTTTGTTAGCAATCTTTGCTTCGAATCACTCCATCCATCTCATATGCTTTACAATAATGTTGATCAAGGTTATGTTGGTAGCATGTCACTTCAGAAATTATTTGTTGTTATCGTTTACCTACTCGAGGGCGAGTAGGAACTAAGCTTGGGGATGCTTGATACGTCTCAAACGTATCTATAATTTCTTATGTTCCATGCTACTTTTATGACAATACTCATATGTTTTATGCATACTTTACATCATTATTATACATTTTCCGGCACTAACCTATTAACAAGATGCCGAAGTGCCAGTTGCTGTTTTCTGTTTTTGGTTTCAGAAATCCTACAAAGGAAATATTCTCGGAATTGGACGAAATCAACGCCCAGGGTCTTATTTTTCCGCGGAGCTTCCAGAAGACCGGAGGGGATACGAAGAGGGGCCATGAGGGCCCGGCACCATAGGCCGGAGGGGCCCGCGCCGCCCTATGGTGTGGGCCCCTCGCGCCTCTTGACCTACCCTTCCGCCTACTTATAGCCTTCGTTGCGAAAACCCCTGTACCGAGAGCCACGATATGGAAAACCTTACAGAGACGCCGCCGCCGCCAATCCCATCTCGGGGATTCAGGAGATCGCCTCCGGCACCCTGCCAGAGAGGGGAATCATCACCGGAGGGCTCTACATCATCATGCCCGCCTCCGGATTGATGCGTGAGTAGTTCATCCTTGGACTATGGGTCCATAGCAGTAGCTAGATGGTTGTCTTCTCCTCTTGTGCTATCATGTTTAAATCTTGTGAGCTGCCTAACATGATCAAGATCATCTATTTGTAATGCTACATGTTGTGTTTGGCGGGATCCGATGAATATAGAATATTATGTCAAGTTGATTATCAATCTATCATATATGTGTTGTTTATGTTCTTGCATGCTCTCCGTTGCTAGTAGAGGCTCTGGCCAAGTTGATACTTGTAACTCCAAGAGGGGGTATTTATGCTCGATAGTGGGTTCATGCCTCCATTGAATCTGGGACAGTGACAGAAAGTTCTAAGGTTGTGGATGTTGCTACTAGGGATAAAACATCGATGCTTTGTCTAAGGATATTTGTGTTGATTACATTACACACCATACTTAATGCAATTGTCTGTTGTTTGCAACTTAATACTGGAAGGGGTGCGGATGCTAACCTGAAGGTGGACTATTTAGGCATAGATGCATGCTGGATGGCGGTCTATGTTCTTTGTCGTAATGCCCTGATTAAATCTCATAGTAATCATCATGATATGTATTGAATCTTTATTTGTCAATTGCCCGCCTGTAATTTGTTCACCCAGCATGTTATTTATCTTATTGGAGAGACACCACTAGTGAACTGTGGACCCCGGTCCATTCTTTTACATCTGAATACAATCTACTGCAATCATTGTTCTCTACCGTTCTTTGCAAACAAACATCATCTTCCACTCGATACGTTTAATCCTTTGTTTTCAGCAAGCCGGTGAGATTGACAACCTCACTGTTACGTTGCGGCAAAGTATCTTGATTGTGTTGTGCAGTTCCACGTTGGCGCCGGTTTCACTGGTGTTGCGCCGCACTACACTCCTCCACCAACAACCTTCACGTGCTCCTTGACTCCTAATGGTTCGATAACCTTGGTTTCTTTCTGAGGGAAAACTTGCTGCTGTGCGCATCACACCTTCCTCTTGGGGTTCCCAACGGACGTGTGCATCACGCATCTCAGAACTCGACGAGCGCACTTTCCTATGCGAGATCCATGTTTGTTGCGATAGATGTCGTTTTCTTGGGATCTGTCGGGTGTATCTGCACTTCCTTCGAGTTCTTGGTGGTATCAAAGGTTGGTTCCTTTAGCGGCCTCCCTCCATCTGGCAACACGTCATAGTCAGTTGTTAGCTTTGACGCCAGATATTCTGCTTGCATCCCGAAAGTTTTTGATAGCCGATGAAAATCCTTGTCACACTTATCCGCTAGTGCGAAGCTTCCTTTTACTGTAATCGGGCCCTTAGGTCCAGGGAGCCTCCACAGCAAGTATGTGTAGTGTGGTACCGCCATGAATCTGGCATAAGAGGGTTGTCCTAGCAGAGAATGATACTGTGACGGAAAATCCACAACTTCAAACTCCAGCTTCTCTCTTCTGTAATTTTCTCGGGTTCCGAACTGAACGTCGATATTGATCTTTCCCAATGGGTAACTTGGCTTATCAGGTGTGATACCATGGAACCGCGTGTCGGTTGGTGTTAGATTCGCCAAGGATATGTTCATCTTCCTCAATGTATCTGCATACATGAGGTTTAAACTGTTGCCTCCATCTATAAACACCCGTGAAACGTCGAATCCTGCAATTACCACCGGCAAGATCAAAGCTGACTGCCCTGGTCGAGGAACTTGCTGCGGGTGGTCCGCTATGGTGAAGCCAATGTCCTGTCCCGACCAATTCAGGTACTCAACTGTTGGAGGAGGCATTTTTTCTGCCATAAAAACTTGCCGAGAAATTACTTTTTGAGCTCTATTGGATGGTCTGCCCTTCTGAATCATCGAGACCTCTCCATTGATGTTGATATAAGTACCGTTCATTGGAGCTGCCGCTATTCGTAGCTGGTGTCAATTTTCGTCCGTGATTGTGGGAGGAGGGGCGGTGGATCTCACTCCTTGGCCCCGGGGTTTCTATTTGCTGCCTGTGCGTTGACATGCCCTGCGTACCTATTCAGTACTTGGAAAGTTCGACAGTCCTTTTGCAAATGTCCCGACTGTCTTTTCCTGTTGTTGTCGAGGTAAAAGTGCATTTGGCATGGTCCGTTCATCATCTTCGGGAGATATATATGGCCTCTGGAACCTTGGGCCATTATTTTGCCTGCTTGGGCGCGAACTATCCCTGTAATCACTGCGTTGTTCACCACTCTTCTGATAATCGTCTCGATTATTTCCTCCACTATTTCCTCGGAAGCCAGACGATATTTGGTCGGGACCGTCATACTCTGAAAACTGGCGAGAAAAATGCCGTCTATTTCGAATATTTCGATTACGATCTTCCTCAGGCGACCTATGTTGCTTGTCGTTGACAGCATCTTCTCCATCTGCCCAACGATTCACTTTTTCCATGAGTGCTGCTATTGTCTTCAGGTTAGTCCATCCCAAATCCTCGATCAGATCTTTCCTTCGGATCCCAGCGACAAAAGCATCTATTGTTCTCTCGTCAGATATGTTTTCTGCCGAGTTTTTGATAATGTTCCACCTCTGGATGTACATCCTCATCGACTCATCGTACTTCTGTCGACATGCTCTCAATTGTTCTATTGACGCAGGTTTCTTGCATGTGGATAAGAAATTCTTCACAAACATGTCCTCAAAGGTCTCCCAACTGTTTATAGATCCAGGTGGTAGCTTTTTGATCCATGATCGCGCCGCTCCACTCAAGTGCACCTGGATGCTCTGCATAGCCGTTGCTTTGGTTCCACCCGTCAGTTTTACTGTCTCCAGGTAGTTTACTAGCCAGTCCTCAGGATCTTGCAACCCGTCGAACTTTTTATAGTTGTCAGGCAACTTGAATCTAGACGAGGCCCGCGTTTTGCGAACTCGTCGAGTAAAACAAGGGAGACCGCACATATCCTCCTCATCTACCTCAGGTGACTGCCGACGTTCTCTCCTTTCTTATCGCGCCCTATCAACCCGCGCCTGTGTTGCTGTATCTCTTGCCGACGTTCTTGGAGGATCTTGCGCCGCCACAGTAGGCCGTGGACTATTTTGTCTTGCAGTACCTTCGGGAGGTGTACTTATACCTGTGAACGCCGTCCCCATGACACCAACTCCTGCCATGGCCATGTTATATAATGCCTCTCTTGGATCTCCAGCAGGTGGCCTACTTGCCAGTATATATGCTTGTGTCGCCATATATCCTGCTTCCAGTGTTTTAGGGATAATGTTCCCTCTCGTTTCTATTGACATAAAAGACATGTCGAGGTTTTGGATCAGATGCTCCCTCTCACCTTCAGGTATGTTCTGCATCCGAGATCTTCCCCTGTTGCGGGCGTCTCTGTGATTATCCCCCGAAGTCTTGATTGTCGACTCAACTCAGCTCTTCGCCTGCTTGACGCGGAAGCGGCGGCTTTCCTCTTTTCAAGTTTGATTCTTTGTTTTTCAAGTTCTCATCCAGCACGGGCGAGTTTATATTGGTACGCCTGCAACTCTTCAGCCGTTGCAGTTGTATTCATCGGCTCTGTGCCGTTCATGGCTCTTGCCGCTCTGTCCCAGGATGCTTGCGGGAGTTCCACCATCTGTCGCGTTGCAGGCCCGACATATTTGGTGCCTAAACCTCGCATAAGGTCAGCGGGATCGACGTATGGATTTCCCACATCATCGAAAGCCTCCGACGTTTCTGCCTCCGGTCGACTTGACTCTCCAATCACATAAACTTGATGATATTTTGAAGTTTGATTTTCATCGGGGTCAGTGACACCGTCGTATAGATCGGCGAGGACCTCCCGAACAGAAGTGGATTGGTCGATGAAGCCGATACTATCGATGTTGTGTGAGTCGCTGCTTATATTTGAGTCCGCAGACGACCCGAAAGACATGTTGCTGAAGATCTTGACGAGTTTTCCGCTTGAAGAGGGCTTGGTGAAGATTGTCGACGAGATCTCTTCGCCAGACTCGAACGACGACACCGATCCTGAGGAATCGGAATCGACTTCGACCGATCTCGACGAATCCGGTATCGCGAGACGGTAAGATCCTTCCTTCCCGACGTGGAAGTGGAACCTTCCGAACTTCATCTCCATGGGCTCCTCCAGATTTGCATATGCATCCACACGGGAGGGCGGGTGAGGAACAAAATCGACTAGACCAGTTTCGATCTGTTTACCTTGATCCATCGCGTTGCTTGCTACTGAGGATGCTGTCGATGTTGCCGAAGATGTTGGTGATGCCATCGAGATCGTCTCCTTGTCGCCTCTAATTCCCACAGACGGCTCCAATTGACAAGGTATTAAATTGTCAATGCCTACAAGTTGTAGACTAGGGTTTTGTTGGAAGTAGAGGGCAAGTATATCTCGAAGGTTTCAGCCGGAAAAGTACTCGACTGCTATGAATAGGGTTGCATGGACAATGATTCGATCCTCCTTTGTCCCTCGACTCCCCCTTATATAGGAGAGTCGAGGGTTTCGTGATGTACAAGTTACAAAGTCCGGGAGACTCTTTGAGTTCGCCCCGTAAGAGTTACAAGTCATTATTCCTAATACAACTCTATATTTCCAAACTATTTCATAACTGGGCTTCCGGGCTTCATAAACTTCGGGTCGTGGGCCTTCAGTAAACCCCGGGTACCTTCTTCGGCAGGCCCATTGGGGATGCCTATGTCAGTTGGGGAGGCCAAACTGCCCCAACCCGCACTTGCGTTACAACACTCGCGGGAGGGAACATTCACCGTCCCCAACCTCCCGTGCCCCGCGTTGCCGCGCCCGCCGCCGCCTGCCCCGCGTCGCCGCGCCCGCCGTCGCCCCGACCCTGTCGCCGGTCACCTCCCCCGAGCTTCCCCCGAGTCGCCGCGCCCGCCGCCGCCTCCCGATCCGTCGCGTCCGCCCTTGCCGCCGGCCGCCTCCCCCACCTCCCCGAGCCGCCGCCGCCTGCCCCGCGTCGCCGCGCCCGCCGCTGCCTACCCCGCGCCGCCGCGCCCGCCGCCGCCTCGTCGTCCTCTCCGCATGCGCACAGGCTCAGGTAAACACGATTCGTCTGCTGTAGCTTGTTTATTCTTGATCTGGATCGTGTTGTTGGCCACGTCAATACCCTGATCTCGCGAGCGTCAGAGAGATCCAAGTTTCTGATTTGATATCTCGATCTGAAGTTAGGGTGACCAAGATTAGGGCAACGTAATTTGTTGGGTGAAATTTTCGGCTGGCGCGGATTCAGGGGTGAGATGTTTAATTTGGGATTTGATATCTCTGATTGGGTCACTCCTTGTGCCTGTGAATTTGGTTTGGTAGAACACGACTGCAAGATTTAGTCTTTGGAGTGTCTCACCGTACATGTATGTCCACTCTCCCATAACCCAATGCTAGTACTACTAATTAACAGATCTTGCATCTAATCCAGAGGGCCTTCTCCTGAGAAGAATCGACGGTGTCGACGGAGAGACCGTCAGATTGTTTAGCGTGTTCGATGGTGCTCGACAGAGACAAAGAACCCGTCGTGCACGAGGTGCTCGATGTAATGCCTACAACGATGATGTCGTTCATGGGGCTTCTCCAAGACGCGGGTTTGAGGGTTTGAGGGTTGCGGCAAAGACTAGAACCCTCAAATCCTTAAAAGTTTGAGGGTTTGAGGGTTCTAGTCTTTGCCCTTGTTTTTCACCCTTCAAAAGTGATAAAAATTGCCAATTCTCAACCCTTAAAATGCTTTGAAGATTTGAGGGTTTAGGGGTACTACTAGTGATGCTCTAACCCACCCTTGTCCACTTGGGGTGGGGGCAGCCCCTTAATGGGCTCCCCTCCAAGAATGAACTCCCAATGATCCAAGACACCTCTCGAACCATTCCGAACATCCTTCGGATTCTCTCGGAACCCTTCCGGCTCTCTCTCTCTTTTCTTCTGTGTTTCAATGAATCCAAAAAGCATCGATAAGCATCACCAAACCCTTAAGTGTGTTACATACGGTTCAAGAACACTACATACATGATCGAGGTACCTCTCCGATCAATGATCATCAGCGGGACCTGGATGCCCATAATGACCCCTGTGCATTCCACGAATATACATAATTCGTTGAACCATAAGCGTCGGGTCCTATTCCTTCTGTTACTTTGATACTAGACTTATCCGCGACCTGATCATCGATATCATCATACCTAGTTTAATCTCGTTATCGACAAGCGTATTCAACTCGTTCCTCTAATATTCCATCCTCATGACCTAGTCATACGCTGCGCAGCTTTATAGATCTAATCTCACCGAGTGGGCCTAGAGTATCTTTCCATCACATGGATAAACAAATCCTGATCTCGATACGCCGCAACCTACCCCTTCGGAATACCTGAGAACACCTTTATGATCACCATGTTACAGATGATGCAATCAAAGCAACCACCGGTGATAGTGGTTAGATATGATCTCACGGTCTAAGGATGAGGTTACTACGCTTTCATAACTATCGCAACGATGAACTTGTGATATGAGCGTGTTGCAATACTTATATTGGGTATGTACATCATATCATTCACCCAATGATATCCCATTGTCAATTGACATAAATGTCCATGATTTAGTGTACAAGGATGTCGCCTAGAGGGGGGTGAATAGGCGGGTTATAAAAACTTCTACTTGAGGGCTTAACAAGGCGGAATAAAACTAAGGTTTACTTGTTAAGCACAAAGCCTATCAACTAGGGTTTGCCTATGTGCACCAACAACCTATGCTAAGCATGATGAGCAACAAGGTGATAGCAAACTAGATATAGAACATCAAGCACGAATGATATCACAATGTAAAGCGCATATGTAAAGGAGCTCGGGTTGAGAAATAACCGGTGCATGAGGAGACGACGATGTATCCCGAAGTTCACACCATTGGGTGCTACGTCTCCGTTGGAGCGGTGTGGAGGCACGAGGCACTCCAATGAGCCGCTAGGGCCACCGTATTCTCCTCGAGCCTTTCCACCAAAGGGAAAGCCTGTAATAACCCAGAACATAGGAACATCGAAGGGTAGATTTAGGAATGGGATGTGCATTTCATCGCAAAACGAGGGAAATTTTCGCGCCTTATTGCAACTAAACCTAAGAGGGATCGAGGTTCTCTCTGAAAGGACACGGATGTCGCCTAGAGGGGGGGGGGGGTGAATAGGCGGTTTAAAACTTTTACGAGATGGTCTTAACAAATGCGGAATAAAACTAGCGTTTACTTTGTCAAGCCCAAAGCCTATATACTATGGTTCATCTATGTGCACCAACAACTTATTCTAAGCAATGGTTCACCTATGTGCACCAACAACTTATGCTAAGCAAGACAAGCAACTTATGTGATAGCAAGATATATATAACTTCAAGAACGATGGCTATCACAAGGTAAAGTGTATAAGTAAAGAGCTCGGGTATAGAGATAACCGAGGCACGCGGGAGACGGTGATTTATCCCAGAGTTCACACTCTTGCAAGTGCTTATCTCCGGTGGAGAGGTGCGGTGGCTTAGTGCTCCCGAACGCCACAACTGGCTTCACCTTGAGATGGGTTGCTCGATGCACACCAACGCCACAAAGGCTTCACCCCAAGATGCGTAGACACACCACACACCGAGCGCCACGAAGGCGCCTCACCTAAATCTCCGGTGACCCTCGCCACAAAGGCCTAGGTCACGGTTCCACTAAGGGATTTCCTTCGAGGCGGAAACCGGGCCTTACACAAAGGTTGGGGCACACATCCACAACTTAATTGGAGGCTCCCAATAAATCACCACAAAGGTCTAGAATCCGTCTAGGGTTCCAAGAACCCAAGAGTAACAACCTTCTTGCTTTCACCACCACGAATCACCGTGGAGAACTCAAACCGATGCACCAAATGCAATGGCAAGTCCCTCACTCCCAAATTCCACCAAAGCTACAAAAGCTATTGGGGGAATAAGAGAGGAAGAACAAAGGAATTCATAAAGAACACCAAGATCAAGATCTACAGGATTCCACTCACAAAGAGATGGATTTGATTGGTAGAAATGTAGATCTAGATCTCCTCTCTCTTTTCCCTCAAATGGGGGCAATAATCATGGAGGGATTGAGAGATAGAGCAAGCTTCTCTAGTTCAACAATGGAGGAGAGAGAGTGAGAGAAGCAACCCGATTTTGGGGAAGAAGAAGGCTATTTATAGCCCCCCATGAAATATGGCCGTTGGGGGTGTCCAGGCCGGATTATCCGGCCCCCGGGATGAAAAATCTGGCCAAAAATCCGGGTCCTATACTGGGGCTCACGCCCAAAAGTCCTTAGCAGTTTTTCGGGGGCCGGATAATCCGCCCCCCTGAAAACTGACAGAAACAACAAAACGAGAATAAGCATAACTTGAGCATCCGGACTCCGATTTTGATGATCTTGGGCTCGTTTTGAAGCTAGTAACAAGCTCTACAAGATCATGCAGGGAAACATCATAGTCCATCAAGGGAGGATAGAAACAAATTACGAAAGGTTTGACCTATCTAAAAAAGACATACCGGTAAAACCTCCAACCTTGAAAATGCAACAAGTTGCCCGTGCAAAAACCATTTTTGATGAACTAGAGCTTGTCATGAGAATAAGAACAAGCTCTAAAACATCACATGGATAAGATCCAAATAACAACCAAGAAAGATGATGCAAGGATGCAAAGGTTTGAGCTCTCTCCGAAAGATACGATCGAGTTACTCACTCGAGAGCCCTCTTGATAGTACGACAACTAAACTATAAACCGGTCTCCAACTACACTATGAGACCGGTGAGAAAGAAACCTTATCAAGAGCAAACCTTATACTTTCGCATTCCACTTGAGCTCGATGATGACGATCTTGACCGCAATAAGATGGAACGCCTTTCTTGATTGTGCTTGCTTGACGAAGTCTTGTGGATTGCTCCCCCATAATCCATCATGGGAGAGCTTCTTCTTCGGCGCATCTTCACATATCCATGAACGCCATATGGAGAGCATGCTTCAAGCAAATGATCTCTTTGAGATGGCTCACCTTGAACTTGCACTTCATTTCTTCATGGCAAGCTTCAAGCATATTGATGTCTACGGGTGCTTCTATTCTTGTAGACAGTGTTGGGCCTCCAAGAGCAGAGGTTTGTAGAACAGCAGCAAGTTTCCCTTAAGTGATTACCCAAGGTTTATCGAACTCAGGGAGGAAGAGGTCAAAGATATCCCTCTCATGCAACCCTGCAACCACAAAGCAAGAAGTCTCTTGTGTCCCCAACACACCTAATAGGTGTACTAGTTCGGCGAAGAGATAGTGAAATACAGGTGGTATGAATGAATATGAGCAGTAGTATGGCGCAGAAAAGTGCTTGCGGCGTGCAGTTGATGGTAGTAATATTGCGGGAAGTAAACATGCGGTAGTAACGCAGCAGTAGTAACGCAGTAAAACAAGAACAAGCAGCGATAGCAGTATTTAGGAACAAGGCCTAGGGATTAGACCTTCACTAGTGGACACTCTCAACATTGATCACATAACAGAATAAATAGATGCATACTCTACACTCTCTTGTTGGATGATGAACACATTGCGTAGGATTACACGAACCCTCAATGCCGGAGTTAACAAGCTCCACAATTAAATGTTCATATTTAAATAACCTTAGAGTGCAAGAAAGATCGATACGACTAAACCAAGTACTAACATAGCATGCACACTGTCACCTTCACGCTTATGTAGGAGGAATAATACACATCAATACTAACTTAGCAATAGTTAACTTCGCAATCTACAAGAGATCATGATCATAGCATAAACCAAGTACTAACACGAGTGCACACACTGTCACCATTACACCGTGTAGGAGGAATAAAACTACTTTAATAACTTCACTAGAGTAGCACATAGATAAATTGTGATACAAAACATATTGCAATCATAAAGAGATATAAATAAGCACTTCACTATGCCATTCATAACAGTGAATAAGTATTCTGTGAAATATAGCCTAAGAGACCCACACGGTGCACACACTGTCACCTTTACACACGTGGGACAAGGAGTCTCCGGAGATCACATAAGTAAAACTCACTTGACTAGCACAATGACATCTAGATTACAAGCATCATCATATGAATCTCAATCATGTAAGGCAGCTCATGAGATTATTGTATTGAAGTACATAGGAGAGAGATGAACCACATAGCTACCGGTACAGCCCCGAGCCTCGATGGAGAACCTCCTCCTCATGGGAGCAGCAGAGTGATGAAGATGGCGGTGGAGATGGCAGCGGTGTCGATGGAGAAGCCTTCCGGGCACTTCGTCCGGGCAGGGTGCCGGAACAGAGACTCCTGTCCCCGCATCTTGGCTTCGCGATGGCGGCGGCTCTGGAACTTTCTCGTACCGTGACTTTCTCCGTAAGGGTTTTCGATGCAGGGGCTTTATATAGGCGAAAGGGCAGCGTCAGAAGGTCGAAGGGGCGACGACACCATAGGCTGGCGCGGCCAGGGCCCAGGCCGCGCCACCCTCATCTGGGCCCACAGGCCTCCTCCGGCGGCTCTCGGGTGTTCTGGATGCTTCCGGGCAAAATAGGAACCTGGGCGTTGATTTCGTCCAATTCCGAGAATATTTCCTTACTAGGATTTCTGAAACCAAAAACAGCAGAAACAGGAACTGGCACTTCGGCATCTTGTTAATAGGTTAGTTCCGTAAAATGCACGAATATGACATAAAGTGTGCATAAAACATGTAGGTATCATCAATAAAGTAGCATGGAACATAAGAAATTATTGATACGTTGGAGACGTATCAGCATCCCCAAGCTTAGTTCTGCTCGTCCCGAGCAGGTAAAACGATAACAAAGATAATTTCTTAAGTGACATGCCATCATAACCTTGATCATACTATTGTAAGCATATGAGATGAATGCAGCGATCAAAACAATGGTAATGACATGAGTAAACAACTGAATCATAAAGCAAAGACTTTTCATGAATAGTACTTCAAGACAAGCATCAATAAGTCTTGCATAAGAGTTAACTCATAAAGCAATAAATCAAAGTAAAGGTGTTGAAGCAACACAAAGGAAGATTAAGTTTCAGCGGTTGCTTTCAACTTATAACATGTATATCTCATGGATATTGTCAACATAAAGTAGTATAACAAGTGCAATATGCAAGTATGTAGGAATCAATGCACAGTTCACACAAGTGTTTGCTTCTTAAGGTGGAGGGAGATAGGTAAACTGACTCAACAATAAAAGTAAAAGAATGGTCCTTCAAAGAGGAAAGCATCGATTGCTGTATTTGTGCTAGAGCTTTTATTTTGAAAACATGAAACAATTTTGTCAACGGTAGTAATAAAGCATATGAGTTATGTAAATTATATCTTACAAGTTGCAAGCCTCATGCATAGTATACTAATAGTGCCCGCACCTCGTCCTACTTAGCTTGGACTACCGGATCTTTGCATGCCATGTTTCAACCAAGTGTCACAAAGGGGTACCTCCATGCCGCCTGTACAAAGGTCTAAGGAGAAAGCTCGCATTTTGGATTTCTCGCTTTTGATTATTCTCAACTTAGACATCCATACCGGGACAACATGGACAACAGATAATGGACTCCTCTTAAATGCATAAGCATGTAGCAAAAATTATTATTCTCATATGAGATTGAGGATATATGTCCAAAACTGAAACTTCAACCATGATTCATGGCTTTAGTTAGCGGCCCAATGTTCTTCTCTAACAATTTGCATGCTCCAATCATTAAGGTGATAGATCCTTCAGACAAGACGGACATGCATAGCAACTCACATGATATTCAACAAAGAATAGTTGATGGCGTTCCCCAGAAGCATGGTTATCGCACAACAAGCAACTTAATAAAAGATAAAGTGCATAAGTACATATTCAATACTACGATAGTTTTTAAGGCTATTTTGTCCCATGAGCTATATATTGCAAAGGTGAATGATGGAATTTTAAAGGTAGCACTCAAGCAATTTACTTTGGAATGGCGGAGAAATACCATGTAGTAGGTAGGTATGGTGGACACAAATGGCATAGTAGTTGGCTCAAGGATTTTGGATGCATGAGAAGTATTCCCTCTCGATACAAGGTTTAGGCTAGCAAGGTTATTTGAAGCAAACTCAAGGATGAACCGGTGCAGCAAAACTCACATAAAAGACATATTGTAAACATTATAAGACTCTACACCGTCTTCCTTGTTGTTCAAACTCTTTACTAGAAATTATCTAGACCTTAGAGAGACCAATTATGCAAACCAAATTTTAGCAAGCTCTATGTATTTATTCATTAATAGGTGCAAAGTATATGATGCAAGAGCTTAAACATGAGCACAACAATTGCCAAGTATCACATTATCCAAGACATTTTACCAATTACTACATGTAGCATTTTTCAATTCCAACCATATAACAATTTAACGAAGAGGAAACTTCGCCATGAATATTATGAGCTAAGAACACATGTGTTCATACGAACCAGCGGAGCGTGTCTCTCTCCCACACAAGGATGAACTTATTCAGAGAACTAAGATAACAAAACAAAAATAAAAGCACACAGACGCTCCAAGTAAAGTACATAAGATGTGACGGAATAAAAATATAGTTTCACTAGAAATGACCTGATAAGTTGTCGATGAAGAAGGGGATGCCTTGGGCATACCCAAGCTTAGATGCTTGAGTATTCTTAAAATATGCAGGGATGAACCACGGGGCATCCCCAAGCTTAGACCTTTCACTCTTCTTGATCATAGTATATCATCCTCTTCTATTGACCCTTGAAAACTTCTGCCACACCAAACTTCGAGCAAACTCATTAGAGGGTTAGTGCATAATTAATAATTCACATATTCAGAGGTGACACAAACATTCTTTTCACTTCTGGACATTGCATAAAGCTTCTGAAAGTTAATGGAACAAAGAAACCCATTCAACAAAGCAAAAGCGGCAATGCAAAATAAAAGACAGAATCTGTCAAAAACAGAACAGTCCGTAAAGACGAATTTTAAAATGGCACCAGACTTGCTCAAACGGAAAAACTCAAAACTAATGAAAGTTGCGTACATATCTGAGGATCACGCTCGTAAATTGGCAGATTTGTTCGAATTTTCTACAGAGACTTGTGCCCAGATTCGTGACAGACAGCAATGCTGTTTCTACGCAGCGATACCAAATATAACATCAACTTTGACATAGAAACTTTACTTGGCACAAAAACATGAGAAGGAGAGGTTGCTACAGTAGTAAACAACTTCCAAGACTCAACAAAAAAAAATTTGCTGTAGCAAAATAAACACATGGGTTATCTCCCAAGAAGTTCTTTCTTTATAGCCATTAAGATGGGCTCAGTGATTTTAATGATACTCTCGCAAGAAATAAGAGTTGAAGCAAAAGAGAGCATCAAGAGGCAAATTCAAAACACATTTAAGTCTAACATGCTTCCTATGCATAGGAATCTTGTAAATAAACAAGTTCATGAAGAGCAAAGTAACAAGCATAGGAAGATAAAACAAGTGTAGCTTCAAAAATTTCAGCACATAGAGAGGCATTTTAGTAACATGAAAATTTCTACAACCATATTTTCCTCTCTCATAATAACTTTCAGTAGCAACATGAGAAAACTCAACAATATAACTATCACATAAAGCATTCTTATCATGAGTCTCATGCATAAAATAATTACTACTCCCAACATAAGCATAGTCAATTTTATTAGTTGTAGTGGGAGCAAATTCAACAAAGTAGCTATCATTATTATTCTCATCATCAAATATAGGGGGCATAGTATCATCAAAGTAAATTTTCTCCTCAATGCTTGGGGGACTAAAAATATCATGCTCATCAAAGCCAGCTTCCCCAAGCTTAGAATTTTCCATAGCATTAGCAACAATAGTGTTCAAAGCATTCATATTAATATGTTCCATGGGTTTTTAAATTTTCGCATCAAACCATCCATGTCTTAAATCAGGAAATAGAATAAGAAGCTCATTGTTGTCCATTATGCCTAACTAGTGTAAACAAGAAACCAAATGTCGCAATTGCGAGTCTAAAGGAAATAGCTTCGAGCACACACACAATGGCGCCGAAAAGTACTGGAACCGGAGTATGAGTGCCTTTATCTTTCCTCCCGAAGCGCGCTAAAAGTGCTTGATGTCTACGGGTGCTTCTATTCTTGTAGAGTGTTGGGCCTCCAAGAGCAGAGGTTTGTAGAACAGCAAGTTTCCTTAAGTGGATTACCCAAGGTTTATCGAACTCGGGAGGAAGAGGTCAAAGATATCCCTCTCATGCAACCCTGCAACCACAAAGCAAGAAGTCTCTTGTGTCCCCAACACACCTAATAGGTGTACTAGTTCGGCGAAGAGATAGTGAAATACAGTGGTATGAATGAATATGAGCAGTAGTATGGCGCAGAAAAGTGCTTGCTGGCGGCTTGATGGTAGTAATATTGCGGGAAGTAAACATGCAGTAGTAACGCAGTAGTAACGCAGTAAAAAGAAACAAGCAGCGATAGCAATATTTAGGAACAAGGCCTAGGGATTAGACCTTCACTAGTGGACACTCTCAACATTGATCACATAACAGAATAAATAGATGCATACTCTACACTCTCTTGTTGGATGATGAACACATTGCGTAGGATTACACGAACCCTCAATGCCGGAGTTAACAAGCTCCACAATTAAATGTTCATATTTAAATAACCTTAGAGTGCAAGAAAGATCGATACGACTAAACCAAGTACTAACATAGCATGCACACTGTCACCTTCACGCTTATGTAGGAGGAATAATACACATCAATACTAACATAGCAATAGTTAACTTCGCAATCTACAAGAGATCATGATCATAGCATAAACCAAGTACTAACACGAGTGCACACACTGTCACCATTACACCGTGTAGGAGGAATAAAACTACTTTAATAACTTCACTAGAGTAGCACATAGATAAATTGTGATACAAAACATATTGCAATCATAAAGAGATATAAATAAGCACTTCACTTATGCCATTCATAACAGTGAATAAGTATTCTGTGAAATATAGCCTAAGAGACCCACACGGTGCACACACTGTCACCTTTACACACGTGGGACAAGGAGTCTCCGGAGATCACATAAGTAAAACTCACTTGACTAGCACAATGACATCTAGATTACAAGCATCATCATATGAATCTCAATCATGTAAGGCAGCTCATGAGATTATTGTATTGAAGTACATAGGAGAGAGATGAACCACATAGCTACCGGTACAGCCCCGAGCCTCGATGGAGAACTACTCCCTCCTCATGGGAGCAGCAGGTGATGAAGATGGCGGTGGAGATGGCAGCGGTGTCGATGGAGAAGCCTTCCGGGGCACTTCCCCCGTCCGTGGGGTGCCGGAACAGAGACTCCTGTCCCCCAGATCTTGGCTTCGATGGCGGCGCTCTGGAACTTTTCTCGTACCGTGACTTTCTCCGTAAGGGTTTTCGATGGGGCTTTATATAGGCGAAAGGGCAGCGTCGAAGGTCGAAGGGGCGACGACACCATAGGATGGCGCGGCCGGGCCCGGCCGCGCCACCCTATCATCTAGGGCCCACAGGGCCCTCCTCTGGCGGCTCTCGGGTGTTCTGGATGCTTCCGGGCAAAATAGGAACCTGGGCGTTGATTTCGTCCAATTCCGAGAATATTTCCTTACTAGGATTTCTGAAACCAAAAACAGCAGAAACAGGAACTGGCACTTCGGCATCTTGTTAATAGGTTAGTTCCAGAAAATGCACGAATATGACATAAAGTGTGCATAAAACATGTAGGTATCATCAATAAAGTAGCATGGAACATAAGAAATTATCGATACGTTGGAGACGTATCACATATGATCTCTTCGAGTTGGCTCATCTTGAACTTGCACATCATTTCTTCATGGCAAGCTTCAAGCATATGATCTCTTCGAGTTGGCTCATCTTGAACTTGCACTTCATTTTGTTGATGTCTTGAAGTAACTTGAGGGCTCACTTCATCTTCATCTTCAAGACATACTTGACACTTGATATCCTTCATCAATTTCTTCTTATTGCAACCTTGAAGCCAACATATGGTTCAAGCATTGCCTATGGACAACACCTACAAATATAACTCAATGCAAACATTAGTCCATAGGGATTGTCATTAATTACCAAAACCACACATGGGGGCTCCATGCACTTTCACTCTCTCAATTGCAATTAGGGTTAGGCAAGTTGAGTTATGAATTTTGACATGAACTCTTTTGTATCTTGTTGATTTTGGGATTTGATTTCATATAACAAGATATATTGAATTGATAACTCAAAGAATAAACAATAAGCAATAGTGAATATGAAATATGAATTCATAATTTAAATACAACTCATAATTCAAATGACTTTGAATTTCAAATTGAATTATAAATCCAACAAATATTTAAAAATAGAATTATACAAATACAAATGAGCTCATAAGGAAAACCTTGAGCTTTATTGACAAACATACACACATACATTGTCTTTACAATATTCTTGATACAAGAATTGAATGAAAAATAAACAGAAATAAAAAGGAAGATTACATTATTTGACCCTAAACTAAAATCGTAAACATATGACTTGGAAGAGATGCTTCTTGAGTCATATTCACCTTCAAAATCTGCAAGAACAAAGAGAAATGCTATACAGGGGTAAATAGAAAGTCAGTATTCAGTTTTGGAATGAACCAAGTGTCACAGACACGGTGCCTCGGAGGAGGGATCCTCACGAGGGGGAAGAAGTAGGGGCCATAGGGCGGAGAGTCCTCGGGATGGTGGTACGCGATTTACCCAGTTTGAACAGCACGGACAGGCCTACTGATGTTTGTCTGGTATTATCAAGGCGCTTTCGCGTTGTTACAGTGAGTTGTGGTTGTGCCTCTAGGGCTCCCGGGATCTGGCTTATAAAGGCGCACGGATCTAGGGTTTACATGGAGAGTCCTAGACGGAATACAAGTTGCCTAACTATGGTACAATATCTTGCCGTGTACATCAAGGATCCGGCTACCCTTAGTGGGCCGAGCCGGATCCGACTTCCAATGTCGGTCCGGTGGATCCGGCTCCTTGTTCCTGGGCTGGACTTCATCCATCTTGATCTACAACAACTGGGCCGCCCGATGGGCCTCATGCCACCATCACCGTCTATGGGCCACCCGGGCTTGCCGGATCCAGGCACTGTCGTTGGTACACCCATGAAGTATACCCACAACAGTAGTCCCCAGAGTTCTCCGAGATTCACCTCTTGTTTCCGCCTTGCTAAAGCTTCGTGGCTTCTGACAATCCTCTCGGTAACATGGGGAAACTTGAAGAACTCCAACTTCACTTTTCTTCTTTTTCCAAAACCTATATCCCGCGGGACTTCATCCATCGACATCATTTCTACAATGCGTCTCCGGGTTACTCCCCTGCTGAGATAACGGTCGTCAGTTTCAAACTGCTACCCGGAACCTCGAAAAGTTCAAACGGTTCCGCCAATCTTGGCGCCATTTTCGGGTGATTTCAGCGGTAACTTATCTGACGTGGGCACTACCCTTCAGGTGACCAACGTTGCCCTATCCTATATTTCCTGGCTGGAGGCCCATGAAGGCACTTGGAGGCGAAGCGGCCCATCCGGGTGGTGCACCAGAAGATGCCTTGACAAGCAAGACAAGGAAGCAGCCGAATAAGGAAAGATTAGATCTAAAACTACTGTAAACCTAGTCGTATTCGGTTAGACCTCTTGAGACATGGCCTCCTATATAAAGGCCAGGAGAGGGGCTGCCGAGAACACAATCAATCTTAGCAATCTTAGCCACCAGAAGCTTAGAGCTAGGTCGTCGTAAAGCTTAGCATCTCGATGAGATCTTAGCCGAACTATTCGGCACCCCATTGTAACCTATTATCATCATAATCAAGAACAGACAGGCAGGACGTAAGGGTTTTACCTCATCGAGGGCCCCGAACCTGGGTAAATCGCTCTCCCCGCTTGTCTGTGAACCGATGTCTCGTGTCAGCTTGGATTCCATTAACCCTAAGCCCTATCGGAGGGCATTGCCGAGGAGCACCCTCGACAATTGGCGCCGTCTGTGGGAACCCTGCCGGCACAAGATCGGTCATCGGCGATACCAGTCACATCTGCAGCGTTCATACTCGAGTCACCAACACCTTCAGATGCAAAAGACCCGATTCGCTGCGGATCCTTCGAGTTCATACCACATCTCGAGCCGCCGCGCTCGATCCCTGCAGAATCGTGCGACGGCATGACCGCAACTTTCGGAGGAGTTCACTTCATCATCGACTCCGGAGGATTTCTTCGCCTCCCCAGGACAAGTACATCTGATTCAAGGACCTCAGTCTCGGTAGATGGCGTTCCGGCAGCAACCTTGGAAATCCCGCCTAGAAACGCGCAAGGAGGCGGCCGAGGAAGTTTCGACCTCGCAGCGGAACGAAGGAAGAGACGGAGGAACCCGTGCGGCAAGAAGGAGGAACATGCGGCGACCTACCCTCGCCAGTCCGAGCGAGGACAGCAGGACATGCAACCGATCCACGGTCGCACCCGTTCGCCGTATCTATCGGCTACGGAGCAACTCCAGGCACCATGCTACCTCCATTCTTATTTTGATCCGAAGGATGGTCGAGAGAAATCCAGTCACCTGCTAAGGAACTGCCGACACTTCCTGGAGATTCGACAGTTCTGTGATGATCTTAGAACCGAAGCTATGTCAAGAGTCCGCGTAATGGAGAAAAGGGCAAGGTCTTACAGTTATTCGCCAGAGCCGTACGTACCAGAGCCATACGATCCAATGGAAAAGCATGTACCAGCCGAAACATTCCCGGAGCCATGTGGGCAGGTCAACATGATCCATAAAACTAGCCTTTCTAAAAGGGAAATCAAGAAATTCTCACGAGAAGTAAAGTATGCAGAAGTTGCCATGGTTGATACACCCGAATTCATTGACTGGTCGGAGCAAAGCATCTCCTTCGACAGGACAGACCATCCGAAGGCTGTCCCTCGACCAGGTCATGCGGCCCTTGTCCTTGAGGCACAGATTGGGGGGTACAATATGAGCAAAGTATTCATGGACGGAGGAAGTGGCTTGAACTTGTTATTCGCTAACACGATGAAAGCAATGGGTTTAACAGTCGACATGCTGAGAGAGTCCGATACAGGATTCCATGGCATCATACCGACTCGGCCCGCTTACTCCCTAGGCAAAACATCACTGGATGTAGTTTTTGTCACACTAGCAATTTCAGGAAGGAGAAAATCGAGTTTGAGGTAGTCGACTGGGAATCTCAGTACCATGCCATCCTCGGCAGGCCCGCCTTTGCCAAATTTATGGCCGTGCCTCATTACGCGTATTTGAAGTTGAATATGCCTGGCAACAATGGGACTCCAATAACTGTTCATGGAAGCTTCACTCGCTCAGACAATTGCGACAGAGAATTCCAGAAAATTGCCTCAAAGTTCGGAGCAAAGGAAGAGCTCAACGCTGTCGACGCCGTCACGGATCATGCACAGCCACCAGCCGACAATCGAAACGTAAGGGCCGACGAATTCGATGCTGCAAAAGAGACAAAGAAGGCAGGTGCATCCCACTGACCGAAGAAAACGGTCAACACATCGGCAGACCTTACTGACGCATAGGAAGGCGCGCTCATCGAGTTCCTCCGTGAGCGCTGGGAGATATTTGCATGGGAACCATCCGACATGCCAGGTATTCCCAGGGAACTCGCTGAGCACGCCCTCAATGTTGACCCAAACCAGTGCAGCAATCGATGCGCCGATTTTCTGAACCGAAGAGAAGAGCAATTGGCGAAGAAGTTAGTCGACTCCGCAAAGCAGGATTCATTCGGGAGCTCAAGGAATCTGAGTGGGTGGCCAACCCCGTTATGGTGCCGAAGAAGGACACGACCGCTCTCCGCATGTGCATCGACTACACCAGCCTTAATAAGCATTGCCCAAAGGACCACTTCCCGTTGCCTCGCATAGACCAGATAGTCGACTCCACAGCTGGATGCGATCGCCTCTCCTTCTTGGATGCATACTCTGGGTATAAACAGATCAAGCTCAAAAAGGAGGATCAGGAATTAACCGCGTTCATCACTCCACACGGCGTTTTCTGTTACAACGTCATGACGTTCGGGTTAAAGAATGCAGGGGCAACCTATCAACGGTGCATGCGCCTGCCTTGGAGAACAGATCGGAAGGAACATCGAAGTTTACATCGACGATATTGTGGTAAAAACGAAGCACACTGCCACTCTCATCGATGATTTGCGAGAAACCTTCGACAACCTAGACAAGTACAAGATCAAGCTGAACCCGAAGAAATGCTTCTTCGGGGTGCCAGGGGGACAAGTACTCGGCTACTTCATCTCAGCAAGAGGAATAGAAGCTAACCCTTTGAAGATCAAAGCTATCCTCGACATGGAACCGCCAAAGAATCTGCACCAAGTGCAGCAGTTGGCAGGACGGTTGGCGGCACTCAGCAGGTTCATCGCCAAGTTAGGAGAAAAAGCTTTGCCCTTCTACAACTTGATGAAAAAGTCAGAGAAGTTCGAATGGACAGTTGAGGCACAGGAGTCCTTCGACAATCCGAAGAAAATTTTATCGACATCCCCCGTCCTCGTAACCCCCCACGAGAGGGAAACACTGCTTATGTATATAGCTGCAACGGCCCAAGTCTTTAGCAGCGTATTGGTAGTTGAACGGGAAGGAGCAGGGAGAGTTCACGGTGTGCATTGGCCTGTTTACTACCTCAGTGAAGTACTCACACCTGCCAGACAGAGGTACCCCCATCATCAGAAGCTGGCATATGCAGTATGGAGGTCAGCTCGCAAGCTGCGGCACTACTTCACAGAGCACCCGATTGTCGTTGTAAGCGAAGCACCATTGAAGAACATAATGACTAACCCAGAAGCCACGGGTCGAGTGTCTCAATGGGCGATCGAGATAGCACCACACAACATAACTTACGTCAATCGCACGGCGATAAAATCCCAAATCCTCCCAGACTTCGTGGCAGATTGGATCCAATCGCAAACACCGGCAGCACCCGACATGTCGGGGTCATGGAAAATGTACTTCGATGGGTCAAAACGAAGTGCAGGAGCTGGGGTGGTGCTAATATCACCACAGGGAGATAAGATGAAGTACATACTACGTATGAATTTCCCCCTGCCGACGAATAACGAAGCAGAATATGAGGCACTATTACATGGGATGAAGATGGCCAAGGCATGCGGGGCAACTCGCCTGGAAATCTACGGAGATTCGAATTTGGTAGTACAACAGTCGATGAACCTGTGTGACGCGGTCAGCGACAACATGATCGCCTACCGACAGTTATACCAGAACATGGAAGCCAAATTTGAAGGGTGTGAGCTTAAACATATCGGCAGAGCCAGCAATGAGGAAGCCGACACTTTGGCAAACATCGGGTCCATGTGCTCTCCCATCCCAGACGGAGTGTTTTACGAAGTTATCACTCAACGATCAATAAAAGAGAAGGCGTCGGCACCGCCAAAACCGTCGGCTGGCGAATCAGAGGCGAGCCCGCAGCAAGCTGTCGAAGAATCTCCAACTTCCCCTGCTGAACAAGTCCTTCTCCTTGAACCACTATGGACCAAGCCGTTCCTAGCATATCTAACGAGGCAGGAGTTACCAGAGGATCCAATAGAAGCGAAACGAATCGTCAGAAGATCGAAAGCCTTCACCATAGTAAACGGTGAACTATACAAGCGCAGCATTTCCGGCATTTTCCAAAGATGCATAGCCATTGACGATGGAAAAGCACTGTTGCGCGAGATACACGAAGGAACTTGCGGACATCACACAGGAAGCAAGGCCCTTGTGGCGAAAGCCTTCAGGGCGAGATTTTACTGGCCAACAGCGGCATCGGATGCTCGAGAAGTGCGACCCCTGTCAGCGGTTTTCCCCAAAACTACATGCCCCTGCGACAGACCTGATGACAATACCTCTGGCATGGCCTTTCGCTCAATGGGGGCTCGATCAAGTTGGACCACTACCAAGATCGTCGCCTGGAGGACACACGTACTTATTGGTTGCAGTCGACAAATTCACAAAGTGGATCGAGGCAGTACCGGTACGAGACCAGACGGCAAAAACAGCAGTTCAATTCTTCAAGGGAATAACCTGTCGATTCGGCAGGCCTCACAGTAACTTCGACTCAAAAGATTTTCGGAAATTTTGTGATGATGGAGGAATCAAACTAAAGTTTGCATCAGTGGCTCACCCACAGACCAACGGCCAGGTGGAAAGGATCAACGGTCTAATAGGGGATGGCATCAAGAAACGCCTTACGGGCGCGGCCGGAGCCTGGGTCGAGGAGTTACCATCTGTACTTTGGAGCTTGCGCACCACACCTAACAGGTCGACTCAATACACCCCGTTCTTCTTGGTACATGGAGCCGAAGCAGTTCTGCCAGCCGACGTTCGGTTCGAAGCCCCTCGAGTAACAGCATACACAGAATATTCTTCCAGCATCGCATTACAAGATGCTGTAGACCTCCTTGACGAAGCCCGAGACATTGCTTTGGCCAGAACCACGGTGTACCAGCAGGCGTTAAGGAATTATCACAGCCGACGAATACGCAACCGAAGCTTTAACGTCGGAGATATGGTACTTCGGCTGAAGCAAGAGAGACCCTCGAAACTCGAGTCTCCATGGGAAGGACCTTACATCGTCACTGAAGTGATACCAGGAGGAGCATACCGGCTCAAAAACCCAACTTCGGGAAAAGATGTTGGGAATCCGTGGAACATCGCACACCTGCGACGGTTCTATATATAGGATACTACTGCTTTTTATTGTTCAACAGCCCTTAAGGTTGCTTTTGAGTTATGAATAAAATTTTAATCAGGTTTTCTACCCTTTTTTTCTCAACACAGGCCCCACCACCCGAACAGGTCGTCTGCGGCCCTTACATCTGGATTTTACTCCCATCGGGAGTGTTGGCCCAAAAAATACGCTTATACAGTGTCGTTAATTAAATACTCTCAACGGGAGCTAAGATTAATGACACACAAAAAACAACCAGTCCAAGCCTCGAGAAAATACGCGAGTGCTGCAGTCGACGGTTACATTATCACAAAATAAGGCTCAAACCGGTGCACCGTGTGACGAAGCCAAGCGTCTAATTCCTTCGACTAAGTCGACAGGTCTCGATTTCGTAAAACATACATATCCACTTCGCAATACCATTGCAAAAATTCAACGAAGTCGTCGAGAGAGCAGGTTGAACTGATCACTCAGCCGCCCTCGACAATAGAATATCAATCAAACTAACATAGCGTGCAACGCACGCAGTAAATTTGTACAAAACAATCTTATGCAGATACAAGGTTATTACATTTATGATTGGGCTCCTTGGTTCCCTTGGGTCCTCAGATCTCTTTCAAGACCTGACTCCATCCTAGAAACAATGGTATATGCAGGACCTCTAGCAGTATCATAGTATTGGCCTAAATTCCTCTCAGTGTTTGCTATGGCTCTCAAGTCCAAAGATGGGTGGCACGCCAATACCGAAGCAAAAGCAAGTTCAGCACCAGCCAGAAGTTCTTTCCGCACCAACTGTCGAATCCTTTCGGGAGACTTGAATCGGGTGAACAGGGCAGATAAAGTTTCGGGTGCTTGGTCCAGAGGAAACAAAGTCTTCCAAACCATCGTGAGATGAGCATGGAATTTATCAAAATAGTAATGCACCTTCTCTGCCCGATGCTCGAATTTCGCCACGATGACAGCCTTCGGACGATGCGACCATAAATCATGTTTCGGATGAGCAACGTCAGTCATTGCCTCGACTTTTTCATGGATCCTCCTGTCCTCTTCAGATTTATCGTGGGATGCGACTGAAAAGGAACAAATATTAGTTGGGGAAGCATCCAGGATATGTCAGAAATCACAAGAAAGGTTAGCACTTACAGCCTAGACTTTCGGTAGCAACACGAAGGCGATCGAGGGCGTGTTGTTCAATAGCAGTCGCTATCTCACTCTTTTTCTTCAACAACGCTGCCATCGCGTGAAGGGAAGTGATATCTTTATTCAGACGAGACATTTGGTCGCGTAAAGAACGAACAAGGCCAGACTCGTCACTAGTCGAAGAATTTGGAAAAAGTTCGGCACGGGAAGAAGTTGAAGGAATCTGCAGTACAACTTCCAGATCAGAATGATATTAACATAAAACTCCCATCGGGAGCGCGGGAGTACACGGGCTACATCCAAAAGATTGTTTCAAACTGATTATAGAGACAAAATAAAACGAGCCAAAGTCAGATAGCATCAGATATTAATTACAATCACTAAAGAGCTGACGACGATTCAGGAACAACATCAGTTGCAGGCTTGGATTGTGCTTCGTCTACCAACTTCAGGAGCTGATTGGCACATGCCACTGCCGACCGTTTGAAGGGCTCAAGGTCGACTAAATGATTGTCGTTATCCACAGGCAATGCCTTAGACAACTCCTCTAATTCAGACCCCATTCCATGGCCCATGAGCAGCTGGAAAGTAAGAACCGCCCCAAACAAACGATTACGGCGTTTCAGTACCTCAACAGGCTCAGAAGGGTCGACGAGGAAAGCATCCGCCAATTCGCCAAGAGTCTTGTCTTGCTTCGCCTTTGAGAAGATCATCGAGTATAGCCTCGACAATGCTCCTTTAGCCTTCTGCAGAAGTCCAAGAACTTGGACGTTGGATTCGGTGGCGAGTGAGAGGGCGTCAGCTGTAGAGTCTTCCCGAAGCATGCGTGCCCGTGTAACGGTTGTATCGGCAGCCTCTGTAAGAGGTCACGTCAGTAACCAGAAAGAAAATGCTGCAAAAATGAGTTGCGTGTCAAAAGAACTTTACTTAGTAAATTCGTGATGGATTCACGAAGGACGCCTTCCTTCTTGTCAATTGCAGCTGTAGCTTCGCGCCTAGCATCTTGTTCATCCTTCAGTTGTTGCTTCAGCTTCTTCAACTCGTCCTTCAGCAAGATATTTTCATTGTTGGCCTTGGTGGCAAGCCTGTTGGCTTCCAGCAATTGATCAGCCGAAGATTTGACGGTCTTTCGAAGCTGAGCGTTTTCAGATTCAATCGGGTGAATTGCTCGGCGAAATCCACCACAGCATCGACTGTGGCATAAATCGGCTGCAGCAGAGAAAACCAAGAAGAATTAGTTGGGTGAGAGGCAAGAAAGAAATCAAGACAACATGAAACACTTACATGGTTGCGGGCAGCAGATGAAGCGGGAGCATCTCCAGCAGGAATAACCCGTGACACTGGGATCTTCTCTACAGTCGTTCGGGAGGGCGGCGTCGACTTGGCAGGAGAAGGCTTCGGCTCCTGGACTGATGCTTTTCTCCCAAGGGTTAGTTTTGTCCTCTTCGCGAGAGGAATTTCATCGTCATCGTCAGAGCTATACAAGAAGAATAAACAGTCAGCATGCGCAACTACAAAGAATAAGTTATGAAGGGATATAAATGCTTACGAGTCCAGGTCGTCTTCAATGGCGAAAAAACTCGTTGGACCTTTCTTGGCGGGAGGAGGCGGATGATACGTCTCCAACGTATCGATAATTTCTTATGTTCCATGCTACTTTATTGATGATACCTACATGTTTTATGCACATTATATGTCATATTTACGCATTTTCTGGAACTAACCTATTAACGAGATGCCGAAGAGCCGGTTGCTGTTTTCTGCTGTTTTTGGTTTCAGAAATCCTAGTAAGGAAATATTCTCGGAATGGACGAAACTTTCGCCCAGGGTCCTATTTTTGCACGAAGCTTCCAAGACCGAAGAGATAACGAAGTGGGGCCATGAGGCAGCCGGGGCTAGGGCGGCGCGGCCCAAGCCCTGGCCGCGCCGGCCTGCCCCCCCTCGTGTGGCCCCTCGCGTTGACCTTCCGCCTACTTAAAGTCTCCGTCGCGAAACCCCCAGCCGAGAGCCACGATACGGAAAACCTTCCGAGACGCGCCGCCGCGAATCCCATCTCGGGGGATTCGGAGATCGCCTCCGGCACCCTGCCGGAGAGGGGATTCATCTCCGGAGGACTCTACACCGCCATGGTCGCCTCCGGAGTGATGAGTGAGTAGTTCACCTGGACCATGGGTCCATAGCAGTAGCTAGATGGTCGTCTTCTCCTTGTTGTGCTTCATTGTTGGATCTTGTGAGCTGCCTAACATGATCAAGATCATCTATCTGTAATACTATATGTTGTGTTTGTCGGGATCCGATGGATAGAGAATACTATGTTATGGTGATTATCAATCTATTGTTTATGTGTTGTTTATGATCTTGCATGCTCTCCGTTATTAGTAGAGGCTCTGGCCAAGTTTGTACTCTTAACTCCAAGAGGGAGTATTTATGCTCGATAGTGGGTTCATGCCTCCATTAAATCTGGGACAGTGACAGAAAGTTCTAAGGTTGTGGATGTGCTGTTGCCACTAGGGATAAAACATTGATTCTATGTCTAAGGATGTAGTTGTTGATTACATTACGCACCATACTTAATGCAATTGTCTGTTGCTTAGCAACTTAATACTGAATGGGGTTCGGATGATAACCTGAAGGTGGACTTTTTAGGCATAGATGCAGTTGGATGGCGGTCTATGTACTTTGTCGTAATGCCCGGATTAAATCTCACTATATTTATCATATCATGTATATGCATTGTTATGCCTTTCTCTATTTGTCAATTGCCCGACTGTAATTTGTTCACCCAACATGCTTTTATCTTATGGGAGAGACACCTCTAGTGAACTGTGGACCCCGGTCCTATTCTTTACATAGCATACAATCTACTGCAATTGTGTTTTACTATTTTCTTTGCAAACATCTTCCACTCGATACGTTTAATCCTTTGTTACATTAAGCCGGTGAGATTGACAACCTCACTGTTTCGTTGGGGCAAAGTACTTTGGTTTTGTTGTGCAGATTCCACGTTGGCGCAGGAATCCCTGGTGTTGCGCCGCATCACATTTCGCGACCATCAACCTTCAACGTGCTTCTTGGCTCCTCCTGGTTCGATTAAACCTTGGTTTTTTCTGAGGAAAACTTGCCACCGTGCGCATCATACCTTCCTCTTGGGGTTCCCAACGGACGTGTACATTTACGCGCATCAAGCCTTTTTCTGGCGCCGTTGCCGGGGAGATCAAGACACGCTGCAAGGGGAGTCTCCACTTGTCAATCTCTTTACTTTGTTTTTGTCTTGCTTTATTTTATTTACTACTTTGTTTGCTGCACCTAAACAAACACAAAAAAATTAGTTGCTAGTTTTACTTTATTTATTGTCTTGCTCTCTATATCGAAAACACAAAAAAATTAGTTACTTGCATTTACTTTATCTAGTTTGTTTTATTTACCGTTGCTAAAATGAATACCCCTGAAAATACTAAGTTGTGTGACTTCACAAATGCAAATAATAATGATTTTCTATGCACACCTATTGCTCCTCCTGCTACTACAGCAGAATTCTTTGAAATTAAACCTGCTTTACTAAATCTTGTCATGAGAGATCAATTTTCTGGTGTTAGTTCTGATGATGCTGCTGCCCATCTCAATAATTTTGTTGAACTTTGTGAAATGCAAAAGTATAAAGATGTAGATGGTGATATTATTAAATTGAAAGTGTTTCCTTTCTCATTAAGAGGAAGAGCTAAAGATTGGTTGCTATCTTTGCCTAAGAATAGTATTGATTCATGGACTAAATGCAAGGATGCTTTTATTGGTAGATATTATCCTCCCGCTAAAATTATATCTTTGAGAAGTAGCATAATGAATTTTAAACAATTAGATACTGAACATGTTGCTCAAGCATGGGAGAGAATGAAAACTTTGGTAAAGAATTGCCCAACCCATGGACTGACTACTTGGATGATCATCCAAACCTTCTATGCAGGACTAAATTTTTCTTCGCGGAATTTATTGGATTCAGCTGCTGGAGGTACCTTTATGTCCATCACATTGGGGGCGGCTACAAAACTTCTTGATGATATGATGATAAATGACTCTGAATGGCACACGGAAAGAGCTCCACAAGGTAAGAAGGTAAATTCTGTTGAAGAAACCTCTTCCTTGAGTGATAAGATTGATGTGATTATGTCTATGCTTGTGAATGGTAGATCTAATGTAGATCCAAATAATGTTCCTTTAGCTTCATTGGTTGCTCAAGAAGAAAATGTTGATGTGAATTTCATTAAAAACAATAATTTCAACAACAATGCTTATAGGAACAACTATGGTAATAACTATAGGCCATATCCTTCTGCTAATGGTAATGGTTATGGTAATTCTTATGGAATTCTTACAACAATAATAGGAATGTACCCTCTGGTCTTGAAGCTATGCTTAAAGAATTTATTAGTACACAAACTGCTTTTAACAAATCTGTTGAGGAAAAGCTTGATAAAATTGATACTATTGCTTCTAGAGTTGATAGACTTGCCTCCGATGTTAATCTTTTAAAATTGAAAGTTATGCCCAATAATAATATTGATAATAAGATTACTACTACAGCAAATGCCATCCAAGTTAGAATTAATGAGAATATAAGATTAATGGCTGAACTGCGTGCTAGGTGGGATAGAGAAGAAAATGAAAAACTAGCTAAAGAGAATAATGTAGCTAAAGTTTGGACTATTACCACCACTAGTAATGCTAATTCTTCACATGTTGCTGCACCTCCTACTATCAATGGTAATATAATTGGTGTTGGCAATGTTTCTACTCCTAGTGCAAAGCGTACAAAACTGCCTGAAATTGCTAAAACTGCTGAAACTGCTTGTGATAAAACTGCTGAAATTTTTTCCAACCTTGGGAACAATGATCCCATTGCTGTAGCTCATAATGATTTAGATTTTGATGATTGCCACATCTCTGAAGTTATAAAGTTCTTACAAAAACTTGCTAAAAGTCCTAATGCTAGTGCTATAAATTTAGCCTTTACAAAACATATTACAAATGCTCTCATAAAAGCTAGAGAAGAGAAACTAAAACTTGAAACTTCTATTCCTAGAAAGTTAGAAGATGGTTGGGAGCCCATCATTAAAATGAAATTCAATGACTTTGAATGTAATGCTTTATGTGATCTTGGTGCAAGTATTTCTGTTATGCCTAAAAAGATTTATGATATGCTTGACTTGCCACCATTGAAGAATTGTTATTTGGATGTTAATCTTGCCGATAATGTTAAAAAGAAACCTTTGGGGAGGATTGATAATGTGCATATTACGGTTAACAATAACCTTGTCCCCGTTGATTTTGTTGTCTTGGATATCGAATGCAATGCATCTTGTCCTATTGTGTTGGGAAGACCTTTTCTTCGAACCGTTGGTGCTGTTATTGATATGAGGGAAGGTAATATTAAATATCAATTTCCTCTCAAGAAAGGTATGGAACACTTCCCTAGAAAGAGAATGAAGTTGCCTTTTGATTCTATTATTAGAACAAGCTATGATGTTGATGCTTCTACTCTCGATGTTACTTGATTTGCACTTTCTGCGCCTAGCTGAAAGGCGTTAAAGAAAAGCGCTTATGGGAGACAACCCATGTTTTTACCTACAGCAATTTTTTTGTTTTGTTGAGTCTTGGAAGTTGTTTACTACTGTAGCAACCTCTCCTTATCATGTTTTTGTGCCAAGTAAAATTTCTATGTCAAAGTTGATGTTATATTTGGGATCGCTGCGCAGAAACAGCATTGCTGTCTGTCACGAATCTGGGCACAGTTCTCTGTAGAAAATTCGAAAAAATCTGCCAATTTACGAGCGTGATCCTCAGATATGTACGCAACTTTCATTAGTTTTGAGTTTTTCCATTTGAGCAAGTCTGGTTCCAGCTTTAAATTCGTCTTTACGGACTGTTCTGTTTTTGACAGATTCTGCCTTTTATTTCGCATTGCCTCTTTTGCTATGTTGGATTCATTTCTTTGATCCATTAATGTCCAGTAGCTTTATGCAATGTCCAGTGAAAATAATGATTGTGCCACCTCTGAACATGTGAATTATTAATTGTGCACTAACCCTCTAATAAGTTTGCTTGAAGTTTGGTGTGAAGGAAGTTTTCAAGGGTCAAGAGAGGAGAATGATATACTATGATCAAGAGGAGTGAAAGCTCTAAGCTTGGGGATGCCCCGTGGTTCACCCCTGCATATTTTAAGAAGACTCAAGCGTCTAAGCTTGGGGATGCCCAAGGCATCCCCTTCTTCATCGACAACATCATCAGGTTCCTCCCCTGAAACTATATTTTTATTCAGTCACATCTTGTGTTCTTTACTTGGAGCGTCGGTTTGTTTTTGTTTTTGTTTTTGTTTGAATAAAATGGATCCTAGAATTCACTTTGTGGGAGATAGACACGCTCCGCTGTTGCATATGGACACATGTGTCCTTAGGCTTTACTCATAGGGATTTCTATTTTCGTGCCCCTGGTTCGTTAGTTGTACTCAGTTTTCCCCAGCCCCTTAGTTTTTCCTCAGTTTTCCCCTCCCTCTAGTTTGAAACCCGTCAAGACGCTCGACGGGAGGGTTGCCGTCTGGTCAGAGGCCTTCACCGTTACCGGTGACGGCTAGGGAGCCGCGTTGGTGTTGAATTGACCGTTTCTTTCGAACTATGTTGACTGTTGACTCGAGGAGCTCACCCAAAGCTTTCCACTTCCCCCGATACTGGAGGAGCTCACACACCGCCCCTCCGCCGCCACGCCGTCCTGCCCTCCTACCTTATGGCGTCGTCCGCCGCCGAGCCGCCCCCGCCCCCACCACCACCCCCGGGAGGCGGAGAGGGATCCGCCTCCACCAGATCTAGATCTACCCCTGTCGCGGTAGAGTTTGTATATCCGTCTGATGTACCGACTCTTCCCGTCAGCCGCGGAGAAGATTGGGAATCGGAGGGATCTAACGCATGGATTCCATCTGGGTAAGCATCGTCTGCCTATGTGAATTAACAGTAGGCAGTTTTTGAGCGCCAATCGTTGTTGCTCAACTAACTGCGTTGCTTTTCGAATAGGATTGATCCAGCGCTGGCTTTTCGGCTGGTGGTTAGGCTGGATTCTAGCTTTACGCGTGATTCTAAACGCGAAATGAATGGGTTTTACTTCCCTGCGGTGGTTGCAACCACCATCTCGTTGAGGGATTTGAAAGCTAACATCTTCGATAAGTACCCCTGGAGCCCTCGCGATGCAGTTCATTTCGAATATTTCAACAGCACGGAGCAAAGATTGGTTCCACTATTTTCCGACGATGATCTGGGAATTCTTTTTGCTTTGAATGCTTCTTGCCATTTCGGTAAAATTCGTGTCCATGTGGACAGGGGCCAGGCATCATCTGGTGTTCGGGCATCATCAGGTGGTCGGGCATCATCAGGTGGTCGGGCATCATGTCTCTCTACTGCTGCTGCCTCTGCTAATTGTGGCGCTCCTTGTAGGTCCACAGCAGCACCATCTGTCCCCAGTGCGAGTGGTAGCCAGATCGTTCCTGTGGTCAATGTGGAGGACGATGCAGAGATTGGGGATCAGTCTCCTGAAGATGATGAGGATGAGTTAATGTTTCCTGAATTGGTAGATCGATGCAGTAAGCAGGCAATGGAGGATCAATACATGGAAGATATTGCTTTTGGTGCCAGATTTGATGAGACTGATGATGAAGAGAAGAATGAGAACGATGACAGCCTCGTTTTAGCCGATTACGAAGGTGAAGACTTGCCAACAATTGAGTGGAACAGGGAGGATCCTCAGCTTGCAAAAGGCACCGTGTTTCAAACGATGATGGACTGCCGTAATGCAATTACTACATATCACATTATCACTAAGAATAATTTTGATGTTATTAAAAGTGAGCCAGGTAGGTTCACAATTAAATGCCCATACCCAAGGTGTAGGTTTAGGCTGCATGCATCCACAATGCGCAGAAGCAGCTTGGTTCAGGTACTACGCCAACCAGTTGTGTATTTAGATCACGGTGTAAAATTTGTTATCTATTACTGACATCCCTTATCATTATGTTTCAGATAAAGGTTAATAAGGAGATCCATAGGTGTCCACCTCTAGGGGGAGAGCCAGACCTGAAAACAAAGCTAGCGAAGACTAGGTGGTTGGCAGATATAATCCTAGATTGGCTGAGAGAAACTCCTTCACTTGGTCCAACGGCACTCATGAAAAAAGTGGCTGAGAAGTATAAAGGGATGAAAGTACCTTACATGAGGATGTTCTATGCAAAGGAAATGGCTCTTGACAAGATCAATGGTCCATGGAATGAAAGCTTTCAGTTGCTTTACACTTTCAAAGCTGAAGTGGAGATGGCTAGTCCAGGCAGTGTTGTAGCAATAGACAAGCATACAGTTCCCTACAAATTGAAAAGCGGGAAGGTAATGCACAAGGAATGTTTTAGAAGGGCTTTTGTTTGTTTCAAAGCTTGCTGGAAAGGCTTTTTGGACGGTTGCAGGCCTTATTTGGCCGTGGATGCATCAGCTCTTCATGGTAGGTTTAAAGGACAGCTAGTTGCTGCTACTGCAGTTGATGGACATAATTGGATGTTCCCTGTTGCTTATGGAGTTTTGGAGGTTGAGTCAGAGGAAAGTTGGACTTGGTTTCTGCAGAACTTGCGCGACCTTATAGGTCATCCACCAGGACTTGTTATCCACACAGACGCTTGCAAAGGTTTGGAGAGTGCGGTAGAAGCAGTATTCCCTGGAGTGGAGCATAGGGAATGTATGCGACACTTGGTACAGAATTTTACAAAGAAATTCAAGGGTAAAGTTTTTACTGACAACCTATGGCCAGCTTCATACACATGCAGCTCTAGGAAGCATAAGTTTCATTTGGATGTGTTGTATAAACAAAAACCTGGGGTGAAGGAGTACTTGGATGAACATCATGGTAGGGTGTGGTCAAGAAGCCAATTCAATGAAATTTGCAAGGTAGACTATGTAACAAGTAACCTTGCGGAGAGTTTCAACTCAAAGGTCAAGTCATTGAAAGGGCTTATGTTGTGGCAAATATTTGATAAGATTAGGCAGATGATCATGATAAAGATCGATCTGCGTCAAAGAATTGCATCCACAAATTATGTTGGCCATCTCATGCTCCCATCTTTGATTAAGTCTTTGCATGAGAGGGCAAAACAATTGAGGATGCAATGCGTCAGAAAAGGAATGGAGGCTGAGGTAACCTACACTGACAGTAAAAACAGGCAGTGGAGGTATCCAGTGAGTTTGGTTGATAGGACATGCCATTGTAGGGGATGGCAGATCCGTGGGATACCCTGCATACACGCATTGTTTTTCATGAGTGTTATAGGGGGTGAAGATGGTGAAGTTGATCAGTATGTGTCAGAGTATTTCTCTGTTGCAAAATTTAGGGCTGCATATGCTATGAATGTTCCTACCTTGTTGGGAAAAGACCAATGGATGAAAGTCGATCCAGGCTTCAAACTGTACTCTCCAGTATTGACTAGACCGGCAGGTAGGCCGAGGAAGAATAGGATCAGAGCTAGTGCAGAGGGTGGTGCACCGATTCGAAAACGTAAGTGCAAACGTTGTGGAATCCCTGGACACATTGCTAGGCTTTGTAAAAATGGAGTTGATCCGGCTTTTGGAATGGAAGATCAGGCGGGAGCAGAAAATGCAGAGGAGAATGAAGCAGCAATTCAACTTGAGATTGAAGCAGCAGTTCAACATGAGGAGATTGAAGCAGCAAATGCAGAGGAGATTGAAGCAGCAGTTCAACATGAGGAGATTGAAGCAGCAAATGCAGAGGAGATTGAAGCAGCAGTTCAACATGAGGAGATTGAACCGATGGATCGAGAGCAGAGGGAACAGATGGATGTAGAATGGCTTCAACCGATGAGTCCAGAGGAGAGTCAACAGTATTATCGACATTGCCTCGATAGTTGTAAGGCCATGTGTGATGCACACTTCGAAGAGCTCATGGCAGAAGAAAAAGCAGAAGCTTCGCAGAAGAAGAAGAACAAGAAAGAGGGCAAAAGGAAGGTAGACACCGGTAATATCCCTGGTAGGGTTACCCGGAGTAAGGTGGTGGCCCCGGCGAGTCACACCAGGAGCAAGAAAAAGATTTTATTCTGAACAACTAATTTGAATTTGTATGAACAATTTGTATTGGGGTTCCCTTTGTATTGGGGATCCCTTTGTGTTGAACAATTTGTATTGGGGTTCCCTTTGTATTGGGGTTCCCTTTGTATTGGGGATCCCTTTGTGTTGAACAATTTGTATTGGGGATGCCTTTGTGTTGAACAATTTGAATTTGTATGAACAATTTGTATGCCACATTTAAGCCACATTTATCATTTTAGGGTTTTAGGGTTTTAGGGTTTTAGGGTTTTAACATTTTAGGGTTCAATTCAAAATAATTCAAAACATGGTGGAACCTTCCCATGGAGCCTTGTTATGTTACCTACAACCTAGAGAAATAATAATGGAAAAGGAAATATAGAGATATGAAGTTTTTATGCCAAAAGCTTCAAAACCACTTCCTAGTCCATGAGCTACTAGATATGAAGATGCAGGGCTTTCTGCTCAATACACCTCCCAAATACCCACTATGCTTACAAACTTTGTCCAAATGAGTCCAAATTCGTCACACTTGTGTATCTTTGAGTTGCAAACAATATCTAGTCGGCCAAAATGTAATATATTGTTCAAATAACACAATTTTACAATTTTTATGCCAAAAGCTTCAATTTCCCTTAGTCCGTTTATTATTTGGGTGCCCCTGTTTTACTTAGTGTTACTCAGTTTTCCCCTCCGGGCCCACTTGTCTTACTCAGTCATACTCAGTTTTGCCCTTCCGATAAACATTTCCTCACTTTTCCCCCTCTCAGTTCTACTCAGTTTTCCTAACTTGTACTCACTGGCTGATCTCTGATTGGTCGAGATGTATGTCACACGGATCTTGGTTGGATGAAAGCTCAACGAACGCTTGCACCGTTCGATCATTGGTTGTACTCACGGCCTGTATCTATGGACCACGATGGACGCATACGGAGACAAGAGCAGAGCACATACCTACCAACCCTCCTCTCTCTAACCGTGCGTGCGGCGGCGCGGATCTAACCGTGCTTGCGGTGGCGTGCGGCGGCGCGGATCTAACCGTGCTTGCGTGGTGCGGCGGCGCGGATCTAACCGTGCGTGCGGCGGCGCGGATCTAACCGTGCGTGCGGCGGCGCGGATCTAACCGTGCGTGCGGCGCCTGCGGCGGCGCGATCTAACCGTGTGCGGCGGCGTGCGGCGGCGCGGATCTAACCGTGCAGGCGCGGCGCCGATCTAACCGCGCGCGGCCTGCGGCGGGCGCGGATCTAACCGTGCGTGCGGCGGCGTGCGGCGGCGCGGATCTAACCGTGCGTGCGGCGGCGTGCATCTAACCGTGCGTGCGCCGTGGATCTAAGAGTGCCGGTGAGGATCTAACCGTCAGAAATAGTTGAAATGTCTCTCTCTGTCTCACTTTCGATTCTATTCTCAGATCTGTTGAATGATGAAGAACACCAAGACGGCGGCCGTGCCGACAGTGGTCATCGATGCCACGAACATTGAAGCCATCGCCTACAACATCGCTTCGACGGCGCAGACCCAGCCTGTTGATGTCTCACTTCCGGTGCCGAGAGTGCGAATCGATGCCAAGACGATTGAAGCCATCGTCTACAACCGCGCTGCAAAGCCGCCGATCCAGCCCTCCGCAGATCCGTCGCTGGTGAAGTACACCAAGACAGCGGCGGTTCCGACACTGGTCATCGATGGCACGAACATTGAAGCCATCGTCTACAACCGCGCTGCAAAGCCGCCGATCCAGCCCTCCGCAGATCCGTCGCTGATGAAGTACACCAAGACAGCGGCGGTTCCGACACTGGTCATCGATGCCACGAACATTGAAGCCATCGCCGATAACATCGCTTCAACGTTTGATGGCGCAAATTAGGATAAATTATTATAAATTTGTATTTTTCAATTTCCAATTGGGATAAAATTGTTTGAACTACTACCTCCGTCTCAAAAAAAGCTTCTTCACGTTCTTGATGTGTCCATGTACATCCGTATGTATGATTTGAATTCTATCCCAACTTGATTGGGAAGATATTGATATGTATTTGATCCGGAGGCTGGTACATGCATTCACTTTTGGGATCCCTTCACTTTTATAAAATGTTCATGCATGCTAAAATTATCGTGCGCATTACTTAGCACAAGTAGGAAATTGTACACCGAAATACAGTGCTTAGAGCCACAACAAAATACAGTGGTTAGAGCCATCTACTGAATAACAATTCTATACTAAATCGTCTACCAGAACCACATAACTGCTAGGACAGGGATGACACCTAATAAAACTGCACAGATGAATCTACTTTTCTCCTCTCCCATCACTTTAAGTTCATGTTCTAGATTTTCTACCACTTGATCAAATACGGCAAGATCTGTCTCAACTCTCAACTTCTCCTTGCGAATAAGCTCTGAATTCTTCTTTTCTTCCTCCACAATACGCTTCAGCTCGAATATCATCAGGTTTTTACGGGCCAATTCATCACCTAAATTGGCCACCTTCTCCTCCAAATCCATCCTCTGGCTACACCACTGGGTTGATTCATCTTGGTATGCAATGTACCATGGATCATCGGCTTGCCTGGCTAACTGTAACAATAATGGAAAAAAGAACAACTGAAATCACCCCAACAAGCCATGGCGGAACTTCAAATTCAACGGTAGTACAGAGATAAATTACGGGAACTCCAATAAATTACGGGAACCGAATCGATTAGGGGGCGGGGGAGGCAGAAGCGGAGGTCTTACCAAGCTATGCCAATTGGTGCGCGGAACAAATCCCGGTCGTCGTGGGCGGCGGATCTGCTTGCGGCGGACTTTCCTGCGGTGGGTACAATGCGTGCGGACGAAACAAGTGCTGGAGCCGTGGTTGACGTGCAGCGCCGCAGTTCGTCCGACGCCGCCGGGGGACAGAGCCGGCGGCGCGACGAGGCGCCGGCGATGGCTGCTCCGTCCGACGGTGGGGAACGAGCTGCCAGCGCTTCTCCGGTCTAGCTTAAGAATAATTAATTAGCGAACTTGTTGCTTCTCTCTATGATATTCTCTAAAGACATATATCAGAGCGGCAATATATGATTTTTTCTCTCTAAATAAATAGACGACCCCACTGGTCATTGGCTGCGGCAGCCCCACAGAGCGGCAATATATGTCTTTTCCTGAAAAATAGACGACCCCACTGGTCATTGGCTGCGGAGGCCCCACAGAGCGGCAATATATGAGTTTCTCTAAATAAATAGACGACCCCACTGGTCATTGGCTGCGGCAGCCCACGAGCGGCAATATATGTCTTTTCTGAAAAATAGACGACCCCATCCACTGCGGAGGCCCCACAGAGCGGCAATATATGAGTTTCTCTTAATAAATAGACGACCCCACTGGTCAATTGCTGCGGCAGCCCCACAGAGCGGCAATATATGTCTTTTACTGAAAAATATACGACCCCACTGGTCATTGGCTGCGGAGGCCCCACAGAGCGGCAATATATGAGTTTCCCTAAATAAATAGACGACCCCACTGGTCATTGGCTGCGGCAGCCCCACAGAGCGGCAATATATGTCTTTTACTGAAAAATATACGACCCCACTGGTCATTGGCTGCGGCAGCCCTATAGAGCGGCCCCATTTGTCATTGGCAGCACCGCATATAAAATCATGAAAAATAAAACGGCCCACACGTCAGCGATAAATGGATGGCTGCTCCGACGTGTCTCCTGACCCTACCCGTCAGCACGAGACGGTCAGGGAGGAGCTGCCCCTGTGCGGCCCCACCCGGTCAGACTAACGGTCAAGGCCTCTGACCTGACGGCTACCGGCCGTTCCAGCACTTGTGCGTGTTTCAAACTAGAGGAGGGGAAAACTGAGGAAAAACTAAGGGACTGGGGAAAACTGAGTACAACTAACGAACTGTGGGCACGAAATAGAAATCCCTACTCATAATGTTCATGGCGAAGTTTCTTCTTCGTTAAATTGTTATATGGTTGGAATTGGAAAATGCTACATGTAGTAATTCTAAAATGTCTTGGATAATGTGATACTTGGCAATTGTTGTGCTCATGTTTAAGCTCTTGCATCATATGCTTTGCACCCATTAATGAAGAAATACATAGAGCTTGCTAAAATTTGATTTGCATATTTGGTTTCTCTAAGGTCTAGATAATATCTAGTATTGAGTTTTGAACAACAAGGAAGACGGTGTAGAGTCTTATAATGTTTACAATATGTCTTTTATGTGAGTTTTGCTGCACTTGTTCATCCTTGAGTTTGCTTCAAATAACCTTGCTAGCCTAAACCTTGTATCGAGAGGGAATACTTCTCATGCATCCAAAATCCTTGAGCCAACTACTATGCCATTTGTGTCCACCATACCTACCTACTACATGGTATTTCTCCGCCATTCCAACGTAAATTGCTTGAATGCTACCTTTAAAATTCCATCATCCACCTTTGCAATATATAGCTCATGGGACAAAATAGCCTTAAAAACTATCGTAGTATTGAATATGTACTTATGCACTTTATCTTTTATTAAGTTGCTTGTTGTGCGATAACCATGTTTCTGGGGAACGCCATCAACTATTGTTGAATATCATGTGAGTTGCTATGCATGTCCGTCTTGTCTGAAGGATCTATCATTTTAGTGGTTGGAGCATGCAAAATTGTTAGAGAAGAACATTGGGCCGCTAACTAAAGCCATGAACCATGGTTGAAGTTTCAGTTTTGGACATATATCCTCAATCTCATATGAGAATAATAATCATTGCTACATGCTTATGCATTTAAGAGGAGTCCATTATCTGTTGTCCATGTTGTCCCGGTATGGATGTCTAAGTTGAGAATAATCAAAAGCGAGAAATCCAAAATGCGAGCTTTCTCCTTAGACCTTTGTACAGGCGGCATGGAGGTACCCCTTTGTGACACTTGGTTGAAACATGGCATGCAAAGACCCGGTAGTCCAAGCTAAGTAGGACGAGGTGCGGGCACTATTAGTATACTATGCATGAGGCTTGCAACTTGTAAGATATAATTTACATAACTCATATGCTTTATTACTACCGTTGACAAAATTGTTTCATGTTTTCAAAATAAAAGCTCTAGCACAAATACAGCAATCGATGCTTTCCTCTTTGAAGGACCATTCTTTTACTTTTATTGTTGAGTCAGTTTACCTATCTCCTTCCACCTTAAGAAGCAAACACTTGTGTGAACTGTGCATTGATTCCTACATACTTGCATATTGCACTTGTTATATTACTTTATGTTGACAATATCCATGAGATATACATGTTATAAGTTGAAAGCAACCGCTGAAACTTAATCTTCCTATGAGTTGCTTCAATACCTTTACTTTGATTTATTGCTTCATGAGTTAACTCTTATGCAAGACTTATTGATGCTTGTCTTGAAAGTACTATTCATGAAAAGTCTTTGTCATATGATTCACTTGTTTACTCATGTCATTATCTTTGTTTTGATCGCTGCATTCATTACATATGTTTACAAATAGTATGATCAAGATTATGATGGCATGTCACTTCAGAAATTATCTTTGTTATCGCTTTACCTGCTCGGGACGAGCAGAACTAAGCTTGGGGATGCCGATACGTCTCCAACGTATCGATAATTTCTTATGTTCCATGCTACTTTATTGATGATACCTACATGTTTTATGCACATTATATGTCATATTTACGCATTTTCTGGAACTAACCTATTAACGAGATGCCGAAGAGCCAGTTGCTGTTTTCTGCTATTTTTGGTTTCAGAAATCCTAGTAAGGAAATATTCTCGGAATTGGACGAAACTTTCGCCCAGGGTCCTATTTTTGCACGAAGCTTCCAGAAGACCCGGAAGATAACGAAGTTGGGCCACGAGGCAGCCAGGGGCCAGGGCGGCGCGGCCCAAGCCCCGGTCGCGCCGCCCCCCGGGCCCCGTGTGGCCCCTCGCGTTGACCTTCCGCCTACTTAAAGTCTCCGTCGCAAAACCCAGTACCGAGAGCCACGATACGGAAAACCTTCCAGAGGCCGCGCGAATCCCATCTCGGGATTCAGAGGACGCCTCTCCGCACCCGCGAGAGGGGATTCATCTCCTGAGGACTTTACACCGCCATGGTCGCCTCCGAGTGATGAGTGAGTAGTTCACCTGGACCAGGTCCATAGCAGTAGCTAGATGGTCGTCTTCTCCTTGTTGTGCTTCATTGTTGGATCTTGTGAGCTGCCTAACATGATCAAGATCATCTATCTGTAATACTATATGTTGTGTTTGTCGGGATCCGATGGATAGAGAATACTATGTTATGGTGATTATCAATCTATTGTTTATGTGTTGTTTATGATCTTGCATGCTCTCCGTTATTAGTAGAGGCTCTGGCCAAGTTTGAGTATTTATGCTCGATAGTGGGTTCATGCCTCCATTAAATCTGGGACAGTGACAAAAAGTTCTAAGGTTGTGGATGTGCTGTTGCCACTAGGGATAAAACATTGATTCTATGTCTAAGGATGTAGTTGTTGATTACATTACGCACCATACTTAATGCAATTGTTTGTTGCTTAGCAACTTAATACTGAATGGGGTTCGGATGATAACCTGAAGGTGGATTAGGCATAGATGCAGTTGGATGGCGGTCTATGTACTTTGTCGTAATGCCCGATTAAATCTCACTATATTTATCATATCATGTATATGCATTGCTATGCCTTTCTCTATTTGTCAATTGTCCGACTGTAATTTGTTCACCCAACATGCTTTTATCTTATGGGAGAGACACCTCTAGTGAACTGTGGACCCCGGTCCTATTCTTTACATAGCATACAATCTAATCGCAATTGTGTTTTACTATTTTCTTTGCAAACATCTTCCACTCGATACGTTTAATCCTTTGTTACAAGGCGGTGAGATTGACAACCTCACCATTGTTGGGGCAAAGTACTTTGTTTTGTTGTGCAGATTCCATGGCGCCGGAATCCCGGTGTTGCGCCGCATCACATTTCGCGACCATCAACCTTCAACGTGCTTCTTGACTTCCGGGTTCGATTAAACCTTGGTTTTCTTACTGACAGGCGATCATGTCTTCCTCTTGGGGTCCCCAACGGACGGTACATTTACGCGCATCGCGGAGCAGCTCCAGCGGCGTCATTATCTTGTCCGCTAGGACTTGATTCAGCCGTGGTAATGAAATTCCTCATGAGCCTTCGTCGCCTGCTCCTGAGAAAAGCATCATCCTCGGTAGCCTCTTCCTCCGGACATCGCTGTCCTCGAAACGCTGGGCGTCCTCGTCTCCTCGGGAGTTGTCATCCTCTGGTTCCACACCGCTTTCGAGTATAGGAGGATAGCATTGAGCAACGGCGGGGATCTGTCGAGTGAAAATTTGTAAAGCACAACAAAAAGGGAATATCGACTGCAAATGAAAAACAACGGAGGTGTACCTCAGTCGGAAGATGTTGAGAATCGTAAGGAGGAGGAGCCGACGTCAAGACAATATTGTCCTTTGCACTAAGGCATGTCAGGCGGCGAACTTCGTCCCGCAGGTCTTCAGCCGAAAGGTCGGCAGAGCTGACCCTAGACTCATCGTCCTTACCTGTGTAAAGCCATAGCTGGTGGGGGCGAGATATCAGCGGTTCCACTCGACGTTGTAGGAACACTGAGACTACCTCAGTGCCGCACATCGTCAAGCCTCCCGTGTTCTTCAGAGCGACAACCTGGTCAAATAATTTGTCGGCTATCACTCTTTCTTCGGGAGAAAGGGCATTTTGCCAGGACTTCTTCGGCTTGGCCACCAGTTTGTCTTCAAAAGGGGGAAGGTTCGAGCGCTGCCCAGAAACCGCAGGGTCTCGCAGGTAGAACCACTTGTTGCGCCACCCTTGAACTGATTCCTTCATCGGGTAGTCGAGGTAATCGACATCCTGCCTGACAACAAAGCCAACGCCACCTACGACGGGGGGGGGGGCATTGCTGTCGTTGTGACGCTTCACATAGAAGATCTTCCTCCAAAGACCCCAGTGGGGGTCAATGCCAAGGAAGGCCTCGCAAACAGTAATGAAGATGGAGAGATGGAGAATGGAGTTTGGGGTCAGCTGCCAGAGCTGGATCCCGTAGAAGAAAAGGAGGGACCGAAGGAACTCGTGGGCCGGAAGAGAAAGACCACGGAACAAAAAGGCAATGAACATGACAGTGAAGCCCTTCGGGGGCTTTGGGCGAGTAACCGCACCTGGAAGACGAATGTCCTCCTCAGATGCGGAGATGAAGCCGAGGCTGCGCAACTTGTTGATGTCGCGATTGGAGATGGCGGAGGCGCTCCAGTCACGGCTGACTTTGGCCGCGTCCGAGGTGCCGGCGCTCTTCTTCTTGCCCATGGCGCCTGAAGTTCTTGAAGGAAGAGAGAAAGCATGAAAGGGCAGGTGAAGAAGATGAGCAGTGGGAGGCGTAAAAAGTGAAAGCAGGACCACTATTTATGTCGTAAAAATGAGGCGAGATCGTGGCCATAACTTCACAACCATCGTGGGAAGTGGGTCAGATCTGGCTGTACACGTGGCAACGAAGAGGAGAACGGAACCGGCGGCCCATTAAACCCACGACGCGCGAAAATCGAGGAGACGCCTCGGTCGGTGCGCGTACGCCGGTCACTCCCTAAAAACTGCCTGCGCAGAGCTAGGGTGGGCCCGTCAGGTCAAGTCTTGTCAATCACACCACAGCAGCAACACGTCATCAATGTCATCATGGAGGGAATCGAAAGCAATCGAAGGGAAATAAATAATCTTCGGATATTCAGGCTTGAGTCTGCACCCAACCACAAAGTGCTCGTGTCCAGACTCGGGGGCTACTCCCATCGGGAGCGCTAACGTGCACCCGATAAAAAGAAGACGCGCACTCGAAAGAATGAGGACTCAAAGATATATTTAAAGAGAAGAATGGAATATTCGGCTCGAGTCTGCACCCGATCGTAAAGCGTTCATGTCCAGACTCGGGGGCTACTCCCATCGGGAGCACTGGCCGTGCACCCGATAAAAGTTTTTTGCACTCCAGGATCATGCCCGGGGACTTGATTCTGTGTAGGGTAATGTTGTTTTGCCATCGGCAGTTAACCAAAAAAAGTTGGGCGCGTTACTCATTATCCCTTGCGTGAGGAAATGTGTCAGATGACTTATGAAGACTTGCAGAAAACCTTCGGCAGAGCAAAAAATATCCGAGTGGTACAACTTGAGTCTACGCACGGATTGCAAGCATCTGTACCTAGACTCGGGGGCTACTCCCATCGGGAGCGCTGACGCGCACCCGACAGAAGAAGAACAAGAACAAGCAAGGAGAAGGACATCAGAAGAAACCATGCTTTAGTCTCTACCCGAACTATCTTCGGCTATACACTCGGGGGCTACTGACGTGGGCACTACCCTTCAGGTAACCAACGTTGCCCTATCCTATATTTCCTGGCTGGAGGCCCATGAAGGCACTTGGAGGCGAAGCGGCCCATCCGGGTGGTGCACCAGAAGATGCCTTGACAAGCAAGACAAGGAAGCAGCCGAATAAGGAAAGATTAGATCTAAAACTACTGTAAACCTAGTCGTATTCGGTTAGACCTCTTGAGAGCTGGCCTCCTATATAAAGGCCAGGGAGGGGCTGCCGAGGAACACAATCAATCTTAGCAATCTTAGCCACCAGAAGCTTAGAGCTAGGTCACCGTAAGCTTAGCATCTCGACGAGATCTTAGCCGAACTATTCGGCACCCCATTGTAACCTATTATCATCATAATCAAGAACAGACAGGACGTAAGTGTTTTACCTCATCGAGGGCCCCGAACCTGGGTAAATCACTCTCCCCGCTTGTCTGTGAACCGATGTTTCGTGTCAGCTTGCAGGATTCCATTAACCCTAAGTCCCTATCGGAGGGAATTGCCGAGGAGCACCCTCGACATTATCCTCCATTTTTACCGCTTAGGTTTTCGACACGTGTCAACCATCCAACGGCGCGACGCTTGCGTTCCGACCACAGGATGCGGAGCACGAATCTCCTCCCCTCGGCCTATAAATATCCGCCGTTCACCCCTAATCACCCCATTCGCCCCCCTTTTCACCTCTCAGCACAGCGCCGCCTCCGAGCTCCTCCTCCGCCGCACCGGAGTCCGCCGGAAGATCGCCGCAGTCCAGTCGCCGCTGTGAGCTGTTCTTCGTGTTCATCCTGTTCTTAAGTTCAGCGAGCCACCGCAGCGAAAACCTCACCGCCGGCGACTCCGACCACTGCGGAATCCAATCCGGTAAGTCCTTCGAGCTTCACTCTCGTCGTACTTGGTAGGGATGACTAGGGCGTTAGTAAGGGATCTGGCTAAGTTTTAGTTAACTCGCATTTTCTTGTAGATGTCTTCTTCGACTCCGCCTCCATCATCGTCTGAGCCGATCATGGCTACGCCAATCTCCTCCGCCCCTCCCCCTTCGCCCCAGTCCAGCTGGAACCGACGAAGGACTCCGGCAAGGACATCGAGGGGGCATCGGCGAATCCGGAAGAAATTGCAAGAGCCGAGCAAATGGAAAAGAAAGCGGAAGAAGCCGCCACCAAGAAATCTAAGGCTCGCTCACGAGACAGCGAAGCCAAGGAAAGTGGTGGCCCTGCACCACCATAGAGACCGAACTCCGCAACCTCGAGGCGGAGGGATTCCTGAGGCCCGATCCTGGCGATGGTTCCGGGTGCCCCGACTCCAAAGCCGGAGGATGGTGGTGACCAAGGCGCTCGTCGAGCAAGGCTTCTCCTTCCGCCCAGCGACTTTTCTCGGAAATCCTGAAGGCGTACGAGCTTCAACCTCACCACATCTCGCCGAACAGCATCCTGGCCATCAGCAATCATGTGACGCTGTGTGAAGGCCACCTCCGGGTAACCCCGGAACTCTCCCTCTTCCAATATTACTTCTCCGTCAAAAAGGAGAAAGTTTCGCAGACTTCCACTCTGGCCACCTGCGGTGGCATTACCTTCAAGCTCCGCCCCGGGCGCGTGTACCCGCACACAGACCGCCATGAGTCCGTGCGGTACTGGTCCGGCAACTTCTTCTACCTGAAGGACGTTGCTGATCCGGCTTCCCCGAAGGTGCTGCCGGACTTCAAGGATGGTCCCCCCAGCGAGACTCCGGCCTGGACTCAATGTCCCCATCTGTCCGAGTCACCTCAACTGACTCGAGCAGTTAGGCGGATCTGCAAGCTGACGGAGGAGGGCCTGTCGGGGAAGGACCTCACAATGTCCTGGTTCACAAAGCGGATCCAGCCCCTACAGCATCGGGACCGCCTGATGTTCCAGTACACGGGGCGCGACGACCTATGCGCGCCTCCAAGGACAACCTCTCCGCCGACGCCTTGGAGCGGATCCGGGTTGCTCAAAGTGCCGCGTGATCTCCGGATCCACGTGTGCAATATCGACATCCACACCAACGGCTCCGGGACCGCGGTACGTTCCTTTGTCTCAACCGTCGGTTCCTTTTTTGTCTTTGCAAAATTTGTCTAAGTGTTTGTTATGTGACTTAGCTTGAGGCCCCCGAAGAAAAAGATCTCGGAACACTAACCCGGGTCCCTCACGCGGGCAACACCGACCTGGAAGTCGCGTCTGACGCGAAGGCCCCTGAGGCTCCAGCTCCCTCCAAGAGGAAGAGGGGTGCTTCCTCCGGCCCAGCCGCCAAGCGTGCCCGCGAAGTGCCAAGCACCGCGGCTACCCGGAAAGCGGAGGCGGAGAAGAAGCGCCTCAAATTAATTGACACCAGCAAGCAGTCCCAGCCCAACATCGACCAGTTTTTCTTGTCGTCCGGGTAAGTGCTTGATTTCCGTCTAAAATTCTTTTGCTACTGTAAGCCAGCATATGCTAAGTATTATGCCTTCCTTGTATTGCAGCAAAAGTTCCGGAAGCAAGCCCCCAAGAACCCCAAGAAGAAGGCCAAGCCGTCTCCGGCCTCGATGCCCGTCACCCCGCAAGTGGAGGTTCCGCCAAAGCCTTCATCCGCCGCCAATTCCGAAGGACGTCATCAACCTTGATGACCTTCCGGAGGATCCGGCACAAGGCGAGTCTGGCAAAGACGCCTCCTCGTCTCATCCTCCGCCTGAGCAACCCACGGCACTTCGGCTGAAGCTAAGGCTCATGGTGCCGAACAGAAATTGCCATTAAGTGGTGCGACTGGTATGCCCCAGACGCACCCACATCTGTTTCCGATCCTCCAGAAAGTTCCCCTCTCTCAACGCCACGCGGAGATGTTGCATCTGATGAACGAGGTGTGGGGGAACCCGGAGGCGGAAGAGCAAATGATGTCGAAGCTCGAGGGTGAGATCAAGGTCTTCTTCGCCCAACACAAGCACGTGCGCCAGGTAACACTAGCCCCCAAGCATTGGGTTAGACATTTTTCCGAGTAACATGTGTGAGCTGATGCTTTAACTGTGCACCTTAGCGGAAACTTAAAATTTTCCCAGCATAAGGATTTAAACTTCTCGCCAGCCCCCAGAATTTGAATTTCCGGCTAACTTCTACCTGCTTCTCAGAACACTCGGAAACTGCACGAAGATCTGCGCGTCCATGTGCTGGAGCAAAAGGTAGAAATTGAAGGGTTGCGCCAGAGCTACACGGATAGCCAGAAGGTTGTCTCAATCCTGGAGACCCGCGTGAAGAACTACGAAGGTAAGAACTCCGAACTGTCCCTCAAGCTTATCGACGCGTGTCCAATATGAACAAATATAGTGTATAACTTTTTGGTTTTTTGCTTTCTGCCTTGCAGAAGAAATTGCCAAGCGTCCCTCCATCGATGCACTTTCCACCCAGCTCGAAGTCTTGAAAGCCGAGAATGAATCCCTCAAGAAGTTCCTTAAAGAATCCTCCGAGAAAGAGACCAAGAAAAAGAAGGAACTCGTGGAGAAGCATGCTCAAGAGATGGCGGATCTTGACGATAAGCTCAGCAAAGGGTCAAGACTTTGGCGGGGAAGAATAAAGCTTACGAGACGGAGGCGGAGGCCATCGACAAATTGATCTTCCGTAAGGACTTCTTGTTGGACTCCGGTTTCCGTATATTCTGCCTCGACCACGGACGAAATTGATCCTACTTTTTCGCAGCGACTCCTGGCTTTGAATGGACCAAAGATTCTACCCTCAAAAGGACGGAAGCATATCATGAAGCGCGGGGTGCAATCGATGATCTTTTCGAAGCCTGTCGCAGAATCACCAAGTCGCTGTCCCTGAAGAGAGCCGGAACCACGCTGATCGACACAATGACCAAACTAATGCGGCAGGTACCAGAACTCATCAAGGACTGGCAAGAGTCTTCCTCCCGCGGAGTCGCTTCCCTCACTCTGGCGATGTGCAAAGCGCACTTCCCGACCATGAACTTTGCGGATGTTGCGCGCGGAGCTCCCAAGGGCACCAACATCAGAGCCGCTCTCGCGGAGACCCAAGGGTATGACCGGTTGTTTGCCGGGCGAGTTAACCACTCGTTTTGGTATAACAAGTACGATCTTCCCGAGGGTTTCTCCGACGCAGAGGATGAAGAAGAGGAAGGTGTTGAGGAAGGCTCCGGGTCCAGCGCCAACCACTCAAAGGAAGGCTCCGGCGAAGACTCCGGCGATGGCTCCGCGTACGTAGCTTCAGAAGATGACCATTCCTCCGAGTGAACCCTGTTGAACAATCAAACAGATGCATCATTTTGGCCCCGGAGTGGGTTTGTAATATAACTTAAGTATTTGTGAGTAGCTAGGAACGGCATGGGGTGGAAACACTTATCCTGCTATCCGTTATATATATATGTGTTTCGCTCTATTTGAAAATCAAGTGCTAGTTTCTAAGTTTTCCGGCTTGCTCACTTGACCTTCAACGAGCCGAAGACCTTTGTCAACGCTCGCCAGCGGCGATGAAGCCCAATGGCAATCCGTCAATAACCGCGGAAACAAGCCCCCAGCCAAGGTGCCGGAAGTCGCTACCAGGAATCCATGAGTTTGCAACGGATAACTTTTCCACTATAAAACTTAAGCTTACGTCCTAAAGGACGATTTTGAAAATCACAACTTTCATACATCCTAGGCGGAAAGATCATCTGCGGGTTTATCTGTACACATGATCCTAAAAATGAAAAACTGGTGAGGAAGGACTTAAGAGTAACCATATTTTATTGGTTGATCATTTCTGAGGATGTTAGTGTGTACATGTAAACACAAGCCTGGAAGGACGTAGCTGTGCTATATTTCAGGGTCGATCCGTTTCATCATAAATGTCATCCGGATCCTCCCGTTTTCGTTTCCGATACCGGTAGCAGTCGGTCCTTTAATTTTCGGAAATTAACAAGGCAGTACAATCCGTTGAAGCACTTTGCCGATGACGAAAGGTCCTTCCTATGGAGATGGAAACTGTGATCTTCACCCGGCGAAGGCGGAGGACTAAGTCTCCGACCAGAACGAGCGGTTCCGAACTCGACTCAATATGGAGTTTCTGCTAGTAAATGGTGGAGCGTTGGTCAGCTAAATTCCGAGCTTCATCAGGTCCACAGATAGCTGTCGAGCCTCGTGGAGCGCTTTGTTGTAGGCGGAAACTCAAGCAAGAATCGTGGATAATGTCATGGGGGCGCTTCGTATCCGTATGCCGTGAAGAACTGATAAATCCTGCTGATTCGTTAGGGTAGTTCAGAACTCTAGCGATCAGAATCTAATCATCCGCCCAAGCCCGGCTGCGCGTCGCACGGTTCTTCGAGGCGAGTTTGATTCCGGCTAGTATGAGGCTTGGCCCTTTCAACCTGACCATTGGATTGTGGGTGGGCCACAGATGCAAGGTCAAGCCGGATCCCTACGTGCAATAATCCTTAGTTCTCCTTGTGCAAAGTTGTGCATTGTCCAGATTATGCCGTGTGGGATGCCAATCTGGCACGAGGCTGCAACGAATTTTAATGTCGTAGAATCACCGGTTTTTCCTCAACGGGCTTTGCCTCGATCCACTTACCGAACTTGTCAATACGACTCAAGAGGTATTCATGACCACCGGAGATGATTTCTTTAGTTTCCAACCATAGTCGAGCCCCTGACTACAAACGGCCAGGTGATTGGGATATCTTCAGCCTGGGCTGAGCGTTTGCTGAGTAGAGTAGTACCGATAACCCCGACAAGTTTTCATCACTTCTCAGATCTCCCTTTGCGGTGAGCCAAGAAACTTAGCCTAAAGCTTTTGCAAATCTAGGACCTGGGAGCGAAGATCCTGCAATCCCCTCGTGGATCTTCTAAGGATTTCGATGATCTTGGTTGGAGACGATTTGAGAAATACCGTTTATAGCACTTCGTTTGTAGATGTCCATCAACGATTGTGTAGGATCCGCTCGTCTGATGATCTGTCGTGCAAGGACCTCGTCCTCCGGCAACTTTCGATCAATGAGGTAATCCAAGAACGGGTGTGTCTAGGCCGGAATGATATTTACCACTCTTTAGCCGGAGATACCGTCAGACTGGATCCCGGGTTACGTCACCCAGGGTATCCGTAGATGCTCCAGGAAAATGCCAGGCGGAATTGGTTTCCTATCGACTATGGACAGATATCTGCCGCTGTGTTATCGTCTCTCCTACGTACTTGACTTAGTATCCGAGGAAGCATTTTGTGATCTCACAACTTCGTCTGTGAAGCCGCCATGACTGAGTTTCTCTGCGGTTTTCCGGCTACTTGTTGTGCCACCTGCCGAATCTCCGCAGCATATGATGTGCTTGATCCCAATTTCCTTAGCGATGCACAGACCGTGTAGTAGAGCCTCGTATTCCGCCATATTGTTTGTAGCTTCAAGTGGATCACAGGACGTAGCTGCTTTCTCCCAGGGCGACTGTGGTGACTCCAGCTCCCGAGCCCTGATGCTGCTTGGATCCGTCAAAATGCATGACCCAGGCTTCTGGTTCCGGCACAGGTGTGCCTTCCGGCGCTTCAGTCCAATCCGCGATGAAATCTGCGAGAACCTGAGACTTGATCGATGTTCTGGCTTCGTAGTTGATGTCAAAGGCAGATAACTCAATGCCCCACTTTGCTACACGCCCTGTTGCGTCGGAATTATTGATGATGGTTGACAATGGAGGCTTGCTCACAATTGTCATAGGGTGCTCCTGGAAGTAGTGCCTCAGCTTCCGGCTACCTAGGAATACGCCATAGGCTAGCTTCTGAAAGTGGTATCTTTGTTTGGATTCCGTCAAGACTTCGCTAACGTAGTAGACTGGTTTGGACTCCGTACTCATGACCTTCTTCCTATCGCTCCACCACGATTACTAGGCTGACGACCTTGTTGGATGCTGCCAAGTAGAGGAGCATAGGCTCTGACTCACTTGGAGATGCTAAGATAGGTGGGGAGGGAGAGTCAATATCCTTCCCAACCCCTGAAGGGTGTGCCTTCTCGCAAGAGGTCGTGCCGTAGCAACCAAATTTCTTTGACATTTTCTTTATGCAGATCTTTTGTTAACCTAAGAGGACAATGAAGCCTTCTCGCCAAGACGGCTAAACATCAATATTTTCTTTGAGGTGCTGATCAAACACGATATCGTCCGCTTAACGATTGTGTAGGATCTGCTCATCGGATGATCTTCGTGCAAGGACCTGTCTCCCAACTTTCGATCTGAGTAATTGTGTCTAGGCGGAATGATAGCCATCCTTCCTTAGCCATCTTGGATCTGGATTTTAGGGTTGTGTTCACAGGGTATCGTAGATGCTCAAATGCCGGCGGAATTGGTTTCCTATAGAGACAGCATATCTATGTTAGTACTTGACTTAGTATCAGGAAGCATTTGGTGATCTCGTCAATGCCATGACGTTTAACGTTCTTGGCTACTTGTTGTGGTCGGACATATGATGTGCTTGATCCCAATTTCCTTAGATGCACCGTGTAGTAGAGCCTCGTATTCCGCCATATTGTTTGTGCAAAAACAGGTGACTCCAGCCCCCGCCTTGATTGGCCGTCAAAATGCATGACCAGGCTTCTGGTTCGCACAGGTGTGCGGCGCTTTCCAATCCGCAATGGGAGACTTGACGGTCTGGCTTCGTATGATGTCAAAGGCAGTCAATGCCCCACTTTGCTACACGCCCTGTTGCGTCGTTGCATGGAGCCGTGCTCACAACTGTCATGCTCCTGGAAGTAGTGCCTAGCTTCCGGCTACCTAGGAATACGCCATAGGCTAGCTTCTGAAAGTGAGGTATCTTTGTTTGGATTCCGTCAAGACTTCGCTAACGTAGTAGACTAGTCTTTGGGTACTCATGACCTTCTTCCTATCGCTCCACCACGATTACTAATCGACCTTGTTGGAGCTAAATAGAGGAGCATAGCTATACTCACTTGGAGATGCTAAGATAGGTAGAGTATCCTTCAACCCCAAAGCTGCGTCGTCCTCTTTGCATAAAGGTCGCCTTTGGCTAAAATATCTTAATTCTCTTGATTCGTTGCACATCTTTGAGAGTTGGCCTCTTTATGCTCGGGATGGCCCTTTTTCGGGTTAACCTCAATGCCCCTATGAGAGACAATGAAGCCAAGGAGTTTGTCGCATTCAGCGGATTCAACATCATCTTGTACCGTCGGAGATTTTCAAAGGTTTCCGTGAGGTTTGATCAAGTCGGATCCTTTCCGGGTCATGGCGTCGTCGACGTAGGCGTACGTTACGGCCAATTTGGTCCTTCGCATCGTACAGGTACCTGCTTTTTCAAGCCAAAGAGCATAGTAACATAGTAGTTGCCAAAGGGTGGATGACAACGGACTTCTTAGATGATCCGGAATATGCGTTGTTTGGTCGAATCAATAGGTCAATGCGCGGCAAGGGAACGAGGACAATGCTTATTCAAGCGGAGTATGGATGCACATTCTTAGTATGAGAATTCTTTTTGGGTACAAGGATGGGGTTGCGACCCAATCAGATAACTTCTACTACAAAACTGCCTCTAGTAACTTTGCTAACTCCATTCCTATGGCGCGGCGCTTCTTATCTCCAAAGCGTCGCATAGCTTGCTTCACCGGTTTTTCACCCGGATTTATGTTGAGGTAGTGCTCGACGAGTTCCCTTGGTACTCTGGACATGTCAGAAGGTTGCCATGCGAAGATATCCATGTTGGCTCGGAGGAACTCGACGAGCGTGCTTTCCTATTTGAGGTCCATGTTGGCTCCGGCGTGACCTGCTTGGAGCTATCACCTACTTTGGTGTCTATTGCAGCCTCCTTTTGGTCGGAGATCTGCTTCTTGGTGGTGCATCTCACTCGGATCCACCGCGGCTCTATAGCCTTCCAGCTCCTCTCCGGATATCACGGATTCTGCAAAGGCGGCCCTCCTCGCAGTCCCTAGCTTGCTTGTAGTCTCCGAATACGGTGATCATACTGTTAGGACCCGGAATCTTGAGCTTGTTGTAGATGTAGCATGCCCTGGGGTGGAACTTGTGGTAGGTGGGCCTGCCGAAGATTACATGGTAGGAGCTCTTGAAGGGCACTACCGAACGTGATCATCTCTTAGCGGTAATTGTTAACATCGTCGAAGGCCACGGGAAGTTTGATGCTGCCCGGGGAGCCTTTACCCGGAACCACACCATGAAATTCAGTGGTGTTGTGCTTGAGCTGCTCCTTGGTAAGGTTCATCCTCTCCAGGGTCTCCAGGTACATGATGTTCAGGCTGGCTCCGCCATCCATAAGGCACTTGGAGAAGTCATACCCGTCGATGCGGGGACTTACAACAGAGCGTAGCATTCTTTGGGGATGACGGTCGGATGATCCGACTGTCAAAAGTGAGCTTTCTCGACCACTTGACATCGCAGCTGGCCCATGAACTGTGGCGTTCAAGAGCCGGAGCACCGATTTCTTGGCCCGGACTGTTGGGGTTCCGAGGAAGGTGTGGTAAGCTCCAACACTCTTTTTCCGAAGGGGTTGGATTTGTTAGCTGCGGTACCCTCTTTGGGATCCGTCGAAGCATCATCCTCGTCCATCGCCTCAGAACTGTCCTCGTCTTTGTCCTTGTTCTTGCCCTTGCCTCCTTTGCCATGAGGGCGTTGCTTCCGGGCTCGCTTGTATCCTGCTTCCGGGTCAGATTTGAGATCATTGACCCACTTGCAGTTGCGGTTGGTGTGAGTGGATTTGCCTGTAGCCGGATCTAGATGGGCCGGGCACGTCATATCCACAGCCTCCTCGTACGTCTGGGGAGCGCGGGTTCCAGCAGCGGTGACCTCGTCAGCGCGCTGTTGGCCCCGGCCGGCTCCGCCACCACGTCTGTGGCCTCTTCCTCCTCCTGGACCTCCGCGTTGGAACGTCATGGCGACCATGTCGGATCCTCCACCCTTCTAGTCTTCGGAGGGGTTCTTCCGCTTCTTGTTGCTGCTGCTGCCGCCATTGTCACAGTTTTTATTTTGTTGGTGTAGGGGTATGCCTGTGGCTGCGAGATCTCCGCCTGCGTCATCATCGGCGGCGGTGTGATCACTGGCGATGGTAATCATCTCATCCAATGTCAGTTTGTTTGCATTAACAAGGCAGGTAAGCTTGTGCCGCAGCAGCCCTCCCCTCTGCAGGCCACCAATGAAGGCGTGCATAGCTGTGCGGTTATCCACGTTCTCGCACTTGTTTCTGGTTGCCAACCATCGGGTCAGGAAGCTCCTAGATGTTTCACCCTTCTTCTGGATACATGCCTGCAGATCGCTTGTCGTGGCAGGTCTCTTGTAGGTGCCCCTGAAGTGACCCTCGAAGGTGTTCTTCAGGTCAAACCAGCAAAAGATAGAGTTCTTCTCGAGTCGGTGAGCCAAACACGAGCTGGACCAATAAGGTACAAGGCGAATGTGGCGGCTATGTTGAGGGTTCCTCCAGAAAGGTTACTGCATTGTAGTAATCCTCTATCCAGGTATCTGGCCTTTCACTGCCATCATAGTGCTTCAGGTTTCCGGGTAGCTTCAGGTTCAAGCTTCTTGGCGTTGGTTCCTCTCAAATCATCCTGCCAAAGCACTTTGGGTCGATGTAGTCGTTTCTGTACTCGTTGAGGCGTTCCCGGGCGTCGCGCGGGCCGCCGCCAGGGATTTTTGAGCGGGAGCGAGATCTCCGGCCTCCGCCTCCACCTCCTCCACTTGGCGGTGGTGAGGGAGATCTGCGAGGGGGCCTGTGGGATTTTTTGCTTCCGCCCTCAGATTCCCGGTGCTCTTCCCGCGGCTGACTCCGGCTTCGGTGGCTACCTTCTCCTTGGTGACGGTCGCCTCCGTCGTTCCGGCTCCTGCGGGGCTCAGGCTCGCGCTCTTCGTTCCGACTCCTTCTAGGCTCAGGCTCACGATCGTTGTTCCGGCTCCGACGGGGTTCCGACGTATGGTCCCTGCTCATGTTCCTCGGAGGCGGCACATTGTAGCGGATGTTGATTCCACCGGGCCCATGGGGCCTGGTGTTTCAGGCTGGACTACGGCGGCGAGGTGGTGGCGGAGGACGCGGGATCCGAGGCGGAGGTGACGGATTCGGTACTTATACTTGCCAGCCATCGAGCCCTTTCCTTTGCTAGGTCTTTCGGAGAAGATTCCAAAGGCCGGGATTGGGTATGGATGTTCTTAGGTCCTTCTCCTCGCTCCGTGGATCCGGTCGTGATTCATCATCACGATGATGTTTGTCGTAGGCGTCCTTCTGCGGTAGATATACAGTGATCCGGGTTGGATTCCAACTCGAAGTATCTGCCTTGCTCTGCTGCTTCATTGCTGAGGCAACGAGCGTACGGACGTAGTTGATATCAATCTCCTCGTCCTTCTTTTTCAAGAGCTCCGCAGCCTTTTTCATGTTATCCTTTGGAGTCGTGAGCGGTTGTTGCTCAGTGGGAGTTGCGAAGGTGATCTTGCAGGGAGTAACAGCTTCCCGCCTGATCCTATCAGCGTCCTTCTGAGCCTCGCTCATTGATACGTCTCCAACGTATCTATAATTTCTTATGTTCCATGCTAGTTTTATGACAATACCTACATGTTTTGTTCACACTTTATGATGTTTTGATGCATTTTCCGGCACTAACCTATTAACAAGATGCGAAAGCGCCAGTTCCTGTTTTGCTGTTTTTGGTTTTCAGAAATCCTACACAGGAAATATTCTCGGAATTGGACGAAATAACCCCGGTCTTATTTCCCACGGAGCTTCCAGAACACCGAAGAGGATACAAAGTGGGGCCACGAGGCGCCTAACCATAGGGCGGCGCGACGACATGGGCCGCGCCGCCTATGGTGTGGGGCCCCCGTGCCTCCCCCGACTCTACCCTTCCGCCTACTTAAACTCTCCGTCGCGAAAACCCTAGTACCGAGAGCCACGATACGGAAAAAGTTCCAGAGACGCCGCCGCCAATCCCATCTCGGGGGATTCGGAGATCGCCTCCGACGGATGATCGTGAGTAGTTCATCCTTGGACTATGGGTCCATAGCGGTAACTAGATGGTTGTCTTCTCCTCTTGTGCTATCATGTTTAGATCTTGTGAGCTGCCTAACATGATCAAGATCATCTGTTTGTAATGCTACATGTTGTGTTTGGTGGGATCCGATGAATATGGAATACTATGTCAAGTTGATTATTTATCTATCATATATGCTATTTATGTTCTTGCATGCTCTCCGTTGCTAGTAGAGGCTCTGGCCAAGTTGGTACTTGTAACTCCAAGAAGGAGTATTTATGCTCGATAGTGGGTTCATGCCTCCATTGAATCTGGGACAGTGACAGAAAGTTCTAAGGTTGTGGATGTGTTGTTGCCACTAGGGATAAAACATCGATGCTTTGTCTAAGGATATTTGTGTTGATTACATTACGCACAGACTTAATGCAATTGTCTGTTTGCAACTTAATACCGGGGTGCTAACCTGAAAGTGGAATTTTTAGGCATAGATGCATGGATGGCGGTCTATGTTCTTTGTCGTAATGCCTGATTAAATCTCATAGTGATCATCATGATATGTATATGAATCTTTATTTGTCAATTGCCCACCTGTAATTTGTTCACCCAGCATGCTATTTATATTATTGGAGAGACACCACTAGTGAACTGTGGACCCCGGTCCATTCTTTTACATCTGAAATACAATCTAATGCAATCTCTGTTCTTTGTTGTTCTTCACAAGCAAACATCATTCTCCACACCATACGTTTAATCCTTTGTTTTAGTAATGGGTGAGATTGACAACCTCACTATTAGTTGAGCAAAGTATCTTGATTGTGTTGTGCAGGTTCCACGTTGGCGCCGAATCACTAGTGTTGCGCCGCACTACACTCCTCCACCAACAACCTTCACGTGGCCTTCATCTCCCTCTGGTTCGATAAACCTTGGTTTCTTACTTAGGAAAAACTTGCTATGTGCTCATCATACCTTCCTCTTGGGGTTCCCAACGGACGTGTGCTGTACCGTCACAAGGAAGCTTCTACCATAGTAGCTACTTTTTAAGCACGTTGCCGGGGAGATCAAGACACGCTGCAAGGAGAGTCTCTCACATCCAATCTCTTTACTTTGTTTATTGTCTTCCTTTACTTTATTTTATTTTTCTGTCTTGTCTGCTTTCTTATATCAAAAACACAAAAAAAATTAGTTACTTGTTTTACTTTATTTAATTCGGTTTTGCTTTGTTTATTTTTATATCTTTTTGAACACTAAGTTGTGTGACTTCACTAGTTAGGCTTAATGGAAAACAACAACAAAATTAGAGATCTTTATGAACTTTATATTGAATTAGGACATGATGTGTTTGAAGAGAGAATTAAAAAACCCATGGAACTTTGTTTGCAAAATAGTTGTAGCAATGTTATTAGCATGAACTCTTTGAACACTATTATTGCTAATGCTATGGAAGAATTTAAGCATGGGAAGCTGGTTGTGATATTTTTAGTCCCCCAAGTTTTGAGGAGAAAATTTTCTTTGATGATACTTTGCCTCCATTTATGATATTTGATTGTATTTGGTGCCACCTAAAGGAGGATGAATGTTATGTTCCTGTGGATTCTCTTGAAATATTCCCTATGAGTAAAACTTGTGAGAATAATTATGCTACTGTTATCTATGATAATCCATGCTATTTTGATAAATCTTATGATAATGCTTTGTTTGTGCCTGGTACCGAAATGCATGGTACTAAGGAGTTTTGCTTAGCAAATGTTTATGATAAAGCTCTAGATGATGGTCCTATGTTACTTGATAATATTAATTGTACTACTAATGAAAATGGGATTGGAGAGGTCTTGACTTTATTTAGGAGTCCCATATCTCTTGAGAATGATCAATCATCTTGTTATAGATTTTTAAAAAGTGGGTTTGAAAGTTTTGATCCCACTATTTTTGAGCTTGATAAAAATTATGTGTTTGTAGAACATGAAAAGCATGCTGTATGTGATAGTTATATTGTTGAGTTTGTTCATGATGCTACTGGAAATTATTATGAGATAGGAAAATATGGTTGTAGAATTTTCATGGTACTAAAACACCTCTCTACATGCTGGAAATTTTGAAGTTACTCGGGTTTTATCTTCCTATGCTTGTCACTTAGTTCTTCATGAATTTATTTGTGTACAAGATTCCTATGCATAGGAGCGGGTTAGACTTAAAAGTGTTTCTTATTTGCTTTTGATGCTCTCTTTTGCTTCAACTCTTATTTCTTACGAGAGCATCATTAAAACTGAGCCCATCTTAATGGCTATAAAGAAAGCACTTCTTGGGAGATAACCCATGTTTTGATTTTGCTACTGTTTTGTGGTGTCTTGGAAGTTGTTACTACTGTAGCAACCTCTCCTTATCATGTTTATTTCGTTGTTGTGCCAAGTAAAGTCTCTAATAGAGTTGATACTAGATTTGGATTTCTGCGCAGAAACAGATTTGCTGTCTGTCACGAATTCGTGTTTCTCTCTGTAGAAGAATCAAAAAAATCAGCGAAAATCATGCATGATCCTCAGATATGTACGCAACTTTCATTAGTTTTGAGTTTTTCCATCTGAGCAAGTTAAGTGCCTCAGAAAAATTCTCTTACGGACTGTTCTGTTTGACAGATTCTGTCTTTTATTTCGCATTGCCTCTTTTACTGTGTTGAGTGGATTTCTTTGTTCCATTAACTTCCAGTAGCCTTGGGTAATGTCCAGAAGTGTTAAGAATGATTGTGTCCCCTCTGAATATGTGAATTTTGATTATGCACTAACCCTCTAATGAGTTTGCTTTAAGTTTGGTGTGGAGGAAGTTTTCAAGGGTCAAGAGAAGATGATGATATAATATGATCAAGAAGAGTGAAAAGTCTAAGCTTGGGGATGCCCCCGTGGTTCATCCATATTTCAAGAAGACTCAAGCATCTAAGCTTGGGTATGCCAAGGCATCCCCTTCTTCATCGACAACTTATCAGGTCATTTCTAGTGAAACTATATTTTTATTCCATCACATCTTATGTTCTTTACTTGGAGCGTTTGTTTGTTTTTATTTTTGTTTTGGTTTGAATAAATTCGGATCCCAGCTATCCTTGTATTGGAGATGGACACGCTCCGCTTTTTCATATTGAACACCTGTGTTCTTAGTTTTGCTTTAATGTTCATGGCGAAGGCTGAAAACTGCTTCGTTGATTGCTATTTGGTTGGAATCAGAAAATGCTTCATATGGTCTTGAATAATTTGATACTTGGCAATTGTTTTGAGCTCTCATAGATCATGTTTAAGCTCTTGCATCATGTAGTTTAAATCTATTAGTGGAGAACTACCGTAGAGCTTGTTGAAATTTGGTTTGCATGATTGATCTCTCTAAGGTCTAGATATTTTCTGGTAAAAGTGTTTGAACAACAAGGAAGACAGTGTAGAGTCTTATAATGCTTGCAATATGTTCTTGTGTAAGTTTGTACCTGTTCATACTTGTGTTTGCTTCAAACAACCTTGCTAGCCAAAGCCTTGTCTTGAGAGGAAATGCTTCTCGTGCATCCAAACACCTTGAGCCAAAACCCATGCCATTTGTGTCCACCATACCTACTATGTGGTATTTTCTTCCATTCCAAAGTAAATTGCTTGCGTGCTACCTTTAAAATTTCATTCCTTTGTCTTTACAATACATAGCTCATGGGAAAATAGCTTAAAAACTATTGTGGTGATGAATATGTAGCTATGTATCTTAGTTCTTATAAGTTGCTTGTTGAACGGTAACCATGTTTCTGGGGACGCCATCAACTTTTTACACCTTTGTTGAATATCATGTGAGTTGCTATGCATGTTCGTCTTGTCTGAAGTAAGGTGATTTATCATGATTAAATGGTTTGAGTATGCATATTGTTAGAGAAGAACATTGGGCCGCTAACCAAATCCATGTATCATGGTGGAAGTTTCGGTTTGGACATTAATCCTCAATCTCTTATGAGAATATTATCTGTTGTTGAATGCACAAGCATTAAAGAGGTCATTGTCTGTTTTCTATGTTGTCCCGGTATGGATGTCCACAAGTTGAGATTTATCAAAACTGAGAAATCAAATGTGATCTATCTCCTTGGACCTTTGTACAGGCGACATAGAGGTACCCCTTTGTGACACTTGGTTGAAACATATGTTATGCAATGATAATCCATGTAAATCCAAGCTAATTAGGACAAGGTGCGAGCACTATTGGTATTCTATGCATGAGGCTTGCAACTTGTAGGAAGTTTTATGCATAACACATATTGACAAAATTGTTTCTATGTTTTCAAAATAAAAGCTCTAGCACAAAAATAGTAATCCATGCTTCCCTCTGCGAAGGGCCTTTCTTTTACTTTATGTTGAGTCAGTTTACCTACTTCTTTCTATCTTAGAAGCAAACACTTGTGTCAATGTGTGCACAGATTCTTACATGTTTACTTATTGCACTTGTTATATTACTTTATGTTTACAATTATCCATGAGATATACATGTTACAAGTTGAAAGCAATTGCTGAAACTTAATCATCCTATGTGTTTTCGAAACCTTCTACTTTGAATCTATTGCTTTATGAGTTAGCTCTTATGCAAGTCTTTGATACTTGTCTTGGAAGTACTATTCATGAAAAGTTTTTCTATATGATTCGATTGTTTAGTCATTATCTTTTGTTAGCAATCTATTGCTTCGAATCACTTCATTCATCTCATATGCTTTAAAATAATGTTGATCAAGATTATGTTGGTAGCATGTCACTTGAAATTATTGTTTTTATCGTTCTACTGGGCGGTAGGAACTAAGCTTGGGGATGCTTGATACGTCTCCAACGTATCTATAAGTTCTTATGTTCCATGCTAGTTTTATGACAATACCTACATGTTTTGTTCACACTTAATGATGTTTTGATGCATTTTAGGCACTAACCTATTAACAAGATGCGAGCGCCAGTTCCTGTTTTCTCTGTTTTTGGTTTCGAAATCCTACAGAAATATTCTCGGAATTGGAGCCGAAACAAAGCCACGGTCTTATTTTATCACGGAGCTTCCAGAAACGAAGAGGATACAGTGGGACCACGGCGCCTAACCATAGGGCGGCGTGGCCGGCATGGCCACGCCGGCCGGCCTGTGGTGTGGGGCCGTGCCTCCTATGATTCTGCCCTTCCGCCTACTTAAAGCTCTCGTCGCGAAACCCTAGTAGAGCCACGATACGGAAAAGTTCCGAGACGCCGCCGAATCCCATCTCGGGGATTCGAGATCGCCATGCCCGCCTCCGGACTGATACGTGAGTAGTTCATCCTTGGACTATGGGTCCATAGCAGTAGCTAGATGGTTGTCTTCTCCTCTTGTGCTATCATGTTTAGATCATGTGAGCTGCCTAACATGATCAAGATCATCTGTTTGTAAGTCTACATGTTGTGTTTGGTGGGATCCGATGAATATGGAATACTATGTCAAGTTGATTATTTATCTATAATATATGCTATTTATGTTCTTGCATGCTGTCCGTTGCTAGTAGAGGCTCTGGCCAAGTTGATACTTGTAACTCCAAGAGGGAGTATTTATGCTCGATAGTGGGTTCATGCCTCCATTGAATCTAGGACAGTGACAAAAAGTTCTAAGGTTGTGGATGTGCTGTTGCCACTAGGGATAAAACATCGATGCTTTGTCTAAGGATATTTGTGTTGATTACATTACACACCATACTTAATGCAATTCTCTGTTGTTTGCAACTTAATACTGGAGGGGGTGCGGATGCTAACCTGAAAGTGGACTTTTTAGGCATAGATGCATGTTGGATGGCGGTCTATGTTCTTTGTCGTAATGCCCTGATTAAATCTCATAGTGATCATCATGATATGTATATGAATTTTTATTTGTCAATTGCCACATTTTGTTCACCCATCATGCTATTTATCTTATTGGAGAGACACCACTAGTGAGCTGTGGACCCGGTCCATTCTTTTAAATACAATCTACTCTTTCTTCTCGTTCTTTGTTGTTCTTCAGGATCATTCTCCACACCATACGTTTAATCCTTTGTTTCAGCAAGCCGGTGAGATTACAACCTCATTGTTAAGTTGGGGCAAAGTATCTTGATTGTGTTGTGCAGGTTCCACGTTGGCGCGGAATCACTGGTGTTGCGCCGCACTACACTCCTCCACCAACAACCTTCACGTGGCCTTCATCTCCTACTGGTTCGATAAACCTTGGTTTCTTACTGAGGGAAAACTTCTGTTGTGCTCATCATACCTTCCTCTTGGGGTTCCCACGTGTCCTATCCGTCACAAGGCTTCTACATGCCTCATCTTGGCTTCCTATTGCTTGGGTTTTTTCCAGTGATTCGTCAACTTCGCGCTCTTTCTTGAGAAAATTGTCCACGAAATTCGCAGCATCTTTCCTCTCATCCAGCATCGCTGCTGCGGTGTTGGAAAACTTCTTGGCGGTGGCCAGCATCTCCTTCATCTTGGCTTCTAGAGCCTCCGGATATGCGGCGTCGTCAGGAGTTATAGGTTTATTGAGGATATCCGAGTGCGCGATTGCATCCAAGCCTGCCTGCTCGACTATTTCTTCTGGGGATAGGTACTCCTCATGCGGCCGTTCCTGCAATAGCGAAGATCCTGCATTGGATGGCCCTGGGTCGGAGGGGGTATTCTCATCTTCTGCTTCCTGCTGATCCAGCGCTAAGGTTGCGAGAACACCTTAGGCTGGGCGGATTAGGTCAGATTGTTCACCACCTCCGAGTTCCTTCAGCGTGCGGTCGTACTCTTCGTGTTCCTTAGGAGAAGCATCGTCGAGATGTTGGGCTCGGGTTGCCCAAGATTGGTTCTTCTTTGTTTCCGGCCTCCTCTTGTCCGGAGCGTCTGTCTCCGACAACCTCTTGCTGATCCGGGCGTCGTTGTTTCGGGTGCCTCAACCTGCACTGGGCCAGCTCCGTCCCGAGGAGGGCGGCTTCTACGGTATGGGCTAAGAAGTGCACGAAGTGACACCTTTGCTTCTCTAACACCTGGGAGACCCATGCGGATCTGCATTGGCCTTCCACCGTAATTTCCTGCTCAGGGGCGGATTGCGTGGGTTTTGAATTTTCCAGATCTAAGGCGGAATCTTCCTTAGGAAGTTCCTGCGGCTCAGATCGGATCTTCACGGCAAATCTGCTGCGGCGGTCACGTCAGCGTTACTTACCGGAGCGTTTCCGTCGGAATCGACGGTTTCGCCGATGAAGATGTGGATGCCGCCGATCGGGACGATGGAGAGATTGATGGGGTCGGTCTGGCCGGAATCCAGCACTCGTCGGGAGGGACGATCGGAAAATGGCATAGAGAACCGCCCCACGGCGATCGATTCGTCGTAGCTTCCCATGGCGGAACCCTCCCGGTTCCGGCCTCCGAACGCCCAGGCCCCACGGTGGCGCCAACTGTCGTTGCCTAATAGACGGTGCCTCGGAGGAGGGATCGAGGGGGAGAAGAAGTAGGGGCCATAGGGCGGAGAGTCCTCGGGACGGTGGTACGCAGTTACCCGGCCGGAACACTGCACGGAGGCAGGGCCTACGCTGCTTATGCAGTATTATTTGGGCGCTTTCGCGTTGTTACAATGAGTTGTGGTTGTGCCTCTAGGGCTCCTGGGATCCGGCTTATAAAGGCGCACGGATCTAGGGTCTACACGGAGAGTCCTAGCCGGAATACAAGTTGCCTAACTACGGTACAATATCTTGCCGTGTAGGTCAAGGATCCGCCTTCCCTTGTATGTCGTACCAGATCCGGCTACCCTTAGTGGGCCGAGCCGGATCCGACTTCCAACGTCGGTCCGGTGGATCCGGCTCCTTATTCCTGGGATGGGCTTCATCCATCTTGATCTACAGCAACTGGGCCGCCCGATGGGCCTCATGCCACCATCACCGTCTGTGGGCCACCCGGGCTTGCCGAATCCAGGCACTGTCGATTGTACACCCATGAAGTATACCCACAACACCAAGCGTCACAGACACTTGTGCTTGTCCAAAATCCTGGACAGCACAAGGATAAGAGCACACAGGGGCTCAAGTTTCACCATTTGAGCACACAGCTCATGGGTTGATGTGCAAGCAACAACAAGGCAAGGCAAAGCCTAGTCACCAGGCCAAGCCAGGCTTGTGTGGCATGGCCAGAGAAGAAGTACCAGGGGTATAAATAGAGCACAAACCCTAGAAATGGTGCACAGTCGACAGATAAACATTCACCAGGCAACCAGAGAAAGAAATAGGATAGAGTTCATCCTGTTCTTGCTCAAGAACAGCACCAACCATCACAGAACCCAACCATCCATCCAAAACCATCAAGCAATCAACCAGATAAGCATGGTGACCTAAGTAGGAGATCAACCAAGAGCTGGAGGTGAAGGGTTGTGAACATAAACCAACCGGAAGCACTGCATCAACATAATATTTCTTTCTAGGAGCTGGAACAAGGTATACCAAGTTCCTGGAGAGGATCCAGTGGATCCAATCCATTATTTATGCATGACACAGGTCATGGGATTGAGCAGATGCTCAAGGGATGATCATCACTTGGTTTTCACCAAGGATCACTGACAGAAGAGGAAACCACTAGAGCTAGAACCATCCAGATACAAATCCTGTGCATATAAACTAGAACACATGCACAGATAGCACCAGTAGATGAATTACTAGGAATAACAGTTACCAAGAACCACCCAGTAAAATTTCTTCACAGGCAAGCAGAATGGCATTCGTATTAATTATGATTCCCAATTATGCAAGCAAAGTATGAGTAGCCAACAAGATATAGCCAACTGTGTGAGCAACCAGTCAGTAGCAATGCTACTGAGGTCACAACAAACACAAATCCATCCAATTAAAGCAAAACAATAAGTCATCACTATCCAGTAAAGGATTCAGACTTCATTTATTTCCAAATTGATCATGACAATATCAAATCATGCATAGCAAGTCATTTAATTAACATTGCATAAGCAGTTCATCAATAATTAATCCATCCAGGCATGAATACATAACAAATCCATGCAATACTTATACAGTAGCATCACTGTGAGGCAACAACAACATGAACCATTGCATCCTAGCTACTGGATCAAGTCCAGAGGGATAGGGATGGGAGCAGCACACACACAGGGGCATAGGCATGCATGAGTAGTAGCATCAGCAAGCAAACCATCCATTTAGCAAAGGAATCCATCAGTAACCAGCCACTAGCATTTAATTGATCAAATGGATCAATTAGAGCAAGCACAAGGCATAGCATAGCATCAGAGACAAGCAGGGATCCAAGAAAGGGATCAACTGAGGCCTACACAGAGCATGGGTGAGCATCACTGGCACCACAAGTGTCAGTGAAGCAAACCTAGGCCAGATAGCAATCCAATAAGCATATGAATCAACCAATAAGCCTAGGAACAAGCCAGTAAGCATATGAACAAGACCATTAGGCATATACACATGGTCCAGTGACCAATTACACAACATATAGGCATGAATCCATGGATTGAGTACATCACAGAGAGCCAGTAGGCATAGGAATGGCATCAGTAAGCATAGCATAGGGCATAGCATGCGCAGCAGCATCACAACACAGCTCAGGCAAGCAAGAACAGTAGCAGAGCATCACAGCATAGAGCAGAAACATACGTAGTAGGGCTCTAGGCATAGATCGAGCAGGGATAGGGAGATATGAGAAGGTAGGAGAAGGAGGGAGGTGTACCCGGTGGCGTAGGAGGCGGCAGCAATGGCGGCACGGTGGCACAGACCGGCCACGGCGGCGCCAAACCGCGGCGAAGCCCGTGCCAGGCCACACACGACACCAGAGAAGGCGGCGAGCACCCAGGAATGGCGAGAAAGAGTAGATCGGCGGATATCGCCACAGATCCGTCGGCGTCTGCGAGCGACGCACACGCGCACGAGCAGACGGGGACGAGATCGACGGATCTACGCGGATGAGAAGACGCGTCGTCGTGTGCTGAGTCGTTCAAGCACCACGGCGTGCCCTGGTTCGGCCGGAGTTGGCCGGAGCACGGCGACGACCATGGCGGCGACGCGGTCGCCACGCGAATCGCCTCGGGCGATTAGGGTTTCGAGTGAGAGAGAGGTGAGCGAGTGAGTGAGAGAGGTGGGCCGAATCGGTTCCCACCGAACCGATTTGGACATGCCTTAATGGGCTGTCCAAATGGGCCTAGTAAGTGGGTTGGCCCAATTGGGCCAGGGGGAATTTTGGTCCTTTTCTATTTTAAAATAACCCTATAATTTAACCAAATTTTAAATAATAAAATATACCTCTAAAAATCCAATAAAAATTGGATTAGTGAATGAAAAATTATTCTTAACACGAATAAAATAAGAAAGAAAATTTACAAAACAAATTCAAATTTTGGAATTTTTAATTTAAATTTAAACTTGGAATTTTTAATTTGTAATTTTCCTTGTATTTAAAAATCAAGGAAAAATTTCAACTGGGTTATATTTGTTTTCAAATATTTTCAAAAGAAATTCTATTATTCCAAGTCATTTCTTTTAAGAAAAAAATTTTCCAAAGGAAAATATTCTAATACTTCTATTTCTTTAATTCTTAAAATATAGAGAAAACTCTATTATTTCAAATTATTTTTGAAATAAATATTTTCCAAAGAGAAAATTTTATTACTTTTAAATTCTTTTCTTTTTTAAAGAAGGTGATGTTATAACTTAAAAGTAATTGCAAATTACTGCCAAATGCACAAATACTTAACTTAACCCTAAATCTTAAAAATTCATATTGGGGTAAGGGATTCAACATAAAATAATACATCCATGCATGCATTATTTGGATTTTATAACATTGTCCTTAACGGACAATGATGCTTCTTTACAGAACCCGAGGTCCAGGTTCCATCCAACACATCAAACTGCACTATCTCGCAGTCCACAGGAAAGTCACCCTTGCTCATGTCATCTTGAGTATTTTCTATCATTTACCGCAAATCTATATACTTATCATTCCTGCATTGAAAATGAAATGTTACTTTTCCAATTATGAATATGACTATGTGGCTGGCAATGGAACCATGGTATGTGTTGATATGGTGGAGGTTCCATTGCAAGGGTTCTATTTATTTAGGACTAATCACCAATGCCATCTAGTGATTCTAGCGCCGTACATTTCACGTTGACCATAAGATCTATAATGGCTCTGGGAAAGCCAGCTGTATCTTTTCCCTCTCGCATGCCAACGGACTAGTGATAAGGGTTGCCTGTATCGGACTATCTTTGGTAAAGGTGGGGACATGTGGTCCTGCACAGTCTACCATTAGATACAGGAGAGGGTAGACTTATTATGGTCTATGAAGGATTGTAAGGGTTGTCCGGATCGGTCTATCTATGGTGTATAGGACAGGGCACATGAGTTGTTCAAATCAGTCTACCTTAATGGTATAGTGAGAACAAATGCCTGGGTCGGTCTACCATAGATAAAGGAGAGGACAGACTTACAAAAGGGTGGGTCTGCGGGGTCGCGGAGAAGGCGGTGTGGGCTTGGATCTTATTTCCTGGCCTCACACCAAGGAAGTGTGGACGGGGACAAGTTCCTGCGGCTGGCAAAAAGGATAAGGTCTCTTATGGGAAAAGTAACGCACCTCTGCAGAGTGTATTAAATTGTGGCTTGTCACTCCCAGTTCCGGGAAGGGAACTACGAACGTGGCAGGAAAGGAACTCCGTGAAGTTCTAGTCAACCTATGAAGACTGGCGGGCATAGTTTTCAAATAAAATCAAACTTTTGAAGAAATGTTTTCGAAACATGCATTGACCTAAGATTTTCTGATCGATGGTCGTAGCTAGTGCATCAAACACCTTTTCCCTTTTGAGCTTGCTGAGTACCTCTGTACTCACTTTCTTTCGACACCCTTGCTAGACTGTGATATGGAAGTGGAGGCCAACGACGGAGCACCGTAAGGGGGCTACGAGCTGGTCTACGAGGAACCTGATCTGTCTGGAGGAGTGGAAGGAGTAGACATAGTCTATGGAGCTGACAACACAGTGGCAGAGGAGTAGTAGTTTACCTTAGTTATCTTAGAGCCGAGCAGCGTAGTGGCATACTTAAATAAGTTGCTGAGCCTCTTTCATCTATATGTGAGTTGTAATAGTACTTAAGTAATATCTTAAGGTGTTCTCATCGGACCTGTGAGAATACCAACTTGTTAAGGTTATGTTTGTAATAATATTTGGAGTGTTAGGACCTGCAATGTTTCTGTTGTACCATTCCGAGGGATGTGATATTTGTGAAGAAGTCCCTTCATGAAGATCATATCAACGACTTGTATACTACAACATGCAGTGGTATGCTTGGTCACCGCAAAGCCTCGATCCACTAAGGGACCCTTGAGGGTGGTCATCAAACCCGTACAAGCTTGGGGCAAACTGATACGCGTAGATGCACACGTCCGTTGGGAACCCCAAGTGGAAGGTATGATGCGTATAGAAGCAAGTTTCCCTCAGTATGAAACCAAGGTTTAATCGAACCAGTAGGAGCCAAGAAGCACGTTGAAGGTTGATGGTCGAAATGTGATGCGGCGCAACACCAGGGATTCCGCGCCAACTAGGAACCTGCACAACACAACCAAAGTACTTTGCCCCAACGAAACAGTGAGGTTGTCAATCTCACCGGCTTGCTGTAACAAAGGATTAAACGTATCGAGTGGAAGATGTTTGCAAAGAAAACAGTAAAACAAGTAGAATGTATGCTATGTAAAGAATAGGACCGGGGTCCACAGTTCACTAGAGGTGTCTCTCCCATAAGATAAAAGCATGTTGGGTGAACAAATTACAGTCGGGCAATTGACAAATAGAGAAAGGCATAACAATGCATATACATGACATGGTAAATATAGTGAGATTTAATCCGGGCATTACGACAAAGTACATAGACCGCCATCCAACTGCATCTATGCCTAAAAAGTCCACCTTCAGGTTATCATCCGAACCCCCTCCAGTATTAAGTTGCAAAGCAACAGACAATTGCATTAAGTATTGTGCGTAATGTAATCAACAACTACATCCTTAGACATAGCATCAATGTTTTATCCCTAGTGGCAACAGCACATCCACAACCTTAGAACTTTCTGTCACTGTCCCAGATTCAATGGAGGCATGAACCCACTATCGAGCATAATTACTCCCTCTTGGAGTTAAGAGTAAAAACTTGGCCAGAGCCTCTACTAATAACGGAGAGCATGCAAGATCATAAACAACACATGAACAATAGATTGATAATCACCATAATCATAGTACTCTCTATCCATCGGATCCCGACAAACACAACATATAGAATTACATATAGATGATCTTGATCATGTTAGGCAGCTCACAAGATCTAACAATGAAGCACAACAAGGAGAAGACGACCATCTAGCTACTGCTATGGACCCATGGTCCAGGGGTGAACTACTCACTCATCACTCCGGAGGCGATCATGGCGATGAAGAGTCCTCCGGGAGATGAATCCCCTCTCCGGCAGGGTGCCGGAGGCGATCTCCAGAATCCCCGAGATGGGATTCGCGGCGCGGCGTCTCGTAAGGTTTTCGTATCGTGGCTCTCGGTCGGGGGTTTCGCGACGGGCTTTAAGTAGGCGGAAGGTCAACGCGAGGGGCCACACGGGGGCCCAGGGGGCGGGGCCGCGCGGCCAAGGGCTGGGCCGCGCCGGCCTGGCTGCCTCGTGGCCCCACTTCGTTAGGTCTTCGGTCTTCGGAAGCTTCGTGCAAAATAGGACCCTGGGCGAAAGTTTCGTCCAATTCCGAGAATATTTCTTTACTAGGATTTCTGAAACCAAAACAGAGAAAACACAAGCGGCTCTTCGGCATCTTGTTAATAGGTTAGTTCGAGAAAATGCATAAATATGACATATAATGTGCATAAAACATGTAGGTATCATCAATAAAGTAGCATGGAACATAAGAAATTATCGATACGTTGGAGACGTATCAGCATCCCCAAGCTTAGTTGCTCGTCCCGAGCAGGTAAAACGATAACAAAGATAATTTCTGAAGTGACATGCCATCATAATCTTGATCATACTATTTGTAAACATATGTAATGAATGCAGCGATCAAAGCAATGGTAATGACATGAGTAAACAACTGAATCATATAGCAAAGACTTTTCATGAATAGTACTTCAAGACAAGCATCAATAAGTCTTGCATAAGAGTTAACTCGTAAAGCAATAAATCAAAGTAAAGGTGTTGAAGCAACACATAGGAAGATTAAGTTTCAGCGGTTGCTTTCAACTTGTAACATGTATATCTCATGGATATTGTCAACATAAAGTAATATAACAAGTGCAATATGCAAGTATGTAGGAATCAATGCACAGTTCACACAAGTGTTTGCTTCTTAAGGTGGAAGGAGATAGGTAAACTGACTCAACAATAAAAGTAAAAGAATGGTCCTTCGCAGAGGAAAGCATCGATTGCTGTATTTGTGCTAGAGCTTTTATTTTGAAAACATGAAACAATTTTGTCAACGGTAGTAATAAAGCATATGAGTTATGTAAATTATATCTTACAAGTTGCAAGCCTCACGCATAGTATACTAATAGTGCCCGCACCTCGTCCTACTTAACTTGGACTACCGGATCTTTGCATGCCATGTTTCAACCAAGTGTCACAAAGGGGTACCTCCATGCCGCCTGTACAAAGGTCCAAGGAGAATGCTCGCATTTCGGATTTCTCGCTTTTGATTATTCTCAACTTAGACATCCATACCGGGACAACATGGACAACAGATAATGGACTCCTCTTTAATGCATAAGCATGTAGCAAAGTTATTATTCTCATATGAGATTGAGGATATATGTCCAAAACTGAAACTTCCACCATGGTTCATGGCTTTAGTTAGCGGCCCAATGTTCTTCTCTAACAATTTTGCATGCTCCAACCACTAAAATGATAGACCTTCAGACAAGACGGACATGCATAGCAACTCACATGATATTCAACAATAGTTGATGGCGTTCCCCAGAAGCATGGTTATCGCACAACAAGCAACTTAATAAAATATAAAGTGCATAAGTACATATTCAATACTACGATAGTTTTTAAGGCTATTTTGTCCCATGAGCTATATATTGCAAAGGTGAATGATGGAATTTTAAAGGTAGCACTCAAGCAATTTACTTTGGAATGGCGGGTAAATACCATGTAGTAGGTAGGTATGGTGGACACAAATGGCATAGTGGTTGGCTCAAGGATTTTGGATGCATGAGAAGTATTTCCTCTCGATACAAGGTTTAGGCTAGCAAGGTTATTTGAAGCAAACTCAAGGATGAACAAGTGCAGCAAAACTCACATAAAAGACATATTGTAAACATTATAAGACTCTACACTGTCTTCCTTGTTGTTCAAAACTCAATACTAGATATTATCTAAACCTTAGAGAAACCAAATATGCAAATCAAATTTTAGCAAGCTCTATGTATTTCTTCATTAATGGGTGCAAAGCATATGATGCAAGAGCTTAAACATGAGCACAACAATTGCCAAGTATCACATTATCCAAAACATTTTTAGAATTACTACATGTAGCATTTTCCAATTCCAACCATATAACAAATTAACGAAGAAGAAACTTCGCCTTGAACATTATGAGTAAAACCTAAGGACACATGTGTCCATATGCAACAGCGGAGCGTGTCTCTCTCCCACAAAGTGAATGCTAGGATCCATCTTATTCAAACAAAAACAAAAACGAAAACAAACCGACGCTCCAAGTAAAGAACACCAGATGTGACTGAATAAAAATATAGTTTCAGGGGAGGAACCTGATGATGTTGTCGATGAAGAAGGGGATGCCTTGGGCATCCCCAAGCTTAGACGCTTGAGTCTTCTTAAAATATGCAGGGATGAACCACGGGGGCATCCCCAAGCTTAGAGCTTTCACTCCTCTTGATCTTAGTATATCATTCTCCTCTCTTGACCCTTGAAAACTTCCTTCACACCAAACTTCAAGCAAACTCATTAGAGGGTTAGTGCATCATTAATAATTCACACATTCAGAGGTGACACAATCATTATTTTCACTTCTGGACATTGCATAATGCTACTGGACATTAATGGATCAAAGAAATAAATCCAACATAGCAAAAGAGGCAATGCGAAATAAAAGGCAGAATCTGTCAAAAACAGAACAGTCCGTAAAGACGAATTTATAAATGGCACCAGACTTGCTCAAATGGAAAAACTCAAAACTAATGAAAGTTGCGTACATATCTGAGGATCACGCTCGTAAATTGGCAGATTTTTTCGAATTTTCTACAGAGAATTGTGCCCAGATTCGTGACAGACAGCAATGCTGTTTCTGCGCAGCAATCCCAAATATAACATCAACTTTGACATAGAAACTTTACTTGGCACAAAAACATGATAAGGAGAGGTTGCTACAGTAGTAAACAACTTCCAAGACTCAACAAAACAAAAAATTGCTGTAGGTAAAAACATGGGTTGTCTCCCATAAGCGCTTTTCTTTAACGCCTTTCAGCTAGGCGCAGAAAGTGCAAATCAAGTAACATCGAGAGTAGAAGCATCAACATCATAGCTTGTTCTAATAATAGAATCAAAAGCAACTTCATTCTCTTTCTAGGGAAGTGTTCCATACCTTTCTTGAGAGGAAATTGATATTTAATATTACCTTCCCTCATATCAATACAGCACCAACAGTTCGAAGAAAAGGTCTTCCCAACACAATTGGACAAGATGCATTGCATTCGATATCCAAGACAACAAAATCAACGGGGACAAGGTTATTGTTAACCGTAATATGCACATTATCAATCCTCCCCAAAGGTTTCTTTTTAACATTATCGGCGAGATTAACATCCAAATAACAATTCTTTAATGGTGGCAAGTCAAGCATATCATAAATCTTTTTAGGCATAACAGAAATACTTGCACCAAGATCACATAAGGCATTACATTCAAAGTCATTGAATTTCATTTTAATGATGGGCTCCCAACCATCTTCTAACTTTCTAGGAATAGAAGTTTCAAGTTTTAGTTTCTCTTCTCTAGCTTTTATGAGAGCATTTGTAATATGTTTTGTAAAGACTAAATTTATAGCACTAGCATTAGGACTTTTAGCAAGTTTTTGCAAGAACTTTATAACTTCAGAGATGTGGCAATCATCAAAATCTAAATCATTATGAGCTACAGCAATGGGATCATTATTCCCAAGGTTGGAAAAAATTTCAGCAGTTTTATCACAAGCAGTTTCAGCAGTTTTAGCAATTTCAGGCAGTTTTGTACGCTTTGCACTAGGAGTAGAAACATTGCCAACACCAATTATATTACCATTGATAGTAGGAGGTGTAGCAACATGTGAGGAATTAACATTACTAGTGGTGGTAATAGTCCAAACTTTAGCTACATTATTCTCTTTAGCTAGTTTTTCATTTTCTTCTCTATCCCACCTAGCACGCAATTCAGCCATTAATCTTATATTCTCATTAATTCTAACTTGGATGGCATTTGCTGTAGTAGTAATCTTATTATCAAGATCATTATTAGGCATAACTTTCAACTTTAAAAGATTAACATCAGAGGCAAGCCTATCAACTCTAGAAGCGATAGTATCAATTTTATCAAGCTTTTCCTCAACAGATTTGTTAAAAGCAGTTTGTGTACTAATAAATTCTTTAAGCATGGCTTCAAGACCAGAGGGTACACTTCTATTATTGTTGTAAGAATTCCCATAAGAATTACCATAACCATTACCATTAGCAGAAGGATATGGCCTATAGTTATTACCAGAGTTGTTCCTATAAGCATTGTTGTTGAAATTATTATTTTTAATGAAATTCACATCAACATTTTCTTCTTGAGCAACCAATGAAGCTAAAGGAACATTATTTGGATCAACATTAGATCTACCATTCACAAGCATAGACATAATCACATCAATCTTATCACTCAAGGAAGAGGTTTCTTCAACAGAATTTACCTTCTTACCTTGTGGAGCTCTTTCCGTGTGCCATTCAGAGTAATTTATCATCATATCATCAAGAAGTTTTGTAGCCGCCCCCAATGTGATGGACATAAAGGTACCTCCAGCAGCTGAATCCAATAAATTCCGCGAAGAAAAATTTAGTCCTGCATAGAAGGTTTGGATGATCATCCAAGTAGTCAGTCCATGGGTTGGGCAATTCTTTACCAAAGTTTTCATTCTCTCCCATGCTTGAGCAACATGTTCAGTATCTAATTGCTTAAAATTCATTATGCTACTTCTCAAAGATATAATTTTAGCGGGAGGATAATATCTACTAATAAAAGCATCCTTGCATTTAGTCCATGAATCAATACTATTCTTAGGCAAAGATAGCAACCAATCTTTAGCTCTTCCTCTTAATGAGAAAGGAAACACTTTCAATTTAATAATATCACCATCTACATCTTTATACTTTTGCATTTCACAAAGTTCAACAAAATTATTGAGATGGGCAGCAGCATCATCAGAACTAGCACCAGAAAATTGTTCTCTCATGACTAGATTTAGTAAAGCAGGTTTAATTTCAAAGAATTCTGCTGTAGTAGCAGGTGGAGCAATAGGTGTGCATAGGAAATCATTATTATTTGCATTTGTGAAGTCACACAACTTAGTATTTTCAGGGTTGGCCATTTTAGCAACGGTAAATAAAACAAACTAGATAAAGTAAATGCAAGTAACTAATTTTTTTGTGTTTTTGATATGGAGAGCAAGACAGTAAATAAAGTAAAACTAGCAACTAATTTTTTTGTATTTTGATTTAGTGCAGCAAACAAAGTAGTAAATAAAATAAAGCAAGACAAAAACAAAGTAAAGAGATTGAGAAGTGGAGACTCCCCTTGCAGCGTGTCTTGATCTCCCCGGCAACGGCGCCAGAAATTTAGCTTGATACGCGTAGATGCACACGTCCGTTGGGAACCCCAAGTGGAAGGTATGATGCGTATAGAAGCAAGTTTCCCTCAGTATGAAACCAAGGTTTAATCGAACCAGTAGGAGCCAAGAAGCACGTTGAAGGTTGATGGTCGCGAAATGTGATGCGGCGCAACACCAGGGATTCCGGCGCCAACTAGGAACCTGCACAAACAACCAAAGTACTTTGCCCCAACGAAACAGTGAGGTTGTCAATCTCACCGGCTTGCTGTAACAAAGGATTAAACGTATCGAGTGGAAGATGTTTGCAAAGAAAACAGTAAAACAAGTAGAATGTATGCTATGTAAAGAATAGGACCGGGGTCCACAGTTCACTAGAGGTGTCTCTCCCATAAGATAAAAGCATGTTGGGTGAACAAATTACAGTCGGGCAATTGACAAATAGAGAAAGGCATAACAATGCATATACATGACATGGTAAATATAGTGAGATTTAATCCGGGCATTACGACAAAGTACATAGACCGCCATCCAACTGCATCTATGCCTAAAAAGTCCACCTTCAGGTTATCATCCGAACCCCCTCCAGTATTAAGTTGCAAAGCAACAGACAATTGCATTAAGTATTGTGCGTAATGTAATCAACAACTACATCCTTAGACATAGCATCAATGTTTTATCCCTAGTGGCAGCACATCCACAACCTTAGAACTTTCTGTCACTGTCCCAGATTCAATGGAGGCATGAACCCACTATCGAGCATAATTACTCCCTCTTGGAGTTAAGAGTAAAAACTTGGCCAGAGCCTCTACTAATAACGGAGAGCATGCAAGATCATAAACAACACATGAACAATAGATTGATAATCACCATAATCATAGTACTCTCTATCCATCGGATCCCGACAAACACAACATATAGAATTACATATAGATGATCTTGATCATGTTAGGCAGCTCACAAGATCTAACAATGAAGCACAACAAGGAGAAGACGACCATCTAGCTACTGCTATGGACCCATGGTCCAGGGGTGAACTACTCACTCATCACTCCGGAGGCGATCATGGCGATGAAGAGTCCTCCGGGAGATGAATCCCTCTCCGGGGTCAGGCGATCTCGAATCCCGAGATGGGATTCGCGGCGGCGGCGTCTACAAGGTTTTCGTATCGTGGCTCTCGATCTGGGGGTTTCGCGACGGGAGCTTTAAGTAGGCGGAAGGTCAAGAGGGCCACACGAGGGGCCCGGGGGCAGGCCGCGCGGCCAAGGGCTGGGCCGGTCGGCTGCCTCGTGGCCCCACTTCGTTCTTCGGTCTTCTGGAAGCTTCGTGCAAAAATAGGACCCTGGGCGAAAGTTTCGTCCAATTCCGAGAATATTTCTTTACTAGGATTTCTGAAACCAAAAACAACAGAAAACAACTGGCTCTTCGGCATCTTGTTAATAGGTTAGTTCCAGAAAATGCATAAATATGACATATAATGTGCATAAAACATGTAGGTATCATCAATAAAGTAGCATGGAACATAAGAAATTATCGATACGTTGGAGACGTATCACAAACCCAAGTATCAAGCTTGAGGCAAACTCCACACACAGAGGCTCTCAAGTACAAGGCCACGAAGGCTACAACGCGCCACACACGGCACCAAGACTACGAAGGCTCCAACGCGCCACAACCAGCTCAAAAACCACAAAGGCTAACAAACTCCACAAAGGCAACAACGCCACAAAGACGACAATGCCACAAAGGCTACAACACCACAAAGGTCAACAAGCCCTCTAGGGTTCCTAGAAACCCTAGAGGGAAGTCACACGAACTCACACGAGACCGAAACCCCGGAGAGAATACAAACCGATGCACCTAATGCAATGGCTTAGAACACCACTAAGATGTCCAAGTCCTTCTCTCCCAGATTCCATCAAAGCTACAAAAGCTATTGGAGGAATAGGGAAGGAAGAACAACATGGAGGAGGATCACCAAATTACTCCAAAATCTAGATCTAGCAAGATCCCCTCACATGGGGAGGGATTCAATTGGTGGAGCACTAGATCTAGATGTCCTCTTTCCTTTCCCCCAAAAAGATGCAACAAATAGTGGGGGGATCAAGCTCTTCAAGATCAACAATGGAGGAGAGAGAATAGATGTGGAAGAACTAGTGTGGACGGAGGTGAGAGAGAGGTATAAATAGGGGCCCGGAAATATGACTGTTGGGGGCTAGAAAAACGATTAGATTCGCGCAAAACCGGTACTACCGCTTGCGCCAAAACAATGCAGAAAACAGGCAAAAAGTCGACCCAAATCGGTAGTACCGCTGACTGAGGCGGTACTACCGCTTAGCACAAATCTAAAGCAAAACTGAAAACGCAGAGAGAGAACAACAGCAGTTCGATTCAAAAAAAAACAGCAGCAGCGCAGGTGGCAGCCAACAGGGTGCAGCAGCAGCGAGTGGGGCAAGCAGCATGCGGCGCGGTGGGCCAGGCAAGAGGAACTCCCGCGCGGGATCAGCCTCGGCCGTACGGGGTTGGGCCGGCCCAGTGACGTTTGTTTTCGTTTTTTTTCTGTTTTTCTTCTTTTCTGCTGTTTCATTTCTTTAAAAAAAATTAAAATGATAATGTGAAATTTTTTCGGAAAAACAAAAAATTCCAAAATTTGTATATTTTCGAAAAATTGAAAGCATTATTTTCTAGTTTTTTATTTTTTTATATGAACAATTTTTGGATTGAACAATTTTCGATGTGAACAAATTTTACATTTAAACATTTTTAAAATTTGAACATTTTAAATTTTAAACAATTTTTGAATTTAAACAAATTTCATATTTGAACGATTTTTAGATTTGAAAGGTTTTCAAATTTGAACATTTTTAAAAAAAAAATCAATTTGAACAATTTTTAGAAATTAAAATTTTCGAATCTAAAAAAATTTAAAATGCTAATGTAAATTTTTTTTTGGAAAAACAAAAATTTCCAAAATTTGTATATTTTCGAAAAATTGAAAGCATTATTTTCTAGTTTTCTATTTTTTGATATGAACAATTTTTGGATTGAACAATTTTCGATGTGAACAAATTTTAAATTTGAACAAATTTTACATTTAAATTTTTTTAAAATTTGAACAAATTTTACATTTGAACATTTTAAAATTTTAAACATTTTTTTGAATTTAAACAAATTTCATATTTGAATGGTTTTTTAATTTAAACGGTTTTTAAATTTGAACGAATTTTAGATTTGAACGGTTTTCAAATTTGAACATTTTTTTCAAAAAAGAATTCAATTTGAACAATTTTTAAAAATTAAAATTTTCGAATCTAGAAAATATAAACAAAACCGAAAACAGAAAAAAAAAACAGAAAACAAAAAAGAAACAAAAAAAAAGCAAAAGCAAAAACGAACTACACAGGCTAAACAGATCCAAATGGGCCTGCCCATACCCGACCAGGGGGTGTGCGGTGGCCGGTATAGCGTTCCTATATACGACGGTCAGCCTGCACGCACACCCAGCGGTGTGGGCCGGCCGATTAAGCGATTTTCTATTTCTCTTTTTTCTTTTCCTTTTCTTTTACGTTTTTTGTTTTCTTTTTCTTTTTTTTTTTCTTTTTTCTCTCGTTTTATTTTTGTTTAAAAATAATTTTCGAAAAAATTTAAATCTGAAAAATGTTCAAGTTTGACAAAATTTGAACGAATTTCGAACTTTGAACAAATTTTCATTTTTTAACGAATTTTCAAATTTGAACAAATTTTAAAATTTGAATAAATTTTAAATTTTGAACGAATTTAAATTTGAACGAATTTCAATATTGGAACAAAATTTAATCTTGAACGAATTTTCAAATTTTGGATGAATTTTGAAATTTGAACAAATTTAAATTTTGAACATTTTTTGAATTTTGAACAATTTTTACATTTTTGACGAATTTCAAATTTTGAACGAATTTAAAATGGAACATTTTTAAAATCTGTAGACAGAAAAAACCTGTAAAATGTTAGTTTTTAAAAATAAAACTATAAACAGAAAAAGGAAAAAGGAAAAAAATAAGAAAACAAAAAAGAAAAGGAGGTTACCTAATGGGCCGCGACCCAGTTACAGCCGCCGGGTCGGAGGGTGTGCGGTGCCCCGTACCTACCGACCCGGTCGGCATATAGCAGCTCCCGGTAGCCACCGACCTGGTCGGTGTATAGGTTTTGCCGCGAATCCCGAGCGCGGGCGAGGGCGAGCAGCGTGGTCTTGGCGCGGTGGTGGGCTGGCGCAGCGGCCCACGCGGAGCTGGGAGGTGGAAGAAAGGAGCGGGCCGGCCGGTGATGTCTACGGGAGCTTCTATTCTTGTAGACAGTGTTGGGCCTCCAAGAGCAGAGGTTTGTAGAACAGCAGCAAGTTTCCCTTAAGTGGATTACCCAAGGTTTATCGAACTCGGGGAGGAAGAGGTCAAAGATATCCCTCTCAAGCAACCCTGCAATCACAAAGCAAGAAGTCTCTTGTGTCCCCAACACACCAAATACACTTGTCAGGTGTATAGGTGCACTAGTTCGGCGAAGAGATAGTGAAATACAAGTAATATGGATGTATATGAGTGCTAATAGCAATCTGAATAAAATATGGCAGCGAGTAAACATGCAGTAGAACAGTAAATAAACGGTGTTTTCAGTATTGGAAACAAGGCCTAGGGATCATACTTTCACTAGTGGACACTCTCAACATTGATCGCATAATAAATACTTCTTCTCATATGTGCTACATACACTCTTGTTTGATAATGAACATCATTCGTTGAGTAGGGTTACACGAACCCTCAATGCCGGAGTTAACAAGCTCCACAACATTCGATATTCATGTTTAAGTAACCTTAGAGCATAATAGATCATTGCAAAATAAACCAAGAACTAACATAGTGCACACGCTGTCCATATTACACTATGAAGGAGGAATAGATCACATCAATACTATCATAATGATAATTAACTCCACAATCTACAAGAGATCGTGATCATAGCCTACGACAAGAACCACAGGGTGCACACACTAATCACCTTTACACCAAGTAGGAGGAATAGAACTACTTTAATAACATCACATGAGTAGCACACAACTAGTAGCGATACAAAGCTCATCATATGGATCTCAATCATGTAAAGCAGCTCATGAGATCATTGTATTGAAGTAGAGAGAGAGATTAACCACATAGCTACGGTAGAGCCCTCAGGGGTGAATTACTCCCTCCTCATCATGGAGGCAGCGATGGCGGTGAAGATGGCGGTGGAGACGGCGGTGGAGATGACTCCGGGGGCAATTCCCGTCTAGGGTGCCGGAACAGAGAGTTCTGTCCCCCGAATCTTGATTTCGCGATGGCGGCGGCTCTGGAAGGTTTTCTCCGTATTGTGGGTCTCCGTCGGGATTTTTAGGTCAGAGAGGCTTAAGTAGGCGAAGAGAGGGAGTCGGAGGGGCCACGGGGTGCCCACACCCTAGGGGGCCCCCCCTGGCCCGCGCCGGGGTGTGGTGTGGGGCCCCCCTGGCCCCCCTCTCATCCTCCTCCGGTGCTCTGGAAGCTTCCGGGAAAAATAGGAACTTGGGCGGTGATTTCGTCCGATTCCGAGAATATTTCGTTACTAGGATTTCTGAAACCAAAAACAGCAGAAAACAGCAACTAGCCTTTCGGCATCTCGTCAATAGGTTAGTTCCGGAAAACGCATAATAATGACATATAATGTGTATAAAACATGTAGATATCATCAATAAAGTGGCATGGAACATAAGAAATTATCGATACGTTGACGTATCAGCATCCCCAAGCTTAGTTCTGCTCGTCCCGAGCAGGTAAAACGATAACAAAGATAATTTCTGAAGTGACATGCCATCATAACCTTGATCATACTATTGTAAAGCACATGAGATGAATGCAGAGATTCGAAGCAATGATGAAGATAATGAGTAAACAAATGAATCATATAACAAAGACTTTTCATGAATAATACTTTCAAGCCAAGCATCAATAAGTCTTGCATAAGAGTTAACTCATAAGCAATAAATTCTTAGTAGAAAGCTCTGAAACAACACAAAGGAAGATATAAGTTTCAGCGGTTGCTTTCAACTTTAACATGTATATCTCGTGATAATTGTCAACACAAAGTAATATAACAAGTGCAATAGGTAAACATGTAAGAATCAATGCACACAATTTACACAAGTGTTTGCTTCTAAGATAGAAAGAATAGGTAAACTGACTCAACAATAAGGTAAAAGAATGGTCCTTCAAAGAGGAAAGCATCGATTGCTATATTTGTGCTAGAGCTTTGATTTTGAAAACATATAGAGAGCATAAAAGTAAAGTTTTGAGAGGTGTTTGTTGTTGTCAACGAATGGTAGCGGGTACTCTAACCCCCTTGCCAGACAAACCTTCAAAGAGCGGCTCCCATTTTTATTTTTATTTTTGGGTGGCACTCCTTCCAACCTTTCTTTCACAAACCATGGCTAACCGAATCCTCGGGTGCCTGCCAACAATCTCATACCATGAAGGAGTGCCTTTTTATTTTAGTTTTATTATGATGACACTCCTCCCCACCTTTGCTTTCTCAAGCCATGGCTAACCGAATCCTTCGGGTGCCGTCCAACAATCACATACCATGGAGGAGTGTCTATTTTTTGTTAATTAATTTGGGACTGGGAATCCCATTGCCAGCTCTTTTTGCAAAATTATTGGATAAGCGGATGAAGCCACTAGTCCATTGGTGAAAGTTGCCCAACAAGATTGAAAGATAAACACCACATACTTCCTCATGAGCTATAAAACATTGACACAAATAAGAGGTAATAACTTTTGAATTTGTTTAAAGGTAGCACTCAAGCAATTTACTTTGGAATGGCGGAGAAATACCATGTAGTAGGTAGGTATGGTGGACACAAGTGGCATGAATATTGGCTCAAGTATTTGGATGCATGAGAAGTATTCCCTCTCGATACAAGATTTAGGCTAGCAAGGTTATTTGAAGCAAACTCAAGTATGAAATGGTGCAGCAAGACTCACATATAAACATATTGTAAACATTATAAGACTTTACATCGTCTCCTTGTTGTTCAAACACCTCAACCAGAAAATATCTAGACTTAGAGAGACCAATCATGCAAACCAAATTTTAACAAGCTCTATGTAATTATTCATTAATGGGTACAAGGTACATGATGCAAGAGCTTAACCAAGATCTATATGAGCACAACAATTGCCAAGTTTCACATTATTCAAGACATTATACCAATTACTACATGTAGCATTTCCCGTTTCCAACCATATAACAATTAACGAAGCAGTTTCAACCTTCGCCATGAAAATTAAAAGCTAAGAACACATGTGTTCATACGAACCAGCGGAGCGTCTCTCTCCCACACAATCATTTATTCAAACAAAAACAAAAACAAAAATATACAGACGCTCCAAGTAAAGAACACAAGATGTGACCGAATAAAAATATAGTTTCAAGAGAAGGAACCGATACTTTGTCGATGAAGAAGGGGATGCCTTGGGCATCCCCAAGCTTAGATGCTTGAGTCTTCTTGAAATATGCAGGGATGAACCACGGGGCATCCCCAAGCTTAGACTTTTCATTCTTCTTGATCGTAGTATATCATCCTCCTCTCTTGACCCTTGAAAACTTCCTTCACACCAAACTTCAAGCAAACTCATTAGAGGGTTAGTGCATAATCAAAAATTCACATGTTCAGAGGTGACACAAACATTCTTTTCACTTCTGGACATTGCATAAAGCTACTGGACATTAATGGATCAAAGAAATGAATCCAACATAGCAAAAGAGGCAATGCGAAATAAAAGGCAGAATCTGTCAAAAACAGAACAGTCCGTAAAGACGAATTTAAAGCTGGCACCAGACTTGCTCAAATGGAAAAACTCAAAACTAATGAAAGTTGCGTACATATCTGAGGATCACGCTCGTAAATTGGCAGATTTTTCGAATTTTCTACAGAGGACTGTGCCCAGATTCGTGACAGACAGCAATGCTGTTTGCGCAGCGATCCCAAATATAACATCAACTTTAACATAGAAACTTTACTTGGCACAAAAACATGATAAGGAGAGGTTGCTACAGTAGTAAACAACTTCCAAGACACAAATATAAAACAAAATACTGTAGCAAAATAACACATGGGTTATCTCCCAAGAAGTTCTTTCTTTATAGCCATTAAGATGGGCTCAGCAATTTTGGTGATGCACCCGCAAGAAATAGTATTTGAAGCAAAAGAGAGCTTCAAGAGGCAATTCAAAACACATTTGAGTCTAACATGCTTCCTATGCAAAAGAATCTTATACACAAATGAATTCATGAAGAGCAAAGTGGCAAGCATAAGAGGATAAAACACGAGTAACTTAAAGATTCTCAACATAAAGAGGGGAAACTTAATATTATTAAGATGCATATAACCATATTTCCCTCTCTCATAATAACTTTCAGTAGCATCATTGATGAAATCCACAATATACCCATCACTAAAACATTCTTATCATGGTTCATATGCATAGAAGTATCATTAATTTTGGCATAAGAAGAGTTATTCTCATTAATAGTAATTGGAGCAAGATTATTATCAAGAATTTGAACATGGTAAACAAGTTGCATATTAAAAGAATTGTTTTTGGCAAGCCCATCATAACTATGACAAGTTTCATAAGGATAATTGTAACATGTGTCATATACATCTCTATAGCAATTATCTAAACCTGAATATGTAATATCATCATTTTCACTAAAAGTAGAGGTCTCAAATACAGGATCTTCAAGCACAGCATCCCCAAGCTTAGAGCTTTCAATATCAACATTTAAGGGGACATGAATAATGCTATCATCATTAATTTCATAATCAGTACCAAAGAGATTTTCAATATCAAAGGCAGCGTGCTCATCCAAATCATGATCACTAATATGGGTAAAGGGTATAGGAAGATCATCGTACTCAGATTCATTATCATAATAATCATTAGGAGCAACATACTTACGGTTACCTAGCGTTATCTCATTCACGCGGGGATACGCCGTTACCTCTTTCTTTTTATTCTCTTCTTCTTCTTCTTCTTCTTCGTTCCTTCTTCTTCTTCTTCTTCTCCTTCTCCTCGTTCCCTTCTTTAGGAGGAAGAGGCTTGAAGGGTGGCTTGTCCGCATAACCTGATTTACTTTTAGAAACAATAGAAGAAACTTGGGAGGATCCCTCCTTTTCATTAATTAGTTGAAAACACACAGCGGTCCTATCATATTTTGGCAAGGTGTCATCTTCTAAAATATTTTGTATGTAAGTATTTGTATGGCTATTATCAATGCAATAAGAAAGACAACCATGCAGGACATCATCAATATCAAGATCGTTAATATTTAACAAAGAAATTTTTCTTGATAACTCTTCACACTTCAAAAATAAGGTAAGTTCATCATGCTGATTAGGAATAATTTCATCATCACAATACAAATTTGCAGCACTCATGGGGTTTGAATTATCATTGGAGGAACATTGAAAATTAAAATGACCAACTCTATGGCAAAGTTCACAAATAAAAGGATAGAGGGCACACACTTTTTCTCCAAGATCATCTAGAGCTCTAGACCACTTTCTAGTTTTTTCATTCTGTGATGGATACAATATTCATCTTCTATTTGATTAATTCCACAAGGTCTATGTATTCCACAAAAATTAACATGCTTATAGGAAATAGCATTCTTAGGAATTTGAGCACGCTTATTGCAATCATTAACAACAATTTCATTCTTCATGCAAGCGTCTTTAAAAGGTTCATGATACTTATCAAAATTCTTTTTAGGCAATTCTAAATGAGAAGCAAAGGCTTTATAAAGATTTGCAGCAACTTGAGAGTCAAGACCATAAGTAGCACTCATATTTCGAAATTTATCAGTATTCATAAAAGTTTCAATGCATTCATAATCATAGTTTATACCTGACTCTTTACCTTTGTCGTTCTCCCAATCTTCAGCGTTCTCCTTAATCCGATCAAGAAGGTCCCTTTTAAACTCTTCTTTATTGCTCGTGAATGATCCAGAACAAGTAGTATCCAGCAAGGTCTTATCTTGAAAAGAAAGTCTTGCATAGAAATTATCAATGATGATATTACCTGGAAGCTCATGATTGGGGCATTTGAGCATTAAAGTCTTCAATCTCTCCCATGCTTGGGCAATACTCTCTCCATCATGAGGCCAAAAATTATATATATGGTTTCGATCTTTGTGAATTTCACTTGGAGGATAGAACTTGGAATAAAATAGAGGCACAATATCCTTCCAATCAAGAGAGCGCCCGTCCTTCAATAGTTTATACCAATGCGCCGCTTCACCAGATAGCGACATAACAAATAATTTCTTTCTAACTTCATCCATTGAAATACCTGCACACTTGAATAACCCGCATAATTCATGCAAAAACAGTAAATGATTACTAGGATGGACAGTTCCATCCCCTTCATAGCGGTTATCCATAACACGTTCAATAATTTTCATAGGTATTTTATACGGAATACTTTCAGCAGGTGGATTTAAAATATCAGAAGCATCATTAGAGTTATCGCATATGGGAGATAAAGCATTATCAGAGCAAAATATTTCTTCCAAAGCGGAGGAGCTAAAAAGATTATTTTTATGTAAACTAGCTTCCCCAAGCTTAGACTTCTTCATAGCATTAGCAGTAATTGCATTCATACTAATAACATTGCTACTATCATGTAAATAAGGTTCCATAGGTTTTTTAATTTTCGCATCAAACCATCCATGTCTTAAATCAGGAAATAGAATAAGAAGCTCACTAATTTTGTTGTTGTTTTCCATTATGCCTAACTAGTGAAAAATGAAAACAAGAAACAAAAAGATGTAATTGCAGAGTCTAAAGGAAATAGCTTCGAGTACACACACAATGGTGTCAGAAAAGTACTGTTACCTGGAACCGAAGTGTGAGTACCTTTTACCTTTCCTCCCCGGCAACGGCGCAGAAAAGTGCTTGATGTCTACGGGAGCTTCTATTCTTGTAGACAGTGTTGGGCCTCCAAGAGCAGAGGTTTGTAGAACAGCAGCAAGTTTCCCTTAAGTGGATTACCCAAGGTTTATCGAACTCGGGAGGAAGAGGTCAAAGATATCCCTCTCAAGCAACCCTGTAATCACAAAGCAAGAAGTCTCTTGTGTCCCCAACACACCAAATACACTTGTCAGGTGTATAGGTGCACTAGTTCGGCGAAGAGATAGTGAAATACAAGTAATATGGATGTATATGAGTGCTAATAGAATCTGAATAAAATATGGCAGCGAGTAAACATGCAGTAGAACAGTAAATAAACGGTGTTTTCAGTATTGGAAACAAGGCCTAGGGATCATACTTTCACTAGTGGACACTCTCAACATTGATCGCATAATAAATACTTCTTCTCATATGTGCTACATACACTCTTGTTTGATAATGAACATCATTCGTTGCGTAGGATTACACGAACCCTCAATGCCGGAGTTAACAAGCTCCACAACATTCGATATTCATGTTTAAGTAACCTTAGAGCATAATAGATCATTGCAAAATAAACCAAGAACTAACATAGTGCACACGCTGTCCATATTACACTATGAAGGAGGAATAGATCACATCAATACTATCATAATGATAATTAACTCCACAATCTACAAGAGATCGTGATCATAGCCTACGACAAGAACCACAGGGTGCACACACTAATCACCTTTACACCAAGTAGGAGGAATAGAACTACTTTAATAACATCACATGAGTAGCACACAACTAGTAGCGATACAAAGCTCATCATATGGATCTCAATCATGTAAAGCAGCTCATGAGATCATTGTATTGAAGTACAGAGAGAGATTAACCACATAGCTACGATAGAGCCCTCAGCCAGGGGTGAATTACTCCCTCCTCATCATGGAGGCGCGATGGCGGTGAAGATGGCGGTGGAGATGACTCGGGGGCAATTCCCCGTCCGGCAGGGTGCCGGAACAGAGAGTTCTGTCCCCCGAATCTTGATTTCGCGATGGCGGCGGCTCTGGAAGGTTTTCTCCGTATCGTGGGTCTCCGTCGGGATTTTTAGGTCAGAGAGGCTTAAGTAGGCGAAGAGAGGGAGTCGGAGGGGCCACGGGTGCCCACACCCTAGGGCGGCCGGCCGCCGTGTGGTGTGGGGCCCCCGGCTCCCCTCTCATCCTCCTCCGGTGCTCTGGAAGCTTAAAAATAGGAACTTGGGCGGTGATTTCGTCCGATTCCGAGAATATTTCGTTACTAGGATTTCTGAAACCAAAAACAGAAAAAGCTGGCCTTTCGGCATCTCGTCAATAGGTTAGTTCCGGAAAACGCATAATAATGACATATAATGTGTATAAAACATGTAGATATCATCAATAAAGTGGCATGGAACATAAGAAATTATCGATACGTTGGAGACGTATCAGCCGGTACCGGCCTGGTACCGGCTGGGCTCCAGGGGCTTGCAGAGACCCTGCCGGTACTGGGCCGGAACCCAGTCCGGTAGTACCGGCCCCTTTTCTTTTTCTATTTCTTTTACTAAATAAGAGGCACGGAAAAAATCATATCTTGAGCTAGGAAACTCCAAATGAGGTGAAACCAATTTTGTTAGAAAGATGACGACGAGGGATACCTCCACACAAGGTGAAAACATGGAAATAAGTGGAGGACGGTTTTTTATGCATTTAGAGGAGCAACCTCTCAATATGGTAAACCGGGAAAATCATCACACTCGAACATGCAACATGCGATGCATCCGGAATCCGTTTTAGATGTTCTAGAGCTTGTCATGCGAATGAACACAATCTCTAAAACATCTCATGGATAAGAAACAAGAACAACCAATAAATACGATGCAATGCATGCAAGGTTTAAGCTCTCTCCGATGATACGACCAACTATCCTATCGAGCACAAACCTTGTCGTTGCGCGTTCCACTCGAGTCGGCAAGCTCCGTATTTATCCCTCTTCAACCTTGTACATGCCACCGTCTTCATCTTGTACGCACGCTACCGTCTTCATCTCTTCTACACCGTCTTCGTCCCTCTTCATCTTCTACACCGTCTTCATCTCTCTTCGACACCGTCTTCTTCATTGTACTCGATCTTCTTCATCTTGCAACCTTGAGACCAATATATGGCTATGGACATGACCTAAGATAGATTCTCAATACAACCATTAGTCCATAGGGATAGTCATCAATTACCAAAACCACACATGGGGGCTCCATGTTCTTTCAATGATTGGGAAACCTTGATCATCGGATAACCAAATGAGCTAGTTCGCGTAAAGGCTAGGGACCCTTGTTTGTTTACATGCCACATGTGTATCAATGTTTCCGATTAATACAGTTATAGCATGGCACGGAACTTATTATGAACGATTGAGATATAATTATAAATAATGTTAATTATTTGCCTCTAGGGCACTATCTCAAATAAGTAGCACCCGAGTTACATGTGGCGCCACCACCTAATAGTGGTGTACCACCTAGGCCACCAGTAATCAACTACTGGTGGCATACTAAAAAGATGGTGCACCACCAATAAAAAGAAAGGTAGTACTTGGCCCTGCATGTGCCACCGACTGGCTCACCATGTCATCTCCTGGGCCCACCCATGATTCCATTCTCCCCAGATCAAAATTTTCCCTCTCATCTCCCCATTCCCTTTCGTCATCTCCTCCCTCCTCTAACCACGCCTACCTCTCCCAACACCACACCACACCTGCCGCTCCCCTCCTTCACCCACGCCCACTTCTTCCTCCTCCTCACGCCTCTCCTCCCTTACTTTCCCTTGATCTCCATGGAAACGAAAGCCACAGTCGCACACCCCACCTCTGCTCTACCATGGCACCGTAGCTTCAGGTCACCCCGTGTCCGTCCAAGGGCACCACGCACTAGAAATCAACGCCAACGACCTTGTCCTCTTCTCAGAATCCGACGGGACAACCGATGATTCCGGCGTCGTCCGTTATTCCATGGTCATTCCGATCTCGACACACTCCTGGTAACCCAACGCATCTCTTGGACCTCGCTTGTTCGTCCTCATTCTTTGGTTCTTAACCTCGTTGGTGATGGTCGTTTTCCACCGCAGATTTCTCAACGCCGACGACCTTCATGTGCCACTCCGCCCCCAAGCCACCTGGTTTTGATTCGCCAAGGCGCGACGCTTCTTCCTCCCCCTAGTAGGGGAGGCTTCACGCGCTCGACGTTTGAAGATGCATTGATGTGGCCGCGGGTCGACCGACCCCTTTTTTTTAAATGTGAAAATTATAGTAATGGCGTACCCAGCCATGATCCACCTGCAAGCCACCTGGTTTTGATTCGCCAAGGCGCGATGCTTCTTCCTCCCCCTAGTAGGGGAGGCTTCACGCGCTCGACGTTTGAAGATGCATTGATGTGGCCGCGGGTCGACCGACCCCTTTTTTTAAAGGGATTTCTATTTTCGTGCCCTCGGTTCCTTAGTTGTACTCAGTTTTCCCCAGCTCCTTAGTTTTTCCTCAGTTTTACCCAAACCTTTGTCTGAAACCATCACACGTGATGTAACGGCCGTTGCCCGACGGTTGACCGTTATCTTCTGACTAGTGGGGCCACGTAGAGCCCGCAAAGACACGTCAGACCATCCATCTTTGTTTGACCGTAAGCATCGCTGTATCCCTGACCAAAACGCGAACGAGTGGGGCTTCGGTATATCGAATGACAAGTGGGACCATGACGCTGATACAAGGGGCAATACACGGGTAGGATTAGATTTTTAAATGGAGCTCTACAGCGATGGCACGGAGGAGGTGGCATGCGGGTTGATACGTCCAATTTGCATCACTATTTTGTATCATAATTTGCTGTTATTCATTGATATATTTCATATTGGGGCACAATACTTATGTTATTTCATCTATTTTGCATGTTTCATCATTATTGGAGGATCAAGCACCGGAGCCAGGATTCTGCTGGAAAAAGCACCGTCAGAACACAATATTTCGGAAGATCAACTGTGGAAGGGAATTTCACGAAAATTCCTATTTTTCCAGATGACGGAGGGAGCCAGAAGGGGAAGAAGAGAGGGGCCACTGTGGGCCCAGACCATAGGGCGGCGCGGCCCAGGCCTGGCCGCGCCACCCTGTGCTCTGGGGGGCCCACGACCCTTTTCGCCTCCTTTTCTTCGCGTACTCCTTCGTCCCGAAAACCTAAGCCACAGAGGGATCCTCACGAAGGGTTACAGCCGCCTCTGCGGGGCGGAGAACACCAGAGAGAAAAGAGCTCTCCGGCGGGCAGGAATCCGCCGGGGAAATTCCCTCCCGGGGGGGAAATCGACGCCATCGCCATCGTCATCGAGCGGGACATCATCTCCATCATCATCATCATCATCTCCACCATCTACACCGCCATCACCACCGCTGCACCTCGTCACCGCTGTAGCAATTCGGGTTAAATCTTGATTGTTTGATAGGGGAAACTCTCCCGGTGTTATTCTATACTTGTTGTAGATGCTATTGAGTGAAACCATTGAACCAAGGTTTATGTTCAGATTGTTATTCATCATCATATCACCTCTGATTGTATTCCATATGATGTCTCGTGAGTAGTTCGTTTAGTTCTTGAGGACATGGGTGAAGTCTAAATGCTAGTAGTGAATTATGGTTGAGTAATATTCAATGTTATGATATTTAAGTTGTGGTGTCATTCTTCTAGTGGTGTCGTGTGAACGTCGACTACACGACACTTCACCATTTATGGGCCTAGGGGAGTGCATCTTGTATTCGGTTGCTAATTGCGGGGTTGCCGGAGTGACAGAAACCTGAGCCCCCGTTAGTATATCGATGCAAGAGGGATCGCAGGATCTCAGAGTTTAAGGCTGTGGTTAGATTTATCTTAATTACTTTCTTGTAGTTGCGGATGCTTGCAAGGGGTATAATCACAAGTATGTATTAGTCCTAGGAAGGGCGGTGCATTAGCATAGGTTCACCCACACAACACTTATCAAAACAATGAAGATTATTAAACCACATGAAGCGAAAGTACTAGACTAAAATCCCCGTGTGTCCTCAGAACGTTTGGTCATTATAAGTAAACAAACCGGCTTGTCCTTTGTGCTAAAAAGGATTGGGCCACTCGCTGCAATTATTTCTCTCGCATTTTATTTACTTGTACTTTATTTATCTGCAATATCAAAACCCCCAATACTTGTCTGTGAGCATTTACAGTGAATCCTTCATCGAAACTGCTGCCAACACCTTCTGCTCCTCGTTGGGATCGACATTCTTACTTATCGAAGATACTACGATACACCCCCTATACTTGTGGGTCATCAAGACTATTTTCTGGCGCCGTTGCCGGGGAGTGAAGCGCTATTGGTAAGTGGAATTGGTAAGGAAATTTACTGTTTGTGCTGATTTTATTTCTGCCTGCTGCTATAAATCATTATGGAGAGATCCTCTCTTCAATTTCTATTTGGGAAATCTACTACTACTGCAACGGTAGTGGATGAAGCGCCAGGTGAGGAAGTAGTACCATATAAAATACCTATGAAAATTATTGAACGTGTTATGGATAACCGCTATGAAGGGGATGGAACTGTCCATCCTGGTGATCATTTACTGTTTTTGCATGAATTATGCGGGTTATTCAAATGTGCAGGTATTTCTATGAATGAAGTTAGGAAGAAACTATTCACTATATCGCTGTCTGGTAAAGCGGCGCACTGGTATAAATTGCTGAAGAATGGTGATTCTATTGATTGGGAGGACATTGTGCCTTTATTCTATTCCAAATTTTATCCTCCAAGTGAAATTCACAAAGATCGGAACCGCATATATAATTTCTGGCCTCATGATGGAGAGAGTATTGCCCAAGCTTGGGGGAGATTGAAGTCTTTAATGCTCAAATGCCCCATTCATGAGCTTCCTGGTAATGTTATTATTGATAATTTCTATGCAAGACTTTCTTTTCAAGACAAGACCTTGCTGGATACTTCTTGTTCTGGATCATTTACACGCAAGAATGAAGAGTTTAAAAGGGACCTTCTTGATCGGATCCAAGAAAATACTGAAGGATGGGAGAACGACAAAGATAGAGAATCAGGTATAACTTATGATTATAAATGCATTGAAGCTTTTATGAATACTGATAAATTCCGTAATATGAGTGCTACATATGGTCTTGATTCCCAAGTTGTTGCAAATCTTTATAAAGCTTTTGCCTCTCATTATGAACTGCCTAAGAAGAATTTTGATAAGTATCATGAACCGTATAAAGATAAAATTGATTCATCTGTAAACAAATGTGTAGTGGTTGAAACTGTTGATAATGTTATTCCTGAAGCTTATATTGAAAAAACTCCTTTCCCTGCTAAAATGAAGGAGTACTCTGTCATATCTAGTGCGGTTAATAAAAGTGAAAAGAAACCTAAAGAACCTGAAGAACAAATTAAAATTGAACCTGCTGTTGCAATAGTTAAAGATCTTGTGACTGAAAATGTGGAGGATGGTCATATTATTTTCTGTGAAGATGCTTCTAATATTGTTTCACATCCTAATAAATCCAAACAAGTTAGTGTTCCTATGCTATCTGTTAGAATTGGTGATCATTGCTATTATGGTTTATGTGATATTGGTGCAAGTGTTAGTGCTATTCCTTATGAACTTTACACGGAGATTATATGAGATTGGTTCTTGTGAACTTGAAGATATTGATGTGGTTATTCATCTGGCTAATAGAGAAACTATTTCTCCGATTGGTATTGTTCGAGATGTGGAAGTTTTATGTGGTAAGATTAAATATCCTGCTGACTTTTTGGTACTTGGTTCTGCTGCTAGTGATCATTGTCCTATCATTTTTGGTAGACCTTTTCTAAATACTTGTGGAGCTATTATAGATTGTAAGAAAGAGAAAATTTTGACTAGATTTGCTGGTGAACCTTATGAATTTAACTTTTCTAAATTTACCAAAACTCCTTATAAACTGACTTGCCTAGTAATGATTTTAAAATGGAGCAGTGTGCATCTATTGTTCTTGTTCCTAATAATCCTTTGCAGCAACATTTGGAGAATAGTGAAAGTGAAGCTTTTAGGAAAGAAAGAGATGAGCTTGAGGAAATTTTTCTTCGCCAACCTATTCTCAAGCATGATTTACCGGTGGAAGATTTGGGTACAACACCGCCACCAAAGGAAGATCCTGTTTTTGATTTAAAGCCTTTACCTGATAATCTTAAATATGCTCATATTGATGATAAGAAAATATATCCTGTTATTATTAGTTCTAAGCTTTCAGAGATTGAGGAAGAAAGGTTATTGGAAATATTGAAGAAACACCGAGGAGCTATTGGCTATACTCTTGATGATTTGAAAGGGATTTCTCCTTCTATTTGCCAACATGCTATTAATATGGAAGAAGATGCAAAGCCTGTTGTTGAACATCAACGTCGTCTAATTCCGAAGATGAAGGAAGTGGTAAGGAACGAGGTATTAAAACTCCTTGAAGCTGGTATTATATATCCTATTGCTGATAGTAGATGGGTTAGTCCTGTTCATTGTGTTCCTAAGAAAGGAGGAATGACTGTTGTGCCTAATGATAATGATGAGCTTATTCCTCAAAGAATAGTTGTAGGTTATAGAATGTGCATTGATTTTCGAAAAGTTAATAAAGTTACTAAGAAAGATCATTACCCTTTACCCTTTATTGATCAAATGTTAGAGAGGTTATCTAAAAATACTCATTTTTGCTTTCTTGATGGTTATTCTGGGTTTTCACAAATTGCTGTTAAAGCTAAAGATCAAGAGAAAACCACTTTTACTTGTCCTTATGGAACTTATGCTTATAGGCGTATGCCTTTTGGTTTATGTAATGCTCCTGCTACTTTTCAAAGATGCATGTCTGCTATTTTTCATGGTTTTTGCGAAAGTATTGTAGAGGTGTTCATGGATGATTTTTCTGTCTATGGAAATTCTTTTGATAATTGCTTGCGAAACCTCGATAAAGTTTTGCAGAGATGTGAAGAAACTAACCTTGTTCTTAATTGGGAGAAATGCCACTTTATGGTTAATGAAGGAATTGTATTGGGACATAAAATTTCCGAGAGAGGTATTGAAGTTGATAGAGCTAAAGTTGAAGCGATTGAGAAGATGCCCTATCCGAGGGATGTTAAAGGTATTCGTAGTGTTCTTGGTCATGCTGGGTTTTATAGGAGATTTATTAAAGATTTCTCTAAAATTTCAAAGCCTCTTACTAATCTTCTTCAAAAAGATGTACCTTTTGTTTTTGATGATGATTGTAAGGAAGCTTTTGAAACTCTAAAGAAAGCCTTAACAACTGCTCCTGTAGTCGAACCTCCTGATTGGAATTTGCCTTTTGAAATTATGTGTGATGCTAGTGATTTTGCTGTAGGCGCTGTTCTTGGACAGCGGGTAGATAAAAAATTAAATGTTATTCATTATGCTAGTAAGACTCTTGATGCTGCTCAAAGAAATTATGCTACAACTGAAAAAGAATTGTTAGCTGTAGTCTTTGCTTGTGATAAGTTTAGACCCTATATTGTTGATTCGAAAGTTACAATTCATACTGATCATGCTGCAATTAGATACCTTATGACAAAGAAAGATGCTAAGCCAAGGCTTATTAGATGGGTACTTCTGTTGCAAGAATTTGATTTACATATTATAGATAGGAAAGGTGCTGATAATCCTGTTGCTGATAATTTGTCTAGATTGGAAAATATTGCTTATGATCTGTTCCTGTTAATGATAGTTTTCCAAATGAACAATTGGCTGTAATAAAGGTGAGCTCGCGAGAGAGCCCTTGGTATGCAGATTATGCTAACTTTATTGTTTCGAAGTATTTGCCTCCAACCTTTTCAGCTCAGCAAAGGAGGAAATTCTTTTATGACTTGAGGCATTATTTTTGGGATGACCCACACTTATATAAAGAAGGAGTAGATGGTATTATGCGAAGATGTGTTCCTGAATATGAACAACAAGAGATATTGAATAAATGTCATGGTAGTGTTTATGGAGGACATCACGCTGGAGATAGAACCGCGCAAAAGGTTCTACAATCAGGTTTTTATTGGCCAACACTCTTCAAAGATGCAAGGAAATTTATTTTATCTTGTGATGAATGTCAAAGAGTTGGTAATATCTCCAGACGCAATGAAATGCCTATGAATTATACTCTTGTTATTGAACCATTCGATTGTTGGGGATTCGACTTTATGGGACCTTTCCCTTCTTCAGACGGTAACACTCATATACTTGTCGCTGTTGATTATGTTACTAAATGGGTAGAAGCTATACCTACAAAAAGTGCTGATGGTGAGACCTCTATAAAAATGCTTGTAGATATTATATTTCCTAGATTTGGAGTACCTAGATATATTATGACTGATGGAGGTTCTCATTTCATTCATGGAGGTTTTAGAAAAACTCTTGCTAAGTATGGTATTAATCATAGAATTGCTTCGCTTATCACCCTCAAACTAGTGGTCAAGTAGAATTATCAAATAGAGAGATTAAAGCTATCTTAGGTAAGACCGTTAATAAATCTAGAAAGAATTGGCCTAGCAAATTGAAAGAAGCGTTATGGGCTTATAGAACTGCTTATAAAAATCCTATGGGAATGTCACCTTATAAAATGGTTTATGGAAAAGCTTGTCATTTACCTTTAGAACTAGAGCACAAAGCTTATTGGGCTGTTAGAGAATTAAATAAAGATCCTAAATTAGCCGGTAATAAGAGGTTGTTGCAATTAAGTTCTCTAGATGAATGGAGAAGTGAAGCTTATGAAAATGCTAAACTCTTTAAAGAAAAAGTTAAGAAATGGCATGATAGAAGGATCATCAAAAGAGAATTTAATGTTGGAGATCAAGTTCTATTGTATCGGTCTCGTCTCAGATTCTTTGCAGGGAAATTACTCTCGAAGTGGGAAGGACCATATGTTGTTGAGGAGGTGTATCGTTCAGGAGCAATTAAAATTAGCTCTCTCCAAGGCAATGCCACACAAGTGGTGAATGGACAAAGACTCAAGCATTATATCTCGGGCGATTCTTATAATGTTGATGTTGATATTATTCAAGTGGAAACACCGGAGGCTTTCATCAAAGGACAAATTGACAGTCCGCCAGAACTGGACTTTGAATAGGTAACAGTATAGGTAATAAAAAGTCCGCGTTTACCTTTCCGAACATTATTTTTGCTGTTTTTGGAAAATATGAAAAATTACGGAATCGAAACGGAGTGGAAAAGACGCGCGAGGGCGTGCCACCATAGGCCGGCGCGGGCCCCACCCTGGCCGCGCCGACCTATGGTCTGGCCGCCTCGGTGTCCCGTTTCCACTCGTTTTCGGCCTGGAACCTTCCTTTTGTCGTAAAAATATTTGCTATATAATCCCCCGGACCCCTGGAGGTCCGTAATATCGTTTTCTCGTCGTGTTTTGTTTCGAGCTGTTTTCTGCCAGATTTGTTTTGATCTAGAAGCACCATGGTCTCCAGCAACAAAGACAAGGGGCCTTGGAGGGAAGAGATGGATGAGAGGATCAATAAGGAGAAGGAGAAGATAGCGTCGGCAAAAGGAGAGTGGGAAACTACGAGGAGTAAGCCAATTTTGGTGGGATCGGTTAATACTGGGCGCTCTTTTTCTCATAACTTGCAGGGAGCTCTCCCGCCTGCTCTGGACCTCGATTCTTTCCCTTGTGTGGAGGAAGCAATACGGGTTGCTGATGAGTTTTGTGATCAATATCGTGCTCTAAGGAGGGAAGTGGAGATACTTCAGGAGGAGAACCAGCGACTTCGCAGAATGCTGGAATATTACTCAAATCCCAGCACAAGGCCGTCACCGCCACACTCGGGTAACAATGAGTCTTTTCAGGTTTTGGTGCAGAATTGCAAAATTGAGAAGCTGAAGCTGAAGGAGATCCTTATGAAGCGCGAGAAGAATCCATCACCACCATCGCCGAAGGAGTAATTCATCATCGGTATTGGCATCCCCTTGGTTTGTTCCAAGCTTGGGGGAGTGCCGCGGTATCACATCACCACCACCTTTATCTTTTACTATCAAATAGTGTCATATCATGAGTAGGGAAGTTATCATATGGAATAGTATGCAATATGGAAGTATCTCTCTTAGTTAGTTATCTATGTATCCGTTGGTGTGAGTTATCGTTATGGAATATTAATGAGAAGTCTTATCATTTACTTTTTGCACACCTTATTTTAGTTTGCAATCTCCATTATATGATTACTCTTGACATGAGTATTGATATCACTTTGGGAGCATCGAGTAAATCTATTTGGTTTTGGCAAACTTAGCATTGGTCAATAGCAACAACATCTTGATGTTTAATGAAGGAGAGAAATACACTTAGATACATTACTCTATTATCTCTATGCCTAGTATTCTAAAGTTAAAATTGCTTGTACTTATGAGAAAGATGCATGATTGTTTCTATCATATGTATATTTGTTTGTTTCCCTCAACCTTTATGCTTGCTATCAAACCTTGCTAGCCAAAGACCTGTATCGAGAGGGAATGCTTCTCATACATCCATAACCTTAGACCAAACCTATGCCATTTGTGTCCACCATACCTACCTACTACATGGTATTTTCTGCCATTCCAAGTAAATACTTCATGTGCTACCTTTAAATTATTCAAACTACCACTCCTTATTTGTGTTAATGTTTTATAGCTCATGAGGAAGTATGTGGTGTTTTATCTTTCAATCTTGTTGGGCGGACTTTCACCAATGGACTAGCGGCACATCCGCTTATCCAATAATTTTGCAATAAGAGCTGGCAATGAGGTTCCCAGCCTCAATTAATAACCTTCATTAATAATTCTCTTCACATGTTTTGCTCTGATTCATCAGTAAGCAACTTAATTTTGCAATAGACACTCCTCCATGGTATGTGAATGTTGGAAGGCACCCGAGGATTCGGTTAGCCATGGATTGAGAAAGCCAAGGTTGGGGGGAGTGTCACCCATAATAAAACTAAAATACATGTGTAAACAAAAGAGAAGGGGGATGATCTACCTTGCTGGTAGAGATACCGTCCCTCATGGGAGCCGCTCTTTGAAGGTTCGTTTGGCAAGGGGGTTAGAGTACCCGCTACCATTCGTTGACAACAACAAACACCGCTCAAAATCTTACTTTTATGCTCTTTATATGATTTCAAAACTTGAAAAGCTCTAGCACATGATTTAATCCCTGCTTCCCTCTGCGAAGGGCCTATCTTTTACTTTTATGTTGAGTCAGTAAACCTATTTCCCTTTATCTCAAGCAAGCAATTGAGTTGTTGTGAACCAATCATTTATGCTGTGATCCAGTTAATCATGTCTTTTATACTTTCTTGTTTAGTACCAATTTTATCTGAATGAATATGACTTTGAAGTTATCAATGATTATGAAGAGATTGTTATGCTTAAATATGAAGGCTCAGCTATAAAATCTAATATGAAAGCTTTGCTTAGAAGTACAATCCGTTAGCAGTTCTCTGACCAAGAACAAAGTTTGCCATCACCAATTATGATTTCTTATGCACCTTTACTTGTGATTTCTCTTTACTTATTTCAAGATGAGTTATATGAGGAAGTTGTTTACTAGAATGTCTTGTGTGAATGAATATGATGCTTCTTGTCCGTATTTTATTTATCGACTCTTCACTCCATAAACATGTGGTCTTGTTTATCGAGCTCAGTTTCGCTTGGGGACAAGCGAGGTCTAAGCTTGGGGGAGTTGATACGTCCAATTTGCATCACTATTTTGTATCATAATTTGCTGTTATTCATTGATATATTTCATATTGGGGCACAATACTTATGTTATTTCATCTATTTTGCATGTTTCATCATTATTGGAGGATCAAGCACCGGAGCCAGGATTCTGCTGGAAAAAGCACCGTCGAACACAATATTTCGGAAGATCAACTGTGGAAGGGAATTTCACGAAAATTCCTATTTTTCCAGATGACGGAGGGAGCCAGAAGGGGAAGAAGAGAGGGGCCACTGTGGGCCCAGACCATAGGGCGGCGCGGCCCGGGCCTGGCCGCGCCACCCTGTGCTCTGGGGGGCCCACGACCCTTTCGCCTCCTTTTCTTCGCGTACTCCTTCGTCCCGAAAACCTAAGCCACAGAGGGATCCTCACGAAGGGTTACAGCCGCCTCTGCGGGGCGGAGAACACCAGAGAGAAAAGAGCTCTCCGGCGGGCAGGAATCCGCCGGGGAAATTCCCTCCCGGAGGGGGAAATCGACGCCATCGCCATCGTCATCGAGCGGGACATCATCTCTATCATCATCATCATCATCTCCACCATCTACACCGCCATCACCACCGCTGCACCTCGTCACCGCTGTAGCAATTCGGGTTAAATCTTGATTGTTTGATAGGGGAAACTCTCCCGGTGTTATTCTATACTTGTTGTAGATGCTATTGAGTGAAACCATTGAACCAAGGTTTATGTTCAGATTGTTATTCATCATCATATCACCTCTGATTGTATTCCATATGATGTCTCGTGAGTAGTTCGTTTAGTTCTTGAGGACATGGGTGAAGTCTAAATGCTAGTAGTGAATTATGGTTGAGTAATATTCAATGTTATGATATTTAAGTTGTGGTGTCATTCTTCTAGTGGTGTCGTGTGAACGTCGACTACAAGACACTTCACCATTTATGGGCCTAGGGGAGTGCATCTTGTATTCGGTTGCTAATTGCGGGGTTGCCGGAGTGACAGAAACCTGAGCCCCCGTTAGTATATCGATGCAAGAGGGATCGCAGGATCTCAGAGTTTAAGGCTGTGGTTAGATTTATCTTAATTACTTTCTTGTAGTTGCGGATGCTTGCAAGGGGTATAATCACAAGTATGTATTAGTCCTAGGAAGGGCGGTGCATTAGCATAGGTTCACCCACACAACACTTATCAAAACAATGAAGATTATTAAACCACATGAAGCGAAAGTACTAGACTAAAATCCCCGTGTGTCCTCAGGAACGTTTGGTCATTATAAGTAAACAAACCGGCTTGTCCTTTGTGCTAAAAAGGATTGGGCCACTCGCTGCAATTATTTCTCTCGCATTTTATTTACTTGTACTTTATTTATCTGCAATATCAAAACCCCCTGAATACTTGTCTGTGAGCATTTATAGTGAATCCTCCATCGAAACTGCTGCCAACACCTTCTGCTCCTCGTTGGGATCGACATTCTTACTTATCGAAGATACTACGATACACCCCCTATACTTGTGGGTCATCAGGGGTGCCGAGATGAGATCGACGTCCACAATGAACTGCATGAGGCGAGACCAGACGCATTAGATAGATATGAACTAGACGCGTTTAACCATGCAAAGAAGAGAAGAAATGGTCGACGACATCGAAGACTACGTCAAAACTTTGACTGACCGTGTCGGACACGAACACGAGCAATGTAGAGAAAACTAGTGTCTCTCCTTTCTGGCGTGTATAGGTGGGTGCTAGGAGAGTGTGGTGGCGAAGGGAAAGACCTCGCGGCGGTCTGTGGCGTCCAGCATAGCGGGTCGGCGTGGCCGTGCCCACAGCGGCGTGCATGCATGTTCGGCATTGGCATCAGCATGTACGTTCGGCATTGGCCTCGGCGGTATCTCTGGTGTGTCAGTGATCGAATGAGGGGACGGGATTGAGGGTGCATCCCGACGTTGACCTAGCAGTGGCGGCGAGCATAGCCGTTCTGACCATGCCGATATCGGCATCGGCATCGTTTGGAGGCTGTGGTGCTCGAATCAAGTTGGGATTTGTTTCTCGTAGGCCAAAATGAATTTGAAACAAGTTTCATGTTGAAGGTTAGGTAACGAAAGTTTGTAACTATCCCAAAATTATACTAGCGCCATGGTGAGGTTCTTTTTGATAGAGCTATACGGTTGGGCAAACTTTTTTGACACTTTTTAGATAGGGTTCCTTGTTGTTACACGTATGGCATCATGTATGGAAAATTTGTGGTCATTTGGAGATGTTCGAAAAAATCACTTTGCTTAAGCGCATGCCGTTTCGTCTCGCTGAAACCAGCTTTTCTAACAAGGTGATTTTTTCTACCTTCTCTAAATAACCTCAAATTTCATACAGCTGATCTTCTATACATAGATAGAAAGATTGTTTCGTTTTTACATTTTTCGAACTTTTTATTTCCCTTTATAATATCCAATTGATTTTCAGGTCAAAACCTCGAAAAACAGCATCATGTATGGCATCATTTCACCCTAAATTTCAAATTTTCTGAAACTTTCCCTTTTAGATATTCCTTGTTGTTATAGGTATGCCATCATGTATGCCAAACTTGGTTAGGTCTCACTGAAACCAGCTTTTGTAACAAATTAGGTGATGGTTTATCATTTTTTTTGCGTGAAAAGTAATGGCAACAACAAATCGGTGATGGTTTATCATATTTTTTGCGTGAAAAGTAATGGCTACAACAAATTGTTGATGGTTTATCATTTTTTGCGTGAAAAGTAATGGCTACAACAAATTGTTGATGGTTTATCATTTTTTTGCATGAAAAGTAATGGCAACAACAAATCGGTGATGGTTTATCATTTTTTTTGCGTGAAAAGTAATGGCTACAACAAATTGTTGATGGTTTATCATTTTTTGCGTGAAAAGTAATGGCAACAACAAATCGGTGATGGTTTATCATTTTTTTTGCGTGAAAAGTAATGGCTACAACAAATTGTTGATGGTTTATCATTTTTTGCGTGAAAAGTAATGGCAACAACAAATCGGTGATGGTTTATCATTTTTTTGCGTGAAAAGTAATGGCTACAACAAATTGTTGATGGTTTATCATTTTTTTGCGTGAAAAGTAATGGCAACAACAAATCGGTGATGGTTTATCATTTTTTTTGCGTGAAAAGTAATGGCTACAACAAATTGTTGATGGTTTATCATTTTTTTGCGTGAAAAGTAACGCCTAAAATAGTTTATAATTTTTAGCGCGTGAAAAATAATACAGAAAACCGCCCTTCAGCATACTTAGAGGGTGGAAGCTAATTAACAGAGAGAGAGAGAGAGAGAGGGGTTATCCTGCCCGTTCCCTATATCATACGATCAACGGTCGGCGGGCACGATCCGCGTGACATGGGCTAGACCAGGGCGATGATGCACGTCTGCGAGAATTTGTGAAGAGAGAGGGCAAAACTGAGTACTATCAAGAAACCAAGGGCACCTGAGTAGTAAATAGACTAAGGGATTCAAATATGAGATTTAAAAAATGGAAAATGCTTATTTTGTACAATGAAACCCATCTTGGCCTACCTCAAACTATTTGCAATACCAATATACATCAGTGTGAGAATTGTGGCCTCATTTAGACAAAGTATGATTTGGGGGAAGCTGTTTTGGGAAGGGCTTGTTGTGGAAAACCATGCACCTTCATAGCTACTAGGTGATTTGAGAAGTGGCAATTTGTGGTAAAACTTGATTTATCTATGATTTATCTATGATTTGAGAAGTGGCAATTTGTGGTAAAGACTCCATGAGTAAGTGCCACTCTTTTTAGGATTTTTTTGCACATTAAATGACTCATTTAACTAGTTAATCCCATTTGTTGACTCTCTGTTGACCAGCCACTTGAGGGTAAAACTGAGTATATTGCACTAGCCAGTATTAGCACTCGAGGGGAAAATTGAGCACACAAAAATGCTAGTATAAGACTCGAGGGTATACCTGAGTATATCTAAATTTCCAGGGTTAGACTCGAGGACACGTGCAATTGTTGACGCGTAGACGCGGGTCGCGGTGGAGAAGTCGAGACGTGCAATCGTGGACGCGTGTCGCGTTGCAGAAGTCCAAGACGTGCAGACGTGCACCGGTGCACGCGTAGGACGCGGGTCGCATTAACCACCCCTCGCCTTTATAGACGCCTCCTCGCACTCTCTCTATCACTCTCACTCGCTCACGCATCGCCAACTCTCTCACGTCCCATCATCTTCTCCAAAGCAAAAAACCCTCTCCCTCTCCCTCTTCCTCTTCCTCCGCCGTAGAGATGGACAAGGAGAATGCCAATCCCATCGTCGAGGTGGGCTCAAAGCGCGACGCCTCCATATTCGGCGCCGTCCCCTCTACGGACGACGACGCCGCCGCCGCCGGTGCATCGGAGGCTGCTGCCGCCGGTGGCAGTCAGATCCCGGCGGGATGGGTCGACCCCTACGACCCCGTGCCGTACGTCCCGCCCCCGAACCCCTACGACACCTCCCTGGAGGACCCATGGAACGAGGTAACTACGGTTTGCTTCCTTTTTTGTTCCCCATTCCTTTTTGAACCCTATTTTTGCTGGTGTAGATGGATCTGTAGATGGATGAGTATTGGGCTAATATTTGCGCCGATTTTATTCCATTTTGTTTTGATCACTTCTTGATTTCGTTTAAGATTTGGGGTTCGGCTGTTCGGTTAATTTATGCAAGTAATATTGGATCTCAATCAGTTAATTTATGCAAGTAATCATGGGATCTCAATCAGTTATTTTATGCACTAATCAAAAGATATCAACCGTTTAATTTTGCAAATGAACTCGAATGTGTTCAAGTTCAGATCTAGTTCAGATCTAGAATCTGTTTCTTTGCCTATGATGAATGGTTGGGCACAAATTTTTACAGGGAGGGTTCAGCGAACCATTGCTGTGTACAAATCTGTTGTGCATGAGCTTTAGTTCGCTAACACCTTCTCTGTAGATATATAATCATGTCCACTCTAACTGAGGCTGACTCTTTTTCTTAACTTTGTTATCATGTACGTTAGTCATCGTTGCAACTCATTCACTAGTTTCTGTTTGATATGGATCAGATGTCTGGCAGCGACGTCGCAGCGACGAAGAGGAGGAGGACGTCAAGACTCGCCAAGTGCTGCGGAGGCTGCAGGTCGGCCATACATCTCCTACTTCGCCAAGGGGTGTACAGGTGCCCCTTCTGCACCAGGAGACTCGGCGCCACGGACTTCAACTGCCTCGTCACGCATGCTGAGAACATCAGCAACACCTTCCCCAACGTCGGCACGACGGTGAACGTCCACTCCTTCCGCGCCAAGCACAGGGCGCTCGGCATGCACAGCTTGCAGCGGGTGGAGATCTCCGCCGGCCGCATGCCTCCGCTCAAGCCCAAGGCTCCCAAGGGGAGCAAGAGCAACAAGTGGAGGCAGAGCCAGATGGGGTAGGCGGAGTCCCTGGACGTGTGCTGCTGCTGCTGCCTCCTAGTTTGTTGTTGGGATCCCTTTGTTGTTAGCTAGGGATCCCTTGTTGTTATGTTAGTATGATGGTGCTGTGAAGAACCTGTTACTATGTTGGCTGCTGTGTATGCAGCCTATTATCTATCCATATTATCTAGGGATTATCTATCCCTAGTCTACTATATTTTGTTGGCCGTACTTAGTTTTCTTGATTTACTATGACTGTGAATTTATCGTACATTATCCTGGAGATTTGCTTCTAGATTTAACTACATACATATGGACCAGAGGGAGTACTAGATTTGCTGCCATATTGGGCAAACAACGAGGGCCAAAAGGCACAAATAATTGAAGAAAGTCAGAAATGCAAGCTTCTCTAGATTTGATACTAATTTGGTGAAAAGGACAGAGAGAAAGAGGGGAAAAAGGTGCACTTAATAATGCCAATTTTGGGAGAGAGACAGAACCCAGCTCCTGCTCACGTGCAACCAAACGCTTCTCGTCCTGTCCCACGCGGTCCCTTTCTACCAGCCCCACGCGACGCGGGCCCACACGACGCGGCCCCACACGACGCGGCCCCACACGTGACAGAACGGTCAACTAAACGGGAATCCTGCCGTCGAGCTTCTGCGGGTTTCAGACAAACGTTTGGGGGTAAAACTGAGGAAAAACTAAGGAGCTGGGGAAAACTGAGTACAACTAAGGAACTGAGGGCACGAAAATAGAAATCCCTTTTTTAAATGTGAAAAATATAGTAATGGCGTACCCAACCATGACCCGCCACAAGCAGGTCCAGATACTGGTGACATACAAGACTGGTGCGTCATCGGTAGCCAGATACCAGTGACGTGAGACTAGTGGGCTACTAGTAGCTTAATTTAGTATGCCACTAGTAGGGGTTTTTTCTACTAATGTCTAAATTAGCCAAAACTAAAAATTCGATGAAATCATTTAGGGAGCATAGTTATGACATCACTAGAGATATAATCTAGCCGAAATCATGTACACGTGTTCGATGGAATCTCAAGGCCTCCCACATAACTTCTATCATGCACTGTGCTTGTAGCGGTGTCGAGAGACCATGAGACCATGCACATATGTTATATTGAACTCCGTTTGTCCCATAAATATAAGATGTTATTATAACCAACAACCAACAAAGGGAGTACGTATCTAACAACTAGATATGCAAGCATAATTTCCACTAGCAAAGAGGATTTGATTGGTATATTAAATAGTCACTTATCATGACAACATGTGAAGATGAGATACGAGATCATGAGATTCTTTGCTTAATAAGCAAAGGTTAAACGTGGTGTTTATCTGAAAGTGTAAGTAGCTTCAGAGTTAACATTTGACATCGGTACTGTCAAGGAGCAAAGTATATCCTCGCAGAAAAAATGAAGTGGCAGAAGCGACATATCAACCTCTGAAAAAAAAGAAGAGACACATCAAGTCTGGGTTTTCATTTCATGTTAGGTAATCAGAGAAGCTTTAATTAACTACAAATCTATAATATCTATAAAGTTGATCCCCACTATTTTCATTTAATGTTTGCAAGCTCTTTCTACAATGAGCCACATCACCTAAATTATTTTTAGCCATTAGATCATCATCTAACCATCCCGCTGTCCTGCAACACCTCCAATTCATGCGTCAGCCATACACTTCTTTGTTTGCCAAAGCCCACACCGATACATCTACCAATTACACAACAAGACAGTAGTCCCATCGGTTTCTCATCCCTTCATCTCTTCACTTTATTAAGGGAGCGATTTCACTTCCACTAGGCTCTTTAACCATTCACGCTTCTCCCCCGCGATTTACTATTTCCACTAATCGCTAACTCTCTCCCTTCTACTGCTAGGTACTTTTAAATCCCCACTTTCCGCAAGCTTTTGGGACTGGACCAAGCTGCTCACTCTCTTCTTGCCACATTGCCAGATCGTTCGTACTTCTGCTGCAAGTAGCATGGTGTACGGTTAGCGGAAAGAGCATAACCAACACTAGAAGAGTTGGGGGACACAAGAGGCTGACACTGCAATCTCGAGGACGAGGTCCTGCAGGCTAGATGGTAGCTAGCACATCCACCTTCACATCCATATCGCTGCATTACATACTGCTTTTTGAGGAGCCCCCTCGGTGACATGTTCCCATCGAACAATCTGCTTAGTGCTTCCATGGCATGCGTCTCTCAGTGTTGCCAGATGTGAAAAACTTCAAGACATCCATCCAAGCTCTTCACAGTTATCCATCTTATTTGCCATGGCCCTCTTCTTTTTTATTTTATCGCCTACTATATGTCTAGACTATACATGACTAGCGTGTGGGCATAACCACCATTTGGATTTGAATCAATTTTCTTCTCAGATCTTGGAATGATCTAGACGTTTATTTTCTAAAATTTAAAGCTCATTTCTGGTTATACAAGCAGTCTGTCCGATTGAGCTCTTCACAGGTCTTGATCTCATATGTCCTAGCCCTCCTGTCTGAGTTTATTATCATCTTATCTATGTATTTTCTGCAGCTCTGTGAGGTAATGTTTATGTGTTTTTCTTCCTTGCAGCCATTCCATGGGCGAAGAAAGTTTCTATATCAGTTAATTTGTTTGGTCCATTAAACCTATTCCTAATGGTATGCCTTTAACACCTTTCTTCTATTATCTGCTCAAAAACTTGGATTATTTTTCATGTATACATATGAAATTGGCAGCTCTGATGTCATGTTTCATGTAGAAAATAGTGGAGGATTCAGTCTTCAAGTGACTTCTTATCATGCTCCGATCAACAATCTGATAAAAAAAACTTGATTCTTATTTGCATGAATAGACGAAGACTTCACACTATAAATTTACTCAAATGTATTCTTCTATTTTCGTGCCCTCGGGCTCTTAGTTGTGCTCAGTTTTCCCCAGCTCCTTAGTTTTTCCTCAGTTTTACCCAAACGTTTGTCTGAAACCATCACACGTGATGTAACGGCCGGTTGCCCGACGGTTGACCGTTATCTTCTGACTAGTGGGGCCATGTAGAGCCTGCAAAGACACGTCAGACCATGCATTTTTGTTTGACCGTAAGCATCGCTGTATCCCTGACCAAAACGCGAACGAGTGGGGCTTCGGTATATCAAATGACAAGTGGGGCCATGACGCTGATACAAGGGGCAATACACGGGTAGGATTAGATTTTTAAACGGAGCTCTACAGCGATGGCACGGAGGAGGTGGCATGCGGGGTGCCGAGATGAGATCGACGTCCACAAAGAACTGCATGAGGCGAGACCAGACGCATTAGATAGATATGAACTAGACGCGTTTAACCATGCAAAGAAGAGAAGAAATGGTCGACGACATCGACGACCACCTCAAAACTTTGACTGACCGTGTCGGACACGAACGCGAGCAATGTAGAGAAAACTAGTGTCTCTCCTTTCTGGCGTGTATAGGTGGGTGCTAGGAGAGTGTGGTGGCGAAGGGAAAGACCTCGCGGCGGTCTGTGGCGTCCAGCATAGCGGGTCGGCGTGGCCGTGCCGCGGCGTGCATGCATGTTCGGCATTGGCATCAGCATGTACGTTCGGCATTGGCCTCGGCGGTATCTCTGGTGTGTCGGTGATCGAATGAGGGGACGGGATTGAGGGTGCATCCCGACGTTGACCTAGCAGTGGCGGCGAGCATAGCCGTTCTGACCATGCCGATATCGGCATCGGCATCGTTTGGAGGCTGTGGTGCTCGAATCAAGTTGGGATTTGTTTCTTTTAGGCCAAAATGAATTTGAAACAAGTTTCATGTTGAAGGTTAGGTAACGAAAGTTTGTAACTATCCCAAAATTATACTAGCGCCATGGTGAGGTTCTTTTTGATAGAGCTATACGGTTGGGCAAACTTTTTTGACACTTTTTAGATAGGGTTCCTTGTTGTTACACGTATGGCATCATGTATGGAAAATTTGGGGTCATTTGGAGATGTTCGAAAAAATCACTTTGCTTAAGCGCATGCCGTTTCGTCTCGCTGAAACCAGCTTTTCTAACAAGGTGATTTTTTCTACCTTCTCTAAATAACCTCAAATTTCATACAGCTGATCTTCTATACATAGATAGATAGATTGTTTCGTTTTTACATTTTTTGAACATTTTATTTCCCTTTATAATACCCAATTGATTTTCAGGTCAAAACCTCGAAAAACAGCATCATGTATGACATCATTTTCACCCTAAATTTCAAATTTTCTGAAACTTTCCCTTTTAGATATTCCTTGTTGTTATAGGTATGCCATCATGTATGCCAAACTTGGTTAGGTCTCACTGAAACCAGCTTTTGTAACAAATTAGGTTTTTTCTGCCTTCTCTAAATGACCTCAAAAATCATACGTGATAGGTTTATCATTCTATACAAAGATAGATGGTTTATCATTTTTTGCGTGAAAAGTAATGGCTACAACAAATTGTTGATGGTTTATCATTTTTTTGCGTAATGGCAACAACAAATCGGTGATGCATGGTTTATCATATTTTTTGCGTGAAAAGTAATGGCAACAACAAATTGTTGATGGTTTATCATTTTTGCGTGAAAAGTAATGGCTACAACAAATTGTTGATGGTTTATCATTTTTTGCGTGAAAAGTAATGGCAACAACAAATCGGTGATGGTTTTTCATATCATTTTTTGCGTCAAAAGTAATGGCTACAACAAATTGTTGATGGTTTATCATTTTTTTGCGTGAAAAGTAATGGCTACAACAAATTGTTGATGGTTTATCATTTTTTTGCGTGAAAAGTAATGGCAACAACAAATCGGTGATGGTTTATCATTTTTTTGCGTGAAAAGTAATGGTAACAACAAATCGGTGATGGTTTATCATTTTTTGCGTGAAAAATAACGCCAACAGAGAGACAGAGAGGGGTTATCCTGCCCGTTCCCTATATCATACGATCAACGGTCGGCGGGCACGATCCGCGTGACATGGGCTAGACCAATCAGGGCGATGATGCACGTATGCGAGAATTTGTGAAGAGAGAGGGCAAAACTGAGTACTATCAAGAAACCAAGGGCACCAGTAGTAAATAGACTAAGGGATTCAAATATGAGATTTAAAAAATGGAAAATGCTTGTTTTGTACAATGAAACCCATCTTGGCCTACCTCAAACTATTTGCAATACCAATATACATCAGTGTGAGAATTGTGGCCTCATTTAGACAAAGTATGATTTGGGGGAAGCTGTTTTGGGAAGGGCTTATTGTGGAAAACCATGCACCTTCATAGCTACTAGGTGATTTGAGAAGTGACAATTTGTGGTAAAACTTGATTTATCTATGATTTATCTATGATTTGAGAAGTGGCAATTTGTGGTAAAGACTCCATGAGTAAGTGTCACTCTTTTTAGGATTTTTTTGCACATTAAATGACTCATTTAACTAGTTAATCCCATTTGTTGACTCTCTGTTGACCAGCCACTTGAGGGTAAAACTGAGTATATTGCACTAGCCAGTATTAGCACTCGAGGGGAAAATTGAGCACACAAAAAATGCTAGTATAAGACTCGAGGGTATACCTGAGTATATCTAAATTTCCAGGGTTAGACTCGAGGACACGTGCAATTGTTGACGCGTAGACGCGGGTCGCGGTGGAGAAGTCGAGACGTGCAATCGTGGACGCGTGTCGCGTTGCAGAAGTCCAAGACGTGCAGACGTGCACCTGTGCACGCGTAGGACGCGGGTCGCATTAACCACCCCTCGCCTTTATAGACGCCTCCTCGCACTCTCTCTGTCACTCTCACTCGCTCACGCATCGCCAACTCTCTCACGTCCCATCATCTTCTCCAAAGCAAAAACCCTCTCCCTCTCCCTCTTCCTCTTCCTCCGCCGGAGAGATGGACAAGGAGAATGCCAATCCCATCGTCGAGGTTGGCTCAAAGCGCGACGCCTCCATCTTCGGCGCCGTCCCCTCTACGGCACGCGCGCCGCCGCCGTCGCCGGTGCATCGGAGGCTGCTGCCGCCGGTGTCAGATCCCGGCGGGATGGGACCCCTACGACCCCGCGCCGTACGTCCCGCCCCCGAACCCCTACGACACCTCCCTGGAGGACCCATGGAACGAGGTAACTACGGTTTGCTTCCTTTTTGTTCCCCATTCCTTTTTGAACCCTATTTTTGCTGGTGTAGATGGATCTGTAGATGGATGAGTATTGGGCTAATATTTGCGCCGATTTTATTCCATTTTGTTTTGATCACTTCTTGATTTCGTTTAAGATTTGGGGTTCGGCTGTTCGGTTAATTTATGCAAGTAATATTGGATCTCAATCAGTTAATTTATGCAAGTAATCATGGGATCTCAATTAGTTATTTTATGCACTAATCAAAAGATATCAACCGTTTAATTTTGCAAATAATCTCGAATGTGTTCAAGTTTAGATCTAGTTTAGATCTAGAATCTGTTTCTTTGCCTACGATGAATGGTTGGGCACAAATTTTTACAGGGAGGGTTCAGCGAACCATTGCTGTGTACAAATCTGTTGTGCATGAGCTTTAGTTCGCTAACACCTTCTCTGTAGATATATAATCATGTCCACTCTAACTGAGGCTGACTCTGTTTTTCTTAACTTTGTTATCATGTACGTTAGTCATCGTTGCAACTCATTCACTAGTTTCTGTTTGATATGGATCAGATGTGGCAGCGACGTCGGCAGCGACGAAGAGGAGGAGGACGTCAAGACTCGCCAGTCTGCGGAGGCTGCAGGTCGGCGGTACATCTCCTACTTCGCCAAGGAGGTGTACGGGTTCTGCACCAGGAGACTCGGCGCCACGGACTTCAACTGCCTCGTCACGCATGCCGAGAACATCAGCAACACCTTCCCCAACGTCGGCGCGACGGTGAACGTCCACTCCTTCCGCGCCAAGCACAGGGCGCTCGGCATGCACCTCCGCAGCTTGCAGCGGGTGGAGATCTCCGCCGGGCGCATGCCTCCGCTCAAGCCCAAGGCTCCCAAGGGGAGCAAGAGCAACAAGTGGAGGCAGAGCCAGATGGGGTAGGCGGAGTCCTGGACGTGTGCTGCTGCTGCTGCTGCCTCCTAGTTTGTTGTTGGGATCCCTTTGTTGTTAGCTAGGGATCCCTTGTTGTTATGTTAGTATGATGGTGCTGTGAAGAACCTGTTACTATGTTGGCTGCTGTGTATGCAGCCTATTATCTATCCATATTATCTAGGGATTATCTATCCCTAGTCTACTATATTTTGTTGGCCGTACTTAGTTTTCTTGATTTACTATGACTGTGAATTTATCGTACATTATCCTGGAGATTTGCTTCTAGATTTAACTACATACATATGGACCAGAGGGAGTACTAGATTTGCTGCCATATTGGGCAAACAACGAGGGCCAAAAGGCACAAATAATTGAAGAAAGTCAGAAATGCAAGCTTCTCTAGATTTTATACTAATTTGGTGAAAAGGACAGAGAGAAAGAGGGGAAAAGGTGCACTTAATAATGCCAATTTGGGGCCGAGAGAGACAGAACCCAGCTCCCGCTCACGTGCAACCAAACGCTTCTCGTCCTGTCCCACGGTCCCTTTCTACCAGCCCCACGTGACGCGGGCCCACACGACGCGGCCCCACAAGATGCGGCCCCACACGTGACAGAACGGTCAAATAAACGGGAATCCTGCCGTCTGAGCTGCTTCTGCGGGTTTCAAACAAGGGCTTAGGGAAAACTGAGGAAAAACTAAGGAGCTGGGGAAAACTGAGTACAACTAAGGACCTGAGGGCACGAAAATAGAAATCCCTTCTTTATTTTGGTTCTTAATATCTCAACTCACAACCGCCTATTTCTTTTTATAGCTAGCATACACTTGCTTGCGTTTGAATTTGTTTCTTAAGAATGATGATTGATATTTGGAAGACCCTGATTTTTTTCGAAATGGGGTTGCCCCAGCCTCTGCATCAAACTGATGCATATGGCCGTTGGAAGACCCTGATGAATTATTTCAGATGGACATTTGCCTTACGAGCTAGCTACAAAAATTTATAGTGTACCTTTTTTCGGCACGGATAGAAGAGCCTCGTGTACAATTTGATGAATAAAAGTCAGGATGGTGGTAATGATCATTAGTTCTACAGTTTTTCACATATTTTGCCTGTGTTGCAGAATTTTTTTACTTCAAACTTAGAAGTCAGGAATCCATAATAATCACTTCGTCATAACACATTGGATATTTTTCTACCATATGATGATATAAATAAATACAAGTAAACAACATATATTACTATACACCAAATGAGCCCACATCATCAGACACCTGTTGCTAACCGATTAGATTGGGAACAAATCAAACAAATCATGTGACACGTCACTTCCTCCAAGGAGCTTTCACATCATGTTGGTATCTGGCAATTGATAGATTTTCAGGTGCCTTTTCGTTGAAAGTGAATGGAGTAGATGGAGAAAAGAAGAAGGATACTGCAAGTCTACAACAGCTTTGATTAAGAATCAGACTATTCATGGCGTAGCTTTTTGTGAATCCACATTAGGCACTTTGTGTGTAAAGAGAACTTCTTTAGGTTGCTTCCATGATGAGTCGTCACATCAAAGCTCGAGAGGTAGATAGAATGGAGCACTCACGAAGATTAAGCAAAGGGCGGACTTCGCTAGATATCTAGGATTACAAAACTGGATGCTATGTACTTAGATTATGAAGCACTAAAGATTACAGTTGACAATATTATGGGCTCCTTTTGCACACCATTTTTATGCCCGGGTAATTTTGTCAAAAAATGGCTAGCATTACTACCTTAATTATTGCTGAAATAACCTTTTCGCGAAAACGCAAAAGACTTGCGTTTCGATGCATTGATAGAAAAGAAGGTTATATGTACAAGCCCGAAACCGGACGAACACCACGCCGTACAACTCGACCCAAGAAAAGGAGACCTAGTCTAGGGGAGCAGAAGGCGCAACCCCGGGCTCCCGCGTCCGCCCATTTCCGCGCTTCCGCCACGATGTCGTTGAATAGGGTCGTCACCGAAGGCCGCGCGTTGTCGAAGACCACCGCGTTTCGATGCTTCCATATCCACCATGCCGTAAGCATGATAACCGACGAAGTGCCTTTGCGCAGCTGGCGAGGGGCGGTCCTTACCGCCAGGGACCACCACTCCGCGAAGTCGCCCTCAACCATGGGAGGGCTTGAAGTGGATCGGATCCACGACAGTACCTCAAACCAAACCATCCTGGAGAACGAGCAGCCTGTGAGAAGATGGCGCATGGTCTCCGTGGACTTGTCGCAGAGCGGGCAGTTGGGGGTATGCGGCAACCCCCGTCTGGCCAGCCTCTCCCCCGTCCAACATCTGTCAAGACAGGCCAGCCACAAGAAGAATTTCACCCTTGGTGGCGCCCAGGATTTCCAGTTCAACTTCCAGAAGCCTGCAGTTATCGCCCCCTGGAAGAGGGCGTCATAGCAAGAACTGGAGGAGTACTGGCCATCCGTCGTCCAACGCCAAACCATCCTGTCCGGATCCGCCGAAAGTTGGGTATCCCTGAGCCGGCTCCACAGCTGCACGTACTGCCACAGTGCCAGAGCGCTCGGTGCCCCCACTATGTCAGCGATCCAAGAACGGTCCATGAGGGCTTGGCGGACCGTACGCGCCTTTCTACGGCGCTTTGGTACCAACGCATATACCTCAGGCACCACCTCCTTCATGGCTTTGCCGTCCAGCCATCTGTCTTCCCAGAAGAGGGCGGATTCCCCGTTCCCGATCACCATGGTGGTGGAGACCGCGAAGGCATCCAACTCCATCTTCGAGAAGTTCAAGTCAAGCCCGCGCCAAGGTCGCAGGGGGTCGGTATGCATCCTCCATATCCACCTCACCCTTAGGCTGGTAGCAGTGCGAGCCAGGTCCGGGATCCCGAGGCCCCCAAGCCTCAGCGGTCGACAGACCCGTACCCAATTAACGTGGCAATGCCCGCCATTGGCATCAGCTCTGCCGGCCCAGAGGAAGCCCCTCAGGATTTTGTTGATCTGCTTCAGAGCGGTTTTGTTGACCCCCAACACCATCAGCTGGTGCAGCGGGATCGCTGCCAGCACCGAGCGAATAAGCGTCAGACGTCCCGCCCTTGGCATCATAGCCGCCCTCCAGGTGGGGAGTTTGTCGGCAATCCGGTCTACCAGGGGCTGGAAAGAGGCAGCCGTCAACCTCCTGATAGACAGTGGAATGCCGAGGTACTTCACCGGGAACGGCGCTAGTTGACAACCCATGCGCTCAGCAGCGCCAGCAGCCTCCTCGTCCGAGCACCCGATCGGGGATACCGAACATTTGGCAAAGTTGGTATGCAACCCTGAGGCCATCCCAAAGAGCTCCAGGATACCACGAACAGCTCGCAGTTCCGTCTCATCTGGGTGACAGAAGATCACCACGTCATCCGCATAGAAGGAGACCGAAGTCATCAAGTCTCGTCTTGCAAGACGCCTTAGGACACCCAGCTCGATGGCCTTCGCCAAGAGCTTGTTGAGCGAGTTCATCACCAGAACAAACAACGATGGTGACAGGGGATCTCCCTGTCTCAGACCCCTCCGATGCCATATGGGGGGCCTGGCTCGCCATTGAGCAACACCCTAGTACTGGCTGTGGATAGCAGGATGGACACCAACTCGCAAAACCTAGGGCCGAACCCGAGTTTGCGCAGGATCTCCAGAAGGAAACCCCACGAAACTGAGTCGAAGGCGCGAGCAATATCCAGCTTGAGCATCACTCTCGGCTGCTTCTCCCGATGGAGGAATCTAGCAGTCTGCTGGACCAACATAAAGTTGTCATGAATGCAACGTCTGCGAATGAACGCGCACTGGTTGCGATCCACAAGAGATTCCATCCGGGGGGCCAGACGGGTCGCCAACGTCTTCGCCACCAGCTTGGCGAAGATGTGGATAAGGCTGATCGGCCGGTAGTCACCCAGAGCAGCCGCGTCAGGGCGCTTAGGCAGCAGGGTTAGTAGGGCCTGGTTAAGACCCTGGAACCCGCGCTCGCACATCGTGTACATCTTGTCAAAGGCATCCATGAAATCACCCTTGACTACGCTCCAGCATTTCTGCAGGAACTCAGCCGTGAAGCCGTCCGGCCCTGGCGCCTTGCCCGCCGGCAGTCGCTGAATCACCTCCCAAACCTCGTCCTCGGTGAATGCTACCTCGAGCTCAGATAGATCCTCCGGGTGGGTACCCAGAAAATCCAAGTCCAGTGAGTGCAGCCTGTCGACCGAGGTGCCCAGCAGGCCCTCAAAGTGCGAGAAAGCCGCTTCAGCCATGGCCGCATGGTCCGAAATGACCTCGCCTTCAACCTGCAGGCTATGGATCACATTTTTCTGGCGCCTGTACGCCGTATGCTGGTGGAAGAAGGCCGTGTTGGCGTCCCCCTCCTTGAGCCAGGCAATCTTGGCCCGTTGTCGAGCCATAGTGCGCTCGAGGGAGGCCAGACCCAGGTAAGCGTGTTTGAGGTGGGCCCTGAGTCGACGTTCATCCGGAGACAAGCATCGTGATTCCATGGCAACATCCAGCCTTAGCACCACCTCCCGCGCTATCATCAGCTGCAGTTTGACACACCCTACCTTCTTGTCACTCCAGCTCTGCAGGCAGCGTGTTGTGCGCTTAAGCTTGGCGGTGGGCCGCCGGAAGGGATCTGGGTCCCCTTCGATAACCTCCCAGGCGTTCCGCACAGCCTCGTCGAACCCATCGAGCTTCAACCAAAAGCGCTCAAACTGGAAGCGCTTACGCCCCGTGCACTTGGTGGTGCAGTCGAGGAGGAGTGGGCAGTGGTCAGCCACCACCGTTGCCAGACAGCGCAACATGCAACTGGAATGGAGCTCCTCCCAGTCAACCGTGACGAACACCCGATCAAGCCGGACGAGGGTAGGCGTCTCTCTCTTGTTGGACCAAGTGTAACATCGCCCGTGTAGGTAGATCTCTTTGAGCTCGCAGTCATTCAGGAAGCGGCGGAATCTGCCCATCATCCTGCGGTTGAGGTTTCCATTATTTTTGTCCTCATCGCGGTAAATCAAGTTGAAGTCCCCGCGGAGGGTCCAAGGCCCGAGGTGGCCTCCGCGGACATCTCGCAACTCAGCCAAAAAGGCAACCTTGTCAGCCTCAGCCTGTGGCCCGTATACACAGGTAAGCCACCACCCAGTGCCACCACCCACCGGGGAGACCCTGGCTGTGACACTGTTGCTGCCATAGTGGGCGCTGTCAAGCTGCACCACCCGGCTAACCCATGCCACAAGGATCCCCCCTGGTGTCCGACGCCGGCAAGCAGAAATAATCATCAAAATCTGCGCCCAGCGCTTCCATTATGATAGCATGAGTTACATCGGATAGTTTTGTCTCCTGGAGACATACGATGGACGCACCCGTAGTACACACTACACTCCTAACAGCGGAATGCCTTGCGCGATCATTGAGGCCTCGCACATTGGCCACCAACACCTTAGGTTCGTATAACATCGCAACGCAATGAACACCCGTGGAGCACCCGAGGGGGTCAAGCCTCGATGAGGCGACCACCCGACATCCCCAGCAGTGGTGGGGAGCAGCCTCTGATCGTCGAGAGCGACCACCCGTAGAACTCTGCGATAGCCTCGATCATTTTGTCTGTCAAGGGTAGCTCATACATCTTGTGGTACGCCTCTAGGGCAGCCTCCGATGGCGCCTCATCCCCTTGGAGAAGACCGAGCTTGCGCATCAGGTTCCGAACCGCCTTCATCTCAGCATTCAGCCCACCAGGCTGTCCTGCGATCCGCGAGCTGCGACGAGGTTGGAAGTTGAGCTCCACAAGCCTACGTCGGACAGCTGGGGTCTGCAGTAGAGCATCCGAGCGCGACTTCGCGGCTGTGAGAAACTCCCCAAGAGTCCTAGGCCTCGCTAAGCCAACCTGCTGACGAGGGATCGGCGGCTGTCGTGGTCTGCTGAACACCACAGGGGGTGAAGCAAAGCGAGACACCGTCGGGGTCGGAGCAGGTGACGAAACCAGCCTTGCAGCATGGGTAGCACGAACTTGGGGTGTCTCCATCTCGATCTCTTCATCCACTTGTTCACTCTCGGCCTCGTTCCCAACAACGTCATGCGCCTCCGTAGAGTCAGCAGTGGGCGAGGCCAGCTGGATCACCGGGGATAGGGCCGTGATATCCGGCTCAGCCTCAGCAACCTCAACCTGCGCCCCAAGGGGGGCAGCAGCCGGCGTGGCATCACCCAAGAGCAGTGGCGGGAAGGTCGTAGTTGAAAGGGCCGGAGCCGTCTCCCGCGCACTGTCCCAGGTCTGGGCCCCAGCCTCGGTCAGGAGCAGGCCCGTAGGGATTTCGGCCTGGCTAGACAACAGCCCCATGGGGCTGGTAGCAACTGGGTCTGGCCCAACGACGCGGCCCATCATGGGGTCCTGCAAGCCCGCGCCGGACGTGGGCGTGGACGTCCCCACCACAGGCTGTATCTGAGCCATCTCCACGCCGTCGTCTTCAAGCGCCAGAACAGAGCGGACCTGCTGGGCATTTTGGCGCGCAGCAACGGCAGCAGAGGCCACCTCCGGCAGGACCACCACGAAGCCCACGAGGAACCCCGCTCCCATGTGCTGCGCATGGCGCTGCGCTTGCAACAGCTCGTCGCCGCGCTTGCAACAGCTCGTCGCCGCGCTCAGCATCCACCGGGGCGCAAGCCGCTTTTGACCGCTCCCTGGTCCACCAACGGCACGGAGCCAGCCGTGTTCGAAGGGGCGGCCCTTTCAGCAGCCTCACCAGCGACAGCCTTGTCGGCGCTTTGGACAGCCTTGTCGGCGCTTTGGGCAGCTGCCAGAGCCTTGGCGCGCAGCGCCCGAATCTTGCGGCCCCCACGGCGCCTTCTTTTCCCCTGTCGTGTTGCATGGTCAAGGTCAGCAACGACGGCGCCGGACGTCAGCGTGCGCGTGGACCTGCCGCCACTGCCTCCAGCCTGGCTTGACGACGGAGCGGCGCCGCCGTCGCCACCAGATCCGGGCAGCACGTCCGGCATGCCGCGGGTGTACTGGTACTGTCGGCGCGTGGGCCAAGCATCTGTCCTGCCGCCGTCGCCACCAGCAGCCGCGGCGCCGCCCGGCGTTGCTCGCCGGAAATCGACCGTAGACGTGACATGGACGAGCACGGGGTACACCAACGTGTTGACGTGGGACGGGACGATGGCTAGCGACGGCGCCGCCATATCGGCTAGCGAGGGGATCATCGGGTTCCACGACGTGAAGGTCGACCTCCCTGGGGATGGCCGCAGGGTCCAAGCACCACGCCGAGATGCGCATAATTCCCATGTCAGCACGGCTCCGTGTCAGGGGGTGGAGCCGTTCAACCCACACCGCCGACGCGAGGATGGCCTCCGCCGTGGCCAGGGTCCACGCATTGGCAGGGATGCCCTCGACTTCGAGCTCGGTGTGCACGCAGAGCCCGCCGGAGGCGGCGTGTGTACGACGCGACCACGGGCGGAGCAGGAGCCGGAAGAACGGCGATGTGAGGACACCGTCTCCGAGCACCCTGTCCCGATCCTCCCGCACAGCGAAGAAGATGAGGAAGTCCTCCGGCCGGTGGCAGTGGACGGAGAAGCTTCCCGGAGCCAGACCGTGCACGTCCTCCAAGGCCATGGCGACCTCCTCCGTTGACACCGTCCGGCGCACACCCACGATGACGGCGAGCAGCGCCTTGGATAGCGCCTCTTCCGCCTCGTCCATCTCCGGCGTATGGGGCAGGATGCAGACCGCGCGCGTCGGGCGCCGCGCGAGCTCACCGCCCACCGCCGGAGCACGCAGCCCGAGCGGGATCACTTGCTCCTCCGCGCTCCTGCGCGGCCGGCCCTCCTCCACGACGCGGCGAGCCGCAGGCAACACGGGGTCAATGGCGCGGTCTGCCGACCCAGGCGCAGCGCGGACAGCGCGCACCGGTACCGGCGCCACCGTGCGGACAACATCAGCGCCCTGCCCCTCCCGGCGCCCGTAGGCAGCCTCACGGTTCATCCGTGGTGGCGCACCGTCCTGGCGAGGCGCTGCACCGCGGCGAGGCCCGGCGTCAGACCGGCCCGCGGCATCCACGCGGCGCACCACCCGCCTTTCACCGCCAACATCGCGCGGCGCAGGCGCCACCTCTCGGTGTCGCATGCCGGCAGCCTGTCTACCCTCCGGCGCACGTGCACGAACAGCGACGGCGCCTTCACCCATCCGACGGCCTCTCCCGTCGTCGTTGAGGCGCTTCCGCGCAGGTTCGTCACCACCGGGCGGCGATGCAGGCCGCGGCGGGCGCGGGAGTGAGCATTCCCTCGCCATATGGCCAACCTCGCCGCAGCGGAGGCACACCGGCCCCGTGATGCAATCGGCGGCGCGGTGCCCTGGCTGGGTGCAGAGCAGGCAGAGCCCGTCGAAGTCGGCGTAGGCGCCGGCGTCACGCTCCGGGTGCGCCGCCCGCGTCACCTTCTTGCCGCCGCGACGTCCACGAGCACGCTTGCGTGTGACATGCGCGGGTTCCTCCCATGGAGCTTCCTCCTCGTCGTCGAGCTGATCCTCGGAGTCGTCAAGTTCGTCAATTGCAGTGCTTTCCTCCTCCCGGCGGACCATGGACCTCACCACGCGGCGCGCATGGGAAGACTCCGGCGCCTCGGTGTGCCTTGCCTCACTCTCCCCGGCCAGCATGTCGCGGAAGGAGCGCGGAGTGTCCTCCGAGTTCGAACCACGGCCGCCGCGCCAGCGATCCGCACGGCCGCGAGGGCTCGCCGTCGGTGATGGTGTTGGGGAGAGGGTGGGGTTGGGGGATTGGTCGGCCATGGCGGCCGGCGGCGCCCACGCGCACGCCCGCAGCACTCTCCTCGCTGCGCTCTCCTCGCTGCCTCGTGCCCATGGTCTGCTGAAATAACCTATGGTATTAGATTTGATCGGTGTGCATAATTGTTTTGGATAAAGCAACAGTCGTTGATTGTGTATTTTTTTCTCTCATACCTACGTACTTGTTGTTCAGTGGTGTGATGATTTGAGCTTTCAGTGCTAGTCATGTAGTATGTTTTATACTCTAAGTACTTCCAAGTATTCCGATTCACCCAGTTCTATGTTTCATACTTTTGTAGTGTAAACATGTACAGGTGGAGAGGCTAGACAGGGAATGCGTCATGTCACCCATATATAGTAGCTACACATTGCATGTCATGCCAATTGGCAGGGTTTGACAAGAAAAGGATGTCTTGGATCATCCCAAGAAAGAGGCTTCATTTCTACTACTACCTCTGTCCATGAAATAATATGGCGAGTTTGTCTAAAATTACATGTATCTAGACACTCTTTAGTGTATAGGTACATCTAAATTTAGACAAGTCTTCAATTTTTTTTATGGATGGAGAAATTACTAAATTTTACCTTGTACACGCCCTTAGTCAGACATGACACTTCCCCAGACAACAACTTGGAGCGTCGATAGCACAGTACAACTTGTAAGTCTAGAACAATTGAGCTCATCCTTATCCAAGTTAGCATTATTTTCCAAATATAAGAAACTAGCTGGGTGGCCCGCGAATTCGCGGGGCTAGACAATCTTTGGGTGTTAGATATTTTATGTATGTTACATTTCCCTTTCAAAGTTTTGAAAATATTATTCAATATTTACATACACGTTTAATATTTCCACAATATTTAATTTAATTGAAAATTATGATCATTAAATTTATTTTCTCACATTTGTCAAAATGAGAGTGAACTATTTATTTCCCCATCTGTTAATTTAGACTAATATGTTTGGAATACTGATTGTGTTGATGTTTCATTTTGCTCTTAAATATTTTCATCATATTCATTGTTTTAGGGATCATATGTTAGTTTCCCTGGCCTTATTTTTGTATTGGCATTATTCAATTTTTGAAAAACATCTATGCACCCATTTTTTCTTAGCTCACACCATTATTTTTCCAACAAACTTTCTTTCATTATAAACCATTTTCCTCTCAATTATTTATTTGGTATATACATGCTCTTGGTCGACATGGTAAAAATACCAATGTGACTACTGCAAGTTACATACCAAGCACAATAAGCTGCTTGAATCATCAAGTTGTCATTGATGCAAACTGCATACAATATCATCAAGTTTTCATGAATTAAAAATTGACAAAAATACTTAATGCAAGCAATACAAATTGGGAACGTTACCTTTATTATTAGACTGATATATATCTGCCGAACATCTTTGCTGATGGAACCTTACCAAACAAATCTGAACAGTTTGATTAAAATTCAACATATCATGTTTAACTTGGTAGAGACTCAATTTTTTTGCACATTGAAAAGAAAGTACAAAAGGTGAATTGTAGGTTCTTGATAAATAGGTTTGGCCTTGAACAAAAAAATTAGTTGCACTCTGATTTGGTACCAATTATGGTAATGATGAATTCTTTGGAGGAATCGATCAATCTCTCACCATTAATGGAAAAAAGAAGGTTTCAACGGTTTCAGTTGAAAATGGACACTAACCGTCCAATCAAAATAGCTTGAGTCGTTGGATCTGCTCCATGTTTCAAAACCATGTACAATTCACCTTGAGTCCAACATAGGATGGCCGCTGCAGCATCCTCCACGTTGAATTACTAATGCAACTAATGGACTTCATATGAAAGTTATTAGTTGAACAAATACTAAATTCACCGACATGTTTATTCAGTATCTTTAAACACATCTTAGAAAACAAAATTCAGTTTAACATTGTTCATTAGCATCATTAATCAAGAAAAAATGTCACTGCACTGAGTTAAAGAACCGGTAAGCTCATTTACATAAATCTTAAACAGATATATACTTGGACCCAAATTAATGCACAGGTTGGAACAATAGTCATTCCGTAGCCGACTTTTTAATGTTTTATATTTAGTTCAAAGGAGACGAAGATTAAAAAAGCATATTGCCATCCTTCTCTTTGATGTTCAAATCTATCGTGACCCCACCACATTCCTGCAGCAATGGTGTATAGTTTAATTTGAACTGGCAGCCAATAGTAAGTGTGGAAATTTAACAATTTCATCTCGTACGACTCAAATCGAGAAAAAATATTTTAACAACCCAACTTAGAACGTGCAAGATAAATATGTACAATTTCAATGCATCGACAAAGCTACGAATCCAAACCTCTTGACAGTCAGCACCATTTGTGAATAGAGCTATTATGTGATGCCTTCGATCGTCTGTTCGAGTGCTCCAGGCTGACAGCCTCCTCTCTGGTGCCTGCCGGGATCGTAGGGCGGGAGATCGCCGCTCTCCACCTTGTCGGCGAGGCTGACACCCTATGTATAGGTGCTCTACTTGCTTGGGCATCAGGGCTGTCGGCGGAGCTGAGTATAGGGACAATGGAATAACTTGCTAGCTAGCTTTTTGTATGATTAGCGTCGTGGTAAAGAATCTGCAGAGTACAGAAAAGACGCCACCATACTTGAAATTAGTCTGATTAAATGTAAATTCATAATTGGGGTGAAATCATGAACAGAAGTGTTGGAGATCGTACATATGTAAATAATACGATTTGATTTTAGAGCCTTGCCAAGCTCTCGGTCAGTCGCCCATGCATTGGGTGTAGGCTTGCCCAGCAATCCTTTTTCTCGGTCCAGTACGTGCTCGTGATCGACCAGATCAAATTTCCTAGTCATGACGGCATGACGCACACGTTACTATGTGTATACTAAACACAGGGATGATGTAAGCAAGCAGCTAGCTGGTACGATAAAGTATAAAACGATTTTAATCAATGGTACCTGGTTGTAGCTCTCAGCCGCAACATTGTAAGTACAATTGTGAGTGCTCGTCGTCATCTTTTGTCACACTAAATATTGGTGTGAGACACACTCATGTGTACATCTCTCTATTATGAAAAGTAAGCAAGAAAGTTAAAATATCTCATCTGTACCTGTGAGTCGGCTGAACCCAATTCATTTGCTTCCCGTGCATCTTTAATATCTTTTTTTACTATTTTCTTGTAATAATAAATCAGTTTTAACTATTAAAGATGGAATACTTGTTTGCACGTTTCAGCATACTATAGAAACCAAGAAGAAAGAACACCACCTTAATCCTTAACCTGCCTTTCTTCTATTGTTGGTTTCACTATAGCCTCTGCTCCAGAAAGAAAATATATGTAAATGACAGATCCTGAAATATCAAAGCAAATACTAACAAAAACCCTTAGCGATATGGACAGTCAAGATACTTTATCAGTGCATGCACAGATAGTATCACATACTCTTGCCATTTCTCAACTTGATGCGCACATATTTTTAGTTCTGAACTTCTAATTGCACACACTTCTTTAATTACGAATTAGTAGGCTCCACATATTTTGTGCAACGTAATGGAAGGCAGGGCATAAATATCTCACCAGAATACACCTTGCAGCTCTGGGACAACAGATCGAAGAAGGAAATTGCTCCGGTAGCAATTTCATTGAGGACATAGTGAAACAATTAAGAATAAAACTTGAAATCATAAGATCATGCCATCAAATCCTACAGTTATCAGATACACGAATTATAGATGCATCAAGTAATTCGTGGATTAGTAGTCAAGCGGTATGGAATGAACCCTGTCAAAAACGATTAATGCAATGTAAGCAGCTGCTGTAGAAGACATGCCAATTGTAAATTTTAAAAAAACGAATCCAAGAAAAGTTGATTAGAAGGGACCTTAAAACTGCTGGATTACTAATGGTCCTACAATGTAAACTTTTCTAGTTCAACGGGAGCACATGGATCTGAAAAAGGAGCATACACCTAATATCATTATACTGGTTCCAGACCTGAGTAAAGGGCGCTGGCCATCGCTGGATGTGACAGAAGCAAACTTGCCGCCGGCCATAGCGTAAACTTCTATTGGTCACTGCCGTCTGAGGAACCCAATGTCAGACTTCAAGAGCAATGTGAAATAATCCATTAACGGGAGTTGCAGATCGATCGGCATGATTGCAACCATGACCGTCTGATTTTTTAAGCCCGTAGCTCCGCATCTCGCCGCCGTTGACGTGCTTGAGGCGCGTAAACCTAACATGTGATAGGACAGCAGCGACATGTGAGATTAGGAGGAGGGAGGCGTGATCATCAATTGCTGACAAATAGAAAAGAAGACTGCAGCCATCACCAGTGGCCATCCAATGTTAGCTCCCCACAGAGACACCAGACGATCTTGAGGGGAGATGAAGATGGCGGCCACCATAGCTGCGTCAAGAGATAGAGGTGGTCGCCTATGTGGTTGCTGGGTTGTTCGATTGCAATTTTTCCGAGCCGTTAGGGATACGTCTAGGACTTATTTTTTCCGAGCCGTGTAGGACTTTGTTTAGACTAATTAAGGTCCCGTGCAATTTTGGGACTTTTAATAACCGGTACGTGGATAATGTGCCCATGCTGTTTTTCAGATCGTAACAACTTCTAGCTTTTTTTAGTAATCAACCCGATCGAGACATTTTCCCAATATTATCTATACCTACTAATAAAGGAAGGAAGGTTTCTCCCCTTTTTTTCGTCCGTTTTGTAACTGCCCCTGGAGTTGACCCATATTACCTGACACTGCCACCGTCGAGTGAAACTACAGGTTGCCCACATCTCGTGCTAGATATTTTTCCCTCTCGGGCCTCCGCAATCCAGCCCCCTGCCGGCCCCCTTCTCGCGCGCCGCCTCTTCTGGCAGGATCGATTCACCGTCTGGCCGTCCCTGCTTGCCGCCCCTCCTTGCAGTCCCAGCCAGCCCCTCACGAATCCACGCCGTCCTCGCCGGGACCCCCCTCGCCTGGCCGGCGCCAAGGACAGAGGAAAGGCTCCGCAGTGGCATTCGTGGCGGTTCTCGCCAGGACCTCCCTCCCCTGGCCGGCCCCAAGAATCCTCCCATGCGCCCCCACTGGCCCTCATCGGAGTTGAAGAAGGAGGGGAAGGCAGCCCGCCACGGCTGCACTGCGAGGCTCTAATTCGGGAGTAACGGGCAGAGGCACGCACCCCAGTGGTCTGCGGGGGCTGGGGTTGAACGAAGGAAGCAGGGGCGGCGGTGTTCGGCTGAGGCGCGGCTTGCCCTAGAGTGCGCAGGCGTGGAGACGGACGGGTAGCTCCACAAGCTGTGCGAGCGCGGACGCGGACGCGGACGTCGAGCTACGCAAGCTGCAAGAGGATGGTGCTGCCGCTCTCGCCTCTCGCACGAGTTCACAAAGGGGCATAGCAGCGGGGTGCTGCAGAGGATTATCGGCCTCTGAAAGAAGTCCGTGCTTACACGTCCCTACATCTCCGTTGGAACCGAGCGCATCAGATGAGAATGAAATTACATCATCTCTCGCTAGCAATATGTGTCTATCAGTTCACATTCATTTAGTTCAAAGTTTGGAACCTGAATGTATAATGCACATTTTCAAACCTTAGATGGAGTCGCAGCTTGTTGCAAAGATTTAGCTCACTGTCGAAGTAAGAAAATTCAGCGGATTATCTGCTTCTGAATTGCCTACAACTTTCTATAATTTCGGTTGTAAACCATTGGGTGAACATTTCACCAGAAACATCACACCTTCCTGTGCATATAACTTACCGACAGAAAAGGATACTTATATTTTATTAAATCTGCAAACTATCTTGCTATTTTAGGTGACTCAGATTTATGGATAGTGTTAGACATCTGATAATTAATTTTTTTTTATATCAAATATGCAATTTGGGTGACTGAGATTTATGGACAGTGTTAGACACTTGAAAAGTAACAAAAATATATTGTCATACATTATCGATGGTAGTTGCATTTTTGTAAACAGTATTCACTAAAAATTGATCCGCCGCAACGCGCGGGCATATTTCCTATCTTCACTAAATCTGAGGCGTTTACTTTGAAGTGCTTAATCTGAGCCGTTCCTTGGTGCTTAATCTGAGCCGTTCCTTGGTTGTTGTTTTAATAATATAATAGATAATGAAACTCTTACGATAGTATAATAACACACAAGTCCAGGTGCAAAGCGAAAATAAACGTTTTGAGGCTCTTCTTGTCACCATCAGAGAATCCAGGCGCAAAAATGCACCCAAACAAAATAAAACGAAAATCCTAGGAAGAACAAGGTTGCACGGAAAGTGAATGAATGAATGAAGAAAAGAAAAATGTATAAAGGAGTCGAGGTCGCAGCCTCCCACTCCGTACTCCAATTCGTCTCGATTCTTCTCCCGCATATCCCCGAGATCCCTCTTCCCTTATTTTATCCATCTGACGTTGACCAAACCCAGCGAAAGTTGCAGCGAAGTTGCGCCCCCATTGCTGTTCTTGCCTGCTCCAGGCCAATTTCTCCGTGATTGGCTTCCTTGCTCATTCGTCCAGGCTCCCCCGAGCTCGCCTCCTGGGCCGTAAAGATCGCGGGATCCTGTGTGGGTGAATCAAGGTGGGTCTTGGGGCCTCTGTTCGGTTCGATTGGGCGGTTTCCGTCCTTGGTTTCTGTTCCTCTCTTGCTCCTGAAGTTGACTGGAAATTCAAATGCAATGGGATTCGGTCTCTGTTATTTCGCTGCCTGAATTTGTTTTCGGGTGGTGCGAATGGCCGGATGTTTTGTTTTGTCAGTACAACAGTTCACTTTGCAGTACAAAACTACAGATTCTTCTTGTTATTCACGTGTAGGATGATATGATTTAACCTTGTTCCTGCTCGATGCTTGGTGGAATAGGGTACCCAAAACACAATCCCCCCTCTGTTTCTCATTTTACTAAATGCTAACTGAGTTACTGTTGCAGCAACAGACAACAAAGTGTACTACCCAAACACCATCTCTCTCTCTCTCTCTCTCTCTCTCTCTAGTAAAGGCTCATGTTAGTTAGCTGAGTACCTATGGTTGTGTGGGGATGCAGAGCCTGGGGTTATCCTCCTTATTGAAAAAAATAGTTAGCTTATGAAATGCTTGATTTGTATGTACTGATGATAACTGTTTTGCCTCTCCAGGTTGAAGACTAACAGCTGATTAAGCCTTTCATGGTGAGCTCGTAGTTTCGGCAGTATTCACACGTTAGTACTGTAGGTGATTGGTGTCTCTAATTCCAATCCATTAAACAGGGTGAAGAGGCACCAGAGTTTGTTAATAGGGAAATTAACTTGGAAGGCGAGGATTTCAGGACAGCCACAACTGTTGGTCATAAGACTGTAAGTTGGCTGTGAATTAGTAGTATTAATTGCTGAACTGTCGTATATAGGCCAATCCCGTACTTGTTCCTGCTTACCTACAATTATTGTGTGTGTTAAATATGTTAGGTTGCATCTCAAAGAATAACTTTAGCTTCCATACAGTTTATCCGTAGTGCTATCTGCTGCTATCACTTACTTTTCTGTAAAACTACATATTAGCTCTAGCTGTCTTATGGATATATTCTCCTAGTAGTTAAAAATAGCATGACCAGGATAATATAATGGCATGGCACCATGGCTGATGTTGGTTACTGTGACCATTGCTTGCATATTCCATGGGATATTGTAAATCTATTATTTGCAATGTTATCAGCGTAAATCTAATTCTTGCAATATACTCTTGCTTGTGCAGTATCTGATCAGCAGATCGGATGATGAGTCCAAGTCAACGGCCAGCATTAGAATTTTGGATAAATCAAATAAAACCTGGTATACACCCTATCATCTCGTTTTTTACTCTCTTCTTTTACTTTTTCTTTGATAAGCCAGCCCCCTTATTTTCCTGGTCTTGTGGCAGGACTGTGCCCACAGTACTCGGCACCCAACCAATTCATTTTGAGGCACACACTGCTATTCTGGTTAATGAGAATATTATACTAGTAATTGTCAGCAAAGGTGCCCCGTTTGTTGACTCAATCTGGTTTCTTGAGGTGAGCAGAAGCAAATTCTCTAATTCTCTGGTAATTTTACCATTTGGGTCAGTTGAGCTGCTAAGTAAAACATTAAAACTTTATCACACATTGATCTGGTGGGATAACAATCCTTTTCTTATTTTCTTGCATCCTTCCAAATAGTTGGTCTATAAACGAGAAGGTAATGCCCTGGCCATTTCGTTAAAACCGTACTGATGATTTAATTTGTTCAAGTTCATATTTAGATTGTTAAACTTCCTACCCCTTTAGGTTGCAAGTCTATCTCATGTTTTAGAAGCTTAGCATATTTTTCTTGCATCCTTCCAAATAGTTGGTCTATAAATATTACAGAAACTCCAAATAGAGGCTGAGCTCCAAGTAACCCTTTATTTTTAAAAATTCAAAAATCATATTACAAAGTTTCGAGAAAATCTGAAAAAAAAAATCTGGATGTAGTCAATGATTTATAGGAGTACTAAAAGGGGGTAAAATCTCAATGTGAAATACTTTGTATTCTAGGCTACACAAAAATGAAAAAAGTGGGGATCTTAGTATAGTGTATAGTATACATTTCAGAACTTCAATTTTTTTCATTTTTGTGTAGTCCAGATGACAAAGAAGTCAGCATTGAGATTTTTGGATTTTTCAATGCGGTCTTGTAGGATATTTCAATTGTTTTGAGATTTTTTTCAAAATTTTTTTTTTTCGAGAAAACGCAAAAGACTTTTGCGTTTCATTGCATTGAAAAGATAGGTAGTTTTACAAGCCTCCTAAGAGGAAGAGAACCAAAAAGGAGAAGGGACGTCAGTGCATGTCCCAGGTTGTTGGCAGCACTACCCTAAGACCCTTAGAGCATCTCCAGCCGCGTCCCCCAAACCGTCCCCCAAAGCGATTTGGGGCGCGCCGGACAAAAAAAGCGTTCAGCCGCGTCCCCAAAGCCCTTTTTGTCCGGCGCGCCCGATACGGTGTCCGGCGCCGAGCCGTCCCCGTCCCACGACCGGACGGACAAAGCGAGGCGGGCTCCCACATGTCGGCGACTATTTGCATAAACCGTTGGTTCGCGCCTCTTTCTCGCTCCTTCCTTCCGCTCCCCACCGCGCCGGGATTTCCCGGCCGTTTGGGCGTCGATTCTGCGAGTCGCACCGTTGTCGCGGCGGGGCTCCCGCCGGTCGTGCCGCCGTCGTCGCCGGCGCCTCCCGAACGCGCCGTCCGCCCCACCTCGCGCACGAAGGTGCTCGACGACTTGCTGTAGGCGCGATTGGTCGCCGTTTGTTGCGTCGTCCGCCTCGGCAATTTTAACCATTGATTTTGCTTTAGCCATGGACGCGACGATGAGATGTTTGCCCTGCGCTGGAGGACGAGCAAGCGTTCGACGACGACTGCGGGAGCATTTGCGATCATCGCGTCCCTCAGGACATGCTTGACGCCGAGGCGGAGAAGAGGAAGAGCCGCGCCGCGGAGGATCAAGGCGGGAAGAAGGAAGTCGAAGCCGGCAGAGGATGGAGGGGCATGCCATGCGCACAACGACTACTTCGCCGACGGGGCAACACAAGCCGACAATTTCGGCGCCGGTACAGATGAGCAAGGGCCTGTTCATGAATATCCTCCACGGCGTTCGAGAGTTCGACCCTACTTCAAGCTCAAGGCCGACGCGTAGGCGTTCTCGGTTCTCATCCATTCAAGTGCACCGCCGCCATGAGGATGCTTGCATACGGAGCACCTGCCGATACACACGACTACCTTCGCATGAGTGAGTCTACGCCATTGAGTGCATGTACAAGTTTTGCCGAGCTGTGGTGGGAAAGTTTGGCAAATACTACTTGAGAGGGGGAAGAGACTGCAAGGATCATGGCACAAAATGCTGCCAGAGGATTTCTGGAATGCTTGGAAGCATCGATTGCATGCACCGGGCATGGAAGAACTGCCGTTTGCTTGGCAAGGTATATACAAAGGGCGTCATGGATATTGCAGTGTGGTGCTTGAAGCTGTGGCAGATTATGACTGTGGATTTGGCATTCTTTCTTTGGCATGGCGGGATCACACAATGACATCAACGTGTTGCGCGGTCTCCGGTGTTCAGCAGACTAGTCGAAGGGCATGCTCCACCATGCAACTATGAGATCAATGGCCACCAATATACCAAAGGCTATTATCTAGCCGATGGTATATATCCAAAATGGGCCACTTTTGTCAAAACAATCTCGAATCCATCAGGTCTGAAGAATTCTCACTTTGCTACACGACAGGAGGCTTGCAGGAAGGATGTCGAGCGGGCATTTGGTGTGCTTCAAGCACAATTTGCCATTGTTCGGCCCTGGTCTCACGACGAAATGTGTGGTGATGCAGGCTTGTGTGATCATGCACAACATGATCATCGAGGATGACCGCAAGAATCATGTTAGGTCACATGTTGGTCCCTATGAGTGTCAAGGCCCTCTCGCGGAGGTTGATCATGAGTTGCCTGCAGATTTTGATTTTCTCGCCATGCACGCAGAGATCCGTGACAACAATGTGCATGAGCAACTTCAAGCTGATCTCGTTGAGCATTTGTGGAGGATCAAAGGAAATACCGTGGCACCTTGATGTATCATCTAGCCCTTTTTATTATATTTGATTACTTGTTTTATTGTTTGTTGTAATTTAATTTGAAAACAATCCTCGAAAACATTTTTTTCATATGCTACATTTGATATAAATGGTTTATGTGTTAAAAAAATTATTTTAAATGTTTGGGGGCGGCGTTTGGGGGCGCGGCTGGGAGCGACGTCCCCCAAACGCGGCACGAACAAAACACGTCCCCCAAACGCTCAATCCGGCGCGCTTTGGGGGACGGTTTGGGGGACGCGGCTGGAGATGCTCTTAGCCCCCGCCTTAGCCCACTGAGCCGCCTCCTCCAAGATGTCGTCCACCAATCCAAAGACCGATGGCTGGCTTCTGTCGAAGACGCAAGCATTGCGGTGTTTCCAGATGAGCCATGGTGTGAGAAGGGTGATGGAGTCCAGGCCTTTGCGCATGGTTTTGGGGGTTCGTTGCCTCGCGTTACGCCACCAGTCGTCCAGGGTTGTGTCGGCGTCAGTAGGTGGCTGGCAAGTCATGCACAGGCGTGCCAACACCTCATGCCAGACCTGCCTAGAGAAGGGGCATGCCAGCATGAGGTGGTGCATCGTCTCCGGCAGCTGGTCGCATAGCAAACACCTGGGGTGATGCTGCAGTCCTCTCCGAGCCAGTCTCTCCGCAGTCCAGCAACGATCCATGCTCGCCAGCCAGCTGAAGAATTTGACGCGCGGCGGCGCCCAGGTCTTCCAGGTGAGTTTCCACGAGCTGGACATGGTCGAGCCCTGGAACAATGCGAGGTAGCAGGACTTCGCTGTGTAGGAGCCACTGTGCGTCCACTTCCAAACGAGCCTGTCCGGCTCCGTAGTCAGCGTGGTGTGGGCAATGGCCATCCAGAGCTGGAGGTACTGGCCGATCTCGTGGACGCCGAGGATGCCATGTATATCGCGGGCCCAACTGTTCCCCTGGAGACCTTGCGCCACGGTCCTGATTTTGCGGCGGCGTTTGGGGATGCAATCATACAGCGCGGGCGCGATCTCGCGAGCAGCCCGGCCATCGATCCATCTGTCCTCCCAAAAGAGCGCCTGCTGACCGTTTCCAACGGCCATGCTGGTGGAGGCGAAGAAGATCGCGCGCTCCTCGGCCGAGAATTGCAGGTCCAGGTCCCTCCAGGCACGCCTGTTGTCGGTACGGGAAAGCCAAAGCCAGCGCAAGCGCAGGGCCAGGCCAGTCCGTTCGATGTCAGGTATGCCGAGGCCGCCGAGGGCGAGGGGGCGGCACACACGCTTCCAGTTGACATGGCAGTTGCCGCCCTTGGCCTCCCTCTTTCCTTCCCAGAGGAATCCCCGCTTGATCTTGTCGATTTGGTTGAGGGTCTTCTTTGGCGGTGCCAGGACAAGCTGTTGGTGGATCGGAATGGCGCTGATCACGGCCTTGACCATGGTGGCCCTCCCTGCCTTGGTCATAAGCTTGGCTTTCCAAGTGGGCAGGCCGGCAGCGGCGCGCTCAACCAGCGGTTGCATCTGCGCAGCTGTGGGCCTCCTCAGGGTCAACGGGATGCCGAGATAGGAGATGGGGAGATCAACGATGGGGCAGCCCAGTTCTTGGACCACCGGCGTGGCGTTGTCTTGGTCGCAGCGAATAAGCGTGGCCGAGCTCTTGGAGTAGTTGACCTGCAGGCCAGAGGCGCGGCCAAAAAGCTGCAGGATCTCGCGCACGGCGGTGACGTCCTCCAGCGTGGGGCAGCAGAACAGGACCACATCATCGGCGTAGAGCGAAAACGCGGGAACGGCGCGCGTGGGGTGTAAACGCTGCAGGATGCCGAGGTGGGCGGCGCGTTGGATGAGGCGGCCCAGAGCGTCGACGCCAAGGACGAAGAGTTGGGGCGAAAGGGGGTCGCCCTGTCTCAGTCCGCGGCGGTGCCATATGGGAGGTCCCGGCTCGCCATTAACCAGAACCCTCGTGCTCGACGAGGAGAGCAAAATCGCGATCCACTCCAGAAAGCGATCTCCGAATTTTTCAAATTTATAAATATGATTTCGATTTAAAAAAAGTAAAGGGCTCCCTGGAGCTCCGCCTCCATTTGTCTGCTCTTTAAATTTTATCCCCTTTTCAGGATCCCAGCTGATTAATCTGATAGCATGCCTTTTCCACCATCTTAGGTCAACACCTCCTTTGTTAAGCAGCAAAGCAAGATAACAGGTACAGAAGTTGTTGCCTGGAGCAAGGGAGTGGTAGGCAAGGGTCAAAAGCCAGTTGTGATTAGCGGGCCTTCTGGTGTTGGTAAAGGTACATTAATCGCTAAACTAATGAAAGATTCCCCATCAAGATTTGGATTTTCTGTTAGCCACACCACAAGGGCCCCAAGAGAAAAGGAAATAGATGGAACCCACTACCACTTCGCGGAGCGAAGCAATATGGAAAAAGAGATAAGCGAGGGAAAATTTCTTGAGTTTGCTCATGTTCATGGAAATCTATATGGGACCAGTATTGAAGCAGTTGAAGCTGTTACAGATGAGGGGAAGGTAAAATAACTACATTCTTTGTATAGATGTTTCTGAAAGGTGACTTTTTTTTTCATCTTTTTGTTGCTTTTGCACTCAAGAGGTGTATTCTTGACATTGACGTCCAAGGGGCTCGTTCTGTGAGGGCTTCTTCTCTTGAAGCACTATTCATCTTTGTATGCCCTCCGTCATTTGAGGAACTAGAGAAGCGCCTTCGGGCACGGTATAATTGTAGTTTCTAAGACGCTGTGACAGTATGCTCATGCAGCCTGTTGGCTACAAGACCTTATGGTTATAGCACGATGCTATGTTTGATTCATACTCTGGTCATACAGGGGAACAGAAACTGAAGAACAAATCCAGAAACGACTGAGAAATGCCAGGGAAGAGCTTGATCAGTCCAACACACCTGGTCTTTTCGATAATTTTTTGGTGAATGGTGACCTTGAAACGTGCTATGAGAACTTGAAGGTAAGGAACTACATGAGCATTTCCACCGATTGTTTATTCTGATATGAATCACCATCTTAAATCCTCTGTTGTTCTTAATGAATTGTCGCAACCTGCAGAGGTTAGTTCCTTTGGATGATGGAGGTGCTGTTTCAGGTGATTCCTACCGTGAGTCGTCAACTCGCCATATAACCTTTGCATGAACCCCCCTACTTCTCCACCACTTTTGCGATCTCTAAGGATTGTTTTTGTGTTACACGAAACAGCAACCATGGATAGCAAAGCCACGCCATCATATACAGTTCTATCCAAACAAGATTCAGAAATTCTGTTGCAACCTGAGATCCGCGAAGTAGAAAAAGGAATTGCAAACATGTAAGCCATCTTGTCATTGCTTTTTATAGAATATGATGCACCAATTTCACCATTTGATGAATTTCGAGCTTACAGTTTGGAGTATATGGATCATTTCCTTTCTTAGGCTTGCACTTGACCTGTCATCTCTTTCGGGCGGTGCTCCTGGACATACACGGGGCCTCAAGATAAAGTCTGTCAACAAAGACTGACTCGGTCAATTCCAACGAGAGGTGCTACGAAGGACACTCCAGAAGACCCACAGCTAAATTTTCGACTTGATTTGCGCGAGGTGACAGTTTTGATCATAGTTAGACAAAACCATGGAAATATAGTTTCATTTGTTTGTGGCAAGAATTCTTATAGTTCCATTTGTTGTTTGCTCACCGGAGCTTCCAGTTCTTTGTTCTTTGTACCATAACCAGTCGGATCGAGACAGGTGCCCGTCGTTAAGAAACTTATGTGGAGAAAATAATGTGAATTTGCGGGTGTATTTATGCCTAGCTAATAACCTTCTTTGCCCCATGGATAAGTCATTCAGTCTGATTTTTTTTTGGTAGTTTGCTACTGGGAAATATGGATGCTACACATGTGATGTGGAGCACTGTCAGAAACAAATCCTACCCATGCCATGAGTCATGCTTGCTACACATGGGGTATTGATTCCCTTGGATGTGTTTCCTAAATAAATCAATAGTACTTCTCCTGGAATAGATGCAGATTTCATCATGGGAAGAGGCTAAAATGTATAAAATGAATAATGAAACTGCAACCTTGGTAGATGAGTAAACACATTCAATGTTTTGTATCTGAATATTTATTTGAAGTACAGTAATGTAGAGTAATGTACATCACCAAGTGTATTTGAATATTTGTATCTGAATATTTATTTGAATACAATTTGAAGTACATCACCTAGAATTCCCTGGGTACGTAATGGTTGATTCAAGGGTTGCAATGATTGGGGATACCAGCAAGTGGGGAGCTTGATAATTCAGCGCTGAAAACCACACCTAAAAATACACTTCTCTTCCTGTCAGGATAATTGGGTCGCTAGAGGTTCTGCGACAACCATACATACACCAACAAAAATGAAATACGATAGACTAGAATAAATCACACACGTCAACACGTCTTATCGAACAAGGCCCAAATCCAGCCGCCTCCAAGGAAAATATCTTCTAAAAAGTAAATATACAAATGTTTTTCTAAACAAATCCTGCAAAATAGAAAAATCTCCCCTAATCATTTCACCACCTGTCACACGTCACATACACTGACACGGTCTCTGAATGAGTAGTTACCAGCTAAATAAACACTTGATGAAAGTACTAATTTCCACGTGGCGCGAGCCCATTGGCTCTGGGGTCCCGACCCACCCATTATTCTCTCGCCGTCACTCTCTATAAAACACCAACCAAACAAAAAAATAAACTGGAAAAAAAATAAATAAAAAGGGTGGCAATAAGCCAATAACGCAAGCACCTCTCGCCGACCTCCCTCCCACCCCCAGATGCCGGCCACGGCGACCGGCGGCGCGCGGGCGGAGGAGGCAGCAGCAGCAGCCGCAGCCGCGCCTTCGGGGTCCTCCTCCGCGCCCTCCTCCTGCATGGGGACCAGGCCGGAGGAGCTCGCGGCGAGGCTGGCGGCCGGCGGCCCCGGCGTCGTCGCAGCCGGAGAGGGATTGGAGGGGGAGCAGGAGCGGGTGCTCGCGCTGCGCGAGATCAAGAACCAGATCATCGGGAACCGGACCAAGAAGCTCCTCTACCTCCGCCTCGGCGCCGTGCCGGCGGTCGTCGCCGCGCTGGCCGAGCCCGCCGCGTCGCCGGCCGCGCTCGTGCAGGCGGCCGCCGCCGCAGGGAGCTTCGCGTGCGGCGTGGATGATGGCGCGCGGGCCGTGCTTGCTGCTGGCGCAGTGGGGCACCTCACGCGGCTCCTCGCCCACCCCGACGACAAGGTAGCCTCTTTGCTGCTCCCTTCACTAGTTTGTTGCTTGTTTCCCTCATCCCTTCATGCCTGCCTGCTCGGTTTCGGGGCGCACAAACTGTTTTCGGTAGAGAAAATTTTATTCTTGCCCTGGATTTGCGGCTCAATTGGGAAAATATCTGCTGTGTGGACAAGAGCTGCTGGAATGAAACTAGAAGCCAACTACTGCTTGCTCCTTGTTATCGTTGCGTAAATTTGGGAGCAATTTGCGAGATGGAAAGAGCCAGTGCTAGCTTAATTGTTTCTGTGAGAATTAGTATGCACATTGCTGGACTGTAGTTGTGATGAAAGAACAATCTGTGGCTCGTGGTGAAGCGTGAGCGGCGACTACTTTTTAAGCGTGCCCAGAAGAGTGCTGGGCAATTACTAGTTATTCCATTTGGCATGAAGTGTTTGCAGCTAATGTTTCGAGCTGAGTAAGAAAAATCGTGGTAAAATGATGGGTTGCCCTGTGAGTTGGTCAGAAGGAGAACTTTGTAGCAGGGGATAAGTATTGAAGGTTTATGCTTGGAATTAGGAGAATTATCATCTGACCCTATTTGTTTTGCAGAATATGTCAGTTCAGTTAGGGCGAGAGGTACTGGTGGTAGTTGTTATTTCTTTTTCTTTCCAAATGTCCTTTTCATTTTTCGTCTTTCGGTTGAAATAGTTAAGATATTGTTCATTTGTGCTTCATATGTGCAGAGTTTGGTAGTGGGTCAATGGTTTGGTGCGGTGGTGGGAATAAATGTGCTGGAAAGTTGTCTTTGGTGTTGGGTTCATGATGAATTTTTCTGAGTTATTAGTACTAATCAGGATTGGCTTTCCTGGTGATTTCCTAGTAGCTCATTTATATGATTGAGCTAAGAATTTGGTAGCAGCATCATGATTTCCTACTGCTTTATCGGTGCAAAGATTTGTGTTGGAGACCCCATTGTTTTGTTACGAAGCCAGAATTTCTTGTTTTACAGAGTAGGATTTGGATGCCCTTTGTTGAAATTTAAACTTAACATTTGGAGGCACCTTTAGGGAAGAAAGCCTGAGAATATACAAAACTATGAGTGCATTTAAACTTCCTACCTCTCTGTAATACTGAATGGTCCTAATAACGTGAGCCTCGTTTGAATGCGTCAGACTATAGTTCTTCCACATGGAATGGGTCGAAATCCAAGCCTAAATTGATCGCCTAATCCATGAACATCCAGAGGGTAAATGATTTTGGAGGTGTTACTGTACGTGCAACTATTTTAATATATGGCTTGCCTAACTTAGCTTTTGTGCCTCGTACTACATGACTATTAAAGTGGGACCACACCATGCTAATTGAGGTTACAAAAGAAAAGCAAAACAGATGACTACTTTGCGGAAATACTTTTGTACACCCACGCATGGGTGTGGGTGATTCCGTCACCGTTCATTTATCCCTCGAGATTCGTCCCCACCATGGTAGATGGAAAGATTCCTTTCTCGCTCCTCTTTTTATCCGAATCTCAAAGCACAATGGATGGTGACGGAAACATCCACACCCATACGTGGGTGTACAAAATCCACTCTCGACTGCCTTGGTAACTCTTTATTGTCACATCTCAACTTCTCTAAGCACTCGGTCAGTGCATTAATCATTTCAGGACTTATTATGGCATGCAAAATTATGTAACTTCTTTTTCTAAGAAACCTAGAAAGAATTACACATCTTTTACTCACATAAAAAAATATTTAATGAAATTGGAATTGAATAGAACGTAAGATATTTGAAATGGCTCCGGAGGATAGTGAGAATATAAATATTGTGTTAGGCCACAATATCCAATTCAGCTAATAATGGTATAGTGCTACTTCCGAGTATTGACCAACTAGCTTGCATCTGAGTTTTTCACTTCAACGTTCTCTTGATATGCCACTTGAATCTGAGTTTTCACTTTAACATTCTCTTGATATGTGGTCGCTAAACGTCTAACAATCTTGTATTTCACCCGGAAAAAAATATTGTATTTTAGCATTTGCTTTGTTGCTCCTTTTCTAGTCCAGTCTATAGGAAACTTATTTTATTCTGAAATTTATAATTTAAAATAGCTCCAGACCGTAGTGTTGATATAAATATTTTGTTAGGCAACAATATCCAATTCAGCGAATAATGGTATAGTTGCTACTTTTTGGTATTGACCGACTAGCTTGCATCTGAGTTTTTCACTTCAACGTTCTCTTGATATGCCACTTGAATTTGAGTTTTCATGTTAACATTCTCTTGATATGTGCTCGCTAAACGTCACCGTAACAATCTTGTATTTCACCCGCAAAAAAAAAACCTTGTATTTGTATTCTTGCACTTTACTAGAGACCTACACTTCACCAATACATGGGTGCATAAGGGTTCAGTTCAAGCTCCCTGTTTCTTGAATGCAGGTTAAGCATATAGTGGTTAGGTGCTGCATCTGATTGTTTCATGCTACTCCCTCCGATCCATTATGGATCTGGATCGGAGGGAGTATATTGAATAGTTTGTAGCAACTGATGCGTGGTGGTTAATAATTTGGTTTGTTCTGAAGTTTCCATCCTGATTGCAGGTTGTCGATGCATGCGCCCGTGCTCTCAGAATGATATATCAATCAAAACAAGCTCCGAATTTTGATGTCAATAATGAGAAAAATATGGACTTCCTTCTTTCCCTTCTGGACAGCAACAACGAAAATGTCACTGAGCTGGCTGCTAATATTATATCACACTCTTGCGATAGCAATACAGAACAATTAGCACTATGTGGTGCTGGAGTTCCGCAGAAACTTGTTAGTCTTTTTGGAGGTTCTGTGAATCTGCGGGATGCTTGTTTAGATTCTATGACTGCAATCGTAAGAAATAATTGGGAAGTTGCTTCAAGATTTGCATCAATGGACCACGGAAAATCTTTCCGTTCAATAGTTGGGTTAATACATGACCGAACCCCGCGCACAAGACTACTTGCTTGTCTGTGCTTAATTGCAATTGGGCATGCTTCTCCTTGTCATTTTCCAGACAGGCAAATTAAAACAAAGTTGATTCTGGTCTTACTAGAGCTCATCGAAGAACCTGGTCATGTAGGAGATGAGGCTCCCTTGGCGTTAACCACCCTTATAAAGGATAGTGTGGAACTGCAAAAACAAGCTTTTTCAACAAATGCAGTTGCAAAGCTTAGCAACCATCTGGTAGCAAATTCATTGGAGACAAGGCGGGCAGTGACCATATTGCTTGCTTTAGCTGAACTTTGCTCAAAAGAGGAAGAGTCAAGATCTCAACTTATGTCAGGCCAGGTATGAGAAGTTTCTATAGGATAGTACTTTTGATGATTGTTGTGGTTACCTTTTGAGTCGTTTGTTGAGGTTCTGCAGAGACTTTCTGTTGTTAGTGGTTAACTCCTGATGAGGCAGTACTCTGATTCTTCACATTTGACATGACAACATGGATGAATATGATTAACCACAGAACCAATATTTGTGACTAATAACAGAATTTGCTTAACAGGTGTCAACCTTGATACTTGATGCGTTGAAGCATGATTGTGCTGATATCCGTATTGCAGCATGTTCATGTCTGAAGAACATCTCTAGGTCATCGAAGGTAAGGTGCATGCTTCTTCTATATATATCTCAACCTTTTGTGTTCACCCAAATGATTCAGTTGATGTGGTTAATTTGCAGGTACTTAGTGCGGGTCGCTTATCCTGCGATACAATTGTCGCTCCCTTAGTCCAGCTTTTGTGTGACTCGTCTACTTCAGTTCAGGTAAACTGAATCGGGCAATCTTCAATGTCATTTTATGAAATGGAATTTAACATGACTGCACGCAAATATGAATCGGGCAGTCTTCCTTGTTTCTTCCAGAGGGACTTTGGAGTGTGTGAGTTTTCTAAAAGAAATATGATATTTGATGAATGGGGTGTTGACTTATCTATTTGCACACAAATTTTGCCCCCTTTGATGTTGTTGCTGCACAACTGTATTTGCACCCATTAAATAAAGAAGTTATACTAGTAATCATTATGTTGTAAAACGAAACAACAATATAACTAGTCAATTCTGTAAGAACGACTTTTAAGGCCAGCAGGGTAAATTTGCTAATTTGTACTGCCCTACCACTTCCTGGCTTCACTGATGGAGCATTGCTTTGGTCACTGGAGCCACACTAAATTTTGTATCAACTAGCCATGTGGTAACCGTGAAAAGGTTCTCAAGACATCAGGAGTTGATGGTGTCTACTTTCTCACCTACTCTCTCCGTTCTGATTTAGTCTACATGCTAGAAAAAATCAGACAAATTAGTACTGCATTCATTAGTACTACTTCAACCAATCCAAGTTACATTGAAAGTAGTGACATCCAATAGCGAGAGCAAGATCGCTTCGTTTTACGTGATTTGTTGACTAAAACCTAGAAGGTAGATTAATATAGAACAAAAATTTAGTCTAGAATGTAGAATAAATCAGAACGGAGGGAATACTCACTATCTTTGTCACAGGTTGCTGCCCTGGGTGCTATTTGCAATATTGCAGTGAACTTAACACCAAGGAAATCTGTTCTTCTTCATTCCGGGGTCGTCTCCCAGCTGGTTAATTTATCCAAGTCGATGGATCCAACATTGAGGCTAAAATCCGTATTGGCTCTTAGGAATAGTATGTTCCTTCTGAATCCAAAGGACAAAGACTTCATTATGAAGGAGCTAACCATATCTACTCTCTCAAGCCTCATATGTGGTATGTATAAATGCTCAGATATGACATCAGGCAACTGCTGAATTAGTTTCACTGCTAATTGCAAAATGTTCTGCAGATTCTGAGCATTTTGTTCAGGAACAGACATTGGCACTGGTACACAATCTTCTTGATGGATATGTAGATGCTGTTAATTACGTCATTGGTGAAGATGGCATGGTTATAAATGCTTTATCAAGACAGCTGAACAATGCATCTACCCCAGGAGTTTGCATCCAGGTCAGTTTTCCTTAAACTGCCGAATAGTTAGTTACTTTATCTGGATTTGCTATATGTATTTGTTAGTTACTTTATCTGGATTTGCTATATGTATTTTTCCACGTGCATGCGTGGAACTTTTGAGGGAAAAAATAGCATCTTATCTGACAGGACTGTATAATATTTAACACATTTTCTTTTTGAAATATTTGCTTCTGTGGTTTAATAGTAGTACACAAATATCATTATACGATAAGTTATTGATCCGAGTCAATTTTCTTCTCTTCAGGGCATGTTGGTGCTTACAAATATGGCAGCTGGGGACGAATTAAGCAAGGAAGCTGTAATGGATGTTATTGTTCCTCACAGATCAGATCGCATCAAGCCATCTTTTGTGGTCAACTTTCTGCAGAGCAAGGACAAACAATTGAGAGTTGCATCTTTGTGGTGTATTCTGAACTTAGCTTACCCAAAAAGTGATGCTTCATCTACTCGAGTAGCCAGACTGCAAAATGCTGGGGTAATCTCACAAGTAAAAAGCATGAGAAATGACCCCTGCTTGGATTGCAAGGTACTACTGCCTTCTCTTAAATAAAGTGATCTTGAGATAAGCCATATTTTTTATTTTTCAATAAATGTCTCGTTAGCTGTTAATTTCATTTGTGTTTGCTATTGTTGGCTTGGTTGGGAGCCTTATCTTAATTCATTGTTGTTACTAGTACAGTAGTATTTGGTGAGAAAAATGCTTCGCTGAAAGCTACACCTGCAATCTTGCTGAACGGGTCAGCTATAAGAATCTAACTGGACCAACAAAATGCCAAAAAGAAAAGTGCTAGAGACTGGTGGCTGCTAAATATTTGTTGGCTATGATTGTCTTGAAGCTAACCCTGGAATGTTATTTAGCGTTCCATCTAACGACTCAAGGTGCCTCTTTCTTATGCAGCTTAGAGTAAGTACGGTGCTTGACCACTGCTGAGACAATGCTGGTGTCGGTTTCATGTGATGAGCCAGCAAGCCATTGAAGTTTACATGACACACCATAAAAATGAGCAAGGAAGCTGAGCGTAGTTTGCACCGCGATGCCCACCGAGAACCGTGAACCAATAGCATGAGTAAAAAGCCCTTGCTGATCTATCCTCGCTGCATCGAGCCTATCGCTGTAATTTCTTCCCATGAGAACTCGATGACAGCCGGTTTCTGTTGCGGAAGGCTGGCAATTCCCTTGTTGTAAGTTTGTGTTTGTAAAAGAATGACACCCCAAAAACCCTGAGTTTGTAAGCATGCCACCTTGAGAACCTTTGCTGCTTGATTGCAGCCTGAAGGTCGGAGGCACCAGCTTCGGAGAATCCCATTTTTTCAGTGCTACCAGAACCTTTGGGCTGTGTTGTGACTTGTGACGAAGAGTGTAAAATCGAGCCACCTGTTGCTTTTGTAAATTGCATTTTTTCTCTCTCGCATTAATAAGGCTGTTTTATCACCTGATATCCATCTTTTTTCCAGTTGAGTAATGTTACATCGTTTGTTTATCTGATGTCTTTTTTTAAGGAACGCTGGCACTACATTAGCTTTGCATGCATGGCCATGTTTACAGCATCAGGCGCATTCTCAAGCCACACCTGATGGTAGCCTTGAGCACCTTCCGCACCAAAACCTGGTAGGAAATGAGCAACTCTTATAGCAAGGCTAAGTCTGCACCTCAGGTCCTCAGCCGATCTATACTGGACGTTGATGATCGGCGTTGCCGCTTTCTTTTTCTGGAGAAGAGTAGATGTATTTTGTTCCAAAAGGCACACACCTCGATTTTGAATAAGGAAAATATGGTTGTATTGAATTTTTTCGAGGACCGCCGATCTACAAAGTACGAGCACACCACCTTTGCCCATTCCGGCAGGATAACGATTCAAACAGTACATGCTGGACTATGACCATGGACTATGCATGATCATGCCTTTCATTGCTGTTCTGACCATAGTTTAACTGTCCTACACCTTTTTTGAAATTAAAAAAAAAACTGTCCTACACCTAGTATGGGAAAGGCATACACCATCATCAGTATTCCAAACCAGTTCTCCAAACACGAAATAAAGCATCTAGACAAAAAGACACAGAAATGATGTACTCCCTCCGATCCATATTAATTGACTTCAACATGAATGTATCTAGAACAAAAATATGTCTAGATACATCCATATTAGAGTCAATTAATATGAACCGGAGGGAGTAATTCAAACACACAAATCTGCGGCCACATGCCTCTTAAAAATGAAAGACAGGATATCGATGTCACTGAACTTGGGAACGATTGTTTCACTCGTAGAAGAAACTAGAAAGTAACATGACTGAAATAGAACAGCTTTAGTCTATTATTATAGAACCTGGCTTGAGACAAACGGCTATTTCTTGCATAGACAGAAGAACGAGTAATTAAGCAGATCACAGTCGGAAGCACCAGCCAAGTTTTGCGCTCGAAGCAGCATCAGCCTGTGTTAAATTGATTGATGATGGTGTCCTCCTCATGGCGGTGCCACCATCGAACCGATGCTCCTGTAACATGTCAAGGTAAGATACAATTGGTAACTATAAAGGAGATACATGACTAAGCATAACTCCACAACCGGTACACCGATTGTAGATAGGCACGAGGTTTATAGTACCTGCAAGATGGAGTCCAGAAGGCCGTGTAGGGAATGGCTTTAATGATCTTAGTAATTTTGGGCACCATTGCAACCTTGCCCGACTCAAGGTTAACAGTATATACCCCGGCACCCGTCTTCGCCAAAATGAAACCATCGTTTGACCCAACAAGGCGAGGAATCCCGGACATCTCGGCGATGTCCAAGAATCTGTACCACACCCATGCCCAAGCTCCACCGGGACCGGTGGCCTCCCTCGACCAGAGATTGAGATTAGACCCGGCCACACATGCGAATCCGAGGACGCCGTCTCTAGCCGTCATGAGAAGGGTAGTCCGAATCCGCTGGTACGGGAATGCAGGGGCACCAACCACGTCGATTTCGTCGGCATGATAGTCATACTCGATGATTCTAGTGCTGAGAGTGCAAGGAACATAGACCTTACGTCCCACGACGACGGTTGGCCCCGTGCCAACGACGGCATCTGGATGCGAAATATATGCTGGGCCTTGTCTGTCCTCCTCATCATCCTCATCTTCTTCCTCATCGTCTTCCTCATCGTCTTCGTGCACGTCCTCATCATCCTCCTCAACGTCCTCCTCCACTTCCTCCTCCACGTCCTCATTGCCTTGGTGCACGTCCTCATCCTCTTCCTCATCATCTTCGTGCACGTCCTCATCCTCTTCCTCATCATCTTCATGCACGTCCTCATCGTCCTCCGCCACGTCCTCATCGTCCTCCTCCATGTACTCATCGTATTCGTGCATCCCATCGTCCCATCTTTTAAGCTCCCTTGAGTATTTGCCTGCAAAGGTTATCATGTTGTCGTTGGTGCCGAAGAAGACGATCACGGACTCGTGGTCATGGCACTTGATCCTCCTTGCAGCCATAATCACTACATAGAAGAACTGCGTTCCAGTGTTCCACCGTCGGATCTCCATTTGGCATGGGTGCGACGTGCTTCTTCTTGGTCACCAGGTCCCAGATGACGAGGGAGGGCTTGCCGTCCTTGGGGATGGCGTGGAAGAGGGCGCGGCCGTGGCGTGCATCGAGGGCTCTGTACCGGCGGGGGATGAAACTCGGCTCCAGATGGAAGGTGGAGGTGGGGACGAAGACGGTGGATTTGATTGGCGCCTCCGTGGCTACCAGGAAGCCAAGCGATGCAGGCGCCGGGTGCAACGTGCGGTTGCGGCGGAGGAACTTGTCGCTGCAGATGTGCCGGCACCAGGATTTGCTGCCAAGGCAAGCCTTGGCAAGGCCGGCGGGATCATCCGGGCGGATGCGAACTAGAATGTTGTCGACGATGTCCTCCGGCAGGTACGGGTACTTGGCCAGCATCTTCGGCGACTTCTTGCGGGCAGGAGCCTTTGCCAGGCGAGGCGCTGCGCGTGGAGGAGGCGTAGCGGCAGCAAGGCGAGGGCTACGGCGTGGAAGCAATGCGACGGTGGCCTCCTGGCGATGTAGGCGAGGGCTACGACGTGGAGCGGAGGTAGTAGGCGGCGGCGTGGTAGTATTGTTGTGACGGCGAGGTGGTCTCATCTTGATCTGGTTGGGAAGGGTGGACGGCGGCGTGTGGTTAGGGGGTTGAAGGAGAAGGGCGTGTTTGTTGCGTTGGGGAGGGAGAATATGGGGTGATTAAGAGGAGGAGGAGATGGCCGTTGATGCACGTACGTTGGGCAGGAGCGCATTTCCGGCCGGAAGATCCACGATCACCTTCCCATGATCCTCCTATCCGCTTAATACGCCTTCCGTTTCTGCCAATTTTCCAAATTCACGCGCCCCCAGTTGATACGCCTTCCGTTTCGGCCATCTTTTCAAAATGCATGCGTCCAGTTGATACGCCTCCCCTCCAGGTCCAGCCTCCGCGACGGTAAATACGTCTGGGCCTAGCTGGGCTCGTGGCACCCGCACACGATGTCGCCGAAGCTGTTGTCGCCCGCCTCCCTAGCTCGGTCTCGGTGGAGCCGACACAGCCGACGGCGACGGGATTTCGCCGCAGCCGCCGGCCGCCGCCCTTTTCATTTTGAAATTTCGGTGCGTATTGCTCAACCATTAGATAAATTGTTACAAACTCTATTACGATCAAGCTGAACTGACTAAAAAAAGATAATCAAGCTGAACTGACTAAAAAAGACAATCAAGCTGTGAACTGATTCAGCCACACAGGGAGGATCCGAGTGCTGCTTTTGGCCTTAGGTTTTAGCCTAGGCCCTGCGTTTGTAATATTTCTAAGACCTCTTCTATATTAATGAAAATGGCAAGTCTTTTGTCTTGTTTCAAAAATAAAAAAGGATCCGAGTACAACTTCACACACCCGCACTCCACTCTCTAACTCCTAGTACGGCTAGATTATGAGTAACATTGTTTGTTACCGGATCTATTGACTTTAGAAACTTGGGATTCCAAAAGTGCTTACAAAGCTTGCTTGGAAAATTTGCATCAGCAAGGTGAGCTGAGGCCAAGACAGGTGAGTCCCACTACAAAACAAATTTTGCAAACCATTTGGAAAAGCAATAATATCATTCCCAGCGTAAAAACATTTGGCTGGAGAATCTTAAGAAAAGTGATTCTGTCTGGATCTAGAGCTGGTAAATATAGCAAGCATATTAGTAAACTGTGTTGCAGATGCAATCTAGAAGAAACTGATCATCGCCTTCTTTTTTTATGTGCTTTTGCTAGAGCATCTTGGTTTATGCATCCATGGTATTTAAAAATTGATCGAATTGCTTTACCAGATGATTCCATTTCTCAAACTATGGAAAAGCATCTTAATATGAATCATCCTAATGGCTCCGTTGAAAACATTCTGACTTTTCTTTGGTGTATTTGAAAGTCTAGAAATAATTGTCTTTTTAATAAGAAGGATTCCATTCCTTCCCAGATTCACCATATAGCTAATGCTTTGAAACAAAATCTTGAGCTCTTGGATGTTACCGGGTTCCTACAGGAAAGTCACAAACTAGGTCAGATTTGCAACAAGGAGGCACAAGACAGGGAAATACAATCAAGACAGATCTAGCAATACAAGGCAGCAATTTTTTTCCGGACGCGGCGTGGAAGACAAGGAAAGTTCCAGATGCACAAGGGAGAAGAAGAACATGACTTGGACTATATTGTCAACTCAACAGGCAAAATGGTGAAGAGAAAATTCAAATTCAAGCCTCAACCTCTCAGGTTTCTTCGCCTCTTCATGCGGAGTCAGTAGCACTTCTCTTTGTTGTGCAAGTCGCTGCTCACCTCGGCGCCCAAGATGTCACATTCTTGACAGACAACATCACACTCTCAAAAGCTGCTTCGGCTGCTTCTATTTCAGATGATCAAGTCCCCTGGGAGCTCAGGCAGCAAATAGCGGAGTATAAAAGAGCTTCTGAACCTTTACATGTACAGATCTTCCACATCAAAAGAAATTTGAATGGAGTTGCTCATGACTGTGCTCAACAGGCAATTAGACAATCTATGTCCTTGCCTATTTTTAGTTGTCTAAATTCAGCTCATAAACTAGTAGGAAATTGTCCCATAGCTCTTTCTATTCATCTTGATCTCTAGAGAATTGTACTACATGTTGTACTTTGTATTTGAGCTGAATAAAATTTGGCGTCTCCGACGCCTGTCTTTGTTCAAAAAAAAAAAGAAACCTGAGATTCCCTAAAACATACTTTATTTTCAAGATAAACATCGTGATAGCGGATTTACTACTTTCTCTGTTTTACACTTCCTACACCACTGCCGCGTCTGTCGCGTTCCAGGATCACCGGCTCAACTGCTAGATGAACAACTGACTTTTAATCCTTCCATGCAATAGATTCACTCACCTCCTTCGGCTAATCGACATCGAGGAGTTATCCCCCACGCCGCCATCACCACATTGTTGTCATGGCCACATAGCACTGACCCTCATGAACTCACGCACCGTTCTTTTAAGTAGCTAGCATCCACATCCAGTTTAGTCCAACCTTGATGAGAGATCTTCCAGTTTTTTGCCGGGTGTTTTCCTATTTCGGTTAACCACTCCAATTAAGATAAATGGAATATTTCCCATTGAGATCTACTAGAAGAGACTTGCACGCTTTCATGTGCCGTTTTCTGTTCTTGATATGACCTATTTGGCTTCATCCAAGGGGTACTTGGTGTCGGACACCCCCAAGAGGCACGAACACACAAACGGACTATGATGAAAAAAGAAACGAAACTACACCGCCGATTATCTACAATGATATGCATTGTGTTGAGCTGTGTGTGTGCTTAGTGTTTACTGTTTAGTGCTTAGTATGTGTGTGTGGCCTAAAGGCCCATCCTAGTGTATATGTACTCTAACTTGCAGCAAAAAAAAAATAGATAGGATTTCCAGAGATCCTCTCCCTAAGAAACACGATATTATCTATTTTTCCATTTGTTTTCGGAATTTCTGTATTCGTTATAGCTCCGTATAGTTGCAAGTTCTTCGCATAGCTGGCCGCGAAGAATCGTTGTTGGATGGCGGATAGGCTTTTACATCATGGTTTGTCGTGCCCGTCGGCCTGCCTGCTTTGTGATCAGGAGACAGAGACCTTGCAACACTTGCGTCTGGGCTGCGTGGTTGCATGGGAGATCTAGGCTTGGGCCCATTGGTGTTGGGGCAAGGAGGAGTGGCTCCCGGAACAAGACACCGATCTGCTGGAGTGGTGGACGTCCCGGCCTTGCTCGGCAGCTCACAGACGTGACATGTGGACTGCTATCATCCTGGTTTTCTGGTCCATCTAGAGACACAGGAACGACGTGGTCTTCAACGGAGCGGTGGCTTCGCATGTCACCATCAGGGACAAGGTGCAAGAGGAGTTCGAGCGGTGGCGCCTAGCCAAGCTTTTCCATGGCATGCCTTTTGTTTTTCTTGATCCGACCGTTGTACCGTGGCAGCACGGAGAGTAGGCGTGTGTGGGGAGCTGCCCCCCATGTGGGTAGTGATAACTTTGCCGTCTTTGGCACCCTTCTATGTGATTGATACAACTTTCTATGGTGTATTCTCGAAAATAGCTGTAAATAGCCAGGGATTTTCCCATGCTTCTAATTCTGGACAGTGGACTGGATCTTAGTGTCAAATATGTGGTCTATGGAAGTTGAGGACAAGCGTGATAAATGGGATAGACACATTTGAGATCAGTTGACTACTTTTGATTTTTTTTCTTCTTAAATCCAGATTTTACCACTTATCCCACTTCTCTCCCTTCCACATCCCTAACTTTTTTCCGATAAAGAAAATATATTAATATCGAGATATAGAACCACTTCTCTCGCTTCCACATCCATATCTATAGTGTAGAATTCGTAAAATTGCTGGCACTACCCGAACCACTTAAATTCTTTATGGTGGATGCGGGCCGTCGGGATAAAACAATGTTGCTAACCCCGAAGATTTACCACATAAAGTTGACATGGTTATAACAGTTCACACCTTTTCTTGAGAAACACAACATAGACACATCACTCACAAACACGATCGAGTGAGCCAATAGGTCTCAAGACAAGTCACCACATGCGATGATGGGCACATATCCTGCCATGTAAAATAACACAAGTTAAACCGTGGAATAGTCCAAATACATGCAAACACACTTGCTAAGTCTAGGACTTGAACTTGGATGAACTGATTATGTCTGAGGTTTGTGTCCCAAGGAATATGAGTACTCGCGAAGGATCCAACGAAGGTGTCGAACACAGGGGATGGAACACACAGCTTGCAAGCTCTCAGGGACTGGGAGGTTGGCGTACATGAATGACAAGCTTACTAGCGAGCAAGCACGATAGAGAGAGACACATCGATCTACCCAGGTCCGGGGCCCTCGTGTGGAGGTAAGACCCTACTCCTTCCTTGGATGTATTGCTCTGCGAATTCTCTCGAGGTACAAGAGGGTTTTACAAGGTCCTAGCTTGAAGAAGCTCCAGCTAGATCTAGATGCGATCTGGAGGCTGGGAAGAATCAATCCCCTTCTACAGTGCAGCCGTCCCTCCTTTTATAGAGGTGTCGGTCCTCTTCTCCAAGAAAGCATGGGAGAGGGGTTGACACACTGCGCGGAAGGAGAGGGACAGTTATCCCTTTACAACTACAAATGGACTTGGTTCATGACAGTGGAATGCTGGTCCGTGGGAGTGGTTGGACTCCGCTGACATCCTCCTCTGACACGCTGCGCAAACACAACACATACACATCGCTCACAAACACGCATGAGCGAGCCAATAGGTCTTGAGGAAATTCACCACATGCGATGATGCGCACATATCCTACAATGAAAGAACAACACAAGTTAAACCATGGAATAGTCCAGATACACACAAATACACATGCTAAGTCTAGGATTTGAACTTGGATGAACTGATTCCAATACAAGGAACCTAAGTAGCCTCGCACATTAATCCTTCACTGATTTTTGTATTATTCCACTTTTGTTTTCCCTTTTTAATTCACACTTTTTTTCCATGGTCTCTAAATTCTATTTCACTTGCTACAAAATTATAATAAAAATATTCCAATTAGTCTATTCTTTTACTGCAGTCATCTGATTTTTTTCTTTGATAGGTAAATATTTGATCTAATCAGTGTAATATTGTTCTATATGGGAACCATGGAAATATCCCATATAATTGAAAAATTATGCACTCCCTACTCTGTGTGTGTGTCAAAAGAAAAGTCTAAATTTTGTTAACAATAGTCATTTGATTTTTTCTGTCACGAGTAAAAAATTGTTCTAATTGATCTATTTTCCCCGCTCGTGGTCATGTTTTGTTTCACAACCACTATGTTTCATTTACGAATTTTTTTTTCCATCAACAATACTCAAGACTAGAATATTTTTGTTCCAGCGTACACAAAAAATGGTCCTGCCACACTTTGTTCCATTAAAATGAGTTTTGTCCCCTACTATAATATATTCGTTAAGATGTACATAAAAAATGTTTCATAGTATAGCATTTTTGTTCCATGGCTATGAAATTTTATCCACAATAGAAGTTTTTATTGTGGTGTTAAATAGTAGGAATCATGTCAATTTTTGTTCAAACTACAAACTTTTTGTTCCAGTGTAGAAAAACTGAGAAAGTAATGTTTTATTAACGTAAAATTCCATTGTAATTGGAGGACTTGTTTGTTACATACACAAAATATAATGTTTTGTACACCACTTCTCTTTTACCCAAAATAATATTTTCTTCCATGCATCGTCCTCTAGACACAACACCTCGTTCTTCTACCATCTAAAGGTATAATTGTTGCACCCCCATGGGGCTCTCACAGCGCTTTCAGCTTCTGGACCGTCCGATTTTTTTGTCTGTGCAATCTGATCCGTTCGTTCTGAGCTAAGAGCGAAGGTGTTGATTGGTCCTCCTGCTAGATAAAGCCATGCAACAGCCATGTGTTACCCGCCTGAGACTGCTCGTGGGTCCCCCTTCGGCCGGGTCCGCTCGTCGGTTGCTGCGGCTAGCTGTTGGTTTGGTCACGCGCGTGGAAAAGATCTCCACCGGCAGGGGTAATTTCGGGTTTTCCTTCTCCCTGAGACAAAACCAGAGAATCCCAGGCCAAATCCTATCCATTCGTCCTCCTCTCCCCTCGCGCACCCACGCTCCGCATCGAGCCGCCGCCCGTGCCCTTGCTCCTCCTCTGCGCGGCGCCGCCGCCCCAACCTCCTCCTCTACGCCGGCGCCATAGCTCTGCCCCCTCCCGTCCTTATCATTCCTTCTCCTCTCCCTAATCCCCACGTCCCTCCTCTCCCCAATCCCCTCAGATCCCCCAATTTGATGGTCTCCTCTATGGATGGAACATGGAGAGGCTAAGGAGGGCTCCATGGCTCACGAGGCAGAGCTCGACATGAAGGAGCACGCGTCCTCGTCCCCCCGACCGGGCCGCAACGGATCCATTCGGCCATTTTCGTCCTCGACCTCGACGTACCGAGCTCCACCCGTCTCCATCCATGGTTCGTCTTCGTCAATCGCGTGTCAGGAAGACCTTGCAACGCCATCCTAGGGCCCGAGCCTAGGTGCACCTCAAGAGATTGTCTAGGTAAGGAACCATCTCACGCTGATCAGTTCATGTATATTTTTCTTTGTTTGATTGATGCAGGTCATAGTTCACCTGTCCCTATTCCTTGCAGGGAAGACCAGAGGAAAACATACCAACACAAACAGACATATTTTGTTTCTTTATTAGTTCCAGATCACTCCCTCATCCTCTATCTCTCTACTTCATTTTTTGCTCGAGATTTAGAAGATTGCTAAAATTAAGTTGACTGTTAATTTAGAAGGACATCCTTTAATTAATACACATGATTTATTCCATATCTTAGTGCTAAATAACAGATTAGGTAATTGTGAGTGTGACTGTACTTTTTAATTACCTTTTATTTAATTGTTCAGCTATCTTGCGCTTAATTGATAAATATCATTGCTTATGGTATAGGATTGGGGGCAGTGACCATGCACCCATGCCTAAGGCGACTTTGAGCGCAGACCACGCTGCAAGTTGCAGAGCTTTGTCTCAAGCCATCACATCTCTGTTTTGCAATGTCATTTCTTCAAGTAGGTAGCAGTGCGGACCATGCTGCAAGTGATGGCGGAGATTTTGCACAGTTTCAGCTCAAGGCATGGCATACGTATTTGGTGGTGTCATTTCTTCAAGCAGATAGCCCCACGACCACTTCGGAAGCACCATGCTAGGACTGAGGTGTAGACGTGTGGTATTGTTTTACTGATTTGACTCCTCTCTTCCACTATTCCCCTTTGATTTAATCCTCATAATCTCTCATTTATGTTTGCAAACAAGGTGTGGTAGCCATCAAACATGATATGTAGTCCTGTCCGGGCTTGACGTCGTCTTTATGGACCCGTCGCCTCCTCGCCTACACCAGGTGCTGTAACCATCCATGGCTGCCATGTAGAAGGGTTTATTGAGGGTCGAAGCTTGCCTGACATCTCCTTCATGTAGGGTAGTCCATGGTGGCCAGAGCACCGTCTCGGCTGAACGAGGCTGCTTCTCCCAGAACACATATGTAAGGCTTTTTTTGGCTCAACTATTTGGTTTATTTATGTCGTTCTACATTCAGTTCCACTGCAATTGTTTGACATGGGACTGGAGGTATGGAGCTCTCATGGCCTCACCTCAATGCGCTTGAAAAGTTTCCCTTTGGAATGGGTTTTGCCTCTGGTGTGTAATGGATGGACGCTCTTTTCTCTCATGTGTAGTCTTTTCAAGGAAAGATCATTCAACTTTTTTTCACATAAATACTTGAAACTAAGACCTTGAGGTATTTGTATCGACTGGCGTAAACCTGAAAAAATTCATTGTAAGTTTCAGTGGGAACCAAACCATTTATTTAGTGGCGTTCATTGACTTCCACATCAGATTTGGATTGTTCCATGGGACTGATCTCATGTGTTTCAGTTTTCTGAAGGTTCTTTTGCCAATACTTACTTTTGTGGAGCTTGAGCTTACACCCAATGGTGTAATTGGATCAAGACCGTGTAGTTCTTTAATTAAATAGCTGACTTGGTAAGGAATGTTCTAGCATATTTTATTGTAGAAACCATTTTTTGTGCGATGTCATTCTTCTTGGTATATAAATGATTTCTTACTCCGATTTGTTTGATGAGGCTTAATGTATTACTAAAACTATGATCCCATGCCTTTCATATTGGCATACAAGCATGAAAAAAGGAACAAAATTCATACGACCTCGAGGATAGGTGATCCGTGAATATATGCAGCTGCTTATCAGTGGTTGTTGCCTTGTAGTCATCCTATGGGACGGCTGCCGCATGATGATTAAGTTTAAAACTGCCATTTCATCTTTTCTCTCTCATTTGTTCAATAATTAGCAATAAATTTCAATGATGCTCTAGCATCTCAGATATATAGCTTCCTCGATAGTTAAGTTTGCGTTGAGATATATTATTTGCAAGATGCTTCCATTTGGATTGATGAACTTACAAGAGTTGTCGATTTACGCAGAACTGAATATAATGCTATAACATCTATGATATATAGCTTCCTTGATGCTTGGTTTTCAGTAGCTGGGGAATAGATTTTGGCTATCCAGTCCAATGTTCAGGTGCCCTGTCTCTTTTTTATTTTTTGTAAGTAAGTTCGATGCCATGTTTTTGTTCTGAATTATTTGAGAGTTGTAAATAATGTTTGTATATCGCAAGGCTATTGAAAAGGGTGTACATGGTTTTAGGTACGACTAGGAAGATTGGTGCGGCGACACGCCGCACCCGTGAACGATATAAAAATAAATACATGGTCCAGTTGATACCGACTGGGTTATAATCATTTTGCTGCACCAGCTGCCATGATGATTTATCGACATGGTGAACATACAGGGCAAGCTCCAACCAGTTAATATCGATGGCCCATCTTTCTGTTTCGGCTTACATAGTTCCACCTTTATATGTCAAATGTACCATGTCTCAAATGTTCAATATGTATATATTAAATAACACCCAAAACAGCAGCATTTTATTGTCACAACTCAAGTTTCAGTTCGCGTGAAAGAGAAAAGGTAATCCGATGGTTTCAGAAGATCAATAAACACCCACTTTGTAAATTGCTGTTTGTCATAAGGTCAATGAAATAGAACAATCTTTTCTGGCACAAAAGCTGATGATTTCTTATATGCATAGTTTAAAGAATCAAGAAATATTTTTAGACAATATATTTCACTCAGGCTATAAATCATTTCCCTTGACAAAGCAACGCCAATGGCAAACTTCTTACCTGCAATCGAACACTGTTAATAAACTTGTGTTTTACCATACATAAGGAGTGATATAACTTCCTGCCACTAATTTCTGCTTGCTTATCGTAAAGATTCTGCGAAAGAAGCTTTAGTCAAGTCTTCATCTAATGCCAAGAGATGCATAGCAGATCAACTTGACACCAAATGTATGTAACATATTGCAATACTGGAGCCACATAAACTTATGTATAATTATATATGAAAATGGAAGAACATGAGGTAAAGTGATTTTCACAAAAGCAACCAGTTTCTTTACTTAAATATTTGTGCCATATTGATAATCCATGACCAGAATACGTGCATGGTAAAGAGTTTGTAACTATGTTATTGAATATTAAGTTGGATATATAACCTCAGAATTTGTTTCTTCTTTCCTGAATTGATAACCTTCATCTGAAGTACTTAGGTCGATCAAATTTCAGAAAAGGTGTATATCTGTAAGGGTAATATACTTCTATAATCAGCAGAGTCAGTTTTCTAGGTAAGAAAACAATGTCTCCACAGGTAGAAACCATGGAGGGCAATATGATCGCTTATTGTCTTATGTTCCATTAGTATACCCTCTAACTTCGATTGGATCAACATTCACTAATCAGCATATATTCAGAGGAAGCACAATACGTCAGCATTGCACATTCAACTAATCTAGGAACAAATAAAATTTAAGAACGGGTACCACAACACATTCAACCAGGCAAACCATTACCTTCCAGCTGGAAATAGAAACAAAACGGCCTCCAAACTCCAAGCAGAGTTCACCTACCAGCAGCAAACGTGTGGAAAAAAAACATGAAGGAACAGCAAGCACAGGAAAGAAAGGGAAAACACCTGTTGCATAACCCTGTCCATTGATTGATTTTTTCTCAATGGAATTATAGGCACACCAACCTTCAAAAGAGACTTTCTGATAGTGTGACAAATTACCAAGGACGGCAGCATGGACAAATTTAGAGGGCACAATAAACCTACATCACCAACAGATAGTGTGACAACTATAAATTCCCTTTGCAACCCCAGGGACCCTAGAAAGAATCACTTCATTTATTGCATGTGCTACATTATTAGTAGGGAAAACTATAACACTTTGCTCTAAATAGAAAGATTCTAAATAATTTTCAAAAAAATAAATCACAATCTGCATCAACTATAGTAGCATGTGATTAGAGTTTGGTAACAGTGACACATCAGGAGGTCGATGCATGGCACATGTGAATGGAAGTAAAACTGAATCATTGGGTGAACGGCACAATGTAAAACCAGCTTGTATAACATTGCTGGGCTAGGCAATATATAAAGAGTAAACAAAGCATTCAACCATTTATTCTGATCTGGCAAGAAAGAGAAGCCTAACAAATTAGCATCAATTGATTTTAATTAGAAGAAAGAAAGGAACTCTCTAACCCTACTATTAAGTCTGAATTCCAGGTATTATATTCAATAGAATAGCTTCATGAAGGTAAAGTTTCCATTTCCAGTACTAACTTATTTCTCCTCTGTAACACATATGCAGGACCAAACTACTATAAAAATAGGAACAACATATGCATCAGAGCCATCATTTTCAGTCAAATAAACTAAGCACTATAACAATGACCAAAAATAAAATCAACATATAAAATTTATTTCCTCAATCAAATGTAAACCATTTCCCTATAAAATAGGGAGGTGCTAACAGATACATCTGCTTTATGACGGAATGGGGAGAAAAGTAGCAACCAAGGATTTTGCAATAGAAAGGAAAAAAGAAGTAAAACTGAACCTACTGTCCAAAAACCTGATTGTCTGACATTCTTAAATGTCTCAACTATGTCTATGTAAAATGCAATAAGCATAATCAATGCTTGGCTCTGTTCAGTTGCGAAGCAGGGCCTGAAGATGCATTAAAAAAACAGTAAAATGAGAATATATGCTACATACTGAAGAAAATACATAATATATACAGTACCATTGATATTACTGACAAATAAGAAAATATTTATATCAATAAGGATGTAAAAAGGTTCATTAAATAAGCAATCTAAAGGAGGTTGAGATATATAGTTAAACAGGGAATTCGATATGATTATGTGCATCCGCATTATGATGGACTCCGTAGAATTAAACAGAGAAGTGAGTGCACATTGGCCCTTCGTATGAACTGCTGACATAATTATTATTTCTTGATGATACTCAGCAGCCCCACAATCATCATTAATATTACCAAGCCCTTGTGATTGCACACAACTGTCTCGCTGCTCAAATGACCTAAAGTATAAGAATTCCCGGTTAATGGCATCGTACAGTCCACGGCCGTGGCTAAATATCCCCATTTAGATTATTGAGGTGTAGACATGCATTCCCACTGTCATTTTTCCTGCACCACATGTGGAAAATACGTCAAGAAGAATCTCATCTTGAAAATTGCCAGATGTGAGCAGTAAGTTATCGATGAAAAACACATCTAGAAAAATCTTAGCCCACCTTTTTTCAATGCCTCAATTCTAGAAGGATTTCATCACCAAAAATTGAGCCCAATCATCATAAGGACTTGGAGAAACAAAATATAGTGCTCAGAGATACCTCTGACAGTGTAGCCATCTTAGATTCAAGCAATATTGGGCATGAGACTAAACTATATGATCCAGTGCTCAATAACCGAGACCAAAGTGCATAGAAATGACGTCACTCACACACGAAATCAACCTGCTGAACTTTAGTTCCCATATTATACTATCAGCCTAGCCTGCATATCTTCCTGCCTAGCTGACGGCATCTTCATCCGTTTGTATATCGGGTAAGCTCCTATACTTATTCATTCAAAACAGTTTTAAGATTGACTAAGTTTTGATTCCACACAAGGAACCAAAGTGATAGGGAATAAAATATAATCTGTACTTATTAGAAGGTGAAATTGCTCAATAATTAAAAGGTGAAATGGCGCGAAAAAGATGCTGAAATTCGAAAGAAGTGTTCAGAATCCGAGCAACTTCCTCGACTTAGCAGATTGATATGTTGGTCTCCTGAGTGCACTACCAATTTGGCTCGGCACCACCCCAAACCAAGCCTTCCCTTTTGGCCGTCCTATAGGTCACGCTGCAGGATTAAAGAGCCAAAGGGTACGGTGAACTGCTGATATCCACTTGACTGAACAAAGGAACATAATGATTAATGGAAGGGAAAAGGCCAGATCGAGGGCAAGGAGATGGAGGGAGAGAAAATGAGGAATAGGTCACCTGGACGGTGGAGTCCCTGCGCTAGTCGTTAGACTCACCGCCATGCTCGTTCTCTACGTTCCCGATGTCTCGGAGCCCTCACAAAGCTCGTGTGGCTGCGACGGTGCTTCACGACCTTCTCCCGGCAACAACATCACCCCTTGGTCTGTCTCCCTCGGACGCGAGGTGACGACCCAGCGTTGCTCTCGTTCCGGCTAGGTCTCGCGATGCATCGTCCCGTGGCCGTGGAGGCCGACGCCTGGCCCGGCGAAGCCCTCCGGCACGCGGACGGTAGCGCGCCGCCGATCTGGTGTGGCTGCAAAGTCGCTTCACGGCCTCCTCCCGGCGGCGATGGCACCCCTCGATCTGCGCCCGGCGCCGCTCTTCCCGGCTAGGCCTCGCGACGCATCGGCCCGTGGCCGTGGAGGCTAACGGCCGGGCCGGTGAATCCCTCCGGCACGCATATGGTGGCGCCCCGCCGGCCTGGCTCCCTCCGACGCTGGGCGACGCCCAGGCCCTTCTCCTCCCGACGCGGGCTTGCAACGCAGACGCCCTAGCGCTGCTCCTCCCGACATGGCTTAGCGTCGCGTCGGCCCATCGCAGTGGCGGCCGGCGGCGGACCTACTGAAACCCGCTGGCAGCCTGGCACACAACTGAAGAACCCCCTAGCACCGGGGCGTAGGAAGCTTCTAGCGTGATGATAAATTTGGCCAGAGAGGCGAAGCGTTCGGGAAGTCGGCGTGTTCTCGTTTGTTCGGTGGAAGCGGTGGTGGCAGGTCCACCCACGAGGCCACGATCATGGCAGGATCATACAAACACCGGAAAACCGGAATTTGAAGGTCAAGAAAAAGAAAAAAACAACGGAGAGAGGGAGAGATAACCGGGAGAAATAAAAGAGCCACCGGACACTCGCGGTGACCTCGGTTTTGACACACGGAAATAAATGACAGCCAAAACCACCCCTCATGACCCAGGCTGCATCTACAGTAAATAGAACAAACGTGTCAACGTCTGATTGGGTGGAATATGAAGTGAACAGTACCCAAACTGTTAAGATTTCAGCATAGGGGGTTAACTTTTATATAGGTAATAATGAGGGTGTGAGGTGCTCAGGTTGGTGGATTTGGTTTTGGCAATGTTCATTTGCTATCCTAATCTCCATTGTTTTTCATTAAATGGGAAGTGACATATGCATATTGTTTTCCTAAAAGGGGAATATTTCCTCAGATAGAACGGGGACGGGGACGGCAGGTGTTACAGTTAAAAATCATAATTTCAGCCTAATTGTTTCACTCCTACTGTAACACTTTTTTTCTCTGTAATCGTGTAAATATTGGAGTCAATCTACTTCAGTTGTAGAGCACAAAATCCTTGATTTCCAATGTCAACTATACTATTTGTATACAGACAAGGTATGGACGAGTCAAAGAGGTGTTGTCCACGAGTTAAGAAAATCTCTATGAGCAACGCTCCAAAAAATTCTGAATATAGCATAAGTGAGCAAATCCTTATCTTGAATAATAAGATTGGACGCTCACCCATGTTCTTTTTGTTTACTTCTTATTTATAAATTTGTCAAGTGTAACGATTCTTCTCTCTATAGATCCAAATTCTCTAATCTCTTGATTAACTTAATATTTATTCTCTTCCTTTCTACATTCAGTAAAGTAAAGTATATGATTTATCTGTCCATGACAATGATGTATTGGAAGCTCTAAGCTTGTGTGCACTACCATTGAATTTCTTATGGTTTTTTTGTTAGTATTTAGCAGAGAGTACATGCAGAATATGTCTTCCCTGTATATGTTTTATCTACAGAATGTGAAACAATCCTTTTATTTACCTCAGACTGATGCAATTATTGTTAAGAGTATATAGGTTTTTCATAGGACTGATGCAAGAAAGTGAAGAGAAACAACAAAGTTTCTATTGTAAAACACTCCAATGCCATATTATCGCTCTGCACCACCGTGCTTTCCAAAGGTAATAGACTCAATCTTCTATTAATTATATGGGATGCACTTATGGCTTTGGATTTCACATACATGCTAATATATGTTATGGATTTGTGGGTTAGTTCTGCCAAAGAAATATCAACGCTAACTGCTGTTTGCACCGAAAAACAAATTTTTAAGAATTTTGGTTTAGGTACAGGAAAACAGATTTGCTACTTGAGAGAGTAATCCGGTCATTTGAGATTTTACTTTTGGACAGTGCAAGATGATTAGGGGATAGTTGTCATTGACTTTAGAAATCGTGACTCAAACTAGGGTACCTTTCGTTTACAAATGTTTATCCTTTTCCAGGATGGAGTTACTTAAATTCACTATCAAGATACTTGGAGCGGCGAGGAACTTGAGTGGTTCATCGTAGAGATGTTAAAGATCTATTGCGTACAATATAAGTTGGATATAACTTAGGTGAATCCATCTTTACCTATTTTCTTTGAAAGGCATAATATACCAGTGTTGAATTATGGTCTCTGCCTTACTCTTTAATTGCCTGCAGTATTGTTAGATTTCTTTTTTCATCAGAAAAAAGTACATGCCACCCCGTTTAATTAATCCATATTGTACCTTCAGCTTGGAGCTGATGCCGCCAAAGTGCATATTGTCGCTCGACATAGAGTCTATGCCAGCGACAAGATGTACTTAGGCGGCATCGAATCCAAGATGATGGTGATGGCCATCTTCTTTAGCCCCTTGTCGGATCCAGAGGGTGCAATAAAATGTACCAGCAGATTGTCATCAGATCAGGTCACTAACTTGGATGTTTATTTTGTCTGCCTGTTGTAACTCCCGGTCTGTCTTTTTCTAACATGTTGTTTATATGCTTATGGTATTATATTGAAGCTTGAATCATTGTGCATATTTGAGTTTTCTCTAATATTGTGGCAAATTTAGTAAGTATCCGTCTGTCTCTTTCTAAAATGTTGTTTTATATGCCTATGGTATTCTGTTGAGGCTTTGATCATGTGGCAGATTTGAGTTTCTCTTATCATGTGGAAAATTGTGGAAGGGTTTAGAGGTCAGGACGTTTTCGTGATTGAAACTATAGAATAACAGCTCAAAATGTAAAGCCCATTCATTTTGAGCAAATAAATAGCCTCTCATGTTAAAATATACTATTGATTTGGCATGCTACAACATCTAGATTCATTCATGATGTTGTTGAGCTGCAAATTTAGATAATAGTTAAGTTTCCCGTGTTTTTGTTCATGGGGTAGCTCTGAAAAAATAATAGGTCATTGTTTCTTGCATAACATCCTCACACTTTTGTCTATCTGATGTGTAATTATGGAACGGTGTTTCTTGCGCAACTTCTTCAATCTTTGATGCTTAATTATCGATCATTGTTTCTTGCAACTCTTCTCCACGTACGCTTTTTCTGTATAGTGCTTAATTATGCATCACTATTTCTTGCATGACTTCTTCACGTTTTTGTCTATCTAATGCTTAATTATGGATCATGCTCTTGCATAGCTTACCTCTTACTCTGGCAATACCTCTGCAGGATACAATTCTGTGATGCTTCCTGACTGTAGCAGTGGCATCAAGAAGAGATAGCTTCTTAACCTTGCTGGCCTGTTCTCTGTCAACTGTGGAGAAGATACCCAAGGTATGTCCATTTCCAATTGTAAATGCTAAGTCCATTCCAGCTGTCCATTTGATTCTGAATACGAACTCCACACGGTCGTTGAAATGCTATCTCTCCATTTCATGTCTTATGTATGCGTGCATGTATGCTTATTTATTTTTCTTCCTGTATACAAATACATTGATCCAGATGTGGCTGCAAGTTCTCTGTTCCGCAGAAATGAGATTGCAACAAATTTGATATACGCTTGTGTTCCAACGAGATATTTTCATCAGTCGAACTGCTATTAGTAATCTGACAGAGCTAAGGAATATCAATGGTGGTAAGGTTTCAAATAATATACGTTGTACTTTTTACCATAAGAGATTAAGATCCTTATGTAGTTATGTTACCCGTGTAGCTGTGCACCAAGATTTTTATGATATTTTTTTTCCCTTTAGCTTGATTTCTGAGACCCAAAAATATACATCAGTAGAAAGCTAGGATTATTTATTACCTGTCTTTTATGTTTGTTAATGTTCTTGACAAAAAGAATACAACAGTACAAAGCTAAGCTTATTTCACATTTATGCTTTATGTGTGTAAATGTTCCATCAGGCTACAGTTGTCTTGATATTGGTAAAGAAACTATTCAGGTGATGTCAGTAAGTACATGTGTACATCTATGGTGAACAGTTAGTTAAATTATTATTACAAGCCATTGCATTTACAAATATTAGATGAACAATGCGGATCCGTGGTTGTTCCTTTCCATATTCTAAAAGGTATGTTGATTTTGTTAGCTTTTACATGTGCTCTTTTGTCGTCAGTTCGCACCTGTAAACCTAGAACAAATAGTTCATGTAGATCTTTTTCCCCAAGCGAGAATACTATTTTGACTACTGTATTCACTGTCGTTGCCTAATCGACGGTACCCCGGAGGAGGGATCCTCACGAGGGGGAGAAGAAGTAGGGGCCATAGGGCGGAGTGCACACGGGACGGTGGTACGCGAGTTACCCAGCTTCGGAACACTGCACGATGACAGGGCCTACTGCTGCTTGTCTGGAATTATCTGGGCGCTTTCGCGTTGTTACAATGAGTTGTGGTTGTGCCTCTAGGGCTCCGGGATCCGGCTTATATAGGCGCACGGATCTAGGGTTTACATGGAGAGTCCTAGCCGGATTACAGATAGATTAACTACGGTACAATATCTTGCCGTGCACGTCACGGATCCGCCTTCCATACACATCGTCCTGGATCCGGTCCCTCATGGGCCTCCATGGATCCGGTTACTCCCATGTCGACGGATCCGGCCTGCTGATCCTGGGCTGGACTTCTTCCTTCATGATCAACAGCAATGGGCCGCCCGATGGGCCACATGCCTCATCACCGTCTATGGGCCACCCGGGCTTGCCGGATCTAGGCACTGTCGATGGTACACCTATGAAGTATACCCACAACAGTAGCCCCCAGAGTTCTCCGAGTTTCACCTGCAGTTTCCGCCTTGCTGGTTCATAATAATCTCCGGCAAACGTTGGTAACGCGGAGAAACTTGAAGAGCTCCAACTTTGCATTTTCCTTTCTTCCAACTTATAGCCGGAAAATTCTCCCACCCCGCGGGACTTCATTCATCGACGTACAAATGAACATCTTCGTGCTATTCCTCGCTCGAATGAGAGACAACGTATTCACCCGGAATCTTATGAGACTCAAACGGCTTCGGAAATCCTTCATCTTCAGATCATGCTCAATAACGGAAATTCCATATTTCCCGCGCACAACTTCCTTGTTTCCCGCGCTAAAATTTCGCAGATGCAAATCTTCAGCCGGAATTTTCGGGAGTGCATGGTCAATTTACCTCCACGTCGTTTTACCGCATTTGACCTAAACACGTGTCATCCATCCAACGGCGCGACCGTTCAGTTTCCACCGTTAGATCCGGATCCCGAATCTCCGAGCGCGGCCTATAAATACCCCGCGGCTCGGTGAAAAATCATTCTTTCACCCCCTCTCACCACATCGTCTTCCTCCTCGCGCCAGCGCCGCTCGCCAGATCTCAACTCCGGCGACCTTCGCCACAGCGAACTTCGCGCGCCGCCGAACCAAGGCTCCCCTCGCACCAAGATCCTCACGGTTGAACGAGAAACTTGCTCCGCCGCCGATTCGTGGTCACGCGGGTTGATTTCCTCCAAGTTCGGCGACCTCTTCTCCGCCGGAGCTCCGTCGAGCCACCGCGCCATTAGCGGTAAGTTCGCCGGCCTTGTAGAAGATAACCTAGTGTAGAGGTTAGGCTTAGTGATCCGGGTACTCAAATACTTTGTATGGGTGCAGCCGGAAGCATGCCACTCGAATCTTCACTTTGCACTGGTAGCTCTTCGAGTAGCCCGGATCCCAATCAGATAGAACCCATATGCCCGGATCCCATATCATTCCTACCACCATATGTTTCCGACATCAGACTAGCTCAACCTTTTTCCGCATCTTCCAGCACCGCTCCAAGCCGGATTCCTACCCTCCAAGAGCTCCAAGAAGAACTCGAAGGGCAAGCTCGGATGGCAGCTAAAGTGCAGGAGGCGGAAAACAAGAAGGCGTCCAAGGCCCGGATCCGCGAAGGAGAACGTGGTCAATGGTGGCCTTGCGAGACCACCGACGTGGAGCTTAGAGAGCTCCAGAACGAAGGAATGATCTCCTCTCATTGGAGTTTCACGCGTGATTCCGTCGTCCCCAAGCCGGAAGCCGGAGAAGTTGTTATGACTAAGGCTTGGGTGGAACGCGGACTTTCACTCCCTTGTTCGGAATTTTTCCTCTCCATCCTCAGCACCTACGGGCTCCAGCCACACAACATTTGCCCGAACTCATATCTTCTTTTGTCCAACTTCGCGACTCTCTGCGAAGGACATCTTGGGATCCGGCCTGACGTCAAGTTGTGGCAGTTCTTTTTCCGGGTGAAGAAAGAAACCAAGGAGAAAGCTATGGTGAACTGCGGAAGCATGACTTTTATGCTCCGCCCTAGTCGCATGTACCCTCCTCATGACTCACACGAATCCGTCCGGTACTGGAACGCCGGATGGTTTTATGAGAAGAACGCCTCAGTTCCGAAGGTCCATGAAGGCCTCCCCCAGTTTGTCAACGAGCCTCCGGAAGAGCTTGCAAGCTGGAGCTTCGTCCCTTCGCTCGCCCAGACCCCAATTCTGGAGAAGGCTGCGCGGAGAATCTCCTGGCTAGTCCACGACGGACTAACCGGAGCCCAGCTCACACTCAGCTGGTTTTCTCGGAGGATCCAGCCTCTACGCTATAATGCGCGCCTGATGTGCGCCTATACCGGGGCGGACGATCTTCTCCGAGTAACCCGCCACGACCTTCCGGCCGATTCTCTGAAAAGAAGGATCAAGACACTGGTGAAGATTCCAAGGGGCCAACAAGTCCCGGAACTGACCAAAGACATCTTTACAAACGACCAATGCCCTCCGGTAAGCTTTACTCCTTTCAGTGCTTCAAACTTCACAAGTTTTTAGATGTTTTAACTTAGCTTTTATCCATCCTCCTTCCAGCTCAACGCTTTGGCGGAGGAAGACTTTCGCGCCATTCTCCGCGTCCCCGTCACCGAAGACACGGCGGAGGAGGTTCCGGATGACGATGAGGAGGAAGAGGAACAGGCATCTCGCAAGGCGGCCCCTCGTCCTACAAAGCGTCCCCGCGCCAAGGCTTCCGGCTCTGAAGCCGGAGCTAGCGGCGAGGCCTCCGCCAAGAAACCGAAGACGGTAAAACCACCTCCGCTAGACTCAAGGAAAGCGGAGCGTGCACGCATAAGGATGCTTTCGACGGCCGGCCAAGGCACGCGCCCCATCATCCCCGGCGCCCCGTAAGTTTCCGAGTCATGATGCGATTTTAACTTAACGAAATTATCTCTTGTCTAAACCCTTTTACTTGTTCGCAGGAATCCGAAAGTCACTGCCACGCGGACCACCAGCCAAGAGCCCATCACTAAATATATGAAGAAATCTCCGGCTATTGGTCCCTCTACCCCAGTTCCACCAAGCGTCACCCACCCAACTCCCCAACCGTCGCCCCCTCAGGCGGATCCATCTCCCCCACCTGCTGCAAACACTCCACCGGAAATAATTCCGGTTAGCAGCGAGAATGTGGGCGATGAAGATCCTAAGGCCAAAGGCCCAGCCCAAGAGGAGGCGGGAAAACAAGTACAAGGAGAGGTGGAAGTAACTTCTTCTGAGAAAGCTGGAGAAGGTGCTGGCGACATGGTCGTTTTTCCGAAGAACTTTGGAGATCCGGCTGACATCACTTCCACCCCAAAGGCCTACGCCACTAAATTTTTCAACAAGCTGACTGAGGCGGAAAAGTGGGAGCTTCAACAAGATCTGCTTAACGCCATGCTGAACAATGCCTGGGGGAAGCCTGATTCCAGGACGTCGGAAATCCAGGACTTCAAGAAAAATGTTGGCCAGTTCTGCGACCAACTCATCTGCAAGCAAAAGGTACTCCCCAGTAGCCCCCAAGTATGTAAGCGGAAACTGAAAAAGTAGTTAGCGTTTAGATGCTTAGAGAAAGATTACTTCCGGGAAAGTTTTTTAGAATGAACCAGTAGCCCCCAAGCATCATGGCGGAAAGGTTCCGGCAATGATGCTTTAAGAGAAACCACTGTTTCAGGCGGAATTTTTACTCCTGCACTATTTAAAATTTACAGGAACAACAGGCGCTGCACTACGAGCTGCACAAGAACATTGCCTTGCAGCGCCGCGTTACTCTGAGTCAGGCGGAGAACATCCGGACCCTGAAGGATGAAAAAGCAGAATTGGCTAAACAACTGGCGGACGCCCAAGGTTGGTTTCCGCCTTCTTCTTCATTAACCAATTTCCGACTTTGAATTTATTATTAACTTATACCATTATAGGCGCATCCTCTTCCCTTGCTACAGCCTCAACCGAACTTGAGAACCTGCGCTCCTCGTACCAAGAATTGGAGACGAAGCTAAAGGAGGCGGAACTTAAGAGGGAGCAAGCCGAAAAGCAGTTGGCGGAGAAAAACTCCGAGCATGCCAGGGAAAAGGGCGAGCTGGTGCTAAAAAAGAATGCTGATAGCGAGACCATCAAGAGGCAGCAGAAAGAGATTGATGGACTCCGGAAATTTATGAGGACGGCGGAGCAGCACTGGGATTTGCTCAATGAGAACATCATGGGTACCAAAACTAGCACCTTGCCCATATATTTGTTCCGACGTTTTACTTTATGCTCAAAACTGTATGCTTATATCCTCACTGTTTTATGCAGAGCCGCTTGGGTATTCCGAAGAACGCCGGAACTTGTACCCCCGTGACGACCTCCTTCAACTTGCAGGCGATGACTGCAAAGATCTTATCTCCGCCTCCCGCAAGATATGTTACAACTTATCCATCAAGAGGAGCCGCACCTGCGACGTCCGGAAACTTATTAGGAAGATGGATGTCCTGCCGGAGCTGGTGACAGATCTGCAAGCATCCTCAGCCCGAGGCGCAGCCGCAATGGCCTTAACCATGTGCCTGGCACATGCTCCGGATCTTGATCTTGATGAAGTGACCACGGGCGTTCCTCCGGATGCGGATGTCAACGCGCTACTGGATGCAGTGAGCGGCTACGACACCCGTATCGCGCGCAGGATCCGGCATGAGGAATTCTACGACAAGGTCGTCCTCCCTGCTGACGAGCCCGTAGAAGCTGAACTTCAGAAGGAGCTTGCTGCCAAGGCACGACCTGCGGAATCCGGAACCCAATTCACCTGGACCAGCTCCAAGGATACTCCCCAAGAGGAACCCAAGACCAGTGCTGCTGCTTCTGAAAAAGAAAGTGAAGAAGATGTGTCTTCTCCGGCCGAAGGCGCCAAGGAACAGGATCCAGAGGGCAAGACTTCTCCGGCTAAGGGGGAGTGAGAACTTTTATTCCTGCGGGAAAAACAATGCATCATTTTGGCCCCAGCGAGGGTTTGTAATAAGACTAAATTCTTAAGTAGCTAGGAACGAAACGATTATGCATAGGGCGGAAAAACTTATCCTGCTATCCGTTTAATATTATGTGCATGTTTCGTTTTTTGTCGGAAAGCAAGTGCTGATCTCGTTATTTTCCGGTTTGCCCGCTTGACCTTCCGCGAGCCGGAAAACCTTAGCCAGAGACGCTCGCCAGCGGCGACGAAGCCCAATGGCAATCCGTCCATAACCGCGGAAACAAGCCCCAGGCATAGGTGCCGGAAATCGCTACTAGGAATCCACGAGTTTGCAACAGATAACCACTTAATCAGAAAACTTAAGCTTACGTCCTAAAGGACGATTTTAGAAATCACAACTTTTATACACGCCTAGGCGGAAAACATCCAGCTCTGCGGTTTTAGTCGGAAAAACATACACGATCTAAAATGAACAAGTAAAGGAGGTAAAAGACTCAAAGAGTGAACCATAAGCTTTATTTCATTGATCATGTATAACTATTACAGAGTTTGTAACTCGGAAAAATATGCTAAGTGTAGAAAGGACGTAGCTGTGCTATATTCCAAGGGCGATCTGTTTCATCGTAGATGTCATCCGGATCCTCACGCTTGCGTTTCCGGCGCCAGTTGGCAGGTCTATCCCTCAGCTCGCGGAAATCGACAAGGTAGTATGATCCGTTATGAAGCACTTTGCTAACGACAAAGGGTCCTTCCCATGGAGATTGCAACTTATGGTCTTTCACCTGTCGAAGGCGGAGGACCAGGTCTCCGGCCATGAAGGAGCGTTTCCGAACTCGACGACTGTGATAGCGTCGGAGCTTCTGCTGGTAAATGGCGGAGCGCTGGTCAGCTAGGTTCCGAGCTTCTTCGATCAGGTCCACAGATAGCTGTCTGGCCTCGTCAGCTGTTTCATCGTTATAGGCGGAAACTCGCGGTGAATCATGGAAGATGTCGGAGGGAATCACAGCTTCGGATCCGTATACCAGGAAGAAAGGGGTAAACCTGTTGACCTGTTAGGGTAGTTCGCAAACTCCACAAAACAGCGTCCAGTTCGTCGGCCCAAGCTCCGGCTGCTCGTCGCAGCGGTTCTTCGAGGCGTGGCTTGATTCCTGATAATATTAGACCGTTAGCTCTTTCGACTTGACCATTGGATTGTGGGTGAGCCACAGATGCAAGGTCCAATCGAATCCCCATAGTTTCACAGTAATCCTTCAATTCTCCCTGAGCGAAGTTTGTGCCATTATCTGTGATTATGCTGTGTGGGATGCCGAATCTCATTACGAGGCTGATGACAAATTTTAGTGCCGTAGCACCGTCGGCTTTTCTCACTGGCTTGGCCTCGATCCACTTGCTGAACTTGTCAACAGCGACCAGGAGGTACTCACAACCACCAGGAGATGATCTTTTTAACTTACCAACCATATCGAGCCCCAGACCGCAAATGGCCAGGTGATAGGTATGGTCTTCAGCTCTTGGGCTGGAGCGTTTGGTTGAGTAGCGTAGTACTGACAACCTCGGCAGGTCTTGACTATCTTATCAGCATCTTCTTTAGCTGTGAGCCAATAAAAGCCTAGCCGAAAAGCTTTTGCAACGAGTGACCTGGGAGCGGCATGGTGCCCGCAATCCCCTGCGTGGATCTCTCTGAGGATTTCAATGCCATCTTGATTGGAGACGCATTTAAGAAATACCCCTGTTGCGCTTCGTTTGTAGAGCTGTCCATCGACAATTGTGTAGGATCGTGCTCGTCTGATGATCTGGCGTGCGAGGACCTCGTCCTCCGGCAACTTCTGATCGATGAGGTAGTCCAGGAAAGGCTGTGTCCAAGCCGGAATGACAGCTAATACCTCTTTAGCCGGAGACACTGCCACTTCTGGGTTTTCCGGGTTAGCGCCCTTCACCGAGGGTATCCGGAGATGCTCTAGGTAAATTCCGGGCGGAATTGGCTTTCTGCCGGATCCGAGCTTGGATAGCATATCTGCCGCTGTATTGTCGTCTCTTCGACGTACTTGACTTCGTATCCGAGGAAGCTCTTGGCGATCTCGTCAACTTCGTCTCTGTAGTCCGCCATGACGGAATTTCTGCGTTCCAGTTCCGGCTACTTGTGTGCCACAGGTCGGAATCTCCGCAGCAAATGATGTGCTTGATCCCTAGTTCCTTAGCGATGCGCAGTCCGTGTAGTAGAGCCTCGTATTCCGCCATGTTATTTGTAGCTTAAGTGGATCTGCAACATACTGCAGTTCTTCTCCTAGGGGACTTCGGGTGACTCCGGCTCCGAGCCTTGATGCTGCTTGGACCCGTCGAAGTGCATGACCCATGTTTCTGGTTCCGGCTCCAGACTTGCATCCGGAGCTTCTGTCCAATCTGCAACGAAATCTGCCAAGACTTGGGACTTGACCGCAGTCCTTGGCTTGTAAGCGATGTCGAAGGCGGATAATTCGATGCCCCACTTAGCTGTTCGTCCTGTTGCGTCGCGTTGTTGAGAATTGTTGACAGCGGAGCTTTGCTCACAACTGTTACTGGGTGCTCTTGAAAGTAGTGTCTCAACTTCCGGCTGCCCAGGAATACTCCATAAGCTAGCTTCTGAAAGTGAGGGTATCTTTGCTTTGATTCTGTCAGCACCTCGCTAATGTAGTAGACAGGTCTCTGTACGTCATATTCATGACCTTCTTCCTTTCGCTCCACCACGATGACGAGGCTGACGACCTTGTTGGTAGCCGCCAGATAAAGGAGCATTGGCTCTGACTCGGGCTGCCAAGATAGGTGGGGAGGTAAGTATTTCCTTCAACCCACGAAGAGCTGCGTCGGCTGCGTCGTCCCGCACAAATTTGTCTCTTTCTTCAGCAGCTTGTACAGAGGTAGCGCCTTCTCGCCAAGACGGCTAACGAACCTGCTGATTGCGGCGACGCAACCAGTTAGTCGTTGCACATCTTTGAGACAAGTTGGTCGTTTGATGCACAGGATTGCCTTGATCTTTTCCGGGTTCACCTCAATGCCTCTGTGAGAGACTATGAAGCCAAGGAGTTTTCCGGCTGGTACGCCAAAGACGCACTTCAGCGGATTCAACATCATCTTGTACCTGCGGAGGTTGTCGAAGGTTTCGTGAGGTCGCTGATCAAGTCGGATCCTTTCCGGGTCATGACCGCGATGTCGTCGACGTAAGCGTGCACGTTCCGGCCTATTTGGTCCTTCAGGCACCGCTGCATCGTACGCTGGTAAGTAGCACCTGCATTTTTCAAACCAAAGGGCATAGTAACATAGCAGTAAGTACCAAACGGGGTAATGAATGAAGTCGCCTTTTGGTCGGATTCCTTCATCCGGATCTGATGGTACCCGGAATACGCATCAAGAAAACACAGAAGTTCCGCCCGCCGTCGAATCAATGACTTGGTCAATGCGCGGCAGGGGAAACGGATCCTTCGGGCAATGTTTGTTCAAGCCAGAGTAATCGATGCACATTCTTAGTATTTCAGTGTTCTTTTTGGGTACAAGGACAGGATTCGCGACCCAATCGGTGTGGATAACTTCTACTACAAAACCTGCTTCTAGTAACTTTGCTAGTTCCATTCCTATGGCGCGGCGCTTCTTATCTCGCATAGCTTGCTTCACCGGTTTAGCCCCCGGATTTATGTTGAGGTAGTGCTCGGCGAGTTCCCTAGGTACTCCGGACATGTCGAAGGTTGCCATGCGAAGATATCCATGTTAGCGCGGAGGAACTCGACGAGCGCGCTTTCCTATTTGGGGTCCATGTTGGCCCCGACTGAAACCTGCTTGGAAGAGTCACCCGGAATAAGGTCATGCTTCTTGGTTTCTATCGCGGGCTTGAAGGAGGTTTTCTGCTCGGAGATTTGCTTCTTGGTGGTCTGCATCTCAGTCGGATCCACCGCGGCCCTGTAGCCTTTCAGCTCTTCTCCGGATATGACAGACTCTGCGAAGGCGGCTTCGCCCAACTCGCACTCATGATCCTTCTTGTAGTCTCCGGTTATGGTGATCATACCATTGGGACCCGGCATCTTGAGCTTGTTGTAGATATAGCACGCCCTTGCGTGGAACTTGTGGTAGGTGGGCCTGCCGAAGATGACATGGTAGGAGCTCTTGAAGGGCACAACTTCGAACGTGATCTTCTCTTCGCGGAAATTATGAACATCGCCGAAGGCCACGGGAAGTGTGATGCTGCCGAGGGAGTTCGCCTTCTTACCCGGAACCACGCCGTGAAACTCGTGTGCTGTGTTTGAGCTGTTCCTTGGTGAGGTTCATCCGCTCCAGAGTCTCCAGGTACATGATGTTCAAGCTGGCTCCGCCATCCATGAGGCACTTGGAGAAGTCATACCCGTCTATGCGGGGACTCACAACTAAGGCGTAGTATTCTTTTGGCACAGAGGCGGGATGATCCCCCCTGTCAAATGTGCACGGAACTTCCGACCACCTGACATACTGCGGCACAGCCGGAACTGTGGCGTTCAGGAACCGGGTAGCTGATTTTGCAGACGGACTGTGGGGGTTCCGAGGAAGGTGTGGTAAGCCCCCACGCTCTTTTTCTCGAAGGGGTTGGATTTTCCTGCGGATCCGGCTTTGGGATCCGGCGAGTTATCATCCTCGTCCATCGCCTCGAAACCTCCTCCTTGTCCTTGTTCTTGCCCTTGCCTCCTTTGCCGCGTGGGCGCTTCCGGCTCGCTTGTATCCTGCCTCCGGGTCGTTCTTGAGGTCGTTGACCCACTTGCTGCGGTTGGTATGAGTGGACTTCCCGTAGCCGGATCCAAGTGGGCCAGGCAGGGCATGTCTCTGTACTCCTCGTAGGTTTGCGGGGCGCGGGATCCGCCAGCGGTGACCTCAGTGCCATGCTGCTGACCTGCCGGCTCCGGCTCCACGGCCGCGTCCTCTTCCGCCTCCCTGAACCTCCGCGTTGGAACGCCATGGCGACCATCTCGGATCCGCCACTCTTCTGGTCATCGGGTTTTTGCGTTGTGGCCGCTGTTGTTACCGTTATCACGGTTCTTCTTCTGGTGCAGGGGGATTGCTGTAGCTGCGATGTCACCGCTGCGTCGTCATCGGCGGCAGTGATCACTGGCGATGGAGATCATCTCATCCAAAGTCAGTTTGTTGGCGTTAGCCAAACATGTAAGCTTATGTCTCAGCAATCCTCCTCTCTGCAGTCCACCAATAAAGGCGTACATGGCAGTGGTGTGATCGACGTTTTCGCACTCGTTCCTGCATGCCAACCATCGTGTGAGGAAGTTTCTTGAGGTTTCTCCTTCTTCTGGATACAAGCTTGGGTCGCTTGTGTGGCAGGTCTTTTGTAGGTGCCCCGAAGTGTTTCTCAAAAGCGGTCTTCAGGTCGAACCAGCAAAAGATGGAGTTCTTCTCGAGGTCGCTGAGCCAGATCCGGGCTGGTCCTACAAGGTACAACTGGAGCATGCGGCAGCGATGTTAGGGGTTCCTCCGGCGAAGGTTACTGCATTGTAGTAGTCCTCAATCCAGGTATCCGGCCTTTCAGTGCCATCATAATGCTTCAGATTTCCGGGTAGCTTGAGGGAGCTCCTTGGCTTTGGTTCCTCTTGAATCATTCTGCCAAAGCACTTCGGACCAATGTAGTCAGTTCTGTACTCGTTAAGGCGGTCCCGTGCGTCGCGTGAGCCGTGGCGGGGAGACTTTGAGCGAGAGCGAGATCTCCGGCCATTGCCTCCGTCTCCACCTCCGCCGCCACCGCTAGGTGGTGGTGAGGGAGACCTGCGAGGTGGGCGGTCTGACTTCTTGCTTCCGCCATCTGAATCTCCACGACCTTCCTGGTGCTGACTCCGGCTCCTGTGGCTGCCTTCGCCTTGGCGCTGGCTGCCCTGGTCATGCCGGCGGGGCTCCGGATCACGGCTCCGACGAGGCTCTGGGTCGCGGCTCCTACGAGGTTCAGGATCGCGGTTCCGGCGAGGTTCTGGGCCCCGGTCTTCATTCCGACTCCTCCTAGGCTCGGGCTCACGAACATTGTTCTGGTTCCGGCGAGGTTCCGGCGAGCGCTCCCTGTTTCTGTTTCTTGGCAGCACGTTGTCGCGGATAACAATCGCACCGTGCCCTATGGGCCTGGTGTTTCCGGCTGGACTACGGCGGCGAGGGGGTCGCGGGTAACCGTTGGGCGGAGGAGAGGGGTTGCGGTATCTGTCTCGTCCGGAGTACATCGCATCCTTTCCCTTTCTTGGATCCGACGGAGGCGTCTGTGATGGGACGGGGATCGGATTTGGGTGTTCCCTGGCCCTTCTTCTGCGCTCTGAGGATCCGGTATGTGATTCATCGTCGGGATGCCGATCGGCGCGGGCGTCCTTCTGCGCGGTAGATACACAGTTATCCGGATTGGATTCCAACCTGCGCGAAGTATCTGCCTTGCTCTGCTGCTGCATTGCTGAAGCGACAAGTGTGCGGAGATGGTTGATATCAACTTCTTCGTCCTTCTTCTTCAGCAATTCCGCTGCTTTCAGCATGTTGTCCTTTGGAGTTTCCAGCGGCTGGTGAACTGCGGGCGTGTTGAAGGCTATCCTGCGAGGCGGAATTGCTTCTCTGACAATACGATCAGCCTCCGCCTGTGCGTAGGTCATCTTTACTTCCCACTCAGCCCTCATGCTCTTGACGTGCTCGAGTGTGTTAGTAATCTCGCGGTCCTGTCTGTCGAAGTTTTCCAGCCAGGCTGCATGATCTGCCCTTCCTATCTTTAATGCAGCTTCGGCGTCGGCGAGCCTCTTGGCTGTGGCCAGCATCTCCTTTCTGGCGGTCTCTAGAGCCTCCAGATCTGCGGCGTGGCCCGGAGTTATAGGTGTGTTAAGAACTGCTCGCGCGGCCACCTCTTCTGCTGACAGGATTTCCTCCGAAGGGGAATCCCTTTGGGGTCGCACCCGAGACATTGGAGATCCTTGTTGGGATGGCTCAGATTGGCTAACTTGGTCTCCAGATCCGGTTTGTCCCAGCGCTGCTACCGTTGCGAGAACCTGCTTCGGCTGGGCGGAGTTGACCTCAGGCTGATCGCCGAGACCATACTCCTCCAACTTGCGCACGAAGTCATCAGATTCCATGGACGGGGTGTCTCCGGAAATTGGGCTCAGATTGCCCAAGATCGATTCTTCGACCGGAGCTTCGCTTTCTCCGACAGGCTGATCCGGATCTGCGTTGTTTTCCGGGGCCTCGACCTGCGCGGGACCAGCTCCGACTTCATGAGGGGCGGTTCCGGCGGTATGGGCCAAGAAGTGTACGAAGTGACACCTTTGCTTCTCTAACACCTGGGAAACCCAGGCGGATCTGCATTGGTCTTCCACCTTTGTTTCCTGCTCAGGGGCGGATTGGGTGGGTTTTGAAATTTCCAGATCTAAGGCGGAATCTTCGCTAGGAAGTTCCAGCGTCTCAGATCGGATCTTCGCGACGCGTCCCGCTCGCGGCGGTCGCGCTACTTACCAGTGGGTTTCCGTCGGAATCGACGGTTTCCCCGATGAAGATGTGTATGCCGCCAACGGGACGATGGAGAGCTTGACGGGTCGGTTTTAGCCGGAATCCAACACTCATCCGGAGGGACGATCGGCAGATTTCCGGCGTAAAGGACACGCCCCACAGCGATGGTGTCGTCGTAGCTTCCCATGGCGGAACCCTCCCGGTTCCTCCAGACGCCGCAGGCCCCACGGTGGCGCCAACCGTCGTTGCCTAATCGACGGTACCCGGAGGAGGGATCCTCACGAGGGGGAGAAGAAGTAGGGGCCATAGGGCGGAGTGCACACGGGACGGTGGTACGCGAGTTACCCAGCTTCGGAACACCTGCACGATGACAGGGCCTACTGCTGCTTGTCTGGATTATCTGGGCGCTTTCGCGTTGTTACAATGAGTTGTGGTTGTGCCTCTAGGGCTCCCGGGATCCGGCTTATAAAGGCGCACGGATCTAGGGTTTACATGGAGAGTCCTAGCCGGATTACAGATAGATTAACTACGGTACAATATCTTGCCGTGCACGTCACGGATCCGCCTTCCATACACATCGTCCTGGATCCGGGTCCCTCATGGGCCTCCATGGATCCGGGTTACTCCCATGTCAGTACGGATCCGGCCTGCTGATCCTGGGCTGGACTTCTTCCTTCATGATCAACAGCAACTGGGCCGCCCGATGGGCCACATGCCTCATCACCGTCTATGGGCCACCCGGGCTTGCCGGATCTAGGCACTGTCATAGGAAATTTATCTCCGATACATTGAATTTTATTGAGTATTGGAGGAGGAAGAAGGTTGGGCTGGAGCACCTCATGAGCTGTGGCAGCCAGGAGGGAGCTGGTTATACACGGAGGCGGAACTGGAGAATGCAGGGACAGTGGAAATGGAGCTTTAACCTGCTCAAAGACAGAGAACTACAACAACAGTCGCATTTGCTTTCACGTTTACATGGTGGTGTCATGTATGTACGATGTGGAAGTTTTCCTGGTGGAAGATGCAATTTCAAGTTCATTGTTTGAATAGTCACTCTTCCAGTTCCAGAGGACTGGGCTCTGCATTCTTTCCAGTTTTTCCTGTTTCAACACTGAAGAAGTTTTGGTTTCTTTGGTCACTTATTTTATCTGAATACTCTGCATGTGTGTACAATTCTTTTTTTTCCTTTTTTTAGATGGGAATAAAATGTAGATTTGTTTTACGAAAATAAGAATGGTGTTGTATTTGAGAGTAAAAAGGATAAGAAGGAAAATAAGGTGGCTTTCAACCAAATTTTCTGATAGTGTGAAGTTTATACCATTAGAGTAGCTGCTAAAACAGAAGTAGATGCAAGATATTTTGCATATGGTTTAGATTCTTGGTACACTTGGTTTGCTGCTTTGATCCTAATTATATTGACACGATCTTCACGGGATCGTGCGCCAAGGCGCACATCTAAATCTAGTTGTTATGGATTCCTCTGTTGTGACATGCATCACTTCCTATGCGGCAGCAGATGACTCACTGGTTCTTCTGCTGCATTAACCTCGGTGGCTCCTTCTTCTGTCACCGATGGCACCCCTCTACGCGAAAAATATGTGGCACCTACTCGGCATCGAACTCCTCCTCTACCACATAGCCATCCGATGGTTATTGTCCTTCAGTATCAGAAGAAGATCATATTTGACCTCTACGACCAAAATTTGTCCCCTATTTCAAAGATTATCGCCCTGCTCTCAATGATCTAATTGGGGTTCTTCTATGGTGGAGGAGTTCAATGCACTCGCTACAAATGATACATGGGATCTTGTAGGTCCTCCACTCCGTGCCAACATTTTATTTGGCAAATGGACTTTTTGTCACAAACTCAAGTCAGATGGATCTGTTGAATGATAGAAGGCATGTTCGGTGCTTCCTGGTTTCTCTCATTGCAAAGGTATTGAGTTTAATCACACTTTTTATATTGTTTTTTTACCTCTTACAAGAAATTAGCCCAACCATCAACTCAACCTGAGCCACATTGGGTACATAACGCATGGGGCACATCCCGACTAGAATCTCCTTGAGCTTTCCTTCTCCTCGCCTGAATCTCCGCGCTCACATGTGGGGTCGTGTGGCCTACAAACAAGCGCTCAAGATGACAAAATAGCACGGCTGCGCCCCCCCCCCCCCACCCCCACACACACACACACAGAGTTGGGGCATCTACCTTGGATTGAATCAGAATATGCAGAAAAATGCTCCGGACACGAACAGTTCTAGAGTGGTTGGCAAGCTAAGAAAAAAAGGGATGAGGATCTTTACACGTGTGTTGGTCAACGAAATAAAGTCTCTTCTTCATCAGTTTGGCAATGCTACTACTACCTCCGTCCCAAGGAATAAAGCGCACACGTATTTCAAGGCGAACTTTGACCATAAAAATTGAGTAAGAAAATCTTGATTATATTATATGTAATTAGTATCATTGGATTCGTATTGAAAAACACTTTTTAATGATGTTAATTTCATACAAAGAATCTTTATATATTTGAAGCAATTCTTAGCCAAACAAAAACCACGTAAAATGAGGACGCCTTATTCCTTGAATCGGAGGTAGTATTAGAGTTACGATCGGAGGCACATTTGTTGTCTAGGGAACATCAGCGGGCTCATCTGATGCCTCATGATCTTCCGTTTCCCTGTTGCAGTATCACCGTATTCATGAAACATAGGATAGTTGTCATCATCCTCTTCTTCTTCGCTATTGTCTTCCATCATAACCCCTCTTTCTCCGTGCTTAGTCCAACAATTATAGTTGGGCATGAAACTGGACCGAAGCAGGTAAGTGTGAAGGGCGTCCGAGGAAGAGTAATATTTTTTATTCTGGGAGACAACACATGAACAACACATGAAACCATCCATTTGTTTTCCACAGCCACACGGAGAAAACTTTTTAGGCCCGTAATGAACTTGTCACTGCGTCGGTCAACGTACATCCATTGCCAGCTCATCTGGATTATATAATTATATACATTAAAAACCATTACAGAATAACATGAATAGTGAAGCGATGTACATTGACACATGCATTTTATCAATGACGGATGAAATGATAAAGTTGTTAACCGTGATCGAGAAGGAAAAAAGAGGAGAGAGCTTAAGTGTGGCTCGGACACTTCATATCATATTTGTCTTGTGTGAATTCAACCGGGACTAAAGGTCCCGATTGAACCTGACTAGACGTGGCCATACATCCGTGCGCGTTCGAGACTAGTGCTAACATTATTTCCTGTTTCAAACACCACTGGAATTAATGCTTAGGATAGCTCCAAATAAAAGACCCGTTTTCTACTAGTGCTAGGAACCAAACTGTTTGATTAGGGCAATTTATAAGAAGAAAACGTGGCTGCCGGGACTGCTTGTTCTCCATCTACATGGTCGTTGAAGAGCGGAAGCGCAGGGTGCTCTAGTCCTGCCTAGATTGTGTCTTTCTACTGCGCGAGATGCGGTGGAGATGCCATCGGTCTACTAGCTTGCCCTACAACGGGAGGAACCGTTTAAAGCGTCCGAAATTGATTGGGCGATTAGCTTCACGTGATCACGTCAAATCCCACGTTAAAGGGAACTCATTTTTCTTTGGTATAAACATTATTTTCTTCCAATAATCATATATCTAGCAAATCAAAATATGATTTATTTCTCAGCAATAAATCCGGCCAGCAATTAATTACGACATTTTTTCTGTTTATTTTATGGGAGAAATATTATTTAAGATTTGTGTCGAATGTAATTAGACGATTTTCCATCAAAATTTCACGTGTTGGATACCCAAGATCTTATGGGATGGGCATCGTCGAAGATATATCCATTGTATACCCCCTTGGCGGGGGTGAACCACATGTCAATAGCTCAAACTCCGAAAACAAGTTTAATCTCACTTCTCCAAAACCCAAAGGTGACACATGACACGACGTTGTTCGACACGCCTAGAGGTTGCAATGTGTCAGTCAGATGAGCCCTAGAGAGGACCCCACATCAATTAGAGAGGTGTGGACGTCATTTTGCTTCGACAACCTCCTGATTGGTGACATGTAGCGCAATCATGACTGATCGAGAGAGGTCACCATACCTGGTGACTGACGCATAGGTCCCAGATTGCGACCCGGATGGAATCATATACGAGTATTTTGGCCCGTTATGGATCATTCCCGCGCCTCCTGAAGGCAATCAAAGAAAAATATTGAACCACTGACTTGTATATTCCAATGAAGGTTCTCCGATAAATTTAATTTGAGCCGCAAGGACGAGGCTACATGCACACACACAACTATTGAAGTAGTCAATCAACATTGGTAAGAATACCAACACCAATATGTTAGAAAAAGTAAGCGAACAACTTGGTCAACGTCGATAGGGAGCAGAGAGTACGAATTACCATTGTTGAGGACATAAAAGACGGGAAAAATATTACGAGGATAATGCTTGTCATGATAACCATGAAAAAATATCTGATCGATGTGACAAAGCAAGATCGATGAGAAAAGAATTTCAATCCTCCTACAACATCATTGACGTCGGGAAGGAGATATCATCGTTGAGCGAAGAGCTAATGTTCACTTATTATGGACGATGCCATATCCATTAAGGCGGAGGTGACAAAGAAGATGCTACTAAAACCCTAACCTAATCTCTTGAAAACACTACTTTATTTAAAAAAAAACCCATGCATAAATCGGATTCCCCATCCCTCCCGATGCCAGCGTGGCCGAAGGAGGTGCAACCAATCCGTGGAGGGTGCGGATGTGGAGGCGACACTAGAGTTTTTAGGAGTGAACCGCTAAGTTTCACGAGACGGTCACACTTTCTTGTGTAAGGATTGCATAAATATAGAAAGAAGTCTCTCATTGGAGTAAAATTTGGAGCTTCCTGAAATCTGTCCATGAAGAACAGTTTTGAAAGATCATCCGGTGACACCTCAAATATGACGTCAAATGTAAAAAAAGTTAAAACAATAAAGTTGTAGGAATTTTTTGGCATAATTCTAGACATAAAATTCATCAAATTTCTCAGTTCTTCTGCCACATATGATCTGGGTTTACTATGGGGTGAAAACAATTTTGGGATTCCTAAAGTTGGTGACGTGATTGACTCAAACTTTTGCTTTTATCTTCAGGAGGAATATTGTTAGGCCAAAGGGAGGTCGCATGTCCTCCCAAAACCGAGTCTTCACACTATGAAGAATGAAAAAAGACCATGTACTAAATAAATCCTCTTTCACACCCACGAGTACTTTCCAAAATGAAGAATAAGTGGGTTTATGTTTAACATGAGTAAAATTTTATTTTCAAGATACTTATTATGCAATAGATCATGATAAACACACTCTTCATTCAAAAATAGTTCGTCGCTATGCCAAAAAAGCGAGGCCTATAAATTCTAATCGTTTCCTCACCTTTTGGGTATTTCCAGAAAATATAGCACAAACATCAGTAAGCTAACGAGAATGGAATTTATAAGAACAAGGCTATCCCCATATGAGAGAAATTTCCCATGCCAGCAACCAAACTTTCCACCAGCAACCCAACTTTCCTTCAAAGCCAGGACTTTATGAACTTGTGGGGATAGAGAGGAGGCCCAGGGAAGGTTGTAGAAGTGCCCAGCTTAATCGGAAATCCATCTTAGCTCCCGGGTGTAGATGATCTCGGTAACTGGACAAATCAGAATTGGACAGGTCGATCCGTATCGTTGTATTCTCGAGAGTATTATGGATGGGTTGACGATTATGGTACAGTGTCGCGACCACTGTTGCCTCGCATTCATTGAGACGGCCCAGCTGAGGGACGCACCAGAACAAATCGATACATGACGACCTGGACTGACGTGCCGCGACCCCAACCGTGCGCGTAGAGGCTCAACGGTTCTCGGGCTCGAAATATGCGTCTGTTAAGTGGTCTGCGTGTCCGTTTGCGTCGCTCCGTAGATATATTTTGACCACTCGTTCGTTTGTTTCTGAGTGTGCTTCCAATGAGTGTGCTTCCAAACGATCCATTTTTATTTTCCAATAATATGTTTCATTCACCAAGTAAAGAACTACTCTACTACAAACTAAAGAGATAAAGCTCTTGCGTCCCTCCCTCGTCTGCTTCTCCGCCGCCCACCGTGTGGCCGCTAGAGCTCGGTGCGCCGCCGCGTCCTCTAGCAGGCACTGCCACACCGTCTCGTTCGTGGCATCCTCGGCCTTCTTGTAAGCGGTGCCACCAGAAATGATGGCTGGACTAGCCGTCAAGCGGACATCGAAGGAGGCGTGGGAGGCGATTCGAGCCATGCGCGTCGGTTCAGATCGCGTGCGGAAGGGCAAGGTGCAGCAGCTAAAGAAGGAATTTGAGATGATCTCATTCCGCGACTGACATGGGTATACCCTTCGGGTACCCATTATTAGTATACCTGGTTTGGCTCGGCCCAATATGGAGAAGGTCCAACAAGGCAACCCGAAGAAGTAGTCGACTAGAACTCTTGTAAAACCCTAGGCTGGTTGCATATTGTTGCGGTCAGAAATCCACCGGCGAGCAGCGACGGGCAACACCGTAGAGCCGGGAGGCTCCCAGGATTGCGGCTGACCCTGGTCCCTCAGGCGACGGCCCGCAAAGCCTTCTGGTACACGCGTCCTGGTGCTTACGAGGGCGTGCCACCTGACCTATACCTGGTCAGGAAGGTGATGGATTGCTTCGACTAATTTCCTGCATGGCAAACACGTAAACATTAAATACGAGCCCCAATCGGCTCTTAAATTGCCCCATGGTTCATGTTAGATTTATAAGGACATGGGGATCATGCTTTATCAATATCAAGCTAAACTAATCTACGATAGTCTAGGATTTTCACCGTATAATCGGAACATCCTATGCGTAGTTGAGCCTAGCAGATACGTAAGATAACGGAAAACCAACCCTAAAGAGGCCTAAAAACCAACGTGAAGTTGATCCCCGGAACAATCCCTCTAGAGCTTAATAAACCACACCTCACGCACTACCGGATCGTTCAACCCGTTTATAAGGCCTAACCATACAGGTATCAAACCAATCCTTGAGGAACAAGGAGCAACTATAACGGATCAGATCTACTAAATAAAGATTAAGCAAGATGCTGCCCCTACACCTGAGATAGGTGTAAGGGCAGCTAGATATCAAGGGGTAGCGTAACTAAACAATTGCATCGTGAAAGCATTGTGATCAACCCCAAAACACCTAAGATAAGGCTGTTGCTCGCCATCAAAAAGGCTTCAGCACGAGCAACACCAATAACGAAAAAACTGATACTGCCTAGATAGGCAGCATGTTGCTTACCCGGGAGAAACCCTCGAAACAAGGGGTGGCGATGCGCCTAGATTGATTTGTTGTGAACGTGTTCGTCCTCCTTTCTCAATAACCCTAGGTACATATTTATAGTCCAAGGGACTTTCTAATGCGGAAATAAACTAACCCGTGTACGGGCTAGACTCTATCTTTTAATTCTAACCGACACGTACCCTACTATATTTACAGATACACGGGCAATTGATACGTCTCCGACGTATCAATAATTTCTTATGTTCTATGCCATATTATTGATGATACCTACATGTTTTATGCACACTTTATGTCATATTCGTGCATTTTCTGGAACTAACCTATTAACAAGATGCCGAAGTGCGTTGCTGTTCTGCTGTTTTTGGTTTCAGAAATCCTAGTAACGAAATATTCTCGGAATTGGACGAAATCAAGACCCAGGGGCCTATTTCGCCACGAACCTTCCAAGACCGAAGAGCATACGAAGTGGGGCCATGAGGTGGCCAAACCACAAGGCGGCGCGCCGGGGGCCCGCGCCGCCCGTGGTGTGGGCCCTCGTCGCCCCCGACTGCCCTTCCGCCTACTTAAAGCCTCCGTCGCGAAACCCCCGATGCGAAAAACCACGATACGGAAAACCTTACGAGACGCCGCCGCCGATCCCATCTCGGGGATTCGGAGATCTCCTCCGCACCCTGCCGGAGAGGGGATTCATCTCCCGGAGGACTCTACACCGCCATGGTCGCCTCCGGAGTGATGAGTGAGTAGTTCACCCCTGGACTATGGGTCCATAGCAGTAGCTAGATGGTTGTCTTCTCCTCATTGTGCTTCATTGTTGGATCTTGTGAGCTGCCTAACATGATCAAGATCATCTATCTGTAATACTCTATGTTGTGTTTGTCGGGATCCGATGGATAGAGAATACCATGTTATGTTAATTATCAAGTTATTGCATATGTGTTATTTATGACCTTGCATGCTCTCCGTTATTAGTAGAGGCTCTGGCCAAGTTGATGCTAGTAACTCCAAGAGGGAGTATTTATGCTCGATAGTGGGTTCATGCTGCATTGACACCTGACGAGTGAAAGTTCTAAGGTTGTGTTGTGCTGTTGCCACTAGGGATAAAACATTGATGCTATGTCCGAGGATGTAGTTATTGATTACATTACGCACCATACTTAATGCAATTGTCTGTTGTTTAGCAACTTAATACTGGAAGGGGTTCGGACGATAACCTGAAGGTGGACTTTTTAGGCATAGATGCAGTTGGATGGCGGTCTATGTACTTTGTCGTAATGCCCAATTAAATCTCACTATACTTATCATGACATGTATGTGCATTGTTATGCCCTCTCTATTTATCAATTGCCCGACTGTAATTTGTTCACCCAACATGCTTTTATCTTATGGGAGAGACACCTCTAGTGAACTATGGACCCCGGTCCATTCTTTTAATACTGAAATACAAATCTGCTGCAATACTTGTTTTACTATTTTCTCTGCAAACAATCATCTTCCACACAATACGGTTAATCCTTTGTTACAGCAAGCCGGTGAGATTGACAACCTCACTGTTGCGTTGGGGCAAAGTACTTTGGTTGTGTTGTGCAGGTTCCACGTTGGCGCCGGAATCCCTGGTGTTGCGCCGCACTACATCCCGCCGCCATCAACCTTCAACGTGCTTCTTGGCTCCTCCTGGTTCGATAAACCTTGGTTTCTTTCTGAGGGAAAACTTGCTGCTGTGCGCATCATACCTTCCTCTTGGGGTTGCCCAACGAACGTGTGAAATACACGCCATCAAGCATATTTTCTGGCGCCGTTTGGGAGATCAAGACACGCTGCAAGGGGAGTCTCCACTTCTCAATCTCTTTACTTTGTTTTTGTCTTGCTTTATTTTATTTACTACTTTGTTTGCTGCATTATATCAAAACACAAAAAAATTAGTTGCTAGCTTTACTTTATTTACTATCTTGTTTGCTATATCAAAAACACAAAAAAATTAGTTTACTTGCATTTACTTTATCTAGTTTGTTTTATTTACTATTGCTAAAATGGCCAACCCTGAAAATACTAAGTTGTGTGACTTCACTAGCACAAATAATAATGATTTTCTATGCACACCTATTGCTCCACCTGCTACTACAGCAGAATTCTTTGAAATTAAACCTGCTTTACTTAATCTTGTTATGAGAGAGCAATTTTCTGGTGTTAGTTCTGATGATGCTGCTGCCCATCTCAATAATTTTGTTGAACTATGTGAAATGCAAAAGTATAAAGATGTAGATGGTGACATTATAAAATTAAAATTGTTCCCTTTCTCATTAAGAGGAAGAGCTAAAGATTGGTTGCTATCTCTGCCTAAGAATAGTATTGATTCCTGGACTAAATGCAAGGATGCTTTTATTGGTAGATATTATCCCCCTGCTAAAATTATATCTTTGAGGAGTAGCATAATGAATTTTAAACAATTGGATAATGAACATGTTGCTCAAGCTTGGGAAAGAATGAAATCTCTAGTTAAAAATTGCCCAACCCATGGACTGACTACTTGGATGATCATCCAAACCTTCTATGCAGGACTAAATTTTTCTTCGCGGAATTTATTGGATTCAGCTGCTGGAGGTACCTTTATGTCCATCACTCTTGGTGAAGCAACAAAGCTTCTTGATAATATGATGGTTAATTACTCTGAATGGCACACGGAAAGAGCTCCACAAGGTAAGAAGGTAAATTCTGTTGAAGAATCCTCTTCCTTGAATGATAAGGTTGATGCTATTATGTCTATGCTTGAATGATAGGACTAATGTTGATCCTAATAATGTTCCATTAGCTTCATTGGTTGCCCAAGAAGAACATGTTGATGTAAACTTCATTAAAAATAATAATTTCAACAACAATGCTTATCGGAACAATTCTAGTAATAACTATAGGCCATATCCTTATAATAATGGTAACGGTTATGCTAATTCTTATGGGAATTCTTACAACAATAATAGGAATACACCCCCTGGACTTGAAGCTATGCTTAAAGAATTTATTAGTACACAAACTGCCTTTAACAAATCTGTTGAGGAAAAGCTCAATAAAATTGATATTCTTGCTTCTAGAGTTGATAGTCTTGCCTCTGATGTTGATCTTTTGAAATCGAAAGTTATGCCTAATAGGGATATTGAAAATAAAATTGTTACTACAGCAAATGCCATCCAAGTTAGAATTAATGAGAATATAAGATTAATGGCTGAACTGCGTGCTAGGTGGGATAGAGAAGAAAATGAAAAACTAGCTAAAAAGGAAAATGTAGCTAAAGTTTGGACTATTACCACCACTAGCAATGCTAATGATTCACATGTTGCTGCACCTCCTACTATCAATGGTAAAATAATTGGTGTTGGCAATGCTTCTACTCCTAGTGCAAAGCGCGCAAAATTACCTGAAACTGCTAAAACTGCCTGTGATAAAACTGCTGAAATTTTTTCCAACCTTGGGGATGATAATCCCATTGCTTTAGACTGTAATGATTTAGATTTTGATGATTGCCACATCTCTGAAGTTATAAAGTTCTTACAAAAACTTGCTAAAAGTCCTAATGCTAGTGCTATAAACTTGGCTTTCACAAAACATATTACAAATGCTCTCATAAAAGCTAGAGAAGAGAAACTAAAACTTGAAACTTCTATTCCTAGAAAGCTAGAGGATGGTTGGGAGCCCATCATTAAAATGAGAGTCAAAGATTTTGATTGTAATGCTTTATGTGATCTTGGTGCAAGTATTTCTGTTATGCCTAAAAAAGTCTATGATATGCTTGACTTGCCACCATTGAAAAACTGTTATCTGGATGTTAATCTCGCTGATAATGCTAAAAAGAAACCTTTGGGGAAAGTTGATAATGTTCATATTATGGTTAACAATAACCTTGTCCCCGTTGATTTTGTTGTCTTGGATATTGAATGCAATGCATCTTGCCCCATTATATTGGGAAGACATTTTCTTCGAACCGTTGGTGCTACTATTGATATGAAGGAAGATAATATTAAATATCAATTTCCTCTCAAGAAAGGTATGGAACACTTCCCTAGAAAGAGAATGAAGTTACCTTATGATTCTATTATTAGAACAAATTATGATGTTGATGCTTCATCTCTTGATGTTACTTGAGTTACACTTTCTGCGCCTAGCTGAAAGGCGTTAAAGAAAAGCGCTTATGGGAGACAACCCATGTTTTTACTACAGTATTTTTGTTTTATATTTGAGTCTTGGAAGTTGTTTACTACTGTAGCAACCTCTCCTTATCTTAGTTTTGTGTTTTGTTGTGCCAAGTAAAGTCTTTGATAGTAAAGTAAGTACTAGATTTGGATTACTGCGCAGTTCCAGATTTCTTTGCTGTCACGAATCTGGGTCTACCTCCCTGTAGGTAGCTCAGAAAATTAAGCCAATTTACGTGCATGATCCTCAGATATGTACGCAACTTTCATTCAATTTGAGCATTTTCATTTGAGCAAGTATGGTGGCCTAATAAAATCCATCTTTACGGACTGTTCTGTTTTGACAGATTCTGTCTTTTATTTCGCATTGCCTCTTTTGCTATGTTGGATGAATTTCTTTGATCCATTAATGTCCAGTAGCTTTATGCAATGTCCAGAAGTGTTAAGAATGATTGTGTCACCTCTGAACATGTTAATTTTTATTATGCACTAACCCTCTAATGAGTTGTTTCGAGTTTGGTGTGGAGGAAGTTTTCAAGGATCAAGAGAGGAGTATGATGCAATATGATCAAGGAGAGTGAAAGCTCTAAGCTTGGGGATGCCCGGTGGTTCACCCCTGCATATTCTAAGAAGACTCAAGCGTCTAAGCTTGGGGATGCCCAAGGCATCCCTTTCTTCATCGACAACATTATCAGGTTCCTCCCCTGAAACTATATTTTTATTCCGTCACATCTTATGCACTTTGCTTGGAGCGTCGGTTTGTTTTTGTTTTTTGTTTTGTTTGAATAAAATGGATCCTAGCATTCACTTTATGGGAGAGAGAGACACGCTCCGCTGTAGCATATGGACAAGTATGTCCTTAGGCTCTACTCATAGTATTCATGGCGAAGTTTCTTCTTCGTTAAATTGTTATATGGTTGGAATTGGAAAATACTACATGTAGTAATTCTAAAATGTCTTGGATAATTTGATACTTGGCAATTGTTGTGCTCATGTTTAAGCTCTTGCATCATATACTTTGCACCCATTAATGAAGAAACACTTAGAGCTTGCTAATTTGGTTTGCATATTTGGTTTCTCTAGAGTCTAGATAACATCTAGTATTGAGTTTTGAACAACAAGGAAGACGGTGTAGAATCTTATAATGTTTACAATATGTCTTTTATGTGAGTTTTGCTGCACCGTTCATCCTTGTGTTTGTTTCAAATAACCTTGCTAGCCTAAACCTTGTATCGAGAGGGAATACTTCTCATGCATCCAAAATACTTGAGCCAACCACTATGCCATTTGTGTCCACCATACCTACCTACTACATGGTATTTATCTGCCATTCCAAAGTAAATTGCTTGAGTGCTACCTTTAAAATTCCATCATTCACCTTTGCAATATATAGCTCATGGGACAAATAGCTTAAAAACTATTGTGGTATTGAATATGTACTTATGCACTTTATCTCTTATTAAGTTGCTTGTTGTGCGATAACCATGTTTCTGGGGACGCCATCAACTATTCTTTGTTGAATATCATGTGAGTTGCTATGCATGTCCGTCTTGTCTGAAGTAAGAGAGATCTACCACGTTAATGGTTGGAGCATGCATATTGTTAGAGAAGAACATTGGGCCGCTAACTAAAGCCATGATTCATGGTGGAAGTTTCAGTTTTGGACATATATCCTCAATCTCATATGAGAATAATAATTGTTGCCACATGCTTATGCATTAAAGAGGAGTCCATTATCTGTTGTCCATGTTGTCCCGGTATGGATGTCTAAGTTGAGAATAATCAAAAGCGAGAAATCCAAAATGCGAGCTTTCTCCTTAGACCTTTGTACAGGCGGCATGGAGGTACCCCATTGTGACACTTGGTTAAAACATGTGCATTGCAAAGATCCGGTAGTCCAAGCTAATTAGGACAAGGTGCGGGCACTATTAGTATACTATGCATGAGACTTGCAACTTGTAGGATATAACTTTCATAACTCATATGCTTTATTACTACCGTTGACAAAATTGTTTCATGTTTTCAAAATAAAAGCTCTAGCACAAATATAGCAATCGATGCTTTCCTCTTTGAAGGACCATTCTTTTTACTTTTATGTTGAGTCAGTTCACCTATCTCTCTCCACCTCAAGAAGCAAACACTTGTGTGAACTGTGCATTTATTCCTACATACTTGCATATTGTACTTGTTATATTACTCTATGTTGACAATTATCCATGAGATATACATGTTACAAGTTGAAAGCAACCGCTGAAACTTAATCTTCCTTTGTGTTGTTTCAATGCCTTTACTTTGATTTATTGCTTTATGAGTTAACTTTTATGCAAGACTTATTGATGCTTGTCTTGAAGTACTATTCATGAAAAGTCTTTGCTTTATGATTCACTTGTTTACTCATGTCATTACCATTGTTTTGATCGCTGCATCCACTACATATGTTTACAAATAGTATGATCAAGATTATGATGGCATGTCACTTCAGAAATTATCTTTGTTATCGTTTTACCTGCTCGGGACGAGCAGAACTAAGCTTGGGGATGCTTGATACGTCTCCGACGTATCGATAATTTCTTATGTTCTATGCCATATTATTGATGATACCTACATGTTTTATGCACACTTTATGTCATATTCGTGCATTTTCTGGAACTAACCTATTAACAAGATGCCGAAGTGCCAGCTGTTTTCTGTTTTTGGTTTCAGAAATCCTAGTAACGAAATATTCTCGGAATTGGACGAAATCAAGACCCGGGGCCTATTTCGCCACGAACCTTCCGAAGACCGAAGAGCATACGAAGTGGGGCCACGAGGTGGCCAAACCACAAGGCGGCGCGGCCAGGGGGCCCGCGCCGCTGTGGTGTGGGCCCCTCGTCAGCCCCCGACTCGCCCTTCCGCCTACTTAAAGCCTCCGTCGCGAAACCCCGATGCGAAAAACCACGATACGGAAAACCTTCCGAGACGCCGCCGCCGCCGATCCCATCTCGGGGGATTCTGGAGATCTCCTCCGGCACCTGCCGGAGAGGGGATTCATCTCCCGGAGGACTCTACACCGCCATGGTCGCTCCGGAGTGATGAGTGAGTAGTTCACCCTGGACTATGGGTCCATAGCAGTAGCTAGATGGTTGTCTTCTCCTCATTGTGCTTCATTGTTGGATCTTGTGAGCTGCCTAACATGATCAAGATCATCTATCTGTAATACTCTATGTTGTGTTTGTCGGGATCCGATGGATAGAGAATACCATGTTATGTTAATTATCAAGTTATTGCATATGTGTTGTTTATGATCTTGCATGCTCTCCGTTATTAGTAGAGGCTCTGGCCAAGTTGATGCTAGTAACTCCAAGAGGGAGTATTTATGCTCGATAGTGGGTTCATGCCCGCATTGACACCTGGGACAGTGACAGAAAGTTCTAAGGTTGTGTTGTGTTGCCACTAGGGATAAAACATTGATGCTATGTCCGAGGATGTAGTTATTGATTACATTACGCACCATACTTAATGCAATTGTCTGTTGTTTAGCAACTTAATACTGGAAGGGGTTCGGACGATAACCTGAAGGTGGACTTTTTAGGCATAGATGCAGTTGGATGGCGGTCTATGTACTTTGTCGTAATTCCCAATTAAATCTCACTATACTTATCATGACATGTATGTGCATTGTTATGCCCTCTCTATTTGTCAATTGCCCGACTGTAATTTGTTCACCCAACATGCTTTTATCTTATGGGAGAGACACCTCTAGTGAACTGTGGACCCCGGTCCATTCTTTTAATACTGAAATACAAATCTGCTGCAATACTTGTTTTACTATTTTCTCTGCAAACAATCATCTTCCACACAATACGGTTAATCCTTTGTTACAGCAAGCCGGTGAGATTGACAACCTCACTGTTTCGTTGGGGCAAAGTACTTTGGTTGTGTTGTGCAGGTTCCACGTTGGCGCCGGAATCCTGGTGTTGCGCCGCACTACATCCCGCCGCCATCAACCTTCAACGTGCTTCTTGGCTCCTCCTGGTTCGATAAACCTTGGTTTCTTTCGAGGGAAAACTTGCTGCTGTGCGCATCATACCGATGTCTACGGAGCTTCTATTCTTGTACAGTGTTGGGCCTCCAAGAGCAGAGGTTTGTAGAACAGCAGCAAGTTTCCCTTAAGTGGATTACCCAAGGTTTATCGAACTCAGGGAGGAAGAGGTCAAAGATATCCCTCTCATGCAACCCTGCAACCACAAAGCAAGAAGTCTCTTGTGTCCCCAACACACCTAATAGGTGCACTAGTTCGGCGAAGAGATAGTGAAATACAGGTGGTATGAAGTAGTAGCAACGGCAAAGCTTGCGAGGAAGCAGTAAAACAGTAGTAACGCAGAAAACAGTAAACAAGCAGCGATAGCAGTATTTAGGAACAAGGCCTAGGGATTAGACTTTCACTAGTGGACACTCTCAACTTTGATCACATAACAGAATAGATAAATGCATACTCTACACTCTTGTTGGATGATGAACACATTGCGTAGGATTACACGAACCCTCAATGCCGGAGTTAACAAGCTCCACAATTCAATGTTCATATTTTAGTAACCTTTAGTGTAAGATAGATCAAAAGACTAAACCAAGTACTAACATAGCATGCACACTGTCACCTTCATGCATATGTAGGAGGAATAGATCACATCAATATTATCATAGCAATAGTTAACTTCGCAATCTACAAGAGATCATGATCATAGCATAAACCAAGTACTAACACGGTGCACACACTGTCACCTTTACACACGTGCAGGAGGAATAGAACTACTTTAATAACTTTGCTAGAGTAGCACATAGATAAATTGTGATACAAACACATTGCAATCATAAAGAGATATAAATAAGCACCTCACTATGCCATTCAACAGTGAATAAGTATTCTGTGAAATATAGCCTAAGAGACCCACACGGTGCACACACTGTCACCTTTACACACGTGGGACAAGGAGTCTCCGGAGATCACATAAGTAAAACTCACTTGACTAGCATAATGACATCTAGATTACAAGCATCATCATATGAATCTCAATCATGTAAGGCAGCTCATGAGATTATTGTATTGAAGCACATAGGAGAGAGATGAACCACATAGCTACCGGTACAGCCCCGAGCCTCGATGGAGAACTACTCCCTCCTCATGGGGGCAGCAGCGGTGATGAAGATGGCGGTGGAGATGGCAGCGGTGTCGATGGAGAAGCCTTCCGGGGCACTTCCCCGCTCCGGCAGCGTGCCGGAACAGACTCCTGTCCCCCAGATCTTGGCTTCGCGATGGCGGCGGCTCTGGAAGGTTTTCCGTATCGTGGTTTTTCGCCTCAGGGTTTTCGCGACGGAGGCTTTATATAGGCGAAGAGGCGGCGCAGGAGGGTCGAAGGGGTGGCCACACCATATGGCGGCGCGGCCAGGGCCTGGGCCGCGCCGGCCTATGGTCTGGGGGCCGTGCCCCCTCTGGTCCTTCCCGGGTGTTCTGGATGCTTCCGGTGAAAATAGGAACCTGGGTCTTCGTTTCGTCCAATTCCGAGAATATTTCGTTACTAGGATTTCTGAAACCAAAAATAGCAGAAAACAGGAACTGGCACTTCGGCATCTTGTTAATAGGTTAGTTCCAGAAAATGCACGAATATGACATAAAGTGTGCATAAAACATGTAGGCATCATCAATAATATGGCATAGAACATAAGAAATTATCGATACGTCGGAGACGTATCAAGCATCCCCAAGCTTAGTTCTGCTCGTCCCGAGCAGGTAAAACGATAACAAAGATAATTTCTGAAGTGACATGCCATCATAAACTTGATCATATTGTAAACATATGTAATGAATGCAGCGATCAAAACAATGGTAATGACATGAGTAAACAACTGAATCATAAAGCAATGACTTTTCATGAATAGCACCTTCAAGACAAGCATCAATAAGTCTTGCATAAGAGTTAACTCATAAAGCAATAATTTAAAGTAAAGATATTGAAGCAACACAATGGAAGATAAAGTTTCAGCAATTGCTTTCAACTTGTAACATGTATATCTCAATGATAGTTTGTCAACATAGAGTAATATAACAAGTGCAATATGCAAGTATGTAGGAATCAATGCACAGTTCACACAAGTGTTTGCTTCTTGAGGTGGAGAGAGATAGGTGAACTGACTCAACATAAAAAGTAAAAGAAAGGTCCTTCAAAGAGGAAAAGCATCGATTGCTATATTTGTGCTAGAGCTTTGGTTTTTGAAAACATAAAGAGAGCATAAAAGTAAAGTTTTGAGAGGTGTTTGTTGTTGTCAACGAATGGTAGTGGGCACTCTAACTACCTCATCAACCAGACTTTCAAGAGCGGCTCCCATGAAGGACGTTATCTCTACCAGCAAGGTAGATCATCCATCTTCTCTTTTGTTTACACATGTACTTTAGTTTAGTTTTTCTTTATTTATGGATGACACTCCTCCCAACCTTTTGCTTACACAAGCCATGGCTAACCGAATCCTCGGGTGCCTTCCAACAATCACATACCATGAAGGAGTGTCTATTTGCAAAATTGAGTTGCTTACTGATGAATCAGAGCAAAACATGTGAAGAGAATTATTAATGCAAGTTAATTAATCGGGCTGGGAACCCCATTGCCAGCTCTTTTTGCAAAATTATTGGATAAGCGGATATGCCACTAGTCCATTGTGAAAGTCTGTCAAGTAAATGACAAGATCGAAAGATAAAACACCACATACTTCCTCATGAGCTATAAAACATGACACAAATCAGAGGTGATAAATTTTGAATTATTTAAAGGTAGCACTCAAGCAATTTACTTTGGAATGGCGGAGAAATACCATGTAGTAGGTAGGTATGGTGGACACAAATGGCATAGTAGTTGGCTCAAGGATTTTGAATGCATGAGAAGTATTCCCTCTCGATACAAGGCTTAGGCTAGCAAGGTTATTTGAAACAAACACAAGGATGAACGGTGCAGCAAAACTCACATAAAAGACATATTGTAAACATTATAAGACTCTACACCGTCTTCCTTGTTGTTCAAACTCAATACTAGAAATTATCTAGACTTTAGAGAGACCAATTATGCAAACCAAATTTTAGCATGCTCTATGTATTTCTTCATTAATAGGTGCAAAGCATATGATGCAAGAGCTTAAACATGAGCACAACAATTGCCAAGTATCACATTATCCAAGACATTATAGCAATTTACTACATGTATCATTTTCCAATTCCAACCATATAACAAATTAACGAAGAAGAAACTTCGCCATGAATACTATGAGCTAAGAACACATGTGTTCATACGAACCAGCGGAGCGTGTCTCTCTCCCACACAAGCATGATGAACTTATTCAAACATAAACAAAAACAAACAGACGCTCCAAGTAAAGTACATAAGATGTGGCCGAATAAAAATATAGTTTCAAGAGAAGGAACCTGATAATTTGTCGATGAAGAAGGGGATGCCTTGGGCATCCCCAAGCTTAGATGCTTGAGTCTTCTTGAAATATGCAGGGGTGAACCACCGGGGCATCCCCAAGCTTAGAGCTTTCACTCTTCTTGATCATAGTATATCATCCTCCTCCCTTGACCCTTGAAAACTTCCTCCACACCAAACTCGAAACAACTCATTAGAGGGTTAGTGCATAATAAAAATTCACATGTTCAGAGGTGACACAATCATTCTTAACACTTCTGGACATTGCATAAAGCTACTGGACATTAATGGATCAAAGAAATTCATCCAACATAGCAAAAGAGGCAATGCGAAATAAAAGACAGAATCTGTCAAAACAGAACAGTCCGTAAAGATGAATTTTATTAGGCCACCAGACTTGCTCAAACGAAAATGCTCAAATTGAATGAAAGTTGCGTACATATCTGAGGATCATGCACGTAAATTGGCTTAATTTTCTGAGCTTCCTACAGGGAGGTAGACCCAGATTCGTGACAGCAAAGAAATCTGGAACTGCGCAGTAATCCAAATCTAGTACTTACTTTACTATCAAAGACTTTACTTGGCACAACAAAACATAAAACTAAGATAAGGAGAGGTTGCTACAGTAGTAAACAACTTTCAAGACACAAATATAAAACAAAGTACTGTAGCAAAATAACACATGGGTTATCTCTCAAGAAGTTCTTTCTTTATAGCCGTTAAGATGGGCTCAGCAGTTTTAATGATGCACTCGCAAGAAATAGTATTTGAAGCAAAAGAGAGCATCAAGAGGCAAATTCAAAACACATTTAAGTCTAACATGCTTCCTATGCATAGGAATCTTGTAAATAAACAAGTTCATGAAGAGCAAAGTAACAAGCATAGGAAGATAAAACAAGTGTAGCTTCAAAAATTTCAGCACATAGAGAGGCATTTTAGTAACATGAAAATTTCTACAACCATATTTTCCTCTCTCATAATAACTTTCAGTAGCAACATGAGCAAACTCAACAAAATAACTATCACATAAAGCATTCTTATCATGAGTCTCATGCATAAAATTATTACTCTCCACATAGGCATAATCAATTTTATTAGTAATAGCGGGAGCAAATTCAACAAAGTAGCTATCATTATTATTCTCATCAAGTGTAGGAGACATAGTATAATCACAATAAAATTTACTCTCCATAGTAGGTGGCACCAAAAGACCACTATCATTATAATCATAAATAGGAGGCAAAGTATCATCAAAGAAAATTTTCTCCTCAATGTTTGGGGGACTAAAAAGATCATGAAAACCAGCTTCCCCAAGCTTAGAACTTTCTATATCATTATCAACAATGGTGTTCAAAGCGTTCATACTAATATTACTACCAGCATGCAAATAAGATTTCATAGGTTTTTTAATTTTCGCATCAAACAATCCATGTTTTAAATCAGGAAATAGAATAAGAAGCTCATTGTTGTCCATTATGCCAAACTAGTGTAAACAAGAAACAAAAAGATGCAATTGCAGGATCTAAAGGAAATAGCCTCGAGCACAAACACAATGGCGCCAGAAAAGTACTGTTACCTGGAACCGGAGTACGAGTGCCTTTTACCTTTCCTCCCGGCAACGGCGCCAGAAAAGTGCTTGATGTCTACGGGAGCTTCTATTCTTGTAGACAGTGTTGGGCCTCCAAGAGCAGAGGTTTGTAGAACAGCAGCAAGTTTCCCTTAAGTGGATTACCCAAGGTTTATCGAACTCAGGAGGAAGAGGTCAAAGATATCCCTCTCATGCAACCCTGCAACCACAAAGCAAGAAGTCTCTTGTGTCCCCAACACACCTAATAGGTGCACTAGTTCGGCGAAGAGATAGTGAAATACAGGTGGTATGAATAAGTAGTAGCAACGGCACCAGAAAAGTGCTTTGCCCAGGACAGTAAACAAGCAGTAGTAACGCAGTAGAACAGTAAACAAGCAGCGATAGCAGTATTTAGGAACAAGGCCTAGGGATTAGACTTTCACTAGTGGACACTCTCAACTTTGATCACATAACAGAATAGATAAATGCATACTCTACACTCTTGTTGGATGATGAACACATTGCGTAGGATTACACGAACCCTCAATGCCGGAGTTAACAAGCTCCACAATTCAATGTTCATATTTTAGTAACCTTTAGTGTAAGATAGATCAAAAGACTAAACCAAGTACTAACATAGCATGCACACTGTCACCTTCATGCATATGTAGGAGGAATAGATCACATCAATATTATCATAGCAATAGTTAACTTCGCAATCTACAAGAGATCATGATCATAGCATAAACCAAGTACTAACACGGTGCACACACTGTCACCTTTACACACGTGCAGGAGGAATAGAACTACTTTAATAACTTTGCTAGAGTAGCACCTAGATAAATTGTGATACAAACACATTGCAATCATAAAGAGATATAAATAAGCACCTCACTATGCCATTCAACAGTGAATAAGTATTCTGTGAAATATAGCCTAAGAGACCCACACGGTGCACACACTGTCACCTTTACACACGTGGGACAAGGAGTCTCCGGAGATCACATAAGTAAAACTCACTTGACTAGCATAATGACATCTAGATTACAAGCATCATCATATGAATCTCAATCATGTAAGGCAGCTCATGAGATTATTGTATTGAAGCACATAGGAGAGAGATGAACCACATAGCTACCGGTACAGCCCCGAGCCTCGATGGAGAACTACTCCCTCCTCATGGGGGCAGCAGCGGTGATGAAGATGGCGGTGGAGATGGCAGCGGTGTCGATGGAGAAGCCTTCCGGGGCACTTCCCCGTCCGGCAGGGTGCCGGAACAGAGACTCCTGTCCCCAGATCTTGGCTTCGCGATGGCGGCGGCCTGGAAGGTTTTCCGTATCGTGGTTTTTCGCCTCGGGTTTTCGCGACGGAGGCTTTATATAGGCGAAGAGGCGGCGCAGAGGGTCGAAGGGGTGGCCACACCATATGGCGGCGCGGCTGGGCCGCGCCGGCCTATGGTCCTGGGGGCCCAGTGCCCCCCCTGGTCCTTCCCGGTGTTCTGGATGCTTCCGGTGAAAATAGGAACCTGGGTCTTCGTTTCGTCCAATTCCGAGAATATTTCGTTACTAGGATTTCTGAAACCAAAAACAGCAGAAAACAGGAACTGGCACTTCGGCATCTTGTTAATAGGTTAGTTCCAGAAAATGCACGAATATGACATAAAGTGTGCATAAAACATGTAGGCATCATCAATAATATGGCATAGAACATAAGAAATTATCGATACGTCGGAGACGTATCACATACCTTCCTCTTGGGGTTGCCCAACGAACGTGTGAAATACACGCCATCAGCAATCTTGCCCAAACTTCTTGTACAAGGCCGGTTCGGGAGTATCTTTCATGTATATCTTCTAAGCCCATTTAATCACGGCCCACCTCCAGACTTGGTTAAATTCTGGTGATAACACATGCCCCCCTGGTTTTGGCAATGATAATTCCAAAACCACTCTGTTTTCTCCTCCGTAGGGTCATGTCGTAGCAGAGCAGAACCGTCGCAGTATCCTTCATCGTGATGCCTCGCCTTCTCAACTCCTCTGCACGATTTGACTGTTCTTTGGCACCACTTTCTCGGAAACTGCTGTAACATTAACTCTCCCCCATATCCCTTTATTTAACCGCGCCGAGTAGTTCGCCTCTTCACCCTCTTGCTCCACACTAGCCATCGGCAAAAAAACCCCTTCCTCTGTAGCCATGTCTTCCTCCTCCTCTTCTGCCTCATCAGGTCTTTCCGACGTATCTTCTCCCTTCCGTGAGCCCACGCCGGAGTGGGACCCGGTGGCGGCGTACAACCACCGCGCCCCGGAGGAGTGGGACATCGAGTCCCATGATTCCTCCGTCTGGTCCGAGGACGACAAGTCTTTGACCGATGGAGAGGACGACTTCCAGTTCCTCGTCGACGGGGAGCTGGAGGCGGGGAGCGAAGACGATCGCTTCTCGTGGGACGACTACACCTCCTCCGACGAAGAGGACGAAGAGGAGGATGACGAGTCTTCCGACGAATATCCCCCGGCGAAGCGCCGCGCCGGGTCGAACGACGACAGCGACGACGACGAGGAGGAGGACGAGGCTCCCGTAGAGGGCTACGGGAGCAGCGACGAGGAGCCCACCAGCAGCTGCACCTGCGGCAGCGATGACGACGATGAGGGCAGCAACGGCCCTTAGATTATGGACTACTAGTATAGGACTAGTAGTAGTAGTAATCGGCTTTTGTTCTTTCTTCCTTAAGCAATCGGCTCTTCTCTGTAAAAGCCCCTCTATTAATGAAGAAAATATTTCTAAGCCGATTTTGCCTTTTTACCAGTTTTGCCGATTGTCAAAACAAGTCAACACACCAAGAGCCGATGGCAGCGCATCGGCCCTTACCATAAAACGCGAGCAAGGCCAGCTCTGTTGCCTATTCAAACGGTAACCTGCAACTTATCCGAAAGAACAAAACTCAGATCCCCAAATCGCCGCTCGAACAGATCCCACTCACGGCCACACGAACCTCAGATCTCAATCGTGCAGGCTCGAACCCGCAGCGGATCCAATGGCGGAATCATCCAATGCCAACGCTATGGTCTCCGGCTTGAAGGTAATCCTCAACCGCTCCTCGCTGTCCGAACATAGTGCTAGAATTAACAACAAACATCTGAATTAATGCTTCGTTCCGTCATTAATTTCTAGGTATCAGACATTCTGCTGCCACATCCTTCTCTTCCAAATTCTCTCTGTCTTGGCCCTCGTTCTACCGAGAGTCCTGCCCATCTGATTTCATGCGAGGCAAATAGAATTCCCTTCGTGAACCAAAACCTAGATCTGACTTCTTGGGCCGACTGCTTACGAGCCTGGCCTAATCCTCCTAAAGATTGGGTTTCATGGTACAATAGAGTCTCCAAAACTCATCACGCCACTTGGGAAACCGCAGGAATAGCCGATGCTTTAGCTTTATCACTGTCTCCCCTCGAGAAACATGAAAACCTTCTGAAAACCATCGGCTATTTTTGGTCTGATGCCATGAATTGCTTCATGTTTGGTCATGGCCCCATGACACCAACCTTACTAGATGTGGTCATGATCACTGGTTTAGACATTGCATCCCCATGCCCATCTGCCTTTAGGCTGCCAAAGGTCCCCTTCGCGCTTTCTTCCAAGAAAGAGTGCACAAACTGGGGTGCTTACCTTCGGCGCCACATGAAAAACAAAGGCCCAGTAACAGAGAAAGAACACACGGCCTTCCTGAATTTCTGGTTGGAGCACTTCATATTTTGTGGTCCTTCACTTGCTCCAACCAAGAATTATCTTTCCCTGGCCTACGAACTCGCCAGAGGTACTCAGCTTGGCATTGGCAAACTGTTTCTTGGAGAGGTCTATAGATATCTCCAGCTAATGTCTGCTAAACTGTTCTCCCAAAAGACAGTCAAAACTGGAGGTCCCTGGTGGTTTATTCAGCTCTGGGCTCAGCTGTACTTCCAAAACCAGATCCCAAACCTTCCACCCCTGGCCACTTGCACCTTCCCAGATACCAACGGGAGGCAGATCCGATGCACTAGCTACGGCCAAGCTCTATACAGCCTCCCAGGCAGCAAACTGACCTCTAAGGGAGCATCAGAGTGGTTCAAGACTTTCTACCAAGGCCTGGACGACCCTCTCTTCTTTCCTTATACGGAGTCTGAAAATTTTGAGAATCCAGTCTCCTTCAGGTTAGATAGTTTTGCCGATGATGCTGACACTCGGCAGTTGTATTCCATCATGATCCGTCCCTGCTTCCTTCCAGTGGGCATGAGCACCTCAAACAGGATCATCAAACCTGGTTATGAGTCTTACCAGCCGGTCGTAGCATCCCGACAATTTGGTCTTGGACAGGTGTCTCCTCATTTCTTCCTCCACCACTTAACAGAGAGTAGAGCTGATCTGCCCGATGTCCTTACGAGTTAGAGGGGTTACTCATTCTTTGATGCTCTAGCCATCCCAATTCCTCACAACCTCTCTTTCACCTCATCAACGAATGGCTTCGAGACCTGGTGGATCATGTGGAAGACTCATGCCTTCAGGAGAGCTCTGGGACCATTGCTGAAACAACTTGACGCTGAATATGACATTCCTGCAGAACAGGTACCACTACTCACAATTTATTTTGAAGTGGCTTGCAATGATTTCCTTTTATAACATTGCTTTGCCTCCTTGCAGCAACAAGACGGTCCGGATCCTGTAGATGATGACGGCTCCCTCTTCCAATTCCTCCCACCGGCTCCGGTGGTCCTTTTCTGCAAAAACTCACCATCCTTAAAAAAGGTCGTGATGCAGAGCCAGCCGATTTCACCAAAATCGGCTTCCAAGGGCAAAGCAACTTCTAGGCCGGTTGCCCCCCAAGCCTCAGCTAAGGCGAGAACAGCAGTGAGGAAGGTAGCTACCAGGAAGACCTTGAAACGCCAAGCCCCAACCCCAGTCCAAGAAAATTTGCATGTAAGCTGATCCATGCCTTGGCTGGTTTCATCCATTCTCTTAGGCTTCTGCAACATGTGTGTATTTCTTTCGCAGACCTCTACTGAAGAAAACTCTAGCGAGGGGACACAGTCCAACCGAGGGGACTCGCACTCGGGCAACTCTGGAAAAACCACCACGCAGAGCCAGCCAGACCTGGCACCGTCGGCTTCCAAGAAAAGGTCAGCCCCTGAACCTGCTGCTTCCCCAGCTCCAATCAAAGCAGGGGAGGGCGGATTACGCACGAAGAGCCGATGCATCAAGAGAGCTCGCAAGGAACCTCAAACCTCTTCATCAAACCAAGAGGTTTCGGATGTAATAACCCTCCATATCTCATATTTCACACTAAACTGTTGCTGTCCTCATCGGCTAATCACTTCCTTTGCAAACTGATGACACCTCTAGTGGGGAAGTTGAGGAAGTGCTGATGCCATCCGCCACCCTGGACCTGGCAACTCCTAAAAACGTAGCCGACGAAGCTGCCACTTTGGCCAAGCCCGCCGCAGAAACACAAGAGCCGATTGCCTCTTCATCGGCTGTTCCTCTGGTCTTAGGAGAGGTACGCTCCTTATCTTGGCTCTATCTTTCTCTTTTGCTGCTTACTGACATTGCTCTTATTGTCTGTCAGGGTTGTGACCTCTCAAGTCTGCTAACGTTCGACCCTGAATCCATCGAACCAGCCACTAAAGCAAGCGAGGAACCAGGCCCCAGTGCTACACATAGTCAACTCCAGCAACTCAGAGCCTTGCTCTCCTCCTCAATCGAGACATTGGTTGAGAACCCCGAGGAAGTGAAGAGCCTTCTTGAAGAAATCCAGCCTCATCTCCCGGTGACGTTGCAGGTGAAACTCTGGCCGGTTGTGACTCTGTCTGCTTATAAGTCAAGGGTGGAGTTGGCTCGTCAGAGAATCAGCCTACGCCACGCCCAGCTTCCATTGAAAGCCGATATTGCGAACAAATGTCGGCGGCTTAATGAGAAAAAGACAGTTTTGGATGCCAAAACTGACACCTCGGCTAGCACTGCTGAACTTGAGGCCTTGCGAAAAGAGTTGGAGGTCCTTGAAGAGAGGGTCCGAGTTACCAAACAGCTCATCCAAGATAAGGAAGCTCTCATTGCTCACTCCTGCGAAGAAGCAGAAGGCCTCCAAGCTGAACTGAAAACTGAACTGGCCGGAATTCGCGCCCTGAACAAGCAGCTGGTGACAGGTCAAGACGAGGATGATGAGGCCGAAATCGCCGAGGTAGATCGTGTCAGTGTTACCGCTCTCCATGCTCTTGATGCATTCCTTCGCTTGTAACAGTTTGTACCTCTTGAGCCGATGGCTGCGCATCGGCTTTTTATTCTAGAGTCGATGTCGGTGCATCGGCTGTGCTTAAAAAAAATTTAATTTATTTTTTACGGCCGATTTATCTATGCATCGGCCCCCATATTTCAATGCCCATCATTCCACATACTTTGAGAGATATTTTTCGAGATGCTGGCCATTGACAACCACTGGGCACATACGTAATTTCGTACCTTATCCGTTTAAGTGCCCCCCGAGCCGATTTTTTCAAGTAATTGAGGATATCGGCTCTTTAGTCATCCTACTACGGCTACGTGGCATGCTTGAGATAAGATTTTTGCTTTTCGTTTTTTGGGGCCGATCGCGGGGATCGGCCTTGCCACGTACGTCCAGTGCCTTGGATCTTGCTACTCTGTCAGGCCGGTGGATAAGACCAGCCTCACCCCGTTTTTTGAAGCTTTGATGCGCTCACAGCCGTCCAAAGTGATTCCAGAGAGCGGCTCTTGGTCATCTGCATCCCAAATATTCATGGCAGCTAGTGAGACCTTGATTGAGTCATCTGCCTGAACGACCTCCACTTCATCTCCATCCCACTGTATGATGCATTGGTGCATTGTGGATGGAATGCAACAGCGTGAATCCAATCCGTTCCTAGCTGGACAGCGTAGGTGCTTTTGCTGTCGACGATGAAGAACGAGGTAGGGATGGTTTTTCGGCCTACGGTCAGATCTACATTCAGAACACCTTTTGCTTCTGATGCTTGTCCGTTGAAATCGCTTAATGTGACGTTGGTCTTGATCAGATCGTCGTTGGAGCGTCCCAAACATCGTAGCATGGAATACAGCATTATGTTGACTGCCGCTCCCGTGTCAACCAACATCTTGCTGACAGGCTGCCCATCGATATAACCTTTTAGGTATAGAGCTTTCAAGTGCCTGTAGCTCCTCTCTCGTGGCTTCTCAAAGATCACTGGCCGTGGACCGCAGTCGAATTGAGCCACCGATACTTCCTCGTCGTTTGGAGCACAAAACTCTGACGGGAGTATGAATACCATGTTTGTATCAGCTGATGCCTCTGCATCGGCTTTTGTCTTTTTGGGGCGCCACACTTTCTTTGGCGGGCGCGTCTCCGTCTCCAACGTTTGCTGAATTTTCACGGCCAGATCGGGCCGTGCCTTCCTCAACGTGTACAGGTACTGCGCCTCGGCTTCCTCCAGGTTTCGTAGCCGCTGCACCCTACGCTTCTGAGAATGGCTGAGTCCATCAGGGCACCACCTTGGCTGGTGGTACCTATCTTCTTCTTCATCTAACTCCTCAAAGTCTTCATCTTGGGATGACTCAGCTCGTTTGCTCTGAGGTGGGAGAGGCCCTAGACGCTGGAACACTGAAACTTCATTTGTTCCCTTCCTCCGCTGTCTACACTGGGCAGTTCTCGATTGTAGGTAATCGGCTCATTCCTGAGTCCCAGCAGTGCTTAAAGAAAGGACAGTTCCAATGCCTATCCATGTCTTCTTGCTCTCTTGACCTCGCTCTAGCGTGACGTTCATACCCGTCGTTGTTTCTATCATATCGATGATACTTCCTGTCATCTGCATCAGGCCGACGATATCTCTCATCATCTACGTCGTAGCGCCGACGTCGGTCATACTGCTGCTCATATTTGTTAAGGAGATGCGCGGAGAGTGGTCGTTGATACCGCACGCTTCTCACTTCTTCCTCGGTAAAGTATCGTCTGTCATCATATCGGGGCCGGTCGCGTGGATCGGCCTCCTCTTTATCCTTGCCACGGGAGTGACTGCTTTCTGCTTTATCCTTGCCATGGCGGTTCATCAGCCCGGCCATGTTGACATCAAAAGAGAAACCTGGCTCGCATCTTATGGAGTGACTGAGATCTACCATGTTGACGCCAGGAAACGGATGTGTGTCTACTTTCATGGCAAATTGTCCGAAGATTAATCGGCCTGATTCTATTGCCATTTGAATCTGGCGCGCAATACTTTGCGTCGTTGGTGGCGTGGGTGAACGTGTGATGCCATTTGCAGTATGGCCTGCCGTTCATCTCTTGTGACGTAGGGATTTTGTGGCCTTCGGGTAACTTCAGCTGTTTCTCCTTCAGCAGCAAATCAAAAATCTGCTCAGTTTTGCTTAAATCGAAGTCAAACCCTTTTGGAGGCCCTGGTTGTTTCACCCATTTGCAGGACACGGGGTTCGCCCCCCGAGCCCATTCAGCTACAGCTACTTCTAGGTCTGGTGCGGGATCTTCAGTTTCTTCCATCTCAACCAGGCCTATCGGACGCTTGAACTTGTCTTGGTACAATTCAGGGTGTCGCTGCTCATATGATGTGAGTTTCTGCACCATGTGCGACAATGAACTGTACTCTGCTTGGGAAGTCAGGTCCTTGATCGGCGTTGCGAGACCCAGTACTGCCAGATCGATCGCTTCCTTCTCAGATAAACGAACCGAATAACATCGGTTCCTGACAGTCCTGAAACGTTGGATGTATTCAGATACTGTTTCTCCCCGCTTCTGCCGCACCTGTGTTAGATCGGCAATGCCAGCCTCGGTAGCTTCCGAGTGATATTGCACGTGAAATTGTTCCTCTAGCTGCTTCCATGTGCGGACTGAGTTTGGTGGCAACGAGGTGTACCATCCAAAGGCTGATCCCGTAAGAGATTGTGCGAAAAACCTCACACGTAAAGGGTCTGATACTGAAATCAAGCCCAGCTGTGCCAAATATCGGCTTACGTGCTCTATTGAGCTAGCTCCTTCTGCTCCATTGAATTTTGAGAATTCAGGGAGCCGATACTTGGGTGGTAGCGGGATCAGATCATACTCGTCAGGATACGGCTTGGAATAGCCGATTGTTTTCCTCTTCGGCAGGATACCGAACTGGTCTCTCAAGATAGTGCTGATCTGCTCCATGGTATTAGCCGTAGGGACCGAACCTTCATGACTCGTTCCAGTAGCATATTTAGCCAGCCATGCTTGTTTGTCAGCATCTACTCCAGAGATTCCTGTTGGTGCGATCTGGCTTGTGCGCGCCAAGGCATTGCAGTCCGGCACGTATGTGCACACGTATCCATGTGGGATTTCCTTCGGCTCATATAGGAATTGGCAATCGCTAGGATCGCCTCCAACCTTGTAGACAACGTACGCCGGTGAACCCGGCGGTTCTGGTGCTGCGAGCGCGAATGGCACCGGCGGTCTAATCTGGAGTGGTATCTCTCCCTGGTGAGTTCCCAGGGTAGGTCCTGACGGTGAGTACTGATGCTTCATGATCTCTTGCACCACTCGGACCGCAACGCGCTCAAAAGCGTTCACCAAGCTCTCAGAATGGCGGTGTAGGGAATGAGCTACCATGTAATTAATCTCCTGGCGTAGAGCTCTGGTGCGTTCCTCTAAAGAGGTAGAGAGGTCTACTTCATCGAGGGAACCTTCAGGGGAGAACCCTTTCCATCTGATGCCATGTGAACGGGTCTTCGTGAAAGAGCCGATGAGATCGGCTTCTAAGATGGTTTTCATCTCATCGTACTTCTTCTTGTGTTCTTCCGGCAGATCTGCGTACGTGACTGGTTCGCCCACCACCTCATCCGCGGCTTTTGACATGGTTGCTGCAGATGTCGACGTAGTGGTTGCTGTAGAGTGTCCCACCGGGCGTGCAGAATGTGTTGCGGTCGAAACCCACCGGCGAGCAGCGACGGCAACACCGTAGAGCCGGGAGGCTCAGGATTGCGCTGACCCTGGTCCCTCGGGCGACGACCCGCAAAGCCTTCGGTACACGCGTCCTGGTGCTTACGAGGCGTGCCACCTGACCTATACCTGGTCAGGAAGGTGATGGATTGCTTCGACTAATTTTCTGCATGGCAAACACGTAAACATTAAATAAGAGCCCCAATCGGCTCTTAAATTGTTCTGTGGATCGGCTCAAAGAGCCGATTGCCCCATAGTTCATGTTAGATTTATAAGGAAATGGGGATCATGCTTTATCAATATCAAGCTAAACTAATCTACGATAGTCTAGGGTTTTCACCGTATAATCGGAACATCCTATGCGTAGTTGAGCCTAGCAGATACGTAAGATAACGGAAAACCAACCCTAAAGAGGCCTAAAAACCAACGTGAAGTTGATCCCCGGAACAATCCCTCTAGAGCTTAATAAACCACACCTCACGCACTACCGGATCGTTCAACCCGTTTATAAGGCCTAACCATACAGATATCAAACCAATCCTTGAGGAACAAGGAGCAACTATAACGGATCAGATCTACTAAATAAAGATTAAGCAAGATGCTGCCCCTACACCTGAGATAGGTGTAAGGGCAGCTAGATATCAAGGGGTAGCGTAACTAAACAATTGCATCGTGAAAGCATTGTGATCAACCCCAAAACACCTAAGATAAGGGTGTTGCTCGCCATCAAAAAGGCTTCAGCACGAGCAACACCAATAACGAATAAACTGATACTGCCTAGATCGCAAGATGCGATCTAGGCAGCATGTTGCTTTCCCGGGAGAAACCCTCAAAACAAGGGGGTGTCGATGCGCCTAGATTGATTTGTTGTGAACGTGTTCGTCCTCCTTTCTCAATAACCCTAGGTACATATTTATAGTCCAAGGGACTTTCTAATGCGGAAATAAACTAACCCGTGTACGGGCTAGACTCTATCTTTTAATTCTAACCGACACGTACCCTACTATATTTACAGATACACGGGCAATCTTGCCCAAACTTCTTGTACAAGGCCGGTTCGAGAGTATCTTTCATGTATATCTTCTAAGCCCATTTAATCACGGCCCACCTCCAGACTTGGTTAAATTCTGGTGATAACACATATATAAAGACAGCCAGGGCACCCGATAGAGGGGAGGCCAACAGATAGACATAATATAGACAACATAGCTCCGCCTACGGCGGCACCCTGTAAATATATCTACGATCATATACTGGATTGCTAGCAGCACGTAGGGATCCTCCACCGAGGGACCGAAGCTGGGTACGTCGTGTGCCTAATCTCGCTCCCGGAATCTCCATCGTCGCTCTCTCCCGAAACCCAAGTCTACAATACGTAGGCATTGGCGAGGTGATCCCTCGTCAATTGGCTCCGTCTGTGGGAATTGCGGCGACTGGATTTTGTAATCCGGGCGGGATCCATCAAGTTGGTCATCAACATCAATCGCCGTTAAGCAAAAGTAGCCAAATTGGTTTTGTCGGTTCCGTTCATCCGCCTCGAGGCGCTCAAGCTTCCAGCCAGATTGGTTTTGTCGGTTCCGTTCATCCGCCTCGAGGCGCTCAAGCTTCATCAACAAATCGTGTGTCGCGCGGTTTCGCTGTTTCTGGTTGCAGCTTCAGTACATGAGGGATACCAGCAGGCGCACAAGTGGCAATTGGCAGATCGGGAAGCACATGCGTTGCCGGATATTGATCAGCCGGTGTACCTTCTACTCAGGCGCTCAAGTTCCAAGGAGAGAAAACAACCAAAAGCTAATATGCACTATTGCAAAGCGCTCGGTCCTATTGCATATGGCCGAGCTTCTTACTCATCTACTTATCTCTTTTTCATTGTTTAATCTAACCATTGTTGGCTCTTTTAGAATCAATCTAATCTCTTACGTATCATTTTTTACGATGCATTACTGAGAAGTTAAACTGTGGAGACGAGGAAGTCTGCCAAAATCGGGAGACGAGGAAGTCCGCTTCATCGACTCGTGTTTTCCGTGTTGTGGATCAGTCGATGCTTCACAAGAAACAAGATCCGATCGTTGTATTCTCTCCAAAAGCTAAGTATTCCTATTGTTGTTTCCTACACGTAGTTCCAGTTTGCAGTATTTGGTCTTTGATAACTCTTAATCTAACAAAGAAAACAACACACGATCTGATCTCTAGCAAGAAAATTTATTGTGTAGAAAATATAGATAAATATTGGCTCCGAAACTTTTTGCGAGAAATTTCAGATTTATTTGCAAACGAACACTCTCCCGAATTTATCCGTCGCGGATTTGCCAGCACGAACCTGCTAGTGCGCACTTCGCCATCCAACATAAAGATTATCAGGTGCTATATTTTCAATTACGCAAAATTTATTTTGCCAAATATTTTTGGCTCGTGCAGTTACTTGCGTGCAGATTTTTGTGCCGTAAAATCACTGCAGATCGGAATAAAAGTCGACTACTTAGCTTCAATGACCCTATTCTCCTTCGCGGACTCAACATACTCGGGGGCTCACCCGTCGCGGATCCACTTCATCGACTGCGTTTTGTCGGGTCAACAACTTTCGGCTAAAACGCGGCATGTCTCTGTTTCGTTGGTTGCGTCCTCTTCATCGACTATGTCGGCCACATCTACTACTTCCGGCTAGGCGCCGCATAACTACAGATTGCGTCCGAGGCACGACTTGCATCCACATCGGCTTCGCCGCACCAGATAAAAAGCTAAGTTTTCCTCTTCCTCCAAGATTCAACTATTTATTTACTTTCACCAACCCGAATATTTGGGGGCTGTGCCATTGCAATATTACAGCAAATACACCCGACACTAGGGGCTGCGCTATTACATCGTTACCGCAAATATACCAATGGATTTATTTTCTTCGGCTTTGTATATATCTCCTTCGGCTTAGTGGATTTATTTTGTTTGGCTTAGTGAAATTGTATTCTTCGTCTCAGTGAATTCATCTTCTTCGGCTTACTGGATTTTGTCTTCATTGGATTCATCTTATAAGTGTTTATTTTATTTTGGATTCATCTATATGGATATTACTGGTTTACTCTTATAAAATTACTACCCGGCGCTTCCGGGTCAATGGGCTCATCTTCTATGGTTATTACTGGAACTATTTTCTTTGGGTCAATGGATTCATCCTCTATGATATCAACGGATTCATCTTTTATGGTTATTACTGGATTCTTCGGGTCAATGGATTCATCCTCTTTGATATCGGCGGATTCATCTTTAATATATGATTCATATTTGATGGTGTAATATTCAATATGGATTCATCTCAAGTACTTCATCTCGGATTTCATCTTCAGTATTTCATCCATAATGGCCTTCTTTTGGCAACACGGATAATACTCGGGGGCTTGACAACGACTTCGCCCTGAGTAACAACTGTGACACGGCGTCTAAGCAACAATCATGACATCACCCCAGCAGTGCTCGGGGGTTTCGGCTATTTCTTCATCAACAATTTTGTGGCATCCACTTTCGCAATTCGGTGGTTTCTACTTCGGCTCGACTTTTTCGCTGCACTCGAATACTTCATCGCGCATCGACTCTGTCGTATCTAATAAGCTAAGTGTTCCCTTCTAATTTACATAAAGTTGATTATCATTTACTTTTGCCGCACACGACACTCGGGGGCTGTGCGACATAAATTTACTTTACATATCATCGAATCCGAGCATCTGACACCGCATGCGAAAAAGAGAGTCAAGGAAAAGATAGAAGAAGTTTGTTTATTTGTGCAGGAGAAAGCAAAATTCAAAGTATATAAGAGAGAACCCGACGAAATTGTCTACAGGGAGAACTCGACGAAATTGTCTTCAAGAAAGAACAGGACCCGACGAAATTTTCCTGAAGGAGGAACCCGAAGAATTATCCCCAAGGAGGACCCGAAGAATTGTCCTCAGGGAGGACCCGAAGAATTATCCTCAGGGAGGACCCGAAGAATTATCCTCAAGGAGGACCCGAAAAATTGTCCTCAGGGAGGACCCGAAGAATTATCCTCAAGGAGGACGCGAAGAATTGTCCTCAGGGATGACCTGAAGAATTATCCTCAAGGAGGACCCGAAGAATTATCCTCAAGGAGGACCCGAAGAAATTTTCTTCAAGGAGGAACTCGACGAAATTTTCATCAAGGAGGAACCCCCAAAAAAAAAGGTTGACAAATCTTAGGGTCCATTGACTCGTCATATTGTTCCGAGCAAGAGCATCGGTGATGTACCCGACAATATAGAATAACCAATATATTCGGCTGTCTCATCAAGCCCGAGAGAAAAATAGAAGAACCCGCAAAATGGGTCATTGCATCAGCCGAACAAGGCACTTGACAAAATATTCTCAGAGCGCCAAAGTCGCGAATAATCTCTGAATGCCGCAAAACTATGCGAAGGAAAGACCCCGGGTCCATCCTGAGCGGCGTGGCACCGTCTCTGACGTCGGTTTGCTACTTTTTTCCGTATCAACAGATACGAAGAAAAATCTTAACGGACGCATTAGGTACCCGATAAAACATGACTGGGACTCGACAGATGGTAAGACCTTAAGTGGCACATGTCGAGTTAACACCAGTATCCCGAGATCATGTCCAGGGACGTGATCTTGAAGTAGGTTCTTGCGGGATTGCCACAAGAGCAGTTAACTGGTACTTGATCCGTCAGATGAACCAGCCCCATTTACCATTATGCCTGAACAACATAGATAGCAACAGCCTGAAGTCAATAAAACAAGGGGCTGCGCCCAGAAATATAGTCAAGTTCTTTATCGAATAGTACAACTTGAGTCTATGTCCAGGTGCAAACACTTGGCTGTAGGCTCGGGGGCTACTCTTATCGAGAGTATTGTTCACCCTCCCGATAAGATACAAGAAAGAGGAAAAATTGTGGTGTCGATTAAAAGCAAGTTGAGCCTACACCCAAGTGCAAACACTTGGCTGTAGCCTCGGGGGCTACCCATCGGGAGCGCTGGGCGCGCACCCGATAGAATAATAACTTCGACAACATCTATGACAATCAAGGTTTGTAGACTCAACTCGATTCTACGACTCGAGCGGAGCCTACTTCCATCGGGAGCACATGGATTTCATCAAGTCCTCCAGAAATATAGTTAAGTTCTTCATCGAGTAGTACAACTTGAGTCTATGCCTAAGTGCAAGCACTTACCCATAGACTCGGGGGCTACTCCCATCGGGAGCGCTGCCGCGCACCCGATAGAAAAATAATTTCAAGAATCGTCGACATCATCTACGCTACACATGATCTACGACAGGGACCTCGCCTTTGGAGATGATTATGCTTGGAGTCTCTACGCAAGTCTTCGACTTCCCTAGACACTCGGGGGCTACTGACATGGGTATACCCTTCGGGTACTCATTATTAGTATACCTGGTTTGGCTCGTGTAATGTCCCAGGTTTAGAGACGATCGAGGGGTAGATTTTAGAAAGGGATGTGCATTGCATAGTAAATTCTGGGGAAATTTCGCGCTTTTAAACAAAAACTGCATCGAAGGGGGACAAGTTTCTCTCTCGACACCTTACAGGGTTAGGGTTTTGAGAGTGCGACAAACTTGCATCTCACTTCACTAGTTTAGGGTTTTGAGAAGAGAGGGGAGAGTTTACATGATTGAATTCTAAATGATATGACATGGTTGAATTCAAACCAAAGATGAATTTGAATTTCAAATTCAAACATTAAATAATTACCTTAAATAATTCAATTGAGGAAATTCATTAAGTATATAATCAATAATAAACAAGATGAACAATTATAATAAAGTGGAGCTCATTAGGGAAAACCTTGAGCTTTATTGAATAACACACAAGATACATTGTCTTTACATTATTCATAATGGAAATAAATGAATTACAACACATTACATAAATGGGCAGAATAGAAGAAAGAAAAATAAAGAAAAATTACAATTTAATGATCCTAGACTAAATTCTACAAGATCATCTTCATTTGATCTTGAACTTGATGAATTCCAAGTCCATTTTGAGCCATGGTTGATCCCTGCACAAAAACACAACAAAGAGAAGTTATGCCAAGTGGCAAAGCCACTTGGCAAGTTAGAAATCAAATGGAAAGGTGAAATGAGCAGATAAGCTCAATGTGGCCGAGCTGATCCAGGCCAAAGCCAAGTTCCAGGTTCAGGTGCACAGCACTTGACAGCACACACACACAGCCTGCTCACAGGGCTGTGTGCATGCTGCACACACACACAGTGAGTCACTAAGGTGACAAGCAGGAGCTGTCGACCAGGGATGCAAGAGAGCATCATATATAACCTTTTCAGAGCCAAACCCTAGTCATTTGTTCATCCATCGACACAGCAGTGGTAAGTTCATCAAGAACACCAAGAACACGTAGAACAGGAAAAACCACAAGCCATCAGAAACCATCCAGGGACAGTTTCACCAAGAACTGTCAGCTGTGAGCAAGTACCAGATGGAGTAAAGCACCACAAGCTTGTAAGGAGGAGAAGGACAAGCAAACCAAGCATCACAGAAGCAATCCTCTACAACAACACTCAATCCTAGGAGCTGGAGTGAGGTATACCACACAAGAGCCTGAGCAAGATTATATCTTGCTCATAATTAAGCATGCTTGCATCACTGGAGCACAGAAGGGTAGAATACCCTGTGTGTGTCATCATTTGGCTACCAGGCCATTTGGTGCAAGCATAGATGGGTAAGACCACTAGGTAAACATCCTATGGGAACAACAGTTATGCAAATCCATGCATAACTAGAGGAATCCAGCCAAGAATGCAACCATAGCTAGCCTAACCCACTCACTCAACACCTACAGCTAGCTAGGCCATCAGACTATAGACAAAATCTTGTCTATAGAATTTCTCAACATCAAAAGCCACTGGAAGTCCAGTATTGGATCAAGCCAGTGAGCATCTATCCATCACATAAAGCCACCAAACAGGGGAGCCATCCCAGGGCAGCACATAAATACTGCCAGGATCACCTCAACCACTTAACCAATTCCAACAAAGAAACCATGCACAGATATCATCACCCAGTAGGGTTCAAAAGGAGGGCTAGGGTACCCAACCAGTGGATGGCATCCTTCTAGCCCTAACAAATTCATTGAAATGATCATCACTGAATCTCAGTTCACATTATTTATCCATTTAATCAAGCAAGGATAAACAGATAAATAAAACAGACAAGCAATTGATGCACCAGGGTCTTGCAAATGATCAAATGGATCATTACAGGCATAAATTGATGCTTAAGCAAGCAACATCACACATCAGGCCAGGCCTGTGTGATACACATGTGAGCAACAGTAAGGCACAGACACCAAAGAGCAGCTGTTACAAGCAACTGGTGATCATAAGGACACCAGAAGCTTGTTAGAGCATGCTACTGCATGCTAGAACTCAGTCTAAGCAGTTAACACATGAACAGATAATTAATAACTGAACAACTGCATCACAGATAGGGCATCAGGCAATATAATTGTATCCAGAAGCACATCAAAGGCTTGATGAACCAAAGGATCATAATACACAAGAAAATCACATATCAATTCATCACTGAATCACACTGCTAAGCCAACAGTAATGCTCAATTGAGCATAATCATGAATCTGAACTAAATGAACTAGCCCAGAGGCACTGGCACTTGCAAGTATGCAAGGATTAACCACCACAATCAAGCCAGGGACAATATTAAGCACACACAGTATGCCCAAGTGACAGTAAAAAGAATAGGAGCATGCTAGTAGGCCATGAGCATCACTGGATGCTCATGAGCAATCACAGGAGGACCACAACCAGAGATTACAATGAACAGAAATAGCTAGGAAGCACAGTGAGCAATTGAGCAAGAACAACACAGCACAGCAAGCTAGGATCTATGGCGACAGCAGTAAGCCAAGCACAGCAGAGCATCACCAACAGCAGGCCAGCACCTCCACAAGGAGGGAAGCCATGGCCAGGGGTACTAGAGGAGGAAGAAGAGAGGCACAGGAGAAAGAGGGTGGCGGAACATTTACCTGGAGCGAGCAGACGGCAGGCGTAGCCGTGGCGGCCACGGCGGCGCGCGCCGAAGACACGGCGGCACCTGGCCAGGCCATGCCAGGCCCGGCGAGCGCCGCAGCGCTCCGCATCTTGGCGGCGACAGCCGGCGGCGTCATCACGCCTGAGGTGCCGGTGAGCACCGCACCACCGTGCGGTCAAACGAGAAGGGGATCGGCGTAGGGGCGGCTTAGAACCAGATCTATGCCGTGGATCTGGTGCGCCGTCTCATGGCGGTGCAGATGCGCCCCATGGCGAGGGCCATGGCGGCCGGTGATCGCCGGAATCGGCCGGCGACGATGCGGGCGACGCGGGTCGCCAGAGCACGGGAGAGGATTAGGGTTAGGAGGAGCGGCGCGAGGTGCGGGAGTGAGCGACCGACCGCTCGGGTCGGTTGGACCCGAGCCGGTTTAGCCCAAACCGCTGGGCCACCCTGACAGGTGGGCCCAGGGGCATTTTGGGTATTTCCCAAATTCCAAATAAGGCAGAAACTTTGAAAATACATAACAAATTATTAATAACTCTAAAAAAATAATGAAAAATATGAAAACCACTCAGGATAAAATTCTCTATCATAATAAAATATGAAATGGAATTTTTGGAGATAAACTAGAATAAGTTCAAATTTGATGATTTAAATAATGATTTAAATCACACATCTTATTTTCAATAATGAAAATAAGTCCATTAATGCATTTGGACTTCAAAAACACCTTGACAACATTTCAAGGTAGTATTTTACTCTTAAACAAGTATTCCCAAATTATTCTTAGTATTAACCTCTTACATGAAATAATAATGATATCGGAAGGGGGGAACAAACCCTAAAAATGGAATCATGCATAATTGCTTCTTTAACCATTGCCCTTATCGGACAATGATGCTATTTTTCAGAACAAGAGGACAAGGGTCAGTCCATACCTTCCAACTGCAGAACTTTGCAGTGTTCAGGCAAGTTCATCACTTGCTCATGTCATTTGAGTATTTCTATCAAATTACTTGCAAAGTATTATGGTTATCACTATTGCACAAAAATCAAAACCACTACTTTCATAACTATGAATATGACTAAGTGGTGGGCAATGGAACCATGGATTGTGTTGTTATGGTGGAGGTTCCATTGCACGGGTTTATATCCATCTAGGATTAAACAACAAATGTCAGTGATTCTTGTGCCGTAATACCCGTGTTAACCATAAGATCCGGAGTGGGACGGAGTAGTCAAAAGTGTTTCCACCTCTCGTTCATCAACGGATGCGCTTTACCGTAGACACTTGTATCTGTCGGGCAAGCGGTTGGCTGGGGAAGCCTTAAGTCCCCACGGCATAGTCCGTAGACACTTGTCGCTTGAAGTGCAAGCGGTTGGCTGGGGAAGCCTTAAGTCCCCACGGTATTGCGGTCTATGAGGGATTGTATGATGTCCGGAACGGTCTATCCATGATGATAGGGGAAGGCATATGAATGCCCGGAACGGTCTCATCATGGATATAGGGGAGGACAATCTTACAAAAGGGTGGGTGTTCGAGGTAGCGGAGGAACATGATTGGCTAGACCTTATACCGGGCCTCACACCAAAGGAAGTGTGGACGGGAAAGCTGCCCGGTTGGCACCAAGGTTAAGATCTCTTATGGGTAAAGCAACACACCTCTGCAGAGTGTAAAGAACGTGACTGTCACCTGTTCCGGGATTGAGGAACTGCGAACGCGGCGGAAAGGAGCTCCATGAAGTTCTAGTAAACCGGTGAAGGCTGACGGACATAGCTCTTTGAAATAAAAGCAATCTCTTGAAGAAATGTTTACCAAAACTTGCATTGGTATTAGACTTTCTGGTCTAATATCGTAGCTAGTGCATTAAACACCTCTTATCTATAATGAACTTGTTGAGTACGCTCGTACTCATACCACTCTTAAATCCCATGCTTAGATTGTCTGAATCGTCTGGAGGAGGACTACGACAAGCAATGAAGGAGCCGAGATCATCGGCTATGAAGAACCTGACCTCTCAGGAGGAGTTGAAGGCGTAGACTACATCATCGTCTACGGATCCGGGGAGGCTTCCGGAGAAGAACAAGCCTAGAGATATCTGAGGAGTAGTAGTAGCCGAGCAGCACAAACTCTTACCATGTAGCTGCTCGATTAAATAAATGTTTTGTTTAATGAGACAATGGTATTGTAAGTTAAGTTGGGTTCACCTCGAACCCAGGAGATATCCTCTTAGGACCCAAGAGGAGCTCCGAGACGACTTGTGTATGTGTATTGTAATAATATGTGAATGAGTTATGGACCTTGCTATGTTCTGTTGTACTACTCTGAGGGATGTGATATTTGCGGAATGGTACTTCGCGAATGTTATATCAACGACTGGCATACTACAACATGCAGTGGTATGCAGGGTCACCAAAGTTGGTATCAGAGCAAAAGCTTTGACCTTAGGTTGGAACCTAGTAAATGGGACTAAAACGTTAGGAGTCAAATAGGATTAGTAAAGAGTTCTCTAAAAATATGGTGTATATTCAATTGTGAATACAACAACCATATCTTTTAGTGCGATAATTCTTTATTATCTCTATTATGATGCATTAGTACTAATCTCATAATCTTTCTATTTCTACAGCCAACATGGCAAGTTCACGACCGGGAAGAAACGTGAAAGTTATGGATTCCACATTGAACGAGTACCAAGGAGGACTGGCAGATATCCTACGAGCCATGTTACTAGAATTTGGGTGCGATCCCCAGATTCCAGTAAAGAAGTACATGTTCTATGATGGTCCGGTGTTGGCCAAGTGCAGAGTAGGATTGCGACTTCCCGAATCTTTGGGAATGAGCGTAGTCATGCCAGCGAGGACAACCAATACAGCCTACCATATAGCTGTTATGAGAGCCATAACCGACATTCGGGAGCATAAGACGAAAGCGCTTATGGGTTCCGAATTCACACACATTCCTCATATGGAGGAGGACAATGATCCCATGCTGAACCATTTCAAATATGCCAAAAGTAAACCAGCCGAAGCAGCCAAATACATGGACAATAGTCGTAACTTCCTATCATTACTCTTTCAGTTGAATCATCATCTGATAGGAGCAATTGATACGATGCTTGAGGAGTTCACTGAACCCAAGGAGGAGAGTAGGGGGAAAGAACCTATGGAGAATGTGGTACACACACCAGTCTATTCAGCTGGTGACTACATCAGTTTTGATCCACTTGCACGTGAACCTACACCTGCTACACCTGGGAACTACCTGGGTAGTTCCTATGGGGGATACGAAGGCGGAGCGGAATCCGGAAACAACCAGCGTTCCGAGACTCCAATCGAGAATTCCAGGGGTTGGCGTTGGGGTAATGATACTGGAACCCATAGTACTACTGAGTATTATGATGGAGAGATGAACGATGATGCAACAACCCAGAACCAGAGCTATCCTAGTAATGAAGGAATGGATGGAGGATATCCGACACAGGTTGAGTCGGGTATGGGTTTTGGTAATCCTTATGGTGGGGCTATAGGAGAGTACACCCGATGGGTGGACTATGATGCACTCAACGATCAGTTTGTGAACACTGATTTCGCCTTAGGGTCATCATCGGATTCGGATTACAAGCCAACGGGGAGACCTTATGTTCCAGGGTCTATCAGGAGGACGACACGTTCGACCGGATGGAAGCCTGGAATGTACCGGGAGTGAAGACCGATTAGAAGACCACCAAGGGAGGCGTGGCTATAATACACAAGTACCACGTGTATTATAGTTTGTAATATTTGTATAAATTTGTACATATACTTTAATAAGTGAGTTTGCATACTCACATCGACTTGAGTATTGTAATAAGACCACTTATGTATGTATATACAGGGTATATGTTTTGTATGATTTGGATTTCCATTGCGTGACCAGTTCTGTGCACAAAGTTGAGCTCAGAAAACTTGCGCATGGAGTAACTATGAGTATCATCTTGTGTTGCAGAACTAGGGAGATTATGTCGGGAACGTTAGGAAACAAGACTGAAGCACAGCGCATGGAGCGCGAAGCAAAAGAAAAGGAAGAGGCTGAGGGTGCAGCTAGAGATCAGTTTCCACCACCACCACCACCCATGACGCAGCAAAACTTTATCCAGTACATGCAGCTGGTAGAGGAGCGACAGCGAGTAACGTTGGAGCAGCAGAACAAATTCTTCCAGGATTTGTTGCAGCAAAATAGGGTGGAGAGACCTGAGAACCAGGGAGTCACACTAGCAGACTTCCAGAACACCAAGCCCATATCCTTTGCATACGCGCCCGAGCCAATGGACGCGGAAGACTGGCTCATGGACACTGAGCGAAAGCTCAACACTGTTGGATGCAATGACCAGGAGAAGGTCCGTTATGCTACACACTTGTTGTGTGGACCTGCCGCATCATGGTGGGATAACATTGTAGCCGTATATCCGGCTGGAAAGGTATTCACATGGGAGGAGTTCGCAAGGAAGTTCAGGGAATCCAATGTCCCTGAAAGTATTGTGGAGTTGAAGCGTCGAGAGTTCGAGAGTCTCGAGCAGAAGGACAAGGCAATCCTGACCTATGTCAGGGAGTTTTCAAAGCTGTCCCGGTACGCGGTTGAGGAAGTCAATACCGAGGACAAGAAGAAAAAGAGATTTCTGAGGGGGTTAAGTCCCCAGTTCAAGGTACAGCTGCGGATGATGAGAGCAACGGAATTCCAAGAGTTGGTGGATGCAGCCATCACTCTTGAAGATGACTTCAAACAACTGCAAGAAGAGAAGAGGAAGAAGGCCAAGTATGAGCCGAAGAGGTTTGTTAGTAACAAGCCTAACACCAGCTTGAGTTTCAAGCCTAGATACAACAACAACAACAACAACAGCAACTACTACGGTAGTAGGAAGAATCAAGCCTTTCAGACCGCCAATCAAATGGTCTGTCGAATCTGTGGACTTCCAGGGCATTTTGCCAGGGATTGCAAGAAACCAAGGATTATATGCTTTGGTTGTCGCCAGGAGGGGCACATGCTGAAGGACTGCCCCAAGAAGAATAGTGGAGGAGGTCAATCTGGAGGAGGAGGAAATCGAGGAAACACCGGAGGGAACTGGAAGAATAAGAAGCCCTTCGGCAAGCTGAACTGTACCAGTCTGGAGGAGGTGGTCAACTCGACAGGCGGTGATAGGTACGCTCCAGATACTCACTCATCCTGGCAAAGTACTTTTTGATACTGGTGCAACTACATCATTCATTTCTCAACAATTCATCATCAAACATGGGATTAGTTGCACTAAGTTAGATACACCCATAACCATACTTTCTGGGGGGAACGATAGTAGTAACCCATGCCAAACAAAAACAAGTCATTATGATCAATAAGTGCGCGTTTGACGCGGACCTGTTCATTTTACCGATGAAGGACATTGATGTCATTCTTGGTATGAACTGGTTGGAAGCTAATGGAGCATTGATCGACTGTGTGAACAAGACGGTATCGTTGAAAAGCCCCGATGGAAGTAGAATGATCTACCAAGGCGACAAACATACACAGATTGAAGTTGAGCTACAACTGAATAGCATGAAGGAGGTGAAGTTAGAGGATATACCTGTAGTAAATGAATTCCAGGATGTGTTTCCTGCAGAATTACCTGGTATGCCACCAGATAGGGAGATAGAATTCACTATCGACCTAATTCCAGGAACACCGATTGCCAAAGCACCATATAAGATGGGGCCTAAGGAGTTGAAAGAACTTAAGGAGCAATTGGATGACTTGGAACAAAAGGGATTCATTCAAGAGAGTGTTTCACCATGGGGATCACCTGTGATCTTCGTGGATAAAAGAGATGGAGGAAGAAGGATGTGCGGAGACTACAGGAATCTAAACAACGTCACAATCAAGAACAAGTATCCACTTCCAAGAATACAAGATCTATTCGATCAAGTTAGAGGCGCGGGAGTCTTTTCCAAGATTGATCTAAGATCCGGTTATCACCAGATAAAGATCAAGAAGGAAGACGTTCCGAAAACAGCCTTTGTTTCGAGGTACGGACATCATGAATACCTTGTAGTACCTTTTGGATTAACAAATGCCCCAGCAATATTCATGAATCTCATGAATAAGATCTTCATGCCTTATCTAGATAAGTTTGTCATCGTATTTATCGATGATATCCTGATATATTCCAAGAACAAGGCAGAACATGCCGAACATTTGAGGTTAGTGTTGCAAACACTAAGGGAACATCAACTATATGCCAAACTTAGTAAGTGTGAATTTTGGCTAGATCAAGTGGAATTTCTTGGTCATGTCATTAGCAAAGATGGAATCGCTGTTAACCCGAGTAAGGTAGCAGCAGTTCTAGAATGGGAAGCACCCAAGACTGTCAAGGAGATCCGAGGATTCCTAGGAATGGCAGGATATTATCGGAGATTCATTGAAGGATTCTCCAAGATAGCAGGACCAATGACAAAGCTGTTAAGAAAGAACACACCATTTGCGTGGACTGAGGAGTGTGAGAAGAGTTTTCAAACTCTGAAAGAGAAACTCACCACGGCACCGGTGTTAGCAGTTCCGGAAGTTGGCAAGGATTACACCGTGTACTGTGACGCATCCAAACATGGATTGGGTTGCGTACTCATGCAAGATCGGAAAGTGATATCCTATGGATCGAGGCAACTCAGACCTCATGAAGTGAACTATCCAACACATGACTTGGAATTAGCAGCTGTCGTTTTTGCACTCAAAACTTGGAGACATTTTCTCTATGGAGCTAAGTGTGAGCTCTATACAGATCATAAAAGCCTCAAATATTTCTTCACTCAGAAGGAACTCAACATGAGGCAGAAAAGATGGCTAGAATTGATTAAGGATTATGATCTGACAATCAATTACACACCAGGGAAGGCTAATGTTGTAGCAGACGCCCTGAGTAGAAAGAGTACCGGAGGAGTGGAACAAGAAATATCACCGGAGTTGAGGAAGGAAATAAGCCAAGCCCAAATACAACTTTGGGAGAAGGAAGCCCATGAAGGATTATCGGCGTTGCAAGTAGCCGATGAACTGAATGTTAACTTGAAGAATGAGATAATGATGGGTCAGCTGGACGATCCATTCATTGTAGAAGAGATGAGGAGAATAGATGAGGGAAGACCATCAGAATTTCACCGAGGAGAATCTGGATCTTTGTGGTTCCAGAAGAGGATTTGCGTTCCGGATATTGCTGAAATCAAGGAAGTAATACTCCGGGAAGCTCATCAAACACCATATTCCATACATCCGGGAAGTACAAAGATGTACATGGATCTAAGGGAACTATTCTGGTGGAATAACATGAAGAGGGAGATAGCACAATATGTTGCAGAATGCCATACCTGCCAGCGAGTGAAGGCTGAACATCAGAGTCCGGCAGGGAAGTTACAACCTCTACCTATTCCAGAGTGGAAATGGGAGGAAATAGGGATGGATTTCATCACCGGACTACCCATGACTAATAAAAAGAAGGACATGATATGGGTAATCGTGGACCGGTTGACGAAAAGTGCACACTTTTTAGCGGTAAACCAGCAGGATAAAGGAGAGAAACTTATCGATCTTTACATCAAAGAGATCGTGAGTAAGCATGGAGTGCCTAAGAAGATAGTATCGGATAGAGGATCCGTGTTCACATCAGCATTCTGGAAGCAACTTCACGAAGCTTTAGGATCCAAGTTGGATTATAGTACCGCTTATCATCCACAAACCGGCGGACAAACCGAGAGAACCAATCAGATCTTAGAAGATATGCTTAGGGCTTGTGCCCTAGACTTCGGAGGATCATGGGAAGAACACTTACCACTAGCAGAGTTTTCATATAACAACAGTTACCAAAGCAGCATCAAGATGGCACCATTTGAAGCTCTCTATGGAAGGAAGTGTAGATCACCGATATGTTGGTATGAAGCCGGAGCAAGCAAAGAGTTCAACCCTGATTATGTCAAGGAAAAACAACAAATCATTGACATTATCAGAGACAGGCTCAAGATAGCTCAGAGTCGGCAAAAGAGTTATGCCGATCAGAAGAGAAGGACATGGGAACCACAAGTTGGAGACATGGTTTATCTTAAGGTAAGCCCGATGAAAGGACTCCAAAGGTTTGGAGTAAAAGGGAAACTCAGTCCTAGATATATAGGACCTTTCAAGATACTGAGTCAGAATCGAGGTTTAGCCTTTGAATTGGATCTACCGGGAAGGCTAGCTCAAGTTCACAATGTATTCCATGTTTCACAACTTCGGAAATGTTTGAAGACCCCAGATGAACCAATATCACATGACGAGCTCGAGTTACAACCAGACTTAACTTATATCGAGAAGCCAGCCAAGATTCTCGAAGAGAGCTGGAAACAACTCAGAAACAAGGCGATCAAGTATTGCAAGATACAATGGAAGCATCATCCCGAGAGGGAAGCCACCTGGGAAAAAGAGCTAGACCTAAGGAAAACATACCCCGAGCTGTTCAGGTATTACAACCACAACTTCGGGACGAAGTTTTCTTTAAGGGGGAAAGGCTGTAATGTCCCAGGTTTAGAGACGATCGAGGGGTAGATTTTAGAAAGGGATGTGCATTGCATAGTAAATTCTGGGGAAATTTCGCGCTTTTAAACAAAAACTGCATCGAAGGGGGACAAGTTTCTCTCTCGACACCTTACAGGGTTAGGGTTTTGAGAGTGCGACAAACTTGCATCTCACTTCACTAGTTTAGGGTTTTGAGAAGAGAGGGGAGAGTTTACATGATTGAATTCTAAATGATATGACATGGTTGAATTCAAACCAAAGATGAATTTGAATTTCAAATTCAAACATTAAATAATTACCTTAAATAATTCAATTGAGGAAATTCATTAAGTATATAATCAATAATAAACAAGATGAACAATTATAATAAAGTGGAGCTCATTAGGGAAAACCTTGAGCTTTATTGAATAACACACAAGATACATTGTCTTTACATTATTCATAATGGAAATAAATGAATTACAACACATTACATAAATGGGCAGAATAGAAGAAAGAAAAATAAAGAAAAATTACAATTTAATGATCCTAGACTAAATTCTACAAGATCATCTTCATTTGATCTTGAACTTGATGAATTCCAAGTCCATTTTGAGCCATGGTTGATCCCTGCACAAAAACACAACAAAGAGAAGTTATGCCAAGTGGCAAAGCCACTTGGCCAGTCAGAAATCAAATGGAAAGGTGAAATGAGCAGATAAGCTCAATGTGGCCGAGCTGATCCAGGCCAAAGCCAAGTTCCAGGTTCAGGTGCACAGCACTTGACAGCACACACACACAGCCTGCTCACAGGGCTGTGTGCATGCTGCACACACACACAGTGAGTCACTAAGGTGACAAGCAGGAGCTGTCGACCAGGGATGCAAGAGAGCATCATATATAACCTTTTCAGAGCCAAACCCTAGTCATTTGTTCATCCATCGACACAGCAGTGGTAAGTTCATCAAGAACACCAAGAACACGTAGAACAGGAAAAACCACAAGCCATCAGAAACCATCCAGGGACAGTTTCACCAAGAACTGTCAGCTGTGAGCAAGTACCAGATGGAGTAAAGCACCACAAGCTTGTAAGGAGGAGAAGGACAAGCAAACCAAGCATCACAGAAGCAATCCTCTACAACAACACTCAATCCTAGGAGCTGGAGTGAGGTATACCACACAAGAGCCTGAGCAAGATTATATCTTGCTCATAATTAAGCATGCTTGCATCACTGGAGCACAGAAGGGTAGAATACCCTGTGTGTGTCATCATTTGGCTACCAGGCCATTTGGTGCAAGCATAGATGGGTAAGACCACTAGGTAAACATCCTATGGGAACAACAGTTATGCAAATCCATGCATAACTAGAGGAATCCAGCCAAGAATGCAACCATAGCTAGCCTAACCCACTCACTCAACACCTACAGCTAGCTAGGCCATCAGACTATAGACAAAATCTTGTCTATAGAATTTCTCAACATCAAAAGCCACTGGAAGTCCAGTATTGGATCAAGCCAGTGAGCATCTATCCATCACAGAAAGCCACCAAACAGGGGAGCCATCCCAGGGCAGCACATAAATACTGCCAGGATCACCTCAACCACTTAACCAATTCCAACAAAGAAACCATGCACAGATATCATCACCCAGTAGGGTTCAAAAGGAGGGCTAGGGTACCCAACCAGTGGATGGCATCCTGCTAGCCCTAACAAATTCATTGAAATGATCATCACTGAATCTCAGTTCACATTATTTATCCATTTAATCAAGCAAGGATAAACAGATAAATAAAACAGACAAGCAATTGATGCACCAGGGTCTTGCAAATGATCAAATGGATCATTACAGGCATAAATTGATGCTTAAGCAAGCAACAGCACACATCAGGCCAGGCCTGTGTGATACACATGTGAGCAACAGTAAGGCATAGACACCAAAGAGCAGCTGTTACAAGCAACTGGTGATCATAAGGACACCAGAATCTTGTTAGAGCATGCTACTGCATGCTAGAACTCAGTCTAAGCAGTTAACACATGAACAGATAATTAATAACTGAACAACTGCATCACAGATAGGGCATCAGGCAATATAATTGTATCCAGAAGCACATCAAAGGCTTGATGAACCAAAGGATCATAATACACAAGAAAAGCACATATCAATTCATCACTGAATCACACTGCTAAGCCAACAGTAATGCTCAATTGAGCATAATCATGAATCTGAACTAAATGAACTAGCCCAGAGGCACTGGCACTTGCAAGTATGCAAGGATTAACCACCACAATCAAGCCAGGGACAAGATTAAGCACACACAGTATGCCCAAGTGACAGTAAAAAGAATAGGAGCATGCCAGTAGGCCATGAGCATCACTGGATGCTCATGAGCAATCACAGGAGGACCACAGCCAGAGATTACAATGAACAGAAATAGCTAGGAAGCACAGTGAGCAATTGAGCAAGAACAGCACAGCACAGCAAGCTAGGATCTATGGCGACAGCAGTAAGCCAAGCACAGCAGAGCATCACCAACAGCAGGCCAGCACCTCCACAAGGAGGGAAGCCATGGCCAGGGGTACTAGAGGAGGAAGAAGAGAGGCACAGGAGAAAGAGGGTGGCGGAACATTTACCGGGAGCGAGCAGACGGCAGGCGTAGCCGTGGCGGCCACGGCGGCGCGCGCCGAAGACACGGCGGCACCTGGCCAGGCCATGCCAGGCCCGGCGAGCGCGCAGCGCTCCGCATCTTGGCGGCGACAGCCGGCGGCGTCATCACGCCTGAGGTGCCGGTGAGCACCGCACCACCGTGCGGTCAAACGAGAAGGGGATCGGCGTAGGGGCGGCTTAGAACCAGATCTATGCCGTGGATCTGGTGCGCCGTCTCATGGCGGTGCAGATGCGCCCCATGGCGAGGGCCATGGCGGCCGGTGATCGCCGGAATCGGCCGGCGACGATGCGGGCGACGCGGGTCGCCAGAGCACGGGAGAGGATTAGGGTTAGGAGGAGCGGCGCGAGGTGCGGGAGTGAGCGACCGACCGCTCGGGTCGGTTGGACCCGAGCCGGTTTAGCCCAAACCGCTGGGCCACCCTGACAGGTGGGCCCAGGGGCATTTTGGGTATTTCCCAAATTCCAAATAAGGCAGAAACTTTGAAAATACATAACAAATTATTAATAACTCTAAAAAAATAATGAAAAATATGAAAACCACTCAGGATAAAATTCTCTATCATAATAAAATATGAAATGGAATTTTTGGAGATAAACTAGAATAAGTTCAAATTTGATGATTTAAATAATGATTTAAATCACACATCTTATTTTCAATAATGAAAATAAGTCCATTAATGCATTTGGACTTCAAAAACACCTTGACAACATTTCAAGGTAGTATTTTACTCTTAAACAAGTATTCCCAAATTATTCTTAGTATTAACCTCTTACATGAAATAATAACGATATCGGAAGGGGGGAACAAACCCTAAAAATGGAATCATGCATAATTGCTTCTTTAACCATTGCCCTTATCGGACAATGATGCTATTTTTCAGAACAAGAGGACAAGGGTCAGTCCATACCTTCCAACTGCAGAACTTTGCAGTGTTCAGGCAAGTTCATCACTTGCTCATGTCATTTGAGTATTTCTATCAAATTACTTGCAAAGTATTATGGTTATCACTATTGCACAAAAATCAAAACCACTACTTTCATAACTATGAATATGACTAAGTGGTGGGCAATGGAACCATGGATTGTGTTGTTATGGTGGAGGTTCCATTGCACGGGTTTATATCCATCTAGGATTAAACAACAAATGTCGCCAGTGATTCTTGTGCCGTAATACCCGTGTTAACCATAAGATCCGGAGTGGGACGGAGTAGTCAAAAGTGTTTCCACCTCTCGTTCATCAACGGATGCGCTTTACCGTAGACACTTGTATCTGTCGGCGGGGCTGGGGAAGCCTTAAGTCCCCACGGCATAGTCCGTAGACACTTGTCGCTTGAAGTGCAAGCGGTTGGCTGGGGAAGCCTTAAGTCCCCACGGTATTGCGGTCTATGAGGGATTGTATGATGTCCGGAACGGTCTATCCATGATGATAGGGGAAGGCATATGAATGCCCGGAACGGTCTCATCATGGATATAGGGGAGGACAATCTTACAAAAGGGTGGGTGTTCGAGGTAGCGGAGGAACATGATTGGCTAGACCTTATACCGGGCCTCACACCAAAGGAAGTGTGGACGGGAAAGCTGCCCGGTTGGCACCAAGGTTAAGATCTCTTATGGGTAAAGCAACACACCTCTGCAGAGTGTAAAGAACGTGACCTGTCACTCCCTGTTCCGGGATTGAGGAACTGCGAACGCGGCCGAAAGGAGCTCCATGAAGTTCTAGTAAACCGGTGAAGGCTGACGGACATAGCTCTTTGAAATAAAAGCAATCTCTTGAAGAAATGTTTACCAAAACTTGCATTGGTATTAGACTTTCTGGTCTAATATCGTAGCTAGTGCATTAAACACCTCTTATCTATAATGAACTTGTTGAGTACGCTCGTACTCATACCACTCTTAAATCCCATGCTTAGATTGTCTGAATCGTCTGGAGGAGGACTACGACAACAATGAAGGAGCCGAGATCATCGGCTATGAAGAACCTGACCTCTCAGGAGGAGTTGAAGGCGTAGACTACATCATCGTCTACGGATCCGGGGAGGCTTCCGGAGAAGAACAAGCCTAGAGATATCTGAGGAGTAGTAGTAGCCGAGCAGCACAAACTCTTACCATGTAGCTGCTCGATTAAATAAATGTTTTGTTTAATGAGACAATGGTATTGTAAGTTAAGTTGGGTTCACCTCGAACCCAGGAGATATCCTCTTAGGACCCAAGAGGAGCTCCGAGACGACTTGTGTATGTGTATTGTAATAATATGTGAATGAGTTATGGACCTTGCTATGTTCTGTTGTACTACTCTGAGGGATGTGATATTTGCGGAATGGTACTTCGCGAATGTTATATCAACGACTGGCATACTACAACATGCAGTGGTATGCAGGGTCACCACAGCTCGGCTCAATATGGAGAAGGTCCAACAAGGCAACCCGAAGAAGTAGTCGACTAGGACTCTTGTAAAACCCTAGGCTGGTTGCATATATAAAGCCAGCCAGGGCACCCGATAGAGGAGAGGCAACAGATAGACAGAATATAGACAACATAGCTCCGCCTACGGCGGCACCCTGTAAATATATCTATGATCATATACTGGATTGCTAGCAGCACGTAGGGATCCTCCACCGAGGGGACCCGAAGCTGGGTACGTCGTGTGCCTAATCTTGCTCCCGGAATCTCCATCGTCGCTCTCTCCCGAAACTCAAGTCTACAATACGTAGGCATTAGCGAGGTGATCCCTCGTCAATTGGCGCCGTCTGTGGGAATTGCGGCGACTGGATTTTGTAATCCGGGTGGGATCCATCAAGTTGGTCATCAACATCAATCGCCGTTAAGCAAAAGCAGCCAAATTGGTTTTGTCGGTTCCGTTCATCCGCCTCGAGGCGCTCAAGCTTCCAGCCAGATTGGTTTTGTCGGTTCCGTTCATCCGCCTCGAGGCGCTCAAGCTTCATCAATAAATCGTGTGTCGCGCGGTTTCGCTGTTTCTGGTTGCAGCTTCAGTACATGAGGGATACCAGCAGGCGCACAAGTGGCAATTGGCAGATCGGGAAGCACATGCGTTGCCGGATATTGATCAGCCGGTGTACCTTCTACTCAGGCGCTCAAGTTCCAAGGAGAGAAAACAACCAAAAGCTAATATGCACTATTGCAAAGCGCTCGGTCCTATTGCATGTGGCCGAGCTTCTTACTCATCTACTTATCTCTTTTTCATTGTTTAATCTAACCATTGTTGGCTCTTTTAGACTCAATCTAATCTCTTACGTATCATTTTTTACGAGCATGCATTGCTGAGAAGTTAAACTGTGGAGACGAGGAAGTCTGCCAAAATCGGGAGACGAGGAAGTCCGCTTCATCGACTCGTGTTTTCCGTGTTGTGGATCAGTCGATTCTTCACAAGCAACAAGATCCGATCGTTGTATTCTCTCCAAAAGCTAAGTATTCCTATTGTTGTTTCCTACAAGTAGTTCCAGTTTGCAGTATTTGGTCTTTGACAAATCTTAATCTAACAAAGAAAACAACACACGATATGATCTCTAGCAAGAAAACTTATTGTGTAGAAAATATAGATAGATATTGGCTCCGAAACTTTTTGCGAGAAATTTCAGATTTATTTGCAAACGAACACTCTCCCGAATTTATCCGTCGCGGATTTGCCAGCACGAACCTGCTAGTGCGCACTTCGCCATCCAACATAAAGATTATCAGGTTCAATTACGCAAAATTTATTTCGCCAAATATTTTTGGCTCGTGCAGTTACTTGCGTGCAGATTTTTGTGCCGTAAAATCACTGCAGATCGGAATAAAAGTCGACTACTTAGCTTCAATGACCCTATTCTTCTTCGCGGACTCAACATACTCGGGGGCTCACCCGTCGCGGATCCACTTCATCGACTGCATTTTGTCGGGTCAACAACTTTCGGCTAAAACGCGGCATGTCTCTGTTTCGTTGGTTGCGTCCTCTCCATCGACTATGTCGGCCACATCTACTACTTCCGGCTAGGCGCCGCATAACTACAGATTGCGTCCGAGGCACGACTTGCATCCACATCGGCTTCGCCGCACCAGATAAAAAGCTAAGTTTTCCTCTTCCTCCAAGATTCAACTATTTATTTACTTTCACCAACCCGAATATTTGGGGGCTGTGCCATTGCAATATTACAGCAAATACACCCGACACTAGGGGCTACGCTATTACATCGTTACCGCAAATATACCAATGGATTTATTTTCTTCGGCTTTGTATATATCTCCTTCGGCTTAGTGGATTTATTTTGTTTGGCTTAGTGAAATTGTATTCTTCGTCTCAGTGGATTCATCTTCTTCGGCTTACTGGATTTTGTCTTCATTGGATTCATCTTATAAGTGTTTATTTTATTTTGGATTCATCTATATGGATATTACTGGTTTACTCTTATAAAATTACTACCCGGCGCTTCCGGGTCAATGGGCTCATCTTCTATGGTTATTACTGGAACTATTTTCTTTGGGTCAATGGATTCATCCTCTATGATATCAACGGATTCATCTTTTATGGTTATTACTGGATTCTTCGGGTCAATGGATTCATCCTCTTTGATATCGGCGGATTAATCTTTAATATATGATTCATATTTGATGGTGTAATCTTCAATATGGATTCATCTCAAGTACTTCATCTCGGATTTCATCTTCAGTATTTCATCCATAATGGCCTTCTTTTGGCAACACGGATAATACTCGGGGGCTTGACAACGACTTCGCCCTGAGTAACAACTGTGACACGGCGTCTAAGCAACAATCATGACATCACCCCAGCAGTGCTCGGGGTTTCGGCTATTTCTTCATCAACAATTTTGTGGCATCCACTTTCGCAATTCGGTGGTTTCTACTTCGGCTCAACTTTTTCGCTGCACTCGAAGACTTCATCGCGCATCGACTCTGTCGTATCTAATAAGCTAAGTGTTCCCTTTTAATTTACATAAAGTTGATTATCATTTACTTTTGCCGCACACAAAACTCGGGGGCTGTGCGACATAAATTTACTTTACATATCATCGAATCCGAGCATCTGACACCGCATGCGAAAAAGAGAGTCAAGGAAAAGATAGAAAAAGTTTGTTTATTTGTGCAGGAGAAAGCAAAATTCAAAGTATATAAGAGAGAACCTGGCGAAATTCTCTACAGGGAGAACTCGACGAAATTGTCTTCAAGAAAGAACAGTACCCGACGAAATTTTCCTTAAGGAGGAACCCGAAGAATTATCCCCAAGGAGGACCCGAAGAATTGTCCTCAGGGAGGACCCGAAGAATTATCCTCAGGGAGGACCCGAAGAATTATCCTCAAGGAGGACCCAAAAAATTGTCCTCAGGGAGGACCCGAAGAATTATCCTCAAGGAGGACGCGAAGAATTGTCCTCAGGGATGACCCGAAGAATTATCCTCAAGGAGGACCCGAAGAATTGTCCTCAAGGAGGACCCGAAGAAATTTTCTTCAAGGAGGAACTCGACGAAATTTTCATCAAGGAGGAACCCCCAAAAAAAAGGTGGACAAATCTTAGGGTCCATTGACTCATCATATTGTTCCGAGCAAGAGCATCGGTGATGTACCCGACAATATAGAATAACCAATATATTCGGCTGTCTCATCAAGCCCGAGAGAAAAATAGAAGAACCCGCAAAATGGGTCATTGCATCAGCCGAACAAGGCACTTGACAAAATATTCTCAGAGCGCCAAAGTCGCGAATAATCTCTGAATGCCGCAAAACTCTGCGAAGGTAAGACCCCGGTCCATCCTGAGCGGCGTGGCACCGGACGTCGTTTGTTACTTTTTTCCGTATCACAGATACGAAGAAAAATCTTAACGGACGCATTAGGTACCCGATAAAACATGACTGGGACTCGACAGATGGTAAGACCTTAAGCGGCACATGTCGAGTTAACACCAGTATCCCGAGATCATGTCCAGGGACGTGATCTTGAAGTAGGTTCTTGCGGGATTGCCACAAGAGCAGTTAACTGGTACCTGATCCGTCAGATGAACCAGCCCCATTTACCATTATCCCTGAACAACATAGATAGCAACAGCCTAGAGTCAATAAAACGAGGGGCTGCTCCCAGAAATATAGTCAAGTTCTTTATCGAATAGTACAACTTGAGTCTATGTCCAGGTGCAAACACTTGGCTGTAGGCTCGGGGCTACTCTTATCGAGAGTATTGTTCACCCTCCCGATAAGATACAAGAAAGAGGAAAAATTGTGGTGTCGATTAAAAGCAAGTTGAGCCTACACCCAAGTGCAAAGACTTGGCTGTAGCCTCGGGGGCTACTCCCATCGGGAGCGCTGGGCGCGCACCCGATAGAAAAATAATTTCGACAACATCTATGACAATCAAGGTTTGTAGACTCAACTCGATTCTACGACTCGAGCGGAGCCTACTCCCATCGGGAGCACATGGATTTCATCAAGTCCTCCAGAAATATAGTTAAGTTCTTCATCGAGTAGTACAACTTGAGTCTATGCCTAAGTGCAAGCACTTACCCATAGACTCGGGCTACTCCCATCGGGAGCGCTGCCGCGCACCCGATAGAAAAATAATTTCAAGAATCGTCGACATCATCTACGCTACACATGATCTACGACAGGGACCTCGCCTTTGGAGATGATTATGCTTGGAGTCTCTACGCAAGTCTTCGACTTCCCTAGACACTCGGGGCTACTGACATGGGTATACCCTTCGGGTACCCATTATTAGTATACCTGGTTTGGCTCGGCCCAATATGGAGAAGGTCCAACAAGGCAACCCGAAGAAGTAGTCGACTAGGACTCTTGTAAAACCCTAGGCTGGTTGCATATATAAAGCCAGCCATGGCACCCGATAGAGGGGAGGCCAACAGAGAATATAGACAATATAGCTCCGCCTACGGCGGCACCCTGTAAATATATCTATGATCATATACTGGATTGCTAGCACGTAGGGATCCTCCACCGAGGAAGACGTCGTGCCTAATCTCGCTCCCGGAATCTCCATCGTCGCTCTCCCGAAACCCAATTCTACAATACGTAGGCATTGGCGAGGTGATCCCTCGTCAGCGACGGGGAGTCTGTTGATCATTTCGCGCTACGCCTTACAAACCTCGTCACAAGCCTCGCCACGCTCGGAGCACCTATCGACGAAACTCAAGTCGTCGAGAAGTTTTTGCGGGTTGTGCTGCCAAGGCTGTCGCAGATAGCCCTTGCGATCGAGACCCTCCTTGACACTTCTGATATGTCATTGAAGGAAGTCACCGGCCGGCTGAAGGCAGCTGAGGATCGGCTCGAGTCTCCTGAGCCGACGCGTGAGCAGGGCAAGCTCCTACTCACCGAGGAGCAATGGCTAGAGAGGATGAAGGGGCGCCAAGGAGGCAGCTCCTCCAGGCCTGCATGCAGCAGCGGACAACGACGACGACGGCCACCACGTAAGAAGGTTGGAGAAGTCAACGCCGATCGTGCAGCAGCTAGGGAGGGCCCGCGAGATGACACATGCCGCAACTGCGGCCATCGCGGCCATTGGGCCAAGGACTGCAGGCAGCCCCGGAGAAACAGGGCATACCTGGCCGAAGCAGAGGAAGATGATGAGGAGCCTGCACTCCTCATGGCGTAGGTCTGCACCACTCCTGCCCCTGCCATGGTGGTGCAGCAAAGCACTACTCCAGCTCCAGCCAAGCCGGTGGAGAAAAGTGAAGCTCCAGCTGCTGCCATGGTGGTGCAGCAGGATGTTGCTCCAGCCCCGGCCATTGTGGTGCAAGATAGCACCATCACAACTCCAGAGCATGTTCCTCTTCACATCGACGAGATGAAGGCAAAAGCTTACCTTGGGACGAGCAGCGACGACGAGCGAATCGAGGGCTGGTACCTCGACACTGGGGCTACAAATCACATGATGGGCCATGGGGACGCCTTTGCTGAAATTGACCGTACAATCACCGGCACTGTCAAATTCGGCGACGGCTCAGTCGTGGAAATCAAGGGCATGGGCACCATCATCTTTGTAGGCAGAAATGGTGAACACAAGGCTCTCAGCGGCGTCTACTACATCCCACGCCTCAAGAACTCGATCATCAACATTGGTCAACTTGACGAGAGCGACGCATGCGTGCTGATCAGGAGAGGTATGCTTCGCATATGGTGTCAGCAAGGACGACTCCTTGTTCGGGTCACACGCGGCCGAAATCGCCTCTATCTCCTCCATCTTGAGATTGCGCAGCCAATTTGTCTCTCTGCCCGCCGCGATGATATTGCTTGGCGCTGGCATGAGCGATTTGGGCATCTCAACTTTGATGCTTTGGAGAAGATGGGACACCTCGCCATGGCACGTGGGCTGCCACGGCTGGAACACGTGGAGCAGTTATGCGACACATGCGTCATCGCGAAGCATCGCCGCAGCCCGTTCCCTCGGCAAGCAAGGTATCGTGCACAGGAGCCACTTGAGCTTGTCCATGGCGACATCTGCGGTCCCATTTCGCCGGCGACACCTGGAGGCCGGCGCTACTTCTTGCTCTTGGTGGATGACGCCACTCGCTACATGTGGGTGATGCACCTGGCAGCCAAGAATGATGCAGCAGATGTCATCAAAAGAGTTCACGCAGCAGCGGAAGCTCAAAGCGGACGCAAACTGCGTGTGTTCCGCACGGACAACGGCGGTGAGTTCACCTCAACGGATTTTGCATCCTACTGTGCTGATGACGGAATCGAGCGCCACTTCTCCGCGCCATACGCCCCACAGCAGAATGGCGTCGTCGAGAGGCGGAACCAAACATTGGTGGCAATGGCACGTTCTTTGCTGAAATAGAGGAGTATGCCAGCTGAATTTTGGGGGGAGGCGGTCAACACTGCTGTCTTCCTCCTAAACCGAGCTCCCACCAAAGCCCTCACAGGAAAGACTCCTTACGAGGCGTGGCATGGCCGCAAGCCGGCTGTCCACTACCTTCGCACCTTTGGGTGTTTGGCATATGTCAAGGAACAGGGGAACCTACGCAAGCTCGATGACCGCAGCTCTCCCGCTGTCTTCATTGGCTATAAGGATGGAGTAAAGGCATACAGACTGTTGGACCCAGCCACAAGGCGTGTTCGCATCGCTCGTGATGTTATCTTTGATGAAGAGCGAGGTTGGGATTGGGCAGCCGATGGCGGCAAAATCCCCAGCACCAACTTTGATGTGGAGTATATCAGCCGTCATGCCACAAGACTACCTAGCCAGGTGTCAAGTTCAGCAGGGGACAGATCTCTGTCTTCGAGACGTGGGGCTCAAGGTGCCTCAACCAACGCCCCACCAACACCTCCATCAGCTCCAGCAACAAGTGTTGCAACCGCATCAACCCCGGTTTTCGTCACGCCACTAGCAGATGATGATGACCGACTGGATGCTGCACATGGAGACACACCGGTTCGCTATCGCAGGGTCGAAAACCTGATTGGAGACGAACCAGTGCCTGGGCTCGCACCGCGCAACCTCGACTCTGAGCTACACTTGGCCAGCACGGGGGAGCCGTGCTCACTCGCAGAAGCTGAAGGCGACAAGGCATGGCAGGCAGCCATGCGCGAGGAAATTGAAGCAGTGGAGCGAAACAACACATGGGAGCTTGTTGACCTGCCACACGGGCATCAACCAATATGCCTCAAATGGGTCTATAAGTTGAAGAAATATGAAGCCGGCGAAGTAATCAAACACAAAGCATGGTTGGTCGCTCATGGCTTCGTCCAACAAGCCGGCATAGACTTTGATGAAGTCTTTGCTCCCGTCGCTCGCATGGAATCAATCCGGCTGCTGCTTGCTTTGGCTGCCCAGGAGGGGTGGCCCGTCCACCACATGGACGTAAAATCAGCCTTCCTCAATGGAGAATTGAAGGAGGAGGTCTATGTGAAGCAGCCACCGGGTTTCGTCGTCACCGGAGAAGAAGGAAAAGTCCTACGGCTGCGCAAGGCCCTCTATGGTTTGCGGCAAGCTTCGCGGGCATGGAATGCGAAGCTCGACTCCACGCTCAAAGAAATGGGTTTCAAGCAGAGCGAGCACGAGCACGCAATCTACCGGCACATCACGGGTGACGCAATCTTGCTCATTGGAGTATATGTGGATGATCTGATCATCACAGGTTCGTCCAAGGGAGCAATTGAGAGTTTCAAGGTCAAGATGAAGACAAAATTCCATATGAGTGACCTTGGATTGTTGTCATTCTATCTCGGAATTGAAGTCCAGCAGCACGGCGATGGCATCAGCCTATGTCAAGCACACTATGCCTCGCGCATCCTGCAGCTGGGTGGAATGGAAGGATGCAATCCTGCACACACTCCAATGGAGGAGCGGCTCAAGCTTTGCCGTGAAAGTACAACAAAAGAGGTGGACACTACGAAGTATCGAAAAATCGTTGGCAGCCTACGCTACCTCGTCCACTCAAGGCCAGACCTGGCATTTGCTGTTGGGTTCGTCAGTCGTTTCATGGAACGACCCACGAAGGAGCATATGATGGCGGTGAAGAGAATTCTTCGCTACGTCGCTGGCACGACCCAGTATGGTCTTCACTACCGACGGAAGACAAAGGATGCACATCTAATTGGTTACATCGACAGCGACCTAGCCGGTGACATTGACACTAGGAAGAGCACGAGCGGCAATCTATCCTTCCTCGGCAACTGCTTGGTGAGTTGGCAATCTCTCAAGCAAAGGGTGGTTGCTCTGTCTTCATGCGAGGCAGAATATGTCGCGGCCACAACCGCAGCAACTCAAGGAATTTGGCTAGCTCGACTTCTTGGAGAACTTCAAGGAATAAAAGCCAAGGCAGTTGAGCTAATGGTGGACAACAAGTCTGCCCTGGCATTAGCCAAAAACCCAGTCTTCCATGAGCGCAACAAACATATCGATATTCGGTATCACTTCATCAGAGGCTGCTTGGAAGATGGAAGCATCAACGCCAGCTTCATCAATACTTCAAATCAGCTCGCTGATATTTTGACAAAATCACTTGGGCGGGTGAAGTTTCAGGAGCTAAGAGCTAGAATTGGAATGGTCCAAATCAAGTCAAGCTTGACGAGCAAGAATTAGGGGGAGAATTGTTAGAGTAATTCTTGCTCAGGAGTTAGCTAGTACCTTCTAGTAGTACTGTAGGTGCTGGTATGTTCTAGTATGTTCTAGGAGTACATTACATATGTAAGTCTTAGCCAGTAGAACACTCTGGATAACTCTACTAGTAGATAGCTATAAAAGGATAGCAGTAGAAAGCTCTAGAAGGCTTTAGAAATCTACGTGTTGTACCTAGCTTGTATCCTATAAATAGCACTATGCAATACAAGCTGCATGAAGCTTTGGGCAGCATAACAAAACCAGACCACTTCCCACACACTACACTACCTGTGAACTAGCCAGCAAGGCTAACAATCTTATCATAGCTGGGCATTCACACCTGCATGACTTTGTGTTTTCTGATGTTAGTCCCCTGCAAACAAATAAACACCATACTTTAATCCAGACTGAAAACATTTGAAACACCTTTTTCATGCCAGCACACTTTGTTGCATAACAGATTCGCTCGATATAACTTACCGAGCACCCACAAACAATCTCTTGCATGCATTTCGTCTTCTCTAAATTTAGACGGCTCTTCCCGTACCTAATCCCAAAACCATGTTCCCACGAGTACAAGTTGTAGAAATCATATGCTTCACCCAGCGAGTCGAAGGTTGTCCCTAGGCATGGATCTATGACCTCATCGCCAAGCTTCTCTGCATAACCACGGAATGACTTTTCCAGCGCACTCTTTCTCGATGCGCATGGTGTCCTGTCTGGGGGGCTCTTCCGATCAGCGACCTGCATTTTCATAACAGAGTAAGCGTCGGTAAGTAAACAGGAGTACGTACCACGTGCAAAGAAGGAACCACCTGAGTTTAGAAAAGCTTCAGAATCATAAATTAAAATGGTAATAGATTATCTGGCTCCCTACAATCGTGACTCGGCTGACAGTTCTTTCCTTTAAAAGGCTAGTCAAGAATGGGACAGTAATCTTTTTAGTCTACTGCACAGTCAACACAAATCATGACCATACAAATACATGCCAACAAAAATCATGACCAGTTAATTGAAATCATTCTCGGCCTCGCTTCCATCCCCAAGCTATGCAAATCAGTTGCTCGCTGCCATCGTGAACATATGCAACTCAATTGCTCCCTGCCAAAAAAAATAAATCCCATCGCGATTCTATGCAAAATGCTTACTCCGACGATAATTTTCCAAATTCAGTTACATATGATGACCCATACAGGGGTACAGCTGGGCATCACACAGTTCATCCGTCTGCATTTTGTCCAGTAACACTGTATTTTTTCCTTGTGCTACCGATACTAAGCTTAATCATTTTTTTTCTACAATGTACAGGGCACACAGGGCATCAAGCAACACACAAGCACAAATTACAGCACAAGAACCTCACAATCAGCTGTTCGGAAATCCTTACCTTTTTGTCCAGCCCGGAGATTGCGGATCCATTTTGCCGGTTGACACTGCAAAATCTGCCTGTCCGTCAGCATCCTGCTCACCACATCCCGCTATTGCCTGCACGATGCCCATCACGGACTGCTCAGGCTCCACCGAGCCGACATGGCTGCACTTGTTAAATACTCTGTATAACTAGCTGTAGTATCTGTATAGGTCTCCTGTGTATACCGTGTTGTATCCGGATTGTATCTGGACGTGTATGTCCGTTGCATATATAAGCACACCTGGCGACCCTGTTTAGGGTAACGCTTCCATTATTCTTGATATGGTATCAGAGCCTATCGGTTCCAAACACATCTAGGTTTAGCCGTCGCCGCCGCCGTCTCTCCGATGTCGTTCGGATCTTCCTCGTCGACGAGCGTTGCGGCGCTGAACATCGCGATCTCGGAGAAACTCAACCGAGACAATTTTCTTCTTTGGCAAACTCAGGTTCTCCCGGAGATTCGAGGAGCACAGCTGTTTGGCTACCTTGATGGATCAATTCCGGAGCCTGTGAAGGAGTTGGAGACCAAGGACAAAGATGGGGATGTGGTGAAGATTCCCAACCCCGAGTATGTGCGCTGGGTTGCACATGATCAGATTGTTCTAGGGTTCCTTGTGAGGAACATGGCCCGGGAGGTGCTCACCCAGATGGTGGGTCTCCCAACCTCCGCTGGAGTGTGGAAGGCTGTTGTGGAGATGTTTGCCGCACAGTCGCAGTCCCGGATCGTTCATCTCCGCACGAAACTAAATCAGTGTCGGAAGGAGGAGAAATCGGGCCAAGTCTACCTAGATGAGATCAAGGGTTTAGCTGATGAGATGGCAGCTGCTGGTAAGCCTTTGGACACAACGGATGTGATTTCCTACATCCTTGCAGGACTCGATGAGGAGTATGATGGATTCGTTGCAGCCATCAACGCACTGCTCAAGGCGAACAAAAACGTCTCTCTTAGCGACGTGTACTCAGAGTTCATGACATATGAGTCTCGCTTGGTGGCGAGAATGACGGGTGATGGAGCATCCGTCAACGCGGCGACTCGTGCTGGTCGAGGCCGTGGGCGTGGACAGTATGGGCAGTATCATGATCAGCAGTATCAGTATCGTGATCAGCGGTCAGAGTATGATCGTGGCTATGAACAACGTAACAATCACGGTGGTGGCCGTGGATACGGTGGTGGCCGTGGCAATGGTGGTGGGCGCAACCCACGGGGTGGTCGCAGCTATGGTGGTCGCAGCAATGACATCTGTCAAGTCTGCGGTAAGGAGGGTCATATTGCCCTCAACTGTTGGAAAAGGTTCAAGAAGGGCTATCAAGGTCCCGATAGATCTGCTGGTGCTGCCTATGGATCTGGTGGTGGCTCTAATTCTGGCTCCTATGGGGTAGACACGAATTGGTATAGTGATTCTGGTGCAACAGATCATGTCACCAGTGAATTGGAGAAGCTACATGTCCGTGATCGTTATAATGGGAATGAACAGATTCATACGGCTAGTGGTACAGGTATGGATATACATCATGTTGGTCATTCTGTTCTTCATACCCCTTCCCATGATTTGCATCTCAAAAATATATTGCATGTTCCACAAGCCTCTAAAAGTCTCTTATCTACTAGTCGCCTAACCAAAGACAATCATACCTTTGTTGAATATTGGCCTAATTCTTTCTTTGTCAAGGATCAGGACACGAGGGAAATACTTCTTCAAGGTAGATGCGTGGACGGTCTCTACCCCTTCCCCAAGGCATCATCCTCGTCTTCCCCTGGTCGGCAAGCTCATGGTGTTGTCAAGTCTTCGTCTTCGCTATGGCATAGGCGTCTAGGTCACCCATCTTCGGTGATAGTTCATCAAGTTCTTCGAGACAATAATATTCAGTTTAGTGAGTCAAATAATGAGTCTGTGTGTGATGCTTGTCAAAAGGCCAAGAGCCATCAACTTCCATATCCGAAGTCGTCTAGTGTGTCCACTTTTCCTCTTGAACTTGTGTTTTCTGATGTTTGGGGTCCTGCTCCGGCCTCAGTTGGAAGATATAAATACTATGTTAGCTTTATTGATGATTTCAGCAAGTTTACTTGGATCTATCTCTTGAAAAATAAATCTGATGTGTTTCAGAAATTTCATGACTTTCAGCATCTTGTTGAGCGACAGTTTGATAGGAAAATTGTTGCCATGCAGACTGACTGGGGAGGAGAGTATCAGAAACTTAACTCTTTCTTTCAGAAAGTAGGTATATCTCATCTTGTCTCCTGTCCTCATGCCCATCAGCAGAATGGTCCAGCTGAGCGCAAGCACAGGCATATTGTTGAGGTTGGCTTATCCCTTCTTGCCTATGCATCCATGCCACTTAAGTTCTGGGATGAGGCGTTTCTTACGGCCGTTTATCTCATTAATCGGCTCCCTAGTAAAGTCATTGACTCACAAACACCTCTTGAACGTCTTCATGGTGACAAAGGTGACTATTCTTTTTTGCGCATCTTTGGATGCGCATGTTGGCCCAATCTCCGTCCATATAATAAGCGTAAGCTAGAGTTTCGTTCTAAGCAATGCGCTTTCCTTGGGTATAGTACCTTGCACAAGGGTTACAAATGTCTTGATATTTCCACTGGGCGTGTGTATATCTCGCGTGACATTGTCTTTGATGAGACAGTTTTTCCGTTTGCCTCACTTCATGCTAATGCCGGTGCACAACTCAAAGCTGATATTCTCTTACTTCCATCTGCACTACAACCTATTCATTTGCATGATCATGAGGGGCATGAATTACAGATTGACAATGATGCTAATCCTGCTGACCATGTTGTTGTTGAGTCATCTCTGCAGGAATCTGCTCAAAATTCTGGACCAGGGGGCTATTCTGGTGATTTTTCCGGCTATGGCACGGATATCGGAGATGATTCTCCCGCCCACAGTCCGACAGCATCCACCCCGGGATCTGCGTCGCGATCAGCCTCGGGATCTGCCTCCGCAGCGTCTGGTGCTGCCTCCCCTAGCGTGGCGCCATCTGGTTCGCCTGCTGTGTCCCCGGCTGGGTCCCGCGAATCTGCGGACACGCGTGTGTCAGCGGCTGATGGAGGATCGTCTGCTCCGGCTAGCAATCAATCTCCTGCAACTTCTGATTCCTCGGCAGATTCTGTGCCGCACAATGCTGTGGTCTCTCGTGTGCAGCCTGTGCCTGCTGCTGATCGTCCGCGTACACGCAGTCAGAGTGGTATCTCTCAGCCTAAGATTGTTACAGATGGTCGTATTCGGTATGACAGGATACGGTTTGCTAATTATTGCAGTACTGGTGAACCCACAACGCTTGATGAAGCTTTTGCTGATCCTAAGTGGAAGTCTGCAATGGATGAAGAATATATGGCTCTCAAACAAAACCAGACCTGGCATTTGGTTCCTAATAGTGCTGGCAGAAATGTGATTGACTGTAAGTGGGTTTATAAGGTAAAACGTCGAGCTGATGGATCTATTGATCGTTACAAAGCTCGTCTTGTTGCAAAAGGTTTCAAACAGCGTTATGGCATCGATTATGAGGATACATTTAGTCCTGTAGTCAAAGTGGCAACCATCCGGCTGGTCCTTTCTTTGGCTGTTTCTCGAGGGTGGCATCTTCGTCAACTTGATGTCAAGAATGCATTCTTGCATGGTATTTTGGAAGAAGAGGTGTACATGAGACAGCCCCCTGGTTATGAGGAGCGTGTTGGTCATATTTGCCGATTGGATAAAGCTCTGTATGGCCTCAAGCAAGCACCTCGCGCTTGGTACTCTCGACTCAGTTCTAAGCTCTCTTCTATTGGGTTTTCTGCTTCTAAGGCTGATACTTCTCTGTTTTTCTACAACAAAGGGGGAGTGACTATCTTCATGCTCATCTATGTTGATGATATTATTGTTGCTAGTTCGTCAGAGAAGGCTGTGTCTAGTCTCCTTCATGATCTTGGTATGGATTTTGCCTTGAAGGATTTGGGAGCATTGCATTATTTCCTTGGGATCGAAGTGAATAAGGTTCATGATGGTATTATTCTCTCTCAGGAAAAGTATGCTAATGAGTTGTTGAGCCGAGTAAATATGAGCATCTGCAAGCCTGTCGATACCCCGTTGTCTGTGTCAGATAAACTATCAGTGAATGATGGCGAGTTGTTGAGTAGGGATGATTCCACTCGTTATAGGAGTATCGTTGGAGCCTTGCAGTATATTACCATGACACGACCTGATATTGCATTTTCTGTGAATAAGGTGTGTCAGTTTCTCCATGCACCCACTACTGTTCACTGGGCAGCTGTAAAACGAATCCTGAGATATCTTCAGGGTACTATATCACTTGGGCTGCGGTTGAGTAAGTCTAAGTCTACTGCTGTTAGTGCTTTCTCTGATGCTGACTGGGCAGGCTGTCCAGATGATAGAAGGTCTACTGGTGGATTTGCAGTATTCTTGGGGTCGAACTTGATCTCATGGAGTGCTAGGAAGCAGGCTACTGTTTCTAGGTCGAGCACAGAGGCAGAGTATAAAGCCTTAGCAAATGCCACAGCTGAAGTTATTTGGGTGCAGAGTTTACTCGCTGAATTGGGAGTGTCGCAGGAGATGACTGCGTCTTTATGGTGTGATAATATTGGAGCTACGTATCTTTCTGCTAATCCTGTGTTCCATGCCAGAACAAAGCATATAGAGATTGACTATCATTTTGTTCGAGAAAGAGTAGCTCGGAAATTGTTGGACATACGGTTTATACCCTCAGGAGACCAAGTGGCTGATGGTTTCACGAAGTCACTGTCATTCAGACAGCTAGTAGTGTTTAGACGCAATCTTAACTTAGATAAGTTATGATTGAGGGGGAGTGTTAAATACTCTGTATAACTAGCTGTAGTATCTGTATAGGTCTCCTGTGTATACCGTGTTGTATCCGGATTGTATCTGGACGTGTATGTCCGTTGCATATATAAGCACACCTGGCGACCCTGTTTAGGGTAACGCTTCCATTATTCTTGATAGCACTCTCCGTCCTCTTCGCTACCACGCCATCCACCCCTGTGTCCGCCGTCCCCTCATATATTGGAAGGCTGCAACAGGGAAACGAGATGCGCAAACGAAATTAGCTGAAAAACTGCCGGGGAAGGAGAGCTCGCACCTGCTAACCGGCTCCATCGGGAAGTCCATCGCCTCGGTTCTGCTCGCCGGCGAAACGGTCGTTCTCCTCCAGGCACACACCGATGTTAAGTGGCCGTGCGCCCGCCTCGGCGGCCGCTCTTCGCCGTGATTTTCCTGTCCGGCCGCGTCGGCTTGCTCTACGCCTGCACCGACACTCTGGTCTGGACATCTGAGATCTGGGGAACTACGGCCCGGCGGCAACACCATTTGGTAAAACTGGACCTGTGGTCTAGGACGCCGCCATCGACTTGTACCGCGGGTCCAGCATAAGCCCAAACCGTCACCCGTTATGTTCCACCGTTTTCTCTCAGTCGACGAACCGTTAATGATGCGGGACCCAGACCTGCGCCGTACGCGCACGCACGCGTATTTTAGATTTGCTGGCGCCCGTACAACAACTTTCCCCCCATGTCCGCAATCTCCACGCTGGAATTGTTGGTCCAGATATCGGGTCCATATAAACCCGGGAGCCAAAACTCCCCTCTCCAGCTTAATGCGATAATCTGTTGCTTGCAACTTAATACTGGAAGGGGTTCGAACGATAATCGGAAGGTGGATTATTAGTCATAGACGCAATTGGATTACGGTCTATGTATTATGTTGTAATGCCCAAACGAATCTCATAGTAATCATCTTGTCATGTATGGTCTTTATTCTGTCAATTGCCCAGCTGTAATTTGTTCACCCAACATATTATTTATCTTTATGAAGAGACACCTCTAATGAACTGTGAATCCCGGTCCTTTCTTTTACACTGATACAACCATCATGTTCTGTTTACTTACTGCAAGCACTGTTCTCCTTAATTCTACTGCAAACATCTCTTTCCACGTGATACGTCTAATTTCTTGTGTTCAGCAAAACCGGTGAGATTGACAACCTCAGTGTAAGTTGGGGCAAAGTATTTTGGTTGTGTTGTGTGCATGTTCCACGTTGTTGCTGACGCAGGTAGTGCCCCTGCCAATAGTCAGCTAGTAACACCTTCAGAAGTCACGCCTTTCTCGTACTGTCGATTAAACCTTGGTTTCTTACTGAGGCAAAACTTGCTGCTATGCTCATTATACCTTTCTCTTGGGGTTCCCCAACGGTGTGCAATCTGCGCTCATCAAAGGTCATCTTTCACATCCACGACAAAAAATTGTCCCTCATTTCAAAGATTCTCGCACTACTCTCACTGATCCTAATTGGGGTGTTGCTACGGTCGAGGAGTTCAGTGCATTCACTTGAAATCATACATGGGATCTCGTAGATCCTCCACTCCGAGCCAACATTTTCTCGAGCAAAAGGACTTTTCATCACAAACTCAAGTTAGATGGATCTTCAATGATACAAGGCACGCTGAGTGCTTCGTGGTTTCTCTCATTGCCAATGTATTAACTTTGATCAGACTTACAGTTATATTGTGAAACCCACCCACCTGCCGCTATTTATATAGTTTTCTCTTTGCTCATACTGGCAATTAAGTGATCCATCAACTCGATGTGAAGAACGTTTTCCTCAATGTTCACTACCTAAGAAGTGATCCACTCGCTGACTTGTTGGCCTCGGTGGTGCACAATGCGTGAGGCGCGTCCCGACTAGAATCACCTGATGAGTTTTTCATGTTCTCACGCATGCGAATATGCAAACTTGTGGCCTAGAAATATAAGCGTCCAAGAATAAAATAACCACAACTGCATCAATAGAGTAAGCCACTGCTTGATGCTGAGTGTGCCAAGCTCCTACCATGCCGTTGAGGTCTCTACCTTGCATTGAATCATGATATGCAGAAAGCGGTGCCGGAGACAGATAGTTTGGGAGTGGTTGCCAAGCTAAAAAGGGATGATCAGGACTGATCTATACACGGCCCGCTGATCGACAAAATAAAGTCCCTTCTTCATTTGTTTGGCGCTGCTACTCTTAGAATGGTGCGACGATCGGAGAATGTTACGAAAACAATTGTTTTCTAGGGGAGACCATGATAATAAAACTTGTAATATGTGGTACATTGTTGCACCAGTCTGCATTAGGAACCAGATTGTATTGAATTCTGTTCTCATTTAATATACGGAATTGCAAAGTTTCAGCTAGCTGAGACATAGCTTATGTCTCAGTTACGTGCTCCACCGTTGGATTTTGTTTCTGCTTGAAGATTCGTGTTTGCTGTTGTTTGCACTTTATTTAGGTCCGCATTGCAACACACTAATATAATTCGAGTGAGACATAAGTTAAGTCTCAGTCGACTGAGCCTTAGAGACACCCTTTAATATACTGCAACAGTTCATCTTTAAAAAAGGTGTAGCATGTCCAAAAGGAAACTTATTTCGGTTTAGGATTTTGTTACTACTTGGGATCGACAATTAAAAATCAGCCTAAAATCGTATGGAGATCCAGTGTTTATCCAATAATGGATGATTTGTGCCGAAAATACAAAACGCTATCTTATTAATCTAGAAACACATAACTTGGTGCAGTGCCTATTCCATAGTAGTAGCAAAACGCAGGTAAACATGACTAATAAATTGGTGACCCATAAGCTAAGTATACGCAGGCGTTAACCAAAGACCTCCAGCAAGGCAGCAATTGCCCCTGCACTACTGAGCTGAGAGCCGATCGTCGGCCCGGCGGCGAACATTGTCCCTGATGCGCTCGAGCGCCTTGATGAATACCGGCAGCTCCTCCTCCCCGAGCTCTTCAGGGTCGACCTCCCACCAGAACTGCTTCCCCGTCTTCTCCTGCACCTCCTGCACCTTCTTCCCGATGGCGGTCATCCGCGCGGCCTCCGCCGTGACCTCGGCGCTTTTCTTCTCCGTCTCCCGAAACAGGGCCTCCAGGGCCTTCCACTCCATGTCGTCAGCAGCAGCGGGAACAGGGGCGTTGTCGATGCTGCCCAGGACGGCTTCGGCGGAGGGGCTGCCGAAGGCAAACGCCTTGCCGGCCTCGGAAAAGACGACTATCGCGAGCCTGGCGCGGCAGAGCACGGCGAGCTCGGCGGCCTTCTTCCAGAGCCCAGCCTTGCGCTTAGAGAAGGTTACCTGCCGGGACTCCTTGTTCTCCACCCGGATGTTCTCCCTGCGCTGCCGCCCTTTCGTCTTCTTCCCCTTGTCGAGCGGCGCCATGGTCGTTGAAGGAGGCGGCGGCGTCTGCGACATGGTCGTCGAAGGAGGCGGCGTCTGCGACATGGTCGTCGAAGGAGGCGGCGTCTGCGACATGGTCGTTGAACGGCGGGTGCTCTGGTTCGCCTTGTTGTGTCTCTCTAGTCTCTACTATGCGATGCGATGGGATGCGATGGAGGTGCAAGGAAAGGGAAGCGGAATATAAAGGAGGCGGTGTCGGTAATTTTGGAAAGAAATCACCCGCGCAAAACTTACCATATTGCCAGGGACAGCGCGTCTCCAATTTTGTGACCTAGCGCGAACCATCGTGCATCGGCCATCCGGGCTAGTATTCCATGCTGTACGACGGGAATCGTTTGAAGCTTCCGATTGATGGGGTAATAAAATGTGCAGCCTGAGTTGTTTCCGTGATTTGCTTCACGTTAAATCCCACGTTACAAGGAACTCAATTTCCTAGCAAATCATCTAGCAAATCAAAATCAGAAATATGACATTTTTTCTGTTTTATTTATGGGAGAATTTCTGATTGCCATATTATTCCAGATTTGTGTAGAATGTAATTAGATGATGTCAACTAAAATCGTTTCCATCAAAGTTTCGCAAGTGGGATACCCACGAACTTATGGGTTGGGCATGAACACAGATATATCCATTGTATGTCCATTTGACGGGTGAGACCCACATGCCAATCTTAATCGCTCACTTCTCCAAAACCCAAGAAAAGATCCTAGGGCCCATAAATCATCTAGTCATGTTATGTGAGAATGAGACAATTAGATTTCGTGTTGATTGGGTTGTAATTTCTGGAATGATGTTACTAGCGGTTTTACGTTTCTACTACTATTGTTGTTTCCATTGCTCCGTATAGTTTGATATCCATATCGGGTATGGATATGAAGGGCATTTTCTATCATAAATAGCTTCACAAGCGGGTAATGGATGGGCATCGATCTGAGGGAGCCCTACCCATTCAAACCTCTCATTGCCATCCCTAGATGTTCCTCAACATACAAGGATGAGCCAACACCGACACCGTTGGAGCCTCAGCGACATTCCGTGGAAGAAACCTCCGCTACTCGGTCTCCATTTTATTCCCCCTTGGGCCATCTGCCAGATGAGGACGGCGATGCGAGCACTTGCCGACACGATCACCGCGCGAGATCGTGCTTTTGGTGACGAGAAAACACAAAAATTCGTTGATAGGGCAACATGCCACGGTCGCCGGGTAGGGACCTTCCTTCGAAGAGGTATGACAGTTTCTTAATGGAAACTGTTTCAATATATTCTAGTTTCGTATGCGTGTTATGATAGTTCGCATCAAATTTTAATATTATGTTTTCTCAAATTTATATTAAATCTGTGATGCATGAAATTTAAATTTCTATGCATGAAATCATCAACTGACAAGTAACATAGGATACACTAAATGGACTCATGCTTGTACTACATAACACGACACCAATTGTTGTGGTCGTACAATGTATAACTTTTTAGATGTACAATGTATACTTTTCCCAGCACTTACTTTTTGCGTCATTATTTTTATCGGTAATGGAATAATCCGTAGGTGCCGAGAAAGACTTGGGGCCTTACAGGATAGCACATGTGGTGGTAGGCTAGGCAACTCAAGTTTGACCCTCACCACCATCTTAATAAAAATACTAGGGTGGTTCCTCCCACTGTTGGTCTAGTATAAGCCATAGGTGTTCGTAGAACGTATTTTGCAGTAGACAACTACCGCTGAGCTACAATAAATATTGCACATGCGGTTTTTACGATGCCTTTTCCTCAACCCAAGTGCTAAAAAGTGCTCGGGTGCTGGTTGGCACTATGAGCACTCGATTCTCGTCCGTCGATCAGGCCGAACCACTCCGACAACTACCCGACCGCATATCCACGTGGCCACGTGAAGTGCCGCACCTTGATCCTGTCCCCGCTACCTCTCCCGACCCACCTTGCGCGGCACAAATCCTCGCCGCCGGCCGTCTCCAAGCACTTCCCGCCGCCGTCTCCAAGCACAGCCTGGCCTGATAGTACGCGCTGCCGCTGGGCCCATGGTTTTTCTCCGTCGCCATCGTCCTGGGCACTCACGCCGTCGGCCGGCCGTTCCCCAACCTCCGGAAGCGCTGCCTGCAAAAACTATGGCGCTGCCCCTCTGCCGCCGCCGCCGCTGCGGTTCCCCGCCATCGACTGCGACCGCCCAGGTACGGCCTCGAGCTCCCACGCTGGACGCGCCGCCTACCCCGAGTTCTTGCGCTGCCCCGGCCTGCGCTCCCGAAAGCACCAGAACGGTCGTCGGTAGATACTTCGCGCCTCTCCTCCAGATCCCTCACTGCTAGCCATCTTCCTTGCAGGTGCACCCTTTCTCTGTATATTACTGTCGTGAATGCTTGCACGGGCGAGTTCCTCCTCTGCCTACCTCTTCTGACGCCGAACATCCAAATCGTTGATGTCGCTGCGTGGGCTTATCTGTCGTTGTGTGCTATCTCCGACTGAAAACGGGGTTCATTGTCCGTGGCCGTCGTCTTGCTGAGGAGCCTCTTGCTTGCAGCTGTTTGCCCCGCCCTTTTCCTCATCGCGTGGAGCCGTGGAGTGCACCAGCTGGGGCTACATCAATTTCTTCTGCATTAGCTGTGACGCTTTGCTCTAGCTGATAGTAGTACTGCAGCTATGTTTTGTTCTAAGTAGCTGATAGTTGTAGTAGTATTGCTCTTTGGGATCGAGCGACTATAGGTTGTTGGTGATATGCTGATGGCTCTAATTGGGTTAATCAATCCATACGAGATTTGTACCATTTAATGGCTAAGTGTGCTATGAGAGAAAATGCTTAAACAAAGTAGAGATGGTTCTTACTATTTTTTTGAGGGAGCAACTGTCCCCTCTTTCAATTGAGCAATTGAAATGTAGTAGGATGGATGCAACTAAATTTGTCCCGGTAAATTGTTGCTTTCCATATATGCTAATTTGCATACCCATTATCATCAAGTTATATACCCAATAGCCATCGTTAAATGTTGCATTTTAGTCCCTTCAGCCAAAGATCTCTTATTCAATGTTGTAGCCCCTCTTCATCCCGCTCGATTTGCTCCTGCCGCCGACTTACACCAATCTAGACGGCCCCCATATGCTAACTTGTATTTTTACCGGCACTGTTATTGGTTCTAGAAATGATATAAGTTGTTTTTTACACACAATAAATTGTTCTCTCACGCATTTTTCAAGTCGTATTTGTACACTGTAAATTGTTGCTTCACACATGTACTAAGTTGCATATCCCATTATTGCTAACTTGTATAATCCCTAGTGCTGAGTTGCATACCATATCCGTAAAGTTGGCTACCTCTATACGAGAGTGGCATCTACTTATGTCAAGAAGTGGCATCAACTATAGCCTACACCAAATGCAACTTAGCTGGGGTATGCCTGCAATTAAAGGACCAATAACAAGTTGCTTTTATTTATCCCAAGTTGCATTCATTTACCAACTGAGTTGTACCTCAAACAAGCAAAGTTGCATGTTGGCAATGATAAGTTGTATTTTTGGCGACTGTAAATTGTTACTTCACAATGCTAAGTTGTGTTTGTCTGCCATGGAGGTCTGCGCCTAAGTTGCCTAGCATTAGTACTAAGTTGACTAGAAAAGAATACACACAATAAATTGATTTTCACACAATTTTGCTAAGTAATTTTTCTCAACAATAGTTTGTTGCTTCACAATGTGATAAGTTGTATACCCCTAGCTCTAAATTTCCTACCACTACAGGAGAGTGACAAAAACTTGCTTGAAGTGACAACGTGCACCAAATGCAACTTAGTGGGGGTATGACTGCAAATAAAACACCACCCGCAACAAGTTGCTTTTTATCCCAAGTTGCATCCATTTACCAACTGAGATGTAGCTGAAAAAAGCAAAGGTCGGGCCATGTCATCAGGGGTGTACGATAAATTGGTTCTTCACATTTGTGCTAAGTTGCCTACCGCTAGTTGGGCTCCATTATCGTGAACTTGCGTATCACAATGTCTAAGTTACCTATTGCTAGTATTTAGTCAGCTAGCATCATTGTTTGTCAAAATGGCGTACCATTATCCTGAAGTTGCATATCGATGTACTAAAGTTGCGGACTGTTAGATATGAAGTTGTATTTTCATTGGTACTAAGTTCTGTACATCGAAAATCAAGTTACTAACATTACTCGAAAGTATGATTGGCAACCAGTAGAGCAAAGTTGATGTCTCAATACTAGTGTTGATGACAATTGTTGCTAACCAATTATCATAGAAACTAAGTTGGCATAAAATATTCAAAAAAAGTAGTGTAACTAACTCTTTGTATGAAGTTGCTTCACCACAATACTATCGTTGATTTTCCGCAACAACTAAGTTGGTTTTAAAAAAAAGGTTTATCGAAACATATACAAATGGGATCTAGTTTCGAAGATCATGTCGTAAGAGGTCCAACGGTGAAAACGGATCGTAATTTCAACAAATGGTTTAAGAGTTATGACTTTTTTAAAAAAAAATCACATGACATTAAATGCACGTATAGTTTCCATATGCTAAAATTTCTATTTTTAGGTGGAGTGCTTGGGTGGACAAACGAGCATCCGAGTGCTCCCTAGCCTTGTCCTTTCCTCAATGTTTAACCATGTAGCTTGGCGTATGGAAGCGTGGGGTAACGCTTACATCCCTGTAGTGGTTGTATCCCCTCCTAGGTGTGGCCAACACGGTCAACATCAAATAGGCTATGGTGATTTATTCCTTTGAGGGTTGGATTTAGATCATATGGTTTGTTGTTTTATGGTGGCTTAGGCCCTTTTGACAAAGATGTCATCCGCGGTTATGCTACGTATTATTGTGTTAGGGTTTTTAATTTTTGCTTTCTGTGCTCGTGAACTTCTTCCCTAAACAACATTACATGGATTGGATGTTTGAAAACCTGCCATATAATGGCGTGTCCTCCAACACGAAGTGCTCAACAATATATGATTCTCAACAATATGTGTGGACGACTTATGCAGTATTTGAAGCCTTCGGGTTATTCCATCTTGTGTAGGTTTTGCTTTGCCCATATTTTTTAATGAAACACCAGACGGCTTCAAGGGTCCTCGCAATTATTTTTCTGTCTTATTAGTTATTTTTTTGCGAAAAGATACATTGTTCTATAAATAATCATCAACAACAATAGAAAGACCCACAAAATAATGAAAAATACAAATACATCCTTGGACCACATAGGGATGACTACAAGCACTAGAGCGAGCCAGAGACCATATTCTGAGGCTAGGATGTCTCTGCGGCCTCACCACGTCGACAAAGAGACTGGAACTAACAAAAACAAGAATTCGGAACCCTTCGTCCAGAGAGAGGTCAGGGTCTGCCGCACCACAAGGGTCTAAGACCATCGGAGACAGGGTGGAATGACGGCAGATGGGACGGAAACCCTAGCCTTTTCGGGATCGCCTTTCTATTCCCTTGTACTTGTACTAGTTCCGTATGCTCCAGTAGCATGAAGTTATTGGGTTAACCCTAATAGAGACCTATGTTGTTTGTGTGCGCCTTAGCGTTCAATTTTCGTATCTACACACTGAAACTAGATGAACTTGACCAATTTATTTCCGGATATTCACGTTCCCATATAACTAGCATGTGAAGCTGGAATTTAAGATTTCTCAGGAAACAAAAACCATGAAAAATTGCAATTAAAGTTTCAGGTCATCATATACTCCTTTTCTAGATATAAGGTGAATAGTTTCTGGTACAAATATTAAAGAACTCAAGTTGAGAAAAAATTACACCAGATTTGCGCGGGTTTGCCGCTAGAAAATTAACATCAGAAAATAGACAAGTTGAAAAAATAAGGAAACACAATCAAATCTCTAAAAAATTGTCCACATAAGTTGTACAATGCAATAGACACATAAGACAATCAAATCTCTAAAAAATTGTCCACATAAGTTGTGCAATGCAATAGACACATAAGTTGTGCAATGCAACAGACCTTATATTCTAATTTTATCTCAAAAAACTATACACCTTATAACTAGAAACAGAAGAAACAGAGGGAGTACTATGTAACATGATAAGGGTAAGAATGAGAGTGGCGTTTCAAGCTAGGCAGCGTGCATGCTTCTACCGCCGGATGTATCGTCAAGTTCAGGGGAAAGGGCGCTAACCTCACTTAAAATCAACAAACTGAATTGACCAACCATCGCCGTCTTTGCACGCTGCTCGTCTCGACCACCCCCTCTTCGGTCCACCACCACTCTGGAAATCCTCCTAAGCCCTATGGTCGGCTACTTCTCCAATGCCGGAATGTTCTTCACATCCTGACAAACACGCACATATAATCCATAATCTTTTTATGGAAGTGTGCGTGCTTCTGCCCTCGATTTGGTGCTTTGTGGTTGGTGCTTCACATGTGTCGTTAAGTTTCGTCGGGTTTTGTCACGTTTGAAAAATCATGGTCAGATTACCTGTTGGTAATTGGAGTGGGTGCACGCCCAATCCACTAGGGTGAAATTTTCCAAGTAGGCTTCCCTAAGATGAAGCCTACCTTTAGTTTTGCCTCAAATTTATCAAGTATGCATGCTTAGTGCATTTAGGTCTGGAAAAAAAAATTCAGTTTTGCTGCAGGGAGGACGAATAATATGTAAACAAGTTATCATGTGGTTTACACCTATTTTATGAGCACATGGGCTTAACGCGCACTTTTTGCTCTCAGGTGCGCGCGCACCCTATATTGAAAACACGTCCGAAATTTACTAAAAAAAATGTGTCATAAATTAAATAGGTAGGGAATGTATGCAGACATGTCAAATCAGGAACTAAGATATTAAGTTATGTAGCCTATACAAAAATAACAAGATGTGTTGTTTACAATATAGTAGTAGACACGTACTATTCACAATATAGCGAAAATCCATCTTCTCTTTTTTGTGTAGGTCACATAAATTCGAATTTTTCCTTGAAAATTGACACGAGTAAGTAGCATGGTGACATGTACGTGCGTGAATTATTTCAAATTTTTTGACACAATTAAATAGGGTTATTCGAATGTTTTTGAACAGGGATAGAGGGTGGGGGCCCCCCCATGCTCATTATTTTCCTTTGAACACAAGCCATGATAGCTCATTATTTGTGTGATTTTAGCTAGTTCTGCCCCCCTCATACTAAGATTATCCCCTTATACTTCATTCCTGGCTCGGTCTCTGTTTTTGAATATCAGGGTATGCTGCACCCGAGTGCACCACCCTATATTCGCACATGGGCTTCACTTTATCCGGGAGCACATGCCCAATCATGGCCCAGTCGCTAGAGAGACACAACTATGATGTTTCATGTAGTGTCATATAAAATCTCATTGAATAATTCAACTAAGAAATTGGTGAATTTACCTAGACAGAAATATTCATAAGCATACATGATGCTAACCTAATAATATAAGGATCTTCAAAGCCATAAAATTATTTCCAAATGTTTCCGTGTAAAAAATTATTGTACTGTATTAACTTAGTGACATATAATATTTTGTGATAAGGGGTTGCCCGATCTTCTCAGTAAGCGACGGTGGTGATGAACACAATGGTGTATGCAGCGGAGGGAATTGATGATATGGTGTAGGTAACTTGTATGACGCCGACGAAGTCTTTCGATTGATTCCTGTAGCCAATGCGACAGATCTCAACCGTGCAAGATATTCGCAACTCCACACACTTGCGCACGTAGCCGCCGACCACGAAGCGGTAGATTGCAATCTTCTAATCCCCAATGGAACAGCAGATCACACAAACTTTCAGTAGCATAAAACTCCAGATCGATGCGAATTGGAGAGTAGTATTCAATAGTTTTGCGTAGCAAACAACTAAGAACTAGGGTTTATCTTAAACGTGGTCTAAAACAGCTAGGGGGCGTCCTATGGACTTATATAGGCGTCCAGGACGACTTCTGGTCGAAAAATGTACGGAAATAACCGACCCAGAATAGATCTGGTCGAGACAGACTCGGACACGGCCGGTCTGGGGCCGGTCGACCGGCTGGGACCGGCTGGCCGGTTCAAACCGGGCCAGGGACCGGGTGACAACTGGGCTCCGAAATTGTGGCGCAGTAACCCGCCCGGTTGCAGTCAGCGTGGCGCCCGGTTGGCGCCGGGGTGGCTCCGGCGTACGGTCCGGTTGGACCGGGCTAGGGACCGGGCACGCCGGCGTGGCGGCCGGTCTGACCGGGTGCTGGGCCGGCCTGGACTTCATCTTCTCCTCTCGCGCATGCCTCCCGCTCCTCCCTCGCGCGTCCATGAGATATCTTCATGTCCAGCTCCTTGTCCAGCTCCACGTCCATCTTCACGTCCAGCTGCTCCTCTCCTCCTCGTACGATGCTTGTCTCCTCTTCATACCTGATGATACATAAGTAATAGGACTTAGGTAGTATAAAGTTCTCATCAATCAAAGTATCGTTTAGGGACAAATTCACCTGTTGTTTAAGTAGCTTCGCACGAGCTCGTGTCATTGGTCCAATCCTGACTTCATTGGACTTGAGCTTCACAGCAGGTTCATCTTCAGTTGGCAATGACGGAGGTAGTAGTGAGGTAGGGATGTCCTCATCATGTCCCCCCCCCCTTCAAAAGGCGTCGACCTCGACGCTCCAAGGTCTTCTCCGTCATATGGTGTCAAATCAGCAACATTGAAAGAATTACTGACACCAAACTCATCCTCTGGAAGATCTATCGAGTATGCATTGTCATTGATCTTGGCAAGCACTTTGTAAGGACCAGCACCACGAGGCTTCAACTTAGACTTCCTCAGCTTCGGGAATCTATCCTTGCGAAAATGTACCCAGACCATATCACCAGGCTTGAATAACATCTCTTTGCGCTTCTTGTTCTTCCTTGCAGCGTTGCTCTTGCCCTTCTTCTCGATCAACTCTTTAGTCTTCACATGAATTTTCTTCACAAAATCTGCCCTCTTGGATGCCTCCATATTGACTCTCTCATGGATGGGCAACGACAACAAGTCAAGTGGAGTAATGGGTTTGAAACCATACACCACCTCAAAAGGACATAGCTCCGTGGTAGAATGTACTGCCCTGTTGTAAGCAAACTCCACATGCGGCAAACACTCTTCCCACTCCTTCAGATTCTTCTTTATCATGGATCTCAACAGTTGTGACAACGTTCTATTTACCACTTCAGTTTGACCATCAGTTTGGGGATGACAAGTAGTGCTGAAAAGCAGCTTTGTCCCCAGCTTTCTCCATAGCGTCTTCCAGAAGTAGCTCATAAACTTCACGTCACGATCAGAAACAATAGTCTTCGGGACTCCATGTAAACGTACAATCTCCCTGAAAAACAGGTTAGCAATATGCGACGCATCGTCGCTCTTGTGGCAGGCAATAAAGTGCGACATCTTGGAAAATCTATCCACTACCACAAATATAGAATCATGGCCTCGCTTAGTACGCGGCAAACCCAACACAAAATCCATACTAATATCCTCCCATGGTGTAGTAGGTGCCGGTAAAGGAGTATACAAACCGTGAAGCTTCAGTTTGGACTTGGACTTGTTGCAAGTAATGCATCGCTTCACATATCTATCCACGTCCCGCCTCATCTTTGGCCAATAAAAGTGGTCAGCTAACATGAGTAGCATCTTCTCACGCCCAAAGTGACCCATCAAACCTCCAGCATGTGATTCCTGCAATAAGAGCAAACGCACAGACGATTCTGGAACACATAGTTTGTTAGCTCTAAATAAGAACCCATCATGTATGTGATATTTTTCCCATGCTTTACCAAGAGCACATAAGCGATATGGTTCAGCAAAATCATGATCAGTGGCATACAAATCACATAGTATCTCTAAACCAGCAATTTTAACATCAACTTGAGTTAATAGCATATTCTTCCTAGATAGAGCATCATCAACAATATTATCGTTTCCCTTCTTATGCTTAATAATGTATGGAAAAGACTCAATGAACTCAACCCACTTAGCTAGACGCTTATGCAAAGTAGATTGAGCTTTCAGATATTTTAAAGCTTCATGATCAGAATGTATGATAAATTCTTTTGGCTACAAATAATATTGCCATACCTCAAGAACTCTAGTTAAAGCATACAATTCTTTATCATATATAGGATAGTTCAACTTAGCACCAGAAAGTTTCTCAGAAAAATATGCAATTGGGCGACCCTCTTGCATCAACACACCACCAATTCCAATACCACTAGCATCACATTCAATCTCAAATTTCTTATTGAAATCAGGAAGTGCAAGCAACGGTGCAGAAGTTAACAATCTCATCAGTTCATCAAAAGCATGATCTTGGGCTGCGCCCCATGATACGTCTCCGACGTATCAATAATTTCTTATGTTCCATGCCACATTATTGATGATATCTACATGTTTTATGCATACTTTATGTCGTATTTATGCATTTTCCGGCACTAACCTATTAACGAGATGCCGAAGAGCCAGTTGCTGTTTTCTGCTGTTTTTGGTTTCAGAAATCCTAGTAAGGAAATATTCTCGGAATTGGACGAAATCAACGCCCAGGGGCCTATTTTTCCATGAAGCTTCGGAAGACCGGAGGACTTACGAAGTGGGGCCACGAGGTGGCGCCACACTAGGGCGGCGCGGCCCAAGCCTCGGCCGCGCCGGCCTGTTGTGTGGGCCCTCGTGTGGCCCCCACCTGCCCTTCCGCCTACATATAGTCTTCGTCGCGAAACCCCCAGTACCGAGAGCCACGATACGGAAAACCTTCCGAGACGCCGCCGCCGCCAATCCCATCTCGGGGATTCAGGAGATCTCCTGCACCCTGCCGGAGAGGGGAATCATCTCCCGGAGGACTCTTCACCGCCATGGTCGCCTCCGGAGTGATGAGTGAGTAGTTCACCCCTGGACTATGGGTCCATAGCAGTAGCTAGATGGTCGTCTTCTCCTTATGTGCTTCATTGTCGGATCTTGTGAGCTGCCTAACATGATCAAGATCATCTATCTGTAATGCTATATGTTGTATTTGTTGGGATCCGATGGATAGAGAATACTATGTTATGTTGATTATCAATCTATTACCTATGTGTTGTTTATGATCTTGCATGCTCTCCGTTATTAGTAGAGGCTCTGGCCAAGTTTTTACTCTTAACTCCAAGAGGGAGTATTTATGCTCGATAGTGGGTTCATGCCTCCATTAAATCTGGGACAGTGACAGAAAGTTCTAAGGTTGTGGATGTGTTGTTGCCACTAGGGATAAAACATTGATGCTATGTCCGAGGATGTAGTTATTGATTACATTACGCACCATACTTAATGCAATTGTCTGTTGTTTGCAACTTAATACTGGAAGGGGTTCGGATGATAACCTGAAGGTGGACTTTTTAGGCATAGATGCATGCTGGATAGCGGTCTATGTACTTTGTCGTAATGCCCAATTAAATCTCACTATACTCATCATATCATGTATGTGCATGGTCATGCCCTCTCTATTTGTCAATTGCCCAACTGTAATTTGTTCACCCAACATGCTATTTATCTTATGGGAGAGACACCTCTAGTGAACTGTGGACCCCGGTCCATTCTTTTACATTGAATACAATCTACTGCAATACTTGTTCTACTGTTTTCTGCAAACAATCATCATCCACACTATACATCTAATCCTTTGTTACAGCAAGCCGGTGAGATTGACAACCTCACTGTTTCGTTGGGGCAAAGTACTTTGGTTGTGTTGTGCAGGTTCCACATTGGCGCCGGAATCCCTGGTGTTGCGCCGCACTACATCCCGCCGCCATCAACTTTCGACGTGCTTCTTGACTCCTACTGGTTCGATAAACCTTGGTTTCTTACTGAGGGAAACTTACTGCTGTACGCATCACACCTTCCACTTGGGGTTCCCAACGTGTGCTTTACGCATCATCAAGCTAAATTTCTGGCGCCGTTGCCGGGGAGATCAAGACACGCTGCAAGGGGAGTCTCCACAATCCAATCTCTTTACTTTGTTTTGTCTTGCTTTATTTTATTTACTTTCTTGTTTGCTGCATTATATCAAAACACAAAAAAATTAGTTGCTAGCTTTACTTTATTTACTGTCTTGCACTCTATATCAAAAACACAAAAAAATTAGTTACTTGCATTTTACTTTTGTTACCATGTCTAGTTCTGCACCTGTTACTTCTTCACCTGAGGAATTAGTCTTCACTTTTAAACAAGGGGATGAGGAGAGTTTTAAAGATGCTTGGTCCAGAATTTTTACTTCTTATCGTAAAGCTGAACCTCAAATGACTCTAAGTTTGCTCCTTAGTAATTTTTATTTTGGTCTTATGATTCGCTATAGATATGCCTTGGATGCTGTAGTGGGAGGAGATTTCCTTCATTGCAATGGGGATCAAGCTTTTAATGCCATAAAGAAGTTTGTTGCATCACATGATTCAGCTAATAACTTTGGTTCAGCCCTTATTAGCATTTATAATAGATTAAACACTCTTGAGACAAGTGCATCTCGCTTGAATGAAAATTATAGATATGTTCGTAACCGTCTTGATCAAGTTTTAGTGAACTCTGAACCTTCATTATGGGATCCTACTATTAAAATTGTTATCGGTGACCAAACTCTTCATGCCAATTGTGATATTATGTCTGAATTTTGCCTAATGCCTAAGAGTATTCATGAATCTTTGAAACTTTGGGGATTCGTTGAAGGGGGAGAAGGAATAACTCTTATTGATAACTCTGTTATAATTCCTAAAGGAATAGCTGCGGGTGTGCATACAACCGTTCTTGGGAGAACAATATCCATTGATTATCTTGTTATTGAATGTGCAGGAACAGGACAAATCATACTCGGAAGATCCCTACTGAAACTATTGGGAGCAGTCATAGATATGGGAGAAGGCACCCTAAAATTCACCTCTACACCGGGGGGTAGACATATATTCCCTAAATCAAAGAGTAAGAACAAGAACAAGAAAGGTAAGGGTAAAGCCCAAGGTAATGTTGATACTGCATCTCTTGACAATACTTGATATACACTTTCTGCGCCTAGCTGAAAGGCGCTAAAGAAAAGCGCTTATGGGAGACAACCCATGTTTTTACTACAGTACTTTTATTTTATATTTGAGTCTTGGAAGTTGTTACTACTGTAGCAACCTCTCCTTATCTTAGTTTTGTGCATTGTTGTGCCAAGTAAAGTCGTTGATAGTAAGGTTCATACTAGATTTGGATTACTGCGCAGAAACAGATTTCTTTGCTGTCACGAATTTGGGCCTAATTCTCTGTAGGTAACTCAGAAAATTATGCCAATTTACGTGAGTGATCCTCAGATATGTACGCAACTTTCATTAAATTTGAGCATTTTCATTTGAGCAAGTCTGGTGCCTCAATAAAATCCGTCTTTACGGACTGTTCTGTTTTGACAGATTCTGCCTTTTATTTCGCATTGCCTCTTTTGCTATGATGGATGAATTTCTTTGTTCCATTAATGTCCAGTAGCTTTGTGCAATGTCCAGAAGTGTTAAGAATGATTATGTCACCTCTGAACATGTGAATTTTTATTATGCACTAACCCTCTAATGAGTTGTTTCGAGTTTGGTGTGGAGGAAGTTTTCAAGGATCAAGAGAGGAGGATGATACAATATGATCAAGGAGAGTGAAAGCTCTAAGCTTGGGGATGCCCGGTGGTTCACCCCTGCATATTTTAAGAAGACTCAAGCGTCTAAGCTTGGGGATGCCCAAGGCATCCCTTCTTCATCGACAACATTATCAGGTTCCTCCCCTGAAACTATATTTTTATTCCATCACATCTTATGTGCTTTGCTTGGAGCGTCGGTTTGTTTTTGTTTTTGTTTTTTGTTTGAATAAAATGGATCCTAGCATTCATTGTGTGGGAGAGAGACACGCTCCGCTGTTGCATATGGACAAATATGTCCTTAGGCTTTACTCATAGTGTTCATGGCGAAGGTTGAATCTTCTTCGTTAAATTGTTATATGGTTGGAATCGGGAAATGCTACATGTAGTAATTCTAAAATGTCTTGAATAATTTGATACTTGGAAATTGTTGTGCTCATGTTTAAGCTCTTGCATCATATACTTTGCACCCATTAATGAAGAAATACAAAGAGCTTGCTAAAATTTGGTTTGCATATTTGGTCTCTCTAAAGTCTAGATAATTTCTAGTATTGGTTTGAACAACAAGGAAGACGGTGTAGAGTCTTATAATGTTTACAATATGTCTTTTATGTGAGTTTTACTGCACCGGTTCATCCTTGTACTTGTTTCAAATAACCTTGCTAGCCTAAACCTTGTATCGAGAGGGAATACTTCTCATGCATCCAAAATCCTTGAGCCAACCACTATGCCATTTGTGTCCACCATACCTATCTACTACATGGTATTTCTCCGCCATTCCAATGTAAATTGCTTGAGTGCTACCTTTAAAATTTCCATTCTTTACCTTTGCAATATATAGCTCATGAGACAAATAGCTTAAAAACTATTGTGGTATTGAATATGTACTTATGCACTTTATCTCTTATTAAGTTGCTTGTTGTGCGATAACCATGTTCCTGGGGACGCCATCAACTACTCTTTGTTGAATATCATGTGAGTTGCTATGCATGTCCGTCTTGTCTGAAGTAAGGGAGATTTACCACTCATTTAATGGTTAGAGCATGCATAATGTTAGATAAGAACATTGGGCCGCTAACTAAAGCCATGATCCATGGTGGAAGTTTCAGTTTTGGACATATATCCTCAATCTCATATGAGAACATTAATTGTTGCTACATGCTTATGCATTAAAGAGGAGTCCATTATCTGTTGTCTATGTTGTCCCGGTATGGATGTCTAAGTTGAGAATAATCAAAAGCGAGAAATCCAATGCGAACTTTCTCCTTAGACCTTTGTACAGGCGGCATAGAGGTACCCCTTTGTGACACTTGGTTAAAACATGTGTATTGCGATGATAATCCCGGTAATCCGAGCTAATTAGGACAAGGTGCGGGCACTATTAGTATACTATGCATGAGGCTTGCAACTTGTAAGATATAATTTACATGATACATATGCTTTATTACTACCGTTGACAAAATTGTTTCTTGTTTTCAAAACCAAAGCTCTAGCACAAATATAGCAATCAATGCTTCCCTCTGCGAAGGGCCTTTCTTTTACTTTTATGTTGAGTCAGTTCACCTATCTCTCTCCACCTCAAGAAGCAAACACTTGTGTGAACTGTGCATTGATTCCTACATACTTGCATATTGCGCTTGTTATATTACTTTACATTGACAATATCCACGAGATATACATGTTATAAGTTGAAAGCAACTGCTGAAACTTAATCTTCCTTTGTGTTGCTTCAATACCTTTACTTTGATTTATTGCTTTATGAGTTAACTCTTATGCAAGACTTATTGATGCTTGTCTTGAAAGTACTATTCATGAAAAGTCTATGCTTTATGATTCATTTGTTTACTCATGTCATTACCATTGTTTTGATCGCTGCATTCATTACATATGCTTACAATAGTATGATCAAGGTTATGATGGCATGTCACTCCAGAAATTATCTTTGTTATCGTTTACCTGCTCGGGATGAGCAGAACTAAGCTTGGGGATGCTGATACGTCTCCGACGTATCGATAATTTCTTATGTTCCATGCCACATTATTGATGATATCTACATGTTTTATGCATACTTTATGTCGTATTTATGCATTTTCCGGCACTAACCTATTAACGAGATGCCGAAGAGCCAGTTGTTGTTTTCTGCTGTTTTTGGTTTCAGAAATCCTAGTAAGGAAATACTCTCGGAATTGGAGGAAATCAACGCCCAGGGGCCTATTTTTCCACGAAGCTTCCAGAAGACCGGAGGACTTACGAAGTGGGGTCACGAGGTGGCGCCACACTAGGGCGGCACGGCACAAGCCTTGGCCGCGCCGGCTGATGACGTGTATTTCACACGTTCGTTGGGCAACCCCAAGAGGAAGGTATGATGCGCACAGCAGCAAGTTTTCCCTCAGAAAGAAACCAAGGTTTATCGAACCAGGAGGAGCCAAGAAGCACGTTGAAGGTTGATGGCGGATGGGTGCGGCACCAGGGATTCCGGCGCCAACGTGGAACCCGCACAACACAACCAAAGTACTTTGCCCCAACGAAACAGTGAGGTTGTCAATCTCACCGGCTTGCTGTAACAAAGGATTAACCGAATTGTGTGGAAGATGATTGTTTGCAGAGAAAACAGAAACAAGTATTGCAGCAGATTTGTATTTAGATTAAAAGAATGGACCGGGGTCCACAGTTCACTAGAGGTATCTCTCCCATAAGATAAAAGCATGTTGGGTGAACAAATTACAGTCGGGCAATTGACAAATAGAGAGGGCATAACAATGCACATACATGGCATGATAAGTATAGTGAGATTTAATTGGGCATTACGACAAAGTACATAGACCGCCATCCAACCGCATCTATGCCTAAAAAGTCCACCTTCAGGTTATCGTCCGAACCCCTTCCAGTATTAAGTTGCAAAGCAACAGACAATTGCATTAAGTATGGTGCGTAATGTAATCAACAACTACATCCTCGGACATAGCGCCAATGTTTTATCCCTAGTGGCAACAGCAAGACAACCTTAGAACTTTCGTCACTGTCCAGGTGTCAATGCGGCATGAACCCACTATCGAGCATAAATACTCCCTCTTGGAGTTAAAAGCAAAAACTTGGCCAGAGCCTCTACTAGTAACGGAGAGCATGCAAGATCATAAACAACACATATGTAATAACTTGATAATTAACATAACATGGTATTCTCTATCCATCGGATCCCGACAAACACAACATAGAGTATTACAGATAGATGATCTTGATCATGTTAGGCAGCTCACAAGATCCAACAATGAAGCACAATGAGGAGAAGACAACCATCTAGCTACTGCTATGGACCCATAGTCCAGCGGTGAACTACTCACTCATCACTCCGGAGGCGACCATGGCGGTGTAGAGTCCTCCGGGAGATGAATCCCCTCTCCCAGGTGCCGGAGGAGATCTCCGAATCCCCGAGATGGGACTGGCGGCGGCGTCTCGAAGGTTTTCCGTATCGTGGTTTTTCGCCTCGGGGTTTCGCGACGGAGGCTTTAAAGGCGGAAGGGCAGTCGGGGGGTGACGAGGGCCCACACCACGGGTGGCGCGGCCCCCCCTGGCCGCGCCGCCATGTGGTTTGGCCACCTCGTGGCCCCACTTCGTATGCTCTTCGGTCTTGGAAGGTTCGTGGCGAAATAGGCCCCTGGGTCTTTGTTTCGTCCAATTCCGAGAATATTTTGTTACTAGGATTTCTGAAACCAAAAATAGCAGAAAACAGGAATCGGCACTTCGGCATCTTGTTAATAGGTTAGTTCCGAAAATGCACGAATATGACATAAAGTGTGCATAAAACATGTAGGTATCATCAATAATATGGCATAGAACATAAGAAATTATCGATACGTCGGAGACGTATCAAGCATCCCCAAGCTTAGTTCTGCTCGTCCCGAGCAGGTAAAACGATAACAAAGATAATTTCTGAAGTGATATGCCATCATAACCTTGATCATACTATTTGTAAACATATGTAGTGGATGCAGCGATCAAAACAATGGTAATGACATGAGTAAACAAGTGAATCATAAAGCAAAGACTTTTCATGAATAGTACTTCAAGACAAGTATCAATAAGTCTTGCATAAGAGTTAACTCATAAAGCAATAAATCAAAGTAAAGGTATTGAAACAACACAAAGAAAGATTAAGTTTCAGCGGTTTCTTTCAACTTGTAACATGTATATCTCATGGATAATTGTCAACATAGAGTAATATAACAAGTACAATATGCAAGTATGTAGGAATCAATGTACAGTTCACACAAGTGTTTGATCTTGAGGTGGAGAGAGATAGGTGAACTGACTCAACATAAAAGTAAAAAGAATGGTCCTTCAAAGAGGAAAGCATCGATTTCTATATTTGTGCTGGAGCTTTTATTTTGAAAACATGAAACAATTTTTTCAACGGTAGTAATAAAGCATATGAGTTATGTACATTATATCTTACAAGTTGCAAGCCTCATGCATAGTATACTAATAGTGCCCGCACCTTGTCCAAATTAGCTTGGACTACCGGATCTTTGCAATGCACATGTTTTAACCAAGTGTCACAATGGGGTACCTCCATGCCGCATGTACAAAGGTCTAAGGAGAAAGCTCGCATTTTGGATTTCTCGCTTTTGATTATTCTCAACTTAGACATCCATACCGGGACAACATGGACAACATATGATGGACTCCTCTTTAATGCATAAGCATGTGGCAACAATTATTATTCTCATATGAGATTGAGGATATATGTCCAAAACTGAAACTTCCACCATGAATCATGGCTTTAGTTAGCGGCCCAATGCTCTTCTCTAACAATATGCATGCTCCAACCATAAAGGTGGTAGATCTCTCTTACTTAGACAAGACGGACATGCATAGCAACTCACATGATATTCAACAAGGAATAGTTGATGGCGTCCCCAGCATGGTTATCGCACAACAAGCAACTTAATAAGAGATAAAGTGCATAAGTACATATTCAATACCACAATAGTTTTTAAGCTATTTGTCCCATGAGCTATATATTGCAAAGGTGAATGATGGAATTTTAAAGGTAGCACTCAAGAAATTTACTTTGGAATGGCGGATAAATACCATGTAGTAGGTAGGTATGGTGGACACAAATGGCATAGTGGTTGGCTCAAGTATTTTGGATGCATGAGAAGTATTCCCTCTCGATACAAGGTTTAGGCTAGCAAGGTTATTTGAAACAAACACAAGGATGAACGGTACAGCAAAACTCACATAAAAGACATATTGTAAACATTATAAGACTCCATACCGTCTTCCTTGTTGTTCAAAACTCAATACTAGATGTTATCTAGACTCTAGAGAAACCAAATATGCAAACCAAATTAGCAAGCTCTAAGTGTTTCTTCATTAATGGGTGCAAAGTATATGATGCAAGAGCTTAAACATGAGCACAACAATTGCCAAGTATCAAATTATGCAAGACATTTTAGAGTTACTACATGTAGCATTTTCCAATTCCAACCATATAACAATTTAACGAGGAAGAAACTTCGCCATGAATACTATGAGTAGAGCCTAAGGACATATTTGTCCATATGCTACAACGGAGCGTGTCTCTCTCCCATAAAGTGAATGCTAGGATCCATTTTATTCAAACAAAACAAAAAACAAAAACAAACCGACGCTCCAAGAAAAGTACATAAGATGTGATGGAATAAAAATATAGTTTCAGGGAGGAACCTGATAATGTTGTCGATGAAGAAGGGGATGCCTTGGGAATCCCCAAGCTTAGACGCTTGAGTCTTCTTAGAATATGCAGGGGTGAACCACGGGGCATCCCCAAGCTTAGAGCTTTCACTCTCCTTGATCATATTGCATCATACTCCTCTCTTGATCCTTGAAAACTTCCTCCACACCAAACTCGAAACAACTCATTAGAGGGTTAGTGCATAATAAAAATTAACATGTTCAGAGGTGACACAATCATTCTTAACACTTCTGGACATTGCATAAAGCTACTGGACATTAATGGATCAAAGAAATTCATCCAACATAGCGAAAGAGGCAATGCAAAATAAAAGGCAGAATCTGTCAAAACAGAACAGTCCGTAAAGATGGATTTTATTAGGCCACCAGACTTGCTCAAATTAAAATGCTCAAATTGAATGAAAGTTGCGTACATATCTGAGGATCATGCACGTAAATTGGCTTAATTTTCTGAGCTACCTACAGGGAGGTAGACCCAGATTCGTGACAGCAAAGAAATCTGTAACTGCGCAGTAATCCAAATCTAGTACTTACTTTACTATCAAAGACTTTACTTGGCACAACAAAACTCAAAACTAAGATAAGGAGAGGTTGCTACAGTAGTAAACAACTTCCAAGACACAAATATAAAACAAAAATACTGGATTAAAAACATGGGTTGTCTCCCATAAGCGCTTTTTTTTAACGCCTTTCAGCTAGGCGCAGAAAGTGTAACTCAAGTAACATCAAAAGATGAAGCATCAACATCATAATTTGTTCTAATAATAGAATCATAAGGTAACTTCATTCTCTTTCCAGGGAAGTGTTCCATACCTTTCTTGAGAGGAAATTGATATTTAATATTACCTTCCTTCATATCAATAGTAGCACCAACGGTTCGAAGAAAAGTTCTTCCCAATATAATGGGGCAAGATGCATTGCATTCAATATCCAAGACAACAAAATCAACGGGGACAAGGTTATTGTTAACCATAATATGAACATTATCAACTTTCCCCAAAGATTTCTTTTTAGCATTATCAGCGAGATTAACATCCAGATAACAGTTTTTCAATGGTGGCAAGTCAAGCATATCATAGACTTTTTTAGGCATAACAGAGATACTTGCACCAAGATCACATAAAGCATTACAATCAAAATCTTTGACTCTCATTTTAATGATGGGCTCCCAACCATCCTCTAGCTTTCTAGGAATAGAAGTTTCAAGTTTTAGTTTCTCTTCTCTAGCTTTTATGAGAGCATTTGTAATATGTTTTGTGAAAGCCAAGTTTACAGCGCTAGCATTGGGACTCTTAGCAAGTTTTTGCAAGAACTTTATAACTTCAGAGATGTGGCAATCATCAAAATCTAAATCATTACAATCTAAAGCAATGGGATTATCATCCCCAAGGTTGGAAAAAATATCAGCAGTTTTATTACAGGCAGTTTCAGCAGTTTTAGCAGTTTCAGGTAATTTTGCGCGCTTTGCACTAGGAGTAGAAGCATTGCCAACACCAATTATTTTACCATTGATAGTAGGAGGTGCAGCAACATGTGAATCATTAGCATTGCTAGTGGTGGTAATAGTCCAAACTTTAGCTACATTTTCCTTTTTAGCTAGTTTTTCATTTTCTTCTCTATCCCACCTAGCACGCAGTTCAGCCATTAATCTTATATTCTCATTAATTCTAACTTGGATGGCATTTGCTGTAGTAAAAATTTTATTTTCAATATCCCTATTAGGCATAACTTTCGATTTCAAAAGATCAACATCAGAGGCAAGACTATCAACTCTAGAAGCAAGAATATCAATTTTATTGAGCTTTTCCTCAACAGATTTGTTAAAAGCAGTTTGTGTACTAATAAATTCTTTAAGCATGGCTTCAAGTCCAGGGGGTGTATTCCTATTATTGTTGTAAGAATTCCCATAAGAATTAGCAGAACCGTTACCATTATTATAAGGATATAGCCTAAAGTTATTACTAGAATTGTTCCGATAAGCATTGTTGTTGAAATTATTATTTTTAATGAAGTTTACATCAACATGTTCTTCTTGGGCAACCAATGAAGCTAATGGAACATTATTAGGATCAACATTAGTCCTATCATTCGCAAGCATAGACATAATAGCATCAACCTTATCATTCAAGGAAGAGGATTCTTCAACAGAATTTACCTTCTTACCTTGTGGAGCTCTTTCCGTGTGCCATTCAGAGTAATTAACCATCATATTATCAAGAAGCTTTGTTGCTTCACCAAGAGTGATGGACATAAAGGTACCTCCAGCAGCTGAATCCAATAAATTCCGCGAAGAAAAATTTAGTCCTGCATAGAAGGTTTGGATGATCATCCAAGTAGTCAGTCCATGGGTTGGGCAATTTTTAACCAAAGATTTCATTCTTTCCCAAGCTTGAGCAACATGTTCATTATCCAATTGTTTAAAATTCATTATGCTACTCCTCAAAGATATAATTTTAGCAGGGGGATAATATCTACCAATAAAAGCATCCTTGCATTTAGTCCATGAATCAATACTATTCTTAGGCAGAGATAGCAACCAATCTTTAGCTCTTCCTCTTAATGAGAAAGGAAACAATTTTAATTTTATAATGTCACCATCTACATCTTTATACTTTTGCATTTCACACAATTCAACAAAATTATTGAGATGGGCAGCAGCATCATCAGAACTAACACCAGAAAATTGCTCTCTCATAACAAGATTAAGTAAAGCAGGTTTAATTTCAAAGAATTCTGCGGTAGTAGCAGGTGGAGCAATAGGTGTTCATAGGAAATCATTATTATTTGTGCTAGTGAAGTCACACAACTTAGTATTTTCAGGGGTAGCCATTTTAGCAGTAGTAAATAAAGCAAACTAGATAAAGTAAATGCAAGTAAACTAATTTTTTTGTGTTTTTGATATAGCAAACAAGACAGTAAATAAAGTAAAGCTAGCAACTAATTTTTTTGTGTTTTGATATAGTGCAGCAAACAAAGTAGTAAATAAAATAAAGCAAGACAAAAACAAAGTAAAGAGATTGAGAAGTGGAGACTCCCTTGCAGCGTGTCTTGATCTCCCCGGCAACGGCGCCAGAAAATATGCTTGATGACGTGTATTTCACACGTTCGTTGGGCAACCCCAAGAGGAAGGTATGATGCGCACAGCAGCAAGTTTTCCCTCAGAAAGAAACCAAGGTTTATCGAACCAGGAGGAGCCAAGAAGTTGAAGGTTGATGGCGCATGATGGCGCAACAGGGATTTCGCGCCAACGTGGAACTGCACAACACAACCAAAGTACTTTGCCCAACGAAACAGTGAGGTTGTCAATCTCACCGGCTTGCTGTAACAAAGGATTAACCGAATTGTGTGGAAGATGATTGTTTGCAGAGAAAACAAGTATTGCAGTATTTGTATTTATTTAGAAAGAATGGACGGGGTCCACAGTTCACTAGAGGTGTCTCTCCCATAAGATAAAAGCATGTTGGGTGAACAAATTACAGTCGGGCAATTGACAAATAGAGAGGGCATAACAATGCACATACATGGCATGATAAGTATAGTGAGATTTAATTGGGCATTACGACAAAGTACATAGACCGCCATCCAATGCATCTATGCCTAAAAAGTCCATCTTCAGTTATCGTCCGAACCCCTTCCAGTATTAAGTTGCAAAGCAACACAATTGCATTAAGTATGGTGCGTAATGTAATCAACAACTACATCCTTGTACATAGCGCCAATGTTTTATCCCTAGTGGCAACAGCACAACCTTAGAACTGTCACTGTCCCAGTGTCAATGCAGGCATGAACCCACTATCGAGCATAAATACTCCCTCTTGGAGTTAAAAGCAAAAACTTTGCCAGAGCCTCTACTAGTAACGGAGAGCATGCAAGATCATAAACAACACATATGTAATAACTTGATAATTAACATAACATGGTATTCTCTATCCATCGGATCCCGACAAACACAACATAGAGTATTACAGATAGATGATCTTGATCATGTTAGGCAGCTCACAAGATCCAACAATGAAGCACAATGAGGAGAAGACAACCATCTAGCTACTGCTATGGACCCATAGTCCAGGGGTGAACTACTCACTCATCACTCCGGAGGCGACCATGGCGGTGTAGAGTCCTCCGGGAGATGAATCCCCTCTCGGGTGCCGGAGGAGATCTCCGAATCCCCCGAGATGGGATCGGCGGCGGCGGTCTCGAAGGTTCTCCGTATCGTGGTTTTTCACCTCGGGGTTTCGCGACGGAGGCTTTAAGTAGGCGGAAGGGCGAGTCGGGGCCGACGAGGGCCCACACCACTGGCGGGCCACCCCTTGGCCGCGCCGCCATGTGGTTTGGCCACCTCGTGGCCCCACTTCGTATGCTCTTCGGCCTTCGGAAGGTTCGTGGCGAAATAGGCCTGGGTCTTCGTTTCGTCCAATTCCGAGAATATTTTGTTACTAGGATTTCTGAAACCAAAAACAGAAAACAGCAACTGGCACTTCGGCATCTTGTTAATAGGTTAGTTCCAGAAAATGCACGAATATGACATAAAGTGTGCATAAAACATGTAGGTATCATCAATAATATGGCATAGAACATAAGAAATTATCGATACGTCGGAGACGTATCACCGGCCTGTTGTGTGGGCCCCTCGTGTGGCCCCCTGACCTGCCCTTCCGCCTACATATAGTCTTCGTCGCGAAACCCCCAGTACCGAGAGCCACGATACGGAAAACCTTCCAGAGCCGCCGCCAATCCCATCTCGGGGATTCAGGAGATCGCTCCGGCACCGCCGGAGAGGGGAATCATCTCCCGGAGGACTCTTCACCGCCATGGTCGCCTCCGGAGTGATGAGTGAGTAGTTCACCCCTGGACTATGGGTCCATAGCAGTAGCTAGATGGTCGTCTTCTCCTTATGTGCTTCATTGTCGGATCTTGTGAGCTGCCTAACATGATCAAGATACTCTATCTGTAATGCTATATGTTGTGTTTGTTGGGATCCGATGGATAGAGAATACTATGTTATGTTGATTATCAATCTATTACCTATGTGTTGTTTATGATCTTGCATGCTCTCCGTTATTAGTAGAGGCTCTGGCCAAGTTTTTACTCTTAACTCCAAGAGGGAGTATTTATGCTCGATAGTGGGTTCATGCCTCCATTAAATCTGGGACAGTGACAGAAAGTTCTAAGGTTGTGGATGTATTGTTGCCACTAGGGATAAAACATTGATGCTATGTCCGAGGATGTAGTTATTGATTACATTACGCACCATACTTAATGCAATTGTCTGTTGTTTGCAACTTAATACTGGAAGGGGTTCGGATGATAACCTGAAGGTGGACTTTTTAGGCATAGATGCATGCTGGATAGCGGTCTATGTACTTTGTCGTAATGCCCAATTAAATCTCACTATACTCATCATATCATGTATGTGCATGGTCATGCCCTCTCTATTTGTCAATTGCCCAACCGTAGTTTGTTCACCCAACATGCTATTTATCTTATGGGAGAGACACCTCTAGTGAACGTGGACCCCGGTCCATTCTTTTACATTGAATACAATCTACTGCAATACTTGTTCTACTGTTTTCTGCAAACAATCATCATCCACACTATACATCTAATCCTTTGTTACAGCAAGCCGGTGAGATTGACAACCTCACTGTTTCGTTGGGGCAAAGTACTTTGGTTGTGTTGTGCAGGTTCCACGTTGGCGCCGGAATCCCTGGTGTTGCGCCGCACTACATCCCGCCGCCATCAACCTTCGACGTGCTTCTTGACTCCTACTGGTTCGATAAACCTTGGTTTCTTACTGAAGGAAACTTGCTGCTGTATGATACGTCTCCAACGTATCGATAATTTCTTGTGTTCCATGCCACATTATTGATGTTATCTACATGTTATATGCACACTTTATGTCATATTCGTGCATTTTCTGGAACTAACCTATTAACAAGATGCCGAAGTGCTAGTTCCTGTTTTCTGCTGTTTTTGGTTTCAGAAATCCTAGTAACGAAATATTCTCGGAATCGGACGAAATCAACGCCTGTTCCTATTTACCCGGAAGCATCCAGAACACACGAGAACCGCCAGAGAAGGGGGCAGGGCCACCACACCACCCGGCGCGGCCAAGGGGGCGCCCCTAGGGTGTGGGCCCCCGAAGCCCTCCCGCGCCGCCTCTCCGCCTATATAAAGCCCCCGACCTAAAACCCTCGGGCGTTCGACGAAACCACGAAACCTTCCAGAGCCGCCGCCATCGCGAAGCCAAGATCTGGGGACAGGAGTCTCTGTTCCGGCACCTGCCGGAGCGGGGAAGTGCCCCGAAGGCTTCTCCATCGACACCGCTGCCATCTCCACCGCCATCTTCATCACCGCTGCTGCTCCCATGAGGAGGAGTAGTTCTCCATCGAGGCTCGGGGTGGTAGCTATGTGGTTCATCTCTCTCCTATGTGCTTCAATACAATAATCTCATGAGCTGCCTTACATGATTGAGATTCATATGATGATGCTTGTAATCTAGATGTCATTATGCTAGTCAAGTGAGTTTTACTTATGTGATCTCCGGAGACTCCTTGTCCCACGTGTGTAAAGGTGACAGTGTGTGCACCGTGTGGGTCTCTTAGGCCATATTTCACAGAATACTTACTCAATGTTGAATGGCATAGTGAGGTGCTTATTTATATCTCTTTAAGATTGCAATATGTTTTGTATCACAATTTATCTATGTGCTACTCTAGTGATGTGTTATTAAAGAAGTTTTATTCCTCCTGCATGTGTGCAAAGGTGACAGTGCGTGCACCGTGTTAGTACTTGGTTTATGCTATGATCATGATCTCTTGTAGATTGCGAAGTTAACTATTGCTATGATAATATTGATGTGATCTATTCCTCCTACATATGCATGAAGGTGACAGTGTGCATGCTATGCTAGTACTTGGTTTAGTCTTTTGATCTATCTTACACTTAAGGTTACTAAAACATGAGCATTATTGTGGAGCTTGTTAACTCCGGCATTGAGGGTTCGTGTAATCCTACGCAATGTGTTCATCATCCAACAAAAGTGTAGAGTATATCTATTTCGTTATGTGATCAATGTTGAGAGTGTCCACTAGTGAAAGTGTAATCCCTAGGCCTTGTTCCTAAATATCGCTATCGCTGTTTTTATGTTCTACATTACCGCTGCGTTAATCGGCGTTACTACTGCGTTACTACTGCTACATTACTACTGCTTGTTTACTGTCCTGGGCAAAGCACTTTTCTGGTGTCATTGCCGTTGCTACTACTTATTCATACCACCTGTATTTCACTATCTCTTCGCCGAACTAGTGCACCTATTAGGTGTGTTGGGGACACAAGAGACTTCTTGCTTTGTGGTTGCAGGGTTGCATGAGAGGGATATCTTTGACCTCTTCCCCGAGTTCGATAAACCTTGGGTATCCACTTAAGGGAAACTTGTGCTGTTCTACAAACCTCTGCTCTTGGAGGCCCAACATTGTCTACAAGAATAGAAGCTCCCGTAGACATCAAGCACTTTTCTGGCGCCGTTGCCGGGGAGGAAAGGTAAAAAGGCACTCATACTACGGTCTCAGGTAAAGTATTTTTCTGGCGCCGTCGTGTGTGTGCTCGAAGCTATTTCCTTTAGATCCTGCAATTGCATCTTGTTGTTTCTTGTTTACACTAGTTTGGCATAATGTACAAGAGTGAGCTTCTTATTCTATTTCCTGATTTAAAACATGGATTGTTTGATGCGAAAATTAAAAAACCTATGAAATCTTCTTTGCATGCTGGTAGTAATATTAGTATGAACGCTTTGAACACCATTGTTGATAATAATGTAGAAAGTTCTAAGCTTGGGGAAGCTGGTTTTCATGATCTTTTTAGTCCCCCAAGCATTGAGGAGAAAATTTTCTTTGATGATACTTTGCCTCCTATTTCTGATGATGATAATGATAGTGGTCTTTTTGTGCCACCTACTGCGGAGAGTAAATTTTGTTGTGATTATACTATGCCTCCTATACTTGATGAGAATAATAATGATAGCTACTTTGTTGAATTTGCTCCCACTACAACTAATAAAATTGACTATGCCTATGTGGAGAGTAATAATTTTATGCATGAGATTCATGATAAGAATGCTTTATGTGATAGTTATATTGTTGAGTTTGCTCATGATGCTACTGAAAGTTATTATGAGAGAGGAAAATATGGTTGTAGAAATTTTCATGTTACTAAAATGCCTCTCTATGTGCTGAAATTTTTGAAGCTACACTTGTTTTATCTTCCTATGCTTGTTACTTTGCTCTTCATGAACTTGTTTATTTACAAGATTCCTATGCATAGGAAGCATGTTAGACTTAAATTTGTTTTGAATTTGCCTCTTGATGCTCTCTTTTGCTTCACATACTATTTCTTGCGAGTGCATCATTAAAACTGCTGAGCTCATCTTAACGGCTATAAAAAAAGAACTTCTTGGGAGATAACCCATGTGTTATTTTGCTACAGTACTTTGTTTTATATTTGTGTCTTGGAAGTTGTTTACTACTGTAGCAACCTCTTCTTATCTTAGTTTTGTGTTTTGTTGTGCCAAGTAAAGTCTTTGATAGTAAAGTAAGTACTAGATTTGGATTACTGCGCAGAAACAGATTTCTTTGCTGTCACGAATCTGGGTCTAATTCTCTGTAGGTAACTCAGAAAATTATGCCAATTTACGTGAGTGATCCTCAGATATGTACGCAACTTTCATTCAATTTGAGCATTTTCATTTGAGCAAGTCTGGTGGCCTAATAAAATCCATCTTTACGGACTGTTCTGTTTTGACAGATTCTGCCTTTTATTTCGCATTGCCTCTTTTGCTATGTTGGATGAATTTCTTTGATCCATTAATGTCCAGTAGCTTTATGCAATGTCCAGAAGTGTTAAGAATGATTGTGTCACCTCTGAACATGTTAATTTTTATTGTCCACTAACCCTCTAATGAGTTGTTTCGAGTTTGGTGTGGAGGAAGTTTTCAAGGGTCAAGAGAGGAGGATGATATACTACGATCAAGAAGAGTGAAAAGTCTAAGCTTGGGGATGCCCCGGTGGTTCACCCCTGCATATATCAAGAAGACTCAAGCGTCTAAGCTTGGGGATGCCCAAGGCATCCCCTTCTTCATCGACAACATTATCAGGTTCCTCCCCTGAAACTATATTTTTATTCCATCACATCTTATGTGCTTTTTCTTGGAGCGTCTGTGTGCTTTTGTTTTTGTTTTTGTTTGAATAAATTGGATTACATCATGCTTGTGTGGGAGAGAGACACGCTCCGCTGGTTCATATGAACACATGTGTTCTTAGCTCATAATATTCATGGCGAAGTTTCCTCTTCGTTAAATTGTTATATGGTTGGAATTGGAAAATGATACATGTAGTAATTGCTGTAATGTCTTGGGTAATGTGATACTTGGCAATTGTTGTGCTCATTTTTAAGCTCTTGCATCATATACTTTGCACCTATTAGTGAAGAATACATAGAGCATGCTAAAATTTGGTTTGCATAATTGGTCTCTCTAAAGTCTAGATAATTTCTAGTATTGAGTTTTGAACAACAAGGAAGACGGTGTAGAGTCTTATAATGTTTTCAATATGTCTTTTATGTGAGTTTTGCTGCACCAGTTCATCCTTGTGTTTGTTTCAAATAAGCCTTGCTAGCCTAAACCTTGTATCGAGAGGGAATACTTCTCATGCATCCAAAATACTTGAGCTAACCACTATGCCATTTGTGTCCACCATACCTACCTATACTACATGGTATTTTCCCGCCATTCCAAAGTAAATTGCTTGAGTGCTACCTTTAAAATTCCATCATTCACCTTTGCAATATATAGCTCATGGGACAAATAGCTTAAAAACTATTGTAGTATTGAATATGTAATTATGCACTTTATCTCTTATTAAGTTGCTTGTTGTGCGATAACCATGTTCACTGGGGAACGCCATCAACTCATTGTTGAATTTCATGTGAGTTGCTATGCATGTTCGTCTTGTCTGAAGTAAGGGCGATCTACACTGAGTTGAATGGTTTGAGCATGCATATTGTGAGAGAAGAACATTGGGCCGCTAACTAAAGCCATGATTCATGGTGGAAGTTTCAGTTTTGGACAAATATCCTCAAGTCTCTAATGAGAAAAGAATTAATTGTTGTCAAATGCTTAAAGCATTAAAAGAGGAGTCCATTATCTGTTGTCTATGTTGTCCCGGTATGGATGTCTAAGTTGAGAATAATCAAAAGCGAGAAATCCAAATGCGAGCTTTCTCCTTAGACCTTTGTACAGGCGGCATAGAGGTACCCCTTTGTGAAACTTGGTTAAAGCATATGTATTACGGTGATAATCCAGGTAGTCCAAGCTAATTAGGACAAGGTGCGGGCACTATTGGTACACTATGCATGAGGCTTGCAACTTATAAGATATAATTTACATGATGCATATGCTTTATTACTACCGTTGACAAAATTGTTTCATGTTTTCAAAATCAAAGCTCTAGCACAAATATAGCAATCGATGCTTTTTCCTCTATGAGGACCATTCTTTTACTTTCAATGTTGAGTCAGTTCACCTATTTCTCTCCACCTCAAGAAGCAAACACTTGTGTGAACTGTGCATTGATTCCTACATACTTGCTTATTGCACTTATTATATTACTCTATGTTGACAATATCCATGAGATATACATGTTACAAGTTGAAAGCAACCGCTGAAACTTAATCTTCTTTTGTGTTGCTTCAATACCTTTACTTTGAATTATTGCTTTATGAGTTAACTCTTATGCAAGACTTATTGATGCTTGTCTTGAAGTGCTATTCATGAAAAGTCTTTGCTTTATGATTCACTTGTTTACTCATGTCATACACATTGTTTTGATCGCTGCATTCACTACATATGCTTTACAAATAGTATGATCAAGATTATGATGGCATGTCACTCCAGAAATTATCTGTGTTATCGTTTTACCTGCTCGGGACGAGCAGAACTAAGCTTGGGGATGCTGATACGTCTCCAACGTATCGATAATTTCTTGTGTTCCATGCCACATTATTGATGTTATCTACATGTTATATGCACACTTTATGTCATATTCGTGCATTTTCTGGAACTAACCTATTAACAAGATGCCGAAGTGCCAGTTCTGTTTTCTGCTGTTTTTGGTTTCAGAAATCCTAGTAACGAAATATTCTCGGAATCGGACGAAATCAACGCCAGGTTCCTATTTTACCCGGAAGCATCCAGAACACACGAGAACCGCCAGAGAAGGGGGCAGGGCCACCACACCACACCCCGGCGCGGCCAAGGGGGGCGCGCCCTAGGGTGTGGGCCCCCGAAGCCCTCCCGCGCCGCCTCTCCGCCTATATAAAGCCCCCGACCTAAAACCCTCGGGCGTTCGACGAAACCACGAAACCTTCCAGAGCTGCCGCCATCGCGAAGCCAAGATCGGGGGACAGAGTCTCTGTTCCACCCTGCCGAGCGGGGAAGTGCCCCGGAAGGCTTCTCCATCGACACCGCTGCCATCTCCACCGCCATCTTCATCACCGCTGCTGCTCCCATGAGGAGGGAGTAGTTCTCCATCGAGGCTCGGGGCTGTACCGGTAGCTATGTGGTTCATCTCTCTCCTATGTGCTTCAATACAATAATCTCATGAGCTGCCTTACATGATTGAGATTCATATGATGATGCTTGTAATCTAGATGTCATTATGCTAGTCAAGTGAGTTTTACTTATGTGATCTCCGGAGACTCCTTGTCCCACGTGTGTAAAGGTGACAGTGTGTGCACCGTGTGGGTCTCTTAGGCCATATTTCACAGAATACTTACTCAATGTTGAATGGCATAGTGAGGTGCTTATTTATATCTCTTTAAGATTGCAATATGTTTTGTATCACAATTTATCTATGTGCTACTCTAGTGATGTGTTATTAAAGAAGTTTTATTCCTCCTGCATGTGTGCAAAGGTGACAGTGCGTGCACCGTGTTAGTACTTGGTTTATGCTATGATCATGATCTCTTGTAGATTGCGAAGTTAACTATTGCTATGATAATATTGATGTGATCTATTCCTCCTACATATGCATGAAGGTGACAGTGTGCATGCTATGCTAGTACTTGGTTTAGTCTTTGATCTATCTTACACTTAAGGTTACTAAAACATGAGCATTATTGTGGAGCTTGTTAACTCCGGCATTGAGGGTTCGTGTAATCCTACGCAATGTGTTCATCATCCAACAAAAGTGTAGAGTATGCATTTATCTATTCTGTTATGTGATCAATGTTGAGAGTGTCCACTAGTGAAAGTGTAATCCCTAGGCCTTGTTCCTAAATATCGCTATCGCTTGTTTCTTGTTCTCCGTTACTCGCGTTACTACTGCTGCGTTACTACTGCTACATTACTACTGCTTGTTTACTGTCCTCGCAAAGCACTTTTCTGGTGTCATTGCCGTTGCTACTACTTATTCATACCACCTGTATTTCACTATCTCTTCGCCGAACTAGTGCACCTATTAGGTGTGTTGGGGACACAAGAGACTTCTTGCTTTGTGGTTGCAGGGTTGCATGAGAGGGATATCTTTGACCTCTTCCTCCCTGAGTTCGATAAACCTTGGGTATCCACTTAAGGGAAACTTGCTGCTGTTCTACAAACCTCTGCTCTTGGAGGCCCAACATTGTCTACAAGAATAGAAGCTCCCGTAGACATCACTGTACGCATCACACCTTCCACTTGGGGTTCCCAACGGGCGTGTGCTTTACGCGTCATCACCCCACTCAAATATTACACCCTTTTTAGTTAAGTCATTCAAAGGTGCAGCAATAGTACTAAAGTTAGGCACAAATCTTCTATAAAACCCAGCTAGACCATGGAAACTTCTAACTTGACTCACATTCATGGGAGTAGGCCAATTTTGAATAGCTTCAATTTTAGACACATCTACCTCTACTCCATGCTTAGAGACAGCATAACCAAGAAATATGACCTTATCTTTGCAAAATGTGCACTTCTCAAGATTACCATAGAGTTTATTATCACGCAACGCTTGCAAAACATGTCGAATATGTATAGTATGATCAGATTCAGTGCGGTTGTAGATTAATATATCATCAAAGTACACAACCACAAATTTGTCAATAAAGTCACGCAAAAAATGGTTCATCAGTTTCATAAAAGTGCTAGGTGCATTAGTCAACCCAAAAGGCATTACTAACCACTCATATAAACCAAATTTTGTTTTCAAGGCATTTTTCCATTCATCCCCTTCTTTCATCCTAATTTGATGATAACCGCTACGCAAATCAGTTTTAGAGAACACAACAGCACCACTCAATTCATCTATCATATCCTCTAAACGGGGAATAGGATGACGATATCGAATAGTAATGTTGTTTATAGCTCTACAATCTACGCACATACGCCATGTACCATCTTTCTTAGGAACAAGAATAATAGGAACAACACAAGGACTAAGGCTTATGCGGATATAACCTTTGTCGAGTAGCGCTTGTACTTGCTGTTGTATCTCCTTCGTCTCTTCGAGATTTGTTCTATATGGCGCCCTATTGGGCAGCGAAGCTCCGGGAATCAAGTGAATTTGATGCTCAATACCTCTCAATGGTGGTAGTCCTGCGGGTACCTCCTCCGGAAACACGTCGCCAAATTCCTGCAAAACATTAGAAACACCAAGAGGAAGAGGGGTCATGTCGTTAGAAACCAAAACCGTACCCCTGTACAAAAGCACAAGAGGCATGGCCGTAGGATCCTCACTAAATTCTCTCATGTCTTCTTTGGTGGCTAATGAAACTAAGGAATGCACTCGCTCACTTTTCGTTATATCACTCACAATGGTACAATTCTCTCGCCTATCTAAAGATGCATCCTCCAAGTTTACTTCAATCTTCTGACGAGACTCATTGACAATTTGTTGTGGTGACATAGGCTGTAAGTTGATTTTCTTACCCTTGAACTCCAAGTGATATGTCTTGGCGCGACCATTGTGTTGCACAGAACGGTCATATAGCCATGGACGACCCAATAGTAGGTGACACACCGTCATAAGAACCACATCAAAATCAATGGAATCCTTATACGGTCCAATCTCAAAATCAACACGCACCATGTGGCTCACCTTCATCTCACCATTATTGCTCAACCACTGAATATAATATGGATGTGGGTGCGGTAGATACTTCAGTTTCAGCTTGGCACATAACTCTTTGCTTGCTAAATTGCGACAACTTCCACCATCAATAATAACCTTGCAAGCTTTATCATGACCAACAAGTGCCTTTGTTTGGAACAAATTGCAGTGTTGTGTAGATGCACTAGGCTGCACATTAAGAACACGCTGTGACACAACAATAGTTCGAGCTTCAGAAGGATAAGCATCAAAACCATCATCGTCATAATCATCATCTTCTAGAGCATTTGGATCAACATCGTCCCCAGTTTCATACTCATTGTCCTCATTAATGATCATAACTTTGCGATTAGGACAATCCTTCTTGAAGTGACCCTTGCCACCACATGTATGACAAACCATATCACGCTTGCGCGCAGTAGACATGCTAGAACCACTCGTACTTGCAGCAGATTTGGACTTCTTTGCGTTAGACACATTGGAGACCGGCTTGCTAGACGGAGTAGAGTAAGGACCGGAGCGCGTCGATGGCGCAGGCGCCGTAGGTGGGGGCGCACGAGGCGTGAAGCGCCCAGCTCCCGTAGCACGGTCTCTTTGTTGCGCTTCTTCAGCCAACTGTGATTCAGCTTCTCTTGCATGATGTAGTAGCTCATTCATTGTAGTATAGCTGTGATGACGCACAATGCCTTTGATATTAAACTTGAGCCCATTGAGGAAACGCTGTAGTGTCATCTCCAAAGACTCACGGACACGGGCACGCTGCATAAGCATCTCCATCTCCATGTAGTAAGCATCAACCGTCATAATACCTTGCTTCAATTGGGTCAACTTATCAAACACTGAACGCAAGTAATTAGTAGGAACAAAACGAGCTCTCATTGCCGCCTTCATAGTACGCCATGTGATAATAGGCAGCTCACCATCCTCTTCGCGAGCACGAACAAGTCCATCCCACCAACGCAATGCATAGCCATCAAATTCAGAGGAAGCAAGTTTGATCTTCCTATCTTCAGTATAGTTATGTAATCTCCATAATCTCTCAATTTTCAGCTCCCATGTAAGATATTCTTCAACATCAGTAGTACCTTCAAATCTGGGAATTGAGAACTTGGGCTTACCCAAACCATCGTCTTGCGGCTGTGGAGGAACACGGCGCGCACCAAGGTCAGCAAAGCCGCGATTAACTCCACGTGGAAGACCACGACCACGTCCAATGCCTTGAGCAGCAGCATCCGCATTGTCACCATTGACGCTGCCATCTTCATCAAGCGGTTGTTGTGGTTGTTGTACCATAGTACGTATCTCATTGACGGCTTGAGTCAAAGTATTCATAGATGCTTGAAGAGTCGTCATCGATGTTTGAACGGTGTTAATAGCCGTAGTAGCCTCATCGACCTTCAAGTTGACACCCTGAATTTCAGTATCAAATGTCTCCGTAGTAACACGAAGTTCACGTGTTAGATGATCACGAAGTGCCTCATATTCCATCCAAGTAACCGGTGAGGCTGGATCCTTTTTCTGCATCACATCAAACTCAGAAGTAGACATGATTAGTAGGTTAGTGCACTAAACAAAAATCTTTGGTGGTACTCTCACAACTCACTCAAAACTGATAAGAAAGGTAAATCTTACCGCTCCAAAGTGAATTAGTATTGCTTACCAACTTGGATTGACGGACTAGTGCACGGATGTAGCGAAGCGAATATCAAGGGTATAAGACAATCACACGACTAAGCAGGATATATGTGGGGCTTTAGGTAGGCTACCTATTTGCACCAATAACAAGCTCTAGCGCTGACCGTAGACAATCTAAGATACTCAAACAAGGCTATAATTGGGGCAATGCAACTATAAGGATGAAAAGTTGCAATGCACTCGAGAGACGCTAGCAAAGCTCAACGAGACAGGCACAGGATTGCTCAACTACAGGTGCAGTAAAGAAAACTTAGACCTTCACTTGATTCAACTAGCACTTCACTTTTCTTTTTTTTGGATTTTTATTTTTGTATAACATACGCAGCTATGTACCTCTTTTTGCTTCTTTTCTATTTTCTCTTTTTTTCGACACAACTCCTGGATAACACGGCCAACAAGATATACAAAGCACCAAAACCCTAACGAGCAGCCTGTCGAGCGGTAAAACTAGTCTCTTTTGGGGAAGTTCCTAGTCACTTTATATCGATAGGCTGTGTCTATGGTTGGGAACAAGCACGATGTACGCTATGTGGACTCGGAATAACAAAAACTGACACGATATGATAAACTAGATGATAGAGAAAACACAAACCCTAACAATTCTACTAGATGAAAGATAAAGATACGCAAGAACAACTACGAAAAGCAACTAAAACTCGAAATTAGTGCAATCCAAGGCTATGGCAAACCCTAACCCTAACTTTTTATGGCTTTTTCTGTATAGGAAAACACTCACAACTCAACTATGGGGTGGATTGTGGATGGCTTACCGAGGAAACGCTGAAATCTGATACCAAGATGATAAGGGGTTGCCCGATCTTCTCAGTAAGCGACGGTGGTGATGAACACACTGGTGTATGCAGCTGAGGGAATTGATGATATGGTTTAGGTAACTTGTATGACGCCGACGAAGTCTCTCGATTGATTCCTGTAGCCAATGCAACAGATCTCAACCCTGCAAGATATTCGCAACTCCACACACTTGCGCACGTAGCCGCCGACCACGAAGTGGTAGATTGCAATCTTCTAATCCCCAATGGAACAGCAGATCACACAAACTTTCAGTAGCATAAAACTCCGATGCGAATTGGAGAGTAGTATTCAATAGTTTTGCGTAGCAAACAACTAAGAACTAGGGTTTATCTTAAACGTGGTCTAAAACAGCTAGGGGCGTCCTATGGACTTATATAGGCGTCCGGGACGACTGGTCGAAAAGTGAAAATAACCGACCCGAATAGATTCGGTCGAGACAGACTGACACCGGTCGGCGCCGGTCGACCGGGACTGGGACAGGGCTGGCCGGTTCAAACCGGGCCAGGGACCGGGTGACAACCGGGCTCCAAAATTGTGGCGCAGTAACCCGCCCGGTTGCAGTCAGCGTGGCGCCCGGTTGGTGTCGGGGTGGCTCCGGCGTACGGTCCGGTTGGACCGGGCACGCCGGCGTGGCGGCGGTCCGACCGGGTCGGGCCGGCCTGGACTTCATCTTCTCCTCTCGCGCATGCCTCCCGCTCCCTCGCGCGTCCATGAGATATCTTCATGTCCAGCTCCTTGTCCAGCTCCACGTCCATCTTCACGTCCAGCTGCTCCTCTCCTCCTCGTGCGATGCTTGTCTCCTCTTCATACCTGATGATACATAAGTAATAGGACTTAGGTAGTATAAAGTTCTCATCAATCAAAGTATCGTTTAGGGACAAATTCACCTGTTGTTTAAGTAGCTTCGCACGAGCTTGTGTCATTGGTCCAATCCTGACTTCATTGGACTTGAGCTTCACATTAGGTTCATCTTCAGTTGGTAATGACGGAGGTAGTAGTGAGGTAGGGATGTCCTCATCATTTTGAACTCTAATCACCATCACCATCTGCAACTTACTGATACACATCATATATCCACTTACTTCACAAATATTAATGTGTAAATTATTTGATGTTTGGTGCATGATTTGATAGTTGAGGGTTAATTTTGCTTTGTATCTAGTTGTTCCATATTATTATGATCTTGTTTCTATGCTATCAATTCATGTATGGGTCTTAATTATACGAAGAATGTACCATATTTTTTATGCTCTTGTTTGCTTAATCTATACCTAATAATAAAGGAGCTAAGGTTTCTGCCAAAATTTTCGTCGACGCTTTTTTTGGGACCGTTTTGCCCTCCCACCAAATCGCATAATACAACAAATTTCCACTATACCGGTTCGTTTTAGATCCAGAACTTCTCTGCTACTCATACCGGTTCGTTCTTTCTTTTTTCTCTCCCGCAAACTCCACCCGCCGCGCACGCAACATGCTCGCCCGGCCGCCATGGGTCGAGATCTCGAACAGGGCCACCAGTGGGCTTTTTTTGTTTGGCTCCCGAAATGTTATTTCGTGTCTATAGTCCCACCTCGCTCGGCTATAACGAGTTCCACCGGGTTATATGCATATTTTTTTTGGATTATAACAAGCTGATTTGGAACAACAAGTATCAGCAAAGATGGAACGCATGAATCGAACGCTGCTGGGGGACCCGATTGAAGGAGAGGGAATTAAACAAAGGATCACGATCCGCGGAATTTGGGAAGGAGGAAATTAAAGAAGCAGTATAAGGTCGGAATCGATAAGACGAAATTGGGAAAAAAGCCTCAGACCCGGAGGAGAGATCCCGACGCGAGTGATGGAGCCCTATCCTACGGCGTCGGGCGTCGCGTGACAGGGATAGAAGGAGGAACGAGTAGTTCAGAGAACTGACTCCTGACTGGTGCAGGGCGGCGTGGTGGTGGGTGGTCTGCTGTGGGGAATGGAGCATTGGAGTCTACCGACTGGGAGGTTAGGGCATCTCCAACCGCGCGACCCAAACGGACGCGCTGGGCCGTCCGTTTTGGGCCGTTTGCGTGGCCGAACGGACACCGGAGCGGCCCGCGTCGCGTGTCCGTTTGGGTCGCACGCTGCGCCCAACGCGCGGACGCAGCGCATTGGTAATAAAATAAAACAGAAATGAAAATAAAAAGGAAAAGAACAAAACATAAATTTAAACTAGTTGGTCATTAAACTTAGCCCTATTTTGGGCAAATTTTACACAAAAGAAAGCCATATATGGCTTTAAACTAAAAAAGCAAACCCTAGCCAGGGTTTGCGAGCTCATGTGGCCGCCAGCATTACCCCAGGTACTCGTCATCGTCGGCGTCGATGACGACGACGCCGCCCGGCGGCGACGCGTTCGGCTCGACACGCCGGAGGGCACCGGGGACTCGGCCAGGGTCCCACCGCGCCTTTCCGGCGGAGTGCGCGTTCGGCGGGCTCGCCGGCCTGCGCAGCCGTGCCCTCCGCGCGGACTCGTCGGAGCTGCTCCTCCGCTGCGGCCGCGCTCCTCCTCCGCCGCGCGCGCCCGGCGCTCCTCCTCCCGAGCGCCGCCTGACGCGTAGCGGCCTCCTCCTGACGGCGCGCCAGCTGGAGGAAGGCCCACGCGTCCGCCTGGGCGTCCTCCTGGGCCTTCCTGGCCGCCTCCTCCAGCGCGGAGGTGCGCAGCGTCTCGGCGAGGAGCGGCCATTTGGCCGCTCGTCGAGGTCCCGCGCTCGCGGACGCCGCGAGCGCCGCCCGCAGCCCCGGTCGTTCTCCCCTCGCGCTGCTGCGGCTGCGGCTGGGGCCGGGCCGGGGCGCGGGCTCGCCGATGTAGAGGCCGGGGCGGCGCCAGCCCGCCTAGCCGTGCTCGGTCGCGCGAGGCCGCGCCGCGGATGTGAAGCACGTGCGCCGCCGCGCATCGTGCTCCACTCGAACCACAAGTCCCGCTTGGGACTTGCGTCGCCGACGGGGTCCTGGAGGTCCGCCGCACCGAGCGCGGCGCTCCGGATCTCGGCGTAGGGCGCGGCCGGACGCGGGATGGGCGGCACCGAACCCGATCCGGGCTCAGGTGCCGCCGTGGGGAGGTGCACGTCCCACGGCATTGGGACGCGGCGTCCTAACATCCGCGCCACCGCTACGGTGACGTAGATCCGGCCGCGGCGCGCCGCGGCCCCATGGCGAACGGCGCGGCGCGGCCGCCCGGCCTCGTGGTCGTTGGCGGATGGCGAGAACTCGCGCCGGGGCCATGGCGGCGCGGAAGCTTCGAGCTCGCGCGTGCGGCCGGAGTGGAAAGGATCGGATAGGGACACCACTTCCCCATCCACATTTAATAGGACCGGGGCACCGACAGGTGGGCCAGCCACGCGGACACGCGAGGACGCCGCGTGCCATCCGCGGCCACGCAAACCCGGCCCGATTTGGGCCGGGTTTGCGTCGTTCCGACGCCGCGCCGTCCGCGGTGCGTCCCCGCGTTGGGCCGGGTTTTTGTCCGGATCGACCCATCCGGACGCGCGGGCGCGGGATGGGTCGCCCCGTTGGAGATGCCCTTATCGGATAGGGTTTGTGTGGTGGTGTCCGTCAGCTTGGTTGCTAGCTGGGCCAAGCAAAGGTGGTGGGCCAGTCTGGTCTGGGCTCTGCATCGGCAGGTCCTTAGGTGAGAGGGTCTCTTCTTTTCTGGTCTTTTCGTAAGTCATGTTGCTAAGAGCATGTCTAACAGACCCCTTAAAAGGGCCAAACTCGTATAATAACCGCCGGAATACGGGTTTCGGCTCTACCTGGCCGTCTAGCAGACCCCGTAAAAACGGCCGCCGCTCCGATTTTTGCTGTTTTCGATTACGGGGCGGGTCTTCGCCCCTTACTTGTACGGGGCAGGAGGCTGAAACATGGCCAACCCCCCACTCGTGGCGCGCTGAACTTTCAGAAAATCGCGACGGTTGGAGCAGCCAGACGCGTGTGCAGCCGATGGCGCCGGAGCGCACGGCGGGAGCGCGAGGCGCGGCGTGGTGCGTGCGAGCGCTGCGGTGCGCAAGCCGGAGATGCAGGGCGCGCGGGCGTGGTCAACGCGGACGGAGGCGGGCGGCGGGCGGGAGCGTGGTCGACGCGAAGGAGCAGCGGGCCGGGCGGAGCGTGGTCGACGCGGACGGAGCCCGGCGTGGTCGGGTGGACGGAGCCGTGGCGGGCGGGCGGGGACGGGTGGGGGCGGGCGGAGCCGTGGTGGGCGGGGGCAGGCGGGGGCGGGCGGGCGGACGGGGGTGGCTGGCCCATGGCCGGAGGCGGGCGGCGGCGGCGGCGCCGCCGGTGGCGGCAAGCCAGGTGGTGGGGAGAGGAGGAAGAAGAGGAAAAAAAGAAAAAAATTGATTTGACTTATTCTAGGAATATACCCTTTTACAGTTTAGGGATACGAGGTCTGCTAACTCGGACGAGTTTTCGGCCGATCAAAATCGAATGCAGGGCCATCTACTCGTGTTATACGGGGCAGAAATTTAGGGGTCTGTTAGACATGCTGTAAGGGAAGCCCGTGGCGTTATTTCACGTTAGTTTGTACTCCCTCCGTTCCTAAATATAAGCCATATAGTGTTTTTAGAAAAATTCCAAAATATAAGATTTACTATGTTGCCCCACTTGTATAAAAAATATTTTTAGTGATTTGATTATGTTGCCTTAGCTTATGCAAAGTCCTCTATTAGCTCACGTTAATTGCCTAGGGTTAATCCAGCAAAACATGGTGTAATTTTTCCTAAATGTGTGTTTCTTAATTTCCGTGCCAAAAACTATATGGCTTATATTTAGGACCAGAGGGAGTATTGAAAAACAAATACTCAGATTCTCTAAAAAGAAAAGCCGAATCAGATCGCAGGAGATGGGAGTAGCAATTTTGGCGTATTTTGATCTAATGGAGTCTTTCTTAGAAAGATGATCTGATGGAGTCTAGGATTGTCAACAAGCCTCGTTAGAAAATAACCTCGTTAGGATTGTCGCCATGAACCAAGGAAGAAGCGCGCCACCGGAAGGGATGAGGAGCGAGAGGACGTGAGATGATATCTAATTATACCCTATATAAAGTTCAAACATTTTAGCGCACCTCTCCAAGATCTGGTACTGTTGATGGAGTTTTTATTGCCAATCTCATAGCTCCACGTGCCCCTTTTCTCAGTCAACAGCGGTTTAAAGTGGACCTTTAATTTTTATTCTCCAATTTATTAGGGATCCTGGCTACCGGTTACCGGCTGTGCCTCCCGGTAGATGCGCTATTTTAGCTCCAAGGTGGGGCGACTTAATTGTGGAGAGGAGATGGTTGCCGGTTTCTTCTATGTCAAATCAGATCCTCTCAATTTATGCCACGCGTATCAGCAGTTTTTTCTAGATCGTGGCCACCTCACACCACCACCGCTGTAAACAAACCCGCACTGCTTTTTGTCTTCCTCCACCTCCAATCCCGTTTCTTCAGTTTCTTCCTCTCTCCTCCATTCCATACATGCCAGCGGTCGGCGAAGTCGTCGACATCGACCTCCGCCCGGCGTTCGGTTCCGGCAAGAAGAGATGGTCAGCGACCCGCCAAGCGGCACAAGCTGCTGCGGGTGGTGGTGGTGGCGGCGGCCATGGCGGCAAGGCTGGAGTGGCTCCTAATTTTTGAGGAACGCACTCTTGGGCCTGCCGATTTGCTAGAGAGTGGGAAAATCGGCAGCCTCCGATCTCCTCTCCCTTCCTGAGGAGGCCGGCGCCGAACGCGGGAGCTGGTCGTCATCCCCAGCGGCCAGGAGGTGCGGGAGAGATCGACTAGGTCCTCCCCGCGCTTGGCCTCCCTTTCATTGGTTTGTGAGGTGGCGCGGCCGCCCTAATTGAGGATGAAGAGCCCCGCCATGGCCGGCGCCGTGGGTCAGCAGCGCCCTTGCCTCTCACGACAGAGGAGCCCCGCTCGACGTGTCCCTGGTCAACTCTGCGATGGAAACGGCCGCGGCCTGGCACGCACCAATTGCCGCCGTGGTGCCTGTCCTCCTGCTCCTGCGGAATGCGTCCTGTAGAGAAGCAGCCATGGGGAGCTTGCGCCGCCAGACGCTGACAACAGGCTTACAATCCACTTTAGTTCTTGATTCAGTCCTTTTGATTGCTGGACGATGTCTTGGTGGCCACCGGCCAGATCGTCCTGCTTCTGTGCCGTGGTTGTTGGCACACAATAGCAAACAATGGAGATGAACACCGCCGGTTCCAGCCGGGCCTGCAGCACTATAACAAATTTCAGCAAATTTTGTTTTATATTGCAAGTTCCCATATAATGACGACAGAAATTTCATCAATGCATTTCTTCACTTACAAGCTGATCTTTCTTTTCTGGTGACCTCAGATTTTGAGTGCTGCAAAGAACAACATCCATTTGTAAACGATTGCTGCGTGAGATTCAAGATCATAAACTAACGTAAATCTATTCCATCCGTAAGCTATTTTCTCTATTTTCTTTTCCATATTGCAATATTTGTACATATATGTATTTCAAGGAGATCATACGCCGTCCGTTCGGCAGCCAGGCCGACCAGCAGCGACCGCCGGCCACAAGTCAGGGAGGCGACCGTCCGCGGGCACTGGGCTACTGTGAGTTGGCTGACCGGGTTAGTTCATTTTGCTGGTGACAACCTATCTGACGAATTGACTATGGAACACAAGTCTATGGAAGATCCAGCAATTCAGGCTAATTCTTTCTCTTGCAACCCTATTGCTGATCGGAGATATTCAGGTTCTTCTGGAAATGTTATTTTGGTTTTCAATCATTTGTCCTGAACTCCTATTGCACTATGAAGATATTTGCACAAGGTGATTATATCACCTACACTTCTTAATTCTGCAGGCAAAACGGCTTCCATTCAAGCAAGCTTTACAAGGAAGGCTCTTGAATGGGTGAGGTTAACTTCACCATTCTTTCCCTTCAGTAGTTCTGGTGAACATGATGATTTCTGATAAAGGTGAACATGCTGATTTCTTGACATACAGATTAACACCATGCTACTATTCATGCAAGACATTTTTCTGTTCACATATTTCTTTTCACTTTATTTTAGATTGGGTTTATAAGAAATTCATGTCTGTTTAATGAGTATGTGAGGTCAACTACCTCTTGCTTCCTTGAAACCTTTGACATGGGAGTCCAATCTGAGAATCGTTTAGTTCATAGTGTGGTGCATCTGTTTAGTTGATAGCATAAGGTACTACTTTGTCACAAAAGCCAATTTCCCATCTTATTGGATGATTTCCTAATTATATGAATCAGGGTTGGAAGCAGGCAAGTAAGATTTAAGTAGTTACATACCTCATGATAAAAAAAATTAGTATTGCTTCCTGCATTTTTTCTTTTATTTTTAGGGCGATGTCGTTCACTACATGAATGATTCAATAATATTAATTATTTAGTGTGTTTGATATCTCTTCCATGTAGCCTACAGTGGACCTGGTCTACTGAGTGTAGTTATTGCTTATGGCAGTTCTTCCTACAATCTCAGATGATATTTACCTAGGGTTGTTTGAGGAGGTGATATTTATTCGCTTTACCAGCATGGAGAATGATTTCTACTTCCTACGATGGTGCTTTCCATCATTAAACAAACAAAAAAAAACAATTGCAGGTGTATGTGTTAGATTTTTCCCCGCAGTCTCGAATAGTTCTGACCCGCACCGCCGGTGTGTTGAGCATGTGATTTCCTAAGGGAACATGCTTATCCTAGGATACGTGGGCCTACTTTTAGAGCAAAGAGAACACAAATGGCATGGGTAACACAACCTGCACACACTCAACAAAATGGATATTACTAGGTCATTGTTATGTTGTCAGTATGTTTCTATATTGTGGCGCTTCCTACTGGTACCAAGAGCGTAACAAACGTTTGAGCAACAAATACCATTGTGTATATACAGGTTGCTGCCGCGGTGGATGGGTCAGTTTGCTTTATGCGCATGATTCGCAAATGTAACTCCATGTTTTCTTTTATGTCTCTTGGTGCTCATGTTGACATAAGTGTAAATATGGGTAGTGGCCAATATGTTTTTAAGATCTGTGTAGGTGTTTCTCATGAGATCGGTTCTTTTGGTTCTTTGCTATCTCCAGAGAGCGATCATGTCCCTAAGTTTGCTCAGTTGTATTTTATGACACCCAAAATGAGCTGGATAATAGGATGGGAATATTTGGACCAGATGATGATGTCGACGATGGCGCTGCTGATAATAAGGTTGCTGGGGTGAATGGGCAGTCATCGCGTGATTACGCCCTTCTATTATTCGAGTATAGGTTACTCCAACTTAGCGGCTAATGCTTTTTGTTCATGTTTATTCTGTTTTTGTGCTCAGGTTTCCTTCTACGATGAAGCTATTGATGCCATCATTAACGAGTCTCTTCCTATTTAGGTGTTGTTGGGGTAACCTCTTAGATTTTACTTTCCTTTGTTATTTCTATTAAAATCCGCAACTTCAGAGATGACCATATAAAGTAAATTGCAGGTTCATGGTCATATTCAGTAGTCCCATCTAAAAAACGCACCTCCTGTTCATGGTTACTCTGTTCAAAAGCTATGTTCAGAAGCTCAAGAGTCAAGACCTAAAGTTACTTAATGCACTCAGTTCAATAGAAGGATTTCCTGAACGTTTTTAGGCAGTAGAAAAAGCATACAACCGCTTCTTTGTTTTGTACATTTCCAGGCGATGTGGTGACAACTACTTCCGACTGTTTGATCCGTATTATGTGTTATCCTGACTATGTCTATATGCGGTACACAGATATATAAATTTGCTTTTCTATTCACTGTTTTATGCTGATTAATTGATTGTCATTGTTCTTGAGAGCACGTGATGGTTGTGACCTCTCAGATTTGACTCAACCTACAGCCTAAAGCTGCCTAATCAATCTAGCATACAGATTCTGAGTGGGAAACCTGTGATAGGGAGAGCACCAACAAAACAGAATACTCACAATTCAGTAAATAATCGACTGCCTAAAGTTAAAGCTATTGATGTTTGTTTTTCCTTCAATTTTTAGGGAAAGACCATACTGAAGATTTGTTCTTGCTTCAGTTCTTAACTACCAGACGTGGTACTAGCGAGTAAATTTACCAAACTGAGCAAACTAATTGCATGTTTCAAGCCATTAAAGCTACTCTCTCTCCCTGTACGCTTTGCACTTCAGATTCTTAGAGAGGATAACTTTGATTCAATTCTACTCAGGAGCTACAGCGAAAATAAGCAGCACTGCCAAAGCACAAGGGGAAAAGATAACGTACCTACCGCTGATGTCTCAATCCACGCTCGCTCATGCTCCAGTTAGCTTGCCGGCCGCTCTGCAGCGGACAAGGGCACGCATCACCGCTCCTGCACCGCCCTCCGCCCCAGCTCGACAGGGAGCCCACGCCATCGGCCTCGCACCCCCACTGTGAACCACCCAACAGCTGCACAGAGTCCGGATCTGCCATCCCGCCCTCGGCAGCGACGACGTACTGCCGACGAAGCTGGTGACCGACCGCTCTCATGATGGCCGTCTCTATTCCCTTCCACGCCTCCGGTTCACGGTATTCTCACCATTTTGCGTTCCGAAATTGCTCACTTGGCCTTTTTTTTTTATTTCTTCTAATTCTGTCCCATCTCCGCATCATGTACAGTAGATTTTTTTTTGGAGTATCAGGTACAGTAGATAGTGCCATCAGACTGACTCGCCTACCTGTGGGCTGCATTGGATACTCACTGTAATACTAACTCTTACAAAACTGAATATTTGTAGTGCAGTTAACAAATTAAATTTTATTACAAGCGCCATATTGTTGCTCTTCCATTGTCTGAACCATGATATTCTCCGTGACCAGCTTTTGTACTGACAGTTTACTGATTTTGGAATAGTTGTAGTGCTCTATATAATACCGGTATTTTCATGATGATTGTATGCTTTATTTACCATTGCCGCATGTAGCTTGCCCTGGTATTAACTCTGGCAAAACTCGCATTACCAGTTATATTTAGTCACAAAGTATGACATTATTTTCCTTTCTTTCTCTGGGTTCCAGATGGCTAATGTTAGCTGAATAAATTGTCCAAGATCTCATTGCTTCCTACTTTACCACAGTTTTACGCAATCATTCGTCCCGATCACCACTCAATACACATAGCACCACGGGCGCGGCGTGCCGCCGCGCCTATGCCTCCTAGTTAAGCCCCAAGCCACAAAGTGCTACGTCAGGCAGACCAAGCTTGTCCTGTCGTAAGGGTCCTGATGTTTCTCGGCGAGGCGACAAGGAGGCGCTCCTCCGCTATATCAACTCGAACTCGTACATAAACCGATTCAGTACATACGTGCTAACAAAAATTGGGGAAAGTGGGTTCTAGGAGACGTTTTTTTGCCCGTTGTTTTCGCTGGCTGCGATTCAGTAATTACGGTTTAGATTCTAGGAAAGGCTTTCTCGTGATGACAAATAGAATTCAGAAAAATAACCTGTTCCATGGTTTATATCTCTATGATTTTGGCTTTGCAAAATAAGTGCGAGGAGAGCAAAACTTTGTTGGCCCTCTTCTTTAATTTCTCAACCGTGAAATATTTTGTATCATCTTATTTCAGTGGTTCTGATACAATCATATTCAAAATCTGTAAAGTGCACACAAAAATAGTAAATGTGCCTCCACCTGGAAAATTTGGATACACAATTTAATTTTACACACAGACCTAACGGTTGAGTTTTACGCAGATTAATAATTATGTTAATGGCCTACAAAGTTGAGTTACAACACTAACTTAGTTTAGTTCGAGGAGGCATTTCAACATGTCAACACATCACTACGGGAACCAGTCAAGGTGCCGACGGCCAGATCCTGTGCCGACGGCAAAATATCGGAGTCGTCGGCACAGGGCTCGTTCTGGCCAGGCCAGTAGGTCAGCCGTCGGCACATGAAGGTCTGTGCCGACGGCAACCGTCAGCACAGTTTCGGCCGTCGGCATAGCCTCTCCGCCGTGACGGCGAGCTAACAGCGTCAAGCCTGTGCCGACGGTAAAGCCGTCGGCATATCTTTCAGCCCTGTGCCGACGGCTATTTTCAATTTTACCACATTAATCTTCAAAAAATCATAACTAAATTATTATAATTCAGAAAAATATAAATAATATATCAAAATTTTCAGAAAAATAAGTTCTATCTTGGAAAAATATCAAACATGAAATATTTAAAATATCTCAAAGAACCTTCTAAAAAATGAGCTATCACATCCGATGTTTTATGGCTTTCACACAGAACAACCAATGTTAAGGATAGAATCGCGGTATAGTTTGTGATAATGTGTCCATATTGTGCATACATGTGCATCTTGGGATGTCTTACGATGTCGCAGGAGGAAGTTTTCCATTTCATCGCTCGAAAAAAACATTTACCATTTTTGAGGTGTTGAAAACGGGGTGTTTTGTGAAGCAACCACCAAATTAAAGTTTCACATTGGTACCAACACATTTTTCAAAAATACTAGACCACATAAGATGGATAATTTCTTAACCGGTGTATCTGGATCTTTTCCGTCCACCCCTCATGAAAAAGACAAATTCCTGCCGTATCGGTAGGAAGCCGACCAGATTTGAACTACAGGTACATGATATAATGTTTAAGATTTTTTGTAAAAATCATTTTTAGATTTACAACATGCTATTTCATTAGAGATCCGCCGTTTTGAATATAGTTTGAAACGGGCATAAAAAAATTCGAAAACGATCCAAACAAAGTGAAACCTTCACGTGGTGTCATATTATGTGTCATAGTTGCAAGGAAAAATATTAAAGTTGGAAAATTGCGAACATCACAAAAAATCTTTCACAAAATGAGCTATCATGTTCGAGGTTTCATGACATTTAGGTCAAACGACCATCTTATGGATATAATCACAGCAATGTTTGTGATAATGTTCCCATATTGTGCACACATGTGCATCTTCGGATGTCTTACGATATTGCAGGAGGAAGTTTTCCATTTCATCGCACGAAAAAACCATTTTCCATTTTTGAGGTGCCGAAAACGGGGTGTTTTGTGAAGCAACCACTAAATTAAATATTCACATTGGTACCAGCACATTTTTCAAAAATACTAGACCAACTAAGATGAAAAATTTCTCAACCGGTGTATCTAGAACCTTTCCGTCCACCCCTCATGAAAAAGACAAATTCCTGCCGAATCGGTAGGAGGCCGACCAGATTTGAACTACAGGTACATGATATATTGCTCAAGATTTTTTGTAAAAACCATTTTTAGATTCACAACATGCTATTTCATCAGAGATCCAGTGCAAGTTTGGTGAGCCTCAGCCCCGGGCAAAGGATCTTCATGCCCGCCATTTTGAATATAGTTTGAAACGGGCATAAAAAATTCGAAAACGATCCAAACAATGTGAAACCTTCGTGTGGTGTCATATTATGTGTCATAGTTGCAAGGAAAAATATTAAAGTTGCAAAATTGCGAACATCACAAAAAATCCTTCACAAAATGAGCTATCATGTTCGAGGTTTCATGACATTCGGGTCAAACAACCATGTTATGGATAGATTCGCGGCATAGTTTGTGATAATGTGCCCATATTGTGCATACATGTGCATATTGGGATGTCTTACGATATTGCAGGAGGAAGTTTCCATTTCATCGCACGAAAAAACCATTTTTCATTTTTGAGGTGCCGAAAACGGGGTGTTTTGTGAAGCAATGATACGTCTCAAACGTATCTATAATTTCTTATGTTCCATGCTACTTTATTGATGATACTCACATGTTTTATACACATTATATGTCATTATTATGCATTTTCCGGCACTAACCTATTGACGAGATGCCGAAGAGCCGTTGTCTGTTTTTGGTTTCAGAAATCCTAATAAGGAAATATTCTCGGAATTGGACGAAATCAACGCCCAGGGACCTATTTTTACACGAAGATTCCAGAAGACTGGAGGAGATACGAAGTGGGGCCACGAGGCGACGCCACACTAGGGCGGCGCGGCCCAGGCCCTGGCCGCGTGGCCTAGCGTGTGGGTCCCCCGTGACGCCTCCTGACCTGCCCTTCCGCCTACTTAAAGCCTTCGTCGCGAAACCCCCTGTACCGAGAGTCACGATACGGAAAACCTTACAGAGAGACGCCGCCGCCGCCAATCCCATCTCGGGGATTCAGGAGATCTCCTGCACTGCCGGAGAGGGGAATCATCACCGGAGGGCTCTACATCACCATGCCCGCCTCCGGACTGATGCGTGAGTAGTTCATCCTTGGACTACGGGTCCATAGCAGTTGCTAGATGGTTGTCTTCTCCTCATTGTGCTATCATGTTAGATCTTGTGAGCTGCCTATCATGATCAAGATCATCTATTTGTAATGCTACATGTTGTGTTTATTGGGATCCGATGAATATTGAATACTATGTCAAGTTGATTATCAATCTATCATATATGTTATTTATGTTCTTGCATGCTCTCCATTGCTAGTAGAGGCTCTGGCCAAGTTGATACTTGTGACTCCAAGAGGGAGTATTTATGCTCGATAGTGGGTTCATGCCTCCATTAAATCTGGGACAGTGACAGAAAGTTCTAAGGTTGTGGACGTGTTGTTGCCACTAGGGATAAAACATCGATGCTTTGTCTAAGGATATTTGTGTTGATTACATTACGCACCATACTTGATGCAATTGTATGTTGTTTGCAACTTAATACTGGAGGGGGTTCGGATGATAACCTGAAGGTGGACTTTTTAGGCATAGATGCATGCTGGATAGCGGTCTATGTACTTTGTCGTAATGCCCTGATTAAATCTCATAGTACTCATCGTGATATATGTATGTGCATTGTTATGCCTTCTTTATTTGTCAATTGCCCAACTGTAATTTGTTCAACCAACATCTGTTTATCTTATGGGAGAGACACCACTAGTGAACTGTGGACCCCGGTCCTATTCTTTACATCTGAAATACAATCCACTGCAATTGTTCTTTACTGTTCTTCGCAAACAATCATCATCTTCCACACAATACGTTTAATCCTTTGTTTACAGCCGGTGAGATTGACAACCTCACACGTTGGGGCAAAGTACTTTGATTGTGTTGTGCAGTTCCACGTTGGCGGAATCCCGGTGTTGCGCCGCACTACACTCCGCCACCAACAACCTTCAACGTGCTTCTTGCTCCTACTGGTTCGATAAACCTTGGTTTCTTTCTGAGGGAAAACTTGCTACTGTACGTATCACACCTTCTCTTGGGGTTCCCAACGGACGTGTCGACTGCACGCATCAAGCTCTTTTTCTGGCGCCGTTGCCGGGGAACGAAGAAAAGTTACACCACAAAGATTTTCAACTCCCACGTCAAAATCTCTTTTTCTGGCGCCGTAGCCGGGGAGATCAAGACACGCTGCAAGGGGAGTCTCCCACATCCAATCTCTTTACTTTGTTTTTGTCTTGCTTTACTTTATTTTATTTACTGCTTTGTTTGCTTCTTATATCAACACAAAAAAATTAGTTGCTAGCTTTACTTTATTTACTGTCTTGTTCTCCATATTGAAAACACAAAAAAATTAGTTACTTGCATTTACTTTATTTAGTTTGCTTTATTTACTATTACTAAAAATGAGTAATCCTGAAGTTGAAATTCGTTCATTTAAGCAACAAGGGGGCGAAAGTTTTAAAGATTCTTGGTATAGAATTAGTGATGCTCATCATAGGTGCATTAAGAAACACTCCACTATTATACTACTTAGGAATTTATATGTTGGTATCTCCAGCTGGAATAGGTATGTTCTTGATACTCTTGCGGGAGGTAATTTCCTAGGCACTCCTGCTTTAGAAGCTAGTTGCATCATTAAGAGTCTAGTTGGAATACCACCTGTTAATGAAGCTAAAATTGAAATCTCGCTTGAAGATGTCATGAAAAAGTTGGAGGCCATAGAGAAAGATCTTCCAAGTATTGAGACTAAATTGGGAATATTACTTAATAGCACTGATAAACTTGATAAATCTCTAGGTGGAATTAATGAGAGAATTGCTGTTTTAGAAACTTGTGCTACTAATGATAATAAAACCCATAGGATTAGTGAACTTGAAGAAGCTATGGGAACCTTGGGTTCAACTTTTTCTTCTCTTAAGTTTAAGGAGAAAGCTTATGTGGGTAAGGAGCAAAAGTTTATGTATGTCTCTAAAGTGCCTAAGCCAAAAAATTATTATAGGCCTAAAATTGACAAAGCCCTTAGCACCACTACGGATGGGGGAGCATCTAAGATACCTATTGATGTTGATGCTTCATCTCTCGACAACACTTGATTCACACTTTCTGCGCCTAGCTGAAAGGCGTTAAAGAAAAGCGCTTATGGGAGACAACCCATTATTTTACTTCTGCACTTTTGTTTTATATTTGAGTCTTGGAAGTTGTTACTACTGTAGCAAACTCTCCTTATCTTTATTTTATTGCATTGTTGTGCCAAGTAAAGTCTTTGATAGTAAAGTCAATACTAGATTTGGATTGCTGCGCAGGAACAGATTTCTTGCTGTCACGAATTTGAGCAGTAGGCTCTGTAGAAAATTTATATAAATCTGCCAATTTACGTGCGTGATCCTCAGATATGTACGCAACTTTCATTCAATTTGGGCATTTTCATCTGAGCAAGTCTGGTGCCTCTTAAAAATTCGTCTTTACGGACTGTTCTGTTTTGACAGATTCTGCCTTTTATTTCGCATTGCCTGTTTTGCTATGTTTGATGGATTTCTTTGTTCCATTAACTTTCAGTAGCTTTGTGCAATGTCCAGAAGTGTTAAGAATGATTATGTCACCTCTGAATATATGAATTATGCACTGACCCTCTAATGAGTTTGTTTTGAGTTTGGTGTGGAGGAAGTTTTCAAAGGTCAAGAGAGGAGGATGATACAATATGATCAAGAAGAGAGAAAAGTCTAAGCTTGGGGATGCCCCCGTGGTTCATCCCTACATATTTTAAGAAGACCCAAGCGTCTAAGCTTGGGGATGCCCAAGGCATCCCTTCTTCATCGAAAACATTATGAGGTTCCTCTAGTGAAACTATTTTTTTATTCCGTCACATCTTATGTGCTTTACTTGGAGCGTCTGTTTGTTTTTATTTTTGTTTTTGTTTGAATAAAATCGGATCCTAGCATTCTTTGTTTGGAAGAGAGACACGCTCCGCTGTTTCGTATGAACACATATGTTCTTAGCTTTATCTTTAATGTTCATTGCGAAAGTTGAACTATTTTATTCATTGTTATATGGTTGGAAACGGAAAATGCCGCATGTGGTAAATGGTATAATGTCTTGAATAATTTGATACTTGGAAATTGTTGTGCTCATATAGATCATGTTTAAGCTCTTGCATCATGTACCTTGTACCCATTAATGAATAACTACATAGTGCTTGTTAAAATTTTGTTTGCATGATTGATCTCTAGAGTCTAGATATTTTCTGGTTAAGGTGTTTGAACAACAAGGAGACAATATAAAGTCTTATAATGCTTACAATATGTTCATATGTGAGTTTTGCTGCAACTTTTATACTTGAGTTTGCTTCAAACAACCTTGCTAGCCTAGCCTTGTATTGAGAGGAATTCTTCTCGTGCATCCAAATCCTTGAGCCAAAAACTATGCCATTTGTGTCCACCATACCTACCTACCACATGGTATTTCTCCGCCATTCCAAAGTAAATTACTTGAGTGCTACCTTTAAAATTTCTATCCTTTATCTTTGCAATATATAGCTCATGGGAAAATAGCCTTAAAAACTATTGTGGTGAAGAATATGTACTTATGTGTCTTATTTCTTAATAAGTTGCTTGTTGGGGTAACCATGTTTCGGGGACGCCATCAACTTTTACCTTTGTTGAATATCATGTGAGTTGCTATGCATGTTCGTCTTGTCTGAAGTAAGGGCGGTTTTCATGATCAAATGGTTTGAGTATGCATACTGTTAGAGAAGAACATTGGGCCGCTAAATAAAGCCATGATTCATGGTGGAAGTTTCAGTTTGGACAATTAATCCTCAATCTCTTATGAGAATATTAACTTGTTGAATGCTTATGCATTAAAGAGGAGTCCATTATCGTTGTCTATGTTGTCCCGGTATGGATGTCTAAGTTGAGAATAATCAAAAGCGAGAAATCCAATGCGAGCTTTCTCCTTAGACCTTTGTGCGGCATAGAGGTACCCCTTTGTGACACTTGGTTGAAACATATGCTATGCAATGATAATCCATGTTAATCAAAGCTAATTAGGACAAGGTGCGAGCACTATTGGTATACTATGCATGAGGCTTGCAACTTATAGGATATCTTATACATAACACATATGCTTTATTACTACCGTTGACAAAATTGTTTCTTGTTTTCAAAATGAAAAGCTCTAGCACAAATATAGTAATCAATGCTTCCCTCTGCGAAGGGCCTTTCTTCTACTTTATTGTTGAGTCAGTTTACCCATTCTTTCTATCTTAGAAGCAAACACTTGTATCAACAGTGTGCATTGATTCTTATATGTTTACTTATTGCACTTGTTATATTACTTTGTGTTGACAATTATCCATGAGATAAATATGTTGAAGTTGAAAGCAACTGCTGAAACTTATATCTTCCTTTGTGTTGCTTCAATGCTTTTACTTTGAATTTATTTCTTTATGAGTAACTCTTATGCAAGTCTTATTGATGCTTGTCTTGAAAGTATTATTCATGAAAAGTCTTTGCTATATGATTCATTTGTTTACTCATTATCTTCATCATTGCCTCGAATCGCTGCATTCATCTCATATGCTTTACAATAGTATTGATCAAGATTATGATAGCATGTCACTTCAGAAATTATCTTTGTTATCATTTACCTACTCGAGGGCGAGTAGGAACTAAGCTTGGGGATGCTTGATACGTCTCAAACGTATCTATAATTTCTTATGTTCCATGCTACTTTATTGATGATACTCACATGTTTTATACACATTATATGTCATTATTATGCATTTTCCGGCAATAACCTATTGACGAGATGCCGAAGAGCCAGTTGCTGTTTTCTGCTGTTTTTGGTTTCAGAAATCCTAGTAAGGAAATATTCTCGGAATTGGACGAAATCAACGCCCAGGGGCCTATTTTTACATGAAGCTTCCAGAAGACTGGAGGAGATACGAAGTGGGGCCACGAGGCGACGCCACACTAGGGCGGCGCGGCCCAGGCCCTGGCCGCGCGGCCCTAGCGTGTGGGTCCCCCGTGACGCCTCCTGACCTGCCCTTCCGCCTACTTAAAGCCTTCGTCGTGAAACCCCCAGTACCGAGAGTCACGATACGGAAAACCTTCCAGAGACGCCGCCGCCGCCAATCCCATCTCGGGGATTCAGGAGATCGCCTCCGGCACCGGAGAGGGGAATCATCTCCGGAGGTCTCTTCATCGGCATGATCGCCTCCGGATCGATGTGTGAGTAGTTCACCCCTGGACTATGGGTCCATAGCTAGCTAGATGATTGTCTTCTCCTCATTGTGCTATCATGTTAGATCTTGTGAGCTGCCTATCATGATCAAGATCATCTATTTGTAATGCTACATGTTGTGTTTGTTGGGATCCGATGAATATTGAATACTATGTCAAGTTGATTATCAATCTATCATATATGTTATTTATGTTCTTGCATGCTCTCCGTTGCTAGTAGAGGCTCTGGCCAAGTTGATACTTGTGACTCTAAGAGGGAGTATTTATGCTCGATAGTGGGTTCATGCCTCCATTAAATCTGGGAAAGTGACAAAAAGTTCTAAGGTTGTGGATGTGCTGTTGCCACTAGGGATAAAACATCGATGCTTTGTCTAAGGATATTTGTGTTGATTACATTACGCACCATACTTAATGCAATTGTCTTGTTTGCAACTTAATACCGGAGGGGGTTCGGATGATAACCTGAAGGTGGACTTTTTAGGCATAGATGCATGCTGGATAGCGGTCTATGTACTTTGTCGTAATGCCCTGATTAAATCTCATAGTACTCATCGTGATATATGTATGTGCATTGTTATGCCTTCTTTATTTATCAATTGCCCAACTGTAATTTGTTCACCCAACATCTGTTTATCTTATGGGAGAGACACCACTTGTGAACTGTGGACCCCGGTCCTATTCTTTACATCTGAAATACAATCCACTGCAATTGTTCTTTACTGTTCTTCGCAAACAATTATCATCTTCCACACAATACGTTTAATCCTTTTTTTACAGCAAGCCGGTGAGATTGACAACCTCACTGTTACGTTGGGGAAAAGTACTTTGATTGTGTTGTGCAGGTTCCACGTTGGCGCCGGATCCCGGTGTTGCGCCGCACTACACTCCGCCACCAACAACCTTCAACGTGCTTCTTGGCTCCTACTGGTTCGATAAACCTTGGTTTCTTGCTGAGGGAAAACTTGCTACTGTACGCATCACACCTTCCTCTTGGGGTTCCCAACGGACGTGTCGACAGCACGCATCAAGCAACCACCAAATTAAAGATTCACATTGGTACCAACACATTTTTCAAAAATACTAGACCTCCTAATATGGAAAATTTCCCAACCGGTGTATCTGGAACTTTTACGTCCATCCCTCATGAAAAAGACAAATTCCTGCCGAATCGGTAGGAGGCCGACCAGATTTGAAATAATGGTACATTATCTAATGCTCAAGAATTTTTGGAAAAAATATTTTTAGATTCAAAATATGATATAGATGTCATATTTGGATTTCTCTCATTTTTCTAATCGATTTAGACATATTATTTGTTAAATTTTGATTTACATATTTAAAGATATTAATTATTCCATATTAAATAAAAAAGAAAAAAATAAATCATTTTATTGTTCATTTGAATTCAAGATTAATATACTTATCCTTGTAGTTTATGTAGGTAATTGTTTGGAATTCAAAAAATAATGATGTGCAACGTCAAGTAATCTAAAGGTATAATAGATGCCCCCTATAGGGGGTCTCACAGAGATTAACGATTCTGGACCATTGGATGTTATCAGCAGAGTGTCAGATGGGGAATCTTGTCCGTTTATTTAGGCCCGCAGCGCGTCCAGTGGTTGGTCGCGTGCGTGTGTGAGCGGATTTCCCTCACTAGACAAAGCCATGAAACGGTGCTACTTTACCCGCCTGCAACTTCACACGGGTCCCACATATGGCCGGGTTCGCTCGTCAGTCGCTGGGTTGGTTTTTGGGCTGGTCGCGCGTCGCTACGGGGCATGGAAAATATATTCTCTCCGCAGGGTAGGTTGGGGTTTTCGTCGCTCTCCAGTCTCCACCCAATCCCCCACCCCATCGGTCTCCCCAGTCGCTGCATCTCCCAGCTTCCTCAACGCTTCATTGTGCAAAAGCCTTCCGGCGCTTAGGGTTCATCCATGGCCGCTTGCTTGGAGGCGTGGGGCTGGTCTGCGAGGGAGATGGACCAGTGAAGAAGGCGTTGGGGCTATGGTGGGTGGCTAGCAGCGAGGGCGGGGGTGGCCGGCGAGCTACGAGGCGGCGAGGGTGGGGTGGCCGGCGAGCTGCGAGGTGGTGAGGGCGGGGTGGCCGGCGAGATGCGAGGCGGCGGGGGCGGGGTGGCGCTCCTTTGCTCCTCACTTTTTCACCGGCAGCAACGAGCGCCCGATCTCTTTGTTTGTGGACGTCTTTCCGGTATTTTCATGTTTCTCTTCCTGTCCGTGTTTCTAGAGACAGAGTAGAGTACGGGCTTTTTGATTCTTTTGCTTCTTCTCCGGACATGCTTTTGCCCACGAAATTTTGCCTCTTCTTGTTTCTCTTCTTGGCTGGGCTTTTGGAGACAAAGTGCTCTATTTAGATCTGGTTGTTATTTAACTTTTTTTAGATTCTTCTTCTTGCCCATATTTTGGTAATAGTTCCCTCTTACCCTTGACTTGATTTCTTTTGGCTTTGTGCTCCGTCTTTCCAGGTCGTCGGCTGGGATTGTCGCATCGGGTGGCCGCCTTCCTCTTGCATTCACCGAGCGAGCAAAAGCAGCGGCCATGGGCGGGCGGTTGAGCAGGCGTGCGAGCAGCTGCAGGGCGCCATGTGTGTGGCGGCTGATGCGGGAAATGGAGCAGGCGGAGGGATGACGAGGATTTGACGCGGCTGGAGGCCACGGTGGACCCGTAGAGCGACGGAAGGGCGGCCATGGACGAGCGGTTGAGAGGGGGCGCCAGAAACTGCAGGGCTACGGAGGGGAAGCTGCAAAGGATGCAAGCACCATTTTATTCCATAGCTTTATTTAGTACGCATCAAGCTTACCTGGAAAGGTAATCTCCTGATTTTATCCCCTCGGCTGTGTCCAGACAAGTATTGTTTGCCAAAGTAGATTTGCAGTGAGAATCTGCTAAAGAAAGGAGAAAAGAGCAGGCTAGCCTCGATAATTTATCTAGGTAGGCAGCTAGAGCCTGATGTATGAAATAGGAATTAGCATGACAGCAGCTTAGGGCGCATCATCTCCGCAGGTGGAGAGAGAGCACAAAGGTTTTTTTGGGTGGTGGAAAATTATCAGGTCATGGAAGTAGTGGAGTTTATCTGAAAATTAAGATGAATTAGTATTTAGAAATGTACTGAAAATTTTAATGGCTCCTGATATTTCTTTTCCTTTTCTCAGGCAATATATTAACACATGATAGTTTTGCTGGACCCAGTCTAACGTTAGTCCATTCTGATATTTTGGTCAGGTCTGAATCCAGTGGGCATGGCTATCGCCGTCGTCAGTTCTCCTTGTCTTTAGGTCAAAAGTTCGGCTCTGAAGATTGATTACAATTTGTTTATTTCCCTATTTTTTGTATTTGATTGCATGATATATATATGTGCGATGACATGAAGATTAAATCCTTTAGTGGCATGTGAGTGTATTAAAAGGATCGAAAATTGGATCAGCCTAACTGATACTGAGAGTGACACCATTGTGGAAGATGACCCGATGTGGTTGTTATTTTTTTCCTTGAATGATTCGTACAGGCTGCCATGTGAGAGCTGATGCATGTGGTGTGTAGCTAGCCAGCATAGAATAATTCTATTAGAATGTTGTAAAAATAGATCAGGTGGTAATTAAATTTTGACCTAATGATATTTTCTTATTTCATTTTGAATATCCAAACAAGTTGTTTTCATATGAAACCCATTGACATGCTAGCCCAGTGCAGGAGCAATACCACACACCAATTTATTTTTTTCTGATTTATGATTTACTATATATTGCATTCTCTAGACACTCCATGTAGGCATCTTGTTTGCTTATTCTTTTGTTTTATGATAAGCTGATGGATTGTATACGCAGAACCACTTGTGTTCTCTTCATAAATAATGGAGGGAGTATTTCTAAAGGACTCTCATTTTCTAATGTATGAAAATGTAGAGTTGCTTTCAAGATACTCGACTAGGATCTCTAATGAGGTGCAGCCTTTCCTCTCTGCCTGATCATGTATTTTGCATTTATGTTTGTTGCCAGTTTGTCCCTTGCTTGAGGCTTTACTACTGCAATGTCTCTTTTATTTATCTACAGTTTGTGTCTGCCCGCTGCTCCCTCTCCAAAATCTCGCTCCACTGCGCCGTGGTACAATGGGAGACCGGCGGCGGGGAAGCGAGAGACTGATGCAAGACGCATGATAGGTTGTGTTCTTTTCTTCTTTGTCAACTGATAATTCCTCCAGATAATTATGCACTCTTCATTTAATGCTTGCTTATCATCGATGTTTACAAATGTGTACAAAATAAATTTTTGCATGAACTCGACGGGATTGTGCGCCAAGGGACCGTGTGGCAGCTGTGCCGGTGGCAAGCGCCCGAGTGATGTCGGCGGCTGGACGGAGCAGCAGTGGCCGCCGCAAGTGCCGGGAGATGGCTTGACAAGGTAGCGGCGGTTGCAGCATGTTTTTTTCGCGGGACTTGACATGCTCTGTACAATTCCAGATTTTCCAATTTAGTTGAACATAGATGTTAATGCTTACACTCTTCCCATGGCAGGTGATGTGCTTCACTGGTTGCTGGCTTGTTGCTCTTCCTAGCCATAAGTTAATCCCATGATCATGTATGAAAATTCAGAAGTTGATGCAGAGAATTTTCTTGCTGAAAAATGCTCAGTCTATTATATCTTGAGAAGCAACATTATTCATGGCCTCCAAATGATGTCCTATAGCGTCTCTATTCCCTTACTCAGGTATCATCTTCCCTCTTCATTTTTCGACGTAGGTGATGCAGCATTCATTGAGGATAATAATTGACGGAATAGGACCAGTGAACTTGTTCCCTTTGCAATGACCTGATACAGAAAAGTACACAGCTCATCATATTAGTGCTGATTCTCTGTAGTATTCAGTCTACTAATAGCTATATTCTTTTCCGAAATTTAACTGGAGTTATATTACCCCTCTCCCAGTTATGTGACTAGAGTTTACAATATAGTCTGTTAGGGAGGTACATGGGAAACACTCACTTCGCTGCTGCTCTGCCTCTGCATCCTCTTCGACGTTCAATAGGAGGATCATGTGATGTCTGCTTCCACATTGAGCCAGGGTGAGCAACTGCCTGCCACTTTCTTCCACTACTCTCTTGTGATTTAATACCGATATATGAGTTTCATGTGCAAGTTATATTAGCTATATCCATATCATGACATAATTACTTGCTAATCCAAGATTTACTTTTTTTGATTTTATACGAGGTTGAGAAGATATGTAACATGTAATGAGGCATGCATGATCCTTTTACATTCATTCTTCTACTTTGATTTGGTGTATGACCTGTCTTGGAGCATGGTAGCATTGTTGCCGGCTAACAGAGTGGTTGAATATGTGTATCTAGGCGACCGTATTTGTTTCTACAGATAAAGATGATCCAAATTAAATGGAGTATTCAAGCACAAAAAGTAAAATAAATACTGCACAAAACCATTGATCTCACTACGTAGTGTTTCTAATCTTGATCTCTTGTGTATGACCCTTTCTTGGCGTCGCTCTTTCATTTAAAATAAACTTGAAACTTTTGTCATTCAAGGTGATTTTTGAAAGAAATCTTCCTCATGATATACCCTGAATTGGTCCTGAATTAGACTTATTTTGTTTGTAACTCCAGTAATCTTCATTTAGCACCTTTCTGTACTTGCATGAGGATTGCTATAAGTTTTTGGGGAAGCATAACATACACAAAATGTTTTTGTAAACCTGCGAGCCAGGAGATGTGAAGAACAGAAAATGTCAATCCAAGAAGGGTTATCCTCCCAATTACTTTTCTGATATATGGTCTCAATGAAAAGAATTAGTGATAATGACTCGCCATGATATATACACCGTCAGATTATATCCATAATAACCGTGCTTCTCAATCAACTCACTAAACTGATACTTCTATATAGCCACGTGCTTTAATATGATGTGGTATACACCATCGTTTTAGTTCTATGATTATAGAAACCCATATATATTATTTAAGCAATGCATTAGTTATATCTCTTTCATTTTTGGTGGACAAATTGGAGAAAAGGTGATTAATTTCTTTGTTTCACGTTATGAATTGTCATATTTTTTCTTGTCCATTTCATTCCTATAGGTCATGAATCATCTCCGCACCACATTATTCGCTGTTACACGAAGTTACCAGCGGTGATTTCATTTTCTATTTGTGTCGGTAGTCAACTGAGGTTACTAGGGTTCTAATCAGTGTTCTTTCTTAATTATGATTGCAGTTAAAGGAAGCCCACTCAGGCTATTGATAGGAGAGAAAAAAATACGCAAACATCTATCTTTTCATTTCAAATAGAACCGCAGAAACACTATACATCAGATGACAGTTACGACTCCAGATGGTCTGGATTTCTTTAAATCAAGGAAGCTCTAGATGGCTTCTAAAATTTAAGATGCAGATGTTGGATTTCTGTAAACCAAGGTTAGTGATGTCATGGCTTCAGTTTCAGCTCTGGTATATGTTTCATTGTCGTGACAGGTAAGCGGTTCTAGCATATTTTTTTTTAGAGAAAGAACATGTAGAAAACATTTTCTCACATTTTCGTTGAGGTAAATCACAAATGGATACATGAGTACGTGCCAAAGCACCCACAGTTCACTCATCTGAGGAAGCTTGATGGCCTTCCCTTGTTCTGTTCTAATGAGCCGCTTTATGGTTTCTCAGTTTTGAACACAATACTTTGTTAGAAGAGGTAATGGATGGTTTTACTAAACCAGTTGCATTATAGCTCTCACATTAGGACTAAAATATTTCATGAATTTTTTATTAACTGTTCAGTGGCTAACCCTGTGTTTTTAAGTTTGAAATTGAGTTATAACATACTCTTGTTTTTGTGACTATTAAAGTGAAATAGTAGAGGCACTAGATCATTTGATTTGAGCCTGTGATGGTTTGTTGAAGAACAGTTTCTTTGTACTCTTTGTTTTCTCAAAATAATTTAAGCCATATAAGTACTGAGGTGAAATTTGTTGCTTGCAGAGCTTATATATATAGTGGTAGACCCATGTCACTTGAATTGATATTGGTGGATACACATATAGCTGGCCCAATTCACCATTCCTTTTGTCGTACTTCAGGATGTAACCTTATTTTGACTTATATAGAATCGTTGGTTTCAAATGAGAGAAGGGTACATAAAGCCATAAAGGGGCTCAAGATGTTCTTATTCACATGAAGGTAATATTTATTCCATTCAGATTCTTCCTTTTACCTGTTTTTGATCATGGACTAGGTCCTCTTTGAGAATGAGTTAATCTTGAAATCCGTGTTTACATATTGGATAGTCTATTGCCATTTTTGTCATTTCTTTAATTAGGTTTCATGAATGCGAGGCATAGACAACAAATAGTTGATTCGCATAACACAGTAAAACTAAGAACTCTGTCATGTTTGGAGGAAAGGCTACTTGTCTTTTTTTTATCATCTACATGTTTTATTCATTTTTCTTCGTCACATTTCTTTTGGTACTATGCAGTACAGTGATTATTAAATAGAGATGGATGTGGGTGATAGGTTCAGCAATGTAGGAGCTGGGCCGGTCACCGTCGTCTCCCAAGACACCACTCACACCTTGTCACCGCAATCTCCTGCTTGACCACGAGGAGGTCATGCCGGAAGATTTTCGCTAAAGCCCTACCTTGCTGAACTATGCGGATGTCGCGCGACCACTTATTTTTGGGTATGCCCTTGCCCTGCTCTGTCTGATGTAGTGATGGTATAAGCCATGGCTGCATGCTTCTCTACAAGGGATATATACAGTGAACATGTCCAGAGTGTTCTTACACTTTTCATAGTTAACTTCTTTAGCAACAACTTTTTTATGTACCTCTGTAAAATGGTGATTTGGAGCTTATTTCAAATAATGAATATTGAAAACTTTGTTCAGGACATGAAATATTTAGAAAAATCTATACCATAGTTCTACGAGTTTACTCTACAGGCCTGTTTTTCCCATGTATATTTGGCAGAATCTATATTTGTGAATTATCGGGCTTACGCCGGTTTCTCCATCACTACTATATTTGGGAACAATCACAAGGTACAGTTGGCTGATGATTATATTTTTCCTCTCTGATTTGGATACATCTAGATAAGTTTACTACCTTTATTCTCAGGCTAACCATGCTTTCTACCAATGAAATTTCCAGAGATTGCTTCCATTCACGGATGATGTCCTCGAGAAAATTTACTATTGCAGTATGTTCCCTGATTCTTAGTATGTACACAATAAGATTAGTCTACGAGTTTGTCATACACAAATTTATCTATTTGTAGCAGGGTAAAACAATTAAACCACCCTATGCATCTTGCATGTCTAGAAATGAATTATTTGAAGGAGCTTTTTAAAATGGTATATTGTTGTTAATGCATTTTTTACAGGAATATTATTCTAATTTAGTATTCGTATTGTCAAATCCATTATAATAAAGCCCTTCTTGCGCCCAGTAAAGCGCCATTTATGGAGGGTGCCGGAAAAAAGAGTAGGACGGGAAGAAATCTCCTCAAGTCAAATGAATTACCATTTTGTTAATAAAGCACCCCATGCGCCCATTGTTCTCGAATCTCATACCTGATTGTTTGAAATGCAATTGAAAATTTGATGTATTGTAATGTCAGATCAAATTGCCGCCATCAACACCTATGTTCCAATGCATTTGGTGGTTCACTTTTTTAGTCTTCCACTGCAGTACTCTTTTTAATATTGGTGTGTTAGATTTGAATTTGTTTGTGATTTTCAGCCGCACATGTTGAAGAGTTACCTGTCCAGGTCCCGCTTGCTGGCATCTCCGGCTACCGCCGGAGCTATGGCGGTCTCATCACCACATGTTTTACTCGCTATAGTTTGTGCTAGCTTTTCTCATTTTTATTTATGTGTATACCTATTAATATTTGCTCAAGAGGAACTTGTAGAACTCCGCTCTCTCTTATCAGTAGCTTGCAACATCAATAATCTGAATTTTCAGCCATACTATTTTATCTCATGATGATGCATGTTTTAGATTCAGGAAAACAGGTTGACTGTGTTTTAGTTTTTTGAGAGGTCGATCAAAACGTTAGTGTGTATATCAGGTGAGCTTTTGAGAGAGATCAAAACGTTAGCGTCGTATACCAGGTGAAGTTTATTACACCATAAGTGCATTGCACATAGCGCAACTGTCCTATAGGATTAGTGAACTTGTGCTACTCATGATAATAAAACCCATAGGATTAGTGAACTTGAAGAAGCTATGGGAACCTTGGGTTCAACTTTTTCTTCTCTTAAGTTTAAGGAGAAAGCTTATGTGGGTAAGGAGCAAAAGTTTATGTATGTCTCTAAAGTGCCTAAGCCAAAAAATTATTATAGGCCTAAAATTGACAAAGCCCTTAGCACCACTACGGAAGGGGGAGCATCTAAGATACCTATTGATGTTGATGCTTCATCTCTCGACAACACTTGATTCACACTTTCTGCGCCTAGCTGAAAGGCGTTAAAGAAAAGCGCTTATGGGAGACAACCCATTATTTTACTTCTGCACTTTTATTTTACATTTGAGTCTTGGAAGTTGTTATTACTGTAGCAACCTCTCCTTATCTTTATTTTATTGCATTGTTATGCCAAGTAAAGTCTTTGATAGTAAAGTCAATACTAGATTTGGATTGCTGCGCAGGAACAGATTTCTTGCTGTCACGAATTTGAGCAGTAGTCTCTGTAGAAAATTTATAAAAATCTTCCAATTTACGTGCGTGATCCTTAGATATGTATGCAACTTTCATTCAATTTGGGCATTTTCATCTGAGCAAGTCTGGTGCCTCTTAAAAATTCGTCTTTACAGACTGTTCTGTTTTGACAGATTCTGCCTTTTATTTCGCATTGCCTGTTTTGCTATGTTTGATGGATTTCTTTGTTCCATTAACTTTCAGTAGCTTTGTGCAATGTCTAGAAGTGTTAAGAATGATTATGTCACCTCTGAATATATGAATTATGCACTGACCCTCTAATGAGTTTTCAGTTTGGTGTGGAGGAAGTTTTCAAGGGTCAAGAGAGGAGGATGATACAATATGATCAAGAAGAGTGAAAAGTCTAAGCTTGGGGATGCCCCGTGGTTCATCCCTACATATTTTAAGAAGACCCAAGCGTCTAAGCTTGGGGATGCCCAAGGCATCCCTTCTTCATCGACAACATTATCAGGTTCCTCTAGTGAAACTATATTTTTATTCCATCACATCTTATGTGCTTTACTTGGAGCGTCTGTTTGTTTTTATTTTTGTTTTTGTTTGAATAAAATCGGATCCTAGCATTCTTTGTTTGGGAGAGAGACACGCTCCGTATGAACACATATGTTCTTAGCTTTATCTTTAATGTTCATTGCGAAAGTTGAACTATTTCATTCATTGTTATATGGTTGGAAACGGAAAATGCCGCATGTGGTAAATGGTATAATGTCTTGAATAATTTGATACTTGGAAATTGTTGTGCTCCTATAGATCATGTTTAAGCTCTTGCATCATGTACCTTGTACCCATTAATGAATAACTACATAGAGCTTGTTAAAATTTGGTTTGCATGATTGATCTCTAGAGTCTAGATATTTTCTGGTTAAGGTGTTTGAACAACAAGGAGACAATATAAAGTCTTATAATGCTTACAATATGTTCATATGTGAGTTTTGCTGCACCTTTTATACTTGAGTTTGCTTCAAACAACCTTGCTAGCCTAGCCTTGTATTGAGAGGAATTCTTCTCGTGCATCCAAATCCTTGAGCCAAAAACTATGCCATTTGTGTCCACCATACCTACCTACCACATGGTATTTCTCCGCCATTCCAAAGTAAATTACTTGAGTGCTACCTTTAAAATTTCTATCCTTTATCTTTGCAATATATAGCTCATGGGAAAATAGCCTTAAAAACTATTGTGGTGAAGAATATGTACTTATGTGTCTTATTTCTTAATAAGTTGCTTGTTGGGCGGTAACCATGTTTCTGGGGACGCCATCAACTTTTACCTTTGTTGAATATCATGTGAGTTGCTATGCATGTTCGTATTGTCTGAAGTAAGGGTGGTTTTCATGATCAAATGGTTTGAGTATGCATACTGTTAGAGAAGAACATTGGGCCGCTAACTAAAGCCATGATTCATGGTGGAAGTTTCAGTTTGGACAATTAATCCTCAATCTCTTATGAGAATATTAACTGTTGTTGAATGCTTATGCATTAAAGAGGAGTCCATTATCTGTTGTCTATGTTGTCCCGGTATGGATGTCTAAGTTGAGAATAATCAAAAGGGAGAAATCCAATGCGAGCTTTCTCCTTAGACCTTTGTACAGGCGGCATAGAGGTACCCCTTTGTGACACTTGATTGAAACATATGCTATGCAATGATAATCCATGTTAATCCAAGCTAATTAGGACAAGGTGCGAGCACTATTGGTATACTATGCATGAGGCTTGCAACTTATAGGATTTCTTATAATAACACATATGCTTTATTACTACCGTTGACAAAATTGTTTCTTGTTTTCAAAATGAAAAGCTCTAGCACAAATATAGTAATCAATGCTTCCCTCTGCGAAGGGCCTTTTTTCTACTTTATTGTTGAGTCAGTTTACCCATTCTTTCTATCTTAGAAGCAAACACTTGTATCAACAGTGTGCATTGATTCTTACATGTTTACTTATTGCACTTGTTATATTACTTTGTGTTGACAATTATCCATGAGATAAATATGTTGAAGTTGAAAGCAACTGCTGAAACTTATATGTTACTTTGTGTTGCTTCAATGCTTTTACTTTGAATTTATTTCTTTATGAGTAACTCTTATGCAAGTCTTATTGATGCTTGTCTTGAAAGTATTATTCATGAAAAGTCTTTGCTATATGATTCATTTGTTTACTCATTATCTTCATCATTGCCTCGAATCGCTGCATTCATCTCATATGCTTTACAATAGTATTGATCAAGATTATGATAGCATGTCACTTCAGAAATTATCTTTGTTATCATTTACCTACTCGAGGGCGAGTAGGAACTAAGCTTGGGGATGCTTGATACGTCTCAAACGTATCTATAACTTCTTATGTTCCATGCTACTTTATTGATGATACTCACATATTTTATACACATTATATGTCATTATTATGCATTTTCCGGCACTAACCTATTGACGAGATGCCGAAGAGCCTTTTGCTGTTTTTGGTTTCAGAAATCCTAGTAAGGAAATATTCTGAATTGGACGAAATCAACGCCCAGGGGCCTATTTTTACACGAAGCTTCCAGAAGACTGGAGGACATACGAAGTGGGGCCACGAGGCGACGCCACACTAGGGTGGCGCGGCCCAGGCCCTGGTCGCGCGGCCCTAGCGTGTGGGTCCCCCGTGACGCCTCCTGACCTGCATTCCGCCTACTTAAAGCCTTCGTCGCGAAACCCCCGCACGAGAGTCACGATACGGAAAACCTTCCGAGACGCCGCCCGCCAATCCCATCTCGGGGATTCAGGAGATCGCCTCGGCACCCTGAGAGGGGAATCATCTCCGGAGGTCTCTTCATCGCCATGATCGCCCGGATCGATGTGTGAGTAGTTCACCCCGGACTATGGGTCCATAGCAGTAGCTAGATGGTGTCTTCTCCTCATTGTGCTATCATGTCAGATCTTGTGAGCTGCCTATCATGATCAAGATCATCTATTTGTAATGCTACATGTTGTGTTTGTTGGGATCCGATGAATATTGAATACTATGTCAAGTTGATTATCAATCTATCATATATGTTATTTATGTTCTTGCATGCTCTCCGTTGCTAGTAGAGGCTCTGGCCAAGTTGATACTTGTGACTCCAAGAGGGAGTATTTATGCTCGATAGTGGGTTCATGCCTCCATTAAATCTGGGAAAGTGACAGAAAGTTCTAAGGTTGTGGTTGTGCTGTTGCCACTAGGGATAAAACATCGATGCTTTGTCTAAAGATATTTGTGTTGATTACATTACGCACCATACTTAATGCAATTGTCTGTTTTTTGCAACTTAATACTGGAGGGGTTCGGATGATAACCTGAAGGTGGACTTTTTAGGCATAGATGCATGCTGGATAGCGGTCTATGTACTTTGTCGTAATACCCTGATTAAATCTCATAGTACTCATCATGATATATGTATGTGCATTGTTATGCGTTCTTTATTTGTCAATTGCCCAACTGTAATTTGTTCACCCAACATCTTTTTATCTTATGGGAGAGACATCACTAGTGAACTGTGGACCCCGGTCCTATTATTTACATCTGAAATACAATCCACTGCAATTGTTCTTTACTGTTCTTCGCAAACAATTTTCATCTTCCACACAATACGTTTAATCCTTTGTTTACAAGCAGGTGAGATTGACAACCTCATTACGTTGGGGCAAAGTACTTTGATTGTGTTGTGGTTCCACGTTGGCGGAATCCCTGGTGTTGCGCCGCACTACACTCCGCCACCAACAACCTTCAACGTGCTTCTGGGCTTCTACTGGTTCGATAAACCTTGGTTTCTTTCTGAGGGAAAAACTTGCTACTGTACGCATCACACCTTCCTCTTGGGGTTCCCAACGGACGTGTCGACAGCACGCATCACGCAACCACCAAATTAAAGATTCACATTGGTACCAACATATTTTTCAAAAATACTAGACCTCCTAATATGGAAAATTTCCCAACCGGTGTATCTGAAACTTTTACGTCCATCCCTCATGAAAAAGACAAATTCCTGCCGAATCGGTAGGAGGCCGACCAGATTTGAAATACTGGTACATTATCTAATGCTCAAGAATTTTTGGAAAAAATATTTTTAGATTCAAAATATGATATAGATGTCATATTTGGATTCCTCTCATTTTTCTAATCGATTTAGACATATTATTTGTCAAATTTTGATTTACATATTTAAAGATATTAATTATTCCATATTAAATAAAAAAGAAAAAAATAAATCATTTTATTGTTCATTTGAATTCAAGATTAATATACTTATCCTTGTAGTTTATGTAGGTAATTGTTTGGAATTCAAAAAATAATGATGTGCAACGTCAAGTAATAAGGGTTAAGAGTATTGATATATGGTATTATTGTCAATAGGGTGTCATTTCTTTCATAGAATCTAGTCTAAATGGAATCGAGAAGTTAAGTTAAGCGTGCTAGAGGTGGAGTAGTGTGAGGATGGGTGACTGACCGGGAAGTTTAACCATGAGTGGAATTTGACCTAATATTAAGTGTAGTTAGAGTTAAAATGGTGCTAGTGAGAGATTAAAAAAATTGGGATAAAAAAATTTGAATTTTTTTTTTTGAAAAAAATTCGAGCCAGAATTACGAAACGGCGTTATTTCTATGCCGACGGCTTTGTCATCGGCACAGGATGCTGTGCCGACGGCCAGCCTGTGCCGACGGCTTTGCCATCGGCACAGGATGCTGTGCCGACGGCCAGCCTGTGCCGACGGCAACTTTGCCTGTGCAGAGGCGTTATTGTGCCGTCGGCAAGGTACCGACGGCTTCCGTCAGCACAAGCCTGTGCCGAAGGCAAAGCAAGCTGTGCCGCCGGCCGTCGGCACCTTGACTGGTTCCCGTAGTGCACCGGCCGTCGGCACCTTGACTGGTTCCCGTAGTGCATCAAATATCCGAGATGATATTTTTACCATGAAAGATCGGTTTTATGGTCTTTAAATAATTATTAGATCTAATTATTATTAGCTTCATGTGAAGAATTAGAGTTTATTTGGGGATACATTTTGTAATATAGATAAATTATAATAGCAGTTAACGATTTATTCATCTTCTTTTTCTTTTCTTAACGCCAACGATATATTGATGCGGCACTACCGCATATACGGTGTAGCGTGATTGAATCGGCGGTTAGGTGAGCCAATGAAGGCACGCCTAACTGTGGTTAATTAATGGGATATTTGTCCAGGTGCAACGTACGGACACTTTTGCTAGTCTCTGGATAAAATCATCGGGTCTTAGCACCTGATGGTATCACTTATTTGTAGAAAAACATTGCACGGACGGGGAAAACTACCAATTTGCTCACGGTAGACCTCCTAGCCCTAGACGGTCATACACAATGTCTTGCTATCCTGCAACTATACATGTCAAGTGTCCTCATGAGTCATGTTTTCTTGCTATTTGAAAATCTGGTGGACGGGTGGTGCTGTCACTTGAATCAATAAACTGTGTCCATCATTGTCACTCGAATTGACCAACCATCGTCGGCTTTCCACACCGCTCTGCCTCGAGCACCTCCTCATTGGTTCGCCACCACCCTGTCAATCCACCCAAGCCCTAGGGTCGGCTTCTTCTCCGACGTCAGAATGATCTCCACCCCTTGACAAGCACACATATACTCCATAATATTTTTACTAATGTGGTTGGCTGAGCCACTATTGGCTCGCTCGCTTTCTTCCCTGCTTACTCTCTCAACCTAGAGGTCACTTTTGGAACTAGAAGATAAGGTCACTAGTGGCGAGTGCACTCAATTTCTCCCGCTCGCGAGGAGCCAACGACATGGTTTTCCTTTGATCGGGTTGACCACATGGCACAATTGACCGTCGTATTTTTATCTTTGCATACAGTGAGGAGAAGTAATTAAGGATTCGAGGAACTATTATGGTTTAGCGCTTCTCCCATCAACTGGGATTATTTACCTCCGATGTCAGTATGTCACTCATTATACTATGCCCTAGTCATGCACATATAAACGCCTAGAATTACCGTCGATTTGTCTGTAGATGCTCTCTTCGTAATCCCAGACGCCTCGATTCAATTTTACGCCGGTGAGGCAGAGGCGGTAACAAAAGCCGTTACGGCTATGGGGTCCACAAAACGACCCGCTACTTCGTACACGACCATGCTTGAGCGGTCCGATCCACTGACCTTTGGGCCCGGTTAAGATCCGTCCCCACCTGTCATGGAACGTATCCGACGTCTCTCACTCCGGCTGATTTCCGTCGTGTGGACCCCATACGCTTGCCAGGCTGGCGGTCGCAGTCTCGCGGGGCCGGATTTATAACGCGGCCGCCGGCGAAGGCGTCACCAGAGTTCAACGACCAAAACGCGCGTTCGAGTCGATGGAGTCGGACAAGGATATGGCGATGGCGATGGAGATGGAGATGGAGGCGGCGGAGGGGATGAGCTGGAAGGCGCTGTTCGAGCGGCGGGTGGTGATGGCGGACGCGCACTGCCGCAACGCCGACAGCCTGCTCCACGGCCTCGTCGTCCTCTTCACCGAGCACGAGGCGCGCGACATGCGGGCGTGCGGCGGGGAGGAGGCGCGGCGCGGCCTCGAGGACGCCCACGCGCAGCTCGGCCTCGCCCTCGCCAGCATGGGCGCGGCCCGCCACCTCGCGCTCCGCTGCGCCGGCCGCCGCGCGCTCGACACCGGCTCCGAGCCCGACCCGACCACGTCTACGTCCACGCCGCCGCTCTCCCCCTCCTCCTCCTCCGTCGCCGACCCCGAAGCGCGGCGCGTGCTGTCCCTGCTCCGGGAGGCCACCGAGCTCGTCTACCGCGTGCACGACCTCGTGGAGGGCGCTCGCGCCCACATGGGCGCCGCCGAGTCCCTCCTGCTGGCGCTGGGCCTGGACGAGGACGACGACGGCCGCGACCGTGGCTCCGCTCCCTGGGTTCACCCGCCCTGCGTCGCCGAGCAGCTCGACGGCACCATGGACCTCGGCGAGGCGTTCGCGCGGGCGTTGGACCTCCTCATGCTCACCACGGAGGCGGGGGAGGCGGCGTTCCGCGTCGGCGGCGATTGAGACCTCGATCCGCGCCCCGGTCTCCTGTTGCTCTGTTCGACCGCTCGGTTTGGTGACTTTGGTCCATCCGCTTGCTCAATTTCGTTTTGCTTTCCGCGCCGTAGCTTGCGTGACATGATCGTGAGATGGCACACGTCGCTTTTGGTTCTGAACTTGTGATCCATATGCTGGTGTTGATGATCTGAGAACATAATTCGTTTAGTTGCTTGTGTTGCTCGAATCTTGGAACGCTCGATCATCCAATGTTGTTTCTTGTTGATCAATCAGCGATGATTTTGCTCGTTAACCTGTTGCCTGCAATGTTCCTACTCCCTAGCTTTCTTCCTTGGAATTCATCGTCGATCATAGTAGTACATCATACGGAGTAGTATAATTTTTTTTTTTTGGTCTTGGTTCTTGTTTTGACCTCTATGACTATATCATTGTCATGTAACTAGAGAGGACGATTTTGTGTTTGTTCTTTCAGAAATAGAAATATTTTGGTCATCACCAAATTCTCCGAAATTCCTTTAATTAATTTCAACGAATTTCGATAAATTATACTACCTCTATCTATAAATAGTTAAATACATGTCTTAGATTTGTCAAAATTTGAATGTATATAGAAAATACATACATCTAAATTTAGATAAATTTAAGACATCTATTTATGAACGGAAGGAGTAATAGCAATCTATCCCGAAATTTCTTGTAGAAATATACCAAATACATAAAGAAATAAATGGGACTTTGGTTGAAATCTTGAACTCTGAGACATGACAGTACAATCTTAAACTCCACCATTCCAGGTCCTGCTTTTGAGACTTATGCAGTCTAAAAGCGAAGTGCCCAAACTTCTTCATCAGGAAGTGCCCACACACAATGTGCCATGGTGGAGTCTAAAAATGCGTATCTCCACAAATCTTTGGCACCACAGATACCACATGTACTCGAAGGAGAGATATGTCGTCGATGGATACCTTACCTATGGTGCACACCTCTCTGACTCGGACTCCGGGTGCCAATGTCCTACCCATATAGGGGGGCGTCGCCGCATTTAACGTCGGATGCAAGACCCACTGTGATAAGGGGTTGCCCGATCTTCTCAGTAAGCACGGTGGTGATGATGATCACGGGATGAACACATCGAAGATAACTTGATGATGAAGTGGATGATAACTTGTATGACGCAACGAGATCTCTCGATTGGTCCCTCTCGCCAATGCAACAGCTCTCAACCCTGCAAGATATTCGCAACTTCACACACTTGCGCACGTAGCCGCCGAGCACGAAGCGGTAAGTTGCAACCGTCTAATTCCCAATGGAACACCAGATCACACAAGACTTTTCAGGGTATACACCAAATCAATGCAATATGGTGTAGGGATTCAATAGAGTTGCAAAGAAATCAACTATGAACTAGGGTTTATCTTAAACGTGGTCTAAACCTAATTTGGGGGCGTCCTGGGTACTTATATAGGGGTTCAGGACAACCAGGATTCGAGAAAATACATAGATAACCGACCCAGATCGGAATCTGGTTGAGACAGACTCGGACACGGTCGGCTCAAGAGCCGGTCGACCGGGCCTGGGACCGAGTCATGACCGGGGCGCCGAGGTGACAAACAGAACACCCCCCGGCTAGCAGCAGTGCAGGATCCGGTTGAAACCGGGCTCACCCGGCGTGGGGGCCGGTTGGACCGGGTCTGGTGCCGGGTCGGCCGGCGTGGCGACCGGTCAGACCGGGCCTGGCGCTGGGCTGGACTGCTTCTCCTTCTTCTTCCCTCGCGCATGCCTCCCGCTCCTCCCTCGCGCATCCATGAGATGTCTTCATGTCTAGCTTCACGTCCAGCTGCTCCTCTTCTCCTCGTGCGATGATTGCTCCCTCTTCATACCTGATCATACATAAGTAATAGAACTTAGGCAGTATAAAGTTCTCATCGATCAAAGTATCACTTAGGAACAAGTTCACCTGTTGTTTGAGTAGCTTCGCACGAGCTCGTGTCATTGGTCCAATCCTGACTTCATTAGACTTGAGCTTCACAGCAGCATCGTCTTCATCTTGCAATGACGGGGGTAATAGTGTAGTAGGGATGTCCTCATCACACTGTTAGCTACTCGCTTCATTCTGTAATATAATATGTTCTTATAATACATGATATAGAGGGAGTACCTAACAAATGGACACCTTTAGGATGAATTCCCTACGAAACATTCCATAAAAAAATTACGCAACAAGCGGACGGCACTTGTCAGTGTCACTAAATCCCTCTTCTTCCCACTCGACATTTCAAGATGGGTAGTGTCATGCCTAACAGGGGTGAAGCGTTCGGAGGAACACATCGGCGCCGGCGACAGTGGGCCCCATGCAGTAGGTGGGCCAACTACTCAGCACATGTCGGAAGGCGGCACGGGTGGATGTTCATTGAAGTCGGGAGCTAGTGATTACTAGGCATGTGATGTCCGATCTGCCGTGTTCGACCACAACAGGAGGCAAATAAACTGGGAATGGAGAGCGACGATGCTGGCAAGGGGAACGTCGGCAAGCTGTGGGATTGTGGGTATGGCAGGCACGGGAACAAAATACTTCGAGCTTTTTTTGTCGCTTATAAGGAACAAGAGAGCAAAATATATGATCATGTTTACAAAATTTTTAAGGAACATGGGGTTTTAAAAAGCCGCTAGAGCGTTTTTGCTCCATATTCCTTATATTTTGGTAATGGGGGCATTATAATGAATCTGCCACAGTTGCTCTGATTGGTTGGATAATTTCACAAAACATTTTGTAGCTGAATTTCGCGAACATTGCATCAGTATACGATGGAAATTAACATCACACCATCACCCCGCGAATAAGAAAATCACACCACATCAAATTGTTGATTTTCAATGTGATATTAGAGGAAAGAGTCTTACAAGAGCAAACACGATATAGCAAAACACAGCCTGGGTCACGATGTTCATGGGCAAGTTAATGAAAAACGATAGACATTGATATATACTCCCTAGATATGACTGCTCAACGTGCGTTCTTAAGGTACTCGAGGCGCTCGCGCTCAGCCTCATCCCGTTGCCTGTTGAGATGTTCCTTGAACGAGGACCTGTAAGCGCGAATTTCGGGGTCCCATACTTCGGAGAGATCGCCGTCGTCTATAGAAGGGCATACCATGCGCCGCACCACGTTCCGCTGCCTGCAGCCCACCGGATGCTTCCTGATCACCGCAGCCGCCGCGGTCTTGGCGTTGGGCTCGCCCGGGAGATCGTCGCCGAGATCCATCCCTTCCTCGCCCACCATGTCCAGGACCTCGAAGAAGTGGTACTCGAGGCGGCTCGTCATGACTGAGCAGGAAACCTCCGGCGAACTCAAACTCCTAATTAATTCGATGGTGGCCGATCTCGACGGGAGGCGGCGTGCGATTATTGATGCGTCTAACTAGGCAGTGCCCAGCGATACATATATAGGCAAATCAACTTGTGTTCTGTTCTTTTTAGCGGCGCAAGGAAGAGCCTCATCGCTCTGTCGTAAAATTGTGTTGTGGGTTCAAATACAAACCACAACACCACTTTTGCTCCAGTGCTCCCCCTCCTTCAAACTTAAACACAACAACGGCTCAGATCGTTCCGTACCCCTTCATAATTGAGGGTATGATGGTACTTAATAAACTATTAACAATTACTTGTGTTGTATTTGGCCATGTATATACCCATCGGCTCAATTGAATATATACAAAACCGAATCGTATGCGTAATCGTCCATGGTGGGTCCGTACTTGTCCCTCACGATTCACGGTGACTCGTCGGTCGACGGCGAGTTGTGTTGGCCGGCACAAGCGCGTCATCCCCCGTCGGCGGGTATCGGTGACACGGCCATGGATGTTGTTGTTGACGTGTACAAGTAGATTGCCTAACCCTTTCCATCAGTTCGAACTTTTGGTTCAAGTGGCTAGTGCATGAAGCTTAACAGTTGTCACGGGCAGGAGAGGTTGCCGGCACGGCGGAACCGACATGCTTAGCCGTACTTCACCTGGGCCACGCGCATTGCTCGAAGCAGAGCATCATGGCCAGCGGGGAGGAGGAGGCTGTGCGGCGGCAGCTATCCCTGCAACCTGCAGGGGGTGTGCAACCTGCGAGCATCGAGTTTCAGCAGACGCACTCATGATCCTCCTCGAGCGGGAGCTCTACGATGAGGTGCTCCACTTTCAACTTGTCGTCACCCCGGCCACGGTAACCTTGGCAGCCCTATCGAGAGGGAAAAGCAGGCGTCGGAGGGGATTGGGAGCGCGGCCAAAGAACATGGACGGAGCTCCTACGCTTTATCATCGCCATAGCTTCGCCCTCCACATATGATCTGTGAGGTGCTGCAGTCCACGCAGACTTCAGTGCGAAACGTACGGAACAAGGCACTGACGTAAACCTCACAAAGCTGCAGTCTAGCGAAGTGGCCTTTCCGACGACACAAATCTTTGAGCCGGTGGTTCTCTTGCCGACGGAACAAAGCTTTGGTTTGGCATCTGTCATCTATGGCCAGCTCCAAGGCTTCGCTGGCCTCTCCTTGTGTGAGGAGGGTCGATCAATCCACGTATCCATGTATATGAATACTTGGGTCTTACCTGCTTGGATCTGGATCTAAGGGAGCCAATCTAACTAAAATAGTATTAGGAAATAATAATTAATGACAAAAGACTAAATTGCCCTTTTAAGTTTAGGGAGGGGGGAGCACTGGAGCACGGCTCCCACAACACATAGTGTTCTGTTCAAACTTCAAAGATGAAAAAATCTGATGCTTTTATTGGGAATTACAGTGGAAACTTTTAGTGAGCGGTACTTCGATCTTCCGACTGCTGTTGGTCGTATCTAAGGCTGGACGTTCGGGCCGAGCTTTTGGCTCGGCCCGAGCTTTTCTTGGCTCGGCCCGTTTTGAGCTCGGCCCGCGTTAGACAGAGATCGAGTTGGGCCTGTTTTTCTGGCTCGCGACGGGCTGAAAGCTTGTCTGGCTCGGCCCGAGCCAGCCCGAAAGCTCGTCACTTTTTTTTACGTATTAAGAGAAGGATGCAATCTGGGCTGGTTTCTGGCCCAAAAACGTGGATGGGGAAGCCACGACACGCACGAGTCGTCCTTCTCGCTCTCCCAACATATCGACAGAGGAGCCGGAGCCATCCCGCCGCCGGGGAGCGGGATCTGGAACTGCCCCGGCGCGGCCGGCCGCGCGGCGCTGAGCGGCAGGGCGTTGGGCGGCGGCGGGCCGTGGGTGAGGTCGAGCGTGACGGTCGGGAATGGCGCGGGCGGAGATGGTGGCCTGGAGGAGCAGGGCAGCACGGTGCGGGCGAGGAAGTTGCAGCTCATGAGGCCCTGGCCGTCGGCGCTGGGCATGGAGCCCGAGAGCAGCATGGAGGCGGCGGCCGACGTGGTGGACGCCATCGCCATCGCCGCCGGCGCATCACCAATTTACCTCAGCGCATCATCTCCATCCCTACCGCTAGCATGGGCCCACCTGGCAGTGACTAATCGCTCTTGGCTCGCGAGCCAGCCCGAGTTTTAGTCGAGCTCGAGCCGAGCCCATTTTTCCAGCTCGTTGCACAAACGAGCCAGCCCGAGCCGAGCCGATTTGGAGCGAGCTAAATGCAGGCTCGGACCGAGCCCAGCCCGAGCTGGCTCGTGTCCAGCCTTAGTCGTATCACAAGTGGAACCTTTGATCACCTTGGTGAGAGGATCCAGGGTAAATTGCAGGGAGGCTGTGAGAATATGGTCTCCATCTGTGCATGTCGCGAGGTTTTTCGAAAAGTAGTGATCCATACCAACATTCAGTATGTGTTGTTTACATTTGACAAAAAAAAAGTTTGCAGATAACTGGCTTCTTATATGGTTAGATATTGGTGGAGCAGTTCGATTGATCATAGATATATGCACTGGATTTCATGGGAGGCGCTCCTAACACCGAAGAGTAAAGATGGCATGGGTTTTAGAAACATAGAGATGTTTAACTTGGCTCTCGTTAGCAAACATGGGTGGCCTTTTATCAGTCACCAGATTCATTGTTTGCTCGTGTGCTGAAGACTAATTCTTCCAACACTAACTTCAGTATGCTACTGTTCCAAGCAGATCGTCGCCCACATGGAGGGGTTTTATAGTGGCTGGAAAAGAAGCGTTGAATACTAGTATACTTAAACGGTACCAGTTCAATATTTACATTCACAACTGCAGATTTAACCTCACAACACTACATGCTGAGTTATGTTAGCTAGAAATTTATTTTATCTTGTTTCTTACCTAAATTAATTTCAGGAACACTCAAATGGAGTAGCGCCATGCGCCTGCAAACTAACAACATCTCATGGTTTCCAAGGCATGTTACCAGATCAAATATTTACACTCACAACTGCAGATTTAACAAACCTATCAGGAGTTAAAATCTGTTTCAAAACACTCAAAGTAGGGTATGATACTATAAAATAACCAGTGCCAAAGGAGATAACAATGTAAAAAAAAACCCTCAGCATATAGGGCAAACTCGATTTGAACTCAAAATGCATGATCATTGGCCACTAGTACGATAGGAGCATCGATCACAGAGTTACTAATAACATATCAGGCCATTCAATTCGATCAAAGCATACAGATAAGATGATGCGCCCACTACAGACAGGGATATGCGATAGCTAATTCATACCACTGCTAATAATATAGTAGGGTTGCTCCGATGTTGAAGCCGCTAGACTAATTGACCCACGAGTCCCAGAGCTTCTCCTCGTCGCTGTCCTCCTCCTCGTCGACCTCAATCTCGACGTAGCCATAGGTGTGATACCTCCTGACGAGGTCGTCCTGCCAGTCCCGGAGCGCCTGCAGATTCACCACAGCCATGGTCTTGGCTGCACGCATATCCTCGCGCCTCTCTGGAGTCAAAGTTGTGAGGCTGTCGATCAACTCGTGGTTGACGCGGAGAACAGGGCGTGGTTCCTTGGCCTTCGCGAGCACAAAGTCGACGGACGCTTGGCTCAACCGCTCCTTCCTCGTTGCTCGCTTCTTCCCTGCCGCCGCCGCCTCCTTGGCATTGTGGCGCGCTACGGCCTCCCTCACCTCCTTGTACCTGCTGTTAGCCGCAGCAGCCCAGGACTTGTCGGAGGGTGCCATCGCTGCCGCCTTCCAGTCGCTCGCCGGCGCCGGAGCCTCGGCCTTCTCGCACTCTGTGGACGGAACAGCATTGATGCAGCTCGCCGCCTCCACGTGATTGTTCTTGTTGCCCGGTCCGGTCATCGCCACCGTCTTGCCGATCAAAGGGTTTGTGTGGGGAGAGCGCAGGATCGAGGGTATGTGTATAGGCAACCAACCGTAGATAACCTTCGAGTCGGATACCATCTCCGTGACCGACCCCGATTCCCCCATCGCGGCCGGGCTATTCTTAGACTCGTCACTCCTTTTGACTACAAAATCGTCTCTCTCTTTTGTGTTAAACGGCATCAAGCAGTTTTACAAGCACGGCATCAAGAAGTTTTACAAGCACTCCCACCACGTACTCAAGATCGATCATACCCGGATTAAGTTCGGCCTTACATCACACATACACAGACGCATATGCAAGGATAAGGTCATCTCCAACGGAGAGATCCATAATTGCGTCCGTTTGGGTAAAAACAGTATCCACCAGGGAAAACCATACCTAAAAAATCATCCACGTAATGTTCAGGTTGATCCAAAACGATCCAAATTTGAGAAGCTTTTGCGTGGCCACGGACAGACGAGTACAAGCGTTGACGCCCCTTTCTATCCTTCAGCGTCCAGGCATGGCCCATTTGACAGAGAGACAAAGACAACCATACCATTCTCTCTCCTCTCTCCCTCTCTAACTTCTATTTTCCATGGAGGCTCCCATGGCTACCGCGGGAGGGCTCGCCTGGCGGAGTGCGCCATCGCCCTCGCATGGAGGCCCCTGTCGCTCTATGCTAGTATTTCATCCTTGCCGGAGTTCGCTGCCGCCGAAACGAGCTCCACGACGGCCGGCCACTACATCGACCTCGTGCACGTCGGCCGCGAGCACGAGCGCTGCCTCTGTAGTGCTCGCAGAAGGCGCCGCCGCCGCAGGTGGTGCAGACGCGGTCCACGACGCACGCCTTGGAGAAGTTCGCCAACACGTCGGCCGCCCCGTGCCTCGCCACGGCGCCGGTTGTTGTATTGTGATCCAAATTCACATACTAAAGGGATGCTAACTTCTGACGAGCGGAGCGAGGCCCGTCGTCAGAGGCTTGGGCCGAAGCGTAGCGGTACGGTACGGATCATTGGCACCACCTATATATACATCTTGTAAGCCATCGGCTAGGGTTTATCAGATTATAAGATAACCCATTGTGTTTGTAAACACTCCCCAATATAGTGAAGTTTTGCTGGCTGGCGCCCGTGGTTTTCCCCCCTTCTGTGTTGGAAGGGGTTTTCCACGTTAAATCTTGTGTCTCCGCTGCGTTTACCTTTATCGTTCTTCGTTATTTGCTTATCGCTTTTATAACAAGTGGTATCATAGCCCGTGTTTCAATCTAGGGTTTTACGACATGTCGTCCTTGAAGTTCGATCTACCGTAGCTGAATTATACCACGAGATTTTCTCCGTGGCAAGTGAAGATGAGGGCGATCATTACCCAATCTTCTGATCTGGATAAAGCTCTTGATGGATTTGGCAAGAAAGATGCCAAGACCTGGACCGACAAGGAAAAGAGGAAAGACCGTAAGGCGTTTTCTTTAATTCAGCTTCATCTATCCAACAATATCTTGCAGGAAGTGCTGGCTGAGAAATCCGCAGCGACGTTGTGGTTGAAACTGGAATCGATCTGCATGTCCAAAGATCTAACCAGTAAGATACACGTGAAGATGAAGTTGTCCTCGCACAAGCTGCAAGAAGGTGCGTCAATGATGAATCACCTATCGATCTTTAGAGAGATCATTTCTGATTTGCTATCCATGGAGGTAAAATATGATGATGAGGATCTCGCTCTTATAAAGTTAGTCTTGTTGCCTAATTCTTTTGCGAATTTTCGAGACACCTTGTTATACAGCCGTCATGAACTAACCCTTGCCGAAGTTTATGAGGCCCTCCAGCAGAGGGAAAAGATGAAATCTATTGTGCAGGCAGAGGGTTCGTCATCTAAGGCAGAAGCACGCAGGTCTGAGGCAGGACCGAGAACAGAAACAACAACTACAACAACTACAACAGAGATAAGAGCAAGGCCGACAGAGGTCGCTCAAAGTCCAAGGGACGAGATGGTAAGTTCTGCAAGTATTGTAAGAAAACTAGCCACAATATTGATGATTGCTGGAAGTTGCAGAACAAAGAGAAAAGAAACGGTACTTACCAACCGAAAAACAAATTCGAGGGTGATGGTAAGGCTGCTGTTGTTTCCAGTGATAATTCTGATGGCGATTGCCTAGTTGTGTTTGCTGGTTGGGTTTCTGGTAATGATGAGTGGATCCTTGATTCTGCATGTTCGTTTCATATTTGCTGTAACAAAGACTGGTTCAGTTCTTATGAGTTTTTGCAGAGTGGAGATGTTGTGCGTATGGGAGATAAAAACCCACGTGAGAGCGTGGGCATTGGCTCCGTTCAGATCAAGATGCATGATGGCATGACACGCACTTTGACAGATGTGAGACACATACCTAGCATAGCCAGAAATCTGATCTCTCTCAGTACCCTTGATGTTGATGGGTACAAACACTCCGTTTCTCGTGGAGTTCTGAAGGTAACAAAAGGTTCTCTCGTTCACATGATTGGTGATATGAATTCTGCAAAATTATATGTTCTTAGAGGTAGCACTTTGTCTGGTATTGCTGCTGCTGTTATTCCTGATGAACCTGGTAAAACTAATCTGTGGCATATGCGTCTTGGACATATGAGTGAACATGGCATGGCAGAATTGCACAAGAGAGACCTGCTAGATGGCTGCAATTTGAGTAAGTTTGAGTTCTGTGAGCACTACATTTTTGGTAAGCATAAAAGAGTTAAATTCAATGCTTCCATTCATACCACTAAAGGGATTCTAGATTATGTGCATGCTGATGTGTGGGGACCTTCCCGCAAGACCTCTCTTGGTGGTGCAAATTACATGCTTACTATCATAGATGATTACTCCAGAAAAGTGTGGCCTTTCTTTCTGAAACATAAATCTGATGTGTTTGATGCATTTAGAAAGTGGAAAGTTATGGTAGAGAAGAAAACAGAAAAGAAAATTAAATTGCTTCGTACTGACAATGGCATGGAGTTTTGTTCTACCGTTTTCAATAATTATTGCAGCGACGAAGTCATTGTCAGGCACCACACCATCCCATATACTCCTCAACAGAATGGTCTGGTGGAGAGGATGAACGGAACCATCATCTCCAAGGCTCGCTGCATGTTGTCCAATGCTGGTATGCATAGACGTTTTTGGGCTGAAGCAGCCTCCACCGCCTGTTACTTGATAAACAGGTCACCTTGCATTCCGCTTGATAAGAAAACTCCTATTGAGGTATGGTCTGGTTCACCTGCCGATTATTCACAGTTGAGAGTTTTCGGTTGCACTGCTTATGCTCATGTTGATAATGGAAAGTTAGAACCTAGAGTTGTCAAGTGCGTGTTTCTTGGTTATGGTTCAAGAGTTAACGCATACAGGTTGTGGAATCCTGAAACTAAGAAAGTTTTGCATAGCAGGAATCTTGTTTTTAATGAGGCTGTCATGTTTCATAAGAGTTCATCTACAGATGTTTCTGATGCTACTGATTTTTCTGATGTTTCTGATGATGAGCTAGAGAGGATTAGCGTGCAGGTGGAGCACGTGGAGGAGAAAGAAAATGAAGTTGCTGAAAATGATAATATTGTTGTTCAGCACTCACCACATGTTTTGCAACAAACAAATAGTTCCATTGCTGCTGATAGACCGAGGCGTAACAAAGGTCCTTATCCTCGTTTAATTGAAGAATGTAATCTTGTTCATCATGCTTTGAGTTGTGCTGAACAGGTGGACATGATACTGAACCTGCTACATATACTGAGGCCGTTGCATCCGTTGACCGCGTGAAGTGGATTTCTGCTATGCAAGAGGAGATGGAATCGCTTGACAAGAATGGCATATGGGATGTTGTGCCCTTGCCTAAACAGAAGAAGGTTGTCCGCTGTAAGTGGATTTTTAAAAGAAATGAAGGTTTGTCTCCTAATGAGCCTCCGAGGTTTAAGGCAAGATTAGTAGCAAAAGGTTTCAACCAAATTCCAGGTATTGATTATAATGATGTATTCTCTCCGTTTGTGAAGCATAGTTCCATTCATGCATTCTTTGGTACTGTGGCTATGCATGATCTTGAGCTTGAGAAGCTAGATGTAAAGACTGCCTTTCTGCATGGTGAGCTTGAGGTGGAGATATACATGGACCAACCTGAAGGTTTTGTTGTGCCTGGTAAGGAGGATCTTGTTTGCAAGCTAAAGAGGTCATGGTCTGAAACAGTCTCCAAGACAATGGTATAAAATGTTTGATTCATTTATGCTTGCACATGAGTTTAAGAGATCTCAGTATGATAGATGTGTTTATATCAAGTTTGTTAATGGATCACCAATATACTTGCTGTTATATGTTGATGATATGTTGATTGCTGCCAAGAGAAAGAAAGAGATCACTACTTTAAAGTCACAATTAAGTACTGAGTTTGAGATGAATGATCTTGGTGCTGCTAAGAAAATACTAGGTATGGAAATTACAAGAGATAGAAAATCTAGCGTGTTATTTCTTAGTCAGCAAAATTACATTCAGAAAGTTCTTCATCGTTTTAATATGCATGATGAAAGTCTGTTAGTACACCTATGGCTCATCACTTTATATTGTCAGCATTGCAATCTCCTAGTACTGATGGAGATATTGAGTACATGTCACGAGTTTCATATTCTAGTGTTGTTGGTTCTTTGATGTATGCCATGGTCTGTTCTCGCCCTGATTTATCATATGCTATGAGTTTGGTCCATCGATACATGGCTAATCCTGGTAAAAAATATTGGAAAACTGTTCAGTGGATTTTCAGGTACCTTCGTGGCACATCCAAAGCTTGATTGTAGTTTGGCAAGACCGGTGAGGGACTCGTAGGCTATGTGGATTCAGATTTTGCTGCCGATTTGGATAAGAGAAGATCCCTCACAGGTTATGTGTTCACTGTTGGTGGATGTGCTGTGAGTTGGAAGGTAACGTTACAACCTGTTGTTGCGCAATCTACGGCCGAAGAAGAATATATAGCAATTAATGAAGCTTGCAAAGAGTCTGTTTGGTTGAAAGGTTTGTATGATGAGCTTTGTGGAGATGATTCTTGCATTAACTTGTTTTCTGACAGTCAAAGTGCAATATACCTTACTAAAGATCAAATGTTCCATGAGAGGACAAAACACATTGATATCAAGTACCATTATGTGCGCGACATTATTGCTCAAGGTAAACTGAAGGTATGCAAGATAAGTACTCATGATAATCCTGCTGATATGATGGTAAAGCCAGTTTTTGTTTCCAAGTTTGAGCTTTGCTCGAGCTTGGTTGGTATAACTGTTTAGCCCAAGTGGTTGTTGGCGCCAGCAAGTGTTTTTCTTTGTTGTTTAGGAGATTGTTGAAGTTCATACTACAAGATGGAATTTGTCACAAGGTGGAGTTTGTTGTATTGTGATCCAAATTCATATACTAAATGGAGGCTAACTTCTGACGAGCGGAGTGATACGTCCAATTTGCATCACTATTTTATATCATAATTTGCTGTTATTCATTGATATATTTCATATTGGGGCACAATACTTATGTTATTTCATCTATTTTGCATATTTCATGATTATTTGGAGATCGAGCACCGGAGCCAGGATTCTGGAAAAAGCACCGTCAGGATGCAATATTTCGGAAGATCAACTGTGGAAGGAAGTTTAGAAAATCCTATTTTTCCAGATGACGGAGGAAGCCGAAGGGGGAGCCACTGGACCCAGGGTGGGCCCACACCATAGGGTGGCGCGGCCCATGGCCTGGCCGCGCCACCATGTGGTGTGGAGCCCCTCGGCCTCTTTCGCCTCCTTTTCTTCGCGAAACCCTTCGTCCCGAAGACCTAAGCCACAGGAATCCTCACGAAGGGTTACCCGCCTCTGCGGGGCGGAGAACACCGAGAGAAAGAGCTCCGGCGGGCAGGAAGGGGAAATTCCCTCCGGAGGGGGAAATCGCCATCGTCACCGCCATCGAGCTGGACATCATCTCCATCACCATCATCATCATCTCCACCATCATCACCGCCATCTCCACCGCTGGACATCGTCACCGCTGTAGCAATTTGGGTTTGATCTTGATTGTTTGATAGGGGAAACTCTCCCGATACTGATTCCTACTTGTTGTTGATGCTATTGAGTGAAACCATTGAACCAAGGTCTATGTTCATATTGTTATTCATCATCATATCACCTCTGATCATGTTCCATATGATGTCTCGTGAGTAGTTCGTTTAGTTCTTGAGGACATGGGTGAAGTCTAATTGTTAGTAGTGAACTATGGTTGAGTAATATTCAATGTTATGATATTTAAGTTGTGGTGTTATTCTTCTAGTGGTGTCGTGTGAACGTCGACTACACGACACTTCACCATTTATGGGCCTAGGGGAATGCATCTTGTACTCTTTTGCCAATTGCGGGGTTGCCGGAGTGACAGAAACCTAACCCCCGTTGGTATATCGATGCAGGAGGGATCGCAGGATCTCAGAGTTTAAGGCTGTGGTTAGATTTATCTTAATTACTTTCTTGTAGTTGCGGATGCTTGCATGGGGTATAATCACAAGTATGTATTAGTCCTAGGAAGGGCGGTACATTAGCATAGGTTCACCCACACAACACTTATCAAAACAATGAAGATTAATCGTATGTAGCGAAAGCACTAGACTAAAATCCCGTGTGTCCTCGAGAACGTTTGGTCATTATAAGTAAACAAACCGGCTTGTACTTTGTGCTAAAAAGGATTGGGCCACTCGCTGCAATTATTTCTCTCGCATTTTACTTACTCGTACTTTATTCATCTGTTACATCAAAACCCCCTGAATACTTGTCTGTGAGCATTTACGTGAATCCTTCATCGAAACTGTTTGTCAACACCTTCTGCTCCTCGTTGGGATCGACATTCTTACTTATCGAAGATACTACGATACACCCCTATACTTGTGGGTCATCAAGACTATTTTCTGGCGCCGTTGCCGGGGAGTGAAGCGCTATTGGTAAGCGGAATTGGTATGGAAAACCTATACTGTTTGTGCTGATTTTATTTCTGCCTGCTGCTATAAGTCATTATGGAGAGATCTTCTCTTCAATTTCTATTTGGGAAATCTACTACTACTGCAACGGTAGTGGATGAGGCGCCAGGTGAGGAAGTGATACCATATAAAATACCTACGAAAATTATTGAGCATGTTATGGATAACCGCTATGAAGGGGATGGAACTGTCCATCCTGGTGATCATTTACTGTTTTTGCATGAATTATGCGGGTTATTCAAATGTGCAGGTATTGCTATGAATGAAGTTAGGAAGAAGCTATTCTCTATATCTGTCTGGTAAAGCGGCGCATTGGTATAAATTGCTGAAGAATGGTGATTCTCTTGATTGGGAGGACATTGTGCCTTTATTTTATTCCAAATTTTATCCTCCAAGTGAAATTCACAAAGATCGGAACCGCATATATAATTTCTGGCCTCATGATGGAGAGAGTATTGCCCAAGCTTGGGGGAGATTGAAGTCTTTAATGCTCAAATGCCCCATTCATGAGCTTCCTGGTAATGTTATTATTGATAATTTCTATGCAAGACTTTCTTTTCAAGACAAGACCTTGCTGGATACTTCTTGTTCTGGATCATTTACACGCAACAAAGAAGAGTTTAAAAGGGACCTTCTTGATCGGATCCAAGAAAATACTGAAGGTTGGGAGAACGACAAAGATAGAGAATCAGGTATAATTTATGATTATAAATGCATTGAAGCTTTTATGGATACTGATACATTTCATAATATGAGTGCTACATATGGTCTTGATTCTCAAGTTGCTGCAAACCTTTATAAAGCTTTTGCCTCTCATTATGAATTGCCTAAGAAGAATTTTGATAAGTATCATGAACCGTACAAAGATAAAATTGATTCATCTATTAATAAATGTGTTGTAGTTGAAACTGCTGATCGTGTTATTCCTGAAGCTTATATTGAAAAAACTCCTTTTCCTGCTAAAATGAGGGAGTACTCTGTTATAAATAGTGCGGTTCATAAAAGTGAAAAGAAACCTAGAGAACCTGAAGAACAAATAAAAGTTGAACCTGCTGTTGCCATAGTTAAAGATCTTGTGACTGAAAATGTAGAGGATCGTAATATTATTTTCTGTGAAGATGCTTCTAATATTGTTTCACATCCTAATAAACCCAAACAAGCTAGTGTTCCTATGCTATCTGTTAGAATTGGTGATCATTGCTATTATGGTTTATGTGATATTGGTGCAAGTGTTAGTGCTATACCTTATGAGCTTTACACGGAGATTATGCACGAAATTGATTCTTGTGAACTTGAAGATATTGATGTGGTTATTCAGCTGGCTAATAGAGAAACTATTTCTCCAATTGGTATTGTTCGAGATGTGGAAGTTCTATGTGGTAAGATTAAATATCCTGCTGACTTTTTGGTACTTGGTTCTGCTGCTAGTGATTATTGTCCTATCATTTTTGGTAGACCTTTCCTAAATACTTGTGGAGCTATTATAGATTGCAAGAAAGAGAAAATTTTGACTAAATTTGCTGGTGAATCTTATGAGTTTAACTTCTCTAAATTTACCAAAACTCCCTATAAAGCTGATTTGCCTAGTAATGATTTTAAAATGGAGCAATGTGCATCTATTGTTCTTGTTCCTAATAATCCTTTGCAGCAACATTTGGAGGATAGCGAGAGTGAAGTTTTTAGGAAAGAAAGAGATGAGCTTGAGGAGATTTTTCTTCGCCAACCTATTCTCAAGCATGATTTACCGGTGGAAGACTTGGGTACAACACCGCCACCAAAGGAAGATCCTGTTTTTGATTTAAAGCCTTTGTCTGATAATCTTAAATATGCTCATATTGATGATAAGAAAATATATCCTGTTATTATTAGTTCTAAGCTTACAGAGTTTGAAGAAGAAAGATTATTGCAAATATTGAAGAAACACCGAGGTGCTATTGGCTATACTCTTGATGACTTGAAGGGGATTTCTCCCTCTATTTGCCAACATGCCATTAATATGGAAGATGATGCGAAGCCTGTTGTTGAACCTCAGCGTCGTCTAATTCCTAAGATGAAGGATGTGGTAAGAAATGAGGTATTACGACTTCTTGAAGCTGGTATTATATATCCTATTGCTGATAGTAGATGGGTTAGTCATGTGCATTGCGTTCCTAAGAAAGGAGGGATGACTGTTGTGCCTAATGATAATGATGAGCTCATACCTCAAAGAGTAGTTGTAGGGTATAGAATGTGCATTGATTATCGAAAAGTTAATAAAGTTACTAAGAAAGATCATTACCCTTTACCATTTATTGATCAAATGCTAGAAAGGTTATCTAAAAATACTCATTTTTGCTTTCTTGATGGTTATTCTGGGTTTTCACAAATTGCTGTTAAAGCTAAAGATCAAGAGAAAACCACTTTTACTTGTCCCTATGGAACTTATGCTTATAGGCGTATGCCTTTTGGTTTATGTAATGCTCCTGGTACTTTTCAAAGATGCATGTCCGCTATTTTTCATGGCTTTTGTGAGAGTATTGTGGAAGTATTCATGGATGATTTTTCTGTCTACGGGAATTCTTTTGATAGTTGCTTGCGAAACCTTGATAAAGTTTTGCAGAGATGTGAAGAAACTAACCTTGTTCTTAATTGGGAGAAATGCCACTTTATGGTTAATGAAGGAATTGTATTGGGACATAAAATTTCCGAGAGAGGTATCGAAGTTGATAGAGCTAAAGTTGAAGCTATTGAGAAGATGCCCTATCCAAGGGATGTTAAAGGTATTCGTAGTGTTCTTGGTCATGCTGGGTTTTATAGGAGATTTATTAAAGATTTCTCCAAGATTTCAAAACCTCTTACTAATCTTCTTCAAAAAGATGTACCTTTTGTTTTTGATGATGATTGTAAGGAAGCTTTTGAAACTCTAAAGAAAGCCTTAACAACTGCTCCTATAGTTGAACCTCCTGATTGGAATTTACCTTTTGAAATTATGTGTGATGCTAGTGATTTTGCTGTAGGCGCTGTTCTTGGACAGCGAGTAGATAAAAAATTAAATGTTATTCATTATGCTAGCAAGACTCTTGATGCTGCTCAAAGAAATTATGCTACTACTGAAAAAGAATTGTTAGCTGTAGTCTTTGCTTGTGATAAATTTAGATCTTATATTGTTGATTCAAAAGTTACAATTCATACTGATCATGCTGCAATTAGATACCTTATGACAAAGAAAGATGCTAAGCCGAGTCTTATTAGATGGGTACTTCTTTTGCAAGAATTTGATTTACATATTGTAGATAGGAAAGGTGCTGATAATCCTGTTGTTGATAATTTGTCTAGATTGGAAAATATTGCTTATGATCCTGTTCCTGTTAATGATAGTTTTCCAAATGAACAATTGGCTGTAATAAAGGTGAGTTCGCGAGACAGTCCTTGGTATGCTGATTATGCTAACTTTATTGTTTCCAAGTACTTGCCTCCAACCTTTTCAGCAAAGGAGGAAATTCTTTTATGACTTGAGGCATTTTGGGATGACCCACACTTATATAAAGAAGGAGTGGATGGTATTATGCGAAGGTGTGTTCCCGAATATGAACAACAAGAGATATTGAGTAAATGTCATGGCAGTGCTTATGGAGGACATCACGCCGGAGATAGAACCGCGCAAAAGGTTCTACAATCAGGTTTTTATTGGCCAACTCTCTTCAAAGATGCAAGGAAGTTTATTTTATCTTGTGATGAATGTCAAAGGGTTGGTAATATCTCCAGACGCAATGAAATGCCTATGAATTATACTCTTGTTATTGAACCGTTTGATTGTTGGGGATTTGACTTCATGGGACCTTTTCCCTCTTCAAAAGGTAACACTCATATACTTGTTGCTGTTGATTATGTTACTAAATGGGTGGAAGCCATACCTACAAAAAGTGCTGATGGTGAGACCTCTTTAAAAATGCTTTTAGATATTATTTTTCCTAGATTTGGAGTACTTAGATATATTATGACTGATGGAGGTTCTCATTTTATTCATGGAGGTTTTAGAAAAACTCTTGCTAAGTATGGTATTAATCATAGAATTGCTTCCGCTTATCACCCTCAAAGTAGTGGTCAAGTAGAACTATCAAATAGAGAAATTAAATCTATCTTGCAGAAAACCGTTAATAAATCTAGAAAGAATTGGGCTAGTAAATTGAAAGACGCACTATGGGCTTATAGAACTGCTTATAAAAACCCATGGGAATGTCACCTTATAAAATGGTTTACGGAAAAGCTTGTCATTTACCTTTAGAACTAGAACACAAAGCTTATCGGGCTGTTAGAGAATTAAATAAAGATCCTAAACTTGTCGGTGATAAGAGGTTGCTACAATTAAGTTCTCTAGATGAATGGAGAAGTGAAGCTTATGAAAATGCTAAACTCTTTAAAGAAAAAGTTAAAAAATGGCATGATAGAAGGATCATCAAAAGAGAGTTTAATATTGGGGATAAAGTCCTATTGTATCGGTCTCGTCTCAGATTCTTTGCAGGGAAATTACTCTCGAAATGGGAAGGACCATATGTTGTTGAGGAGGTGTATCGTTCAGGAGCAATTAAAATTAGCTCTCTCCAAGGCAATGCTACGCAAGTGGTGAATGGAAAAAGACTCAAGCATTATATCTCGTGATTCTTATAATGTTGATGTTGATATTATTCAAGTGGAAACACCGGAGGCTTTCATCAAAGGACAAATTGACAGTCCGCCAGAACTCGACTTTGAATAGGTAACAGTACTGGTAATGAAAAGTTCGCGATTTACTTTCCGAACATTATTTTTGCTATTTTTGGAAAATATGAAAAATTACGAGATCGAAACGGAGTGGAGAGGACGCACGAGGGGGTGCCACCACAGGCCGGCGCGGCCTGACCTGGGCCCGCGCCGACCTATGGTCTGGCCGCCTCATCGCCCCTTTCCGACTCTAGTTCGATCTGGTACTTTCCGTTTGTTCCGAAATTTTTTATTATAAAATCCCCCGGACCCCTGGAGGTCCGTATATCGTTTTCTCGACGTGTTTTGTTTCGAGCTGTTTCCGCCAGGATCTGTTTTCAGTTTAGAAGCACCATGGCCTCCGACAACAAGGGCAAAGGGCATTCGAAGGAAGAAGTGAGAAGGGTGTCGTCAAAACAAGAGCAACAAGCTGTGGGGAGTAAGCAAGTCTTGGTGGGATCTGTTGATACTCGTCGTTCTTTCTCTCATAACTTGCAGGGACCCTTACCCCCTGCTCTCGGCCTCGACTCTTTCCCTGCGCTGGAAGAAGCTCTACGGACTACCGATGAGTTTTGCGGTCAATACCGGGCTCTAAGAAGAGAAGTGGAGATACTCAGGGAGGAGAATTACCGACTCCGTAGAATGCTGGGATATTACTTGATGCCCGTCACAGGTTCGCCATCGCCGACTTCAGATAACAATGAATCTCTTCGAGACTTAGTGCAGATTTGCCAAGCTGAGAGAAGCTGAAGGAGATCTGTAAGAAGCGCATGAGGGATTCATCACCACCATCGCCAAAGGAGTAATCCATCATCGGTATTGGCATCCCCTTGGTTTGTTCCAAGCTTGGGGAGTGCCGCGGTATCACATTATCATTACCTTTTACTTTTTACTATCAAGTAGTGTCATATCATGAGTAGGGAAGTTATCGTATAAGATGGGTTGCAGTGTGGAAGTATCTCTCCTTTAGTTTGTCTATGTATCCCTTGGTGTGAGTTATCGTTATGGAATATTAATGAGAAGTCTTATCATTTACATATTGCACACCTTATTTTAGTTTGCAATTTCTACTATATGATTGATCTTGATTTTAGTATTGGTACCACTTTGGGAGCATTGAGTTAATCTATTTGGTTTTGGCAAACTTAGCAATGGTCAATAGCAATAACACTTTGAGTTTTAGAAGAATAGAGGAAATACATGTAGAAGATATTATTATCTTTCTTATAAGTCCTTAGCATTAGTATTCTAAAGTTAAAACTGTTTGTGCTTACAAGTAAGATGCATGATTGTTTCTATCGCATGTTGATGGCGTGTATTTCACACGTTCGTTGGGCAACCCCAAGAGGAAGGTATGATGCGCACAGCAGCAAGTTTTCCCTCAGAAAGAAACCAAGGTTTATCGAACCAGGAGGAGCCAAGAAGCACGTTGAAGGTTGATGGCGGCGGGATGTAGTGCGGCGCAACACCAGATTCCGGCGCCAACGTGGAACCTGCACAACACAACCAAAGTACTTTGCCCCAACGAAACGTGAGGTTGTCAATCTCACCGGCTTGCTGTAACAAAGGATTAACCGTATTGTGTGGAAGATGATTGTTTGCGAGAAAACAGTAAAACAAGTATTGCAGCAGATTTGTATTTCAGTATTAAAGAATGGACCGGGGTCCACAGTTCACTAGAGGTGTCTCTCCCATAAGATAAAAGCATGTTGGGTGAACAAATTACAGTCGGGCAATTGACAAATAGAGAGGGCATAACAATGCACATACATGACATGATAAGTATAGTGAGATTTAATTGGGCATTACGACAAAGTACATAGACCGCCATCCAACTGCATCTATGCCTAAAAAGTCCACCTTCGGTTATCATCCGAACCCCCTCCAGTATTAAGTTGCTAACAACAGACAATTGCATTAAGTATGGTGCGTAATGTAATCAACAACTACATCCTCGGACATAGCGCCAATGTTTTATCCCTAGTGGCAACAGCACAACACAACCTTAGGGGTTTCTGTCACTCCCAGGTGTCAATGCATGAACCCACTATCGAGCATAAGTACTCCCTCTTGGAGTTAAAAGTAAAAACTTGGCCAGAGCCTCTACTAGAAACGGAGAGCATGCAAGATCATAAACAACACATGTATAATAACTTGATAATTAACATGACATGGTATTCTCTATCCATCGGATCCCGACAAACACAACATATAGAATTACAGATAGATGATCTTGATCATGTTAGGCAGCTCACAAGATCCAACAATGAAGCACAATGAGGAGAAGACAACCATCTAGCTACTGCTATAGACCCATAGTCCAGGGGGAACTACTCACTCATCACTCCGGAGGCGACCATGGGTGTAGAGTCCTCCGGGAGATGAATCCCCTCCGGCAGGGTGCCGGAGGAGATCTCAGAATCCCCCGAGATGGGATCGCGGCGACGGCGTCTCAGTAAGGTTTTCCGTATCGTGGTTTTTCGCCTCAGGGGTTTCGCGACGGAGGCTTTAAGCAGGCGGAAGGGCAGAGTCGGGGGGCTAACGAGGGGCCCACGCTATAGGTCGGCGCGGCCAGGGCTTGGGCCGCGCCGCCCTATAGCTTGGCCACCTCGTGGCCCCACTTCGTGTGTTCTTCGGTCTTCTGGAAGCTCCGTGGAAAAATAGGGCCCTGGGTCTTTGTTTCGTCCAATTCCGAGAATATTTCGTTACTAGGATTTCTGAAACCAAAAACAGCAGAAAACAGGAACTGGCACTTCGGCATCTTGTTAATAGGTTAGTTCCAGAAAATGCACGAATATGACATAAAGTGTGCATAAAACATGTAGGTATCATCAATAATATGGCATAGAACATAAGAAATTATCGATACGTCGAGACGTATCAAGCATCCCCTAGTTCGTCCCGAGGGTAAAACGATAACGATTTGAAGTGATATGCCATCATAACCTTGATCATACTATTTGTAAACATATGTAGTGAATGCAGCGATCATAACAATGGTGATGACATGAGTAAACAGGTGAATCATATAGCAAAGACTTTTCATGAATAGTACTTCAAGACAAGTATTAATAAGTCTTGCATAAGAGTTAACTCATAAAGCAATAAATCAAAGTAAAGGTATTGAAGCAACACAAAGGAAGATTAAGTTTCAGCGGTTGCTTTCAACTTGTAACATGTATATCTCATGGATAATTGTCAACATAGAGTAATATAACAAGTACAATATGCAAGTATGTAGGAATCAATGCACGGTTCACACAAGTGTTTGCTTCTTGAGGTGGAGAGAAATAGGTGAACTGACTCAACATAAAAGTAAAGAGAATGGTCCTTCAAAGAGGAAAGCATCGATTGCTATATTTGTGCTAGAGCTTTTATTTTGAAAACATGAAACAATTTTGTCAACGGTAGTAATAAAGCATATGAGTTATGAAAGTTATATCTTACAAGTTGCAAGTCTCATGCATAGTATACTAATAGTGCCCGCACCTTGTCCTAATTAACTTGGACTACCGGATCTTTGCAATGCACATGTTTTGACCAAGTGTCACAATGGGGTACCTCCATGCCGCATGTACAAAGGTCTAAGGAGAAAGCTCGCATTTTGGATTTCTCGCTTTTGATTATTCTCAACTTAGACATCCATACCGGGACAACATGGACAACAGATAATGGACTCCTCTTTAATGCATAAGCATGTGGCAACAATTATTATTCTCATATGAGATTGAGGATATGTGTCCAAACTGAAACTTCCACCATGAATCATGGCTTTAGTTAGCGGCCCAAAGTTCTTCTCTAACAATATGCATGCTCCAACCATGAAGGTGGTAGATCTCTCTTGCTTCAGACAAGACGGACATGCATAGCAACTCACATGATATCCAACAAAGAATAGTTGATGGCGTCCCCAGAAACATGGTTATCGCTCAACAAGCAACTTAATAAGAGATAAAGTGCATAAGTACATATTCAATACCACAATAGTTTTTAAGCTATTTGTCCCATGAGCTATATATTGCAAAGGTGAATGATGGAATTTTAAAGGTAGCACTCAAGCAATTTACTTTGGAATGGCGGATAAATACCATGTAGTAGGTAGGTATGGTGGACACAAATGGCATAGTGGTTGGCTCAAGTATTTTGGATGCATGAGAAGTATTCCCTCTCGATACAAGGTTTAGGCTAGCAAGGTTATTTGAAACAAACACAAGGATGAACGGTACAGCAAAACTCACATAAAAGACATATGGTAAACATTATAAGACTCCATACCGTCTTCCTTGTTGTTCAAAACTCAATACTAGATGTTATCTAGACTCTAGAGAAACCAAATATGCAAACCAAATTAGCAAGCTCTAAGTATTTCTTCATTAATGGGTGCAATGTATATGATGCGAGAGCTTAAACATGAGCACAACAATTGCCAAGTATCAAATTATCCAAGACATTATAGCAATTTACTACATGTATCATTTTCCAATTCCAACCATATAACAATTTAACGAAGAAGAACTTCGCCATGAATACTATGAGTAGAGCCTAAGGACATATTTGTCCATATGCAACAGCGGAGCGTGTCTCTCTCCCATAAAGTGAATGCTAGGATCCATTTTATTCAAACAAAAAAAACAAAAACAAACCGACGCTCCAAGCAAAGTACATAAGATGTGGCCGAATAAAAATATAGTTTCAGGGGAGGAACCTGATAATGTTGTCGATGAAGAAGGGGATGCCTTGGGCATCCCCAAGCTTAGACGCTGAGTCTTCTTAATATATGCAGGGGTGAACCACCGGGGCATCCCCAAGCTTAGAGCTTTCACTCTCCTTAATCATATTGCATCATACTCCTCTCTTGATCCTTGAAAACTTCCTCCACACCAAACTCGAAACAACTCATTAGAGGGTTAGTGCATAATAAAAATTCACATGTTCAGAGGTGACACAATCATTCTTAACACTTCTGGACATTGCATAAAGCTACTGGACATTAGTGGATCAAAGAAATTCATCCAACATAGCAAAAGAGGCAATGCGAAATAAAAGACATAATCTGTCAAAATAGAACAGTCCGTAAAGATGGATTTTATTAGGCCACCAGACTTGCTCAAACGAAAATGCTCAAATTGAATGAAAGTTGCGTACATATCTGAGGATCATGCTCGTAAATTGGCGTAATTTTCTGAGCTACCTACAGGGAGATAGACCCAGATTCGTGACAGCAAAGAAATCTGGAACTGCGCAGTAATCCAAATCTAGTACTTACTTTTCTATCAAAGACTTTACTTGGCACAACAAAACATAAAACTAAGATAAGGAGAGGTTGCTACAGTAGTAAACAACTTCCAAGACACAAATATAAAACAAAAATACTGGAGTAAAAACATGGGTTGTCTCCCATAAGCGCTTTTCTTTAACGCCTTTCAGCTAGGCGCAGAAAGTGTAACTCAAGTATTGTCAAAGGGTGGTGCGTTGGCATTCTTACCAGGGGTGTTGCTCTTACCTTTCTTACTCTTATTCTTACTCTTTGGTCTAGGGAATACATGCCCGCATCCGGGTGTAGAGGTAAAATTTAGAGTGCCTTTCCCAACATCTATGACTGCTCCCATGAGTTTTAGCAGGGATCTTCCAAGCGTGATTTGTCCTGTCCCTACACATTCAATAACGAGATAATCAGTGGATACCGTCCTTCCAAGAAAGGTTGTGAAAACACCTTCAGCTATACCCTTAGGAATTACAACAGAGTTATCCACAAGAGTTATTTCTTCTCCTCCTTCAGTGAGTTCCCAAAGTGTCAAAGATTTATAAATATTTTCAGGCATAAGGCAAAACTCAGACATAATATCACAACGAGCATAAAAAATTTCACCACCAATAGTAGTTTTAATGGTAGGCACCCACATTGAAGGTCCGAAGCTTAATGGAACATAATCATAGTATTCACGAATTCGGTTATACACTTCTTTTAAGCAAGATATATCTGTTTCAATAGTGTTTAATTTATTATGCATACTAGCATGGGATGGATCAAAATTATTATCAGAGCTAAATGATGTAATCAATTTCCTTATAGCATTAAAAGCTTGATCCCCATCACAATGAAGGAAATCTCCTCCCACTACAGCATCTAAGGCATATCTATAACGAAGAATAAGTCCAAAGTAGAAATTACTAAGGAGCAAGCTTAAGGTCATTTTAGGTTCAGTTTTACTATAAGAATCAAAAATTCTAGACCATGCTTCTTTGAAATTCTCTTCACCTCCTTGTTTAAAATTGAAGATTGATTCCTCAGGTGATAGAGTAACAACTACGGGACTAGACATGATAACAAAAGTAACTAAATATATTTTTTTGTATTTTTAATATTGAGTACAAGACAATAAAGCAAACTAGATAAAGTAAATGCAAGTAAACTAATTTTTTTGTGTTTTTGATATAGCAAACAAGATAACAAATAAAGTAAAACTAGCAACTAATTTTTTTGTGTTTTGATATAAGTGCAGCAAACAAAGTAGTAAATAAAATAAAGCAAGACAAAAACAAAGTAAAGAGATTGAGAAGTGGAGACTCCCTTGCAGCGTGTCTTGATCTCCCCGGCAACGGCGCCAGAAAAAGAGCTTGATGGCGTGTATTTCACACGTTCGTTGGGAAACCCCAAGAGGAAGGTATGATGCGCACAGCAGCAAGTTTTCCCTCAGAAAGAAACCAAGGTTTATCGAACAGGAGGAGCCAAGAAGCACGTTGAAGGTTGATGGCGGCGGGATGTAGTGCGGCGCAACACCAGAGATTCCGGCGCCAACGTGGAACCTGCACAACACAACCAAAGTACTTTGCCCCAACGAAACAGTGAGGTTGTCAATCTCACCGGCTTGCTGTAACAAAGGATTAACCGTATTGTGTGGAAGATGATTTTTGCAGAGAAAACAGTAAAACAAGTATTGCAGCAGATTTGTATTTCAGTATTAAAGAATGGACCGGGGTCCACAGTTCACTAGAGGTGTCTCTCCCATAAGATAAAAGCATGTTGGGTGAACAAATTACAGTCGGGCAATTGACAAATAGAGAGGGCATAACAATGCACATACATGACATGATAAGTATAGTGAGATTTAATTGGGCATTACGACAAAGTACATAGACCGCCATCCAACTGCATCTATGCCTAAAAAGTCCACCTTCAGGTTATCATCCGAACCCCCTCCAGTATTAAGTTGCTAACAAGACAATTGCATTAAGTATGGTGCGTAATGTAATCAACAACTACATCCTCGGACATAGCGCCAATGTTTTATCCCTAGTGGCAACAACACAACACAACCTTAGGGGTTTCTGTCACTCCCCCAGGTGTCAATGCAGGCATGAACCCACTATCGAGCATAAGTACTCCCTCTTGGAGTTAAAAGTAAAAACTTGGCCAGAGCCTCTACTAGAAACGGAGAGCATGCAAGATCATAAACAACACATGTATAATAACTTGATAATTAACATGACATGGTATTCTCTATCCATCGGATCCCGACAAACACAACATATAGAATTACAGATAGATGATCTTGATCATGTTAGGCAGCTCACAAGATCCAACAATGAAGCACAATGAGGAGAAGACAACCATCTAGCTACTGCTATGGACCCATAGTCCAGGGGTGAACTACTCACTCATCACTCCGGAGGCGACCATGGCGGTGTAGAGTCCTCCGGAGATGAATCCCCTCTCCGGCAGGGTGCCGGAGGAGATCTCGAATCCCCCGAGATGGGATCGGCGGCGACGGCGTCTCGTAAGGTTTTCCGTATCGTGGTTTTTCGCCTCGGGGTTTCGCGACGGAGGCTTTAAGTAGGCGGAAGGGCAGAGTCGGGGGGCTAACGGGCCCACGCTATAGGTCGGCGCGGCCAGGGCTTGGGCCGCGCCGCCCTATAGCTTGGCCACCTCGTGGCCCCACTTCGTGTGTTCTTCGGTCTTCTGGAAGCTCCGTGGAAAAATAGGGCCCTGGGTCTTTGTTTCGTCCAATTCCGAGAATATTTCGTTACTAGGATTTCTGAAACCAAAAACAGCAGAAAACAGGAACGGCACTTCGGCATCTTGTTAATAGGTTAGTTCCAGAAAATGCACGAATATGACATAAAGTGTGCATAAAACATGTAGGTATCATCAATAATATGGCATAGAACATAAGAAATTATCGATACGTCGGAGACGTATCACATGTATATTTGTTTGTTTCCCTCAACTCTTATGCTTGCTAATTAACCTTGCTAGCCAAAGACCTGTACTGAGAGGGAATACTTCTCGTGCATCCAAACCTTAGCCCAAACCTATGCCATCTGAGTCCACCATATCTACCTACTGCATGGTATTTTTTGCCATTCCAAGTAAATACTTCATGTGCTACCTTTAAACAATTCAAAACTTATTACTTCTTATTTGTGTCAATGTTTTATAGCTCATGAGGAAGTATGTGGTGTTTTATCTTTCAGTCTTGTTAGGCAGCCTCCACTAAAGGACTAGTGGCTTCATCCACTTATCCTATAATTTTGCAATAAGAGCTGGCAACGGGGTTCCCAGCCCCAATTAATCAACTTTCATTAATAATTCTCTTCACATGTTTTGCCCTGATTCATCAGTAAGCAACTTAATTTTGCAATAGACACTCCTCCATGGTATGAGATTGTTGGAAGGCACCCGAGGATTCGGTTAGCCATGGCTTGTGTAAGCAAAGGTTGGGGGAGTGTCATCCTTAAAATAAACTAAAGTACATGTGTAAACAAAATAGAAGAGGGATGATCTACCTTGCTGGTAGAGATAACGTCCTTCATGGGAGCCGCTCTTTGGGGGTTTGTTTGGCAAGGGGGTTAGAGTACCCGCTACCAGTCGTTGACAACAACAAACACCTCTCAAAACTTTACTTTTATTCTCTTCATATGATTTCAAAACTGAAAAAGCTCTAGCACATGATTTAATCTCTGCTTCCCTCTGCGAAGGGCCTGTCTTTTACTTTATGTTGAGTCAGTAAACCTATTTCCCTCCATCTCAAGCAAGCATTTGAGTTGTTGTGATCAAACTATTATATTGTGATTTGCTTCATCATGTCTTTACTCTTTCTTGTTTAGTACAAGTTTTACCTGAATGAATATAGCTTTGAAAGTCATCAATGATTAATATGATTGAGTATGCAAGTTTACCATAAGCTTTATTATAAGAGCGCTGCTCAATAGATAAGTATAATCTGTTAACTGTTCTCTGACCAAGAACAAAGTTTGCCATCACCAATTATGATTTCTTATGCACCTTTATTTGTGATTACCTTATACTTGTTTCAAGTTGAGTTGTATGAGGAAATTGTTTACTATAATGTCTTGTGTGAATGAATATGATGCTTCTTGTCCGTATTTTATTTATCGACTCTTCACTCCATAAACATGTGGTGTTTACGAGTTCAGTTTCGCTTGGGGACAAGCGAAGTCTAAGCTTGGGGGAGTTGATACGTCCAATTTGCATCACTATTTTATATCATAATTTGCTGTTATTCATTGATATATTTCATATTGGGGCACAATACTTATGTTATTTCATCTATTTTGCATATTTCATGATTATTTGGAGATCGAGCACCGGAGCCAGGATTCTGCTGGAAAAAGCACCGTCAGGATGCAATATTTCGGAAGATCAATGTGGAAGGAAGTTTTACAAAATCCTATTTTTCCAGATGACGGAGGAAGAAGGGGGAGCCAGTGGACCCGGGTGGGCCCACACCATAGGGTGCGCGGCCCATGGCGGCGCGCCACCATGTGGTGTGGAGCCCCCTCGGCCTCTTTCGCCTCCTTTTCGCGAAACCCTTCGTCCCGAAGACCTAAGCCACAGAGGAATCCTCACGAAGGGTTACGCCTCTCGGGGCGGAGAACACCAGAGAAAAGAGCTCTCCGGCGGGGGAAGGGGAAATTCCCTCCGGAGGGGGAAATCGACGCCATCGTCACCGCCATCGAGCTGGACATCATCTCCATCACCATCATCATCATCTCCACCATCATCACCGCCATCTCCACCGCTGGACATCGTCACCGCTGTAGCAATTTGGGTTTGATCTTGATTGTTTGATAGGGGAAACTCTCCCGATACTGATTCCTACTTGTTGTTGATGCTATTGAGTGAAACCATTGAACCAATGTCTATGTTCAGATTGTTATTCATCATCATATCACCTCTGATCATGTTCCATATGATGTCTCGTGAGTAGTTCGTTTAGTTCTTGAGGACATGGGTGAAGTCTAATTGTTAGTAGTGAACTATGGTTGAGTAATATTCAATGTTATGATATTTAAGTTGTGGTGTTATTCTTCTAGTGGTGTCGTGTGAACGTCGACTACACGACACTTCACCATTTATGGGCCTAGGGGAATGCATCTTGTACTCTTTTGCCAATTGCGGGGTTGCCAGAGTGACAGAAACCTAAACCCCGTTGGTATATCGATGCAGGAGGGATCGCAGGATCTCGAGTTTAAGGCTGTGGTTAGATTTATCTTAATTACTTTCTTGTAGTTGCGGATTCTTGCAAGGGGTATAATCACAAGTATGTATTAGTCCTAGGAAGGGCGGTACATTAGCATAGGTTCACCCACACAACACTTATCAAAACAATGAAGATTAATCAGCTATATGTAGCGAAAGCACTAGACTAAAATCCCGTGTGTCCTCGAGAACGTTTGGTCATTATAAGTAAACAAACCGGCTTGTCCTTTGTGCTAAAAAGGATTGGGCCACTCGCTGCAATTATTTCTTTCATTTTACTTACTCGTACTTTATTCATCTGTTACATCAAAACCCCCTGAATACTTGTCTGTGAGCATTTACAGTGAATCCTTCATCGAAACTGTTTGTCAACACCTTCTGCTCCTTGTTGGGATCGACATTCTTACTTATCGAAGATACTACGATACACCCCCTATACTTGTGGGTCATCACGGAGCGAGCCCGTCGCCGGAGGCTTGGGCCGAAGCGTAGAGGTACGGTATGGATCATTGGCATCACCTATATATACATCTTGTAAGCCGCCGGCTAGGGTTTATCAGATTATAAGATAACCCACGGCGTTTGTAAACACTCCCCAATATAGTAAAATTTTGCTGGCTCGCTCCCGTGGTTTTTTCCCCTTCTGTGTTGGAAGGAGTTTTCCACGTTAAATCTTGTGTCTCCGCTGCGTTTACGTTTATCGTTCTTCGTTATTTGCTTTTGCTTTTATAACACCGGTCGTGCACGCGCCTCGCCAAGACTCGGGCGCCTCCATCAGGTCGCGCTGTGCCGCGCAGCCGGCCGCGTACGCGCCTCGCCATGCCGCCGACCCTGCACGCGCCTCGCCACAATGTCGGCCGCCTCTATCTGGCCGCGCACGCGCCTCGCCTCGCCATAGACCCTCTACGTCGGTCTCCTCCATCTGATCGCGCCTCACCATGCCGCCGGCCGCGCACGTGCCTCGCCACTACGCCGGCCGCCTCCATCTTGCCGCGCTGCGCCACAACGCTGGCCGCCTCACGCCACCCTCGACGCCGGCAGCAGCCATCCCTAGTCGTCGCATGCGCGTCGCTGCCGCCACCCCGCGGCATCCGCCCGTGCGTTGGGCGTCGTGCGCGCGTGGCCGCCGCCCCTCTCGCCTCGCGTCCCCTCTTGCCTCGTATCCCCTGAGCCACAACTGAGCTGCTTCGGCCGCGTGAGCTGCTTCGGCCACGTGAGCTGCTCCGGCCGCTTGAACCAAGCCCGAGCCAATTTGGGTCGTGGCTGTGCGTTGGGGAATAAAAATCAAGGCGGGCATCTGTGGGCGTCCGCGCGACATCCGCGTGTCCACCTGACGACCCAAGCAGATAAAATACACCGCCCTTTGGATCTTAGCATTGGAGATGCCCTAAGTAGTTTGATGCCCTAAGGATGACACTCAAGTCTGCTCATCCTTGGTTCACGTGTACAGCGTCATGACTTCACCCACCGCCTCGTCCATCAGCCCCATGTACCTCTAGGCAAACGTAGGTTCGCCTTCCATTCCAGACCTCATGTTCGACCCCAAGTTTAAAATACCATTTGATTATTGGATGATATTCTATAATTGGGAGCCACGAGTTGAACCCTCACTGAGAAGAGGTCGCGGCCACCCAAGTAGCACGGATAAGGTCTACACATAGGCCCTCCACGTTTTTATAGAGTTTCCAAATTCATTTAAGCATCAACGCTATGTTCATTAACGTGGTGTTGAGGATCCCTTCTTCGGATATAACTTCAACGATGATGACTGCTGATGGGGGAGCCCCTATATGCCGACGTGCCGACCGGGTTGGCAGGGAGCGAGCGCCGCACACCTAGGCTGTGTGTTGGTCCAGCCCAACAGCATTTTTTTTTTGTGTTTTCTGGTTTTCTTTCCCTTTTCGTTTTTGTTGCTTCTTTTCTGTTTTTTTTTTTCTTTTTTAAAATTTAAAATTTCTTCTGATCAGAACTTAAAAAAAAAATCAAAATCCGAACATTTTTCAAATTTGAATATTTTGCAAATATGAACATACTTAAAATTCAAAAAATGGAAAATTTTCAAATTTTAACATTTTTTAGTTTTTAAAATTTGAACATTTTTTAAATCTAAACATTTGCGAAACATGAACAGTTCAACAAATTTCGACTCTGAACATTCTTGGAATTTGAACAATTAATATTTTCAAAACTTTAAAATTTTCAAATCTAAAAATAAAGAAAAATTAAAAATAAACATAAAACAAAATGATAATAGAAAAAAAGAAAAAATAAACAAAAAGGTAAAGCCAGAACAGAAAAAGATAAAAAAAAAAGGTTAAAGAAAACAATGATAATGGCCAAGCCCATGACTGACCTGGGTATGCGGTGCATGGTAAGCCCCGACCTGGTCGGAGTGTAGGATTAACCGTTGATGACGCCTTCCTTTCAACCCATCACGGTGGATAATTCCTATTTGCCGCCCGACGCAGAACACATTGCTCTCCGCTCACTCACACGCTCACGTTGGAGCTGCCCACCTGACCATTAAGCGTGACATACAATAGGTTTTATCACTATTTTATCTTTTTCTAGTTCTCAAGGTTTATTAGTTTCTTTTGTTTTTTTTCGTTTAGTTTGGTTTGGTTCGGTTTGTTATTTTACTGGTTTAAATTTGTTAATATTTTGAAAAAAGTTTAGATTTGAAAAAGTCCAGATTTCAAAACCATTAAAATTTGAATAATCTTAAGATAATAAAAATGTTCACATTTTGGAAATATTCAGATTGTGAAAATGTTCAAATTCAAATATTCATAAAATTTTAAAACTGCTCACATTTTGAAAAAATATTCAGATTATTGAAAAATCAAAAAGTTCAGATTTTTAAAAATAATAAGAAAAGAAAAGAAAAAGAGGAACTTACCTGTTATCTCAGCCACAATGGGAGTGGCCCATGGAAAGAAGGCTCCAGGCTTGAGGGAATATGTCCCACGTTAGGCAAAGTATAGCTTTACATGCTGCACAGGTGCGCTGTCCAATGGATTTATTGGATCAGCATGCCGGATTGGATGCGAGGGGGCTGCACTGATCAGTGTTGGATGAAAGAGATGCCTCACAACCCTTTCATGTGTTGCCCACGCTTGGGTAGAATAAGAGGGTCAAACCTTAGCAGTCGTTGGATCTAGGGCAATCTCCCTTACTCCGACACGACTGGGAAATTTGCTACTGCCGCCGAGGGGATGGGGCCTGCCCGTCATGAGAGCCGTCGGCCTGGGCGATGGTTCTCAATGATGCAGCAGCGTATGGCATCACAAGGAAGGCGCGTGGTTGCGGTGCGGAGGGCGTGAGTGAGCTCCATGTGCATGTGGTTGCGCATGACAACAGGGCTCAATCTAGGCCTTTGCGGGCCACTTTTTGGTGACAATTGAGGTGTGTGGATCCCGGCTTCGGCGTGCTCCATGGATGTGGCAGCCGACATAGCTCACCTCCTCCCTTGGGCCCATGTCAGTCACCCCGGTGAAGCGTGACTCTGGAATGGCGACATCGGGATGCTATGGCAACAACAGTGCAATCCAGCAAGGTCGATGTGTTGCTCCATGGCCTGGTGGGAAGGGAAGATGGGTGGTGCTGACACTTCAGATGAAAATCATGCACTTTCCTAGCTCAGAGTGGCGATGACACTCGCGTTGGACCTTCCCACCTACCCATTAAGCTCGAGATACAATAGGTCTTGCCACTATTTTCTCCTTTTTCCTGGTTCCCCGGGTTTACTAGTTTCTTTAGTTGTCTGTTCATTTTTTAGATTTAAAAATTATCCATATTCTCAAAAAAATAGATTTCATAAAATTTGGATTTCAAAACCATTGAAATTTTAAAATGTTAAGATATTGAAAATGATTGCATTTTGAAAATGTTTAGATTGTAAAAAATGTTCAAATTAAAATATTAATATTATTTTAAATTATTCACATTTTAAAAAATATTCATCTTTTTGAAAATTAAAATAGATCTAGAGTTTGAAAAATAATTGGATACTAAAAAGCTAATTTTGAATTTTTTATACAGACTATGAAAATAAGGAAAAAGAAAGAAAAGAGAAATTTACCTGTTATATCATCCACATTTGAAGCCGCCCATGGAAGAAAGGCTGCAGGCAGGACGGAATTTGTCCCGCGTTAGGCGGAGTATAGAAGCTCCCACCGCTGCGGTGTTCTTTGCTGTTGTATCTGGACCGCCAACTTTATTCGATAATGGACGATTTTATTACTTGAGCAAGTAATTACACCTAACCTCTGCATAACTAGGATGCACACAACCGTTTAAAAGTCCTCTAAGTATTATGAAATAAAGAAAAATGCGGAATACATGTCATAAAATGTAAAACGCCCATGAAGCAGGAGGAGTTCCAATCCGCAGATTATGCGGCCATCCATGTAGGGAAAAAGTATCCCTCCCGTAGCCTCCAATCGTGTACAGACCTCCATAAAGAGGTCGCGATTCTCCACTCAATGAAGAGGCGACCTCAAACGGAGAATACCTGTACATTTGTAGATAACTTGCAAGCCAGAACAATTTTTATCATTTCTACATAGCCATAAAGCCTAGATAACTACAAGTGCACCCATTGAAAGGACACGGATGTCGCCTAGAGGGGGGGTGAATAGGCGATTTAAAACTTTTACGAGATGGGCTTAACAAATGCGGAATAAAACTAGTGTTTACTTTGTCAAGCCCAAAGCCTATATACTATTGTTCACCAATGTGCACCAACAACTTATTCTAAGCAATGGTTCACCTATGTGCACCAACAACTTATGCTAAGCAATACAAGCAAGTATATGATAGCAAGATATATATAACTTCAAGCACGATGGCTATCACAAGGTAAAGTGCATAAGTAAAGAGCTCGGGTATAGAGATAACCGAGGCACGCGGGAGACGATGATTTATCCCGGAGTTCACACTCTTGCGAGTGCTAATCTCCGGTGGAGAGGTGCGGTTGCTTAGTGCTCCCGAACGCCACAAGAGGCTCACCTTGAGGTGTGGTTGCTCGATGCACACCAACGCCACAAAGGCCTCACCTCAAGATGCGGTACTCACACCACACACCGAACGCCACGAAGGCGCCTCACCTAAATCTCCGGTGACCCTCGCCACAAAGGCCTAGGTCACGGTTCCACTAAGGGATTTCCTTCGAGGCGGAAACCGGGCCTTACACAAAGATTGGGGCACACATCCACAACTTAATTGGAGGCTCCCAACAAATCGCCACAAAGGCCTAGAATCCGTCTAGGGTTCCAAGAACCCAAGAGTAACAACTTTCTTGCTTTCACCTCCACGAATCACCGTGGAGAACTCAAACCGATGCACCAAATGCAATGGCAAGAACACCACAAAGATGCTCAAGTCCTTCTCTCTCAAATTCCAACAAAGCTACAAAAGCTATTGGGGGAATAAGAGAGGAAGAACAAAGGGATTCACCAAGAACACCAAGATCAAGATCTAGAGAGTTCCACTCACAAAGAGATGGATTTGATTGGTAGAATTGTAGATCTAGATCTCCTCTTCCTTTTTCCTCAAAAAGGTTCAAGAATCATTGGAGGGATTTGAGGTAGAGGGAGCTCTCAAATGCTAGCAATGGAGGAGAGCAAAAAGTGTGTGAAGCAACTGAAAAACGAGAGGAGGAAGAAGAGCTATTTAAAGGGCTGCAGGATTTCTGCCCGTTGGGCTCGTCCAGGGAAAGGCCGGCAGTGCCGGCCCGTTATGGCCGGCAGTGCCGCCAGCAGGAAACGCGAGCGGGCGCGCGCGGAAACTGCTCGCTAGCGCGCGCGCGCTACCGAGCACTGTTTCGCTGAAGGATGTTTGGTTCTGGGCCGGCCCATCTGCGGAGCGCACAGAGTAAAAAACCCAAATAAACAAGCCGGTGCTAGGATTCGATCCCGGGGGCATCAAAACAATGACACAGTGCCCGCTGCCGTTGGGCTACTGTGCTGTTACAGATTAACATTGCTCACCGGCCTTCTTATCTATTTCCATTATTGTTTACCATTCTTTCTTTTCTTCTTTCTCATATTAAATATCTATTTTTCTTCTTTCTTATTATACATTCTTTCCCACACGTACGTTGTTATTTTATTTTATTTTTCCTTCATTTTTTTATTATTTTTTCCTTTTCATGTTTTATTTTATTTTTTTCCTCTCCGTGTAGATAGTTGTTCTCCTCAGTCTAGGCCGTTGTTCCTCTCCGTGTAGGCCGTTGTTCCTCTCCATGTAGGTCGTTGTTCCCCTCAGTCTGGGCCGTTGTTCCCCTCCATGTAGGTCATTGTTCCCCTCAGTCTGGGTCACTGTTCCCCTCCATGTAGGTCGTTGTTCCCCTCCGCCTAGGTCGTTGTTCCTCTCCGTGTAGGGCATTGTTCCCCTCAGTCTGGATCACTGTTCCCCTCCATGTAGGTCGTTGTTCCCCTCCGCCTAGGTCGTTGTTCCTCTCCGTGTAGGTTATTGTTCCCCTCAGTCTGGGTCACTGTTCCCCTCCATGTAGGTCGTTGTTCCCCTCCATCTAGGCCGTTGTTCCCCTCCATGTAGGTCGTTGTTCCCCTCTGCCTAGGCCGTTGTTCCTATCCGTGTAGGTCCCTGTTCCCCTCGGTCTGGATCACTGTTCCCCTTCATGTAGGTCGTTGTTCCCCTCCGTCTGGGCCGTTGTTCCCCTTCGTGTAGGTTGTTGTTCCTCTCCGCCAAGGTTGTTCCCCTCCATCTAGGTTGTTGTTCCCTTCTATCTAGGTTGTTCCCTATTGTCTAGGTTGTTGTTCCGCATCGTCTTGGATGTTGCTCCCCTCCGTCTAGGTTAGTGTTCCTCTCCGTTCAGGTTGTTGTTCCTCTCTGTTTAGGATCTTGTTCCCCTCTGTCTATACTCTTGTTACCCACCGTCTTCATGGTTGTTCCCCTCCACCTAGGTACGTTGTTGTTCCTAGAGTATAGGCTATTGTTCCCTTTTGTTCAAATTATTTTTCTCCGTCTAGAATGTTGTTCCCTTCTGTATGGGTTGTTGTTCCCCTCCGTGTAGGTCATTGTTCCCCTCAGTTTGGGTCACTGTTCCCCTCCATGTAGGTCGTTGTTCCCCTCCATCTAGGCCGTTGTTCCCCTCCATATAGGTCGTTGTTCCCCTCTGCCTAGGTCGTTGTTCCTATCCGTGTAGGTCACTGTTCCCCTCAGTCTGGATCACTGTTCCCCTCCATGTAGGTCGTTGTTCCCCTCCGCCTGGGCCGTTGTTCCCCTTCGTGTAGGTCGGTGTTCCTCTCCGCCAAGGTTGTTCCCCTCCATCTAGGTTGTTGTTCCCTTCTATCTAGGTTGTTCCCTATTGTCTAGGTTGTTGTTCCGCATCATCTTGGATGTTGTTCCCCTCCGTCTAGGTTAGTGTTCCTCTCCGTTCAGGTTGTTGTTCCTCTCTGTTTAGGATCTTGTTCCCCTCTGTCTATACTCTTGTTACCCACCGTCTTCATGGTTGTTCCCCTCCACCTAGGTACGTTGTTGTTCCCAGAGTATAGGCTATTGTTCCCTTTTGTTCAAATTATTTTTCTCCGTCCAGAATGTTGTTCCTTTCTGTATGGGTTGTTGTTCCCCTGCGTCTAGGTTGTTGTTCCCCTGTGTCTAGGCCGTTGTTCCTAATGTTTTTCTTTAATTTATGTGAGGGCGTGAGGCTGATTTGATTCTACCGCTCTAAAATAATTGGCTAGTTTAATTTTCTCGTTTGGGGGAGTATTTGTCGTGTAGACACTAGATTGTTTTCTGTCGTGTGTTGCCATATCATGCAAAGCTGCAACTGAAAATCAATAGTCTAAGCTAACACAAGTGCGTATACAACCTATATCGATCAGTACTAGCTAGCTGCAGCATTACACATGATTAGATGCATGCATAGCGATAATATCACACACGCATGCACTCCTAGTATGATCAGATCGTATGTGTTGTTTGGAAAAACAAACTGTGTAATAACGTGAAAGAGGAGCGGACCAGGCAGGGGATTTGATTTTTGCTAGCTCGCGTAATTTCTCTCACGCTTCCTACACGTACGCAGCGCGAGCGAGTGCTCCCTCCCGTGAAAAGAGAGCCACGAGCAAAATTATTAGTCCCACATCGGAACTTGAAGAGGATTTCAACCAACTTATATACCCTGGCCCGAACGTAACGGTCAGACAACCAGGTGCGTGCGGGAAATGCGAGCGCTTGGAAATTATTAGTCCAACTCATGCGTACTGTTTTGGGCCCCACGTCCATATGCAGCTAGCAAGTTGGGCCGGCTCATCCCCGCACAAGCCTGCGGTATGCACGTTATTTTAGTCCCACCTCGAAAGTTTAAGAAGAGATTGACCGGCTTAAATACCCCGCGGGGCAACTACACGTCAAGCAGTTATCGTGTTGTTTGTTCGATCCCGCCGAGTGGGCCGATGAACGAAAGGCCCATTCAGCTAATTGAACGAACTATCCATATTGGGCCCTCCGTAAAATCGACTCCCTGTGCGATGTGGTGCAAGGGGGCGCGCGAGCGCTATGGAGGAGGACCCGCGCGCGCAGGGCGAGCGAGGGCAGCTCTACGCAGCGAGCACGCGAGCGGGTGAGCGCGCGACTGGGCCCAAAGCTGGGCCGGCCCGGCAGTGCCGCTGGGGGCAGGCCGGAGGTGCCGGTCTGCGCGGCCCGGCAGAGCTGCGCGCGGGAGCCGGCAGTGCCGGAGTGGGCCGAGCGGTACTGCCGGCCCATCAAGGGCGGTAGTGCCGGCTGCCTCCCCTTTTTCTTTTTTTCTTTAAAACAAATAGAAGACAAACTTCAAAAGACAATATCTAGAGTTTGGAAACTCGGATTAAGACGAAACCAATTTCGTTGGAAAGAGGACGACAAGAGCTACCGAGAAAATCACCAAACTCGAAAACGCCTCAACATGAGAAACCGAGAAAATCACCAACATATGGAAACTAGCTGGAGGTGATTTTCTATTATTTTTAGAGGTGCAACACCTCAACATGAGAAACCGAGAAAATCACCAAACTCGAAAACGCAACAAGTGATCTATGCAAAATCCATTTTCGATGAACTAGAGCTTGCTATGGGAATAACAACAAGCTCTAAATCACCACATGGATAAGATCCAAATAACAACCAAGAAATATGATGCAAGGATGCAAAGGTTTGAGCTCTCTCCGAACGATACGATCGAGTTACTCACTCGAGAGCCCTCTTGATAGTACGGCAACTAAACTATAAACCGGTCTCCAACTACACCATGAGACCGGTAAGAAAGAAACCCTATCAAGAGCAAACCTCAACCTTGCGCGTTCCTCTTGAGCTCGATGAAGACGATCTTGATCACAACAAGATGAAACACCTTTCTTGATTGTGCTTGCTTGATGAAGTCTTGTGGATTGCTCCCCCATAATCCACCATGGGAGAGCTTCTTCTTCGGCACATCTTCACAAATCCATGATCACCATATGGATGGCAAGATTCAAGCAAATGATCTCTTAGAGATGGCTCATCTTGAACTTGCACTTCATTTTTTCATTCTTCATCATGTTGATGTCTTGAAGTTAACTTTGAGGGCTCACTTCATCTTTATCTTCAAGACATACTTGATACATGATATCCTTTATCAATTTCTTCTTAATGCAACCTTGAAGCCAACATATGGTTCAAGCATTGCCTATGGACAACTCCTACAAATATAACTCAATGCAAACATTAGTCCATAGGGATTGTCATTAATTACCAAAACCACACATGGGGGCTCCATGCACTTTCACCCATCCTCATTAGTCTTCGGAACCTTACATTGATACCATGAAGTCAATTGTCAAAGACGTTGGCAACACTAGTCGGAAGATGAAGGTTGGAAGCTACTTGGATGATCGACCGTATAGATCTAGCAAACCGACACTGGAAGAACAAGTGTTTAATAGTCTCATCTTGATGATAGAATACACACCAAGTACTTCCATGCCAATTCCGCTTAACAAGATTATCTTTGGTGAGAATAACCTCCCGACGAAGATACCATGCCAAAATCTTGTTTTTTAATGATATTCTCTTCTTCCAAATTTTCTTGTTATTATCAAAAGGTGTATCTGATAGAAGTATTGCTTTGTAAAGGGAATCTACCAAGAATTTTTCATTGGCATGTAGATTCCATCGAAATTCGTCAGGTGCATCTGATAGTTTAATATCCTCCAAACTAACAATTAAGGAGTTCCATGCAACTATCGTGGGCTCAACAAATCCCTTCTGAAAGTCACATCCGGAGGAGAGGTAGCCATTACTGTAGCAATGGCATCATTTTTGCGACGAACAATGCTATACAAAGCAGGATACTGTTCACATAGGGGGACGGTGCCTAACCAAATATCCTCCCAAAACGGTATCGGTGTTCCATCATTAATAGAGGAAGTACCAAGGCAAAAGAAGAATTTCTTCGATGCCATTAACACAGCCCAGAAATGCGAATCCCTAGGTTTCCAGGCCACTTAGGATAGCGCTTTTAAAACGATGTACTTTCGTCTCAACATAGTTTGCCAGACCCCATCCTAAGTAAGAAGCTTAAAGAACCATTTACCAAGTAAAGCCGAGTTCTTGACCTAAAGATCATGTACTCCAAGCCCACCTTGGTCTTTGGGTCTACAAACTATACTGCATTTAACCCGTCGATATTTTTTCTCACTATTCCCTTACCAAAAGTATCTTGATCGATAATAATCGAGTTTTCGTAGGACTACTTTCCGCAAAAGAAAGAATGATATTATATACAGTACCATGTTTGTCAATATTGAATTAATGAGTACCAATCTTCCCCCTAGGGATAACAATTTACCATTCCAACTACTAAGACATTTTTGAAGTCTTTCCTATACTATTTTCCATTCAGCATTTGTAAGTCTCCGATAATGCTTCGGAATCCCCAAATAACGAATAGGAAACTGGGATTACCCACAACCAAACAAATCCGCGTAAAGAGTTGCATCATCCTGGGTATCCACGAAACAAAACATTTCGCTCTGATGGAAATTAATTTTTAGACCTGAAAGTTGATCGAATGCCGCGAAAATCAATTTTAGGTTGTGAGATTTTTCAAGATCATGGTCCATAAAAAGAATCATATTGTCGGCATACTGGAGGATTGATAGGGGATCACTCCTTCAATCTGACCATCAGACTTAGCACATTCGATCAAGATAGCTATCATATCTGCCACAATGTTAAATAACATTGACAATAAAGGATCGCCTTGGCGCAAGCCTTTTCATGTCTGGAAGTAATGTCCAGTGTCATCATTTACCCTGATGGCCATACTTCCTCCAGATAGGAAATCATTAATCAACGCTCGCCACTCAGGAGAAAAACCTTTCATCTTAAGAGTCTGTTGCAAGAAAGACTATTTGACCTTATCATAGGCCTTTTCAAAATCTAATTTTAAAATAACCCCATGCAACTTCTCAGTATGCATTTCATGTACCACCTCATGAAAAACAAGGATATTCCTTCCTTATATGACAGCGGTTTGCAAAAGCTGAAGTACATGATCCGCCACTGTATTTAGTTTAATAGTGGCCACTTTCGTGAAAATCTAGAAAATTACATTTAACAAGAAGATAGGTCGACACTGTTGGATCCTCTCTGCCTCGTTAACTTTTGGTGACAAGATTACTTCACCAAAATTTAGACGAAATAGTTCTAGCTATCCAGCATGAAGAAAACTGGACATCTCTAGAACGTCTACCTTGATAGTCTCCCAAAATCTATTATATACTAAAAGCAAAATAAGGATCTGAAATAGAGACACTATGTTAATCCACATCATCATAATTATTTAAACTGTTAGATCCATAATTTAATGGTCATGATTAAAAGAGTTTACGTAACACGGAAGACCATATTTTTTGGACATACACGGTATGCAATATAGACACGAACGTGCAATCGTTTGTAAGAAAGAAAAATAAAAGGAGCCCAGAAAGGTTACGTATCTATACATAGTTTGTTGTGTTAGTTTTTTACCATGTAGGAGGAGTCCACCGGTGGGACTATTCCACGTTTTAAAAGTAACGTAAAGGCTAATCAGTCTCCAACTCCAATACATCCAGGCGCTACAGGAATTTAATTTTTTTTTCCTTCTTCAAGTTGTAGTGTGTTTATTTGCTGCATCTACACGCACACATGAATAAACAACTATGTGTTAATAAAATGAATTTGGTATGTCATGGGGTAAAAAAATGTTTTTGTAGCATACCTAGGCACACAACTATGCTAATTAAAAAATCTTTAAAATAATACTTTCTTTATGCCGAAACGATGTCTTTTGGGGCATTAGGTTAATCTACATATGTTTAAAAAATATAGACCGGTGATTTTAATCTTAAGGTCTAAGATTTAAACATAACAGGTGTTACGTACAATTACATATGTGCACAAAAGTAAACATAGTCACGTTTGTCATGGCTTATAACTACGTACATGATTATGTAAGCTTTATACGTGCCTATATTATTCCTCTGAACTGAGTCCATTTGAGAATAAAAGATAGACCGGCGCGGATATGGAGCGCGGGCTGCCTCCTGATCGATCGAGTCAAAGTGAGAATAAAAGGCAGTGTTCCGTATCTAAACCGAGTGGCACTGACGTGAACCAATTAATGATGTTGTTGCTGCGTTGTACTCCATTATTTGCACCACCATCTCTGTTGTCAAAAGCAAACACCAACGATTCTAGCTGAGTCCGTTCCAAAAAGAAAGAGACCAACTTTCTATACATGCTCATGATTTTTCTTTGAGACGTGGACTTAGAAAAAAAAATAGTACGTACACGAGTTAAAGAACCGAGTCCGTTTGAAAACAGAAGAACTGGCCAGCTAACTAGCTGAGTCCGTTTAAAAAAAAAGTCTAGCGAATAAGTTTGAAAAGGAATATAAAATAGACAGTCGGTTTAAAAATACCAGACCACCTTAACTAGCCAAGTTTATCCACGGAAAAAACCTCACAATACCGTTTTTTCATATCTTACTACTCTGACCATTTTAACACAATCAGTTTTTTTTTAACCAACATTGTCTATGTACCACATTCTAGGTGATAATCAACCTCCAGAATCCCCGCACTGTCGCGAAGATTTTCTATTATGATTTCAGCTGTGTTTGGCAGCAAAACAAATTACAAAAATATTGTGGTTTTTCAAAATATCACAGTTTTAAATAATTTGACGTCTTTGTATTTAGTAAAAATTGTTCTTTTATATTTACGATGCATCACTTACTTTGTAGTATAGAAAAAAATTGGTCTAGACTTCTTTTCCAGAATTTTAGTATTTGTTGGCTAGACATGTAAATACTATGGTTTTGCAGTAACCCAAAACTTGAGACCATTTTGATAATTGGTTTGTGAAAATATTGTTAGTTTATAAAAGATAGGATTAATTTAATATGTAAGTGACAGTCTCAATGTGATTTACCTTTCTATTGCAAGGTTTCATTTTACACATTTTTCTTAGAATCATAATGATATATTAATACACAAAATAGAAGTCAAAGTTATACCTTTACCGATTGTATGGAGGTCTAAAGCGTTGTATATTTTGCAATGAAAGAGATGAAAATGAGGAAAAATTATTTAAATACTATAAATAGACCAGTGTAATCGCTACAACCTTGTGAACATATATCTTTTGCAATCAAACTGGCATGGGTATACACGTGTATATATACATCAATGAAATGTTAAATAAATGTGAAATAGTGTTACTTAACTAATTTCTTTATTATTAGGATAAGAAAGTCATGTAAAATTATATACAGGGATAAATTGTATAGAGTATATTTTATTTTCTAAAGATGTTCATTATATATTCGCAATAGCTTATTAAATGTCAAAAGAACCTAAAACTCTTGGAAGTAACAAAACAATAAGAGGATGTCTCAAAAAAGTTGTGTACCCTAGACTAGAAGCAAGTCATAAACCGAGGTTGCTGCCGTGCCATGTACCCTGGACTTCCGACATACAACGATTCCAACATCATATAGCCACTCCCGAATTCTCCCAATATTCCGCGTGGCTACCTCCATGCTACATCAGTTCATCCTCGATGTACCAAGGATTTGTTATCACGCCGTGCCATATGGGATCTTTATTTTAATATGCAAAGTAAAGTACAAGGTCATGCCGCGCCTACACGAATCTATCCATATCTAAACGAATAAAAGTGGTAAACATAAAGTAATAATATATGCATTAATGAATTTTAAATGAACTTTTAACATATTGAAGATGATGCCTTCGCAATGCGAGGGCCACTGTGCTAGTGTTTGATAAAAATATGTAGGGAAACCATCCGAACCTGGTGCTTTATTACGTTCCATTTGGAAAATGGCTTTCTAAACCTCTTCCTCCAAGTAATTGTTGGAAATATGCCCAAGAGGCAATAATAAAGTGGTTATTGTTATATCTTAGTGTTCGTGATAAATTTTTACATCCCATGCTATAATTGTATTAACCGGAAACATTAATACTCGTCTATTTTCTAAACATAAAAGAGTCCCTAGTAAGCCTATTGTTAAACTAGCTTGTTGATTAATAGATGATCATAGTCTTGTGATCCTGAACATTGGATGTTATTAATAACAAGATCATATCATTAAGAGAATGATGTGTTGGAAACACACCCATAGTAAGCATAGCATATGAAATTTTAAATGGAGACCGAATGTTTTTCAGAGTCTCTGATGGTATCCAGGACATCACAAGGAGTCCCAGAATGGTCCGGATAATAAGATTCATATATGGGAAGTCATATTCCAAGTTTAGGGATAGTCCGGTGAATTTATGGAAGGTTCTAGAATCATCCGTTCACTATGGCAGGTGGGACTCCACCAGCCTAGCCGACCCACAAGGTGGAGTCCATGGTGGCCTCCACCTCCTTGGTCGGCCAACCCACAAGGAAGGGGGGAAAGTCCCACCCCAAGTCCACCTTTGACTAGGTTTGACTATGTGATTTTATGAAAGGTTTGCACTAGGACTCCTAGGAGGAGTAGGTTTGAACCCTTGGGTGTTCCACCTATATAAATAGAAGGAGAGGAGGGTTGGCCGGCCACATCAAAGCTTCCCTTGGCCGCACCCCTCCCTCTCTCCCAAACCCTAGCGCCACTCCCTCATCCACCTCTCTCCCGCACGCCTACGGCGAAGCCCTGCAGGAGATCTCCACCACCACTGTCACCACGCCGTTATGCTGCCGGAATTCCGAGGAGGATCTACTACTTCCGCTGCCCGCTGGAACGGGGAGAAGGATGTCTTCATCAACGCCGTATGTGTGACCGAGTGCGGAGGTGCTGCCCGATTGCGGCACCGTCGGTATCTTCTACTCGCTGATGAGAGAGGCAAGTGATCGACTACATCATCCACGAGATTTATCTCGTTAACGCTTAGCGATCTTCGAGGGTATGTTGATCCCATCTCGTTGCTACCATCTATTAGATTAGATCTTGGTTTGTTGTTCCTTCTTGCGGTAGGAAATTTTTTGTTTTCTATGCTACGAACCCTACAGTGGTATCAGAGCCGTATCTATGCATAGATCTGTTGCACGAGTAGAACACAATGGTTTTCTGGGCGTTGATGCTCTTGTTGTCGTTTTATTTTCGTGTAATTTGCATCTTGCGGTATTGTGGGATGAAGCAGCCCGGGCTAACCTTACATGACCGCATTCATGATACTTGCTCCACACTTGACATGCAACTTGTATTTCATAAGTGGCTTTGCGGGTGTCTGTCTCTCTCACCATAGTTAATATCCAATTTACAATCTGCACTTGACAACACTTGTATCAGCGTTGTGGTTCTTGTTTGTAGGTCGATCAGATCTTATTCGAAAGCCCCAAGCCACGTAAAATATGCAAACAAAATTAGAAGCGGCTAACTTGTTTTTGCAGGGGCATGTGATGTGATATGGCCATGATGTGATTGAGATTATATTTCATGTATGAGATGATCCTTATTGTTTATGGCAACCGGAAGGAGCCTATTGGTTGTTTTAAATTCTGTTAAGACCTGCGTGCCAATCACCATGTAATAGCTTTATTTCATTACTATGAGTTAGTAGTTGTAATAGTTGCTATGGATGGTGGACAACCATGAAGCGGCGCCATGGACCTTGGAGCAATGCTAGTGATGATGGAGATCATGCTCGTGTGCTTTGGATATGGAGATCAAAGGCACAAGAAGAAAAGGCCATATCATATCACATTATACATGCATGTGATGTTTATCCTTTTATGCATCTTATTTTGTTGAGATCGCGACGGTAGCATTATAAGATGACCCCTCACATTAATATCAAGATAATAAAGTGTTCTCCCCTCGTATGCACCGTTGCTAACGGTCGTCGTTTTGAAGAATCTCGTGATGATCGGATGTGATAGACTCTACGTTCACATACAATGGGTGATGTGGGCTATTACCCTTCGGGTACCCAAGATTAGAGCATTTCCAGTCGCGTCCCCCAAAGCGTCCCCCAAAGCTATTTGGGGCGCGCCGGACAAATAAACCGTTCCAGCCGCGTCCCCCAAAGCCGAATTTTGTCCGGTGCGGCCCGATACGGTGTCTAGCGCCCCGAGCCCAACCCCATCCCACAGGGGACGCACCGGGCACGCCGGACACAACGAAAAGCAAGGCGAAGCGACGCGGGGCCGATGCGTCAGCGAGTCATTCAAGTTTGGACCTAACTGTCGCCTACCTCGCGGCGGAAGTTATTCGCGCGCAGTGACACACGACGGCATCTTTTCCTTAATGCCGACGGAGGGGCAGGCGAGATGTCTTGTCGGTGCTGCCGAGCCTCCACGCGTCGCCGGCGTTCGCACGCCACCGCCCGTTCCCGCGCTTTCTTCCCGCCTCTTCTCGCCTCTTCACGCGCTTTCTTCCCGACGCCGACGTCTAGAAAAGGCCCTCCCGGCTCAATGGTAGCCACCACAGCCGCCGACACCCCTTTCTCCACCACAAACACAGCCCTCGTCGCTCCACCACCGTCTCCTCCACCACCAGTGCGCAATGACGAGCCGCCCCGGCGATGGCCAGTTCCTGCACCGTCGTCTCCTCCAGCACCTCCTCCACCACCGGACTCGCAGTCCGGCATCGACGTCGCCGCCCGGGAGAGCGGCGGCGGCGAGGGATGGAGAACTGGCGTGCACATCGTCGGCAGCAGCGGGAGGCACTCGAGCAGCAGGCTCGCCAGCAGCGTGAGGCGGTGCACGCGGCGGATGTAGCAGCGTTCAATGCCCCTGGACCCGCAGCTAATGAGGCCGCGGCGGCAGCGGTCGAGGGTACTCCTCGGCAATGCCCTCCGATTGGGGCTTAGGGTTGACGGAATCCTGCAAGCTGACACGAGACATCGGTTCACAGACAAGCGGGGGGAGCAATTTACCCAGGTTCGGGGCCCTCGATGAGGTAAAACCCTTACGTCCTGCCTGTCTGTTCTTGATTATGAAGATATTGGGTTACAATGGGGTGCCGAATAGTTCGGCTGAGATCTCGTCGAGAGGCTAAGTGTTATGTTGACCTAGCTCTAGACTTTTGGTGGCTTAGGTTGCTAAGATTGATCGTGTCCCTCGGCAGCCCCTCTCCTGGCCTTTATATAGGAGGCCAGGTCTCAAGAGGTCTAACCGAGTAAGACTAGGTTTACAGTAGTTTTAAATCTAATCCTTCCTTGTTCGGTTGCTTCCTTGCCTTGCCTGTCAAGGAATCTTCTGGTGCGCCATCCAAGTGGCCCGTCTTGCCTCCAAGTGCCTTCATGGGCCTCCAACTAGACAATACGGGATAGGGCAATGTCGGTTACCCAAAGGGTAATGCCCACGTCAGTAGCCCCCGAGTGTCCAGCCGAACATAGTTCGGGTGGGGACTGAAGCATGTCTCCTTCTGATGTTCTTCTCCTTGATTGCCCTCGTTCATCTTGAATCAGCATAATCTTCTTCTGTCGGGTGCGCGTCACGCGCTCCCGATGGGAGTAGCCCCCGAGTCTAGGTACGGATGCTTGCAATCCGTGCATAGACTCAAGTTGTACCACTCGAACATTTTACTCTGCCGAAGTTTTTCTGCAAATATTCATCGGTCATCCGATATATTTCCCGCATGCAAGGGATGATAAGTAACGTGCCCAACTTTTGTTGGTTAACTGCCGATGGCAAAACAACGTTACCCTACACAGAATCGACTCCCCGGGCATGATCCTGGAGTGCAAAAAAGTTCTGTCGGGTGCGCGTCACGCGCTCCCGATGGGAGTAGCCCCCGAGTCTAGGTACGGATGCTTGTAATCCGTGCGTAGACTCAGGCTGAGCAACCACCTTTCTCTTCATTTTTTCCTCGAGTCTTTGATTTATCGGGTGCGCGTCAGCGCTCCCGATGGGAGTAGCCCCCGAGTCTAAGTGCAGATGCTTCACAATCTGTGCTTAGACTCAAGTTCACCATCCGATAACTTTTTATTCCTTCGAGTGCTTCAAGCATTCTTCATGACGTCATTGATAACGTTTTACCGACGTCTTGATGTTGACTGACAAGACATGACCCGCCGGGCCCATTCTCTCCCTGTCTGGTCCTATTTTCAAGCAATTTCCGCCCTTCTCGCACAGTTACCAAGGCGTCTCCTCGATTCCCACAACCATCAATCGGAAAAGGTCCACTTGACAAACTAGCATAAACGACACGTGCCCACGCAGTTCTTCTCCTCTTAAGATCTTCAAGGGACGAAAAATCCCTAATCTTCTCCCACATCTGCTTTTGCCTTTCTTCTTCTTCTTCCTTCCGTAACTGCTGCGCCGCCACCACCGCTCCTTCAATCTTCCCCAGATCTCACAATGGTGAAGAAGAAGAGCCTTACTGCCACCGGCAGCTCCACGACCGGTGGCGCCGCCGCCAAATCTTCCTCCACTCTTCCAAAGAAGAGTTCTTCAGACGCTCCTCCCCCAGCTCCGGTGCCGCCAGCGCCGCCAGGCCCAATAGCCAAGCCAAGAGATTGGCTGGCGTCCTCCATCACAAAACGTGATTAGAAGAGGGCCCGAAGCCTTGGATTAGTCTCCCCTGACGAGGGGAACGTGATACTTCCAGGTGCGATTTCTCGGCCCAATCCCCCTGCTGGTTTTACAGTGGTGTTCCTATCATTCCTATATCGGGGTCTTTCGCTTCCTGCCCATGAGTTCCTTCTTTGCCTTCTACGGACTTATGAAATCCAACTATGGCAACTCACTCCCAACTCGATCCTTCACGTTGCTGTGTTTATCACCCTCTGCGAGGCATTTTTGGGCATTGAGCCTCATTTCGCGTTGTGGAAGAAGATCTTCTATGTTAAGAGGTACAGCAGTAGCAACAGATCCTTCGTCATTGGAGGCGTGGGGTTTGTGGCTCGCTCGGAGGTTAACTATTTCAGTTTCCCAATGAGAGAATCTATGCAAGGATGGAGACTGAAATGGTTTTATGTCAAAGATTCTTTGACAACCGAGTCCCAGCTTCGTTGCTTTGCCGACGTCCTTGAGGCTAAGCCGAAAGATTCCTGGAAGAACATTCTTTCACCCGACGAAAGGGCAGCAGCCGACGAATTATTCGCCAAATTCCTTCGAATCAAAGAGGCCGATGGTCAAACCATGATCGGTACAGAGGTAGCAGCGGTGTTCCTGAAACGTCGGGTCCAACCAGTCATGGCAAGAGTTCGTCCAATGTGGTTGTATACGGGTCCAAAAGATGAGACCAGGATCAATGTTTCTGAACTGTCGGAAAAGGAGCTGCTAGATGAAGTCCGTCGCCTTACTCTTTTTAGTCAAGAAGACTCAATTCCATTGATAACTTCTTACACTCCTCTCGATGCTAATCATCCACTGTCAGAGGTAATTTTTCCTCCTTATACTTTTACTACGCTGCTTCTTCCAGTCGACATAATTTCCGCTGTTCTCATTTGCTCCTTTCTTCGGCAGATCCCCATAATTTCGGGCGACTTGCGTGATTCGCCAAATGATACTTCTGAGGGAAGAGGTTCCTCAATCCTTGTTGACTTTCACACTGTCGGGCCCACAAGCCCAGAGAGTGAACATAATGACTCGAGAAATTCAGAAGTTGCCCACATCGATCTTCCTTCCTCAGCCGACAACGCTCGCGACACAGAGGGATCAATGCGTGATGATGACGTTGATCGTGATACCTTTGTTAATGCAGCTGTGGAGGAGACCAGGGCTTCGCCTGTGAAGAGATCGACTGGCGGCTTTGCCGATGAAGACGATCTCTTCGATATGTAAGCACCTTCTTCCCTGAAGTCATATTTTGCCTTTTTATTTCTTGCATTCCTTTCATAATTTTTGGTCAACCATCTCCTTTCACAGTGACGAAGGTTTTGTCGAGCCGCCGGCTAAGAAGGCCAAATCCGGAGCTGCTCCGCTGGACGTAGCTGCTTCCGAAGTGTCGGTTCCTAAAGCAGCCCCGCAGCTCAGGTATCGACAGCTTCCTCCCTTTCTAAAGGGAAAGATGCTCCTTCAACTGCCGCCGCCAGGACTCCTCCGTCTGTAAGTGTTTTTCGATTACAACATGAACTTTTCTGATGCGTATCTTGCTTAATGATTCTTCATCGAATATCCTTTTTCCTTTAGGACCTGCGAGGAGTTATCTCCTCTTTGGAGGCCTTTGCTTCCCAATACACTTCTCTGGAGGCAGAGAAGGTTCGGCTGCAGAAGGAAGTTGAATCTTCCTCCTCGAAGTTGGATGGTGCAGTCAAGATAGCTACCGAGGCCCGCCAGGAAGCGGACTCCCTGAAGGAGGAACTGGGCAAGCTGAGGGAGAAGCTGAGAGAAGAGGAGGCAACCAGGCTGGCTGCCGAAGCTCGGGCGGCTGAGAAGGATGAGCTCCTTCGTCAGTCTTCCTTTGCTTTACTTGGTAATCTCCTTTGTATACCTCTGTTCGATTATCGCACTTATGGGCTCGATCCTTTGTCAACGACCTTTTTCATTTCATTTTCTTGCAGAAGCTGCCAACATCCCCGCCAATGCCTTGGACAAAGTTCCAAACAATTCTCCGGCAAATGGTGTGTCGATGACTCTCGCCTCCCACTAGCTTACGCGGGAGCTTCTTGAAAAGGGAAAAGGTGCCTTGGCGCGAATGCACTCGATGATCTTCCCCAAGATCAATCAAAACAGAACTCTGGGGCAGCTGATCGACGCCTTCGCGGTTGACACCAAGGAGGTTATCGAGGTATTCAAACGCACCTCGCGTACCTATGGTGCCCTCCTTGCCTTCCAACTTATGATGGGTCACGGCTTTAAGGCTGACATTGAAGAAATGTCTAAGGAGCTGCCGAAAGAACATGATGGGCAACTTGTTGATTTAAGCATCTTCAAGATATCGGCTCTTAAATGTGCACGCCAGCTCCTCGAACTGGTGTCATCAAAGAAGACATCGGCCAGCCCTAGTTTATCGACTCAAACCCAAGCCATTGATTTTTGTAGCAAGCTTTTCTTTGAACTGGTGTGAAACAATGTCCTGACGGATAACTTCTGTTTGTAATAAACTTTTGTTCTAGCAATGTTGCTAGCACACTCTTTGTTATGATACTTCTGCTTGTATTCTCCCGATGGGAGTACCTTCTGACGTTGAGGAAAATCGATCTGTCATGCCTTTGACGTCTTTCCTTGCAGGTGTTCCCAGTGCCTTCATTTGTTGATGATTCCTCGGGTGCTCTTTCTGAAGATGATCGAGTGCAACGTATGAAGGATCGGATCACACAATTGGAAAAGGACCTGCGCAGCACCTACGCCTTGGCTGCCATTATCAAGAAAAAGGGCGAAATTGCAGCCGACGTAGAACGCTACGCTCTTACTGAACTGCACAAGGCCACCGAAAGTTTAAACTGTTAGTTCCCTTGTCTTTGATTTCATTACTCTTTTCGTTGAAAACGCATTGCCTGATCTTCCATTGCTTTCTTTGCCAATCATAGCTTTGAACCGTGCGGAAGAGAATAAGCGGATTCACGAGCGTGTGCATGCATCAGCCGACAAAATTTTCTGGAGAGAGCACTCGAAAGCTTCGGCTGTTGCTCAATTCCAAGATCGGGTCAAGCAAGTCCACCTGAATGTACTAGGACGTCGCCTAGAGGGGGGGGGGTGAATAGGCGGTGTATAAAAACTTCTACTTGAGAGCTAAACTAGGCGGAATAAAACTACTCATGTGTTTACTAGTTTAGCTCAAGGCCTATCAACTAGGGGTTTGCCTAAGTGCTCCAACAACCTATGCTAGCATGATGAGCAACAAGATGATAACAAGATAAGCATAGCATCAAGCATGACAGATATCACAATGTAAAGTGCATAGGTAAAGGAGCTCGGGTTGAGAAGTAACCGGTGCACGAGGAGACGACGATGTATCCCGAAGTTCACACCGAAGGGTGCTACGTCTCCGTTGGAGCGGTGTGGAGGCACGAGGCACTCCAAGAAGCCAACTAGGGCCACCGTATTCTCCTCGAGCCTTTCCACCAAAGGAAAGCCTCGATCCACTAAGGGATCCTTGAGGGTGGTCACCGAACCCGTACAAGCTTGGGCAAACGCCAAGTATCAAGCTTGAGCCAACTCCACAACACGGAGGCTCTCAAGTACACGGCCACAAGAGGCTTACAACACACCACCAAGGATGCTATGCGCCACACGAGGCTAACACACTCCACCAAGGAAACCAACTCCACCAAGGATGCAATGCGCCACAAAAGGCAAGATGGCCACTAAGGCAAGAACACCACTAAGGAGGAACACACACACCCTACGAGAAACCCCGGAGAGAGCACAACCGATGCACCTAATGCAATGGCTAAGAACACCACTAGGATGCCCAAGTTCTTCTCTTCCAAATTCCAACAAAGCTAGAAGAAGCTATTGGGGGAATAAGGGAGGAAGAAAAAAGTGAGGAGAAACACCAAGAAACTCCAAGATCTAGATCTAGCAAGATCCTCTCACTTAGAGGAGGATTCAATTGGTGAAGCTCTAGATCTAGATCTCCTCTCTCCTTTCCCCCAAAAATATGCAACAAATAGTGGGAGGATCAAGAGGAGGAAGAAGGAACCCAAGGTCAACAATGGAGGAGAGAGAGTGGAGGTGCAGGGTTAGTTTGGGCGGAGGTGGAAGAGAGGTATAAATAGGGGCTGCAAAATGTAGCTGTTGGGGCTGAGAAAATGGTCAGATCCGCGCCCAAAGCGGTAGTACCGCTTGCCGAAGCGGTACTACCGCTCGCGCGAGATCTGCGCAGAAAACAGCTGGAAAACGCCCTGATGTCTACGGGAGCTTCTATTCTTGTAGACAGTGTTGGGCCTCCAAGAGCAGAGGTTTGTAGAACAGCAGCAAGTTTCCCTTAAGTGGATCACCCAAGGTTTATCGATCTCAGGGAGGAAGAGGTCAAAGATATCCCTCTCATGCAACCCTGCAACCACAAAGCAAGAAGTCTCTTGTGTCCCCAACACACCTAATAGGTGCACTAGTTCGGCGAAGAGATAGTGAAATACAGGTGGTATGAATAAGTAGTAGCAACGGCACCCGAAAAGTGCTTTGCCCAGACAGAACAAGCAGAGTAACGCAGCAGTAGTAACGCAGCGAGTAACGCAAAAAACAGTAAACAAGCGATAGCGTATTTAGGAACAAGGCCTAGGGATTACACTTTCACTAGTGGACACTCTCAACATTGATCACATAACAGAATAGATAAATGCATACTCTACACTTTTGTTGGATGATGAACACATTGCGTAGGATTACACGAACCCTCAATGCCGGAGTTAACAAGCTCCACAATAATGCTCATATTTTAGTAACCTTTAGTGTAAGATAGATCAAAAGACTAAACCAAGTACTAGCATAGCATGCACACTGTCACCTTCATGCATATGTAGGAGGAATAGATCACATCAATATTATCATAGCAATAGTTAACTTCGCAATCTACAAGAGATCATGATCATAGCATAAACCAAGTACTAACACGGTGCACACACTGTCACCTTTGCACACGTGCAGGAGGAATAAAACTACTTTAATAACATTGCTAGAGTAGCACATAGATAAATTGTGATACAAACACATTGCAATCATAAAGAGATATAAATAAGCACCTCACTATGCCATTCAACAGTGAATAAGTATTCTGTGAAATATAGCCTAAGAGACCCACACGGTGCACACACTGTCACCTTTACACACGTGGGACAAGGAGTCTCCGGAGATCACATAAGTAAAACTCACTTGACTAGCATAATGACATCTAGATTACAAGCATCATCATATGAATCTCAATCATGTAAGGCAGCTCATGAGATTATTGTATTGAAGCACAGGAGAGAGATGAACCACATAGCTACCGTACAGACCGAGCCTCGATGGAGAACTACTCCCTCCTCATGGGAGCAGGCGGTGATGAAGATGGCGGTGGAGATGGCAGCGGTGTCGATGGAGAAGCCTTCCGGGGCACTTCCCCGCTCCGGCAGGGTGCCGGAACAAAGACTCCTGTCCCAGATCTTGGCTTCGCGATGGCGGCGGCTCTGGAAGGTTTTCCGTATCGTGGTTCTTCGCATCAGGGTTTTCGCGACGGAGGCTTTACATAGGCGAAGAGGCGGCGTAGGAGGGTCGAAGGGGTGGCCACACCATAGGCTGGCGCGGCCAGGGCCCATGCCGCGCCACCCTATCATCTGGGGGCCCAGTGCCCCCCTCTGGTCCTTCCCGGGTGTTCTGGATGCTTCCGGTGAAAATAGGAACCTGGGTCTTGATTTCGTCCGATTCCGAGAATATTTCGTTACTAGGATTTCTGAAACCAAAAACAGCAGAAAACAACAACTGGCACTTCGGCATCTTGTTAATAGGTTAGTTCCAGAAAATGCACGAATATGACATAAAGTGTGCATAAAACATGTAGATATCATCAATAATATGGCATAGAACATAAGAAATTATCGATACGTCGGAGACGTATCAAGCATCCCCAAGCTTAGTTCTGCTCGTCCCGAGCAGGTAAAACGATATTAAAGATAATTTCTGAAGTGATATGCCATCATAACCTTGATCATACTATTTGTAAACATATGTAGTGGATGCAGCGATCAAAACAATGGTAATGACATGAGTAAACAAATGAATCATAAAGCAAAGATTTTTCATGAATAGTACTTCAAGACAAGTATTAATAAGTCTTGCATAAGAGTTAACTCATAAAGCAATAAATCAAAGTAAAGGCATTGACGCAACACAAAGGAAGATTAAGTTTCAGCGGTTGCTTTCAACTTGTAACATGTATATCTCATGGATAATTGTCAACATAGAGTAATATAACAAGTGCAATATGCAAGTATGTAGGAATCAATGCACAGTTCACACAAGTGTTTGCTTCTTGAGGTGGAGAGAAATAGGTGAACTGACTCAACATAAAAGTAAAGAGAATGGTCCTTCAAAGAGGAAAGCATCGATTGCTATATTTGTGCTAGAGCTTTTATTTTGAAAACATGAAACAATTTTGTCAACGGTAGTAATAAAGCATATGAGTTATGAAAGTTATATCTTACAAGTTGCAAGTCTCATGCATAGTATACTAATAGTGCCCGCACCTTGTCCTAATTAGCTTGGACTACCGGATCTTTGCAATGCACATGTTTTAACCAAGTGTCACAATGGGGTACCTCCATGCCGCCTGTACAAAGGTCTAAGGAGAAAGCTCGCATTTTGGATTTCTCGCTTTTGATTATTCTCAACTTAGACATCCATACCGGGACAACATGGACAACAGATAATGGACTCCTCTTTAATGCATAAGCATGTGACAATAATTAGTATTCTCATATGAGATTGAGGATATATGTCCAAAACTGAAACTTCCACCATGATTCATGGCTTTAGTTAGCGGCCCAATGTTCTTCTCTATCAATATGCATGCTCCAACCATTAAGGTGGTAGATCTCTCTTACTTCAGACAAGACGGACATGCATAGCAACTCACATGATATTCAACAAAGAATAGTTGATGGCGTCCCCAGAAACATGGTTATCGCACAACAAGCAACTTAATAAGAGATAAAGTGCATAAGTACATATTCAATACCACAATAGTTTTTAAGCTATTTGTCCCATGAGCTATATATTGCAAAGGTGAATGATGGAATTTTAAAGGTAGCACTCAAGCAATTTACTTTGGAATGGCGGATAAATACCATGTAGTAGGTAGGTATGGTGGACACAAATGGCATAGTGGTTGGCTCAAGGATTTTGGATGCATGAGAAGTATTCCTTCTCGATACAAGGTTTAGACTAGCAAGGTTATTTGAAACAAACACAAGCGTAAACTAGTACATCAAAACTTACATAAAAGACATATTACAAGCATTATAAGACTATACATCGTCTTCCCTGTTGTTCAAACACCTCACTAGAAAATATCTAGACTCTAGAGAAACCAAATATGCAAACCAAATTAGCAAGCTCTAAGTATTTCTTCATTAATGGGTGCAAAGTATATGATGCAAGAGCTTAAACATGAGCACAACAATTGCCAAGTATCAAATTATCCAAGACATTTTAGAATTACTACATGTAGTATTTTCCAATTCCAACCATATAACAATTTAACGAAGATGAAACTTCGCCATGAATACTATGAGTAGAGCCTAAGGACATACTTGTCCATATGCTACAGCGGAGCGTGTGTCTCTCCCACAAAGTGAATGCTAGGATCCATTTTATTCAAACAAAACAAAAAACAAAAACAAACCGACGCTCCAAGCAAAGTGCATAAGATGTGACGGAATAAAAATATAGTTTCAGGGAGGAACCTGATAATGTTGTCGATGAAGAAGGGGATGCCTTGGGCATCCCCAAGCTTAGACGCTTGAGTCTTCTTAAAATATGCAGGGGTGAACCAGCGGGGCATCCCCAAGCTTAGAGCTTTCACTCTCCTTGATCATAGTATATCATCCTCCTCTCTTGACCCTTGAAAACTTCCTCCACACCAAACTCGAAACAACTCATTAGAGGGTTAGTGCATAATAAAAATTCACATGTTCAGGGGTGACACAATCATTCTTAACACTTCTGGACATTGCATAAAGCTACTGGACATTAATGGATCAAAGAAATTCATCCAACATAGCAAAAGAGGCAATGCGAAATAAAAGACAGAATCAGTCAAAACAGAACAGTCCGTAAAGATGGATTTTATTAGGCCACCAGACTTGCTCAAATGAAAATGCTCAAATTGAAGTTGCGTACATATCTGAGGATCATGCACGTAAATTGGCTTAATTTTCTGAGCTTCCTACAGGGAGGTAGACCCAGATTCGTGACAGCAAAGAAATCTGGAACTGCGCAGTAATCCAAATCTAGTACTTACTTTACTATCAAAGACTTTACTTGGCACAACAAAACTCAAGACTAAGATAAGGAGAGGTTGCTACAGTAGTAAACAACTTCCAAGACACAAATATAAAACAAAGTACTGTAGCAAAAAACACATGGGTTATCTCCCAAGAAGTTCTTTCTTTATAGCCATTAAGATGGGCTCAGCAGTTTTAATGATGCACTCGCAAGAAATAGGAGTTGAAGCAAAAGAGAGCATCAAGAAGCAAATCCAAAACATATTTAAGTCTAATATGCTTCCTATGAAAAGGAATCTTGTAAATAAACAAGTTCATGAAGAGCAAAGTGACAAGCATAGGAAGATAAAACAAGTGTAGCTTCAAAAATTTCAGCACATAGAGAGGTATTTTAGTAACATGAAAATTTCTACAACCATATTTTCCTCTCTCATAATAACTTTCAGTAGTGTCATGAGAAAACTCAACAATATAACCATCACATAAAGCTTTCTTATCATGAGTCTCATGCATAAAATTATTACTCTCCACATAAGCATAATCAATTTTATTAGTAATAGCGGGAGCAAATTCAACAAAGTAGCTATCATTATTATTCTCTTCAAGTGTAGGAGGCATAGTATAATCACAATAAAATTTACTCTCCATAGTAGGTTGTACCAAAAGACCACTATTATAATCATCATAAATAGGAGGCAAACTATCATCAAAGAAAATTTTCTCCTCAATGCTTGGGGGACTAAAAAGATCATTAAAACCAGCTTCCCCAAGCTTAGAACTTTCTACATTATTATCAAAAATGGTGTTCAAAGCGTTCATACTAATATTACTACCAGCATGCAAATAAGATTCCATAGGTTTTTTAATTTTCGCATCAAACAATCCATGTTTTAAATCAGGAAATAGAATAAGAAGCTCATTGTTGTCCATTATGCCAAACTAGTGTAAACAAGAAACAAAAAGATGCAATTGCAGGATCTAAAGGAAATAGCTTCGAGCACAAATACAATGGCGCCATAAAAGTACTGTTACCTGGGACCGGAGTATGAGTGCCTTTTTACCTTTCCTCCCCGGCAACGGCGTCAGAAAAGTGCTTGATGTCTACGGGAGCTTCTATTCTTGTAGGCAGTGTTGGGCCTCCAAGAGCAGAGGTTTGTAGAACAGCAGCAAGTTTCCCTTAAGTGGATCACCCAAGGTTTATCGATCTCAGGGAGGAAGAGGTCAAAGATATCCCTCTCATGCAACCCTGCAACCACAAAGCAAGAAGTCTCTTGTGTCCCCAACACACCTAATAGGTGCACTAGTTCGGCGAAGAGATAGTGAAATATAGGTGGTATGAATAAGTAGTAGCAACGGCACCAGAAAAGTGCTTTGCCCAGGACAGTAAACAAGCAGTAGTAACGCAGCAGTAGTAACACAGCAGTAGTAACGCAGTAAAACAAGAAACAAGCGATAGCAATATTTAGGAACAAGGCCTAGGGATTACACTTTCACTAGTGGACACTCTCAACATTGATCACATAACAGAATAGATAAATGCATACTCTACACTTTTGTTGGATGATGAACACATTGCGTAGGATTACACGAACCCTCAATGCCGGAGTTAACAAGCTCCACAATAATGCTCATATTTTAGTAACCTTTAGTGTAAGATAGATCAAAAGACTAAACCAAGTACTAGCATAGCATGCACACTGTCACCTTCATGCATATGTAGGAGGAATAGATCACATCAATATTATCATAGCAATAGTTAACTTCGCAATCTACAAGAGATCATGATCATAGCATAAACCAAGTACTAACACGGTGCACACACTGTCACCTTTGCACACGTGCAGGAGGAATAAAACTACTTTAATAACATTGCTAGAGTAGCACATAGATAAATTGTGATACAAACACATTGCAATCATAAAGAGATATAAATAAGCACCTCACTATGCCATTCAACAGTGAATAAGTATTCTGTGAAATATAGCCTAAGAGACCCACACGGTGCACACACTGTCACCTTTACACACGTGGGACAAGGAGTCTCCGGAGATCACATAAGTAAAACTCACTTGACTAGCATAATGACATCTAGATTACAAGCATCATCATATGAATCTCAATCATGTAAGGCAGCTCATGAGATTATTGTATTGAAGCACATAGGAGAGAGATGAACCACATAGCTACCGGTACAGCCCCGAGCCTCGATGGAGAACTACTCCCTCCTCATGGGAGCAGCAGCGGTGATGAAGATGGCGGTGGAGATGGCAGCGGTGTCGATGGAGAAGCCTTCCGGGGCACTTCCGGCAGGGTGCCGGAACAAAGACTCATGTCCCCCAGATCTTGGCTTCGCGCGATGGCGGCTCGGAAGGTTTTCCGTATCGTGGTTCTTCGCATCGGGTTTTCGCGACGGAGGCTTATATAGGCGAAGAGGCGGCGCAGAGGGTCGAAGGGGGGCCACACCATAGGCTGGCGCGGCCAGGGCCCAGGCCGCGCCACCCTATCATCTGGGGGCCCAGTGCCCCCCTGGTCCTTCCCGGGTGTTCTGGATGCTTCCGGTGAAAATAGGAACCTGGGTCTTGATTTCGTCCGATTCGAGAATATTTCGTTACTAGGATTTCTGAAACCAAAAACAGCAGAAAACAAGAACTGGCACTTCGGCATCTTGTTAATAGGTTAGTTCTAGAAAATGCACGAATATGACATAAAGTGTGCATAAAACATGTAGGTATCATCAATAATATGGCATAGAACATAAGAAATTATCGATACGTCGGAGACGTATCACGCCCCAAACCGGTAGTACCGCTCCGCAGAGCGGTACTACCGCTTGTGTCCAGATCTGAAGAAAAGCAGAGGAGAGAGAAGCAGAGTTGGGGCCATGCGGTAGTACCGGGCCTGGTACCGGCCTGGTACCGCTTCGAGTCCAGTAAGCCCGGAAGGCTGATGCGGTTCTTGGGCCGGTACCACCAGCGGTAGTACCGCCCGGCCCAAAAGCAATTTCCTTTTTCTTTTCTCAAATATGACGATACGGAAAACGCGATATCTTGAGATAGGAAAGTCAGAATGACATGAAACCAATTTTGCCGGAAAGAGGACGACGAGAGCTATCACTACAGAAAGTGAAAATATGGAAAAGAGTGGGTGATGATTTTCTCATGGTCATAGAGCTGTAACCTCTCAATATGGTATGTCGGGAAAATCATCACCCTCGCACATGCAACATGCGATGCATCCGGAATCCGATTCCGATGAGCTAGAGCTTGTCATGAGAATGAACACAAGCTCTCGAACATCTCATGGATAAGAACCAAGAACAACCAAGAAACACGATGCAATGCATGCAAGGTTTGAGCTCTCTCCGATGATACGACCAACTATCCTATCGAGCACAAACCTTGTCCTTGCGCGTTCTTCTCGAGTCGGCAAGCTCCGTCTTCACTCTTCATGATTGTACATGCCACCGTCTTCCTTCAACATACACGCCACCGTCTTCTTCCATCTTCAACGCCGTCTTCTCTCTTCATCTTATACGCCGTCTTCTCTCTTCATCTTCAACACCGTCTTTGTCTCTCTTCAACACCATCTTCATCATTGTACTATGTCTTCTCCATCTTACAACCTTGAGTCCAACATGACTATGGACTTGACCTAAGATTGATTCTCAATGCAACCGTTAGTCCATAGGGATTGTCATCAATTACCAAAACCACACATGGGGTAAAGGACATGTTCTTACACCACCACTTCTTCGACAAGTGTTACAAAGGACTAAGAGTTATATGGAAAATAATGTTTCCTTTGAACTCAGTTCCTCCCACCTTGTTGACGTTAATGTCAGAATTCAGCAATGCCAAGAAGGTCAAGAACCTGGTACGTGCCCAGGTGTTTGCGGGAGCTAGGTTTACGCTTGCCCTCGTCCTTGCACGGTATCCCTCAGAGAATTTGCTGTCTATCGCCAACACAACTGGTGATTTGGAGACACTGTATCCGAAGGTTGTACTGTCGTCCAATGTAATTGTCGATAGGTTAGAAAAGGACTCAAAGGTACCTGAAGAGAAAGACATTCTGCAAGGGTAATTCAGGGTTAAGTTTGTCTTTGTAAATGGGTATTTTGGCTACTTCATCCAGGTGTTTGGATTGTTTTAGCCGAGGTAGATACATGTATATGTATTTTTACCATGTTGGTGCCGTTGGCAAATTTTGAAGGAGCAAATCTTAATTGCTTGTTTAGATGTATGTGTATTCGTTGGTCAGCAAATCATTTGAGTGATCAGCTCGTGTTGCGGGTTTTGCTAAACCCGTTGTATGCGCAACTTTGCTTTCAACCGATGTATGCTTCGACAGTCACTCCCGAATATTTCGGGTGCAGTGAATCTGTCGATGAGCCCGTTGTTCTTTGATATTTCCATAAGTAAAATATCGAACGTGGGTTGTGTTTATGTGTATTTCCAAACTCTTGCTATTTTCGGCACTCGTAGAGGCATCTATAGCAAAGGGAAAGGTTGGTGTCCTTGTTTATTTTGCATCCTTTTAGCACTCGTAGAGGCTTTTTCGGAGCATGGTCGTTTGCCGCATATTACATTACACCGTTGCTCACCGAAAGGCGTAGGCAAGGTTTATGATGGTGCGGTTTAGATGCTCCGAATCACTGCAATGCTTATCAAGGGATTAATTTCTCATTAACAAAGTAAACACGAGGCTAGAAGGCGAAAAACGAGGAGCCCTGCTGAAAGTAAAGGTAAAAACTAAACGCTAATAAATTGCTTAAGCAATGAAGGGGTTCTTCTCATCTTCTGGCTTGGTCACCATGTTAGTGGTTACCGAAGCGTTGTTGATTTCACCAGGAGCCTGGACGATGGTTGCTAGTGTCTTGCCATCTCCTAAGTCTTCTGCGCCATCAGCTGCCGAAGCTTTTTCTGCCGAAGCTTTATCTGCAGAAGTTTGTGCTGCTGAAGCTTCAAGGGCGAGGTCGGCTGGCTTCTTCTTTGCTCCTCTGACACGTTCTTCTTCCTTAGTATCACGTGATGATGACTTCGAAGGAAGGTCAGTAAGTTCCTGCCGCAGTCCAAACTTTGCAGCAATCCTCTGAAAGTCTCGATCACAATTGTCCGAGCGTGAGAAACTTCCATAGACTGTAATGTTAGTCCCGTTGCTCCCAGGCATTTTCAGCTTGAGGTATGCGTAGTGCGGTACAGCCATGAACTTGGCATAAGCTGGCCTCCCGAGTATAGCGTGAAACTGCGACTTCCAGTTCACGACTTCAAACTCGATCTTTTCCTTCCTGAAGTTGTCGGATTTGCCAAAGACGACGTTCAGGTAAACTTTGCTAAGAGAGTATGCTGGTGAAGTAGGGAGAATCCCATGAAAGCGGGTGTCCGATTATTCTAGCATTCTCATGGTGATCCCCATACTCTTGATCGTGTCGAGAAATATCAGGTTTAGTCCACTTCCACCATCCATGAAGACTTTGCTCATCTTGAATCCCCCGACCTGCGCCTCGACTACTAAGGCCGCATGTCCTGGTTTCGGTATGGTGTGGTCTGCTCGGCTGAATGTAATATTCTGAGACGACCACTCGATATATTCAGGGATGTTCTCCATGATGCTTTCTGCCAGGTTGATTTCTCGAGTGAGCTTCTTCATTTCTCTTCTTGAAACTCCTGTCATGTGGATCATACTCATCTGCCCACGTGGTGGTGGGAATGCCTCGTTCGGTTGATGAGGTTGAGCCTGCTGGACCTGATGTTGTGGTGGAGGTGGTGGTGGTGGTGGTGGTAGCGGTTGCTGTCCTCCCTGCTGGATGAGTTTGTGCATGTCAATGAACTGCCGACAGTCCCTGAGCAAATGGCTTGACTTCGTTTTGCCGTCCTTAGAATCGGTATACGAGTGCAAGTAACAGGGAGCATTGATCTGCTCAGCGTAGGGAAGTTCGGGAGTCCTCTGCTGCCGCGGTTTATAATTGCCACGGTTCCCAGAGTTGTTCTGATTGCCGTCCTGTCGATCGTCTCTTCTATCGTCATATCGGTCGTCCTGCCGATCGGAGTATCCTGCAGCCACCAGGTTATTGTCATCATAGCTGCGGTTCTTCCTTCTCTTGTGACGATCCCTTCGACCACCCGAATCGTGCTTCGGCTGGTCGTCGTCCTCGTCGTCACTGCGCTGTCGCGGCTTTCGCACGTTGTCCTCGCCATCAGCCCAGCTGTTGGCGATTTCCATTAACTTGGTTATGGTTTTTGGCTTTTTGCGTCCGAGTTCTTCTATGTAGCTTTCACGTCGGATGCCATCGCTGAAGGCGTCGATTGCTCTGTCGACAGATACATCTTCGGCAGCAATTAGGAGTTTGGTGAATCTCCCGATGTATGCTCGCATTGATTCCTTCTGCTTTTGCTGGCAATGCCGTAACTATTCGATCCCGACGAGCCTTTTGTACGTTGCTTGGAAATTGGCAACGAAAGCATCTACTAAGTCGTCCCATGATTTGATGGAACCCTTCGGCAGACCCCTTAACCAGGCTCGCGCTGAATCCTTTAGGTAGAGCTGCAAGCAGCATTGCTGCTATCTGGTTCCCCTTATAATCACAGTCTGCAGATAGTCGTCTATCCAGGACCTTGGCTCCTGCTGCCCATCGTATTTGGCAGCGTCAGTAGGGGTGGGTTTGAACTTCCTGGGTGGCATCGCCTCACGGATTTTGTAGCTTAAACAATTGGCTCCCCTGAGCTTGCCGTCGTTCTCCTGACTCTCATCCGAAGAATCACTGTCATACTCCTCCCTGGTGGCGCGTCGTTGCCTTGCTTTGTCGATCCTGCTCTGAGTGATTTCGTCCCGAGCATCTCTCGCATGATGCTTTGAGCCACTAGCCTGCAACGTGGCCTTTTCCTTCCGCGGAACTAGATTATCTCCCAATATTGCGAGACTTTCTAGGGCACCTCGGTGGGCTTGAGTCATAGAACCTTCAGGGCGCTGATTGATGAGGTATGCAGCGAGGTTGGAGGTTGCTCCTGCGACGGTTTTTGGCCGTGGCATGCCCGCGGTGTCCGTGGTCATAAAGGACTTGGTCAGGTTCGATGTTATTTCTCTAGCATCGTCTTCCGATAGCCTAGATAGTATTCATCGATGCTTGCCTGCCCCTTGAGTACTTCGAGAGGCGCTTCCTTGTGAGCCTCTTCGTCGTTCGCTGGATCGGTCTGCCGCAGATAGGTGCCGGTTTGTTCCTTGAATAATCGTTCCCGGTTGTTGTTAAGCACGACTGCTTTGGCTGCTGCCCACTCCTCCTCTGCGATGGTGTGGTCGCTGTTGTTGTTGCTCGCGCTGTTCTCAAAACTAGATCGCCTGCTGGAACGGGGGGTGCGATCTCCGTCTCCCCTGTTAGCAACGTAAACTTGATGGTGCGCCGCTCCTCGGGTGACACCTCGGACGATGCTGTCGACGCTGTCCTCTCCCGATGAATACTGGGCATTGTAGATGAACGGTGTGTCGCTCGATCCCAGCCCGTGCCCGGTGTCGCAGTTCAAGCAGTAGTACGAGGTTAATTCCGAAGATGCGGGATTGTCGGATCCAACCGACATGGACGACGTCGAACTGGGAGTCAAGGGCGCGGGCGAACTCGTCGATCCGGTCAGACCAGCCGAAAGGTCGAGTGATGATGACGCGCTTGGACTCGCTGATCCGGAGATGGACGACTCCAGCAGCCGAAGGATTCCTTCTGAGTTGACGTTGTAGTGGACGCTCCCGAACGTCATCTCCATGTTGCCTTGCAGATCGGAGAAGGTCGAGCGAGACGAGTCGCTGTGCGGGGTGAATTCATAGGAGCCGAAGCGAATCGGGCTCCCTGATTTTGGTGATGATGGTGTTGACGAAGTCGCCGACGACATGACGGGCTCTGCCGATGTCCGATCTTGTGCCGACAGGGTTCCCACAGACGGCGCCAATTGTCGAGGGTAGTCCTCGGCAATGCCCTCCGATTGGGGCTTAGGGTTGACGGAATCCTGCAGGCTGACACGAGACACCGGTTCACAGACAAGCGGGGAGAGCAATTTACCCAGGTTCGGGGCCCTCGATGAGGTAAAACCCTTACGTCCTGCCTGTATGTTCTTGATTATGAAGATATTGGGTTACAATGGGGTGCCGAATAGTTCGGCTGAGATCTTGTCGAGAGGCTAAGTGTTATGTTGACCTAGCTCTAGACTTTTGGTGGCTTAGGTTGCTAAGATTGATCGTGTCCCTCGGCAGCCCCTCTCCTGGCCTTTATATAGGAGGCCAGGTCTCAAGAGGTCTAACCGAGTACGACTAGGTTTACAGTAGTTTTAAATCTAATCCTTCCTTGTTCGGTTGCTTCCTTGCCTTGCGTGTCAAGGAATCTTCTGGTGCGCCATCCAAGTGGCCCGTCTTGCCTCCAAGTGCCTTCATGGGCCTCCAACTAGACAATACGGGATAGGGCAATGACGGTTACCCGAAGGGTAATGCCCACGTCAGTAGCAGCGTGGCACGAGGAGGCGCTGGCGGACACCGTTGCGGCGTTCGACGCCTCGACGGCAGAAGAGGCGCGGCGGCGCCGGACGGAGGAGATGAGCCGGCGGGTGGTTGATGAGCGCCGCCGCTAGCGCGAGGAGCGGGAGGCATTGTACCGTGAACGGCGGGAGGCGATCGAGCGCCGGCGACGGGAGTCGGTCGAGCGTCAACAGCAACTGGCGGCGGAGGAGCGTCAGCAGCGGGAGGCGGCGATCTGGGGGAGGTGGGCGGACGCGTTGGCGGCGGCGATGATGGAGGTGCCAACGGATGTGGAGGAGGAGGAGGAGGCCGAGGCGGAGGAGGAGGAGACCGAGGTGGAGGACGATGACGAGTTCGAGTGGTCCGACGACGACGGGCCGCTCCCGGACGAGACGACCGATCAGCAACGCGCGCTCGTCGAGTCCTTCAAGTCGGAGAAGAAGCTCCAGGACGACACCCGTGCCCGCGAAGAGGCGCAGATTCGTCGCGCCGTCGAGCTCTCCCTCCAGGCAGCGCAGCAGGGGAGGGCGGACGTCGACGCGTTGCTGGAGCAGCGGCGTCTCGCCACTGCCCTACGCACGGAGAGGCGGCGCGCACAGCAAGAGCTGCAGCGGAGGGGATGCGACAACGGGGCGGGGCCATCGAACGCACCGCCGGGCGGTTAGTAGTCTAGGTTTAGATGAAATCTAGCCGTTTTCATTCAAACTTTGTAATATATAATCAAATTTGAATGAAAACCTTTATTTTCGTGCACCAATATTCATTTGGGGCGGCGTTTGGGGGACGCGGCTAGGGAGCGACGTCCCCAAACGCGGCACGAACAAAACACGTCCCCCAAACGCTCGATCCGGCGCGTTTTGGGGGACGATTTGGGGGACGCGACTGGAGATGCTCTTAGTCTACCTCCCTTGGCCCAACTATGGGCCCACAAAGATTGTAAAATGACCAAGGTGGGCTCGTATGTCGGCTCCAACGAAGGAGACCTATCAGGGGACAGATTCTTGATGGACAAGGCGGGAAGGCGTCAATGAAGGAAATACTAGATTAGATTTCATTGTAACCTAGCCGAGTTTGGACAGGACTCTCGGGACCTGTCCTGCTATATAAAGGCCAGGAGAGGGCCTGCCGATCACCAGAACAATAGTACGCAGAACCACCGCAACTTAGAGCACAAACCCTAGAATCCTTGCCTCTCGGCGAATTGACCACAACACCCTATCGGCTAGCCCATTGTAACCCGATATATTCGATAAATCAAGATCATACAAGCAGGAAGTAAGGGTTTTACCTCATTGAGGGCCCCGAACCTAGGTAAATCTCTCTCCTCGTTTGTTTGGTATCTGATGTCTCGTGCTAGCCTGCAGGATTCCGTCAACCCTAAGCCCCTCATGGTGGGCATTGCCTAGGAGCTCCCTCGTCAATGGGTGTAAGCCATGTTGCACACGCAGTAATACTTGGGTTTGCTTGATGTGCCTAGCATGTACAGACATGGCCTCGGAACACCAGAAACCGAAAGGTTGAACACGAGTGATATGGATGATGTGATCCACATGTTGATGTTCACCAATTGAAGCTACATCATCTCACGTGATGATCGGATATGATGTAGTGAATTTGGATCGTGTGCCACTAAACAACTATGAGGGATGTTGAATTAAGTGGGAGTTCATTAGTAATTTGATTAAAACTTGAACTAATTATCCTGAACATAGTCTAAATTATATTTGTATTAAATTTTGTAGAATTGGCATCTGTTTTCTACCTTGCGCTAGGCTTGTAATTCAGATAGAAACACTGTTAAATCTTACAAGTAACTTTACGAACTGGTACCGTATTGTTAAAAAATCAATAAATGATTAAGTCCTATTGCAACTTTTGGTAACCCTCAAATTGCTAATTCAAAGAGCAATGGTTTCAATTAGTATCTAAAATTATCTTGTCTCCGTGAAACTTGATGCTTATATCCGTTTGAAAAGCAAGGAGATGAAAAGTGTGTTTTCAGAAATAAGCGAGGTGTGAGATATATGTGATATCTAAGACCTTATTACCAGATGATAGAATATAATTTTTATGGGAATGTACGAACGTTGAATATGCTAGGCATCCCGATCCTCCAACTAGTTGGGCACTAACGTTATTCACGTATCCATATATGAACCATAGTGGCTTCGTCATGAAGTTGTCAGATTTGATGGATAAAATTATGAGTGAAATTGTTCATCATATTAAAAGGTTACTAATAGTGAAATCCGAAACACTTGTCATGTGATGATCAACTTCAAAGTACAAAACTCAAGGGTGTTGGTATTTGACCAACAAGCCTAGAAGTTGTTGATGTTGAGTGTTTTCTGAAATATGAGGAAACCGAAAGAGAAGCTACAAAAGATTTTGGCAGAAAGAAAGAAAATACTAGAAAGTCTAGCTCATGTGTATATAGATGATATACATGTTATCAATGTATTCTTTGATTGGTCACACAACTGAATTCTTGGGTATTTGGACCATATTGGTTGGTACAAGGTGTCATACAATACAACACAATACAAGAATACAATGGCCTAAGTGACTGACAAGGAATATGGTAACAATGCACGTCTGGAACAAAATAAATTACTATTATGTTCTTCATTGGCATTCTACCTAACCCTTGAATTTATCATTAAGAACTTAATAATTGTTATTTTTCTCTGGTCAAATGAAAGCAATGAGTTCTTCAAATTATGACCATACTAAATGTACAATGGATAAGTTATTATAAATCTTAATGGTGAAACACACATGCATAACACTGACGATAAAGTGCCATAAGGAAAATAATCAGAATTCCACTTATTTGTGGAACCTCCAATTAGGCCATGTTAAAAAGGAACGCATGAACAAACTCCATGCAAATGGATTTTTGGAGTCATTCGATTTCAATCGTTTGGCACTTACAAATCTTTTCTAAAGAGAATGATTGAAATACCGTTCATAGGTCAATAGTTGAACGGGCAACTAGCTTAGTGGAAACATACATCATGATGAATATGGTTCATTGGGCATTGCTGTGTGCGGAAGATTCGTCTACTTCATAAAACTTCCAACAAAGAATCAAGAAGATATATGAGGATATATTTGGTTGAGAAGAAAGGAGTCTGAATAGGTTCAAATAATTTCAGCACGAAGTGGAAATCATCGTAATGGAAAAGTCAAATATATATGATTCGATCATGGTGGAAATATTCAAATTACGAACTTTAGCAAACATCTAAAAGAGTTGCGAAATTGTTCCACAACTCACGTTTCTCGGAGCACCATAGTTATGATGGCGTATTCGAGAGACGTATCCAAACCTTGTTGTATTAATGGTGAGATAAAATAAAATAAAATAAAATGATGCCATTATATTTTTGTGGATTATGCATTAGAGACTATCGCTTTTATACTAAATAGAGCGTCATCATAATCCATTGTAATGACACCATATGAGTTATGGCATGGGTATAAACCCTAATAGTCCTTTCTTAAATTTTGGTATGCGTAGCATAAGTAAATGAGTTTACAACCAAAATAGGATGAATGTCTTTGTTGGTTATCGCAGATAACAAATTGGGAATTATTTCAACTATGAAGTCAAAGACAAAAGTGCTTGTCAATGTTGCTTGCTTATTTCCAAGAAATTGTTTCTCGCGAAATATTTGAGTGGGAAGACAATGGAACTCGATAAGGTTGATGAACATGATCATGATGAGCAGAGTAGCGCAACGTCGGAAATGGTTCCGGAAGCAGCCACGACGCTCATGGCTCCCATGTCTACAAAGTGTTATAGCCATGAAGATCGAAGTACATATTGAACCTTGTAGGTATGGTTCACTTTGTGATCAAATAAATAATTTGTGGACAAAGGATTAATTTTGAACAACGATAAACCAACTACATACAAAGAAGCTATGATGGGCCCTGACTCTGTTAAATTGGCTAAGTGCCATGAAATCCAAGATAGTATCTATAATCAAGCTTGGAACTTGGTAAACCTTCTAAAGGAATAAATACTTTTTGAAAGTAAATGGATCTATAAAATTAATGGACATGGATGTAATATCCTTGAAGAAGCTCGAATTGTCAAAAGGTTATTTACTACAAAGTTCAAAGAGTTGACTGTCATAAGATTAGATCTTCTGTAGAGATGCTTATAGTCTATGCGGATTATTCTAGTAATCGCTAAATATTTCATTTATGAGATATGTTAGTAGGATGGCAGAAATACATTCGTTAGGACAAGTGTGTATTAAAGGTGTATACAAGATACAACCGAGAGTTTTGCTAGTCCGTAGAATACTCGATAGGTATATAAACTTCACTGGATGAAGTGAGTATCATGGAGTTAGAATCTACACAAGATGAAATAATCAAAGAGTTTTGATTTCATCACAAACGATGAAGATGCTTGCATTTCCAAGAAATTAAGTAGGAGTGCTGAGACATATTTATAATACTTTATGTGGATGACATATCGTTGATTAGAAATTGTGTAATTTTTTACTTGATGTGATTAAAAGGTTTCGTTGAAAATTAATTTCATTGAAAGGATATGGACTAAGAACATATTTAGCGTCAAGATCTATGATTGAAGCGCAGAATAATTTTAAGTAAAGGTACATAGAATAAATATTGAAGTAGTTCAATATGAAAACGTCAAGAAGGTGTTCTTTTCCATGTGGAGGTTTAACAAAACCTAAGTATATTTGACACTCAATGAGGTAAAACACATGAGTGATTTTAGATCACGAATAATATGTACACAATCAGATGTCCTGTGCTCTAAAGTGTTACGAGCATATACCAAGATGATTTATGTGATGATCATTGGAAAAAAGTAAGAATATCCCTAAGTGCTTTGGAAGAGCCGATGATATATATAGTTTTGTATGGGGTATAATGACTAATCGTTGTAGGTGTTACACCGATATTAATTTGGTCACATATAAAAATGAATTTCAATCTCAATTAGGCTAAGTGTTCATTAAAAGGTAGCATAATTAGCTAGAAGAAGTTTATGCTAGAATTAAATGAGTTTTAAATATTGTGACGGATTATACAAACGAAGGCAGAATATATCATTGTTTTGACAATGACCAAGGGTGTTTGGGTCAAGGAGTTCTTTTAGAACTTGGTGTAGTTCCGGTCAGGACTATGAAGCTATATTGTGTGTGACAATATTGGTAACCTATTTCAGACCGCCGAATTAAGGTTCCACGAGAAGACCAACCATATAAGATTAATGCCGACTCATTTGAAAATGAGTGATGTGTAGAGACGTAAATGAATTGAAAAATACATACGTTTCTGAGCGTGTCAGATTCGTTGACTGAAACCTCTCCCATGAGCAAACATGACAAGGACCAGAAGGCCACGGTGTTAGATCTTTACAAATGTAAACTAGATTATTTACTCTAGTGCAAGTGGGAGATGTTGGAGATATGCCCGAGAGGCAATAAAAAAGTGATTATTGTTATATCTTAGGGTTCATGATAAATGTATACATCCCATGCTATAATTGTATTAACCGGAAACATTAATACTTGTGTGTTTTGTAAACATAAAGAAGTCCCTAGTAAGCCTCTTGTTAAACTAGCTTGTTGATTAATAGATGATCATAGTTCCGTGATCATGAGCATTGGATGTTATTAATATCAAGATCATATCATTAAGAAAATTATGTGATGGACACACACCCATAGTAAGCATAGCATATGATCAAGTTATTAAGTTCGTTTTTCTACAAGCTTTAATTTACATAGTAACCTAATTCTTCGACAATGAGATCGTGTTAATCACTCAATCCGGATGGATGCTTTTATGACATCAAACACTACTTCGTAAATGAGTGGTTATAAAGGTGGCATTAAGTATTTAGAAAGTATGGGTTGAAGCGCATGGATCAAGAGTGGGATTTGTCCATCCAGATTACGGATAGATATACTCTGGGCCCTCTCGGTGGAATGTCATCCAATTAGCTTGCAAGCATGTGACTAGGTCACAAGGGATATCATCTCGGTAGCTGGGTTGAACTAGGTATAGAGATACCGATGATTGAACCTCGGATAAGTAAAGTATCGCGTGACAAAGGGAATCGGTATCGTATGTTAATGGTTCTTTCGATCATGAATACATTGTTGAATATGTGGGAGTCATTATGGATCTCCAGGTTCCGCTATTGGTTATTGATTGGAGAAGTGTGTCGATCATGTCTGCATAGTTCACAAACCGTAGGGTGACACACTTAAGTTTTGACTATGAGTTCATCGAGAGGCTAAATTCTACGATGACCTAGCTCTAGGCTTATGGTGGTTATGGCTGTTATGATTGTGTATCCCTCGACAGACCCTCTCCTGGCCCTTATATTGTGTACCAGGTCTCGAGTGGTCTGTCCGGGTACGTCTAAGTTACAAAGAGTCCTATGTCTACTATCCTTGTTTTCTTCGTCCTCTTGCCTTGTTCTTCAAGAATCCTTCTTTGGAACCGACATAGCGGCCCACCTTGGTTGATGGATGTCCTTCATGGGCCTCTGGTTGGGCCGCAGGAGGTAGCGCAATACTGTTACCCAAAGGGTAATACCCACATCAGTAACCCCTGAGTGACTAGCCGAAGAAACTTCAGGTAGGGACTAAAACTGTCTTCTGTCGTATGTTTGCAATTCCCGGAGAATCTTAACTTTCTTGTAATAACAACGTCTTTTTTATCGGGTGCGCGTTCAGCGCTCCCGATGGGAGTAGCCCCCGAGTCTAGGCACGGATGCTTGCAACCGTGTGTAGACTCAAGTTGTACTACTTGAATGTTTTTCTTCTACCGATATCTTTTACAATCTGTCATGGTCATCCGATATATCTTCCGATATCGGGTCTTCAATGCTTCCAAGTAAGATTGTACCCATTGGTAGTACGTAAAGGATATTGAGTAATGTGCCCAGTTTTACTCGATAAATCGATGTTGGTTAACTGCCGATGGCAAAACAACATTACCCTACTCAGAATCAAGTCTTCGAGTCCAAGTTTTATCGGGTGCGCATTCAGCGCTCCGATGGGAGTAGCCCCCGAGTCTAGGCACGGATGCTTGCAATCGTGTGTAGACTCAGACCAAACCACTTGAGTGTTTCAATTTCCTTCGGATGCTTCATGTGGAGTCGATACTTCTTATGACATCATTGATGATGTAACCACTGTCGCGATCTGATTGACAAGACATGACCTGACGGGCCCATTCTACTTCTGCGTGGTCAGTTAGGAAATCTCTAGTGCTTGTGCATTGACCGAGGCGCCTCCGAGATTTCCGCACGTAATGGGAGTAATGGGCCGCCGGTTTCATCTCTCTTACTTGGACACGTGTACGATTGGATCCTCGTCCTCCTCCCCACAATCACTAGAGTTACGGCCACGATTTCCTAGCAGCCCTTGCTATAAATAAAGAGCCTTTTTCCGTTTTCACTTTTAATGCCTCCATACTACTGATCTTCCTCCTCAGTTCCTTCTCGCCATTGTTCCTGCTTCCAAGAACTCAACCACCTTGGGCAAGAAGAAGGGAACCGCTGGTTCAAGTGCTTCCGCGGGCGCGGCCAAGATTGGTGCGACTAAACTGTGGGGACCCCGGACTAACTGTCCGAAATACCCTGTTATGTATACAATTCATGATCCCATGATCAGTGCGCCGTGAACACATAACCGAACTGATATCAAATTACATCATCCATTACAAAACGGAATAAGAAAATTACAATGAGGTCACATGACCAATCTTTACATAATAGCCTTGAAGGGCCTAATCTAATCATCAGAGTCGCGGAATCACTTCAATCAGCGTAGAGCCCAAGTCATCTGCCATAACCCTACAGGCAACTGACTGGGAAGACGTTCCTAGCTCGCATAGACGTCGCCAACTCCTTCTTCATCTGGTCGAATTCCTCCAAGTCTGGCCAAGTAAATAGCCAGAGACAAAGCCGTGAGTACATTGGAATTGTACTCGCAAACCATCAAGAAGGTGATAACAATTCTAACTAGAGAAGACAAGAGAGAAGTGCTACTTTCTCTTGTGGAAATAGCATGAAGAATAGTTTCTCTTGTGGATATATCATGAAGAAGAGAATAGTTTCTCTTGTGGATATATCATGAAGAAGAGAATAGTTTCTCTTGTGGATATAGCATCCCGACATCACAGTTGATGGGGACACTAAGGAAATCCTATGACATCTCTATATCTTTGTTAAAGAAGATACTTCAAAGATAGACTACGACATCTATATATATCTTTATCGAAGAAGAGTCTCTCTACATGAAACACTAGGAAGGGTCACCCAATTTTTGTTTCATTTTCCTCGACCATCTCCATATGGTCGGCACCAGCCTTTCCGTACCCTTCCAGTACATCCAACACATTCCCTTCCTTTGTAAAGTATTTTCTAAAACAAAACTCGACACAGCTCTGTAACGGCCATCCCAACCGTCCATGACCGCGGACGCGGCTATTCGAATAGTTTTAACTCTGCAGAGTGTGCACACTTTCACCACAACTATCCGGATACCTATCGTGTGGGCATCATCCCCGCATAACAACATATGCCACGACGGATACCCAGACATAACCTTTCGCCCATTCGACTTAACACGAGGTCCTACCCTATGGAGTCTGTACCTCCCCGGCACCGTGGTAGCTCACCTCCTCTTGAGCGTGGCTCCACCGCCAAGCCAGGAGACCCATAGTGTCTTCCGGACGGGTCAGCCCCGAAGGCCTCCCGTTATACTGTTGTCCCAACCATGGCAACCCGGACTCGGGGGTAACCGTACCCTTGTATAGTTGTGCGGTGCCTCATGCTAAGAAGAACAAACGTCAAGTTAAGCCCCGTGCCCACGTTGGAGTAGCTATGGTTGCGCTGTTTAGTTGCTCCGGGCGAATACAAAGAACCATGTGTCGTTTTTCTCAAAACCCAAGTCACACACACATTCCTTTTCTCAATCATCTTTGACAAGATCTTTTTTTTGCCTTCGTAAACCATACACTTGGGTAAGGTTATCTCACCCAAGGTTTTCATAAACATTTACAACAAGGTAAACCTTGAGGGGTTCCCAACCTGAAGTTTTATGTAGGAGCTAAGATATAACAATGGCATGATACTAGTCGTCATACCTCTAAGGAGATGATAATTGAGGTGTCAAGGGGATCATACATGCTTAGGATAAGCACGCATGGCGACAACATAAGTAGGAGTATTCGACAAAGGGTCATGATGTTGATCATCATACCACTAAGAAGATGGTAAAATAGGTGGTCAAGGGGGCATACATGCTCGGGGTAAGCATGCATAACAACAACAAGGAGTTCAACATACTCGAGAGTAAGTATGCATAACATCAACAAGGGGAAATGATGCTAACCATCATACCTCTAAGTGGTGCAAGAAGGGTGTCAAGAGGTCGACACACACAAGATAAGTGGGCATACCCATCACATTTAGAGGGTACACCAAGATCATGGTGTTGACAACCACCATTTACAAAAAGGGGTTTGTCGGCGAGGTGCCAAAGAGAGTAAACATGCTCACGGTAAGCATGCTCCGACAACAAAAGTAGAAATCACACAAGATAGATCGAGATACAATAATAATAACAAAGTAACCACAATATGTGATTCAATACTCAGAGATCAAGAGATGGCTTGCCTTGGTTGGCTTATTTGTCCCTGGACTTCTTCAAATTCTTCGAATCCTTCCCCTCCTTCAAACCCGACAATGTCCGAATCTATCGCCGTAAAATAAAAAGGAACACAATCAACACATTGCACCAATAATCCAAACATGCATCAAATAGTATCTAACCACTCAACCAAGGTTTATATTGAAGACACTAAGGACTTATAGTCCTTTCAAAAACAACTTTAACATTTTAATTTAAGAAAACCATTTTTAAAACTCTTAATAGAGGCATGAGAAACTCATACAATGGCAATTGCCTCTATGCTAATCACCAAGGCATGAATTAAATAACCCCTGATAGATAACACCATCAAGATGACAAGTGCATTAGTTAGGCATCAAAAACATTCATATTTTATTTTAAACATTTTTGGAAAATCACAAATCATTTTCCTATTGTATTTTGCTTAAATAATACTACACCAAAAATAGGAAGTAAACAAGGTACTACTCTTTTTTGAAATCTTAAGCAAAACAATAACACTTGGTTTAAGTTGCAAAAAGGTTTTGTTTTGCGGAAATAAGACATAGGTTGACCATTTTTATAAAAAAAGAGATGCTCAAGGATTTTAAATAAACTAAAAGTTTTGGTTCAACAATTCATGTGACACACACATATTACTATCAGTAACAAATATGCATGAACAGAGACAAACAATATTTTTCCTAGATGTCCAGTACTAAAACAAGACTAACCCAATTGGATTCACTCAAAAATATTAATCCTACAATTTTAGGAATTTGTTAGAGTCTGCAGTACACATAGAACAAGTTTAATTTACCAAAAATCGTACAAAAATCCTAAAATTATGGGACCAGTGGCATTGGAAAGATATTTGAATTTTGGAACTAATGGAATTAGTTTCACTGGATTTGGGTCTGTGGATCTCGAGTTATTAATATTTTAATACCTCTGGTTTTAACACATTTTAACAGAAAAACGATTTTGAAAACGGGCGGGAAACGCCTGGGCCGTACGAGGGAGAGAATGGGCCGGCCCAGGAGATAATCCAGGTGGAGGGGGAGGGAAAAAAAGAAAAACAAAAAGGGGCCAGCAATGGGCCCCGCATGCATGGGCCAGCGTGGCCTTTCGGCCATGCACGCGCACGGGAGACGTCCTCTCCTCGCGACCATGCTCGCTGGCGGACGGAAGAAAGGGCAGGGGCGGGGCGGAGCTCACCTGGAGCGGCGGCGGTCGACGGCGGCGTTGGGGCGGGGGTGCAGGGGGTCGAGGCCGTGCAGCAGCTCCTCCCGAACGTGCAGCTGCTCCTCCAGGCGACGACACAGACGGCTTCTTCTTCGTCTACTTCCCGGACCGGCGACCACGGCGGCGGCTACAGGCGGACCTGGGCAACGTGGAGTGGCGCGTTAGAAGCGGGATAGAAGGGAGACTGCAGGGGAGTGAAAAATAGGGGCAGAGGGCGCCGGAGTCGGGCGCCACCTTCCGCGCCACCCGACGGCGACCTCGGACAGAGGTGGAGCTCCTCCGAGCGGGAGACAGCAGGGGGCACGCCGCAGCGCTGCTGTGAGCTAGGATAGGGGAGTGTCGAGGTGTGGCGAGGTGTGGTGGAGGGAGGGGCGCTCGGCCAGCTTTTATAGCCGAGGACGGGCTCATGGTGGACGCGGACCAGAGAGGCGGTGTACGAGTCTACGGGCTCGCCATTGGGCAGCAGGGCGGTGGAGGAGCGTCTTGAGCGCGGGCTAGGGTTTTCGGAGGGGTTCCACGCGCGGGAACGGCCGGTAGAGAGAGAGGTCCACCGCACAGAGAGCGCTTGACAAAATGCCACGCCGAGGCTGACGTCGCTGGGACGCTTCGGGTGGCGAGCTGCTGACGTCCGAGTGCTGGCGTATGCAAGGGGTGTTGCCCGCGCGTGCGAGGTCGCTCACGGACCTGGGCCGGTCGTTTTGCTCAGCTTTTGTACGGGACAGGCGTGTACAGCATTGTGTTCGTCAGGTTTTGGCCGTGGGCAAGCATGTCTGGCTCGAAGGGGTGACTTGGGTGTTGCCTGGGTCGTCTATGCTGGACTGTGCGTCGACTAGTTAGTCCGACACAGAATGGGTGCAACTGCTGGACCACGGCCTCTCCTCTTCTTCTCTATTTATTTGCCAAAAACTAATATGCGTACACAACAAGTTGTTCAGGCAAGAGAGCGGTAGGTGTGGTAGATGGCTGGCGAGAAGTGCGTGTATCAAGACCAAGGTTTTGACTGGAGAAGATGTAGAAAGAGGATTGAGTCTGCCCAAAATTGGGTTTCAATTGGATTTTTATTTTTTTGAGTATCAACGCAAAAGGTTTATTTTCCTTAGTATGAAAAAAGGTATGGTGTACTCTCCTAGAATATTTGGAAAATTCCTAAAAAGGTGCGGCTTCTATTTGATCTGGATTTGGAAAAAAAAAATGGCCGAGAAGAGATACTGCCGACAATATGAAGAATAAACCAAGCTTCCTTTTGGGGCTAGTTATGCACTCTGCCCTTATGTGGGCATCGCATAAATTTTTCCATGATCTAAAGGTTATTTTAGGAGGCATGAAATGCTAAATACAATTTCAAAGTATTTCGTAAATATGGAAAAAAAATGTAATTTTTGGAGAAAACTAATGAGGTATTATTCCTCACATTCTTTTCTTGAAACAGAAAACCATTTTATGATACTATGATCTTTAGTGATCATAGCCCAATTTAAAAGAAAAAGGTTTTTTTTTTTTTGGCAAGAACTTTTGAATTAGGACCTTTGAGCCATAGACAAAACAAAAAGAGGGTTTGAGGTTTAGGTAAAAAGGCTCAATTAGTTTTAAAATAGAATAGATTAAGGTAATACAAGAGTGACCATAGCTTCTCTATTTTTCTTGAGACTTGACTTATGTGAGTTGGGGTACTTATGGGAATACACCTATCAAATGAGACATGGGTTTTTTTTTTATATATATAGTGGCATGGATAAAGAAAAGAATTTTCCAGAGCCACACATGTGTTTTATTTAGTGAGTTGCTTGTTTTACCATTAGAGGTGTTGTTCTTTGGGGTAGCTCAAGACAATTGCAACAAGCACAACAAGACAATTCATCTACTAACAGATCAAAGCAATTCTTTATAACAAACAGATCAAGGCAATTCATCTAATTAGTCTTTAGAAAAAGTTTTTGTTCCCCTTGATTTTTGCATTATGGACAAATAAACAAGGTTGCAAAAGTTGGGGTGTGACAGATCTTCCACCCTTAAAATAATCTCGTCCCGAGATTACTAAGCGTACAACTAGAGGGGTTGTAAAGTTTAACTAAAGTTAGACTCCATTCTTCTGTAGATGTGCCGTTGCCGAGAAGGTCGTTGCTTCATCTTCTTGGAGGCATGATGAATTCCTGCCGATGGCGAGTTTCATGAAGAGGTTGACTACTCCATGTAGGTGTTAGATCTGTAGCTTCTAAGCAATCCTAGGAGGGGTTCAAGATTCTGGGAGAGTTAGTGCACTTCAGCGGTGTTTTAGCAGGGTTGAAAACTTTTTAGAGTTAACTTTAAATTTTTGTAGAAGACAAAGTCTTCCACCCTTAAAACTGTTCATAGAGGGGGTTTAAAAACTCTAAGCTTCGGCCACGGTCTTGTCGGTGCTTACGAAGAAGTGATCTTTCTCACGTCTTGAGTTGAAGCATCTTCAGGGAGCGAGGTGCAATCCACAGCTTCAAGGGGAGTTAGTTCACCCCAAGTTCCCAACGGTGTTTTTAGAAAGGTTTAAAATTTTAGGGTTAGCATCAATTTTTAGTGGAAGACGAGCCTTAAGATTTTTTTTTTCATCGGGCTTTTGGAAAAACTCAGAGCTTCTGCCTTGTAGTCCTGTCTGGGGCTTCTGAAGAAGTTATCGATCTTCCGCATTCAGTTGAAGGATCTTCGGGGGAGACATGTAGACCACGGCTTAGAGGCACTCACAGTGTTTACTTGACCATATAACACGCGGTAAGTTAGTAATTTGATGAAACGCCTGGTTGGTATTTATATGAAGCAGCATCAAAGGTCGTCGGAAACAATCTTCAGCTTGGTGGTCGGTGTTGACTTATACCAGTTAAGAAGTGAGCGGGTAAATTACACCTAATCTTGAGTCTTGAGGCATCTTCATGAGCTTCACTTGATAAGGACCAGATGAACCATGTGATGTAGCTTGGCTTTGACGCTATTGTTCTCCCAGCTTGTTTGGCGGTGTGTTAGAGGGTGGTTCCAAGAAGTTATCCTCGAGGTTAGCGCGATTATATTCCAAGGTTAGACCAAGTTGGTATGCCTTCTCGCCGAGGTGCATTCACTCATGAAGGTAGGGGATTCTGCTTTCTTGGCGTAGTAGAGTCGCTTCAGCATATCTTGAAAGTAGTCAGCGTAGATAGGTGTCTGGGTTAGTTTTTCCGAGGGTTGAAAAACAACTGTTAACGGGTTTATAGTTAGAGTCTTTTGTTAACCTATCCAACTAACTAGGAGTTAGCACTCTAACGACGAGGTAGATGAGGGTGAAAACATATTAGGGAGGCTTTCTAAACTAGATTATCGCACCAAGAGGTTTTTTTTTTCTGACCTAAAGACCATGGCAATCATACACACAACAAACAGATAAAAACCCTCAAAACCACACAATTAGGGAACTACAAGCAATCATCACACCAGACAAGGCACTCTAAGCATCTAGGGATGCCTAATACGCAGGGGTAGCTCAATCAAAGCAATTGAGTTTGTCCTATCCATCCTATTGGTTTGGGGCTGGTCACATATGTTGGCGTCTTCAGCTTGTTGACATCGTCTTCAACAAGGATTCTTGAAGCAGAGAGTGGTGATGCGGCTTGGTGTTGAGTCATCGATGTTGAGGCAGAGGCTAAAACTGTGTAGTCTTCTTGCTCAACATCCCGGGGACGTGAGGTCTTCAGATGGGTAGTTGTTGAGGTACTCCCGAAGTCGACAACTTCTGGTGGCTGTCCTAAAAATTACTAGTCAAGAACTGAGGACTTGATCCCTGACGACTGCAAAAAGTGCAAGTTCATGAAGGAACAAGGTCAGCTCCTTGACAGACTTTGGTGACAACCAAAGACATGATCCTTAATCCCTATATGTGCACTGCTAAGTTGGCATCCAAACTTCAATAGCTGTCGTTGGAGATACTTGAGATTTTATGAAAGGTTGATACATCTTAGATTTCGAGTCTCCGGTCTGATTTGGGGACATCGTCCAATATGTAGGTTTGAAGTGGATGAGACAATAGAGTAAGAATTTTCAAACATCTTAATAAAGCGGAGAGATAAGAATTTAGAAGTGTTGAAGAAGTAAGAGGAGTAGAAGATATTCTTCCGTTTAAAGAAATTTGTTTCATAAATAGTTTTCCCAAGTACTTGTTTCCTAGCTAACGTCCATGCTAACTAAGGTCTCCTACAGTCAGGATAGCTCTGATACCAGCTCTGTGGGGACCCCGGACTAACTGTCCGAAATACCCTGTTATGTATACAATTCACGATCCCATGATCAGTGCACCGTGAACACATAACCGAACTGATATCAAATTACATCATCCATTACAAAACGGAATAAGAAAATTACAATGAGGTCACATGACCAATCTTTACATAATAGCCTTGAAGGGCCTAATCTAATCATCAGAGTTGCGGAATCACTTCAATCAGCGTAGAGCCCAAGTCATCTGCCATAACCCTACAGGCAACTGACTGGGAAGACGTTCCTAGCTCGCATAGACGTCGTCAACTCCTTCTTCATCTGGTCGAATTCCTCCAAGTCTGGCCAAGTAAATAGCCAGGGACAAAGCCGTGAGTACATTGGAATTGTACTCGCAAACCATCAAGAAGGTGATAACAATTCTAACTAGAGAAGACAAGAGAGAAGTGCTACTTTCTCTTGTGGAGAATAGATATATCATGAAGAAGAGAATAGTTTCTCTTGTGGATATATCATGAAGAAGAGAATAGTTTCTCTTGTGGATATAGCATCCCGACATCACAGTTGATGGGGACACTAAGGAAATCCTATGACATCTCTATATCTTTGTTAAAGAAGATACTTCAAAGATAGACTACGACATCTATATATATCTTTATCGAAGAAGAGTCTCTCTACATGAAACACTAGGAAGGGTCACCCAATTTTTGTTTCATTTTCCTCGACCATCTCCATATGGTCGGCACCAGCCTTTCCGTACCCTTCCAGTACATCCAACACATTCCCTTCCTTTGTAAAGTATTTTCTAAAACAAAACTCGACACAGCTCTGTAACGGCCATCCCAACCGTCCATGACCGCGGACGCGGCTATTCGAATAGTTTTAACTCTGCAGAGTGTGCACACTTTCACCACAACTATCCGGATACCTATCGTGTGGGCATCATCCCCGCATAACAACATATGCCACGACGGATACCCAGACATAACCTTTCGCCCATTCGACTTAACACGAGGTCCTACCCTATGGAGTATGTACCTCCCCGGCACCGTGGTAGCTCACCTCCTCTTGAGCGTGGCTCCACCGCCAAGCCAGGAGACCCATAGTGTCTTCCGGACGGGTCAGCCCCGAAGGCCTCCCGTTATACTGTTGTCCCAACCATGGCAACCCGGACTCGGGGGTAACCGTACCCTTGTATAGTTGTGCGGTGCCTCATGCTAAGAAGAACAAACGTCAAGTTAAGCCCCGTGCCCACGTTGGAGTAGCTATGGTTGCGCTGTTTAGTTGTTCCGGGCGAATACAAAGAACCATGTGTCGTTTTTCTCAAAACCCAAGTCACACACACATTCCTTTTCTCAATCATCTTTGACAAGATCTTTTTTTTGCCTTCGTAAACCATACACTTGGGTAAGGTTATCTCACCCAAGGTTTTCATAAACATTTACAACAAGGTAAACCTTGAGGGGTTCCCAACCTAAAGTTTTATGTAGGAGCTAAGATATAACAATGGCATGATACTAGTCGTCATACCTCTAAGGAGATGATAATTGAGGTGTCAAGGGGATCATACATGCTTAGGATAAGCACACATGGCGACAACATAAGTAGGAGTATTCGACAAAGGGTCATGATGTTGATCATCATACCACTAAGAAGATGGTAAAATAGGTGGTCAAGGGGGCATACATGCTCGGGGTAAGCATGCATAACAACAACAAGGAGTTCAACATACTCGAGAGTAAGTATGCATAACATCAACAAGGGGAAATGATGCTAACCATCATACCTCTAAGTGGTGCAAGAAGGGTGTCAAGAGGTCGACACACACAAGATAAGTGGGCATACCCATCACATTTAGAGGGTACACCAAGATCATGGTGTTGACAACCACCATTTACAAAAAGGGGTTTGTCGGCGAGGTGCCAAAGAGAGTAAACATGCTCACGGTAAGCATGCTCCGACAACAAAAGTAGAAATCACACAAGATAGATCGAGATACAATAATAATAACAAAGTAACCACAATATGTGATTCAATACTCAGAGATCAAGAGATGGCTTGCCTTGGTTGGCTTATTTGTCCCTGGACTTCTTCAAATTCTTCGAATCCTTCCCCTCCTTCAAACCCGACAATGTCCGAATCTATCGCCGTAAAATAAAAAGGAACACAATCAACACATTGCACCAATAATCCAAACATGCATCAAATAGTATCTAACCACTCAACCAAGGTTTATATTGAAGACACTAAGGACTTATAGTCCTTTCAAAAATAACTTTAACATTTTAATTTAAGAAAACCATTTTTAAAACTCTTAATAGAGGCATGAGAAACTCATACAATGGCAATTGCCTCTATGCTAATCACCAAGGCATGAATTAAATAACCCCTGATAGATAACACCATCAAGATGACAAGTGCATTAGTTAGGCATCAAAAACATTCATATTTTATTTTAAACATTTTTGGAAAATCACAAATCATTTTCCTATTGTATTTTGCTTAAATAATACTACACCAAAAATAGGAAGTAAACAAGGTACTACTCTTTTTTGAAATCTTAAGCAAAACAATAACACTTGGTTTAGGTTGCAAAAAGGTTTTGTTTTGCGGAAATAAGACATAGGTTGACCATTTTTATAAAAAAAGAGATGCTCAAGGATTTTAAATAAACTAAAAGTTTTGGTTCAACAATTCATGTGACACACACATATTACTATCAGTAACAAATATGCATGAACAGAGACAAACAATATTTTTCCTAGATGTCCAGTACTAAAACAAGACTAACCCAATTGGATTCACTCAAAAATATTAATCCTACAATTTTAGGAATTTGTTAGAGTCTGCAGTACACATAGAACAAGTTTAATTTACCAAAAATCGTACAAAAATCCTAAAATTATGGGACCAGTGGCATTGGAAAGATATTTGAATTTTGGAACTAATGGAATTAGTTTCACTGGATTTGGGTCTGTGGATCTCGAGTTATTAATATTTTAATACCTCTGGTTTTAACACATTTTAACAGAAAAACGATTTTGAAAACGGGCGGGAAACGCCTGGGCCGTACGAGGGAGAGAATGGGCCGGCCCAGGAGATAATCCAGGTGGAGGGGGAGGGAAAAAAAGAAAAACAAAAAGGGGCCAGCAATGGGCCCCGCATGCATGGGCCAGCGTGGCCTTTCGGCCATGCACGCGCACGGGAGACGTCCTCTCCTCGCGACCATGCTCGCTGGCGGACGGAAGAAAGGGCAGGGGCGGGGCGGAGCTCACCTGGAGCGGCGGCGGTCGACGGCGGCGTTGGGGCGGGGGTGCAGGGGGTCGAGGCCGTGCAGCAGCTCCTCCCGAACGTGCAGCTGCTCCTCCAGGCGACGACACAGACGGCTTCTTCTTCGTCTACTTCCCGGACCGGCGACCACGGCGGCGGCTACAGGCGGACCTGGGCAACGTGGAGTGGCGCGTTAGAAGCGGGATAGAAGGGAGACTGCAGGGGAGTGGAAAATAGGGGCAGAGGGCGCCGGAGTCGCGCGCCACCTTCCGCGCCACCCGACGGCGACCTCGGACAGAGGTGGAGCTCCTCCGAGCGGGAGACAGCAGGGGGCACGCCGCAGCGCTGCTGTGAGCTAGGATAGGGGAGTGTCGAGGTGTGGCGAGGTGTGGTGGAGGGAGGGGCGCTCGGCCAGCTTTTATAGCCGAGGACGGGCTCATGGTGGACGCGGACCAGAGAGGCGGTGTACGAGTCTACGGGCTCGCCATTGGGCAGCAGGGCGGTGGAGGAGCGTCTTGAGCGCGGGCTAGGGTTTTCGGAGGGGTTCCACGCGCGGGAACGGCCGGTAGAGAGAGAGGTCCACCGCACAGAGAGCGCTTGACAAAATGCCACGCCGAGGCTGACGTCGCTGGGACGCTTCGGGTGGCGAGCTGCTGACGTCCGAGTGCTGGCGTATGCAAGGGGTGTTGCCCGCGCGTGCGAGGTCGCTCACGGACCTGGGCCGGTCGTTTTGCTCAGCTTTTGTACGGGACAGGCGTGTACAGCATTGTGTTCGTCAGGTTTTGGCCGTGGGCAAGCATGTCTGGCTCGAAGGGGTGACTTGGGTGTTGCCTGGGTCGTCTATGCTGGACTGTGCGTCGACTAGTTAGTCCGACACAGAATGGGTGCAACTGCTGGACCACGGCCTCTCCTCTTCTTCTCTATTTATTTGCCAAAAACTAATATGCGTACACAACAAGTTGTTCAGGCAAGAGAGCGGTAGGTGTGGTAGATGGCTGGCGAGAAGTGCGTGTATCAAGACCAAGGTTTTGACTGGAGAAGATGTAGAAAGAGGATTGAGTCTGCCCAAAATTGGGTTTCAATTGGATTTTTATTTTTTTGAGTATCAACGCAAAAGGTTTATTTTCCTTAGTATGAAAAAAGGTATGGTGTACTCTCCTAGAATATTTGGAAAATTCCTAAAAAGGTGCGGCTTCTATTTGATCTGGATTTGGAAAAAAAATGGCCGAGAAGAGATACTGCCGACAATATGAAGAATAAACCAAGCTTCCTTTTGGGGCTAGTTATGCACTCTGCCCTTATGTGGGCATCGCATAAATTTTTCCATGATCTAAAGGTTATTTTAGGAGGCATGAAATGCTAAATACAATTTCAAAGTATTTCGTAAATATGGAAAAAAAATGTAATTTTTGGAGAAAACTAATGAGGTATTATTCCTCACATTCTTTTCTTGAAACAGAAAACCATTTTATGATACTATGATCTTTAGTGATCATAGCCCAATTTAAAAGAAAAAGGTTTTTTTTTTGGCAAGAACTTTTGAATTAGGACCTTTGAGCCATAGACAAAACAAAAAGAGGGTTTGAGGTTTAGGTAAAAAGGCTCAATTAGTTTTAAAATAGAATAGATTAAGGTAATACAAGAGTGACCATAGCTTCTCTATTTTTCTTGAGACTTGACTTATGTGAGTTGGGGTACTTATGGGAATACACCCATCAAATGAGACATGGGTTTTTTTTTATATATATAGTGGCATGGATAAAGAAAAGAATTTTCCAGAGCCACACATGTGTTTTATTTAGTGAGTTGCTTGTTTTACCACTAGAGGTGTTGTTCTTTGGGGTAGCTCAAGACAATTGCAACAAGCACAACAAGACAATTCATCTACTAACAGATCAAAGCAATTCTTTATAACAAACAGATCAAGGCAATTCATCTAATTAGTCTTTAGAAAAAGTTTTTGTTCCCCTTGATTTTTGCATTATGGACAAATAAACAAGGTTGCAAAAGTTGGGGTGTGACATAAACCATCTCCAATCGTGAGGTGAAAAATATGCGGTCGCTCGGCCTCATCTCATCTGCCGAGTCTGTCTTCCGCCACCTAGGTTCTTCCTCTCGTCCAAAGCCTCCAAAAGGCTTCACTGTTATGTTTGCTGCCTTTCTGCTTCGTGGGCTTTCTCTCCCTGTCCATGAATTCCTTCGCTCTCTTCTTTTCTTCTATGGGATTTAGCTCTGCCAGCTGACTCCCAATTCCAGTCTCCTCCTTTCCATCTTTATCACTTTGTGTGAGGCCTTCCTCGGCATTGACTCCCACTGGGGCTTGTGGAGGAAGATCTTCTACATCAAACGCCACAATGGCAATGACGGTCCTCCCGTCATTGGCGGCGTCGGCTTTGTCGTCAGGAAGGAGGTCAACTACTTCGACTATCCGATGAAGGAGTCAGTCCAGGGCTGGCGACAGAAGTGGTTCTATCTGCAAGACATCTCAGCATCTGGATGATGCTCCAATCTGCCTCCGTTTGAAGATGTCTCCTTGGCTATGCCGAAGAAATCCTAGCGAAACACTTTGACTGCTGAGGAAAGTGCCTTAGCCGACCAACTGTACGAAAAGGTCATGGACCTAAAGAATGCAGAAGGTCTGACGATGTGTTGCACCGAGGTGGTCTCAGTGTTTCTAAGGTGTCGGGTGCAACCACTGATGTCACAGCCTCATCAATTGTGGATGTACACTGGCGCAACCGATAAATCAAGGGTCAGCTTAGCTGATTTATCTGAAGAAGAACTTCGTGATGAGGTGCGGTGTCTGACTCGTCTCAGCCAGAAGGAAAATATTGTTCTAACTTCGGCTCGTCCTCCTCTCGATCTTAAGCATCTTCCAGCCAAGGTAATTTTCCTTGCATTTGCTTCAAGTGTCGTTTCTATTTTTGAATCTGAACTCGATAATTTCTTTTTCTGTCGATAGGTTTCCGCTGTCGCTCAATGCTACCCTCCTACACCCGAAAGTGGGGTAGAGCCAGAGGATGACGATGATTCGGAGGAGACCGAAGATGAGCAGCACACTCTTGAGGATAGCGACGTCCAAGGTGACGAAGCCCCCGAGGACGATGCTCGCACTAAAGCTATGCGACGCAGGAAGATCAATGAAGACTTGATGACGACTGCTGAATCGAGTCCTAGCGGACAAGATGATGATGCTAAGGCAACCGCGTCACCTCCTCCAGTTTCAAAGAGCTCAACAGGCCTCTTCGCTGTCGAAGATGACCTGGAGTTGTAAGTTTCCGCTCTTCCTTTGCATCTAACTTCCTTCAACTCATCTAAAACGTGTTCTTGTTTTCAAGCAGCTCTGATGATGTTGATGAAGTCCCTCTCGCGAAGAGGGCAAAATTATTTTCTGAAAGAACTGAGTTAGCAAAGGAGTCGAATCCTTCGACTCCTGAGCTCACTCCACCTCCAAGAACAGTTGTGGCCAAGGTTCCTCTATCGAAGGTTAACCCTTCTGCCGGCGCCTCCGCCCCTCCGATTGCTCGTGATCATGTAAGTATAACATTTGGCACAATATCCTTTTAACTTCCGAGCCGATGATTGATTTTTGGATTAAATATTAACTGAAATTCATTTTCCATGCAACTTGTCATAACTTTTCATCTCCTTCCTCGCAGCCAATTTTTGCCACAGTTGACGCTGTGAAAGATTTTGCTGATCAATTCACCCGCCTGGAATCCGAAAACTTCCAGCTTCGCAAGGCCATCAAGACTTTGGCTGATCAGGTGCTGGAAGCCAACAGGCTCACAACCGAAGCTCAGAATGAGAACACACTGCTGAAGGATGAGCTGAAGAAGCTGAAGAAGAAGATGAAAGATGAGCAAGAAGCCAGGCGCGAAGCTTCCATCATAGCCGATGAGAAAGAAGGTGCTCTTCAAGAGTCCATCACAAACTTGCTAAGTAAGTTTCCTTTCACCCTTTGCACGGTATTTTTTCAATACTATCTTCTGGATTGCTTATTCATAATTTTTCCAGGTGCTGCCGATATGCCTATCGATCGTGAAAGTAAGCTTCGAGAGGATTCAATGTTGGATGCACTCTTGTTTGCTACCGATCCCAGCAACCAAGTCCAGGGCCTTTTGCAAAAAACCAAGGGGGCTTTGTCGAAGTTGTTTTCGATGATGTTCCCAAATTTGAGACAAAACAAGACCCTTGGAGAGATGGCGGACACCTTCTTCATCGACTTTTCCGAAGCTATAGAGGTATTGAAGCGACGCTCCCATCTCTTCGGGGCGGTTCTAACTTTCCAACTTTTAATGGGGCATGGGCTAGGTTCTGAATTGGAAAAGCTATCCAAGGTGTTGCCGGTAGATGTTAATGAATGTCTAGTCAACCTAGAACCTTTCAAGAAATCAGCAGTGCTATGCGCCAATCAACTCCTCAAGTTAGTTGATGAAGACAAGAACAAAGCTGCATCTGAAGCTGCTCTCGATTCATCATCAGCTCGACCTTGAAATAAACCTTGCTCCATTGTTGTAATTGCAAATACAATTTAGTCTAGCTTTGTTTTGTACTAGATCTATTGCTAGTATCAACAATCTTCTAGATGTAATATACGCTCCCGATGGAGTTTTTTCGTCTTTTGTCCATGCTTTCCTGAATTGAGACTTGTGCTTGCAGATTCCTCCAACTTCTTCCCGTGCTGAATTTTCTTTGAATCCTTCGGCTAGTGATGAAACTGATCTTGTTCGTCGTTTACGCGATCAAATGTCTCGGTTGAGCAAAAACATATCCAATCTCCACGCTATGGCTAGTGGTGAAATTGCCACTGCAATTGAACATCATGCTCTGGATCGCCTCCGTATTGATACTGAGAGTTTAAGCTGTAAGCAACCAACCACCTTTGTCTTCCCTCAACTTATTCATTAAATAATCTTCTGCTGATTAACTCTTTCACTTCAACAGTCGTAGCTTTTGATGAATCAGAAGAGAACAAGCGAATCCATGAAAAGATTCCAGCAATGACCGATGTTACTCACCCAAAGCATGAGCTATGGTCCAATCGGTCGAAAGCTGTAATCATGGTTAAGTTTTAGCATCGAGCGGAAAAAGGTGCATTATTACTTTGACAAGTATCATGCTCATCTCTCCATGGTATGGAAAACTATGTTTCCATTGGATCGAGCACCCGATACTTTATCTGCTTTATTCAATCGATTCAAGACTCCGGAGAGAGTTCGTTTACAGGTGCGGAAGGAACTTCTTGCTGGGGCCGAACTTGCGCTTGCTTCAGTCTTAGCATGCCACCCGACCATGGATTTGGAGGCCATATCAAATGCTAATAGAAGATTAGACCAATATTATTCCATAGCCAGACATCCTGCATATGTTATTATTTCCCGAATGGAAATATGAGTCGAAAGAGATTTGAAGGCTCGAGAAGACCAAGAAGCCTTGCCATGAAGTTTTGTATAGATTTTGTTTTTAAATAGAGACCTTGCGTCGCAAGGAATAACCCTGTATGTACTTGATGTGTTTTTTAAACATCATTTATTTTTGAACTTGTTAGTTCAATTTGAAAAGCTTTGTCGATGGCAACTGAGTGATCAGGTCAGTTTGCTCACTCGACGACTCTGTTTTAATTGCATTATTTGCAAAGTCGATTCGTAAGTTCCGTAAGAACGACACCCTTCGAGTGAACGATGGATTTAGGCGCTTTATTTATTTGGTTGCGGTCAGAAACCCACCGGCGAGCAACGACGGGCAACACAGTAGAGCCGGGAGGCTCCCAGGACTGCGGCTGGCCCTGGTCCCTCGAGCGACGGCCCGCAAAGCCTCGGCACGTACGTCCGATGCTGGTGCAGGGCGTGCCACCTGACCTATACCTGGTCAGGAAGGTGATGGATTTGCTTCGCTTAGTTTCCTGCATGGCATACACGTAAACATTAAATACGAGCCTCGATCGGCTCTCAGGTTGTCCTGTGAATCGGCTCAAGGAGCCGATCCACCCATGGTTCGTATGAGGTCTACGATCACATGGTGGTCCTGCTTGATCAATATAAAGCTAAAACGACCTACGACGATTTAGGGTTTTCACCACATAATCGGAACATCCTACGCGTGATTGAGCCTGGCAGCCACGCACGGTGATAATAAACCAACCCTAGATAAGGCCTAAAAACCAACATGAAGTCGATTCCCGGAACATCTTATCTAGGGCTAGCAAACTACACCCTACGTGCTACTGGATCCTTCAACCCGTTTGCAAGGCCTAACTATGCAGATATTAAACTAATCCTTGAAGAACAAGGAGCAATCATAACGGATCGGATCTGCTAAATAATGATCAAGCGGGCCTTACACCTAAGATAGGTGTAAGGGCGGCTAGACGTCTAAGGGTTGCATGGACGAAAGCATATGATACGATGAAACAATGCTAACCCTAACACATCTATGATAACTACGCTGCTCGCCATCAACAAGGCTTCAGCACGAGCAACGCATGAATCAACGAATAAACGTTACTGCCTAGATCGCAAGATAGCAGCATGATGCTTACCCGGAAGAAACCCTCGAAACAAGGGGTTGGCGATGCGCCTAGATTGGTTTGTGATGAACGTGATTGTTGTTTTTCTCAATAAGCCTAGATACATATTTATAGTCCGTAGACTTTCTAACGTGGGAATAATCCCAACCGTGCACGAGCCAAATTCTATCTAACTGACACGTATCCTACTATATTTACAGATACACGGGCAAACTAGCCCAAACTTTGTATACAAGGCCGATTCATGTATTCCTTCCGTGTATATTCTTCAAGCCCATCTTAATCGCGGCCCACCTCTGATCCGGTCAAATTCTGGTGATAACACATGCCCCCTGGTTTTGGAAATGATAATTCCAAAAACACTCTGCTTTTTCTTCATCGGGTCATGTCGTGGCAGAGCCGTCGCAATATCCTTCATCATGATGCCTTGCCTTATCAACTTCTCTGCAAGATTTGATAGCTTTAACATCACTTCCTCGGAAACCCTAGTGGCATTAAATCTCCACTATACCCCCCTTATTTAACTGTGCCGAACGGCTCGCCTCTTCACCCCCTTGTTCTATTCCAACCATCGGCACCAAAAAAACCCTCTTTCCCTGTAGCAATGTCTTCCTCTTCCTCCGTCTCATCAGGCCTCTCTTTCCAATCTTCTTCCTCGAGCGAGCAAGAGTGGGACTTTGACTACGTGCCAGATGGCCCACCCGAGGCCCTCGTCGGGTCAGATGGTGACTTGCCCCTGACCGATGGGGAGGACGACCTCAGTTCCTCATCGAAGGGGAGCTGGAGAGCGAGAGCGAGGACGACCTCCACTCCTGGGCGAACTCCACCTCCTCCGAAGAGGAGGAAGAAGAAGAAGAGGAGGAAGAGGAGGAAGAGGAGGAGGATGATTCCTCCTCCTCCGCTGGGTATCCGCCGGCGAAGCGCTTCCGTGCTTGGGCGGACAACGAAGACGATGATGATGACGAGGAAGAAGAGGCTCCGGCCGAGGACTGGGGCAGCAGCGACAAGGAACTCTCCGGAAGCAGCGCCGACGGCAGCTACGATGCCGACGACGAGGCCCGCGAGGATTAGTAGTGTAGGATTAGTAGCTCCTGAGCAATCGGCTCTTCTTTTGTTCTTCCTCTCTTGAGCAATCGGCTCTTCATTGTAAAAACCCCCATTATTAATGAAGAAGTATTTCCAGTTAATTTTGCCGAGAGTCAAAGTCAACCAATCCCCCAAAAGAGCCGATGGCATCGCATCGGCCTTTACCATAAAACACGAGTAAGGCCAACCTAACTGCCCCTCCAAACGGTAACCTACGACCTCCGTCTGAGAAAGCAACCTCAGATCCCCAAATCGCCGCCCAAGCAGCTCCACGAATCTCAGATCTCAACCGCGCCGTCCCAACTCCACAGCGCATCAAATGGCGGAATCATCCAACGCCAACGCCATGGTCTCCGGTCTGAAGGTAATCCTTAACCGCCTCTTCGCCATTCGAATCAATGTTAGGATTAAACAGCAAACACCTGAATTAATGTCCTATTCCGTTATTAATTTTAGGTTTCAGACATCCTGCTGCCGCATCCTTCTCTCCCAAACTCTATGTGTCTTGGCCCCCGTTCTTCCGAGAGTCCCGCTCACTTAATCTCATGTGAGGCCAATAGAATCCCCTTCGTGAACCAGAATTTAGATCTGACTTCCGCCGACGCCTGCGAGCCTGGCCTAATCCTCCGAAGGTTGGGTGGCATGGTACAGTAGAGTGTCTAAAACCCATTATGCCACCTGGGAAACGATAGGGATAGCCGATGCTTTGTCATTATCATTGTCTCCTCTTGAAAAGAATGAGAACATTCTGAAAACCATCGGCTACTTTTGGTCTGATGCGCTAAATTGCTTCATGTTCGGCCATGGCCCCATGACACAAACTCTGTTGGACGTAGCCATGATCACAGGCCTGGATATTGCATCCTCAAGCCCCTCTGCCTTTAAATTGCCAAAGGTCCCTTTCACCCTTTCCTCCAAAACAGAGTGTACAAGCTGGGGCGCCTACCTCAGGCGTTATATGAAAACCAAAGGCCCTGTGACAGAGAAAGAGCACACGGCCTTCTTGAACTTCTGGCTGGAGCACTTCATATTCTGTGGTCCTTCACTCGCCCCAACCAAGAACTACCTTTCCCTGGCCTATGAACTCGCCAAAGGCACACAACTTGGCCTTGGCAAACTGTTCCTTGGAGAGGTCTATCGATCCCTTCAACTGATGTCTGTCAAACTGTTTTCCCAAAAGACAGTTAAACAGAGGGCCTGGTGGTTTATTCAGTTATGGGCTCAGCTGTACTTTCAGAACCAGATCCCAAACTTCCCACCTTTGGCCACCTGCACCTTCCCAGATGCTAATGGGAAGGAGATCCGATGCACTAGCTATGGCCAAGCTCTGTATAGCCTCCCAGGCAGCAGGCTGATCCCTAAGGAAGCAGCGGAGTGGTTCAAGATCTTCTTCCAAGGCTTGGACAACCCCATGTTCCTTCCTTACACTGAATCGGAGAACTTTGAGAATCCAGTCTCCTTCCGGTTAGACAGCTTCGCCGATGACGCTAGCACCCGGCACTTGTACTCTATCATGATTCGTCCTTGCTTTCTCCCAGTTGGCATGAGTACCTCAAACAGGATCATCAAGCCTGGTTATGAGTCTTACCAACCGGTGGTAGTAGCCCGGCAGCTTGGTCTCGGGCAAGTGCCCCCACACTTCTTTCTCCACCACCTGACATCAAGCAGAGCTGAGCTGCCTGACATCCTTACCGGCCAAAGGTGCTATACCTTCTTTGACGCTTTGGCCATTCCAATTCCTCACAACCTCTGCTTCACCACCACTACCGATGGTTTCGAGACTTGGTGGTCCATGTGGAAGACCCACGCCTTCAGAAGAGCTCTAGGACCGTTGCTCAAGCAACTTGATGCCGAATATGACGTTCCTGCACACCAGGTACCATTACATATAAATTTCTTGCAATGGCTCATGATGATTGTCTGTAACCTGGCTCTTATCTATTGGCAGCAACAAGATGGCCCAGAGCCCACGCAAGCCGACGGCTCCCCCTTCAAATTCCTTCCACCAGCCCCGGTGGTTCTCTTCTGCCAGAGCTCGCCACCCCTGAAGAAGGTCATAATGCAAAGCCAGCCGATTTCACCGAAATCGCCTCCCAAGAGTAAAGCATCCTCGGGGCCAGTTGCCCCCCGAGCCTCAATCCAAGCGAGGAAGGCGGTGAGGAAAGTAGCTGTCAGAAAGACCCTGAAGCGCAAAGCTCCTGCCCAAGAAAGCTTGCATGTAAGCTGACTCGTGCCTTGACTAAATTTATCTGTCCTCCCAATCCTTCGCAACATGCTTGAACTTCTTTTTACAGACTTCCACCGAAGAGAATTCCAGCGGGGAGGCACAGTCCAGCCAAAGGGACTCAAACCCGGGCAACTCCGGGAGATCCACCACACAGAGTCAGACGGACTCGCCAGCGTCGGCTTCTGGGAAAAGGTCGACTCCCGAACCTGTTGCTCCTCAAGCTCCGACCAAAACGGGGTCATGCGTGAAGCGTCGATGCGTCAAAAGGGCTCACAAAGACCCACGAGTTTCCTCGCCAAGCCAGGAGGTTTCAAACGTAATTGCCTCACCAGTTCATATTTCATGCCGTCCCATTGCTACTTGGATCGACTCACCATTTCTTTTGCAGACTAATGAGACCTCTAGCGGGGACGTTGAAGAGGTACTGATGCCATCCGCCACGCTAGACTTAGCCACCTCGACGAGCGTGGCTGACCAAGTGGCTACCCTAGCCAAGTCCACCGAAAAGCCGATTATCACAACATCGGCTGCTCCTCCTACTTTGGGAGAGGTACACTCCACTCCCTTGGCTCTACCCTTTTCTTTGTTGTATACTAATACTGCTCTTGTTCGTCTGTCAGGGTTGTGATCTTTCAAGCTTGCTGACGTTCGATCCTGAATCCATCGAACCAGCTACTTCCAAGGCAGGTGAAGAGCCAAGCCCTAGCACGGTCCATGGTCCACTCCAGCGTCTCAAGGCTTTGCTCTCCTCCTCAGTTGAGACCCTGGTTGAAAACCCCGAGGCAGTCAAGGGCATCCTCGAAGACATCTAGCCCCATATCCCGGTGACACTGCAGGTTAAGCTTTGGCCAGCTGTGACTCTGTCGGTCTTCAGGTCAAGGGTGCAGTCGGCTCGTCAAAGAATTACCCTTCGTCACGCCCAGCTTCCGTTGAGAGCCGATATTGCAGACAAGTGTCAACGGCTCAACGAGAAGAAGGCTGCTTTAGACGCCAAAACTGACATTTCTGCCAATAGTGCCGACCTCGAGACCCTGCGCAAGGAACTGGAGAACCTTGAAGAGAGGGTCAGGGTGACCAAGCAACTTTTCCAAGACAAGGAAACCCTCATTGCCCGCTCTCAAGAGGAAGCAAAAGGCCTCACAGCCGATCTGAAGACCGATCTGGCTGAAATTCGTGCCCTGAGCAGTCAGCTGGTGACGGCAAAGACGAGGACGACGAGGCTGAGATCCCGAGGTGGATCGTATCCGTGCCGACGCCCTTCACGCCCTCAACGCGTTTCTTCAGTAGAGCCTCTCTGTGTAAACTGATAAATGTTTTGCTGAACTTGTCTAAAGTCGATGGCTGTGCATCGGCTTTTTACATTCTGAAGTTGATGTCTGTGCATCGGCTGTGACTTGCATACTGTTGTCTTCGCATATTTTCTCAAGTCGATGGCTGTGCATGTGCTATAACTTTTTTTTTACTGGCCGATTTTTCTATCGCCCACCAATATTTCACTGCCCATGTATCGCACATGTTCATCGCACATGTTCATCTAATTAGGTGCCCCCCGAGCCGAATTTGTCAGGTAACTGCAGATATCGGCTTTGTAGTTAGTCAAGGCACTGTATTTGAACGTCGGCTCCGTCAGGACCACTGTTGACTTCTTCCAGTTCATCAGCCGATGTAAACCCATACCCTAGCTTTCCGTCACCTGTGAGATCGACACTGAATACAGGGAAAACGTATGGTAAGGATAATATGGGCCGATTGCTGGAATCGGCCTTCATTTTGATTGTAACCAGGATTTTTGGGAAGTGCCGGAGCCGATCGCGTGGAACGGCTTCCTCTTTGTCCTTGTTATGAGAGCAGCTGCCCTCGTCTCTGTCCTTACCAGGGTGGTGCCCAGGTCCTACCATGTTGATGTTGAACGAGAAACCTGGCTGGCACCTCCAGGGTAAGTGCACTCCACCATGTTAACGGCGGGGAAAGGGTGTGTGTCGACTTTCATGGCGTACTGGCTAAAAATTAGACACCCTTGTTCTATCACCATTTGGATCTGCCGACGCACCCTGCAGTCGTTGGTGGTATGGGTGAACGTGTTATGCCACTTGCAGTATGGCTTTCCGTTCAGCTCCTGCGCCGTGGGAATTTTGTGGCCTTCGGGTACCTTTAGCTGCTTCTCCTTAAGTAAGAGGTCGAAAATTTGCTCAGCCTTGGTCACGTCGAAGTCAAACCCTCTTGGAGGACCTTGTGGCTTAACCCATTTGCAGGACACGGGCTTGCCCCCGAGTCCATTCAGCCGCTACCTCTTGATCTCCCGCAGAGCCTTCATCTTCATCTGCCTCAACCAGGACCACCGCACGCTTGAATTTATCCTGGTACGCCTCTAGGTGGCGCTGTTCATATAATGACAGCTTCTGCACCATATGCTGAAGGGTAGTCTGCTTGGGAGGCCACATCCTTGATCGGTGATGCGAGACCCACCACCGCCAACTCGACCGCTTCTTTTTCAGTCACACGAGCCGAATAGCATCGGTTCCTAACGGTCCTGAAGCGCTGGATGTATTCGACACTATTTCTCCCGCGCTCGTCGTACTTGTAGATCGGCAATGCCAGCCTCGGAAGCCTCGAGTGATACTGCATGTGGAACTGTTCTTCCAACTGCTTCCAAGTCCGGATTGAGTCTGGTGGCAGCGATGTGTACCACCCGAAAGCCGATCCTATGAGGGACTGTGCGAAGAACCTCACGCGTAGTTCATCTGATGATGAGATCGTGCCCAGCTGCGCCAAATATCGGCTCACATGTTTGATTGAACTGGAGCCATCTGACCCACTAAACTTGGAGAATTCAGGGAGCCGATATTTGGGTGGTAGTGGGATCAAATCGTACTCGTTGGGGTACGGCTTGGAATAGCCGATTGCTCCTTTTCGGCACCATGCCGAACTGGTCTCTCAAGATTGTACTGATCTGATCCGTGGTGCTGGCTGCAGGAGTCGAACTCTGAAGATTCGCGGAGTGGCATACTTAGCCAGCCACGCTTGCTTCTCAAGCTCTGAGCCAACTGCAGGAGTTGAGCTCGGAGGTTCGTCGGAGTGGCATACTTAGTTAGCCACGTGCTTCTCGAGATCTGATCAAGCTCCTCCTGCTGTTCCGTAAGTCCCTGTTGCGTCTGGTTCGTGAGTGCCCCCACTGCCGCACGTATGTGTGATACGTCTCCGACGTATCGATAATTTCTTATGTTATATGCCATATTATTGATGATACCTACATGTTTTATGCACACTTTATGTCATATTCGTGCATTTTCTGGAACTAACCTATTAATAAGATGCCGAAGTGCCAGTTGCTGTTTTGTGCTGTTTTTGGTTTCAGAAATCCTAGTAACGAAATATTCTCGGAATTGGACGAAATCAAGACCCAGGGGCCTATTTCGCCAGCTTCCAGAAGACCGAAGAGCATACGAAGTGGGGCCACGAGGTGGCCAAACCACAAGGCGGCGCGGCCAAGGGGGCCCGCGCCGCCCTGTGGTGTGGGCCCCTCCAGCCCCCGACTGCCCTTCCGCCTACTTAAAGCCTCCGTCGCGAAACCCCCGATGCGAAAAACCACGATACGGAAAACCTTCCGAGACGCCGCCGCCGTCGATCCCATCTCGGGGATTCTGGAGATCTCCTCCGGCACCCTGCCGGAGAGGGGATTCATCTCCCGGAGGACTCTACACCGCCATGGTCACCTCCGGAGTGATGAGTGAGTAGTTCACCCCTGGACTATGGGTCCATAGCAGTAGCTAGATGGTTGTCTTCTCCTCATTGTGCTTCATTGTTGGATCTTGTGAGCTGCCTAACATGATCAAGATTATCTATCTATAATACTCTATGTTGTGTTTGTCGGGATCCGATGGATAGAGAATACCATGTTATGTTAATTATCAAGTTATTGCATATGTGTTGTTTATGATCTTGCATGCTCTCCGTTATTAGTAGAGGCTCTGGCCAAGTTGATGCTAGTAACTCCAAGAGGGAGTATTTATGCTCGATAGTGGGTTCATGCCTGCATTGACACCTGGGACAGTGACAGAAAGTTCTAAGGTTGTGTTGTGCTGTTGCCACTAGGGATAAAACATTGGTGCTATGTCCGAGGATGTATTTATTGATTACGTTACGCATCATACTTAATGCAATTGTCTGTTGCTTTGCAACTTAATACTGGAAGGGGTTCGGACGATAACCTGAAGGTGGACTTTTTAGGCATAGATGCAGTTGGATGGCGGTCTATGTACTTTGTCGTAATGCCCAATTAAATCTCACTATACTTATCATGACATGTATGTGCATTGTTATGCCCTCTCTATTTGTCAATTGCCCGACTGTAATTTGTTCACCCAACATGCTTTTATCTTATGGGAGAGACACCTCTAGTGAACTGTGGTCCCCGGTCCATTCTTTTAATACTGAAATACAAATCTGCTGCAATACTTGTTTTACTATTTTCTCTGCAAACAATCATCTTCCACACAATCCGGTTAATCCTTTGTTACAGCAAGCCGGTGAGATTGACAACCTCACTGTTCGTTGGGGCAAAGTACTTTGGTTGTGTTGTGCAGGTTCCACGTTGGCACCGGAATCCCTGGTGTTGCGCCGCACTACATCCCGCCGCCATCAACCTTCAGCGTGCTTCTTGGCTCCTCCTGGTTCGATAAACCTTGGTTTCTTTCGAGGAAAACTTGCTGCTGTGCGCATTATACCTTCCTCTTGGGGTTGCCCAACGAACGTGTGAAATACACGCCATCAAGCATATTTTCTGGCGTCGTTGCCGGGGAGATCAAGACACGCTGCAAGGGGAGTCTCCACTTCTCAATCTCTTTACTTTGTTTTTGTCTTTATTTTTTTTTTACTACTTTGTTTGCTGCATTATATCAAAACACAAAAAATTAGTTGCTAGCTTTACTTTATTTACTGTCTTGTTTTCTATATCAAAAACACAAAATTAGTTACTTGCATTTTTTACTTATTTCTTCATGTTTCCTTTTAATTTTAACAAAAAACATACCGGTAGGACGCGGGTCTATGATTGGGAGAAACAATATAGAAGAATTCTTCAGTCATGTTAGTACCGTTGAAGATTTTGAAGATAGACACTTGGTAGAACTTGCTCCTACTTATGAAATTGCTGCTGCTTTAGTTCGCTTGTTGGAAACTAAATTTGTTAATCTCAATCCTATAATCCAACACATGTTTCTTACACTTGGTGATTTGGAAGAGGGGGAAAAGAAAGATTTTGTTTTAGAAACCCTTCTTAGAGAATTTGGTGGTCTAGCAAGAGAGGCTAGAAAGGTCTTCGCTAAATTTAATATGCTTGGTTCTCATACTAATTTTTTTAGTCTCCTTGAAAAAATGGATATGGATAGGATAAGGTACACAAATAATGCTAATGATGGTGGGGAGATCAAAACACCAATACCATATAAACTCCTAGCTATGAATGATGCACTAGAACATAACTATGCTTGGCTTGTTCCTGAAAATTTGTTCGATGAGAGTAGCAAGCCCAAGACTAATGAGAAGGGAGACGCTGAAACTTATGTATCCAATATACTATGCATGGTTGAGAAAACTCCAAACCCCGCTGTAGGTGCACCACCCTTCGATAATACTTGAGTTACACTTTCTGCGCATAGCTGAAAGGCGTTAAAGAAAAGCGCTTAGGAGACAACCCATGTTTTTACTACAGTATTTTTGTTTTATATTTGAGTCTTGGAAGTTGTTTACTACTGTAGCAACCTCTCCTTATGTTAGTTTTATGTTTTGTTGTGCCAAGTAAAGTCTTTGATAGTAAAGTAAGTACTAGATTTGGATTACTGCGCAGTTCCAGATTTCTTTGCTGTCACGAATCTGGGTCTACCTCCCTGTAGGTAGCTCAGAAAATTAAGCCAATTTACGTGCATGATCCTCAGATATGTACGCAACTTTCATTCAATTTGAGCATTTTCATTTGAGCAAGTCTGGTGGCCTAATAAAATCCATCTTTACGGACTGTTCTGTTTTGACAGATTCTGCCTTTTATTTCGCATTGCCTCTTTTGCTATGTTGGATGAATTTCTTTGATCCATTAATGTCCAGTAGCTTTATGCAATGTCCAGAAGTGTTAAGAATGATTGTGTCACCTCTGAACATGTGAATTTTTATTATGCACTAACCCTCTAATGAGTTGTTTCGAGTTTGGTGTGGAAGTTTTCAAGGATCAAGAGAGGAGTATGATGCAATATGATCAAGGAGAGTGAAAGCTCTAAGCTTGGGGATGCCCGGTGGTTCACCCCTGCATATTCTAAGAAGACTCAAGCGTCTAAGATTGGGGATGCCCAAGGCATCCCTTTCTTCATCGACAACATTATCAGGTTCCTCCCCTGAAACTATATTTTTATTCCGTCACATCTTATGCACTTTGCTTGGAGCGTCGGTTTGTTTTTGTTTTTGTTTTGTTTGAATAAAATGGATCCTAGCATTCACTTTGTGGGAGAGAGACACGCTCCGCTGTAGCATATGGACAAGTATGTCCTTAGGCTCTACTCATAGTATTCATGGCGAAGTTTCTTCTTCGTTAATTTGTTATATGGTTGGAATTGGAAAATACTACATGTAGTAATTCTAAAATGTCTTGGATAATTTGATACTTGGCAATTGTTGTGCTCATGTTTAAGCTCTTTCATCATATACTTTGCACCCATTAATGAAGAAATACTTAGAGCTTGCTAATTTGGTTTGCATATTTGGTTTCTCTAGAGTCTAGATAATATCTAGTATTGAGTTTTGAACAACAAGGAAGACGGTGTAGAATCTTATAATGTTTACAATATGTCTTTTATGTGAGTTTTGCTGCACCGTTCATCCTTGTGTTTGTTTCAAATAACCTTGCTAGCCTAAACCTTGTATCGAGAGGGAATACTTCTCATGCATCCAAAATACTTGAGCCAACCACTATGCCATTTGTGTCCACCATACCTACCTACTACATGGTATTTTCCGCCATACCAAAGTAAATTGCTTGAGTGCTACCTTTAAAATTCCATCATTCACCTTTGCAATATATAGCTCATGGGACAAATAGCTTAAAAACTATTGTGGTATTGAATATGTACTTATGCACTTTATCTCTTATTAAGTTGCTTGTTGTGCGATAACCATGTTTTCTGGGGACGCCATCAACTATTCTTTGTTGAATATCATGTGAGTTGCTATGCATGTCCGTCTTGTCTGAAGTAAGAGAGATCTACCACGTTAATGGTTGGAGCATGCATATTGTTAGAGAAGAACATTGGGCCGCTAACTAAAGCCATGATTCATGGTGGAAGTTTCAGTTTTGGCCACATATCCTCAATCTCATATGAGAATAATAATTGTTGCCACATGCTTATGCATTAAAGAGGAGTCCATTATCTGTTGTCCATGTTGTCCCGGTATGGATGTCTAAGTTGAGAATAATCAAAAGCGAGAAATCCAAAATGCGAGCTTTCTCCTTAGACCTTTGTACAGGCGGCATGGAGGTACCCCATTGTGACACTTGGTTAAAACATGTGCATTGCAAAGATCGGTAGTCCAAGCTAATTAGGACAAGGTGCGGGCACTATTAGTATACTATGCATGAGGCTTGCAACTTGTAAGATATAACTTTCATAACTCATATGCTTTATTACTACCGTTGACAAATTGTTTCATGTTTTCAAAATAAAAGCTCTAGCACAAATATAGCAATCGATGCTTTCCTCTTTGAAGGACCATTCTTTTTACTTTTATGTTGAGTCAGTTCACCTATCTCTCTCCACCTCAAGAAGCAAACACTTGTGTGAACTGTGCATTGATTCCTACATACTTGCATATTGTACTTGTTATATTACTCTATGTTGACAATTATCCATGAGATATACATGTTACAAGTTGAAAGCAACCGCTGAAACTTAATCTTCCTTTGTGTTGCTTCAATGCCTTTACTTTGATTTATTGCTTTATGAGTTAACTCTTATGCAAGACTTATTGATGCTTGTCTTGAAGTACTATTCATGAAAAGTCTTTGCTTTATGATTCACTTGTTTACTCATGTCATTACCATTGTTTTGATCGCTGCATCCACTACATATGTTTACAAATAGTATGATCAAGATTATGATGGCATGTCACTTCAGAAATTATCTTTGTTATCGTTTTACCTGCTCGGGACGAGCACTAAGCTTGGGGATGCTTGATACGTCTCCGACGTATCGATAATTTCTTATGTTCTATGCCATATTATTAATGATACCTACATGTTTTATGCACACTTTATGTCATATTCGTGCATTTTCCGGAACTAACCTATTAAGATGCCGAAGTGCCTTGCTGTTTTTGGTTTCAGAAATCCTAGTATCGAAATATTCTCGGAATTGGAAGAAATCAAGACCCAGGGGCCTATTTCGCCACGAACCTTCCAGAAGACCAAAGAGCATACGAAGTGGGGCCACGAGGTGGCCAAACCACAAGGCGGCGCGGCCAAGGGGGGGCCCGCGCCGCCCGTGGTGTGGGCCCCTCGTCGCCCCCGACTCGCCCTTCCGCCTACTTAAAGCCTCCGTCGCGAAACCCCGATGCGAAAAACCACGATACGGAAAACCTTCCGAGACGCCGCCGCCGATCCCATCTCGGGGATTCTGGAGATCTCCTCCGGCACCCTGCCGGAGGGATTCATCTCCCGAGGACTCTACACCGCCATGGTCGCTCCGGAGTGATGAGTGAGTAGTTCACCCCTGGACTATGGGTCCATAGCAGTAGCTAGATGGTTGTCTTCTCCTCATTGTGCTTCATTGTTGGATCTTGTGAGCTGCCTAACATGATCAAGATCATCTATCTGTAATACTCTATGTTGTGTTTGTCGATCCGATGGATAGAGAATACCATGTTATGTTAATTATCAAGTTATTGCATATGTGTTGTTTATGATCTTGCATGCTCTCCGTTATTAGTAGAGGCTCTGGCCAAGTTGATGCTAGTAACTCCAAGAGGGAGTATTTATGCTCGATAGTGGGTTCATGCCCATTGACACCTGGGACAGTGACAGAAAGTTCTAAGGTTGTGTTGTGCTGTTGCCACTAGGGATAAAACATTGATGCTATGTCCGAGGATGTAGTTATTGATTACACTACGCAACATACTTAATGCAATTGTCTGTTGCTTTGCAACTTAATACTGGAAGGGGTTCGGACGATAACCTGAAGGTGGACTTTTTAGACATAGATGCAGTTGGATGGCGGTCTATGTACTTTGTCGTAATGCCCAATTAAATCTCACTATACTTATCATGACATGTATGTGCATTGTTATGCCCTCTCTATTTGTCAATTGCCCGATAATTTGTTCACCCAACATTTTATCTTATGGGAGAGACACCTCTAGTGAACGTGGACCCCGGTCCATTCTTTTAATACTGAAATACAAATCTCTGCAATACTTGTTTTACTATTTTCTCGCAAACAATCATCTTCCACACAATCCGGTTAATCCTTTGTTACAGCAAGCCGGTGAGATTGACAACCTCACTGCTTCGTTGGGGCAAAGTACTTTGGTTGTGTTGTGCAAGTTCCACGTTGGCCCGGAATCCCGGTGTTGCGCCGCACTACATCCCGCCGCCATCAACCTTCAACGTGCTTCTTGGCTCCTCCTGGTTCGATAAACCTTGTTTTCTTTCTGAGGAAAACTTGCTGCTGTGCGCATCATACCTTCCTCTTGGGGTTGCCCAACGAACGTGTGAAATACACGCCATCAATGTGCACGTGTATCCGTGAGGGATCTCCTTAGGCGCCTCATACAAGAACTGGTAATCACTAGGGTCACCACCGATCTTGTAGACGACGTATGCAGGTGAACTCGGCACATCTGGTGCTGCCAACGCGAACGGCAGCGGTGGTCGGGACTGGAGTGGTATCTCTCCTTGGTGAGTCCCTAGAGCAGGTCCTGACGGAGAGTGCTGATGCCTCATGATTTCCTGGATCACCCGAAGGGCGACACGCTCCAAAGTGTTCACCAGGCTCTCAGAATGGCGGTGCAGCGAATGAGCTACCATGAATGTCCCACCGGGCGTGCCAGAATGTGTTGCGGTCAGAAACCCACCGGCGAGCAACGACGGGCAACACAGTAGAGCCGGGAGGCTCCCAGGACTGCGGCTGGCCCTGGTCCCTCGAGCGACGGCCCGCAAAGCGGATCAGAGGTGGGCCGCGATTAAGATGGGCTTGAAGAATATACACGGAAGGAATACATGAATCGGCCTTGTATACAAAGTTTGGGCTAGTTTGCCCGTGTATCTGTAAATATAGTAGGATACGTGTCGGTTAGATAGAATTTGGCTCGTGCACGGTTGGGATTATTCCCGCGTTAGAAAGTCTACGGACTATAAATATGTATCTAGGGTTATTGAGAAAAACAACAATCACGTTCATCACAAACCAATCTAGGCGCATCGCCAACCCCTTGTTTCGAGGGTTTCTTCCAGGTAAGCATCATGCTGCCTAGATCGCATCTTGCGATCTAGGCAGTACACGTTTATTCGTTGTTCATGCGTTGCTCGTGTTGAAGCCTTGTTGATGGCGAGCAACGTAGTTATCGTAGATGTGTTAGGGTTAGCATTGTTTCATCGTGTCACATGCTTTGTCCATGCAACCCTTAGACGTCTAGCCGCCCTTACACCTATCTTAGGTGTAAGGCGCCCGCTTGATCATTATTTAGCAGATCCGATCCGTTATGATTGCTCCTTATTCTTCAAGGATTAGTTTAATATCTGCATAGTTAGGCCTTGCAAACGGGTTGAAGGATCCAGTAGCACGTAGGGTGTAGTTTGCTAGCCCTAGATAAGATGTTCCGGGAATCGACTTCATGTTGGTTTTTAGGCCTTGTCTAGGGTCGGTTTATTATCACCGTGCGTGGCTGCCAGGCTCAATCACGCGTAGGATGTTCCGATTATGTGGTGAAAACCCTAAATCATCGTAGGTCGTTTCAGCTTTATATTGATCAAGCAGGACCACCATGTGATCGTAGACCTCATACGAACCATGGGTGGATCGCTCCTTGAGCCGATTCACAGGACAACCCGAGAGCCGATCGAGGCTCGTATTTAATGTTTACGTGTATGCCATGCAGAAACTAAGCGAAGCAAATCCATCACCTTCCGACCAGGTATAGGTCAGGTGGCACGCCCTTGCACCAGCATCGGACGTGCGTGCCGAGGCTTTGCGGGCCGTCGCCGAGGGACCCAGCCGCAGTCCCGGGAGCCTCCCGGCTTTCGTGCTCGTCGTTGCTCGCCGGTGGGTTTCGACCGCAACACATTCTGGCACGCCGGTGGGACAGTCTTCGACATCAACTACATCGCCATCTACATCTGAGATGGCGGAAGGTACTCCAATCACGTACGAAGATCTGACTGAGGAGCTCAAGAAGAAGTATGACGAGGTCAAAGCTGTCCTCGAAGCCGACCTCATCGGCTCTTTCCGAGGACCCGCTCACACGGCATTAGGTGGAAAGGGTTCTCAAGGCGCGCTCGATGGAGTGGACCTGTCCGTCCCTTCAGAGGAACGCACCAGGTCTCTGCGTCAGGAGATTAATTTCATGGTAGCTCATTCGCTGCACCGCCATTTTGAGAGCCTGGTGAACACTTTGGAGCATGGTTCAAAAAAGTGTTCCTGAGCGTACGCTTAAGCGTAGATTAGAGCTAAGCGGAGCCCTTCCGCTCAGCTTTCGGCCTGAGCGAGAGGAAAAGCGAGGAGGAGCTGTGGAGGCGGGCTCTCACGCGTTGTCGAGGCAGAAGCAAGAGGGTTAGGGTTAGGAATTCCGTACGCATCCCAATTCTACTCCCGTGTCGAGGCAGAAGCAAGAGGCGACAACACTGGAACTCCTCCGCACCAGTGGTTGATACGTCTCCGACGTATCGATAATTTCTTATGTTCTATGCCATATTATTGATGATACCTACATGTTTTATGCACACTTTATGTCATATTCGTGCATTTTCTGGAACTAACCTATTAACAAGATGCCGAAGTGCCAGTTCCTGTGTTCTGCTGTTTTTGGTTTCAGAAATCCTAGTAACGAAATATTCTCGGAATTGGACGAAACGAAGACCCAGGGGCCTATTTTGCCACGAACCTTCCATAAGACCGAAGAGCATACGAAGTGGGGCCACGAGGTGGCCAAACCACAAGGCGGCGCAGCCAAGGGGGGGCCCGCGCCGCCCTGTGGTGTGGGCCGCTCGTTAGCCCCCCGACTCGTCCTTCCGCCTACAAGCCTCCGTCGCGAAACCCCGAACGAAAACCACGATACGGAAAACCTTACCGAGACGCCGCCGCCGCCGATCCCATCTCCGGGATTCTGGAGATCTCCTCCGGCCCCGCCGGAGAGGGGATTCATCTCCGGAGGACTCTACACCGCCATGGTCGTCCCGGAGTGATGAGTGAGTAGTTCACCCCGGACTATGGGTCCATAGCAGTAGCTAGATGGTTGTCTTCTCCTCATTGTGCTTCATTGTTGGATCTTGTGAGCTGCCTAACATGATCAAGATCATCTATCTGTAATACTCTATGTTGTGTTTGTCGGGATCCGATGGATAGAGAATACCATGTTATGTTAATTATCAAGTTATTACATATGTGTTGTTTATGATCTTGCATGCTCTCCGTTACTAGTAGAGGCTCTGGGCAAGTTTTTGCTCTTAACTCCAAGAGGGAGTATTTATGCTCGATAGTGGGTTCATGCTGCATTGACACTGGAGACAGTAAAGTTCTAAGGTTGTGCTGTGTCGTTGCCACTAGGGATAAAACATTGGCGCTATGTCCGAGGATGTAGTTGTTGATTACACTACGCACCATACTTAATGCAATTGTCTCGTTGCTTTGCAACTTAATACGGAAGGGGTTCGGACGATAACCTGAAGGTGGACTTTTTAGGCATAGATGCGGTTGGATGGCGGTCTATGTACTTTGTCGTAATGCCCAATTAAATCTCACTATACTTATCATGCCATGTATGTGCATTGTTATGCCCTCTCTATTTGTCAATTGCCCGACTGTAATTTGTTCACCCAACATGCTTTTATCTTATGGGAGAGACACCTCTAGTGAACTGTGGACCCCGGTCCATTCTTTAATACTGAAATACAAATCTGCTGCAATACTTGTTTACTGTTTTCTGCAAACAATCATCTTCCACACAATTCGGTTAATCCTTTGTTACAGCAAGCGGTGAGATTGACAACCTCACTGTTTCGTTGGGGCAAAGTACTTTGGTTGTGTTGTGCAGGTTCCACGTTGGCGCCGGAATCCTGGTGTTGCGCCGCATTACATCCCGCCGCCATCAACCTTCAACGTGCTTCTTGGCTCCTCCCGGTTCGATAAACCTTGGTTTCTTTCGGAGGGAAAACTTGCTCTGTGCGCATCATACCTTCCTCTTGGGGTTGCCCAACGAACGTGTGAAATACACGCCATCAAGCTCTTTTCTGCGCCGTTGCCGAACGAAGAGAAGTTACACCACAAAGATTTCCATCTCCCACGTCATGCTCTTTTTCTCGCGCGTTGCCGGGAGATCAAGACACGCTAAGGGGAGTCTCCACTTCTCAATCTCTTTACTTTGTTTTTGTCTTGCTTTATTTTATTTACTACTTTGTTTGCTGCACTTATATCAAAACACAAAAAAATTAGTTGCTAGCTTTACTTTATTTACTGTCTTGTTTGCTATATCAAAAACACAAAAAATTAGTTTACTTGCATTTACTTTATCTAGTTTGCTTTATTTACTGTCTTGCACTCTATATTAAAAATACAAAAAAATTAGTTACTTTTGTTACCATGTCTAGCTCTGAACCTGTTACTTCTTCGCCTGAAGAATTAGTCTTCACTTTTAAACAAGGGGATGAGGAGAGTTTTAAGGATGCTTGGTCTAGAATTTTTACTTCTTATCGTAAAACTGAACCTCAAATGACTCTAAGTTTGCTCCTTAGTAATTTTTATTTTGGTCTTATGATTCGCTATAGATATGCCTTGGATGCTCTAGTGGGAGGAGATTTCCTTCATTGTAATGGGGATCAAGCTTTTAATGCCATAAAGAAGTTTGTTGCATCACATGATTCATCTAATAATTTTGATTCAGCCCTTATTAGCATTCATAATAGATTAAATACTCTTGAGACAAGTGCATCTCGCTTAAATGAAAATTATGGATACATTCGTAACCGTCTTGATCAAGTTTTAGTGAACTCTGAACCTTCATTGTGGAAACCTACTATTAAAATTGTCATAGGTGACCAAACTCTTTGATCTAATTGTGATATTATGACTGAATTTTGCCTAATGCCTAAGGGGATTCATAAATCTTTGAAACTGTGGGAATTCACTGAAGGGGGAGAAGGAATAACTCTTATTGATAACTCTGTTATAATTCCTAAAGGGTAGCTGCGGGTGTGCATACAACCATTCTTGGGATAACATTATCCATTGATTACCTTGTCATTGAATGCACAGGAACAGGACAAATCACACTCGGAAGATCCCTGCTGAAATTATTGGGAGCAGTCATAGACGTGAGAGAAGGCACCATAAAATTCACCTCTACACCCGGGGGTAGTCATATATTCCCTAAGCCAAAGAGTAAGGACAAGAAAGGTAAGGGTAAAGCCCAAGGTAATGTCAATGCTTCATCTCGCGATAACACTTGAGTTACACTTTCTGCGCCTAGCTGAAAGGCGTTAAAGAAAAGCGCTTATGGGAGACAACCCATGTTTTTACTCCAGTATTTTTGTTTTATATTTGTGTCTTGGAAGTTGTTTACTACTGTAGCAACCTCTCCTTATCTTAGTTTTGAGTTTTGTTGTGCCAAGTAAAGTCTTTGATAGTAAAGTAAGTACTAGATTTGGATTACTGCGCAGTTACAGATTTCTTCGCTGTCACGAATCTGGGTCTACCTCCCTGTAGGTAGCTCAGAAAATTAAGCCAATTTACGTGCATGATCCTCAGATATGTATGCAACTTTCATTCAATTTGAGAATTTTCATTTGAGCAAGTCTGGTGGCCTAATAAAATCCATCTTTACGGACTGTTCTGTTTTGACAGATTCTGCCTTTTATTTTGCATTGCCTCTTTTGCTATGTTGGATGAATTTCTTTGATCCATTAATGTCCAGTAGCTTTATGCAATGTCCAGAAGTGTTAAGAATTATTGTGTCACCTCTGAACATGTTAATTTTTATTGTGCACTAACCCTCTAATGAGTTGTTTGAGTTTGGTGTGGAGGAAGTTTTCAAGGATCAAGAGAGGAGTATGATGCAATATGATCAAGGAGAGTGAAAGCTCTAAGCTTGGGGATGCCCCGGTGGTTCACCCCTGCATATTCTAAGAAGACTCAAGCGTCTAAGCTTGGGGATGCCCAAGGCATCCCCTTCTTCATCGACAACATTATCAGGTTCCTCCCCTGAAACTATATTTTTATTCCGTCACATCTTATGTACTTTGCTTGGAGCGTCGATTTGTTTTTGTTTTTTTTGTTTTGTTTGAATAAAATGGATCCTAGCATTCACTTTGTGGGAGAGAGACACGCTCCGCTGTAGCATATGGACAAATATGTCCTTAGGCTCTACTCATAGTATTCATGGCGAAGTTTCTTCTTCGTTAAATTGTTATATGGTTGGAATTGGAAAATGCTACATGTAGTAACTCTAAAATGTCTTGGATAATTTGATACTTGGCAATTGTTGTGCTCATGTTTAAGCTCTTGCATCATATACTTTGCACCCATTAATGAAGAAATACTTAGAGCTTGCTAATTTGGTTTGCATATTTGGTTTCTCTAGAGTCTAGATAACATCTAGTATTGAGTTTTGAACAACAAGGAAGACGGTATGGAGTCTTATAATGTTTACAATATGTCTTTTATGTGAGTTTTGCTGCACCGTTCATCCTTGTGTTTGTTTCAAATAACCTTGCTAGCCTAAACCTTGTATCGAGAGGAATACTTCTCATGCATCCAAAATCCTTGAGCCAACCACTATGCCATTTGTGTCCACCATACCTACCTACTACATGGTATTTATCCGCCATTCCAAAGTAAATTGCTTGAGTGCTACCTTTAAAATTCCATCATTCACCTTTGCAATATATAGCTCATGGGACAAATAGCTTAAAAACTATTGTGGTATTGAATATGTACTTATGCACTTTATCTCTTATTAAGTTGCTTGTTGTGCGATAACCATGTTTCTGGGGAAGCCATCAACTATTCTTTGTTGAATATCATGTGAGTTGCTATGCATGTCCGTCTTGTCGAAGTAAGAGAGATCTACCACCTTTATGGTTGGAGCATGCATATTGTTAGAGAAGAACATTGGGCCGCTAACTAAAGCCATGATTCATGGTGGAAGTTTCAGTTTTGGACATATATCCTCAATCTCATATGAGAATAATAATTGTTGCCACATGCTTATGCATTAAAGAGGAGTCCATTATCTCTTGTCCATGTTGTCCCGGTATGGATGTCTAAGTTGAGAATAATCAAAGAGAAATCCAAAATGCGAGCTTTCTCCTTAGACCTTTGTACAGGCGGCATGGAGGTACCCCATTGTGACACTTGGTTAAAACATGTGCATTGCAAAGATCTGGTAGTCCAAGCTAATTAGGACAAGGTGCGGGCACTATTAGTATACTATGCATGAGGCTTGCAACTTGTAAGATATAACTCATATGCTTTATTACTACCGTTGACAAAATTGTTTCATGTTTTCAAAATAAAAGCTCTAGCACAAATATAGCAATCGATGCTTTCCTCTTTGAAGGACCATTCTTTTTACTTTTATGTTGAGTCAGTTCACCTATCTCTCTCCACCTCAAGAAGCAAACACTTGTGTGAACTGTGCATTGATTCCTACATACTTGCATATTGTACTTGTTATATTACTCTATGTTGACAATTATCCATGAGATATACATGTTACAAGTTGAAAGCAAACGCTGAAACTTAATCTTCCTTTGTGTTGCTTCAATGCCTTTACTTTGATTTATTGCTTTATGAGTTAACTCTTATGCAAGACTTATTGATGCTTGTCTTGAAGTACTATTCATGAAAAGTCTTTGCTTTATGATTCACTTGTTTACTCATGTCATTACCATTGTTTTGATCGCTGCATCCACTACATATGTTTACAAATAGTATGATCAAGATTATGATGGCATATCACTTCAGAAATTATCTTTGTTATCGTTTTACCTGCTCGGGACAGAACTAAGCTTGGGCATGCTTGATACGTCTCCGACGTATCGATAATTTCTTATGTTCTATGCCATATTATTGATGATACCTACATGTTTTATGCACACTTTATCTCATATTCGTGCATTTTGGAACTAACCTATTAACAAGATGCCGAAGTGCCGTTTGTTTTGCTGTTTTTGGTTTCAGAAATCCTAGTAACGAAATATTCTCGAATTGAAACGAAGACCAGGGCCTATTTTGCCACGAACCTTCCAAGACCGAAGAGCATACGAAGTGGGGCCACGAGGTGGCCAAACCACAAGGCGGCGCGGCCAAGGGGGCTCGCGCCGCCCGTGGTGTGGGCCCCTCGCCGCCCCCGAGTCTGCCTTCCGCCTACTTAAAGCCTCCGTCGCGAAACCCCGATGCGAAAAACCACGATACGGAAAACCTACCGACGCCCCGCCGCCGATCCCATCTCGGGGATTGGAGATCTCCTCCGGCACCCGCCGGAGGGGATTCATCTCCGGAGGACTCTACCGCCATGGTCGCTCGGAGTGATGAGTGAGTAGTTCACCCCTGGACTATGGGTCCATAGCAGTAGCTAGATGGTTGTCTTCTCCTCATTGTGCTTCATTGTTGGATCTTGTGAGCTGCCTAACATGATCAAGATCATCTATCTGTAATACTCTATGTTGTGTTTGTCGGGATCCGATGGATAGAGAATACCATGTTATGTTAATTATCAAGTTATTACATATGTGTTGTTTATGATCTTGCATGCTCTCCGTTACTAGTAGAGGCTCTCTGGCCAAGTTTTTGCTCTTAACTCCAAGAGGGAGTATTTATGCTCGATAGTGGGTTCATGCCTGCATTGACACCGGGGACAATGACAGAAAGTTCTAAGGTTGTCTTTGTCTGTTGCCACTAGGGATAAAACATTGGCGCTATGTCCGAGGATGTAGTTGTTGATTACATTACGCACCATACTTAATGCAATTTGTCTGTTGCTTTGCAACTTAATACCGGAAGGGGTTCGGACGATAACCTGAAGGTGGACTTTTAGGCATAGATGCAGTTGGATGGCGGTCTATGTACTTTGTCGTAATGCCCAATTAAATCTCACTATACTTATCATGCCATGTATGTGCATTGTTATGCCCTCTCTATTTGTCAATTGCCCGACTGTAATTTGTTCACCCAACATGCTTTTATCTTATGGGAGAGACACCTCTAGTGAGCTGTGGACCCGGTCCATTCTTTAATACTGAAATACAAATCTGCTGCAATACTTGTTTCTGTTTTCTCTGCAAACAATCATCTTCCACAATTCGGTTAATCCTTTGTTACAGCAAGCTGGTGAGATTGACAACCTCGTTTCGTTGGGGCAAAGTACTTTGGTTGTGTTGTGCAGGTTCCACGTTGGCGCCGGAATCCCCGGTGTTGCGCCGCATTACATCCCGCCGCCATCAACCTTCAACGTGCTTCTTGGCTCCTCCTGGTTCGATAAACCTTGGTTTCTTCCTGAGGAAAGCTGCTGGCATCATACCTTCCTCTTGGGGTTGCCCAACGACGTGTGAAATACACGCCATCAAGCTCTTTTTCTGGCGCCGTTGCCGGGGAACGAAGAGAAGTTACACCACAAAGATTTCCATCTCCCACGTCAACAGCTCTTTTTCTGGCGCCGTGGTCAAGCTACTCTTTCGTGCCGCCCTCTAGATCTTCCTCAAGGCCGCCTAGACAGGGTCCCCTTCCTCCAGCAGCTCGTTCCCCTCGTCCCCTTCTAGTCCAGATCGAGGGGATCAAAGTGAGAGAGGCAGGCGTGCGTGAGTGGCGGCTATGACCTGGGATCTGGAAGGCTGGAAAGCACGAGGGGATCGATTTATTTGCAGTGCGTGAGGTTATTGGGCCTTTTGGAGGGGGTCATGTGTTTGGCTACGACCTGAGAAGCAAGAGGCATCATGTTGGGCCTTTTGTTGGACCAGAAATAACACAGAACTAAGTGAGGTTATTCAATATTTTCTATTTTAGATTTACATATGCCTGTTTTGCCATGCACGCTTAAGCGGCGCTTAAGCTCGCTTAAGCAGTAGTTCCTCTAGGCAGAGCCTCACCGCTCACTTAGCGCTTAGCGCTTTTTTGAACCTTGCTTTGGAGCGTGTCGCCCTTCGGGTGATCCAGGAAATCATGAGGCATCAGCACTCTCCGTCAGGACCTGCTCTAGGGACTCACCAAGGAGAGATACCACTCCAGTCCGACCACCGCTGCCGTTCGCATTGGCAGCACCAGAAGTGCCGAGTTCACCGGCATACGTCGTTCACAAGATCGGTGGTGACCCTAGTGATTACAGTTCTTGTATGAGGCGCCTAAGGAGATCCCTCATGGATACACGTGCACATACGTGCATCGCAAAGAATCGGGCACTCACGAACCCGGCGCAACAGGGACTTACGGAACGCGAGGAGGAGCTCGGATCAGATCTCGAGAAGCGACGTGGCTAACTAAGTATGCCACTCCGACGAACCTCCGAGCTCAACTCCCTGCAGTTGGCTCAGAGCTTGAGAAGCAAGCGTGGCTGGCTAAGTATGCCACTCCGGCGAATCTTCGAGTTCGACTCTGCAACCAGCACCGCGGATCAGATCATACAATCTTGAGAGACCAGTTCGGCATGGTGCCGAAAAGGAGGGCAATCGGCTATTCAAGCCGTACCCCAACGAGTACGATTTGATCCCACTACCACCCAAATATCGGCTCCCCGAATTCTCCAAGTTTAGTGGGTCGAGATGGCTCCAGTTCAATCGAACATGTGAGCCGATATTTGGCGCAGCTGAGCACGATCTCAGCATCAGATGAACCGCGTGAGGTTCTTCGCACTCCCTCACGGGATCGGCTTTCGGGTGGTACACATCGCTGCCACCGGTCAATCCGGACTTGGAAGCATTGGAAGAACAGTTCCACATGCGGTATCACTCGGAGGCTTCGAGGCGCATTGCCGATCTAGCACAAGTCGACAGAAGCGCGGAGAAACAGTGTCAGAATACATCCAGCGCTTCGGGACCGTTAGAACCGATGCTATTCGCTCGTGTGATGAAAAAGAAACGGTCGAGTTGGCGGTGGTGGGTCTCGCATCACCGATCAAGGATGTGGCCTCCCGCACTACCCTTCACCGGCGCATATGGTGCGTGAGTGTCATTATATGGCGGCGCAGAGTGCACCAGGATAAATTCAAGCGTGGTGGTCCCGGTTGAGGATGAAGATGAAGGCTCTGCGGGAGATCAAGAGGGCAGTGGCTGAATGGACCGGGGGCAAGCCCGTGTCCTGCAAATGGGTTAAGCACAAGGTCCTCCAAGAGGGTTTGACTTCGACGTGACCAAGGCTGAGCAAATTTTCGACCTCTTACTTAAGGAGAAGCAGCTAAAGGTACCCGAAGGCCACAAAATCCCCACGGCGCAGGAGCTGAACGGAAAGCCATACTGCAAGTGGCATAATACGTTCACCCATACCACCAACGACTGCAGGTGTGGCGTGGCGATCCAAATGGCGATAGAACAAGGGCGTCTAATTTCAGCCAGTACGCCATGAGTCGACACACACCCCTTCCCCGCCGTTAACATGGTGGAGTGCACTTACCCGGGAGGTGCCAGCCAGGTTTCTTGTTCAACATCAACATGGTAGGACTGGGCACCACCCTGGTAAGGACAGAGACGAGGGCAGCTGCTCTCATAGGACAGAGGAAGCCGTTCCACGCGATCGGCTCCGGCACTTCCCAAAAATCCTGGTTACAATCAAAATGAGGCCGATTCCAGCAATCAGCCCATATTATCCTTACCATACGTTTTCCCGTATTCAGTGTCGATCTCACAGGTGACGGAAAGCTAGCGTATGGGTTTACATCGGCTGATGAACTGGAAGAAGTCAACAGTGGTCCTGACGGAGCCGACGTTCAAATACAGTGCCTTGACTAACTACAGAGCCGATATCTGCAGTTACCTGACAAATTCGGCACGGGGGGCACCTAATTAGATGAACATGTGCGATGAACATGTGCGATACATGGGCAGTGAAATATTGGGGGCCGATAGAAAAATCGGCCAGTAAAAAAAAAATAGCACATGCACAGCCATAGACTTGAGAAAATATGCGAAGACAACAGTATGCAAGTCACAGCCGATGCACAGACATCGACTTCATAATGTAAAAAGCCGATGCACAGCCATCGACTTTAGACAAGTTCAGCAAAACATTTATCAGTTTACACAGAGAGGCTCTACTGAAGAAACGCGTTGAGGGCGTGAAGGGCGTCGGCACGGATACGATCCACCTCGGCGATCTCAGCCTCGTCGTCCTCATATTTGCCCGTCACCAGCTGACTGCTCAGGGCACGAATTTCAGCCAGATCGGTCTTCAGATCGGCTGTGAGGCCTTTTGCTTCCTCTTGAGAGTGGGCAATGAGGGTTTCCTTGTCTTGGATAAGTTGCTTGGTCACCCTGACCCTCTCTTCAAGGTTCTCCAGTTCCTTGCGCAGGGTCTCGAGTTCGGCACTATTGGCAGAAGTGTCAGTTTTGGCGTCTAAGCAGCCTTCTTCTCGTTGAGCCGTTGACACTTCTGCAATATCGGCTCTCAAGAAGCTGGGCGTGACGAAGGGTAATTCTTTGACGAGCCCATTGCACCCTTGACTCGAGACAAAGAGTCACAATGGCCAAAGCTTAACCTGCAGTGTCACCCGGATATGGGGCTGGATGGCTTCGAGGATGCCCTTGACTGCCTCGGGTTTTCAACCAGGGTCTCAACTGAGGAGGAGAGCAAATCCTTGAGACGCTTGAGTGGACCATGGACCGTGCTAGGGCTTGGCTCTTCACCTGCCTTGGAAGTAATTCGATGGATTCAGGATCGAACGTCAGCAAGCTTGAAAGATCACAACCCTGACAGACGAACAAGAGCAGTATTAGTATACAACAAAGAAAAGAGTAGAGCCAAGGGAGGGAGTGTACCTCTCCCAAAGTAGGAGGAGCAGCCGATGTTGTGATAATCGGCTTTTCGGTGGACTTGGCTAGGGTAGCCACTTGGTCAGCCACGCTCGTCGAGGTGGCTAGGTCTAGCGTGGCGGATGGCATCAATACCTCTTCAACGTCCCCGCTAGAGGTCTCATTAGTCTGCAAAAGAAATGGTGAGTCGATCCAAGTAGCAATGGGACGGCATGAAATATGAACTGGTGAGGCAATTACGTTTGAAACCTCCTGGCTTGGCGAGGAAACTCGTGGGTCTTTGCGAGCCCTTTTGACGCATCGACGCTTCACGCGTGACCCCGTTTTGGTCGGAGCTTGAGGAGCAACAGGTTCGGGAGTCGACCTTTTCCCAGAAGCCGACGCTGGCGAGTCCGTCTGACTCTGTGTGGTGGATTGATACGCCTCCGGCGTATCGATAATTTCTTATGTTCCATGCCATATTATTGATGATACCTACATGTTTTATGCACACTTTATGTCATATTCGTGCATTTTTAGAACTAACCTATTAACAAGATGCCGAAGAGCAGGTTCCTGTTTGCTGTTTTTGGTTCAATCCCTAGTAACGAAATATTCTCGGAATTGGACGAAATCAAGACCCGGGTCCTATTTTTCCCGGAGCCTTCCAGAACACCCGAGAGCCGCCAGAGGGAAGCCCTGGGGGCCCCACACCACACCCTGGCGCGGCGGAGGGGGGCCGCGCCGCCCTATGGTGTGGGCCCCCGTGCCCCTCTCGCCCCTTCGCCTATTTAAAGCCTCCGTCGAGAAAACCACGCGAAAAACCACGATACGGAAAACCTTCCGGAGCCGCCGCCATCGCGAAGCCAAGATCTGGGGACAGGAGTCTGTTCCGACACGCCGCCGGACGAGGAAGTGCCAGGAAGGCTTCTCCATCGACACCGCTGCCATCTCCACCGCCATCTTCATCACCGCTGCTCCCATGAGAGGGAGTAGTTCTCCATCGAGCCTCGGGGCTGTACCGTAGCTATGTGGTTCATCTCTCTCCTATGTGCTTCAATACAATAATCTCATGAGTTGCCTTACATGATTGAGATTCATATGATGATGCTTGTAATCTTGATGTCATTATGCTAGTCAAGTGAGTTTTACTTATGTGATCTCCGGAGACTCCTTGTCCCACGTGTGTAAAGTGACAGTGTGTGCACCGTGTGGGTCTCTTAGGCTATATTTCACTGAATACTTATTCACTGTTATGAATGGCGTAGTGAAGTGCTTATTTATATCTCTTTATGATTGCAATGTATTTTGTATCACAATTTATCTATGTGCTACTCTAGCAATGTTATTAAAGTAGTTTTATTCCTGCACGGTGTAATGGTGACAGTGTGTGCATCCGTGTTAGTACTTGGTTTATGCTATGATTATGATCTCTTGTAGATTATGAAGTTAACTATTGCTATGATAGTATTGATGTGTATTATTCCTCCTACATAGCATGAAGGTGACGGTGTGCATGCTATGTTAGTACTTGGTTTAGTCGAATTGATCTTTCATGCACTCTAAGGTTATTTAAATATGAACATTGAATTGTGGAGCTTGTTAATTCCGGTATTGAGGATTCGTGTAATCCTACGCAATGTGTTCATCATCCAACAAGAGTGTAGAGTATGCATTTATCTATTCTGTTATGTGATCAATGTTGAGAGTGTCCACTAGCGAAAGTCTAATCCCTAGGCCTTGTTCCTAAATATCGCTATCGTCGCTTGTTTATTGTTTTATGCGTTACTACTGCTGCGGTACACTCTTGCTTTTATTGTCCTGGGCAAAGCACTTTCTCGGTGCCGTTGCTACGCTCATATATATTCATACCACTGTATTTCACTATCTCTTCGCGAACTAGTACACCTATTAGGTGTGTTGGGGACACAAGAGACTTCTTGCTTTGTGGTTGCAGGGTTGCTTGAGAGGGATATCTTTGACCTCTTCCTCCTGAGTTCGATAACCCTTGGGTGATCCACTTAAGGGAAACTTGCTGCTATTCTACAAACCTCTGCTCTTGGAGGCCCAACCTGTCTACAAGAATAGAAGCTCCCGTAGACATCAAGCACTTTTCCTGGCGCCGTTGCCGGGGAGGAAAGGTAAAGGCACTCATACTCCGGTCTCAGGTAAAGTACTTTTGGCGCCGTTGTGTGTGCTGAAGCTATTTCCTTTAGATCCTGCAATTGCATCTTTTGTTTCTTGTTTACACTAGTTGGCATAATGGACAACAATGAGCTTCTTATTCTATTTCCTGATTTAAAACATGGATTGTTTGATGCGAAAATTAAAAAACCTATGAAATCTTATTTGCATGCTGGTAGTAATATTAGTATGAACGCTTTGAACACCATTGTTGATAATGATATAGAAAGTTCTAAGCTTGGGGAAGCTGGTTTTCATGATCTTTTTAGTCCCCCAAGCATTGAGGAGAAAATTTTCTTTGATGATACTTTGCCTCCTATTTATGATGATTATAATAGTGGTCTTTTGGTACAACCTACTATGGAGAGTAAATTTTATTGTGATTATACTATGCCTCCTACACTTGATGAGAATAATAATGATAGCTACTTTGTTGAATTTGCTCCCACTACAACTAATAAAATTGATTATGCTTATGTGGAGAGTAATAATTTTATGCATGAGACTCATGATAAGAATGCTTTATGTGATAGTTATATTGTTGAGTTTGCTCATGTTGCTACTGAAAGTTATTATGAGAGAGGAAAATATGGTTGTAGAAATTTTCATGTTACTAAAACACCTCTCTATGTGCTGAAATTTTTGAAGCTACACTTGTTTTATCTTCCTATGCTTGTTACTTTGCTCTTCATGAACTTGTTTATTTACAAGATTCCTATGCATAGGAAGCATGTTAGACTTAAATGTGTTTTGAATTTGCCTCTTGATGCTCTCTTTTGCTTCAAATACTATTTCTTGCGAGTGCATCATTAAAACTGCTGAGCCCATCTTAATGGCTATAAAGAAAGAACTTCTTGGGAGATAACCCATGTGTTTTTACTACAGTATTTTTGTTTTATATTTGAGTCTTGGAAGTTGTTTAATACTGTAGCAACCTCTCCTTATCTTAGTTTTGAGTTTTGTTGTGCCAAGTAAAGTCTTTGATAGTAAAGTAAGTACTAGATTTGGATTACTGCGCAGTTCCAGATTTCTTTGCTGTCACGAATCTGGGTCTACCTCCCTGTAGGTAGCTCAGAAAATTAAGCCAATTTACGTGCATGATCCTCAGATATGTACGCAACTTTCATTCAATTTGAGCATTTTCATTTGAGCAAGTCTGGTGGCCTAATAAAATCCATCTTTACGGACTGTTCTGTTTTGACAGATTCTGTCTTTTATTTCGCATTGCCTCTTTTGCTATGTTGGATGAATTTGTTTGATCCATTAATGTCCAGTAGCTTTATGCAATGTCCATAAGTGTTAAGAATGATTGTGTCACCTCTGAACATGTTAATTTTTATTGTGCACTAACCCTCTAATGAGTTGTTTCGAGTTTGGTGTGGAGGAAGTTTTCAAGGATCAAGAGAGGAGTATGATGCAATATGATCAAGGAGAGTGAAAGCTCTAAGCTTGGGATGCCCCGGTGGTTCACCCCTGCATATTATAAGAAGACTCAAGCGTCTAAGCTTGGGGATGCCTTGGGCATCCCCTTCTTCATCGACAACATTATCAGGTTCCTCCCCTTAAACTATATTTTTATTCCGTCACATCTTATGTACTTTACTTGGAGCGTCTGTTTGTTTTATTTTTGTTTTGTTTGAAAAAATGCTTGTGTGGGGGAGAGAGACACGCTCCGCTGGTTCATATGAACACATGTGTTCTTAGCTTTTAATGTTCATGGCGAAGGTTGAAACTGCTTCGTTCATTTTTATATGGTTGGAAACGGAAAATGCTACATGTAGTAATTGGTAAAATGTCTTCGATAATTTGATACTTGGAAATTGTTGTGCTCATGTTTAAGCTCTTGCATCATATACTTCGCACCCATTAATGAAGAAATACATAGAGCATGCTAAAATTTGGTTTGCATATTTGGTCTCTCTAAAGTCTAGATAATTTCTAGTATTGAGTTTGAACAACAAGGAAGACGGTGTAGAGTCTTATAATGTTTACAATATGTCTTTTATGTGAGTTTTGCTGCACCGGTTCATCCTTGTGTTTGTTTCAAATAAACCTTTAGCCTAAACCTTGTATCGAGAGGGAATACTTCTCATGCATCCAAAATCCTTGAGCCAACCACTATGCCATTTGTGTCCACCATACCTACCTACTACATGGTATTTCTCCGCCATTCCAAAGTAAATTGCTTTGAGTGCTACCTTTAAAATTCCATCATTCACCTTTGCAATATATAGCTCATGGGACAAATAGCTTAAAAACTATTGTGGTATTGAATATGTACTTATGCACTTTATCTCTTATTAAGTTGCTTGTTGTGCGATAACCATGCTTCTGGGGACGCCATCAACTATTCTTTGTTGAATATCATGTGAGTTGCTATGCATGTCCGTCTTGTCTGAAGTAAGAGAGATCTACCACCTTAATGGTTGGAGCATGCATATTGTTAGAGAATAACATTGGGCCGCTAACTTAAGCCATGATTCATGGTGGAAGTTTCAGTTTTGGACATATATCCTCAATGTCATATGAGAATAATAATTGTTGCCACATGCTTATGCATTAAAGAGGAGTCCATTATCTGTTGTCCATGTTGTCCCGGTATGGATGTCTAAGTTGAGAATAATCAAAAGCGAGAAATCCAAAATGCGAGCTTTCTCCTTAGACCTTTTACATGCGGCATGGAGGTACCCCATTGTGACACTTGGTTAAAACATGTGCATTGCAAAGATCCGGTAGTCCAAGCTAATTAGGACAAGGTGCGGGCACTATTAGTATACTATGCATGAGACTTGCAACTTGTAAGATATAATTTACATAACTCATATGCTTTATTACTACCGTTGACAAAATTGTTTCATGTTTTCAAAATAAAAGCTCTAGCACAAATATAGCAATCGATGCTTTCCTCTTTGAAGGACCATTTTTTTTACTTTTATGTTGAGTCAGTTCACCTATCTCTCTCCACCTCAAGAAGCAAACACTTGTGTGAACTGTGCATTGATTCCTACATACTTGCATATTGTACTTGTTATATTACTCTATGTTGACAATTATCCATGAGTTATACATGTTACAAGTTGAAAGCAACCGCTGAAACTTAATCTTCCTTTATGTTGCTTCAATACCTTTACTTTGATTTATTGCTTTATGAGTTAACTCTTATGCAAGACTTATTGATGCTTGTCTTGAAGTACTATTCATGAAAAGTCTTTGCTTTATGATTCACTTGTTTACTCATGACATTACCATTGTTTTGATCGCTGCATCCACTACATATGTTTACAAATAGTATGATCAAGGTTATGATGGCATGTCACTTCAGAAATTATCTTTGTTATCGTTTACCTGCTCGGGACGAGCAGAACTAAGCTTGGGGATGCTGATACGTCTCCGGCGTATCGATAATTTCTTATGTTCCATGCCATATTATTGATGATACCTACATGTTTTATGCACATGTTATATTCGTGCATTTTCTGAACTAACCTATTAACAAGATGCCGAAGAGCCAGTTCTGTTTTCTGCTGTTTTTGGTTTCGAAATCCTAGTAACGAAATATTCTCTAATTGGACGAAATCAAGACCCAAGGTCCTATTTTTCCGGAGCCTTCCGTAACACCCGAGAGCCGCCGGAGAAGTCTGGGGCCCCACACCACCCTGGCGCGGCCAGGGGCCGCGCCGCCCTATGGTGTGGGCCCCCCAGGCCCCCTCCGAGGCTGCCCTTCCGCCTATTTAAAGCCTCCGTCGAGAAAACCCTGATACGAAAAACCACGATACGGAAAACCTTCCAGAGCCGCCGCCATCGCGAAGCCAAGATCTGGGGACAGGAGTCTCTGTCCCGCACGCCGCGGACGGGGAAGTGCCCCGGAAGGCTTCTCCATCGACACCGCTGCCATCTCCACCGCCATCTTCATCACCGCTGCTACTCCCATGAGGAGGGAGTAGTTCTCCATCGAGGCTCGGGGCTGTACCGGTAGCTATGTGGTTCATCTCTCTCCTATGTGCTTCAATACAATAATCTCATGAGCTGCCTTACATGATTGAGATTCATGATGATGCTTGTAATCTAGATGTCATTATGCTAGTCAAGTGAGTTTTACTTATGTGATCTCCGGAGACTCCTTGTCCCACGTGTGTAAAGGCTATATTTCACAGAATACTTATTCACTGTTATGAATGGCGTAGTGAAGTGCTTATTTATATCTCTTTATGATTGCAATGTATTTTGTATCACAATTTATCTATGTGCTACTCTAGCAATGTTAGTAAAGTAGTTTTATTCCTCCTGCACGGTGTAATGGTGACAGTGTGTGCATCCGTGTTAGTACTTGGTTTATGCTATGATTATGATCTCTTGTAGATTATGAAGTTAACTATTGCTATGATAGTATTGATGTGTATTATTCCTCCTACATAGCATGAAGGTGACAGTGTGCATGCTATGTTAGTACTTGGTTTAGTCGAATTGATCTTTCATGCACTCTAAGGTTATTTAAATATGAACATTGAATTGTGGAGCTTGTTAACTCCGGCATTGAGGATTCGTGTAATCCTATGCAATGTGTTCATCATCCAACAAGAGTGTAGAGTATACATTTATCTATTCTGTTATGTGATCAATGTTGAGAGTGTCCACTAGCGAAAGTCTAATCCCTAGGCCTTGTTCCTAAATATGCTATCGCTGCTTGTTTACTGTTTTACCGGGTACTACGCTGCGTTACTACCTGCTTGTTTCTGTCCTAGGCAAAGCACTTTTCTGGTGCCGTTGCTACGCTCATATATATTCATACCACCTGTATTTCACTATCTCTTCGCGAACTAGTACACCTATTAGGTGTGTTGGGGACACAAGAGTCTTCTTGCTTTGTGGTTGCAGGGTTGCTTGAGAGGGATATCTTGACCTCTCCTCCTGAGTTCGATAAACCTTGGGTGATCCACTTAAGGGAAACTTGCTGCTGTTCTACAAACCTCTGCTCTTGGAGGCCCAACACTGTCTACAAGAATAGAAGCTCCCGTAGACATCATGGATCTCCCGGAGTTGCCCGGGTTTGAGTCCCTTTGGCTGGACTGTGCCTCCCCGCTGGAATTCTCTTCGGTGGAAGTCTGTAAAAAGAAGTTCAAGCATGTTGCGAAGGACTGGGAGGACAGATAAATTTAGTCAAGGCACGAGTCAGCTTACATGCAAGCTTTCTTGGGCAGGAGCTTTGCGCTTCAGGGTCTTTCTGACAGCTACTTTCCTCACCGCCTTCCTCGCTTGGATTGAGGCTCGGGGGGCAACTGGCCCCGAGGATGCTTTACTCTTGGGAGCCGATTTCGGTGAAATCGGCTGGCTTTGCATTATGACCTTCTCCAGGGGTGGCGAGCTCTGGCAGAAGAGAACCACCAGGGCTGGTGGAAGGAATTTGAAGGGGGAGCCATCGGCTTGCGTGGGCTCTGGGCCATCTTGTTGCTGCCAATAGATAAGAGCCAGGTTACAGACAATCATCATGAGCCATTGCAAGAAATTTATATGTAATGGTACCTGGTGTGCAGGAACGTCATATTCGGCATCAAGTTGCTTCAGCAACGGTCCTAGAGCTCTTCTGAAGGCGTGGGTCTTCCACATGGACCACCAAGTCTCGAAACCATCGGTAGTGGTGGTGAAACGGAGGTTGTGAGGAATTGGAATGGCCAGAGCGTCAAAGAAGGTATAGCACCTTTGGCCAGTAAGGATGTCAGGCAGTTCAGCTCTGCTTGCTGTCAGGTGGTGGAGAAAGAAGTGTGGGGGCACTTGCCCGAGACCAAGCTGCCGGGCTACTACCACCGGTTGGTAAGACTCATAACCAGGCTTGATGATCCTGTTTGAGGTACTCATGCCAACTGGGAGAAAGCAAGGACGGATCATGATAGAGTACAAGTGCCGGGTGCTAGCATCATCGGCGAAGCTGTCTAACCGGAAGGAGACTGGATTCTCAAAGTTCTCCAATTCAGTGTAAGGAAGGAACAGGGGGTTGTCCAAGCCTTGGAAGAAGATCTTGAACCACTCTGCTGCTTCCTTAGGGATCAGCCTGCTGCCTGGGAGGCTATACAGAGCTTGGCCATAGCTAGTGCATCGGATCTCCTTCCCATTAGCATCTGGGAAGGTGCAGGTGGCCAAAGGTGGGAAGTTTGGGATCTGGATTCAGAAAGTGCAGTGGAGCCCATAGCGGATAAACCACCAGGGGCCTCTGTTTTAACTGTCTTTTGGGAAAACAGTTTGACAGACATCAGTTGAAGGGATCGATAGACCTCTCCAAGGAACAGTTTGCCAAGGCCAAGTTGTGTGCCTTTGGCGAGTTCATAGGCCAAGGGAAGGTAGTTCTTGGTTGGGGCGAGTGAAGGACCACGAATATGCATTCTACCAGAAGTTCAAGAAGGCCGTGTGCTCTTTCTCTGTCACAGGGGCCTTTGGTTTTCATAACGCCTGAGGTAGGCGCCCCAGCTTGTACACTCTGTTTTGGAGGAAAGGGTGAAAGGGACCTTTGGCATTTTAAAGGCAGAGGAGCTTGAGGATGCAATATCCAGGCCTGTGATCATGGCTACGTCCAACAGAGTTGGTGTCATGGGGCCATGGCCGAACATGAAGCAATTCAGCGCATCAGACCAAAAGTAGCCGATGGTTTTCAGAATGTTCTCATTCTTTTCAAGAGGAGACAATGATAATGACAAAGCATCGGCTATCCCTATCGTTTCCCAGGTGGCATAATGGGTTTTAGACACTCTACTGTACCATGCCACCCAACCTTCAGGAGGATTAGGCCAGGCTCGCAGGCAGTCGGCCCAGGAAGTCAGATCTAAATTCTGGTTCACGAAGGGGATTCTATTGGCCTCGCATGAGATTAAGTGAGCGGGACTCTCGGAAGAACGGGGGCCAAGACACATAGAGTTTGGGAGAGAAGGATGCGGCAGCAGGATGTCTAAAACCTAAAATTAATAACGGAATAGGACATTAATTCAGGTGTTTGCTGTTGAATCCTAACATTGATTCGAATGGCGAAGAGGCGGTTAAGGATTACCTTCAGACCGGAGACCATGGCGTTAGCGTTGGATGATTCCGCCATTTGATGCGCTGTGGAGTTGGGACGGCGCGGTTGAGATCTGAGATTCGTGGAGCTGCTTGGGCGGCGATTTGGGGATCTGAGGTTGCTTTCTCAGACGGAGGTCGCAGGTTACCGTTTGGAGGGGCAATTAGGTTGGCCTTACTCGTGTTTTATGGTAAAGGCCGATGCGATGCCATCGGCTCTTTTGGGGGATTGGTTGACTTTGACTATCGGCAAAACTAACTGGAAATACTTCTTCATTAATAATAGGGGTTTTTATAATGAAGAGCCGATTGCTCAAGAGAGGAAGAACAAAAGAAGAACCGATTGCTCAGGAGCTACTAATCCTACACTACTAACCTGTCGGGGGGAAGACCCCGGGTAGGGCAATGGACACAGAGCAGCCGGCTGGCCACTGGCCGGCTCGCGGCAAAGGCCGGCTGAGGAGCAGCCGGCTGGCGCCGTGGCCGGCTGGCGGATCCCGGGCCGGGCTCTAGGTCCTAGTCGGCTTGGCTACGGCCGCCAATGCTGTAGCTGGGCGGCTTCTACAAGCCATATCCGACTTGGGGTTTGTACCGACCGACTCGAGCTGGCGAGTCTTGCACTGGAAGGAACCGGGTTGGTGACCCGGGTTCCCAAAGTCCACGCTGACTTCATCTTCCGTAAAGCGCGGGGCACTGTGGAGCAATAGTGCTGCGCGCCGGACGGGCCATCATGGCCTACGACGACCCGTCTCGGCTCGGTGGGCCGACGGCGACGGGACACCTCCCTCTCCATACTGCTGACCTCGAGCCCCGGATGGGACAGGCCGCGAGGCCTCAACGGCTCCTGACGTCAACGCCTCGGGAAGGGAAGGGGCGGAAGCCGAAGCCGGCCAAGCCCGGCCGGTAGACTATAGGGTCTTATATGTAAAGTGCCGGTGCCTATATAAGCCGCACTACCCCCTCTCGTGTAGGGGATCGATCATTCTCACTTCATTCCACCCTTAGCGCTGCCCTGTGAGAGAGACCATCGTCTCCCTTAGCCTCCCAAGAGCAGCCGGATACAGCTCTAGGAGCACCATTGTATTGTGTGATCATCATATACACTCTAGCAGGAGTAGAGGTTTTACCTCCATCGGAGGGCCTCGAACCTGGGTACGTCGCCGTGTCGTGACGATACCACGACATTGGGCGCCCACCGTGGGGCCTTCAGCATCCTCGGCAGTGTCTTCATCCAGGCAGACCTCACCATCACCACCGTGGCTTCGAAGTCGCCGAACTGATCTGGAGATTGGCTCCCTCGGCTGCGTCGGCGGCTGCGCTGGGCGCCGCCGACCGGCCCTTCCCAGCCGGCGGCAGCGTCATCTGTCGGCGGCTTCGACGTCTACGTCGCACCGTCGCACCGCCGCGCTACCCGCGACGGGTGCTGCGCTGCGCCCAGCCCTCCTCCCGCGAACCGGCGACCGGCGCTCGCCAACCCGCCGTCGTGCAGGTCATGATGAGCGCGAGGGCTCCTTCCAAGTCCACGCGCGTTCCGCGGCCCCGACCCTGGAGGCGCAACGTCGGCGGGCATGCATCCGCATCAGGCGCAAAGCCGCCACCACCACCATCCCGGCTGGAAGAAGTCCGGGCGAAGCTGAGCACTCCGCTCACAACCGCGCCGGCGCCGACGCCGCCACCGTCGAGGCGGACCTGGAGGCGCACCGCGTGCTCCTCCTCAAGCAGACCGAGGAGCTGGCTGCTGCTAAGCGCCAGTGGGACATCACCCAACGCGAGTACAACCGCGCCCACGGCCTCACCCCAGGCGGCGACAACCCCAGCCGAGCCGGCCAGATCCGCCGCAGAGGCCGCGACCTAGGCGCCGAGATCGACCGCGACGGCGCGGACGCGCCGGCTGCGTCATTGGAGCTGCCCATCTACAACACCCCCGACAAGAACATGCTCGCCGCGCAAGCCGCCGCAGAGGAGCTGCGCGGCCTCGAGGGCGAAGAGTTACGCCGCCAGACCACGCGGGTGACTGAGTTGCTAAAGGCTGCCAACCGGCAGTCGAAAGACCCCAGGTACGCCCAAGACCCTAGAGCTTCTCACGCTCGCGGTGCCGCAGGCAACGCCAGGGACACGGCCGAGTCCACCTCCCCAGCGCCAAGCCGGCGCAACGACTCCCGCGCCACGCACGCGAGCTCAAGCCGGCCGAGCCACCAGCCAGGCGGCGGCAGCCGGGCCCCATCAAGCCGGAACCAGGAGCAAGAATCCGAGCCTCGACGCCCACACCGGCCGGCTCCAGAAGCCAGCGACGCTCGCCAGCCGGCCCATACTCGGCTGGGCCCGCGCATCGAGTCGACAGACGCCCGAGATCGCCTCGACCGGCTGGTCGAATCCCGCATTGCGGAAGAGGAGGATCCAGCCGGCCCCAAGTGCTTCGGGCCCCGCATCGCCAACGAGCCCATGATCGACGGCTTCCAGCTCCCGCGCGACACCCCCAATGCCGTGACACCCCATGAAGCCGGGACAGCTCTTTGGACTACTCCACGCGATCGGCATCGCCGGGGCAACAAGCGGCGGGCGTGCGCTGTTCCTCCCCACGATGCTAGTCGGCTCGCCCTGGCTCAACAACACCCACCGACCCGGCATCAGCAGTACAGTGGACTTCCCGAGAGGGCCTTCGTCAGCAACTTCACCGGCACCTATCGCCGACCGGGTCGCCCTCAACAGCTGAGATGTGCAAGCAGGGCGCGGACGAGACGGACCGCGCATACCTGACGCGCTGGTGCGAATGCGCAACTCCTGCGAGGGTGTGCATGAGATCCAAGCCATCAGCTTCTTCATGGGAGGCTGCCGGCCCAACACCATGCTGTGGCACAAGCTGCGCCGCAGCGACCCCAAGTCGATGGCCGCCTTGATGGCCATCGCCGACAAGTACGCGCTGGCTGAGGAAGCCGGCAAGGCGCCGGCTGATATTTCACCGGCCCCAGCAAGACGGGACAACAACAAGCCGGCTGAGCACAAGCCGGAGGGCGGCTCGCATGGCAGCCGGCGGGACAACTACCGCGGCAAGCGGCACAGCGACCAGCCAGGACCGCCGATACGGTTCATGTGTGACGCCGTGTGTGGACCATGCGACGCCCGGGCGGCGACTTGGCGCCGAGCTCAAACAGGCCGACAATGGAAGCCGAGTACACAACGACAGAGATACTCGACTGCCGTCCTCGTCTCACAGCGGCAAGAACCCCTCCAACCACACCACCCGCGACTGCCACTTCATGAAGCGGCTGACAAGCGGCGAGCCACTTCCGCCCCCACCCCCCCCTCCCCCAGCCGGCGGGCCGGGCGGCCAAGCCGCGCGAGAGAGCCAGCCTCGAGCACCACGAGGCTAACCAAGTGCAACATGGCCGATATCTGGCCGAAGATGCCTACCTACATCATCTTCACCTCCGAGCCCGAGGACAAGACGAGCCGGCGAGCCGTTCCCTCGGGGTCAGCGCGGTCCTTCGCCGGTCCCCGATCACCTAAGCGGTCGAACGAGGCCATCACTTTTGATCGCCGCGACACCGGCCTGTCCTGCCGAAGCCGGAACAGCTACGCCATGGTCTCGACCCCACCGCCGCCACAACCGGCGCGGCGTGCGTTTCGCGCGTCCTCATCGATAGCGGCAGCAGCATCAACATCCTCTGCCGCGACACCGCCCGCAAGCTGGGCATCCGGCCGAGTTGCGCCCCACCCCCGCCGTCTTCCATGGCATCGTGCTAGGCCCCTGCTGCCAGCCGATTGGCCGGATCACACTGGAGGTGATGTTCGGGAAGCCGGATCACTTCCGCAAGAGAATCGAGTTCGAGGTGAGTGGACCTCGTGAGTCCCCACCACGCGCTCTGGGCAGGCCGGCCACGACCAAGTTCACAAGCGGTGCCCCACTATGGAGTACTGAAGATGAAACTGCCTGGCCCTAAAGGGTCATCACCGTAACCCGGCGACTATCGCAGCCTCCATGGACACTCGCCACGCGGAAGCTCAAGATAGCCCCGGACGCAGGTCATCGCCCGCAGAAGCAGCTCATCCACGCGCCGTCGCCCCTCGCCAGGCCGCGCAGGCAGACATGCCGGCTGTGGGCAACCCGGCAGGACGACTCACTTCCAGCCGGCCGACAGCACCAAGAGATCTGTTGGACCGGCGCGAGTGTTGGACAAGTCTCGTCACCATCGGTCTTGGCTAGAACAGAAATAGAGCGACTCACCGGCTTCCTCCGTGAGAATCGGGACATCTTCGCATGGACTCCAAGAGACATGCCGGGTGTGCCGAGGGAGTTGGCAGAGCACCTCCACGTCCGGCCTGACGCCAAGCCGGTGAAGCAGCCTCTGAGGCGCTTCGCCGAAGAACGAAGGAAAGCCATCGGTGAAGAAATCGCCCGGCTGCTGGCAGCCGGCTTCATCATGGAAGTGCTGCACCCGGACTGGTTGGCGAACCCGGTCCTGGTTTTGAAGAAGAACGACTCCTGGCGCATGTGTATCGACTACACCAGCCTCAACAAGGCGTGCCCGAAGGACCCCTTCCCCCTGCCGCGCATAGATCAAGTCATAGACTCGACTGCCGGATGTGAACTGTTGTCTTTCCTAGATGCCTATTCAGGCTACCACCAGTCCTTTGAATCCGGTTGATCAAATAAAGACTTCGTTCATTTACCGTCTGAGCTTCTGCCTTGCGACTATCTTGGTCGGCTTGAAAAATGCGGCGCCACCTACCAAGGTGCATGCAAGAAGCCTTGCGGGATCAAATCGGCGACGTTCACGCATCGTGGATGATGTCGTTGTAAAGACCAAGGAGACGACTACCCTCCTTGACGAAGAAACCTTCAGCAATCTGAGAAGATTCCGGATGAAGCTCAACCCGACCAAGTGCACATTCGGCGTGCCGGCTGGCCAGCTCCTTGGCTACCTCGTCTCTCAGCGAGGGATCGAAGCCAACCCGGAGAAAATCAGTGCCCTGGAAGATGGAACTGCCGCGGTGCCTCAAGGACGTCCAGTTCGCTGGCTGCACAGCTTCCTTGAACGCGCCCGTCGACTTGGTGGGAGAAGGCACGCCTGTGTCAATTGATGAGGAAGGGCGGACAGTTCGTACCTGGTCACCGCGAGCGGATGACTTTCCGTGACTTGCGCGTGCTCTCAACCGCGCCAATCCTTGCTACGCCGGGTTCAATGGAGGCCGTGCTGTTGTACATCGCAGCCTGGCAGAGTGGTTGCGTTGTCCACGGTGGTGGAGCGCAAAGAGCCGACAACAGGGAGCAGCTGGTTCAGGCGCCAGGTCTAGTACCTTAGCGAAGTGCTCTCCCGTCGAAGCAAAACTACCCCCACTACCAGAAGGTCACCTACGGCGTCTACATGGCGGCCAAGAAGCTCAAGCACTACTTCCAAGAGCACCCCATCGGTGGTTGCCACGCGCCTTGCGAAATCATCGGCAGCAAGGATGCCAACGGCCGGGTTGCCAAGTGGGCCCTGGAGCTGCCGCCCACACCATCCTCTACGAGCCACGCACAGCCCATCAAGTCGCATCCTCGCGGACTTCTTCGTCGGCCCAGGCTGAGATGCAATACCTGCCCCCGTGCGGATCCACACATTGGAAGATGCACTTCGACGGCTCGAAGATGCGCAACGGCTTGGGAGCCGGCATCGTCATCACCTCTCCCAAGGGAGACCGGCTGGACTACGTCCTGCAGATCCACTTCGCCGCATCCAACAATGTGGCGGAGTATGAAGCGCTCATTCATGGGCTGAAGCTGGCCAAGGAGATTGGCGTGCGTCGCATACTATGCTTCGGCGACTCCGACTTGGTCATACAACAAGCATCTGGCGACTGGGACGCGAAGGACGCCAACATGGCCTCATACCGCTTCCATGTCCAGCAGCTAGGCTTCTTCGACGGCTGCGAATTCCACCACGTGCCACGAGCAAACAACGAGGCGGCTGACGCCTTGTCCAAGATTGGCTCAACCCGGCAAGCCATTCCACCGGGCATCGCCTTGGCGGTTATCAAGAAGCCATCCATCATACCGTCACCGGATTCGGATTCAATATTCGTGCCGGCTGACCCGGGGGCTGCTCAGCCGACCCGGGGGCTTCATCGCCCAAGTCGGGGGCTAGCAAGCCGAACCCGCCGGCTACCATGCCGAACCCGGCGACCAACCCGGGGGCTTCATCGCCAAACTCGGGGGCTAGCAAGCCGAACCCGCCGGCTAGCAAGCCGAACAGCGACCATGCAGTCGAAGCCGGAAGCTCCCACGCAGGAGGCCCTGTTGGTCAGCGTATTCGAGATAAGATGCGTACCTTCATGGGCACAAGAATTCCTCTCCTACCTCACCGACGGTGTGCTGCCCAATGAGGGTCCAAGCGAGCAGATTGAGAGAAGGGCCAAGGCCTACACAATCATCAACCACCAGCTGTACAAACGCAGCGTAAGTGGGGTGTCCCGAAAAGGGATTGAACTCCTACGGGAAATCCATCAGGGAGGTGCGGCCACCACGCCTCCTCCAGAGCCATAGTGGCCAAAGCCTTCCGGCACGGTTTTTACTGGCCGACTGCGCTCAGAGACGCAGAAGAACTGGTGAAGAAGTGCAACGCTGCCAACGCTTCGCCAAGCAAAGGCACACGCCGGCTTCCGCCTTGAAGACCATCCCCATTACCTGGCCATTTGCCGTATGGGGCTTGGATATGGTGGGCCCATTCAAAACAGCCCGAGGCGGCATGACTCATCTCTTGGTGATGATTGACAAATCCCCTAAGTGGATCCAAGCCAATCAAGAAGCTGGGCTGGCTCCACAGCCGTCACATTCCTCAAGGAAATAATCGTGAGATACGGCTACCCCCATAGCATCATCACCGACAACGGCAGCAACTTCGCCGGGCATTTTCAAACGCTATTGTGGGGAGATGGGGATCCGAATGGACCTATCATCCGTGGCGCACCCCGGAGTCAACGGCCAAGTAGAAAAGCAAACGGCTTGATCTTAGCAGCATCCGGCCCCGCTGTGGAACCGCTTGAGCGCTCACAGCTCTTTGGATCGAAGAGCTGCCCGCGTGTTGTGGAGCCTGCGCACGACGCCAAACCGCTCAGTCGGCTTCACCCCTTCTTCCTAGTATACGGGTCCGAGCCGTCCTGCCGACTGATATCGAGCACGACGCGCCAAGGATCAAGCTCTACACAGAAGCTGAAGCCAAAGAAGCTCGCGAAGATGGAGTCGACCTGGTTGAAGAAGTCTGGCTGATGGCCGAGTCCAGGTCTACCATATACCAGCAGAGCCTCCGACGCTATCACAGCCGGAAGGTCCAACCCTTAGCATTCCGAGAAGGAGACCTAGTGCTCCGGCTGATCCAGCGGACAGCCGGACAGCATAAATGTCATCCCCATGGGAGGGTCCCTTCATCGTGAGCAAGGCAGTAGGCAATGATTCCTACTATCTCATAGATGCCCAAGAGGCTAAGAAAAACAAGGCAAACAAAACTGACGAGGAGACTAAACGTCCCTGGAATGTCAGGTTGCTTCGACCATTTTACACATGAGAGCAGTATGTATCCCTTGTATCCCTTTTGTAAGCTATGAAAAGCATGCGCCGAGAGCGCCGTTTCCGACAAGTTTTTCGCGTACTCTACTTCGTTTCGCCAATTGGCTTGAACCCTTTCACGCGGCCGGCTCAGTAACGTGATCCGGTTTCCGACAGCCGGCTTCCGATCCAGCTACAGACCGCAACCCGGCTGTCCGGCTGGCGGGAGTAAAGGGAGCCGGCACGCGAAAAACGACTAAGGGAAAGAGTAAAAGCGAGTTGACTTACAACTTTTCATAAAAGTGCCGGATTGCCGAATTCAGCTCGTTCGACTGAAATACTGTCGGCCTCGCGGCCCGCTCTTGATCCGGCGACGGATCGCAAGTCGGACGTACGACCGGCAAGAGCACAGCCAAAGAGTGGGGCGGATGGGAAAAAGCGAACGAGTCAAAAAACACATTAAAGTGTGACATAATAAAAGGATAATAATATTGTCTTACATATGCACCCGGCATCCCGGGGATTTAATAAATTGTCTTGGCAAAAGCAACAACTAAAAGACAGGTAAATCAAGGGCCAGCTAGAGGAGCGTCAGAGGGGCCGGCTGCCGGATCGTCTTCGGGCGCGTCTTCCGCCTCCTCATCTTCCATCTCGTACTCCTCATCAGACTGAGGGTGCGGGTCCGCGATGAAGAGGTTTTTGTCGACGGTCGGCGATGGCGCTGGCTCGGCAAGCCGGGCGGTCTTGTGTTCGGCCGGAGCTTGTCCTCCACGCCGGCTCGCCGATACTCGAGCTGCTCCAGGTCCACCTCGTTGTACCAGGAGAGGACAAAGGACAACGCCATGTCGGCACCGCGTGGCGCACTCCTTCCAGTCGAAGCGATCAGCGCGCTCCATCAAAGAGGAGATATCTGCGGCACCGCCTCCGCGGGCCGCACGGACCGCTCCTCGGCCATGGGGGCTCCACCAAGCTTGGTGACGGCTCGATGGGCGACATGGACGCCATGTAGTCCTCCATGGTGAAGTACTCCGAGCTGCCCTCGCCGTCGCCCGCCTCCTGGACTCGCGCACGCGGGCTGCCAAGGCCGCGTCTTTGCGTTTCCGGGAAGGCCGCTGCAAGAAAAAGCATGTCGAAACCACCAAAGCCGAAATAAGGTAAGAAATGCAAATTTTAAGTCCTAAGTAAGGCTGACGGCAGCCGCACGAGCCGGCGCCCCCAGCTCCGAAGATGGAGATTCGGCTCTAAAGTACCGCGCAGCCGGCAGCCGATCGCCTCAAGACGGATTTCGAAGGATAAAAAGCACGGCGGCAAGCAAGAAACGACGCCCAGACCGAAGATGGGAGATTCCGAAGTAAAAAAAAGAGGCGGCGCCGGCACGAGCCGATCGCCCCAGCCCAAGATGGGATTTCGAAGGATAAAGAAAGCAGCGGCGGCCTTAAAACCAGCGCCGCCCCGAAGATGGAGATTGCGAAAGATAAAAGTTTCTCGTCATGGCTACCAACCTAAGCCGTGAAGCGTGGCAAGAAGCAAAGGGAAGAACATAGAGACACTCACCCGACAAGCCACGATCAAGCGCGCCAATCTCGTCCGTCCGCTTGGCAGTAGCCGTCAGCTCCGTGGGCCCTGGTGACCTCCTCGGCGCAAGCCGTTTCTCCACCTCGGTCCAGCCGGTTCAGATCATCCACCTTTCCTTCTCCGCCGTCCTAAGGAGGTGAGCTCGCAAGATGGTTCCGCTCCGGCGGCGCAGCCGCGCAACTCCCCTCAGCCACCTTGAGCTTGGCTGCGGATCGGCCCGCCTCCTCGGCGGGCGCACCGGTGTGGCAGCCGGAGATCCGCCTTGCAGCGGGACCTGGCGGCCTCAACTACGAGGCACGAAAGAAACGTCGCCCAACGAAGACTAAAGAGAAAGAAGACATCGAGTCGGAAGAAGCAAGATTTTACCCTTGACGGCTCCACCACGAGCCAAGCCGGCCCGGTCCAGCTTGGCCTTGTGGTAGTGGGTCACGGCGCGGTTGTACAGATGTGCGCCGATCCGCCACAGCCTAAGGAAAAAAAGAAAAATCAGTATGCTAGGCGAAACCCGGACCGGCTCCAAGCAGCCGGCCCATGCCTCGGAGGGCTACCAGGATGACAACCAAATCAAAAAACAGATAAAACTTACCTTGCTGGCTTCCTCCACCTTGGCGAGGTTGGCCACGGCCTTGATGTCTACGTTCCCCCTCCTTTCCTGTAGACAGTGTTGGGCCTCCAAGAGCAGAGGTTTGTAGAACAGCAGCAAGTTTTCCCTTAAGTGGATCACCCAAGGTTTATCGAACTCAGGGAGGAAGAGGTCAAAGATATCCCTCTCATGCAACCCTGCAACCACAAAGCAAGAAGTCTCTTGTGTCCCCAACACACCTAATAGGTGCACTAGTTCGGCGAAGAGATAGTGAAATACAGGTGGTATGAATAAGTAGTAGCAACGGTGCCAGAAAATAGCTTGTGGCGTGTAGTTGATGGTGGTAGTATTCAGCAGTAATGCCCATTAAAAGAAGAACAAACGTGTGCTCAGTATTTAGAAACAAGGCCTAGGGATTACACTTTCACTAGTGGACACTCTCAACATTGATCACATACATAATAGATAAATGCATACTCTACACTTTTGTTGGATGATGAACACATTGCGTAGGATTACACGAACCCTCAATGCCGGAGTTAACAAGCTCCACAATAATGCTCATGTTTTAGTAACCTTTAGTGTAAGATAGATCAACAGGACTAAACCAAGTACTAGCATAGCATGCACACCGTAACCATGCATATGTAGGAGGAATAGATCACATCAATATTATCATAGCAATAGTTAACTTCAATCTACAAGAGATCATGATCATAGCATAAACCAAGTACTAACACGGTGCACACACTGTCACCTTTACACACGTGCAGGAGGAATAGAACTACTTAATAACTTTGCTAGAGTAGCACATAGATAGTAGTGATACAAACTCATATGAATCTCAATCATGTAAAGCAGCTCATGAGATTATTGTATTGAGGTACATGGGAGAGAGATGAACCACATAGCTACCGAAACCCTCAGGGGTGGATTACTCCCTCCTCATCATGGAGGCAGCGATGGCGGTGAAGATGGCGGTGAAGAAGGCGGTGGAGACGGCTCCGGGGCAATTCCCCGTCCCGGGAGGGTGCCGGAACGAGACTTCTTTGTCCCGAATTGAGTTTCGCGATGTGGCGGCGCCCCGAGTCTTTCGGGGTTTTTTCCGTCGAAGTTTTTAGGTCACGGCGGCTTAAATAGGCGAAGAGTCGGAGTGGAGGGGCCACGGGCTGCCCAAACCATAGGGGGCGCGCCCCCGGCCGCGCCGGGGTGTGGTTTGGTGGCCCTGTCCCCCTTCTCTGGCGAGTTCTCGTGTGTTCGGATGGTTCGGGAAAATAGGAACAGGTCTTGATTTCGTCCGGTCCAGAATATTTCCTTACTAGGATTTCTGAAACCAACAGCAGAAAACAGCAACCGGCCTTTCGGCATCTCGTCAATAGGTTAGTTCCGGAAAACGCATAAAAATGATATAAACTGTGAACAAAACATGTTGGTATTGTCATAAAACAAGCATGGAACATCGGAAATTATAGATACGTTGGAGACGTATCAGGCAGCCCTAGCCTTGAGGTTGGCCTGCAGGCTGGAGAAGAACATCTCCACCGATGCTTGGCCGGGGTTCCCCTCCCGGCTGGTCACCTCATAGGAGTCAGCGCGGAGCCACGCCTGCTCCATGGTGCCAGCCGAGCCGAGGCTGGAGTCGGAGGCGGACGGCACCTGAAGAAGAAGAGCGCCCTTGGCCACGTGCAGGCCCTGCTGCGGCGCCGATGGGGCTCCCGTCCTCACCAGCGCGCGCGAGTCGGCGCCCTCCGTGCGCGCCGACTCATCCCTTGCCGCTCCTGCTGGCCGGCTCCCCCGTCGACGGCTCCGGTGGTGGCGGCGCTCTGGGCGCGGAGATGGCGGTCGGCGCAGCCATCTCAGCACCTGAGGTGCCCCCTCCCGGGCTTTCATCCAGCAGCTGGCCTCGAGTCCGGGCGGCGGCGCAGCCCGCCGGCTCCTGTGGCGCGCAGCCCTCCCGGCTCGGTCGCGGCGGCAGCGCCCGGCTCGGCTCCGGTCGCGGCGGGCAGCCCTGCCGGTTCGGCTCCGGTCGAAGGCGGCATGCCCCGGCCGGCCCCAGCTGGGTCCAGAAGACGAGTCCGGCGCGGGAACATGTCGTCCAGCGTCGGCTGCGCGTTGGCTCGACCCGCGTGCCGCGATCGGGCGCTGAGGCCAGCGGCACGGAAGGAAGGCGTCCCGCGGGAGGCGGAGTACCCGCAGGCGGCGGCGGCGTAGGATGAAGGCTGCGGCGTCGACTCCCTCCTTTGTCGAGGAGGTGGCGACACGACGCGCGGAGTCTGCCGGGAGCCGCCGCCCTGGGCAAACTTGATGGGAGCCCTAGCCGAACAGATAAGGAAAAGATAAGCATAAAAAGTAAGGAAAGAAAAGGAATCAAACAAAAGAAAAAAGAGAACTCACCCGGCCTGCTCCGGAACCTCCTTCGACTGCAGCCGGCGGAGCCTCTTCGCCTTCGCCTCCAAGGCGGCAGTAGAGCGGAGGTCGCCGGCTCGCTTCTTCCCCTTGGGCGCCGAAGTCGCCGTGGTGCTTGGCGGCTTCGCGCGCAGGGGCACGGCGATTGGCCCCGTGGTGGACGTCGCGCTCCTCGTCCTCCTGCTGCTCTGGTGAGGGGGCGGGTTGTGCTCCCCCTGGCCGCCTAGGTCAGGCGCCTGCAGCAGGTCGCCGGCCTGGTCGCCGGCTTGGTCAGCCGGATCGGCGTGATCCGGCGCCCATCTCCTCGTCGCCGGGTCGCCATCCTCGACGTTTTGGCGGTCGAAGAGCTAGAAAAAACAGAACATGAGCAAACAACAAGCCGGAAGTCGGCAGAAGAAAAAGGAAGTCCTCGCAGCCGCAAGCGGAAGTCGGCGGAGATACAAAACTTACCAGCTCGGGCGGGTGGTCCCTGTCATGGGCGCCACCGTTCCACTTCGCCGTGGTGATGTTGTTCACCCGGCGGGCGACACTGGCCGCAGAGACAGCCGTGGACGTCCGGTTCGGATCGAAACCGGCCGGACATGTGGGTGTGGGTGCGCATACGGAGCGCCAGCACCCGGCCTCGGCGATGGTGCAGAGGAGGTCCTCGGCGGTCAGCCCCGGGTCGCGACAGCCCCCCAGGAAGTCCCAGAGCTGATTCACCTCAGCATCCGGATCCGTCGTGCGGGCGTTGTAGCTCCAGTGATCCGGCCGACTAGAGGAACCGGTTGAACTCCGGAGGTTGATCCGGTCGACGAGCTCGCCCTCGTTGCGCACGTAGAAGAACGACATCTGCAGTTCTTCACGAGTCAACGGTTGGAATCTTGGGGAAAGGCGTGCGGGCCGAGTGTAGATCGGCGGCGCGCGGCCCGCAGAGGCCCTCGCTGGTTTGCGCCTTCAGTAGAACAGCCGGCCAGAAGTCGATGTCCGGCAAGCCGGCGTGGCCTCCATGAATGCCACGTAGCCTGGAGGAGGATGGGTGCGTTGGCCGGCAGATGGTGCGGCTGCAGCCGGTTGTCGAGCTGGCGGAAGAAGGTGGAAACCGGCAGCCCAGCCCGCGATCGAGGTGCGCGCCGAAGACGACGCGCTCGTCGGGCGCGGCTCGGGCTCCTTCTCCTCGCCGGGCGCCCGCGTGACCACCGACGACGGGATCCGGCGGAGGCGCACCAGCCGCTCGATGTCGTCCTCCCGCATGTACGAGCCCCGCCACGATCCGCTGGCGGAGGCCATCGTCGAGGAAGAAGAAGAAGTTGACCACGAGAGGCGAAAGGGCGAGGAAGAGCCTTGCGACGGCGGCGGCGACGGCGGCGGCTGAGGACGCTCCGTTGAAACGCGGGGCCCCGTGGCGCCGGCTCGACGGAGTAGTGGCGGCGGATCGGCGGAGATTCGCCGCCGGAGTTCGCCAGCGGGAGGCGTTCGCCGGAGCAGCGACGGCTCGAGCGCGAAGAGGAGAGCGAGAAGAGCGGGAGCGAGGGAGACGAAGTGGGCAAGTGGCCGCCTCGGTACCCTCCCCCGCGACATTTATAGCCGACCGCGGCGGGCGGTTGGCCTCCAAGTGGCGATCGTGGCCGCGTCGCCCGGATTTTCTGCGCATTAACTTCCCGCACGACCGCGCCGTTCACGGAAACCGCCACACCACGTCGCCCACGACCGCATCGGATCCGGAGGGGACATTGATGTGACCAGACGAACCGGCGGCAGAGCCCAGGCGTCAGACCGGTCAAGTCGGGTGCAGGGCCCGAGGCGGCGGAGACTCCGGCGCGCCGCAAGCCGGAGCCGGACAATAAGTTCAACTCGGACCAAAAGTCATCAGCAAGGCGGAGACGCCATCAAAACTTGCGAGAGAGCAAAAGCTGCATAAGTGTAAATAGCGGCCGGCTCGAAGCAGCCGGCAAGAACGAGCCGGATGAGGGCGCAGCCGGCTGAATGGAAATTCTCAGTCGGCCCCTCCGAGTGCCGCCAAGTATATTCAAGAAGCCAGGAAAACCTGCCTAGGTCCTTCTAAACGCAGGACCTTGCCAGCTTCGGGGGCTAATGGCGGGGGGAAGACCCCGGGTAGGGCAATGGACGAGGAGCAGCCGGCTGGGCCGGCTGGCCCGTGGCAAAGGCCGGCTGAGAGCCGGCTGGCGCCGTGGCCGGCTGGTCCGGAAGCCGGCTGGCTCTAGGTCCTAGTCGGCTTGGCTACGGCCGCCAATGCCCAGGCGGGCCGGCTTCTACAAGCCATATCCGACTGGGGTTTGTACCTCGGACCGACTCGAGGCTGGCGAGCCTTGAGAAGGAACCGGGTTGGTGATCCGGGTTCCCAAAGTCCACGCTGACTTCATCTTCCGTAAAGCGCGGGGCACCTGTGGAGCAATAGTGCCTTGCGCGGACGGCCATCATGGCCTACGACGACCCGTCTGCTACTGGCCGGCGGCGGCAGGGACACCTCCTCTCCATACCGCTGACCTCGGCAGCCGGATGGGACAGGCCATGAGGCCTCAACGGCTCCTGACGTCACTGCCTCGGGAAGGAGCGAGAGCCGGAGCCGACCAAGCCGGCCGTAGACTATATCTTATATGTAAAGTGCCGGTGCCTATATAAGCGCACTACCCCCTCTCGTGTAGGGGATCGATCATTCTCACTTCATTCCACCCTTAGCGCTGCCTGTGGTGTCGTCTCCTTAGCCTCCAGGGCAGCCGGATGCAGCTCTAGGAGCACCATTGTATTGTGTGATCATCATATACACTCTAGCAGGAGTAGAGGTTTTACCTCCATCGGAGGGCCTCGAACTGGGTACGTCGCCGTGTCGCTCGTCCCCATACCCGCATCCGGATACCGCCGTGAGATCCCTCAGGAACCACCTTCGATTAGCCACCCTATGGCATATGCCGTGACGATACTACGACATAACCCTCGCTGGCCTCGTCGTCGGCATCGTAGCGCGGCGCCCTTCCGGAGAGTTCCCGCCGCCGCGTTCCCAGCCTCGGCGGAGCCTCTTCTTTCGTCATCATCATCGTCTTGGGTCCGCCCAAGCACGGAGCGCTGGCCGGCGGATACCAGCGGGAGGAGGAGGAATCATCCTCCTCCTCTTCCTCCTCTTCCCTCCTCTTCTTCTTCTTCCTCCTCTTCGTCGGAGGAGGTAGAGTTCGCCCGAGTGGAGGTCGTCCTCGCTTTCGCTCTCAGCTCCTTCGATGAGGAATGGAGGTCGTCCTCCCCATCGGTGGGGTAAGTCACCATCTAACCCGACGAGGGCCTCGGGTGGGCCATCTGGCACGTAGTCAAAGTCCCACTCTTGCTCGCTCGAGGAAGAAGATTGGAAAGAGAGGCCTGATGAGACGGAGAAGAGGAAGACATTTCTGAGGAAAGAGGTTTTTTTGGTGCAGATGGTTGGAACAGAACAAGGGGTGAAGAGGCGAGCCGTTGGCACAGTTAAATAAGGGGTATAGTGGAGATTTAATGCCACTACGGTTTCCGAGGAAGTGATGTTAAAGCTATCAAATCTTGCAGAGAAGTTGATAAGGCAAGGCATCATGATGAAGGATATTGCGACGGTTCTGCTCTGCCACGACATGACCCGATGAAGAAAAAGCAGAGTGTTTTTGGAATTATCATTTCCAAAACCAGGGCATGTGTTATCACCAGAATTTGACCGGATCAGAGGTGGGCCGCGATTAAGATGGGCTTGAAAAATATACACGGAAGGAATACATGAATCGGCCTTGTATACAAAGTTTGGGCTAGTTTGCCCGTGTATCTGTAAATATAGTAGGATACGTGTCGGTTAGATAGAATTTGGCTCGTGCATGGTTGGGATTATTCCCACGTTAGAAAGTCTACAAGACTATAAATATGTATCTAGGGTTATTGAGAAAAACAACAATCCGTTCATCACAAACCAATCTAGGCGCATCGCCAACCCCTTGTTTCGAGGGTTCTTTAGCATCATGCTGCCTAGATCGCATCTTGCGATCCAGTATACATTTATTCGTTGTTCATGCGTTGCTCGTGCTGAAGCCTTGTTGATGGCGAGCAACGTAGTTATCGTAGATGTGTTAGGGTTAGCATTGTTTCATCGTGTCATGCTTTGTCCTGCAACCCTAGACGTCTAGCCGCCCTTACACCTATCTTAGGTGTAAGGGCGGCACCTCGCTTGATCATTGTTTAGTAGATCCGATCTGTTGATTGCTCCTTGTTCTTCAAGGACTAGTTTAATATCATAGTTAGGCCTGCAAACGGGTTGAAGGATCGAGGCTTAGGGTGTAGTTTGCTAGCCCTAGATAAGATGTTCTGGGGATCAACTTCATGTTGGTTTTTAGGCCTTGTCTAGGGTCGGTTTATTATCACCGTGCGTGGCTGCCAGGCTCAATCACGCGTAGGATGTTCCGATTATGTGGTGAAAACCCTAAATCGTCAGTAGGTCGTTTCAGCTTTATATTGATCAAGCAGGACCACCATGTGATCGTAGACCTCATACGAACCATGGGTGGATCGGCTCCTTGAGCCGATTCACAGGACAACCTGAGAGCCGATCGAGGCTCGTATTTAATGTTTACGTGTATGCCATGCAAACTAAGCGAGGCACACCATCACCTTCCTACCGGTATAGGTCGGGTGGCACCATGCACCGGCATCGGACGTGCGTGCCGAGGCTTTGCGGGCCGTCGCCAGGGACCAGGCCAGCCGCGTCCTGAGCCTCTCCACTCTTGTGTTGAATCGTTGTCACCGGTGGGTTTACGACCAATATGTAACACGGTGCACCGGTATGAGCCTTTTTATAAGTAATATTATTTACATCGACTGCAGCGCTCGCGAATTTTCTTGAGGCTTGGATGGTTTGTAATGTATCGATAATCATAGCTCCTGGTGTGAGTATTAATTAATTATCGACACCATAGTAATTTCTTGCAGCCCCCGAGTATTATCGAGTTAGCTGCACAGCTTTAGCCGAAGGTCCCGATGGGAGTAGTAGCAAATAAAAAGGGGACTCGAACATTCATTCGAGTAGAGAAATAATAATAATAATGATGAACCAGTAACTTTTATTCATAATATGCGACGGGCTGAGAAGCCTTCATGTATCGAATAAGGAAAGGTCGAACTCTATGCATAGAATTGTCGCAAGTGTGCAACATTCCATGGATTTCCAACATCTTTGCCTGAAGCAGGGTTCTTGAGACGATAAGCTCCTCCTGGTATTACTTCAGTGATGATAAATGGTCCTTCCCATGGAGATTCAAGTTTCAAAGTTCTTTCTTGCTTCAGTCGTAATACCATGTCACCAACGCTGAAGCTTCGGTTGCGAACTCGTCGACTGTGGTAGTTTCGTATCGCCTGCTGATATACTGCCGTTCTGACTAAGGCAATGTCTCGAGCTTCATCAAGGAGATCCACAACATCTTGTAGTGCACGGATGGAAGTTGTCTCTGTGTATGCGGTCACCCGAGGAGCTTCAAAACGAACATCGGCTGGTAAAACTGCTTCGGCTCCGTAAACAAGGAAAAATGGAGTGTACTGGGATGACCTATTTGGCGTAGTCCGCAGGCTCCAAAGCACGGATGGTAATTCTTCGACCCAAGCTCCAGCTGCGCCCGTGAGGCGTTTTTTTAATGTCGTCACATATTAAGCCATTGATCCTTTCTACTTGACCATTGGTTTGAGGATGTGCAACTGAAGCGAATTTGAGTTTGATACCACTGTCATCACATAATTTATGGAATTCCTTGGAATCAAAATTAGTACCGTTGTTTGTAATGATGCTATGAGGCATACCGAAGCGACAAGTTATTCCCTTGAAGAATTGGACATCAGTTTTAGCTATTTGATCTCTGACTGGTACGGCTTCAATCCATTTAGTGAACTTATCGACTACAACCAATAGATGTGTGTGCCCTCCAGGTGATGATCTCAGTAGTGGACCAACTTGATCGAGTCCCCATTGCGCAAAGGCCCAGGCCAAAGGTATTGTCATTAGATCCGTTGCAGACGCGTGCGGCTTTGGTGCGAAACATTGACAAGGGTCACACTTCCGCACCAGATCTCGAGCATCAGATACTGCAGTTGGCCAATAGAACCCCGCTCTGAAAGGTTTCTCTACAAGAGCCCTACTACTTGCATGATGACCACAAGTTCCTTCGTGTATTTCTTGCAATAGAGCCTTTCCATCGGCAATGGCGATACACCTTTGAAAGATACCAGAGATGTTGCGCTTATAAAGTTCACCATCCACTATAGTAAAGGCCTTAGACCGATGCACGATACGCTTGGCTTCCGCAGGATCATCTGGTAACTTTTGCTCCATCAAATATGCTAGAAAAGGCTCAGTCCAAAGAGGTTCAAGGAGAAGGACTTGCTTTGTAGATTGCAGTGTGGAACCTTCGACATCTTCCTGGAGCACAGTTTCCGAGCCAGCAGCCGACACTTCTAGAGGTGCCGAAGCCTTTTCTTTAATGGATCTTTGAGAAATTACTTCATAGAAGACTCCATCTGGGATAGGGGAACACGTGGACCCTATGTTGGCTAAAGCATCAGCTTCCTCGTTGCTAGCCCTACCGATATGTTTTAGCTCGCATCCTTCAAATTTGGCTTCCATGGACTGGTATATTTGATGGTAAGCAATCATGTTGTCACTGACCGCATCACATAAATTCATCGACTGTTGTACCACAAGATTTGAATCTTCATAGATTTCTAAGCGAGTTGCTCCGCACGCTTTGGCCATACGCATCCCGTGTAACAGTGCTTCATACCCCGCTTCATTATTTGTCGATAGTGGAAAGTTCATCCTGAGAATATACCTCATTTTCTCTCCTTGTGGTGAGATCAACACTACTCCTGCTCCTACACTTGTACTCCGCTTTGATCCATCAAAATACATCGGCCAGGATCCAGACAAGTCGGGTGCTGCCGGGATTTGCGACTGGATCCAATCAGCCAAGAAATCGGGAAGAACCTGAGATTTAATTGCTGTTCGATTGATATAAGTTATGTCATGTGGCGCTATCTCGATAGCCCATTGAGATACTCTGCCCGTAGCCTCTGGGTTGGTGAGTATATTCTTCAATGGTGCTTCGGTTACCACAATGATCGGATGCTCTGCAAAGTAATGCTGTAGCTTGCGTGCTATCCTCCACACGGCATATGCCAGCTTCTGGTGATGAGGATATCGCTGCTTCGCTGGTGTGAGTACCTTGCTTAGGTAGTAAACAGGTCGTTATACACCATGAACTTTCCTGCCTCTGCTCGCTCGACAACTAGAACCGTGCTAAAGACCTGCACCGTTGCAGCTATGTACATAAGCATTGGTTGTTTTTTCCTGTGGAGTTACGAGTACTGGAGATGTTGAAAAGATCTTCTTTAGATTATCAAAAGATTCCTGTGCCTCCACTGTCCACTTGAACTTTTCTGACTTCTTCATCAGCTGATAAAAGGGCAAAGCCTTTTCTCCCAATTTTGCAACTAAGTGCTGCCAACCGTCCTGCCAACTGTTGCACCTGATGCAGATTCTTTGGCGGTTCCATGTAGAGGATGGCTTTGATTTTTAAAGGGTTGGCTTCTATTCCTCTTGTCGAAATAAAGTACCCGAGTACTTGGCCTCCTGGTAACCCGAAGAAGCATTTCTTGGGATTCAGCTTTATTTGTACCTGTCAAAGGATTGTCCAGTTTGCTCAATAGCTTCAGTATTTCGACCAATTTGCTCTCCAAGGCAAGCTTGCATGCACCGCTGATAAGTTGCACCCGCATTTTTCAGTCTGAATGTCATAACATTGTAACAATAAACGCCATGCGGAGTTACGAATGCGGTTAACTCTTGGTCTTCTTTTTTGAGCTTGATCTGATTATACCCTGAATAAGCATTGATACGTCTCCGACGTATCGATAATTTCTTATGTTCTATGCCATATTATTGATGATACCTACATGTTTTATGCACACTTTATGTCATATTAGTGCATTTTCGGAACTAACCTATTAACAAGATGCCGAAGTGCCAGTTGCTGTTTCGTTTTTGGTTTGAGAAATCCTAGTAACAAAATATTCTCGGAATTGGACGAAAACAAGACCCAGGGTCCTTTCCACGAAGCTTCCATAAGACCGAAGAGCATACGAAGTGGGGCCACGAGGTGGCCGGACACCAGGGCGGGGCGCCCAAGGGGGGCCCACGCCGCCCGTGGTGTGGGCCCCTCGTCAGCCCTCCGACTCTGCCCTTCCGCCTACTTAAAGCCTCCGTCGCGAAACCCCCGATGCGAAAAACCACGATACGGAAAACCTTACGGAGACGCCGCCGCCGCCGATCCCATCTCGGGGGATTCTGGAGATCTCCTCCGGCACCCTGCCGGAGAGGGGATTCATCTCCCAGGACTCTACACCGCCATGGTCGCCTCGGAGTGATGAGTGAGTAGTTCACCTGGACTATGGGTCCATAGCAGTAGCTAGATGGTTGTCTTCTCCTCATTGTGCTTCATTGTTGGATCTTGTGAGCTGCCTAACATGATCAAGATCATCTATCCGTAATACTATATGTGTGTTTGTCGGGATCCGATGGATAGAGAATACCATGTTATGTTAATTATCAAGTTATTACATATGTGTTGTTTATGATCTTGCATGCTCTCCGTTACTAGTAGAGGCTCTGGCCAAGTTTTTGCTCTTAACTCCAAGAGGGAGTATTTATGCTCGATAGTGGGTTCATGCCTGCATTGACACCGGGACGGTGGAAAGTTCTAAGGTTGTGTTGTGCTGTTGCCACTAGGGATAAAACATTTGGCGCTATGTCCGAGGATGTAGTTGTTGATTACATTACGCACCATACTTAATGCAATTGTCTGTTGCTTTGCAACTTAATACTGGAAGGGTTCGGACGATAACCTGAAGGTGGATTTTTTAGGCATAGATGCATTTGGATGGCGGTCTATGTACTTTGTCGTAATGCCCAATTAAATCTCACTATACTTATCATGCCATGTATGTGCATTGTTATGCCCTCTCTATTTGTCAATTGCCCGATTGTAATTTGTTCACCCAACATGCTTTTATCTTATGGGAGAGACACCTCTAGTGAACTGTGGACCCCGGTCCATTCTTTAATACTGAAATACAAATCTGTTGCAATACTTGTTTTTACCGTTTTCTGCAAACAATCATCTTCCACACAATTCGGTTAATCCTTTGTTACAGCAAGCCGGTGAGATTGACAACCTCCACCGTTTCGTTGGGGCAAAGTACTTTGGTTGTGTTGTGCAGGTTCCATGTTGGCGCCGGAATCTCTGGTGTTGCACTACATCCCGCCGCCATCAACCTTCAACGTGCTTCTTGGCTCCTCCTGGTTCGATAAACCTTGGTTTCTTTCTGAGGGAAAACTTGCTGCTGTGCGCATCATACCTTCCTCTTGGGGTTGCCCAACGAACGTGTGAAATACACGCCATCAAGCTCTTTTTCGGCGCCGTTTGTGGGAGATCAAGACACGCTGCAAGGGGAGTCTCCACTTCTCAACCTCTTTTACTTTGTTTTTGTCTTGCTTTATTTTATTTACTACTTTGTTTGCTGCACTAAATCAAAATACAAAAAAATAGTTGCTAGTTTTACTTTATTTGCTATCTTGTTTGCTATATCAAAACACAAAAAAAATTAGTTACTTGTTTTACTTTACTTAATATCATGCATGTTTTTATTTCACTAGTTAAGCATAATGGAAAACAACAAAAATATGAGAGATCTTTATGAACTTTATCTTGAATTAGGACATGATGTGTTTGAAGAGAGAATTAAAACACCCATGGAACTTTATATGCATGTTAATGGGAATGTTATTACTATGGATGCTTTGAACACCATTGTTGCTAATGCTATGGAAAATTCTAAGCTTGGGGAAGCTGGCTCTGATGAGCATGATATTTTTAGTCCCCCAAGCATTGAGGAGAAAATTTTCTTTTATGATTACAATATGCCTCCTATATATGATGATAGCCACTTTGTTGAATTTGCTCCCACTACAACTAATAAAATTGATTATGCTTACGTGGAGAGTAATAATTTTATGCATGAGACTCATGATAAGAATGCTTTATGTGATAGTTACATTGTTGAGTTTGCTCATGATGCTCTGAAAATTATTATGAGAGAGGAAAATATGGTTGTAGAAATTTTCATGTTACTAAAACACCTCTCTATGTGCTGAAATTTTTGAAGCTACACTTGTTCTATCTTCCTATGCTTGTTACTTTGTTCCTCATGAACTTGTTTATTTACAAGATTCCTATGCATAGGAAGCATGTTAGACTTAAATGTGTTTTGAATTTGCCTCTTGATGCTCTCTTTTGCTTCACATACTATCTCTTGCGAGTGCATCATTAAAACTGCTGAGCCCATCTTAATGGCTATAAAGAAAAGAACTTCTTGGGAGATAACCCATGTGTTATTTTGCTACAGTACTTTGTTTATATTTGAGTCTTGGAAGTTGTTTACTACTGTAGCAACCTCTTCTTATCTTAGTTTTATGTTTTGTTGTGCCAAGTAAAGTCTTTGATAGTAGTAAGTACTAGATTTGGATTACTGCACAGTTCCAGATTTCTTTGCTGTCACGAATCTGGGTCTACCTCCCTGTAGGTAGCTCAGAAAATTAAGCCAGTTTACGTGAATGATCCTCAGATATGTACGCAACTTTCATTCAATTTAAGAATTTTCGTTTGAGCAAGTCTGGTGGCCTAATAAAATCCATCTTTACGGACTGTTCTGTTTTGACAGATTCTGCCTTTTATTTCGCATTGCCTCTTTTGCTATGTTGGATGAATTTCTTTGATCCATTAATGTCCAGTAGCTTTATGCAATGTCCAGAAGTGTTAAGAATGATTGTGTCACCTCTGAACATGTTAATTTTTATTGTGCACTAACCCTCTAATGAGTTGTTTCGAGTTTGGTGTGGAGGAAGTTTTCAAGGATCAAGAGAGGAGTATGATGCAATATGATCAAGGAGAGTGAAAGCTCTAAGCTTGGGGATGCCCCGGTGGTTCACCCCTGCATATATAAGAAGACTCAAGCGTCTAAGCTTGGGGATGCCCAAGGCATCCCCTTCTTCATCGACAACATTATCAGGTTCCTCCCCTGAAACTATATTTTTATTCCGTCACATCTTATGTACTTTGCTTGGAGCGTCGGTTTGTTTTTGTTTTTTGTTTTGTTTGAATAAAATGGATCCTAGCATTCACTTTGTGGGAGAGAGACACGCTCCGCTGTAGCATATGGACAAGTATGTCCTTAGGCTCTACTCATAGTATTCATGGCGAAGTTTCTTCTTCGTTAAATTGTTATATGGTTGGAATTGGGAAAATGCTACATGTAGTAATTCTAAAATGTCTTGGATAATTTGATACTTGGCAATTGTTGTGCTCATGTTTAATCTCTTGCATCATATACTTTGCACCCATTAATGAAGAAATACTTAGAGCTTGCTAATTTGGTTTGCATATTTGGTTTCTCTAGAGTCTAGATAACATCTAGTATTGAGTTTTGAACAACAAGGAAGACGGTATGGAGTCTTATAATGTTTACAATATGTCTTTTATGTGAGTTTTGCTGTACCGTTCATCCTTGTGTTTGTTTCAAATAACCTTGCTAGCCTAAACCTTGTATCGAGAGGGAATACTTCTCATGCATCCAAAATCCTTGAGCCAACCACTATGCCATTTGTGTCCACCATACCTACCTACTACATGGTATTTCTCCGCCATTCCAAAGTAAATTGCTTGAGTGCTACCTTAAAATTCCATCATTCACCTTTGAAATATATAGCTCATGGGACAAATAGCTTAAAAACTATTGTGGTATTGAATATGTACTTATGCACTTTATCTCTTATTAAGTTGCTTGTTGTGCGATAACCATGTTTGGGGACGCCATCAACTATTCCTTGTTGAATATCATGTGAGTTGCTATGCATGTCCGTCTTGTCTGAAGTAAGAGATCTGCCACCTTCGTGGTTGGAGCATGCATATTGTTAGAGAAGAACATTGGGACGCTAACTAAAGCCATGAATCATGGTGGAAGTTTCAGTCTTGGACACACATCCTCAATCTCATATGAGAATAATAGTTGTTGCCACATGCTTATGCATTAAAGAGGAGTCCATTATCTGTTGTCCATGTTGTCCCGGTATGGATGTCTAAGTTGAGAATAATCAAAAGCGAGAAATCCAAAATGCGAGCTTTCTCCTTAGACCTTTGTACAGGCGGCATGGAGGTACCCCATTGTGACACTTGGTTAAAACATGTGCATTGCAAAGATCCGGTAGTCCAAGCTAATTAGGACAAGGTGCGGGCACTATTAGTATACTATGCATGAGGCTTGCAACTTGTAAGATATAATTTACATAACTCATATGCTTTATTACTACCGTTGACAAAATTGTTTCATGTTTTCAAAATAAAAGCTCTAGCACAAATATAGCAATCGATGCTTTCTTCTTTGAAGGACCATTCTTTTACTTTTATGTTGAGTCAGTTCACCTATCTCTCTCCACCTCAAGAAGCAAACACTTGTGTGAACTATGCATTGATTCTTACATACTTGCATATTGCACTTGTTATATTACTCTATGTTGACAATTATCCATGAGATATACATGTTACAAGTTGAAAGCAACCGCTGAAACTTAATCTTCCTTTGTGTTGCTTCAATGCCTTTACTTAGATTTATTGCTTTATGAGTTAACTCTTATGCAAGACTTATTGATGCTTGTCTTGAAGTACTATTCATGAAAAGTCTTTGCTTTATGATTCACTTGTTTACTCATGTCATTACCATTGTTTTGATCGCTGCATCCACTACATATGTTTACAAATAGTATGATCAAGATTATGATGGCATATCACTTCAGAAATTATCTTTGTTATCGTTTTACATGCTCGGGACGAGCAGAACTAAGGGATGCTTGATACGTCCGACGTATCGATAATTTCTTATGTTCTATGCCATATTATTGATGATACCTACATGCTTTATGCACACTTTATGTCATATTCGTGCATTTTCTGGAACTAACCTATTAACAAGATGCGAAGTGCTGTTTTCTGCTGTTTTTGGTTTCAGAAATCCTAGTAACAAAATATTCTCGGAATTGGACGAAACGAAGACCCAGGGGCCTATTTCGCCACGAACCTTCCGAAGACCGAAGAGCATACGGCGGTGCCACGAGGTGGCCAAACCACATGGCGGCGCGGCCAGGGGGGCCGCGCCGCCCGTGGTGTGGGCCCTCGTCAGCCCACCGACTCTGCCCTTCCGCCTACTTAAAGCCTCCGTCGCGAAACCCCTGATGCGAAAAACCACGATACGGAAAACCTTACGAGCCGCCGCCGCCGATCCCATCTCGGGGGATTCCAGGAGATCTCCTCCGGCACCACGCCGGAGAGGGGATTCATCTCCCGGAGGACTCTACACCGCCATGGTCGCTTCGGAGTGATGAGTGAGTAGTTCACCCCTGGACTATGGGTCCATAGCAGTAGCTAGATGGTTGTCTTCTCCTCATTGTGCTTCATTGTTGGATCTTTGAGCTGCCTAACATGATCAAGATCATCTATCTGTAATACTCTATGTTGTGTTTGTCGGGATCCGATGGATAGAGAATACCATGTTATGTTAATTATCAAGTTATTACATATGTGTTGTTTATGATCTTGCATGCTCTCCGTTACTAGTAGAGGCTCTGGCCAAGTTTTTGCTCTTAACTCCAAGAGGGAGTATTTATGCTCGATAGTGGGTTCATGCCTTCATTGACACCTGGGAAAGTTCTAAGGTTGTGTTGTGCTGTTGCCACTAGCGATAAAACATTGGCGCTATGTCCGAGGATGTAGTTGTTGATTACATTACGCACCATACTTAATGCAATTGTCTGTTGCTTTGCAACTTAATACGGAAGGGGTTCGGACGATAACCTGAAGGTGGACTTTTTAGGCATAGATGCAGTTGGATGGCGGTCTATGTACTTTGTCGTAATGCCCAATTAAATCTCACTATACTTATCATGCCATGTATGTGCATTGTTATGCCCTCTCTATTTGTCAATTGCCCGACTGTAATTTGTTCAACCAACATGCTTTTATCTTATGGGAGAGACACCTCTAGTGAACTGTGGACCCCGTCCATTATTTAATCTGAAATACAAATCTGCTGCAATACTTGTTTTTGTTTTCTCGCAAACAATCATCTTCCACACAATTCGGTTAATCCTTTGTTACAGCAAGCCGGTGAGATTGACAACCTCACTGTTTCGTTGGGGTAAAGTACTTTGGTTGTGTTGTGCGGGTTCCACGTTGGCGCCGAATCTCTGGTGTTGCGCCGCACTACATCCCGCCGCCATCAACCTTCAACGTGCTTCTTGGCTCCTCCTGGTTCGATAAACCTTGGTTTCTTTCTGAGGGAAAACTTGCTGCTGTGCGCATCATACCTTCCTCTTGGGGTTGCCCAACGAACGTGTGAAATACACGCCATCAAGCATCAAGGAAGGAGAGACGATCGCAACCTGATGTGCAGTCGACTATCTGGTCGATGCGAGGCAACGTAAAGTGATCCTTTGGACAATGCTTGTTGAGGCTTGTGTAATCGATACATATGCGAAGAGTTGTTGTATCTTTCTTTGGGACCATGACTGGGTTAGCTACGCACTCGGCTTCCTTGAGCTCTCGAATAAAACCAGCCTTGCGGAGCTGATTAACTTCCTCACCAGTAGCTTTTCTTTTTGGTTCTGAGAAACGTCGTAACGTCTGTTGTACAGGTTTAGCTTTGGGTCAACATTGAGGGCATGCTCAGCGAGTTCCCTGGGAATACCTGGCATGTCGGATGGTTCTCATGCAAATATTTTCCAGCGCTCACGGAGGAACTCGATGAGCGCGCCTTCGTATGTGACAGCAAGATCTGCCCGTGTTGACTATTTTCTTCGGGTCAGAGGGGTGCACTTGCTGTTTCTTTGCCTCCTTTGCGACATCAAATTCATCAGATTTTACGTTCTGATTATCGGCTGGAGGCTGCGTGTGATCTGTAACAACGTCGAGTGCATTGAGCTCTTCCTTAACGCCAAACTTTGAGGCAATCTTCTGGAAATCCCTGTCGCAGTTATCAGAACGAGAAAAACTTCCGTGAACGGTTATTGCTGTCCCGTTATTGCCTGGCATCTTCAACTTCAAGTATGAATAGTGAGGTACCGCCATGAATTTGGCAAACGCTGGCCTGCCGAGGATGGCGTGATACTGTGACTCCCAATCGACTACATCGAATTCGAGTTTCTCCTTCCTGAAATTGGTAGGTGTGCCGAAAACCACATCTAGCGATATTTTGCCAAGGCGGTATGCGGGTCGGGTCGGGATGATGCCATGGAAGCCTGTATCAGATTCTTTTAGCATATCAATCGTTAAACCCATTGCCTTCATCGTGCTTGTGAATAGAAGGTTCAGACCGCTTCCTCCATCCATGAACACCTTGCTCATATTGTATCCTCCAATCTGCGCCTCGAGAACTAGAGCAGCGTGGCCAAGTCTCGGAAAGGTCGTCGGGTGATCCGCCTTGCTAAATAATATGATTTGATCTGACCAGTCGATATACTCAGATACCTCGGCCATAGCAACCTCTGCGTACTTTACTTCCCGTGAGAACTTCTTAGCTTCCCCCTTGGAAAAGCTAGTTTTATCGATCATGTTGACCTGTCCTCGGGATGCTGGATATACTTCAGTTGGTATGTACACATCTCCTTCTTCCGGCAGGTATTCCTTTAGCGGGGGTGACTATAAGTTGCCGCCCTTTTTTCTGCTGAATGAGCTTTTGCTGCTGCCTCAGCCCTGAGATCATCGCAAAACTTCTAGACTTCGAGGAACTGCCGACAATTTCTAAGCAGATGGGTGGCCTTTTCGAGGTTATCCTTTGGGTCGATGTAAGAGTGCAAGTAACACGGCGTGCTTCAAGCTGCTCTGTGGCCTATAAATAGGGTGTGCAAAGACGATTCTTACTTGATTGCACATTGTAATATCCTCGTTCATACTATCGAGGGCGGCTCGCAGCTCGCTCCTCTTCTTCACGGCGTGAATCCCTTCGTCTCTTCCGTTGCTCCTCTATGCTACCGAAACTGCTTCGACTGCCCTCGCCACTAAGCTGCTGCTGGTGCGATATCATCTGGAACCGAAGTTCTTGGGCTTGGCGCGTTTGAACTGGGAAGTCGAAGAAATCCTCTGGAGTCGATGATGAAGTTAACACCACCGAAGGTTGTATCCATGTTGCCGCGCGGCTCCGAAGAGATCGGATACGATGCCTCAGTGCGTGGTGTGAACTTGAAGGATCCGCAACGAACCGAGTTTCTTGGATTTGGCGGCGTTGGTGATTCCATCACGAACGCCGCAGACGTGACCGGGACTGCCGATGACATGCCTTGTACCGACAGGTTTCCCACAGACGGCGCCAATTGTCGAGGGTACTCCCCGGCAATGCCCTCCGTATGGGGCTTAGGGTAGATGGAATCCTGTAGGCTGACACGAGACATCGGTTATCAAACAAGCGGGGAGAGCGATTTACCCAGGTTCGGGGCCCTCGATGAGGTAAAACCCTTACGTCCTGCCTGTCTGATCTTGATTACTGAAAATATCGGGTTACAATGGGGTGCCGAAGGTTTCGACTATGACTTCGTCGAGAGGCTAAATTCTACGATGACCTAGCTCTAGACTTACAGTGGTTATGGTTTTTATGATTGTGTATCCCTCGGCAGACCCTCTCCTAGCCCTTATATTGTGAGCCAGGCCTCGAGAGGTCTGTCCGGGTATGTCTAAGTTACAAAGAGTCCTAATTCTAAACTTTCCTTGTTTTCTTCATCCTCTTGCCTTGTTCTTCAAGAATCCTTCTTTGGAACCGACATAGCGGCCCACCTTGGTTGATGGATGTCCTTCATGGGCCCCTGGTTGGGCCGCAGGACGTAGCGCAATACTAGTTACCCGAAGGGTAATACCCACATCAGCCGGCCAACCCACAAGGAAGGGGGGAAAGTCCCACCCCAAGTCCACCTTTGACTAGGTTTGACTATGTGATTTTATGGAAAGTTTGCACTAAGACACATAGGAGGAGTAGGTTTGAACCCTTGGGTGTTCCACCTATATAAATAGAGGAGAGGGGGGCTGGCCGACCACATCAAAGCTTCCATTGGCCGCACCCCTCCCTCTCTCCCAAACCCTAGCGCCACACCCTCCTCCACCTCTCTCCCGCACGGGTACGACGAAGCCCTGCAGGAGATGTCCACCACCACCATCACCACGCCGTCGTGCCGCCGGGATTACGAGGTGGATCTACTACTTACGCCGCCCGCTGGAACAGGGAGAAGGACGTCTTCATCAACACCGTATGTGTGACCGAGTGCGGAGGAGCTTCCCGATTGCGGCACCGTCGGGATCTTCTACTCGCTGATGAGAGCGGCAAGTGATCGACTACATCATCCACGAGATTTATCTCGTGAACGCTTAGCGATCTTTGAGGGTATGTTGATCCCATCTCGTCGCTACCATCTATTAGATTAGATCTTGGCTTGTTGTTCGTTCTTACGGTAGGAATTTTTGTTTTCTATGCTACGAGCCCCTACAGTAAGGTGATGTCAGAATCCCATTTTCTTCCATAGACACTTGGTGACAGGGATAAACTTGTTAATGCCTACAGATTGTAGACTAGGGTTTAGTTGGAAGTAGAGGGCAAGTAGATCTCGAGGGTTTCAGCCGGAAAAGTATTCGACTATTAAAAAACTAGGGTTATGTTGACAATGAATCGGTCCTCTCTTCGTCCCTCGACTCCCCCTTATATAGGAGGCGGAGCCGAGGGTTTCGTGATAAACAAGTTACAGAGTTCGGGAGACAATCTGAGTCCGTCCCGTAGTAATTACAAGTCGATATTCCTAATACAATTCTAACTTTCCAAACTCTCTCCTAACTGGGCTTCCGGGCTTTACAATCTTCGGGTCGTGGGCCTTCAGTAAAACCCTGGGTACCTTCTTCGGCAGGCCCATTGGGGATGCCTATGTCAGTAGCCCCCGAGATTTATAAAGAAAAGAAAAAATCTTATAATTTATACAACTTCTTCGAGTTATATATATTTTTAATAAATCAACCATATATTGTGCAGGGATAACGGTAATTGGGGCTAGTTGATCGACTGATCAGGTACTAGTTAACTGCTCTTGTGGCAATCCACGAAAACCTACTTCAAGATCACGTCCCTGGACATGATCTCGGGATACTAGTGTAATTCGACATGCGCCGCTTAAGGTCTTACCAAATGTCGAATTCCAGTTATGTTTTATCGGGTACCTAACGTGTCCGTTAGGATTTTTCTTCGCATCTGTTGACACGGAAAAAAGTAGCAAAGCGTCGTCAGAGGCGGTGCCATGCCGCACAGGACGGATCCCGGGGACTTACCTTCGCAAAGTATTGCGGCATTCAGAGATTAATTTGCGACTGAGGCACTCTGAGAATATATTGTCGAGTGCTTTTTCGGCTGTTGGAATAGCACATTTATTCGAGTCATCGGATGACTTGTATATTTTTATCTTGTCCTCCCGATGGGAGTATATGGAGAGTTACTCGTATAACTCGAAATATGCTCATCATACTCTTTATAGTTTCTTAGGGCACGCGAACAGCGTTCCCGATGGGAGTAGCCCCCGAGGCTACAGCCAAGTGCTTGTACTTGGTTGTAGGCTCACCATTTTAACACCTTTTGTCGCTATATTGTCATCTTTTTCGAGTTCTTCTATCTTTCTCGGGTGCGTGACCAGCGCTCCCAATGGGAGTAGCCCCCGAGGCTATGGACGAATGCTTGCATTTGATCATAGGCTCTCGCATTTTCTTTCTTGCTATACTCGACGTTTCTTTCTTTCTAAAGTAGCCCACGAGCATTTGATCAAAAACTTGTATTTGATCAAAGGCTCTCGAAATTATCATCACTTCTTGTTGTCACCAATCTGCATAACACCATCGTCGAGATTTTTCCTTCGTTAAAGTGATACCAGTGGTGACGATAGCCACGACTACTGTATCGGGAAAATGCGAGTTATGTCCTGCACTGACTTGTACCCAAAATCTACGGCAGTTTGACACGTTACGCAAGTGGGGGACACACGTCCTCCGCTTTTTCTGGCACGCGCACTGTAGCGCCTGTTTAGTTCCTTCACAATGAAAATACGTTTTTACCCCCTTAACCACGTGTAAAGCATCAAGCCAATTACTGATGCATCCAACGGTGCGTCGATTCAGAAGCTTCCTATAAAGGATCTTCTTCTTCCTCCGTTCTCCCCTTCGCTGCGCCGCACCTCTGCTCTATCTCCTTCCAAAATCCCCATTGCCAAAAACGCTCCTGCGCCTGTGCTCGCTTCCTTACTACAGCCAATCCCACTGAATGTCGCCGCGGTCAAGGCTCACCAAGCACACCTCCTCCATGGCGACGGAAGATCTGCAGCTTTCCGAGTGGGAGAGATCCAGGATCTCCAACCAGGACATGAACCTGCTCAAGAAGCTCGGGTTCATGAAGCAGGAGAAGACGCTGATCTTCCCCGGCGAGGAGAGCTACCCCACGCCACGCATTGGATACCGGGTAACTTTTGTCGACCATCTCATCCGCGGCTTAGCTACTCCGATCCACGATTTTCTTCGTGGATTACTCTTTGTTTACGGCCTGCAACTTCATCATCTTACCCCCAATTCCATCCTTCACATATCTATCTTCATCACCATCTGCGAATGCTTTCTCGGGACCCCTCCCAATTGGGGCCTGTGGAAACGCATATTCCTTGTCCGCCGCAACAGCTCCCACACCATCGCCTATAATGTAGGAGGTGTAGTTATATGCGTCCTCCCAGATGTTGAATATTTCGATGTCAAGTTCCCTGACTCTGTTCAAGGGTGGCGCAAAAGATGGCTTTATGTCCATGATGTCTACGTTCCCCCTCCTTTCCTGTAGACAGTGTTGGGCCTCCAAGAGCAGAGGTTTGTAGAACAGCGGCAAGTTTCCCTTAAGTGGATACCCAAGGTTTATCGAACTCAGGGAGGAAGAGGTCAAAGATATCCCTCTCATGCAACCCGCAACCACAAAGCAAGAAGTCTCTTGTGTCCCCAACACACCAAATAGGTGCACTAGTTCGGCGAAGAGAAATACAGGTGGTATAAATAAGTATGAACGTGCAACGGTGGAGAAAAGTGCTTGGCGTGTAGTTGATGGTGGTGGTATTGCGGCGAGTGTGAAAGTAACAAGCGGTAACTCAGCGGTAACGCGCGATAGTAAACAAGCATAGTAACTCAGCGGTATTTAGGAACAAGGCCTAGGGATTACACTTTCACTAGTGGACACTCTCAACATTGATCACATAACAGAACAGATAAATGCATACTCTACACTTTTGTTGGATGATGAACACATTGCGTAGGATTACACGAACCCTCAATGCCGGAGTTAACAAGCTCCACAATAATGCTCATGTTTAAGTAACCTTTAGTGTAAGATAGATCAACGCTACTAAACCAAGTACTAGCATAGCATGCACACTGTCACCTTCATGCATATGTAGGAGGAATAGATCACATCAATATTATCATAGCAATAGTTAACTCCATAATCTACAAGAGATCATGATCATAGCATAAACCAAGTACTAACACGGTGCACACTGTCACCTTTACACACGTGCAGGAGGAATAAACTACTTTAATAACAAATCACTAGAGTAGCACATGGATAAATTGTGATACAACATGCTGCAATCATAAAGAGATATAAATAAGCACCTCACTATGCCATTCAACAGTGAATAAGTATTCTGTGAAATCTAGCCTAAGAGACCCACACGGTGCACACACTGTCACCTTTACACACGTGGGACAAGGAGTCTCCGGAGATCACATAAGTAAAACTCACTTGACTAGCATAATGACATCTAGATTACAAGCATCATCATATGAATCTCAATCATGTAGGGCAGCTCATGAGATTATTGTATTGAACTACATAGGAGAGAGATGAACCACATAGCTACCGGTACAGCCCCGAGCTCGATGGAGAACTACTCCCTCCTCATGGGAGCAGCAGCGGTGATGAAGATGGCGGTGGAGATGGCAGCGGTGTCGATGGAGAAGCCTTCCGGGGCACTTCCGCTCGGCGGGTGCCGGAACAGAGATCCTGTCCCCAGGATCTTGGCCGCGATGGCGGCGGCTGCGCGGGTTTCGTGGGTTTCGTCAATTGGTATCGGGTTTTCTGATCCAGGGGCTTCTTATAGGCGAAGAGGCGGCGCAGGAGGGCTGACGGGGGGCCACACCGTAGGCGCGCGGCCCCTCGGCCGCGCCAGCCTAGGGTTTGGTGGCCCTGGCCCCCTCTGGTCCTTCCCGGGTGTTCTGGATGCTTCCGATGAAAATAGGAACTTTGGCGTTGATTTCGTCCGATTCCGAGAATATTTCGTTACTAGGATTTCTGAAACCAAAAACAGCAGAAAACAGGAACTGGCACTTCGGCATCTTGTTAATAGGTTAGTTCCAGAAAATGCACGAATATGACATAAAGTGTGCATAAAACATGTAGATAACATCAATAATGTGGCATGGAACACAAGAAATTATCGATACGTTGGAGACGTATCAGCATCCCCAAGCTTAGTTCTGCTCGTCCCGAGCAGGTAAAACGATAACAAAGATAATTTCTGGAGTGACATGCCATCATAAACTTGATCATACTATTTGTAAAGCATATGTAGAGAATGCAGCGATCAAAACAATGGTGATGACATGAGTAAACAAGTGAATCATAAAGCAAAGACTTTTCATGAATAGCACTTCAAGACAAGCATCAATAAGTCTTGCATAAGAGTTAACTCATAAAGCAATAATTCAAAGTAAAAGCATTGAAGCAACACAAAAGAAGATTAAGTTTCAGCGGTTGCTTTCAACTTGTAACATGTATATCTCATGGATAATTGTCAATGCAAAGCAATATAACAAATGCAATATGCAAATATGTAAGAATCAATGCAGTTCACACAAGTGTTTGCTTCTTGAGGTGGAGAGAAATAGGTGAACTGACTCAACAATAAAAGTAAAAGAATGGTCCTTCAAAGAGGAAAGCATCGATTGCTATATTTGTGCTAGAGCTTTGATTTTGAAAACATAAAGAGAGCATAAAAGTAAAGTTTTGAGAGGTGTTTGTTGTTGTCAACGAATGGTAGCGGGTACTCTAACCCCCTTGCCAGACAAACCTTCAAAGAGCGGCTCCCATTTTATTTTATTTTTGGATGGCACTCCTTCCAACCTTTCTTTCACAAACCATGGCTAACCGAATCCTCGGGTGCCTGCCAACAATCTCATACCATGAAGGAGTACCTTTTTATTTTAGTTTTATTATGATGACACTCCTCCCAACCTTTGCTTACACAAGCCATGGCTAACCGAATCCTTCGGGTGCCGTCCAACAATCACATACCATGGAGGAGTGTCTATTTTTAGTTTGTTAATTTGGGACTGGGAATCCCATTGCCAGCTCTTTTTGCAAAATTATTGGATAAGCGGATGAAGCCACTAGTCCATTGGTGAAAGTTGCCCAACAAGATTGAAAGATAAACACCACATACTTCCTCATGAGCTATAAAACATTGACACAAATAAGAGGTAATAAATTTTGAATTGTTTAAAGGTAGCACTCAAGCAATTTACTTTGGAATGGCGGAGAAATACCATGTAGTAGGTAGGTATGGTGGACACAAATGGCATGGTGTTGGCTCAAGTATTTGGATGCATGAGAAGTATTCCCTCTCGATACAAGGTTTAGGCTAGCAAGGTTGTTTGAGGCAAACACAAGGATGAACTAGTACAGCAAAACTCACATAAAAGACATATTACAAGTATTATAAGACTATACATCGTCTTCCTTGTTGTTCAAACACCTTACTAGAAATTATCTAGACCTTAGAGAGACCAATTATGCAAACCAAATTTTAGCATGCTCTATGTATTCTTCACTAATAGGTGCAAAGTATATGATGCAAGAGCTTAAACATGAGCACAACAATTGCCAAGTATCACATTACCCAAGACATTATAGCAATTACTACATGTATCATTTTCCAATTCCAACCATATAACAATTTAACGAAGAGGAAACTTCGCCATGAATATTATGAGCTAAGAACACATGTGTTCATACGAACCAGCGGAGCGTGTCTCTCTCCCACACAAGCATGATGTAATCCAATTTATTCAAACAAAAACAAAAACAAAAGCAAACAAACAGACGCTCCAAGAAAAAGCACATAAGATGTGATGGAATAAAAATATAGTTTCAGGGGAGGAACCTGATAATGTTGTCGATGAAGAAGGGGATGCCTTGGGCATCCCCAAGCTTAGACGCTTGAGTCTTCTTGATATATGCAGGGGTGAACCACCGGGTGCATCCCCAAGCTTAGAGCTTTCACTCTCCTTGATCATAGTATATCATCCTCTCTTGACCCTTGAAAACTTCCTCCACACCAAACTCGAAACAACTCATTAGAGGGTTAGTGGACAATAAAAATTAACATGTTCAGAGGTGACACAATCATTCTTAACACTTCTGGACATTGCATAAAGCTACTGGACATTAATGGATCAAATAAATTCATCCAACATAGCAAAAGAGGCAATGCGAAATAAAAGGCAGAATCTGTCAAAACAGAACAGTCCGTAAAGATGGATTTTATTAGGCCACCAGACTTGCTCAAATGAAAATGCTCAAATTGAATGAAAGTTGCGTACATATCTGAGGATCATGCACGTAAATTGGCATAATTTTCTGAGCTTCCTGCAGGGCAGTGGGCTCAGATTCGTGACAGCAAAGAAATCTGGAACTGCGCAGTAATCCAAATCTAGTACTTACTTTTCTATCAAAGACTTTACTTGGCACAACAAAACACAAAACTAAGATAAGGAGAGGTTGCTACAGTAGTAAACAACTTCCAAGACACAAATATAAAACAAAGTACTGTAGCAAAATAACACATGGGTTATCTCCCAAGAAGTTCTTTCTTTTTAGCCATTAAGATGGGCTCAGCAGTTTTAATGATGCACTCGCAAGAGATAGTATGTGAAGCAAAAGAGAGCATCAAGAGGCAAATTCAAAACACATTTAAGTCTAACATGCTTCCTATGCATAGGAATCTTGTAAATAAACAAGTTCATGAAGAGCAAAGTAACAAGCATAGGAAGATAAAACAAGTGTAGCATCAAAAATTTCAGCACATAGAGAGGCATTTTAGTAACATGAAAATTTCTACAACCATATTTTCCTCTCTCATAATAACTTTCAGTAGCAACATGAGCAAACTCAACAATATAACTATCACATAAAGCATTCTTATCATGAGTCTCATGCATAAAATTATTACTCTCCACATAAGCATAATCAATTTTATTAGTTGTAGTGGGAGCAAATTCAACAAAGTAGCTATCATTATTATTCTCATCAAGTGTAGGAGGCATAGTATAATCACAACAAAATTTACTCTCCATAGTAGGCGGCATCAAAAGACCACTATCATTATAATCATCAGAAATAGGAGGCAAAGTATCATCAAAGAAAATTTTCTCCTCAATGCTTGGGGGACTAAAAAGATCATGAAAACCAGCTTCCCCAAGCTTAGAACTTTCTATATTATTATCAACAATGGTGTTCAAAGCGTTCATACTAATATTACTACCAGCATGCAAATAAGATTTCATAGGTTTTTTAATTTTCGCATCAAACAATCCATGTTTTAAATCAGGAAATAGAATAAGAAGCTCATTGTTGTCCATTATGCCAAACTAGTGTAAACAAGAAACAAAAAGTTGCAATTGCAGGATCTAAAGGAAATAGCTTTGAGCACACACACAACGGCGCCAGAAAAATACTTTACCTGAGACCGTAGTATGAGAGCCTTTTACCTTTCCTCCCCGGCAACGGCGCCAGAAAAGTGCTTGATGTCTACGTTCCCCCTCCTTTCCTGTAGACAGTGTTGGGCCTCCAAGAGCAGAGGTTTGTAGAACAGCAGCAAGTTTCCCTTAAGTGGATACCCAAGGTTTATCGAACTCGGGGAGGAAGAGGTCAAAGATATCCCTCTCATGCAACCCTGCAACCACAAAGCAAGAAGTCTCTTGTGTCCCCAACACACCAAATAGGTGCACTAGTTCGGCGAAGAGATAGTGAAATACAGGTGGTATAAATAAGTATGAGCAGTAGCAACGGTGCCAGAAAAGTGCTTGGCGTGTAGTTGATGGTGGTGGTATTGCAGCAGTAGTAACGCAGTAAAACAGTAACAAGCAGTAGTAACTCAGCAGTAAGTAAACAAGCAGTAGTAACTCAGCAGTATTTAGGAACAAGGCCTAGGGATTACACTTTCACTAGTGGACACTCTCAACATTGATCACATAACAGAACAGATAAATGCATACTCTACACTTTTGTTGGATGATGAACACATTGCGTAGGATTACACGAACCCTCAATGCCGGAGTTAACAAGCTCCACAATAATGCTCATGTTTAAGTAACCTTTAGTGTAAGATAGATCAACGCTACTAAACCAAGTACTAGCATAGCATGCACACTGTCACCTTCATGCATATGTAGGAGGAATAGATCACATCAATATTATCATAGCAATAGTTAACTCCATAATCTACAAGAGATCATGATCATAGCATAAACCAAGTACTAACACGGTGCACGCACTGTCACCTTTACACACGTGCAGGAGGAATAAACTACTTTAATAACAAATCACTAGAGTAGCACATGGATAAATTGTGATACAACATGCTGCAATCATAAAGAGATATAAATAAGCACCTCACTATGCCATTCAACAGTGAATAAGTATTCTGTGAAATCTAGCCTAAGAGACCCACACGGTGCACACACTGTCACCTTTACACACGTGGGACAAGGAGTCTCCGGAGATCACATAAGTAAAACTCACTTGACTAGCATAATGACATCTAGATTACAAGCATCATCATATGAATCTCAATCATGTAGGGCAGCTCATGAGATTATTGTATTGAACTACATAGGAGAGAGATGAACCACATAGCTACCGGTACAGCCTCGATGGAGAACTACTCCCTCCTCATGGGAGCAGCAGCGGTGATGAAGATGGCGGTGGAGATGGCAGCGGTGTCGATGGAGAAGCCTTCGGGGGCACTTCCCCCCGGCGTGCCGGAACAGAGATCCTGTCCCCCAGATCTTGGCTTCGCGATGGCGGCGGCTCTGGCAGGTTTCTGTGGGTTTCGTCAATTGGTATCGGGTTTTCTGATCCAGGGGCTTCTTATAGGCGAAGAGGCGGCGCAGGAGGGCTGACAGGGGGCCACACCGTAGGGCGGCGCGGCCCCCCCGGCCGCGCCAGCCTAGGGTTTGGTGGCCCTGTGGCCCCCCTCTGGTCCTTCCCGGGTGTTCTGGATGCTTCCGATGAAAATAGGAACTTTGGCGTTGATTTCGTCCGATTCCGAGAATATTTCGTTACTAGGATTTCTGAAACCAAAAACAGCAGAAAACAGGAACTGGCACTTCGGCATCTTGTTAATAGGTTAGTTCCAGAAAATGCACGAATATGACATAAAGTGTGCATAAAACATGTAGATAACATCAATAATGTGGCATGGAACACAAGAAATTATCGATACGTTGGAGACGTATCAGCTTAGTTCTGCTCGTCCCGAGCAGGTAAAACGATAACAAAGATAATTTCTGGAGTGACATGCCATCATAAACTTGATCATACTATTTGTAAAGCATATGTAGAGAATGCAGCGATCAAAACAATGGTGATGACATGAGTAAACAAGTGAATCATAAAGCAAAGACTTTTCATGAATAGCACTTCAAGACAAGCATCAATAAGTCTTGCATAAGAGTTAACTCATAAAGCAATAATTCAAAGTAAAAGCATTGAAGCAACACAAAAGAAGATTAAGTTTCAGCGGTTGCTTTCAACTTGTAACATGTATATCTCATGGATAATTGTCAATGCAAAGCAATATAACAAATGCAATATGCAAATATGTAAGAATCAATGCACAGTTCACACAAGTGTTTGCTTCTTGAGGTGGAGAGAAATAGGTGAACTGACTCAACAATAAAAGTAAAAGAATGGTCCTTCAAAGAGGAAAGCATCGATTGCTATATTTGTGCTAGAGCTTTGATTTTGAAAACATAAAGAGAGCATAAAAGTAAAGTTTTGAGAGGTGTTTGTTGTTGTCAACGAATGGTAGCGGGTACTCTAACCCCCTTGCCAGACAAACCTTCAAAGAGCGGCTCCCATTTTATTTTATTTTTGGATGGCACTCCTTCCAACCTTTCTTTCACAAACCATGGCTAACCGAATCCTCGGGTGCCTGCCAACAATCTCATACCATGAAGGAGTACCTTTTTATTTTAGTTTTATTATGATGACACTCCTCCCAACCTTTGCTTACACAAGCCATGGCTAACCGAATCCTTCGGGTGCCGTCCAACAATCACATACCATGGAGGAGTGTCTATTTTTAGTTTGTTAATTTGGGACTGGGAATCCCATTGCCAGCTCTTTTTGCAAAATTATTGGATAAGCGGATGAAGCCACTAGTCCATTGGTGAAAGTTGCCCAACAAGATTGAAAGATAAACACCACATACTTCCTCATGAGCTATAAAACATTGACACAAATAAGAGGTAATAAATTTTGAATTGTTTAAAGGTAGCACTCAAGCAATTTACTTTGGAATGGCGGAGAAATACCATGTAGTAGGTAGGTATGGTGGACACAAATGGCATGGTGTTGGCTCAAGTATTTGGATGCATGAGAAGTATTCCCTCTCGATACAAGGTTTAGGCTAGCAAGGTTGTTTGAGGCAAACACAAGGATGAACTAGTACAGCAAAACTCACATAAAAGACATATTACAAGTATTATAAGACTATACATCGTCTTCCTTGTTGTTCAAACACCTTACTAGAAATTATCTAGACCTTAGAGAGACCAATTATGCAAACCAAATTTTAGCATGCTCTATGTATTCTTCACTAATAGGTGCAAAGTATATGATGCAAGAGCTTAAACATGAGCACAACAATTGCCAAGTATCACATTACCCAAGACATTATAGCAATTACTACATGTATCATTTTCCAATTCCAACCATATAACAATTTAACGAAGAGGAAACTTCGCCATGAATATTATGAGCTAAGAACACATGTGTTCATACGAACCAGCGGAGCGTGTCTCTCTCCCACACAAGCATGATGTAATCCAATTTATTCAAACAAAAACAAAAACAAAAGCAAACAAACAGACGCTCCAAGAAAAAGCACATAAGATGTGATGGAATAAAAATATAGTTTCAGGGGAGGAACCTGATAATGTTGTCGATGAAGAAGGGGATGCCTTGGGCATCCCCAAGCTTAGACGCTTGAGTCTTCTTGATATATGCAGGGGTGAACCACCGGGTGCATCCCCAAGCTTAGAGCTTTCACTCTCCTTGATCATAGTATATCATCCTCCTCTCTTGACCCTTGAAAACTTCCTCCACACCAAACTCGAAACAACTCATTAGAGGGTTAGTGGACAATAAAAATTAACATGTTCAGAGGTGACACAATCATTCTTAACACTTCTGGACATTGCATAAAGCTACTGGACATCAATGGATCAAAGAAATTCATCCAACATAGCAAAAGAGGCAATGCGAAATAAAAGGCAGAATCTGTCAAAACAGAACAGTCCGTAAAGATGGATTTTATTAGGCCACCAGACTTGCTCAAATGAAAATGCTCAAATTGAATGAAAGTTGCGTACATATCTGAGGATCATGCACGTAAATTGGCATAATTTTCTGAGCTTCCTGCAGGGCAGTGGGCTCAGATTCGTGACAGCAAAGAAATCTGGAACTGCGCAGTAATCCAAATCTAGTACTTACTTTTCTATCAAAGACTTTACTTGGCACAACAAAACACAAAACTAAGATAAGGAGAGGTTGCTACAGTAGTAAACAACTTCCAAGACACAAATATAAAACAAAGTACTGTAGCAAAATAACACATGGGTTATCTCCCAAGAAGTTCTTTCTTTTTAGCCATTAAGATGGGCTCAGCAGTTTTAATGATGCACTCGCAAGAGATAGTATGTGAAGCAAAAGAGAGCATCAAGAGGCAAATTCAAAACACATTTAAGTCTAACATGCTTCCTATGCATAGGAATCTTGTAAATAAACAAGTTCATGAAGAGCAAAGTAACAAGCATAGGAAGATAAAACAAGTGTAGCATCAAAAATTTCAGCACATAGAGAGGCATTTTAGTAACATGAAAATTTCTACAACCATATTTTCCTCTCTCATAATAACTTTCAGTAGCAACATGAGCAAACTCAACAATATAACTATCACATAAAGCATTCTTATCATGAGTCTCATGCATAAAATTATTACTCTCCACATAAGCATAATCAATTTTATTAGTTGTAGTGGGAGCAAATTCAACAAAGTAGCTATCATTATTATTCTCATCAAGTGTAGGCATAGTATAATCACAACAAAATTTACTCTCAGCAGTAAGCGGCATCAAAAGACCACTATCATTATAATCATCAGAAATAGGAGGCAAAGTATCATCAAAGAAAATTTTCTCCTCAATGCTTGGGGGACTAAAAAGATCATGAAAACCAGCTTCCCCAAGCTTAGAACTTTCTATATTATTATCAACAATGGTGTTCAAAGCGTTCATACTAATATTACTACCAGCATGCAAATAAGATTTCATAGGTTTTTTAATTTTCGCATCAAACAATCCATGTTTTAAATCAGGAAATAGAATAAGAAGCTCATTGTTGTCCATTATGCCAAACTAGTGTAAACAAGAAACAAAAAGTTGCAATTGCAGGATCTAAAGGAAATAGCTTTGAGCACACACACAACGGCGCCAAAAATACTTTACCTGAGACCGTAGTATGAGAGCCTTTTACCTTTCCTCCCCGGCAACGGCGCCAGAAAAGTGCTTGATGTCTACGTTCCCCCTCCTTTCCTGTAGACAGTGTTGGGCCTCCAAGAGCAGAGGTTTGTAGAACAGCAGCAAGTTTCCCTTAAGTGGATACCCAAGGTTTATCGAACTCGGGGAGGAAGAGGTCAAAGATATCCCTCTCATGCAACCCTGCAACCACAAAGCAAGAAGTCTCTTGTGTCCCCAACACACCAAATAGGTGCACTAGTTCGGCGAAGAGATAGTGAAATACAGGTGGTATAAATAAGTATGAGCAGTAGCAACGGTGGCAGAAAAGTGCTTGGCGTGTAGTTGATGGTGGTGGTATTGCAGCAGTAGTAACGCAGTAAAACAGTAACAAGCAGTAGTAACTCAGCAGTAGTAACGCAGCAGTAGTAAACAAGCAGTAGTAACTCAGCAGTATTTAGGAACAAGGCCTAGGGATTACACTTTCACTAGTGGACACTCTCAACATTGATCACATAACAGAACAGATAAATGCATACTCTACACTTTTGTTGGATGATGAACACATTGCGTAGGATTACACGAACCCTCAATGCCGGAGTTAACAAGCTCCACAATAATGCTCATGTTTAAGTAACCTTTAGTGTAAGATAGATCAACGCTACTAAACCAAGTACTAGCATAGCATGCACACTGTCACCTTCATGCATATGTAGGAGGAATAGATCACATCAATATTATCATAGCAATAGTTAACTCCATAATCTACAAGAGATCATGATCATAGCATAAACCAAGTACTAACACGGTGCACGCACTGTCACCTTTACACACGTGCAGGAGGAATAAACTACTTTAATAACAAATCACTAGAGTAGCACATGGATAAATTGTGATACAACATGCTGCAATCATAAAGAGATATAAATAAGCACCTCACTATGCCATTCAACAGTGAATAAGTATTCTGTGAAATCTAGCCTAAGAGACCCACACGGTGCACACACTGTCACCTTTACACACGTGGGACGAGGAGTCTCCGGAGATCACATAAGTAAAACTCACTTGACTAGCATAATGACATCTAGATTACAAGCATCATCATATGAATCTCAATCATGTAGGGCAGCTCATGAGATTATTGTATTGAACTACATAGGAGAGAGATGAACCACATAGCTACCGGTACAGCCCCGAGCCTCGATGGAGAACTACTCCCTCCTCATGGGAGCAGCAGCGGTGATGAAGATGGCGGTGGAGATGGCAGCGGTGTCGATGGAGAAGCCTTCGGGGGCACTTCCCCGCTCCGGCAGGGTGCCGGAAGAGATCCTGTCCCCCAGATCTTGGCTTCGCGATGGCGGCGGCTCGGCAGGTTTCGTGGGTTTCGTCAATTGGTATCGGGTTTTCTGATCCAGGGGGGGCTTATAGGCGAAGAGGCGGCGCGGGAGGGCTGACAGGGGGGCCACACCGGGCGGCCCCCTGGCCGCGCCAGCCTAGGGTTTGGTGGCCCTGTGGCCCCCCTCTGGTCCTTCCCGGGTGTTCTGGATGCTTCCGATGAAAATAGGAACTTTGGCGTTGATTTCGTCCGATTCCGAGAATATTTCGTTACTAGGATTTCTGAAACCAAAAACAGCAGAAAACAGGAACTGGCACTTCGGCATCTTGTTAATAGGTTAGTTCCAGAAAATGCACGAATATGACATAAAGTGTGCATAAAACATGTAGATAACATCAATAATGTGGCATGGAACACAAGAAATTATCGATACGTTGGAGACGTATCAGTCCATGAAGAGCATAATGACTCGCAAGAGTACAATGTCGCTCCTTTTGATGGTGGCGAGCAAATCTTTCGTCGTCAGTCGTGGGATGCCGAAGCTACTGATGAAGAGAAAACGGCAACAGAGGCGCTGATGAAGCGCATTGATGGCGTGTAAGGCACACGTCCGTTGGGAACCCCAAGAGGAAGGTGTGATGCGCACAGTAGCAAGTTTCCCTCAGTAAGAAACCAAGGTTATCGAACCAGTAGGAGTCAAGGAGCACGTGAAGGTTGTTGGTGGCGGAGTGTAGGGCGGCGCAACACCAGGGATTCCGGCGCCAACGTGGAACCTGCACAACACAATCAAAGTACTTTGCCCCAACGTAACAGTGAGGTTGTCAATCTCACCGGCTTGCTGTACACAAAGGATTAGATGTATAGTGTGGATGATGATGTTTGTTTGCGAAGAACAGTAAAGAACAATTGCAGTAGATTGTATTTCAGATGTAAAGAATTGGACCGGGGTCCACAGTTCACTAGTGGTGTCTCTCCCATAAGATAAACAGATGTTGGGTGAACAAATTACAGTTGGGCAATTGACAAATAAAGAAGGCATAACAATGCACATACATATATCATGATGAGTACTATGAGATTTAATCAGGGCATTACGACAAAGTACATAGACCGCTATCCAGCATGCATCTATGCCTAAAAAGTCCACCTTCAGGTTATCATCCGAACCCCTTCCATTAAGTTGTAAACAACAAACAATTGCATTAAGTATGGTGCGTAATGTAATCAACACAAACATCCTTAGACAAAGCATCGATGTTTTATCCCTAGTGGCAACAGCACATCCACAACCTTAGAACTTTCTGTCACTGTCCCAGATTCAATGGAGGCATGAACCCACTATCGAGCATAAATACTCCCTCTTGGAGTCACAAGTATCAACTTGGCCAGAGCCTCTACTAGCAACGGAGAGCATGCAAGAACATAAACAACATATATGATAGATTGATAATCAACTTGACATAGTATTCAATATTCATCGGATCCCAACAAACACAACATGTAGCATTACAAATAGATGATCTTGATCATGATAGGCATCTCACAAGATCTAACATGATAGCACAATGAGGAGAAGACAACCATCTAGCTACTGCTATGGACCCATAGTCGAGGGGTGGACTACTCACACATCGATCCGGAGGCAATCATGGCGATGAAGAGACCTCCGCGAGATGATTCCCCTCTCCGGCAGGGTGCCGGAGGCGATCTCCTGAATCCCCCGTGATGGGATTGGCGGCGGTGGCGTCTCTGGAAGGTTTTCCGTATCGTGGCTCTCGGTACTGGGGTATTCGCGACGAAGGCTTTAAGTAGGCGGAAGGGCAGGTCAGGAGGCGTCACGAGGGGCCCACACACCAGGGCCGCGCGGCCAAGACCTGGGCCGCGCCGCCCTGTTGTGTCGCCACCTCGTGGCCCCACTTCGTATCTCCTCGGTCTTCTGGAAGCTTCGTGGAAAAATAGGCCCCTTGGCGTTGATTTCATCCAATTCCGAGAATATTTCCTTACTAGGATTTCTGAAACCAAAACAGCAGCAGCAACTGGCTCTTCGGCATCTCGTCAATAGGTTAGTGCCGGAAAATGCATAATAATGACATATAATGTGTATAAAACATGTGAGTATCATCATAAAAGTAGCATGGAACATAAGAAATTATAGATACGTTTGGGCCGTATCAAGCATCCCCAAGCTTAGTTCCTACTCGCCCTCGAGTAGGTAAACGATAACAAGGATAATTTCTGAAGTGACATGCTATCATAATCTTGATCAATACTATTGTAAAGCATATGAGATGAATGCAGCGATTCGAAGCAATGATGAAGATAATGAGTAAACAAATGAATCATATAGCAAAGACTTTTCATGAATAGTACTTTCAAGACAAGCATCAATAAGACTTGCATAAGAGTTACTCATAAAGCAATAAATTCAAAGTAAAGGCATTGAAGCAACACAAAGGAAGATATAAGTTTCAGCGGTTGCTTTCAACTTCAACATATATATCTCATGGATAATTGTCAACACAAAGTAATATAACAAGTGCAATAGGTAAACATGTAAGAATCAATGCACACAATTGATACAAGCGTTTGCTTCTGGGATAGAAAGAATAGGTAAACTGACTCAAAAATAAAGTAGAAGAAAGGCCCTTCGCAGAGGGAAGCATGGATTACTATATTTGTGCTAGAGCTTTTCATTTTGAAAACAAGAAACAATTTTGTCAACGGTACTAATAAAGCATATGTGTTATGTATAAGATATCCTATAAGTTGCAAGCCTCATGCATAGTATACCAATAGTGCTTGCACCTTGTCCTAATTAGCTTGGATTAACATGGATTATCATTGCATAGCATATGTTTCAACCAAGTGTCACAAAGGGGTACCTCTATGCCGCCTGTACAAAGGTCTAAGGAGAAAGCTCGCATTGGATTTCTCGCTTTTGATTATTCTCAACTTAGACATCCATACCGGGACAACATAGACAACAGATAATGGACTCCTCTTTTAATGCATAAGCATTCAACAACAATTAAAATTCTCATAAGAGATTGAGGATTAGTTGTCCAAACTGAAACTTCCACCATGAATCATGGCTTTAGTTAGCGGCCCAATGTTCTTCTCTAACAATATGCATACTCAAACCATTTGATCATGAAAATCGCCCTTACTTCAGACAAGACGAACATGCATAGCAACTCACATGATATTCAACAAAGGTAAAAGTTGATGGCGTCCCCAGAAACATGGTTACCGCTCAACAAGCAACTTATTAAGAAATAAGACACATAAGTACATACTCTTCACCACAATAGTTATTAAGACTACTTTTCCCGTGAGCTATATATTGATAAGACAAAGAATAGAATTTTAAAGGTAGCACTCAAGTAATGTACTTTGGAATGGCAGAGAAATACCATGTAGTAGGTAGGTATGGTGGACACAAATGGCATAGTTTTTGGCTCAAGGATTTGGATGCACGAGAAGAATTCCTCTCAATACAAGGCTAGGCTAGCAAGGTTGTTTGAAGCAAACTCAAGTATAAAAGGTGCAGCAAAGCTCACATATGAACATATTGTAAGCATTATAAGACTTTACATTGTCTCCTTGTTGTTCAAACACCTTAACCAGAAAATATCTAGACTCTAGAGAAACTAATCATGCAAACCAAATTTTAACAAGCTCTATGTAGTTCTTCATTAATGGGTACAAGGTACATGATGCAAGAGCTTAAACATGATCTATATGAGCACAACAATTGCCAAGTATCACATTATTCAAGACTTTATACCATTTACCACATGCGACATTTTCCGTTTCCAACCATATAACAATGAATGAAGTAGTTCAACCTTCGCAATGAACATTAAAGATAAAGCTAAGAACACATGTGTTCATACGAAACAGCGGAGCGTGTCTCTCTCCCAAACAAAGAATGCTAGGATCCGAATTTATTCAAACAAAAAGAAAAATAAAAACAAACAGACGCTCCAAGTAAAGCACATAAGATGTGACGGAATAAAAATATAGTTTCACTAGAGGTGACCTGATAAGTTGTCGATGAAGAAGGGATGCCTTGGGCATCCCCAAGCTTAGATGCTTGAGTCTTCTTAAAATATGCAGGGATGAACCACGGGGCATCCCCAAGCTTAGACTTTTCACTCTTCATGATCATATTGTATCATCCTCCTCTCTTGACCCTTGAAAACTTCCTCCACACCAAACTCAAAAAAATCTCATTAGAGGGTCAGTGCATAATTCATATATTCAGAGGTGACATAATCATTCTTAACACTTCTGGACATTGCACAGAGCTACTGAAAGTTAATGGAACAACGAAATCCATCAAACATAGCAAAACAGGCAATACGAAATAAAAGGCAGAATCTGTCAAAACAGAACAGTTCGTAAAGACGAATTTTTTAGAGGCACCAGACTTGCTCAGATGAAAATGCCCAAATTGAATGAAAGTTGCGTACATATCTGAGGATCACACACGTAAATTGGAATATTTTTTAAAATTTTCTACAGACGGGGCGGCTCAATTTCGTGACAGAAAGAAATCTGTTCCTGTGCAGTAATCCAAATCTAGTATTGACTTTACTATCAAAGACTTTACTTGGCACAACAATGCAATAAAATAAAGATAAGGAGAGGTTGCTACAGTAGTAACAACTTCCAAGACACAACAAAACAGTAGCAAAATAAAAACATGGGTTATCTCCCAAAAAGTTCTTTCTTTATAGCCATTAAGATGGGCTCAGTAGATTTTAATGATGCACTCATAAGGAATAAAATTTGAAGAAAAAGGAGCATCAAGAAGCAAATTCAAAATATATTTAAGTCTAACCCACTTCCTATGCATAGGAATCTTGTACACAAATAAATTCATGAAGAACAAAGTGAATAGCATAGGAAGAAAAAACAAGTGTAACTTCAAAAATTTATGCATATAGAGAGGTGTTTTAGTAACATGAAAATTTCTACAACCATATTTTCCTCTCTCATAATAATTTCCAGTAGCATCATGAACAAACTCAACAATATAACTATCACATAAAGCATTCTTATCATGAGTCTCATGCATAAAATAATTACTACACCCAACATAAGCAAACCCAGCGGCAACCGTAGAGCGGGAATCTCCCAGGACTGCGGCTGGCCCTGGTCCCTCCGAGCGACGGCCCGCAAAGCCTCTGGTCACACGTCCGATGCTGTCGCAAGGGCGTGCCACCTGACCTATACCTGGTCAGGAAGGTGTTGGATGATGCCTCGCTTAGTTTCCTGCATGGCATACACGTAAACGTTAAATACGAGCCTCGATCGGCTCTCAGGTTATCCTGTGAATCGGCTCAAAGAGCCGATCCACCCATGATTCGTACGAGGTGTACGAATATATGGTGGTCCTGCTTGATCAAGATAAAGCTAAAGAGATCTACGACGATTTAGGGTTTTCACCGCATAATCGGATCATCCTACTCACGATTGGGCCTCGCGCTCGCGTACGGTGATCGTAAGCCAATCCTAGACAGGGCCTAAAAACCAACACGAGGTTGATCCCCGGAACATCCTGTCTAGGGCTAGCAAACTACACCCTACACGCCGCTGGATCCTCCAACCCTTTGTAAGGCCTAACTATTGCGGATATTAAACTAATCCTTGAAGAACAAGGAGCAACCGTAACGGATCGGATCTACTAAACAATGATCAAGCGGGGTGCCGCCCCTACACCAAAGATAGGTGTAAGGGCGGCTAGATGCCTAAGGGTTGCACTACGACAGCATATGATACGAAGAACAATGCTAACCCTAACACATCTAAGATAACTACGTTGCTCGCCATCAAAAAGGCTTCAGCACGAGCAACGCATGAACAACGTAAGCTTATGCTGCCTAGATCGCAAGATGCGATCTAGGCAGCATGGTGCTTACCGGAAGGAACCCTCGAGACGAAGGAGTTGGCGATGCGCCGAGATTGGTTTGTGTTGAACGTTGGTTGTTGTTTATTTCATAAACCCTAGATACATATTTATAGTCCAGGGACTTTCTAATTTAGGCGTGCACCTAACCGTGCACGGGTCAAACTCTATCTTCTAATCTAAGATACGACCTACTATATTACAGATACACGGGCATGCTAGCCCAAACTTTGCATATAAGGCCGATTCACGTATTTCTTCCGTATATAATCTTTAAGCCCATCTTGATCGTGGCCCACCTCTGACTTGGTCAAATTCTGGTGATAACACATGCCCCCCTGGTTTTGGAATTGATAATTCCAAAATCACTCTATTTTTCTCCGTCGGGTCATGTCATGGCAGAGCAGAACCGTCGCAGCATTCCTCATCATGATGCCCTGCCTTCTCAACTATTCCGCGTGATTTGACCGCTGTCTTTGGGCACCGCCTCCTCGGAAACTGCTGTGGCATTGAATTTCTACTATAGCCCCTTTATTTAACCGCCCTGAGCAGTTTGCCACTTCATCCCTTTGCTCTGTTCTGGCCATCGGCACCCAAAAAACCCCCAATCTCCCATAGCCATGTCTTCCTCTTCCTCCTCCTCCACCTCGTCGGTCTCCTCTGACTCTTCCTCATCTCGCGAGCCGACGCCGGAGTGGGGCTCGTTGGCGGCGCACGACATTCTCGCCCCGACGACGTGGGACAAAGAGGAACATGATTCCTCCATCTGGTCTGAGGATGACAAATCCCTGACCGATGGAGAGGGCGACCTTCAATTCCTCGTCAAGGGGAAGAGGAGGCGGAGAGCGAGGACGACCGCTTCTCCTGGGACGATTTCACCTCCTCCGAGGAAGAAGCGGAGGAGGACGACGACGACTCCCTTGAAGGTTACCCACCAGCGAAGCGCCTCCGCACCTGGTGGGACGACGACAGCGATGACGATGATGAGGAAGATGAGGCTCCCGTAGAAGGCTACGGAAGCTCCGATGAGGAGCCTATCAGCAGCTGCGCCGGAGGCAGCGACGACGAGGGCAGCAATGGCCCCTAGATTAGGGATCAGTAGTAGTAGTTGGCTTTTGCCCTCTTCTTCCCTGAGCAATCGGCTCTTTCTTTGTAAGAAATCCCTCTATTAATGAAGAAAATATTCCTCAATTAATTTCGCTTCCTTGTCGACTTTGCCGATCGTCGAATGGAGTTGCCGTACAAAGAGCCGATAGCAGGACATCGGCTCGCATTGCGATGTGAGGCCAAGCTGTTGCCTAACCACGCGGTCCAACAGGCCTCACTAGGCCTAATTCTCGTCCAAACCATCAGATTGAACTCCTCAGCAACCCATTAGGAGATTCGTCTCACACATCATGATTTCTGGTCTGAACCGATTCCGTTAACTAATTTGAGCTTATTCCTCTAGAGTCGATATCAGCGTATCGGCTTTGTTATTCTGAAGTCGATGCCCGTGCATCGGCTGTATTTGCATACTGTTATCTCCGTATGTTTTCTCAAGTCGATGTCTGCGCATCGGCTGTGATTTTTTTTTACTGGCCGATTTAAAATCGGCCTCCATACCTTACTGCCCATCATCCCACATGCTTGGGAAATACTTCTTGAGGTGTTGACCATTGACGGCTACTGGGAACTTCTCGCCGTCCAACTCTTCCAACATGTATGCATTACCCTTCAAGGCCTGGACGACTTTGTACGGACCGTGCCAATTAGGAGACCATTTGCCATATGCCTTGTCCCTGGTTCCTAACGGCAACACAGCTTCCCATACTAGATCACCAACTTGAAACTCCTTTGGTCTAACCTTCTTATTGTAGGCACGAGCTACCCTGGCTTTGTTCTCCTTAATCTTCTCCAACGACCAAAGCCTGAGTTCTGTTGCGTCCTCAATAGTGTCACTCATCAAAGCTGCATATTCTTCCGCTGTCAGATCATTCTGAAACGTGACACGTCTTGATCCAGCCGTAATTTCCCAAGGTAATACGGCTTCCTGTCCATAGACAAGCTGGTACGGCGAAGTCTTTATAGCTCCATGGCACGACATGCGGTAGGCCCATAACGCTTCTGATAACTTCTCATGCCAATCCCTAGGGTTCTCGTCAATCTTTCTCTTGATCAGCTTGATTAAGCTCTGATTGGACGCTTCAGCTTGCCCATTAGCTTGAGCATAGTACGGAGATGATCGGATCAGTTTAATCCCCATGTCATCGCAGAACTTCCTGAATTCTTTAGAAACAAAGACCGAACCTCCATCGGTCGTGATAGTTTGGGGAATCCCGAACCTATGAATCACGTGTTCTTTCACAAACTTGATCACATCTTCTGATTTCACCTTCTTCATAGGGACGGCTTCCACCCACTTGGTGAAGTAATCTGTGATAACCAAAATCCATTCATGTTTTTTACTCGACGCCGGATGGATTTTGCCGATCATATCCATGCCCCACCCCCGGAACGGCCAAGGCTTGATGATAGGGTTCATCGCTGATGCTGGTACCATCTGAATCTTCCCGAACATCTGGCACGCTTGGCACCCCTTGTAGTAATTGAAGCAATCTTCAAGCATGGTGGGCCAATAAAACCCTGATCGCCTGATTAGCCACTTCATCTTATGAGCCGACTGATGAGTTCCACAGGCGCCTTCATGCACCTCATGTAAGAGCCGATTAGACTCAGTTGGTCCCAGGCACTTGAGTAGCAACCCTTCCAACGTCCTGTAGAACATGTCGTCCCCTATGAGGACATACTTCATGGCTTTGTATCTTATCCGTTTAGGTGCCCCCCGAGCCGAATCTTTTAAGTAATTGAAGATTTCGGCTCTCCAATCATCCTGTTCCAGGAATTGTACCTGAACTTCTGACCCGTCAGGTATATCTATGTAGCCTGACGCCATTTGTGCGAGATTGTTGGCCTCGGTGTTTTGGGATCTTGGGACCCAATTAAAGTTGATGTACCGAAACTGTGTCATCAACTCACGGCATTCCATCCAATATGGGAAAAGCGATTCACTCTCGCACTTATATTCATCCGTGAGCTGGTTAATCACCAACTTGGAGTCTCCAAAAAGCTCTACTGCCTCTGCCCCGGCTTCCAGTAGCAACTCCATCCCCTTACGTACCGCCTCATATTCTGCTACGTTGTTGGTGCAAGGGGTAGATAATCTGATGGAGAAGGAGTATTCTGCCCCCCGAGGCGACACGAGCAGAATGCCGATGCCACAACCATCGTCGCAAGCCGATCCATCGAAGAACATAGCCCATGCACGTATAGATAGTGCTGCTATATTGGTACTGATTCGCTCAGCTATGAGATCGGCCAACGCTTGCCCTTTGACTGCTTTCGCAGGCTGATACCGGAGATCGAACTCGACAACGCAAACATCCACTTACCCAGTCGGCCTTTCAACACAGGGGCCGACAGCATGTGCTTGACAACGTCTGACTTGCATATGACGAAGATCTCTGCCGTCAAAAGGATGTGATGCAGCTTGGTGCAGGTAAAGAACAGAGGCACAGTTTCTCGACCTCAGGATACCTTGTTTCCGCATCCAACATCCTTCTGCTGAGGTAGAAAACGACCTTTTCAACGCCTCGTAGAGTTGCACCACTACCGAAGCGATGGATGTGTCAGCTACTGACAAGTAGATGTAGAACGGCCTGTCTTGCTGGGGCGGAACTAGCACAGGCGGCGTCGTCAGATACCGTTTAATCTCATCAAACGCCTGCTGCTGTTCTGCCCCCCAGTGAAATTCGTCATCAGATTTAGTCTTCACCAGTGCCATGAATGGCTCGATTCGTCCTGACAGATTAGAGATGAATCGTCGAACAAAATTGATCTTGCCGATGAGACGTTGGAGCTCCTTCTTCGTGGTGGGCGGTTGCATGGTGCGCACCGCCTCTTGACTCTTCAGGCCGATTTCAATTCCCCGTTCATGAACCAGAAAACCTAGGAACTGACCAGCCGTCACACCGAAGGCACACTTCTTCGGGTTCATTCTCAGTCCGAACTTCCGAGTTCGGTCTAGGACGCGCCGTAAATCATCCAAGTGTCCCTCCATGGAGACAGATTTGACTACCACGTCGTCGATATAGATTTCCACCAACTTACCGATCAGATCATGAAATATATAATTCATAGCTCGTTGGTACGTTGCACCAGCATTCTTCAACCCAAAGGTCATGACTACATATTCAAACAAGCCTACTGCCCCTGGTACTCTGAATGCGGTCTTGTGTATATCTTCTGGAGCCATGAAGATTTGGTTATAGCCGGCGTTGCCATCCATGAAGCTCAACACCTTGTGGCCAGCAGCTGCATTGATGTCAACACCCGGATTTTTAAGTCCAGATGCCTATTATGCCATACATCGCAATCCCAGGAATATTGTTGTTGCGAGACATAATAGCTGAATATCATAGAGTCATCATTTATTACAACACATAATCGTCTTACAAAGGTAGATCACATGATCCAATATTACAATAGTAGTTGATCTATTGATCAACGAACATCACAAATAGCGGAAGCGAAGTAGTAGTGGCTATCTAATCCACAGGCCAACGCTTGACGTCAGGAGCAGTCCTAGTTGTCGTGGACGTCCTATTGTCCACCTTCCTCGTACTGTTGTTCTCCTTCAAAGTCTGGCCATTTTAATAGCCAGGGACAAAGCCATGAGTACTTTAAGGTACTCGCAAACTACTACTAGTGTAAGAACTATCAATTCTAGTAAGGGAATACTAAGCTCTAGGTTTATTTGCATAAAGCCAAGTTTATTTCATAAACATTTAGTAAAGATGCTTGAATCACTAGACTAACCCAAGTGGGAACATTAGTGTCATTCCCACAACTCGGTTGTGTTTTAATTCCAAATCACCATTCACCTTTCCAAATTTAAAACACAAGTCATATGTCACATTTTTGAAAATGGTCTGATGACGGAACAGTATGGCCTTTCCAACCGTCCTTAACCGTGGACGCGGCTATTCGAATAGGTTTACACTCTGCAGAGGTTGTACTCTTGTGCCACAACTTTTGATTACATCCATCGAGGATAAACCCCGAATCATCGTAACACAGTACGCGGATCATCAACCATAACCTTTCACTTATATATGCTAGTATGAGCACCTCTCCCAATGAGCTTGGCCTCCCGGTGGAAACCGCAGTCAACCCGGGAACTGCACAGGGCGTGGGCCGGACATTCACCTCATCTTTAACGTCGTTTCTTTTGTGTTGTGGAGGCAGCTCTTGGCATAACCCCGATGACGCTTGTTTAGAGGGAACCCATACTAAGACACATAAACTTCCAGTTAAGCCCTACCCATAATCAGGTATTGTGGGGGTACTTGTAAATTGGAATGGTATCGCATCCGAACCCAACCATCAGTTTTGTGTAAAATTCACCAAGTCATTCACAAGTCACATTCACCTTCAAAATCTTTCAATAGAATGAGTCCTCATTCCAAGGTTTTCAAAGTCATTTCATTTCACATGTTCCCATCTAGAGTAGTCAATTTTATTTCTTTAGCAATAGCAACTAGTCATGAGGGGTGCTATCTAGCTTTGTTTGCTTTAGGCTAAATTTGATGTTCTTGTTCTATTCTAGCCCAAGTGAATCATAAATCAAAAACAAGCTTTGAAATACAATAAGCAAAATAATTGCACGGTAAAAATGGGATAGGTTTATTGAACATAAAAATAAATGGTGATGGTGCCTTGCTCTGGTAGAGCTTTGCACTTGGGACTTGCAAGAGTGTTAGCTTGCAACATTATAACTTGCATTAGTCTAGCTTGCATTGGTAATAGCTTGCCTTGGTTGGTGGATGGATCAAAATGTTCCTCCTTCTTCTCCGTAGATGTTCTCGTCGTCCCCTTCGTAGCCTTCGGTACTAGCGTCTATAAACGAATACGAGGATACAATCACCACACAAAACTTGCATGCTAGACTAAACACACCAAAGATTCACACAAGCCTATGCTAGCATCATATCTTATTAACATGGTGATTTACTTTGTTTTATTTTAAAGAAAAAATAATTTCCTCTCATTATAATTATTTATTAGTGTAGCTCTTTAATGCTTTGGAGGAAATAATTTCCTCTCATTGAATCTTATTAGGATTTAATCTCTTCAACTAATAATAAGATATGAGTATAGGTTGACCAAGGTCAACACTCATATTTATTATTTGAGAGTTGAAATTTAAATGAGGTGCTACACCTCATGCATTTTAATACTAGCATGGAAATGATTTAATGTCTCTAAGTAACCAAGCATGAGGCTTATTAGACCAAGGTCAGTACCTTTATTTGAATTACTTAGGATCAAGATTTAAATGAGAGAGTGGCTCCCATACTATTTGAATAAATGCATTTGTATGAGTTAAATGGACTAGAAATGACTCCATAGCCATTATTTTGTTCTAGTCCATGATCATGCAAAACAACTATGATATCTTTTTGCATAAAAAATTAGAGTACAACATTTGTGATTTATGAGAGTTGGAATCAACTAAAAATCATTTTTTGTTGAATTTTAAATAAAGTTTCAAGTTGCAAAAGTCCCTGTCTTGTTATTTTTAGCATTTTAAATCTACTACGAATTTGGAGGTGGGGCCAGTGGCATTGGATAGATAAATTCAGGGGATTTCCAACGGTATAAAGTTTGCTAAATTTGGTTTGGCAGATTTTAAACTATTCAAAATTTGCTAAACCTTCAGCAGGACAAATTTGAATAAAGATTTAATCTAAATTTGAATGGATGGGCTAGGCGGGAAGCGTTGCTGGGCCGAAACGGTTTAAAAATCCACTTCGCAGCCCAACACGCATCTGGTGCGCTCGGGCCGCACTGACGAGGTGGGGGCCACCTGTCGGCGACACTTGACACAGCGAAACGGTATTTGCAAACTGGACCGTAGGATTAGAACTAGATCCGACGGCGTGTGAACGTCGTCGTCTCCGACGAGCGGCGGGCTCCCTGGCGGCGAGCCGAGGGGGTCGGAGGGCGTACCAGGCCGTTGCAGGAGTCTGGCAAGGTGCGCGGAGAAGATGTAGTAGATGAGGAAGCCCTGGGTGCAGCGGCGGCGCTCGGGGAGGCGCCAATCGAAGCAGAGCTTCCGCGGGCTCCGGCGGACTTGAGCTCGCGATTCGAGCAGCTCCGGCGAGGACTGATGAAATTGATGGGTGGAGGAGGCTCAGTGAGGAGAGGGGAGTGGATTGTGTGAAGAGAGGAGGTGCCGATCGTTGCTATTTATAGAGGGAGGGAGGAGGCCGAGTGTGCTGGGGAGGAGCGGCCATGGCGCGGCGCTTCTGGCGCTCCAAGGGGCAAGTGAAGGACGGCTAGAGATAGGCGGTGTCCTGGCGATGCTCAACTTGTATTGGCGCAGAGAAAAGGGCGACGGGAGAGCTCGAGCGTTTGCAAAGTCTGTCACGGGGCGTGCGGCATCATTTGGTCGAGGACGACGGCGACGGTGCAGGGGCAGGCCTGGGTGCTTGTCTAGCGCGTAGAGGGCGGGGAGTAGCTGCTCAACGCCGCGGTAGGGATGCAGGGCGAGGACGGTCGCGCTCGAGTGGGCGACGTACTGGCGCGGCCAGTGCGCGCTCACCGCGTTGGCTGGCATGCCCTGGCATGCTTTTGGGCGCGCGCGTTCCGGCCAATGGGGTGCGTTGGCGATCGATCGAGCGGTACTGGCGTGATCCTTGTGCTTCAGAGATGCTCGAAGACAAGAGGAAAGGTTGAGAGGGAGGCCAGAGAGAGGGATGCCCAAAGGTGGCCGGGGTACATGACATGGCATAGTTTTAGGGTTTTTCTTCTTCCTCCTCTCACTTTAATCGACCAAGGCAAGTACTGGGATCATGCAGGGGCTGTAAGAGAGTGTAATGATCAAGGTAAAAAGGGGTTTAGTGAAGAAACCAGTGGACAATAGTGTGTAACTCAATTTGGAAATCATGCCTGCCACCTGTTCGACATAATGGCCGCAAGAGAATTTTATTTGAATTTCGAAATTCTTTTTGGTGAATCTCTTTTATATAATTAGAGTGAAGTATTGGTGGTGGTGGTACTCATTTTGGAATTGATTTGCAACATTTCAAATTTGGCATGATCTTCACTTTAATTCAGCATCCCTTCTTGTCACTTTTATTCTGGTCAACCTAGTCAACTCTAGCCATGGTGGTCAACATCAAAGTTACTCACCTTGACATGGTCTTGGATGACATGGCTTTGGTTGACCAAGTTTAGTTTAGGAATAAAGAAAACCAGAGGGGTAAAGAGGTGAAGAAAATATTTTGGTGACATATGACCATTATCATATGTGTGTTGAATTTGAAATTTTCTTTGAGTTGAATTTGGTTTCTTCTATGCATTTGTGTTTGTTTAACATATATAAGTATTTTAGAAACTAAAGATCAAGCTATGGTGGCCTTTGGTGAAGATTTGCAAAATTGGCTTTATGTGTATGTGAGTGAAATTGGGATTTTCTCACTATTTGATTTCTCTCCATTTGATTTGACTTTTGTTGACTCTAATGTGATTCTTATTAGTTTAGAAACATTTTCAAACCATTGCATCCATTTCAAAAGGTCTTGATCAAAGATTTGCAAAAATGGCCATAACACATAAGAGGTGATGTGTCAAATTTTATTATTTTTGTAAATTGTTCCCCTTGCTTTACTTGGGCATGGGTTAGGGTCAATTTAGGATCATATTAGGTTGGGAGATGGCTTCATATCATTTGGTCAAGGTTTAGAGTCATAGAGCAAAAATTGGGTATTATGGCTATGTGTCACATATGCCTCTATGCACATGTTCATTTGATTTTTAATTTGACTTTGCTTGACCCAATTGGTGTTGTTGAGTGTTGAAATGGTATATGGAAGTGATCCAATCATTCACAACATGTATTAGGGTCAAGGTTCCCAAATTCATAACTTTGCATTTTACTCTCATATGCCTCTATGGCATTTTTAGTTTCTTTTTAATTTCTTTGGTTTCACTTTGGATTTGGTTTGATAAGTGCTAGGTAGAGGGTATGAAGGTTTTCCAAACCTCTAAACAAAGTAGAAAGGTCTAGGGTAAAGATTTGTAAAAATAGGCCTAGGCACATATACCTTTTTCTTATTTAATTTCCTTTTATTTTATTTTAGCTAGGATGGTGAAAAGAGGGGTGAGGTTTTAGGGTTTAGTGGAGTATCTCAATGGTTCACCACTATTTAGAAAAGTAAGAATGGTATTAGTCAGTATTTGCATACTAGGGCTATATGCCCACATATGCCTTTTTATTTTATTTTAGTTCCTTCTTATTTGATACTATTTAGTTTTGAGAAGATTAGGGTTTAGGGTTTTGGAATTAGGTTCAATGCAATAAATAAACAATCATGGCAATATCACAACATATAAGCATGCTCACTATGCACCAAACTTAATTTAATAAAAGTTTTTTTGTTGGTTCTCATTTTTGGAAAAAGGAAATTCATTTTCTCTTTGTTTTAAAATTTTGGGGTGTTACAATTGATCAGTGTTTCTGCCACAGGCATCGGATACTCGTCCTTTGGAGTGGCTCTGTTGAGATCTCGGAAATCGATGGCCACACGCCATCGGCCGTCCTTCTTCTCTACAGGAACGATACTGGAGATCCACTCAGCATACCTGCATGGCCTGATGAACCCGGCGGCCAACATTTTCTCGATTTCTTTCTTGACTTCTTCCAGAATTTCGGCCCTCATCTGACGTGCTCGTTGCTGGAACGGCCGAAATCCTTTCTTAAGGGGGAGCCGATGTTCAATGATGCTCCTGTCTAACCCAGGCATCTCTGTAGTCCCATGCAAAGCAATCTGGGTATTCTTTCAATAGAGCAATCATCTGACTCCTGAGCTGTGGATCTAACTTCTTGCTGATAAAAGTTGGTCGCGGCTTATCCCCAGGGCCGATGTCGACTTCCTCTAGCTCATCAGCCGAGGTGAACCCATACCCTAGCTTTCCGTCACCTGTGAGGTCGACGCCAAATACTGGGAGAGCCGGTGGTGCGGATAACACGGTCCGATCGCTAGAATCGGCCTCCATCTTGATCATCACCAGGATCTTGTGGCAGTGTCGGGGCCGATTGCGTGGACCAGCTTCCTCTTTATCCTCGCTATGAGAGCAGCTGCCCTCGTCACTACCCTTACCAGGGCGGTGCCCAAGTTCTACCATGTTGATGTTGAACAAGTGTCCTGGCTGGCACCTCCCAGGGTACATATCTTCCGCCATGTCGACGGCGTATGCCGGTGAACTCGGCACTTCCGGTGCTGCCAATGCGCATGGCAACGGTGGACGGGACTGGAGTGGCACCTCTCCTTGATAGGTCCCGAGAGCTGGTCCTGACAGAGGGTACTGATGCCTCATGACTTCCTGGATCATCCGAAAAGCGACACGCTCCAAAGTATTCACCAGGCTGTCAGAATGGCGATGCAGCGAGCGAGCCACCATGAAGTTGATCTCCTGACGCAGCGACCTGGTGCGTTCTTCTGACGGGGCGGACAGGTCCACTCCATCGGCGCGCCTTCAGGTGAGAACCCCTTCCACGATGCCATGGGAGCGGGTTCGGAGATGAGGTCGGCTTCGAGGACTGCCTTGATCTCGTCATGCTTCTTCTTGAGCTCGTCGTCAGATCCTCGTACTTGACCGTGCTTTCCGCCATCTCGGATGTAGATGGCGATGCGGTGGATGTCGAAGATTGTCCCACCGGCGTGCAGAATGTGTTGCGGTCGAAACCCACCGGTGAGCAGCGACGGGCAACACCGTAGAGCGGGAATCTCCCGGGATGCGGCTGGCCCTGGTCCCTCCGAGCGACGGCCCGCAAAGCCTTGGTCACACGTCCGATGCTGTCGCAAGGCGTGCCACCTGACCTATACCTGGTCAGGAAGGTGTTGGATGATGCCTCGCTTAGTTCCTGCATGGCATACACGTAAACGTTAAATACGAGCCTCGATCGGCTCTCAGGTTATCATGTGAATCGGCTCAAAGAGCCGATCCACCCATGATCCGTACGAGGTGTACGAATATATGGTGGTCCTGCTTGATCAAGATAAAGCTAAAGCGATCTACGACGATTTAGGGTTTTCACCGCATAATCGGATCCTAGACAGGGCCTAAAAAACAACACGAGGTTGATCCCGGAACATCCTGTCTAGGGCTAGCAAACTACACCCTACACGCCGCTGGATCCTCCAACCCTTTGTAAGGCCTAACTATTGTGGATATTAAACTAATCCTTGAAGAACAAGGAGCAACCGTAACGGATCGGATCTACTAAACAATGATCAAGCGGGTGCGCTACACCAAAGATAGGTGTAAGGGCGGCTAGATGCCTAAGGGTTGCACTACGACAGCATATGATACGAAGAACAATGCTAACCCTAACACATCTAAGATAACTACATTGCTCGCCATCAAAAAGGCTTCAGCACAAGCAACGCATGAACAACGTAATAAGCTTATGCTGCCTAGATCGCAAGATGCGATCTAGGCAGCATGGTGCTTACCGGAAGGAACCCTCGAGACGAAGGAGTTGGCGATGCGCCGAGATTGGTTTGTGTTGAACGTTGGTTGTTGTTTATTTCATAAACCCTAGATACATATTTATAGTCCAGGGGACTTTCTAATTTAGGCGTGCACCTAATCGTGCACGGGTCAAACTCTATCTTCTAATCTAAGATACGACATACTACATTACAGATACACGGGCATGCTAGCCCAAACTTTGCATATAAGGCCGATTCACGTATTTCTTCCGTATATAATCTTTAAGCCCATCTTGATCGCGGCCCACCTCTGACTTGGTCAAATTCCGGTGATAACACCAACATAAGCATAGCCATTCTTATTAATTATAGTGGGAGCAAATTCAATAAAGTAGCTACCATAATTATTCTTATCACCATAATCATCAAATGTAGGAGGCATAGTATAATCATAATAAACTTTATCCTCAATAGTAGGTGGCACCAAAATACCACTATCATCATAAATGGGAGGAAAAGTGTCATCAAAGTAAATTCTCTCCTCCATGCTTGGGGGACTAAAAATATCATGCTCATCAAAACCAGCTTCCCCAAGCTTAAATTCTTCCATAGCATTAGCAATAATAGTGTTCAAAGAGTTGATGCTAATAACATTGCTACAACTATTTTGCAAACAAAGTTTCATGGGTTTTTTAATTTTCTCTTCAAACACCTCATGTCCTAACTCAAGATAAATACTACAAAGATCTCTAATATTTTTCTTGTTTTCCATTAAGCCTAACTAGTAAAATCACACAACTTAGTGTTCTCAGGAGTATTCATTTTAGCAGTAGTAAATAAAGCAAACTAAATAAAGTAAATGCAAGTAACTAATTTTTTTGTGTTTTTAATATAGAGAATGCAAAGCAGTAAATAAAATAAAGTAAAGTAAAGCAAGACAAAAACAAAGTAAAGAGATTGGATGTGGGAGACTCCCCTTGCAGCGTGTCTTGATCTCCCCGGCAACGGCGCCAGAAATTTTCTTGATGGCGTGTAAGGCACATGTCCGTTGGGAACCCCAAGAGGAAGGTGTGATGCGCACAGCAGCAAGTTTCCATTAGTAAGAAACCAAGGTTATCGAACCAGTAGAAGTCAAGGAGCACGTGAAGGTTGTTGGTGGCGGAGTGTAGTGCGGCGCAACACCAGGGATTCCGGCGCCAACGTGGAACCTGCACAACACAATCAAAATACTTTTCCCCAACGTAACAGTGAGGTTGTCAATCTCACCGGCTTGCTGTAAACAAAGGATTAGATGTATAGTGTGGATGATGATGTTTGTTTACGAAGAACAGTAACGAACAATTGCAGTAGATTGTATTTCAGATGTAAAGAATTGGACCGGGGTCCATAGTTCACTAGTGGTGTCTCTCCCATAAGATAAACAGATGTTGGGTGAACAAATTACAGTTGGGCAATTGACAAATAAAGAAGGCATAACAATGCACATACATATATCATGATGAGTACTATGAGTTAATCAGGGCATTACGACAAAGTACATAGACCGCTATCCAGCATGCATCTATGCCTAAAAAGTCCACCTTCAGGTTATCATCCGAACCCCTTCCAGTATTAAGTTGTAAACAACAGACAATTGCATTAAGTATGGTGCTTAATGTAATCAACACAAATATCCTTAGACAAAGCATCGATGTTTTATCCCTAGTGGCAACAGCACATCCACAACCTTAGAACTTTCTGTCACTGTCCCAGATTCAATGGAGGCATGAACCCACTATCGAGCATAAATACTCCCTCTTGGAGTCACAAGTATCAACTTGGCCAGAGCCTCTACTAGCAACGGAGAGCATGCAAGAACATAAAAAACATATATGATAGATTGATAATCAACTTGACATAGTATTCAATATTCATCGGATCCCAACAAACACAACATGTAGCATTACAAATAGATGATCTTGATCATGATAGGCAGCTCACAAGATCTAACATGATAGCACAATGAGGAGAAGAAAACCATCTAGCTACTGCTATGGACCCATAGTCCAGGGGTGGACTACTCACACATCGATCCGGAGGCGATCATGGCGATGAAGAGACCTCCGGGAGATGATTCCCCTCTCCGGCAGGGTGCCGGAGGCGATCTCCTGAATCCCCCGAGATGGGATTGGCGGCACCGGCGTCTCTGGAAGGTTTTCCGTATCGTGGCTCTCGGTACTGGGGTATTCGCGACGAAGGCTTTAAGTAGGCGGAAGGGCAGGTCGGAGGCGTCACGAGGGCCCACACACCAGGGACGCGCGGCCCTGGGCCGCGCCGCCCTGTTGTGTCGCACCTCGTGGCCCCACTTCGTATCTCCCTCGGTCTTCTGGAAGCTTCGTGGAAAAATAGGCCCCTGGGCGTTGATTTCGTCCAATTCCGAGAATATTTCCTTACTAGGATTTCTGAAACCAAAAACAGCAATTGGCTCTTCGGCATCTCGTCAATAGGTTAGTGCCGGAAAATGCATAATAATGACATATAATGTGTATAAAACATGTGCGTATCATCATAAAAGTAGCATGGAACATAAGAAATTATAGATACGTTTGGGACGTATCACACATCCACGAACTCTAGAATACCCGCGGCAAAGAGTTGTCGGGTATTCAGATTACTGCGTACTTCCTTAGGATTAGGGTGCAACCTTTACAGGCTCGCAAGAACCCTCTCTGGATGTATGCTGGCGACAAAGATGTGGACCGCTTCTCCAAGGATCTTCCAGTTAAATACCTAGGGAAGCTTGTTCGGAGGATGTCGTCGCTAAGCAAGAAAGACTCCATTCCATCCTCCTATCGCGTGGAGCCGTATAGCAGCACCAACGCCCTCCCCAAGGTAAACTTTTTTGTCCTCCCGAATTTTTAACATTTGTCGACTACTATTTTGCTGACTTCCCTGGTATAACTTATTGTCGACATATCTTTTTACCTTGTAGAAACATCAAGTCTTATCTTCTCTACATCCCCTTCCTGAGGGCGGGGAAGTCGAAGAACGAACCGTCGTCACCGACGAGAACCAGGGCACTTCACACCCTGAGAGTGAAGTTGCAGGTTTTCACAAATCCGCGGCTTCCTCTGAAAGAGAAGTTGAATCTGTGGCCTCCGAGTCTACGCATTCTCTCTCCTCTGCTGCTTCTCCGACGAACAAGCGGAAAAGGGATGAGGTCGCAGACTCTGGCACCTCCAAAGCGGGTAAATCCCCTCTCGAGGAGACTTCACCCGAAGAGGAGGAAAAAAGCCTTCAACCCTTACGATGATGCCCTCGTCAGCTCGTAAGTTTCTTACACTCTTTCTTGTACCAGATATTTTTGCCTGTTAAGCGTTTCTTATACTCTTTCTTGATGCCCAGGGGCGACGAGGAAGAGGATCCTCCTGTTAATGGGACTGCTTTAACAAGCACGTCTCGTACTTTAGTGATCTCCGAGACTCGCCCTATTACGGACGAAACCTCGCCTCCTCAACAGGACATAGGGCATCCAACTCCTGTCGTGAGCCCCCGTGCCCCGTCACCGAAGAGAGCGAGGATTGAGCTGGGCAAAGAGTCGAGTCTCTTGACTGGTAGCTCTGCGACTCCTCCTATGGACGATGTAAGGGCTCTTTTCATCCATGTTTCTCGAACTTTTCAGCCTTTTCGGCCCCCCTTTTTTTTGTTGTCGAACTTCTTTCCCTATGTTGATTTTTGCATCCATTTTCCTTTTCAGCCTTTGATGAAAGAATTTATTCGTCTTGGTACCCAATTTATCGGGTACCGTGATCATGCTGATAAGTTGAAAGGTATTCCTCTCTTGCCTCTTTTCATCGAGTAGATTTTCCTCTGATATTTTGTCATAACATTGTCATCTTTTATTTTGCTAGAGGCCCTTTCTGAGGCTAATAAGCGCGCCGATGACCTTGCCCTCAAGCTGGAGCAGAGCGAAAAAGCTCGCGAGAAGGCTGAGTTAGACGCTGCTGCTGTCAAGGGTCTTCGAAAAAGACTCCATGACGCAGAAAATGTCTTGAGCGAGAACACAACTCGATAATCTGCTCGCGAGGAAGATATCATCGCCCACTTAGAGTCGCAAAATCGGCGCTTCATTAGTAAGTGCCCTAACCACTTTGATTCTTCGTAAACGTTTGCTTTTCCATGCACCTGTTGACAATTCGAAGATTTTGTTTCAGTAGGGAGGATGCACCAAGATTTTGAACTCGAAACGCCCGAAGATGATCGCCTTCTTGACGCTCTTTCTCTCCTTGAAATTCACGGAGACGAAGTGCGCCAGAGCATCTCTGATGCTAGGTCGGTGATACGTCCAAAACGTATCTACTTTCCCGAACACTTTTGCTATTGTTTTGCCTCAAATTTGTGTATTTTGGATACAACTAACACGGACTAACTCTGTTTTCAGCAGAAGAATTGGTCTTTTTGTGCAGAAACTCAACTTGAAAATTCCCGGAAATAATTGCAATGGGCTTTCGTAAGACCCACGGAGCCGAAGACGAGACGGAGGGGGCCACGAGGCGCACACACCACCAGGCGGCGCGGTGGCCCCCTGGGCCGCGCCGCCCTATGGTGGCGCCACCTCGGCCAGCCCCCGACGCTCCCCTCTGGACTACTTAAAGCCTTTGACCTAAAAACGCCAGGGGGTTCGACCAATTTGCCAGAAGACATCCAGAACTCCGCCGCCATCGCGAAACTCCATTCTGGCACCCTGCCGGGACGGGTAATTGGAGGAGATCATCGCCATCATCACCACCGACGCCTCTCCATCGACCATCCATACTTCCCCCATCCATGTGTGAGTAATTCCCCCGCTGTAGGCTGAAGGGGATGGTAGGGATTGGATGAGATTGATCATGTAATAGTCATAAGATTGTTAGGGCATAGTGCCTAGTATCCGTTGTTGGTACTTTTATGATATTGTTGCAACTTGTTATGCTTAATGCTTGTCACTAGGGCCTGAGTGCCATGATTTCAGATCTGAACATGTTATTGATTCATGATGATATTCATTGTTTTATGATCTTACCTGCAAGTTGTATACACATATTGCTGTCCGAAACCCGAGGCCCCAAAGTGACAGAAATTGGGACAACCGGAGGGGAAGGCTGTGATATGAGGATCACATGTGTTCACGGAGTATTAATGCTTTGCTCCGGTACTCTATTAAAAGGAGTACCTTAATTACCAGTAGTTTCCCTAGAGGCCCGGCTGCCACCGGCTGGTAGGACAAAAGATGTTGTGCAAGTTTCTCATTGCGAGCACGTACGACTATATACGGAACACATGCCTATGGTTATTTAGTACTTGGATACTGTTTTTTTATTATCTGCAAATGCTCTGCCTTGATTGTTACATGAGTTCTCTTATCCATGCAGCGCCCGTTCATCCATCCATGTGCCTACAGTATTTTAATCCTGTTGTTTACTATAATCACTAATGCTATCTTTGTTACACTGCTGCTTATATTTCACTACTGCTACTGCTATAAAACTGTTGCTACCGATAAACTCTTGCGAGCAAGTCTGTTTCCAGTGCAGCTGAATTGACAACTCCGCTGTTCAGGCTTACAAATATTCTTTGGCTCCCCTTGTGTCGAATCAATAAATTGGGTTTTACTTCCCTCGAAGACTGTTGCGATCCCCTATACTTGTGGGTCATCAAGACTATTTTTGCGCCGTTGGGGAGCATAGCTTTATTTGCAAGTTCACCTGAATCGATATTGTTCGCTGCAAATCCTCCATCATGGGTAAACCTCGCGATGCTAAAGTCGCCATATTACCATCCACTACAATAAAAGGTACAACTCTGAGTACCTCTGCTGCTCTTGATTCACCATCTGTGATAAGTCAACTTGTTTCGCCACCACACGCTTCACATGCTGGTACTTCTGCTGAATCTGAAAATTCCTCTTATAATTTTAATGATGCTTCTACTGTGCTTGATGATAATGGTTCATTAGGTCCTTTTCTAGATGCTACAATTGCTAGGTCTAGACAAATTGAAAATACTGAAATTCCTAATGAAAATACTGTTACACCTGTTAATTCACCTGAGTCTGTTGAACACTCTAGTGATGATCTTGATGAACATTATGTGGAACTTGATGATGATTTTATTGATAAATGTAATGCTACTACTGATGCAAGTAACATTAAAAAGCTTCTTGCACAACGTGCTGTTAGATATTAACTATCTCCTGATCCTAAATTTGCCACATATCCTATAAACATTAAGGATAAGGATTATGATTTTTCTCTTGATTTATCTCATATATCTATTGCTGAGAAAACATCTTTTTGTGGTACTGAAAAATAAAGTGTTATAGAGCACATGAATGAGCTTTCTACTTTGAGTAGCTTGTTTTCTGATGATATCAAGAAGCGTACTTATTTTGTTGCTAAATTTTTTCCTTTCTCATTAAAGGATGATGCTAAAACTTGGTATAATAGTTTGCCTCCTGATTCTATTGATAGTCCAAAAGGTTTGCTTGATGTTTTCTTTCGGAAATATTTTCCTGCTAGTGCTCAACATATTAATTTGCAGAAAATTTATAGTTTCGATCAAGAAGATGGAGAGAAATTGCCTGAAGCTTGGGCAAGGTTTTGCTCTCTTCTTAGAGCTCGGCCTGGACATGATTTGGAAAAGCATGACTTACTTGATATATTTTATAGTGGACCAACCATTGAGTCTAGGGCATACCTGGATAGTTGTGCTGGTTGTGTTTTCAGGAAAAGAACTCCCAGAAGAATTAATGGCTAAAATAGGCCAAAATCATGATGATTGGACTACACCTGAACCAACCCCAACACCAATATTGAAGAAGAGGGGTATGATTAAATTAAATGATGAAGATATGAGGGAAGCCAAGAAATCTCTTAAAGAGAAAGGTATTAAATCTGAAGATGTGAAGAATTTACCCCCATAGAAGATTTATGTAAGATAACTCCCCCTTCATCCACGATTGAGGTACATTCTCTTCAACGCTTTGATAGAGAAGATATTCCTTACTCAAAACCTCCTGATCAATGTTTAGATGAGTTTGATAATTATGTTGTTAAGCAAGATAATTTTAATATGAGAGTAGAGAATCATTTAATGGAAAATTCTCGAGCTATTAGTGAATTGCATGATATTGTGGAGAGAACCTCCAATGATGTTAAGATGCTTGTTAAACATTTTCATATGGTTCAAACTCAAATTGATCAACTCACTAAAGTGCAAAATGACTTGCTAAAAAATACTTCTAAAGAGAAACATGCTTATGAAGTAACAACTAGAGGTGGTGTTTCTACTCATGATCCTCTATATCCTGAGGGGCATCCCAAAAGAGTTGAACAAGATTCTCAACAAACTAAAGAAATTAGTGCTCCTTCTAAGAAAAAGAAGAAGAAACATAAAACTGTTGTAGAATCCTCTGAGCCTGTTAATGATCCTAATAGTATTTCTATTTATGATGCTGAAACTGAAAGTGGTAATGAACATGATAAAGATAATGATAAGAATGATGTTTTTGATAAAGAAGAGGTTGAAGATGAATCTGAAAAGCATGCTAAAAATAAAAAGTACACTAAAGAAGATTTTATTGCTAAGAAACATGGTAATGAAAGAGAACCTTGGGTTCAAAAGCAAATGCCTTTTCTTGTTAAGAAACTAAAATAAAAGGAAGAAGAACACTATAATAAATTTTGTGATTGGATGAAACCTTTGTTCCTACAAATCCCTTTGACTGATGCTATTAAATTGCCTCCTTATTCAAAGTATATGAAAGATATTGTCTCTAACAAAAGGAAAATTCCTAATGAGGAGATTTCAACTATGCTTGCTAATTACTCTTTCAATGGCAAGGTTCCAAAGAAGCTGGGAGACCCACGTATACCGACTATCCCTTGTTCCATCAAGAATAATTATGTTAGAACTGCTCTATGTGATTTGGGAGCAGGAGTTAGTGTTATGCCTTTTTCCCTTTACAAGAGACTTTATTTAGATAAGTTGATACCAACTGATATATCTTTGCAAATGGCTGATAAATCTACTGCTGTTCCTGTTGGTATATGTGAGGATGTTCCTGTTCAAGTTACTAATAATTGCTTAATATTAACTGATTTTGTTGTGTTGGAAATGCCTGAAGATGATAATATGTCTATTATTCTTGGAAGACCTTTTCTTAACACTGCAGGGGCTGTTATTGATTGCAATAAAGGAAAAGTTACTTTCAATGTTGATAACAAGGAGCATACTGTTTATTTTCCCAAGAGGATTGATAAAGTATGTGGAGTTAATACAATTTCTAATTTGAGAACTATCAAAGTGGGAGTTATTGATTGTCCTATATATGAGCCTAAACAAGGATATCAAAATATTATGATTGGATCCATATCAATACAATATAAGGTAACATGATTGATTTGAGGTTTATTTCTTCTTATGTCATGTAAAATTTATTTGGTGCCAAGACTTGATCAACCTTGTTAATAAGTACATTTTATATGCATTGAAGAGCTAAACAACATTTCTTTCTTTCTCCACTTGTTTTACTTGCTGCAATACTACTTGTTTTGCAAGATGCTTTAGTTGTTTAGAAGTTTGAGAATCCTTTTCTGTCCTGAAATAGTTATTTTAACACCCAGAAATGTGCATTTTTCGAAGTTTTCAAAAATTTACAAAAATTATACCGCTGGTCCTATTTTTCAAAATGCAACCTGGGAGTGCCTGGGGCTGACCAGTGGGGCACCCCAGGGCTGGCCCCCATGTGCCGGCGCGGCCAAGGAGGGGGGCGCGCCACCCTGTGGTGAGGGCCCCACCTGGCCCTCCACTTACTCCTCCACCTACGACTCCACTCTCTTTCACGGGAAAACACACCACCATTGTTCAAACCCGAGCTTCTTGCTGTTCTTGCTCGAGATTTTCGATCTCCTTGCTCAGCCCATCTTTGCTGCTGAAATTTGGGGCATTTGTTCTCCGGTATGTGACTCCTCCGATTATCCAAATAGAATTTTGTTTGGTTGAGTATATCTTGAGTATTTTTCTGCTGTAGGTGACATGTTAAGTGAGTTTGCATGCTTGTTCTAAGTTGTAAAAATTAGTTTTGATGCATGTTTAGTACTCTACCAAGTTCCTATAGTAGTTTCCCTCATTTATATGTCTCGAAATCAACTTTTATAAAGATTGTTGAAAATTTTCAGAAAAGGAAAATGCATAACCACACCTTTGGAGAAGTGTTCGAGAGGGATACGACAAGAGCGACAAGGCCTTCAAGGGCAGCCACTCGAGTTAGGCGATCCTATGATGAGGATGTCATTGCACCTAGCTTTGAAGCTGAAGAGGATAATGGAGTTCCTAATGCTTCATCCTTTCCATGCTTTGACTTTTTGCGTAATGCAGGGCTACTTGATGACTTCTTGTTTCTCATCAATAGTGTGGGCTTATCTACCTATATGGAAGATGAGAGTGATCAATTTTACAGGCTAACTAAAATCTTTGTTGAAAGCTTTAAATTCAGCAACTCAGCCTTCTCACCATCAGTTAAATTTAGGATTTATGACATGCCTATTACTATGAAGTTGAAGGATTTTTGTGCTGCATTGGATATTAATCCTATAGGTACAGCCAAGAAGATCGAGAACCGCCCCAAAGCTTTGATGGAACTCTATCAAGAAGTTACCAACGATGATAGCCGCACCATTCAGCGCGGCAAGATAAGGAACATTCAGCTCCCTGCCATTAGATATTTCACTTACTATCTTGCTACTAGCATTCTTGGTAGGGAGAACACTAGCAATATTTCTAGTTATCATCTTGCTTTTCTGGTTGATGCACTTACTGGAAGTACACCTTATCATCTCGGTGCTCTTATTGCTCGTCGCTTGGATACTAAGGGACCTATTTATGGAGGAATTATTGCCTCACGTATTGTTGCGTATCTAGGTTTTTCTATTGATCCTAGTGATGAGAAACTAACTCCTATTAAGCTTGATATTGCTGCTATGAAGAGTCACCAATTTGTCACAACTAACTCTAATTTAGAAAATATTGTCTATAGAATGTTGTTTATTGACGGGGATGAGAGGTAAATCCCTTTGCCGCAGACCAATTTGTTCAGTGTTCGCAGGAAGCCGTGGTCGCGCTCCAAGGAGGAGGTGGATGAGCAGCTGAGGATACGTGGTTTCCACCAGCAGGATGACTCCGAGGACGCCGAGCCCTCCGACGGGTACACTGTCACGTATCCTGGTGCGTCTTCCAGCACGTACCAAGGACATGATCCTTCTTCATCATACTACGGAGGTGCCACCTCATGGGCACCGTGGGATTGATCTCCACTTAGGCCAAAAGCCTAAGCTTGGGGGGAGGTATGCCGGCATCACTCATTCATTGCATATTACAATTGCCGGATACTTGTACATACTTGTTTCGCTTCTTATGGTTGCCTCTAATATGAGGAAGATGATATTTGGGGAAGTGCTGTCTAAAAACAGATTCTGGACTGATACTAAAAACGTTCCTAAAAATACCCAGAACATTATTTTGAGAAGCCAATTTTTTTGCATGTTCCCCAGGTTATTATCTAACTTTCATTAGTTGAGCACTTTTCGAGTTGAACAGCGGAAGATTTTCGTAAAAAATGATTATTGTACTGCTGTCAAGTTTGACGGATTTCTGCCACTTTGTGTCTATGTGACTCTTTTAGTTTTCATTCTCTTGTTTTTGCTTTGTTTATTTCCTAAAACACAAAATGACCAAAAATATTTCTGCTGTTTTTCTTTATCATTTGTTTATTTGGTTTCTTGCTCCTATTTTGCTTTATTTACTATTGTTAGTTTGCTATGAGAAAATCCAAAAAGATTTTGCTTTGTTTGCCTGTTTCCTTTTGTTCTTGTTTCCAATTCGAAAACACCAAAAATATTTGTTGTTCTTCTTCGGTTTTGTAAAGTTTATTATGGAGTTCAGCGGTCTTCGGTGGTTGGAGCTTGTTTTTCATTCCATATTATTCAAGCTACACAAGTGAAAGGCAATAATGATGATCTACGACAACTCGATTGTGGTGAGACGCTGGTATGAACTCTATTTCTTTTCATTTTTGTACATATACTCATCCATGTGAGCATGCTTAGTTGGTTCATGTGAGGTATATGTCATTTAATGAAAGTCTAGTAGTTCATGATCTCTCATGTTTAGCTCCAATTTATTAATAATGAGTAACATGTCATAGATATTTGCTTGCATTGTTTTATTCATAGATAGGTATGACATTGTGGTATCCTCCTCCGAATAATTCATTTGAATCGACTTGGCACATGCTCACGCATACATATGACTGAACAAAAGTCAATTAAGCCTCGATGATTTACTTTGCTTCGGAGTTCTTGTATCACTTTTATGCCTCCGTTAATTTTATTTTGTCGCAAGCATGATTATGAGTTATTGCTCTCTTGATTGTCGCTTCCCAGTCTATTGCTAGCCTTCACTTGTACTGAGCAGGAATGTTGCTCGTGCTTCCAAACCCCTGAAAACCAAGTTATTCCAAAGTGTCCACCATAAATACCTATGCATGGCATTTCAAACCATTCCAAGCAAATTTTCATGTGCTACCTTTAAAACCTTCAAAGTACTTCTCAATTTGTGTCAATGTTTTATAGCTCATGAGGAAGTATGTGGTGTTTTATCTTTCAACCTTGTCATTTACTCCTGACAGACTTTAACCAATGGACTAGTGGCACATCCGCTTATCCAATAATTTTGCAAAAAGAGCTGGCAACGGGGTGCCCAGCCCCAATTAATTAGCTTTCATCAATAATTCTCTTCACATGTTTTGCCCTGATTCATCAGTAAGCAACTTAATTTTGCAAATAGACACTCCTCCATGGTATGTGAATGTTGGAAGGCACCCGAGGATTCGGTTAGCCATGGCTTGTGTAAGCAAAGGTTGGGGGAGTGTCATCCATAATGAAACTAAAGTACATGTGTAAACAAAAGAGAAGAGGGATGATTTAACTTGCTGGTAGAGATAACGTCCTTCATGGGAGCCACTCTTGAAAGTCTGGTTGACGAGGTAGTTAGAGTGCCCACTACCATTCATTGACAACAACAAACACCTCTCAAAACAATTTTACTCCTGTTAAAAAAAAATGAAAAGCTCTAGCACATGTTAATCCCTGCTTCCCTCTGCGAAGGGTAAATCTTTTACTTTTATGTAGAGTCACCATCCTTTCCTTGAGCACCTTCTTGAGAGCATAATTTTCATTCTTAGTATAATATGCTTGTCCCAGAATATGATTAACTGTGGTATAACTTTGATGCTTTTACCTTTGATAATCTTTACTTCTAGTCTTTCCATGAAATTCAGAGATGCCTGGCCATAAATGTTTTGATGTACAAATACGGGCAAGCGAGATACCACTTTATCATATCTCTTTATGAACATTGCAATCCTGCTGATAGACATGATTCATGATGCTTATTATTAGTTTGTTGGTATCTTTTTCATGATTGACATAACTATTAGATGACTTTATTTGCATGTATCTTATTATGAATTGCCTAAGTACTTGTCCATATCATGAGAATATTTACATCATATGAACAAATGTGTTCGTGAAAGTTCTTTTATCGCACTCAGTTGTTAACTGAATTGCTTGAGGACAAGCAATAAGCTAAGCTTGGGGGAGTTGATACGTCCAAAACGTATCTACTTTCCCGAACATTTTTGCTATTGTTTTGCCTCTAATTTGTGTATTTTGGATACAACTAACACGGACTAACGCTGTTTTCAGCAGAATTGCCCTGGTGTCTTATTTTTGTGCAGAAACTCAACTTTCAGGAAAATCCCCGGAAATAATTGCAATGGGCCTATTTTCACAGAAGACCTACGGAGCCAGAAGACGAGACGGAGAGGGGCCACGAGGCGCCCACACCACCAGGCGGCGCGGTGGGTCCTGATACGTCTCAAACGTATCTATAATTTCTTATGTTCCATGCTACTTTTATGACAATACTCACATGTTTTATACACACTTTAGATCATTTATATGCATTTTCCGGCACTAACCTATTAACAAGATGCCGAAGCGCTAGTTCCTGTTTTGTGTTGTTTTTGGTTTCAGAAATCCTACAAAGGAAATTTTCTCGGAATTGGACGAAATCAACGCCCAGGGTCTTATTTTTCCACGGAGCTTCCAGAAGACCGAAGAGCATACGAAGTGGGGCCACGAGGTGGCCAGACCACAGGGCGGCGCGGCCAAGGAGGGGCCCGCGCCGGCCTGTGGTGTGGGCCCCTCGTGCCTCCTCCGACTCTGCCCTTCCGCCTACTTAAACTCTCCGTCGCGAAAACCCTATTACCGAGAGCCACGATACGGAAAAAGTTACAGAGACGCCGCCTCCGCCAATCCCATCTCGAAGGATTCAGGAGATCGCCTCCGGCACCCTGCCGGAGAGGGGAATCATCACCCGGAGGACTCTACATCACCATGATCGCCTCTGGACTGATGTGTGAGTAGTTCATCCTTGGACTATAGGTCCATAGAAGTAGCTAGATGGTTGTCTTCTCCTCATTGTGCTATCATGTTAGATCTTGTGAGTTGCCTATCATGATCAAGATCATCTATTTGTAATGCTACATGTTGTGTTTGTTGGGATCCGATGAATATTGAATACTATGTCAAGTTGATTATCAATCTATCATATATGTGTTGTTTATGATCTTGCATGCTCTCCGTTGCTAGTAGAGGCTCTGGCCAAGTTGATACTTGTGACTCAAAGAGGGAGTATTTATGCTCGATAGTGGGTTCATGCCTCCATTGAATCTGGGACAGTGACAGAAAGTTCTAAGGTTGTGGATGTGCTGTTGCCACTAGGGATAAAACATCAATGCTTTGTCTAAGGATATTTGTGTTGATTACATTACGCACCATACTTAATGCAATTGTCTGTTGTTTGCAACTTAATAGTGGAAGGGGTGCGGATGCTAACCCGAAGGTGGACTTTTTAGGCATAGATGCATGCTGGATAGCGGTCTATGTACTTTGTCGTAATGCCCTAAGTAAATCTCATAGTAGTCATCATGATATGTATGTGCATTGTTATGCCTCTCTATTTGTCAATTGCCCAACTGTAATTTGTTCACCCAACATGCTATTTATCTTATTGGAGAGACACCACTAGTGAACTGTGGACCCCGGTCCATTCTTTTACATCTGAAATACAATCTACTGCAATCTCTGTTCTCTGTTGTTCTTCGCAAACAAACATCATTTTCCACACCATACATTTAATCATTTGTTTACAGCAAGCCGGTGAGATTGACAACCTCACTATTACATTGGGGCAAAGTATTTTGATTGTGTTGTGCAGGTTCCACGTTGGCGCCAGAATCCCTGGTGTTGCGCCGCACTACACTCTGTCACCAACAACCTTCACGTGTCCCTTGACTCCTACTGGTTCGATAAACCTTGGTTTCTTACTGAGGGAAACTTGCTGTTGTACGCATCACACCTTCCACTTGGGGTTCCCAACGGGCGTGTGCTCTACGCGTCATCAAGCTAAATTTCTGGCGCCGTTGCCGGGGAGATCAAGACACGCTGCAAGGGAGTCTCCACATCCAATCTCTTTACTTTGTTTTTGTCTTGCTTTACCTTATTTTATTTACTGCTTTGTTCTCTATATCAAAAATACAAAAAAATTAGTTACTTGCTTTACTTTATTAACTGTCTTGTTTGCGTTCTCTATATTAAAAACACAAAAAAATTAGTTACTTGCATTTACTTTATTTACCTTTTTTTTATTTCATCATGCTTCCTCCTAAGTTCACTCTGAAAGATATACCGGTAGGGCGTGGGTCTATCATTGGAAGAGATAATATAGAAGAATTTTTCACTCATGTTAGTACGGTTAAAGATTTTGAAGATAGACACTTGGCAGAACTTGCTCCTACTTATGAAATTGCTACTGCCTCTTTAGTACACATGTTGGAAGCTAGATTCGTTAATCTTAATCCTATAATGCAACATATGTTTCTTACACTCGTTGATACGGAAGAAGGAGAAAAGAAAGATTTTGTTTTAGAAACCCTTCTTAGAGAATTTGGAGATGTAGCTAGAGAAGCTAGGAAAGTCTTTATTAAACATAAGATGCTTGGGTGTTTTACCAATTTTGCAAATACCCTTAAAAATATGGAAAACGATAGGCTAAAGTACACTAATAAAACCAATTGTGAGGGGGAGATTAAAGTACCAATACCTCTTAAGCTCGTAGGAATGCATGAAGCACTAGAAAAGAATTTTGATTGGATTGTTCCTGAAAATTTATTTGAGGAGGATAGTAAGCCTAAAAGTAATGAAAGGGGAGCCTCTGAAACTTACATAGACAAGATACAATGCATTGTTGAGAAAACTCCCAACTCCCCTGGTAATAATGTTGATGTTTCATCTCTTGATAATACTTGATTCACACTTTCTGCGCCTAGCTGAAAGGCGTTAAAGAAAAGCGCTTATGGGAGACAACCCATTATTTTACTTCTGCACTTTTGTTTTATATTTGAGTCTTGGAAGTTGTTACTACTGAAGCAACCTCTCCTTATCTTTATTTTATTGCATTGTTGTGCCAAGTAAAGTCTTTGATAGTAAGGTTGATACTAGAATTGGATTACTGCACAGAAACAGATTTCATGCTGTCACGAAATTGAGTAGCCCCGTCTGTAGGTAACTCAGAAAAATCTGCCAATTTACGTGGGTGATCCTCAGATATGTACGCAACTTTCATTCAATTTGAGCTTTTTCATCTGAGCAAGTTAAGTGCCCCTGAAAAATTCATCTTTACGGACTGTTCTGTTTTGACAGATTCTGCCTTTTATTTCGCATTGCCTATTTTGCTATGTTGGATGGATTTCTTTGTTCCATTAACTTTCAGTAGCTTTGTGCAATGTCCAGAAGTGTTAAGAATGATTATGTCACCTCTGAATATGTGAATTTTTGATTATGCACTAACCCGCTAATGAGTTTGTTTTGAGTTTGGTGTGGAGGAAGTTTTCAAGGATCAAGAGAGGAGGATGATACAATATGATCAAGAAGAGTGAAAAGTCTAAGCTTGGGGATGCCCCTGTGGTTCATCCCTGCATATTTCAAGAAGACTCAAGCATCTAAGCTTGGGGATGCCCAAGGCATCCCTTCTTCATCGACAACTTATCAGGTCACCTCTAGTGAAACTATATTTTTATTCCGTCACATCTTATGTGCTTTACTTGGAGCGTCTGTATGTTTTATGTTTTTGTTTGTGTTTGAATAAAATCGGATCCTAGCATTCTTTGTGTGGGAGAGAGACATGCTCCGCTGTTGCATATGAACACTGGTGTTCTTAGCTTTACTTTTAATGTTCATGACGAAGGTTGAAACTGCTTCGTTCATTGTTATATGGTTGGAAACAGAAAATGCTTCATGTGGTAATTGGTATATTGTCTTGAATAATTTGATACTTGGCAATTGTTGTGCTCAAATAGATCATGTTTAAGCTCTTGCATCATGTACTTTGCACCTATTAATGAAGAACTACCATAGAGTTTGTTGAAATTTGGTTTGCATGATTGGTCTCTCTAAAGTCTAGATATTTTTTGGTGAGGTGTTTGAACAACAAGGAAGACAGTGTAGAGTCTTATAATGCTTGCAATATGTTCTTATGTAAGTTTTGCTGTACCGGTTCATACTTGTGTTTGCTTCAAACAACCTTGCTAGCCAAAGCCTTGTATTGAGAGGGAATACTTCTCGTGCATCCAAATCCTTGAGCCAAAAACTATGCCATTTGTGTCCACCATACCTACCTACTACATGGTATTTCTCTGCCATTCCAAAGTAAATTACTTGAGTGCTACCTTTAAAACTTCATTCTTTGTCTTTGCGATATATAGCTCATGGGAAAATAGCTTAAAAACTATTGTGGTAAAGAATATGTAGCTTATGTATCTTATTTCTTATAAGTTGCTTGTTGAGCGGTAACCATGTTTCTGGGGACGCCATCAACTATTTCACCTTTGTTGAATATCATGTGAGTTGCTATGCATGTTCGTCTTGTCTGAAGTAAGGGTGATTTATCATGATCAAATGGTTTGAGTATGCATATTGTTAGAGAAGAACATTGGGCCGCTAACTAAAGCCATGAATCATGGTGGAAGTTTCAGTTTGGACATTAATCCTCAATCTCTTATGAGAATATTATCTGTTGTTGAATGCTTATGCATTAAAGAGGAGTCCATTATCTGTTTTCTATGTTGTCCCGGTATGGATGTCCTAAGTTGAGATCTATCAAAAACGAGAAATCAAATGTGATCTATCTCCTTGGACCTTTGTACAGGCGGCATACCCCTTTGTGACACTTGGTTGAAAAATATGTTATGCAATGATTATCCATGTAAATCCAAGCTAATTAGGACAAGGTGCGAGCACTATTGGTATTCTATGCATGAGGCTTGCAACTTATAGGATGTCTTATGCATAACACATATGAATTATTACTACCGTTGACAAAATTGTTTCTATGTTTTCAAAATAAAAGCTCTAGCACAAAAATAGTAATCCATGCTTCCCTCTGCGAAGGGCCTTTCTTCTACTTTATGTTGAGTCAGTTTACCTACTTCTTTGTATCTTAGAAGCAAACACTTGTGTCAACTGTGTGCATTGATTCCTACATATTTGCTTATTTGCATTCATCATATTACTTTGTGTTGACAATTATCCATGAGATATACATGTTAAAGTTGAAAGCAACTGCTGAAACTTATATCTTCTTGTGTGTTGCTTCAAAACTTTCTACTAAGAATTTATTGCTTTATGAGTTAACTCCTGTGCAAGTCTTATTGATGCTTGTCTTGAAAGTACTATTCATGAAAAGTCTTTGCTATATGATTCAGTTGTTTAATCATTGTCTTTACCATTGCTTCGAATCACTTCATTCACCTCATATGTTTTACAATAGTATTGATCAGGATTATGATAGCATGTCACTTAAGAAATTATCCTTGTTATCGTTTACCTACTCGAGGGCGAGTAGGAACTAAGCTTGGGGATGCTTGATACGTCTCAAACGTATCTATAATTTCTTATGTTCCATGCTACTTTTATGACAATACTCACATATTTTATACACACTTTACATCATTTATATGCATTTTCCGGCACTAACCTATTGACAAGATGCCGAAGCGCCAGTTCTTGTTTTGTGTTGTTATTGGTTTCAGAAATCCTACAAAGGAAATATTCTCGGAATTGGACGAAATCAACGCCCAGGGTCTTATTTTTCCACGGAGCTTCCAGAAGACCGAAGAGCATACGAAGTGGGGCCACGAGGTGGCCAGACCACAGGGCGGCACGACCAAGGAGGGTCCCGCGCCAGCCTGTGGTGTGGGCCCCTCGTGCCTCCTCCGACTCTGCCCTTCCGCCTACTTAAACTCTTCGTCGCGAAAACCCTATTACCGAGAGCCACGATACGGAAAAGTTCCAGAGACGCCGCCGCCGCTAATCCCATCTCGGGGGATTCAGGAGATCGCCTCCGGCACCCTGCCGGAGAGGGGAATCATCACCGGAGGACTCTACATCACCATGATCGCCTCCGGACTGATGTGTGAGTAGTTCATCCTTGGACTATGGGTCCATAGCACTAGCTAGATGGTTGTCTTCTCCTCATTGTGCTATCATGTTAGATCTTGTGAGCTGCCTATCATGATCAAGATCATCTATTTGTAATGCTACATGTTGTGTTTGTTGGGATCCGATGAATATGGAATACTATGTCAAGTTGATTATCAATCTATCATATATGTGTTGTTTATGATCTTGCATGCTCTCTGTTGCTAGTAGAGGCTCTGGCCAAGTTGATACTTGACTCCAAGAGGGAGTATTTATGCTCGATAGTGGGTTCATGCCTCCATTGAATCTGGGACAGTGACAGAAAGTTCTAAGGTTGTGGATGTGCTGTTGCCACTAGGGATAAAACATCAATGCTTTGTCTAAGGATATTTGTGTTGATTACATTACGCACCATACTTAATACAATTGTCTGTTGTTTGCAACTTAATACTGGAAGGGGTGCGGATGCTAACCCGAAGGTGGACTTTTTAGGCATAGATGCATGCTGGATAGCGGTCTATGTACTTTGTCGTAATACCCTAAGTAAATCTCATAGTAGTCATCATGATATGTATGTGCATTGTTATGCCCTCTCTATTTGTCAATTGCCCAACTGTAATTTGTTCACCCAACATGCTATTTATCTTATTGGAGAGACACCACTAGTGAACTGTGGACCCCGGTCCATTCTTTTACATCTGAAATACAATCTACTGCAACTCTGTTCTCTGTTGTTCTTCGCAAACAAACATCATTTTCCACACCATACATTTAATCCTTTGTTTACAGCAAGCCGGTGAGATTGACAACCTCACTGTTACGTTGGGGCAAAGTATTTTGATTGTGTTGTCCAGGTTCCACGTTGGCGCCGGAATCCCTGGTGTTGCGCCGCACTACACTCCGTCACCAACAACCTTCACGTGGCGCTTGACTCCTACTGGTTCGATAAACCTTGGTTTCTTACTGAGGGAAACTTGTTGCTGTACGCATCACACCTTCCACTTGGGGTTCCCAACGGGCGTGTGCTCTACGCGTCATTAGGCCCCTGGGCCGCGCCGCCCTATGGTGGCGTCGCCTCGGCCAGCCCCCGACGCTCCCCTCTGGACTACTTAAAGCCTTTGACCTAAAAACGCCAGGGGGTTCGACCCAGAAGACATCCAGAACTCCGCCGCCATCGCGAAACTCCGTCTCGGGACCAGAAACTCCGTTTTGGCACCCTACCGGGACGGGGAATTGGAGGAGATCATCGCCATCATCACCACCGACCTCTCCATCAACCATCCATACTTCCCCCATCCATGTGTCAGTAATTCCCCCGCTGTAGGCTGAAGGGGATGGTAGGGATTGGATGAGATTGATCATGTAATAGTCATAAGATTGTTAGGGCATAGTGCCTAGTATCCGTTGTTGGTACTTTTATGATATTGTTGCAACTTGTTATGCTTAATGCTTGTCACTAGGGCCCGAGTGCCATGATTTAAAATCTGAACATGTTATTGATTCATGATGATATTCATTGTTTTATGATCTTACCTGCAAGTTGTATACACATATTGCTGTCCGGAACCCGAGGCCCCAAAGTGACAGAAATTGGGACAACCGGAGGGGAAGGCTGTGATATGAGGATCACATGTGTTCACGAAGTGTTATTGCTTTGCTCCGGTACTCTATTAAAAGGAGTACCTTAATTACCAGTAGTTTCCCTAGAGGCCCGGCAGCCACCGGCTGGTAGGACAAAAGATGTTGTGCAAGTTTCTCATTGCGAGCACGTACGACTTTATGCAAAACACATGCCTATGGTTATTTAGTACTTGGATATTGTTTTATTATTATCTGCAAATGTCATGCCTTGATTGTTACATGAGTTCTCTTATCCATGCAGCGCCCGTTCATCCATCCCTGTGCCTCCAGTATTTTAATCTTGCTGTTTACTATAATCACTACTGTTGTCTTTGTTACACTGCTGCTTATATTTCACTACTGCTACGCTATAAACTGTTGCTACTGCTAAACTCTTGCGAGCAAGTCTGTTTTCAGTGCAGCTGAATTGACAACTCCGCTGTTAAGGCTTACAAATATTCTTTGGCTCCCCTTGTGTCGAATCAATAAATTGGGTTTTACTTCCCTCGAAGACTGTTGCGATCCCCTATACTTGTGGGTCATCAGTCGGCGTTTTCTCGGCTTTTCCCCTACTTCTTCGCGAAGAAAGAGGAGCCCGACACTTTTGCTGCCCTGACCAAGTACTTCATTCCCAAAGAAGATCTTGGGCTGGGCCTCCGGCAAGAGGGCTTGAAGATTGGTGTTGAAGGCACCATCGCTTTGGTTGCCGAAAGCCAACAAAGCGTCGACTAGGCGAAGGTTGGTGATGTGAAGAAGATGGAGATGAAGAGGTGGCAATCCTTGATCAAGGCTGCCAAGCCTAACTCGAAGAAGATCCTCTCCTTCCTCGGATGCAAACAACTCCTTCCCCTAGTTCGTCAAAGCCGGAGGTCAAGTAGACCGTCTTGTCTCTGATTTTGCTTTTGTTTTTCCTCTTTTGTTGTTGTTGCCGTAGTAGCTTTTGCGACAGCTTACCATTGGTTCACTAGGGACCCTCTTTTGTAATGCTCATGTAAATATCCGAATGAATCAATGCAATGCTATTTTTTCCAAGTTATTGATGTCGAAATATTTCTCTACAGTTGGTGTTTGACAACTATACCGTGGTGCCTGGTTCTTCGGATGCGTTACCGGCCGCGTCCTACTCGAGAAAAACCTCCGTTGACGAGTTTATTGAAGGTTCTTCAAGCGCTGGTCAGAGAGAAGATTTGAACGAACTTCGACAGCAACTTCAGTCGATGAAGAAACAGGCTCTCGTGATAATGGAACAGTCTCGAAGATCTTCTGAGAGGGAAAAACTTGCTCTTCAGCAAGCTCAGGAGGCCCTAGCGTTGAAGGAAGCCGCGGTTACTGAGGCTACAAAGGCTACTTCACGGGAAGATTATATGCTTCAACTGATGAATGACTCCAGCTTGGATATGGCGGGTACACTTCCTGAATTGGACCATATTCAACTTTATTCTTCTTGTTTTCTATCTCTCGCTGATGCTTCCGTTGGATAGGTTCTTTTTTGGATACTGCTGCCGAAGATCAACGTGTTGAAGCTAGGTCCAATGTGCTTCTCAAACTTGCATTGGAACATGGTTCTAACTTTTGGGCCACGCCGGAATGTACCCGACAAATCGTCAGATTTCAGGACCGCGCAAGTCAAGTCCGCGATTTTCTTGATTTCTGCACAAGGACATTAGCCCTGGTTTATAATACCATTATTCCTCGCAATTCTCCGCCAGAAACTCTTCCTGCTCTGATGGACAAGTTCCGGGACGCTCCTCGAATCCATGAATTTGTACGAGCCCAACTGACTGCTGGAGCAAGATTTGCCATGATTATGTTGCAGGTCTGTTATCCAAAGTTAGACATGACAAAAATTGTTGCCAAATGTCAAGCCAAACTAACTAGGAGGAGAAGAAACATCGACAAAATCAACGATGCTGTGACTCCTGTAGCCGAAGAGATGATGGATGAATTACTTCGGCTAGATGCCGAATTTTTTGTAAGAGGTAGCAAAATCGACTAGATCAGATTCGATCTGTTTACCTCTATCCATCGCGTTTCTTGCTACCGAAGAAGTCGACGATCTTGAACATGCCATCGAGATCAGCTCCTTGTCGCCTACGGATTGACAAGGGATAAACTTGTCAATGCCTACGGATTGTAGACTAGGGTTTAGTTGGAAGTAGAGGGCAACTAGATCTCGAGGTTTTCAGCCGGAATAGTATTCGACTACTAAAAAACTAGGGTTATGTTGACAATGAATCGATCCTCTCTTCGTCCCTCGACTCCCCCTTATATAGGAGGCGGAGCCGAGGGTTTCGTGATAAACAAGTTACAGAGTTCGGGAGACAATCTGAGTCCGTCCCGTAGTAATTACAAGTCGATATTCCTAATACAATTCTATCTTTCCAAACTCTCTCCTAACTGGGCTTCCGGGCTTTACAATCTTCGGGTCATGGGCCTTCAGTAAAACCCCGGGTACCATCTTCGGCAGGCCCATTGGGGATGCCTATGTCACTTGGGGTATATCGTCTGTTAAGGTCTCATCTAGAGAAAAAACACTCTCTTCAGGAGGACCAAAAAGACCTTTATAACAATTCGTGATGTAAGATTTGAGTTGTTCATGGCCCTCAATTAGACCTTCATCATGTATAAGAGAGTAAATACATGTTTTCCTATGTCTGCCATTGGTAATGCCATGTAAATAACGCATATTGGAATCTCCTTCCAAAGATAAACTGGGCCTTCAATCTCTGGTACCATTTAAGCTCCTCCTCACGAAGTAACTCAGTTCGCATTCGATTGGCTCTTTAATTCAATCTCATGCGGAGACAGGGGTCGTAACTCTGCCAAAGCCACTAGATCATCTATAATACACGATAACCGAGTCTTCTATTTTTTAAGGACCGCCAACTAGCTACAAGGGCCATTGTGGTTGATCTTGAACGTATACTCTGCACCCCGACCAGACAGTTTCACGAAAGGCATATCTCTACCCCTTGCATGTATGATGGGAAGTCGCGTCCATGTAACAATGGGAAGTGGACATCGCACAACATGCACCAAAGGTTTACATGCTCCACGGGTGTGTTGCCGACGAAGAAACTGGATCAGCAGGCCGGATTGGCCGTGAGGAGGGCTGCATAGATGAGTGTTGGATGAAAGAGAAGCCTCGCTATCCTATCCCGTGTCACCCCCGCCTAGGCAGAACTGGAGGTACCAACCCTAGCCATTGCCAGGTCTAGGGCCCTCTCTCTCTCCCTAGCTCCGTTGGAGGACCTGACCGGGAAAGCTCCCGCTGCCGCCAACAGGGAGAGGCCTCCCCGTCATGAGGGCCGCCAGCCTAGGCAGTGGCTGTAGTTATCAACGATGTGGCAGTGCAAGAAGTATGCGTGGCTGCGGTGTGATGGGCACGAGCGCGCTTCCAATGCATGTGGTTGCGCATAACAATAGAGCCTAATCTAGGCCTTGCGAGCCATGGTTTTGGTGAACAATTAAGGAGTGTGGATCCCGGCTTCGTCATGCTACATGGGTGCGGTAGCCGGCATGGATCACCTCCTCCCTTGATCCCATGTCAGTCACCCCGGTGGACCTCCACTCAGTTGCAGCGACATCAAGAAGCATGGCGACGGCAAATCCAGCAAGGTCGATGTGCTACTCCATGACCTGGTGGGAACAGACAACGGGCGGTGTTGACACTTCGGATGAAAATCATGCTTGGTCTTCGGTTAGAACTAGTGATGATGACACTCACGGAAGTTGTTCCTGTCCATGGAGGCGTCACAGAGTAGTGTCGACACCTCTCTTACCCACTGGTGATGGTGCCTCCCAGTGAAAGCTCAAATCAGGTTATCCGGTTTGCGATGGCATCGTCTACGAGGTTGCTTCTTTCTTTGATGCTTCGTTTTTGGAGACAAGAATTTCGTGTACACACGGTATCTAGTGTTATGTTTCTCTGGTGTTGGTGTTGGTGTTGGTTTTGCTGAGTTCAGCAGGCGACTCCAAGGCCGTGTCTTTCTCTGGCCAAGCCATGCCATACACCTATCGAATCTTGGGCACTCAAGGATGGTTGGTCTGTCGATCATGAGGATAATACATAGGAGGTTGGATCTTCGGAGGTGCCTTGGGTTGGTCACAACGCTGCTTGCAGTTTAGTTTGGACGAAGCCTCTATATAGTCGTTGTTGTAGTGTGTGTGGTGGCAAGTCCTGGAGTTAGCACGGTGTGTTGTAGCCATTCTTAGGGTTTGTTCAGTTCTGCTTTTTCTGCCTACTTCTACTTTTAAAAAGCTAAACGCTAACAAAAAGGTATTTTTCGTAGTAGATTCTACCAAAGCAGCCTGATTTTTCGTAGTGTTATTCTCAAAGCCCCTGCTTCCACAGCGGTGGCTTCTAACTTTTAATGAAAATGACCCACTAATGCCCCCTAATAAGTGATACCGGTTCCTTTTTCTGTCGTCCTCGCAGGTGCCATGGTTGGATGGTTGACATGTACATCTTCAAAAATATATATCCTTAAAAAAAATTGATGCGAGGGCCAAACTTACTTTTAAACATAGAGCCGTAGTCATGTGTTAAATTAATAACGCCTTAACGGCAAGGTTACACGGTACTGAATGAAAACAACAAAAAGATGGAAAATAAGCATAACTTGTTCATCATGGCCGTCGTCAAACTCCATAATTGGACCAGACCAGAGGCAGAGTCGGTGAAGAAGCACACCGAAGAAGAATTCATGCCATCGTCAACCTCAAGAGGCCAGCCATGTCGCATTGCCGTCTTCCACCTCTGAAGAAAGCACCCTGCTCTCTCGTCCCGGATCAAAGGGCGCTGCACCTGTCCAGAGATGGAATAGCTCCCCTGAGCACGCAAGGACAATGACAAACATGTGGCCAGAGGGAGGACTTCGGGCACTACGTCCTCAATGTCGCCACCCACAGACTTCATCGCCGCCCACAACACCAACCACCACACCGAGACACAAACTACCATGCAAAGTCACCAAAGAAGACACAGTGAGGAAGAAGGGCTAGTGCCACCGGGAATGGCCAAGAGTCGCCGAACAGCTTGCCCAAAGCAGAGCCTTTCAAGCACTTGACCAACCACCGCACCGATGCACGAAGAGCAACCGCTACTAGCTACCACCATCCCCCGTCGAGCTCATCCACTAGATCCGCCGTCTCAAGGCAGCGCCTTCAAGAAGGGTACGACGCCAGATCGTTGCCGCTGCCCAAGCCGAAGCTTTGGGTTTTCACCCGAGACAGGCACGCAAAGGAGGAGGGGAAAAACCTCGAAGTCACCTCAATGAAGGAGAACGACGCGCCGCGTCGTCGATGTCGTAGCCACGCCGTCGGCCAAGGGTTTCCCCCGATCAGCCCCACCTCCGGTCCACCCACCAACCGTCGGAGATCCAGGGCTGAGGAGAACGGACGATCAGCAAGGGGAGGAGCAGCCATCTTCAGATCTTGTTCATAGGCCAAGCGGGGCGGCCGTCGAACCGCGACCACACATGCTGCCACCACGCCGCCCGCAGCCAAGGAGCCGGCAAGCAGTACCAATGGCCTCCACTTGCCCCCAGGTCAGCGTTGTCTCTTTCGCACGGGGCCACCGCCCCGGCTACCGGTGCCCTCGAGCGCAGGGGATTCCCTCCCTTCACCCACGTGAGAGCCAAGAAAGCCAATCCCCGCCGCCCCCTTCACCGGATCTGGGCGCCTTTGGCTGGTGGCCCTCCAGGGGCGACGAGGAGGGGAGGAGGAGGAAGGAGGGACGCTGGTGGCGGTCTTGGGTTTTGCCCCCTCAGTCGCCTGGAGGAGGCGGCCCGAGGGGAGCGAGGAGTTTTTCCAAAAGACCAACTTGAGTTATCTAATGCTCACATTCGGGCCAAACTTACTCGCGGCACTATACAATTTTTTCTGTTGAAACGTTGAGTACGCAGAAATAGTATATAGTGCTCCATCACGCTGAAAGGGAAGTTCAATGAAAATCGAAGTACAGACTTATGCTAACTGGGATAGAAGACAGCTTAAGCTTGGTAAATTACAATCAAAGACGGTACTATCAAACACGGTACTAGACATCTATTTTGACCCACGAGTCCTACAGCTTGCCATCGTCGCTGTCCTCCTCATCGACCTCAATCTCGACGAAGCCATAGGTGTGGTACCTTGTGACGATGTCGTCTTCCCAGTCCCGGAGCGCCTGCAGATTCACCACAACCATAGTCTTGGCTGCGCGCATCTCCTCACGCCTTTCTGGAGTCAAAGTTTTGAGGCTGTCGAGAAACTCGTGGTCGACGCGGAGGACCGGGCGTGGTTCCTTGGCCCTGGCGAGAAGAAAGTCAATGGACTCTTGGCTCATCCGCTTCTTCCTGGTCGCTCTCTTCTTCCCCGCTGCCGCCGCCTCCTCGGCATAGTGGCGCGCTGCGGCCTCCCTCACTTCCTTGTACCTGCTCTTAGCCGCAGCAGCCCAGGACTTGTCGCACGCTTCCATAGCCGCCACCTTCCAGTCGCTCACCGGCGCCGGAGCCTCGGCCTTCTCGCACACTGTGGACGGAACAGCATTGGAACAGCTCGCCGCCACATGGTTGGCCTTGTCGCTCGCTCCGGTCATTGCCACCATCTTGCCGACGAAGGGGTTTGTGTGACCGTGTGGGGGAGAGAGCGCAGGCTCGGGGATATGTGTATAGGCACACCCAACCCTAGATCGGATACCATCTCCGTGACCGCCCCGATTACTGTCGCGCCCGGGCTTTTCTTAGACTCGTCCCTCCTTTGGCTACTAATCGTATTTTCCTTCTCGGATGCAGTTCCATAAGCTAGAAATTGTCTCCTGATCAGATCAACTTCGCTGACACCGAGAACGCACGATGATGGCCCAAGTCCTATACATGGGCTTTCTAAGCCCATGGCGGCAGATGGTGGGCGCGTTATTTTCAGGCCATCTCGGTGCCGTTCTTCGTGAATGCTATATGCTGACCCGGCCGGTGCCTATCACGCACCGCACACCCCGCGCGGTACGCGGCCCTGTTAGGCGCGTTACCTTTTTTTATTTCTGTTTCTTTTTTTTCTTTTCAGATTCTTTTTCTTTCTAAAAACATAACTATAAAAAAAATAAAAGAGACCTGATGGGCCACACCCTAGTTAATAGCCGCCGGGTCGGAGGGGTCTGCATCACCCCGTACATGTCGACCCGGTCATCATATAGGACATCCCGACGTTCTTTGCCTAGGTGGGAGAAAATGACTAGATCAAAGAGAGATGCTGGATTGGGATTTCGAGACCTATATGGATTCTATTTAGGTATGCTTGCACAAAAAAAGGCGAATGTGTTTACACGATGGTGAATGAGCTGATTGATACGATCGCTGGCCTCTGGGATGAGAAAACTTCAGGGCCATTGATGCGAAGGTGATACTAGCTATCCCAATCTGTGATGATTTTGAGGAGTTTTTCCCATAGCGCCATGATATTTTTAGTTAAATCGTCTTACGGATTATAAATTATTGATATGGGGTATCCACGGAAATGTCCATTGACGATGGACTCAGGTTTAAGGAAAGAGGTGCGCTTGTAGATTAGTCGACTAACAAACAGTGGAGAAGGCGAGGTTACCTAGGTTCAGGTCCTTGGAGGGTAATACCATGTTTCTGCTTCTCTGATCTTGATTATCGGTGGAGATTATGTCATCATAATGGCTATGGTGGTGTAGATCAGATCTTGCCTAGGGAAGATTATGCATGAGTTGGAGAGCCCTCCCCAGCGGCCCCTCCTAGCCTTTATATAGGAGGCTAGGTCTCAGGCACCGTGACCGAGTCGATTACAAGTTAGAGGCGAAATCCAGGGTTGCTCATCTTGGGCTTGCCCTTGTTGTTCCACAAGCTAGGAACCTAGGCTTCTGATGTTCCGTAGTTGACAGCTTCTCTTGGGCTTCATGGTCCCTAGCAAACCATCATGTGGGCCTCTAGCTAGGCCGAACCAGGTACACTAACGATGGGTACCCGATGGGCTCGAGCCACGTCAATTATATGTACAAAAAAGAGATGGTTCACGACAATCATCATGGAATGTGGGTGTTGACACATTGCAATGGGAGAAGATGTGGAAGCTACATTGTCCCCCCAAAAATAAAGCAATTCATTTGGACATTTGCCCACAACATCCCTCCCACATGGCCGTGCAAACCCCATGTAGAAGGACGCGTGGCTGCAGTGCAGAGGGCATGAGCGAGCTTCCCGTGTCCATGGTTGGGCATAGCAATAGGGCCCGATCTAGGCCTTTACGGTCTTGTGCAGGTTACAACTTCAGGACACAATGGCACAGCGCGGGGAGCTCCGGCTCTGGCATTCTGCCTTGATGCGACAACTGTTGGGGGGATCCACCTCTTCGCCCATCCCAACCATGCCGGTGGACTACAACTCTGCAATGGCGAAAAACAAGGTGTTGTGCCGGTGATAGTGCAGTCCAAAGGAGCGATGCTGTGCTCCAAAACTTGGTGGGAAGGGACGTTGTCTATGTGACACTTCGGATGAAAATTATGGCCGGTGATGACGATACTTGCAAGCATCGTTCTCCTCCATGCAGGCATCACCGAGGAGTGTCGACACCTACCTTACCCACTCGGGGAGATGTCTACAGCGAAAACATCAATCGGGTTGTCCGGTGGGCAACTGTGGCATATACGAGGTTGTTTCTTTTTTTTTCTTCTTGAAAGAATAGCTTTTGGAGTGACGAACTTGGTGAGTGGTTCTGCGCGGTGTTGCTGCTGCTCAGTTTAGCAAGCGACTCCAAGGCGGCTCCTTTCTCTCGGCTGGCCAAGTCTTGGCATCCACATGTCGACTTGTAGGCACTTAAAGGGTGGTTGGTACATCGACGAGTAAAGTTTTACTGAGGTTGGTTCTTCGGAGCTTCCTTGCGTTTATCACGACACAGCTTGTACTTCAGTTTGGACGAAGCCCCTCCATTATCATTGTTGGCTATTTCTTCAAGCTAGCGATGTGTATTGTAGGCATTTTTCGCATTACATATTAGCCATGGGCCTCTTCTTCTATGTGACATATATGTCTCCCAAGATATATCCAAGTTAGCGATGTGTGTTGTAGCTATTTTTCGCATTATGTATTAGCCGTCTGCCCCTTCTTCTATGTGATATATAGATTATATCTTTGAAAAAAATAACTGGATACGAGGGCCAAACTTACTTGCGGTTTCTGTTGAAAACTTCGGTACGCAGAAACAATATATAGTGCACGATCACGCTGAAAGAAAAGTTCAATAAAAATTAATTAAATATAAACAATATGCTAAATTTGGTAAATTACGATTAAACACGGTAGCAAACTGGAGTAGTAGAATAAGGTAGCCGACAGTTCATAGAAGAGCACGATCGAAACATTAAGACGAGGTAACAAATTAAGTAGGTATGCAGGCCGATAAAGAAAGTATCTTCAACGTGCGTTCAAGTTACTCGAGGTGCTCCTGAGGGCATCTCCAGCGGGGCGACGTATTTTGGATACCAAAACGAAAATCCCACAAAATGCCATACTGAGAGCATGAGTATGATAGTATAATTAGAAACTCGAAGGATATCCGCGCATTGCATCGGGAATCTTCTAAGAAATTGTATTGTATAAATAAAATGGTATAACACATATTAAATATCAATTATTCATAGAAGATGCAAGATTCAATTGGTTAAAATAGTCGAGATGCTAAATTTTATTTACATTATCTTTTGTACATTTGATGGATATAATCTAGTTATGTGGACAACTGAATGAAAACAATGGTAATTTGAGACTACTCGTAGTGGGAGTAACTTGGGTAGTAACATAGAACTACATGCAATGTCAAGTTACCAACTAAGCATTTTGATGACATGGTATGCCATTAATTGAGGAAAGAGAACATTGTGGTAACTAGCTATGTTACCATAACATCATATTTCTCAAGACAAAATGAGTCTACAACCTAATTAATATGACTCTGCATGACACCACATATATGTTACTATCCACTATGGAGATGGTAACATATAGAGTAGTAATATATGCATGTTAGTACTCTATGTTACTTCTCACTATGAGTAGTAACTTGCATGCAAGGATACATCAATAATTAATATTGGTGGGGATAACATGGACATTTGAATGGCTAATGGAATATATAATGTGGATGACTTACATGTAGAGATAGACTAACATTAATTAAAATTAGCTAGGTTTTGCTTTATAAAAAGTATAGATCAGTACGAAGTGAAAGAACAATGTGAAACCACAATAAACATTGGATGTGAGCAGATATTGCAACCCCAATTACATGTAGCTCTTTATTTAAAACACTTAAAATTTGTATTTTAAATTTAAAAAAAACTATAAAAAATGCTGGAGGTAGCCAATGATGTATGCTACAATGGTGCAAAATATCAATGCAAATTAATTTGTATTTTAGGCTACATGAAATTGATAAAATCTGACAAATTTTATAGTTTTGAAATGTGTACTATTTCCTATAAAATTTCTTAGGATCTTTTATTTTTGTGTAGCGCAGAATATGAAATAGTTTTATTGAGATTTTACACCATTTAGTACACGTCATTTGGCATTATCCAGAATTTTGTTTTGAATTTTTTGAAACTTTAAAATACGAATTATGAGTATCCGCAAATAAAGGGCTACGTGTAGCTTGGCCTCCGTTTTAAGTTTTCAAAACTTGATAAGCACTTAAAGTGCAATATGCATATGCATACCCCATGAATACATGATCATTCTCCACCATGATAATGTGATTAAATGACAGGATGGGGATGCTTATACGGAGAGTAAGAGCATCTCCACCAGCGCGCCCCAAATAGTCGCCGGCAGGGGCGCCGGTACTATCGTATGGGGGGGGGGGGGTCGGCACAACATCCTCCATTTGGGGGAGCTGCTCCCACACCACCCCCCATACAACAACCCCGATAGATGATTTGAATTAAAAATTTAAACAAAAGCATAGAAATTTGAATAGAGAGGAGGAACATTCCACGAACTAATACATAATTGGGAACATGGTTTTACACAAACTAAGACATAGTTTGGAACATGGTTTCCACAAACTAATACATAGTTAAACATTGGAAAATGAGGAAACCTAACTAGTGTTGGCATCGCAGATTTCGTGTGTTCGCTGCCAAGAAAGAACACTCCCAGTCACTTTCAGTCACCCAAACTGGAAAATTCAGCTGGTGATGATAGCCATGTTGGTCCTTTCGAGGAAGAACATCCAACATCCAGAAACCTCTGTGCCTATTTTCGTTGCGAAGAAAGAATACTCGGCGTGTTCAATCGTCCTCCTCATCGATGTTGCCGTGGTAGTGTCAGCGGTAGCGCGTGTCGTCGAACACCTTGACGCTCATATCCGCGTCGCCAAGGTAGGAGAATGTGAGAAAGCAGCCGGCTTTGAGGTTGTGGTAGTGTGTAAACTTCTCCCAGCCGGTGTGGAGGTACATCTTGCCGCGCCCGTCGAAGAGCACGTCCACCGGCCATCCGCGGCAGTCGCAGCCAGCCTTCCGCAGATGCAGCGCGGTCGGCTCGTTGTCGGCGATGAAGTCGGCCAACTTGTCCATCATCCTATAGATGCCGAGTGGGTCTCCCTTGAGGACGACGACGAACTCGAATAGCACTTCCTGCTCTTCATGCAGGTCCGACAATGAAGGTGACGGAGTCGCAGGCGACGGCGACCTTGCAGCTCCGTCGCGGCCACGACCTCGGCCTCTTCCTCTGCCTCTACCAGCCATGGCGTCGACTCTTGAGATGGTGGCGGCTAGGGTTGGGGAGAGAGACGCTAGGATTTGTGTGGGGGGGACGATGCGAGAGCGCCCCTTTTTATAGGCCGGAGGGAGGCGGGGGAGCGGTGGCGCTCATTAATGGTGGCACGGAGAGCTAGGCGCGACGAGACGCTTCGCTACGCCTCTGCGGAAACAGCACCGTCGCTGCGCGCCAATAACTTCCGTCGCGAGGTAGGCAGGGACAAAGGCGATGAGGTGGCCAAAGTGAACACATCTACCATTTTTGTTCCTCTCGTTGGCGGCCCTGTTGGTCCGGTCCGTCTTCGATGGTCTTGTAATTTTGGAGGTGTGACGGACCATGATCCTTTGTCGAAAGGAGTTTCGTGCTCTTCGTTTAAGTTATCTTTAGTATTTTTAAAAATGGTGAGGCGGTGGCTACATCTTGAAGTCAGAATAAGATCCTCTTCTTGTCATATCCTTGCTCCGGTGGTGCCTCTAGTGTCGGCGGAGGACACGTAGAGTCATGTACGCGACAGATCTCATGGAATCTGGTCGAATTTTGTGTTCGTTTCTATGGTTTCAGATTAGATTTTTACAATCTACAGTTGTCATCATTAACGATGGTTGTTGCTCTGGTGTGATGGTCTGTTTAGGGAGATTTTTCATATCTCTATTACACCAGCTCTACTACGACAAGCTTTGTCCGACTCGATGGAGGGGCGAGGACGACGCCACACCTTCGACTCCCACTGGTGCCTAGTCATCACTAGGTGGCCCAAATACTTTCTTGTAATTTTCATTATTTTTTGAGTTGTATATAGTGCTAGTAATGATTATTAATGGGTTGATGGGATTTTTGAAGAAAAATTGTCACACAGCTGTATACCTCGATCGATCTAGATGGACTATATGGATATGGAAGTATCAACGTAGTACGCCCATGCATGATTAGGTTAAACTTGAATGTGCCGCTGACGCATCGGTCCCGCCACTTCCCGGTGGCGTCGACTTTTCAGATGTGTGGCTGACAGGCAGACTCCTAGACCCAAAAAAATTTCATGCCGCAAGGCGCCCACGCGCCCGATTCGCGCCCTTCGCGAAATGACCGGCACGGGGTTGACGGTGCTTCTATTGGACTCAAAACGCGCCCGCGCTAATTGAAGCGCCGGTGTAAGCCTATTTTCACTATCGGGGCCGTTATGTGGAGATGCTCTAAGGTGAAGAGGAGTAGTATGTAGTAAGTATATCAGACCATTCGATCGAAACAAACAGATAGCATGATAGACGGCACTATAACTTGGGAGATATCTAATTGATACTGCTGCTAATAATATACTACTAGTAGAGTTGCTCTCAATTGTTTCAGATCGACATCATTTCTCTCCGATATTAAGTCGATTTACAAGTTATTCGGCAACAAGTTCCAGATCTCGCCATAGTCGCTGTCGTCCTCCTCCTCATCGAGCTCAACCTCTAGGTAGCCATAGGTGTGGTACCTCCTGACGAGGTCGGCCTCCCAGTCCCGGAGCGCTTGCAGATTCTCTACAGCCTTGGTCTTGATTGCGCGCTTCCTCTCGCGCTCCTCCGGCGTCAAAGTTTTGAGGCTGTCGAGAAGCTCGTGGTTGACGCGGAGAACGGGGCGCGGTTCCTTGGCCTTGGCGAGCAGAAAGTCGATCGTCTCTTGGCTCACCCTGTGCTTCCTCGTTGCTCGCTTCTTCCCCGCTGCCGCTTCCGCAGCCATGTTGCAGCTGCTCTCCCTGCCGCTCAGGCCCTCGCCACGGATGTCCAGAGCGGCGTGGTTGACCTGGACGCAACTTCCCTCCTCCTTCTCGCGGCAGGGCTGAGAGCTAGGGGTCTTCATGAACTCTCTTTCCAGAAGCGGACTCTTCCCCAGATGCTCGACTTCTCCTCCTTGCAGGCCTGAGGTTATGCATAGGCACTCAACCCTAGATTAGCACCTTCGAATCGTATCCTATCTCTGAGTCCGACCAGGACTGGTCTTTCTATTCGGTTACCCCCGCCGTCTCTCGATTCCATAGCGCGGACAAGCTACAAGCTGTGTCCGGGTCAGACTCCGCCGACAGGACCCCCTATCTCTTGCTTCAAGCGAGTCCTACGCCCGCTCGCTCGCTCGCAGCCAGCAGCATCGCTCGAGCCGTATTGCGCCTGGCCTAGCGGGAAAAGGTACCGGAGACGGGAGTCCCATGAGCGATAAATGAGCGTCACCTGAAAGAATAACGATTCAGAGGAACAGATATCTACAAGATCTTTGGTGTAAGCTCTGCGGAGAACTCATTTTCAAGTATCCAGCCATATTGCTTCGTTTCAGGTCGTCTGCATGCATGGACAGATATCTACAACAGCCACATCTGCATATGACGTCCTGGAATGGCCATTGTTTACTAATCACATGCATGTGTGGTGATTGGTGCAAAGTATCCTTACCGCTGTTCTTCAGTTATATTCTTACCACCAGCGCATGCTCAAATTGTACCAGCCCACGCACGCACACGTGATTTAAAAATTGTACTACCAGCCTTCGCTGCCATTACCAGCTCAAATTGTACCAGCCCACGCACGCACAGCCTAGAGCATCTCTAACAGAGCCTGTACGGGCCGAAATCAAAAAAATCCGACGAAAATACTGGTCGGGCCGAAAGAGGTCCAGAACGGAGCCCGAACTTGCGGTCTGGCCCGCAAAACGAGTTCGGGAGCCCGATCGGCGGCCGCCCCATATTAAAACGGGCCGCGGAGGGAAGTTCGGTTTCCAAACCCTACTCCCCTCCGCCACTACAACTCCCTCCGCCGCCGCCTGCCTCCTCTCCGGCGAGCAATCTAGCTCGCAGCGGCCTACGTTCGCCTCAGCTCCGCGACGCCATGGCCTCGTGTGGTGGCTCTGCAGGGCGCGGCGCGGGCGGCCCCCCGTGTTCTGCACGGACGCGGAACGCCAAAAGTTCAACCGGTCGGAGGGCGCGCGCAAGCGCAGCGCCCGCCGGTGGACGAACTGGGGGCTCAAGCCCCCAGGGAAGCTGGCGAAGTACAGCAATGGCAGCGAGGGCTCGTCGTCAGGCGGTTCGAGTCGCCCAGCGCGGCCAGCCGTGTACGACAGCTCCGACAAGGAGGAGCTCATCCCCGCGCGGGAGCCCACGTTCTCCGCGGGAGATTAAGTGCACGGCTCCGACGAGGAGAACGTCGAGGTCGCACAGGTGGCGGCGATCTCGGCGGCGGAGGCCCGCGCGCGCTTCTGCCGGGAGGAGGCGGACGCCGTCCGCCAAGTGCGTGATTATGAGGCGGCTCGCCGGGAGGAGCGCGTTCGCCGCGTCAAGCTCAAGATAGTCAAGCTTGACTCGGACGAGTGATACGACTCAAACGTATCTACAATTTTTGATGATCAATGCTTGTTTTACACCAATTCATATATGTTTTGTTTACACTTCGTTGCACTTTTACATGATTTCCGGCACTAACCTATTAACAAGATGCCACAGTGCCAGTTCCATGTTTTCTGTTGTTTTTGTATTTCAGAAAAGTTGTGCAGGAATATTCTCGAAATTGGACGAAACAAAAACCGAAGTCAATATTTTACCGAAACGAAGACGAAGTCCAGAGGGGGGTTGAAGAGGCCCCACAGGGCGGCCAAACCACCCCATGGCGCAGCCTAGGCCTGGCCCATGCCAAGGGGGGGTCTGGGACCACCAGGCACCCCACCGACCTAAATCATCCGCCTATTTATACATCTTCTCGGTAAAACCATGGATACCCGAGCCTCCATCCACGAAAAGTTCCGCCGCGGCCGCCATCGCAAAACCCATCTCGGGGGTTCTGAAGCTCTTCCCGGCACCCTGCCGGAGGGGAAATCATCGCCGGAGCCATCTACATCGCCATGCCCGCCTCTGAAGTGATGCATGAGTAGTTCATCCCTAGACTATGGGTCCATAGCAGTAGTAGATGGTTGTCTTCTCCACTTTGTGCTTCATGTATAGATCTTGTGAGCTGGCCTACATGATCAAGATCATCTTTATGTAATCCTATATGTTGTGTTTGCTGGGATCCGATGAATATTGTATACTATGTTGATATTTATTATATATTCATGTCATATGTTATTTGTGATCTTGCATGCTCCCCGTTGCTAGTAGAAACTCTGTCCAAGTGGACACTTGTGACTCCAAGAGGGGGTAATTATGCTCCATAGTAGGTTCATGCCTCTAGTTTTCTAGGAGAGTGACATTAACTTCTAAGATTGTAGATGTGTTGTTGCTACTAGGGAGGAAAACAACAATGTTTTATCTGAGGGGAATTCTATTGTTTACTTTACACACATTGCTTAATGCGATAGTCTGTTGCTTGCAACTTAATACTGAAAGGGGTTCGGACAATAACCTGAAGTTGGACTATGTATTATGTTGTAATGCTGTTATCACCAGAATTTGACCGAAGCAGAGGTGGGCCGCGATTGGAGATGGGCTTGAAGAATATACATAGAAGAAATACATGAATCGGCCTTGTATACCAAATTTGGGCTAAATTGCCCGTGTATCTGTACTATAGTAGGATACGTGTTAGAGTTTAACCCGTGCACGGTTAGGTGCACGCCTGAATTAGAAAGTCCCCGGACTATAAATATGTATCTAGGGTTTATGAAATAAACAACAACCAACGTTCAACACAAATCAATCTCGGCGCATCGCCAACTCCTTCGTCTCGAGGGTTTCTCCTGGTAAGCACCATGCTGCCTAGATCACATCTTGCGATCTAGGCAGCGTAAGCTTATTACGTTGTTCATGCGTTGCTCGTACTGAAGCCTTTTTGATGGCGAGCAACGTAGTTATCTTAGATGTGTTAGGGTTAGCATTGTTCTTCGTATCATATGCTGTCGTAGTGCAACCCTTATACATCTAGCCGCCCTTACACCTATCTTAGGGGGCGGCACCCCGCTTGATCATTGTTTAGTAGATCCGATCCGTTACGGTTGCTCCTTGTTCTTCAAGGATTAGTTTAATATCCGCAATAGTTAGGCCTTACAAAGGGTTGGAGGATCCAGCGGCGTGTAGGGTGTAGTTTGCTAGCCCTAGACAGGATGTTCGGGGATCAACCTCGTGTTGGTTTTTAGGCCCTGTCTAGGATCGGCTTACGATCACCGTACGCGAGCGCGAGGCCCAATCGTGAGTAGGATGATCCGATTATGCGGTGAAAACCCTAAGTCGTCGTAGATCTCTTTAGCTTTATCTTGATCAAGCAGGACCACCATATATTCGTACACCTCGTACGAATCATGGGTGGATCGGCTCTTTGAGCCGATTCACAGGATAACCCGAGAGCCGACCGAGGCTCGTATTTAATGTTTACGTGTATGCCATGCAGAAACTAAGCGAGGCATCATCCAACACCTTCCGACCAGGTATAGGTCAGGTGGCACGCCCCTGCGACAGCATCGGACGTGTGACCGAAGGCTTTGCGGGCCGTCGCTCGGAGGGACCAGGGCCAGCCGCAGTCCGGGAGATTCCGGCTCTACGGTGTTGCCGGTCGCTGCCCGCCGGTGGGTTTCGACCGCAACACATTCTGCACGCCGGTGGGACAATCTTCGACATCCACCGCATCGCCATCTACATCTGAGATGGCACTCCGGTCAAGTACGAGGATCGGCGACGAGCTCAAGAAGAAGCATGACGAGATCAAGCAGTCCTCGAAGCCGACCTCATCGGCTCTTTCCACGAACCCGCTCCCATAGCATCAGGTGGAAGGGGTTCTCACCTGAAGGCGCGCTCGATGGAGTGGACCTGTCCGCCCCGTCGAAGAACGCACCAGGTCGCTGCGTCAGGAGATCAACTTCATGGTGGCTCATTCGCTGCACCGCCACTAGAGCCTGGTGAACACTTTGGAGCGTGTCGCTCTGCGTGTGATCCGGAAATCCTGAGCCATCAGTATTCTCCCTCAGGACCAGCTCTGGGGACGTACCAAGGAGAGATGCCACTCCAGTCCCGTCCGCTGCCGTTCGCGTTGGCAGCACCAGGAGTGCCGATTTCACCGGCATCCACCGTTAGCATGGTGGAGCGCACTTACCCTGGAGGGTGCCAGCCAAGATCCTCATTCGACATCAACATGATAGGGCTCGGGCACCACCCTGGTAAGGACAGAGACGAGGGCAGCTGCTCTCACAGCAAGGGCAAGGAAGAAGCCGTTCCACGCGACCGGCTCCGACACTATGTATGGGCAAACGCGGTAATGCCGATCCGTGAGATTGGCCCCAAAGATCTATGAAGAAACATCGCCAGACCTTCATGGACCTACTAACATGGAGGCCGATTCCAGAAATCGGCCAAAATCATCCTCACCATGCATTCGGCCTGGGTTCAACGTCGATCTAATGGGCAATGGGATGCGTCGGCTGATGCACTGGAAGAAATCCACATTGTTCCTAACAAAGCCGACGTTCACATCGTAGTACCTTGGCTAACCATAGAGCCGATATCAGCAGTTACCTGGCAGAATCGGCTCGGGGGGCACCTAGTCATATGAACATGCGCGACACCGAACCATGTGCGGAGAAATATTGGTGGCCGATAGGGAAATCGGCCGGTAAAAAAAAAAAGGGGGCATGCACGTCCGATATCAGCAGTTACCAGAGCCGATGCTCAGACATTGATTTCAGAATGTGAAGAAAGCCGATACACGTCCAACAACTTTAGACAAGTTCAGTAAAGCATACATCAGTTTACACAAAGGCCCTACTGAAGAAAAGCGTTAAGGCCGTGAAGAGTGATGTCTACGGGACTTCTATTCTTGTAGACAGTGTTGGGCCTCCAAGAGCAGAGGTTTGTAGAACAGCAGCAAGTTTCCCTTAAGTGGATCACCCAAGGTTTATCGATTCAGGGAGGAAGAGGTCAAAGATATCCCTCTCATGCAACCCTGCAACCACAAAGCAAGAAGTCTCTTGTGTCCCCAACACACCTAATAGGTGTACTAGTTCGGCGAAGAGATAGTGAAATACAGGTGGTATGAATAAGTAGTGGCAACGGCAAAGTGCTTTGCCCAGGACGTAAACAAGCAGTAGCAAGAAACAGTAAACAAGCAGCGATAGCGTATTTAGGAACAAGGCCTAGGGATTAGACTTTCACTAGTGGACACTCTCAACATTGATCACATAACAGAATAGATAAATGCATACTCTACACTCTCTTGTTGGATGATGAACACATTGCGTAGGATTACACGAACCCTCAATGCCGGAGTTAACAAGCTCCACAATAATGCTCATATTTTAGTAACCTTTAGTGTAAGATAGATCAAAAGACTAAACCAAGTACTAGCATAGCATGCACACTGTCACCTTCATGCATATGTAGGAGGAATAGATCACATCAATATTATCATAGCAATAGTTAACTTCGCAATCTACAAGAGATCATGATCATAGCATAAACCAAGTACTAACACGGATGCACACACTGTCACCATTACACCGTGCAGGAGGAATAAAACTACTTTAATAACATTGCTAGAGTAGCACATAGATAAATTGTGATACAAAATACATTGCAATCATAAAGAGATATAAATAAGCACTTCACTACGCCATTCATAACAGTGAATAAGTATTCTGTGAAATATAGCCTAAGAGACCCACACGGTGCACACACTGTCACCTTTACACACGTGGGACAAGGAGTCTCCGGAGATCACATAAGTAAAACTCACTTGACTAGCATAATGACATATAAATAAGCACTTCACTACGCCATTCATAACAGTGACTCATGGGAGCAGCAGCGGTGATGAAGATGGCGGTGGAGATGGCAGCGGTGTCGATGGAGAAGCCTTCCAGGGGCACTTCCCCGCTCCGGCAGGGTTCCGGAACAGAGACTCCTGTCCCCAGATCTTGGCTTTGCGATGGCGGCGGCTCTGGAAGGTTTTCCGTATCGTGGTTCTTCGCATCAGGGTTTTCTCGACGGAGGCTTTAAATAGGCGGAAGGGCAGCGTCAGAGGGTCGAAGAGGCGGCGGCACCATAGGCTGGCGCGGCCAGGGCCCAGGCCGCGCCACCCTATCATCTGGGGGCCCAGTGCCCCCTCTGGTCCTTCCGGGTGTTCTGGATGCTTCCGGTGAAAATAGGAACTGGGTCTTGATTTCGTCCGATTCCGAGAATATTTCGTTACTAGGATTTCTGAAACCAAAAACAGAAAACAGAACTGGCACTTCGGCATCTTGTTAATAGGTTAGTTCCAGAAAATGCATGAATATGACATAAAGTGTGCATAAAACATGTAGGTATCATCAATAATATGGCATAGAACATAAGAAATTATCGATACGTCGGAGACGTATCAAGCATCCCAAGCTTAGTTCTGCTCGTCCCGAGCAGGTAAAACGATAACAAAGATAATTTCTGAAGTGACATGCCATCATAAACTTGATCATACTATTTGTAAACATATGTAATGGATGCAGCGATCAAAACAATGGTAATGACATGAGTAAACAAGTGAATCATAAAGCAAAGACTTTTCATGAATAGTACTTCAAGACAAGCATCAATAAGTCTTGCATAAGAGTTAACTCATAAAGCAATAAATCAAAGTAAAGGTATTGAAGCAACACAAAGGAAGATTAAGTTTCAGCGGTTGCTTTCAACTTGTAACATGTATATCTCATGGATAATTGTCAACATAGAGTAATATAACAAGTACAATATGCAAGTATGTAGGAATCAATGCACAGTTCACACAAGTGTTTGCTTCTTGAGGTGGAGAGAGATAGGTGAACTGACTCAACATAAAAGTAAAGAGAATGGTCCTTCAAGGAGGAAAGCATCGATTGCTATATTTGTGCTAGAGATTTTATTTTGAAAACATGAAACAATTTTGTCAACGGTAGTAATAAAGCATATGAGTTATGAAAATTATATCTTACAAGTTGCAAGCCTCATGCATAGTATACTAATAGTGCCCGCACCTTGTCCTAATTAGCTTGGACTACCGGATCTTTGCAATGCACATGTTTTAACCAAGTGTCACAATGGGGTACCTCCATGCCGCCTGTACAAAGGTCTAAGGAGAAAGCTCGCATTTTGGATTTCTCGCTTTTGATTATTCTCAACTTAGACATCCATACCGGGACAACATGGACAATAGATAATGGACTCCTCTTTAATGCATAAGCATGTGGCAACAATTATTATTCTCATATGATATTGAGGATATGTGTCCAAAACTGAAACTTCCACCATGAATCATGGCTTTAGTTAGCGGCCCAATGTTCTTCTCTAACAATATGCATGCTCCAACCATTAAGGTGGTAGATCTCTCTTACTTCAGACAAGACGGACATGCATAGCAACTCACATGATATTCAACAAAGAATAGTTGATGGCGTCCCCAGAAACATGGTTATCGCACAACAAGCAACTTAATAAGAGATAAAGTGCATAAGTACATATTCAATACCACAATAGTTTTTAAGCTATTTGTCCCATGAGCTATATATTGTAAAGGTGAATGATGGAATTTTAAAGGTAGCACTCAAGCAATTTACTTTGGAATGGCGGATAAATACCATGTAGTAGGTAGGTATGGTGGACACAAATGGCATAGTGGTTGGCTCAAGTATTTTGGATGCATGAGAAGTATTCCCTCTCGATACAAGGTTTAGGCTAGCAAGGTTATTTGAAACAAACACAAGGATGAACGGTACATCAAAACTCACATAAAAGACATATTGTAAACATTATAAGACTCCATACCGTCTTCCTTGTTGTTCAAAACTCAATACAAGATGTTATCTAGACTCTAGAGAAACCAAATATGCAATCCAAATTAGCAAGCTCTAAGTATTTCTTCATTAATGGGTGCAAAGTATATGATGCAAGAGCTTAAACATGAGCACAACAATTGCCAAGTATCAAATTATCCAAGACATTTTAGAGTTACTACATGTAGCATTTTCCAATTCCAACCATATAACAATTTAACGAAGAAGAAACTTCGCCATGAATACTATGAGTAGAACCTAAGGACATATTTGTCCATATGCTACAGCGGAGCGTGTCTCTCCCATAAAGTGAATGCTAGGATCCATTTTATTCAAACAAAACAAAAAACAAAAACAAACCGACGCTCCAAGCAAAGCACATAAGATGTGACGGAATAAAAATATAGTTTCAGGTCGATGAAGAAGGGGATGCCTTGGGCATCCCCAAGCTTAGACGCTTGAGTCTTCTTAGAATATGCAGGGGTGAACCACCGGGGCATCCCCAAGCTTAGAGCTTTCACTCTCCTTGATCATATTGCATCATACTCCTCTCTTGATCCTTGAAAACTTCCTCCACACCAAACTCGAAACAACTCATTAGAGGGTTAGTGCACAATAAAAATTCACATGTTCAGAGGTGACACAATCATTCTTAACACTTCTGGACATTGCATAAAGCTACTGGACATTAATGGATCAAAGAAATTCATCCAACATAGCAAAAGAGGCAATGCGAAATAAAAGGCAGAATCTGTCAAAACAGAACAGTCCGTAAAGATGGATTTTATTAGGCCACCAGACTTGCTCAAATGAAAATGCTCAAATTTAATGAAAGTTGCGTACATATCTGAGAATCATGCACGTAAATTGGCTTAATTTTCTGAGCTACCTACAGGGAGGTAGACCCAGATTCGTGACAGCAAAGAAATCTGGAACTGCGCAGTAATCCAAATCTAGTACTTACTTTACTATCAAAGACTTTACTTGGCACAACAAAACATAAAACTAAGATAAGGAGAGGTTGCTACAGTAGTAAACAACTTCCAAGACTCAAATATAAAACAAAGTACTGTAGCAAAATAACACATGGGTTATCTCCCAAGAAGTTCTTTCTTTATAGCCATTAAGATGGGCTCAGCAGTTTTAATGATGCACTCGCAAGAAATAGTATTGGAAGCAAAAGAGAGCATCAAGAGGCATATTCAAAACAAATTTAAGTCTAACATGCTTCCTATGCATAGGAATCTTGTAAATAAACAAGTTCATGAAGAGCAAAGTGACAAGCATAGGAAGATAAAACAAGTGTAGCTTCAAAAATTTCAGCACATAGAGAGGCATTTTAGTAACATGAAAATTTCTACAACCATATTTTCCTCTCTCATAATAACTTTCAGTAGCAACATGAGCAAACTCAACAATATAACTATCACATAAAGCATTCTTATCATGAGTCTCATGCATAAAATTATTACTCTCCACATAGGCATAATCAATTTTATTAGTAATAGTGGGAGCAAATTCAACAAAGTAGCTATCATCAAATATAAGAGGCATATTGTAATCATAATCAAATTTATCCTCCATAGTAGGTTGTACCAAAAGACCACTATTATAATCATCATAAATAGGAGGCAAAGTATCATCAAAGAAAATTTTCTCCTCAATGCTTGGGGGACTAAAAAGATCATGAAAACCAGCTTCCCCAAGCTTAGAACTTTCTATATCATTATCAACAATGGTGTTCAAAGCGTTCATACTAATATTACTACCAGCATGCAAATAAGATTTCATAGGTTTTTTAATTTTCGCATCAAACAATCCATGTTTTAAATCAGGAAATAGAATAAGAAGCTCATTGTTGTCCATTATGCCAAACTAGTGTAAACAAGAAACAAAAAGATGCAATTGCAGGATCTAAAGGAAATAGCTTTGAGCACAAACACAATGGCGAGAAAAGTACTGTTACCTGGAACCGGAGTATGAGTGCCTTTTACCTTTCCTCCCCGGCAACGGCGCCAGAAAAGTGCTTGATGTCTACGGGACTTCTATTCTTGTAGACAGTGTTGGGCCTCCAAGAGCAGGTTTGTAGAACAGCAGCAAGTTTCCCTTAAGTGGATCACCCAAGGTTTATCGATCTCGGGAGGAAGAGGTCAAAGATATCCCTCTCATGCAACCCTGCAACCACAAAGCAAGAAGTCTCTTGTGTCCCCAACACTCCTAATAGGTGTACTAGTTCGGCGAAGAGATAGTGAAATACAGGTGGTATGAATAAGTAGTGGCAACGGCACCAGAAAAGTGCTTTGCCCAGACAGTAAACAAGCAGTAGTAACGCATCGTAGTAACGCAGTAAAAACAAAACAAGCAGCGATAGCGTATTTAGGAACAAGGCCTAGGGATTAGACTTTCACTAGTGGACACTCTCAACATAACAGAATAGATAAATGCATACTCTACACTCTCTTGTTGGATGATGAACACATTGCGTAGGATTACACGAACCCTCAATGCCGGAGTTAACAAGCTCCACAATAATGCTCATATTTTAGTAACCTTTAGTGTAAGATAGATCAAAAGACTAAACCAAGTACTAGCATAGCATGCACACTGTCACCTTCATGCATATGTAGGAGGAATAGATCACATCAATATTATCATAGCAATAGTTAACTTCGCAATCTACAAGAGATCATGATCATAGCATAAACCAAGTACTAACACGGATGCACACACTGTCACCATTACACCGTGCAGGAGGAATAAAACTACTTTAATAACATTGCTAGAGTAGCACATAGATAAATTGTGATACAAAATACATTGCAATCATAAAGAGATATAAATAAGCACTTCACTACGCCATTCATAACAGTGAATAAGTATTCTGTGAAATATAGCCTAAGAGACCCACACGGTGCACACACTGTCACCTTTACACACGTGGGACAAGGAGTCTCCGGAGATCACATAAGTAAAACTCACTTGACTAGCATAATGACATCTAGATTACAAGCATCATCATATGAATCTCAATCATGTAAGGCAGCTCATGAGATTATTGTATTGAAGCACATAGGAGAGAGATGAACCACATAGCTACCGGTACAGCCCCGAGCCTCGATGGAGAACTACTCCCTCCTCATGGGAGCAGCGGTGATGAAGATGGCGGTGGAGATGGCAGCGGTGTCGATGGAGAAGCCTTGGGGCACTTCCCCGCTCCGGCAGGGTGCCGGAACAGAGACTCATGTCCCCAGATCTTGGCTTCGCGATGGCGGCGGCTCTGGAAGGTTTTCCGTATCGTGGTTCTTCGCATCAGGGTTTTCTCGACGGAGGCTTTAAATAGGCGGAAGGGCAGCATCAGAGGGTCGAAGAGGCGGCGGCACCATAGGCTGGCGCGGCCAGGGCCCAGGCCGCGCCACCCTATCATCTGGGGGCCCAGTGCCCCCTCGGTCCTTCCGGGTGTTGGATGCTTCCGGTGAAAATAGGAACCGGGTCTTGATTTCGTCCGATTCGAGAATATTTCGTTACTAGGATTTCTGAAACCAAACAAGAAACAACGGCACTTCGGCATCTTGTTAATAGGTTAGTTCCAGAAAATTCACGAATATGACATAAAGTGTGCACAAAACATGTAGGTATCATCAATAATATGGCATAGAACATAAGAAATTATCGATACGTCGGAGACGTATCAAAGAGCATCGGCACGGATCCGATCCACATCGGCGATCTCGGCCTCGTCGTCCTCGTCCCTCCCCATCACCAGCTGACTGCCCAGGGCACGAATTTCGGCCAGATCGGTCTTCAGATCGGCTGTGAGACCTTCTGCTTCCTCTTGAAAGCGAGCAATGAGGGTTTCCTTGTCTTGGATAAGTTGTTTGGTCTCCCTGACCCTCTTTTCAAGGTCCTCCAGTTCCTTGCGCAAGGTCTCGAGTTCGACACTATGGGTAGAAGTGGCGGTCTTGGCATCTAAAGCTGCTTTCTTCTCGTTGAGCCGTTGACATTTATCGGCAATATCGGCTCTCAACGGGAGCTAGGCGCGCCGGAGAGTAATTCTTTGACGAGCCGACTGCACCCTTGACCTGAAAACCGACAAAGTCACAGCCGGCCAAAGCTTAACCTGCAGCGCCACTGGGAGACATGGCTGAATGTCTTCGAGGATGCCTTTGATTGCCTCGGGGTTCTCGACCAGGGTTTCGACCGGGGAGGAGAGCAAAACCTTGAGACGCTGGAGCGGGCCATGGACCGCGCTAGGGTTTGGTTCTTCACCTGCTTTGGAAGAAGCTGGCTCGATGGAGTCGGGATCGAACGTCAGCAAGCTTGAAGGATCGCAGCCCTGACAGACGAACAAGAGCTGCATGAGCACAGGGCAAAAGGAAAGGGTAGGCCCGAGAGAGTGGAACTTACCTCTCCCAAGAAAGGAAGGGCAGCCGATGTTGTAACAATCGGCTTTGCGGTAGTCTGGGCCAGGTTAGCTACTTGGTCAGCCACGCTCGGCGAGTTGGATAGGCCGAGTGTAGAAGATGGCATCGGTACTTCTTCAACGTCCCCGCTAGAGGTCCCATTAGTCTGCAAGGGAAATGGTGAGGCAATCCAATTAGTAACGGGATGGTGTGGAATACGAGCTGTTGAGGTAATTACATTTGAAACTTCCTGGCTCGGCGAGGAAACTTGTGGGCCTTTGCGAGCCCTTTTGACGCATCGACGCTTCATGCGTGACCCCGTTTTGATCGGAGCCTGAAGGTCAGCAGGCTCGGGAGTCGACCTTTTCCTAGAAGCGACGTTGGCGAGTCCGTCTGGCTCTGTGTGGTCGATCTCTCTGTATCGCCCGGGGAGGAGTCCCTTGGACTGGACTGTGCTCCCTCACTGGAGTTTTCTTCAGTAGAAGTCTGAAAGAAGAGGTACAACCATGTTACAAAAGTTGGGAAGGCAAATGTGTTCGGTCAAGACACGAATCAACTTACGTGCAAGCTTTCTTGGGCAGGAGCTTTGCGCTTCAGGGTCTTCCTGACAGCCACCTTCCTCACCGCCGTCCTCGCCTGAGTCGAGGCTCGGGGAACAGCCCCGAAGATGCTTTACTCTTGGGAGCCGATTTCGGTGAAATCGGGCTGACTGCATTATGATTTTCTTCAGAGGTGGCGAGCTGGCAGAAGAGAACCACTGGGGCCGGAGGAAGGAATACGAAGGGGGAGCCATCGGCTTGCGTGGGAGCTGGGCCATCTTGTTGCTGCCAGGAGATGGAGTCAGGTCACAGACAATTACCATAAGCGGTTACAATAAATATTTGAGTAATGGTACCTGGTCTGCGGGGACGTCATACTCGGCATCAAGTTGTCTCAACAGCGGTCCTAAAGCCCTTCTGAAGACATGGGTCTTCCACATGGACCACCAAGTCTCGAAACCATCGGTAGTGAAGGAGAAACGGAGGTCGTGGGGAATTGGAATGGCCAAAGCATCAAAGAAGGTATAACACCTTTGGCCAGTAAGGATGTCAGGCAGTTCAGCTCTGCTTGCTGTCAGGTGGTGTAAGAAGAAATGTGGAGGCACCTGCCCAAGACCAAGCTGTCGGGCTACCACTACCGGTTGGTAACACTCGTAACCAGGCTTGATGATCCGGTTCGAGGTACTCATGCCAACGGGGAGGAAGCAAGGACGAATCATGATGGAATACAGATGCTGGGTGCTAGCGTCATCGGCAAAGTTATCCAATCGAAAGGAGACTGGATTTTCAAAGTTCTCCGGTTCAGTATAAGGAAAGAACAGGGGGTTGTCCAAACCTTGGAAGAAGATCTTGAACCACCCTGCTGCTTCCTTAGGGATCAGCCTGCTGCCTGGGAGACCATACAAAGCTTGGCCATAGCTGGTGCATCGGATATCCTTTCCGTTAACATCTGGAAAGGTGCAGGAGGTCAAAGGTGGGAAGTCTGGGATCTGGTTCTGAAAGTATAGCTGCGCCCATAACTGAATAAACCACCAGGGACCGCCAGTTTTAACTGTCTTTTGAGAGAACAGTTTGATAGACATCAGTTGAAGGGATCGATAGACCTCTCCAAGAAACAGTTTGCCTAGGCCAAGATGGGTGCCTTTGGCCAGTTCATAGGCTAGGGAAAGGTAATTCTTGGTAGGGGCAAGTGATGGGCCACAGAATATGAAGTGTTCCAACCAAAAGTTCAGGAAGGCTGTGTGTTCTCTCTCTGTCACAGGGCCTTTGGTCTTCATATAACGATTGAGGTAGGCACCCCAGCTGGTACACTCTTTTTGAGAAGAAAGGGTGAAAGGGACTTTCGGCAGTTTGAATGCAGAAGGGCTTGGGGATGCAATGTCTAGGCCTGTGATCATGGCCACATCCAGCAGGGTTGGTGTCATAGGGCCATGGCCAAACATGAAGCAGTTCAGTGCGTCAGACCAGAAGTAGCCGATGGTTTTCAGAATATTTTCATTCTTCTCAAGAGGAGACAATGATAATGACAGGGCATCGGCTATCCCTATGGCTTCCCAGGTGGCATAATGGGTTTTGGATACTCTATTGTACCATGTCACCCAACCCTCAGGAGGATTAGGCCAGGCTCGCAGGCAGTCGGCCCAGGAGGTCAGATCTAAGTTCTGATTCACGAAGGGGATTCTGTTAGCTTCGCATGAAATTAAGAGGGCGGGACTCTCGGAAGAACGAGGACCGAGGCACATAGAATTTGCGAGAGAAGGATGTGGCAGCAGGATGTCTGAAACCTAAAATTGATAATGGAATAGAACATTAATTCAGGTGTTTGCTGTTTACTCCTAGCATTGATGCACATGACAAGGAGGCTGTTGAGGATTACCTTCAGACCGGAGACCATGGCGTTGGCGTTGGATGATTCCGCCATTGGATACGCTGAAGAATCGGGACGGCGCGGTTGAGATCTGAGATTCGTGGAGCTGCCGAGGCGGCGATTTGGGGATCTGAGTTTCTCAGACGGAGGGCACAGGTTACCGTTTGGAGGGGCAGTTAGGTTGGCCTTACTCCTGTTTTATCATAGAGGCTGGGGTGATACCATCGGCTCTTTTGGGGAGTGCTTGACTCTGGCTATCGGCAAAGTTAAGTGAAGACATTCCTTCATTTTAAGATGGATTTTTTAGATTGGTGATAAAGTCAAGGAGGCAAGACGCCACGACATGACCCGACGAAAGAAAAGCGTAATGATTTTGGGAAATATCATTTCCAAAACCAGGGGGGCATGTGTTATCACCAGAATTTGACCGGAGCAGAGGTGGGCCGCGATTGGAGATGGGCTTGAAGAATATACATAGAAGAAATACATGAATCGGCCTTGTATACCAAATTTGGGCTAAATTGCCCGTGTATCTGTACCATAGTAGGATAGTTAGAGTTTAACCCGTGCACGGTTAGGTGCACGCCTGAATTAGAAAGTCCCCCGGACTATAAATATGTATCTAGGGTTTATGAAATAAACAACAACCAACGTTCAACACAAATCAATCTCGGCGCATCGCCAACTCCTTCGTCTCGAGGGTTTCTCCTGGTAAGCACCATGCTGCCTAGATCGCATCTTGCGATCTAGGCAGCGAGCTTATTACGTTGTTCATGCGTTGCTCGTACTGAAGCCTTTTTGATGGCGAGCAACGTAGTTATCTTAGATGTGTTAGGGTTAGCATTGTTCTTCGTATCATATGCTGTCGTAGTGCAACCCTCGTATATCTAGCCGCCCTTACACCTATCTTAGGTGTAGGGCGGCACCCCGCTTGATCATTGTTTAGTAGATCCGATCCGTTACGGTTGCTCCTTGTTCTTCAAGGATTAGTTTAATATCCGCAATAGTTAGGCCTTACAAAGGGTTGGAGGATCCAGCGGCGTGTAGGGTGTAGTTTAATAGCCCTAGACAGGATGTTCCGGGGATCAACCTCGTGTTGGTTTTTAGGCCCTGTCTAGGATCGGCTTACGATCACCGTACGCGAGCGCGAGGCCCAATCGTGAGTAGGATGATCCGATTATGCGGTGAAAACCCTAAGTCGTCGTAGATTGCTTTAGCTTTATCTTGATCAAGCAGGACCACCATATATTCGTACACCTCGTACGAATCATGGGTGGATCGGCTCTTTGAGCCGATTCACAAAATAACCTGAGAGCCGATCGAGGCTCGTATTTAATGTTTACGTGTATGCCATGCAGAAACTAAGCGAGGCATCATCCAACACCTTCCTGACCAGGTATAGGTCAGGTGGCACGCCCTGCGACAGCATCGGACGTGTGACCAGAAGGCTTTGCGGGCCGTCGCTCGGAGGGACCAGGGCCAGCCGCAGTCCTGGGAGATTCCCGGCTCTACGGTGTTGCCAGTCGCTGCCCGCCGGTGGGTTTCTGACCGCAACAAATGCCCATATCAAATCTCATAGTAATCATCTTGTCATGTATTGGTCGATATTCTGTCAATTGCCCAGCTGTAATTTGTTCACCCAACATGCTATTTATCTTTATGGAGAGACACCTCTAGTGAACTTGGGACCCCGGTCCTGTTTCCTTTACTGATAAATTTATCTGCAATCATGTTCTGTTTACTTTCTGCAAACATCTCTTTCCACTCGATACGTCTAATCCTTTGTGTTCAGCAAACCGGTGAGATTGACAACCTCACTGTAAGTTGGGGCAAAGTACTTTGGTTGTGTTGTGTGCAGGTTCCACGTTGTTGTTGTGCCTTGGTAGTTCGCACCACAGAAGTCACGCCTTCCCAGGTGGCTTAAATCTGGTCGGTGAGGCCCTTGGTGCTTGGGGAAGACGCTTCCCCTTCGAATCAGGCGGCTCGAGATAAGCACCACGACGAGTGAAGCTCTTCACCCGCGCCGACGCCGTCCTCCGCCTCGACGCTCTGCCACCACCAGCACCGCCGCGCGCAGAGGCCAATCGAGCCGCATTTTGCTTAAAATTAGTTCGCAAGGTTAGGTGTAGTATGTAATTTAGGTTTGATAATTCGATTATGTAACTTATGATGCTCAATCGGAGCATCAAATGCCATCTATATATATGATCATCGACAAATTTCCCCGCGACATTTGAAATGCATTTTTTCGGTTCGTGTTACGGGCTCTGTTCTAAGCCAGCTCCAAATCTTCGTCCCCCACGTTTTCGGAAGACTAAATTCACGTTTTTCGGTTCCGACTTTTTTGGTTATTGTTAGAGATGCTCTTAGTCGTATCTGATACGTCTCCGACGTATCGATAATTTCTTATGTTCCATGCCACATTATTGATGATATCTACATGTTTTATGCACACTTTATGTCATATTCGTGCATTTTCTGGAACTATCCTATTAACAAGATGCCGAAGAGCCGCTGTTTTCTGCTGTTTTTGGTTTCAGAAATCCTAGTAACGAAATATTCTCGGAATTGGACGAAATCAACGCCCGGGGTCCTATTTTGCCACGAAGCTTGAAGACCGAAGAGGAGTCGAAGTGGGGCCACGAGGCGCCGCCACACTAGGGCGGCGCGGCCCAGCCCTGGCCGCGCCGACTGTGGTGTGGGGCCCTCGTGTGGCCCCCGCGTTGCCCTTCCGCCTACTTAAAGCCTCCGTCGCGAAACCCCCGGCCGAGCCACGATACGGAAAACCTTCAGACGCCGCCGCCGCCAATCCCATCTCGGGGATTCGGAGATCTCCTCCGGCACCCTGGGAGAGGGGATTCATCTCCCGGAGGACTCTTCACCGCCATGGTCGCCTCCGGAGTGATGAGTGAGTAGTTCACCCCTGGACTATGGGTCCATAGCAGTAGCTAGATGGTTGTCTTCTCCTCATTGTGCTTCATTGTTGGATCTTGTGAGCTGCGTAACATGATCAAGATCATCTATCTGTAATACTATATGTTGTGTTTGTCGGGATCCGATGGATAGAGAATACTATGTTATGTTAATTATCAAGTTATTACCTATGTGTTGTTTATGATCTTGCATGCTCTCCGTTATTAGTAGAGGCTGGCCAAGTTTTTGCTCTTAACTCCAAGAGGGAGTATTTATGCTCGATAGTGGGTTCATGCCTCCATTGATATGGGACAGTGACAGAAAGTTCTAAGGTTGTGGATGTGTTGTTGCCACTAAGGATAAAACATTGATGCTATGTCTAAGGATGTAGTTGTTGATTACATTACACACCATACTTAATGCAATTGTCTGTTGTTTTACAACTTAATACTGGAAGGGGTTCGGATGATAACCTGAAGGTGGACTTTTTAGGCAAAGATGGATGCTGGATGGCGGTCTATGTACTTTGTCGTAATGCCCAATTAAATCTCACTATATTTATCATGACATGTATGTGCATTGTTATGCCTTCTCTATTTGTCAATTGCCCGACTGTAATTTGTTCACCCAATATGCTTTTATCTTATGGGAGTGACACCTCTAGTGAACTGTGGACCCCGGTCCATTCTTTTATACTGAAATACAAATCTGCTGCAATACTTGTTCTTTACTGTTTTCTTGCAAACAATCATCTTCCACACAATACGGTTAATCCTTTGTTACAGCAAGCCGGTGAGATTGACAACCTCACTGTTTCGTTGGGGCAAAGTACTTTGGTTGTGTTGTGCAGGTTCCACGTTGACGCCGGAATCCCTGGTGTTGCGCCGCACTACATCCCGCCGCCATCAACATTCAACGTGCTTCTTGGCTCCTCCTGGTTCGATAAACCTTGGTTTCTTTCGAGGGAAAACTTGCTGCGCATCATACCTTCCTCTTGGGGTTCCCAACGAACGTGTGAGTTACACGCCATCAAGCTCTTTTTCTGGCGCCGTTGCCGGGGAGATCAAGACACGCTTATGTGCTTTGCTTGGAGCGTCGGTTTGTTTTTGTTTTTTGTTTTGTTTGAATAAAATGGATCCTAGCATTCACTTTATGGGAGAGAGACACGCTCCGCTGTAGCATATGGACAAATATGTCCTTAGGCTCTACGCATAGTATTCATGGCGAAGTTTCTTCTTCGTTAAATTGTTATATGGTTGGAATTGGAAAATGCTACATGTAGTAACTCTAAAATGTCTTGGATAATTTGATACTTGGTAATTGTTGTGCTCATGTTTAAGCTCTTGCATCATATACTTTGCACCCATTAATGAAGAAATACTTAGAGCTTGCTAATTTGGATTGCATATTTGGTTTCTCTAGAGTCTAGATAACATCTAGTATTGAGTTTTGAACAACAAGGAAGACGGTATGGAGTCTTATAATGTTTACAATATGTCTTTTATGTGAGTTTTGTTGTACCGTTCATCCTTGTGTTTGTTTCAAATAACCTTGCTAGCCTAAACCTTGTATCGAGAGGGAATACTTCTCATGCATCCAAAATACTTGAGCCAACCACTAGCCATTTGTGTCCACCATACCTACCTACTACATGGTATTTATCCGCCATTCCAAAGTAAATTGCTTGAGTGCTACCTTTAAAATTCCATCATTCACCTTTACAATATATAGCTCATGGGACAAATAGCTTAAAAACTATTGTGGTATTGAATATGTACTTATGCACTTTATCTCTTATTAAGTTGCTTGTTGTGCGATAACCATGTTTCTGGGACGCCATCAACTATTCTTTGTTGAATATCATGTGAGTTGCTATGCATGTCCGTCTTGTCTGAAGTAAGAGAGATCTACCACCTTAATGGTTGGAGCATGCATATTGTTAGAGAAGAACATTGGGCCGCTAACTAAAGCCATGATTCATGGTGGAAGTTTCAGTTTTGGACATATATCCTCAATCTCATACGAGAATAATAATTGTTGCCACATGCTTATGCATTAAAGAGGAGTCCATTATCTGTTGTCCATGTTGTCCCGGTATGGATGTCTAAGTTGAGAATAATCAAAAGCAAGAAATCCAAAATGCGAGCTTTCTCCTTAGACCTTTGTACAGGCGGCATGGAGGTACCCCATTGTGACACTTGGTTAAAATATGTGTATTGCGATGATCCGGTAGTCCAAGCTAATTAGGACAAGGTGCGGGCACTATTAGTATACTATGCATGAGGCTTGCAACTTGTAAGATATAATTTACATAACTCATATGCTTTATTACTACCGTTGACAAAATTATTTCATGTTTTCAAAATAAAAGCTCTAGCACAAATGTAGCAATCGATGCTTTCCTCTTTGAAGGACCATTCTTTTTACTTTTATGTTGAGTCAGTTCACCTATCTCTCTCCACCTCAAGAAGCAAACACTTGTGTGAACTGTGCATTGATTCCTACATATTTTCATATTGCACTTGTTATATTACTCTATGTTGACAATTATCCATGAGATATACATATTACAAGTTGAAAGCAACCGCTGAAACTTAATCTTCCTTTGTGTTGCTTCAATACCTTTACTTTGATTTATTGCTTTATGAGTTAACTCTTATGCAAGACTTATTGATGCTTGTCTTGAAGTACTATTCATGAAAAGTCTTTGCTTTATGATTCACTTGTTTACTCATGTCATTACCATTGTTTTGATCGCTGCATTCATTACATATGTTTACAAATAGTATGATCAAGGTTATGATGGCATGTCACTTCAGAAATTATCTTTGTTATCGTTTTACTCGGGACGAGCAGAACTAAGCGGGGATGCTGATACGTCTCCGACGTATCGATAATTTCTTATGTTCCATGCCACATTATTGATGATATCTACATGTTTTATGCACACTTTCTGTCATATTCGTGCATTTTCTGGAACTAACCTATTAACAAGATGCCGAAGAGCCAGTTGTTGTTTTCTGCTGTTTTTGGTTTCAGAAATCCTAGTAACGAAATATTCTCGGAATTGGACGAAATCAACGCCCAGGGTCCACGAAGCTTCCAGAAGACCGAAGAGGTGTCGAAGTGGGGCCACGAGGCGCCGCCACACTAGGGCGGCGCGGCCCAGGCCCGCCGCGCCGACCGTGGTGTGGGGCCCTCGTGTGGCCCCCGCGTTGCCCTTCCGCCTACTTAAAGCCTCCGTCGCGAAACCCCCGTACCGAGAGCCACGATACGGAAAACCTTCCGAGACGCCACCGCCGCCAATCCCATCTCGGGGATTCTGGAGATCTCCTCCGGCACCCTGCCGGAGAGGGGATTCATCTCCCGGAGGACTCTTCACCGCCATGGTCGCCTCCGGAGTGATGAGTGAGTAGTTCACCCCTGGACTATGGGTCCATAGCTGTAGCTAGATGGTTGTCTTCTCCTCATTGTGCTTCATTGTTGGATCTTGTGAGCTGCCTAACATGATCAAGATCATCTATCTGTAATACTATATGTTGTGTTTGTCGGGATCCGATGGATAGAGAATACTATGTTATGTTAATTATCAAGTTATTACCTATGTGTTGTTTATGATCTTGCATGCTCTCCGTTATTAGTAGAGGCTCTGGCCAAGTTTTTGCTCTTAACTCCAAGAGGGAGTATTTATGCTCGATAGTGGGTTCATGCCTCCATTGATATCTGGGACAGTGACAGAAAGTTCTAAGGTTGTGGATGCTGTTGCCACTAGGGATAAAACATTGATGCTATGTCTAAGGATGTAGTTGTTGATTACATTACGCACCATACTTAATGCAATTGTCTGTTGTTTTACAACTTAATACTGGAAGGGGTTCGGATGATAACCTGAAGGTGGACTTTTTAGGCATAGATGCATGCTGGATGGCGGTCTATGTACTTTGTCGTAATGCCCAATTAAATCTCACTATATTTATCATGACATGTATGTGCATTGTTATGCTCTCTCTATTTGTCAATTGCCCGACTGTAATTTGTTCACCCAACATGCTTTTATCTTATGGGAGAGACACCTCTAGTGAACTGTGGACCCCGGTGCATTCTTTTATACTGAAATACAAATCTGCTGCAATACTTGTTCTTTACTGTTTTCTTGCAAACAATCATCTTCCACACAATACGGTTAATCCTTTGTTACAGCAAGCCGGTGAGATTGACAACCTCACTGTTTCGTTGGGGCAAAGTACTTTGGTTGTGTTGTGCAGGTTCCACGTTGGCGCCGGAATCTCTGGTGTTGCGCCGCACTACATCCCGCCGCCATCAACCTTCAACGTGCTTCTAGGCTCCTCCTGGTTCGATAAACCTTGGTTTCTTTCTGAGGGAAAACTTGCTGCTGTGCGCATCATACCTTCCTCTTGGGGTTCCCAACGAACGTGTGAGTTACACACCATCAGTATCCGACAAGATCTCTACTCCATGTAACCCTAGATCTGGAGCCTTTATAAGCGGATCTTGAGAGCCCTTAGGTAAACAACACAGCTCATTGCAATCGCGCATTTGTTGCCTTGTAGCAAATTATAGCAGCACGTAGAATCTCGCCGCCGTTGCAAGATCTGAAGTTGGTTAACTCGTGTGACCCCATTCCATTGACTCCTCGCCCTATGGCTCCCCCTCTCTCCCCTCCATGAGGCTCCCCTCAACACGGAGACTCGTCGAATACGCAACGACACCTGGTAAAAAATTCATGATTTAGAAAAGTACAAAATTTAAAATGGCTTAGTGAGTAAAACTAAAAATAGTTTGATCAAATTTTTATTTAGCGCTAAGAAAAAAGTAAAACATATGAGGAAGGAAAAAAAGAAACAGAGCCGAATTTTTTTGGAAAAGAAGTGCTGAGAGTAGAACTCGCGTGACTGTGCAAGCCCATGATGCCGGATCATGTGTGCGAGTCAGTATAACTCACAATGAGCGAGATATAGTGCTCGCGCCGCCAACACCATGGATAATGATGGGCCACAAAATAATTGGGTTGAGTTCAAATAGGCATGGGTTCAGGCAGCCCGTGTCGAAACCTCACCCGGTTTTTTTCCTTCCCCCTACGCCCTATCGGGCTAACATGGGAGGGGATCCCCTATTCATCATGTTGTGTTGGATGTTATCTTGAATGCCCGAAGAAAAAACGGACCAGCCCACCCCGCCTCATCGCATGCAACCCTTTCATCTCTGATCTCTTCCACCGCATCTATGCTCATAGTCAATCTCCACCTGCCACCGCTGGCCGGAACCGCCTCCTGCGTTTATTATTTTAAGGCGAGGCTACAACCTAATGTTTAAACTGCCTCCTGCGTCGCCTCAACACCACGCCCTGCTTGAGTCGCGGCCAGTTCTCTACCACCTAGCCTCCCTCTAAACCTCCATGTTATCCATGTTCGGTGAGCCCTCGGCAGAAGCACCCCGTACCCTAAGTTCTCCGTGCTACCGGGCCATCCCAACGCAAGCGCCGTGCAGGGGCGATGCGCAGTCGCGCACATGTTCGGCGATAAATAAGATTCGACGGCTACCACTCGTCCCAACTCTGAAAAGGTGACGACGACTTTATTTTGATGCCATCAGGTTCCATCCACCACCCCCCGTCGAGCTCCTTCCAATTGTCCATTTAAAGTGTGTTAGGAACTTATTTATTTTACCTTGGCCAAAGTTCCATTTGTACATGAACTACGAAAGAATTCAGTAAGTATTACTTTTTGTGAGAAATTTCGCTGATCCGTTAATAATCATCAGTGGCAGTGCAAACAGTCCTAAAAGTAACAAAAATAAACGACTACAAACACTAGAACGAGCCGAATGATAGCCGCCATCCTCTTCCCTCCATCACCAAGTCGGGCAAAGCTTGTCGTAGTAAAGCTTGTTGTAGTAGACGTACGAGAAGTCGTTGTGCTAAGGCCCCGAAGAACCAGCGCACTAGAGTAGCAACCAGCGTCAATGATGACAATTGTACATTGGAAGAGATTGAAACCACACCAACGAATACAAAACCCTGGATCCCAGGATATCCATCGGGCACACGACTCCACATGCCCTCTGTTGGCGCTAGACGCACCAGCGGAGTGAGGATAGGGCGGGGAGGATCTTATCCTGGATGTAGCCACAGCCTCACCGTCCTGAAAAGACACTGAAATAACCTACAAAAAGGAGAACCCTCCCGCCAGCGAGGGGCCGTGGCTCTCGACACCTCCAAGGCCCCTCGTCCCTCAACCTCTGCGTTGTGACATCTTCCCCGGGCTGGGAGAGAGAGCGGGCTACCCTTGCACATCTCCACGCCCAATCCCACCGTCTCGTGAGTGCCTCTTCGATCTCGGGGTTGTGCCACTAATGCCAACCCCCAACAATGAGAGCATCTCACGTGGCGACCGCATAATTCATTGATATCCTCCCAATGTCATTGTGTTGAGTTTTTTGGTGTTTTTGTTTTAGGAAAGAGCTGATGAGTTATGTTTCATATGCGATAAAAGGTTTGTGAGATTAATATCAAAATCATCGTGGGAAAAAGTTACATCCAGAGGCCTTTTACACTCCGGAGGAGCTAAACCTAGGTAAACCCTTGCGTCTTGTGCGCCTCGCTCCGCAGAATGGCTATGTCTCCTTGCCCCCTCATCGACGAAGTGTTACACCCTGTAACACCTGCCGTGGTCATATCCACGACATAGCAAGAGAAGTAACTCAAACAAAATATCATGAATAATAATGCACTGAAAGCAACTGTTTGACCTTTAAAGTTCAAAGGGGTGACTAGATACAAATAATTTGAGAACAAGCAATAATCATAATCATGAATCAATCAATAATAAATTTTTGGACTATGCACATTATACTCAGAATGACAACTATGCTCTCTTAGTGGTGCATAAAGCAAGAAGATGAAGAGTCAACATAAAAGTAAAAGAAAGGCCCTGCACAGAGGGAAGCAAGATTATTTATGTGCTAGAGATTTTTATTTTGAAAGCAATAGGAGTGTTGAAAATATATATTTTGAGAAGTATGCATGTCTATGTCAACGAATGGCATCAAACAATATATCATCCTTTCATATAGTGACCTCAAGAGCGGCTCCCATGTAGTTCTCCAATGCATACCATTATTTAGGATCTCTTCGGTACATAATGTGCGGAGAATTATTTGTTTATTTTATATTTTATTTGGGATGGGCACCCATTTGCCTTGCTGTTTTTGCAATATTAAGGACTTTAGAAAATTATGCATGCTAGTCAAGGTGTGAAGTCATGAAAAGACAATAAACCATTCTATACTTGCTCATGAGCTAAAACAAAACACAAAACATGTAGTAATTTTGAAGGTTTAAAGGTAGCACACAAGCAATTTACTTTGTAGTGGCGGTGAAATACCACACATAGGTAGATATGGTGGACACAATTGGCAAACTTTGGTGGTTGCAAGTTGGATGCACGAGTAGATATGATACTCAGTACAGGCGAAGGCTAGCAAAAGACTAGGAGCGACCAACTAAGAGAGCAATAATGGCCATAATAATGCATAGAGACAAAACATTATTAATCAAGGCATAAAGTGATATTAAAAGTCAAAAACTAAATGATCATAGAGGCTTTAGGTGACTGGTTTGTAGTCATAACATGGTGTAAGCATGTGCCAAGTCGACTCAATAACAACATCAAAGGGAATACCACAATACTATGCTTTTGTATGTTGGAAACAACACATGATTCTTTCAATGGCGCATTAAGCACTCTCAGATATTTGAGACAAGTCATGCTACAACAATAATTACTAAGCATATTATTAAAATAATATCTAACATGACATGCAAAAGTCTATGCCACGGTCTAGACAATCTTCCTTTTGCATCACTATAGGCATGAAACATTTTACTCGTTTCCAACACCAATCAACTTATTTGAAATAACTCTCGGAGATGAAAAACAATATGGACCAGATAGCTAATAATACATGAATAAAGAAAACTAACAAGCTCTGAACAAAATAAGAGTGGAAAATCAAGAGCTAAACGCGGTACTAGCAAACTGGAACACATAGCATATGAAGCAATAAAAATATAGTGTCTGGAAAGATGACCTGATATTTTTGTTGATGAAAAAGGGGATGTCTTGGGCATCCCCAAGATTTTACGCTTGTACCTCTTGGATATTTCTTGGGGTGACATGGGCATCCCCAAGCTTGAGTCTTTGTCCATTCTTAATCTCATTACATCATTCTTCTCTCCCTACACATGAAAAATTCATTCATACAAGACTTCACACAATTCTCATTAGCAGCATTAGTGCAATCAAAATAAAAAATCCACTTGGTTCAGTTGTAACATAATTCAAACATCAATTAAAACATTTAGCTACTGTAGCAATTTCTTTGAAAATATCCTTCTCTCAAAATGACTCAAAAAATAGGAAAGAGATCAAGCGGCAAATGCAAATGGTGATAGAAATCTGTCAAGGCAGAACAACAGGTAAAGATCGATTTTTATGAAAATCATCTGTTGCTCAGCTCGAAAAGTGTTCAACTAATGAAAATTATATAATAACCTGGGGCATATTCATAAAAAATAGTAGCTCAAAATTCCGCTCTGGCTATTTATACGAATGTTTATGGTAACAACACATAATCTATTTTCAGGACAGCAACTTCCCCAAATCTCACTTTCTTCCTATTAGAGGCTATTCTTGGCACAAAAATGAAATAAAAATGATAAGGAGAGGTTATTACAGAGGTAACAACTCCCCAAGACTCAACATAAAATAAAAATTACATAAATAAAACAATGGGTTGTCTCCCATAAGCGCTTTTCTTTAATGTCTTTTAGCTAGGCTCAGTAATTTGAGAAGATGGTCAGATAAGAAATATGCATTGAAGTAAAAGAGAGCATCAAGAAGAAAATTCAAAACATATTTAAGTCTAACCCACTTCCTATGAATAGGAATCTTGTACACAAATAAATTCACAAAGAACAAAGTGACAAGCATAGAAAGATAAAACAAGAGTAACTTCAAAACTTAGCATATAGAGAGGTGTTTTAGTACCATGAAAACTTCTACAACCATATTTTCCTCTCATAATAATTTTCGGTAGTCTCATGAATAAACTGAACAATATAACTATCACATAAAGCATTCTTTACATGATCTACAAACACATAATTTTTATCAAAGTCAAAAGTAGTGGGATTAAAACATTTAAACCCACTTTTAGCAATTTTATAACAATATAAATGATCATTCTCAAGAGGTATGGGGCTCCAAGATAAAGTCAAGACCCCTCGAATCTCATTTTCAATAGTAGTACAATTAATATTATCAACCAATATTGGACCATCATCTAGAGCTTTATCATAAACATTTTCTAACTAAAACTCTTTAGTACCATGCATTTTTAAGTTAGGAACAAATTAAGGATTTTCATAAGATTTATCAAAATAGAATGGTTATCATAGATAACAGGAGCATAATCATTATCACAAGTTTTACTCATATTAGATATTTCAAGAGAATCCACAGGAACATAACATTCATCCTCCTTTGGTAAGCATGGGGGACCATCAAATAATGTAAGGAATAAAGAGTTACTCTCATTAGAAGGTAGGCATGGGTAGCTAATCCATTCTTCCTCCTTTTGTTCATCACTCTCCTCCTCTTTTTCATCTAATGAGCTTTCCGGTTCAGCAATTTCTTCTTCCATGGGTTCCTGCAAATTGGGGATACATTCTTGTGCATTACTGAGTCTGTCTTTATAATCAATGATATAACAATTATTGCTGAAATTTTGTATGCAATAATCAAGGATAGAAGAGACCAAATCTTTAAGGTCTTTACAAGCAACACATGTTTCATAATTTTTAGACTTGAAGGATTCTATTTCAGAACCTCTCATAAATAAGAAAATTGTTCTACTTCCTCAAACCCAAGATGAATATAGTTATTTCAATGATAGTTCATATTTAAAACTTCTTTACTAAAGCCACATTGGAATTTAAGATGTTTAGTGTCATGTTCAGAGCAAAAATTTATATCATGTCGTTTAAGCAAAATTTTAGCAATTTGATCCAACCTTTTTAACGCGCCTCTCATGACTTTACCCTTATATGATTCTCTATATTTTATAAAATGTTCCGCAGAGGGTCTAGCATGTTCTTTCATTATAACAGTTTTTCAGATTTTCGGTTTTTCAATTTTTTATATGGATTTTCGGGTATATAAGAAAAATAAAACTAGACAAAAATAAACTCCAAAACAAAACTAAACAGAAATAAACTAAGCACAAATAAAATAGACAAAAAAATAAAATAAAAATAGAGAGACAGGTAAAGTGTACTCCCCATGAGAAGTTATGAGTAGAGCTATGCCTCCCCGGCAACGGCGCCAGAAAATAGTCTTGATGACCCACAAGTATAGGGGATCGCAACTGTCTTCGAGGGAAGTAAAACCCAAATTTATCGATTTGACACAAGGGGAGGTAAAGAATACTTATAAGCCTTACGGAGTTGTCAATTCAGCTGCACCTGAAAAAAACACTAGTAACAGGGGTGATGTGAAAGAATCAGTAATATGAGAGTAATGGCAATAGTAACACAACAACAGTAGCACAGAAGAGATGGAACCGGAAAATATTCCAGTGCGAAGTTGAGTTTAGAGCAATGATGATGACAGAAGGACCGGGGTTCCCAGCTATCTACACTAGTGGTAACTCTTTTTTTTTTTTGACATGAGTGGTAACTCTCCAAATAACATGTGTTGGTGAACAAATTACAGTTTTTTTTGACATAAATACAGTAGGGAAAGACTCCCTACTGTGCCATTTTCTATTAATAAATGATGAAATATTTACAATGGGTCTATAAAGTGACTACAATTATTACACACTCATAAAGTGTCAAGCCAGGATTGCATTCCTTCTCTAAGGCTACGCTTACAATTGGGAAATTAATAATTGTGAGGGCATGACAATACATGCTATGATAAGATAAAGGTTATGTAGTATTTAATTAGGCATTACAACATAACACATAGATCGTAATCCAACTGCGTCTATGACTAATAATCCACCTTAAGGTTATCATCTGAACCCCTTCAAGTATTAAGTTGCAAGCAACAGATTATCGCATCAAGCAATGTATGTAAAGTAAACAATAGAATTACCCTTAGATAAAATATTATTGTTTTCTCCCTAGTAGCAACAGCACATCTACAATCTTATAAGTTATTGACACTCTTCCAGAAAACTAGAGGCATGAATCCACTATCGAGCATAAATACTCCCCCTTGAAGATACATGCAACTATTTGATCAAGGTAACTACAAGTACCGAAGAGCATGCAAGATCTTAAATAACAGTAGTATGATAATATGATGAACAATCTGATCAGAATTCCACAATTTATCGGATCCCAACAAACACAACACCGATTACATCATATGGATCTCAATCATGTAAGGCAGCTCATAAGATCATCGTATTCAAGTACATGTGAGAGAGAGTACCAACTAGCTACAGCCGAGAACCCGTAGTCCAGGGGGAAACTACTCACGAACAATCATGGATTCGGAGTGGAGGCGGTGGAGTCGATGGAGATGGCTCCGGGGGTCAATCCCCGTCCTGACAGGGTGCCGGAACAGGAACTTTTGAACCCCGAAACTCGTCTGGACGATGACGGCGGCGACGGAACTTTTCGTGGACGGAGGCTGGTCTTTTTTTAGGATTTTCTCGTCGAAGGAAATTTATAGGCGGAAGGGCGAGGTTGGTGGGCGCCATGTGGCCCCAGACCAACCCTAGGCGCGGGCCAAGGCAAGGACGCGCCTAGGCATGGTCTGGCCGGCTCCTGGACCCCCTCCGTCTCTCCTCTTGACTCCGTCTTCATTTCGGTAAAATAGAAACTTGGGATTTTGTTTCGTCCAATTCCGAGAATATTTCATGTACAACTTTTTTGAAATACAAAACAACAGAAAACAGGGAACTGGCACTGTTGCATCTTGTTAATAGGTTAGTGCAGGAAAATGCATTAAAGTGCCACGAAGTGTAAACAAAACATATTAGAATTTGTGTAAAACAAGCATGTAGCATCAAAAATTATAGATACGTTTGCAACGTATGAGAGCGAGGGAATTTTTTTTGTGTCGTGAGTTTTAGCTGGACATCGATGGAAGAACCTGGTCTGGTACCATGTCAAACGACGGGAGCAGTACTTGGACTCGTACTGGTTACATGTTGATATATGGGATGGAAAAGCCCCATCCATGACAAATACAACGAAAGAATTACATAGGGGAGGTAGAGAAAAGGAAAGCTCAATTAGTGTATATGGCCCTGTAGGAGTCAATCCCGTTGGTGTACTACACCATACGGGCTGCCCTTGGTCTATACATGTTTTGGTACAAACGTATGTCTAACACTCTTGACATATACTGCTACCTAGGATAACGCGGATAACGCGCTAAGATACATCCGATTGTGAAAGACCTACGTGTTGCATGTGCACTCTTCGAGGTCTATGTTTGACCAGAAATTTGACAATAAAACATGAATTATGTGTCTTTAAAAGCTACGTTATAAAATCTATATTTAAATAAGGTTTATTTTTTGAAGAAGTATTTAAATAAGGTTTTTAACTCGGTATAAATTGTGTATACAATATGTGATGCATGTACGAGTATTGATCGAATTAGCGGTGAGTTAAAACACCAAAAACAGGGCACCGGCCGCATGCATAGCGGGTGGGGCACTACACACAAATACCATGCATCAACCTAGAATATACCAAGTTCTGAACGTTAACAGTTGGGCGAAAACCCCAGAAAATGCCATACTGAGAGCATGAGCATGAAAATATAAATAGAAACTCGAAGGATACCTGTGCATTGCAGCGGGAATCTTCTAAAAAATTATATTATATAAATAAAATGGTAAAATACATATTAAATATCAATTATTCATAGAAGATGCAAGATTCAATTGGTTAAAATAGTCGAGTTGCTAAATTTTATTTACTGAGTACAATATTTTTTGTACATTTGATGGCTATAATTTAGTTATGTGAACAATTGAATGAAAACAATGGTGACATTGATAACTTGCATGCAAGGATACATCAATAATTATTGTTGGTGGGGATAACATGGACATTTGATTGGCTAATGTAATAGATAATGTGGATGACTTGCATATAGAGATAGACTAATATTAATTAAATTAGCTAGGTTTTGCTTCATAGAAAGTATAGATCAGTACGAAGTGAGAGAACAATGTGAAACCACAATAAACATTGGATGTGAGCAGATAGTGCAACCCGGCCCCAATTACATGTAGCTCTTTATCTAAAACACTTAAAATTCGTATTTTAAATTTAAAAAATCTATAACAAAATGTTGGAGTTAGTCAATGATGTATGCTACAATGGTGCAAAATATCAATGCAAATTAATTTGTACTTTAGGCTACACGAAATTGAAAAAATCCGACAAATTTTATAGTTTTGAAATATGCACTATTCACGATAAAATTTCTTAGAATCGTCTATTTTTGTGGAGCATAGAATATGAAATAGTTTGTATTAAGATTTTACACCCATTGTACTACAAGTCATTGGCATTATCGAGAATTTTGTTTTAAATTTTTTGAAACTTTAAAATACGAATTATGAGTATTCGCAAATAAAGATCTAAGTGTAGCTCGGCCTCCGTTTTAAGTTTTCAAAACATGATTAGCACTTAAAGCGCAATATGCATATGCATTCCCCATGAATACATGATCATTCTCCACCATGATAATGTGATTAATTAAATGACAGGATGGATGAGGATGCTTATACAGAGAGTAAGGTGAAGAGGAGTAGTATGTAAGTATATCAGACCATTCGATCGAAACAAACAGATAGCATGATAGACGGCACTATAATGTACTACTAATAGAGTTGCTCTCAATTGTTTCTTCAGATCGACAGCATTTCTCTCCGATATTAAGTCAATTTACAAGTTATTCGGCAGCAAGTTCCAGATCTCGCCATAGTCGCTGTCGTCCTCCTCCTCATCGAGCTCAACCTCTAGGTAGCCATAGGTGTGGTACCTCCTGACGAGGTCGGCCTCCCAGTCCCGGAGCGCTTGCAGATTCTCTACAGCCTTGGTCTTGATTGCGCGCATCTTCTCGCGCTTCTCCGGCGTCAAAGTTTTAAGGCTGTCGAGAAGCTCGTGGTTGACGCGGAGGACGGGGCGCGGTTCCTTGGCCTTGGCGAGCAGAAAGTCGATCGTCTCTTGGCTCACCCTGTGCTTCCTCGTTGCTCGCTTCTTCCCCGCTGCCGCTTCCGCAGCCATGTTGCAGCTGCTCTCCCTGCCGCTCATACCCTCGCCACGGATGTCCAGAGCGTCGGGGTTGACCTGGCGGACGCGACTTGCCTCCTCCTTCTCGGGGCAGGGCTGAGAGCTAGGGGTCTTCATGAACTCTCTTCCGAGAAGCGAACTCTTCCCCAGCGGCTCGACTTCTCCTCCTTGCAGGCCTGAGGTTATGTGTAGACCCAACCCTAGATATATTAGCACCTTCGAATCGTATCATATCCCATCTCTGAGTCCGACCAGGATCAGTCTTTATATTCAGTTACCGTTACCCCCGCTGTCTCTCGATTGCAGGTCTGATCAATCTTTCCGGATCAGACTCCGTCGACACCATGGATAATAATGATGGGCCACGCGATAATTGGGCTGAGTTCAAATACACATGGGCACACCGAGCTATGATCGCGTCATGACCCAAGTAAAACTCCATCTAAAGCAATCCGGGCAGACTTGCGCCACCAACTAAGTTGCAAACATGAGCATAAGAGCATGCAACTCTGGCCTCCCATGGCCTCAAAACATGAAAGCATTTGAATAAATTAATTTGACATATAATTTAACTGGAATATATCAGGGTCAAAAAAATAAGTGGAATATATTTACATCATGTGTCTTCCTATTCTCACTCAGATGGAAGGTTGAGAGTATTGCATTCTCAAAAGAAAATTGAAAGTACATTTGATTCCCCATTCTGTTTCGTACTTGTAGAGACACAACTGTCTGCATGACACTTGTGGGGTTTAAAAGAAAATATTATTCACGACTCATAGAGACACAACTGTCTGGATGACACCTTTGGCGTTTAAAAGTACATTTGATTCCCCATTCTGTTTCGTACTTGTAGAGATTTGAGCCGATCATCGTTTTTCTCACTTCTTTACTGGCCTGCCTCCCCTCCTTTTTTACGAAATTTCAACGATCTATTCATAATAACCTACAAAAATCTCTAATAAGTAATACAATTATAATAAGTATTTGAACCACCTAGCGACAACTACAGATACTAGCGCGAGTTGAAGGCACGTCGCTGTCCTTGCCCCTCCATCACTAAAGTCAGACAAAGCTTGTCGTAGTAGAGCTTGTAGTAGACAAACGGGAAGTCGTCTTGCTAAGCCCCCAAAGAACTAGCGCACTAGAGCAACAAGCATCACCAATGATGTGACCGTAGATCGGAAGAGAATTACCTGAAACAACACCAATGAACACGAAAACCAACCAGATCTCATAAGATCCACAGGACACATGACTCCACGCGCCCTCCGCTGGCGCTAAACGCACCACCAAAGCGACGATAGGGTGGGGATGTGTCGTTGCCAAATCAACGGTACCTCAGAGGAGGGATCCTCACGAGGGGGAGAAGAAGTAGGGGCCATAGGGCGGAGAGTCCTCGGGACGGTGGTACGCGATTTACCCATCTTCGGAACACCTGCTCGAAGACAGGGCCTACTGCTGCTTGTCTGGAATTATCTAGGCGCTTTCGCATTGTTACAATGAGTTGTTGTTGTCCCTCTAGGGCTCCCAGGATTCGGCTTATAAAGGCGCACGGATCTAGGGTTTACATTGGAGAGTCCTAGCCGGAATACAAGTTACCTAACTATGGTACAATATCTTGGCGTGTACGTCAAGGATCCGCCTTCCATCAAGGTCGTACTGGATCTGGATACTTCATGGGCCTTCACGGATCCGGCCTCCTTCGTAGGTCGGTTGAGATCCGGCTCCTTGCTCCTGGGCTGGACTTCATCCATCATGATCTACAGCAACTGGGCCGCCCGATGGGCTACATGCCACATCACCATCTATGGGCCACCCGGGCTTGCCGGATGTCGAGGGTACTCCTCGGCAATGCCCTCCGATTGGGGCTTAGGATTGATGGAATCCTGTAGGCTGACACGAGACATCGGTTAACAGACAAGCGGGGAGAGCGATTTACCCAGGTTCGGGGCCCTCGATGAGGTAAAACCCTTACGTCCTGCCTGTCTGATCTTGATTATGAGAATCTTGGGTTACAATGGGGTGCCGAAGGTTTCGGCTGTGATCTCGTCGAGAGGCTAAGTGCTACGGCGACCTAGCTCTAGACTTCTGGTGGCTAAAGTTGCTATGATTGATTCCGTCCCCCGGCAGCCCCTCTCCTGGCCTTTATATAGGAGGTCCGGTCTCAAGAGATCTGTCCGTGTATGACTAGGTTTACAAAACACCTAGCTCTAAACTTTCCTTGTTCGGCTCCTCTCTGTCTTCTTCTTCAAGGAATCTTCTCCAGCACCGTCCTAGTGGCCCGCCTCGCCATCGGGTATCTTCATGGGCCTCCAGTTGGGCCGCACAGGATAGGGCAATGTTAGTTATCCGAAGGGTAATGCCCACGTCAGTAGTCCCCGAGTGTCTAGCCGAAGATATTTCGGGTAGAGACTAAAGCATGCCTCCACTAAATGTTCTTCTCCCTTGATTGTTCTTGTCCATCTTATAACAGCATTATCTTCTTCTATCGGGTACGGATGCTCGCAATCCGTGCGTAGACTCAAGTTGTGCCACTCGAACGTCTTCTTCTGCCGAAGTTTTCTGCAAGTCTTCATAGGTCATCCGATACATTTGTACCGGGGCTTGTATTCTTCAGTAAGGTTTCAACGCGTAAAGGATATTGAGTAACGTGCCCAGCTTTGCTGGTTAACTGTCGATGACAAAACAACGTTACCCTATACAGAATCAAGTCCCCGGGCATGATCCTGGAGTGCAAAAAAGTTTTATCGGGTGCGCGTTCAGCGCTCTGATGGCGCGTAGTCGACACGTCCGTTGGGAACCCCAAGAGGAAGGTGTGATGCGCACAGCAGTAAGTTTTCCCTCAGTAAGAAACCAAGGTTATCGAACCAGTAGGAGTCAAGGAACACGTGAAGGTTGTTGGTGGCGGAGTGTAGTGCGGCGCAACACAAGGGATTCAGGCGCCAACGTGGAACCTGCACAACACAATCAAAGTACTTTGCCCCAACGTAACAGTGAGGTTGCCAATCTCACCGGCTTGCTGTAAACAAAGGATTAGATGTATAGTGTGGATGATGATGGTTGTTTGCGAAGAACAGTAAAGAACAATTGCAGTAGATTGTATTTCAGATGTAAAGAATTGGACCGGGGTCCACAGTTCACTAGTGGTGTCTCTCCCATAAGATAAACAGATGTTGGGTGAACAAATTACAGTTGGGCAATTGATAAATAAAGAAGGCATAACAATGCACATACATATATCATGATGAGTACTATGAGATTTAATCGGGCATTACGACAAAGTACATAGACCGCTATCCAGCATGCATCTATGCCTAAAAAGTCCACCTTCAGGTTATCATCCGAACCCCTTCCAGTATTAAGTTGCAAACAACAGACAATTGCATTAAGTATGGTGCGTAATGTAATCAACACAAATATCCTTAGACAAAGCATCGATATTTTATCCCTAGTGGCAACAGCACATCCACAACCTTAGAACTTTCTGTCACTGTCCCAGATTCAATGGAGGCATGAACCCACTATCGAGCATAAATACTCCCTCTTGGAGTTACAAGTATCAACTTGGCCAGAGCCTCTACTAGCAACGGAGAGCATGCAAGAACATAAACAACATATATGATAGATTGATAATCAACTTGACATAGTATTCAATATTCATCGGATCCCAACAAACACAACATGTAGGATTACAAATAGATGATCTTGATCATGATAGGCAGCTCACAAGATCTAACATGATAGCACAATGAGGAGAAGACAACCATCTAGCTACTGCTATGGACCCATAGTCCAGGGGTGAACTACTCACACATCGATCCGGAGGCGATCATGGTGATGAAGAGACCTCCGGGAGATGATTCCCCTCACCGGCAGGGTGCCGGAGGCGATCTCCTGAATCCCGCGAGATGGGATTGGCGGCGGCGTCTCTGGAAGGTTTTCCGTATCGTGGCTCTCGTACTGGGGTATTCGCGACGAAGGCTTTAAGTAGGCGGAAGGGCGGAGTCGGAGGAGTCACGGGGGCCCCACACGCTAGGGCGCGGGCCCCCTCTGGGCCGCGCCGCCCTAGTGTGGCGGCGCCCGTGGCCCCACTTCGTCTCCCTCGGTCTTCTGGAAGCTTCGTGGAAAAATAGGCCCCTGGGCGTTGATTTCGTCCAATTCCGAGAATATTTTCTTACTAGGATTTCTGAAACCAAAAACAGCAGAAAACAGCAACTGGCTCTTCGGCATCTTGTCAATAGGTTAGTGCCGGAAAATGCATAATAATGACATATAATGTGTATAAAACATGTGAGTATCATCATAAAAGTAGCATGGAACATAAGAAATTATAGATACGTTTGGGACGTATCGAGCATCCCCAAGCTTAGTTCCTACTCGCCCTCGAGTAGGTAAACGATAACAAAGATAATTTCTGAAGTGACATGCTATCATAATCTTGATCAATACTATTGTAAAGCATATGAGATGAATGCAGCGATTCGAAGCAATGGCAAAGATGATGAGTAAACAAATGAATCATATAGCAAAGACTTTCCATGAATAATACTTTCAAGACAAGCATCAATAAGACTTGCATAAGAGTTACTCATAAAGCAATAAATTCAAAGTAAAGGCATTGAAGCAACACAAAGGAAGATATAAGTTTCAGCGGTTGCTTTCAACTTCAACATATACATCTCATGGATAATTGTCAACACAAAGTAATATAACAAGTGCAATAGGTAAACATGTAAGAATCAATGCACACAGTTGATACAAGTGTTTGCTTCTAAGATAGAAAGAATAGGTAAACTGACTCAATAATAAAGTAAAAGATTGGCCCTTCGCAGAAGGAAGCATGGATTACTATTTTTGTGCTAGAGCTTTTCATTTTGAAAACAAAGAAACAATTTTGTCAATGGTAGTAATAAAGCATATGTGTTATGTATAAGATATCCTATAAGTTGCAAGCCTCATGCATACTATACAAATAGTGCTCGCACCTTGTCCTAATTAGCTTGGATTAACATGGATTATCATTGCATAACATATGTTTCAACCAAGTGTCACAAAGGGGTACTTCTATGCCGCCTGTACAAAGGTCTAAGGAGAAAGCTCGCATTGGATTTCTCGCTTTTGATTATTCTCAACTTAGACATCCATACCGGGACAACATAGACAATAGATAATGGACTCCTCTTTAATGCATAAGCATTCAACAAAAATTAATATTCTCATAAGAGATTGAGGATTAGTTGTCCAAACTGAAACTTCCACCATGGATCATGGCTTTAGTTAGCGGCCCAATGTTCTTCTCTAACAATATGCATACTCAAACCATATGATCATGAAAATCGCCCTTACTTCAGACAAGACGAACATGCATAGCAACTCACATGATATTCAACAAAGGTAAAAGTTGATGGCGTCCCCAGAAACATGGTTACCGCTCAACAAGCAACTTATTAAGAAATAAGACACATAAGTACATAGTCTTCACCACAATAGTTTTTAAGGCTATTTTTCCCATGAGCTATATATTGTAAAGACAAAAGATAGAATTTTAAAGGTAGCACTCAAGTAATTTACTTTGGAATGGCAGAGAAATACCATGTGGTAGGTAGGTATGGTGGACACAAATGGCATGGTTATTGGCTCAAGGATTTGGATGCACGAGAAGAATTCCTCTCAATACAAGGCTAGGCTAGCAAGGTTGTTTGAAGCAAACTCAAGTATAAAACGGTGCAGCAAAACTCACATATGAACATATTGTAAGCATTATAAGACTTTACATCGTCTCCTTGTTGTTCAAACACCTAAAGAAAATATCTAGACTCTAGAGACCAATCATGCAAACCAAATTTTAACAAGCTCTATGTAGTTCTTCATTAATGGGTGCAAAGTACATGATGCAAGAGCTTAAACATGATCTATATGAGCACAACAATTGCCAAGTATCAAATTATTCAAGACATTATACCATTTACCACATGCGGCATTTTCCGTTTCCAACCATATAACAATGAACGAAGTAGTTCAACCTTCGCCATGAACATTAAGAATAAAGCTAAGAACATATGTGTTCATACGAAACAGCGGAGCGTGTCTCTCTCCCAAACAAGGAATGCTAGGATCCGATTTTATTCAAACAAAAACAAAAACAAAAACAAACAGACGCTCCAAGTAAAGCACATAAGATGTGACGGAATAAAAATATAGTTTCACTAGAGGTGACCTGATAAGTTGTCGATGAAGAAGGGATGCCTTGGGCATCCCCAAGCTTAGATGCTTGAGTATTCTTAAAATATGCAGGGATGAACCACGGGGGCATCCCAAGCTTAAACTTTTCAATCTTCTTGATCATATTGTATCATCCTCCTCTCTTGACCCTTGAAAACTTCCTCCACACCAAACTCAAAACAATCTCATTAGAGGGTCAGTGCATAATTGAAAATTCATATATTCAGAGGTGACATAATCATTCTTAACACTTCTGGACATTGCACAAAGCTACTGAAAGTTAATGGAACAAAGAAATCCATCAAGCATAGCAAAACAGGCAATACGAAATAAAAGGCAGAATCTGTCAAAACAGAACAGTCCGTAAAGACGAATTTTTTAGAGGCACCAGACTTGCTCAGATAAAAATGCCCAAATTGAATGAAAGTTGCGTACATATCTGAGGATCACGCACGTAAATTGGCAGGTTTTTATAAATTTTCTACAGCAGGGGCGGCTCAATTTCGTGACAGCAAGAAATCTGTTCCTGCGCAGTAATCCAAATCTAGTATTGACTTTACTATCAAAGACTTTACTTGGCACAATAATGCAATAAAATAAAGATAAGGAGAGGTTGCTACAGTAGTAACAACTTCCAAGACTCAAATATAAAATAAAGTGCAGAAGTAAAATAATGGGTTGTCTCCCATAAGCGCTTTTCTTTAACGCCTTTCAGCTAGGCGCAGAAAGTGTGAATCAAGTATTATCAAGAGATGAAGCATCAACAGAGGGGTTTGGAATTTTCTCAACTATGCATTTTATCTTATCTATGTAAGTTTCAGAGGCTCCTTTTTCATTATTCTTAGGCTTGCTATCCTCATCAAACAAATTTTCAGGAACAAGCCAACCATAGTTATTTTCTAGAGCTTCATGCATTCCTAGGAGCTTACAAGGTATTGATGTCTTAATCTCCCCTCCATCATTAACATTATTAGTGTACTTTATTCTATCTTTTTCCATTTTTTCAAGCGTACTAGCAAAGTTGGTATAAGAGCCAAGCATCTTATATTTAATAAAGACCTTTCTAGCCTCTCTTGCTACACCACCAAATTCTTTAAGAAGGGTTTCTAAGACAAAATCTTTCTTTTCTCTTTTCTCCTTCCTCCATATCACAGAGTGTAAGAAACATGTGTTGAATTATAGGATTGAGATTAACAAATTTAGTTTCCAACATGTGTACTAAAGAAGCAGCAGCAATTTCATAAGTAGGAGCAAGTTCTACCAAGTGTCTATCTTCAAAATCTTCAGCTGTACTAACATGAGTGAAAAAATCTTCTATATTACCTCTTCCAATTATAGACCCTCGTCCTACCGGTATGTCTTTCAGAGTGAACTTAGGAGGAAACATGATGAAATAAATGAAAGGTAAATAAAGTAAATTCAAGTAACTAATTTTTTTTGTGTTTTTAATATAGAGAACAAGACAGTAAATAAAGTAAAACTAGCAACTAATTTTTTTGTGTTTTTGATATAAAGAGCAAACCAAGCAGTAAATAAAATAAAGTAAAGCAAGACAAAAACAAAGTAAAGAGATTGGATGTGGGAGACTCCCCTTGCAATGTGTCTTGATCTCCCGGCAACGGCGCCAGAAAACTGTCTTGATGGCGCGTAGTCGACACGTCCGTTGGGAACCCCAAGAGGAAGGTGTGATGCGCACAGCAGTAAGTTTTCCCTTAGTAAGAAACCAAGGTTATCGAACCAGTAGGAGTCAAGGAACACGTGAAGGTTGTTGGTGGCGGAGTGTAGTGCGGCGCAACACCAGGGATTCCGGCGCCAACGTGGAACCTGCACAACACAATGAAAGTACTTTGCCCCAACGTAACAGTGAGGTTGTCAATCTCACCGGCTTGCTGTAAACAAAGGATTAGATGTATAGTGTGGATGATGATGGTTGTTTGCGAAGAACAGTAAAGAACAATTGCAGTAGATTGTATTTCAGATGTAAAGAATTGGACCAAGGTCCACAGTTCACTAGTGGTGTCTCTCCCATAAGATAAACAGATGTTGGGTGAACAAATTACAGTTGGGCAATTGACAAATAAAGAAGGCATAACAATGCACATGCATATATCATGATGAGTACTATGAGATTTAATCAGGGCATTACGACAAAGTAGATAGACCGCTATCCAGCATGCATCTATGCCTAAAAAGTCCACCTTCAGGTTATCATCCGAACCCCTTCCAGTATTAAGTTGCAAACAACAGAAAATTGCATTAAGTATGGTGCGTAATGTAATCAACACAAATATCCTTAGAAAAAGCATCGATGTTTTATCCCTAGTGGCAACAGCACATCCACAACCTTAGAACTTTGTCACTATCCCAGATTCAATGGAGGCATGAACCCACTATCGAGCATAAATACTACCTCTTGGAGTTACAAGTATCAACTTGGCCAGAGCCTCTACTAGCAACGGAGAGCATGCAAGAACATAAACAACATATATGATAGATTGATAATCAACTTGACATAGTATTCAATATTCATCGGATCCCAACAAACACAACATGTAGGATTACAAATAGATGGTCTTGATCATGATAGGCAGCTCACAAGATCTAACATGATAGCACAATGAGGAGAAGACAACCATCTAGCTACTGCTATGGACCCATAGTCCAGGGGTGAACTACTCACACATCGATCCGGAGGCGATCATGGTGATGAAGAGACCTCCGGGAGATGATTCCCTCTCCGGCAGGGTGCCGGGAGGCGATCTCCTGAATCCCCGAGATGGGATTGGCGGCGGCGTCTCGGAAGGTTTTCCGTATCGTGGCTCTCGGTACGGGGGTATTCGCGACGAAGGCTTTAAGTAGGCGGAAGGGCGGAGTCGGAGGAGTCACGGGGCCCCACACGCTAGGGCCGCGCGGGCCCCCTCTAGGCCGCGCCGCCCTAGTGTGGCGGCGCCCGTGGCCCCACTTCGTATCTCCCTCGGTCTTCTGGAAGCTTCATGGAAAAATAGGCCCCTGGGCGTTGATTTCGTCCCATTCCGAGAATATTTCCTTACTAGGATTTCTGAAACCAAACAGCAGAAAACAACTGGCTCTTCGGCATCTCGTCAATAGGTTAGTGCCGTAAAATGCATAATAATGACATATAATGTGTATAAAACATGTGAGTATCATCATAAAAGTAGCATGGAACATAAGAAATTATAGATACGTTTGGGACGTATCATGCTCCCGATGGGAGTAGCCCCCGAGTCTGGGCACGGGCGCTTGTGACCGGGTGCAAACTCGAGCTGAACATTCCATCCTTTTCTTCAAATATTTCTTCACAGGAATATCTTCGGGTTCACGTTTTATCGAGTGCGCGTTCAGCGCTCCGATGGGAGTAGCCCCCGAGTCTGGGCACGGGAGCTTGTGACCGGGTGCAGACTCGAGCTGATCACCCGATGCTTTTCGTGTTTCTTCGGATGCTTCTAGAGGGCTTCATGACGTCACTGATGACGCTACCACTGTTGTGGTTTGACTGACAAGACTTGAATTGACGGGCCCACCCTAATTCTGTGCGGGCAGTTTTTAGGAAATGACCAGTGCATGCATACTTATCGAGGCGTCTCCTCGATTTTTGCACATCGTGGGAATAATGGGCCGCCGTTTCCGTTCTCCTCTTGGGTGACACGTGTACGACCAGATCTCATCCTCCTCGCACGATGTCTATGGATTTATGGCCACGATTTCCCATCAATCCCGTGGCATAAATAGGGAGTCTTCCTGTTGTTTTTACTTTTTACGTTTCCACACTGCTCATCTTCTCGCCCAACCTTTCCTTTCACCTCTATTCCTTCTCTCAAGAGCTCCAGGCGCCATGGGCAAGAAGAAGAGCGCCAGCGCCTCAGGCGCGACCAAAGTCAGCCGCGATTGAAGCGCCTCCGCCATTTCCAACCGCGAGGTGAACAAGCTGCGCACTCTCAGTATCATCTCCTCGTCTGACGACGACATTCGTCTTCCAGGTCCAGTTTCTCGCCCAAATCCCCCGAAGGGCTTTACTGTTATGTTCGTCGCCTTTCTATTTCGCGGGCTCTCTCTTCCTTCCCACGAATTTCTTCGTTCCCTTCTTTTCTTCTATGGGATCCAGCTCTGGCAGCTGACCCCGAATTCCATTCTCCATCTTTCCATCTTCATCACCGTTTGTGAAGCCTTCCTGGACATTGATCCCCACTGGGGTCTTTGGAGGAAAATCTTCTACGTCAAGCGTCACAATGACAGCAATGGCCCCCCCGTCGTCGGTGGCGTTGGCTTTGTTGTCAGAAAAGAAGTTGATTACTTTGACTACCGGATGAAGGAGTCCGTCCAGGGCTGGCGCAACAAATGGTTCTATCTGCGAGACACCCCGGTGTCTGGGCGGCGCTCCAATCTCCCTCCGTTCGAGGACGTCCTGGTAGCTCAGCCGAAGAAGTTCTGGCGAAACGCCCTTTCTCCTGAAGAGAGGGTGATAGCCGACAAGCTGTTCGACCAGGTCGTAGATCTGAAGAACACGGGAGGCTTAACGATGTGTGGCACTGAGGTAGTCTAAGTGTTCTTACAACGTCAGGTGCAACCGCTGATGTCCCGGCCCCACCAGTTGTGGCTGTATTTTGGCCGAGAGTCAGCTCTGCCGACCTGTCAACTGATGAGCTTCGCGACGAGGTGCGTCGTCTGACGTGCCTCAGCATGAAGGACAATATTGTTCTGACCTCGGCTCGTTCTCCATACGATCTCAAACATCTTCCGGCCGAGGTAATTCTCACTGTTTCTTGCTCTTATTACTATCATTGTGTTGCTCTTCGACCTTTTGCTGATTTTTCTCCTGTCGACAGGCCTCCACCGTGGCTCAATGCTATCCTCCTACACCCGAAAGCGGTGTGGAACCAGAGGATGATGATGACGATTCCGAGGAGACTGAGGACGCCCAGCATATCCTTGAGGATAGTGACGTCCAGGAGGATGATACCCTTACCAGGAGCAGGCGGTGTAAGAGGATAATTGAGGACCTTATTACAATGGCTGAACCAAGTCCTAGCGGACAAGATAATGATGCCGATTAAACCGCATCGCCTCCCCCTGTTGTGAAAAGTTTGACAGGCTTTTTTGCTGTTGAAGACGACCTGGACCTGTGAGCATCTATTTTTCCCTTCATAACTATCCTTCTTTATTCTGCATACTAATCATCCTCTCTTTTCAAGCAGCTATGACGATGACGACGATGTTCCTCTTGCAAAGAGGGCTAAGTTATTCTCTGGGAAGTCCGAGTCAGCCAAGGAGTCGAACCCTTCGCCTGCCAAACCAACGCCGCCCTCAATGACGACCGTGGAAAAGGTTCCGGTGTCGAAGGTTATCCCTTCTGGCAGCGCTCCCGATCCATCGGCTGCTCGTGACCATGTAAGTGATTTATTCGACTTGGTTTCTTTATTTTTCGCTGAATTTCCATATCCAACTGAGGATTCTTGGCTTTCTACCTCGCAGCCAATTTATGCCACAGTTGACGCTGTGGTAGATTTTGTCGAGCAATTCACCCGTCTGGAGTCTGAAAATTCTCATCTTCGGAAGACCATCAAGACTTCGGCTGACCAGGTGCTGGAGGCCAACAGGCTCGCAGCCGATGCTAAAGATGAAAACATCTCGCTGAAGGATGAACAGAAGAAGCTGAAGTAACAAATGAAGGATGAGCAAGATGCCAGACGCGAGGCTGCAGTCGCAGCCGATGAAAAAGGTGTCCTCCGTGAATCCATTGCAAATTTATTGGGCAAGTTCCACGGCGCATATCTTTTTCCCAGTACTTTCCTCCAGGTTGCTTATCTATCTTCTTCTAGGTGCTGCCGATATAACCATCAATCGGGCTCGCAAGCTTCAGGAGGATTCCATGTCTGACGTGTTGTCGCTCGCTGCTGAGTCCAATGTCCAAGTTCTCGGACTTTTGCAAAGGACCAAGGGAGCGTTATCGAGGTTATTCTCGGTGATTTTCCCAAAGATGAAGCAGGACAAGACTCTTGGCAAGATGGAAGACGCTTTCCTCGTCGACCCTTCTGAGCCTGTGGAGGTACTAAAGCGTCGTTCCCGTTTGTTTGGAGCGGTACTTACTTTCCAGCTGCTGATGGGTCATGGGCTGGGCTCTGAACTAGAGAAGTTGTCTAAGGCATTGCCTGTAGATGACAATATTCGCCTAATCAACCTTGAGCCCTTCAAACAATCAGCAGTAACATGTGCTAATCAACTCCTCAAGCTGGTTGACGAGGCGAAGACCAAAGCTGCGCCTGAAGCTGCCCCTGGCTCATCGTCAGCTCTTCCTTGAATGAACGCTTGCTCTGTCAGTTGTAATTAAGGCCTAACACAGTTTAACCCAACCCTGTTTTATTCTGGCTCTGTTGCCAGCACCAACAATCTTTTGAATGTAATATATACACTCTTGCGCTCCCGATGGGAGTTTATATTAAGGGATTTCTATTTTCGTGCCCTCAGTTCCTTAGTTGTGCTCAGTTTTCCCCAGCTCCTTAGTTTTTCCTCAGTTTTCCCCAAGTGCTTGTTTGAAACCCGTAGAAGGCAGCTCAGACGGCAGGATTCCCGTTAAGTTGACCGCTCCGTGCTGACGTGTGGGGCCACGTCGCGTGGGGCTGGTAGAAAGGGACCGCGTGGGACAGGACGAGATAGCGTTTGGTTGCACGTGAGCAGGAGCTGGGTTTTGTCTCTCTCGGCCATTGGCATTTCCCTTTTGAGAGTACCTTTTCTGCCTCCTTCTCTCTGCCTTTTTTCACCTAATTAGTATCAAATCTAGAGAAGCTTGCATTTCTGTCTTTCTTCAATTATTATTTGTGCCTTTTGGCCCTCGTTGTTTGCCCAATATGGCAGCAAATCTAGTAGGGAGCCCAATCTAGTACTCCATCTAGTCCATATGTATGTAGTTAAATCTAGAAGCAAATCTACAGGGAATGTACGATAAATTCACAAGGTCATATAGTAGAATAGGGATAGATAATATAGATAATAAGCTGCATTCAGCAGCCAAACATAGTAGGGTTTGAGGTTCTTCACAGCAGTACAGTACCATCATACTAACAACATAACAACGAGGGATCCCTAGCTAACAACAAAGGGATCCCAACAACAAAATGGAGGAGGCAGCAGCAGCACACGTCCAGGACTCCGCCTACCCCATCTGCCTCTGCCTCCACTTGTTGCTCCCCTTGGGAGCCTTGGGCTTGAGCGGAGGCATGCGCCCGCCGGAGATCTCCACCGTGGATGCTGCGGAGGTGCATGCCGAGCGCCAAGTGCTTGGCGCGGAAGGAGTTGGGGTTCACCGACGCGCCGACCTTGGGGTTGGTGTGGCCGATGTTCTCGGCATGCGTGAGGACGCAGTTGAAGTCAGTGCCGCCGAGCCTCCTAGTGCAGAAGGGGCACCTGTAGACACCCTTGGCGACGTCGAGGTAGGAGACGTACTGGCCGACCTGCAGCCTCCGCAGCACCTGGCGAGTCTTGACGTCATGGTGCTCGTCGTCGCTGCCGACGTCGCTGCCAGACAGCTGATCCATATCAAACGGGAATTTATTAGTGAATGAGTTGCAAACGTGCATGATAACAAAGTTAGGAAAAACAGAGGCAGCCTCAGTTAGAGTGGACACGATTATATGTCTACAGGGACGGTGTAAGCGAACCAAAGCTCATGCACAACAGATTTGTACACAGAAATGGTTCGCTGAACCCTCCCTGTAAAAATCTGTGCCCACCGATTCATCATAGGCAAAGAAACAGATTTCAGATCTGAACTTGAACACATTCCAGATTATTTGCAAATTAAACGGTTGATATCTTTTGATTCGTGCATAAAATAACTGATTGTGATCCTATGATTACTTGCATAAATTAACCGATTGAGATCTCATTATTACTTGCATAAATTAACCGAACGGCCGAACCCCAAATCTTAATCGAAATCAAGGAGGGATCAAAGCAAAATGGAATAAAATCGGCGCAAATATTAGCCCAATACTCATCCATCCACAGATCCATCTACACCAGCACAAATAGGGTTCAAAAAGGAATGGGGAACAAAAAAAGGAAGCAAACCGTAGTTACCTCGTTCCATGGGTCCTCTATGGAGGTGTCGTAGCGGTTCGGGGGCGGGACGTACGGCACCGGCTCGTAGGGGTCCCATCCCGGCGGGATCTGGCCGCGACCGGCGGCAGCAGCCTCCGATGCACCGGCGGAGGCGGCGGCGACGTCCGTTGAGGGGACGGCGGCGACGTCCGTTGAGGGGACGGCGTCGAAGAGGGAGGCGTCGCGCTTGGAGCCGACGGTGCCGTGGACGATGGGATTGGCATTCTCCTTGTCCATCTCGCCGGAGAGGAGAGGGGGAGGGAGAGGGTTTTTGCTTTGGAGAAGATGATGGGACGTGAGAGGCGGCGTTGCGTAGGCGAGTGAGAGTGACAGAGATAGTGGGAGGAGGCGTCTATAAAGGCAAGGGGTGGTTAATGCAACCCGCGTCCTACGCGTCCACCGCTGCACGTCTGCACGTCTTGGACTTCTGCAATGCGCCACGCGTCCACGATTGCACGTCTTCGACTTCTGCACCGCGACCGGCGTCTACGCGTCAACAATTGCACGTCTTTCATTTCTGCACCGCAACACGCGTCCTCGAGTCTAACCCTGGAAATTTAGATATACTCAGGTATAACCTCGAGCATTATACTAGCATTTTTGTGTGCTCAGTTTTCCCCTTGAGTGCTAATACTGGCTAGTGCAATATGCTCAGTTTTACCCTCAAGTAGTTGGTCAACAGACAGTCAACAAATGGGATTAACTAGTTAAATGAGTCATTTAATGTGCAAAAAATTCCGAAAAATAGTGGCACATACTCATGGAGTCTTTACCACAAATTTCCAGTTCTCAAAACATAGATAAGTCATAGATAAATCAAGTTTTACCACAAATTGCCACTTCTCAAAGGCCTTCTCAAATCACCTAGTAGCTATGAAGGTGCATGGTTTTCCACAATAAGCCCTTCCCAAAACAGCTTTCCCCAAAACATACTTTGTCTAAATGAGGCCACAATTCTCACACTCATGTATATTTGTATTGCAAATAGTTTGAGATAGGCCAAGATGGGTTTTATTGTACAAAACACGCATTTTCCATTTTTAAATCTCATATTTGAATCCCTTAGTCTGTTTTTTACATAGGTGCCCTTGGTTTCTTGATACTACTCAGTTTTGCCCTCTCCCTCCACAAATTCTCTCACACGTGCAACATTGCCCTGATTGGTCTAGCCCATGTCACGCGGATCGTGCCCGCCGACCGTTGATCGTATGATCTAACGGGCAGGATAACCTCTCTCTCTCTCGTCGGCGGTTACCTTCCACTCTCTAAGTATGCTAAAGGGCGGTTTTCTGTATTTATTTTCACGCGCTAAAAATTATAAACTCTTTTAGGCATTACTTTTCACGCAAAAAATGATAAACCATCACCGATTTGTTGTAGCCATAAATTTTCACGCAAAAAATGATAAACCGTCACCGATTTGTTGTAGCCATTAATTTTCACGAAAATCCCAAATGATAAACCATCACCGATTTGTTGTAGCCATTAATTTTCACGCAAAAAATGATAAACCATCACCGATTTGTTGTATCCATTACTTTTCACGCAAAAATTGATAGACCATTACCGATTTCGTAGCCATTACTATTCACGGTAAAAATGATAAACGAACCAATCTATCTATCTCTGTATTTGAGGTTTTGACCTGAAAACAAATGGGTATTATAAAGGGAAATAAAAGTTCAAAAAAATGTAAAAACGAAACAATCTACCTATCTTTGTATAGAAGATCGTCTGTATGATTTTTGAGGTCATTTAGAGAAGGTAGAAAAAAATCCCTTTTGAGAAGGTCGAAAAAACCTAACTTGTTACAAAAGCTGGTTTCAGTGAGACCTAACCAAATTTGGCATACATTATGCCATATCTATAACAACAAGGAATATCTAAAAGGGAAAGTTTCACAAAATTTGAAATTTATGGCGAAAATGATGCCATACATGATGCTGTTTTTCGAGGTTTTGACCTGAAAATCAATTGGATATTATAAAGGGAAATAAAAAGTTCGAAAAATATAAAAACGAAACAATCTATCTATCTATGTATAGAAGATCAGAAATTTGAGGTCATTTAGAGGAGGTAGAATAAATCACCTTGTTAGAAAAGCTGGTTTCAGTGAGACGAAACGGCATGCGTTTAAGCAAAGTGATTTTTTCGAACATCTCCAAATGAACCCAAATTTGCCATACATGATGCCATACGTGTAACAACAAGGAACCCTATCTAAAAAGTGTCAAAAAAGTTTGCCCAACCGTATAGCTCTATCAAAAAGAACCTCACCATGGCGCTAGTATAATTTTGGGCTTAGTTACAAACTTTCGTTACCTAACCTTCAACACGAAACTTGTTTCAAATCACTTTTGGCGTACAAGAAACAAATCCCTCTTTGATTCGAGCACCACAGCCTCCAAACTTTGCCGATGCCGATATCGGCATGGTGAACGGCTATGCTCGACGCCACTGCTAGGTCACCGTCGGGATGCACCCTCAATCCCGTCCCCTCATTCGATCACTGACACACCAGAGATACCGCCGAGGTCAATGCTGAACGTACATGCTGATGCCAATGCCGAACATGCATCCACGCCGACGTGGGCACGACCACGCCGCCCCGCTATGCTGGACGCCACAGACCACCGCGAGGTCTTTCCCTTCGCCACCACACTCTTCTAGCACCCATCTATACACGCCGAAAGGAGAGACACTAGTTTTCTCTACATTGCTCGCGTTCGTGTCGGACACGGTCAGTCAAAGTTTTGAGGTAGTCGTCGATGTCGTCGACCATTTCTTCTCTTCTTTGCATGGTTAAACGCGTCTAGTTCATATCTATCTAATGCGTCTGGTCTCGCCTCATGCAGTTCTTTGTGGACGTCGATCTCATCTCGGCACCCCGCAGGCCACCTCCTCCGTGCCATCGCTGTAGAGCTCCGTTTAAAAATTTATTCCTACCCGTGTATTGCCCCTTGTATCAGCGCCATGGCCCACTTGTCATTCGATATACCGAAGCCCCACTCGTGCGTGTTTTGGTCAGGCATACAGCGATGCTTACGGTCAAACAAAGATGGATGGTCTGACATGTCTTTGCGGGCTCTACGTGGCCCCACTAGTCAGAAGATAACGGTCAACCGTCGGGCAACTGGCCGTTATAGCATCTGTGATGGTTTCAGACAAGGTCTTGGGGAAAACTGAGGAAAAACTAAGGAGCTGGGGAAAACTGAGCACAACTAAGGAACCGAGGGCACGAAAATAGAAATCCCTTATATTAATGTTGTTCTGAACTGAGAATTGTGCTGCAGATTCCTTCATCTTCTTCCCGTGCCGATCATTTTTTAAATCCTTCGGCTAGCGATGAATCTGATCTTGTTCATCATTTGCGTGATCAAATATCCCGATTGAACAAAGATATTACCACCCTTCACGCGATGGCGGCGTTGGTGAAAAGAAAGAGCGAGATTGCGACTGCCATTGAACAACACGCTCTCGATCGTCTCTATGTTGCTACCGAAAGCTTGAGCTGTAAGTGCCTGTCCATCTGTTGATTTTTGTCGAAGCTTGAGTATGCTTTAACTGATCTTTGCCTCTTGACAGTCGTAGCTTCCGATGAATCAGAGGAAAACAAGAGGATCCACGAAAAGATCGAAGCGATGACTGATGTCGCTCACCCGAAGCATGAGTTGTGGTCCCATCGACCGAAAGCTGTTACCGTGGCAAAATTTGAACATCGAGCAGAGAAGGTGCACTACTACTTCGACAAGTTCCACGCTCATCTCACGATGGTCTGGAAAACAATGTTTCCTCTGGACCAAGCACCCGAAACTCTGTCTGCTCTGTTTACTCGATTCAAGACCCCTGAAAGGATTCGACTGTTGGTGCGAAAAGAGCTCCTGGCCGGTGCTGAACTTGCCTTTGCTTCAGTGTTGGCGTGTCATCCGACCTTAGATTTGGAGGCCATAGCAAACACAAAAAGGAGTTTAGACCAGTACTATGATATTGCTAGAAGTCCTGCGTATACCATCATCTCACGGATGGAGACAGGCATTGAGAGGGATCTGAAGGCCCGAGAGGACCAGGGAACCTTCCCATGAATTTATGTATTCATATGTATGTAATGACCTTGTACCTGCAAGGGATAATCTTATATAAATTCGACGTGTGTTTTGCACATCATGTAGTTCTGGTGAATTTGCGAATTCGATTAATAATTTATTGTCGGGAGCGGCCGAGTGATCAATTCAGCCTGCTCAACCGACGACTCCGTTGTAATTGCAAGTTTATTGCGGAGTCGATATGTAAGTTATGTAAGAGCGACACCCGTCGAATAATCGAGGGATTTAGACGCTTGGCTTCGTCACGAGGTGCACCGGTTTGAGCCTTATTTGTGATAGTACGTCCATCAGCTGCAGCACTCGCGTATTTTCTCGAGGCTTGGATGGGTTGTTTGTGTGTCATTAACCTTAGCTCCCGATAGTATTATATAATTAATGACACCGTGTGAGCGTGTTTCTGGCCTGCGCTCCCGATGGGAGTAAGAGCCAATGACGAGGGCCCCGAACAATTTGTTCGAATGAAGAGGCCTGGAACAATAAAAGGTAGAAAACCTGATCAGAATTTTATTCATAACATAAGGCAAGCTTAAGAGATGCCGAATAACAGGAGGGAAATAATTATATCCTATGCGTAGAATCGTCGCAAATGTGCGACGTTCCATGGATTTTCAACGTCTTTTTCCGAAGTTGGATTTTTGAGCCGATAAGCTCCTCCTGGTATCACTTTAGTGATGATGAACGGCCCTTTCCATGGAGATTCGAGCTTCGAGGGTCTCTCTTGCTTCAGCCGCAGTACCATATCTCCAACATTGAAGCTTCGATTGTGTATTCGTCGGCTGTGATAATTTCTTAACGCCTGCTGATACACCGTTGTTCTTGCTAAAGCAATATCCCGAGCTTTGTCAAGGAGGTCCACGGCATCCTGCAGCGCAATGTTGGAGGTAGCTTCCGTGTACGCTGTCACCCGAGGGGCTTCGAACCGAACGTCGGCTGGCAAAACTTGCTTCGGCTCCATGTACCAAGAAGAATGGGGTGTACTGGGTTGACCTATTGGGTGTAGTACGTAAACTCCAAAGCACAAATGGTAATTCTTCGACCCAGGCTCCAGCCTTCTTTATTTTTTATTACTTAATTTAAGAATGAAAATTAAATTATTCTAATGGATTTTATTCTTCTTCTTCGGATTCTAAATAGAAGAATAAAACAATTAAGTTAAGTCAATCCAAAAAGAAAGGAGGTTCATGGCAAAGGGGAAAGATGTTAGAATCAGAGTTATTTTGGAATGCATCAGTTGTGTTCGAAAAGGAGCCAATGAGGAATCGACGGGGATTTCTAGATATAGTACTCAAAAGAATCGCCGCACCCGTAAGGCGTTTCTTGAGGTCGTCCCCTATTAGACCATTGATCCTTTCCACCTGGCCATTGGTCTGGGGATGGGCCACCAATGCAAATTTTAGCTAAATGCCACTGTCGTCGCAAAACTTTCGAAACTTTTTGGAGTCAAAATTAGTTCCATTGTCTGTGACGATGTTGTGGGGCATGCCAAATCGACAAGTTATTCCCCTAAAGAACTGGACGACGGTTTCGGCTTTCTGATTTCGAACAGGTACTGCCTCGATCCACTTGGTGAACTTGTCGACTGCAACCAGTAGATATGTGTGACCTCCGGGCGACGATCTCGGCAGCGGTCCAACTTGGCCGAGTCCCCATTGAGCGAAGGGCCACGCCCGAGGTATCGTCATCAGATCTGTTGCGGGAGCGTGTGGTTTTGGTGAAAAACGCTAGCAGGGGTCGCACTTCATAACCAGATCTCAACCATCCGATGCCGCCGTTGGCTAGTAAAATCCTGCTCTGAAGGCTTTTACCACAAGGGCTCTGCTGCCTGCGTGGTGTCCGCAAGTTCCCTCGTGTATCTTGCGCAGCAGTGCCTTTCCATCGTCAATGGCAATACACCTTTGAAAGATACCAGAGATACTACGCTTGTAGAGTTCTCTGTTTACCACAGTGAAGGCCTTTGACCGTCTCACGATTCGTCTTGCTTCCACCGGATCCTCTGGTAACTGCTGCTCTATCAGGTACGCTAGAAATGGTTTGGTCCACAGTGGTTCGAGGAGGAGGACATGTTCTGCAGATTGCTGCAGGCTTGCCTCTGATTCGTCAGCTGATGATTTCGGAGGTGTCGATGCTTTCTCATTTATCGATCGTTGAGTGATAACTTCATAAAACACTCCGTCTGGAATGGGGGAGCACATGGATCCAATGTTCGCCAGAGCATCGGCTTCCTCATTGCAAGCTCTGCCGATATGCTTAAGTTCGCACCCTTCAAATTTGGCTTCCATATTCTGGTATAATTGTCGGTAGGCGATCATGTTGTCACTGACCGCGTCGCATAAATTCATCGACTGCTGTACCACCTGGTTCGAGTCTCCATAAATTTCCAGGCGAGCTGCTCCACATGCCTTTGCCATCTTCATTCCGTGCAATAGCGCTTCGTATTCTGCTTCATTATTTGTCGGCAGGGAGAAATTCATACGTAGGATGTACTTCATCTTGTCTCCTTGTGGTGATATCAGTATCACCCCTACTCCTGCACCTGTACTTCTCTTAGACCCGTTGAAGTACATTGTCCATGAACCTAACATGTCGGGTGTTGCCGGTGTTTGTGACTAGATCCAGTCTGCCACAAAATCTGGGAGGACTTGGGATTTGATCGCCGTTCAGTTGACGTAGGTTATGTCGTGTGGCTCTATCTCGATGGCCCATTGGGACACTCGACCCGTGGCTTCTGGGTTAGTAAGTATATTCTTCAAAGGTGCCTCTCTTACAACGATGATCGGGTGCTCCGTGAAATAATGCCGTAGCTTACGAGCTGTTCTCCATACTGCGTATGCCAACTTCTAGTGATGAGGGTATCTCTGTTTCGCTGGCGTGAGCACTTCACTGAGGTAGTAAACAGGTCTTTGCACGCCGTGAACTCTCCCTGCTTCTTCTCGCTCGACAACCAGGACGCTGCTGAAGACTTGCACCGTTGCTGCTATGTACATGAGTAGTGTTTCTTTTTCGCGTGGAGTTACGAGTACTGGGGATGTCGATAAGATCTTCTTCAGATTATCAAAAGACTCCTGCGCCTCATCTGTCCACTCGAATTTTTCTGACTTCTTCATCAGGCTGTAGAAGGGCAAAGCTTTCTCTCCTAGCTTGGCGATGAATCTGCTGAGTGCTGCCAGTCGTCGTGCCAATTGCTGCACTTGGTGCAAATTCTTTGGCGGCTTCATGTCGAGAATAGCTTTGATCTTCAAGGGATTGGCCTCTATTCCTCTGGCTGAAATGAAGTACCCGAGTACTTGCCCTCCTGGCACCCCGAAGAAACATTTCTTCGAGTTCAGCTTGATTTTATACTTGTCGAGGTTGTCAAAGGTTTCCCGCAAATCGTCGATGAGAGTGACGGCGTGCTTTATCTTTACCACGATATCATCAATGTAAACTTCGATATTCCTTCCAATCTATTCTCCAAGACAGGCTTGCATGCACCGCTGATAGGTTGCCCCTGCATTTTTCAACCCGAAAGTCATGACGTTGTAGCAGAAAACACTGTGCGGGGTGATGAACGCGGTTAACTCCTGATCTTTCTTCTTGAGCTTGATCTGGTTGTACCCGGAGTATGCATCGAGAAAAGAGAGACGGTCACATCCTGTTGTGGAGTCGACTATCTGATCGATACGAGGCAGTGGGAAGTGATCCTTAGGGCAATGCTTGTTAAGACTCGTGTAATCGATACACATGCGAAGAGTGGTTGTGTCTTTCTTTGGCACCATGACAGGATTGGCCACCCACTCGGCTTCCTTGACCTCCCAAATGAATCCTGCCTTGCGGAGCCGACTAACCTCTTCGCCGATTGCTTTTCTCTTCGGCTCAGAAAATCGGCGCATCGATTGTTGTACTGGTTTGGCTTTTGGGTCAACATTGAGGGCGTGCTCAGCGAGTTCCCTGGGAATACCTGGCATGTCGGATGGTTGTCATGCAAATATTTCCCAGCGCTCACGGAGGAACTCGATGAGCGCGCCTTCCTATGCGACAGTAAGGTCTGCAGACGTATTGACTGTCTTCTTCGGGTCAGAGGGGTGCACCTGCTACTTCTTTGCTTCCTCTGCGACGTCAAACTCATCGGATATTACGTTTCGATTGTCGGCTGGTGGCTTCGTGTGGTCTGTGATGGCGTCGACTGCGTTAAGTTCTTCCCTAGCCCCGAATTTCAAGGCGATCTTTTGGAAATCCCTGTCGCAGTTATCTGAACGAGAGAAGCTTCCATGGATGGTTATCGCTGTCCCATTATTGCCTGGCATCTTCAGTTTCAGGTACGCGTAATGGGGTACGACCATGAATTTGGCAAACGCAGGTCTGCCGAGGATGGCATGGTACTGAGATTCCCAGTCAACTACTTCAAACTCAATTTTCTCCTTCCTGAAGTTGCTAGGCGTGCCGAAAACTACGTCCAGTGAAATTTTGCCAAGGGAATAAGCGGGTCGAGTCGGTATGATGCCGTGGAATCCTGTGTCGGACTCTCTTAGCATGTCGACTGTTAGGCCCATTGCCTTCATCGTACTGGCGAATAACAAATTCATGCCACTTCCTCCATCCATGAATACTTTGCTCATATTGTATCCTCCAATCTGTGCTTCAAGGACAAGGGCTACATGACCAGGCCTTGGAACGGCCTTCGGGTGATCCGCCTTGATGAAGGAGATGCTTTGATCTGACCAGTCGATGAATTCGGGTGTGTCGACCATGGCAACTTCCGCATACTTTACTTCTCGTGAGAACTTCTTGATTTCTCTCTTTGAAAAGCTAGTTTATCATGCTGACCTGCCCGCGCGGCTCTGGAAATACCTCGGTTGGTACGTACTTGTCTCCTCCTGCTGGCTTGTACGGCTCTGGTATGTATGGTTCTGGCGGATAACTGTAGGATCCTGCTCTTCTTTCCATCGTATGAACTCTTGCCGTGGCTTCAGCCCTAAGGTCGTCGCAGAACTACCGAATTTCGAGGAACTGCCAACAATTCCTGAGCAAATGACTATATTTTTTCATGGCCATCCTTTGGATCGATATAAGAGTGCAGATAACACGGTGCTTCAAGTTGCTCCGTGGCCGATAAGTAAGGTGTGCGAAGGCATCCCTTGTTCGATTGTGTGTTGTGGCATCCTCGTTCGTACAGTCGAGGGCGAGTCGCGATTTGCTCTTCTTCTTCACGACGTGAGTCCCTTCGTCTCTTCCTTTGCTCCTCTATGACGCCTAAGCTGCCTCGGCTGCCCTCTCCCGCACTCCTGGATGGGACTGCCGAGGTTGCTGCTGGTGTGATATCTTCTGGAACCGAAGTCCTTGAGCTTGATGCGTTTGACCTAGGGAGGCGAAGAAACCCTCCGGAATCGATGATGAAGTGAACACCACCGAAAGTAGTATCCATGTTGCCGCGTGATTCTGCAGAGATCCAATGCGACGCCTCGGTGTGTGGTACGAACTCGAAGGACCCGCAACGAACTGAATCCTTCGGATCTGACGGTGTTGGCGACTCGAGCACGAACGCCGCAGACGTGACTGGTACTGCCGATGACCTGCCTTGTGCCGACAGGCTTCCACGACGGCGCCAATTGTCGGGTACTCCTCGGCAATGCCCTCCGATTGGGGCTTAGGGTTGATGGAATCCTGTAGGGCGACACGAGACATCGGTTAACAGACAAGCGGGGAGAGCGATTTACCCAGGTTCGGGGCCCTCGATGAGGTAAAACCCTTATGTCCTGCCTGCCTGATCTTGATTATGAGAATATTGGGAGGCTAAGTGCTACGGCGACCTAGCTCTAGACTTCTGGTGGCTAAAGTTGCTATGATTGATTCTGTCCCTTGGCAGCCCCTCTCCTGGCCTTTATATAGGAGGCCAGGTCTCAAGAGATCTGTCCGTGTACGACTAGGTTTACAAAAGACCTAGCTCTAAACTTTCCTTGTTCGGCTCCTCTCTGTCTTGTTCTTCAAGGAATCTTCTCCAGCACCGTCCTAGTGGCCCGCCTCTCCATCGGGTATCTTCATGGGCCTCTAGTTGGGCCGCATAGGATAGGGCAATGTCAGTTATCCGAAGGGTAATGCCCACGTCACCGGATCTAGGTCATGCCGTTGATATACCCATAAAGTATACCCACAACAGAATGACCTTATTCAGATCCCAAGATGTAGCCACTGTCTCACCATCCCGAAAAACGCTAAAAATAACCTAAACAAATAAGGAAACCCTCCCGCCGGCGAGGGGTCGTGGCCCACCACGCCTCCAAGTGCCCTCGTCCCTAAACCTCTGCGTTATGACATCTTCCCCGGGTGGGGTGAGAGCGTTGTTGCGCATCTCCATGCCGAATACCACCGTCTTGTGAGTGACTCTTCGGTCGTTATGCCACTAATTCCAACCCCAAACAATGAGAGCAACTTACGCGGCGACTGCAGAATTCATCGATATCCTCCTCAATGCCACAGTGCTGAGATTTTTTTTTGTAGTTTTTGTTTTAGGAAAGAGCCGATGGGTTATGTTTATTTTGCGATAAAACGAACACTAGGACGAAGTGTGAGATCAATAGTCGTTGTCAATCTGATCATCAGATGTCGGGGCAAAACTTAGGGCCACTTCCTTCCGTCTTCTTCGACAGCTTATAAGAGAAGCTTCTCCCCATGGGCTTCTCCACATCGGCTTCTCCCGGAAGCCTAGACTCCAAAAAAAATCGGCTTATAATCGATTTTGGTTTCATTACTCCTTGCCGATGCAAGCTTATTATACTTGCTCTCATGACCCCCTGCTCAACAATGGTCTCCTTGACTAGGTCGAAAACCCACGCGCCCACGCCTCGTCTGGTGCCTATTGAGTGTGATTCCCATGCCAACACGCGCCCCGTCTCTCGCCGTCATGATTGTTTATATTACTCATGTAGTCCTAGATCATTTACTGGTACAGACTGCATGAAAAATATCAACGCAAAGAGAATCACTTCATTGTTCATTTTCCTTGACACGTGCTTTCTTCCTGCTTCATAGATAAAACAACGGCCGAAAATACAAGATGATGAGGGAACCATCTTACAAAGAGGATCAAAGATAAACAGAAAAAAAGTACAAAGAAACCAAAATACTTAAGGCACCGAACATGACCGAGAGGTACCATAGCTCCATGACTAGGCCCTCAAAAGGATAACGACGCGAACGGTCGTCATCGCCAAGGCTGAAGGTTAAGGATTTCTACCTGAAGCCCTACGCAGAGAAGGTACTACCTCCGTCCCGGTTTATAGGTCCTACGTGTATTCCTAGGTCGTAAATTTGATTATCACACAACATATATCATTGGAAAGTTTAGAAGCTCCACTTTTCAATGATATAACTTTTGTGTTATATAATCTATATTATGTTAATCAACCTGACAGGGTACACGGAGGCCCTATGAACCGGGACCAATGAAGTACCCATATTTCTAGGCTCATTATTGGTCAAAGCATATATCAGGGAAATCGTCTTATATTTTAGAAATTATAAGAAGCACGTATCTGATCAAATGATCCTTGTGCTACACAAACTGACATGCATAGACAATACCATGTCCAATAAAAAGTCATTAGTAGCACGATAAGATGGCACACACGCTTCACAGGGGCGGAGACGGGGGACGAGCAGGGGCTAGACCCCCCCAAATGGATCGCCCCCCTCGACATATCGCAGTAGCTACTGGTACTAGTATACAGCATATGCGTGCCAATGGCCGGGCTAAATACATGGTTAATTAGTCCACACTTGCTTAATCGCTTCCGTTCTAGTCCAGGCAACAGAAGCCCAGTAGCCCATCTTCCCTTATGGCGCTGTGTCTTCCCTAATCAAAAGGCAATCGGTACTTTTGGGCTTAGCAGATCAACTGATTTCCTTCATCGATGCCATCAGCGCCCTCTACATTGGCCACTAGCTGCCGCCGGCCGCCGCCACTCGCCACCTTATGACACTGCGCCGGCCAAAAGATCTGACATGGATACGGCATGGCCGCCTCATCGCTCGTCGCTCCGGCGGTTCCTGCAGCGCATCTGCATTACTGCATAGTACAACCAGTGGTGTGCAATCTAGTATCAGCCTCTCAAGGTACCTAATGTATGTGTATTAGTACTAATATCTAATCCGTATATACCACTAGTTTGTTTCTTGTTAGATCGAATATATACTACCATTACTAGTTGATACATAGAATCAAGAAAAGAATTGAAAGTACAATTTATTTTTCTCAAAAAAAGTGCTTAAAAAATGATGAGAAAGAAACCAACGTTTTGTCACATTTCATATTTTGATTTTTACACTATATTTAAGATGTCATCCACCCTGTTAGAGCATGTCTAACAGGCCCCTTACTTTTCTGTCCCGTATCTGGCTGCTTTTCCGCCCCGTATCGAAAAGTTGGCAACGAAAGAGCCATTCCGTCTAGCAGAACCCGTATTTCGCCCCGTATTTTCAAAAATAAAAACCCCGGGAAGTTCGATTTCAATGATCATACTACGGATTTCATTGATCATACTACGGATTTCATTGATTCTACATCCAGAATGCGCGATCCTACTCGGGGACGTCGACTAGGTACGAGTCCGCCTCCGCCTCCGCCTCCCGCAACTCCGCCTCCTTCGCGGCGGCGATGGCCGCCGCCACCTCTTCCTCGACCGCCCTCTTCCTCTTGGCGTCGTCCTTCAGGAACTGCCGTAGCTCCTTCAACAAGTCGGGGGCCTCCTCGTCATCGCCGGCGAGCGGAGCTCTTCTAGCGCTGGTGCTCCCGCTGCTCCAAGCCTCCTTCGCCCAGCGGCGGCGCTCCCAGTCGGCGCGCCACTCGTCGAACTTGAGCCCGCTCATCGGCTTCATCGGCGGATCCTCGATGAACCAGCGCCCGCCCCGCGCGAAGTCGATTAGCTTTTCCGGGACGGACGCGGCGCCGTTGTACTTGCAGGCCGCGCGACGGCTGCCGGCGGCGGATCTCTTGCATTGCCGCCGCCACGCTTCCTCGACGGTGTCCGGCGAGCGGGATCGCTTCGATCCGCTCGCCGGCGAGGCCCTACTGCGGCGGCGGGAGTCCATCCTAGCGGCGGCGGTGGAATGCGTGGCGGGGGCGCGGCTAATTTCTCGCCGGAGCAGGAGGAGGAGGCGGCGGCGCGCGGCGGAGCTAGGGTTGCGAGTGAGGGTTAACCCCTCACTCGCACTGCGCCACTATATGTGGGGCGGGGGCCGATTTCCTGGGCCCCGTATTCCGCCAACGGGCGGCCCGAATACGGGGCCTGCTAGACGGCCCGAACCGCGCCTGCCCCGTATGTCGCCGGAATTTTACGGGGTGGGCGGGTTATACGGGGCCTGTTAGACATGCTCTTATAGTATCTTCTATGCCATTCAACCCTGTCAAAAAAAAAAATCTTCAACGAGTCAGTGGTTGTCGTCTTCCTCGCCCCCCCTATGGTCAAATACTGGCTCCGCCCCTGCGCTTCACATACAGGTAGATCGATGATGAATCATAACCATCATTAATAGGCTAATAGAACACACGATCCTGCTCGTCGACAACTATGCATGCCGCTCCTCACTTACATCTCCTAGTCTCCTACACCTCCTCCTCATCATCCTCGCAGCAGTCGCATGTCCAAGCCATGGCGCAGCCGTAGGCGCTGTACTGCGTGAGGACGTCCCACTCAAAATCCCTGAGATCCTGCACCGCCTGGATGGCGTCGAGCTCTACCTGCTGGAGGTTGGGCCTGCAGCGGATGCGCGGGAGCACGTCGGGTGCCGGCTGCCGCGTCTTGAACCAGTCGATCATCCACTGCTCCACCAGCTCCAGCCTCCTCTCGCACTTCTTCCCCGGCGCCTCTTGGGACTTGCTGCACGGCCTGTCTCCTTCCAACATCATCTTGCCCTTGAAGCCGACCGCCATCTCGCTCATGGCACGGATGTCCAGATCGGCGAGGCACGTCGTCCCAGCGCGGCCAAGCAAGAACTCGCCCTCCATCGCTTCCTCCCACGCCCTCGAACCCTACTAGGCTACTAGGGCTTGATCTCGATCTTGATTGCTGCGGCTTCGGCGGCGGTTCAGGTGTTTATGGCGGCATATATGTAGCTTAGGCTCTGAAACTGAATCGGATACATGGTGGCGACAGGGCAACCGGGGTCGGAGTCGGACTCGCATACGGGGAAGTTGCCTATAATAGTGTGGGCATGCGACTGCGACGATGAGGAGGCCTTCTCTGACGGCGTGGAGTTCTGATCCGTGATGCAACGATGAGGAGTCCCAATCCGTGATGCATATGTAATGTAAAAAGAAATCGTGAATAAGAGAAGAGGGAGAGATATGTAATGTTAAACTAGGGCTACTATTATTCAGTTAGTACATATGCCATTTAGGTGAATTAACCACTAGTATTACGTTAGTACTTAATCGATGGCCTCCCTGTTGTGACTCCTTAATGTATCTCTTCTGTTTGAACCAACTATTTATGTGTAATGATTTGAAATTTGATTGCGAAAAGCGACCGCAGAGATTACTCCATGCGCGCAGCGGCCATATTCGGCTCCAGCAGCGGCGGTCACGCGGTGCGTGTTCCGGCTTTGATGTAGCAGCGAGGATCCACGGGATCGTGGTGGTGAGTGCTAAGCGACTGCATGGTTGAGACGGTATGGCCTCCTCATGTCGGGGGCGCCCCTGCACTCGTGGCCGTGAGCTAAGGGCATTTCCAACGGGGCGACCCATCCCGCGCCCGCGCGTCCGGATGGGTCCAGCCCAACCCGGCCAAACGGGACGCACCGCGGACGGCCGCGGCGCGACGCAAACCCGGTCTAAATCTGGGCCGGGTTTGCGTGGCCGTGGATGGCACGCGGCGTCCTCGCGTGTTCGCCCTGTCCGCGTGGCTGGCCCACCTGTCGGTGTCCCAATCCTACTAAATGTGGACTGGGGAAGGGGACTGTCCCTATCCGTCTCCACTTTCCACTCCGCGCGGGCTCGAGCTTCCGCGCCGCCATGGCGAGCGCGAGTTCGAGCCGTCCGCCAACGACCACGAGGCCGGCAGCAACCGGCAAGTCGCGCCGCCGGCGTTCACAATGGGGCCGCCGGCGCGAGCGGATCTACGTCACCGTAGCGGTGGCGCAGATGTTCTGGGACGCTGGCGTCCCAATGCCGTGGGGACGTGCACCTCCCCCACGGGCGCTGAGCCCGATCGGGTTCCGGTGTCGCCCATCCCGGGCTCCGCCGCGCCGCTACGCCGAGATCCGGAGGCGCCACGCTCAACTGCCGGCGGACCTCCAGCAGGACCCCGCGTACGGCGACGCAAGTCCCAACGGGACTTGTGGTTCGAGTGGAGCACGATGCGCGCCGGCGCACATGCTTCACATCCGCGACGGCGCGGCCGCGCGCAGCCGGCACACCTGCTAGGCGGGCTGGCCGCCGCCCCGGCGGCCTCTACATCAACGAGCCCGCGCCCCGGCCCCAGCCGCAGCCCCGGGAGGAGGAGAACGACCCGGGGCGCGGCGCTCCGCGGCGTCCGCGAGCAGCGGGACCTCGACGAGCTGGCCAAATGGCCGCACCTCGCCGGCGCTGCGCGCCTCCGCGAGGGCGGGGAAGGCCGGGAGGACGCCCGGGCGGAGCGTGGGCCTTCCTCGAGCTGGCGCGCCGTGAGGAGGCTACGCGTCGGCGGCGCTCGGGTGGAGGAGGAGCGCCGGGCCGCGCGCCTGGCGGAGGAGGAGCGCCTGGCCACGCAGGCCGCAGCGGAGCAGCTCCGGCAGGAGTCCGCGCGGAGGGCACGGCTGCGCAGGCCGGCGAGCCCGCCGAACCCGCACTCCCCCTGGGAAAGGGCGCAGTGGGAGCCCTGGCCGGAGTCGCCGGTGCCCTCCGGCGTGTCGAGCCGGAACAGCGCGTCGCCGCCGGGGGGCATCGTCGTCATCGACGCCGACGATGACGAGTACTACTGGGAGTAGTACTGCCGGCGGCCACCGTGCTCGCAAACCCTGTCTAGGGTTTTTTTTTAGTTTAAAGCCCATATAGGGCTTTCTTTTGTGTAAAAATTGCCCAAAATAGGGCTAAGTTTAATTAACCACTACTTTAATATTATTTTTGGCTGTTTTCCTTTTTTATTTTTATTTTTGTTATTTTAATTACATAAGCGGTGCGTCCGCGCGTTGGGCGCAGCGTGCGACCTAAACGGACACGCGGACGCGGGCCGCTGTCCGGGTGTCCGTTCGGCCACCCAAACGACCCAAAACGGACAGCCCAGCGCGTCCGTTTGGGTCGCGCGGTTGGAGATGCCCTAAGGCCTAGTTCTGGCTCAGATGGGCTTGGACGGGCTTGCAGCTCTTGATGTGGCAGCAGGAAAGTGTGCGGTGGCACCTGGTGGGTACCGTGGTGGCGGTTCCCACGGCTGGCCACGTGGCAACGGGCTGGATCCCCTCCGTCCATCCCTTTGTTAGAACTAATCCAAACATACCATGGTTACAAAGCCTACATAGGGTTGTAGTAGATGCTATAAAATAGTTATGATTGATTGAGTCTAATTAGAGCATGTAAAATACGGTGACGTCAGTTTTTTTCTAGGTTGTCATGTTGGATATTTGCTTAGTTAGACGAGAGAATGAAGAATGAGAAGATTATCTTTTCTTGATGATCCCTTAGAAAATAATAGCAGGCTATTTTCTTCATTGTATCATGTGTCCTCCCTTATCAACACAATTTTCTATACTAAAAATCAATTTATTCTTTCATTAACTGCTAGAGATAACAATAAAAATAATGCATTGTATATTTAGTGTCTTCTCTAAATAGCTTAAACTGCGAAGAGAAGGTGAGCCTTTCGTTTACCATTGTTACATACCCTTAGGAGCTCCTAAGAGTAGTATTGTATATCACAATTTTTATTGGACAGGTCTAAGGAGCAAACGGTGGCTCGTTTGTCTAACCTGGCCCTCACCCGGAAAAGGAAAGTTTCGGTTGTGTCATAGCTATTTACGGAAAGTACCTATTGTTAGGATTTAATTAGTTTACTTAATTAAAGGGAATCCTCCCTATGTAACCGTCGTCGTGCGGTTGCTTCGGCAACCGACGCGACGCTCCCTCACACCCCCACGATCAGTCGCGTCTCCTCTTCGCGACGGTTGACCTTGTATAAATACCCGATTGTCAATGGAATAAAGAACACAGTTGATTCATTTGCTTCTCTCTCGATCGCTCTCAGTTTTCCTTCGAACACGTTATCAGCACGCTCTCAATCCTGAGCGATTTCGAGATCGGAAGAGACAAGAACAAGAAGAAAAGTTCTCTACGGGAACAATCCGATGGATGAGGAATTATGCCTTGTGGACAGTGCTACCACAAACTCCATACTGAGGGAGTTAAAATATTTTCAGACTCTGAAAAAGATGAATGGAGATATTTTAACTATCGCTGGACGCGATACGGTAATTGTTGGCACCGGACGTGCCATATTTACCCTCCCAAACGGTACACAAGTGATACTTGAGGATGCCTTGTTGTATCCCGATTCTTCACGTACCTTAATCAGTTATCGAGATATTCGTAAGAATGGATTTCACATCGAAACCCATGAAGACAACAAAGAGGAGTATCTACTCTTCACAAAAGATTACGGATATGGCAAGCAAGTACTTAAAAAAATTCCTTCACTGTCGTCCGGATTGTACTATACGTACATCAAGCCCGTAGAACATGTTGCTTACAAGGTAATTTTCCAGAATGTTGATGCATTCCAAACCTGGCATGATCGCCTAGGCCATCCTGGTATCGGGATGATGAGGAAGATTACTAGCAATTCCATTGGTCATAATTTGCTTGAGTCCAAATTTCCTCAGTCTTCAGATTTTGTGTGCACATCATGTGCCACGGGAAAGCTTATTTTAAGGCCTTCGCACCTCAAGATACAAGCTGAACCACTTCAATTTCTTGAACGAATTCAAGGAGACATTTGTGGTCCCATCCAACCATTATCTGGACCGTTTAGGTATTTCATGGTTCTTATTGACGCATCTACACGATGGTCACATGTGTGCCTTCTTTCCACACGGAACCATGCATTTGCCAAGATAATGAGGGAAGTAATTAAGTTACAGGCCCATTATCCAGAAAGTCGAATTAAATCAATTCGCATGGACAATGCTGCAGAATTTTCCTCACGTGCTTTCAATGACTATTGCATGGCCCTGGGGATTGAAGTTCAGCACTCTGTTCCATACGTTCACACTCAAAATGTTTTGGCTGAATCCCTAATTAAGAGGATCAAACTCATTGCAAGACCTTTGTTGATGAATTGCAGCTTGCCAACATCGTGTTGGGGTCATGCAGTTTTACACGCTGCTGACTTAATACAATTGCGACCTACTGCATATCACAGTACTTCCCCTCTGCAATTGGTACGTGGAAATCCACCTAGCATTTCCCATCTGCGTAAGTTCGGATGTGCTACATACATCCCGATCTCACCACCTCAGCGGACATCCATGGGCCCACACAGAAAACTGGGGATCTATGTGGGGTACAAATCGCCGTCGATTATTAAGTACCTGGAACCCCTTACTGGGGATCTATTCACAGCCCGTCACGCTGACTGCATATTTGACGAGGAACACTTTCCGGCATTAGGGGGAGATTTCAAGTACCAGAAAGAATGCCCGGAAATTGATTGGAATGCTCTTGCCATTTCAGCCTCCGATCCACGTACCCAAGAGACCGAACTACAAGTTCGGAAAATCATAAATTTGCAACATCTTGCAAATAATCTGCCAGATTCATTTACTGATTCAAAAGGTGTCACAAAATCCTTGAATCCGGCCAGAAATGCGCCCGAAAGAGTGGAGGTACCAACTAAAACCACTCAACTACCCGTTCCCAAAAAGAGGGGGAGTAGTACGGCCTCTGACCAGGATCCTGCTTCTCGCAAGCAGCAAAGGAGAGTGAGGAGAAACTCCTCAAAGTCAGTAGATGCAAGTCAACTCAACGTTGACAAACACCTTATGGGTAGTATACACCCAGTGGAAGGGCAACCTCCACAACCCAGCTCCAGCTTGCACACACTGGCTGGGACATCGGAACACCTAGACTCACGCGTATTGGGAAATCACGAAGAGTTATCAACGGTGCACGAGATATCCATCAACTATATCGATTCTGGGGAATCATTCAACCGTAAGTCTACGATTGTCGACACTTATTTTTCTGCTACAATTGCAAATACCCTTCTTAATGATCATGATCCAAGGACTATCGTAGAGTGTGAAAAACGCTCCGACTGGCCTCAATGGAAGGATGCAATACAAGCAGAATTAGCCTCGCTTAATAAAAGGAAGGTATTCACAGAAGCAATACCTACACCTCCCAGTGTTTTCCCTGTGGGATTCAAATGGGTTTTCCTCCGCAAACGGAATGAGAACAATGAGGTGGTGAGATACAAAGCAAGGCTCGTAGCACAGGGTTTCACGCAGAGACCCGGCATTGATTTCAATGAGACATATTCTCCAGTTATGAGTGGTATCACTTTCCGATATCTAATATCTTTGGCAGTGCAAAATCGTCTATCTATGCAGTTGATGGACGTCGTGACCGCATATCTTTACGGTTCACTAGATTCGGACATTTACATGAAGGTTCCAGATGGAATCTCTGTCCCGGATGCAAGCGCAAAACGCAACATGTACTGTGTAAAACTGAACAAGTCTCTATACGGCTTGAAACAGTCGGGACGGATGTGGTACAACCGACTTAGTGAGTTCCTTCTTCGCAAGGGTTACTCCAACAGTGATGACTGCCCATGTGTTTTCATCAAGAAGTCCTCTTCAGGATTTTGCATCATTTCAGTGTACGTCGATGATCTCAACATCATTGGTAACACACAAGATATTGATGAAGCACGCAATCATCTAAAGACAGAATTTGAGATGAAGGATTTGGGTCAAACCAAATTTTGCTTGGGTCTTCAACTCGAGCACCTTCCCTCAGGAATAATGGTACACCAAGCTGCCTATATCCAGAAAATATTGGAGAAATTCAATATGGACAAATCCTATCCATCTAAAACTCCCATGGTGGTTCGATCTCTAGACGTAGAGAAAGATCCGTTCAGGCCGAGGGATGATGGAGAAGAGATGTTGGGACCCGAGGTTCCATATCTCAGTGCCATTGGAGCGCTTATGTATCTTGCAAATTGTACGAGACCTGACCTCGCATTTGCAGTGAATCTACTTGCTAGACACAGCGCAGCTCCTACCAAACGCCATTGGTCGGGAGTAAAGAATGTCTTTAGATATCTCCAAGGCACAAAGGATCTTGGCCTATTCTTTCAGTTTCAGAGAAATCTGGACACCAATATGATTGGATACACAGATGCTGGCTATTTATCTGATCCCCATAATGCCAGATCACAAACCGGCTTTGTGTTCCTACATGGTGGAACTGCAATATCATGGAAGTCTTCGAAACAGACTCTAGTTGCAACATCCACCAATCATTCTGAAATAATCGCATTATATGAGGCATCACGCGAATGTGTGTGGATTCGCAGGATGATAAATCACATACAACAATCATGTGGAATTGGTTCTATCGAATCACCTACCATTATCTACGAAGATAATGCGGCTTGTGTTGCACAGATGCAAACAGGATACGTCAAGAGCAATATCACTAAGCATATTGCCCCTAAGTTGTTTTATCCCCATGAACTCCAAAAGGGTGGGGAAATAAACATCTTGCAAGTCAAATCATGCGATAACCTCGCTGATCTATTCACAAAGTCTCTACCAACTTCAACGTTCCAGAAATATATTCATGGAATTGGTATGCGCCGACTTCGGGATTTGCAAGAGTCGGGGGGAGTATCTTCCTGAATTATTCCTGTTCAAAGCATCATATTACACTCTTTTTCCCTTTATGAGTTTACTTTTCAGGTTCTCATTAAGGTTTTTAATGAGGTAATATCAACATAAGATTATATGTCATATTTTCTATTTTCCCCACCGGGGTTTTTAGGAAAGTATACACGACATATTTATTGCCCTCTAAATTCTATGGATATACTTCATATCGAGTTAACGGAGGCAATAATCATTATATGTTGGATCATTTTCTCCTTATTTTCCCACAGGGTTTGAAGGAGTTTTACCAGCATATCCTACACTACTTCTCATATTTTTCCCACAGGATTTTTGGAGAAGATTATTCCAAGGATGATCAATCGCAAGTACAAGGAAGGATTAGGGGGAGTGTTAGGATTTAATTAGTTTACTTAATTAAAGGGAATCCTCCCTATGTAACCGTCGTCGTGCGGTTGCTTCGGCAACCGACGCGACGCTCCCTCACACCCCCACGATCAGTCGCGTCTCCTCTTCGCGACGGTTGACCTTGTATAAACACCTATTACCAGCACAAGGTGACCAAACAATAACGGGTCTCCTCGTGGCACCTACTCGTTTGCATGTGTAAAAGCAATTTCACACAACGTGTGTTCACGTGATTTATACTGTGCTTTTTCGGCAAAAAAACAAGCAGCTCACAAAAATGATACATATTACTAGCCTGCTAAAAAATTGGCTAGAATACACATCATCAGTTTGTACATTGCGTGTCCATGTTGAAAATATTAACGACACATGAAATTTTTGATATTTTAACATTCGACGTAGCCATAGAAACCTACAATTTTATATGACTTGTTGACACAACAACGGTAGTTGGAAAAAAGGCCAAGAATGAAGAAAACAAAGCTCGACTAGTTGACATCTTCCAAAAACTGGTTGTTGATTGCTTCAAGTAGGTCAAGCACCCACCTTGCTCCTATCCAGATTCTTGCCGAACCAAAAAGCAACAAGCAACTGTTATGTTGCATTGTCATCTAGGTAACTAATGTACTTCCTTCCGTTATTCTCCATTTTTCATTGAAATGATCCAGGAATCTGGCTAGGAAAAAACAGAGAACCATCAGTGTATACCAAGATAATTGAAAGTTGTTGATGTTGTCCAAGCAAAAGTCTAGCTAGGAGGCAACTTATCACTGAAAGTTAGGCACAATTATAAGATTGTTGGGCAGCGTACATCTGGCTGCATAACAAATTATACACCTAACCTACCCAATGTTACATAACTTTGCATCGAAGTTTAGGCAGCTTAGAAAAATTGTATGATGAAGCAATTTAGCACAAGTGTGAACTAACAAAGTATTGTATATCGGCATATCAAAATTTAGAAGAAAGGGAACACTCTGGTGAACAGATAAGAAAGCAACTTAGCATATGTGTGAATCAACAACGTATTATATGCGGCAAATTAGAAGAAAGATAACACTTGCATGAACTGATAATAATGCAACTTAGCGCAAGTCTGAACCAACAAGGTATTTTATGCCACAACTTAGAAGAAATAGAACAGTTGGATGAACCGATAATAAAACAATTTAGCACAAGTGTGAACTAACAAACTATTGCATGCCACAACTTAGAAAAACACAAGGCTGAACCGATAATAAAGCAACTTAGCGCCAGTGTGAATCGACAAAGTACTATATTCTGCAACTTAGAAGAAAGAGAACACTTGGATGAACCGATAATAAAGAAACTTAGCACATGTGTGAACCAATGAGGTATTGTATGCCACAACTTAGAAGAAATAAAACTCTTGGACAAACCAATAATAAAAAAACTTAGCACATGTTTGAACTAACAAAATACTCTATGCCGCAACTTAGAAGAAAGAGAACACTTAGATGAGGCGATAATAAAGCAACTTAACACAAGCATGAACCAACAAAGTACTTCATTCCGCAACTTAGAAGAAAGAGAACACATGGATGAACCGATAGTAAAGTAACTTAGCCAGGTGTGAACCAACAAAGTATTGTATTCCGCAACTTAGAAGAAATAGAACTCTTGGATGAACCAATAATAAAACAACTTAGTACGATTCTGAACTAACAAAGTATTGTATGCCTCAACTTAATTTAGCACTCAGATGAACCGATAATAAAGCAATTTAGCACATGTGTGAACCAACAAAGTATTGTATGCCACAACTTAGAAGAAAGAGAACACGCGGATAGGCCGATATTAAAGTAACTTAGCACATGTGTGAACAACAAAGTATTGTATTCCACAACTTAGAAAAAAGAGAACACCTGGATGAACCCATAGTAAAGTAACTTAGAACAAGTATAAACCAACAAAGTATTGTATGCCGCAACTTAGGAGGGAAAGAGCACTTGTATGAACCGATAATAAAGCAAGTTAGCACATGTGAGAACCAACAAAGTATTCTATGCCGCAACTTAGAAGAAAAGAACACTTGGAGGAACTTATAGTAAAGTAACTTAACACAAGTCTAAACCAACAAAGTATTGTATGACGCAACTTAGGAGGGAGAGACCACTGGGATGAACCGATAATAAAGCAATTTAGCACATTTGTGAACCAACAAAGTATTGTATGCTGCAACTTAGGAGGGAGAGAGCACTTGGATGAACCGATAATAAAGCAACTTAGCACATGCGAGAACCAACAAAGTATTGAAAGCCGCAACTTATAAGAAAATAACACTTGGAGGAACCGATAGTAAAGTAACTTAGAACAATTGGAAACCAACAAAGTATTGTATGCCGCAACTTAGGAGGAAGAGAGCACTCAGATGAACCGATAATAAAGCAACTTAGCACATTTGTGAACCAACAAAGTGTTGTATGCCGCAACTTAGAAGGAAGAGAACACTTGGATGAATGGATAGTAAAGCAACTTAGCACATGTGAGAACCAACAAAGTATTCTATGCCGCAACTTAGAAGAAAATAACACTTGGAGGAACCGATAGTAAATTAACTTAGCACAAGTGTAAACCAACAAAGTATTGCATGCCGTAACTTATAAGGGAGAGAGCACTCAGATGAACCAATAATAAAGCAACTTAGCATATGTGTGAACCAATAAAGTATTGTATGCGGCAACTTAGAAGGAAGAGATCACTCGGATGAACCTGTAGTAAAGCAACTTAACACATGTGCGTACCAACAAAGTATTGTATGTTGCAACTTAGAAGAAATAGAACACTTGGATGAACCAATAATAAAGCAACTTAGCAACTGAATGAAACGGGATAAGCAATTTAATGAAATGGGATAAGCAACTTAGGAGAAAGTGGGGAGCAACTTAAACTTAAGTGGCTAATCAATGAAAATGGGATAGAAAGAAAGAGAACACTCGGATGAACCGATAATAAAGAAACTTAGAACATGTGCGAACCAACAAACTATTGTATGCCACAACTTAGAAAAAAGAGAACACTTGGATGAACCGATAACAAAGCAACTTAGCAAATTAATGAAACTAGATAAGCAACTGAGGAGAAAGTGTAAATAAACTTAAACTATAGTAACTAATCAACTTAATGAATTAGGATAAGCAACTTAGGAGAAAGTGAACAACAACTTAAGCTAAAGTGACTAATCAACTTAATTAAATGGGATAAGTTACAATCCTATGATGAGTTGTTGCTGGTTGTATTTTAGTTGCAACCATCCCCACTGGGTTCAAACAGTAAAAAGACTAACCAGGCTCATGAAAATACATACGAGAATGGCCAAAACTAAAATGATCATTTTATTAACTTGTTCAAATCGACTAGGACAATTCAAAAGTCAGAATCAGTGCATATCGGATGGCAAGTAAATGACCATGTTATACACACTTGTTCAAATTGGCAAGGACTATTCAGAATCGACCATCAAATGGATCTCAACTAATTGTAGATGTTCCGTTGTTCAATTAGAGTAATGCATCTATACAATTACTAGAATGGCATGGCTTATAACTTAAAGTCATGGAACAGAGAAGTACGTACATACTATTGTTCTGCAGGGTCTCAATGAGCACCCATGTTTTTGAGGAGATGGACACTTGCGCCACAGCTGGCCATAACACGAGACTGAAACAGGTTAGTCATGTCAGAAAGCACTCCAATATAATGGTAAGCAAGCAGAGATTGTTATTAGGAAAGTAGCATGAAAGAATAAACCTTTAGGGTTGGCCGACCTCCTGTATGGTGTTGACGCCCACCATCTTGAGCATTCTCTGCAGCAGCTTGTTGTCTGTGGTTGCCAACCTACTTCTTCCTGCACCTAAACCAAAAGGACACACACTGAGTCCGATGAGTGCCTACAACCGTGCACGAGGACACAAGAGTCCGTGGCCGTATCCGGAACATGCAATCGTGCACTTCTTCCTGCAGAAATAGACCACACATTACTACTATGTTCCATACAAACAGACGATAAATCCCTAATATCAACAGAAATAGACCACACATTACTACAATACTTCTAGTTGCAGTTAATCATCATGATATGCACACATACATGAGGTATCCGTACTGTCCCAATTGTCATCTCATCAACTGCCAACTTAGTGTAGAAGATTAAATGTGATTAAGTTTTTTGTGTGACCATATCCAACAACTTGGTGGACTGATTTTTTTTAACTGCTTATCGAAGCAAACAGTTCCAGCTAGGAAAATAAGGCACTTAGTCTACATAACAGTACAAAAGAACGAGAGTTGTACAAGATGTCTTTTTAATGAAACAAGTGTGTATTGACCTTGAGTTTTTCTCTTCAGAATTGATACATATTCCAATCCGGTTGTGAAAATACTTCATAGTCTGTTGGACAATCTACAAAGCTGTAACTGTCTGCATTCCTTCTTACAAGGATGGCTAGGAACATATGGCCAAATAGTACATATAGCCTGTAACTTCATGGAATCACCTTGAATCGTGAAGAAGAGCAATATTGCAGAAATGAAAAAGATAACACAGAAGTGCATGAAGCAGAACACCATCAGCTCCCCATTCATTGGCTGCAGGAAATCATCTAACTCCGTGTACGAACATGAAATTGTACTTGTCCAAAAGCAAAATGTACTGCACAGACTCAAACCAGAAGCGGAGCAAACAGCGAGATCCTACTGTTGGATTCAGATTTTGGGACGGGATTGGGGGGGGGATACCTTGAGGGCAGACGATGCCTCTGGAAACAGTCGCTAGGCCCCTAGGATTCGACGGAAGTGCGGCCAGCGAAGGAGTCGAAGGGTGCGGACCCGTAGTCGCGCCGGCCGGCAGTACCACGCATCCGCGTCCCCATCCCTTGGCTTGCTTGAACCCCTGACCTCCATGGCAGCGACCGGGGACGGACGGTAGCGGGCCGTCCACGGGCTTGATGCTGCGACGGCTGGTGTATCTTCCGGTGAGCCTTTCCGCCGTCCTAGATGCGTTGCCAGAAGGCGAGCAGCGCGGATGCGGAAATGGAGGAGCGATGAAGCGGGATCGGGGAAAAAATAGGGTGGCTGGGGCCGCGCCGGAGGTTTTGGACTTTGGAGGGGGCGCCGGAGGGACGGGCTGCCGCCGATGCGGGGAAGGAGAAGGTGTGGGGATCGGGAATGTGGGGAATCTCTCCTCACCACACAGGCACGTGGGGCCACCAGGTGAGAGATGTCGGAAGCGGACGACAGGGCCGTGATCGAGTGCATCGGACGGACCAGAAGCGAGGGCTCGGACGAGCAAGCTAGCACCCGTGCGCTTTTTAGCATTTGGGATTTTTATTAGGTGCCGGGGCACTATCGGAGTGCTCCCTGGTTTGCACCATAGACAGTCCTTTTCACGTGCGGGAGTCAAGATGCCAATACGTATTCGCACCACACGATCTGTATTTTTCTCGTTGACCAGACGTCCTCAACTCCTCTTTCTCTTGCACCCACATCTGGGCAAAAGAGCTCCCGCCGCCATCCCCGGCTCCCCGCCATACCTCGACCTCGTTCTCACGAGCACGTGCGCCTCCTCTTTCGCGCGTCGGCCGCCCAACCTTGATGCATCTGTCTCCTCACGGAGCATCACTAGCAGATCCTTCAAACACAAAAACGCTCATAAAATGCACCCCAAACATATTTTGCAGATTAAAAAAATAACTCGCAGTTCAGACACCGTAAAAGAAACCCTAAAACAGCATATTCCTTATACTAGCCCACAGACAGCTTTTTCTTCACCTTTCTTCTTCCTCAAGCTTTTCTTCCCTGCAGCCACGCCCGCCCAGGCCGCCACGCCCGCTTCGCGCCGCGCGCGCCGCACGCTTGTCGCGCCGCGCCGCCCGCTTGGCCGGCCACGCCGAACGGCCTCTCGCGCCCAGCAGCCGTGATGAGGTCTAAGACCCCGTTTGTGGCCCGATCTCGCGAATTGACCCGAATCGAAAGGGGAAAAGAGGGGAAACGAAGAACACGATGAACACGACGAACGCGAAGAGCACGAGAACACACGCACGCACACCAACCCGATACAACCGTGCTTACCCTCGTGGCTCGATGGACCACGCCGAATAGAATCACCCACGGAAGAGACCGCGGTAGAATTCCGAGGTGAGAGACCGGTGTTGGAGACGGAGATCGGTGAGGGAGAGAGAGTGCACACACTAGAATCTCACTCACAAATCCAATCACCAACAAGGGTGGCCTTGATTACAGAGGGATGATACCCTAGGGAGACAAAGCTCAAGTTCTATCCTAAGCCAAATCTTGTCTAACCCTAGCAAATGGGGAATACGTGGATACATATAGCTCAGATTCATGAAGGGGTAGTTTGGGAAAGATGCTAATTAAGTTACAGCCGCCAGATGGTGAATGGACGGTTCAGATCTGAGCTAAAACACGTGCGAGCGGTACCACGGGCGGAGGTACCGGTCAAGGTACCGGGAGAGCATCAGTTTGGTCGAAGAGTTCTGGGAGACATGGCCTCTGGCGGTACCACGGCCGGAGGTACAGCCCAAGGTACCGGGGAGCTGCAGCACATGTTACTGGGAGACTGGCACCCTGGGCGGTACCTCGGGTGGAGCCTCCACCCGGAGGTACCGGTCTCCCCTTCATCCCGCGCGGCCAAGGAGGGGCCGCTCAGCGCTGCCCGGTAGTACCGGCCATGCATGGCCGGTAGTACCGGCCTTGGGCCTCTCCCGCGCCTGGCCACCACCAGGAGGTGGTACCGGCCATGAAGGCCCCTGGAGGCTCCGGCCTCCATGTGCAGGTGGTACCGGCCACCATTTGGTGGAGGCTCCGGCCTCCTTTGGCTGGAGGTACCACCAGCCTTGTCCTTCTTCTTCTCTCTTCTTCCTTTGTTCCTCTTTCTTCTTCTTCTCTTCTTCTCCCTTTCTTCTTCCTTCTCCCTTGCACCAAGTGAGTGGTTCCTCCTCTCCGGATCCTTGACGAAGCTCATACCTAGTAACACAATGAATATGGACATGAGGTAGTACTCTATCCAAGGGTGTACCGAGGTCGAGGGTAAAGAGGATTGGGTTCACCTTGTCATGTATCGCACGGGTTCGGGTTGTCGGTCCACTTGGGGGACCCCTTGGCCATGGTGTAGCGTCGACGATAGGCGGGGCTGCACTTGACGGTCTTGAGGTGGAGGTGTCCGAAAGCCACCCCGCATCATCTCCCCCCCCAAGAGTCCCTCGACTCTTGTTCCTCCTCAACGATGATGTAGGCCATGACGGTTCTCCCATGTAGTAATGGATGGACAAAGTCGCGGTCGAAGAAGAACTTGGGGAAAAACAACTTGCGAATGGAAAGCTTGTGGATGCCAATTTGGTGATCGGCGAACAAGAGGCTCTCAATCAAATACGAAGCATCAAGTCGTTTCTCCAAGAGGCATTTGGCAAAAATGGGAACCAAAAGAGTGTCGACGTATCCAAAATTTGGTGGGGCAAAAGTTTGTGCATGTAAAAGTTTGGTTTGTAAAGTGTCAAAAATGTGATGTGTAGCATTGTCCCACACAAATGGAACAATCAAAAGGCAAGTATCGGCGGCAAAATTTTGGGCAAAATTGTTATGTGCAATGGCAAAGGGATGGAAACTTCTAGCTTGGGAAATTATGGTTGGCGTGAGCCAAGTATGGGTATCCTCAAGTGTCAAAGAGTCCATGTCAAATGCCAAAGATGAAATGAGAAATCCAAAGAAGAGCAACTTTATGAGTGACATGTGGCACAAGATGCATAAGGTGTCTCTCACATGTATGACATGGTCCTTGAGATTCTCGGAGTGTATGATGATAATATCAAGACATACAACAATCATTGTGCCAACAAGATGTTTCACGATATGTTGCAAAAGAAACAAAAGAGGTGACGAGGCATTGGACCAAACCGGAAGCTCGACAAGACAAGCCGGAAACACACGAAAGCGAAGGCGTTTGGGAACATACCCTTTGGTGTGAATCCCATGGGTTGGATCATGTATCTCGTCCGTGTTGGGGAAGCTCTCAATTGCGCGTTTCGTGAGCTCATGCTCCGTAGCGGTGGAAGTTGTCATTCGGGTACCTATACACACAAAAGAGAAAACAAAAAGCGTGTGTGCATGGTAGATGAATATATCATCCATCATGATGTTCCATGTCTTGTGCACATCACCATTAATGTCAAGCAATATAGTATGAAAAGCATGGCGATGGCGCATATGGCAAGAAGGTGTATTCATGGCATGTGGTAACTCATGATCATCAAAAATAGAGAAGGCTATGGGGGCCATCTCATGGACAATGAAATAAGCATTTTTGCATACCAAACATAAGAAAGAGCAAGTGTTCACAATCTTGGATGCAAGGATCATGGAGTAGTGCAAACATTTTGGGCAAAGCATGTTCAACATGTTATCATTGTTGTCGACAACCCTATGTAAAGAGCAAGTGTTCATCAAGGGTGGCACAACACAAGTATTATCATAATCATTATCATTGCAAGCAAGCGGGGAAAAAGTGAAACTCTCATAGCATGGCATGACCACATTGTCACAAGCAATCAATTCCACACGATCTACAATGTTATCAAGCAAAGCATCACATGGGAAAGTGAAAGTAGCATGTGAAGTAGCAAATGGATCATCGAGATCATGCATGCACTCAAAAGTCATCATGTCCACTAGTGGGATCATGGCATCATCAACACCTATGTTGTTACCTTTGTAGGCCGACTCATTTGAAGTAGGTGTTGTGGAAGTAGGAGGATCCATGTGGTCGACATGTCCATCTTGGAGCAAGCATGGTGAGATATCATCATCTTCATGCACCATGTACATCGTCTCCATGAGCGGGAACTCATCCTCCGTGGAACCTAGTGCAACATAAGAAGACACAAACGAGGGAGAGGTTAATGTGTTAGCAAATGCGATGTCCTCCATGGACCTATCATCTACCTCTCTCAACTCACTTTGTGTATCACTCATGTCCTCCAAACGGAAGCACTCAAACTCACATATGGGGTGGAAGTCACTCAACTCACTATCACTCTCACTCAAGTGGGCTAAGTGGCTCTCATGCTCACATGGGATTGGTACCAACTCATCAATCAAGCATATAGGAGTAGGCTCGACTTTCTCATCTCCATGCGCCTCCTTGGTTGAAGGGAAGTTCCCATGCTCAACCATCTCAACTCCATCGCCTCCCAAGTCGTCCTCCATCGGTGGCGCCGTCGTGTCGTGGAGAGCTAGGCTCGGATCCACATCATCCTTGCGATGGCCTTGGAGGTCTTCATCTTGAAGTGTGGGCGCCGTAGGCTTCTTGGTGGCTTGAGCTTGTAGCTCGTCGAAGTGGAGCATGTCGGTGCTCGTCGATGTGCATTGCCATGCCATGTGACCCTTGGCCTTGCATACCTCGCATAGGAGATTGGGACATTCCCGTGGAGGGTGGCCTTGTTGCTTGCACTTGTAGCATCGGAGTCCATAGGCATATGACGAGCTAGAGGCCATTGTGGTGGTGGCACAAGAAGTGGAAGTCGCCTCATGAGGAAGGTATGCGCGATGTGCACTTGCCATCCTTGGAGTGGTAGACACACTATCATGGTGTTTGTCGCCTTCATGTCGAGGCTCTCGTCTTCGTGCATCATCACCATGGCTTGAGTGGTGTCGTCGAAGATCCGTGGAAGATGTTGGTCGACGGCGCTCATGGGGTGACTTGTGTCGGTGAAGTGCACGTGGTGCCGTATGTCGATGTAGGCCATGAGGTGGTAGTGGTCGACGACTATCATGAGATGGTGTGAGTCGATGACGGTCCTTGACACGCCTAGATGATGGCTCATGCGACATGGCATGTTGCTTGTGGCGCCTTGTGGAGCTTGGAGAAGAGTGTCGATGACGATCATGTTGGGGACGCTCTTGATGCTCCACATGATGTACTTGAGGTCGACGATCTTGTGCATAAGCACTCTCATGGTGGCCCCTTGTGGAGCTCGGAAAAGTGTGTCGATGACGCTCATGATGGGGACGCTCTTGACGATCCATATGATGGTGCCATCGTGGAGGTCCTCCATCTTCATATGTAGCTCCATTGGCCAAGTAGGGGTATGTGGGAGCACCGTCGTTGTTCATGGTGAAGTCGAGGTGAGGCTCCGCCATGGTGTCGATGTCGTAGACGTGGCGTTGCTCCACCATGTCGTCCATGCTTGGTGAGCCATTGTCGATGTAGAGCTCGTCGAAGTCGTCTTCAAGGTGGCGCTCCACCATGTCGTCCATGTCGATGATGCTTGGTGAGCCATGGTCGTTGTCGAGCTCCTCGATGTCGGAGATGTCGGTGATGTTTAGGGAGCCATGGTCGTTGTAGAGCTCCTCGATGTCGGAGATGTCGGTGATGCTTAGGGAGCCATGGTCGTTGTAGAGCTCCACATGTTCCTCCACATCCGCGGTGCTCGAAGAGGTATCCTCCTCGAAGTGCTCCGTGTACTCCTCCGTATCCTCATCTTCGCTATCCATGTTAGCACGATGGTATCTATATGGTGTATGTTAGTGGAAGAACACTACCTCGCAACCTTACCGTGGTATGATAAGATCGGGGCAATCCAACAAGCCGAGGTCAAAATCAATTGTGTCGGGAACTCACACAAAAACACACGCAAAAGCTAGCAAATATGGTGTTAGGTGAGTATGGTGGAAAGCCAAAAGACGAAATCCGAAATCAAGTGTATTGTAAAGAGTGGGTGAAGTCCAAAAATATCAAATGTCAAAGCGATGATCACTATAAACACGGAAAAGATGTGGAACACACACACGGGATAAGCGGGGTTAGTGCAACCAAAAGTGAGCGGAAAAGTGTATGTAAGGGTGCTCGGTGTCACACTAACACAAGGAGAGGCAAAGCTTTGGTTGCAAACGGAGAGACAACAAGATTCACACGTAGCCTCTCTTCTCTTTTCTCTCTTTTGCTTAAAAGCTTTTTCTCTTTTGTATTTGGTGGCACTTGCACTCTTTTGTATCTATGGTGGCACTTTGTACACTTTTGTATGTATGATGGCACTTGCACTCTTTTTGTGCTTTTCTTTCTTTTTCACGCTCTATGTTAGTGTTAGCTCGCTTTTGCTATCTTGCCACACGAGTTTTGCTTAGAAGCTTGACTCCACACTACACACACACCTCACAATCGGGGCCACGTGCAATGTCTCGCAACACTCAATAAGCAATGCTCGATAGGATAGATCGCAAAAGAAGAGGGGTTACAAGGTGGGGAGCAAGTTATACCTAGATGAAAATGTTAGGCGGTGTCGGAACACACAACTTGCGATGATGGCGGTGGTGTCAAGAGTACGTTTGCAAGTTCGGGGTGCCGAGGAGGTCGTCGCTTGCTTCGGAGCTGCGGGTTAGTTTCACAAACAAGGCACTCAAACCGGAACAAGAAAACACAAGTTAAGAGAAAAGTCGGGTCAAAGTAGCTTGGCGGTGGTGGTAGTGGTATGCCGGTGGTCTTGCGGTGGCGGTGGTGGTGGCGGTGGTGGTGGCGGTGCCGCGGCGGTGTTTACCGGTGATTTGGGGGGACGGCGGTGTTGGCCGGTGGTGGAGAGGGGTGGTGGTGTTGGCCGGTGGTGGAGAGGGGGTGGTGGTGTTTGTCGGCGGTGGTGGGGGAGCGGAGGCAGCGGTAGTGGTGGCCGGAGGTGCCGGTGGTGGTCAGGTGGAGGCGTGGGTGGAGGCTCCGGCGATGGTGCTATTGGGGCCGGCCTGGAGGGCCTCCGGTAGTACCGCTGCAGCCTTGGCCGGAGGTACCGGCCAGGTTTTGCTGGAGGTACCGGCCAGGGGTTCTTCCCCACGCGAGTTTGCGTGTTCTTCCCTTTTCTCTCTCCTGTTCTTGAGGAACTCAAACCAAATCAACCCAAATGAAGAGAAACGATGAAATTTGTGGATAGAAAGTGGGGGAAATAGTAGATCAACACTAATAACACCGAATCAATGGACCAAAACCACTCAAAACTCAACAAAATCGCAGATCTGTCAAAAGGCAAATTAGGGCTATTTTTTGGGGATTTTTTTGGGAAATTTTTTAGAAACGAAATTGGGTGGGTGGGGGGTCAAATTCGCGGTAACCTTGAGCTGCTGATACCATATGATGAGGTCTAAGACCCCGTTTGTGGCCCGATCTCGCGAATTGACCCGGAATCGAAAGGGGAAAAGAGGGGAAACGAAGAACACGATGAACACGACGAACGCGAAGAGCACGAGAACACACGCACGCACACCAACCCGATACAACCGATGCTTACCCTCGTGGCTCGATGGACCACGCCGAATAGAATCACCCACGGAAGAGACCGCGGTAGAATTCCGAGGTGAGAGACCGGTGTTGGAGACGGAGATCGGTGAGGGAGAGAGAGTGCACACACTAGAATCTCACTCACAAATCCAATCAACAACAAGGGTGGCCTTGATTACAGAGGGATGATACCCTAGGGAGACAAAGCTCAAGTTCTATCCTAAGCCAAATCTTGTCTAACCCTAGCAAATGGGGAATACGTGGATACATATAGCTCAGATTCATGAAGGGGTAGTTTGGGAAAGATGTTAATTAAGTTACAGCCGCCAGATGGTGAATGGACGGTTCAGATCTGAGCTAAAACACGTGCGAGCGGTACCACGGGCGGAGGTACCGGTCAAGGTACCGGGGAGAGCATCAGTTTGGTCGAAGAGTTACTGGGAGACAGGGCCTCTGGGCGGTACCACGGCCGGAGGTACAGCCCAAGGTACCGGGGAGCTGCAGCACATGTTACTGGGAGACTGGCACCCTGGGCGGTACCTCGGGTGGAGCCTCCACCCGGAGGTACCGGTCTCCCCTTCATCCCGCGCGGCCAAGGAGGGGCCGCTCAGCGCTGCCCGGTAGTACCGGCCATGCATGGCCGGTAGTACCGGCCTTGGGCCTCTCCCGCGCCTGGCCACCACCAGGAGGTGGTACCGGCCATGAAGGCCCCTGGAGGCTCCGGCCTCCATGTGCAGGTGGTACCGGCCACCATTTGGTGGAGGCTCCGGCCTCCTTTGGCTGGAGGTACCACCAGCCTTGTCCTTCTTCTTCTCTCTTCTTCCTTTGTTCCTCTTTCTTCTTCTTCTCTTCTTCTCCCTTTCTTCTTCCTTCTCCCTTGCACCAAGTGAGTGGTTCCTCCTCTCCGGATCCTTGACGAAGCTCATACCTAGTAACACAATGAATATGGACATGAGGTAGTACTCTATCCAAGGGTGTACCGAGGTCGAGGGTAAAGAGGATTGGGTTCACCTTGTCATGTATCGCACGGGTTCGGGTTGTCGGTCCACTTGGGGGACCCCTTGGCCATGGTGTAGCGTCGACGATAGGCGGGGCTGCACTTGACGGTCTTGAGGTGGAGGTGTCCGAAAGCCACCCCGCATCAAGCCGCTCCCCCATCACCCCCGCAGGACGCCCTCTCCGAATTCCAACGAATTTCGGCCCTCACTCCGGCGACTCCGGCGAATTTTGGTAGTCTCCAGAGGTTGTACGGGCTGAAATTTCATTGGCGCCAACGCGAAAGTCGGGATGGGGTTCGCTCTCGAAAGACCTCGCGAGACTGGGTATTTGAGGTTTCCGCGAGGCGAAACTGGATAGTCTAGACAAAAATATTTCAGATGAGGGTCCGATGCGATGTCTAAACCGGCCCTTTTTCTTCCAAAACTACAAAATAGTAGTGATTATGCGGATGAGGTCTGCTAGACATGCTCTTACCCTAGCGCGCATCCGCGTGGAGCTCCTCGATGCAGTCCGTCGTGAACCTCCGGGAGCTCCACCCCATTCCCGAATGTAGCAATAGTACTTCCCTAGTTCTGGTTTGTAATTTTTGCCGTGGTGGATGTACTTTTTTATCCTTTTCTACATCTAGGATTTTGATTAGTAGGTTCCCGCGTCGATTTTAGATGTAACAAATAGTAGTTCCCCCAGGTCTGGAGGTAATTATTTTCATTTTTCTACATCTAGGATCCTGATTAGTTGGTTACCCTGATGATTTGCATGTAAAAAATAGTAAGTTCCCCCGATATGGACGTATTTTATTTTCTTTTTTACATGTAGGGCTACTTCTTTACATCCTCAATTATAATTACAAACACTAGTACAGTATATTTTTTGGGATGTAATTTTTTGTAGTTAAAGTCCAATTTCTTACATGCAAATAAAAAGTGGTGGGATGAGGCACATGCTCCCGCAAATAAAGTTGATTTAAAATGGATGGATGCATGTGTCGCATGTAGTTCTAATTTCTATTTCTGGTAACGGTCGCTTTTAACCTTTGGGACCACTTTCCTCTTTTGGGAAAGATTTGGTTTAGTGTGTCTGCAAGTAGAGTCTGAGTAGGGATCTATGTCAAATCGCACTGACTTTGCGTCTATATAAGCATAGACCAATGCGCAAGATTGTAAATGGGGAGTTGAGAAGAAGAACTAGCACCTCGGGGCAGACGATCGTTACTTGGCGTATCGACAAGGTGATGGCAGTGGACAGATTGTCATCGTCAACAAGGCGGTGCCCATGGGCGGCGCTGGGGGTATTCCCCTGTCTTCCCTGGAATACCCAAGTTTTTGACGCGAGAAAAAATGTACATATTTGGCCCACCCCAACAAGGCAGAAACATGGACTGGGCAGAAACCAGGCCATCGCACGAGAACCACGCAATCCCCTTTCTCGCTCGCCTCGTAGCACGCACGCAAGGCGCCTCGACCCAGACCTGCCCACGACCGCTGCCAACGATCTAGCCCGTCGCAGCAGGAAAGTGAAGACTCACTAAACAAAGGAAATTTTCTTGAGCTTCTAAATTGGCTAGCGGGAAATTTTGAAGAGGTTAACAGAGTTATTCTCAAGAATGCTCCACGGAACTGCAGGATGATTCACCATGATATACAACAAGAGGTGATAGAATGTTGTGCAAAAGAGACTACTAAACTAGTCATTGAAGAACTTGATGGTGTTCATTTTTCAATACTTGCAGATGACTAGTGATGTGTATCAGAATGAGCAGTTGGATGTTTGCTTGCGTTACATTGATAAAGAAAGGAAAGGCCGTTGAAAGATTTCTTGGTCTTGCTCATGTTGAAGATACTACCTCTTCAACATTGAAAACTGCAATTCAGAAAATGCTTATGAATTACAATTTGATCATTGCAATGGTGTGTGGGCAAGGATATGCCTAAAAAAACTGATTATGGATGAGTCCTCTTCTGCCTATTATGTTCATTGTTTTGCCCATCAACTACAGTTAACTCTTGTTGTTGTTGCAAAGGAGAGTGGTGATTGTACTTGGTTCTTTCAGCAGTTTGCACACTTGTTAAATGCTCTTAGCATGTCTTGTAAAAAGATGAGATTGCCTCGGATAGCTCAGGCTGAAGAACTCATTGCTTCATTGGAATTGGAAGAAGTAGAAATTAACATGGAGTGGGCTGAATCAGGAAATGAGTTTGGTAAGGCCATGTGATACACGTTAGGGCTCTCACTTCAAAACTGTGAACCATGTCATCTCTATGTATGGTGCACTACGACGAGTCCTTCGCAAGATTGGAGACAAGTACAATAGTGCGGAGGCGCAACCGGCTCTAACCATAGAGACAACATTTCTATCATTTGAGTTCGTTTTCATGGCACATTTGATGCAATAAATATTTGGATACACAGATGATTTGAGTCGAGCTTTGCAAAAGCAAGATGAAGATATTGTTCATGCTGTTGACGTGTATAAAGTAGATTGCCTAGCTAGCCCTTTCCATCAGTTCGAACTTTTGGTTAAAGTAGCTAGTGCATGAAGCTTAACATGGTATCAGAGCCCCAGGTCTCGAGTTCAAATCCTGGCTTTCACAATTTATTCTAAAAAATCCCCCTGCCTCCTGTTGTGTGTATCCGGCCTCTCGCTGCCTCTTTCCTGCCGTGTGTATCCGGCCTTCCGCTGCCTCTTTGCCTCTCTACACATATTGACTTGTCTTATCGTCTTCCCGTCACACGTGAGAGGGGGTGTTGACGTATATAAAGTAGATTGCCTAGCCCTTTCCATCAGTTCGGACTTTTGGTTCAAGTGGCTAGTGCATGAAGCTTAACATGGTATCAGAGCCCCAGGTCTTGAGTTCAAATCCTGGCTTTCACATGGTTTTCGCAATTAAGCCTAAAAATTGTTGTTGTCCCCCTCTTTAGCCACCGCTGATGCCCTGTTTCGGCGTGCTCTTCTTCTTTCACGTGTTGACTTTCTCTTCTCACACGCGAGTGGGGGTGTTGTGAAATGTATATGTGGATTGCCTAGCCCTTTCCATCAGTTCGGACTTTTGGTTCAAGTGGCTAGTGCATGAAGCTTAACATGGTATCAGAGCACCAGGTCTCGAGTTCAAATCCTGGCTTTCACAATTTATTCTAAAAATCCCCGCAGCCTCCTGCCGTGTGTATCCGGCCTCCCGCTGCCTCTTTCCTGCCGTGTGTATCCGGCCTCTTTCCTGTCGTGTGTATCCGGCCTCTTTCCTGCCGTGTGTATCCGGCCTCCCGCTGCCTCTTTGCCTCTCTACACGTGTTGACTCGTCTTCTCGTCTTCCCGTCACACGTGAGAGGGGGTGTTGACGTGTACAAGTAGATTGCCTAGCCCTTTCCATAAGTTCGGACTTTTGGTTCAAGTGGCTAGTGCATGAAGCTTAACATGGTATCAGAGCCCCAAGTCTCGAGTTCAAATCCTGGCTTTCCCAATTTATTCTAAAAATTATCTTCTCTCCCCGCAGCCTCCTGTCGTGTGGTCCCAACCTTCTGCTGCCTCTTTGCCTCTCCTGTCGTGTGGTTCCGGCCTTCCGCTGCCTCTTTGCCTCTCTACACGTGTTGACTTGTCTTCCCGTCTCCCCGTCACACGTGAGAGGGGGTGTTGACGTGTACAAGTAGATTGCCTAGCCCTTTCCATCAGTTCGGACTTTTGGTTCAAGTGGCTAGTGCATGAAGCTTAACACATGCTATTCAGGTTCTCGATGACACAAAGTTCAACTTGGGTGCTTTGCGGTCTGATGCCGGATGTGATGATTTTCCCACAAAGGTCACGTCTTTTTGTACAAAGCATAAGATCAAAATTGTTGATATGGAGGGTCCTTACTTCCCCGTTGGCTGGCCTACAAGGGGTGTATGCAATGGTGTGATCAATTACCACCGCTTCAAGGTTGATATGTTTGTGTCTGTCATTGATACGCCAATCGGTGAGCTGAATGGCAGATTTGATGAGTGATACGTCTCCGACGTATCGATAATTTCTTATGTTCTATGCCATATTATTGATGATACCTACATGTTTTATGCACACTTTATGTCATATTCGTGCATTTTCTGGAACTAACCTATTAACAAGATGCCGAAGTGCCAGTTCCTGTTTTCGCTGTTTTTGGTTTCAGAAATCCTAGTAACGAAATATTCTCGGAATTGGACGAAACAAAGACCCAGGGCCCTATTTTTCCACGGAGCTTCCAGAAGACCGAAGAACACACGAAGTGGGGCCACGAGGTGGCCAAGCTATAGGGCGGCGCGGCCCAAGCCCTGGCCGCGCCGACCTATAGCGTGGGCCCCTCGTCTGGCCCCCGACTCTGCCCTTCCGCCTACTTAAAGCCTCCGTCGCGAAACCCCTGATGCGAAAAACCACGATACGGAAAACCTTACTGAGACGCCGTCGCCGCCGATCCCATCTCGGGGATTCGGAGATCTCCTCCGGCACCTGAGAGGGGATTCATCTCCGGAGGACTCTACACCGCCATGGTCGCCCGGAGTGATGAGTGAGTAGTTCACCCCTGGACTATGGGTCCATAGCAGTAGCTAGATGGTTGTCTTCTCCTCATTGTGCTTCATTGTTGGATCTTGTGAGCTGCCTAACATGATCAAGATCATCTATCTGTAATTCTATATGTTGTGTTTGTCGGGATCCGATGGATAGAGAATACCATGTCATGTTAATTATCAAGTTATTATACATGTGTTGTTTATGATCTTGCATGCTCTCCGTTTCTAGTAGAGGCTCTGGCCAAGTTTTTACTTTTAACTCCAAGAGGGAGTATTTATGCTCGATAGTGGGTTCATGCCTGCATTGACACTGGGGGAGTGACAGAAACCCCTAAGGTTGTGTTGTGCTGTTGCCACTAGGGATAAAACATTGGCGCTATGTCCGAGGATGTAGTTGTTGATTACATTACGCACCATACTTAATGCAATTGTCTGTTGTTAGCAACTTAATACTGGAGGGGGTTCGGATGATAACCTGAAGGTGGACTTTTTAGGCATAGATGCAGTTGGATGGCGGTGTATGTACTTTGTCGTAATGCCCAATTAAATCTCACTATACTTATCATGTCATGTATGTGCATTGTTATGCCCTCTCTATTTGTCAATTGCCCGACTGTAATTTGTTCACCCAACATGCTTTTATCTTATGGGAGAGACACCTCTAGTGAATTGTGGACCCCGGTCCATTCTTTAATACTGAAATACAAATCTGCTGCAATACTTGTTTTACTGTTTTCTGCAAACAATCATCTTCCACACAATACGGTTAATCCTTTGTTACAGCAAGCCGGTGAGATTGACAACCTCACTGTTTCGTTGGGGCAAAGTACTTTGGTTGTGTTGTGCAGGTTCCACGTTGGCGCCGGAATCGCTGTTGCGCCGCACTACATCCCGCCGCCATCAACCTTCAACGTGCTTCTTGGCTCCTCCTGGTTCGATAAACCTTGGTTTCTTTCTGAGGGAAAACTTGCTGCTGTGCGCATCATACCTTCCTCTTGGGGTTGCCCAACGAACGTGTGAAATACACGCCATCAAGCTCTTTTTCTGGCGCCGTTGCCGGGGAGATCAAGACACGCTGCAAGGGGAGTCTCCACTTCTCAATCTCTTTACTTTGTTTTTGTCTTGCTTTATTTTATTTACTACTTTGTTTGCTGCACTTATATCAAAACACAAAAAAATTAGTTGCTAGCTTTACTTTATTTGCTATCTTGTTTGCTATATCAAAAACACAAAAAAATTAGTTTACTTGCATTTACTTTATCTAGTTTGCTTTATTTACTATTGCTAAAATGGCCAACCCTGAAAATACTAAGTTGTGTGACTTCACTAGCACAAATAATAATGATTTCTTATGCACACCTATTGCTCCACCTGCTACTACAGCAGAATTCTTTGAAATTAAACCTGCTTTACTTAATCTTGTTATGCGAGAGCAATTTTCTAGTGTTAGTTCTGATGATGCTGCTGCCCATCTCAATAATTTTGTTGAACTATGTGAAATGCAAAAGTATAAAGATGTAGATGGTGACATTATAAAATTAAAATTGTTCCCTTTCTCATTAAGAGGAAGAGCTAAAGATTGGTTGCTATCTCTGCCTAAGAATAGTATTGATTCCTGGACTAAATGCAAGGATGCTTTTATTGGTAGATATTATCCCCCTGCTAAAATTATATCTTTGAGGAGTAGCATAATGAATTTTAAACAATTAGATAATGAACATGTTGCTCAAGCTTGGGAAAGAATGAAATCTCTGGTTAAAAATTGCCCAACCCATGGACTGACTACTTGGATGATCATCCAAACCTTCTATGCAGGACTAAATTTTTCTTCGCGGAATTTATTGGATTCAGCTGCTGGAGGTACCTTTATGTCCATCACTCTTGGTGAAGCAACAAAGCTCCTTGATAATATGATGGTTAATTACTCTGAATGGCACACGGAAAGAGCTCCACAAGGTAAGAAGGTAAATTCTGTTGAAGAATCCTCTTCCTTGAATGATAAGATTGATGCTATTATGTCTATGCTTGTTAATGGTAGGACTAATGTTGATCCTAATAATGTTCCGCTAGCTTCATTGGTTGCTCAAAATTCTAGACCACATCCTGCTAATGGTAATTCTTATGGTAGATATGTTTCACCTAATGAGGAAAAGATGTTAGAAATTGAAAGGGCCACCAAGAACTTTATGCAATCGCAGTATGAGCAAAATAAATTGTTTACTAAAACTATGAATGAGCAATCTACCTTGTTGAAGAAAATAGGAAATCAACTTGAAAATCTGAATATGGAGATTTCTGGGTTGCAAACTAAACTTGCAAATGCTGAAGACCGAATCTCATACATGTCTGCGTCACAATCTTCTTTAATTAATAAAATGGCTGCTAAACTTGATGATATTGAAAATAAAATTGTTACTACAGCAAATGCCATCCAAGTTAGAATTAATGAGAATATAAGATTAATGGCTGAACTGCGTGCTAGGTGGGATAGAGAAGAAAATAAAAAACTAGCTAAAAAGGAAAATGTAGCTAAAGTTTGGACTATTACCACCACTAGCAATGCTAATGATTCATATGTTGCTGCACCTCCTACTATCCATGATAAAAATAATTGGTGTTGGCAATACTTCTACTCCTAGTGCAAAGCGCGCAAAATTACCTGAAACTGCTAAAACTGCTGAAACTGCTTGTGATAAAACTGCTGAAATTTTTTCCAACCTTGGGGATGATAATCCCATTGCTTTAGATTGTAATGATTTAGATTTTGATGATTGCCATATCTCTGAAGTTATAAATTTCTTACAAAAACTTGCTAAAAGTCCCAATGCTAGCGCTATAAACTTGGCTTTCACAAAACATATTACAAATGCTCTCATAAAAGCTAGAGAAGAGAAACTAAAACTTGAAACTTCTATTCCTAGAAAGCTATAGGATGGTTGGGAGCCCATCATTAAAATGAGAATCAAAGATTTTGATTGTAATGCTTTATGTGATCTTGGTGCAAGTATTTCTGTTATGCCTAAAAAAGTCTATGATATGCTTGACTTGCCACCATTGAAAAACTGTTATTTGGATGTTAATCTCGCTGATAATGCTAAAAAGAAACCTTTGGGGAAAGTTGATAATGTTCATATTATGATTAACAATAACCTTGTCCCCGTTGATTTTGTTGTCTTGGATATTGAATGCAATGCATCTTGCCCCATTATATTGGGAAGACCTTTTCTTCGAACCGTTGGTGCTACTATTGATATGAAGGAAGGTAATATTAAATATCAATTTCCTCTCAAGAAAGGTATGGAACACTTCCCTAGAAAGAGAATGAATTTACCTTATGATTCTATCATTAGAACAAATTATGATGTTGATGCTTCATCTTTCGATGTTACTTGAGATACACTTTCTGCGCCTAGCTGAAAGGCGTTAAAGAAAAGCGCTTATGGGAGACAACCCATGTTTTTACTCCAGTATTTTTGTTTTATATTTGTGTCTTGGAAGTTGTTTACTACTGTAGCAACCTCTCCTTATCTTAGTTTTATGTTTTGTTGTGCCAAGTAAAGTCTTTGATAGAAAAGTAAGTACTAGATTTGGATTACTGCGCAGTTCCAGATTTCTTTGCTGTCACGAATCTGGGTCTATCTCCCTGTAGGTAGCTCAGAAAATTACGCCAATTTACGAGCATGATCCTCAGATATGTACGCAACTTTCATTCAATTTGAGCATTTTCGTTTGAGCAAGTCTGGTGGCCTAATAAAATCCATCTTTACGGACTGTTCTGTTTTGACAGATTCTGTCTTTTATTTCGCATTGCCTCTTTTGCTATGTTGGATGAATTTCTTTGATCCACTAATGTCCAGTAGCTTTATGCAATGTCCAGAAGTGTTAAGAATGATTGTGTCACCTCTGAACATGTGAATTTTTATTATGCACTAACCCTCTAATGAGTTGTTTCGAGTTTGGTGTGGAGGAAGTTTTCAAGGGTCAAGAGAGGAGTATGATGCAATATGATCAAGGAGAGTGAAAGCTCTAAGCTTGGGGATGCCCGGTGGTTCACCCCTGCATATATTAAGAATACTCAAGCGTCTAAGCTTGGGGATGCCCAAGACATCCCCTTCTTCATCGACAACATTATCAGGTTCCTCCCCTGAAACTATATTTTTATTCGGCCACATCTTATGTACTTTGCTTGGAGCGTCGGTTTGTTTTTGTTTTTTGTTTTGTTCGAATAAAATGGATCCTAGCATTCACTTTATGGGAGAGAGACACGCTCCGCTGTTGCATATGGACAAATATGTCCTTAGGCTCTACTCATAGTATTCATGGCGAAGTTTCTTCTTCGTTAAATTGTTATATGGTTGGAATTGGAAAATGATACATGTAGTAACTCTAAAATGTCTTGGATAATTTGATACTTGGCAATTGTTGTGCTCATGTTTAAGCTCTTGCATCATATACTTTGCACCCATTAATGAAGAAATACTTAGAGCTTGCTAATTTGGTTTGCATATTTGGTTTCTCTAGAGTCTAGATAACATCTAGTATTGAGTTTTGAACAACAAGGAAGACGGTATGGAGTCTTATAATGTTTACCATATGTCTTCTATGTGAGTTTTGCTGTACCGTTCATCCTTGTGTTTTTTTCAAATAACCTTGCTAGCCTAAACCTTGTATCGAGAGGGAATACTTCTCATGCATCCAAAATCCTTGAGCCAACCACTATGCCATTTGTGTCCACCATACCTACCTACTACATGGTATTTATCCGCCATTCCAAAGTAAATTGCTTGAGTGCTACCTTTAAAATTCCATCATTCACCTTTGCAATATATAGCTCATGGGACAAATAGCTTAAAAACTATTGTGGTATTGAATATGTACTTATGCACTTTATCTCTTATTAAGTTGCTTGTTGAGCGATAACCATGTTTCTGGGGACGCCATCAACTATTCTTTGTTGGATATCATGTGAGTTGCTATGCATGTCCGTCTTGTCTGAAGCAAGAGAGATCTACCACCTTCATGGTTGGAGCATGCATGTTGTTAGAGAAGAACTTTGGGCCGCTAACTAAAGCCATGATTCATGGTGGAAGTTTCAGTTTGGACACATATCCTCAATCTCATATGAGAATAATAATTGTTGCCACATGCTTATGCATTAAAGAGGAGTCCATTATATGTTGTCCATGTTGTCCCGGTATGGATGTCTAAGTTGAGAATAATCAAAAGCGAGAAATCCAAAATGCGAGCTTTCTCCTTAGACCTTTGTACAGGCGGCATGGAGGTACCCCATTGTGACACTTGGTCAAAACATGTGCATTGCAAAGATCCGGTAGTCCAAGTTAATTAGGACAAGGTGCGGGCACTATTAGTATACTATGCATGAGACTTGCAGCTTGTAAGATATAATGTACATAACTCATATGCTTTATTACTACCGTTGACAAAATTGTTTCATGTTTTCAAAATAAAAGCTCTAGCACAAATATAGCAATCGATGCTTTCCTCTTTGAAGGACCATTCTCTTTACTTTTATGTTGAGTCAGTTCACCTATTTCTCTCCACCTCAAGAAGCAAACACTTGTGTGAACTGTGCATTGATTCCTACATACTTGCATATTGTACTTGTTATATTACTCTATGATGACAATTATCCATGAGATATACATGTTACAAGTTGAAAGCAACCGCTGAAACTTAATCTTCCTTTGTGTTGCTTCAATACCTTTACTTTGATTTATTGCTTTATGAGTTAACTCTTATGCAAGACTTATTAATACTTGTCTTGAAGTACTATTCATGAAAAGTCTTTGCTATATGATTCACCTGTTTACTCATGTCATTACCATTGTTTTGATCGCTGCATTCACTACATATGTTTACAAATAGTATGATCAAGGTTATGATGGCATATCACTTCAGAAATTATCTTTGTTATCGTTTTACCTGCTCGGGACGAGCAGAACTAAGCTTGGGGATGCTTGATACGTCTCCGACGTATCGATAATTTCTTATGTTCTATGCCATATTATTGATGATACCTACATGTTTTATGCACACTTTATGTCATATTCGTGCATTTTCTGGAACTAACCTATTAACAAGATGCCGAAGTGCCGTTCCTGTTTCTGCTGTTTTTGGTTTCGAAATCCTAGTAACGAAATATTCTCGGAATTGGACGAAACAAAGACCCAGGGCCCTATTTTTCCACGGAGCTTCGAAGACCGAAGAACACACGAAGTGGGGCCACGAGGTGGCCAAGCTAGGCGGCGCGGCCCAAGCCCCGGCCGCGCCGACCTATAGCGTGGGCCCCACGTCGGCCCCGACTCGCCCTTCCGCCTACTTAAAGCCTCCGTCGCGAAACCCCGATGCGAAAAACCACGATACGGAAACCTTCGAGACGCCGTCGCCGCCGATCCCATCTCGGGGATTCGGAGATCCTCCGGCACCCCGAGAGGGGATTCATCTCCCGGAGGACTCTACACCACCATGGTCGCTCCGGAGTGATGAGTGAGTAGTTCACCCCTGGACTATGGGTCCATAGTAGCTAGATGGTTGTCTTCTCCTCATTGTGCTTCATTGTTGGATCTTGTGAGCTGCCTAACATGATCAAGATCATCTATCTGTAATTCTATATGTTGTGTTTGTCGGGATCCGATGGATAGAGAATACCATGTCATGTTAATTATCAAGTTATTATACATGTGTTGTTTATGATCTTGCATGCTCTCCGTTTCTAGTAGAGGCTCTGGCTAAGTTTTTACTTTTAACTCCAAGAGGGAGTATTTATGCTCGATAGTGGGTTCATGCCTGCATTGACACTGGGGGAGTGACAGAAACCCCTAAGGTTGTGTTGTGTTGTTGCCACTAGGGATAAAACATTGGCGCTATGTCCGAGGATGTAGTTGTTGATTACATTACGCACCATACTTAATGCAATTGTCTGTTGTTAGCAACTTAATACTGGAGGGGTTCGGATGATAACCTGAAGGTGGACTTTTTAGGCATAGATGCAGTTGGATGGCGGTCTATGTACTTTGTCGTAATGCCCAATTAAATCTCACTATACTTATCATGTCATGTATGTGCATTGTTATGCCCTCTCTATTTGTCAATTGCCCGACTGTAATTTGTTCACCCAACATGCTTTTATCTTATGGGAGAGACACCTCTAGTGAACTGTGGACCCCGGTCCATTCTTTAATACTGAAATACAAATCTGCTGCAATACTTGTTTTACTGTTTTCTCTGCAAACAATCATCTTCCACACAATACGGTTAATCCTTTGTTACAGCAAGCCGGTGAGATTGACAACCTCACTGTTTCGTTGGGGCAAAGTACTTTGGTTGTGTTGTGCAGGTTCCACGGCGCCGGAATCTCTGGTGTTGCGCCGCACTACATCCCGCCGCCATCAACCTTCAACGTGCTTCTTGGCTCCTCCTGGTTCGATAAACCTTGGTTTCTTTCTGAGGGAAAACTTGCTGCTGTGCGCATCATACCTTCCTCTTGGGGTTGCCCAACGAACGTGTGAAATACACGCCATCAATGAGGTAAACACATAGCTACTTATTTGCATGGTATCATTTAGTCCACTTCATCTATTTGCTGCTTATGATCAAGAGAAGTTGGTTAAGCTTGCTACAAAGTCTTATGCTTCTGATTTTACAAGAGATGAACTGGCAAGGCTTCCATGGCAACTAAACATGTATGTTGCTAATAATGCGTAGAGATGAAAGGTTTGAAAACCTAAAAAAATCTGTCTGAGCTATCAGTTATGCTTGTCAAGGCAAAGAAGCATGAACAATATCATATTGCTTACAAGCTTCTTAAGTTGGTATTGATTCTACCAGTAGCCACTGCTAGTGTTGAAAAGATGTTCTCTTCAATGAGCTATTTAAAGAATAAGCTAAGGAACAAAATGGGTGATGACTATTTGAACTATTGTATGGTTACATTTGTTGAGAGAGATTTCTTCAGGCAAGTAAAGGATGAGGATGTCATCAATCTCTTCCAAAAAGGCAAACGCAAAGTTATAACGTAAGATGGAATATCATCATTTTATCAATCAAAAGGTACCTATGTATTCATGTCGTTATGGGCTTATAAATTAAAATATTGCTATTGTTGTTATGCTAGTGTTGTTTTATTCATATATTGATAGTATTGTGGTGCTTGATTCATATACTACATTTAGCGGAAAAAAAATTTGGGCAGAAACCCAGGCGCCATTTCCTGGCGCCGCCACTGGCGGTGCCGTTGTATGAATGACGAGTGCCGGCATTCATGAGGAGACCCCATAGGAATTTTCAGATTTTGATGAGGTGCATGACTATCGGTTGCCACACGAGGGAGATGAAGAAGACCATGCTGCTGTGGCGGACGACGCCTTCCACGAGGATTACGACCTTGTCGTTCGTGTCTCGATCCGCACCGAAAGGGAGGCGTAAGCCAAGATGGAATCAACGAGTTCCTGGCAGCACTGCGCGACGTTAGAGACGCAACGAGCCATCGTTCAAGGGAGGGCGATCATGCAGGGTTGGTCCACAGATTTTAGGGGCCCTAGGGTGAAAAGATACCAATGGCCTCTTGATCATAGTGTTGGAGCTTACCTACAGCCAAGGGGGGCCATTGCCCCCCCCCCCCACACACACAAAATAAAATTCCTTAAAGATATTTATAATATTTATGATAAAATTTTAAAATTACTTGAATTTTAAGCATGATTGGTGCTCTTGGGTACCACAACAATATCTATAAAACCCCTTCAGTTGGTCACACTCAAAAGGCTTAAAAAATATTAATACTTCGCATGAAAATATTACACTAAATGTAATAGAAAATTCAGTAATCCATACATTTGATAGACCCATGGTCTCTGGAATCTTGGTGAGGACATTTAAAACTACTTATTCTTATTGATCGGGTGAATTATTGATACATGTAAAATACATACATGAATTTTGTAGTTTATTATATCAAAATCATTATTATTATGTAACTTTATTATATTTATCTGTACTAACCAATTAATAGTTTCAAAAGTGCAAAATTTATTGTTTTGTACTTTATTGTGTAGGAAATAGACAAATATGGAAGAAAACCGATCATTATGGTGAAATCTAGAGTTTACTGGAATCTGTCCCTGTAGAACTTTGTTTGAAGATCGTCATGGTAGACCCTTAATAAAGCGTAGAATGAAAATATGCCGATTGACAAAGTTGTGGATAATTTTATGCTCTTCATTTTGGAGATAAAATCCACCCCAATCGGAATTCTTATGAACCAGATTGCCTGGATTACTAAAGGGTCTAGAAGTAGTTTCAGGATTCCGAAAATTGGTGACGTGATTGACACAAAATCTTATCATATTTGATGGATTCGGCAAGCCACGACTTTATGAGCTCATAAATAACAGAGGGGAGTCCTAGAAAGGTTCTAGAGGTGCTCAAGGTATACTCAAAGATCTGGCGGTCGCGAGCACACTACAACTGCAAGTTCTTTGCTTGGCTTGCTTCTCGGAACAGGTGTTGGACGGCGGATAGGCTCCAGTGCTGCGGTCTGCCCCACCCAGCGGCTTGCCCCTTGTGTGACCAGGAACCAGAGTCCATCCAACACCTTCGGCTTGGTTGCGTGGTCGCTCGTGAGGTTTGGACTTGGGACTTGGCAAGATGGGGTAAGATGGAGTGGATGTCGTCAGTAGACACCAAGCTCCTACAGTAGTGGTTCTCCCTGACCTGCCCTCCGAGGGCTAGGAGGGACCTTTGGACGGTAGTTATCCTGATCTTCTGGTGCATCGGAATGATGTGGTGTTCAATGCCGCTACACCAGAAGCTCGAGCTATTAGGGGTACGATCAAGGATGAGTTCCAGAGTTGGCGTCTAGCTAGGATTTTCCACTCAGAGACCTTCGGTTTTCATGAGCTACTAGATGGACCTAGCGCGCTCTACCGTGCCGTCCTCTGGTACCAGCTTCTAATTTTCGTGTGTTGCTATTCCTTTGTCAACACATACAATGGTTGTTGCTGGCTCCCTGAGTTTTGGCCATAGGTGCAGCATGGTGGATCCAAGCGTGTTTTGTACTCCCTCCAACTCATAATATAAAATGTTAGTATAAAAATATATATGAGCATATTTGTTGTAATAACACCTTACATTATGGAATTGAGGGAGTAGCTAGTAGGAACAACTAACAAATGGAGCATTACAGTTTTCCCTCATATCAGTCTGTAAAAGCTATAACAGAAGTATAAATAAAAAATATATAGCATAATTATTTCATCGCAAATAATATAAGTCCCAGTCACAATTCTAAAATAACCACAAAATTTCATGTTAATATTCAGTGCCAGCAGTTGAAAGATAATGCATATTCTGGTGTCTAATGCGAATATCGAGAGTGTGCTTCAATGCAGAAGTGGGTATGGGATTGCCATCGAACATGATCATCAACTAAATTGACGGCTTAGATGACTTACGGTGCTCTGCAACAAATTCTAGGTAAGTCAGAAATAGAGTTCAATTTACTCTCAGGCTCACAATAAGGAAATCATGTTGATATGTTCACTTGATAATGCTACACCTTCTACAATACTAAAACGGCACATAAGAAATAATTTTCATCTGAACAGACTCTATGCCAGCATTCACTAATATAAGACCACCGCACAATAAATCGATAATTAGTATAATTATATGCGTTACGACCAAATTCACTAATTGATGGTCTGCAAAAAAAATTATCTGAATGCAAGAAGATCTACCATCTGCCCAGTATTCATTAACCAAACAACCAATTGCAAACCAAAAAGTCCAAGGCTATAAATACATGCGCCAGTAAAACAACAAAAAGATGATGTGTGAAAAAAAACAGGTACATGTTATGCATAAGATTGTGTTCAGCATATCACCAGCTAGCCATACTTTCTAGGTGTGTTTCATGTATAAGGAAGTGCATAACATAACACCAGCTTATCATTCCCTGATATTGCATACTATATCAGCACTAAAGTACAGTGAAAACTAATTGGACTACACAGTGCACTCCTGAACAAATATTTAAAGAACAAGTTGCAAATTATTCAGAGCTAAGGCATCATACTTTCTTTAATGTTGAAGAGCAGAAGGTAGATGTACCATGAAGACAGATTAGTGCATTGGGGAAAAGCACACAACATCCAGATCATCTCCATAGAAAACGTCAAGTAGTTTTCTCTAAATATATAAGGTAAGATACACCTGAGGTGAAACAGTCGAGCTCCCTTGGTGTCAAAAGCCTGTATCGAACTTCCTCAAAAAAGCAAATTGCCATATTAGCAATTAAACTTTGCTGTTTTAGATGATTTCTTAATAAGTTTAAGAAATATGTTTCTCAGTTGTACAGTGTCATCTCTTCATCACCTTTGTAGGTAAATCTCAGTGTAGCCATGCAACTACTAATTGTCAGATATTATGTAATTGTAGAATCTTGCAGAATTTCGAACATAGGAATAGTAAGCATGTTGTGTACGTCAAATTAAGAACCAAGCTAACTTTGAGGAGTGCATGGTGCTTTATTTATTTTTGTTCCTAACATGAAGCCGAAGTTGGAAGAAGCGAGGCTTCAGCTGTGTGCTAGCACTAACGCAAAGTAGATGTGTGTCCCTTCTCTGGTGTCTACCTTGTGGAATGATAGAAACAACATTAATGAAGGCAGGGGATGGTATGTCTGATGAAATGGTTAATTACCAGGTGAGAACAAAATGAGTGTTGGCATGAATAGAAAGAAGAAGTACTTTTCCTCAAGCATACTGGTTGATTCTACTGAATGTTGTAGATATTCAAAAGTTTCTACTTTCGACAATTTATTTATCTGCTTCTTCTCCTTTTGCTTTGAGCTGGTCTTTTATTTATTCCAGTAGAAGATGTGCTGATACTGGATAACGATAGAGCATGCTTTCTTCTTCTTCTTCCAGGAGGTTGACGAAGCATGACAGCTGTGGATTTGCCGATATGTAGGTGATTCTGAAGGAAGAATCAAGCCTCGGTCTAGGTCATATTATGGGCAGAGGCGAATTCAGTCATTTAAGTCAGACTTCGACGACGCCAGTCTTGGTGATGTTTTGATGATGTGCCCTGGCCTGAAGCTTCTTTTATGCATGACCTGACGCTGCCGGGAGATTTATTCAGAGATTGTATGTAATTAGACAATGTACGTCCAACTGAGGCAGCCTGAATAACTAAGCTAGAATCGCTTCAATTGATTTGTACATTTGAATGTGCACAACTGAATCGAGTCATGAATTTGAATCAGGGCTGAACGTTAACTCTGAATCTATGAATCATCCTGACTCAAATGGGTGAAATCTGTAACTTACAGCAAAGTTTAATTCTGCTACTATGGCAATTTGCTTTTTGAGGAAAAATCTCGCACTGGCTTTTTGCAGAGCGAGAGAGACACACCTGATGCGCCATCGTCGAGCCCCCCGTGGTCTAATGAGAAAGGGGAGGGCATGGTCTGGTGCAGGAGCAGCTTGTGGGGTGAAGAAATCACGATGAGGCGAATATGGTAAGTTTTTGGCGGCAACATATAACAACATATCCATAAGAAACATAAAGTATGAGGTAGGCAGGGTTTAATAAATTAAATAGCTTCACAAAAAAATTAAATAAATTTAATCGGTTCATTCAAATTTCACACTTTGATCAATGAAATAGATAATGTACATACAATGCAAATTTTAATTTATACCCGATTGTTTCCCGGTGATTTTGTAAGACCGTTGCTTCTGCAATATGAAGGACAATAACCCATCCAAGGATCGATCAAAACTAACAAAAATGGCTTCTTCGAAATATAAGGAAAGAAGTCAGATAAAGAGCAAATAATCTGAAAACAAAGAAGTGATTTAAGTGATTCAAGGCACACAAAGAGAAGCAAAGGAGTTAGAAGAAGCCTACTTGAGCACAACAAGCAACAGAGCGATGGCTGCTGCCGACTGTAAGTGTTGTGATGGTGGCAGGCAGCTAACATGCAGGGTAAAGCTATGTCATGCCGATGGCACTGCCGGAAAGATATATTTTCGGGTGTCGGCGGCACAACCCTACTGTATCGCAAACTGTGATAACATATATGAACAGAGTGGGTGCATTCTTCTACTCATACTGTAGATTAAACTGATGGATGACAACGCCTTGCTCCTAACTATATATTGCAGAACCAATACCAACAATACTTCAGATGCTCTTGGCATCATTATTCTTTAGAATTATCGAGGGCATGAAGATTGACATAATTAGACTGAAGATAATAGATACCTAAATAATCTAGCGCCTCCCAGTTTATATTTCTCTCAATTCCGAGAGACATATCCACATGTCTTATTTTTTACCAATTAGTTAAGTTAGATATACACTTTTCACATACCAAATCGGCATTGTTGCATGATATCAATATTTTCTTAACTACTATAAATCAATAATTCAGATCTACTAATTGATCCTTCAGGTTCTTGCTATTTATGATTCCCCTAGAACATAACACAAAATAAGCAATAGAAATTAATAGTGCATCAACTGTACTTAAATTTGCATGGAAATATTTAAGTACGCATGAACAAATCTTGAACACACAGTAAAAATCAATAGTGAAACTCACATATCTGAAGCGCAGAAGAAAGGGAAAGAACCTCTTCCTCTTATCTGTAAAACTGGAGGAATGTGAACACACACGTATACAGTATACACATGCTATAGTGGGAGTTCCACCTCTGCCAGACTACCGAGGAGATGTACTACTACAGAAAATTAATCACCACTCTTTCTTTTGATGGCCTCAGCAACTAAATCTTTACAGCTCTGTGCTATTGGACCGCATTCTGGCTATGGAATACATCCAAGATACCGCCACAGCCGATGATCATGATCTTGTCCTTCTTGCTAATATTCCTCGGTCATCACCTCAGGGTAATAAGAGTCCAAGGACCATCACACGCTTCCATCCCTTCCATAAGCCAGTCCGGGATTGGTCTAGCAACATTGAGCAGAGCATTCAGTTTAAAAGAAATAAATATTGCATGCACAGGCAGAGATTTTTCGAATAAACTATTGTCAGAATTGTAGATAGATGGAAGAAAGTAAATTAGACTAAGGCGTTGTCGCCCTTTCCTCTGCACGCCACACGCTGCACCCCCTCCTGGCCCTCCACCAGTGCGGTCTCAGCTGCGACCGAGGGCTTCCCCCGTCGCCTAGGTCATATGACTCATATCCATGGCTAGGGGCCTGAGGCGGTAGAGGGGCAACGGGTGCAGACCCCTATGAGCACGCCGCGATGTGCGGTGACGCGGTGCGGGGAGGGCGGTATCAATCTGCTGAGAGGATAGAGGAGTTACGGTGGCGATTCGTGTGAGATGCGACGACATAGCAGCAGCCAAAAAACACAAGGGACAAACCGACCCGACAACAACTCAACCAGGACACGACACGACATGCGTGACCAGCTCTCGCGCGAAGGCACGTATGACGGCCCAAAACCAACCGACATCTAGGAGCAAGGAGAGCTCGCCAAAACCCTGGGAGCTTAGAGCTCTTAGGGATTTCCTTTTTCGTGGAGGGATGGAGATTAGGCTTCGTTTTGGGAGCTGTCACCCATGTTGATAGCATGTGCTAAGTGGTGAGGGACTGAGGGCCTTCTGACCCTTCTTCTATGTGATCAATACACCTCCCAGCTTGGAAAATGTGAAGAGGTGCTGACAAGGGTGGAGTCTGATCCGGAGAGAGCTTCTACCGTGCTCGAAGTTGGGGATCCGATTCGAAGGTGGTGATATTGGGTTGCGTGCATATACACACCCTCGGGGATGCAAGGAGGAGAGTCGAGACGTTGGTCTTCTCGGAAGAGAGTTTGTGAATACCACCATCCCTGATTCCAGCCCCGTGAAGGAGGACGCGAACCGCGTGGAGGTCGACCTCGCCGCTCTGGACTTCCGTGGCGAGCCCTGTAAGATGATGGTGAAGACTGAAACTGGCGAGCATACGGCTGCAGCGAGCTGCTCTGGCATTGTGCCGCCGTCCGGAGAGCGTGACAAGGAGGAGGCGATCTGTGGCGAGTATAACCCATTCGACTTCTTCGGCGTTCTGGACATGCTGTCCGAGGAGGCGGGTCGCGGGGAGGACATCCTCAGCCAGGCCCCTGAGCCGCAGGCTGTGGGGGCCGGAGAGTACTGGAAGTCTCCGACGGCGTACCATCGGTGACATCTTAAGATGAAGAAGTGCAAGACGGCCATGGCTCCTCTTGATTCATGTGAGCCCCCCCCCCCCCTTCCCCGGCCGTGGCCAACTGGCCATGACCCGAAATGTTATGGGTCGACAATAGTTGGTACATTGTGCCCTTCCGTACATACATGCTAGAGCGCTAACAACGCTATGCTAGCTGGTTAGACAGAACGTCTAACAACACTGCCAAGGTGTACCTCGATAAGTACATGACAGAGCGTTCTGAGGTCCGCGTCGATAAGTGGCAGAGCGTTCAATGAGAATGTCGATAAGTGGTAGATCGTTCAATGAGGATGTCGATAAGTGGTAGATCGTGCATGTCGATAAGTGGTAGAGCGTTCAATGAGAATGTCGATAAGTGGTAGATCGTGCATGTCGATGAGTGGTAGATCGTGCATGTCGATAAGTGGTAGATCGTTCAGTGAAAATGTCGAATATTGTCGTGCGAATTATCGCATGCAACATACTTCTTTCCCGTAGTGAATGTTCTAGGTGCACACACATTTGTTAACTGAAAAACTGGTTTATCCGAAGCAGAGGTTTGAACATTTATCCTATGAAACATATGGCAAAGTTGGTGCTTTAAATTTGGATATATGATTGTAGGAAGAGAATTAGATCTTCCCAGGACCCTGGTATCGTAAACTGTTGTGGTTTTGGAATAGTCACCCAAGCCATGAGCATTCCAAGATAGGATTCTCATCCCGCAGTTGTACACCCTGCTCGTGGAAACGCTGAAGAAGTAACATGATATGTAGATGGATGCTTTACTGCGAAAGAAACTGGAAACAGGAAAAAGGAAATTTTCTGTCTTACAGGATTAATTGAACACCATGCAGTACAGAAAGCAACCTACCTATGTGTTAGAAACTTTGAAGGAAAAAAAGAGAAACATGCAGTTTTATGGGAAGGGAAAAACACTACCCTGCACTACATCACCTACGAGAACCCACTTTTGTCAATTCGAAAGCAGCAACCAATTCATCCTAAAAACTACTCAACGTATAGAATATCAAATCTTGATGGTCTAACATTTGAGAGACCCAGAATTTCTGATATTTATAGCTGAGGGAGCAGACTTAAACTTGCAAATATTTTTTTTCTATTTTAATATGAACTCCTTGGTGCGTGGATACTGGATAGTTGTAGGTTAGCAGCCAGGACAAGGCTGTGAGTGAGAAAAGAAAAGGCATCGTGATAGTGCTAACTCGCTACATTTCTGTTTCCTTACTGAACGTAGCAATACAATTTCAGCCAAGAAAAGATTTAAAAAAAGGATGTCAGGATAGTGCTAACTCGCTACACTTTCATTTTCCTCTTGAACATAGTAACGTTGCTTCACATGCTAACTCGCCGCTACAAGCGCATTACGAGCCTGTGTATTTGTCTTCCTCTGTTGCTTGTCTGTCCGCTTCCGGCTACGCCACAGTATCCGGATAGGTGTGCCTGGGAACCCAGCGTCAGACCGAAGTTGTTTGTGCATGTACCGACGGTACGGCTCGGGGAAGAGTTTTGCGTCATTGACGAAGAGAACAAATGTTGGTGGACGAACAGCAGCCTGCAGGAGAAGAGCAAGGTTCCTTAAGCTCAGAAGAGAGTTGCCAAAAGAAATGCTCAGAAAGATGAAAATGATGTATAAGGCAGTTTCAAGATAAAACTGTTCAGACTGAAAGCAGCGAGGATTGTCCCTTTCCAAAGAGGTGAAACTATCTACACAGATGCCATACTAGCTGACTCATTGAAATGTAAAATTATACTGAAGTAATTGGTTAGCATGAAACCAACAACCCCCTCTCTGAATTATCTTCAAATACTTCAGCACGACTTGGGAATTAGCATAAAAAATATCTTTGAACAACTGATAAAGGGCGTGGAGTTTGATGATTGTAAAAAACAAGTTGAAATTCTTTCCACGACCAATCTAACTTTAATAAGGGAATAGAAAATGCGTAAATGGGGAATACGGTTGTGATTATGGTTTCAGCTTACTCGAAAGGTTATCTTATAAATACTATAAGTAATTTACATGGGTTTAGAACAAGGCCATAGGTTACCTGTGTTGTGTAATAAACACGGCCTCTTTTGCCACCTCTTGTTCTTGGTGGTGCTTTGAATGATACAGCTTCTCTAACCACTTGGTTAAGAATAGATGTGCCAAGTCTTCTAGACCTTTCCTTTTCAACCAAAGAAGCAGCAGAAATAATCCTGACAGCAAATATATATGGCATCTTAGAGAATGACAATACAGGAAAATATTCTATATGCAGTGCCGATGTCCGGAACACAAGTACAGGACTAACAGAGGTATGGACGACCTGTTAATATTAAGAGGGAAATTGGAAATTTAGCAAGTTTTGTCCACCCATTAAGCATAAAAAACTTGGAGAACATAAGCTGATAAGAGTCAACACAAATTCGAATGTCCGGTTAGCAAGAAAGATACAACACCTTGACAAGCAACATACAGCTTTGCTTAACAGTGAAAAAGATATATATACTGAGGGTTTTGAAAACAGATAGAACGAAATTGTAATGCCATCAACTGCAAGTATACCCAGTAACCCACTACCCCAGCAGTTGGCATTACAGATCTACGAGTTTACAAGGTTCATGTTGTAGGAAACCTGAAAAATGAAACAAAACATGGAAACAGTGTTCTAGAAGAAGAAAATAATGGAAATGGCATGCCACTACGTAAATTAATCGTTGCAGAGGTATAACCTAAATTATTAACTATAAAAATCATCGGTTGGATGGTAACTTGCCAATTCATGTTTATCACAAAGAATGCAGGTATAAATGGACAGGGGACGAATTCAGAACACAACTATATGTCATGGTTTGAACATTGGTAAACTGCAGAGTCATGGCAACGATCTCTGAGCTGGAAAATACAGTCCAGTGTGTAAAATGACATGAGACCTTTTTTTCTTCGATAATGAATGACATGAGACCTAGGCCCCATAAGTGAATCAAGCATTGTATGCTACTCCCTCCGTTCCATAATTCTTGTCGTGGTTTTAGTTACATTTTTGCAATGGTACTTTAAATATGATAGCAAAACAAAAATGAGGGATGTGTGGAACCAGCATAAATATGATAAACGCAGTAAAAAAAAATGGAAGAGATACTATCAATCACAAGCAGCTAATATCTGAACGACGTATCTAAAGACCGAGATTCTAAAACAAAGATAAGGGATTTACTTTTCAACGCTGTTCCCATTTATTGCAGAACAATAAACAATAGGTGCCCAGTCAAGTACACGAAGCTTCTCTCTTACATCCAACTCATAATGTGTAGTACTCTCATTGTTCTTGTTTGGAATCGTGTCCCATTTGTTCACAACAATGACACATGCCTTTCCCTCTTTTTCAATCCTTTCTGCAATTTTATAATCCTTGGCACCGAAAAAAAACTCACTGTATTAGAACGAACTTTATATCGATATGAATTGTTTGTGTGCACATGTGAATGGATTGGTGAGATCAATACCTGCTCTGTGACGCACGCCATCGCTTCAACAACAAGGGCGACAACATCAGATCGACGAATTGCACTAAATGCACGTTTTACTGACAGCGTTTCAGTCGTGCTGCCAGCAGAAGCAACTGCTGCTCTGCGCCGGATGCCAGCCGTATCAATGAGTTTGTATTTCTGCAGCATTTTTAATATCAGCATATCAGCATTGCATTGCGACGATGTCTCATTTCTCTTTCTTACATATCCTATCTAAACTTCATAGTTATAAACATAAAGAAGCGCATTTAAGTGGATACAGTTGGACTGTGTACTGAACTAGTGAAGCGGCTCTGTATTTAAATGTTCAAGAGTCTTATGAACAAACCTGCCCATCCTCTGTGGTCAACTCAGTATCAATGGCATCACGGGTGGTCCCACTAACTGGGCTCACAATTGTTCTATCTTCTCCAACCAAAGCATTTAATATACTACTTTTCCCAACATTTGGTCTTCCAACAATGGAAATAGCCGGAATGCGGTTTTCTTCTTCTTCCTCCTCAAAATCATCCAGTCCTTCTAGTCCCTGTAATGAGCAATCTTTATATCAAAAATAACGTCATGAATGTTCCCAATACCTCAATATTTTCCATGCATGCATGTAAGATAAAATCTTATCTGAACAAATATTACAATACCTCGAATTTTTTCAGTTCTGAACAGACCATATCAAGGAGCTCTCCAGTTCCAGTGCCGGTAATAGCGGATATTGGTACAGGTGCAAATCTTGCAGGAATAATGGAAAGATGGGTCAAGCAGCAAATACAGCAACATAAGTCATCATGGTTTATGGCAAGAAGGCAAACAGAGTTGAGAGATAATTAATTCTAACAGCATAACTAATTGAGGTACAGGAGTTTTGTTATCATGCATGTCGAACAATTAAATTCTGCTACTTCAAGGTGTTATGGCCTAAACAGTTGAAGCAAGACTAATGTGGTGTCTGTTCTTTTTTAGTTTAGCAGCACAAACACAATTTTTTGTTAAAATGTGAAGTTTTCAGTAGCTGCTATTGTTCAAAATGTAACATAAAAAAATCATTACAACATTGTGTAATCTTTTTGAAATATGAATGAACTGAATGATGTGTAATCACAGTGTGAGCATAGTGTAAGCTGTACTTTTATAGGCTCACCCTAATGACCAAAATTCTAATGCTTGCATTTGCCCTTTCCGTGGAGATTCACACTTGTTTACAGCAAGTATGATGCACTTGTGTGAGAAGTTGCGACGTAACCAATCAGCAATTTCTATATCAGCTGCCACAAGACCAGCCTGTAGGAAATTGAGGCCATCATGTTAATAAGGACAAGCTTTGGAACAATTTACAGATAACGTCAGACAGCAAAAAAAAAAAACAGTTAGGGAAACAAAGACACCAGAGAAACACAACATGAGTCATCAGGAGGTAATTTATTGAGCGGTCCATATTAGAGTAAATAGTGCTACTAAGATAAAAAAAAAAAGGATCTAATGTCACGAAAGTAACACATAAAATAGTTGCTCAAAATATAAGATGATGATTGCCTAAACCTGCCTGACCATCCACAAGGAATAGAAGGACAGCTGCTTCTTCAACAGCAGCAACAGCTTGCTTTTCAATCATTGATGGCATCCTAGCAATAGCAGCTTCTCTAGAGGCCAGAGGAATCCCATCCATACCGACAGTAGTTGTGATGGCAAGTTCTTCCATTACACCTGCTTGCGACTTCGATAGAGTAATCACACCCCCTGTATCGATAACCATGAACTCTTGATCACCCCAAAAAGATCGCCCGTACAAACGATCTCTGGTTACACCAGGTTCATCAACAACGATAGCCCTGTTGCCCTGTCAGATATTTAAAACGACATCATATCATCTTTTGGACTCAGATCACACATACAACGGTCACATTTCAGAAACTAACTGAAATTATGGTCATATGAGTAAGTGGCATACCCCGACAAGACGATTGAACAGTGCAGATTTACCAACATTAGGCCTACCAATAACAGCCACCTTTGGAAGATTATTGTCTGGGATCTGAATCATGGATTGAATGGTAAATCAGTTAACTTTATTTTCCACATTACAACTAGACGACTGAATATCAGAACATGAAGATATACTGACATGTTTAGCTGTTGATGTCTTATCCCTCATGGTTCTTCTTTTCTCACGAACATCACCATCTGAAAAAGGTCGAGGTGTAGTCTATGAACGAGTGAAGTGAATGAAGTAAAGTTTTAGAGGAAGAAACCAGCATATCATTCTATTCTACTTGGAAAACACAACTTTGACAGTCATCAATGTGACTGTTGCAATACTGCAAACCAAGGCTAAACTTTCTACAACTGTATTGCTAACAAAATTTCTCATCTGGTTGCTTTGCAACATTCGCACATTGTTCAGAGTCAATATTCGTATCATACTGTGCTCTAGAATTGCCGCAGGCTTCAAGTTACTCACTGCAATAAATGCTAAATAGGGGTGAAGCAATACACGATCGAACGGCTACCAGGGGCAGATTCAAATCCCCGCACGAAGACAGGTGGAAAGCAAATGGGCAATACCTACCTAGGCGGAGCTCGCGGTCGAGGCGTGCGGCGAGGTCGGCGGCGGCGCGCCGCGCCTCCTCCTCCATATCCTCCACGTCCATCTCCTCGTCATCCTCTTCGTCGCTGTAATACTCCTCTTCATCCTCATCTCCGTCTTCATCTTCGTAAGCGGGTTGCTGCGTGGCAGCGGCGGCGCGGAGCCCGCGGGCGGGCGCGGGCGGAGCGAGGGAGATGAGCAGCTGGCGAGGGGCGGGAGCCCTGGAGGCGAGCGGGAGGATGCGGGGGTTTCTGGAGGCAGGGTGGAGGAGAGGCGGCCTCGAGGAGGAGGAGGTGGAAGCCATGGCCATGGCGCGCGGCGGAATATGCGACTTCCGGGGAGCGGGAGGGGATAAGGAGGGGTTGAAGCCGTTATGGCTGCCGCGTGGGACCCACCGCTCAGCCTCTTTTCTTTAGGAAAAAAAAACTGATACATCCATTTTAGCATCAAGTAATATATATCGGAGGGAGTAGTAGATTATGTTAGGATTTTGGTAACCGTCTTCTTGTTGGTTTCTCTTCAGTGGAGATAGCATCGTCTATAATAAATGATCTTCGGTCTTTCGTTCGACGACGAGATCTCGTTCCCGACATCAATGGTGGTGTGTAACAACCCAATTTTTTGTGCATTGGTTTAATCTTTTAAGTGCAAAATTTTGGTTTTCTCAAAATTGCATGCATATAGTTCATCATGCTCATGCATTGTACAGATGGTGTGTTATTGTTTGTGAATGTTTGACTTGTGTGTAGATTTTCAAAACCCTAACCACCCTCTTTATTTTGTGATTACTTTTCCTTCTAGTTTAATATTTTAAAATCTGTCAAACACCCTTGTGCATGTGATCATGCTCACCTTATGATCTTCCAAGATCATGTCTTTGGCAAATTTCCCTCCTCCATATCTAATTCTTCCCTTCTCAATTTTCATCTTTGAAAATTCTCCAAGATAGTACCCCATTGACCAGCCACATTGTGTACCTCGAGTTGACCTGGATCATCTCTTTGTGGCCATTTCAAAAATTTCAAAATTTGGAAATAAGTGAGAATGGCCATGCCGGCCATGATCATTTCCCTCTCTCTTGTTCACTTCTTTCACTCCCTCCCCTCACCAGCACCCTCTCACACGTTCCTCCTACTCGTAGCAACCCTCCAGCATCCCTCCTGCAGCCCAGCTCGAACCCCCTTGCCTCCTTGCCATGCACACACTCATGGGGACCCGTGCATGGACATATTTTGGAGATCTCCATCTCCCTTCTCTTTTGGCCCGATCTGTTTGTCCTGGGGGACGTTGCCCTGCACCCTCTCCCTTCCTGACCCCGCATGCACGCTCCCCTCGACCTCCCTCTCTCTGACCCGCGGTGGCAACCCCCAATGGCCGTGGCGCACGTCTGCCCGGCCACGGCCACACTCCCTACTCCCCCACCTCTCTCCGGTGCCTCTAGTTTGGTCATCTGGACGCGCACGACGCCACGGCGCCTCGGAGACATGCTCGCGGCCCCCGCCCTTGACCCACTGTCGCTGCACGCCGACGCCCCGTTGCCATGTCATTTCATCGAGCGCCTGGCAGGCCGCCCGCCCCGTCGCGTCTCTCCTCTCTGTCTCACTGCTAGACGCGCGCGTCCCTCCAAACCGCAGCACCACCTCGCAGACTCGCAGCAGCACCGCCTGGCTCGACCAACCGCCTGCTGCCGCCCTCCTTCCCGTCGGTGCACGGACCTGGTGCACGGTGCACCGGCCGTTTCCCTTTAAATAGCACTCTGCCTCCTCCCTTCTCTCATTTCCTCGCCACAGCATCCCCAGACCACCCCCACATCGTCTCCTTGAGCGGAGAGGAGCTCTGCTCCTCCCCGACGTCGAGCTCGCCGTGTTTCCGTGGCGTTGCGGTGAAGGTTTCCGACGCGGACGCCGCCATTTCCTCCCCTTCTCCCAGCTCCCTGGATGCTCCCTTCCCTCTTTGTTCTAACGCGCGCCCACGTTTCTTCCAGGGACCCCTGTAGACGCCGCCGTGGAGAGCAGCAGATTCGGCGCCGTCGACGTCAACCGCTCCGACCGGTGCTGTTTTCGTCGCCGCCACCATCCCTCGGTAGCCCGTGCTCCGCCGCATCCGACGCGCCCCACCTCGCCGACGACAGAGCCCCGAGGTGAGCACGCCGCGCCCCGTCTTTTCCCTGTGCGCCGCTAGGGTTAGCTGTGCGGGCGTCGCGTTGAGCGGAAGACGACGGTGCATGCACCGTTGGATCATATCCAACGGGTGCAAGTGATAACCGCCGGGTCCCGCGCGCCAACGTGGCCGCCAGCTACTCCCTCCGTTCAAAAACGCCGCTCCCGCGCTGCGCCGCTGCTCCTGGGCCGAATCTTGGCGAGCCCAGCGAGCCCCGGCCCGTTTCCTCTTTTTCTTTTTCTCCCTTTTATCTAGCCAGTAATTACCTGCTCAGGTTTTAAATCTTTAAAAATCCATAAATTGACCAAATGAGATAATTCAAGTTCCTGGATGCTCCTTACTGTTTTCTCCACCATTAGGAGTTGCATGCACATGGTTTGGTATGACAGAAGTGTTCAAACAAATTAAATCCTAAAAAGTTACAGATTAGGCATTTTAATTCTTGTGATGTTTGTGCTGGCCCTTTTTGAGTGAGGTCAAATTGGTAGTGATGTGCATGTTAATACCTATCTTGTGGCACTGGACCCACTTGCAAAAGCTTCCTAGTTTGTGCTTGCTAAATAAATTAAAAACTGACCAGAGAGCTCTTCTCTGATTTTTAATTCAAAATCTATACATGCTCTTGAATCAAATCCAAAGGCTACCAGTAGGTATACTGATAGGGTATTTCTGTACCAAAGGATATAATTTTTAGGGTTATATATTAGGCCTGGTGGATTTATATCTGAAACAGGAGACCTTATTAGTATTTTATTTTTGTAAATTCTTTTACAAATCAGAAAAATACAAATCCAGTGGGGTTAGTTCACTTTTGTTCATAGCTATCCAGGGGTATGCTTTGTTTTGGTTGGAGATGCTCTGGTTAGTGATGTTCTAAGTTTTGGAATACTCTGGTCTCTGTCTTGATTGAATTGTTTAGGTCAGTAGAAATTTTATTTGCATATGATTCTTGTGCAGGTGTGTTGTGCATGTCAATAGCTTTCTGTAGATATGCTGCATGCATTTTTGTGACTTCCAGAAAGATTTAGGTCATTTAAATGGTGCTTAAGTCAATTCTGGAATTGCAAAAATCATATCTTTTGTTTTAAAAATCATAAATGGGTGAAACCACCTTCAGTAGCTTGCATTTGTCAACCTCTACATACTGTGATTTTATCAAATTTTTGTGTGCATTATTCTGGAAATAGTTGGTTGATTTGTATGGCGTGTTTCTTTATCTTTGCGACGATAGATTCAAACGCCGCCGGAGACGAAGGAGGAGGTGACTTTGGGGGATTTGAAGAGGACGACCAGGGACACTTTGCTGAGCAAGGCAAGCCACCTCTTGATGCATCTCTGATCCTATATATATCTTATTCATGCATTATTACAGGTTTTATTAAAGTGCATGTCTTTTATTTTATTTTGTCGGTGGTTAGTGCCACCCGGAGTTTTATTATTCCACCCTTAGGGTGCAGCCCTCGTTGATACCTACTTACCACACCTCTATTAATGATATGGTGCTCATCACCTTGTCATCCTTGTCGCCATGTTTCAAAGAAGAATTGGACTATAGGTGGGAGCCCTGGAAAAATGATCACGAGAAATGTTTTCCTGAAAATGAGTTTTCTTCGAAAACCTTGGAATGGGGTAGTCCTGCCCAAGTGTGGTTTTGATTAAATGTTTTTGAACAGAAAAGGCTTGCTTGGAGCAAGAAAGGTGAAGAAAAATTGTTTTCGAAAACCTTTTGTTGACTGAGTACATCACCGGACCTAGCCAGTACAACCACATTACCCTTTAGTGGGACGGGGCGTAGTGTAGTAGTTTGTCTCGCCTTAGTTTGGGTCCTGCGAATGTAAGGGGTAGTCCGAGCATGGACACCTATCGACCGTGGCCTTCCCGACGAACTGGGAACGCCTTTCCATTGTGTATCGATGGCAGGGGTACAGCCTATGAGCTCCCATTGAATAATGCCCGCAGATGATTCGCGGCATTCCGGAGGGTCGAGCTGGTCGGGGAATTTGCTACTCCCAGGTAAACGACCCCTTGGACTCTGGTGTTGGGAGGTACAACTCTGGGCATGTCTTAGGCTAAGGCGAGCAGGCGAAAAACTACGATCGAGTATTTGTCGTGGCATAGTTTATTATGCAGGGATGATGCCCACACGATGAGTATTCGGATCTTGTGGGGAAAGTGTACAACCTCTGCAGAGTGTAAAAATCTATTCGAATAGTCGTGTCCGCGGCAATGGACGTGGGAAAGGAAGTGCTGAGTATCAAAATAAGTTTTGTTTTATAAAAGTGTTTTCTCAAAATGTTGGTTTGGGAAAGTGACGCCAGTGGGACTAGTGGAAAGGTACCTGCGAGGTACGGTGGAAATTTGGAAAGATGATGGTCATATGAGATGGCCGGAAAGGAAATTGGGTCACCCTTACCTATTAGTCCGCAAACCATAGTGGTTTACAAACAGGTTTTCAACAAAGTTGTAGAGATGTCATAAATCTCGAGAGGAACCACCTCTCGCTCCTTGTCGCCCTAGTTTAGTGCCTATTCCTTGCTACTGCCATATTGCATATCCTTTATTTCTCTCTAAGGTGGTTTGCGAATTCAGAAGTGCTCACTGGCATTGTTGTCCTGGTTATCTACTTGACCAGACTTTGAAGAAGGGTACTTCGACGAAGAGGAGTACGACGCCGAAGACGCGAACTAGGACGCTCTCCCAGTCAGCTGCCTGTAGGGTAAAGGCCTGACTTGGGTTCCACCGCTTTTGGAGTCAAGTTGTTTCCGCTGCTGTTTGGTGAACTATGGCCTTGATGGCCTATGATGTAAGACTTCGTATTACTTAAATTCGGTACTATAATGGATGATGTAATCTGGTATCAGTTCGGTTATGTATTCACGATGGAATGATCTTGGGATCGTGAAATTGTATGCATAACAGGAGTTCTGGACTGGTAAGTCCGGGGCCCCACAGAGCTGGTATCAGAGCCATCCTGACTGTAGGAGACCTTAGTTAGCATGGGCGTTAGAAATAGAACAAAAAACTATTTTCTTAAACAAAAGGTTGACTAAATGCTGAAAATGCTTAAGTCCCTTACCTCCTTCTATTTTCCAGAAACTTTACTTGCATTGATGTTTTATTATGCTTAAAATTTTGCACACTGTGGTCACTAACTTAATCTACTTTAAAATTTCTGTAGATGCCGATCGAGTACACGCACGTCCGTCAGGTCGGAGTGAGGCCGCCCCTCTACTTCTTCGAGCGGGCCTTAGCCGACCTGGCTATTCGCTGCGGACGTATGGTGCCCGAGGTGAAGGGCGTCCGTACCGAGAGGTCCGCAGACTCGGAGATGGCCTGGCTGGTCACCTGCGTCGTCAGGGGGAGCGGGATTTCCCCCGCTGCTGAGGAGTTCACCATCGACGTGATGGAGCGCACGTGGCTCGACGGGATGATTCGAGTCTCTCAGGAGACACTTGCTCGCCTTGCCTTTCTTCACCCGGAGGTTGTCGCCGACACTGGCTACCAGTACCTTGGCCAGCGCGACATCGCGGGCCAGCCCGTGGCCGGCGCCCCGCACGCCGACACCGCACACCAGCTGCACCACATGGAGTACCTGCTTCACCACACTCAGACTCAGCAGGACCGCGCCCGTGAGAGGTGCGATCTGCAGGAGGACGAGATTGTGACACTTCGCGCTCAGCTTGCTGCTGCACAGGCTGACCTTGCCAGTGAGCGCAAGCTGAGGGTTGCCGCACGCTGGAGGGTTACTCGCCTGAAGGCGAAGGTGACTTCGCTGGAGGCCCTGACTGCACAGATGGAGGCCACTATTGAGGAGCTTGAGGACGACGGTGAGGATCTCCGCAAGGATAACGAGGCTCTCCTTAGTGACGACGACGACTACGAGGACGAGGACTTCGATATGGAGCCTGATACTGAGGATGAGGCCTTCATCAACGATGAAGATGAGGAGCCCGAGCCACTGATGTCCGAGGAGGACCCCGAGGAGCCAGCCTTTGTTGAGGAGGACGCCCCACCTGCCCCTGAGGTTCCTGTCGTGGACCTCGACGACTTCTAGAGCACCACCTTGGACTCGCACCACCTTACCTTAGGGCGATGAGATAGGCCCCCTTTTGCGATGCGAGTAGACTTGTGATGATGGTTCTATGAAACCATTCTTTTGGATGTGTTGTATGAGACTTATGTTGTGATGATGTATGCGACATTGTGCCATCGGCACCCCTGCTATGCTATGCTATCGTTTGTCTACTTTGCATTGTTGTGCCCGTTTTTGAAATTCCGTTTTTTTTACAATCCCTCCCCTTTGAAGTGGCTGCCCATCTACATGTTCCCCATTGAAAATCTGAATCCACCCTTCTTCAGGATGGTGGAAACTCGTCGAGGAAACCCCAGCGGATCAGACCAAGACCCCCCTCCACCTCCACCTCCAGACCCTACCATGGCTCAACTCCTGCGCATGATGATGGAAGACCGAGAGGCAGCCCGTGCGGAGCGTCAAGCTAATCTTGCTACCCTTCAGCACCTCGCTCAGCTTGCTACCGGTAACGCCAACAACAATAATGGCGGGGATGGAAATGGAGACCCCCGCTCTAAGCTAAAGGATTTCCAGAGCACCAACCCTCCTGTCTTCTCCAAGTGCACCGAACCCCTCGACGCCGATGATTGGCTTCGCACCATTGAGAACAACTTGGAGGTTGCCGGAGTCGGCAATAATGAGAAGGTTCTGTTTGCCACTCATTACCTCTCCGGACCTGCCCGCGCTTGGTGGGAAAATGTCAAGGCTATTCAAGCTGAAGGACACGTCATCGGCTGGGAAGAATTCAAGACCAAGTTCCGCAAGACCCACATCCCTTCAGGACTGATCAAGCTCATGAAGGATAAGTTCATGAATTTGAAGCAGGGAAGCATGACTGTGGTGGAGTACATGGATAAGTTCACCACTCTGTCCAGGTATGCTCCAGAAGACACCGACACTGAAGAGAAGAAGAAGGACCGCTTCTTGAATGGTCTGCATGATGAGATGCAGAGTATCTTGGTGGCCGTTCCGTACCCAGACCTTGAGTCGCTGGTTGATGCCTCTATCATGGTGGAGAGCAAGCGCAAGAGTGCGTTTGAGAACCGCTAGCGCAAGGCGATGATGCAGCAAGGTAGCTCCAGCACTCAGCGACCCCGCAGCTTTCCTCCACCAAGGCCGGCGCCCCAGCAGCAGAGGGCACCACCCCCTGCTCCTCGTCCCAATAACCCCAATCGCAACTACAACCCTCAGTGTTCTGGAGGAAGCAACTTCAATCCCAATGACAACCGCCAGAACAACACAGTCCGCAGCCCCTCCAATGGATGTTTCACCTGCGGACAGACCGGGCATTTCTCCAAGATGTGCCCTAACAAAGCAACCACTCAGCAGCGCCCCAATGCACCCAAGCCAACTCAAGGACAAGCTCGCACTGCTGCCGGGAGGAACCAGAGGAAGTCAGCTGGACCATCCAGAGGTCACCTGAACCATGTCAATGCTGAAGAAACCCAGGAAGCTCCGGATATTGTTCTGGGTACGTTCCCTGTCAACTCAGTATCCTCCACTGTCTTGTTTGACTCCGGAGCATCGCACTCATTTGTCACTACGCCGTTTGCTAGGAAGAGTGGTTTGAGACCTACGATCATGCAACGGCCTATGTTAGTCCAAATTCCGGGAGCCTCCACCAAAACGGATCTATCCTGCAAGGATGTTCCTATAGATATTCAAGGGAAGCGTTTCTACGCGGATTTAATCGTATTAGGAGAGCAAGGCTTAGAAGTTATCCTTGGGATGAATTGGATGGTGAAGTATAAGGGTCATATAGATTGTGTTCGCCGAGCCATAACATTGACTGCTGAGGACGGAGAAGTAGTTGAGCATGTGGCGACCATACCTTCATCGAAGGTCTTATGCAAGAAGAGTGTCGCCAGTCCAGCCCTGCATGAAGTACCCATAGCTTGTGAGTATCCTGAGGTTTTCCCCGATGAGCTACCCGGTATGCCCCCTGATCGGGATATCGAGTTTATCATTGAGCTAGTCCCTGGAACTGCCCCCATCGCTCAGCGACCTTACCGGATGAACCCCCAAGAATTAGTTGAGTTGAAGAAGCAGTTGAATGATATGTTGAGGAAAGGTTTGATTCGCCCGAGCGCATCCCCCTGGGGATCTCCCGTTATCTTTGTGGATAAGCGGGACAGTACTATCCGCCTGTGCGTGGATTACCGGAAACTGAATGATGTCACCATCAAAAACAAATACCCCCTCCCGAAGATTGAAGATCTGTTTGACCAGATGAATGGCGCCCGAGTTTTCTCTAAGATAGATCTCCGAACTGGTTATCATCAACTCAAGGTTCGAGAGTCAGACATTGCCAAGACTGCCTTCACCACACGGTATGGACTTTTTGAATATACCGTGATGTCTTTCGGACTGACCAATGCCCCTGCCTATTTCATGAACCTCATGAACAAGGTGTTCATGAAGTACCTAGAAAAGTTCGTTGTGGTTTTCATCGACGATATTCTGATCTACTCCAAGAGTGAAGAAGAGCATGCTGAACATCTGCGGATTGTTTTGGGAACACTCAGAGACCATAAGCTTTACGCCAAGTTTAGTAAATGTGAATTTTGGCTGAAAGAGGTAGGATTTCTAGGTCATGTCATATCTGCCGGAGGAGTGTCTATCGACCCGTCCAAAATTCAGTCCATCATGGAGAAGAAAGCCCCTACTAATTAGACTGAAGTCCGCGCCTTTTTAGGATTGGCGGGTTATTATCGCAAGTTTGTTGAGGGATTCTCCAGCATCGCGAGACCCTTAACACAACTATTAAAGAAGGATAAGAAGTTTGAATGGACCGATAAATGTGAGGCCAGTTTTCAGGAACTCAAGAAGAGATTAGTCACAGCCCCCGTCTTGACCATGCCTGATATCACCAAGGATTTCGATGTGTACTGTGATGCATCAAAGCTTGGTTTGGGAAGTGTGCTGATGCAAGAAGGCAAGGTGATAGCTTATTTGTCAAGGCAACTTCGACCGCACGAGATGAATTACCCCACGCATGACTTAGAGCTTGCTGCCGTAGTTCACGCCCTGAAGACTTGGCGCCACTACCTAGTGGGAAATCGCTGCGAAATCTACACCGACCACAAGAGTTTGAAGTACATCTTCACCCAGCGGGAGCTGAACATGAGGCAGAGCAGATGGATGGAACTCATCAAGGATTATGACCTCGGCATTCATTATCATCCCGGTAAAGCCAATGTGGTAGCTGATGCCCTTAGTCGAGAGCCCTGTTCGTTAAACGCCCTTATCAAAATTGCTCAACCCATGCTGTATGAAGAACTGGAGGAGTTCGGCCTCGAGCTCGTTAGCCATGGTTTCCTGGCCAATCTTGAGTTGAAGCCGACTTTATTCGATCAAATCAAGGAAGCTCAAGTGGGTCATGAGAGCATTGAAGGAATCAAGCGTAGGATGAATAGGGAAGAAGTTCCTGGTTTTGAAATTGACGCCAAAGGAGTTTTATGGTACAAGGGACGCCTGTGTGTACCTAATGTTGAAGACCTGAAGCAACTCATCATGAAGGAAGCCCACGACACCCCATACTCAATCCACCCCGGAGGAACCAAGATGTATCAAGACCTGAAGAAACAATTCTGGTGGCACGGTATGAAGCGCGAGATCGCCTTTTTCATCGCTCGTTGCGACGTGTGCCAGAAAGTGAAGGCTGAACATCAGCGACCTGCTGGACTGATCCAGCCCCTCCAAGTTCCTGAGTGGAAATGGGAAGAAGTTGGAATGGACTTCATTACAGGACTGCCTAAGTCTCAACGTGGCCATGACTCCATCTGGGTTATTGTCGATCGACTCACCAAGGTTGCACACTTCATTCCCATCAGAGTGACCTATCCTGGAACCAAATTAGCTGATTTGTACATGTCCCGTATTGTGAGTCTCCACGGAGTCCCTAAGAGGATAGTGTCAGATCGAGGTACCCAATTCACCTCGAAATTCTGGAAGAGCCTGCATGAAGCCCTCGGAACGAAGCTAGCTTTCAGCACCGCTTATCACCCGCAGACCGGTGGTCAAACAGAAAGAGTAAACCAGATTCTTGAAGATATGCTTCGTGCTTGTGTCCTCGCCTATGGAGCCAAATGGGAAGATTGTCTACCCTTCGCAGAATTCTCTTACAACAATAGCTACCAAGCTAGTCTGCAGATGGCCCCCTTTGAAGCCCTTTATGGTCGTCGTTGCCGAACCCCTCTCAACTGGTCCGAGACTGGAGATAGTCAAGTTTTTGGACCTGATCATCTTCGTGAAGCTGAAGAACAAGTCCAACTGATCCGTGGTCGCCTCAAGGCCGCTCAGTCGCGTCAGAAGAGTTATGCTGATTCTAAGCGTCGCAAGTTGACCTTCAACGTTGGTGATCATGCCTACCTTCGCGTCACTCCACTCAAGGGAATGCAGAGATTTCATGTCAAAGGGAAGCTTGCCCCAAGATATATTGGACCCTTCAAGGTTCTCGCTCGTCGAGGTGAAGTATCCTATCAGCTTGAACTGCCTGCTGAATTAGCGGATTTCCATGATGTGTTCCATATTTCTCTTCTTCGACGATGCCTCCAAGTGCCTGACAAGCCTGAGACATTCAAGAACATCGATTATCGCACCCTCGACCTCAACACCGACTTAACCTATCGAGAAGTACCCCTTCGGATTCTAGAAGAAGCTGTTCGTCTCACCCGTAGAAGAAAGATAAAATTTTGTAAGGTTCAGTGGACAAATCACTCCGAGGAGGAAGCCACTTGGGAAAGAGAAGATCAGCTCCGAAAGGATTTTCCCACACTCTTCAGTTCTTAGCCACCGAATCTCGAGGACGAGATTCATTTTAAGGGGGGAAGGTTTTGTAACAACCCAATTTTTTGTGCATTGGTTTAATCTTTTAAGTGCAAAATTTTGGGCCAACAAAAACTTTTTCTGTTTCTCAAAATTGCATGCATATAGTTCATCATGCTCATGCATTGTAGAGATGGTGTGTTATTGTCTGTGAATGTTTGACTTGTGTGTAGATTTTCAAAACCCTAACCACCCTCTTTATTTTGTGATTACTTTTCCTTCTAGTTTAATATTTTAAAATCTGTCAAACACCCTTGTGCATGTGATCATGCTCACCTTATGATCTTCCAAGATCATGTCTTTGGCAAATTTCCCTCCTCCATATCTAATTCTTCCCTTCTCAATTTTCATCTCTGAAAATTCTCCAAGATAGTACCCCATTGACCAGCCAAATTGTGTACCTCGAGTTGACCTGGATCATCTCTTTGTGGCCATTTCAAAAATTTCAAAATTTGGAAATAAGTGAGAATGGCCATGCCGGCCATGATCATTTCCCTCTCTCTTGTTCACTTCTTTCACTCCCTCCCCTCACCAGCACTCTCTCACACGTTCCTCCTACTCGTAGCAACCCTCCAGCATCCCTCCTGCAGCCCAGCTCGAACCCCCTTGCCTCCTTGCCATGCACACACTCATGGGGACCCGTGCATGGACAGATTTTGGAGATCTCCATCTCCCTTCTCTTTTGGCCCGATCTGTTTGTCCTGGGGGACGTTGCCCTACACCCTCTCCCTTCCTGACCCCGCATGCACGCTCCCCTCGACCTCCCTCTCTCTGACCCGCGGTGGCAACCCCCAATGGCCGTGGCGCACGTCTGCCCGGCCACGGCCACACTCCCTACTCCACCACCTCTCTCTGGTGCCTCTAGTTTGGTCATCTGGACGCGCACGATGCCACGGCGCCTCGGAGACATGCTCGCGGCCCCCGCCCTTGACCCACTGTCGCTGCACGCCGACGCCCCGTTTCCATGTCATTTCATCGAGCGCCTGGCAGGCCGCCCGCCCCGTCGCGCCTCTCCTCTCTGTCTCACTGCTAGACGCGCGCGTCCCTCCAAACCGCAGCACCGCCTCGCAGACTCGCAGCAGCACCGCCTGGCTCGACCAACCGCCTGCTGCCGCCCTCCTTCCCGTCGGTGCACGGACCTGGTGCACGGTGCACCGGCCGTTTCCCTTTAAATAGCACCCTGCCTCCTCCCTTCTCTCATTTCCTCGCCACAGCATCCCCAGACCACCCCCACATCGTCTCCTTGAGCGGAGAGGAGCTCTGCTCCTCCCCGACGTCGAGCTCGCCGTGTTTCCGTGGCGTTGCGGTGAAGGTTGCCGACGCGGACGCCGCCATTTCCTCCCCTTCTCCCAGCTCCCTGGATGCTCCCTTCCCTCTTTGTTCTAACGCGCGCCCACGTTTCTTCCAGGGACCCCTGTAGACGCCGCCGTGGAGAGCAGCAGATTCGGCGCCGTCGACGTCAACCGCTCCGGCCGGTGCTGTTTTCGTCGCCGCCACCATCCCTCGGTAGCCCGTGCTCCGCCGCATCCGACGCGCCCCACCTCGCCGACGACAGAGCCCCGAGGTGAGCACGCCGCGCCCCGTCTTTTCCCTGTGCGCCGCTAGGGTTAGCTGTGCGGGCGTCGCGTCGAGCGGAAGACGACGGTGCATGCACCGTTGGATCATATCCAACGGGTGCATGCGATAGCCGCCGGGTCCCGCGCGCCAACGTGGCCGCCAGCTACTCCCTCCGTTCAAAAACGCCGCTCCCGCGCTGCGCCGCTGCTCCTGGGCCGAATCTTGGCGAGCCCCGGCCCGTTTCCTCTTTTTCTTTTTCTCCCTTTTATCTAGCCAGTAATTACCTGCTCAGGTTTTAAATCTTTAAAAATCCATAAATTGACCAAATGAGATAATTCAAGTTCCTGGATGCTCCTTACTGTTTTCTCACCATTAGGAGTTGCATGCACATGGTTTGGTATGACAGAAGTGTTCAAACAAATTAAATCCTAAAAAGTTACAGATTAGGCATTTTAATTCTTGTGATGTTTGTGCTGGCCCTTTTTGAGTGAGGTCAAATTGGTAGTGCTGTGCATGTTAATACCTATCTTGTGGCACTAGACCCACTTGCAAAAGCTTCCTAGTTTGTGCTTGCTAAATAAATTAAAAACTGACCAGAGAGCTCTTCTCTGATTTTTAATTCAAAATCTATACATGCTCTTGAATCAAATCCAAAGGCTACCAGTAGGTATACTGATAGGGTATTTCTGTACCAAAGGATATAATTTTTAGGGTTATATATTAGGCCTGGTGGATTTATATCTGAAACAGGACACCTTATTAGTATTTTATTTTTGTAAATTCTTTTACAAATCATAAAAATACAAATCCAGTGGGGTTAGTTCACTTTTGTTCATAGCTATCCAGGGGTATGCTTTGTTTTGGTTGGAGATGCTCTGGTTAGTGCTGTTCTAAGTTTTGGAATACTCTGGTCTCTGTCTTGATTGAATTGTTTAGGTCAGTAGAAATTTTATTTGCATATGATTCTTGTGCAGGTGTGTTGTGCATGTCAATAGCTTTCTGTAGATATGCTGCATGCATTTTTTTGACTTCCAGAAATATTTAGGTCATTTAAATGGTGCTTAAGTCAATTCTGGAATTGCAAAAATCATATCTTTTGTTTTAAAAATCATAAATGGGTGAAACCACCTTCAGTAGCTTGCATTTGTCAACCTCTACATACTGTGATTTTATCAAATTTTCGTGTGCATTATTCCGGAAATAGTTGGTTGATTTGTATGGCGTGTTTCTTTATCTTTGCGACGATAGATTCGAACGCCGCCGGAGACGAAGGAGGAGGTGACTTTGGGGGATTTGAAGAGGAAGACCAGGGACACTTTTCTGAGCAAGGCAAGCCACCTCTTGATGCATCTCTGATCCTATATATATGTTATTCATGCATTATTACAGGTTTTATTAAAGTGCATGTCTTTTATTTTATTTTGTCGGTGGTTAGTGCCACCCGGACTTTTATTATTCCACCCTTAGGGTGCAGCCCTCGTTGATACCTACTTACCACACCTCTATTAATGATATGGTGCTCATCACCTTGTCATCCTTGTCGCCATGTTTCAAAGAAGAATTGGACTATAGGTGGGAGCCCTGGAAAAATGATCACGAGAAATGTTTTCCTGAAAATGAGTTTTCTTCGAAAACCTTGGAATGGGGTAGTCCTGCCCAAGTGTGGTTTTGATTAAATGTTTTTGAACAGAAAAGGCTTGCTTGGAGCAAGAAAGGTGAAGAAAAATTGTTTTCGAAAACCTTTTGTTGACTGAGTACATCACCGGACCTAGCCAGTACAACCACATTACCCTTTAGTGGGACGGGGCGTAGTGTAGTAGTTTGTCTCGCCTTAGTTTGGGTCCTGCGAATGTAAGGGGTAGTCCGAGCATGGACACCTATCGACCGTGGCCTTCCCGACGAACTGGGAACGCCTTTCCATTGCGTATCGATGGCAGGGGTACAACCTATGAGCTCCCATTGAATAATGCCCGCAGATGATTCGCGGCATTCCGGAGGGTCGAGCTGGTCGGGGAATTTGCTACTCCCAGGTAAACGACCCCTCGAACTCTGGTGTTGGGAGGTACAACTCTGGGCATGTCTTAGGCTAAGGCGAGCAGGCGAAAAACTACGATCGAGTATTTGTCGTGGCATAGTTTATTATGCAGGGATGATGCCCACACGATGAGTATTCGGATCTTGTGGGGAAAGTGTACAACCTCTGCAGAGTGTAAAAATCTATTCGAATAGCCGTGTCCGCGGCAATGGACGTGGGAAAGGAAGTGCTGAGTATCAAAAGAAGTTTTGTTTTATAAAAGTGTTTTCTCAAAATGTTGGTTTGGGAAAGTGACGCCAATGGACTGGTGGAAAGGTACCTGCGAGGTACGGTGGAAATTTGGAAAGATGATGGTCATATGAGATGGCCGGAAAGGAAATTGGGTCACCCTTACCTATTAGTCCGCAAACCATAGTGGTTTACAAACAGGTTTTCAACAAAGTTGTAGAGATGTCATAAATTTCGAGAGGAACCACCTCTCGCTCCTTGTCGCCCTAGTTTAGTGCCTATTCCTTGCTACTGCCATATTGCATATCCTTTATTTCTCTCTAAGGTGGTTTTGGAGTACATTCAAAAGTACTCACTGGCATTGTTGTCCTGGTTATCTACTTGACCAGACTTTGAAGAAGGGTACTTCGACGAAGAGGAGTACGACGCCGAAGACGCGAACTAGGACGCTCTCCCAGTCAGCCGCCTGTAGGGTAAAGGCCTGACTTGGGTTCCACCGCTTTTGGAGTCAAGTTGTTTCCGCTGCTGTTTGGTGAACTACGGCCTTGATGGCCTATGATGTAAGACTTCGTATTACTTAAATTCGGTACTGTAATGGATGATGTAATCTGGTATCAGTTCGGTTATGTATTCACGATGGAATGATCTTGGGATCGTGAAATTGTATGCATAACAGGAGTTCTGGACTGGTAAGTCCGGGGCCCCACATGGTGTTGAAAGATTATAGTTCTTTAGGTGTGGGTCTTCAGATCTGCTTCGCCGGATCGATTTTGGATTTTCTTTTATGGTTGGCGCGAGGAGGATTATCCTCGCAGTTTTTATTCCGGCTGCTACGTTCTCAACAATGGTGATTCTGACTCTCGGCTTTCCAGCAACATTGACAAAGCTGGTCGGTTGTTATTTTCTGACATACTCTTGTTGATACTCTAGCCGATGTTGATTGACTACTTTAATGGTTGCGTGCAGACACTCAACGTTGACATTGCGGCTCAAATTAAAATATGGGAACCTCCATTGGTAATTACAAGATCTATGGTTTGTTATCTATTTTTGGCTACCTTCACAAAACTATAAGATTGTATCTTGGAAGAAGAAAGAGTTTGAAGAGCTTGAAGATTTGTTAGTTTCTTTTAGACTTTATTTTTTACTCCTTGGAGATAGCTCGTGTATCTCTACCATGTACTATTTATTACTATATATATATGTGGTATTGATTTTAAAAAAAAATAGAAAAAAGAAATCGGTGATATGTACATCCATTTTGAAATATAATTTATTTTAGAAAGCTAGTTTAACTTTTTTTAAATTGTATTTTAAAATGGAGTTGGTATTAATCAAAAGCACATGTTTGGCAATGAGGCATATTTTAGACCAGATCCATCGCGCAAGGAGGCAATGAGCCATGTAACACACCACAACTACCACTTACTCTCACAAGGAACATCGGTCGAAGGAGCCCTACGAGCCTCCTCAATGCAGGATCTAGGGTTAGATCCACCCTACCCTTTAGGCAGCCAGATTCGCCGCCGTCTTCAGCAGACCCGTGATAATCAAGCCCGCTGCACTCCAAGAGCAACCTATCCATACGACCATGCTACGACGAAGCAGCGGAGTGAGGAAGGGGTTGAAGCCATTATGGCTGCGGGTGGCTGGAATGTAAGACCCTCCGGTCAGGCGAGAATGGTGGTAGCTCGATGACGGTGCCACGTCTGGTCGGCAGATTGGCTCCAAGCCCGTTGGTTTTCATCCTCAACCCTTCTTTAAAAAAAAACTGGTGATATATACCTCCATTTTAGAATATAACTTGTTTTAGAAAGCTAGTTTAGTTTTTTGAAAATGATTATATTTTAAAACGGAGTTGGTATTAATCAAAAGCACATGTTAGGCAATGAGGCATATTTCAGACCAGCTCCAGTGTGCAAGGAGGCAATGAGCCATGTAACACACCACAAGTAGCACTCATTCCGACAAGGAACATCGCCCGGAGGAGCCCTACGAGTCCCCTCAACGCCGGATCTAGGGCTAGTGCCACCCTACCCTTCAGGCAGTCGGATCCCCCACCGTCTTCTGCATACCCGCAATAGTCAAGACCGTCTCACTCCAAGATCAGCACATTGATAACCCACAAGTATAGGGGATCGCAGCAGTCTTCGCGGGTAGTAAAACCCAATTTATTGATTCGACACAAGGGGAAACAAAGAATACTTGAAAGCCTTAACAGCGGAGTTGTCAATTCAGCTGCACCTGGAAACAGACTTGCTCGCAAGAGTTTATCGAGTAACCGTTTTATAACAGGTAGTGAAATAACAAGAGAGTAAGACAGTAGTGATTATAGTAAACAGGATTAAAATACTGTAGGCACGGGGATAACGGGCGTTGCATGGATGAGAGAAACTCATGTAACAATCAAGCAGGGCATTTGCAGATAATAATAAAACGGTGTCTAAGTACAAAGCAATCAATAGGCATGTGTTCCAATTATAGTCGTACGTGCTCGCAATGAGAAACTTGCACAACATCTTTTGTCCTACCAGCCGGTGGCAGCCGGGCCTCAAGGGAATCTACTGGATATTAAGGTACTCCTTTTAATAGAGTACCGGAGCAAAGCATTAACACTCCGTGAACACATGTGATCCTCACATCACTACCATCCCCTCCGGTTGTCCCGATTTCTGTCACTTCGGGGCCCGGACAGCGACATGTGTATACAACTTGCAGGTAAGACCATAAACAATGAATATCATGATGAAATAATAACATGTTCAGATCTGAGATCATGGCACTCGGGCCCTAGTGACAAGCATTAAGCATAACAAGTTGCAACAATACCATCAAAGTACCAATTACGGACACTAGGCACTATGCCCTAACAATCTTACACTATTACATGACCAATCTCATCCAATCCCTACCATCCCCTTCAGCCTACAGCGTGGGAATTACTCACACATGGATGGGGGAAACATGGCTGGTTGATGAAGAGGCGTCGGTGGTGATGGCGGCGATGATCTCCTCCAATTCCCCGTCCCGGGAGTGCCAGAACGGAGACTTCTGGCTCCCGAGACGGAGTTTCGCGATGTGGCGGCGTTCGGAGGGTTTCGGCGACTTCGACTTCCCCGTGCGTTTTTAGGTCGAGGGCGATAAGTAGTCCGAAGGAGGGCGTCGGAGGGGGCCACACGCTAGGGCCGCGCGCCCCCTCCCGCGCCGCCCTAGGGTGTGGGGCCCTGCCTCCACCGACTTGCCCTTCGGCTCCGTGAGTCTTCCGGGAAAATAGGGCCTTCGTATAAATTCCGAGGTTTTTCTGAAAGTTGGATTTCGCACAAAAACGAGACACCAGACAGTTCTGCTGAAAACAGCGTTAGTCCGTGTTAGTTGCATCCAAAATACACAAATTAGAGGCAAAACAATAGCAAAAGTGTCGGGAAAGTAGATACGTTTTGGACGTATCAACTCCCCCAAGCTTAGCTTATTGCTTGTCCTCAAGCAATTCAGTTAACAACTGAGCGATAAAAGAACTTTCACGAACACATTTGTTCATATGATGTAAATATTCTCATGCTATGGCTAACACTTAGGCAGTTCATAATAAGATACATGCAAATAAGATCATCCAATAGCTATGTCAATCATGGAAAGGTACCAACAATTAATAATAAGCATCATGAATCATGTATATAAGCAGGATTGCAATGTTCATAAAAGAGTATGATAGAGTGGTATCTCGCTTGCCCATATTTGATCAGCAAAACATAAATGCTCAGGCACCTCTGAAGTTCATAGAAAGACTAGAAATAGTGATTGTCAAAGATAAAAGCATCAAAGTTATACCACAATCAATCATATTTTGAGACAAGCATATTACACTAAAGAATGACAGTTGTGCTCTCAAGAAAGTGCTCAAAGAAAGGATGGAGACACAACATAAAAGTAAAAGATTGACCCTTCGCAGAGGGAAGCAGGGATTAACATGCGCTAGAGCTTTTAATTTTTTAAACAGGAGTAAAATTGTTTTGAGTGGTGTTTGTTGTTGTCAACGAATGGTAATGGGTACACCAACTACCTCGCCAACCGGACTTTCAAGAGCGGCTCCCATGAATGTCGTTGCCTAATCGACGGTACCCCGGAGGAGGGATCCTCACGAGGGGGAGAAGAAGTAGGGGCCATAGGGCGGAGTGCACACGGGACGGTGGTACGCGAGTTACCCAGCTTCGGAACACCCGCACGACGACGGCCTACGCTGCTTGTCTGGAATTATCGGCGCTTTCGCGTTGTTACAATGAGTTGTGGTTGTGCCTCTAGGGCTCCCGGGATCCGGCTTATAAAGGCGCACGGATCTAGGGTTTACATGGAGAGTCCTAGCCGGATTACAGGCCTAACTACGGTACAATATCTTGCCGTGCACGTCACGGATCCGCCTTCCATATACGTCGTACTGGATCCGGGTCTCTGGGCCTCCATGGATCCGGGTTACTCCTATGTCGGTACGGATCCGGCCTGCTGATCCTGGGCTGGACTTCTTCCTTCATGATCAACAACTGGGCCGCCCGATGGGCCACATGCCTCATCACCGTCTGTGGGCCACCCGGGCTTGCCGGATCCGGCACTGTCGATGGTACACCTATGAAGTATACCCACAACAGTAGCCCCAGAGTTCTCCGAGTTTCACCTGCAGTTTCCGCCTTGCTGGTTCATTATAATCTCCGGCAAACGTTGGTAACGCGGAGAAACTTGAAGAGCTCCAACTTTGCATTTTCTTCTTTTTCCAACTTACAGCCGGAAAATGCTCCCATCCCGCGGGACTTCATCCATCGACGTTCCAAAGAACATTTCCGGGTTACTCCCTGCTCGAACGAGAGACAACTTATCTTCACGAAATTACCCGGAATCTTAAAAGACTCAAACGGCTTCGGAAATCCTTCATCTTCAGATCATTCTCAACAACGGAAGTTCCGTATTTCCCGCGCACAACTTCCTTATTTCCCGCGCTAAATTTTCGCAGATGCAAATCTTCAACCGGAATTTTCGGGAGTGCATGGTTAAATTACCTCCACGTCGTTTTACCGCATTTGACCTAAACACGTGTCTTCCATCCAACGGCGCGACCGTTCAGTTTCCGCCGTTGGATCCGGATCCCGAATCTCCGAGCGCGGCCTATAAATACCCCGCGGCCCGGTAAAAATTCATTCTTTCACCCCCTCTCACCACATCGTCTTCCTCCTCGCGCCGCGCCGCCCGCCAGATCTTGACTCCGGCGAACTTCGTCACGGTGAACTTCGCGCGCCGCCGAACCAAGGCTCCCCTCGCACCAAGATTCTCACGTTTGAACGAGAAACTCGCTCCGCCGGAGCTCCGTCGAGCCACCGCGCCATTAGCGGTAAGTACGCCGGCCTTGTAGAAGACAACCTAGTGTAGAAGATAGGCTTAGTGATCCGGGTACTCAAACACTTTGTATGGGTGCAGCCGGAAGCATGCCACTCGAATCGTCACTTTGCACTGGTAGCTCTTCGAGTAGCCCGGATCCCAACCAGATAGAACCCATATGCCCGGATCCCATATCATTCCTGCCACCGTATGTTTCCGACATCAGACTAGCTCAACCTTTTTCCGCATCTTCCAGCACCGCTCCAAGCCGGATTCCTACCCTCCAAGAGCTCCAAGAAGAACTCGAGGGACAAGCTCGGATGGCAGCAAAGGTGCAGGAGGCGGAAAACAAGAAGGCGTCCAAGGCCCGGATCCGCGAAGGAGAACGGGGTCAATGGTGGCCTTGCGAAACTACCGACGTGGAGGTTAGGGAGCTCCAGAACGAAGGAATGATCTCCTCACATTGGAGTTTCACTCGTGATTCCGTCGTCCCCAAGCCAGAAGCCGGAGAAGTTGTTATGACTAAGGCTTGGGTGGAACGCGGACTTTCACTCCCTTGTTCGGAATTTTTTCTCTTTATCCTCAACACCTACGGGCTCCAGCCCCACAACATCTGCCCAAATTCATACCTTCTCCTGTCCAACTTCGTGACTCTCTGCGAAGGACATCTTGGGATCCGGCCAGACGTCAAGTTGTGGCAGTTCTTTTTCCGGGTGAAGAAAGAAACCAAAGAGAAAGCAATGGTGAACTGCGGAAGCATGACGTTCATGCTCCGCCCTAGCCGCATGTACCCTCCCCATGACTCGCACGAATCCGTCCGGTACTGGAACACCGGATGGTTCTATGAGAAGAATGCCTCAGTTCCGAAAGTCCATGAGGGTCTGCCTCAGTTCGTCAACGAACCTCCGGAAGAACTTGCAAGCTGGAGCTTCGTCCCTTCGCTCGCCCAGACCCCAATCCTGGAGAAGGCTGCGCGGAGAATCTCCTGGCTGGTCCACGACGGACTAACCGGAGCCCAGCTCACACTTAGCTGGTTCTCCCGGAGAATCCAGCCTCTGCGCTACAACGCGCGCCTGATGTGCGCTTATACCGGGCGGATGATCTTCTCCGAGTTACCCGCCACGATCTTCCGGCCGACTCTCTGAAGAGAAGGATCAAGACGTTGGTGAAGATTCCAAGGGGCCAACAGGTCCCGGAACTGACCAAAGACATTTATACAAACGACCAGTGTCCTCCGGTAAGCTTTGTTCTTTTCGCTGCTTCAAACTTCACAAGTTTTTGGATGTTTAACTTAACTTTTATCCATCTTCCTTCCAGCTCAACACTTTGGCGGAGGAAAACTTTCGCACCATTCCGAAGACACGGCGGAGGAGGTTCCGGATGACGACGAGGAGGAAGAGGAACAGGCACCTCGCAAGGCGGCCCCTCGACCTACAAAGCGTCCCCGCGCCAAGGCTTCCGGCTCTGAGGCCGGAGCTAGCGGCGAGGCCTCCGCCAAGAAACCGAAGACGGTAAAACCACCTCCGCTAGACTCAAGGAAAGCGGAGCGTGCGCGTATAAGGATGCTCTCAACGGCCGGCCAAGGCACGCGCCCCATCATCCCCGGCGCCCCGTAAGTTTCCGAGCATGATGCGATTTTAACTTAGCGAAATTATCTCTTGTCTAAACCCTTTCACTTGTTCGTAGGAATCCGAAAATCGCTGCCACGCGGACCACCAGCCAAGAGCCCATCACAAAATACATGAAGAAATCTCCGGCTGTTGGTCCCTCTACCCCAGTTCCACCAAGCGTCTCCCACCCAACTCCCCAACCGTCGCCCCCTCAGGCGGATCCATCTCCCCCACCTGCCGCAAACACTCCACCGGAAATAATTCCGGTTAGCAGCGAGCATGCGGGCGAAGAAGACCCTAAGGCCAAAGGCCCTGCCCAAGAAGAGGCGGAAAAACAAGTCCAAGGAGAGGTCGAAGTAACTTCTTCCGAGAAAGCTGGAGAAGGCGCTGGCGACATGGTCGTTTTTCCGAAGAACTTTGGAGATCCGGCTGACACCACTTCCACCCCAAAGGCCTATGCCACTAAGTTTTTCAACAAGCTGACTGAGGCGGAGAAGTGGGAGCTTCAACAAGACCTGCTTAACGCCATGCTGAACAACGCCTGGGGGAAACCTGATTCCAGGACGTCGGAAATCCAAGACTTCAAGAAAAATGTTGGCCAGTTCTGCGACCAACTCATCTGCAAGCAAAAGGTACTCCCCAGTAGCCCCCAAGCATGTAAGCGGAAACTGAAAAAATAGTTAGCGCTTAGATGCTTAGAGAAAGATTACTTCCGGGAAAGTTTTTTAGAATGAACCAGTAGCCCCCAAGCATTATGGCGGAAAGGTTCCGGCAATGATGCTTTTAAAAGAAACCACTGCTACAAGCGGAATTTTTACTCCTGCATTGTTTAAATTTTACAGGAACAGCAGGCGCTGCACTACGAGCTGCACAAGAACATTGCCCTGCAGCGCCGCGTTACTCTGAGTCAGGCGGAAAATATCCGGACCCTGAAGGATGAGAATGCAGAATTGGCTAAACAACTGGCGGACGCCCAAGGTTGGTTTCCGCCTTCTTCATCATTAACCAAATTCCGACTTTAAATTTGCTGTTAACTTATGTTATTATAGGCGCATCCTCCTCCCTGGCAACAGCTTCGACTGAACTTGAGAACCTGCGCTCCTCGTACCAAGAATTGGAGACGAAGCTAAAGGAGGCGGAACTTAAGAGGGAGCAAGCCGAAAAGCAGCTGGCGGAGAAAAACTCCGAGCATATCATGGAAAAGGGCGAATTTATAATGAAGAGAAATGCTGACAGCGAGACCATCAAGAGGCAACAAAAAGAACTCACTGGGCTCCAAAAATATATGGAGACCGCAGAACATCATTGGGACGTGCTCAGTGAGAACGTTTTGGGTATTACTCCAGAACCTGCCGGAAAACTTTTCTCCGACTCTTTCTTGTGTGCTCAAACTGTTAACTTATATCCGATTATCTTATGCAGAACCTCTTGGGTATCCGGAAAAGCGTCGGAATTTGTTCCCTCGAGACGATCTCCTTCAACTTGCCGGCGATGATTGCAAAGACCTCGTTTCCGCCTCCCGGAAGATATGCTACAACTTGTCCATCAAAAAGAGTCGTACTTGCAAAGTGCGCAAGCTTATTCAAAAGATGGACGTTCTTCCGGAGCTAGTGAAGGATCTTCAAGCATCATCTGCCCGAGGCGCAGCTGCGATGTCCTTGACCATGTGCTTAGCACACAACCCGGAGCTTGACCTTGAACAGGTGACCGCCGCAGTTCCCTCGGACGCGGATGTCAATGCGCTTTTAGACGCAGTAAGCGGCTACGACACCCGCATCGCGCGCAGGATCCGGCATGACGAATTCTACGACAAGTTCGTGCTTCCCGCGGACGAACTCCTGGAAGCGGAACTTCAAGCGAAGCTCGACGCGGAAGCACGTCCTGCGGAATCCGGCTCACAGTTTACCTGGACCAGCTCCAAGGAAGCTCCCCAAGAGGAACCCAAGGACGGCGCTGCGTCCTCGTCGGAAGACAATGACAAGGACGTGTCGTCTCCGGCGAAGGATGCCGAAGAAAATGACCCAAAGGGCAAGGCTTCTCCTGCTAAGGGGGAGTGAGAACTTTTATTCCTGCGGGAAAAACAATGCATCATTTTGGCCCCAGCGAGGGTTTGTAATAAGACTTTAAATTCTTAAGTAGCTAGGAACGAAACGATTATGCATGGGGCGGAAACACTTATCCTGCTATCCGTTTAATATTATGTGCATGTTTCGTTTTTATGTCGGAAAGCAAGTGCTGATTTCGTTATTTTCCGGCTTGCCCGCTTGACCTTCCACGAGCCGGAAAACCTTAGCCGGAAATGCTCGCCGCGGCGACGAAGCCCAATGGCAATCCGTCCATAACCGCGGAAACAAGCCCCAGGCATAGGTGCCGGAAATCGCTACTAGGAATCCACGAGTTCGCAACAGATAACAACTTAATCAGAAAACTTAAGCTTACGTCCTAAAGGACGATTTTAGAAATCACAACTTTTATACACGCCTAGGCGGAAAACATCCAGCTCTGTGGTTTTAGTCGGAAAAAACATACACGATCTAAAATGAACAAGTAAAGGAGGTAAAAAACTCAAAGAGTGAACCATAAGCTTTATTTCATTGATCATGTATAACTATTACAGAGTTTGTAACTCGGAAAAATATGCTAAGTGTAGAAAGGACGTAGCTGTGCGATATTCCAAGGGCGATCTGTTTCATCGTAGATGTCATCCGGATCCTCACGCTTGCGTTTCCGGTGCCAGTTAGCAGGTCTATCCCTCAGCTCGCGGAAATCGACAAGGTAGTACGATCCGTTATGAAGCACTTTGCTAACGACAAAGGGTCCTTCCCATGGAGATTGCAGCTTATGGTCTTTCACCTGTCGAAGGCGGAGGACCAGGTCTCCGGCCATGAAGGAGCGTTTCCGAACTCGACGACTGTGATAGCGTCGGAGCTTCTGCTGGTAGATGGCGGAGCGCTGATCAGCTAGATTCCGAGCTTCCTCGATCAGGTCCACAGATAGCTGTCTGGCCTCGTCAGCTGTTTCTTCGTTATAGGCGGAAACTCGCGGTGAATCATGGATGATGTCGGAGGGAATCACGGCTTCGGATCCGTATACCAGGAAGAAAGGGGTAAACCCTGTTGACCTGTTAGGGGTAGTTCGCAAACTCCACAAGACAGCGTCTAGTTCGTCAAGCTCCAGCTGCTCGTCGCAGCGGTTCTTCAAGGCGTGGCTTGATTCCTGATAATATTAGACCGTTAGCTCTTTCGACTTGACCATTGGATTGTGGGTGAGCCACAGATGCAAGGTCCAATCGAATCCCCATTGTCTCACAATAATCCTTCAATTCTCCCTGAGCGAAGTTTGTGCCATTATCTGTGATTATGCTGTGTGGGATGCCGAATCTCATCACGAGGCTGCAGACAAATTTTAGTGCCGTAGCACCGTCGGCTTTTCTCACTGGCTTGGCCTCGATCCACTTGCTGAACTTGTCAACAGCGACCAGGAGGTATTCACAACCACCAGGAGATGATCGTTTTAACTTACCAACCATATCGAGCCCCAGACCGCAAATGGCCAGGTGATAGGTATGGTCTTCAGCTCTTGGGCTGGAGCGTTTGGTTGAGTAGCGTAGTACGACAACCTCGGCAGGTCTTGACTATCTTGTCAGCATCTTCTTTAGCTGTGAGCCAATAGAAACCTAGCCGAAAAGCTTTGCAACGAGTGACCTGGGAGCGGCATGGTGCCCGCAGTCCCCTGCGTGGATCTCTCCGAGGATTTCAATGCCATCTTGATTTGAGACGCATTTGAGAAATACCCCTGTTGCGCTTCGTTTGTAGAGCTGTCCATCAACAATTGTGTAGGATCGTGCTCGTGATGATCTGGCGCGCGAGGACCTCGTCCTCCGGCAACTTCGATCGATGAGGTAGTCCAGGAAAGGCTGTGTCCAAGCCGGAATGGTAGCCAATACCTCTTTAGCCGGAGACACTGCCACTTGGGTTTTCCGGGTTAGCGCCCTTCACCGAGGGTATCCGGAGATGCTCTAGGAAAATTCCAGGCGGAATTGGCTGCCAGATCCGAGCTTGGATAGCATATCTGCCGCTGTATTGTCGTCTCTTCGACGTACTTGACTTCGTATCCGAGGAAGCTCTTGGCGATCTCGTCAACTTCGTCTCTGTAGGCCGCCATGACGGAATTTCTGGCGTTCCAGGTTCCGGCTACTTGCTGTGCCACCAGGTCGGAATCTCCGCAACAAATGATGTGCTTGATCCCTATTTCCTTAGCGATGCGCAGTCCGTGTAGTAGAGCCTCGTATTCCGCCATGTTATTTGTAGCTTCGAAGTGGATCTGCAGAACATACTGCAGTTCTTCTCCGGTGGGGGACTTCAGGGTGACTCCGGCTCCTGAGCCTTGATGCTGCTTGGATCCGTCGAAGTGCATGATCCATGTTTCTGGTTCCGGCTCCAGAGGAGCTTCTGTCCAATCTGCAACGAAATCTGCCAAGACTTGGGATTTGACCGCAGTCCTTGGCTTGTAAGCGATGTCGAAGGCGGATAATTCGATGCCCCATTTAGCTGTCCGTCCTGTTGCGTCAGCGTTGTTGAGAATTGTTGACAGCGGAGCTTTGCTCACAACTGTTACTGGGTGCTCTTGGAAGTAGTGTCTCAGCTTCCGGCTGCCTAGGAAAACTCCATAAGCTAGCTTCTGAAAGTGAGGGTATCTTTGCTTTGACTCCGTCAGCACCTCGCTTATGTAGTAGACAGGTCTTTGGACGTCATATTCATGACCTTCTTCCTTTCGCTCCACCACGATGACGAGGCTGATGACTTTGTTGGTAGCTGCCGATAAAGGAGCATTGGCTCTGACTCTGCTGGGGCTGCCAGGATAGGTGGGGAGGTAAGTATTTCCTTCAACCCTCGAAGAGCTGCGTCAGCTGCGCCGTCCCAGACAAATTTGTCTGTTTTCTTCAGCAACTTGTACAGAGGTAGTGCCTTCTCACCAAGACGGCTAACAAACCTACTGATTGCTGCGACACAACCAGTTAGTCGTTGCACATCTTTGAGACAAGTTGGCCGTTTGATACACAGGATTGCCTTGATCTTTTCCGGGTTAACCTCAATGCCTCCGTGAGAGACTATGAAGCCAAGGAGTTTTCCGGCTGGCACGCCAAAGACGCACTTCAGCGGATTCAACATCATCTTGTACCTACGGAGATTCTCAAAGGTTTCTGAGAGTCGCTGATCAAGTCGGATCCTTTCCGGGTCATGACCGCGATGTCGTCGACGTAGGCGTGCACGTTCCGGCCAATTTGGTCCTTCAGGCATCGCTGCATCGTACGTTGGTAGGTGGCACCTGCGTTTTTCAAACCAAAAGGCATAGTAACATAGCAGTAAGTGCCAAACGGGGTAATGAATGAAGTCGCCTTTTGGTCGGATTCCTTCATCCGGATCTGATGGTACCCGGAATACGCATCTAGAAAACACAGAAGTTCCGCCCCCGCCGTCGAATCAATGACTTGGTCAATGCGCGGCAGGGGAACGGATCCTTCGGGCAATGTTTGTTCAAGCCAGAGTAATCGATGCACATTCTTAGTATTTCAGTGTTCTTTTTGGGTACAAGGACGGGATTCGCGACCCAATCGGTGTGGATAACTTCTATTACAAAACCCGCTTCTAGTAACTTTGCTAGTTCCATTCCTATAGCGCGGCGCTTCTTATCTCCAAAGCGTCGCATAGCTTGCTTCACCGGTTTAGCCCCCGGATTTATGTTGAGGTAGTGCTCGGCGAGTTCCCTAGGTACTCCGGACATGTCAGAAGGTTGCCATGCGAAGATATCCATGTTAGCGCGGAGGAACTCGACGAGCGCTTTCCTATTTGGGGTCCATGTTGGCTCCGATCGAGACTTGCTTGCTAGGGTCATCTTCCTTGAAGCTGACTTTCTTGGTCTCTATCGCGGCCCTGAAGGAGTTTTTCTGTTCGGAGATCTGCTTCTTGGTGGTTTGCATCTCGTCGGATCCACCGCGGCCTGTAGCCTTTCAGCTCTTCTCCGGATATGACAGACTGCGAAGGCGGCTTCGCCCAACTCGCACTCGTGAGCCTTTTTGTAGTCTCCGGTTATGGTGATCATACCATTGGGACCCGGCATCTTGAGCTTGTTGTAGATATAGCATGCTCTTGCGTGGAACTTGTGGTAGGTGGGCCTGCCGAAGATGACGTGGTAGGAGCTCTTGAAGGGCACAACTTCAAACGTGATCTTTTCTTCGCGGAAATTATGAACATCGCCGAAAGCCACGGGAAGTGTGATGCTGCCGAGGGAGTTCGCCTTCTTACCCGGAACCACGCCATGAAACTCAGTGGTGCTGTGTTTGAGCTGTTCCTTGGTGAGGTTCATCCGCTCCAGAGTCTCCAGGTACATGATGTTCAAGCTGGCTCCGCCATCCATGAGGCACTTGGAGAAGTCATACCCGTTAATGCGGGGACTCACAACCAAGGCGTAGTATTCTTTTGGCACAATGGCGGGATGATCCTCCCTGTCAAATGTGCACGGAACTTCCGACCACCTTACATACTGCGGCACAGCCGGAACTGTGGCGTTCAGGATCCGGGTAGCTGATTTTGTAGCGCGGACTGTGGGGGTTCCGAGGAAGGTGTAAGCCCCCACGCTCTTTTTCTCGAAGGGGTTGGATTTACCTGCGGATCCGGCTTTGGGATCCGGCGAGTTATCATCCTCGTCCATCGCCTCGGAACTGTCCTCCTCCTTGTCCTTGTTCTTGCCCTTGCCTCCTTTGCCGCGTGGGCGGTGCTTCCGGGCTCGCTTGTATCCTGCCTCCGGGTCGTTCTTTAGGTCGTTGACCCACTTGCGTTGCGGTTGGTGTGAGTGGACTTCCCCGCCGGATCCAAGTGGGCCAGGCAGGGCATGTCTCTGTACTCCTCGTAGGTTTGCGGGCGCGGGATCCGTCGCAGTGACCTCGTGCCATGCTGCTGACCCCTGCCGGCTCCGCCTCCGCGGCCGCGTCCTCTTCCGCCTCCTGAACCTCCGCGTTGGAACGCCATGGCGACCATGTCGGATCCGCCGCTCTTCTGGTCATCAGGGTTTTTGCGTTTGTGGCCGCTGTTGTTACCGTTATCACGGTTCTTCTTTTGTTGGTGCAGGGGAATTGCTGTAGCTGCGATATCACCGCCTGCGTCGTCATCGGCGGCGGTGTGGTCACTGGCAATGGAGATCATCTCGTCCAAAGTCAGTTTGTTGGCGTTGGCCAAACATGTAAGCTTATGCCTCAGCAGTCCTCCTCTCTGCAATCCACCAATGAAGGCGTACATGGCAGTGGTGTGATCGACGTTTTCGCACTCGTTCCTGCATGCCAACCATCGTGTGAGGAAGTTTCTTGAGGTTTCTCCCTTCTTCTGGATACAAGCTTGTAAGTCGCTTGCTGTGGCAGGTCTTTTGTAGGTGCCTCTGAAGTGTTTCTCAAAAGCGGTCTTCAGGTCGAACCAGCAAAAGATGGAGTTTTTCTCGAGGTCGCTGAGCCAGATCCGGGCTGGTCCTACAAGGTACAACTGGAGCATGCGGCAGGCGATGTTAGGGGTTCCTCCGGCGAAGGTTACTGCATTGTAGTAATCCTCGATCCAGGTATCCGGCCTTTCGGTGCCATCATAATGCTTCAGGTTTCCGGGTAGCTTGAGGGAGCTCCTTGGCTTTGGTTCCTCTCGAATCATCCTGCCAAAGCACTTCGGTCTGATGTAGTCGGTTCTGTATTCGTTGAGGCGTTCCCGCGCGTCGCGCGAGCCGTGACGGGGGGACTGCGAGCGAGAGCGAGATCTCCACCTCCGCCTCCGCCTCCGCCTCCGCCTCCGCCTCCACCGCTAGGTGGCGGTGAGGGAGACCTGCGAGGGGGCCGATCCGACCTTCTGCTTCCGCCTGCAGATTCTCCCCGGCCCTCCCGGTGCTGGCTCCGGCTCCTGTGGCTGCCTTCGCCATGACGCTGGCTGCCCTGGTCGTTCCGGCTCCGGCGGGGCTCCGGGTCGCGCTCCTCATTCCGGCTCCTCCTAGGCTCGGGCTCACGATCATTGTTCTGATTCCGGCGAGGCTCCGGCGTGCGCTCCCTGTTCCGGTTTCCGGAAGGCATCACGATGTCGCGGATAATAATTCCACCATGCCCTTGAGGCCTAGTGTTTCCGGCTGGACTACGGCGACGAGGGGGACGCGGGTAACCATTAGGCGGAGGAGAGGCGTTGCGGTACTTGTCTCGTCCAGAGTACATTGCATCCTTTCCCTTTCTCGGATCTGACGGTGGCGTCTTTGATGGTACGGGGATCGGATTTGGGTGTTCCCTGGCTTTCCTTCTGCGTTCCGAGGATCCGGTTCGCGACTCGTCGTCTCGATGGCGATTATTGTGGGCGTCCTTCTGCGCAGTGGAGACGCAATGCTCCGGGTTAGATTCCAACTTGCGCGAAGTATCTGCCTTGCTCTGCTGTTTAACCGCTGAAGCGACGAGCGTGCGCAAGTAGTTGATGTCAACCTCCTCGTCACTTTTCTTCAGAATTTCTGCAGCTCTTGCCAAATTGTCCTTTGGGGTAGGGAGCGGCTGCTGTTCGGCAGGGGTTGCGAAGTTGATCCTGCGGGGAGGGATTGCTTCTCTGACGATTCTATCAGCCTCCGCCTGTGCGTAGGTCATTTTCACCTCCCACTCCGCTCTCATACTCTTGACTTGCTCGAGCGTTGCGGTGACTTCGCGATCCTGTCTTTCAAAGCGATCCATGATCAGTGCAGCTTCTTCCCTCTCATCCAATATAGCAGCTGCGGTATTGGCAAACTTTTTGGCTGTGGCCAGCATCTCCTTTCTGGTGGCCTCTAAAGCCTCCGGATCTGCGGCATCGCCAGGAGTTATTGGCTTGTTGAGGACGTCTGACTTTGCGACCAAATCCATGCGTGCTTGTGCAACTATTTCTTCAGGCGACAGGAGGCTCTCCGAGGAAGGATCCCTACGGGGCCGTTCCCGCGACATCGGAGATCCATGGTGAGATGGCTGGGGGTCGGATTGAGTGTCTGCCGCTTCTGATCCGTCTTCTCCGAGCGCTGCTACAGTTGCAAGTACCTGCTTTGGCTGGACGGAGTCGACTTCAGGCTGTTCACCGTATCCGAGTTCCGTCACCTTGCGATCAAACTCTGCAGTGTCCATGGACTGGGTGTCTCCGGAGATTGGGCTTAGATTTCCCAAAATCGATTCTTCAGCCGGAGTCTCGCTTTCTCCGACAGCCTCCTGCTGATCCGGAGCAGCGTTGTTTTCCGGGACCTCGACCTGCACGGGACCAGCTCCGACTCCATGAGGGGCGGTTCCGGCGGTATGGGCCAAGAAGTGTACGAAGTGAAACCTTTGCTTCTCTAACACCTGGGAGACCCAGGCGGATCTGCATTGGTCTTCCACCGTTACTTCCTGCTCAGGGGCGGATTGGGTGGGTTTTGATTTTTCCAGATCTAAGGCGGAATCTTCGCTAGGGAGTTCCTCTCAGATCGGATCTTCGCGACTGCGTCCCGCTCAGCGGCGGTCGCGTCGCGCTACTTACCAGTGGGTTTCCGTCGGAATCGACGGTTTCCCCGATGAAGATGTGTATGCCGCCAACTGGGACGATGGAGAGCTTGACGGGGTCGGTTTTAGCCGGAATCCAACACTCATCCGGAGGGACGATCGGCAGATTTCCGGCGTAAAGGACACGCCCCACAGCGATGGTGTCGTCGTAGCTTCCCATGGCGGAACCCTCCCGGTTCCGGCCTCCAGACGCCGCAGGCCCCACGGTGGGCGCCAACTGTCGTTGCCTAATCGACGGTACCCCGGAGGAGGGATCCTCACGAGGGGAGAAGAAGTAGGGGCCATAGGGCGGAGTGCACACGGGACGGTGGTACGCGAGTTACCCAGCTTCGGAACACCTGCACGACGACAGGGCCTACTGCTACTTGTCTGGAATTATCTGGGCGCTTTCGCGTTGTTACAATGAGTTGTGGTTGTGCCTCTAGGGCTCCCGGGATCCGGCTTATAAAGGCGCACGGATCTAGGGTTTACATGGAGAGTCCTAGCCGGATTACAGACTGCCTAACTACGGTACAATATCTTGCCGTGCACGTCACGGATCCGCCTTCCATATACGTCGTACTGGATCCGGGTCTCTCATGGGCCTCCATGGATCCGGGTTACTCCTATGTCGGTACGGATCCGGCCTGCTGATCCTGGGCTGGACTTCTTCCTTCATGATCAACAGCAACTGGGCCGCCCGATGGGCCACATGCCTCATCACCGTCTGTGGGCCACCCGGGCTTGCCGGATCCAGGCACTGTCGATGGTACACCTATGAAGTATACCCACAACAATGAAGGACGTTGTCTCTACCAGCAAGGTAGATCATCCCTCTTCTCTTTTGTTTACACACGTATTTTAGTTCTATTATGGGTGACACTCCCCCCAACCTTTGCTTACACAATTAAGCCATGGCTAACCGAATCCTCGGGTGCCTTCCATCAATCACATACCCTAGAGGAGTGTCTATTTGCAAAATTAAGTTGCTTACTGATGAATCAGAGCAAAACATGTGAAGAGAATTATTAGTGAAAGTTGATTAATTGGGGCTGGGAACCCCATTGCCAGCTCTTTTTGCAAAATTATTGGATAAGCGGATGTGCCACTAGTCCGTATGAAAGTCCGTCAAGAGTAAATGACAAGGTTGAAAGTTAAACACCACATACTTCCTCATGAGCTATGAAACATTAACACAAATTGAGAAGCATTTTGAAGGTTTAAAGGTAGCGCATGAGAATTTACTTGGAATGGTTTGAAATGCCATGCATAGGTATTTATGGTGGATACTCTGGAATAACTTGGTTTTCATGTGTTTGGAAGCACGAGCAGCGTTCCCGCTCAGTACAAGTGAAGGCTAGCAATAGACTGGGAAGCGACAATCAAGAGAGCAATAATGTCATAATCATGCTTGCGGCAAAATAAATTAACTGAGGCATAAAAGTGATACAAGAACTCTGAAGCAATGTAAATCATTGAGGCTTAATTGACTCTTGTTCAGTCATATGCATGCGTGAGCATGTGCCAAGTTAATTCAAACGAATTATTCAGAGGAGGATACCACAATATCATACCTATCTATGAATAAAACAATGCAAGCAAACATCCATGACATGCTACTCATATTAATAAATTGGAGCTAAACATGAGAGATCATGAACTACTAGACTTTCTTGAATGACATATACCTCACATGAATCAACTAAGCATGCTCACATGGATGAGTATATGTACAAAAATGAAAACAAATAGAGTTCATACCAGCCTCTCACCACAATCAGATTGTCGAATATCGTCATTATTGCCTTTCACTTGTGTAGCTTGGATAATATGAAATGAAAACCACGCTCCAGCCACCGAAGACCATTGAACTCATAAAGAACTTTACAAACCAAAGAAGAACAGCAAATATTTTTGGTGTTTTCGAATTTAGAAACAAGAACAAAAGGAAACAAGCAAACAAAGCAAAATCTTTTTGGGTTTTCTCATAGCAAACTAGAAATAGCAAATAAAGCGAAACAAATGCAAAAAACCAAGATAAACAAGTGGTGAAGAGAAACAACAAAAATATTTTTGGTCTTTTTGTGTTTTAGGAAAGAAACAAAGCAAGAACAAGAAAATAAAAACTAAAAGAATACAGAAAAGCGAGATGGCAGAAATCTGCCAAAACCTGACAGCAGTACAGAAATCGATTTTTACAAAAATCTTCCGTTGCTCAGCTCGAAAAGTGTTCAACTAATGAAAGTTAGATAACAACCTGGGGAACATGCACAAAAATTGGCAGCTCAAAATAACGTTCTGGCTGTGCGCACGAATTTTTCTAGTAACAGTCCAGAATCTGTTTTCAGGCAGCACTTCCCCAAATATCATCTTCCTCTCATTAGAAAACCACTCAAAGAAACTAAACAAGTATGTACAAGTATCCAGCAACCATAATATGCAAAGAATGAGTGATGCCGGTATACCTCCCCCAAGCTTAGGCTTTTGGCCTAAGTGGAGATCAACCCCATGGTACCCATGAAGAAGCACCCTCGTAGTACGAAGATGGATCATATTCCGGGTATGTGCTAGAAGAAGCACCCGGATACGTGACGGTGTAGTCGTAGGAGGGCTCGGCGTCCTCGGAGTCATGCTGCTGGTGGAAGTTGTGTATCTTGAGCTGCTCGTCCACCTCCTCCTTAGAGCGCAACCATGGTTTCCTGTTGATACTGAACAAATCTGGTTGGGGCAAAGGGACTTCCATCTCTTCCCCGTCAGCAAACAACACTCTATAGACAATATTATCTAACCTAGAGTCAGCTGTAACAAATTGATGACTCTTCACAGCAGCAATATCGAGCCTCATAGGAGCTATTTTTACATCATTAGGGTCAAGAGGAAGCTCTAAATATGCTAAAACGCGCGAAGCAATAATTCCTCCAAATATAGGCCCCTTGTTAGACAAGCGGCGAGCAACAAGAGCACCAAGATGATAAGGTGTTTCCCCAGTGAGTGCAGCAATTAAGAAACCAAGGTGATAGCTAGATATGTTGCTAGTGTTCTCCCTACCAAGAATGCTAGTACCAATGTAATAAGCAAAATACTTAATGGCGGGGAGTTGAATGTTTCTTATCTTGCCACGCTGAATGGTGCGACAATCATCATTGGTGATCCCTCGATAGAGCTCCAACAATTCCCTGGGGTTATCCTCGATCTTCCTTGCTGTACCTACAGGGACAATACCCAATGCAGCACAAAAATTTTCCAACTTCATAGTAATAGGTTTACCATAGATCTTGAATGAAACTGTCGGGTGAAAGTGCTTATTGTTGAACTTGAAGCTCTCCACAAAGATTTTAGTGAGCGTGTAGTATTGCTCACTCTCATCTCCCACATAGGTGGTTAAACTTGCCTTACCGACGAGGGTAAAGAAATCATCCAACAACCCTGCATTACTCAAAAAGTCATAACATGGAAAGGATGCAGCGTTGGGGACTCCATTGTCCTCCTCGGGTGCGAAGCTTGGTGCGATGAGGTCCTCATTATAGGATAGCCTGCACCGGGTGAATGACCTAGAGGGCCTCCCCGTGCTTGTTGTCTCCCCTTGGAACACTTCTCCAAAGTTAAAGTTGTCCATCCCCCTTTTCTGAAATTTTTCAACAAACATTATAAAATTTGATTTGGTGACATATAATTGAGGGAAACTACCATAGGAACTTGCTAGAGTACTAATCATGCATCAAAACTAGTTTCTACCACTTAGAACAAGCATGCAAGCTCACTAAACATGTTACCTACAGCAGCAAAATATTCAAGATATACTCCACCAAACAAAATTCTACTTGGATAATCGGAGGAGTCACATACCGAAGAGCAAATGTGCCAAATCTCAGACAGAAATTTGGGCTGAGCAAAGAGATCGAGAAATCTGGAGTTCTTGAGCAAAAACACGAGTGAGAGGAAGCTGGTGTCGATTTTTTCGGGAGAGAGAAGAGTGTGGGAGGAAGAGATGCTAAAGTGGGGTAAAGGGGGCCCACACACTAGGGTGGCGCGCCCCCTTGCTGGCCGCGCCAGCATGTGGGGTGCCACCCTGGGGTGCCCCACTGGTCATCCCAGGTGCTCCCAGGTGCCTCGTCGAAAAATAGGACCAACGGTATAATTTTTGCGAATTTTTGAAAACTTTGAAAAATGCTCATTTCTGGGTATTAAGTTTATTATTACTGGCCAGGAATTTTTTTGAAATCTCTAATTAACTAAGGAACTTTGAAAAATAAAAGTGCTACAGCAAGTAGAGTAAGTGGAGGAAGAAAGAGATGTTGTTTACCTCCTCTATGCATATAAAAAGTATTTGTTAACAAGGTTGATCAAGTCTTGCCACCAAATAAATTTTACATAGCATAAGAAGAAATAAACCTCAAATCAATCATGTTACCTTGAATTGTATTGATATGGATCCAATCATAAGAGTTTGATATTCTTCTTTAGGCTCATATATTGGACAATCAATAGTTCCGACTTTGATAGTTCTCACATTAGAAATTGTATTAACTCCACATGCTTTCTCAATCCTCTTGGGGAAATAGACGGTGTGCTCCCTATCATCAACATTGAAAGTAACCTTTCCTTTATTGCAATCAATAACATCCCCTGCGGTGTTAAGAAAAGGTCTCCCAAGAATAATAGACATATTATCATCTTCATTTCCAACACAACAAAATCAGTTAATATCAAGTTATTAGTAACTTGAACAGGAACATCCTCACATATACCAACAGGAATAGCAGTAGATTTATCAGCCATTTGCAAAGATATATCAGTAGGTATCAACTTATCTAAGTAAAGTCTCTTATAAAGAGAAAAAGGCATAACACTAACACCGGCTCCCAAGTCACATAGAGCAGTTTTAACATAATTATTCTTAATAGAACAAGGAAGAGTAGGTATACCTGGGTCGCCCAACTTCTTTGGAACTTTGCCATTGAAAGAGTAATTAGCAAGCATAGTGGAAATTTCCTCATTGGGGATTTTCCTTTTGTTAGTAACAATATCTTTCATATACTTTGAATAAGGAGGCAATTTAATAGCATCAGTCAAAGGGATTTGCAAGAATAAAGGTTTCATCCAATCACAAAATTTATTATAGTGTTCTTCTTCCTTTGATTTTAGTTTCTTAGCAGGCATTTGCTTTTGCACCCAAGGTTCCCTTTCATTACCATGTTTCTTAGCAATAAAATCTTCTTTAGTATACTTTTTATTTTTATCTTGCTTTTCAGGTTCATCTTCAACTTCTTCTTTATCAGAAACATCATTCTTATCATTAACATTATTATTATCATGTTCATTACCACTTTCAGTTTCAGCATCAGAAATAGAAATACTATTAGGATCATTAACAGGTTCAGAGGATTCTACAACATTTTTATGTTTCTTCTTCTTTTTCTTAGAAGGAACACTAGGTTCAATGCGTTGAGAATCTTGTTCAATTCTTTTGGGATGCCCTTCAGGATATAGAGGATCCTGGGTAGAGACACCACCTCTAGTTGTTACTTCATAAACATGTTTCTCTTTAGAATTATTTTTTAATAAGTCATTTTGCACTTTAGTGAGTTGATGAATTTGAGTTTGAACCATTTGAAAATGTTTAACAAGCATCTTAACATCATTGGAGGTTCTTTCCACAATATCATGCAAATTGCTAATAGCTTGAGAATTTTCCATTAGATGATTCTCTACTCTCATATTAAAATTTTCTTGCTTAACAATATAATTATCAAACTCATCTAAGCATTGCGCAGGAGGTTTTGAATACGGAATATCTTCCCTAGTAAAGCGTTGAAGGGAGTTTACCTCAATCATGGATGAAGGGGGAATTATCTCACATATATCTTCTATGGGAGGTAGATTCTTCACATCTTCAGATTTAATACCTTTCTCCTTGAGAGACTTCTTGGCTTCCCTCATATCTTCATCATTCAATTTAATTAAACCCCTCTTCTTCAATATTGGCGTTGGAATTGGTTCAGGCGTAGTCCAATCATCATGATTCCGGCCTATTTTAGCCAATAATTCTTCAGCTTCGTCTGGAGTTCTTTTCCTGAAAACACAACCAGCACAACTATCCAAATATGCCCTAGACTCAATGGTTAGTCCACTATAAAATATATCAAGTAGATCATTCTTTTCTAAATCATGTCCAGGTCGAGCTCTGATAAGAGAACAAAATCTTGCCCAAGCCTCAGGCAATTTCTCTTCATCTCCCTGGTCAAATCTATAAATTTTCTGTAAAGAAACATGTTGAGCACTAGCAGGAAAGTATTTTCGAAAGAAAACATCACGCAAATCAGTTGGACTTTTAATAGAACCAGGAGGCAAATTATTATACCAAGTTTTAGCATCATCCTTTAATGAGAAAGGAAAAATTTTAGCGACAAAATAAGTACGCATCTTGACATCATCAGAAAACAAGCTACTCATAGAAGAAAGTTCAATCATGTGTTCTACAGCACTTTCTTTTTCAGTACCACAAAAGGGTGCTTTCTCTACAATAGCTATATGAGATAGATCAAGAGAAAAATCATAATCTTTATCCTTAATGCATATAGGAGATGTGGCAAATTTAGGATCAGGAGATAACTTATGTCTAACAGTATATTGTGTGATGAGAAACTTTTTAATTTTACTTGCATCAGCATTAGCATTGCATCTATTAATAAAATCATCATTAAGCTCCACATAATCTTCATCAGGATCATCACTAGAATAATCAAGTTCAGGTGAATTAACAGGTGTAGTAGCATTAGGAGTTTCAGCATTTTCAATTTGTCTAGACCTAGCAATTGTAGCATCTAGAAAGGATCCCAATGAACCACTATCATCAAGCACAACAGAAGCATCATCAATATTATAAGAATTTTCAGATTCAGCAGAAGTACTGATGCGTCTCCGACGTATCAATAATTTCTTATGTTCTATGCCATATTATTGATGATACCTACATGTTTTATGCACACTTTATGTCATATTCGTGCATTTTCTGGAACTAACCTATTAACAAGATGCCGAAGTGCCAGTTCTGTTTTCTGCTGTTTTTGGTTTCAGAAATCCTAGTAACGAAATATTCTCGGAATTGGACGAAACGAAGACCCAGGGGCCTATTTCGCCACGAACCTTCCATAAGACCGAAGAGCATACGAAGTGGGGCCACGAGGTGGCCAAACCACATGGCGGCGCGGCCAAGGGGGGCCACGCTGCCCTGTGGTGTGGGCCCTCGTCAGCCCCCGACTCGCCCTTCCGCCTACTTAAAGCCTCCGTCGCGAAACCCCGAGGCGAAAACCACGATACGGAAAACCTTACGAGACGCCGCCACCGCCGATCCCATCTCGGGGGATTCTGGAGATCTCCTCCGGCACCCTGCCGGAGAGGGGATTCATCTCTCGGAGGACTCTACACCGCCATGGTCGCCTCCGGAGTGATGAGTGAGTAGTTCACCCTGGACTATGGGTCCATAGCAGTAGCTAGATGGTTGTCTTCTCCTCATTGTGCTTCATTGTTGGATCTTGTGAGCTGCCTAACATGATCAAGATCATCTATCTGTAATACTCTATGTTGTGTTTGTCGGGATCCGATGGATAGAGAATACCATGTTATGTTAATTATCAAGTTATTACATATGTGTTGTTTATGATCTTGCATGCTCTCCGTTACTAGTAGAGGCTCTGGCCAAGTTTTTGCTCTTAACTCCAAGAGGGAGTATTTATGCTCGATAGTGGGTTCATGCATTGACACTGGGACAGTGACAGAAAGTTCTAAGGTTGTGTTGTGATGTTGCCACTAGGGATAAAACATTAGCGCTATGTCCGAGGATGTAGTTGTTGATTACATTACGCACCATACTTAATGCAATTGTGTTGCTTTGCAACTTAATATGGAAGGGGTTCGGACGATAACCTGAAGGTGGACTTTTTAGGCATAGATGCAGTTGGATGGCGGTCTATGTACTTTGTCGTAATGCCCAATTAAATCTCACTGTACTTATCATGACATGTATGTGCATTGTTATGCCCTCTCTATTTGTCAATTGCCCGACTGTAATTTGTTCACCCAACATGCTTTTATCTTATGGGAGAGACACCTCTAGTGAACTGTGGACCCGGTCCATTCTTTAATACTGAAATATAAATCTGCTGCAATACTTGTTTTTACTGTTTTCTCTGCAAACAATCACCTTCCACACAATACGGTTAATCCTTTGTTACAGCAAGCCGGTGAGATTGACAACCTCACTGTTTCGTTGGGGCAAAGTACTTTGGTTGTGTTGTGCAGGTTCCACGTTGGCCGGAATCTCTGGTGTTGCGCCGCACTACATCCCGCCATCAACCTTCAACGTGCTTCTTGGCTCCTCCTGGTTCGATAAACCTTGGTTTCTTTCTGAGGGAAAACTTGCTGCTGTGCGCATCATACCTTCCTCTTGGGGTTGCCCAACGAACGTGTGAAATACACGCCATCAAGCATATTTTCTGGCGTCGTTGCCGGGGAGATCAAGACACGCTGCAAGGGGAGTCTCCACTTCCCAATCTCTTTACTTTGTTTTTGTCTTGCTTAGTTTTATTTACTACTTTGTTTGCTGCACTAAATCAAAATACAAAAAAATTAGTTGCTAGTTTCACTTTATTTGCTATCTTGTTTGCTATATCAAAAACACAAAAAAATTAGTTACTTGTTTTACTTTACTTAATATCATGCATGTTTTTATTTCACTAGTTAAGCATAATGGAAAACAACAAAAATATGAGAGATCTTTATGAACTTTATCTTGAATTAGGACATGATGTGTTTGAAGAGAGAATTAAAAAACCCATGGAACTTTATATGCATGCTAATGAGAATGTTATTACTATGGATGCTTTGAACAACATTGTTGCTAATGCTATGGAAAATTCTAAGCTTGGAGAAGCTGGCTCTGATGAGCATGATCTTTTTAGTCCCCCAAGCATTGAGGAGAAAATTTTCTTTTATGATTACAATATGCCTCCTATATATGATGATAGCCACTTTGTTGAATTTGCTCCCACTACAACTAATAAAATTGATTATGCTTACGTGGAGAGTAATAATTTTATGCATGAGACTCATGATAAGAATGCTTTATGTGATAGTTACATTGTTGAGTTTGCTCATGATGCTACTGAAAATTATTATGAGAGAGGAAAATATGGTTGTAGAAATTTTCATGTTACTAAAATGCCTCTCTATGTGCTGAAATTTTTGAAGCTACACTTGTTTTATCTTCCTATGCTTGTTACTTTGCTCTTCATGAACTTGTTTATTTACAAGATTCCTATGCATAGGAAGCATGTTAGACTTAAATGTGTTTTGAATTTGCCTCTTGATGCTCTCTTTTGCTTCAAATACTATTTCTTGCGAGTGCATCATTAAAACTGCTGAGCCCATCTTAATGGCTATAAAGAAAGAACTTCTTGGGAGATAACCCATGTGTTATTTTGCTACAGTACTTTGTTTTATATTTGTGTCTTGGAAGTTTTTTACTACTGTAGCAACCTCTTCTTATCTTAGTTTTGTGTTTTGTTGTGCCAAGTAAAGTCTTTGATAGTAAAGTAAGTACTAGATTTGGATTACTGCGCAGTTCCAGATTTCTTTGCTGTCATGAATCTGGGTCTACCTCCCTGTAGGTAGCTCAGAAAATTAAGCCAATTTACGTGCATGATCCTCAGATATGTACGCAACTTTCATTCAATTTGGGCATTTTCATTTGAGCAAGTCTGGTGGCCTAATAAAATCCATCTTTACGGACTGTTCTGTTTTGACAGATTCTGCCTTTTATTTTTCATTGCCTCTTTTGCTATGTTGGATGAATTTCTTTGATCCATTAATGTCCAGTAGCTTTATGCAATGTCCAGAAGTGTTAAGAATGATTGTGTCACCTCTGAACATGTGAATTTTTATTATGCACTAACCCTCTAATGAGTTGTTTCGAGTTTGGTGTGGAGGAAGTTTTCAAGGATCAAGAGAGGAGTATGATGCAATATGATCAAGGAGAGTGAAAGCTCTAAGCTTGGGGATGCCGGTGGTTCACCCCTGCATATTCTAAGAAGACTCAAGCGTCTAAGCTTGGGGATGCCCAAGGCATCACCTTCTTCATCGACAACATTATCAGGTTCCTCCCCTGAAACTATATTTTTATTCCGTCACATCTTATGCACTTTGCTTGGAGCGTCGGTTTGTTTTTGTTTTTATTTTGTTTGAATAAAATGGATCCTAGCATTCACTTTGTGGGAGAGAGACACGCTCCGCTGTAGCATATGGACAAGTATGTCCTTAGGCTCTACTCATAGTATTCATGGCGAAGTTTCTTCTTCGTTAAATTGTTATATGGTTGGAATTGGAAAATGCTACATGTAGTAACTCTAAAATGTCTTGGATAATTTGATACTTGGCAATTGTTGTGCTCATGTTTAAGCGCTTGCATCATATACTTTGCACCCATTAATGAAGAAACACTTAGAGCTTGCTAATTTGGTTTGCATATTTGGTTTCTCTAGAGTCTAGATAATATCTAGTATTGAGTTTTGAACAACAAGGAAGACGGTGTAGAGTCTTATAATGTTTACAATATGTCTTTTATGTGAGTTTTGCTGCACCGTTCATCCTTGTGTTTGTTTCAAATAACCTTGCTAGCCTAAACCTTGTATCGAGAGGGAATACTTCTCATGCATCCAAAATACTTGAGCCAACCACTATGCCATTTGTGTCCAACATACCTACCTACTACATGGTATTTATCCGCCATTCCAAAGTAAATTGCTTGAGTGCTACCTTTAAAATTCCATCATTCACCTTTGCAATATATAGCTCATGGGACAAATAGCTTAAAAACTATTGTGGTATTGAATATGTACTTATGCACTTTATCTCTTATTAAGTTGCTTGTTGTGCGATAACCATGCTTCTGGGGACGCCATCAACTATTCTTTGTTGAATATCATGTGAGTTGCTATGCATGTCTGTCTTGTCTGAAGTAAGAGAGATCTACCACCTTTATGGTTGGAGCATGCATATTGTTAGAGAAGAGCATTGGGCCGCTAACTTAAGCCATGATTCATGGTGGAAGTTTCAGTTTTGGACACATATCCTCAATCTCATATGAGAATAATAATTGTTGCCACATGCTTATGCATTAAAGAGGAGTCCATTATCTGTTGTCCATGTTGTCCAGGTATGGATGTCTAAGTTGAGAATAATCAAAAGCGAGAAATCCAAAATGCGAGCTTTCTCCTTAGACCTTTGTACAGGCGGCATGGAGGTACCCCATTGTGACACTTGGTTAAAACATGTGCATTGCAAAGATCCGGTAGTCCAAGCTAATTAGGACAAGGTGCGGGCACTATTAGTATACTATGCATGAGGCTTGCAACTTGTAAGATATAATTTTCATAACTCATATGCTTTATTACTACCGTTGACAAAATTGTTTCATGTTTTCAAAATAAAAGCTCTAGCACAAATATAGCAATCGATGCTTTCCTCTTTGAAGGACCATTCTCTTTACTTTTATGTTGAGTCAGTTCACCTATTTCTCTCCACCTCAAGAAGCAAACACTTGTGTGAACTGTGCATTGATTCCTACATACTTGCATATTGTACTTGTTATATTACTCTATGTTGACAATTATCCATGAGATATACATGTTATAAGTTGAAAGCAACCGCTGAAACTTAATCTTCCTCTGTGTTGCTTCAATACCTTTACTTTGATTTATTGCTTTATGAGTTAACTCTTAAGCAAGACTTATTAATACTTGTCTTGAAGTACTATTCATGAAAAGTCTTTGCTTTATGATTCACTTGTTTACTCATGTAATTACCATTGTTTTGATCGCTACATCCACTACATATGTTTACAAATAGTATGATCAAGGTTATGATGGCATGTCACTTCAGAAATTATCTTTGTTATCGTTTTACCTGCTCGGGACGAGCAGAACTAAGCTTGGGGATGCTTGATACGTCTCGACGTATCAATAATTTCTTATGTTCTATGCCATATTATTGATGATACCTACATGTTTTATGCACACTTTATGTCATATTCGTGCATTTTCGGAACTAACCTATTAACAAGATGCCGAAGTGCGGTTCTGTTTTGTTGTTTTTGGTTTCAGAAATCCTAGTAACGAAATATTCTCGGAATTGGACGAAACGAAGACCCAGGGGCCCATTTCGCCACGAACCTTCCAGAAGACCGAAGAGCATACGAAGTGGGGCCACGAGGTGGCCAAACCACATGGCGGCGCGGCCAAGGGGGCCGCGCCGCCCTGTGGTGTGGGCCCTCGTCCCCCCCGACTCGCCCTTCCGCCTACTTAAAGCCTCCGTCGCGAAACCCGAGGCGAAAAACTACGATACGGAAAAACCTTACGAGACGCCGCCGCCGCCGATCCCATCTCGGGGATTCTAGAGATCTCCTCCGGCACCCCTGCGGAGAGGGGATTCATCTCCGGAGGACTCTACACCGCCATGGTCGCCTCGGAGTGATGAGTGAGTAGTTCACCCCTGGACTATGGGTCCATAGCAGTAGCTAGATGGTTGTCTTCTCCTCATTGTGCTTCATTGTTGGATCTTGTGAGCTGCCTAACATGATCAAGATCATCTATCTGTAATACTCTATGTTGTGTTTGTCGGGATCCGATGGATAGAGAATACCATGTTATGTTAATTATCAAGTTATTACATATGTGCTGTTTATGATCTTGCATGCTCTCCGTTACTAGTAGAGGCTCTGGCCAAGTTTTTGCTCTTAACTCCAAGAGGGAGTATTTATGCTCGATAGTGGGTTCATGCCTGCATTGACACCTGGGACAGTGACATAAAGTTCTAAGGTTGTGTTGTGCTGTTGCCACTAGGGATAAAACATTAGCGCTATGTCCGAGGATGTAGTTGTTGATTACATTACGCACCATACTTAATGCAATTGTCTGTTGCTTTGCAACTTAATACTGGAAGGGGTTCGGACGATAACTGAAGGTGGACTTTTTAGGCATAGATGCAGTTGGATGGCGGTCTATGTACTTTGTCGTAATGCCCAATTAAATCTCACTGTACTTATCATGACATGTATGTGCATTGTTATGCCCTCTCTATTTGTCAATTGCCCGACTGTAATTTGTTCACCCAACATGCTTTTATCTTATGGGAGAGACACCTCTAGTGAACTGTGGACCCCGGTTCATTCTTTAATACTGAAATACAAATCTGCTGCAATACTTGTTTTTACTGTTTTCTCTGCAAACAATCATCTTCCACACAATACGGTTAATCCTTTGTTACAGCAAGCCGGTGAGATTGACAACCTCACTGTTTCGTTGGGGCAAAGTACTTTGGTTGTGTTGTGCAGGTTCCACGTTGGCGCCGGAATCTCTGGTGTTGCGCCGCACTACATCCCGCCGCCATCAACCTTCAACGTGCTTCTAGGCTCCTCCTGGTTCGATAAACCTTGGTTTCTTTCTGAGGGAAAACTTGCTGCTGTGCGCATCATACCTTCCTCTTGGGGTTGCCCAACGAACGTGTGAAATACACGCCATCAAGTACCAGCAAGTGAAGCATGTGGTGGTGAAACAAGTTTATCAATCACAGATGGTGAATCAAGAGCAGCAGAGGTACTCAGAGTTGTACCTTTTCTTGTAGTGGATGGTAATATGGCGACTTTAGGATCGCGAGTTTTACCCATGATGGAGAATTTGCAGCGAACAATATCAATCCAAGTGAACTTCCAAATAAAGCTATGCTGCAACGGCGCCAGAAAACAGTCTTGATAACCCACAAGTATAGGGGATCGCAGCAGTCTTCGCGGGTAGTAAAACCCAATTTATTGATTCGACACAAGGGGAGACAAAGAATACTTGAAAGCCTTAACAGCGGAGTTGTCAATTCAGCTGAAACAGACTTGCTCGCAAGAGTTTATCGTAGTAACCGTTTTATAACGAGCGTAGTGAAATAACGACGAGTAACGAGGCAGTAGTGATTATAGTAAACAGCAGGATTAAAATACTGTAGGCACGGGGACGGATAACGGGCGTTGCATGGATGAGAGAAACTCATGTAACAATCAAGCATGGCATTTGCAGATAATAATAAAACGGTGTCTAAGTACAAAGCAATCAATAGGCATGTGTTCCAATTATAGTCGTACGTGCTCGCAATGAGAAACTTGCACAACATCTTTTGTCCTACCAGCCGGTGGCAGCCGGGCCTCAAGGGAATCTACTGGATATTAAGGTACTCCTTTTAATAGAGTACCGGAGCAAAGCATTAACACTCGTGAACACATGTGATCCTCACATCGCTACCATCCCCCCGGTTGTCCCGATTTCTGTCACTTCGGGGCCATTGGTTCCGGACAGCGACATGTGTATACAACTTGCAGGTAAGACCATAAACAATGAATATCATGATGAAATAATAACATGTTCAGATCTGAGATCATGGCACTCGGGCCCTAGTGACAAGCATTAAGCATAACAAGTTGCAACAATATCATCAAAGTACCAATTACGGACACTAGGCACTATGCCCTAACAATCTTACACTATTACATGACCAATCTCATCCAATCCCTACCATCCCCTTCAGCCTACAGCGTGGGAATTACTCACACATGGATGGGGGAAACATGGCTGGTTGATGAAGAGGCGTCGGTGGTGATGGCGGCGATGATCTCCTCCAATTCCCCGTCCGGCGGAGTGCCAGAACGGAGACTTCTGGCTCCCGAGACGGAGTTTCGCGATGTGGCGGCGTTCTGGAGGGTTTCTGGCGACTTCGACTTCCCCCCGTGCGTTTTTAGGTCGAGGGCGATAAGTAGTCTGCGTCGGAGGCCTGCAGAGGGGGCCACACGCTAGGGCCGCGTGCCCCCCTCCTAGGCCGCGCCGCCCTAGGGCGTGGGGCCCTCGGGCCTCCACCTGACTTGCCCTTGCTCCGTGAGTCTTCTGGAAAAATAGGGCCTTCTGTATAAATTCCGAGGTTTTTCTGAAAGTTGGATTTCTGCACAAAAACGAGACACCAGAACAGTTCTGCTGAAAACAGCGTTAGTCCGTGTTAGTTGCATCCAAAATACACAAATTAGAGGCAAAACAATAGCAAAAGTGTTCGGGAAAGTAGATACGTTTTGGACGTATCACACATCCCTGTGCCCATGCTACGACGAACTAGAGGAGTGAGGAAGGGGTTTAAGCCGTTATGGTTGCAAGTGGCTGGCGCGTGGGACCCTCCGGTCAGGAGGGAATGGTGGTAACTCAATGATGGTGCCATGTTAGGTCGACACATTGACTCCAAGCCCGTTGGTTTTCATTATCAACCCTTTTAAAAAAAACTGGTGATATATACCTCCATTTTAGAATATAACTTGTTTTAGAAAGCTAGCTTAGTTTTTTGAAAATGATTATATTTTAGAATGGAGGTCGTAGTATTAATAAAAAAAAAGACATGTCTGGTTATATTTTTCCGTGGTTAGCACCAATATGCAAGAAGGCACTGAGCCATGTAACACATAGTCACTACCACTCACTCCAATAAGGAGCATCACTTGGAAGAGCCATATGAGCCTCTTCAACGTTGGATCCAGGGCTAGCGCCATCCTACTCTTTAGGGAGTTGGATCCCCCACCGTATTTGCAAACCCGCAACAGTCAAGACCGCCGCACTCTAAAATCAGTCCATCCCTGCTTCCACGCTATGATGCAATCGTCATATCAAAGTCACTCTAACAGTTTGGACTCTACAAGCCTCTCAACAACGTCAACACACAAGGAGGCACTGAACCATGCAACACATAATCACTAACACTCACTCCAATAAGAAACACCATTGGAAGGAGCCCTATAAGCCTCTTCGACGCCGGATCTGGGGCTAGCGCCATCCTGCTTTTCAGGCAGCCGGATCCCCCACCGTCTTTCGCAGACCCGCAACAATCAAGACCGCCACACTCCAAGAGCAGTCCATCCCTGCCTCCATGCAACGATGCAGCGTCATATCGAAGTCACTCTAACAACTTGGACTCCACAAGTCTCTCGCCAGCGTCAGCAACACCTTCGGCGAGCAGGAACATGGTAGGAGACCATTATTCCTAGAATCACAACATTTGCCTTATCACGACACCAACGGAGGAACTTAGAAAACCTAAAAAACCTAAGAGTAAACCACTCTGACAAACGAGGTACCGGAACAACGATTGGAGGGGTAGGGGAGCGGTCGAATCGCCGGCGAGAAACACTGGAACACAAATAATTTAATATTACACCATGTTTTCTTTTACTCCCTCCGATTGACATTACTTACACTAATATTGATGTATCTAGACACATTTTAATTTTAGACACATTTTAGAAGTAAGTAATATGGATAGGAGGGAGTATCAAAATAGGATACAACATTTTATAAACGAATGAAATATCGGGCGAGTGAGCCTAGCTCAACTGGTTGGGGGAGTGGATGTACAAACCCAGTACCTGACTTCAATCAAATCCTCACGGAAGCGAATTTAGGTTCCTATTTATACTTGAGTCCTACTCATGCAATTTATCTTGAGGATTATGCTTTAATCTTAAACAAGATTAAAAATCTTAGTACGCATGCCAAATGGCTGTGTGCATCCCTAGTTGTTGCAGAGGTAGGGGAGTGAAAAAAAAAACATCCCGTCCCTTATCCCTTTTTTATTTCTGTGACAATACATCCCTTTTGTGCATCGTCCTTTTTCCATCGAACCTCCTATAAAACGTACAAAGCCGTCTGACGTGCTCATCTCCTCGTCGGCGCCGGTGGAGCCGAACCACCACGCATCTCGCTCATCGAACCACCGCTACCGGCGGAGAAGCGCGGTGCCTCCCAAGATTGGAGGTGGCGGCTGCCATCCATGGCGGTCCCCCTCGTGATCGTCATGCTCCCCCTCGGCCTCCTCTTCCTTCTCTCCGGCCTCATCGTCAACACCGTCCAGGTATCTCTCCCTCCTGCTGCTCGATCGACGAGACATTTCGCGCCATTTTCGGGCGGCTTCTTGTGGAGTGATCTGATTTGATCACTGCAGAAAGAGTTATCTCCTTTCCCTGTTCGGGATATCATTTCTTCCACCATTTTCTTTAATTGCTTAATTTATCTGTAGGTTGTAAAGAATGTTGTATTTGAAGCTTATTTTTTGAAGAAGATTGCATAAATTTTGAATGGTTTGTTCGCATGACCCTGAAAATCGCAGGCCATCCTATTTGTGTCAATAAGGCCCTTCTCGAAGAGCTTTTACCGGCGGGTCAACAGATTCTTAGCCGAGCTGCTGTGGCTTCAGCTCGTCTGGGTTGTGGACTGGTGGGCAGGCGTTAAGGTATGAAGATATGCTGAATGTCCTGCTGATTTCGAATTGGGTTTTCTCATTCTGTATAAGCAGTTTTTCTGGTACAACAGCAAGCTGTTTTTATTCATGCTTCAAACTTCAAAGCACGTTCAGGAATAATACTAACAAGACAAAATGAACATACTGCATACTGCTTAAGTTTTCATTATACTAACTTACATATTTCATACTATGATGTTTATGAAGCAAAGAATTCCATAACTTGTTTTATCTACTGTACCAATATAATTTCAACTCATGTTCTGCAGATACAGTTCCATGCCGACAAGGAAACATACCAGTCAATGGGTAAGAAATCGTCTTTAAAAATTCCTTGCGAGAGCTGTTGGTGCTTACATTATTTGCCATATTAGCTTATAAAAAACGTTTAATTAGCTCGTATGAAAATTTCTAGGTAAAGAGCATGCACTTGTCATATCAAATCATCGGAGCGATATTGATTGGCTTATTGGATGGATTTTGGCACAGGTTGTTATCTCTTAGACTCCTATCTTTTTACTTGCTACAAACTATTGATTTTTCTTGGGATTAATCTTATGATCTGTCTGATATAACTAATGATGAATCATCCGTGACTTCTTTTCTGGTCGACATTTCGTCAGCGCTCAGGATGCCTTGGAAGTACACTTGCTGTTATGAAAAAATCATCAAAATTTCTTCCGGTAAGTTAGCTGGATCGTATGTAATTTACTCTCAACTAGTTCTTTTGACGTTAAACTGTGTGGAAAGCTATTCCTGAAAAAAATGAAACATAAACAGATAACTGGGGAGCTTAATGGTTGTTGTTTAAAGTTGGATTCCTTTTAACCAAATGTGTATCAAATACTGGTAGAAGATTTGGTATCCTTCAGATACCAATATGCCAAACTTCCAAGTATCAACATAATACATGTACTTCATGTCTTTATGTGGATGTAGAATGGCGCATCGATTAATTGGTAGCTGTAGTAGCAAAATTTGGCTGGCAGAATTGACAGTTAACTGTTGTGAAAGCCGTAAATAAGTTGTTTCTGATGACATGGCTATGGGAAGCTGCCCAAAGTTGAATGGCAGGATAAATCTTCAAGAGAAGTTATCAATACGTTAGACAAGGGTATGACCAGACCATCTGGACTCTCGTTTTGGCAGAGAATCCTAATAGGGAATTAGCAGCTTCAGTTTAGTTATGTGGAAATGACTTGGGATTTATGCCTGTAGTGCACAGTGCACTAGTCTCAGTGAAGTGCGCATCCCAGCTTTTAAATCCCCCTCGAGCATTCAGTGACATTTGAGTTTACAATCTCACGTCTTTGCTATGGTATATGTCACATTCTCAACGTTCTTTAAGTTGTTCTCCTTGCAGGTTATTGGCTGGTCCATGTGGTTTGCAGAATACCTCTTTTTGGAGAGGAACTGGGCAAAAGATGAGAATACCCTAAAAGTAAATTCTCACCTCATTTATACATCAATACATTGCATCCTAGTGTTTATGTTTATCTTGGTGGTATTGTTACTGTTTTCTTATAGTGGGGCCTCCAAAGGTTGAAGGACTTCCCCAGACCTTTTTGGTTAGCCCTTTTCGTTGAGGGTACCCGCTTCACTCCAGCAAAGCTTTTAGCAGCTCAGGAGTATGCAGTTTCACAAGGCTTGCCAGCCCCTAGAAATGTACTTATTCCACGCACTAAGGTACTTTACTATTCCCTTACTGAAATGTTTTATCCATCTAATTATTCAGGTAATATACTACGTCTGTTAATCCATGTATTCTACACCGAAATTTCATATATCTTCTCCCAATCTTACCATTGTAACCCTTCTGATAAAGTGCATATTACTCCAATCAGACACAGAAAATTGTCAAAGTTCCGAACATTTTTTGAGTAATGGTATGAACAAAAGCTAGATAAAAAGATGCAACCTTACAATAGAAAATCTTAATCGTGAGGTTCCAACATGAAAATGTAGGTTACTAGTTATTGAGAACATATGGCTGTAATACTTAGTCAAATATCGAGTGATTACCTTCTGTTTTATGAAGTGGTTGAGTAGCATGTTCATGACAGTTTAGAATAATAGGGATTGAGAATATACGATTGTATTATGCATTTTTCCTCTTTACATATTTGTACTGCCATTTTTATTATTCTGCAACAATAAAGCAATGTACTTATACCTCCTATGAAATATTCTATAGGGATTTGTATCAGCTGTAAGTATTATGCGGGATTTTGTTCCAGCTATTTATGATACGACTGTAATAATTCCAAAAGATTCACCTCAACCAACAATGCTACGGATTTTGAAAGGGCAATCATCAGTGGTAAGTTTGTTAGCCTCATAATATTGATCCAGATAAATCAGAAATTTACATTGACTAAATACTGAATTCATTTTATCATTTCTCGGATCAAATATAGGTTCAACTTAATGCTGACATGAGTTGGTTATCTTCCACCGATATGAAATATTGCGTACTTCCTACTTTCGATGTCAAACAAATGTATGATTCGATCATTATTTGCGTAGATACATGTCCGCATGAAACGTCATGCTATGAGTGAGATGCCGAAATCAGAGGAAGATGTTTCAAAATGGTGCAAAGACATCTTTGTGACGAAAGTATGGGCCCATATATTTTCAGACATGGTCTAATTCTATTTATCTATGTACTTGTTGATCAATTGATTATTAAGTAAGTGCCTTTTCTCTCCTTTCTTTTTGGGCCACAGGACACATTATTGGATAAGCATTTGGCCACGGGCACTTTTGATGAAGAGATTAGACCAATTGGCCGTCCGTTGAAATCATTGTTGGTAAAGCCCCAATACAATAGCATCATATTTATATTTAATACCTGAGCTACACTCATTGCAAAAGTATACGCATACAATCTGCAATAGAAGGACCACAAGGAGTCTAGGAGCCCAAATAGTATAGATGATTATTGTCTCCTAACAAACAAAAAACTTGTTATTGCTACTATGGTAGAATGTGCCGTGTGACCTGAGAATTCGAGTGATCGAAGATAATCCATGGGCTTACCTTGGAACAAGGGCTGGGTTAGCTTATGTCACAGTTGGCAGTTGCAGTTTAGAGATCCAGGGGGTGACCATCAACAGTTTTCGTGTAACTTGTGTCGTTGCAGAGAACTCTTATTTGGTAGTCGGTACTTAAAATGTTAAGTTATTTTAACTATACCATAGCTCAGTAGTTCCTTCTCAAATGAACATCTTGTAATGTATAATTATTATGCCTCTTGTAACTGACTTTCTATTTCTGCTGATGGAATAGGTGACTCTGTTTTGGTCATGCCTCCTTCTGTATGGAGCTGTACAGTTCTTCAGGTGGACTCAGCTCCTGTCGACGTGGCAAGGAGTAGGGTTCACAGCTGCAGGGCTGGCGCTGGTGACAGGACTCATGCATGTGTTCATAATGTTCTCCCAGTCGGAGCGCTCCAGCTCGGCCAGGGCAGCGCGTGACCGAGTCAAGAAAGGTTGAAAGCGGTAACGATGATGTTACTCTAGAGCCTTACCAAGGGAGCACTACCAATTTAATGCGCGCTGACCCGCATAGACTACAAACTTGGGGCTGTGAACCAGACTCAAAATTAATTTTGTTGCAGAATCGTATGGACTCAGACAGGGAGTTTACGAGATTCGGTGAAGCAGCAAGTGTGACTTTGTCAGTATGAACATGTAGAAATTTGCATTTTAGCACAGCACTGGACTGCCCTAGTCCCTAGAGTTTGGGATTGGTTGGGTTGTTTGCAGCAGCATAGGTTCATTTTGAAGACCTTTAATCACCAAATCATATTTTAATTCTTCTAGTGATTTAATAAGTTAGGGTTACTCAAAGGTTAAAATAAAAAGTTAGGGTAACTCATCTGCTTCCTACAGTCTGAAAACCTAATTTATCTGCCCATTGATGTGTGGGCCCTCACAGTTAAAACAAAAAAAAAACATCTCCTGCTGTTCATTGACCAGCGTAGGGTGATGCTTTTTCTTGAGCTTTTTAGTTTGTCATTGCTCTACAGAAAAGATACTACACCGACTTAGCATAGAACTGTAACATCCGTCTCACAATATAAACTGACTTAGTATGGAACTGGGTTAGCCAAAAATAGTACTCCATCCGTCTCACAATATAAAATGTTTTGGCTAGCTAATACAGTTCACCAAAACATCTTATATTGTGGGGTGGAAGGAATACTAGATAAAAACGGTGCCATCATTGCATACCACCTTTCAACCATCAACTAGCTAAAGTTCACTTTGGAGCTCAGGTGTCATATACTCTTTATTTTTCTATATTTGAAAACATGATTTGAAAGTTTTAAAAATTCTAAAATAAAATTTTGTACATAGATAATGATGTACTCTACCAACATTAAAAAAATCTCAACCAAAATAACTTACATTCTGGGCTTAAAAAATGTAAAATATGACATGTAAAGTTGTGAACGAGAAAATCTGACAGAATTGGGAGGTTTGAAAATCTGGACCGTTCACTACTTTACATGTCAGATTTTGTCGTTTTTCTTAATTCTGTCAGATTTTGTCATTTTTGTGCAATCCAAAATATTAGGCCTTTCGAGGTGAGATTTTTTCGTGTTGATAGATTACATTACTCCTACATCTAAAAAAGGTTTATCCAATTTTTTTGAAACTTGAATTCGCCATTTTGGACGGTTCAAGAAACAAGCTCCATGTGGCTTGTGGCCCAAAAATCCGCACTCATCAAGTAGAGAGTATCAATCTTGTAGTTAAGGGTATGAATTAGTTATGTAAATCGCAATATCAATAAAATCTTTCACTTGCATATGGGCTATTAACTTCTTCAAATACTCACATATAATTAAAAAAAACACTTCTACAAGTGCTATGTTCATGAAGGGGAAAAAGGAATCTTTTAGGGCCAGTTTGATTCAAAGATTCTGAGGAGTATTTTGTACAAATTTTGGAGGCTTATAATATTTTAAAATCTCATTCTCCTTTTTATTGGTGTTGATTCTTGCAACTTGGCGAAGTACTTGTTGCTCGATGGTTGCTCTTGTATCTTCATGTAGTCTCTTCATGTATTTGGCTCGTTTTTCGATGTCCATGTTGACTTGCCCATGTAGCGAAGTGGTAGTATGTCAATTACCGTTGGCGGTTCAAAACCATAGACGACCATGAAGGGGCTTCTCAAAGTCGTGGAGTCTTAGCGCGGTTGTAGGTGAACTTCGTATGTGGAATGCAATCTCCCCAAGATTTCAAGTTCTTCTTAACAAAGACTTGGAGTAAAGCGGATAATCTTTGGTTGACGACCTCCTTTTGTCCATCCGTTAGTGGATGTGATGAAGACGAAAACAATAGCCTGACGCTGAACTTGACCACGAGGGTTTTCCAAAGCTAACTCATGAATTTGACATCTCGATCCGAGACAATGTTTCTTGGTACACCATGGAGTCTCACAATTTTCCTAAAAAACAACGTAGCAACGTGTGAAGCATCATCGCTCTAGAGCATGGTACAAAGTGAGACATTTTAGAGAAACTGCCAACCACAACGAAAATAGAACCATGACCATATCTAGTGTGTGGGAGGCCTAACACAAAATCCATGCTTATATCGGACCATGGTGCACCAGGAACGGGCAATGAAGTATAAAGACCATATGGATTGGAAGTTGACTTAGCTTGTAAGCATGTTATGTTGGTCCGCGAGGTGATAAGAAAAATTTAAACCTTACGCGGAACTCCCAAGATTTAGTCGAGGTAGAAGGTCACGATGATTATCACTAGACGTGCATGTGCGGAAACTCGATAAATTAAGCGCGTCGGGGCAGTGCAAATGATCCGACCCGATCTGATCCTGCGACGTTGAAGCGCTGAAGTACAACGCCTCTGTTGGTATCCACATGTAAGAGGAGGAGTGTCGGTGGTGGACTGCTAGGTCCAATACGGCGGCTGGACTGAATGGGGGATATGGTTCCAACGCATGGACTAGTCTAACCGTGTGCCCTCTAGGCAGCCTACGCCCCACTTATATAGAGGGTGATAGTGGGCTCTCGCTCCACAACACGTGTGGAGTGACAGTGAGCTTAATCAACGATTTAGGCCCATCCACTAATTCACTTAATCTAATCACTGTGAGTCCAACTCATTGATTCAGTCCGTGTCTGATTTCGGTCCAACCTAAACCACTTGCTCCCGCTCTTAAGTGTGTGACCCCATAGGCCCATGGCGACTTGGACATGATTGGAGTCTCGCTCTCAATCGATTAGTCGGTAGTGACTCCTAGCAGAACGTGTCGACTCCCAAGTCTCATAGTGTCATGACGACATGCCTTTCCAATGTGACTTACGTCTGAGTCCCTTTTGCCTCACGATATATCTTGTCAAGCTATAGGCGGCGTGATTCACTCGACTAACACTTAGTCAATCGCCTCGGTTGACACTTAACCGAGTCGTGCATGGCCATGCTTTCTGAATAGTATCACTTGAGAGGGCCCAGAGAATATCTCTCCAGGTTGGAGGGGGAAATCCCATCTTGGTTATCCATGTCACGCAGCTTGTTTCTTAGCCGGCCCGAACTCTGCCTTTATAATTGTCCTGTTACGGAACAACGTTTAATAGAACCTAAGCCGGTGTATCCACAACTCGGATATGCGAGAAACACGGGTCTAAGGATTACACTGATTGAGATATACAAATGACGAGTATATCAATATGGGTTTGTCCGACTCATGCTAAACTCTTTAACTGAATCCGTGTAAGTCAGAATAGCACTACCATGCCCATGACAAGTGGAACCGAGTCATCAGCCGATATACACATTAGTCTAAGTAGTGTGTCCAACACAACTTTGATGACTAAGGACAATCTAGTATGAACAACTTGAATACACAGTTCCACAATCGAATCACATAGTCAATGATGCATATCAGATGTTCATACAAGGACAACTTAATAACTTTATGAATACATTGGGAATTACATCACACATGATTGCCTCTAGGGCATATTACCAACATGTTATGCATTGGCGACAAAGTATTTCTATGTTGCGATACATTCTTGGCCAAAAGTAGTGGTTGGAAAGCATGACCTAGGTCTTCTCCCATCCAAAGTGTCCCATTAATCCTCCACCATGAGATTATTGTAGGAGCAAGAGGAAAATCAAAAAATTGGGAATGCAAATTTTATGGCCGCTAAACAAGAAACCCTTATGCAAATAGAAATCATCGATTCCCTTTTCAAAAGAACGCTTGGCAAAAATTGATCCAAGGAAATTGTCAGAAGGGTAAATCAAGTTGATATCATTAAGACCCAAGACATGAAAGTCCAAATGTGTGAGTAAAAGGGTGTTCTTGTGGGAAAGAGCATCGACAACTACATTATATTTTCCCTTCTTGTATTTAGTTACATAGGGGAATGATTCAATTAATTCGACCCATTTAGGGTGTGTTTTGTTTAAATTTGATTGATTTTTCAAATACTTCATGGAGTCATGATCCGAATGAATAACGAACTGTTTTGGACAAAGATAATGCTTCAACACTTCAAGAACTCAAACACGTGCATAAATTAAGTTCATTGTCATATATATTGTCATATATAGGATAGTTTAGACGAGCACCGTCTAATTTTTCACTATAATATGCAACGGATTTTCCGTCTTGCATAAGCATGCCACCAATTTTGAGGCCACTTGCATCATGCTCTATCTCAAATGTTTTTGCAAAATTTGGTAAAACGAGAAGTGACGCTTCGGTTAGTTTCTTTTTTATTTCATCGAGAGCATTTTGTTGTGCGTTGCCCCAAAAGAAAGGGAACATTTTTCTTTCTAAGCTCGTTCAAGGGGCAAGCAATGGTACTAAAATCTTTCAAAAACCTTCTACAAAAACTAGCAAGACCATGGTAACTTCATACTTGTCCAACCGTTGTTGGTGTGGGCCATTATGAATTGCCTCAACTTTCGAAGAACCCACTTCCATGCCATTGGAAGATACGGCAAATCCAAGAAAACCCAAATTGTTTTGGGCAAAAGTGCACTTGAGAAGGTTTGCATAAAGTTTTTCATTGAGTAGGATGCAAAAGGCTTCTCTTACATGTTGAACACGGTCCTCGAGACTTTTGCTATTAACAAGGATATCATCAAAATAGACAATGATACATTTTCGAATAAGTGATCGCAACACATAGTTCATAAGACGCATGAAGGTGGAAGGATAATTGGATAGACCGAAAGGCATGACAAGCCATTCATAGAGACCGGGTTTGGTCTTGAATGTCGTCTTTCATTCATCACCAACGAACATATGAATTTGGCGATAACTACTACACAAATCAATCGTAGAAAATATAGTGGCACCACACAATTAATCAAGCATGTCATGCAAACGAGGAATGGGATGTTGATAACGGACGAAAATGGCATTGATTAGTCTAAAATCCATACACATCCATTGTGTCTCATCCGGTTTTGGCACAAGTATGACTAGGACCGCACATGTGCTAAGGATTTCTCGAACGTACCCTTTTGGGTGAAGATCGTGACTTTGGTGTTGTATTTCCTTCATGTCTTTGGGGTTGGTGCGGTATGTGGCGCAGTTTTGTAGTGGGGCGCCAGGTATGAGGTTGATGTGGTGCTCAATGCCTCCAAGGTGGTAGTCCGGTAGGAAGTTCGTCGGGAATCAAAGACAAAGGAATTGTTTTCAAGTCATTAGTATTTGAAGGTGGTACCCTGCATGAGAACATAGTGCAATATGGTGGATGGGCTCTCTTGGACTTCCCGAAACTCACTTTTGGTGGGTATGAGAACACTCTTCATTTTTTTTGCTGATATTGGGCTTGTGGGGCTCACTCTCATTTAGGTGGATCACTCTCTCACCTCTCATCTCACTAGTGGTAGTAGCTTCTTGCACCCTCGCTAAAGCCTTTGCATTGTCTGCAATCATTTGGCTAGGAGCCATGGGGCGTATAACGAACGTCTTGTCATTGACTTTCAAGCTGTAAGCATTTGTGTAACCATCATGGTTTGATTTTTGTCGTATTTCCAAGGAATACCAAGTATCATGTGTCACACCGTCATTGGTAGTACATCACACTCTACAACGTCTTCATATGCTTCAATTTTGAAGGACACGGTCACGGGTGTTGAATCTTCACATTTCCATTGTTACTTATTAGTCATTGGACATGGTATGGGTGAGGATGCTTCCGGAGGTGGAGATCGAGCATGGAGAATAGTTTGGCGCTTGCAAGGTTCTGACTACTATCTCCATCAATGATGACCTTAATTGACTTGCCATTTATCTGGCTCGTGTTTGGAAGATGTTGCACCTTTGATCTTCATTTGGGTGTGATTGAGTGGTCAAGGATTTGGTCACTACAAGTGAGGGACTTGCATCATGCACAAATAGGACTTTCTCTTGATCTTCCAATTCAGCATCTTCAAGAGTTGTTGCATTTTGAACCAAAGCTTCATATTCTCCTTCACTTAGGTACTCCACATCTCCGTCATCTTGAGTTATCATAACTCTAGTGTTTTTGCACTCAAAGGATTTGTGTCCTTGTGCACCACATTTGAAGCATGTTATGTTACTAGATACCGTTGAGGTCTTGGATGACATGGTGGATGGCTTGTAGCTTGTGGGCTTCATTGCACTCTTGTTTGGCTTCATCGGTTCCTTTCATGGGCTATCAGTTGTAGTCTTAGAGCTAGCGGATGTATTGGTTACATTTCTTGCAGTGAAGAAGGAACTGGATTTAGAGATTGCTAGGTCTTCTCTCACTTGGCGCTCGACCCTTATGGCTTGATGTAGAAATTCAACCATGTTTGTGTATGGAAAAATTTCCATTATCCACTTGATGGGTGCACCCAATCCATTCAAGAATATTTCCATTGTTTGATCTTATCTCTCGTCAACATTTGCACTCATCATTCTCATGTGCATCTCTTCGTAGTAGTCCTCAACCGACTTGAAGCTTTGTTTGAGTTGAGTGAGCTTGTTGAAAAGGTCACGCTTGTGGTGAGATGGAACAAAGCGGGTGTGCATCACTTATTGCATCTCTTCCCATGGTGCAATGGGATCTAAGTGTTCTTAAGCATGCTTCTTGTTAACTTCTTCCCACCACGCATTTGCATATCCTTCAAATTCAAGGGATGCCATGGCCACCTTCTTTACATTTGAGAAGTTGTGAATGCGAAAGATCTTGTCACCCTTGAGGACCCACGATGAGTAAGCATCGGGGTCTTCCTCACCTTGGAACTTGGGCATGGTGAACTTTAGCTTCCCTAAAATATCTTCCTCATCATGGAGGTTGGGTCGAGGAGTTGGTCTTGCTTCACCTTGTTCTACACGGCATTGAGGTGGGGCTTGATAATTTTCTTCCCCATTGCAACAGTTTTTTGGAGGTGGCACTCAAGCATCTTGATTGATGTTTCTATTTGGTTGTGGAGGAGGAGGTCTTCCATGACCTTGAGCTTCATTTTTTGTCTAGGTCGAAGCATCACAATCGCTTCACTTGGTGCTTGGTGATGACTTGATTCATTATGCTCGCTTGGCTCTATGTCTCATGGCCGGTGATGTGGTCTTCGAGCATGTGTTCAATCATCGTGGTGGCATCGGTTGTCTTGACGTTGGCGTAATTGTGCCTCATCATGGAATTCATGGAGAGGTTGTTCCACATTTATGATTTGGCATTTTTGATTCGCTCGTTGTTGTTCCTCTTCATTTTGGTGTTGCCTTCTAGCATTGGCCACTTGTGCTTGACGTTGCCACTCTTGTTCATCAAGTACTTCTCGTTCATAGCAAATACGCTCTTGTTCCCTTTCACGAAGGATGTCTTGATCATGTCGGAGACGGTCTTGCTCCTGTTGGAATTGCGCATCAAGGTGTTCTTGGTGAAGACGCTCTTCTTCAATTCAATGGTGCTATTGTTCCTGTTGCAATTGAGCATTAAGGTGTTCTTGGCAAAGACAATCTTGTTCAAGTTGATGACATTCTTGCTCTGTTTTTTAGCTTGTCGCTGAAGCACTTGATCATCAACATTATGGTGATGTGGGTCTTCATTGGAACCACGATGAGATGGAGAAGGAGCTCGAAGCCTTGAACCATGAGAACGTGAAGACCTTGAATGGTGGCTTTGGTTGTCTCGCCGGTTAAGCGGTTGGATAATGTTGTCGAGCTTCTCATTCACTGTTCTATTGTCCTGCTTTAGATCTTTTATTTGTACATTGAAGACTCGTCGTTGCACCTAAACTCTTTCTTCAAAGCGTTTGTCGAGGTCCGACAACTTGGTGTCAATGCCCTTGTCAAGGTCCAACAAATTGGCGTCAACTTCTTCAAATCGTGACTTCATTTCTTTCTTGAGTGTCCAATGGTTGTGTATTGTTGTCGGATCGGGGTTATCTTCTCCACTAGACATTGTCGCAAAAAGGAAACAAGCACTATGTGGTAGGAGGTTAGAGACAAAACTACTGAAAGGTCAGAACTCTAAAACAAATCGAAGAAGTGTTTCAAGTTAGAGGAAAACCGATATGTACTCACACACATAAAAGCACATGCAAAAGAGCTAAACGTCTATATGGTGTTAGGTATGGATGTGGAAAATCAAATGGAAGAACCAAACAAAATATATATCGTCAAAAATGGGTAAGATCCAAAAAGTCACAAGTCAAGGCGGTGATCAAAGTCTACACAAAAAGGAACACACACAACAAGACAAAATATGGTTAGCGCGACCAACAAAAATGAGCAAGAACAAAATTGACCTAGCATAGACTATGTTTGTTGTCACGCCAACACAAGTTGTATTTTGGTGTCACTCACACACTCTTTTTATTTTGTATTTTTATTTTATTTTTCTCACTATGTAAGGATACTTCTATCTATGTAATTATGTCAATTCTTCTTTTGCTTTTCTTTTCAAAAAGAGCTTGCTTCTTTTCACAAAGAGCTTGCTTCTTAGCTTTGCTCAACACACGCACACTCTCGCGGTTGGTACACTTGCACAATGCTTCGCAACACTAGAAAGCCACTCTTGATGGGATAGAGACACAAAATAAGCTAGGGTTAGAAGTTAAAAGTCAAGTTATACCACTTTGATGTTGGGCGAGGATGATCTCAAACTTGCGGTGCTGGTTGATGGTGTCAATGAAACGCTTGGGTATTTGGGTGTTGTCGTAGTGTCGATGTTTTTGACGTTGTTACAGAAGCTTGGGCGACTGAAATGGCACTCAAACCCGAAATCTAAACACAAGAGTTGATTTTGTCAGAAAAAATAGGCGTTCTAGGGGTGAAACCGGCGTGCCGGCTATGGAACTCAAATTTTTCTACGGTCGTTCCGGCGACACCAGGCCATGGGCTGGTTTGCTATTTTCGTTCCAGTGTCAGGCCCGTCATGCCAAAATATTTGCCAGATCTGGTTTCATGAGGAAAAAACTTGCAAAAAGTCAAACAATCGGTTCGAAGGAAAATCGACCAAATCAAGGATAGGAAAGGTTAGTGGATTTATATTAGCACAAAAAACAAGTATATATTGGACCAAGACCAAACAAATAACTCAACAGTTCGGGAGATCCAACCAAAGGCAAGTTTTGGTTTTTTTGGTTTTTTTGAAATTTTCCTTAGAAAATTTGGGGGTGAAATCTGTGGAAACCAAAGGCTGCTGATGCCGTATGATGTGGGCTAAGCCCTAAATGTGGCCCGATCTTCACGGATTTGGGTGTGGGGGAGGTGGATGAACACGATGAACACGGGGTGGGAATCGGGGATACAAACACACACACACACACACACACACACAAATCAGTTTTGTCCTCGTTTGCCCGAAACACCAACTCGATGGAGGTTGCGAGAAAAAACCTTTTGGTAGAAGTCCCGCAAAGAGATCAACAAATCAAAGCATAGAACCCTAGAAGGATGAAAAGATCAAGGTTGGTAGAAGTGCAAGCAAAAGACCCAATGGTACAAGTGCAAGTAAAAGACTAACAATTGATCATAGAATTCACCAAAGAGGGAAGATTCTTCGATTAGGAGAACGAGTGATACAATAGATGTTGAATCTAAGGTAGGGTAGGGTTTTTTTCCCACAAGGGGAAATAGCATAACTCAAGTCAATCTCAAATGAAGTTTAATCTCAGATCTAGACAACTAGGGGGTATTTATAGTGCTAGGGGCAAAGTGATAAATTACATGGCAAAGAGCCAACTCGACACAGAATTCGGGTCATTCCAGTGGTAAAAGCGGCAACACCAGGCCTGGGGAATGTTTGGTCTTCTCATTCCGGTGACAAGCCCGACGTGCCGAATTTCAACTGGAACCGCATACTATAAGGTGTTTTGGCGGGCACCGGCGTGTGGCCCGGCACGTGCCGGTTTGATTATGGCAGGTATTCCGACAGCACCAGGCCCTGGGCCGGTTTTCCCTGTTCATTTCGGCGCTAGGCCCGGTGTGCCATTTCGATGCCAGCACCAACTTCGGTGTTAGCCATTTCAGGGCTTGGCGGTCTTTCTTCTTATTTGAAGGCTTGGATTCCATTGTGTGCTTCTTGTGTGATGTACCTAATGACACAAAGAGTATTTGCATGAGGTAGCAATCCATCCAAAGGAGTATCCGAATCACACAAGGAGATGAGTGAATTCACCTCTTGTTGTATGGCTTTGGCTCAAGATCGAGTCATCGGTCCACTTGGGGGACTTGGAGATCTTGAGGCAGAGGTGTCCGAAGGCCTCCCCGTATCAGCAGTTTACCCCAATGCATATGCCCCGGCGTAGTTTGCCCCGATGCAGTTCCATGATGTCGGCTGACCTGTCCTACTATGATGAGGAGGTCATCACGGAGTACATGATCAATGGTGGCTAAGTGGATCAACAAGATGGGCTCAAGTGTAGAATAGTCCTGTGGAGAATCCGGCACATACAAAGTTCAGTAAACCACGTCTCCCAGTTCGGAGCTGGGACATTTTTCTGGGCGTGCCATTGGCTCTGCTTGGGTGCCCTAGAGTTTGTATCTAGTCTATTTTTAGTATGTAGGTTCACTCACTTTAGGTTTATCTAGTCTACTTTATAAGCACCTAAAGTATCTTATATTTCTAAACGGAGAGAGTATATATTTCCAATAAATGCATTACCATCCGCAAAATTCTGTTCTCGACCAAGGGCGACTATTTCAGGCTAGATTGAACAAGTGCTCCCACTGTGAGAAACGGGGCGTAGGTTTTCCTTGTTTTTCTTCCATCACCGATAGCCAAACAAAACGAAATTGCAGGAATAATTTGAGTGCAAACAAAAGAATAAGTGGATGTTCAAGTTTATATGGGATTGTAGGGAGGCTACCATAACCCTAAGGAGTTTACCCAATTTCTCAAATGTCCCATTGTGAAGTTGATGTTTGTGATATCATCTTGCGCTAATTTCAACAACATAACTGAATCTCCAAAGATTGTGCCATCCCTCGAAGAGGTGTTGCACTCAAATTAGCAATCACATGTGATAAAGCAAAAAAGAAGTAAACAACAAGAGATACTACTATGGATGGAATTTATGCAAGGAAGGCAGATGAACCTAAAGAACCTAACACCACACACTACAGACAGATCCAGAAGAGAGGAGATGATGCAGAAAAAGAAGCATGCACATATGCAAATTGCAGAGAGAATCAGAATGTACAGATGTTCCACCACGGCACAAAACATAGCCTTAGAAGAAAAGCCACAAAATGAATTAGAATATATATATTGTAGCATTATTATTCCTCTGGACCCAGGAGGGGCATCCCTCAAAAGTTGCTCTAGGAAAAACACAGACCAGACCTCTGGTACATACACTTAAGTACGGTAAGAAAAAAAAGGCAAAAAAGGGGGGAAATTTATCATCCTGATAACAAGAGCTAACACACAAGTTCCAAGAACACTACAGCAGTTTCTACTATACGAACAAAAACCCAAAAAGGGGTGGGTCTATATTGGGGGGCAGCGCCGCCGTACAACTGAACACTCTTCAGACTTATATATCCCGCAATCTTACTTCACATCTCAACAAGAAAAAAAAACCAGGGTCGCCAAAACCTAAACTCGCTGTAGAAATCCGAATCCACAATCCCAAACCTTACATAGACAAATACGCTTAAAGGCCCTCCGATGATAATATATCTGATCTCTTCGACCAACTCCCTGGTTAGCTCTATTAACTAACCCATGCCTTTAAATCATGTGAAGTTCAAAATTTGCACCTTATGCACCTGCGGTTCTCTCCTCAACCTAATATAAATTGCTGTTTGTGAAAAAGATTCCTAGGCGGCGTCATTCCTGCACAAAGCAAAGCAAATAAGTTAGAGTGTGATTAACAATGTACAATAGCTGAAGCAAGATAAAGACCACAAACAAGTTGGTGCATCGGTGTCTTTTAGATCTCAGCAGTGTTAAACATCATCCAGAGAATACAATATTGGTTTCTACAAATGCACCGTGAGTATAATGCTTGGCCTTACATCATCAAGTGAACTAAGCATTAACAGTTCATGTTCTAAGGGAAACAGCTCACTTGAACTGTCCAAATGCAAATGCAACTTCCATGAGCAGTTCCAAAGCTGTCCAGCATATAACATCTACGTCATTTAATACTTGAATGGTATAGCAAGCCAAAAAGTATTGACAAGACATGATGCCATGGTGATTGATGGCGCAGGTATTAAGTGTTGAATTCAGATTAGTGCATTCTAATATATTCCGTATTGAACGGGGCAATATATCCGGAAGTACCATCCAAGCGATACCTTAAGCTTGGTTCCATAGCCCTAAGATCTACTAGCTTTGGTGTCGGGTATTCAGTTTTAAGTTGGAGATGATGGCCAAGGAGCAAAAGATCACGCAATTAGAAAAAAGCAATACATAATTTTGATATCAAGTGTATACTGGAGCTGCCACATACATATTCATGTATTAATACACCTTGATTGACCTATTGCTGGGCTTATTCTGTTTTTCATAAGTGAACATGAAGTGCATCAATTTATTCCATCAAGGCTGTTGTTCATGGAGAACCAATATTTGATGGATATATTACTGGGCTAATTATGTTAAAGTAAAAATGAGGTGAATCTATTCTTTCAGCATGGCCAGTTAGGTGCATCTATTCTTTCATCATGTCCGCAGTTCTTGGATGGCCAATATTTGAATGCAGATAAAAAAAAAAGAGGTGCTAGTTCAGTTCATGAATGAAAAATGTTTGAATGTGGAAAATAGGAATCACGTGTATAGGACCAGCCGGTATACCAGTTTACAGTAGCACAAAGGGTAACAAGGCGCGATACTGGATTTCATTCTCGTTGAAACTGCAACCTTATCATACTATGTCACATTGAATCAAATTAATGTGTCTATTTCATAACAATTTGCAATATCAATCAGCAGGAACCATTAGAATCATTTTAATGTAAGGGTTGGAACATGAAGTACATAGCCACTCAAATAGTTTCCTTGGATGTTAACATCATTTTAGTTCATGATGTCAATACCTTCTTTATCATGGTGCTGCTAGGTTTAAATGATCGATGCTTGTCTAGTTCCATGGACATCAAAACGCCACAATTACATTTGTGCATTATCCTGGGCGAACCAAAGCCAGAACTAGTATGTTTCATACTGACTATATTTTGAATATGAAACTTGAACATTAGGATTGACGCTGCACAGTGCGAGTGCTTCAACACAGAAAGTGATTCATATTTGAAGCTACATCGTCTAAACATTAGTACGACAGATTTATCAGATTCAAATAGTTTTTATCGATTTGGTCGGATGTGTAGAATTTTTTTTCATTATCATAGTGGATCTTCAAAAAAATGGACTTTGTATATTGACTAAAGTATATACTTCGACTTTCAAAAGCTAGAACTTTAGCACAATAGTTCAGCAGACAGCTTCGAACTTTAACGGTGCTTATCTGATGTAGATGAACTAGTATCTAAACACTGAATACATAAAATGAAAAAAGAAAGATAACACAAGGAAGAAAAGATCTAACCTCTATCTGTTAATGCCCCATGTAACCTGCTGAGCTCTTTGCTGTAACATCTGAAGCTGCATTCCCAAGCCCATATCCAAATGGACTGGTTCCATCAAGCTCAGATCCAGATCTCCAGGTTGTGTCACCATAGATGGAGGCACCGCCACCTGCTGAAGAATCTCCAAAGTTCCTCCCATATCCATTGCTTGATTGGTTGAGGGAAGCATTGACGCCACCTGATCCAGCGTTCCTTCCATAAGCACTGGGACTCAGATTGAAGTTGTTTTCACTGGATCCATAACCAAAGTTCCCACTGCCGTAGCCTGAGCCAGCGTTACCACCTTGAGAAAGCACAGGAGGGGTTCCCCAGTTCACATTGTTGTTCCCAATTCCGCCAAGGCCCCCATTTGCAGATGACATGAATGAACTAGAATTTGCGGAGTTTGAAGAGTAATTGAGACCTGAGTTACCCCATAGATTACGAGCCAGCGAGTTAAACACTGACCCAGAATTCTCACCGACTCCACCATAGCTAATGTTGCTATTGTATCTACCCGAATTACCACTGTAGTATGGATTGATCTGCCGTCCATACTGGACACTATTGTTGAAGTTCGAGCTACCACCAATGCCCGGGTTCATCCCTGGGTCAAAATTCATACCAACTCCATAACCACCACCAAAAGAAGGATAGCTACTACGGCCACCCGATAGAAGTCCAAACCTAGCATCCATCCTCACTCCATAGCCACCTACCGGGCTCGGATTGTAACCTTGGGTATACCCATTAAGAAAGCTATTGGTTCTGTTCATTACATAGTTGATTCCACCAGCAGGCGAGCGCATGCTAGGTCCCGGAGATAGCTCCTTAGGAACAGCCCTCTTTACCTCAACCATCTTACCATTGAGTTCATGGAACGTCTTGAACAATGCCTTGTCCACAGCGTCTTCAGAATCATATGTTATGAACCCAAATCCTCTAGGACGCTGCGTGTTGTGATCATACATCACAACAACATCAGTGATCGAGCCAAACGACTCAAAATATGTCCTGAAGTCTGACTCTGTGACGGTGGATGCAAGACCCCCGACGAATATCTTCTTGGTGCGACTAGGCCCTGGTGATCCGTGAGCACTGCCACCACTCTTGCTAAGAGCTTGCTGATCGTCCCTCGGAACAGCTTTCTTGGCCTCCACCTGACAAACGATCCAAACATTGTGAATGTTCCAAAATGACAATAATTACTAAAAAGCTACAAAGCAATATAAAAGCATGGATCTAGCACATCAAGAACATAACGCAAGTAGGCAACCAAACACCGAGCGCTTACCATGCGGCCATCGATCATATGCTTCTCCATTATGACACGCTCTGCGACTGCTGCGTCGGAGAACACGATGAACCCGAAGCCCCGGGCACGGCCAGTTGCCCGGTCGCGCATGATGACGGCCTCCACCACCTCTCCATACTTCTCAAAGTACTCCCTGAGGCGGTCCTCGTTGGTGTCCCACGAGATGCCACCGATGAACAGCTTCCCGGCGTCCGCCTCCATGTCCGTCTAGCCTCCTACTTCCACCCTGCAAGGAACACAAAGACAGAAGCTATCGCATCAGATCTTATGCCGGCCGATCGAATCAGCAGCCATCGGATCAAGAAAAAGGAGCGCCGGCGGCGGCGGCGGCGGCAAGATCCGATCTTTAGCGCGCCGGCGATCCGGGCGGCAGATCTAGACACGAACGACAACGCACCAAGAATGCCCGGCTCGAAGAACCGATCGAAACCGCAGCAATTGGGCACCAGAATGGAGCAGAATTTGGCGCGGCGGGGCGGGGAGAGAGCGGTGAATTCAGAGGCAGGGCGCACCAGTTGATCCGAGGAAGGGTCGCGACGCTGGCTTGCCTAGGATCTTGGGGGAGGCATGGCAACCTCAAAGGCCATACCACGGCACCACCACCTCCTCCTCTTCTTCCTCTCCTTCCTTTCTTGTTGTGTGTCTCTCTCTATTCTATCTCTCTCCTTCCTTTTTATTATTTATTTTCCTTTTGCTATTCTCCCTGTCTCTTTTTTTTATGTCCTGCGAGCTGTTTATATATAGATGTCCCTGTAGCTTTTTATGCCCCGTTTTCTGCCACCGTTCCCTCTCTTTTTTTTTTTCCTTGCGTATGTAACGCTTGTGAATTATGCACATTTACTCCACCGAGATCTTTCCTTTGATACAGGCAGATCATGTACAGTAGTATTTTCTTTTAGAAATCAATCCTAGTGAACGTTTGTATGCATGTATTGATGGACATTTCCTTATGGCTCAAATAATTTTACATTTTCTTATTTATTATTTTTAGGTCTAACCTTAGCCTCGAATTGCATATGATTTTCTTTTCCTTGCCAAGAAATATGCTAGCACATAATTTCATTACTAGAATTGTTCTAATTTTTGGCTTTTCTCTAACAACTTGAGCTCTTTTCGTGGTACATGGCTTGCCTTCTACGCCACGGCCCACGTCATCTCGCCCTCCCGTCCGCAGGATTTTGTTAAAACGTTTACATTTTATCTCATGCTTTCTTACACGCCGCGGTGGTCCACCGGCGCTTGCTTTGATGACATTAGCTGCACAGTTTTGTCGGTTCCGTCAGTGATCAGGAGAACCGCACATTTTTTTCTCTTTATGCATGGCACTATTGGCAAATATTATTTTTTCGCAAGAATGTAATTCACTTAGATCCCCTGAAATATTTTGACAACTGTTAATCCATATGTCACGGGTGAACTTATAGAGAATGTACATTCGTATAGTATATGGAGCTGATTTTAATTTTTCAAATTTTGGGCGCCTTTTGCAGTAAATTTTCAAAACCCAACGTTTCCAGCTAAGTTGATTAGACTGATTCGTCTGATACGTGCCGCTTCATTTCTTTTCTACGGCGGATTTTTTTTGTTTTTTTATGCGCGCATGTAGGAGCCGTAACGTTGTATGGAAACCTATGGGCATCATGGGTATTTCACAGGGGCAAGACACCATCAACCATGTGGAGGTTAATGATACAGCCGTGCCTACTGCTAGTAGCATGTCTTCGGCCTATACATGCCAGGGTTCAACCGTAGTGACAAAATTTCAAACCTGCCTTCAAAAAAAAAAATTTCAAACCTGGTTTAACCAAGTTGAGAAAACCGGCGATCCTCGGATACGTCCCTGTAGCCGCCGCCTCTTGAGAAAAGCCCTAGCCGGCCCTACTCAGCCTCCTCCATAGATCGGTTCCCCCTTCTCCGGCCGGCTTCGCCGGCGTCGGGAGGAGTGGGGAACCCGATCTATGAGTGGAGTTTTCAATAAAAGTAGTCTTTTCAGTAATCTATGTTAGGTTTTTGGTCGCCGTTTTCTTGTTGGTTTCCCGCAATGGAGATGGCATCGTCTGCAATAAGTGATCTTCGGCCTTTCGTTCGGACGAGATCTCCTTCCCGACGTCAATGGTGGTGTTGAAAGATTACAATTATCTAGGTATGGGTGTTCAGATCTTACTTCGCCAGATCGATCTTGGATCTTTTCTCATGGTTGCCGCGGGGAGGATTATCCTCGCAGTTCTTGTCCCGGTTGCTACGTCCTCGACAATGGTGATTCGTATGCTCGGCTCTCCATCAACGTCGACAAGGCAGATCGGTTTTTATTCCCTGACATACTGGTGTTGGTACTCTTGCCGATGTTGATTGACTACTTTAATGGTTGCGCGCGTGCACCTTGGCTTGCATTGCGGCTCAAATTAAAATTATGGGAGAACCTTCGTTGGTATTTACAGGTTTATGGTTTGTTATCTATCTTTGGCTGCCTTCAGAAAAGTACAAGATTATGTCTTGGAAGAAGAAAGAGTTTGAAGACCTCGAAGATTTGCTAGTATCTTTTAGACTTTATTTTGTAATCGCTGGAGACAGCTCGTGTATCTCTACCATGTACTATTTGTTATTATGAATATATGTGGTATTGATTGTCAAAAAAAAAAAAAAAAAAAAGTTGAGAAAACCGGCGAACTGATAAATCTAATACGTACTAAAAAAATTGTATATACTATTTTGGAAAAAAAATGCAAAATTATTGACCTCTTACACTTTCTGATGGTAAATTTGAAAGCAAAAAAGAAAAGGTAACTCTCCTAAACAAGTTTGACCTGATCTGTCAAAATAAAAACTCTTGATGCATTACGTATAGCGCCAGGAAGTAATGTGTGAACTTTATACTTGACTTGGCCTTACCTTACCTATTTCCAATGGAAGGTAAAAAGGAACGCTCATGTCTGCTCATGTGTATGCTTTCTAACCAGCTTCTTTGAGAAGTTTATGTTCTCCCTGTATAAAGAGCTTTTGATCTACGGAAAAGTTGCTGCATGAGATCTAGATAGCACTAGGCTCATTGATATACTAATAGAATTTGGCTATAAGGAACGCTACAATGTGAACAACAAATTGTATTCCTAGTACGACAGCCATTAAGATTTGGAAAACGCTGGTGTTCCCCCGGGGAACGGCGCTCTGATCCTCCCAGTCGACGGTCGTTCGATCGTTTTGGATCGAACCGTTCACAGAACGCCACATCGGCGTCGTGTCCGACATCATCGCATCCCGACCGCATTACTGCGCCGCGCCGCAACACCTTAATCACGCTCTCGCGCGAGGTTGCGGAGGAAGTGAGCGGCGCTGGGAGATTCCACCACTGACGATGACGACTTCCCTTCCCCCACCGGAGAACGGCGCCGCCAAGCTTCATAGTAGAGGTTCATGCTCCTCTCGTGCTCCTCTCATATAACAACCGTCCCCCGGGAGCTCCCTTCTGAAACCCTAGTCGTCGTTCCCCGCCATCCGCTCCCTTCTGAAACCCTAGCTATGTAGGTACCTCGTCGCCGATCTCCTCCTCCGTGGCGGGTTCTTCTTCGTTGCTGATCTCTTCGGGTGAGTAGCTTCCCCTCTCATCTCGTCTCCCTCTTTTTTTAGTTCTCTGCCTATGGATTTTCACCTTGATCTCAAGCATCTCCCCCCCCCCCCCTCACTAACGGAATCCACTATTTTCTGGCATTTTTGTCATAGTATTGGAGGTAGAAGACGCCACTGATCTAATGGGAGGCAAGGAAGGAAGAAACTTCCACTGTGCTACGATGGATGTGAGTACTGAAATACCAGGCTATACTAGCAGATGTTCCTTTTGTTCTAACAGTAGATGTTCATGTGTTGTTAGTTATTTTGTATATGTGGCATTTATAGTGTGCTCCTGGATCCAACTGTAGCAATTGTGTTTGTTTATGGTAGTTTGTAGCAAACTTTTCTGTTTAAATACATGTTCCTTTTTGTTAAATCTGTCCAAGTGCATCATTGTTAAGTTGTATGTGTTTGCTACATTATTCCATTTGTTTGCTTCATTCGCTTTTGCTACACCACTTATTTTTGTTCATTTTTTTGTTTTTCAGGTTGCCGAAAAAGCTGGAAAGCAACCTATGCCTAGTGCAGAGGATCAGTAAGTGGACTTCGAAAGACCGTTTTGCTGCGAAGCATTTGCGTGTTGTTGCAGATGAGCTGAAACCTGAGAAAAGAGTTGTTATTGAGCAGAAGAGTGCCTTTAGATCACTACAAAATGTTGCACCACTCAACATACCAAATGAGCTCATAGACTATGTTGCGCAACATATCACCCCGTCTCTCCGTGAGTTCAGAGTAAGGAAGAAGCGAATTGCTTTCACAAGAGATATGATTACCAAGGTGTTTGGGATACGCTCAGGGCAAACCCTAGTTGTTGAACTCAAAAAGTTTGAACAAAGTGCTCTTCAAGATGTTTACAGGGGTTCTAATCCTAGACCTGATATTCCTACCACCATCAAGGTCCTGAAAGGTTGTGAAGATACTGATGAGAATACTATAGTTAGGTCCTGGGACCTCCTTTGTATGGCTACTATTTTTGATCCGAAGAGCAGCAATCATGTTGGTATGGACTACAGGTAGCATGCTTCATCCATCTAGAACACATGAATATTCCTGGGATGAGTACATCCTGGAGCAGTTTATGGAAGAGGTTAAGAAGATGCAGACGAAAAGGTTGAAGCCTCCTTCTCTTAAGAAAGGGAATCCCAAGTTTGAGTTCTGGATCTCTGGCCCATTTGCTGCTCTTGGTGTATGTTTTCATTTCCGACAACTTGTTTCACTTGCTGCACTTAACTCTACAAGCACAATTCGGTTGCTCACATATTATTGCTTGTTTTCTCTTTATTTTATTTTTGCAGGTCATCTATTTGGACCATCTTCAAATTCCTCCCAGCAGTCATGTCATAGACTATTCACTGCCAAGAGTATGTCATGTCAAATGCAGTGGTTTTGATTTTGCAGTTCAATGTGACCTTTCTAAGTTGTTTCTCTTCACAACACCAAGGTTTTTGGTAGGAGACCGGTAAGCAAGTAACCTACATTTCCATGGTATCATTTGTTATGTTATTACTGCTTCAATTAGGAATCTTATCATGTTTTTTTGTTCTTTCTTGTTATGTGTGCAGTTCCTTGATATAAGTGAAACACCATATGCAAATGAACTACCTGGACGTGTTGAGGGAGCTCCTGTTGAACCTGAAGTGAACCCTTCAGCCTCACTAAATGATTGGCTTGTTTTCCCTAGCTGCCAGGAACTTGAGGTATGGTTGATGTTGCAATCTTATTTTCCTGTTGCTACTTTAGTGTTTCATCTTTGCTACCTTATGCACAATTGGTTGCTACTGTTCTGTACTTGCTAATTATAGTTTTATCTTTTGTTTTTGTTACTGCAATTTTTGGATCTGTGTATGCTACAATACTTAATATGAACTGCTACTATAGCATGTTATTTGTGCTACCCTCCTTTTTCTACATTTTTCTGCTATTCACATTTTTTCTCATAACCATTTGCTACAATCTTATGATCTTTGTTTTTACTGCAAATGATTATGTTTTTCAGGTTCCAGACCGTTATAAGCATTTGCATGAGAAGCACAAGACCTTGTTTGTTGTTCAACTTGATATAACAAACAAAAATTATACTGCTGGTGTCAAGCGTATGCAGTCTCAAAGGATGGCTGCTCTCCTTTGTGATGTTGATGCTGCCTTGCGGACACAAGATGGTCCAAGTGTTACATTCCAAGGTGGTTGCAGCCTGCATGGAGATGTAAACACTAATAATGATGAGCAGTCTGACAAGGGGGACTCTAGTGATGAGGATGTTAATGAGGAGGAGACTAAGGGTGTTGATATTCATGTGGATGATTCAAAAGAGGATGGTTCTGCAGAAGATGATGATGATATTCCTACGGCTTTTCAGAAGATTGTGATTTTGTTCTTGCAGCAAGAGATTGTGAGTTGCCCTCACGCCGCGCTGCACCGGATGTTCCACAGCCAGCTATTATTAGAGACTCCTATTGCCTATCTGAGGATGCCCGTGAACATCATTCTGTTGATAGCCATGTGAGATATTCGGTCCTAGATGATGCTTCTAAGCTTTGTAGGGAAGAAGCACTTACCAAGGCTCCTGATGCCCCCCTTTTGAACTTTTTGAGCCCGGTACCCCTGAATGGGAAGACTTTAATAAGATCCCCAATTCAACATCTGGTGCGGTTGATGGCTCTGTTGTTGGAAATCCTGCTGCATGCAGTGTTGTTGATGTTTCTGCAGCTACGAAGGATGTTGATTTTAATCCTGCTGCAAAGTTGCCTGCTCCAAAGATGCCCGCTCCAGAGATGCCTAGTGCCGAGAGCCCTCTTGTTCAGAGTTTTGTTGCAAAGATGCATGTTCCAGAGAGCCCTGCTCATGAGAGTCTTGCTGCATAGTTGCCTAGTGCTGATATGTCTAGTATATTTTTCTTCCATTCTCCTTATTTTTTACTTACCTTTCTTTTCTTTTGTGACCTTTTTTCTTGTGCTGCATTAGTTCTTTATACTTGCTACATTAGGGTACTTCATGTGCTACTTCAGTACATCAATGGAGCTACTTCAACATAGACTGTTTTTCCTTTTTTTTTGTTCATTTTTATAGTGCTACACATTCAGTGCTTTATACTTGCTACATTAGGGTACTTCATGTGCTACTTTAGTACATCAATGTTGATACTCCTGGTTTTTATCCCTATTTTTGCTACATTAACATAGACTATGCTCATTTTTTTCTCACATTTGATATGTTGATTTTTTGTAGTGATTGTTGTTGCTATCCCTGCTGCTATCCCTGCTGCTATTCCTGCTTCTATTCCCGCTGCTATCCCTGCTGATATCCCTGCTGCTATCCCCGCTGCTACTCTCGATGCTATCCATGTTGATATCCCTGCTGCTATCCCTGCTGCTATCCTCGATGCTATCCATGCTGCTGCAAGAGATGTCATTGTTGAGCCTGTCACTCCTGTTGATCCAAAGTCCACAGGTTTTGTAGCAGTCAAGGAAAACGCTTCTTTCTTTTCCATTTTTTTTGTTCTCAACAACATTTTGTTATTTCTATGTAGGCTTCGCAGTCACTGAGACATCTTCAGGCAAGAACAATTCAACTTCGGGTCCTGAAACACATGACAGGAAGAACAAGCATAAAAGGGCAGCAAAAGGGGCAGCTGACAGCACTCCTCCAAAGATGAAGAAGATTAAGGTCTCTCAAGATACACGTGACATGTACGATCAATTTATTTGTCATGGTCGTAAGTTTAAGAGGCAGCCAAAGAACCATGTTCCGTGAGTTTTCCATACCTTTGTGCTCTATTTTTTCTTTATTACTTCTTCTACTGCATTTTCAATCGTTTCCCTAATTACTTTCTTTTTCCTGCATTTACTTGTTTCTCGTACTACAATCCTGAGTTTGTGAGGATTGGACGCTTCTATTGCTCATACAAGAGTTTCCTTGATTCTCTCATGCCGCGCCATTACCTAAGCAGTGAGGTTATGAATGTGTGGATTGAGAAGTTTAACCGTGAAGCAAAAATTATTGCTAACAGTAATCCAAGGGCCAAGAAGAAGTTTTCCTTTACCCATCTTATGGTGGTGAGCAAAACCATATCATGCTCCCTCTATCATTTTTACCTTCCTAAACATGTAACAAGTTTCTAGTATCACCATCTTTTTCTTCATATGCATGATAAGTTAATTGTTGATCCAGCAGCATTTGAGGTAGAAGGTTGTTTGAAAGAGTTCAAGACTCTCAACTCAAAGTACAAGTTATTAAAAGATGATCTTGTATGTTTTCATTTGTATAGTATTGATACATTTGTCATTGTTGCATTTCATTTTGTTATTTTTACTTATGTTACTTTTTCAAATGACTTTTTTGTTTATGTAGTTGTACTTCCCAATTCTGAAGAACAATCACTGGGTCGTGCCCTGCATAAACTTGTGTTTCAAGAAGTTCCATATTTTTGATTCAATGAGAACTGCAAAGGATAGTAGCTTGCTGGAACAATTTTCTACCAATCTGGTTAGTTTTTAGGTTAATACATGTGAAATATCTTGCATATGTAGCAAACTTATTTTTCTTTTTGTATCTTGTTTAAGTAGTTTACGAACTTCAACAAGCTTATCACTGAGTCCAATTTAGCAAGATTCAATCTGGATGATTTCACCCTAGCAGACATTGACCACCCACAACAAACAACACTGTAAGTGTGTTCATCGGCATCTCTTTGCTTCATAGGTTTTTCTACCTTTTCATTTTGCTGCAATAGTGTTCTTTCTATGCTTCATTAGTGTATATCACCTGCTACTTTAGTGGTATATGCTACAATATCCTTATCCAAAACTTTTTTTAATGCATGTTTGATTGTGGGTTCTTTGTACAACTTTTCATGGAGAAATTTGACTCAAAAGTTATGACTCAGTTTGCTAACAATGCTATCCCAGATCATAGGAGGCTTGTTGCAGCTTCTCTCATTGAGAATAGGGACAATGGACAGTATGTTGTTGAAAAGTTGATGGAAGATGAGTTGATCAAGAGGAAGCAATACCCTGCTTAGTTTTTGTTCGCACAGTAGCTTATAACTTGTGTCGTCTATGTCACTGCTAGCTTTATAAACTCAAATTTGAGGTCCTGGTACAAATTTTCTAGCAGCACCGCTTTCTGGTGCAGAACTTGTTTCTAGTGCAGCATTGTTCAGATCAAAACCCCTCAAGATGTTGTCAGCAACAAAACCCTGCATGTGTGAAAATGTTGTTCAAGTTATTTGTCTACGCAATGGAGTAAAATTGTATTTGAATAAAAAATTACTTATGTAGCAAATGCATACTACAATGTAGCATCAACTGAATCACGCTATTATGCTAACCCTAGTTTTGATACACCATGTAGCATAAACTTATTCATGCATACTAAAATGTAGCATAAGTAATTTTTCATGCACACTGCAATATATTGTACGATGCTACTTTTTTTGCAACTCTAATACTATGTGTAGCGAGCAGTGTAGCAACATTCAACTCAAATCATAGTTTGTCCTAAAGCAGCACCATCTTTTAGCAATTGTTAGCATTTGCAGCACAATTTCTCAACAATTCAGGAGCAGCACCATCTTCAGTCACTAGCATTACAAAATGTAGCACTATATTTTAGCAAAACTATCAGGTCTAGCAAATATAACACTGCATATGAGCATCTGAGTGTCGTAGCAAATCAAATCAAAGTAGCAACCAGATTGAAAAAATTCGCGGAAATTGGTTTCACTCATCGATGGAGTTGCTTCTTCAATCTCCAGGTCATGACTGAAAAACACAGGAGGATTGTTGTAGGTTGCTCCATTTGGTTGTGTCGATGGAACTCCGGCGCCACCACTCGAGGATCCCGTCGGAAAACGACGGCACGGATCTGGATTTGACGAGGAGCTCGGTCCAACCTATGCAGCACGACTAGGTTCTCCGTTTGGGTAGAGGACGGATCTAAGCAGGTGCGCCATCGACGCGTGCTGCTTTGCTTTGCTTGGCGCCGGCTCGCCGTGCGCCGTCTCCGCTGACGGCGTCGCGGGAGCTCCACCCTCTCCCCGGCCGAAGGACGTGCGGATCCGATATATTGCTACAATCGGATAACATTTTGCTACAGGTGCATGCATGGTAGAAAAAGCGGGGACTACGGCTGTCCATGCTTCCATCCAACGGCTGCCGATCCAGGGGAACTGAAATCAGATCATCCGAGGGACGCTCAGCGTGCGCCTTAAGATTTACGATTTTGGTTTCTATTTATGTTGTAAAGGTTTCCCTTCAAACAAAGTAAGAACTAATAACGAGGAGGAATTGAAATTGCCGGGTAATAATCATGGAAATTTTGAAAATTTAATATTCTCAACAGGAAATTGCTCTTTCATTTACCATTTCAGTCTAAACCACAACGCCAACAATACAGGAACATAGATCAGATTAAAAATCTTAAATCTTCTACCACACAATAATTATCGCTTGGCTATTTAAATCGAAACACAGTAATGTCAGTGCTAACAAGAAACATATTACCAACTCGACCTAGCTACTATACATCGAGAGAGTAGATGTTGGATGAATTCATTGCAGTGGGCACTATTTGAATGTGTGTTCTATTTTTTTTCTCTAGAATATGTCACTAGTATAGAACATGCATTCACACGGCTGAAGTAGCTCGTCACACACAGCTTACCGAACCGTCACTATGCATGGGTGGACGATAGGCATCCATATTGTACACTGATAAAATAACTGTGTTTGAAAGGGTGAACTTCGCACACTGTTCGCACTTAAAAATCGTTTGCAAATACGAGGGCTTTCACAATCGATTGTTTCCACTTGATCATCAGCGGTATTGGTAGATCGGAAACGGTGAATGTTGAAACTAGTTGTATGTGTGAAACTCATTTCGCACACTGGGTTTAAATTACTCTTTTGTTTCTTACACTGCAGCATTAAGCGGTATCATCAGAACTATGCAGAAGATGTATGCTCATCTATACTATGCAGAAGATGTATGCTCATCTATACTAGTACATCGTAACTCAATATTGCATGCAAATATAGTATCAAAATTCAATTATATTTGCTTTCACAACGAATACATCATATGTATACATATATTTATGACATAGTTTTGTTTGGCAGCTAGACAAACGAGAAAGATATATTAAAGAAAAGAACAATCGGCTTTTCTTGGTTCTGTCATTATCTCCATGACGGTGAGAAATACTTTGCAGGGAAAAGGGGAAAGGTGGATCTTTCTCTCCCCTCATATCTTCGCAAAGATAATTCAGTCATGTCTTCGCAAGGATACTAGGTTTATCCACTTATCGTTGTGAAAACTGAGTAGAGTGTCATGTGCAGGAACACAAACACCAGAGGTCTACCCCTTTTAGGTATTTTGCAACGGGAGGAAAGTGTGTTATGAATCTTGATAACCCCTTTTAGATATATAATTTGCATGGAAAAGGGGAAAGGTGGAAATTTCTCTCCTATCATATCTTCGCAAGGAGAACCCAATCATCTCTTCGCAAGGATAGTAGGTTTCTCCACTTACCGTTGCAAAGACAAGAGTATAGTGTCATGTGCGGGAACACGAACACAAGAGGTCTTGATGCCCCCCTTTTTAGAGATTTGGCAAGGGGAGGCAAGTGTGTTCTGAATCTTAGACAACCTGCAAAATACACAAGGGATTTGCCCATATTCGGGCTGCCCGGAGGCTAACATCCTTACTCATGCTTATCTGGTATGTATTACTTGGGTATGGTGATGAGCATAGTGATTACAAGCGGAAATGTCTCTTGTCAGGGTTCCTAGGCAAGAGGTGAACGTCCTTTGTCTCTAGCTTTCTTCTCCTTCTTCTATGGGCCAAGGTCATCCTTTTATACGCGAAGGGGATACCACAAGGGCCAGCTATTTCTACATTGCTTAAAAAATGCCCCTCCACCGGCGAGGTGAGGCGCAAGAACACCAGCCCAAGAAGTTCGTTCGGGATGGTGTCAGCCTTGTCTTCTGTAATGGCCCAGGAAAAACCCCTATTAGATTTTTCTTGTTGTTTTTCTTTTAGTGCATCATCATGTCATCATGCATCATATCATCCATGTATTTACAAAAAAAAATTATTTTATAAACCCAAACTATTTTCTTTCCCTCTCATATGGTTTCTATATAAAAACCCCTTGTATTTTCTTTTAACAAAACCCTAAAATAAAAACTTTCAAACAAATAAAATTATTATTCTAAACTATTTTGTTTCACTCTCTCTCACCTCTCTGTTTGAATTGAGTTGGAGTTCACATTTAAACTTGTTGAAACCAGTTTTCAAATCAGCTAAAGAAAAAGGAGGAAAACCCCTAACCCTACCCTGGGCTCTCTCCTTCCCTGGCCCATCTTCCCTCTCCCCGGTGGCCAACCCTCTCCCCCCTTCCGGCCGAGTTCCCCAGCCCATCTCCTCCTTTCTCTCTTCTCTTCCTTTCGGCCCAACCCACCCAGCACCGAAGCAGTATGCTTCTTTCATCGCTGTTGTCTTCCCCTTTCCAGGTCACCGAGCACGTCGATGGCGTGAGCGTGGTCCAACCCCAACCACCGCATCCCACCTACTCCCTTCCCTTCTTTATCCCAGCGCCGCTCCACTGCATCCAAACCCTAGTGTTCCCCTCTCTTTCCCTTCGCGATGTCGCCATCTCCTCTTTCCTTTTTCCCCTTCTTCTTTGTGAGCAACCATCGGAGCCCCCTCCCCTCCGCAGTCACCGCCATGGTGCCACCCCTACAAGCCTCCCCTCACCACTCTGAGACTACCTCCAGAAGTGCCTCGACGTCCTCTACCTCCTCCTTCAAGGAATTGAGTGAGGGCTCACTCAATCGACGCCAAATCGTCGTTCCCTTCTCCGAAGTCCGACAACCTTTTTGTCGATTCCATCCGCCGTGGTCACCCTCCGACGACCCCGACCACACCAACATTTTCCTGGTGAGGTGATGCACCTCCTGGACACCTCGCTTCACCCATTGCTTCCGGGTTCCGCTTTTTCACCGTGTTGTCATCGTCGCCGCCACAGGTACCTACCACCGGCGCCTCATTGACGACCTTCAGCGGGCGGCACCACCTCCTCCTGGTCCGCGCCTACAAGGCGAGCCTGACGTGGCCACGGTCGCTTCCTGCGGCGCCCTGCATCAACCACGCGCGACGAGGCCGAGCCGCCGGTGATCACCGTCACTGCGTACAAGCTTTGCCGGCGTGGCCTCCACGTCAGCATCTCCGGGCCCATGTGTCAGCGACAGTGGGTACATCTCCCTTGGGTGAGAAATCTTCTCAGATCCAGGTCCCAAAAGTTTGCATCTAGCTCCTGTCCCTTTTTCTCTACCAACCTGCGGTCCTCAGCTTCTGGCAACATTTCGATAACCCATGCAACTCTGCCAAACTAACCCGCAGTCCTTCCCTGCTTTCAGAATGTTTTCTGCGTCCTTTCCAATTTGAAATAATATGTTTTTCTATTTTAATTAATAAAACCAATCTGTTAATATCTTGTAAATGGTAACTCCAATAAAAAATGTTTTGTATATGAAAATAGATCAGAAAAATGCAAGGATCGTGAATATGCCATCCATATGCTTGTTTGCATCTCGCGTCATGTCGCGACGTGATAGTTTGTGCATGTTCACCTAACATATATGTGGAGTATTTCAGACACCGACTAGGGTTTCCCCGCTCCGTTTAATATTGAAATAGCTCACCCTTGCCATGCTACTGCCATGCTAATCAACATTTAACTTTTCCGGTAGAAATGCAACTCTAACCCTAGTTTGTTTGTTTGGGGTTCCGATCCCGCTTAATTGGATAAGTTGCATTGCATCATTGTTGACATGCCATGCATATCATCTTGAGCATGCTGATTCTTCTGTCGTAGTAGTAAGACTTGCACTCGTTGTTTGTTGTAGCATTTGCCTCTTCCCGGATAGGATCACGAAGTGGTGCGGTGAGGTACGACAAGTCCTCCGGATGTTCCTCGATAATCCTTAACAGGCAAGCATTTCCACACTTCTGTCTCTGCAGGAGTCTCATACCTATTTTATTTTGCCTTCTCTCTTATGCTAGCCTCAAGTTGTGTTCTTGTCATGTGTCCTATGCACATGTTACCTCAATCAGCCCATATTGCCTCCGCCACCCTCCTACAGCTGTTGTTTGGTTATCGGGTCTGCCTTGCGAGTCGTAGTGCATGCTTGTGCCGTTATATCTCGCTTTGCCATCGTTATCTTCTCGGGTTATCTGTTGGGTTGTTGGAAAGTTATCACATGATACATCAGTTGTTGGATATACACATGCTTTACTTAATTATTAACAACTAAAATTGTAAGCAGTGGCATATGTGAGCCCCTTTGCGAAAGTATCGGATCTTTGCCTCGCTAATGTCCCATAGAACCCAAGTTCTTGTTATCTGTTCCGAGATTGAGCGTTCTACCCGTACGTGGGGACGATTATCGGGACCCTCCTTACCCATTGCCTTTTCTCAAGTCAGTTGAAAAGGGGGCCACAACCTTGGTTTTCTTTGGCGCATGCATATTTATATATTGTTGCCTTCGGGTGTTTACTTCCTGTTGCCTTCGGGTGTTTATATTTTGTATTGTACCTCGTGAAACATTTAGCGAAGCGTGTGGTTTGAACGCCTAGCCGCCGTCGCAAAACGTGAGTCTGCTTTGGAGTACGGCCGAACTTCGATACGGGTAGCTTAGTCGGGTGCCCCCCTAGACTTTCTTGTTGAACTGGGAACGGTCTTATTGTGAGACTCCGTCTGTCCTAAGCAGGTCGAGCATGCGTATGGTTACATTTGGGAAACCCCTGCAGGGTGTATATCTTATCGATAAGCCGAGTCCGTGGTTATGGACGATTTGGAGTTGTTTATCTCGATCATAGAACAACTTACACCTTTATGTTGTTGCTAATAAATTGCATAGTAATTTAGCATTACTACAACCGATACCTAATAAAATTTGTCAACCGTGTGAGTGCCCTTGCAAGTACTTCCTTTGCAAAGGGGGAACACATCGGCTTGGTTATGTTTGCATATTATAGAATTATTAGTGTGCTCTCTCATCTATTTCTAGCACATGTAAGTTGTGAGTATCTTTATAGGTTTTTAGTGCTTGCGCGCTGTCGCTTAACCCCACCATATTGCCTATGATGTCCTCTTGCATCCTCTAAGTCCCCTGCGTGCCTCAAGTACAAAGGACGACAGGTTGACGAATTCTTATACGTCTTGAAGTCTTGTTAAGTACGAACCCGTACTTATTGCTGCTTTGGGACATAACCGGGCATGTATGAAGGCATGTTCGATGAAGACAACGTTAGCAAGGTTACCCTTCCGGCTTGGCTTGGAAAGGGTTATGGACACCATCGTTTATCTTCATGACTCTTAGTCCATTTTGTATCTTGTCCATACTCGGACGTATTCGATCTTCTGTATGATTCGGATCTTTGTATTATATATTGTATTCTTGACTCGTTAGAGTCGTTGTTGTAATATATGTTTCTTGTGGGCGCTATTGTAAACATGTTGTAATTTAACCGCTCGTGGTAATTCCTCTGGCATCACGTGTGTGATACGTCACGCACGTCGTGTCGGAGGGTGTCTCAGAATTGATATCATGCGGATTTTGGTAGGATCGCTGGAATCCTCGTGGTGCCGGTTCCGGGGCATCACAAGTTGGTATCAGAGCTTAGGTTGTCGATACCCCACTGGTCCGCTCTGCCTGTAGGTTAACCTTGCCAACGGGCATTGTTATGTCTAGTGTCAAAACCTATTTTCGAAAAATCGTTGGATAGATCTGATTAGATGTGATTTTTCTCCTTACCTATATTCTTTCTCCTCTTACCTCCTGATACGTCCCAAACATATCTATAATTTTTGATACTCCATGCTTGTTTTGTTACGATTCTTATATGTTTTATGTGCACTTTTCCACACTTTTTAGCATTTTCTGGGACTAACCTATTAACGCAGTGCCGCAGTGTCAGTTCTGTTTTCTGCTGTTTTTGTGTTTCAGAAAAGTTCTACATGAAAGTTTCTCGGAATTGGACGAAACAAAAGCCCGAGTCTTATTTTTCGGGACGAAGATGGAGCCGAAGACACGCGGGAGAGCTGCCATGTGGCGGTACATAGGGCGGCGCGACCCCACCCTTGGCGCGCTGGCCCATGTACTGGCGCCTCGTTGCCTTGTTTGCTCCGCCCTTCCGCCTATTTATTCCTCGTATCGGGAAAACCCCAGGGACCCGAGCCTCCATCCACAAAAATTTCCGACGCCACCATCAATCGAAACCCTAGTTCGGGAGGGTTCTGCAGTCCATCCCGGCACCCTGCTGGAGAGGGAAATCACCGCCGGAGGCCTCTACATCGCCATGTTTTCATCCGAGGTGATGCGTGAGTAGTCCTCCATGGGACCATGGGTCCATAGCAGTAGCTAGATGGCTGTCCTCTCCTTTTTGTGCTTCATGTATAGATCTTGTGAGCTGCCTAACATGATCAAGATCATCTATTTGTAATTGCTACATGTTGGTTTGATGTGGATTCGATTTATAGAGAGATTGCTTTGGTTGAGATTATGTATTATGCTATTATGATCTTGCATGCTCTCCGTTTCTAGTAGATGCTCTGCCCAAGTAGATGCTAGCGACTACAAGAGGGAGTATTTATGCTCGATAGTGGGTTCATGCCTCTATTTAACCATGGGAAGTGACCTTGTTCTCTACGGTTGTAGATGTGTTGTTGCTACTAGGGAGAAAACAGCGGTGTTCTATTCAAGGGTAGTTTCATCGTTTACTTTACACACATTGATTAAAGCGATAATCCATTGCTTGCAACTTAATACTGGAGAGTGTCGCGGATGCAATCCTGAAGGTGGATTATTAGTCATAGATGCAGTTGGATTACGGTCTATGTATATTGTTGTAATGCTCACATACTTTCATAGCATGTATTCTGCACCAACCATTAGCGTAGAATCTCTGTTTGTCAATTGCCCATCTGTAATTTGTTTACCCAGCATATTTATTTTATTGGGGAGGCGCCTCTAGTGAACTGTGGACCCCAGTCCTTCTTCTTTTAATTGCAATCTTCTACAGCATTTTTCTTGTTCTGTTCTCTGAAAACAATTTTTCTCTCACACAGTTCGCTTAATCCTTTGTTTTCATCAAAACCAGTGAGCTTGACAACCTCGCTGAAAGTTGGGGACAAAGTACTTGGTTGTTTGTCTGCATGTCTCCATGTTGCTGCTGACTAGATTCTTTAGAGAAAAGTTTGCCCAATTTACTTTTTGATGCTATTCATACTAATGAGTTGATAGGAGGAATCAATAAAAAAAATTGTTGTTTTGGAGGGTAGCATTGCAAATGATGATAGAACTATTAGAATTGGTAAACTTGAAGAAACTATGGAATATTTGAGTTCAACTTTATCCTCTCTTGGTTTCAAAAAGGAGAGAGCTTTTGTTGGGAAAGAACAAAAATTTATGTATGTCCCTAAGGCACCCAAACCAAAAACCCGTGATATGTTTAAATTTGATAAAACTTTTAGTGCAACTAAGAGTAAATTGCATGTTGAATCTTCAGAGGTGTCTAAGGTACTTAATGATACAAATGGTGTTTTGGAAGAAGTAATTGATCTTGATGCTTTACCTCTTGATAATACTTGATTTGCACCCTTTCTGCGCCTAGCTCAAAGGCGTTAAAGAAAAGCGCTTATGGGAGACAACCCATGTTTTATTTTTGCTTTGTTGAGTCTTGGAAGTTATTGCTACTGTAATAACCTCTCCTTCATTTTTATTTCGTTTTTGTGCCAATGGTACCCTTTAATAGAAAGAAAGCAGTGTTTGGGGTATTTGCAATTTTGAAACAGATTCTGTGCTGGTCACGAAAAAAATTCTTAAAAAATCGCCAGAACGTTATTTTGAGCTGCAAAGTTTTGTGCTTATGCCCCAGTATGTTAGCTAACTTTCGTTAGTCCACCATTTTGCGATTTTAGCAACAGAACTATTTCTTTAATTTCGATCTCTGCCTGCTGGTCTGTTTTAACAGATTTCTTCCATGTTTTGCATTTGCGTCTTATGCTTCGTATTTTTGAGTTCTTTTGTGAAAAGAGCTTTGGGAATAAGTAGCTACAGAAGCATATGTTAAAATGAGTGTTTGATATGTGCCATTACTGAAGCCTTGCTGGTTTGATATATTTTTATTTGCACTAATGTTGCTAATCAATTGTGTTGAGTTTTGTGTGAAGGAGGTTTTCAAGTGTAGGGAGAGAAGAATGATGCAATAAGATGAAGCATGGACAAGAGCTCAAGCTTGGGGATGTCCCCTGGACCCCCCAAGAAATATCCAAGAAGTACAAGCGTCAAAGCTTGGGGATGCCTTGGGCATCCCCTCTTCATCAACAAAAAGCACCAGGTCATTTTTCAACACGCTATATTTTTATCCCCTCGTGTGATATGTGTTATCCTTGGAGCGTCTTTACTTTTTGTTGTGTGTTTACTTTCAATAAAGTTGGATCCCATCATGCATGTTTACTTTGGAGTGAGACACGCTCCACCGCTTTGCATATTTACTTTGGAGTGAGACACGCTCCACTGTTTTGCATGTTTATTTTGGAGTGAGACACGCTCAACTGTTATGCATTTTGCGTTGGAGAGAGACACGTCCACTTTTACATTTATTTGAGTTTCAATAGCTCTCTGGACATTTACTTGTTTTTCATATCTGAGAGTTATTTGGTTTCATTTGGTTGGTGTTGGAAGCATGAAAAAAGTTTTATGTGTATGTGATGCAAATGGAAGCATTTTTAGACTGTGGCATAGTTATTTTTGCATATCTTGCTAGATGTTATTCTCATGATGAGCTTGTTAATTATGTTTTCATTATGATTAGTCTCAAATACTGAGAGTGTTTAGTGTGCCATTGAAGGTTTCATGCATTGTGTTTGGCATACAATAGAAAAGGGAAAAAGTCCAAATCAAACCTTAAACTTGTAGGGGTTAGCTAACCGGACCTCAAATTTTGAATCCCGGGAATTGGCACACCAAACTTATTGATCCTGGTCTATCCCGGACCCTAAGCCTGTTTGGCACACCAGGAAGGAGGGATTCCAACATATACAAATTGCTACTGTTACTGACAACCTGGACCCACTTGTTAGATTCGTCTCCTTCCCTAACCTCCAACATATTTGTGCCCGCAACACACGAGGTGGCTCTACCTGGACAGGTTCCTCGGTAGCAGTAGGCTGCGGCGGCTCATACACCCATGCAACGTTGAGGAGAAGGCGAAGAAGATCCCCGCACCTTCGGCTTGCTCCGCTGTCGGGTCGCGGGTCGTGCGCTGCGAGGAGGTCGGCTCCTGTGTCGAGGCTTGCCTTCCATTGCACGGACGTCATCTACTCCTCGTAGGGTACCCTAGCTTCCTCTCACAGTAACTGCATCGCTGCGGTGAAGGTCTCGAGAGGCCCCGTCCGTGCGCTGGAGATCCTCTTTGGCATGCCTGCCTCAAGCAGGACAGCCGGCTTTTGTGGCCATATGCAGCGACGGGATCAAGTGCTCTAGTGCTAGCGCCGGGAGGTGCTGCTCGGCCTGGACATGAATTGATCGGAAAAGTGACATGAGGTTGAGGATGGATATGACATGTGGGCTAAGTCAGTTAGTGACAGTAGAGAATTACCCCATTAAGAATATTTTGTTTTTTTAAAAGTGTAACATAGATCTAGGGTCTGGGATAGACCGGGATTCATAAGTTCGGTGTGCCAATTTCCGGGATTCAAAGTTCAGGGTCTGATTTAGCTAACCTCTACAAATTCAAGGTTTGATTTGGACTTTTTCCATAGAAAAGCATAATATTTTGGTATATATTCTCCTGTGAATGTTTTTATTTGGGTCGACTTGGCACATGTTTTGCAATATGTTATGACTACATTCCAGTCAATTCTTGCCTCTATGATCATTTAGTTTGCAACTTGTGTATCACTTTATGCTTTGATTAATATATTTTGTCGTTGTGCATGATTATGGCCATTATGCTCTCTTAGTTGATGATACGTCTCAAACGTATCCATAATTTCTTATGTTCCATGCTACTTTTATGATGATACTCACATGTTTTACACACATTTTATGTCATTATTATGCATTTTCCGGCACTAACCTATTGACGAGATGCCGAAGAGCCAGTTGCTGTTTTCTGCTGTTTTTGGTTTCAGAAATCCTACAAAGGAAATATTCTCGGAATTGGACGAAATCAACGCCCGGGTCTTATTTTTCCACGAAGCTTCAGAAGACCGAAGGAAACAAAGTGGGGGCGGGCGCCGCCACCATAGGGCCGCGCGACCTGGTGGGGCCCGCCCCGCCCTATGGGGTGGGCCCCCGTCAGCCCTCCGACTCCGCCCTTCCGCCTACTTAAAGCCTTCGTCGCGAAAACCCCAGTACCGAGAGCCACGATACGGAAAACCTTCCCGACGCCGCCGCCAATCCCATCTCGGGGGATTCAGGAGATTGCCTCCGGCACCCTGACGGAGAGGGGAATCATCTCCCGGAGGACTCTTCATCACCATGATCGCCTCCGGATCGATGTGTGAGTAGTTCACCCCTGGACAATGGGTCCATAGCAGTAGCTAGATGGTTGTCTTCTCCTCATTGTGCTATCATGTTAGATCTTGTGAGCTGCCTATCATGATCAAGATCATCTAATTGTAATGCTACATGTTGTGTTTGTTGGGATCCGATGAATATGGAATACTATGTCAAGTTGATTATCAATCTATCATATATGTGTTGTTTATGTTCTTGCATGCTCTCCGTTGCTAGTAGAGGCTCTGGCCAAGTTGATACTTGTGACTCCAAGAGGGAGTATTTATGCTCGATAGTGGGTTCATGCCTCCATTGAATCTGGGACAGTGAGAAAGTTCTAAGGTTGTGGATGTGCTGTTGCCACTAGGGATAAAACATCAATGCTTTGTCTAAGGATATTTGTGTTGATTATATTACGCACCATACTTAATGCAATTTTCTGTTGTTTGCAACTTAATACTGGAAGGGGTTCGGATGATAACCTGAAGGTGGACTTTTTAGGCATAGATGCATGCTGGATAGCGGTCTATGTACTTTGTCGTAATGCCCTGATTAAATCTCATAGTACTCATCGTGATATATGTATGTGCATTGTTATGCCTTCTTTATTTGTCAATTGCCCAACTGTAATTTGTTCACCCAACATGCTATTTCTTATCGGAGAGACACCACTAGTGAACTGTGGACCCCGGTCCATTCTTTACATCTGAAATACAATCTACTGCAATACTTGTTCTTTACTGTTCTTCGCAAACAAACATCATCTTCCACACTATACATCTAATCCTTTGTTTACAGCAAGCCGGTGAGATTGACAACCTCACTGTTACGTTGGGGCAAAGTACTTTGATTGTGTTGTGCGGGTTCCATGTTGGCGTCGGAAGTGTTGCGCCGCACTGCACTCCGCCACCAACAACCTTCACGTGCTCCTTGACTCCTACTAGTTCGATAACCTTGGTTTCTTACTGAGGGAAAACTTGCTGTTGTACGCATCACACCTTCCTCTTGGGGTTCCAAACGGATGTGTGCTTCACGCGTATCAAGCTCTTTTTCTGGCGCCGTTGCCGGGAGATCAAGACACGCTGCAAGGGGAGTCTCCACATCCAATCTCTTTACTTTGTTTTTGTCTTGCTTTACTTTACTTTATTTACTGCTTTGTTTGCTCTTATATCAAAAACACAAAAAAAATAGTTGTTAGTTTTACTTTATTTACTGTCTTGTTCTCCATATTGAAAATACAAAAAAATTAGTTACTTGCATTTACTTTATTTAGTTTGCTTTATTTACTACTGCTAAAAATGAGTAATCCTGAAGTTGAAGTCCGTTCGTTTAAGCAACAAGGGGGAGAAAGTTTTAAAGATGCTTGGTATAGAATTAGTGATGCTCATCATAGGTGCATTAAGAAACACTCCACTATTATCCTACTTAGGAACTTTTATGTTGGTATCTCTAGCTGGAATAGGTATGTTCTTGATACTCTTGCGGGAGGTAATTTCCTAGGCACTCCTGCTTTAGAAGCTAGTTGCATCATTGAGAGTCTAGTTGGAATACCACCTGTTAATGAAGCTAAAATTGAAATCTTTCTTGAAGATGTTATGAAAAATTTGGAAGCCATAGAGAAAAATCTCCCAAGTGTTGAGACTAAATTGGGAATATTACTTAATAACACTGATAAACTTGATAAAACTCTAAGTGGAATTAATGAGAGAATAGCCATTTTAGAAACTTGTGCTACTCATGATAATCGAACCCATAGGATTAGTGAACTTGAAGAAGCTATGGGGACCTTGGGTTCAACTTTTTCTTCTCTTAAGTTTAAGGAGAAAGCTTATGTGGGTAAGGAGCAAAAGTTCATGTATGTCTCTAAAGTGCCTAAGCCAAAAAATTATTATAGGCCTAAAATTGACAAAGCCCTTAGCACCACTATGGATGATGGAGCACCTAAGATACCTATTGTTACAAATTGTCAAAATTATGATGTTGATGCTTCATCTCTCGATAATACTTGATTCACACTTTCTGCGCCTAGCTGAAAGGCGTTAAAGAAAAGCGCTTATGGGAGACAACCCATTATTTTACTTCTGCACTTTTATTTTATATTTGAGTCTTGGAAGTTGTTGTTACTACTGTAGCAACCTCTCCTTATCTTTATTTTATTGCATTGTTGTGCCAAATAAAGTCTTTGATAGTAAAGTCAATACTAGATTTGGATTACTGCACAGAAACAGATTTCTTACTGTCACGAAATTGAGCAGCCCCTTCTGTAGAAAATTTAGAAAAATCTGCCAATTTACGTGCGTGATCCTCAGATATGTACGCAAATTTCATTCAATTTGAGAATTTTCATCTGAGCAAGTTAAGTGCCCCTGAAAAATTCGTATTTACGGACTGTTCTGTTTTGACAGATTCTGCCTTTTATTTCGCATTGCCAGTTTTGCTATGCTTGATGGATTGTTCCATTAACTTTCAGTAGCTTTGTGCAATGTCCATAAGTGTTAAGAATGATTATGTCACCTCTGAATATATGAATTTTCAATTATGCACTAACCCTCTAATGAGTTTGTTTTGAGTTTGGTGTGGAGGAAGTTTTCAAGGGTCAAGAGAGGAGGATGATACAATATGATCAAGAAGAGTGAAAAGTCTAAGCTTGGGGATGCCCCGTGGTTCATCCCTGGATATTTTAAGAAGACTCAAGCATCTAAGCTTGGGGATGCCCAAGGCATCCCTTCTTCATCGACAACTTATCGGGTCACCTCTAGTGAAACTATATTTTTATTCCGTCACATCTTATGTGCTTTACTTGGAGCGTCTGTTTGTTTTTGTTTTTGTTTTTGTTTGAATAAAATCGGATCCTAGCATTCCTTGTTTGGGAGAGAGACACGCTCCGCTGTTTCGTATGAACACATATGTTCTTAGCTTTATTCTTAATGTTCATGGCGAAGGTTGAAACTGCTTCATTCATTGTTATATGGTTGGAAACAGAAAATGCTGCATGTGGTAAATGGTATAATGTCTTGAATAATTTAATACTTGGCAATTGTTGTGCTCATATAGATCATGTTTAAGCTCTTGCATCATGTACTTTGTACCCATTAATGAAGAACTACATAGAGCTTGTTAAAATTTGGTTTGCATGATTGGTCTCTAGAGTCTAGATATTTTCTGGTTAAGGTGTTTGAACAACAAGGCGACGATGTAAAGTCTTATAATGTTTGCAATATGTTCATATGTGAGTTTTGCTGCACCGTTTTATACTTGAGTTTGCTTCAAACAACCTTGCTAGTCTAGCCTTGTATTGAGAGGAATTCTTCTCGTGCATCCAAATCCTTGAGCCAAAAACTATGCCATTTGTGTCCACCATACCTACCTACTACATGGTATTTCTCTGTCATTCCAAAGTAAATTACTTGAGTGCTACCTTTAAAAATTCTATCCTTTGTCTTTGCAATATATAGCTCATGGGAAAAATAGCCGTAAAAACTATTGTGGTGAAGAATATGTACTTATGTATCTTATTTCTTAATAAGTTGCTTGTTGAGCGGTAACCATGTTTCTGGGGACGCCATCAACTATTACCTTTGTTGAATATCATGTGAGTTGCTATGCATGTTCGTTTTGTCTGAAGTAAGGCCGATTTTTATGATCACATGGTTTGAGTATGCATATTGTTAGAGAAGAACATTGTGCCGCTAACTAAAGCCATGATTCATGGTGGAAGTTTCAGTTTGGACAATTAATCCTCAGTCTCTTATGAGAATATTATCTGTTGTTGAATGCTTATGCATTAAAGAGGAGTCCATTATCTGTTGTCTTGTCCCGGTATGGATGTCTAAGTTGAGAATAATCAAAAACGAGAAATCAAATGCGATCTTTCTCCTTAGACCTTTGTACAGGCGGCATAGAGGTACCCCTTTGTGACACTTGGTTGAAACATATGTTATGCAATGATAATCCATGTTAATCCAAGCTAATTAGGACAAGGTGCGAGCACTATTGGTAATATATGCATGAGGCTTGCAACCTATGGGATGTCTTATACATAACACATATGATTTATTACTACCGTTGACAAAATTGTTTCTATGTTTTCAAAATGAAAAGCTCTAGCACAAAAATAGTAATCCATGCTTCCCTCTGCGAAGGGCCATTCTTTATTGTTGAGTCAGTTTACCTATTCTTTCTATCTTAGAAGCAAACACTTGTATGAACTGTGTGCATTGATTCTTACATGTTTACCTATTGCACTTGTTATATTACTTTGTGTTGACAATTATCCATGAGATATACATGTTGAAGTTGAAAGCAACCGCTGAAACTTATATCTTCCTTTGTGTTGTTTCAAAGCTTTCTACTAAGAATCTATTGCTTTATGAGTTAACTCTTATGCAAGTCTTATTGATGCTTGTCTTGAAAGTATTATTCATGAAAAGTCTTTGCTATATGATTCATTTGTTTACTCATTATCTTTACCATTGCTTCGAATCGCTGCATTCATCTCATATGCTTTACAATAGTATTGCTCAAGATTATGATAGCATGTCACTTCAGAAATTATCCTTGTTATCGTTTACCTACTCGAGGCGAGTAGGAACTAAGCTTGGGGATGCTTGATACGTCTCAAACGTATCCATAATTTCTTATGTTCCATGCTACTTTTATGATAATACTCACATGTTTTATACACATTTTATGTCATTATTATGCCTTTTCCGGCACTAACCTATTGACGTGATGCCGAAGAGCCAGTTGCTGTTTTCTGCTGTTTTGGTTTCAGAAATCCTACAAAGGAAATATTCTCGGAATTGGATGAAATCAACTCCCAGGATCTTATTTTTCCACGAAGCTTCCAGAAGACCGAAAGGGAAACGAAGTGGGCGACGAGGCGCCGCCACCATAGGGCCGTGCGGCCTGGGTGGGGCCCGCGCCGCCCTATGGGGTGGGCCCCCCGTCAGCCCTCCGACTCCGCCCTTCCGCCTACTTAAAGCCTTCGTCGCGAAACCCCAGTACCGAGAACCACGATACGGAAAACCTTCCAGAGACGCCGCCGCCGCCAATCCCATCTCGGGGGATTCGGAGATCGCCTCCGGCACCCGAGAGGGGATCATCTCCCGGAGGACTCTTCATCACCATGATCGCCTCCGGATCGATGTGTGAGTAGTTCACCCCTGGACAATGGGTCCATAGCAGTAGCTAGATGGTTGTCTTCTCCTCATTGTGCTATCATGTTAGATCTTGTGAGCTGCCTATCATGATCAAGATCATCTATTTGTAATCCTACATGTTGTGTTTGTTGGGATCCGATGAATATTGAATACTATGTCAAGTTGATTATCAATCTATCATATATGTTATTTATGTTCTTGCATGCTCTCCGTTGCTAGTAGAGGCTCTGGCCAAGTTGATACTTGTGACTCCAAGAGGGAGTATTTATGCTCGATTGTGGATGTGCTGTTGCCACTAGGGATAAAACATCAATGCTTTGTCTAAGGATATTTGTGTTGATTACATTACGCACCATACTTAATGCAATTTTCTGTTGTTTGCAACTTAATACTGGAAGGGGTTCGGATGATAACCTGAAGGTGGACTTTTAGGCATAGATGCATCTGGATAGCGGTCTATGTACTTTGTCGTAATGCCCTGATTAAATCTCATAGTACTCATCGTGATATATGTATGTGCATTGTTATGCCTTCTTTATTTGTCAATTGCCCAACTGTAATTTGTTCACCCAACATGCTATTTCTTATCGGAGAGACACCACTAGTGAACTGTGGACCCCGGTCCATTCTTTACATCTGAAATACAATCTACTGCAATACTTGTTCTTTACTGTTCTTCGCAAACCAACATCATCTTCCACACTATACATCTAATCCTTTGTTTACAACAAGCCGGTGAGATTGATGATACGCGTACAGCACGCGTCCGTTGGGAACCCCAAGAGGAAGGTGTGATGCGTACGGCGGCAAGTTTTCCCTTAGAAAGAAACCAAGGTTTATCGAACCAGGAGGAGCCAAGAAGCACGTTGAAGTTTGATGGCGGCGGGATGTAGTGCGGCGCAACACCAGAGATTCCGGCGCCAACGTGGAACCTGCACAACACAACCAAAGTACTTTGCCCCAACGAAACAGTGAGGTTGTCAATCTCACCGGCTTGCTGTAACAAAGGATTAGATGTATAGTGTGGATGATGATTGTTTGCAGAAAACAGTAGAACAAGTATTGCAGTAGATTGTATTCAATGTAAAAGAATGGACCGGGGTCCACAGTTCACTAGAGGTGTCTCTCCCATAAGATAAATAGCATGTTGGGTGAACAAATTACAGTCGGGCAATTGACAAATAGAGAGAGCATAACAATGCACATACATGATATAATGAGTATTGTGAGATTTAATTGGGCATTACGACAAAGTACATAGACCGCTATCCAGCATGCATCTATGCCTAAAAAGTCCACCTTCAGGTTATCATCCGAACCCCTTCCAGTATTAAGTTGCAAAACAACAGACAATTGCATTAAGTATGGTGCGTAATGTAATCAATAACTACATCCTCGGACATAGCATCAATGTTTTATCCCTAGTGGCAACAGCACATCCACAACCTTAGAACTTTCTGTCACTGTCCCAGATTTAATGGAGGCATGAACCCACTATCGAGCATAAATACTCCCTCTTGGAGTTAAGAGCAAAAACTTGGCCAGAGCCTCTACTAATAACGGAGAGCATGCAAGATCATAAACAACACATAGGTAATAGATTGATAATCAACATAACATAGTATTCTCTATCCATCGGATCCCGACAAACACAACATTACAGATAGATCATCTTGATCATGTTAGGAAGCTCACAAGATCCGACAATGAAGCACATGAGGAGAAGACAACCATCTAGCTACTGCTATGGACCCATAGTCCAGGGGTGAACTACTCACTCATCACTCCGGAGGCGACCATGGCGGTGAAGAGTCCTCCGGGAGATGACTCCCCTCTCCGGCAGGGCCGGAGGTGATCTCCGAATCCCCCGAGATGGGATTGGCGGCGGCGGCGTCTCAAGGTTTTCCGTATCGTGGCTCTCCGGGGGTTGCGACGAAGGCTTTAAGTAGGCGGAAGGGCAACGCGGGGGCCACACGAGGGCCCCACACGGCCGGCGCGGCCAGGGCTGGGCCTCGCCGCCCTGTTGTGTCGGCGCCTCGTGGCCCCACTTCCTTTCCCCTCGGTCTTGGAAGCTTCGTGCAAAAATAGGACCATGGGCGTTGATTTCGTCCAATTCCGAGAATATTTCCTTTGTAGGATTTCTGAAACAAAAAGCAACAGCAACTGGCTCTTCGGCATCTCGTTAATAGGTTAGTGCCGGAAAATGCATAAATACAACATATAATGTGTATAAAACATGTAGATATCATCAATAATGTGGCATGGAACATAGGAAATTATCGATACGTCGGAGACGTATCAGCATCCCCAAGCTTAGTTCTGCTCGTCCCGAGCAGGTAAACGATAACAAAGATAATTTCTGGAGTGACATGCCATCATAACCTTGATCATACTATTGTAAACATATGTAATGAATGCAGCGATCAAAACAATGGTAATGACATGAGTAAACAACTGAATCATAAAGCAAAGACTTTTCATGAATAGTACTTCAAGACAAGCATCAATAAGTCTTGCATAAGAGTTAACTCATAAAGCAATAAATCAAATTAAAGGTATTGAAGCAACACAAAGGAAGATTAAGTTTCAGCGGTTGCTTTCAACTTGTAACATGTATATCTCATGGATATTGTCAACATAGAGTAATATAACAAGTGCAATATGCAAGTATGTAGGAATCAATGCACAGTTCACACAAGTGTTTGCTTCTTGAGGTGGAGAGAGATAGGTGAACTGACTCAACATAAAAGCAAAAGAAAGGCCCTTCGCAGAGGGAAGCATTGATTGCTATATTTGTGCTAGAGCTTTGGTTTTGAAAACAAGAAACAATTTTGTCAACGGTAGTAATAAACCATATGTATCATGTAAATTATATCTTACAAGTTGCAAGCCTCATGAATAGTATACTAATAGTGCCCGCACCTTGTCCTAATTAGCTTGGACTACCGGGATCATCGCAATACACATGTTTTAACCAAGTGTCACAAAGGGGTACCTCTATGCCGCCTGTACAAAAGTCTAAGGAGAAAGCTCGCATTTTGGATTTCTCGCTTTTGATTATTCTCAACTTAGACATCCATACCGGGACAACATAGACAACAGATAATGGACTCCTCTTTAATGCATAAGCATGTAGCAACAATTAATGTTCTCATATGAGATTGAGGATATATGTCCAAAACTGAAACTTCCACCATGATTCATGGCTTTAGTTAGCGGCCCAATGTTCTTCTCTAACAGTATGCATGCTCTAACCATTAAAGTGGTAGATCTCCCTTACTTCAGACAAGACGGACATGCATAGCAACTCACATGATATTCAACAAAGAGTAGTTGATGGCGTCCCCAGGAACATGGTTATCGCACAACAAGCAACTTAATAAGAGATAAAGTGCATAAGTACATATTCAATACCACAATAGTTTTTAAGCTATTTGTCCCATGAGCTATATATTGCAAAGGTAAAGAATGGAAATTTTAAAGGTAGCACTCAAGCAATTTACTTTGGAATGGCGGAGAAATACCATGTAGTAGGTAGGTATGGTGGACACAAATGGCATAGTGGTTGGCTCAAGGATTTTGGATGCATGAGAAGTATTCCTTCTCGATACAAGGTTTAGGCTAGCAAGGTTATTTGAAACAAACACAAGGATGAACCGGTGCAACAAAACTCACATAAAAGACATATTGTAAACATTATAAGACTCTACACCGTCTTCCTTGTTGTTCAAAACTCAATACTAGAAATTATCTAGACTTTAGAGAGACCAAATATGCAAACCAAATTTAGCAAGCTCTAGGTGTTTCTTCATTAATAGGTGCAAAGTATATGATGCAAGAGCTTAAACATGAGCACAACAATTGCCAAGCATCAAATTATTCAAGACATTTTAGAATTACTACATGTAGCATTTCCCGATTCCAACCATATAACAATTTAACGAAGAAGATTCAACCTTCGCCATGAATACTATGAGTAAAGCCTAAGGACATATTTGTCCATATGCAACAGCAGAGCGTGTCTCTCTCCTACACAATGAATGCTAGGATCCATATTATTCAAACAAAAACAAAAACAAAAACAAACCGACGCTCCAAGCAAAGCACATAAGATGTGATGGAATAAACATATAGTTTCAGGGGAGGAACCTGATAATGTTGTCGATGAAGAAGGCATCCCCAAGCTTAGACGCTTGAGTCTTCTTAAAATATGCAGGGGTGAACCACCGGGGCATCCCCAAGCTTAGATCTTTCACTCTCCTTGATCATATTGTATCATCCTCCTCTCTTGATCCTTGAAAACTTCCTCCACACCAAACTCGAAACAACTCATTAGAGGGTTAGTGCACAACAAAAATTAACATGTTCAGAGGTGACACAATCATTCTTAACACTTCTGGACATTGCATAAAGCTACTGGACATTAATGGAACAAAGAAATTCATCCACCATACCAAAAGAGGCAATGCGAAATAAAAGGCAGAATCTGTCAAAACAGAACAGTCCGTAAAGATGGATTTTATTGAGGCACCAGACTTGCTCAAATGAAAATGCCCAAATTAAATGAAAGTTGCGTACATATCTGAGGATCACGCACGTAAATTGGCATATTTTTCTGAGCTACCTACAGAGAGGCAGGTCGAAATTCGTGACAGCAAAGAAATCTGTTACTGCGCAGTAATCCAAATCTAGTATGAACCTTACTATCAACGACTTTACTTGGCACAACAATGCACAAAACTAGGATAAGGAGAGGTTGCTACAGTAGTAAACAACTTCCAAGACTCAAATATAAAACAAAAATACTGTAGTAAAAACATGGGTTGTCTCCCATAAGCGCTTTTCTTTAACGCCTTTCAGCTAGGCGCAGAAAGTGTATATCAAGTATTATCAAGAGATGAAGTATGAACATCATAACTTGTTCTAATAATATAATCAAAAGGTAACTTCATTCTCTTTCTAGGGAAGTGTTCCATACCTTTCTTGAGAGGAAATTGATATTTAATATTACCTTCCTTCATATCAATGATAGCTCCAACAGTTCGAAGAAAAGGTCTTCCCAATATAATGGGACAAGATGCATTGCATTCAATATCCAAGACAACAAAATCAACGGGGACAAGGTTATTGTTAACGGTAATGCGAACATTATCAACTCTCCCCAAAGGTTTCTTTATAGCATTATCAACAAGATTAACATCCAAATAACAATTCTTCAATGGTGGCAAATCAAGCATATTATAGATTTTCTTAGGCATAACGGAAATACTTGCACCAAGATCACATAAAGCATTACAATCAAAGTTATTGACCTTCATCTTAATGATGGGCTCCCAACCATCCTCTAGCTTTCTAGGAATAGAAGTTTCAAGTTTTAGTTTCTCTTCTCTAGCTTTTATGAGAGCATTTGTAATATGTTTTGTGAAAGCCAAGTTTATAGCACTAGCATTAGGACTCTTAGCAAGTTTTTGTAAGAACTTTATAACTTCAAAGATGTGGCAATCATCAAAATCCAAACCATTATAATCTAAAGTAATGGGATCATCATCCCCAATGTTGGAAAAAATTTCAGCAGTTTTATCACAGGCAGTTTCAGCAGTTTTAGCAGTTTCAGGCAATTTTGCACGCTTTGTACTAGGAGTAGTAACATTGACAACACCAATTATTTTACCATTGATAGTAGGAGGTGCAGCAACATGTGAATCATTAACATTACTAGTGGTGGTAATAGTCCAAACTTTAGCTACATTATTCTCTTTAGCAAGTTTTTCATTTTCTTCTCTTTCCCACCTAGCATGCAATTCGGCCATCAATCTTATGTTCTCATTAATTCTAACTTGGATGGCATTTGCTGTAGTAACAATTTTATTTTCAATATCCTTATTAGGCATAACTTTCGATTTCAAAAGATCAACATCAGAGGCAAGACTATCAACCTTAGAAGCGAGTATATCAATTTTATTGAGGTTTTCCTCAACAGATTTGTTAAAAGCAGTTTGTGTACTAATGAATTCTTTAAGCATAGCTTCAAGTCCAGGGGGTGTGTTCCTATTATTTTTGTAAGGATTCCCATAAGAATTACCATAACCGTTACCATTATTGTAAGGATATGGCCTATAGTTATTACTAGTATTGTTCCGATAAGCATTGTTGTTGAAATTATTATTTTTAATGTAGTTTACATCAACATGTTCTTCTTGAGCAACTAATGAAGCTAACGGAACATTATTAGGATCAACATTAGTCCTATCATTCACAAGCATAGACATAATAGCATCAATTTTATCACTCAAGGAAGAGGTTTTTTCGACAGAATTTACCTTCTTACCTTGTGGAGCTCTTTCCGTGTGCCATTCAGAGTAATTAATCATCATATTATCAAGAAGCTTTGTTGCTTCACCAAGAGTGATGGATATAAAGGTACCTCCAGCAGCTGAATCCAATAGGTTCCGCGAAGAAAAGTTCAGTCCTGCATAAAAGGTTTGGATGATCATCCAAGTAGTCAGTCCATGGGTTGGGCAATTTTTAACCAAAGATTTCATTCTTTCCCAAGCTTGTGCAACATGCTCATTATCCAATTGTTTAAAATTCATTATGCTACTCCTCAAAGATATAATTTTAGCAGGGGGATAATATCTACCAATAAAAGCATCCTTGCATTTAGTCCATGAATCAATACTATTCTTAGGCAGAGATAGCAACCAATCTTTAGCTCTTCCTCTTAATGAGAAAGGAAACAATTTTAATTTTATAATGTCACCATCTACATCTTTATACTTTTGCATTTCACACAATTCAACAAAATTATTGAGATGGGCAGCAGCATCATCAGAACTAACACCAGAAAATTGCTCTCGCATAACAAGATTCAGTAAAGCAGGTTTAATTTCAAAGAATTCTGCTGTAGTAGCAGGTGGAGCAATAGGTGTGCATAAGAAATCATTATTATTTGTGGTTGTGAAGTCACACAACTTAGTATTTTCAGGGGTAGCCATTTTAGCAGTAGTAAATAAAGCAAACTAGATAAAGTAAATGCAAGTAACTAATTTTTTTTTGTTTTTAATATAGAGTGCAAGACAGTAAATAAAGTAAAGCTAGCAACTAATTTTTTTTGTGTTTTGATATAATGTAGCAAACAAAGTAGTAAATAAAATAGAGCAAGACAACAACAAAGTAAAGAGATTGGATTGTGGAGACTCCCCTTGCAGCGTGTCTTGATCTCCCCGGCAACGGCGCCAGAAAAAGAGCTTCATACGCGTACAGCACGCGTCCGTTGGGAACCCCAAGAGGAAGGTGTGATGCTACGGCGGCAAGTTTTCCCTCAGAAAGAAACCAAGGTTTATCGAACCAGGTGGAGCCAAGAAGCACGTTGAAGGTTGATGGTGATGTCTACGGGTGCTTCTATTCTTGTAGACAGTGTTGGGCCTCCAAGAGCAGAGGTTTGTAGAACAGCAGCAAGTTTCCCTTAAGTGGATCACCCAAGGTTTATCGAACTCAGGGAGGAAGAGTTCAAAGATATCCCTCTCAAGCAACCCTGCAACCACAAAGCAAGAAGTCTCTTGTGTCCCCAACACACCTAATAGGTGCACTAGTTCGGCGAAGAGATAGTGAAATACAGGTGGTATGAATAAATATGAGCAGTAGCGCCAGAAAAGTGCTTGCTGGCGTGTGGTTGATGGTGGTAATATTGCAGGAAGTAGATGCAGTAAAACAGTAAACAAGCAGCGATAGCAGTATTTAGGAACAAGGCCTAGGGATCATACTTTCACTAGTGGACACTCTCAACTTTGATCACATAACAGAATAAATAGATAGATGCTAGACTCTACACCCTCTTGTTGGATGATGAACACCACTAACTGTGTAGGATTACACGAACCCTCAATGCCGGAGTTAACAAGCTCCACAATATTCAATGTTCATATTTAAATAACCTTAGAGTGCATGACTGATACGTCCAAAACGTATCTACTTTCCCGAACACTTTTGCTATTGTTTGGCCTCTAATTTGTGTATTTTGGATGCAACTAACACGGACTAACGCTGTTTTCAGCAGACTGCTCTGGTGTCTCGTTTTTGTGCAGAAATCCAACTTTCGGGAAAAACCTCGGAATTTATGCAGAAGGCCCTATTTTCCCAGGAAACTAACGGAGCCAGAAGGGCAATTGAAGTGGAGGCCCGAGGGCCCCACACCATAGGGCGGCGCGGCCCGGGGGGCCCGCGCGGCCTGTGGTGTGGCCCCTCGGCCGGCCTCCGACGCCCTCCTTCGGACTACTTATTCGCCTCGACCTAAAAACGCCGGGGAGGAAGTCGAAGTCGCCGAAACCCTCCCGAACGCCGCCACATCGCGAAACTCCGTCGCGGGAGCCAGAAGTCTCCGTTCCGGCACTCCGCCGGGACGGGGAATTGGAGGAGATCATCACCGCCATCACCGCCAACGCCTCTACATCAACCAGCCATGTTTCCCCCATCCATGTGTGAGTAATTCCCCCGCTGTAGGTGAAGGGGATGGTAGGGATTGGATGAGATTGGTCATGTAATAGCATAAGATTGTTAGGGCATAGTGCCTAGTATCCGTAGATGGTACTTTTATGATATTGTTGCAACTTGTTATGCTTAATGCTTGTCACTAGGGCCCGAGTGCCATGATCTCAGATCTGAACATGTTATTATTTCATCATGATATTCGTTGTTTATGATCTTACCTGCAAGTTGTATACACATGTCGCTGTCCGGAACCAATGGCCCCGAAGTGACAGAAATCGGGACAACCGGAGGGGATGGTAGTGATGTGAGGATCACATGTGTTCACGGAGTGTTAATGCTTTGCTCCGGTACTCTATTAAAAGGAGTACCTTAATATCCAGTAGTTTCCCTTGAGGCCCGGCTGCCACCGGCTGGTAGGACAAAAGATGTTGTGCAAGTTTCTCATTGCGAGCACGTACGACTATAATTGGAACACATGCCTATTGATTGATTAGTACTTGGACACCGTTTTATTATTATCTGCAAATGCCCTGCTATGATTGTTACATGAGTTTCTCTCATCCATGCAACGCCCGTCATCCGTCCCCGTGCCTACAGTATTTTAATCCTGCTGTTTACTATAATTACTACTGCTGTCTTTGTTACTCTGCTGCTGTTATTTCACTACTGCTACTGCTATAAAACTGTTACTCGATAAACTCTTGCGAGCAAGTCTGTTTCCAGGTGCAACTGAATTGACAACTCCGTTGTTAAGGCTTCCAAGTGTTCTTTGTCTCCCCTTGTGTCGAATCAATAAATTGGGTAATACTTCCCTCGAAGACTGTTGCGATCCCCTATACTTGTGGGTCATCAAGACTATTTTCGCCGTTGCCGGGGAGCATAGCTTTATTTGGAAGTTCACTTGGATTAATATTGTTCGCTGCAAATTCTCCATCATGGGTAAACCTCGCGATACTAAGATCGCCATATTACCATCCACTACAAGAAAAGGTACAATTCTGAGTACCTCCGCTACACTTGATTCACCATCTGTGATTGATAAACTTGTTTCACCGCCACATGCTTCGCATGCGGGTACATCTGCTGAATCTGAACACTCTCATAATATTGATAATGTTTCTGCTGTGCTTGATGATAGTGGTTCATTGGGATCTTTTCTAGATGCTACAATTGCTAAATCTAGACAAATTGAAAATACTGAAACTCCTAATGCTACTACACCTGTTAGTTCACCTGAACTTGATTATTTTAGTGATGATCTTGAGGAAGATTATGTGGAGCTTGATGATGATTTTATTGAAAAATGCAATGCTACTACTGATGCAAGAAAAATTAAAAAGTTGCTTGCAGAACATGCTGTTAGATATAAACTGTCTCCTGATCCTAAATTTGCCACATCTCCTATAAACATTAGGGATAAAGATTATGATTTTTCTCTTGATCTATCTCATATAGCTATTGTTGAGAAAACACCTTTTTGTGGTACTGAAAAAGAAAGTGCTGTTGAACACATGACTGAGTTATCTACTTTGAGTAGCTTGTTTTCTGATGATGTTAAGAAGCGTACTTACTTTGTTGCTAAAATATTTCCATTCTCATTGAAGGATGACGCTAAAACTTGGTATAATAATTTGCCACCTAATTCTATTAAAAGTCCGAAAGAATTGCTTGATGTTTTCTTCCGCAAATACTTTCCTGCTAGTGCTCAACATGCTGCTTTGCAGAGAGTTTATAATTTTGATCAGGGAGATGAGGAGAAATTGCCTGAGGCTTGGGCGAGATTTTGCTCTCTTATTAGAGCTTTGCCTGACCATGATTTAGAAAAGCATGATTTACTTGATATATTTTATAGTGGACTAACCATTGAGTCTAGGGCATACCTGGATAGTTGTGCTGGTTGTGTTTTCAGGAAAAGAACTCCAGACGACGCTGAAGAATTATTGGCTAAAATAGGCCGGAATTATGATGATTGGAATACGCCTGAACCAACTCCAACGCCAATAGTGAAGAAGAGGGGTTTAATTAAATTGAATGATGAAGATATGAGGGAAGCCAAGAAGTCTCTCAAGGAGAAAGGTATTAAATCTGAAGATGTGAAGAATCTACCTCCAATAGAAGATATATGTGAGATAATTCCCCCTTCATCCATGATTGAGGTAAACTCCCTTCAACGCTTTACTAGGGAAGATATTCCGTATTCGAAACCTCCTGCACAATGCTTAGATGAGTTTGATAATTATATTGTTAAGCAAGAAAATTTTAATATGAGAGTAGAGAATCATTTAATGGAAAATTCTCAAGCTATTAGTCAATTGCATGATATTGTGGAGAGAACCTCCAATGATGTTAAGATGCTTGTCAAACATTTTCAAATGATTCAGACTCAAATTGATCAACTCACTAAAGTGCAAAATGACTTGTTAGGGAATAATTCTAAAGAGAAACATGCTTATGAAGTAACAACTAGAGGTGGTGTCTCTACCCAGGATCCTCTATATCCTGAAGGGCATCCCAAAAGAATTGAACAAGATTCTCAACGCATTGAACCTAGTGCTCATTCTAAGAAGAAAAAGAAAAAGAAACATAAAAATGTTGTAGAATCCTCTGAACCTGTTAATGATCCTAATAGTATTTCTATTTCTGATGCTGAAACTGAAAGTGGTAATGAACATGATAATGATAAAGATAATGATAAGAATGATACTCCTGATAAAGAAGAGGTTGAAGAAGAACCTGAAAAGCATGCTAAAAATAAAAAGTATACTAAAGAAGATTTTATTACTGAGAAACATGGTAATGAAAGAGAACCTTGGGTGCAAAAGTCAATGCCTTTTCCTGCTAAGAAACTAAAATCAAAGGAAGAAGAACACTATAATAAATTCTGCGATTGGATGAAACCTTTATTCTTGCAAATCCCTTTGACTGATGCTATTAAATTGCCTCCTTATTCAAAGTATATGAAAGATATTGTTACTAACAAAAGGAAAATCCCCAATGAGGAAATTTCCACTATGCTTGCTAATTACTCTTTCAATGGCAAAATTCCAAAGAAGTTGGGCGACCCAGGTATACCTACTATTCCTTGTTCTATTAAGAATAATTATGTTAAAACTGCTCTATGTGACTTGGGAGCCGGTGTTAGTGTTATGCCTTTTTCTCTTTATAAGAGACTTTACTTAGATAAGTTGATACCTACTGATATATCTTTGCAAATGGCTGATAAATCTACTGCTATTCCTGTTGGTATATGTGAGAATGTTCCTGTTCAAGTTACTACTAACTGCTTGATATTAACTGATTTTGTTGTATTGGAAATGCCTGAAGATGATAATATGTCTATTATTCTTGGGAGACCTTTTCTTAACACCGCAGGGGCTGTTATTGATTGCAACAAAGGAAAGGTTACTTTCAATGTTGATGATAGGGAACATACCGTTTATTTCCCCAAGAGGATTGAGAAAGCGTGTGGAGTTAATACTATTTCTAATGTGAGAACTATCAAAGTGGGAACCATCGATTGTCCCATATATGAGCCTAAAGAAGAATATCAAACTCTTGTTATTGGATCCATATCAATACAATTCAAGGTAACATGATTGATTTGAGGTTTATTTCTTCATATGCTATGTAAAATTTATTTGGTGGCAAGACTTGATCAACCTTGTTAACAAATACTTTTTATATGCATAGAGGAGGTAAACAACATATCTTTCTTCCTCCACTTGCTCTAGTTGCTGTAGCACTTTTAATTTGTAAAGTTCTTTGGTTATTTGAAGATTTCTAAATTTTTCCTGGCCAGTAATAATAAACTAAATACCCAGAAATGTGCGTTTTTCAAAGTTTTCAAAAATTCACAAAAATTATACCGTTGGTCCTATTTTTCGACGAGGCACCTGGGAGCACCAGAGGATGACCTGTGGGGCACCAGAGGGCGCCACACCACTGGCCGGCGCGGCCAAGGAGGTGGCCGCGCCACCATGTGGTGTGGGTCCCCCTCTGCCCCACTTTGCCATCTCTTTCTCCCAGCACCTTCTCTCTCCCGAAAAAACTCGTACCAAGTTCATCTCTCTCGCGTTTTTGCTCCAGAGCTCCAGATTTCTCGATCTCTTTGCTCAGCCCAGATTTCTGTCTGAAATTTGGCACATTTGCTCTTCGGTATGTGACTCCTCCACCCATCCAAGTAGAATTTCGTTTGGTTGAGTATATCTTGAATATTTTGCTGCTGTAGGTAACATGTTTAGTGAGCTTGCATGCTTGTTCTAAGTGGTAGAAACTAGTTTTGATGCATGATTAGTACTCTAGCAAGTTCCTATGGTAGTTTCCCTCAATTATATGTCACCAAATCAAATTTTTATGTCATTTGTTGAAAATTTCAGAGAAGCTATGAAGAAGTTTAGCTTTGGAGAGTTGTTCAAGAAGGGGACAACCAGCACCGGGAGGCCTTCTAGGGCCGCCACCCGGATTAGGCAATCATACAATGAAGACATCCTCGCGCCTAGCTTCGCGCCTGAAGAGGACAACGGTCCTCCTAATGCTTCTACTTTTCCATGTTATGATTTTCTAAGGAATGCAGGGATACTGGAGGATTTCTTAACCCTTGTCAACAGGGCAGGGTTAACCACTTATATGGGCGATGAAAGGGAGCAATACTACTTGCTCACCAAAATCTTCGTCGAGAGTTTCCAGTTCAACAACAAACACTATGAGCCAACGGTTGCATTCAGGATTTATGGTAATACTGTGACTATGCCATTGAAGGATTTTTGTTGTGCCTTGGATATTGCCCCTGTAGGTACAGCAAGTAGGATTGATGACAACCCCCGGGACTTGCTGGAGCTCTACCGAGGGATCACCGATGATGACTGTCGCACCATTCAGCGGGGCAAGATAAGGAACATCCAACTTCCCGCCATTAAGTATTTTGCATACTACATTGCTACTAGCATTCTTGGTAGGGAGAACACTAGTAATATCTCTAGCTACCATCTTGCTTTTCTGAATATTGCACTTACTGGTCAAACCTCCTATCACCTCGGTGCTCTTATTGCTCGCCGCCTGACTACCAGGGGGCCTATTTTTGGAGGAACCATTGCACTGCGTGTTTTAACATTTCTTAATCTTCCTATTGATCCTAATGATGTGCCATTGGCCCCTAGGAGACTCGATATTACTGCTATGAAGAGTCATCATTTTGTTACAACTGACTCTACTTTAGAAAATATGGTGTATAGAATGTTGTTTTCTGACGGGGAGGAGAAGGAAATCCCTCTTCCCCAACCTGGTTTGTTAAGTATTGACAGGCAATCATGGTCGTGCACCAAGGAGGAAGTGGATGAGCATTTGAAGATAAAAGACTTCCACCAGCAACATGACTCCGAGGACGTCGGGACCTCCTACGACCACACCGTCACATATCCGGGTGCTTCTTCTAGCACATACCCGGAATACGACCCATCTTCATATTACGGAGACACTACTTCATGGGATCGATGGGATTGAACTCCACTTAGGCCAAAAGCCTAAGCTTGGGGGGAGGTATACCGGCATCACTCATTCTTTGCATATTATGGTTGCTGGATACTTGCACATACTTGCTTTGTTCGTTTGAGTGGTTTTCTAATGAGAGGAAGATGATATTTGGGGAAGTGCTGCCTGAAAACAGATTCTGGAACGTTACCGTAAAAATTCTCAAAAATAGCCAGAGCGTCATTTTGAGCTGAAAATTTTTGTGCAGGTTCCCCAGGTTGTTATTTAACTTTCATTAGTTGAACACTTTTTGAACTGAGCAACGTAAGATTTTTGTAAAAATCGATTTCTGTACTGCTGTCAGGTTTTGGCAGATTTCTGCCATCTCGCTTTTCTGTGTTTCTTTTAGTTTGCTATTTCTTGTTTTTGCTTTGTTCCTTTCCAAAACACAAAAAGACCAAAAATATTTCTGTTGTTTCTCTTCACCATTTGTTTGCTTTGGTTTCTTGCATTTGTTTCGCTTTATTTGCTATTGCTAGTTTGCTATAAGAAAACCCAAAAAGATTTTGCTTTGTTTGCTTGTTTCCTCTTGTTCTTATTTGCAATTTGAAAACACCAAAAATATTTGCTGTTCTTCTTTGGTTTGTAAAGTTCTTTATGAGTTCAATGGTCTTCGGTGGCTGGAGCGTGGTTTTCATTTCATATTATCCAAGCTACACAAGTGAAAAGGCAATAATGACGATCTACGACAATCTGATTGTGGTGAGAGGCTGGTATGAACTCTATTTGTTTTCATTTTTGTACATATACTCATCCATGTGAGCATGCTTAGTTGGTTCATGTGAGGTATATGTTATTTGAGAAAGTCTAGTAGTTTATGATCTCTCATGTTTAGCTCCAATCTATTAATATGAGTAGCATGTCATGGATGTTTGCTTGCATTGTTTTATTCATAAGTAAGTATGGCATTGTGGTATCCTCCTCTGAATAATTCATTTATATCGACTTGGCACATGCTCACGCATGCATATGACTGAACAAAAAGTCAATTAAGCCTCGATGATCTATATTGCTTCAGAGTTCTTGTATCACTTTTATGCCTCCGTTAATTTATTTTGCCGCAAGCATGATTATGACAGTTACTGCTCTCTTGATTTGTCGCTCCCTAGTCTATTGCTAGCCTACACTTGTACTGAGCGGGAACGCTGCTCGTGCCTCCAAACACATGAAAACCAAGTCATTCCAGAGTGTCCACCATAAATACCTATGCATGGCATTTCAAACCATTCCAAGTAAATTCTCATGCGCTACCTTTAAAATCTTCAAAATGCTTCTTAATTTGTGTTAATGTTTCATAGCTCATGAGGAAGTATGTGGTGTTTAGCTTTCAACCTTGTCATTTACTTTTGACGGACTCTCATATGGAATAGTGGCACATCCGCTTATCCAATAATTTTGCAAAAAGAGCTGGCAATGGGATTCCCAGTCCCGAATTAATTAAACTTAAATAGACACTCCTTCATGGTATGAGATTGTTGGCAGGCACCCGAGGATTCGGTTAGCCATGGTTTGTGCAAGAAAGGTTGGAAGGAGTGCCAAATAAATATGCAATAATTCATGGGAGCCGCTCTTGAAAGTCCGGTTGGCGAGGTAGTTAGTGTACCCATTACCATTCGTTGACAACAACAAACACCTCTCAAAATAATTTTACTCCTGATTTATAAAAATGAAAAGCTCTAGCGCATGTTAATCCCTGCTTCCCTCTGCAAAGGGTCAATCTTTTACTTTTATGTTGTGTCTCCATTATTTCTTTGAGTACTATCTTGAGAGCACAACTGTCATTCTTAGTACAATATGCTTGTCTCAAAATATGATTGATTGTGGTATAACTTTGATGCATTTATCTTTTGACAATCACTACTTCTAGTCTTTCTATGAACTCCAGAGGTGCCCGGGCATTTATGTTTTGCCAATCAAATACAGGCAAGCGAGATACCACTTTATCATACTCTCTTATGAACATTGCAATCTTGCTTATGTACATGATTCTTGATGCTTATTATTAATTGTTGGTACCTCTCCATGATTGACATAGCTGTTAGATGATCTTATTTGCATGTGTCTCATTATGAACTGCTTAAGTATTAGCCATAACATGAGAATATATACATCATATGAGCAAATGTGTTCGTGAAAGTTCTTTTATCGCTCAGTTGTTAACTGAATTGCTTGAGGACAAGCAATAAGCTAAGCTTGGGGGAGTTGATACGTCCAAAACGTATCTACTTTCCCGAACACTTTTGCTATTGTTTGGCCTCTAATTTGTGTATTTTGGATGCAACTAACACGGACTAACGCTGTTTTCAGCAGAACTGCTCTGGTGTCTCGTTTTTGTGCAGAAATCCAACTTTCGGGAAAAACCTCGGAATTTATGCAAGGCCCTATTTTCCCAGGAAACTAACGGAGCCAGAAGGGCAATTGAAGTGGAGGAGAGGGCCCCACACCATAGGGCGGCGCGGCCCAGGGGCGCGCGGCCCTGTGGTGTGGCCCCCTCGGCCGGCCTCCGACGCCCTCCTTCGGACTACTTATTCGCCTCGACCTAAAAACGCCAGGGAGGAAGTCGAAGTCGCCAGAAACCCTCCAGAACGCCGCCACATCGTGAAACTCCGTCGCGGGAGCCAGAAGTCTCCGTTCTGGCACTCCGCCGGGACGGGGAATTGGAGGAGATCATCACCGCCATCACCGCCAACGCCTCTACATCAACCAGCCATGTTTCCCCCATCCATGTGTGAGTAATTCCCCCGCTGTAGGTGAAGGGGATGGTAGGGATTGGATGAGATTGGTCATGTAATAGCATACGATTGTTAGGGCATAGTGCCTAGTATCCGTAGATGGTACTTTTATGATATTGTTGCAACTTGTTATGCTTAATGCTTGTCACTAGGGCCCGAGTGCCATGATCTCAGATCTGAACATGTTATTATTTCATCATGATATTCGTTGTTTATGATCTTACCTGCAAGTTGTATACACATGTCGCTGTCCGGAACCAATGGCCCCAGAAATCGGGACAACCGGAGGGGATGGTAGTGATGTGAGGATCACATGTGTTCACGGAGTGTTAATGCTTTGCTCCGGTACTCTATTAAAAGGAGTACCTTAATATCCAGTAGTTTCCCTTGAGGCCCGGCTGCCACCGGCTGGTAGGACAAAAGATGTTGTGCAAGTTTCTCATTGCGAGCACGTACGACTATAATTGGAACACATGCCTATTGATTGATTAGTACTTGGACACCGTTTTATTATTATCTGCAAATGCCCTGCTATGATTGTTACATGAGTTTCTCTCATCCATGCAACGCCCGTCATCCGTCCCCGTGCCTACGTATTTTAATCCTGCTGTTTACTATAATTACTACTGCTGTCTTTGTTACTCTGCTGTTATTTCACTCTCTGCTATAAAACTGTTACTGATAAACTCTTGCGAGCAAGTCTGTTTCCAGTGCAACTGAATTGACAACTCCGTTGTTAAGGCTTCCAAGTGTTCTTTGTCTCCCCTTGTGTCGAATCAATAAATTGGGTAATACTTCCCTCGAAGACTGTTGCGATCCCCTATACTTGTGGGTCATCAATGACAGATCAACATAACCAAACCAAGTACTAACATAGCATGCACACTGTCACCTTCACACTACGAAAGGAGGCATAGATCACATCAATACCATCATAGCAATAGTTAACTTCATAATCTACAAGAGATCACAAACATAGCCTACGCCAAGTACTACACGATGCACACACTGTCACCATTACACCGTGCAGGAGGAATAAACCACTTTAATAACATCACTAGAGTAGCACACAGATAAATTGTGATACAAAACACATTGCAATCATAAAGGGATATAAATAAGCACTTCACTATGCCATTCATAACAGTGAATAAGTATTCTGTGAAATATAGCCTAAGAGACCCACACGGTGCACACACTGTCACCTTTACACACGTGGGACAAGGAGTCTCCGGAGATCACATAAGTAAAACCCACTTGACTAGCACAATGACATCTAGATTACAAGCATCATCATATGAATCTCAATCATGTAGGGCAGCTCATGAGATTATTGTATTGAAGCACATAGGAGAGAGATTAACCACATAGCTACCGGTACAGCCCCGAGCCTCGATGGAGAACTACTCCCTCCTCATGGGAGACAGCAGCGTTGATGGAGATGGCGGTGGTGTCGATGGAGAAGCCTTCGGGGTACTTCCCCGTCCCGGCGGCGTGCGGAACAGAGACTCCTGTCCCCCGGATCTTGGCTTCGCGATGGCGGCGGCTCTGGAAGGTTTTTTCGTACCGTGGCTCTTCCCTATCGAGGTTTTAGGTCAGGGACCTTTAAATAGGCGAAGAGGCGGAGTCGGAGAGGCGACGAGGCTGTGACACACTAGGCCCCCCCCCCTAGGCCGTACCGCCCTGTCATCTGGGGGCCCAGTGGCCCCCCTCTGGCGACTCTCGGGTGTTCTGGAAGCTTCGTGGAAAAATAGGATGCTGGGCCTTGATTTCGTCCGATTCCGAGAATATTTCCTTACTAGGATTTCTAGAACCAAAAACAGCAGAAAACAGGAACTGGCCCTTCGGCATCTCGTCAATAGGTTAGTTCCGGAAAACGCATAATAATGACATAAAGTATGCATAAAACATGTAGATATCATCAATAATGTGGCATGGAACATAAGAAATTATCGATACGTCGGAGACGTATCAGCATCCCCAAGCTTAGTTCTGCTCGTCCCGAGCAGGTAAACGATAACAAAGATAATTTCTGGAGTGACATGCCATCATAACCTTGATCATACTATTGTAAGCATATGTAATGAATGCAGCGATCAAAACAATATAAATGACATGAGTAAACAATTGAATCATAAAGCAAAGACTTTTCATGAATAGTACTTCAAGACAAGCATCAATAAGTCTTGCATAAGAGTTAACTCATAAAGCAATAAATTCATAGTAAAGGTATTGAAGCAACACAATGGCAGATTAAGTTTCAGCGGTTGCTTTCAACTTATAACATGTACTCCCTCCGTTCCTTTATATAGTGCCTATAGATTTTTGGAATTTGTTTCAAAATATAAGGTTCTAGCTTAATCAATTATTCACAAATCGTGTCCCAAATTTGTTATGGTAAGTTAGTAAGATATGGATTTGCCAAATTTTATGATCTCAAATCGTTCAGCTAGGAGTGTACAAAATACTCTTGCGCTAATTTCCGTGCCAAAAAACTATAGGCACTATATAATGGAACAGAGGGAGTATATCTCATGGATAATTGTCAACATAGAGTAATATAACAAGTGCAATATGCAAGTATGTAGGAATCAATGAAGTGTTTGCTTCTTGAGGTGAGAGATAGGTGAACTGACTCAACATAAAAGTAAAAGAAATGTCCTTCGCAGAGGAAAGCATTGATTGCTATATTTGTGCTAGAGCTTTGGTTTTTGAAAACATAAAGAGAGCATAAAAGTAAAGTTTTGAGAGGTGTTTGTTGTTGTCAACGAATGGTAGTGGGCACTCTAACCCCCTTGCCAGACAAACCTTCAAAGAGCGGCTCCCATGAATTATTTTTATTTTTGGGTGGCACTCCTTCCAACCTTTCTTTCACAAACCATGGCTAACCGAATCCTCGGGTGCCTGCCAACAATCTCATACCATGAAGGAGTGCCTTTTTATTTTAGTTTTATTATGATGACACTCCTCCCCACCTTTGCTTTCTCAAGCCATGGCTAACCGAATCCTTCGGGTGCCGTCCAACAATCACATACCATGGAGGAGTATCTATTTAGGTTAATTAATTTGGGACTGGGAATCCCATTGCCAGCTCTTTTTGCAAAATTATTGGATAAGCGGATGAAGCCACTAGTCCATTGGTGAAAGTTGCCCAACAAGAATGAAAGATAAACACCACATACTTCCTCATGAGCTATAAAACATTGACACAAATCAGAGGTGATAAATTTTGAATTATTTAAAGGTAGCACTCAAGCAATTTACTTTGGAATGGCGGAGAAATACCATGTAGTAGGTAGGTATGGTGGACACAAATGGCATAGTGGTTGGCTCAAGGATTTTGGATGCATGAGAAGTATTCCCTCTCGATACAAGGCTTAGGCTAGCAAGGTTATTTGAAACAAACACAAGGATGAACCGGTGCAGCAAAACTCACATAAAAGACATATTGTAAACATTATAAGACTCTACACCGTCTTCCTTGTTGTTCAAACTCTTTACTAGAAATTATCTAGACCTTAGAGAGACCAATTATGCAAACCAAATTTTAGCAAGCTCTATGTATTTCTTCATTAATGGGTGCAAAGTATATGATGCAAGAGCTTAAACATGAGCACACCAATTGCCAAGTATCAAATTATTCAAGACATTCTACCAATTACTACATGTAGCATTTTCCGTTTCCAACCATATAACAATTAACGAAGCAGTTTCAACCTTCGCCATGAAAAATAAAAGCTAAGAACACATGTGTTCATATGAACCAGCGGAGCGTGTCTCTCTCCCACACAAGCATTTATTCAAACAAAAACAAAAAACAAAAACAAACAGACGCTCCAAGTAAAGTACATATGATGTGACCGAATAAAAATATAGTTTCAAGAGAAGAAACCTGATAATTTGTCGATGAAGAAGGGGATGCCTTGGGCATCCCCAAGCTTAGATGCTTGAGTCTTCTTATAATATCCAGGGATGAACCATGGGGGCATCCCCAAGCTTAGACTCTTCACTCTTCTTGATCATAGTATATCATCCTCCTCTCTTGACCCTTGAAAACTTCCTCCACACCAAACTCGAAACAAACTCATTAGAGGGTTAGTGCATAATCAAAAATTCACATGTTCAGAGGTGACACAATCATTCTTAACACTTCTGGACATTGCCCAAAGCTACTGGAAGGTAATGGAACAAAGAAATCCACCCAACACAGCGAAAGAAGCAATGCGAAATAAAAGGCAGAATCTGTCAAAACAGAACAGTCCGTAAAGAAGAATTTTATTGAGGCACCAGACTTGCTCAGATGAAAATGCCCAAATCTATAATATCTAAATTAGAGCAACCCACTAAAGTAAATTCTCTCAACATGCAAGCATGCCACATCATCACAATTCTTTTCATTGGCTGTCACATGTCCCCACTATCAGTTCAGACCTTTGTTTGATTTTTGCATACCCACTTCGTCTTCCTATAGAGAAATGGCCACGAGTCGTCATATCACTTCACCTCCTCCACGCTCTCTGTAAATAATTAATTGAGACCTGCGCGGAAGAAGCCAAAGGGATGTTGATTCCATAAAAATTAACCAGACTCAACAAAGACAAGCTAAAGTTTTTGCCAGCGATGGAGATTGGATTGCTTGAGGTCCTCTGCCGGTACACTGAAGCCGTCATAGAGAGACATGCACGGAGAGCCGTACGAACATCATGCGCCAGCCAACAAAGTGAGGCGCATCGATGCCTCGACACTCTCACCGAGCCGGAATCAGTTTGCTGCTTTCTTCCTCCACCAAGGTATCAAATTACTATGTTTCTCCGATCCTAGCAGATGTGTTTTCTCTGTGATGAAATTTCTCCTTTTCGTGTTTGATGAATTATGGCAGGTTTCTATGTGGGGTTTCCTTCTACACACCCATGGCGCTTGGGATAGGCATCGATCTGGCACAGATTTTTATAGTTGCAACAATTATGCAGCAGCACTAATGGCTCCTCATCTTCCTCCAAAATCCACGGTGAATGATGAAACTGTGCCTGAACAGGTTTTATCGCTCATCATCTGCTATTTGGAATTTTGGATAACTAAATATCTGTGGAATTGTAATCCTTTTCTTTTGCACGAAGGCCACTACTACAGATCCAACTAAATTAATTCACCGTGTAAGTTATCCACATTCACATATGCCGTTCTATGTTGTTTTTGGCTGGAGCGCAGCTCATTGTTTGATACTTTGATCATATAAATACTTATATGATATAGTTTGAGATTTGTTGTACGTAGGTATAAAATAAAGGTAATCAAAATACGAGCCTATGAGGTATGTATCTACTTTCTTTTCATGGGTTATGTTATATGAGACTAGCTGGAGCTAGCTTATATCAGCACTGCTTAATATCTTTTTGTTTACATTTTTTATGTTGTTTTATCATGGTTTGTTACTTTATGCCAGCGAACATTTGGTGCATTTACATGAAATCAGTCATAAGCCAAGATTGTCTAAAATAATCTCAGGTAAACATTTGCAGGTCATGATTTACGATCTAGATGAGAGATTCAAGCAGTGATTTTTTGCTGAGTCTCGCAAAAGGGGAGAAGATTTATTACTAGGCATTTGTCTTATTTATGTATTCATCTAATGTTTAATCTAGCGATGTCCATTCCTAAAACTATTTTACTCCTTTCCCCTAAAAAATTAAACATAGTAACGAATGGGCAATAATATTCATAGGCTGGAATCAAGTTGATGTGATTTCTTTTCCATTTATAACCATGTCTTCATGATTTTACAGCTGCTCGCCCAAGTTGACATTTCGATGTCCATGGAGGCTTTATCCGCAACATTGGTCAACTCCAAACTGCTATCTAAGTCATCCTTCACTGGTATATATTTACTTTATAGTAGTAGTTTAGAAAGATATGAAATCATTAAATCTTTCCTTTTGTTTTCAATGGAAGTCGCAAGTCCCTTTCAGTCTCTTAAAGAGCAACAATCGAAATATATATATTAGTTTCCATCCATTATTTCCTACTCCGATACAGAGCTCCCAACCTATCATTTGACACTTTTTTACTGCAATGTCATATAATCCAGGTAAGCAATTGTTCATTGGGGAACTTGCTCTCTTCGTTATCGCACTGTTTCTAAGAGAATTGGTGCCATTTTGTATCATGTTTCTTTTTTCAGACTAAAAGTTCTAATGCTTACTAAGAAATACCGCAGCAACGCGCGGAGCATCATCTAGTTGAATGAAAGTTGCGTACATATCTGAGGAGCACTCACGTAAATTGGCATATTTTTCTGAGCTGCCTACAGAGGGGCAGGTCGAAATTCGTGACAGCAAAGAAATCTGTTACAGCGCAGTAATCCAAATCTAGTATGAACCTTTCTATCAAAGACTTTACTTGGCACAACAATGCAATAAAATAAGATAAGGAGAGGTTGCTACAGTAGTAACAACTTCCAAGTCTCAAACAAAAGTACTGTAGCAAAATAAACACATGGGTTATCTCCCAAGAAGTTCTTTCTTTATAGCCATTAAGATGGGCTCAGCAGTTTTAATGATGCACTCGCAAGAGATAGTATTTGAAGCAAAAGAGAGCATCAAGAGGCAAATTCAAAACACATTTAAGCCTAACATGCTTCCTATGAAAAGGAATCTTGTAAATAAACAAATTCATGAAGCATGATGCAACAAGCATAGAAAGATAAAACAAGTGTAACTTCAAAAATTTCAGCATATAGAGAGGTGTTTTAGTAACATGAAAATTTCTACAACCATATTTTCCTCTCTCATAATAATATCCAGTAGCATCATGAGCAAACTCAACAATATAACTATCACATAAAGCATTCTTATCATGAGTCTCATGCATAAAATTATTACTACTCCCAACATAAGCATAATCAATTTTATTAGTTGTAGTGGGAGCAAATTCAACAAAGTAGCTATCATTATTATTCTTATCATCAAATATAGGAGGCATAGTATCATCATAATAAACTTTATCCTCCATAGTAGGCGGCACCAAAAGACCACTATCATTATAATCATCATAAATAGGAGGCAAAGTATCATCAAAGTAAATTTTCTCCTCAATGCTTGGGGGACTAAAAAGATCATGAAAAATAGCTTCCCCAAGCTTAGAACTTTCTATATCATTATCAATAATGGTGTTCAAAGCGTTCATACTAATATTACTAACATCATGCAAATAAGATTCCATAGGTTTTTTAATTTTCGCATCAAACAATCCATGTTTTAAATCAGGAAATAGAATAAGAAGCTCATTGTTGTCCATTATGCCAAACTAGTGTAAACAAGAAACAAAAAGATGCAATTGTAGGATCTAAAGGAAATAGCTTCGAGCACACACACAACGGCAACAGAAAAGTACTTTACCTGGGACCGGAGTATGAGTGCCTTTTACCTTTCCTCCCGGCAACGGCGCCAGAAAAGTGCTTGATGTCTACGGGTGCTTCTATTCTTGTAGACAATGTTGGGCCTCCAAGAGCAGAGGTTTGTAGAACATCAGAAAGTTTCCCTTAAGTGGATCACCCAAGGTTTATCGAACTCAGGGAGGAAGAGGTCAAAGATATCCCTCTCAAGCAACCCTGCAACCACAAAGCAAGAAGTCTCTTGTGTCCCCAACACACCTAATAGGTGCACTAGTTCGGCGAAGAGATAGTGAAATACAGGTGGTATGAATAAATATGAGCAGTAGTAACGGCACCAGAAAAGTGCTTGCTGGCGTGTGGTTGATGGTGGTAATATTGCAGGAAGTACAGATGCAGTAAAACAGTAAACAAGCAGCGGTAGCAGTATTTAGGAACAAGGCCTAGGGATCATACTTTCACTAGTGGACACTCTCAACTTTGATCACATAACAGAATAAATAGATAGATGCTAGACTCTACACCCTCTTGTTGGATGATGAACACCACTAACTGTGTAGGATTACACGAACCCTCAATGCCGGAGTTAACAAGCTCCACAATATTCAATGTTCATATTTAAATAACCTTAGAGTGCATGACAGATCAACATAACCAAACCAAGTACTAACATAGCATGCACACTTCACACTACGAAAGGAGGCATAGATCACATCAATACCATCATAGCAATAGTTAACTTCATAATCTACAAGAGATCACAAACATAGCCTACGCCAAGTACTACACGATGCACACACTGTCACCATTACACCGTGCAGGAGGAATAAACCACTTTAATAACATCACTAGAGTAGCACACAGATAAATTGTGATACAAAACACATTGCAATCATAAAGGGATATAAATAAGCACTTCACTATGCCATTCATAACAGTGAATAAGTATTCTGTGAAATATAGCCTAAGAGACCCACACGGTGCACACACTGTCACCTTTACACACGTGGGACAAGGAGTCTCCGGAGATCACATAAGTAAAACCCACTTGACTAGCACAATGACATATAGATTACAAGCATCATCATATGAATCTCAATCATGTAGGGCAGCTCATGAGATTATTGTATTGAAGCACATAGGAGAGACATTAACCACATAGCTACCGGTACAGCCCCGAGCCTCGATGGAGAACTACTCCCTCCTCATGGGAGACAGCAGCGTTGATGGAGATGGCGGTGGTGTCGATGGAGAAGCCTTCCGGGGGCACTTCCCCGTCCCGGCGGCGTGCCGGAACAGAGACTCATGTCCCCCAGATCTTGGCTTCGCGATGGCGACGGCTCTGGAAGGTTTTTTCGTACCGTGGCTCTTCCCTATTGAGGTTTTAGGTCAGAGACCTTTAAATATGCGAAGATGCGGAGTCGGAGAGGCGACGAGGCGGTGACACACTAGGGGGGCGCGCCCCCCCCTAGGCCGCGCCGCCCTGTCATCTGGGGGCCCAGTGGCCCCCCTCTGGCGACTCTCGGGTGTTCTGGAAGCTTCGTGGAAAAATAGGATGCTGGGCCTTGATTTCGTCCGATTCCGAGAATATTTCCTTACTAGGATTTCTGGAACCAAAAACAGCAGAAAACAGGAACTGGCCCTTCGGCATCTTGTCAATAGGTTAGTTCCGGAAAACGCATAATAATGACATAAAGTATGCATAAAACATGTAGATATCATCAATAATGTGGCATGGAACATAAGAAATTATCGATACGTCGGAGACGTATCAATGGCGGCGGGATGTAGTGCGGCGCAACACCAGAGATTCCGGCGCCAACGTGGAACCTGCACAACACAACCAAAGTACTTTGCCCCAACGAAACAGTGAGGTTGTCAATCTCACCGGCTTGCTGTAACAAAGGATTAGATGTATAGTGTGGATGATGATTGTTTGCAGAAAACAGAACAAGTATTGCAGTAGATTGTATTCAATGTAAAAGAATGGACCGGGGTCCACAGTTCACTAGAGGTGTCTCTCCCATAAGATAAATAGCATGTTGGGTGAACAAATTACAGTCGGGCAATTGACAAATAGAGAGAGCATAACAATGCACATACATGATATAATGAGTATTGTGAGATTTAATTGGGTATTACGACAAAGTACATAGACCGCTATCCAGCATGCATCTATGCCTAAAAAGTCCACCTTCAGGTTATCATCCGAACCCCTTCCAGTATTAAGTTGCAAAACAACAGACAATTGCATTAAGTATGGTGCGTAATGTAATCAATAACTACATCCTCGGACATAGCATCAATTTTTTATCCCTAGTGGCAACAGCACATCCACAACCTTAGAACTTTCTGTCACTGTCCCAGATTTAATGGAGGCATGAACCCACTATCGAGCATAAATACTCCCTCTTGGAGTTAAGAGCAAAAACTTGGCCAGAGCCTCTACTAATAACGGAGAGCATGCAAGATCATAAACAAGACATAGGTAATAGATTGATAATCAACATAACATAGTATTCTCTATCCATCGGATCCCGACAAACACAACATATAGAATTACAGATAGATCATCTTGATCATGTTAGGCAGCTCACAAGATCCGACAATGAAGCACATGAGGAGAAGACAACCATCTAGCTACTGCTATGGACCCATAGTCCGGGGTGAACTACTCACTCATCACTCCGGAGGCGACCATGGCGGTGAAGAGTCCTCCGGGAGATGACTCCCCTCTCCGGCAGGGTGCCGGAGGTGATCTAATCCCCCGAGATGGGATTGGCGGCGGCGGCGTCTCGAAGGTTTTACGTATCGTGGCTCTCGGTACTGGGGGTTTCGCGACGAAGGCTTTAAGTAGGTGGAAGGGCAACGCGGGGGGCCACACGAGGGCCCCACACGCCAGGCCGGCGCGGACAAGGGCTGGGCCGCGCCGCCCTGTTGTGTCGGCGCCTCGTGGCCCCACTTCCTTTCCCCCTCGGTCTTCTGGAAGCTTCGTGCAAAAATAGGACCCTGGGCGTTGATTTCGTCCAATTCCGAGAATATTTCCTTTGTAGGATTTCTGAAACAAAAAACAGAAAACAGCAACTGGCTCTTCGGCATCTCGTTAATAGGTTAGTGCCGGAAAATGCATAAATACAACATATAATGTGTATAAAACATGTAGATATCATCAATAATGTGGCATGGAACATAGGAAATTATCGATACGTCGGAGACGTATCAATTGACAACCTCGCTGTTACGTTGGGGCAAAGTACTTTGATTGTGTTGTGCAGGTTCCACGTTGGCGCCGGAATCCCTCGTGTTGCGCCTCACTACACTCCGCCACCAACAACCTTCACGTGTTCCTTGACTCCTACTGGTTCGATAACCTTGGTTTCTTACTGAGGGAAAACTTGTTGCTGTACGCATCACACCTTCCTCTTGGGGTTCCCAACGGACGTGTGCTTCACGCGTATCAGTTGGTCGCACCCGGTCTTTTTCTAGCCTCCATTTGTGTGAGTATTTTATTCATGCATCCAACAACCAAAAACCAAATAGGCCAAAGTGTCCACCATATCTACATATATGTGGTATTTCATTGCCATTCCATAGTAGTTTTCTCATGTGCTACCTTTAAATTTCAAAGTATTATATTTTTGTTGCTCATGGGAAAGTAGTAAAAAATGACTATTGTGCCTAGCGTGTGTTCCTTGTGTAACCGTAGCTCTTTTAAGTTGCTTGTTGTGTGATAACCATTGAAATACTGGGGACACCTCAGCGTGCTTTGCCGCTGAATATCATGTGGGTTGCTATGCATGTTCATCTTGTCTGAAATGAAGGAGATTATTGATGCGTGTAGTTGACACGTCCGTTGGGAACCCCAAGAGGAAGGTGTGATGCGCACAGCGGCAAGTTTCCCTCAGTAAGAAACCAAGGTTTAATCGAACCGTAGGAGTCAAGAAGCACGTTGAAGGTTGATGGCGGCGGGATGTAGTGCGGCGCAACACCATTCCGGCGCCAACGTGGAACCTGCACAACACAACCAAAGTACTTTGCCCCAACGAAACAGTGAGGTTGTCAATCTCACCGGCTTGCTGTAACAAAGGATTAACCGTATTGTGTGGAAGATGATTGTTTGCAAGAAAACAGTAAAGAACAAGTATTGCAGCAGATTTGTATTTCAGTATAAAAGAATGGACCGGGGTCCACAGTTCACTAGAGGTGTCTCTCCCATAAGATAAAAGCATGTTGGGTGAACAAATTACGGTCGGGCAATTGACAAATAGAGAGGGCATAACAATGCACATACATGTCATGATAAATATAGTGATATTTAATTGGGCATTACGACAAAGTACATAGACCGCTATCCAGCATGCATCTATGCCTAAAAAGTCCACCTTCAGGTTATCGTCCGAACCCCTTCCAGTATTAAGTTGCAAAACAACAGACAATTGCATTAAGTATGGTGCGTAATGTAATCAATAACTACATCCTTAGACATAGCATCAATGTTTTATCCCTAGTGGCAACAGCACATCCATAACCTTAGAGGTTTCTGTCACCCCCAGATTCACGGAGACATGAACCCACTATCGAGCATAAATACTCCCTCTTGGAGTTAAGAGCAAAAACTTGGCCAGAGCCTCTACTAATAACGGAGAGCATGCAAGATCATAAACAACACATAGGTAATAACTTGATAATTATCATAACATAGTATTCTCTATCCATCGGATCCCGACAAACGCAACATATAGAATTACAGATAGATGATCTTGATCATGTTAGGCAGCTCACAAGATCCGACAATGAAGCACAATGAGGAGAAGACAACCATCTAGCTACTGCTATGGACCCATAGTCTAGGGGTGAACTACTCACTCATCACTCCGGAGGCGACCATGGCGGTGAAGAGTCCTCCGGGAGATGAATCCCCTCTCCGGCAGGGTGCCGAAGGAGATCTCCAGAATCCCCGAGATGGGATTGGCGGCGGAGGCGTCTCGTAAGGTTTTCCGTATCGTGGCTCTCGGTACTGGGGTTTCGCGACGGAGGCTATTTGTAGGCGGAAGGGCAGGTAGAGGCGGCACGAGGGGCCCACACCATAGGTCGGCGCGGCCAGGGCCTGGGCCGCGCCGCCCTGGTGTGTCACCACCTCGTGGCCCCACTTCGACTCTCCTTCGGTCTTCTGGAAGGTTCGTGGCAAAATAGGACCATGGGCGTTGATTTCGTCCAATTCCGAGAATATTTCGTTACTAGGATTTCTGAAACCAAAAACAGCAGAAAAAGCAACTGGCTCTTCGGCATCTTGTTAATAGGTTAGTTCCAAAATGCACGAATATGACATAAAGTGTGCATAAAACATGTAGATATCATCAATAATGTGGCATGGAACATAAGAAATTATCGATACGTCGGAGACGTATCAGCATCCCCAAGCTTAGTTCTGCTCGTCCCGAGCAGGTAAAACGATAACAAAGATAATTTCTGAAGTGACATGCCATCATAACCTTGATCATACTATTTGTAAACATATGTAATGAATGCAGCGATCAAAACAATGGTAATGACATGAGTAAACAAGTGAATCATAAAGCAAAGACTTTTCATGAATAGTACTTCAAGACAAGCATCAATAAGTCTTGCATAAGAGTTAACTCATAAAGCAATAAATCAAAGTAGAGGTATTGAAGCAACACAAAGGAAGGTTAAGTTTCAGCGGTTGCTTTCAACTTATAACATGTATATCTCATGGATAATTGTCAACATAGAGTAATATAACAAATGCAATATGCAAGTATGTAGGAATCAATGCACAGTTCACACAAGTGTTTGCTTCTTGAGGTGGAGAGAGATAGGTGAACTGACTCAACATAAAAGTAAAAAGAATGGTCCTTCAAAGAGGAAAGCATCGATTGCTATATTTGTGCTAGAGCTTTTATTTTGAAAACATGAAACAATTTTGTCAACGGTAGTAATAAAGCATATGAGTTATGTAAATTATATCTTACAAGTTGCAAGCCTCATGCATAGTATACTAATAGTGCCCGCACCTTGTCCTAATTAGCTTGGACTACCGGATCATCGCAATACACATGTTTTAACCAAGTGTCACAATGGGGTACCTCCATGCCGCCTGTACAAAGGTCTAAGGAGAAAGCTCGCATTTTGGATTTCTCGCTTTTGATTATTCTCAACTTAGACATCCATACCGGGACAACATGGACAACAGATAATGGACTCCTCTTTAATGCATAAGCATGTGGCAACAATTATTATTCTCATATGAGATTGAGGATATATGTCCAAAACTGAAACTTCCACCATGAATCATGGCTTTAGTTAGCGGCCCAATGTTCTTCTCTAACAATATGCATGCTCCAACCATTAAGGTGGTAGATCTCTCTTACTTCAGACAAGACGGACATGCATAGCAACTCACATGATATTCAACAAAGAATAGTTGATGGCGTCCCCAGAAACATGGTTATCACACAACAAGCAACTTAATAAGAGATAAAGTGCATAAGTACATATTCAATACCACAATAGTTTTTAAGCTATTTGTCCCATGAGCTATATATTGCAAAGGCGAATGATGGAAATTTTAAAGGTAGCACTCAAGCAATTTAATTTGGAATGGCGGAGAAATACCATGTAGTAGGTAGGTATGGTGGACACAAATGGCATAGTGGTTGGCTCAAGGATTTTGGATGCCTGAGAAGTATTCCCTCTCTATACAAGGTTTAGGCTAGCAAGGTTATTTGAAACAAACACAAGGATGAACGGTGCAGAAAAACTCACATAAAATACATATTGTAAACATTATAAGACTCTACACCGTCTTCCTTGTTGTTCAAAACTCAATACTAGAAATTATCTAGACTTTAGAGAGACCAAATATGCAAACCAAATTAGCAAGCTCTAGGTGTTTCTTCATTAATGGGTGCAAAGTATATGATGCAAGAGCTTAAACATGAGCACAACAATTGCCAAGTATCAAATTATTCAAGACATTTTAGAATTACTACATGTAGCATTTCCCAATTCCAACCATATAACAATTTAACGAAGAAGAAACTTCGCCATGAATACTATGAGTAAAGCCTAAGGACATACTTGTCCATATGCAACAGCGGAGCGTGTCTCTCTCCCACACAATGAATGCTAGGATCCATTTTATTCAAACAAAAACAAAAACAAAAACAAACAGACGCTCCAAGCAAAGTACATAAGATGTGACGGAATAAAAATATAGTTTCAGGGGAGGAACCTGATAATGTTGTCGATGAAGAAGGGGATGCCTTGGGCATCCCCAAGCTTAGACGCTTGAGTCTTCTTAGAATATGCAGGGGTGAACCACCGGGGCATCCCCAAGCTTAGAGCTTTCACTCTCCTTGATCATATTGTATCATACTCCTCTCTTGCTCCTTGAAAACTTCCTCCACACCAAACTCGAAACAACTCATTAGAGGGTTAGTGGACAATAAAAATTAACATGTTCAGAGGTGACACAATCATTCTTAACACTTCTGGACATTGCATAAAGCTACTGGACATTAATGGATCAAAGAAATTCATCCAACATAGCAAAAGAGGCAATGCGAAATAAAAGGCAGAATCTGTCAAAACAGAATAGTCCGTAAAGATGGATTTTATTGAGGCACCAGACTTGCTCAAATGAAAATGCCCAAATTTAATGAAAGTTGCGTACATATCTGAGGGTCACTCACGTAAATTGGCTTAATTTTCTGAGTTACCTACAGAGAATTAGACCCAGATTTGTGACAGCAAAGAAATCTGTTTCTGCGCAGTAATCCAAATCTAGTATTCACTTTACTATCAAAGACTTTACTTGGCACAACAAAACACAAAACTAAGATAAGGAGAGGTTGCTACAGTAGTAAACAACTTCCAAGACTCAAATATAAAACAAAGTGCTGTAGTAAAAACATGGGTTGTCTCCCATAAGCGCTTTTCTTTAACGCCTTTCAGCTAGGCGCAGAAAGTGTATATCAAGTGTTATCGAGAGGTGAGGCATCGATATCATAACCAGAGGTGTTGGGGGTTTTCTCAACCATGGATAGTATATTGGATACATAAGTTTCAGCGGCTCCTTTTTCATTAGTCTTGGGCTTGCTACTCTCATCAAACAAATTTTCAGGAACAAGCCAAGCATAGTTATTTTCTAGCGCTTCATTCATTGCTAGGAGCTTACATGGTATTGGTGTTTTGATCTCCCCACCATCATTAATGTTATTAGTGTACCTTATTCTCTCCATGTCCATCTTTTCAAGGATACTAGCAAAATTGGTATAAGAACCAAGCATCTTATATTTACTAAAGACCTTTCTAGCCTCTCTTGCTAAACCACCAAATTCTCTAAGAAGGGTTTCTAAAACAAAATCTTTCTTTTCCCCTTCTTCCATATCACCGAGTGTAAGAAACATGTGTTGGATTATAGGATTGAGATTAACAAATTTAGTTTCCAACATGCGAACTAAAGCAGCAGCAGCAATTTCATAAGTAGGAGCAAGTTCTACCAAGTGTCTATCTTCAAAATCTTCAACGGTACTAACATGATTGAAAAATTCTTCTATATTGTTTCTCCCAACTATAGACCCACGTCCTACCGGTATGTCTTTTACGGTAAAATTAAAAGGAAACATGTTGAAATAAGTAAAGCAAATGCAAGTAACTAATTTTTTTTTTGTGTTTTTGATATAGAGTGCAAGACAGTAAATAAAGTAAAGCTAGCAACTAATTTTTTTGTGTTTTGATATAATGCAGCAAACAAAGTAGTAAATAAAATTAAGCAAGACAAAAACAAAGTAAAGAGATTGGGAAGTGGAGACTCCCCTTGCAGCGTGTCTTGATCTCCCGGCAACGGCGCCAGAAATTTGCTTGATGCGTGTAGTTGACACGTCCGTTGGGAACCCCAAGAGGAAAGAGTGATGCGCACAGCGGCAAGCTTCCCTCAGTAAGAAACCAAGGTTTAATCGAACCAGTAGGAGTCAAGAAGCACGTTGAAGGTTGATGGCGGCGGGATGTAGTGCGGCGCAACACCAGGGAGGCGCCAACGTGGAACCTGCACAACACAACCAAAGTACTTTGCCCCCGAAACAGTGAGGTTGTCAATCTCACCGGCTTGCTGTAACAAAGGATTAACCGTATTGTGTGGAAGATGATTGTTTGCAAGAAAACAGTAAAGAACAAGTATTGCAGCAGATTTGTATTTCAGTATAAAAGAATGGACCGGGGTCCACAGTTCACTAGAGGTGTCTCTCCCATAAGATAAAAGCATGTTGGGTGAACAAATTACAGTCGGGCAATTGACAAATAGAGAGGGCATAACAATGCACATACATGTCATGATAAATATAGTGAGATTTAATTGGGCATTACGACAAAGTACATAGACCTCTATCCAGCATGCATCTATGCCTAAAAAGTCCACCTTCAGGTTATCGTCCGAACCCCTTCCAATATTAAGTTGCAAAACAACAGACAATTGCATTAAGTATGGTGCGTAATGTAATCAATAACTACATCCTTAGACATAGCATCAATGTTTTATCCCTAGTGGCAACAGTACATCCATAACCTTAGAGGTTTCTGTCCCCCAGATTCACGGAGACATGAACCCACTATCGAGCATAAATACTCCCTCTTGGAGTTAAGAGCAAAAACTTGGCCAGAGCCTCTACTAATAACGGAGAGCATGCAAGATCATAAACAACACATAGGTAATAACTTGATAATTATCATAACATAGTATTCTCTATCCATCGGATCCCGACAAACGCAACATATAGAATTACAGATAGATGATCTTGATCATGTTAGGCAGCTCACAAGATCCGACAATGAAGCACAATGAGGAGAAGACAACCATCTAGCTACTGCTATGGACCCATAGTCCAGGGGTGAACTACTCACTCACTCCGGAGGCGACCATGGCGGTGAAGAGTCCTCCGGGAGATGAATCCCCTCTCCGGCAGGGTGCCGGAGATCTCCTGAATCCCCGAGATGGGATTGGCGGCGGCGGCGTCTCGGAAGGTTTTCCGTATCGTGGCTCTCGGTACTGGGGGTTTCGCGACGGAGGCTATTTGTAGGCGGAAGGGCAGGTAAATAGGCGGCACGAGGGGCCCACACCATAGGTCGGCGCGGCCAGGGCCTGGGCCGCGCCGCCCTGGTGTGTCGCCACCTCGTGGCCCCACTTCGACTCTCCTTCGGTCTTCTGGAAGCTTCGTGGCAAATAGGACCCTGGGCGTTGATTTCGTCCAATTCCGAGAATGTTTCGTTACTAGGATTTCTGAAACCAAAAACAGCAGAAAACAGCAACTGGCTCTTCGGCATCTTGTTAATAGGTTAGTTCCAGAAAATGCACGAATATGACATAAAGTGTGCATAAAACATGTAGATATCATCAATAATGTGGCATGGAACATAAGAAATTATCGATACGTCGGAGATGTATCAATTATCCATGCAAAATAGTTTGAGATACATTTTTTTGTTAGAGAATAACATTGGGCCGCTAACCGAATCCATGTATCATGGTGGAAGTTTCAGATGGACAAATCCTCAATCTCTTATGAGAAAGCTTCTAGCAATAAAAAAATAAGAGGAGTCCATTTATCTGTTGCTCGTGTCGTCCCGGTATGGATGTCCCAAGTTGAAGATGCTTTAAAAATGAGAAATCAAAAGCAATGCATCTCCTAGGACCTTTGTACAGGAGGCACGGGGGTACCCCTTTGTGATACTCGGTTAAAACAACTTGTATGTGATGAGAGCTAATGGTGATCCGAGGTGAGTAGGACGAGGTGTGAGCACTAGTAGCAATTATGCATGAGGCTTGCGATTTAGAAGTAGCACTTTTGCACAACCCATATGCTTTGTACTTACCGTTGACATCATCCACCTCTCAAAAGTGCATTTTATACTCTTGTTGTTTCAATAAAAAGCTCTAGCACATGAGTGATCTTACTTGCCTCTCAAAGAGAGACCTTCTTTTACTTTTATGTTGAGTCTCCACCTTCTAGTTTATGCACCACTTATGAGAGCATAGTTGTCATTCTTAGTTTTATGTGCATGGTCCCAAGATTTTATTGATTGATTCATAATTATGGTATTGCTTGTTCAAACTTTTTGTTTCTAGTCATCCTTATAATCTTTTAAAGGTGTCCAAGCATTTATGTTTTGCTTCCACTTATGGGACAAGCTGAGTACCACTTTATTATGTATCTATGCTATGCTCTTGACAATCACTTTGCTTTCCATGCACGTTATACATTTTCTTTTGTTTGATTACTATTCATGTTTTAGCATGGTTATTAAGTTTCATTGTTTGATTATATCTATCATGCTTATGTTAGGATTCTATGATTCCAGCTATGTTTGCTTTTACACTTAGATTGATCAAAGTAGTGTGACAGCATGTCACCTCAAAAATTATTTGTTTGTTATCACTTACCTACTCGAGGACGAGCATGAGTTAAGCTTGGGGATGTTGATACGTCTCAAACGTATCTATAATTTTTTATGCTCCATGCTTGTTTTGTTACAATTCTTATATGTTTTATGTGCACTTTTCTACACTTTTTAGCATTTTCTGGGACTAACCTATTAACGCAGCAGTGCCAGTTCATGTTTTCTGCTGTTTTTGTGTTTCAGAAAAGTTGTACATGAAAGTTTCTCGGAATTGGACGAAACAAAAGCCCAGAGTCTTATTTTTCCGGGACGAAGACGGAGCCAGAAGGACACGCAGGAGAGCTGCCACGTGGTAGTACATAGGGCAGGCGCGGCCCCACCCTTGGCCGCGCCTGGCCCATGTACTGGCGCCTCGTCGCCTCGTTTGCTCCGCCCTTCCGCCTATTTATTCCTCGTATCGGGAAAACCCTAGGGACCCGAGCGTCCATCCACGAAAAGTTCCGACGCCGCCGTCAACCGAAACCCTAGTTCGGGAGGGTTCTGCGGTCCATCCCGGCACCCTGCCGGAAATCAGGGAGGCCTCTACATCGCCATGTCTTCATCCGAGGTGATGCGTGAGTAGTCCTCCACGGGACCATGGGTCCATAGCAGTAGCTAGATGGCTGTCCTCTCCTTGTTGTGCTTCATGTATAGATCTTGTGAGCTGCCTAACATGATCAAGATCATCTATTTGTAATTGCTACATGTTGGTTTGATGTGGATCCGATTTATAGAGAGATTGCTTTGGTTGAGATTATGTATTATGTTATTATGATCTTGCATGCTCTCCGTTTCTAGTAGATGCTCTGGCCAAGTAGATGCTAGCGACTCCAAGAGGGAGTATTTATGCTCGATAGTGGGTTCATGCCTCTATTTAACCATGGGAAGTGACCTTGTTCTCTACGGTTGTAGATGTGTTGTTGCTACTAGGGAGAAAACAGCGGTGTTCTATTCAAGGGTAGTTTCATCGTTTACTTTACACACATTGCTTAAAGCGATAGTCCGTTGCTTGCAACTTAATACTGGAGGGTGTCGCGGATGCAATCCTGAAGGTGGATTATTAGTCATAGATGCAGTTGGATTACGGTCTATGTATATTGTTGTAATGCCCACATACTTTCATAGCATGTATTTTGCACCAACCATTAGCGTAGAATCTCTGTTTGTCAATTGCCCATCTGTAATTTGTTTACCCAACATATTTATTTTATTGGGGAGGCGCCTCTAGTGAACTGTGGACCCCGGTCCTTCTTCTTTTAATTGCAATCTTCTACAACATTTTTCTGTTCTGTTCTCTGCAAACAATTCTTCTTCCACACGGTTCGTTTAATCCTTTGTTTTCAGCAAAACCAGTGAGCTTGACAACCTCGCTGAAAGTTGGGGACAAAGTACTTGGTTGTTTGTGTGCAGGTCTCCACGTTGCTGCTGACGCCGGCAGTGCGCCCTGCCACGAGTTGGTTCGCAACACCTCGGGAGAGAACGTTTTTCTCCTACTGGTCGATAAACCTTGGTTTCTTACTGAGGGAAAACTTCATGATGTGCTCATCATACCTTCCTATTGGGGTTCCACTCAACGTTGCACATAAATTCTCCTTCATCAACTCCGCGCTAAGCACCTCCGCAAGTTTTGAGTCTTCTCCCTTATCTGAGTTTTCCGAGTCTTAGTTTTCGATGTGGGTTGGATGATCTTTGCCTTAACCTAATAGCTAGGTTCGATCTTCGGAGGATCTCAACAGACGCGCATCATCAACGACGGAACAATGAATCTTATTAGTGGTGTCGAGCAATCAACCCGGAGCAAGAATTATTGTTAGTGGTATCGAGGAGATCGACACATCGCCAGAAGACCCAATAGTTCACCTCTCTTCCCACGTACCATGGCGTGGGATCTCGGTGCGCGATCCCTTGTTAGTGGTGTCGATTGCAACGGCCCCGGAAAAACCCCTATTAGATTTTTCTTGTTGTTTTTTGTTTTGGTGCGTCCTCATATCATCATGCATCATATCATCCATGTATTTACTAAATAAAATTATTTTATAAACCCAAACTATTTTCTTTCCCTGTCATATGGTTTCTATATAAACCCCCTTGTCTTTTCTTTTAACAAAACCCTAAAACCAAAACTTTCAAACAAATAAAATTATTATTATAAACTATTTTGTTTCACTCTGAAAGTATAGAGATGGTAAACCTAGAGGGGGGTGAATAGGTTTCTACAAGTTTTAATTCTTTCTTTGCAATATTAGGCTTTGCGGAATATAAAGATGAGCCTAATGCAAACTAGGTGAAGCAACCTATATGAGGATACAACTAACTCGAGCACGAAGGCTCTCACAGGCAGTTAAATCACAAGTAAGGAGTTCGGTTAGAGATAACCGATAGCACGCGGAGACGAGGATGTATTCCCGTGTTCCCTTGCTTTGCAACAAGGTACGTCACGTTTGGAGGGGTGGAGGTCCCACGAAGGATTCCCCACGCCACGAAGGCTCACCCTATTCTCCGGAGCCTATCCCATGAAGGAATAGCTCACTCACTTGTGGTAGACTTTGAGGTAGCCTCCAAACCTTCACAATCTTGCCCGGAGCAAATCCACAGCCCGGATGCTTCCGGACTCCTCTTGCCCACCTAGGGTTTCCAAGGAACCCTAGGAAGCAAGCTTCTCGATGAATACAAGGGGGAATGAGATTTGGCTTGGTAGAACAGTAGATCGGGTCCTCCTCTAACGTTTCCCCGGAGGGATTTGAGTTTGGGTGGAGGAGGAGGTAGATCTGAGGCTTTTGGTGTTTCTAGCAATGGAGTAAGAGAGAGAGAGCTCAAGAACAGCTTGTAGTGTAGTGCCCTGTTCAGAGGTAGGAGAAGGCCTATTTATAGTGTTCTTCGAAATATGGCCGTTGGTCACTTGCCACCTCAGCTTTTTCCTCGAGAATCCCGGTTGATCGGGCCACAGACCGGACAGCCCGGTGGTGAGGCCGGTCGGACCGGATCAGCAACCGGACGCCCTTTGCTGGTCCTGGAGCTCCTCCGGTTGGCGGCCGGTTGGCGCCCGGTTGGCGACCGGTCGACCGGGCCGTGCGCCGGACTCGCCGGTCTGTAGGGCTGACGGCGGCCGGATTTGCTGTGTTCTTGTGTGGAGCCCGGTTGGCGACCGGTCGACCGGGTCGTGCGCCGGATGCTCCGGTTGGCGACCGGTGGACCGAGCTGTGCGCCGGACTGGCCGGTTGCTGGCCCGGTTGGACCGGGCTGCAGACCGGATTTCTGCTGTAGACCCCTTTTCGATTGTTGTTGAAGTGGGGGTCTCCTTTAGCCTTCTTGTTCCTTTGATACACCATTTATGCCTCATTGCCTAATACCTGAGATTATCCTTATAAACATATTAGGCCAAATACTCTAGCACGGTGTCATTGTTACCAAAATAATGGATAAGGGTAAAATACCCTTACAATCTCCCCCTTTTTGGTATACGATGACAAACCGAGCTAGAGTCACAAATAGATATTATGATAAGCTCTAAACCTTGATTCCATATAAGATATTACGACAGCTCCCCCATAATGTGTGCACTTGGAGAATTTGCGTTTGAATGCAAAGTGCACCATTTGTGGAACATGAGAAGCTCCCCCAATATCTTTAGGAAACAAGCATGGTATGGAGATGTGCATATCAAGATATATAAGCATAGCACACATAATCATCCTAACATAGAGTAGCACACATAATAGTCGTCCATACACATCCATACACGAATTATTGGAAGTAGCAAATGGTTCTTGAAAACTCAAAGCAAATAAGCACAAGCCATATAAAATCCAAATAAAGCAACTCCCATGGCTTGTGACAATCAAAGAACCCCGTGGTCCTAGACTCTACTCTCTTCTCCCCCTTTGGCATCGGAACACCAAAAAGGCGAAGAAAAGAGGAGAGATGCTATCGCACCCATCAATAGAACTCATGCCCGGTGGAGTAGGAGCTCTCGCCATCATCGCGGCAGCCGCATCACCTTCATCCTCATCACCATCATCATCAGCAGGGGTAGGAGCACGAGCAGTCCTAGGAGGGAGGGCACCATGAGCGTACACGGAGAAGTCGAAGTTCTGGATCATCTCATCGGTAAGGAGAGGCATCTCCCACTGAGGTGCTACCACAGGCTCCATCTCAGGTCCAGAAGGAGGAACAGGGTGGTTCCGTGAAGCCATGAACTCATTCTGGCGCCTCCGTGTCTCCTGGGTCATAGTAAGGCTCTGATGTGCAACATCATTGGTGTTCTTGCACATTTGCCACATGCTGGAGAAGAAGCGAGCGGCACCATGCTTGGAGCGCCGAGAGTAGCTGGAGCTAGCATCATGATCATGGCGTTCCTTGGAACGGCGCTCAGTGGAGGGCATCATGGAGGGAACGTCCGGACGAGTGGCCTCCTGAGTGGGGATCTTGAAGGGTCCATGATGACTTTTTCACCAATAACGTTGAGAGGAGCGGGAACAATGTAGTTGATGAGCCGCTGAACATACTGAGCATAGTTGGGAGTCATGCGGTCCATAACTGCACGCTTCAGTTCACAGTGGATAAGATCACAGCCATCAATCTTCCTTACCCTGTCAGGATGACAATAGTACATCAGATTGAGGTGATAGTTCCTGACTTCACTGGTGTCGCCAGACTTGCTGATGAGGCTTCTCACGGAACATCTTGGCAAGGACAAGGTATGAGTAGTACATCCCAGAGATAGTGGGAGGTCCAGGTGTAGGGTTCGCAGGATAGCAGAAGGAGATGTCACCCTTAGTAAGCTTGGACCGTGAGTGAATCTTGTACCCTGGAGCACTATCACCACCACAACCCATGGCTGCACGGAACTGAGAGTAGGTGCATGAGTACTTTCTCTTGCCAGTCATCCAGGTGATGGTGCGGTCCTCATCATCATGGAAGAAAACGGTGCAGTGGAACTGACGGACAAGGAGGGGACAAAAGGTAGGATCCTCTTGTTGATCATCGGGCTTGAGGCACACAAGGTCATATAGTCCCATACCCTTCAAGGTTTCAACCACAAAGCGGTACTTTGTGGCTTCATGCAAGGCAAGCTCTTCAGGATTGATGGCCTTGGGTGACACAATATCACCATTCTTCATAAACTCATGAGAATCATAGTAACCATCCCATAGGGCTGCTTGTGTCTTGGTCCAGAAGAACTTGTCCCCACGAGTGTAAGTCCGTTGCTCAAAGCGATACGGATTCACCGTCCTCATTTCCTGCCACTCAACACGGTTTGCATTCCCAACATTGAAAGTTGGCACTATTTCATCATCCTCTTGGGCGGCATGCTTATCCTTTTTCTTGCCACCAACAGACTTGGTTCTACCCCCAGCTGAGCTGCCAATGTCAGTACCCTGATGAGTTTGAGGGGGTACGCGACCACTAGAACGGCGGGGAGGATCAGCAGTCCTTCCTCTCTTGGCAACATTGCCACGGCCCTCACCACTCCAACTACCTGTGAATGAGAAAATAGAGCAAGGATAGCAGTGGGGTAAGTGTACATGTCATCAATAAGAGGGAAGCCAAAAATCATAGAATATATCCAAGTGTATCGATGAGATTGTGCGAAAACTGGGCATCCGGCGCACAGGCCGGTCCATCCGGGCAGCAGACCGGACGAGCCGGTTGGCGACCCGCACGCCGGGCCGGCCGGTTGAGCGGCCGGTCGACCGGGCTGGTGACCGGGTCTGTCGATTTGTGAAGTTTTGCCCAGATTTTCTACCACAAATTCATGCAAAAACTCATAAACTTGAATATAGACTATAGCAATAGAGTGGAGTAAGTGCATTGTGTTGTGAGACACTCTAAAGGCATGAGGACTTACAAACCCTAACCCTAACCCTAAAATTTCCCCAAATCTTGTCAAAAATTTGCAATGTGTGAGGGGGACTAGAGGATAGGGAGAAAGATAGATCACATTACCCGAAGAAATGGTCCTCCTTGATCAAGAGAGCAAGAAGAACACTAGGTAGGGCTTGAAACCCAAGAACTCCAAGATTTCCCAAAATAGCTTGAGAGGGACCAAATCCTTTGGTGGAGATGTTCCAAGGGGCCCGATCTATGGTTTGGTGGAGTTTGGGGGGGTTCTTGTGGTGGGAAGGCCCTAGAGCTTGGTGGAGGTGATGGGGGCGGCGGCAATGGAGGTGTGGGAGTTGGGGAAGAATGAGGAAGAAGACCCCAAGGGGTATCCTCTTCCACACATAACAGGCCGTGCGGCCGGTCGGGCGCCCGGTCGAACCGGACCTGGCGCCGGCTGGTCCGGCGCAGAGGCCGGTCCAACCGGACCAGAGACCGGCCACCCAGTTTTATCTCTTTTTCGCCTCGTTTTGCCCCTATGCTTTGTGTAAATGTGTGTGAATGCTCAGATGATGACATGTACATATAGATAGATAGATGATGATGAGATGAGCATAGACATGGGGTTGGAAACACAAGATTCTCTAGGCATACCCATTGGAGAGAAAATCCAAACAAGATGTAAATAGCAACAATGGGTATGAGTCGAAATATATATCAAGAATCATAAGTCATTTTGAAATGATTTTTGCAATAAGATCATTTGGCCTTATATAGTCAAATCAAGTTGTAATGAAGGCTCAATGAGGGGCGGGGGATTACTCCCCCTATGTGAAAGCGCAAATGTCATGAGACCTCGAAGAGACATGCTTGGGTCCATATAATGACATTGGGTCTATTTATGTTGCACACATAGGTATGCATCTTACCAAGACATGGTAGGATGACTATCCCCATATGTGCTATACCTCTAAGCTAGATAGCAAGATAAATGCAAGAATATAGTGCAAGAAGTTAATTGATACGTCTCCGACGTATCGATAATTTCTTATGTTCCATGCCACATTATTGATGATATCTACATGTTTTATACACATTATATGTCGTATTTATGCATTTTCCGGCACTAACCTATTAACGAGATGCCGAAGAGCCAGTTGCTGTTTTCTGCTGTTTTTGGTTTCAGAAATCCTAGTAAAGAAATATTCTCGGAATTGGACGAAATCAACGCCCAGGGTCCTATTTTGCCACGAAGCTTCCAGAAGACCGAGGGAGAGTCGAAGTGGGGCCACGAGGTGGCGACACACCAGGGCGGCGCGGCCTGGGCCCTGGCCGCGCGGCCCTGTCGTGTGGGCCCCTCGCGTCGCCCCTTTACCTGCCCTTCCGCCTACAAATAGCCTTCATCGCGAAACCCCCAGTACCGAGAGCCACGATACGAAAAACCTTACGACGCCGCCGCCGCCAATCCCATCTCGGGGGATTCTGGAGATCTCCCCCGGAGAGGGGAATCATCTCCCGGAGGACTCTTCACCGCCATGGTCGCCTCCGGAGTGATGAGTGAGTAGTTCACCCCTGGACTATGGGTCCATAGCAGTAGCTAGATGGTTGTCTTCTCCTCATGTGCTTCATTGTCGGATCTTGTGAGCTGCCTAACATGATCAAGATGATGTATCTGTAATTCTATATGTTGTGTTTGTCGGGATCCGATGGATAGAGAATACTATGTTATGTTGATTATCAATCTATTACCTATGTGTTTTTTATGATCTTGCATGCTCTCCGTTATTAGTAGAGGCTCTGGCCAAGTTTTTGCTTTTAACTCCAAGAGGGAGTATTTATGCTCGATAGTGGGTTCATGCCTCCATTAAATCTGGGACAGTGACAGAAAGTTCTAAGGTTGTGGATGTGCTGTTGCCACTAGGGATAAAACATTGATGCTATGTCCGAGGATGTAGTTATTGATTACATTACGCACCATACTTAATGCAATTGTCTGTTGTTTTGCAACTTAATACTGGAAGGGGTTCGGATGATAACCTGAAGGTGGACTTTTTAGGCATAGATGCATGCTGGATAGCGGTCTATGTACTTTGTCGTAATGCCCAATTAAATCTCACAATATTCATCATGTCATGTATGTGCATTGTTATGCCCTCTCTATTTGTCAATTGCCCGACTGTAATTTGTTCACCCAACATGCTATCTTATGGGAGAGACACCTCTAGTGAACTGTGGACCCCGGTCCATTCTTTACATCTGAAATACAAATCTGCTGCAATACTTGTTCTTTACTATTCTCTGCAAACAATCATCATCCACACTATACATCTAATCCTTTGTTACAGCAAGCCGGTGAGATTGACAACCTCACTGTTTCGTTGGGGCAAAGTACTTTGGTTGTGTTGTGCAGGTTCCACGTTGGCGCCGGAATCTCTGGTGTTGCGCCGCACTACATCCCGTCGCCATCAACCTTCAACGTGCTTCTTGACTCCTACTGGTTCGATTAAACCTTGGTTTCTTACTGAGGGAAACTTGCCGCTGTGCGCATCACACCTTCCTCTTGGGGTTCCCAACGGACGTGTCAACTACACGCATCAAGCAAATTTCTAGCGCCGTTGCCGGGGAGATCAAGACACGCTGCAAGGGGAGTCTCCACAATCCAATCTCTTTACTTTGTTTTTGTCTTGCTTTATTTTATTTACTTATTTGTTTGCTGCATTTTATCAAAACACAAAAAAATTAGTTGCTAGCTTTACTTTATTTACTGTCTTGCACTCTATATCAAAAACACACAAAAATTAGGTACTTGCATTTACTTTATCTAGTTTGCTTTATTTACTACTGCTAAAATGAGTAATCCTGAAGTTGAAGTTCGTTCGTTTAAACAACAAGGGGGAGAATGTTTAAAAGATGCTTGGTATAGAATTAGTGATGCTCATAATAGGTGCACTAAGAAACACTCCACCACTATCCTACTCAGGAACTTTTATGTTGGTATCTCTAGCTGGAATAGATATGTTCTTGATTGTCTCGCAGGAGGTAACTTCCTAGGCGCTCCTGCTTTAGAAGCTAGTTGCATTATTGAGAGTTTATTTGGAACACCACCTGTTAATGAAGTTAAAATTGAAACCTCTCTTGAAGATGTCATGAAAAAATTGGAAACCATAGAGAAATTTTTTCCAAGTATTGAAACTAAATTGGAAATGTTACTTGATAAAACTGATGAACTTGATAAATCCTTAGGAGGAATTGATGAAAGAATTAGTGTCCTAGGAACTTGTGTTGTCCATGATAATCAAATCAATAGGATTGGCGAACTTGAAAAAGCTATGGGAACCTTGGGTTCAACCTTTTCATCTTTAAAGTTTAGAGAGAAAGCTTATGTGGGTAAGGAGCAAAAGTTTATGTATGTCTCTAAAGTGCCTAAACCAAAAAAATATTATTATAGGCCTAAAATTGACAAAGCCCTTAGTACCACTACAGATGGGGGAGCTTATGATATCAATGCTTCATCTCTCGATAACACTTGATACACACTTTCTGCGCCTAGCTAAAAGGCGTTAAAGAAAAGCGCTTATGGGAGACAACCCATGTTTTTACTACAGTATTTTTATTTTATATTTGAGTCTTGAAAGTTGTTTACTACTGTAGCAACCTATCCTTATCTTAGTTTTGTGCTTTGTTGTGCCAAGTAAAGTCTTTGATAGTAAAGTGAATACTAGATTTGGATTACTGCGCAGTAACAGATTTCTTTGGTTTCACGAATTTCGACCTGCCTCTCTGTAGGTAGCTCAGAAAAATATGCCAATTTACGTGCGTGATCCTCAGATATGTACGCAACATTCATTCAATTTGGGCATTTTCAGTTGAGCAAGTCTGGTTCCTCAATAAAATTCATCTTTACGGACTGTTCTGTTTTGACAGATTCTGCCTTTTATTTCGCATTGCCTCTTTAGCTATGTTGGATGAATTTCTTTGATCCATTAATGTCCAGTAGCTTTATGAAATGTTCAGAAGTTTTAAGAATGATTGTGTCACCTCTGAACATGTTAATTTTTATTGTACACTAACCCTCTAATGAGTTGTTTCGAGTTTGATGTGGAGGAAGTTTTCAAGGATCAAGAGAGGAGAATGATGCAATATGATCAAGGAGAGTGAAAGCTCTAATCTTGGGGATGCCCCGGTGGTTCACCCCTGCATATTTTAAGAAGACTCAAGCGTCTAAGCTTGGGGATGCCCAAGGCATCCCCTTCTTCATCGACAACATTATCAGGTTCCTCCCTGAAACTATATTTTTATTCCGTCACATCTTATGTGCTTTGCTTGGAGCGTCGGTTTGTTTTTGTTTTTTTTTGTTTTGTTTGAATAAAATGGATCCTAGCATTCATTGTGTGGGAGAGAGACACGCTCCGCTGTTGCATATGGACAAGTATGTCCTTAGGCTTTACTCATAGTATTCATGGCAAGGTTGAATCTTCTTCGTTAAATTGTTATATGGTTGGAATTGGGAAATGCTACATGTAGTAATTCTAAAATGTCTTGAATAATTTGATACTTGGCAATTGTTGTTCTCATGTTTAAGCTCTTGCATCATATACTTTGTACCCATTAATGAAGAAACACCTAGAGCTTGCTAAATTTGGTTTGCATATTTGGTCTCTCTAAAGTCTAGATAATTTCTAGTATTGAGTTTTGAACAACAAGGAAGACGGTGTAGAGTCTTATAATGTTTACAATGTGTCTTTTATGTGAGTTTTGCTGCACCGGTTCATCCTTGTGTTTGTTTCAAATAACCTTGCTAGCCTAAACCTTGTATCGAGAGGGAATACTTCTCATGCATCCAAAATCCTTGAGCCAACCACTATGCCATTTGTGTCCACCATACCTACCTACTACATGGTATTTCTCCGTCATTCCAAAGTAAATTGCTTGAGTGCTACCTTTAAAATTTCCATCATTCACCTTTGCAATATATAGCTCATGGGACAAATAGCTTAAAAACTAGTGTGGTATTGAATATGTACTTATGCACTTTATCTCTTATTAAGTTGCTTGTTGTGCGATAACCATGTTTCTGGGGACGCCATCAACTATTCTTTGTTGAATATCATGTGAGTTGCTATGCATGTCCGTCTTGTCTGAAGTAAGAGAGATCTACCACCTTAATGGTTGGAGCATGCATATTGTTAGAGAAGAACATTGGGCCGCTAACTAAAGCCATGAATCATGGTGGAAGTTTCAGTTTTGGACATATATCCTCAATCTCATATGAGAATACTAATTGTTGCCACATGCTTATGCATTAAAGAGGAGTCCATTATCTGTTGTCCATGTTGTCCCGGTATGGATGTCTAAGTTGAGAATAATCAAAAGCGAGAAATCCAAAATGCGAGCTTTCTCCTTAGACCTTTGTACAGGCGGCATGGAGGTACCCCTTTGTGACACTTGGTTAAAACATGTGTATTGCGATGATCCGGTAGTCCAAGCTAATTAGGAAAAGGTGCGGGCACTATTAGTATACTATGCATGAGGCTTGCAACTTGTAAGATATAATTTACATAATACATGTGCTTTATTACTACCGTTGACAAAATTGTTTCTTGTTTTCAAAATAAAAGCTCTAGCACAAATATAGCAATCGATGATTTCCTCTTTGAAGGACCTTTCTTTTACTTTTATGTTGAGTCAGTTCACCTATTTCTCTCCACCTCAAGAAGCAAACACTTGTGTGAACTGTGCATTGATTCCTACATACTTGCATATTGCACTTGTTATATTACTCTATGTTGACAATTATCCATGAGATATACATGTTATAAGTTGAAAGCAACCGCTGAAACTTAATCTTCCTTTGTGTTGCTTCAATACCTTTACTTTGATTTATTGCTTTATGAGTTAACTCTTATGCAAGACTTATTGATGCTTGTCTTGAAGTGCTATTCATGAAAAGTCTTTGCTTTATGATTCAGTTGTTTACTCATGTCATTACCATTGTTTTGATCACTGCATTCATTACATATGTTTACAATAGTATGATCAAGGTTATGATGGCATGTCACTCCAGAAATTATCTTTGTTATCGTTTACCTGCTCGGGACGAGCAGGAACTAAGCTTGGGGATGCTGATACGTCTCGACGTATCGATAATTTCTTATGTTCCATGCCACATTATTGATGATATCTACATGTTTTATACACATTATATGTCGTATTTATGCATTTTCCGGCACTAACCTATTAACGAGATGCCGAAGAGCCAGTTGTTGTTTTCTGCTGTTTTTGGTTTCAGAAATCCTAGTAAAGAAATATTCTCGGAATTGGACGAAATCAACGCCCGGGTCCTATTTTGCCACGAAGCTTCCGGAAGACCGAGGAGAGTCGAAGTGGGGCCACGAGGTGGCGACACACCAGGCGGCGCGGCCTGGGCCCTGGCCGCGCGGCCCTGTCGTGTGGGCCCCTCGCGTCGCCCCTTTACCTGCCCTTCCGCCTACAAATAGTCTTCGTCGCGAAACCCCCAGTACCGAGAGCCACGATACGGAAAACCTTACAGAGACGCTGATCTATCTCCGACGTATCGATAATTTCTTATGTTGCATGCCACATTATTGATGATATCTACATGTTTTATGCATACTTTATGTCATATTTATGCGTTTTCCGGAACTAACCTATTGACGAGATGCCGAAGGGCCAGTTTTCTGCTGTTTTTGGTTTCAGAAATCCTAGTAAGGAAATATTTTCGGAATCGGACGAAATCAAGGCCCAGCATCCTATTTTTCCACGAAGCTTCCAGAGCCGCCGCCATCGCGAAGCCAAGATCTGGGGGACAGGAGTCTCTGTTCCGGCACGCCGCCGGGACGGGGAAGTGCCCCCGGAAGGCTCCTCCATCGACACCACCGCCATCTCCATCAACGTTGCTGTCTCCCATGAGGAGGGAGTAGTTCTCCATCGAGGCTCGGGGCTGTACCGGTAGCTATGTGGTTCATCTCTCTCCTATGTACTTCAATACAATAATCTCATGAGCTGCCTTACATGATTGAGATTCATATGATGATGCTTGTAATCTAGATGTCATTATGCTAGTCAAGTGGGTTTTACTTATGTGATCTCCGGAGACTCCTTGTCCCACGTGTGTAAAGGTGACAGTGTGTGCACCGTGTGGGTCTCTTAGGCTATATTTCACAGAATACTTATTCACTATTATGAATGGCATAGTGAAGTGCTTATTTATATTTTTTTATGATTGCAATGTGTTTTGTATCACAATTTATCTGTGTGCTACTCTAGTGATGTTATTAAAGTAGTTTATTCCTCCTGCACGGTGTAATGGTGACAGTGTGTGCATCCGTGTTAGTACTTGGCGTAGGCTATGATTATGATCTCTTGTAGATTATGAAGTTAACTATTGCTATGATGGTATTGATGTGATCTATTCCTCCTACATAGTGTGAAGGTGACAGTGTGCATGCTATGTTAGTACTTGGTTTAGTTGTGTTGATCTGTCATGCACTCTAAGGTTATTTAAATATGAACATTGAATATTGTGGAGCTTGTTAACTCCGGCATTGAGGGTTCGTGTAATCCTACGCAATTAGTGGTGTTCATCATCCAACAAGAGAGTGTAGAGTATGCATTTATCTATTCTGTTATGTGATCAAAGTTGAGAGTGTCCACTAGTGAAAGTCTAATCCCTAGGCCTTGTTCCTAAATATTGCTATCGCTGCTTGTTTACTGTTTTACTGCGTTACTGCTGCATTACTGTTTACTGCACGCCAGCAAGCACTTTTCTGGTGCCGTTACTTTGCTCATATTCATTCATACCACTTGTATTTCACTATCTCTTCGCCGAACTAGTGCACCTATTAGGTGTGTTGGGGACACAAGAGACTTCTTGCTTTGTGGTTGCAGGGTTGCTTGAGAGGGATATCTTTGACCTCTTCCTCCCTGAGATCGATAAACCTTGGGTGATCCACTTAAGGGAAACTTTGCTGTTCTACAAACCTCTGCTCTTGGAGGCCCAACACGTCTACAAGAATAGAAGCTCCGTAGACATCGACGCCGCCGCCGCCAATCCCATCTCGGGGGATTCGGAGATCACCTCCGGCACCCTACCGGAGAGGGGAATCATCTCCGGAGGACTCTTCACCGCCATGGTCGCCTCCGGAGTGATGAGTGAGTAGTTCACCCCTGGACTATGGGTCCATAGCAGTAGCTAGATGGTTGTCTTCTCCTCATGTGCTTCATTGTCGGATCTTGTGAGCTGCCTAACATGATCAAGATCATCTATCTGTAATTCTATATGTTGTGTTTGTCGGGATCCGATGGATAGAGAATACTATGTTATGTTGATTATCCATCTATTACCTATGTGTTGTTTATGATCTTGCATGCTCTCCGTTATTAGTAGAGGCTCTGGCCAAGTTTTTGCTTTTAACTCCAAGAGGGAGTATTTATGCTCGATAGTGGGTTCATGCCTCCATTAAATCTGGGACAGTGACAGAAAGTTCTAAGGTTGTGGATGTGCTGTTGCCACTAGGGATAAAACATTGATGCTATGTCCGAGGATGTAGTTATTGATTACATTACGCACCATACTTAATGCAATTGTTTGTTGTTTTGCAACTTAATACTGGAAGGGGTTCGGATGATAACCTGAAGGTGGACTTTTTAGGCATAGATGCATGTTGGATAGCGGTCTATGTACTTTGTCGTAATGCCCAATTAAATCTCACAATATTCATCATGTCATGTATGTGCATTGTTATGCCCTCTCTATTTGTCAATTGCCCGACTGTAATTTGTTCACCCAACATGCTATCTTGTGGGAGAGACACCTCTAGTGAACTGTGGACCCCGGTCCATTCTTTACATCTGAAATACAAATCTGCTGCAATACTTGTTCTTTACTATTCTCTGCAAACAATCATCATCCACACTATACATCTAATCCTTTGTTACCGCAAGCCGGTGAGATTGACAACCTCACTGTTTCGTTGGGGCAAAGTACTTTGGTTGTGTTGTGCAGGTTCCACGTTGGCGCCGGAATCTCTGGTGTTGCGCACTACATCTCGTCGCCATCAACCTTCAACGTGCTTCTTGACTCCTACTGGTTCGATTAAACCTTGGTTTCTTACTGAGGGAAACTTGCTGCTGTGCGCATCACACCTTCCTCTTGGGGTTCCCAACGGACGTGTCAACTACACGCATCATTAATCAATCCAAGTTTTTAGGATCAAGAATACCAAGTTCTCCTCTCAAGTTAACAAAGCGGGCTTCATCCAAAGGCTTAGTGAAAATATCCGCCAATTGGTAGGTTGTTCCCACATGAGTGAGATCAATATCCTTATTGGCAACATGATCACGTAGGAAGTGATGGCGAATGTCAATATGTTTGGTGCGACAATGTTGAACCGGGTTATTGGCGATCTTAATTGCACTTTCATTGTCACAAAGAAGAGGCACCGTACCAAGAGACACACCATAGTCTTTCAAGGTTTGCTTCATCCATAACAATTGAGTGCAACAAGATGCCGCGGATATGTATTCGGCTTCGGCGGTGGATAAAGCGGTGGAGTTTTGTTTCTTGGATGACCAACTCACCAATGACCGGCCAATAAATTGGCAAGCCCCGGAGGTAGACTTCCGGTCAACCTTATCACCGGCCCAATCGGAATCCGAATAGCCAATGAGTTCAAAGGTTGACCCCTTTGGATACCATAGCCCGAGAGTAGGAGTGAGAACAAGGTATCTTAGAATCCGTTTGACCGCCATTAAATGGCTCTCCTTGGGAGCGGATTGAAAACGAGCACACATCCCTACACTTAGCATGATATCCGGCCTAGAGGCACAAAGGTAGAGCAAGGATCCTATCATGGAGCGGTATACCTTTATGTCCACATCCTTCTCACCGTCACATGAACCAAGTTGCCCCTTTACGGGCATGGGTGTCTTCATTGGGCTTGCATTGGTCATGTTGAATTTCTTGAGCATGTCCTTCACATACTTTTCTTGAGAGATGAAGGTGCCTTTTGCAAGTTGCCTCACTTGGAAGCCTAGGAAGAACTTCAACTCTCCCATCATGGACATCTCAAATTTCCTAGTCATCAATAGCTCAAAAGCTTTGTTATGATTGGGGTTAGTTCCACCAAAGATAATATCATCAACATATATTTGACATATAAATAGGCCACCCCCTTTAACCCGTTTGGTGAAAAGGGTGGAATCGACCGTACCCATGCAAAACCCATCATGTAGTAAGAAATCCCTAAGGAACTCATACCAAGCACGTGGAGCTTGCTTGAGACCGTAGAGTGCCTTATGGAGTAAATACACGTGGTTGGGTCGGCATGGGTCTTCGAAACCCGGGGGTTGAGCCACATATGCGGTTTCTTTTAGAGGACCATTCAAAAATGCACTTTTCACATCCATTTGATATAGTTTGAAATTGTGGAAAGATGCAAATGCAAGCAAAAGACGAATAGCTTCAAGACGGGCTACCGGCGCAAAGGTATCCTCAAAATCCATACCTTCTATTTGGGCAAACCCTTGCGCCACTAACCTTGCTTTGTTTCGTATGACAATGCCATTCTCATCTTGCTTGTTCTTGAATACCCATTTGGTCCCAATAACATTGATGCGATGATCTTTGGGTCTCTCAACTAGAGACCACACTTCATTACGAGTGAAACACTCCAATTCTTCTTGCATAGCAATTACCCAATCCGGATCAACCAAGGCTTCATGTACCTTGAGTGGTTCAAAACTAGACACAAAAGCATGGTGTTGACAATAAGTGATAAGTAATGCATGGTGTCTACGAGTTACCACTCCTCTTGAGATGCTACCAAGGACTTGATCTACTTTCATGTCACTTGCCCTTGTAGCAGCCTTGATCTTCCGAATGGTTCCTTCATGATCAATGAATTCATCTCTTGCTAGTGCTTGATCATGAGGGACCACTTGAGCTTGAACATGAGTTGAGGATGTTTCTTGATCATCATCATGGTCTTGCTCCGTGGGATGAGGACTTTCTTCTTGTTCTTCGGAATGTGACTCATCTTGAGTGGAGGATGGTTCTTGAGTTGCACTTGATGGTTCGACTTGAGTTGAGCTAGGCTCCACTTGAGCCGTGCTTGATACTTCTATTCCATCATCTTGATCATCACTATGAATTTCCATGGGCCGAATGTGTCCAATGCCCATATGCTTGATGGCACTAGATGGATCATCATCATTACCTGCAACACATGGAACAACTTGCTCCACTTGGGAGCCATTATCCTCCAAGAACTCCACGTCACAAGATACTTCAATAGTCCCGGTGGACCGGTTGTAGTACCTATAGGCGTGAGAGTTCTCCGCATAACCAACAAATATGCCCTCTATGGTTCTAGTTTCAAATTTACCGAGCTTTCCTTTGTTGTTCTTAACAAGGCATTTGCATCCAAAGACACGAATGTACATGACATTAGGCTTGTTACCGGTAAGAAGCTCGTATGGAGTTTTGTTGTGGAGGGGACGGAGGAAGAGCCGGTTGGAGTAGTGGACGGCCGTAGAGATGGCTTCTCCCCAAAAGTTGTGGGGTGAGTTGAATTCACTCAACATGGTTCTTGCCATCTCAATGATAGTCCGGTTCTTCCTTTCAACAACACCATTTTGTTGAGGGGTGTATGGCGCCGAAAACTCATGCTTGATGCCCTCATCATCGACAAACTCTCGCATGGTGTAGTTCTTGAACTCGGTGCCATTGTCGGTCCTTATCGCCTTGATCTCGGATTCATACATACGTTGAGCTTTCTTGGCGAAGGTGATGAACTCTCTATGGGTCTCGTCCTTAGACTTAAGGAGAAAGACCCAAGAGTATCTTGAGTAATCATCAACAATGACAAGTCCATACTTGCTCCCACCAAGAGTATCATAATGTGATGGCCCAAAGAGATCCAAATGAAGGAGCTCCAAAGGCCTAGATGTGGTGACGATACTCTTGATAGGATGTCTCTTCTTGAGTTGCTTTCCGGCTACACATGCACTGCAAACACGATCTTTCTCAAAAGAAATGCCGGTTAGTCCCACAATGTGTTCACCCTTTAGGAGTTGTTTGAGATTCCTCATGTTGACATGACCAAGGCGGCGATGCCACAACCAACCTTCGTCATGCTTGGTCGCCATTAGACATGTGGAGTGAGAGGAGCTCTCTTTCGAGAGGTCAACCACGTAAAGGTTGTTCTCCACATATCCAACGAGGACCAATTTGAGATTGTCACTCCTAAAGACTTTCACACAATAATTAGTAAAATATGAATTGTAACCGGCATCGGCAAGATGATATATAGAAAGTAAGTTATAGCCAAGGGATTCAACAAGCATAACCGTCTCAAGGCACAAGTCCTTAGAGATTGCTACCTTGCCATACCCAAGTACCTTTCCCTTTGAGTTATCACCAAAGGTAATGCTTGACTTCTTGTTGATATCTTCAATGAATTGATCAAGCACACCTCTTCCTCCGGTCATATGATTGGTGCATCCACTATCAAACACCCATTTTGGACCACCGGAGGAATACCCCTACAAAATCAAGTAGAGGATTTAGGAACCCATCGATTAATGGGTTCCTTTGCAATGGCAACAATATCTTTTGGTACCCAAATTGAGTACTCTCTATAAGCATAGCCATTAGGAGGGCCAACATAGTTAGCATAGACATCACCATAATAATCAACAAATAATGCATAGTGATCGTTTGGCCCCGTGCGGTCACCACTAGTGGCTTTGCCCTTTGAGGCTTTGCCATTATTAGTGACCTTCTTGTTCTTATCTTGAGCGGGTTTCTCCTTGTTGTAGTTCTTCTTCTTGTGAGACTTGGGAACATATCCAAGTCCAAACTTTTGATTGTTTGACCTTTGCTTACTCAAGAGGTCATCCAATCCCATCTTGTTCTTGGCGGTGGTGAACTTTGCAAGTTCCTTTGTTAACCTAACATTTTCCTCAAGAATAGATGCATGCTCACAAGAGGATTCATTAGGATGATAGTCGAGACCATATTTAGTCACCAAGGATTCAAGATATGCATTGGTCTCAACATGCAAAGAGAGTTCCTCTTGTAAACGAACATGTTCCTCAACAAGCTTAGCATGCTCACTAGTAAAAGATGTAGGGGAACTAGCATGCTTTTCAACAACAATGGGATCCTTCATTGATTCAAGTGCTTTTGTGTAGGTTTCTTGGAGTAGGTCATGGTTCTCTCCAAGTTTCTTGAGCTCATCCTTTACAAGCTTGTTAGCTCTTTCAAGGTGGTCAAGATCCCTAGTGAGAGAAGCATGAGCAACTTCAAGTTCCTCCTTTGAGGTATGGAGCACTTGAGTCAAAGATTGAGCCCTATCAATAGTTTCTAGGTCCTTAACTTTATCAAGTTCATAAGTTTCAATTTGTTGCTTAAGACCTTGAGATATGCACCTTTCGGTTTTTAGCTCTTGTCTTAGGAGATTGAATCTCCGTTCCTTCTCATTTAAATGATATTCTAATTCCTCAATGGACTCATCCTTTTCCTTGAGTGAGTCCATCAAGAAATCAAACTTGACAAGAGCTTCACCACGAAGGGTGCATCTAACATCATAGAGTTCCTTAAGCACAATTAATTCTTCTTGATTTTCGTTTTCATCATCAAGAACACTAGATAGGGAAGGTGGAGGTTCCATTACCTTGGTTTCCCTTGCCATAAGACAAGAGCCAACGATTGTAGAGGAGGAAGAGTCATCGGAGTCATCATCTTGAGTTGTTCTTGCCATGAAGGAAGAACCAACATCATTCTCCGTGGAGTAGTCCTTGGAGTAGTCATATGTGAAGAGTGACCCGGGCTTAGAGAAAGCCAAACCGGCCACCCCGGCCTCCTTCTCCTCATCTTCCTCTTCATCATCGGACAAGTACTCGGCCCCAACAAAGGCTCTTCCCTTGTTCTTCTTGAATCGATCGTTGATTGGGTTTGGCTTCAATCTTGGCTTGACCCCTTTGATGAATCTTGGCTTGTCTACCCTTTTCTCATAAGGGCACTCATTTGCAAAGTGGCTATCTTCATCACAATTGTAGCAAGTTCTCTTCTTCTTCTTGTCATTGAGGAGCATTGGGAACTTTGCCTTGTATTTCTTGGCAAAGAAAGCAAAGTCGGTAGCAATGTCACTAGTTGAAGTCATCTCTTCTTCTTCTTCAATTTCATAGTCTTCTTTGCTTCCATGATCGGCCCTAGCTTTGAGAGCAAGGTTGTGTGGCGCTTCATGGTTGTGTGAGGCTTCATCAACACGGTTCATTGCCATGAGCCTCTTTCCCGCTTTGGCCATGTTTTCATTGGCGGCCACATAGGAGACTAGATCATCGGAGTTGAGATCGGCACTCTTGGTCATGATTTGCAAGTTGAGTGCAAGGTTGGTGTCTTCTTGCTTGACGGCAATCATAGCAATGACCTTGGACTTTATGAATGCTTCATTCATCTCGAAGCCATCATTGTACTTCTCAACACCAAGTCCCTTGACCCTTACTCTAAGAGCACCAAGCCTAGCATAGGCATCGGATACGGATTCTCCATCTCGAATCATGAACTGGTGAGCCTCTTGCTTTGCGGTCTCATAAAGAGCTGATTGGATCAAATCGGTTCCCTCTTGGAGTACTACGATCCGATCCCACAACTCTTTAGCGGAGTCGATGTCATTGACTTGATCAAGAAGCTTGCGGTTGATGCCACTTCTAATCTTGTCACGTGCGGAGGCATTGAGTTGACGGTTGTAGAACTCGGTGGAGGTCAACCGAATGGGATCTTGTGGCTCCCGGTATCCATGAACAATGATCTCCCATAACTCCACACTGCAGCTGCGAATATGAGATTCCATAGAAGATTTCCAAAAAGGAAAGTGAGTTCCATCAAAATGGGGAACATTCCCACTATGGTTTATATGAGGCATGGGTGAAGTGTTTTTGGGATAGTCATGGTTAACTTCATGGAAGGTTTCCTTAGAGGCCGAAGCCCCACTAGGAGGACCCACAGTTAGGTTCTTAAGCATGGCAGTCATTTCTGTCATTTGGTTTTGTAGCTCATCCTCCTTTTTCTTCTTCTCGGCATCATATGCCAAGAGTCTAGATTTCATCTCTTTAACCGAAAGGTTAGAGTCGTCATCTAGACCCTCGAAGAGTTTATCCATCTCACTCTTAAGGCGGTGAAGCCCTTAATAAGAGTCCAGGCTCTGATACCAATTGAAAGTATAGAGATGGTAAACCTAGAGGGGGGGTGAATAGGTTTCTACAAGTTTTAATTCTTTCTTTGCAATATTAGGCTTTGCGGAATATAAAGATGAGCCTAATGCAAACTAGGTGAAGCAACCTATATGAGGATACAACTAACTCGAGCACGAAGGCTCTCACAGGCAGTTAAATCACAAGTAAGGAGTTCGGTTAGAGATAACCGATAGCACGCGGAGACGAGGATGTATTCCCGTGTTCCCTTGCTTTGCAACAAGGTACGTCACGTTTGGAGGGGTGGAGGTCCCACGAAGGATTCCCCACGCCACGAAGGCTCACCCTATTCTCCGGAGCCTATCCCACGAAGGAATAGCTCACTCACTTGTGGTAGACTTTGAGGTAGCCTCCAAACCTTCACAATCTTGCCCGGAGCAAATCCACAGCCCGGATGCTTCCGGACTCCTCTTGCCCACCTAGGGTTTCCAAGGAACCCTAGGAAGCAAGCTTCTCGATGAATACAAGGGGGAATGAGATTTGGCTTGGTAGAACAGTAGATCGGGTCCTCCTCCGTTTCCCCGGAGGGATTTGAGTTTGGGTGGAGGAGGAGGTAGATCTGAGGCTTTTGGTGTTTCTAGCAATGGAGTAAGAGAGAGAGAGCTCAAGAACAGCTTGTAGTGTAGTGCCTAACTGTTCAGAGGTAGGAGAAGGCCTATTTATAGTGTTCTTCGAAATATGGCCGTTGGTCACTTGCCACCTCAGCTTTTCCTCGAGAATCCCGGTTGACCGGGCCACAGATCGGACAGCCCGGTGGTGAGGCCGGTCGGACCGGATCAGCAACCGGACGCCCTTTGCTGGTCCTGGAGCTCCTCCGGTTGGCGGCCGGTTGGCGCCCGGTTGGCGACCGGTCGACCGGGCCGTGCGCGGACTCGCCTGTAGGCCGGTTGACCGGTCGGCAACCGGATTTGCCGTGTTCTCGTGTCGAGCCCGGTTGGCGGCCGGTCGACCGGGTCGTGCGCCGGACTTGCCCCGGTTGGCGACCGGTGGACCGAGCTGTGCGCCGGACTGGCCGGTTGCTGGCCCGGTTGGACCGGGCTGCAGACCGGATTTCTGCTGTAGACCCCTTTTCGATTGTTGTTGAAGTGGGGGTCTCCTTTAGCCTTCTTGTTCCTTTGATACACCATTTATGCCTCATTGCCTAATACCTGAGATTATCCTTATAAACATATTAGGCCAAATACTCTAGCACGGTGTCATTGTTACCAAAATAATGGATAAGGGTAAAATACCCTTACACACTCTCTCTCACCTCTCTACTTGAATTCAGTTGGAGTTCAAATTTTAACTTTTTGAAACCAGTTTTCATATCAGCTAAAGAAAAGGGAGAAAAACCCCTAAACCTACCTGGGCTCTCTCCTTCCCTGGCCCATCTTCCCTCTCCCCGGCGGCCAACCCTCTCTCCCCTTCCGGCCCAGTTCCCCATCCCATCTTCTCATTTCTCTCTTCTCTTCCTTTCGGCCCAACCACCCCAGCATCCACTACAAGAAAAGTTGCCATGGCCGACGAAGTTGAAGTCGCGCCGTGGTTGCTGGTGTACCATGGCCGACGATTTTGGTCCCTCCGTGGTGCATGTCAAAACTTTTTTTCTCGTTTTTGAGGCCACCTAGCCCGACGAAAGCGGCCAAAACGTCGCGTATGGTGGCCCGGGACGTGGTGCATCGCGAATTCTCGGGTTCGCCGGCCGAGTCAACGCAAATCCGCACCGCCGAGGGATGTAGGGCCCAGATGGCAGCCTCTCTGGCATTGTTTTTTTTCTCGATCGCGCCATCTCGTTCAACGTTCTCCGATCGAGCCGTTTACGATGCAGGATCATGGGTCCCGCATGTCATCCTCTATGAACCAAAATTCTTTCTATTCTTGGATTTTTTGACCCCCTGATTTCTGGCTACTACCTTTTTCTTTTGATCCCTTGCCGCCTTGGAAACGTTGAGACCGCTGCTGCTAAATGGGACCCGCATGTCATCCTCTATGTGCAATCAACTTTCTTTTCTTGGAGTTTTTTTGGCACCTCAAATTTGGTCACTTGCCTTTTCTTTCGATCCCCTGCCGCCTCTCAAACGGTGATACCGCTGCTGCTAAATGGGACCCGCATGTCATCCTCTATGTACTATAAAACTTTCTTTTCTTGGATTTTTTTGGCACCTCAAATTTGGTCACTTGCCTTTTTCTTTCGATCCCCTGCCGCCTCTCAAACGGTGATACCGCTGCTGCTAAATGGGACCCGCATGTCATCCTCTATGCACTATAAAACTTTCTTTTCTTGAATTATTTTTGGCACCTCATATTTGGTCACTTGCCTTTTTCTTTCGATCCCCTGCCGCCTCTCAAACGGTGATACCGCTTGCTAAATGGGACCCGCATGTCATCCTCTATGTACTATAAAACTTTCTTTTCTTGGAGTTTTTTTGGCACCTCAAATTTGGTCACTTGCCTTTTCTTTCGATCCCTGCCGCCTCTCAAACGGTGATACCGCTGCTGCTAACGGGACCCGCATGTCATCCTCTATGCACTATAAAACTTTCTTTTCTTGAATTATTTTTGGCACCTCATATTTGGTCACTTGCCTTTTTCTTTTGATCCCTGCCGCCTCTCAAACGGTGATACCGCTGCTGCTAAATGGGACCCGCATGTCATCCTCTATGCACTATAAAACTTTCTTTTCTTGAATTATTTTTGGCTCCTCATATTTGGTCACTTGCCTTTTCTTTCGATCTCATGCCACGTTTGAAACGTTGAGGAACCTGCTGGCTCATGGGACCCGCATGTCATCCTCTATGTGCTATAAATGTTTATTTTCTTTATTTTTTTCACCCTCTGATTTTTGGCTATTTCCTTTTTCTTTTGATCCCCTGCCGCCTTTGAAACGTTGAGACCGCTGCTGCTAAATGGGACCCGCATGTCATCCTCTACGTACAATAAAGTTTCTTTTCTTGGATTATCTTTGGCTCCTGATATTTTGTCACTTGCCTTTTTCTTTCGATCTCATGCCGCCTTTGAAACGTTGAGTAAGCTGCTGGCTCATGGGTCCCGCATGTCATCCTCTACGAACAATAAAAGTTTCCTTTCTTGGAGTTATTTTTACCCCTAATTTCTGGCTATTTGCCTTTTTCTTTTGATCTCCTGCCCCTCTGAAACGATGATGACGCTGTTGGCAGGTCGGTCCCACATGTCATCCTCTATGAACAATATAAGTTTCCTTTGATGGATTTATTTTGAACCCCTAATTAATTTCTGGATATTTCCCCTGCCGCCTTGGAATCGTTGAGGATGCTGCTGCCTCATGGATCCCGCATGTCATCCTCTCAGAACGGTAAATGTTTATTTTCTTGGATTTTGTTGACCAAACGATTTTTGGCTTATTTTTTCTTTCGATCACCTGCAGCCTTTAAAACGTTGAGGACGCTGCTGGCTCACGGGTCCCACATGTCAACCTCTATGAACAATAAACGCTGAGGATGCTGCTGCCTCATGGGTCCCGCATGTCATCCTCTCAGAACGAAAATGTTTCTTTTCTTGGATTTTTTACCAACAGATTTTTGGTTTATTTTTTCTTTCCATCCCCTGCCGCCTTTAAAACGTTGACGACGCTGTTGGCTCATGGGTCCCCGATGTCAGCCTCCCCGTACAAGAAACATATGATATCTTGATTATTTTGCAGACAATAAACAATGTATTGCGCTCTGAGCTATTTCAAACGGATAACTAAATCTTTATTTTTACATAAACAAACTTATATGTTGAATCTCCTTGTTTTTTTGTCTTTGCGAAGCATAGGACTTTCCTGTTTTTTTAGAAAATTCGGAACTTTCCTGTTTTGGAGTGGGCTGAAATTGTACGAGTCAAAAGGCCTAGCAGGATAGTTCGAAGGCCCAGATGTCCAGATGCAGCCCAATTGAAATCTTTCTTCTTGGATTTTTTTCACCCCTGATTTCTGGCTACTTCATTTTTCTTTTGGTTCTGTGCCGCCTCTCAAACGGTGAGACCGCTGCTGCAAAATGGGACCCGCATGTCATCCTCTATGTACGTAAAATTTCTTTTCTTAGATTATATTTGGCTCCGATATTTGGTCACTTGCCTTTTTCTTTCGATCTCATGCCACGTTTGAAACGTTGAAAAACCTGCTGGCCCATGGGACCCGCATGTCATCCTCTATGTACAATAAAACTTTCTTTTCTTCGATTTTTGGCACCTCATATTTGGTCACTTGCCTTTTCTTTCGATCCCCTGCCGCCTCTCAAACGGTGATACCGCTGCTGCTAAATGGGACCCGCATGTCATACTCTATGTACAATCAAGTTTCTTTTCTTGAATTATTTTTGGATCCTGATATTTGGTCACTTGCCTTTTTCTTTCGATCTCATGCCACGTTTGAAACGTTGAAAACCTGCTGGCTCATGGGACCCACATGTCATCCTCTATGTACTATAAAAGTTCATTTTCTTGGTTTTTTTTCACCCTCTGATTTTCGGCTATTTCCTTTTTCTTTTGATCCCCTGCCGCCTTTGAAACGTTGAGGACTCTGCTGGCTCATCGATAAAACTTTCCTTTCTTGGAGTTTTTTTACCCCCTAATTTCTGGCTACTTTCTTTTTCTTTTGATCTCAAGCCGCATTTGAAACGTTGAGACCGCTGCTGCTAAATGGGACCCGCATGTCATCCTCTACGAACAATAAAAGTTTCCTTTCTTGGAGTTATTTTTTACCCCTAATTTCTGGCTATTTGCCTTTTTCTTTTGATCTCCTGCCCCCTCTGAAACGATGAGGACGCTGTTGGCAGGTCGGTCCCACATGTCATCCTCTATGAACAATAAAAGTTTCCTTTGATGGATTTATTTTGAACCCCTAATTAATTTCTGGATATTTCCCCTGCCGCCTTGGAATCGTTGAGGATGCTGCTGCCTCATGGGTCCCGCATGTCATCCTCTCAGAACGGTAAATGTTTATTTTCTTGGATTTTGTTGACCAAACGATTTTTGGCTTATTTTTCTTTCGATCACCTGCAACCTTTAAAACGTTGAGGACGCTGCTGGCTCACGGGTCCCACATGTCAACCTCTATGAACAATAAACGCTGAGGATGCTGCTGCCTCATGGGTCCCGCATGTCATCCTCTCAGAACGAAAATGTTTCTTTTCTTGGATTTTTTACCAACAGATTTTTGGTTTATTTTTTCTTTCCATCCCCTGCCGCCTTTAAAACGTTGACGACGCTGTTGGCTCATGGGTCCCCGATGTCAGCCTCCCCGTACAAGAAACATATGATATCTTGATTATTTTGCAGACAATAAACAATGTATTGCGCTCTGAGCTATTTCAAACGGATAACTAAATCTTTATTTTTACATAAACAAACTTATATGTTGAATCTCCTTGTTTTTTTGTCTTTGCGAAGCATAGGACTTTCCTGTTTTTTTAGAAAATTCGGAACTTTCCTGTTTTGGAGTGGGCTGAAATTGTACGAGTCAAAAGGCCTAGCAGGATAGTTCGAAGGCCCAGATGTCCAGATGCAGCCCAATTGAAATCTTTCTTCTTGGATTTTTTTCACCCCTGATTTCTGGCTACTTCATTTTTCTTTTGGTTCTGTCGCTCTCAAACGGTGAGACCGCTGCTGCAAAATGGGACCCGCATGTCATCCTCTATGTACGTAAAATTTCTTTTCTTAGATTATATTTGGCTCCTGATATTTGGTCACTTGCCTTTTTCTTTCGATCTCATGCCACGTTTGAAACGTTGAAAAACCTGCTGGCCCATGGGACCCGCATGTCATCCTCTATGTACAATAAAACTTTCTTTTCTTCGATTTTTTTGGCACCTCATATTTGGTCACTTGCCTTTTTCTTTCGATCCCTGCCGCCTCTCAAACGGTGATACCGCTGCTGCTAAATGGGACCCGCATGTCATACTCTATGTACAATCAAGTTTCTTTTCTTGAATTATTTTTGGATCCTGATATTTGGTCACTTGCCTTTTTCTTTCGATCTCATGCCACGTTTGAAACGTTGAAAAACCTGCTGGCTCATGGGACCCACATGTCATCCTCTATGTACTATAAAAGTTCATTTTCTTGGTTTTTTTTTCACCCTCTGATTTTCGGCTATTTCCTTTTTCTTTTGATCCCCTGCCGCCTTTGAAACGTTGAGGACTCTGCTGGCTCATCGATAAAACTTTCCTTTCTTGGAGTTTTTTTACCCCTAATTTCTGGCTACTTTCTTTTTCTTTTGATCTCAAGCCGCATTTGAAACGTTGAGACCGCTGCTGCTAAATGGGACCCGCATGTCATCCTCTATGTACAATAAAGTTTTCTTTTCTTGGATTATCTTTGTCTCCTGATATTTTGTCACTTGCCTTTTTCTTTCGATCTCATGCCGCCTTTGAAACGTTGAGGAAGCTGCTGGAGCATGGGTCCCGCATGTCATCCTCTATGAACAATAAAAGTTTCCTTTCTTGGAGTTATTTTTTACCCCTAATTTCTGGCTACTTCCTTTTTCTTTTGATCCCCTGCCGCCTTTGAAACGTTGAAGACTTTGCTGGCTCATGGGTCCCACATGTCAGCCTCTATGAACAAGAAACACTTCCTTTCTTGGAGTTATTTTGTACCCCTAATTTCTGGCTATTTGCCTTTTTTCTTTCGATCCCCAGTCGCCTTCTAAACGTAGAGGACGCTGCTGGCTCGTGGGTCCCAGATGTCAGCCTCCATGGACAATAAACCTCTCCTTTGTTGGATTTATTTTTCACCCTCTGATTTTGGCTATTTCCTTTTTCTTTTGATCCACTGCCGCCTTGGAAACATTGAGTAAGCTGCTGGCACATGGGGCCCGCATGTCATCCTCTATGTACAATAACCTTGCAAGATCTTCGAGCGAAAGAGCTTGTATTAGTGGGACCCATATGTCAACCTCTATGTACAATAAAAGTTTCCTTTCTTGGATTATTTTTAGCTCCTGATATTCGGTCACTTTCCTTTTTCTTTCGATCTCAAGCCACCTCTGAAACGTTGAGTAAGGTGCTGGCTCATGGGACCCACATGTCATCCTCTATGTACAATAAAGTTTATTTTCTTGGATTTTTTTTACCCCTGATTTTTGGTCACTTGCCTTGACGCTGCTGGCTCATGGGTCCCACATGTCAGCATCTATGAACAATAAACCTTTCCTTTGTTGGATTTATTGTTTACCCCTAATTTCTGGCTATTTGCCTTTTTCTTTTGATCCCCACCGGCCTTTGAAAACGTTGAGGAACCTGCTGGCTCATGGGACCCGCATGTCATCCTCTATGTACTATAAAATTTCTTTTCTTGGTTTTTTTTCACCTCTGATTTTTGGCTATTTCCTTTTTCTTTTGATCCCCTGCCGCCTTGGAAACGTTGAGTAAGCTGCTGACTCATGGGACCCGCATGTCATCCTCTATGTACAATCAACTTTCTTTTTTTGGAGTTTTTTACCCCCTAATTTCTGGCTACTTTCTTTTTCTTTTGATCTCAAACCGCATTTGAAACGCTGAAACCGCTGCTGCAAAGTGGGACCCGCATGTCATCCTCTATGTACAATAAGTTTCATTTCTTGGATTATTTTTGGCTCCTGATATTTGGTCACTTGCCTTTTTCTTCCGATCTCATGCCGCCTTTGAAACGTTGAGTAAGCTGCTGGCTCATGGGTCCCGCATGTCATCCTCTACGAACAATAAAAGTTTCATTTCTTGGAGTTATTTTTGACCCCTAATTTCTGGCTACTTCCTTTTTTCTTTTGATCCACTGCCGCCTTTGAAACGGTGAGGATTCTGCAGACTAATACAAGCTTTTTCTCTCCAAGATCTTGCAAGTTGATAGATTAAATCATGGAATTATTAGGATATGTTTTAAATTTCAAATCCACTTTATGAATTATTAAAAATACCGTTATCCATGTGGGTATGGAGCGAACAAGGATTTTCATATTGGGCATGAGCAGTTTCAAAAATTGGAACCCAATAATTCAAAATAAATAAAAACAACTTTTATGTAGAATCTCCGCGTTTTTTTCTTTTGCCATTCATAGGATCTGTGTTTCATTAGAAAAGGGCCGAAATTGCATGAGCAGAAAGGCCCATTTGTAGTTATTGGGCTTCGACAGCCGGAGCAAGTAGGCCGATAGCAATTACCATGTAGATGGCCGTTGGCAACCCAAAGTGAAATATTGGGCCCAACAGGGGAAGGCTGAACAGTACTATTTTCTAATTGGAAGGTGGTACATGGCGTAATCCTGCCAAAAAAAAGATGGACACGGGTTGCTGAAATTTGCCCATCTGCGCCTAATATCGCCGCCGCGGCTCCGCTTCCGCCGCCGCCGCCATGCCTCGTCTCGCGTCGAGCTCGCGGTACTGCCGCGTCTCGGGCACGGGGTACCGCGGCGTCCGCGCGCGCCCCAAAGGTACGTATTACGCGGAGATACGTGACGGCGGCGAGCGCATCGGCCTCGGCACCTACGAGACCGCGCACGAGGCCGCGCGCGCGTACGACGCCGTGGCGTGGCGGCTCGGGCGCCCGCGATCGTCGATGAATTTCCATGACGTGTGGACGCGCCAGCAGGCCGAGGATCTCGCGCCGCCGCCGTACATCGTTAGACAGGAGGAACAGCACCGCCGCCGCGAGACGGAGCGCCGTTTGCGCATCGCCGAGCGGGACGAGCGCGCGGCGCGCGAGTGGGCGGCCCGCTTCCCCGAGGACGTTGCCGCCGAGAACGAGCACTTCCGCAGACGGAGGGCGGAGAAGGCGACGAGGCGGGCAGCGAAGAAGGAGGACCGCGCACGACGGAGGGCGGAGAAGGCGACGAAGCGGGCCTTCATCGAAGCGCAGCTCGCCGGGCCGACCACCATTGGCGAGGACGACCCCCGTTGGATTGACCTCTTCTCGTCGGATCCGGTGTCGGGCACGACACCGGACTCGTCAGATGTCGAGTTTTAGTTTAGTTTTATCGCACTACTTTGTAAAAATATGAACTACGGAGTATCTATCAAGCTAATTTTATCCTATTTTATGTCTATTTCTAGTCTTTGTTTGATCTTCTGTTTTACTGCACTCTATTTTTCATTATATTCTGTTTTTGGCGCTGCATTTATAGCGCCTCTGAAAATACGCTGTTTCAGCCCTGCATTTGGCCGCCACAGTTTGCAGCTTCCGGTGAAGCTATTGCCGGCTCCATGCGCAGCATCAGCCATTCAGCCCACAGCGCCAAAATATAGAGCCACTGCTGGAGTTGCTGTAATATGTTTGTCAGCAGGAGCTTACCTAATTAGTTAAAAAAAAGATGTTCAGCGTGGGATTCGAAAAAAAGATCTTCATGTTTTTTTCCTAGCTATCCTAGTTCGGACTTTTTATTGTGTTGGCTAGTGCATGAAGCTTGACACCTGTATTATGTGATCCTGATATGAGGATAAGAACACCTTCAGCTTGCATTGCTAATGGTGTCTACTGCAGCAGTGGCGTACATTCAATGGAGACTGATGCAAGAGAGTTGGTACTGGTGAGCCTACACTTGACATCATCGTGCCACCTGAAGTAGGTGGTGTATTGGGATTAGACTGATAAGCATAGCACCTTGCAAAGAACAAGATGATGCTAGTGTTGGTTAACGTGATTTTACGCCAAAAGTCATGTATGCTCAACAGGTGCCGTACCTAGTTTGGATATTGTGTTGTTACCCTTTTGTGGTTTGGTGTTTGTCCAACAGAGAAAGCTACTCTTTTCCCGTGTAAGTGTTATTATGTGAACAAAAGTTGTGTGTACATATATATCGGTCAGAGAACCAAGATTGCATATTCTTGCCTGGTTATAACACATAAGTCATAATAACAATTAAAGAGAAAAGGAACATTTGCCTTTGCAATATGATTGTGCCAAGTAGATTAGATAACCAACCACAAACATTACAGGTCAACAGCCAAACGCATGCGAAAGTCCTAAGGTAAGCTCCATAATACATGTTGAAACCAAAAGCCTAGAAACCATAAGAAAGGTAGCTCCACATCACAGTTCCACGACAGCAGCATACTGATCATAAAACATATATCAAGTCAGGACAGCTGCACCACTGGGTAAGCATCCATGGGGTCTGGCTCAAGAGCGAAGACTGTGTGAATGCTGCAAAATGTGGCTCTTGCCTCACCCCACCCATACATCTTATCATGGAACCTTACCAAATCAGCATGAATCATCTTGACATAAACATAGCTCCTCTCTCCATGCTGATGGGATTGAACAATGCGCCAGTTGCAGTGCTTCAGCTTGTCAAACAGTATGCAGGAGATGACGAAGCATGCTGGCTGGTCTTTTGTAGTGACAATGGCTTGGAGTAGCTGGTCCTGTGAACCACCCAACTGGATCTTTAGAGCTTGAAGGACAGTCCGTGCTATATAAGCTACCGTTGCTGACTTCAGCTCGGGTTCAGGTGAATGACAGCTGACATCTTGTCCTAGAGATGCAGATCCTTCTTGATCAGATTCAGCGGAATCATCACCACTACTTACAGGTGCGTCAGGTACATGCTCCAGTTTATAGGAGTCGGGTGGGACAGCACCGTTTGCTGAAATCTCTACAATACCAGCTCCAGGTAGACCACCAGTCTCTACAGAGGGTAAACCACCAATATCCACTTCAGAGGATTCTCGTGGCACGACACCTTTCGCTAGAGGCTCTACCCTACCAGCTCCAGGTCCACCACCAGTCAGTACTGTGGGCATAGTCATGACGGGTTCTACCAATACAAAACCTCCTTCGGGTGCAGGATCATCAGTAGCAACTCCAGCATCAGCACCAGTTAAATCGGTCTTGACAATAGGTAAACCGTTTTGCTCCAGTTCAGAGAATTCCCGTGGCACGACACCGTTCACTAGAGGCTCTACACTAGCAGCTCCAGCTGCACCACCAGTTTCTACAGCAGGGGGTAAACCCAATCCACAACCTTCTTCATGTGGCACGATGATGCCAGGTATAGGCTCATCAGTACCAGGTCCAGCTGCATCAGTCTCCATAGACAGTAAACAAGGTGGCGTCGGAGGTTTAAAAGACTGGCATGCCATTTCACCTTTGTCATCAGACAATATAGAGTTTTCTTCAACTCTATGTTTCTGCAATAATAAGCACATGAACAGAAATTAGACCAGAGCATCTAGCCATCTAACAGGGGCAGCGGCAAAACAAGCGTCGGTCCATATGTTTACCTTGTCATCTGGGATATCAGAACACACAGATTTAGAAGTCATTTCACATAGCATCCGCTTTTTCGTTCCTTCCCCTACGTCCATCTGGAATAAGTAATACTATTGATCACATAAAACTAATTAATCAAATATATGCATATGTTGAGAAGTTTGCACGGCAAATTGTGGATTCTGCTTTTATCACCTACGAATCGTCGTTCTATATATTTACCTTGTTATCTGGGATATCAGAAGTCACAGAATGAGAAGTCATCTCACTAAGTATCGGTTTTTTCGCTCTTTCCCCTCCATCCATCTGCAATAAGTACTATTGATCACATAAAGCCAATTCATTGAATATATGCATATGTTGAGAAGTTTGCACAACAAATTGTGGATTCTACTTCCAATCACCAAGTAATCTCGTGAGAAATGCATGATCAAGATATGTTTCTTCCTCTTGATCGACATCTGCATCTCCATTAAGACTAATCATCGTGCGATGGTGCTAGCGCATACACTTCCAATCACCAGACAAGCAAAAAATTGTTGATTCTAGTAATGCTTAATCAGCAGTGGCCATGGAACGACCACAGATCGACCAAGCAAAAAAATAAATCATCAGCCTACTGACCACCAGGCAAAACAAACTAGGCCCATACATGGCCTCACAAATCATCATCAAACGTCGATCAAACTAGCAAGTTTGAACATGGATTACTAATTTATTTTCTGATAAAGTGAGTATATTAATATCGAAAGATATTGATTACACTGAGCCTCTGCAACAACGCAATACCTTACTGGTAGTACGGATGCACATGGATTCCTAATACTCCCTCTGTTCGGTTTTAATTAGTCGACGCGAGGGAGAGAAGAAAATGAACTGTCGATGCTTTCAACTAGAGTCAATTAAATACGAACGGAAGAAGTACGTAGTAGTATTGACAAATATCCGGATCTAGTCTAAAAACAAATTGGCATGTAAATCCTAGTAGTCTACTAAACTAGGATCAATACCCTAGATTAGGGTTGCAAGCGGCGTCCGCGAATCGTCCCGCAAAGCAGAAAATTAGAGCAAATAGTGGTTGAGATTAGAGCAGATTTAAAGCACTCGCACTGAAACTAGCTAGCCCGCTACCCACCCCGCTTGACACCCTGCCCTAGATGTGAATCTACACCAAATATTCAAACAAGGATGAGCAACCGCCAATAAAAATTTATCCGCACATCATCATCTCTACCATACACAAGGGTATGGTGATTTCACATACAGCCATTGTTGCCGCGGGACGAGGATGAGTGATGCGCCGCGGAGAAGGTGCCTCACGCCTCTGTCGCCGCCGCCGTCGAAGAGGAAGTCGAAGCCGCGCGATTGTGGTCCGTCGCCGATATGGAGGTGGAGCTACTAGGGAAGAGATGGAGGTGGAGGTGGAGAGGGAGTGATGGTTTGTACTAGTGGCGGCCGGTGAGGTAGTTATAAATACAGCCTCTCTCTCTTTTTTGGCAAGGAATGCAGCTTCTCTTGGAAGGCAACGAGGCAACGCACTCCAGATTTCGTATATTACTATAATAATATGGGCGGAGAAATTTGGACGCATCTGTGTTGTCTTGTCAAATGAATCACCAGGATTTGCTTTTAGTACTCCAGATTTGGGCGACCCAAGGAAGTAGAGATAGTAATGTACGCCATCTAGCTGCACGCTATCAAATCAAATAAATGGTCATGCCATTTAGTTTTAAGATGGTGCAGCAGTTATTCTGACCAAAGAAACATGCACGTCTGCTGATTATTTCTGATGGGTATACATTTACCGTCCGCTAGCAAAGATTGTTTGGCACATTGTTCTTATGGCTTTCAACATCACACCCCTTAATAATATTATTAATCAATGTTTGGGCAATCAATTGAGTGTGTTAATAAAAAATTAAAACCCACAAATCCAACTGTACTATTTTTAGGGCCATATGAAGGACAAGGAATGATTTTAAATGCCATATGGAGTACCTCCAACCATGTGAAATATGGTTCTGTCATGCAGGTGATACCCATGGCTTCGCATTGGATCTGTATGTTGTCCTACATACAGTCAACTATGAAGTACCACGATTTGGTTTTTGGGTGCAACCGGCTAGAGAATGATGCACGGGTTTGTACAGCCAGTACAATTCACATTAAGATTTTCTGATAGGATGTTGATGTGTATATGTAAGAATCATACACTAGAATGTCTTCTATGTTTAGATGGTTGATCTACGTTTATACTTTCTGTGAACCATGAGGTTAAGACCTTTGTACTGTAATAAAGATTGCTAAATAACAGTATATATGTATGCCTCTAGGGACACTGAAACAGCCAAACAACCATGCATGTGCATAGACCGTATTTGATCAAATTAAAAGAAGCACCTCGGTTCATGCAAATAGCATCAGTTAATCACCTAAGTCCATTAGCTATAAATAGTTAAATAGGAGTCAAGACCAACTGAGCTAGCTAGTAGTATGATCCTACTATTACATAAATATCCCTAACTCTGATTGTCTTTGTTCCAGTCCAGCGCGTTGGTGTAGCTTGGGATGAACCAAAACCCCGTATGCCAGTTGGCCCCTGGACCGCTGCTTGAGAAAGAGATGCTTTGGTGGTCTTCGCCATTTAGACTGAAGCGGAAAATTTCTTGATGTGATGTGTCAAACTGAGAGCCAATGGCCTGAGGCGTGGTGTAGATGCAGTTTCTTCTTGTCAAATATCCTGGGGGAAATGTTGCACCACCCACTGGCATGAAAATCGGATAGTTCAACCCAAGGAACATAGAATAGTCTCCAAGATTAGTAACCCTTTCCCACGGGTTGGCTGGAAGTAACCGACTAGTGTCATTCGAGAATACAATGCAGGTATACCCCGAATAGCTGTGAACAGCGCGACCGCAATGGACAGAAGGGGTACTATCATAATAAGTTGGAGCACCGTCAGCGTCAAAATCCATTACGCCACGTGCATAGACCAGGAGAAGTCTAGAACGATCTTGAGATCTTGCCAGCCACCACGTACGACTATTAGAGTCAAAATCATCATCGCCATCAAATCCAGCCGTCCACGGAATGAATGGAGCAGGGAGCACTATAGGACCTTGAAAAAGGAAAGAACACGTCACATGAAAATATATTTCATGATTTATCTACTAGTGATATTGATTTGATATTGTAGATGCCAATACTAGTACTTTATAAAATCATGGTAAACAAATGAAAGTCTTTATCAATATTGCATGGCAGCTTTATTGATTCTATTTCTACTCTACCTTAAATTTTCTAGGGAGTAATAATAAAGAAACTTAATTACTAGGGGGCCTTTTTCCTAAGGAACAACATGCACATTAGACCATACTAAAATTCCTATAGATGTTAAATTCTAAATATGTCCATACCACAAGAGGGTTATGGTGTGCGCCTATGGAATTCCTTTAAGCCAAAAGATGCCAAGACAGTTCAACAAATAAGAGGTGAAATACTATATAAGTTACGTATATAAAAAAGATAGGGAGGAAATGTTACCAAATTGATTAGGATCCCATGCATAAACATTTCCAAGCTCAGTAACGGCGAACACAAGTCCGTTATGTATAATTGCATCGCAGTATATGGCGCCGTACTGAAACTGGTTTTCAAGAATTATCCATGTACCAGGATATTCGGCATGGAGGTAGGCAATTGCAAAGTCGAAGATTGCGACAAGGGAGAAATCTTCATACCGCCGAGCAGCTGTAGGAACTTGGCAAATAGCTATCTTCTGCAGTTGAATAGCAGAACCCTTATACCCGAATATAAGAGGATTGCGTGTGGTTTCAAACTTCTTCCTCAAAGATGGAAGTTTGATCTTGCGATGAGTGTAGACATTGAGGAGGTTCCACTTGCCTTCGGGGCCAACCATGGCGATCCAATCTCCATTGGCACCTGCCCGCTCCTCATCCTTACCGTGTGGCACTAGGCCATCATAGGAGAACCTGTCCAGCGGCACTAGTTTGCACTTGCTGTGCACCGGCAAATCCTCCTTGAACACCCATGGTTTATCCGCCGGGTCACAACAGAGAACACACGGAAGGCCAAACGGCTGAGAAGCAGGCAGAGTGGCACTGTATTTGGCTGACTGAAGAATACTTTTGGAGGAACCGACTAGGGACGCGGCGGTGATGGCGTCGCACTGGCTGATGAGCACTTCAAGGGGGCCTTCCGTAAACACCTTGTGAAACAGCCCAGATCCACAGACCCTGCTCGATTTCGCCATCGCAATGAGGCAGGTGGTACAATGGGGTTGGTATTTTCTTGGGAGATCTACTGATTCGAACTTTGGGAGAGAGATGGCGATCAATGGCGGCAGGTGGGGGTTTGAGTTGGAGAACAGAGGCTCTCAAACTGGGCACTGCTGGATAGGATGCGAAAGCGCCATGGCGGAGACGCAGGCGCGTGCTATGGAAGCTGGGCGGAGTGGGGATAGACGACGGAGGTGAACCGAGACGCTCCTCCTCTTATGCATATACTGCCTACTGCAGTTTCGAGGAGAGTGTGAATGTGTTCAAAAAAAGAGGAGAGTGTGACTGTGACCCGACACCCGAGTAGGAGCAGACGGACTATAGGAGTAGCCCCATCATTACAGAACATTAATCGTGCTTCCTACAATAAATAAGTGAAACATCCCAGGCTTGTGTTGTCTAATCAAATCGATGGCCATGTCAGTATTATGGTGAACAAATAAAACAAATACACACCAACCTTGTTCTTTTTGCAACGTACACCAACCTAGCAAGGCATCAACCTTCTCGCCATCAACTACGACTCCGTGGCTCCGTCCCACCAAAGTTGTCTCAACTTTGTAAAAAAAAATGCTATCTCATCAACTGAGATTTTCTTAAGTCTAAGTCACTTACAAAAAAGTGCTTTGAGTTGCACTTTTCTGTTAAAAAAGTGCAATTGCACTTTTCTACCAGAAAATGTGCAACTGGACCGAGTTGCACTTTTCTTTGAACTGCAGTTGCACTTTTCTGAGGTGACTGAGACTTAAGAAAATCTCAGTCAACTGAGACATAGGCACACCCAAAAAAAAATACATCTATCCATCTAAATTTTAACAAAGGTGAGACACTTTTGGTGGGACCGAGGGAGTACAAAAAAACTTTACTACTCCATGCTAGTATCGGCCACTAATTCAAATTTCAACTGAAGGCGTGCTATTTTATGGTCCTGAAAATTGCCAAAAAAAATACAACCCAAAAATGCAACAGATCCATGTTAAGGGGGTACACCCTACGCAATATACATTAAGAAACTTCGAAACTTCAGCGACCTTGTAAGAATGCCCATGACAGTGCAGTTTTGCCAAATTAGGAAGAGACGAAATATGAATTCAACCAAAGAAATCTAAACGAATCCTTAGACAATAGCATAGTTAACACGTTCAGAAAAAAATGATGACTCCAAAAGAACAACATTAGCAAGAAATACTCCATTTTAGTTTGAATTTGCAGTCACATACATATACTAGTAGTACTGCCAAAATACTATAATACTCCGAGCTGCATTCTAGCACTCCAACTAGCTAGCTAATAGTTCTGGAGTAGTAGTACTACTATACAAGTCCAAAATACATCCGAACGAACCCTACTTCGAACTAAACTACTCCCTCCGATCTTCGAGTAACTACATTGCAGTATGACTAAACGAAGATTATTGTATAACCTTCTTGTTGATGCAAACGCAGATAGGCAACACACGCTGCCCTCCATTCTGCTTCGCGTAACGGGGCGGCACCGCCAGGAAAGAAGTGAGCTGCTGCAACATGATCGAGCTAGGCGTCGGGGAGCTCGTCGGCTCGATTACCGCCATCAAGGTGTCCGTCGAGAGGTCACTGGTCCCAGCCGTCGCCGGCGCCGGCGGACCAATCACCAGCAGCTGCGCCTTGTACATCGGAAACAAGCACGCGGCCGACCTGATGCACACACATGACACAATGGTGGTCGGGCCGAGCGCGCCAACGGTGATGGCGAACACGCTACCGTCTTCTTCCCCACTGCCGATGAACAGGTGTCCCCGCGGTTGTACCGGAACACGAACTATGCACCAGGCGGGTATGCCATACTGGAACGTAAACACTGGGATGGAGTGGGATGCTTGGAGGTGTACCAGGAGCTCCCGCGGCGGGCCGGTGAAGCTGCAGCCGGTATTGATGGCCTCTGTGCAGCCGCACGGACCATGCGGGCACGCGATATAGTGCTTGTAGGACTCCGTGGAGGCGACCAAGCTCTGGCAGCCGACGCACTTGACCATTGCCCCAGATCGATTCGACGGCGGCAATCTTGCCCCAGATCGATTCGACGGCGGCAACCTCGCCGGCTGCTCGCACTTCTTGCACGGGTTCGGCGCAAGCTCGCCGACGCAGCGCCGACAGCCCATATGACCGCCCTTGCACTGCACGGAACAACGTACGTGGCATCAGTTGTCATTGACATTTCTCACAGGTGAACCTAAGAATGAAATCGGAAGGGAGCGACCTTGGATATGGGGGGTTTGAAGGGCAGCAGGCAGAGGGGGCACAAGAAGAGGGCCTCCTCCATCTTCAGAGAAGAGTGATCGGGAAAACGAGAACGGGATGGGTTCTTTTTTTTATACATGCCTTGGAGTGGAGTATGGATACTACTACTTATAGGAAGAACTTCCTTGCTAAGAATCGGCGTCGGCCGTACGCAACCATAGATGCACCAGCGGCTCTGCAGTTTGTCAAAATAAAAGGACAGAGCTGCAGTGACTTGAAGTCTCCAAATCTCATTGTGACTTGGTGCCACCATCTACCAACCATTTGAGATCCAACGTTCCAAACTATCTCTTATTTCGAACCTAAAAACAAAAATTATGAAAAAAATCCAGTAAAATGTAGATGCCTTGTTCTAAAATCTGTGAATATTTCATCCCACTCGGACGATTAGCTTGTGATTAAAGAGCTTTTTACGTATACGAGCACTAGTTTAAACTAAATACTCCCTCTGATTCATATTAATTGACTTCAATATGGATGTATCTAGAACTAAAATGTGTCTAGTACATCCATATTAGAGTCAATTAATATGAACCGGAGGGAGTATATATTTGCTCACAAACCTTTGATTCAAATCGAATGAAACTTCACCAAAATATAAATCGAAATATGCACGATTAACTGGAAGTTCTTGAAATATTTCTGAGCAATTATAATAATTATTTAGTTTAAATTCTAAGTCGATCGCATACATTGGATCTGAGATGGATGGTGGATGGTGGCACCAAGTCACTGTGAGACTTGGAAGTATCAAGTCAGTGAAGCTCTATCCCAAAATAAAAGCTTCGTGAAGGGGGCAGTTTGGTTCAAAAAAGAAGACAGTGCCAAGCAGTTGTCAAACAATACCCATATAGTCAAATGTACTCCCTCTGATTCAAATGAATTGACTCAACTTTGTCTAGATATATGGATGTATCAAGTCACTGAAGCTAAAATAAAAGCTTCATGAAGGGGGAAGTTTGGTTCGAAAAAAATACAGTGCCAAGCAGCTGTCAAATAGTACCATAACGTCAAATGTACTCCCTCCGATTCAAACGAAATGACTCAACTTTGTATTTTGCATGTTAAAGGTTTTTCGTAAAACTTGGCCAATCTTAACATAGTTTGCCTTTCTAAAAAAAGATATAAGCCCTAAGGCTCCTTTGATTCATAGGATGGGAAAACCATAGAAATATGAAAAACATAGGATTGAGATTTAATGGCTAGTTGAATCATATAGGAAGATGAGTTGTGTTTGATTGTGCCAAAGGAAATTTTCCATGAGGTATGACCTAATGTTTTATTCTTATAGGATTTGCACTGCAAGATTCCTATAGGATATGTTCCTATGAATCAAACAACTAGTGTGGGGAAAATTCACATGTGATCTAAATCCTACATAATTCCTATACAAATCCTATATATGAATTTTAGTTGTTAGGTCACTTAAAATGACTTCACTTGAAGGGTTACATTTTTGTTTTTTTCTGAATTAGTAGTGATGCCTAACCATATATATACCTAAACCAAGAGAATCAGCATAAACTTATGTATATTAATAGTAAGCGCATATATGAATGTTTTTTATCTACAAACCCAGGGTCATATATATGTACATAGAAACATGCATATATGCTAGTTTTTGTACCTTGGTGTGTTCCTCTTTTGGGCTATCTCTTTTTTGTTCACCGGTTCACAACCAACGCCCTAGATTAATTTGGCACTATTCAAAAGAAAATTTTGTTTTTACCCCTAACCCTAAACTCTGTCTTATGAAGTCAAGCATGAAGAGAAGTTGTTTTGGGTTTCAAACATGGAAATTTCAAAAACCCTCTCAAAGAGCTTCATTTTGGAGTGACTAAGAAGGATCCATAGGAAACTATGTACTAATACAGTATAATGATCACCCGAGTTATTAGAGCAACAAGTCTGTCACTTACGTGTGGTTCCCATGCGTGAGGTCCCACACTTCAGTGAGCACAAGTCACGTAGTCTTCTTATGTCATATAGTAAGCATTCAATTAAGTTGATAAACAAGGTCTAGACATATCAAACCAGAAAAATCATGTATCTACCCCCTATATATCCCTAAACCCTGACTTATGAAGTCAAGCATGAAGAGAAGAAGTGGTTTTTGGTTTCAAACATGGAAATTTCAAAAACCCTCCCAAGAGCTTCATTTTGGAGTGACTAGTTAAGACGCATACATGCTTACTTTTTCATATTCATGTTTTAAACTTGTTCAAATCTTGGTCAACAAACCTACGATTTGACGAAGATTCAAATGGGTATAAAAAAATTAAAACCAAGGTCTGCTCATGTCATATAGTAAGCATTCAATTAAATTGATAAACAAGGTCTAGACATATTCAAACTAGTAGGAAAATCATGTATCTACCCCCTAACCCTAAACTATGTCTTATGAAGTCAAGCATGCATGAAGAAAAGTGGTTTTTGGTTTTCAAGCATGGAAATTTCAAAAACCCTCCCAAGAGCTACATATTGGAGTGACTAAGAAGGATAGATGCTTAATTTTTCATATTCATGTTTTAAACTTGATTAAATCATGGTCAAACCTAGAATTTGACCAAGATTCAAATGGGCATAAAAATTCAAAAAAAAACCAATGCACATAGTCATCTTATGTCATGTAGTAAGCATTCAATTAAGTTGATAAACAATGTCTAGACATATTTAAACCAGAAAATTCATGTATCAAGCTAACCCTAACCCCAAACTCTGTCTTATGAAGTCAAGCATGAAGAGAAGTACACGGTTTTTTGGTTTCAAACATGGAAATTTCAAAAACCCTCTCAAGAGCTTCCATTTTGGAGTGACTACGAAGGAGACATGCTTAATTTTTCATATTCATGTTTTAAACTTGTTTAAATCATGGTCAAACCTAGGATTTGGCCAAGATTCAAATGGGCAAAATTTTAAAAAAAATCAAGGCACATAGTCTTCTTATGTCATATAGTAAGCATTCAATTAAGTTGATAAACAAGGTCTAGACATATTCAAACGAGAGAAATCATGTATCTACCCCCTAACCCTAAACTCTGTCTCATGAAGTCAAGCGCATGCATGAAGATATGTGGTTTTTGGTTTCAAACATGGAAATTTCAAAAACCATCCCAAGAGCTTCATTTCGAAGTGATTAATTAAGAAGCATACATGCATGCTTACTTTTTCATATTCATGTTTTAAACTTATTCAAATCTTGGTGAAACCTAGGATTTGACCAAGATTCAAATGGGTATAAAAATTAAAAAAAGGTCTTCTTATGTTATATAGTAGGCATTCAATTAAGTTGATAAACAAGGTCTAGACATATTCAAACAAGAAAAATCAAGCATGTATCTACCCCTAACCCTAAACTCTGTTTCATGAAGTCAAGCATGAAGATATGTGGTTTTTGGTTTCGAACATGGAAATTCAAAAACCCTCCCAAGAGCTTCATTTTGAAGTGACTAAGAAGCATACATGCTTACTTTTTCATATTCATGTTTTTAACTTATTCAAATCTTGGTGGAACCAAGGATTTGACCAAGATTCAAATGGGTATAAAAGTTCAAAAAAACAAGGTCTTCTTATATGTTATATAGTAAGCATTCAATTGATTTGATAAACAAGGTCTACACATATTCAAACCAGGAAAATCATGTATCTACCCCTAACCCTAAACTCTGTCTTATGAAGTCAAGCATGCATGAAGAGAAGTAGTTTTTGGTTTCAAGCATGGAAATTTCGAAAACCCTCCCAAGAGCTACATATTGGAGTGACTAATAGAAGGATAGATGCTTAATTTTTCATATTCATGTTTTAAACTTGTTTAAATCATGGTCAAACCTAGGATTTGACCAAGATTCAAATGGGCATAAAAATTCAAAAGAAAAAAACAATAAAATGAAAAACCAATGCACATAGTCATCTTATGTCATCTATAGTAAGCATTCAATTAAGTTGATAAACAAGGTCTAGACATATTCAAACCAGAAAATTCATGTATCAAGCTACCCCTATCCCCAAACTCTCTCTTATGAAGTCAAGCATGAAGAGAAGTACGCGGTTTTTTGGTTTCAAACATGGAAATTTCAAAAACCCTCTCAAGAGCTTCATTTTGGAGTGACTATGAAGGATACATGCTTAATTTTTCATATTCATGTTTTAAACTTGTTTAAATCATGGTCAAACCTAGGATTTGACCAAGATTCAAATGGGCAAAATTTTAAAAAAATGAAAAATCAAGGCACATAGTCTTCTTATTTTTGGTTTCAAACATGGAAATTTCAAAAACCCTCCCAAAGAGCTTCATTTTGGAGTGACTAAGAAGGATCCATAGGAAACTATGTACTAATACAGTATAATGATCACCCGAGTTATTAGAGCAACAAGTCTGTCACTTACGTGTGGTTCCCATGCGTGAGGTCCCACACTTCAGTGAGCACAAGTCACGTACGCTAGGTAGGCAAACTCCCAGCCATCTTCTTTGTCAAGAGAGAGGCATCAACACACACACACACACACTCTCTCTCTCTCTCTCTCTCTCTCTCCAATTATCCACCTCCGTTGGCTGCCGGTTTTGGCAGGTCGTTTCTAGCTCAGCTCGTAGGCCATGGTGTGCAGGCTCTGTAGCCATGGCGATTTGGTCGCGCCAAGTGGTTCGTCCCCGGCTGCGACGAGGATCAATCCGGACGGTGCCTATTAAGGACCCGATCGCATTTCTTGCTTTCAGCATGGGGTCTACCATGTAAATCTTAGGGATTTAGACGTAATTTCCTGTTTATTTTGTGTCCTGCTGTAAACTGCGCACTGACAACCCTGCACAACAGTCAACATCACCAGAAAAAGGATAGACACCATAAATAAGTGGGGCCCCGTGACTGCTCTCCCTTCGTCTCCTCCCGTGTGATCCCTCTTCCTCCGACTCCCGACCTTGCGGAAAAGAAAAATGAAATGAAAGAGTTTCACTGGACGGGCAAACACATGTGCTGCCTAGTAATAATAATAATAACGTAAAAAAATCGACCTACGAATCTATTATTAAATAAGCTAAACTAGGGTTTTGCCCAGTACTACGGATCAATTTCTGAAAATCCAACTACGGGGTTCGATTTTGGCCTGCTAATATAAAATTATATAATCCGAACTAGTATTCCTCTAAAAAATCATTTTGGTATGCATCGTTTGGTACTTTTCATAGCGAGTGCTTACTCCCTCCGTTAGCAAATAGTCTTCGTATGTCATATAGTAAGCATTCAAGTTGAAAAACAAGCTCTAGACATATTCAAACCAGAAAAATCATGTATCTACCCCCTATATATCCCTAAACCCTGACTTATGAATTCAAGCATGAAGAGAAGTGGTTTTTGGTTTCAATCATGGAAATTTCAAAAACCCTCCCAAGAGCTTCATTTTGGAGTGACTAATTAAGAAGCATACATGCTTACCTTTTCATATTAATGTTTTAAACTTGTTCAAATCTTGGTCAACAAACCTAGGAACGAAGAATCAAATGGGTATAAAAAAATTAAAACCAAGGTCTGCTCATGTCATATAGTGAGCATTCAATTAAATTGATAAACAAGGTCTAGACATATTCAAACTAGCAGGAAAATCATGTATCTACCCCCAAACCCTAAACTCTACCTTATGAAGTCAAGCATGCATGAAGAGAAGTGGTTTTTGGTTTTCAAGCATGGAAATTTCAAAAACTCTTATGTCATCTAGTAAGCATTCAATTAAGTTGATAAACAATGTCTAGACATATTCAAACCAGAAAATTTATGTATCAAGCTACCCCTAACCCCAAACTCTGTCTTATGAAGTCAAGCATGAAGAGAAGTACGTGGTTTTTTGGTTTCAAACATGGAAATTTCAAAAACCCTCTCAAGATCGAGCTTCATTTTGGAGTGACTACGAAGGATACATGCTTAATTTTTCATATTCATGTTTTAAACTTGTTTAAATCATGGTCAAACATAGGATTTGACCAAGATTCAAATGGGCATAAAAATTCAAAAAAAAACAATAAAATGAAAAACCAATGCACATAGTCATCTTATGTCATCTAGTAAGCATTCAATTAAGTTGATAAACAAGGTCTAGACATATTCAAACCAAAAAATTCATGTATCAAGCTACCCCTAACCCCAAACTCTGTCTTATGAAGTCAAGCATGAAGAGAAGTACGGTTTTTTGGTTTCAAACATGGAAATTTCAAAAACCCTCTCAAGAGCTTCCATTTTGGAGTGACTACGAAGGAGACATGCTTAATTTTTCATATTCATGTTTTAAACTTGTTTAAATCATGGTCAAACCTAGGATTTGGCCAAGATTCAAATGGGCAAAATTTTAAAAAAAATCAAGGCACATAGTCTTCTTATGTCATATAGTGTAAGCATTCAATTAAGTCAAGCATGCATGAAGAGAAGTCATGGTTTTTGGTTTCAAACATGGAAATTTCAAAAACCCTACCAAGATCTACATTTTGGAGTGACTAAGAAGGATATATGCTTAATTTTTCATATTCATGTTTTATTAAACTTGTTTAAATCATGGTCAAACCTAGGATTTGACCAAGATTCAAATGGACATAAAAATTCAGAAAAAACAAAAAATGGAAAATCAAGGCACATAGTCTTCTTATGTCACATAGTAAGCATTCAATTAAGTTGATAAACAAGGTCTAGAGATATATTCAAACCAGAGAAATCATGTATCTACCCCTAACCCTAAACTCTATCTCATGAAGTCAAGCATGAAGATATGTGGTTTTTGGTTTCAAACATGGAAATTTCAAAAACCCTCCCAAGAGCTTCATTTTGGAGTGACTAAGAAGGACATATGCTTAATTTTTCATATTCATGTTTTCAACTTGTTTAAATCATGGTCAAACTTAGGATTTGACCAAGATTCAAATGGGCATAAAATTAAAAAAACAATAAAATGAAAAACCAATGCACATAGTCGATCTTCTTATGTCATATATATAGTAAGCATTCAATTAAGTTGATAACAAGGTCTAGACATATTCAAACCAGAAAAATCATGTATCTACCCCCTAACCCTAAACTTTGTCTTATGAAGTCAAGCATGAAGAGAAGTGGTTTTTGGTTTCAAGCATGGAAATTTCAAAAACCTCCCCAAACTTCATTTTAGAGTGACTAAGAAGGATACAAGCTTCCCTTTTCATTTTCATGTTTTAAACTTGTTTAAATTATCTTGGTCAAATCTAGGATTTGACAAGATTCAAATGGGCAAACATATGATAAGTGATGCAAATATCATTTCTAAGTGCGGGCAAACCAGCCTTTAGCTTAACATATTTCTAAGTACAAGGTTTCAGAAAATTGAGTGGGGGCGGCTGCCCCCCTTGGCTATAGTCTGGATCCGCCCATGCTATAGTTTGAGGCCATTTGGATGACGTCGAAAAAATTCTTTGATTAGAAATGGGGTTGTTCGAACCCCGTAGTTGGATTTTTTTGAACCTTGATCTGTAGTACTGGGCAAAACCCTAGTTTAACCTATTTAATTATAGATTCGTAGGTCGATTTTTTTACGTACCTTTTTTATTATTACTCTACTATGCAGCACATATGTGTTTGCCCGTCGAGTGAAACTCGGAGGAAGAGGGATCACTCGGAAGGAGAGAAGAAGGAGGGAGAGCATTATGGTGTCTTCCCTTTTTCGGGTGATGATGTTGACTGTTGTGCAGGGTTTGTCAGTGAGCAGGAGGTGCGAGCGAGCGAGGCCGAGAATGAGAGAGATTTTTTTTTGTGAGAGGGACAACCGAAGGATCTGAAGGACCCAGAGACTTCCAATACGCATCCTGATGCGTCTTCTCTTGACAAAGAAAATGGCTGGGAGTTTGCGTACCTATTGCACGTGACTTGTGCTCACTGAAGTGTGGGACCTCACGCATGGGCACCACACGTAAGTGACAGACCTGTTGGTGTAAAAACTCGGTTGATTATTATAGTGCATTAGAACAAAGTTTCCTATGGATTCAATCCAAGTTAACTCATTTACATGACATTATTTTTTCCATGAAGCAAAGTTAACACATCTATCAATTGGTACATTTTGGAGTGACTAAGAAGGATCCATGCTTACCTTTTCGTTTTCACGTGTTAAACTTGTTTAAATCTTGGTCAAACCTAGGATTTGACAGAGATTCAAATGGGCGGAAAATTCAAAAAAAAACAGAAAAATGAAAAACCAAAGCACATACGTAGTTTTCTTATGTCATATAGTAAGCATTCAAGTTGATAAACAAGGTCTAGACATATTCAAAACATACAAATCATGTATGTACCCCTAACCCTAAACTATGTCTTATGAAGTCAAGCATGAAGAGAAGTGGTTTTGGGTTTCAAACATGGAAATTTCAAAAACCTCCCAAAAACTTCATTTAGAGTGACTAAGAAGGATAAATGCTTCCCTTTTCATTTTCATGTTTAAATCTTGGTAAAACCTAGGATCTGACCAAGATTCAAATGGGCATCAAAAATAAAAAAATCAGAAAAATGAAAAACCAATGCACATAGTCTTCTTATGTCATATAGTAAGCATTAAAGTTGATAAACAAGGTCTAGACGTATTCAAACCAGACAAATCATGTATCTACCCCTAACCCTAAACTCTGTCTTATGAAGTCAAGCATGAAGAGAAGTACGTGGTTTTTTGGTTTCAAACATGGAAATTTCAAAAACCCTCTCAAGATCGAGCTTCATTTTGGAGTGACTACGAAGGATACATGCTTAATTTTTCATATTCATGTTTTAAACTTGTTTAAATCATGGTCAAACATAGGATTTGACCAAGATTCAAATGGGCATAAAAATTCAAAAAAAAACAATAAAATGAAAAACCAATGCACATAGTCATCTTATGTCATCTAGTAAGCATTCAATTAAGTTGATAAACAAGGTCTAGACATATTCAAACCAAAAAATTCATGTATCAAGCTACCCCTAACCCCAAACTCTGTCTTATGAAGTCAAGCATGAAGAGAAGTACACGGTTTTTTGGTTTCAAACATGGAAATTTCAAAAACCCTCTCAAGAGCTTCCATTTTGGAGTGACTACGAAGGAGACATGCTTAATTTTTCATATTCATGTTTTAAACTTGTTTAAATCATGGTCAAACCTAGGATTTGGCCAAGATTCAAATGGGCAAAATTTTAAAAAAAATCAAGGCACATAGTCTTCTTATGTCATATAGTGTAAGCATTCAATTAAGTCAAGCATGCATGAAGAGAAGTCATGGTTTTTGGTTTCAAACATGGAAATTTCAAAAACCCTACCAAGATCTACATTTTGGAGTGACTAAGAAGGATATATGCTTAATTTTTCATATTCATGTTTTATTAAACTTGTTTAAATCATGGTCAAACCTAGGATTTGACCAAGATTCAAATGGACATAAAAATTCAGAAAAAACAAAAAATGGAAAATCAAGGCACATAGTCTTCTTATGTCACATAGTAAGCATTCAATTAAGTTGATAAACAAGGTCTAGAGATATATTCAAACCAGAGAAATCATGTATCTACCCCCTAACCCTAAACTCTGTCTCATGAAGTCAAGCATGAAGATATGTGGTTTTTGGTTTCAAACATGGAAATTTCAAAAACCCTCCCAAGAGCTTCATTTTGGAGTGACTAAGAAGGACATATGCTTAATTTTTCATATTCATGTTTTCAACTTGTTTAAATCATGGTCAAACTTAGGATTTGACCAAGATTCAAATGGGCATAAAATTAAAAAAACAATAAAATGAAAAACCAATGCACATAGTCGATCTTCTTATGTCATATATATAGTAAGCATTCAATTAAGTTGATAACAAGGTCTAGACATATTCAAACCAGAAAAATCATGTATCTACCCCTAACCCTAAACTTTGTCTTATGAAGTCAAGCATGAAGAGAAGTGGTTTTTGGTTTCAAGCATGGAAATTTCAAAAACCTCCCCAAACTTCATTTTAGAGTGACTAAGAAGGATACAAGCTTCCCTTTTCATTTTCATGTTTTAAACTTGTTTAAATTATCTTGGTCAAATCTAGGATTTGACAAGATTCAAATGGGCAAACATATGATAAGTGATGCAAATATCATTTCTAAGTGCGGGCAAACCAGCCTTTAGCTTAACATATTTCTAAGTACAAGGTTTCAGAAAATTGAGTGGGGGCGGCTGCCCCCCTTGGCTATAGTCTGGATCCGCCCATGCTATAGTTTGAGGCCATTTGGATGACGTCGAAAAAATTCTTTGATTAGAAATGGGGTTGTTCGAACCCCGTAGTTGGATTTTTTTGAACCTTGATCTGTAGTACTGGGCAAAACCCTAGTTTAACCTATTTAATTATAGATTCGTAGGTCGATTTTTTTACGTACCTTTTTATTATTACTCTACTATGCAGCACATATGTGTTTGCCCGTCGAGTGAAACTCGGAGGAAGAGGGATCACTCGGAAGGAGAGAAGAAGGAGGGAGAGCATTATGGTGTCTTCCCTTTTTCGGGTGATGATGTTGACTGTTGTGCAGGGTTTGTCAGTGAGCAGGAGCGAGCGAGCGAGGCCGAGAATGAGAGATTTTTTGTGTGAGAGGGACAACCGAAGGATCCTGAAGGACCCAGAGACTTCCAATACGCATCCTGATGCGTCTTCTCTTGACAAAGAAAATGGCTGGGAGTTTGCGTACCTATTGCACGTGACTTGTGCTCACTGAAGTGTGGGACCTCACGCATGGGCACCACACGTAAGTGACAGACCTGTTGGTGTAAAAACTCGGTTGATTATTATAGTGCATTAGAACAAAGTTTCCTATGGATTCAAGGGTAGGAAATCCAAGTTAACTCATTTACATGACATTATTTTTTCCATGAAGCAAAGTTAACACATCTATCAATTGGTACATTTTGGAGTGACTAAGAAGGATCCATGCTTACCTTTTCGTTTTCACGTGTTAAACTTGTTTAAATCTTGGTCAAACCTAGGATTTGACAGAGATTCAAATGGGCGGAAAATTCAAAAAAAAACAGAAAAATGAAAAACCAAAGCACATACGTAATTTTCTTATGTCATATAGTAAGCATTCAAGTTGATAAACAAGGTCTAGACATATTCAAAACATACAAATCATGTATGTACCCCTAACCCTAAACTATGTCTTATGAAGTCAAGCATGAAGAGAAGTGGTTTTGGGTTTCAAACATGGAAATTTCAAAAACCTCCCAAAAACTTCATTTAGAGTGACTAAGAAGGATAAATGCTTCCCTTTTCATTTTCATGTTTAAATCTTGGTAAAACCTAGGATCTGACCAAGATTCAAATGGGCATCAAAAATAAAAAAAAATCAGAAAAATGAAAAACCAATGCACATAGTCTTCTTATGTCATATAGTAAGCATTAAAGTTGATAAACAAGGTCTAGACGTATTCAAACCAGACAAATCATGTATCTACCCCTAACCCTAAACTCTGTCTTATGAAGTCAAGCATGAAGAGAAGTACGTGGTTTTTGGTTTCAAACATGGAAATTTCAAAAACCCTCTCAAGATCGAGCTTCATTTTGGAGTGACTACGAAGGATACATGCTTAATTTTTCATATTCATGTTTTAAACTTGTTTAAATCATGGTCAAACATAGGATTTGACCAAGATTCAAATGGGCATAAAAATTCAAAAAAACAATAAAATGAAAAACCAATGCACATAGTCATCTTATGTCATCTAGTAAGCATTCAATTAAGTTGATAAACAAGGTCTAGACATATTCAAACCAAAAAATTCATGTATCAAGCTACCCCTAACCCCAAACTCTGTCTTATGAAGTCAAGCATGAAGAGAAGTACACGGTTTTTTGGTTTCAAACATGGAAATTTCAAAAACCCTCTCAAGAGCTTCCATTTTGGAGTGACTACGAAGGAGACATGCTTAATTTTTCATATTCATGTTTTAAACTTGTTTAAATCATGGTCAAACCTAGGATTTGGCCAAGATTCAAATGGGCAAAATTTAAAAAAAAATCAAGGCACATAGTCTTCTTATGTCATATAGTGTAAGCATTCAATTAAGTCAAGCATGCATGAAGAGAAGTCATGGTTTTTGGTTTCAAACATGGAAATTTCAAAAACCCTACCAAGATCTACATTTTGGAGTGACTAAGAAGGATATATGCTTAATTTTTCATATTCATGTTTTATTAAACTTGTTTAAATCATGGTCAAACCTAGGATTTGACCAAGATTCAAATGGACATAAAAATTCAGAAAAAACAAAAAATGGAAAATCAAGGCACATAGTCTTCTTATGTCACATAGTAAGCATTCAATTAAGTTGATAAACAAGGTCTAGAGATATATTCAAACCAGAGAAATCATGTATCTACCCCTAACCCTAAACTCTATCTCATGAAGTCAAGCATGAAGATATGTGGTTTTTGGTTTCAAACATGGAAATTTCAAAAACCCTCCCAAGAGCTTCATTTTGGAGTGACTAAGAAGGACATATGCTTAATTTTTCATATTCATGTTTTCAACTTGTTTAAATCATGGTCAAACTTAGGATTTGACCAAGATTCAAATGGGCATAAAATTAAAAAAACAATAAAATGAAAAACCAATGCACATAGTCGATCTTCTTATGTCATATATATAGTAAGCATTCAATTAAGTTGATAACAAGGTCTAGACATATTCAAACCAGAAAAATCATGTATCTACCCCCTAACCCTAAACTTTGTCTTATGAAGTCAAGCATGAAGAGAAGTGGTTTTTGGTTTCAAGCATGGAAATTTCAAAAACCTCCCCAAACTTCATTTTAGAGTGACTAAGAAGGATACAAGCTTCCCTTTTCATTTTCATGTTTTAAACTTGTTTAAATTATCTTGGTCAAATCTAGGATTTGACAAGATTCAAATGGGCAAACATATGATAAGTGATGCAAATATCATTTCTAAGTGCGGGCAAACCAGCCTTTAGCTTAACATATTTCTAAGTACAAGGTTTCAGAAAATTGAGTGGGGGCGGCTGCCCCCCTTGGCTATAGTCTGGATCCGCCCATGCTATAGTTTGAGGCCATTTGGATGACGTCGAAAAAATTCTTTGATTAGAAATGGGGTTGTTCGAACCCCGTAGTTGGATTTTTTGAACCTTGATCTGTAGTACTGGGCAAAACCCTAGTTTAACCTATTTAATTATAGATTCGTAGGTCGATTTTTTTACGTACCTTTTTTATTATTACTCTACTATGCAGCACATATGTGTTTGCCCGTCGAGTGAAACTCGGAGGAAGAGGGATCACTCGGAAGGAGAGAAGAAGGAGGGAGAGCATTATGGTGTCTTCCCTTTTTCGGGTGATGATGTTGACTTTTGTGCAGGGTTTGTCAGTGAGCAGGAGGAGCGAGCGAGCGAGCGAATGAGAGAGATTTTTTTGTGAGAGGGACAACCGAAGGATCCTGAAGGACCCAGAGACTTCCAATACGCATCCTGATGCGTCTTCTCTTGACAAAGAAAATGGCTGGGAGTTTGCGTACCTATTGCACGTGACTTGTGCTCACTGAAGTGTGGGACCTCACGCATGGGCACCACACGTAAGTGACAGACCTGTTGGTGTAAAAACTCGGTTGATTATTATAGTGCATTAGAACAAAGTTTCCTATGGATTCAAGGGTAGGAAATCCAAGTTAATGACATTATTTTTTCCATGAAGCAAAGTTAACACATCTATCAATTGGTACATTTTGGAGTGACTAAGAAGGATCCATGCTTACCTTTTCGTTTTCACGTGTTAAACTTGTTTAAATCTTGGTCAAACCTAGGATTTGACAGAGATTCAAATGGGCAGAAAATTCAAAAAAAACAGAAAAATGAAAAACCAAAGCACATACGTAGTTTTCTTATGTCATATAGTAAGCATTCAAGTTGATAAACAAGGTCTAGACATATTCAAAACATACAAATCATGTATGTACCCCTAACCCTAAACTATGTCTTATGAAGTCAAGCATGAAGAGAAGTGGTTTTGGGTTTCAAACATGGAAATTTCAAAAACCTCCCAAAAACTTCATTTAGAGTGACTAAGAAGGATAAATGCTTCCCTTTTCATTTTCATGTTTAAATCTTGGTAAAACCTAGGATCTGACCAAGATTCAAATGGGCATCAAAAATAAAAAAAAATCAGAAAAATGAAAAACCAATGCACATAGTCTTCTTATGTCATATAGTAAGCATTAAAGTTGATAAACAAGGTCTAGACATATTCAAACCAGACAAATCATGTATCTACCCCTAACCCTAAACTCTGTCTTATGAAGTCAAGCATGAAGAGAAGTACGTGGTTTTTTGGTTTCAAACATGGAAATTTCAAAAACCCTCTCAAGATCGAGCTTCATTTTGGAGTGACTACGAAGGATACATGCTTAATTTTTCATATTCATGTTTTAAACTTGTTTAAATCATGGTCAAACATAGGATTTGACCAAGATTCAAATGGGCATAAAAATTCAAAAAAAACAATAAAATGAAAAACCAATGCACATAGTCATCTTATGTCATCTAGTAAGCATTCAATTAAGTTGATAAACAAGGTCTAGACATATTCAAACCAAAAAATTCATGTATCAAGCTACCCCTAACCCCAAACTCTGTCTTATGAAGTCAAGCATGAAGAGAAGTACACGGTTTTTTGGTTTCAAACATGGAAATTTCAAAAACCCTCTCAAGAGCTTCCATTTTGGAGTGACTACGAAGGAGACATGCTTAATTTTTCATATTCATGTTTTAAACTTGTTTAAATCATGGTCAAACCTAGGATTTGGCCAAGATTCAAATGGGCAAAATTTTAAAAAAAATCAAGGCACATAGTCTTCTTATGTCATATAGTGTAAGCATTCAATTAAGTCAAGCATGCATGAAGAGAAGTCATGGTTTTTGGTTTCAAACATGGAAATTTCAAAAACCCTACCAAGATCTACATTTTGGAGTGACTAAGAAGGATATATGCTTAATTTTTCATATTCATGTTTTATTAAACTTGTTTAAATCATGGTCAAACCTAGGATTTGACCAAGATTCAAATGGACATAAAAATTCAGAAAAAACAAAAAATGGAAAATCAAGGCACATAGTCTTCTTATGTCACATAGTAAGCATTCAATTAAGTTGATAAACAAGGTCTAGAGATATATTCAAACCAGAGAAATCATGTATCTACCCCCTAACCCTAAACTCTGTCTCATGAAGTCAAGCATGAAGATATGTGGTTTTTGGTTTCAAACATGGAAATTTCAAAAACCCTCCCAAGAGCTTCATTTTGGAGTGACTAAGAAGGACATATGCTTAATTTTTCATATTCATGTTTTCAACTTGTTTAAATCATGGTCAAACTTAGGATTTGACCAAGATTCAAATGGGCATAAAATTAAAAAAACAATAAAATGAAAAACCAATGCACATAGTCGATCTTCTTATGTCATATATATAGTAAGCATTCAATTAAGTTGATAACAAGGTCTAGACATATTCAAACCAGAAAAATCATGTATCTACCCCCTAACCCTAAACTTTGTCTTATGAAGTCAAGCATGAAGAGAAGTGGTTTTTGGTTTCAAGCATGGAAATTTCAAAAACCTCCCCAAACTTCATTTTAGAGTGACTAAGAAGGATACAAGCTTCCCTTTTCATTTTCATGTTTTAAACTTGTTTAAATTATCTTGGTCAAATCTAGGATTTGACAAGATTCAAATGGGCAAACATATGATAAGTGATGCAAATATCATTTCTAAGTGCGGGCAAACCAGCCTTTAGCTTAACATATTTCTAAGTACAAGGTTTCAGAAAATTGAGTGGGGGCGGCTGCCCCCCTTGGCTATAGTCTGGATCCGCCCATGCTATAGTTTGAGGCCATTTGGATGACGTCGAAAAAATTCTTTGATTAGAAATGGGGTTGTTCGAACCCCGTAGTTGGATTTTTTTGAACCTTGATCTGTAGTACTGGGCAAAACCCTAGTTTAACCTATTTAATTATAGATTCGTAGGTCGATTTTTTTACGTACCTTTTTTATTATTACTCTACTATGCAGCACATATGTGTTTGCCCGTCGAGTGAAACTCGGAGGAAGAGGGATCACTCGGAAGGAGAGAAGAAGGAGGGAGAGCATTATGGTGTCTTCCCTTTTTCGGGTGATGATGTTGACTTTTGTGCAGGGTTTGTCAGTGAGCAGGAGGAGCGAGCGAGCGAGGCCGAGAATGAGAGAGATTTTTTTGTGTGAGAGGGACAACCGAAGGATCCTGAAGGACCCAGAGACTTCCAATACGCATCCTGATGCGTCTTCTCTTGACAAAGAAAATGGCTGGGAGTTTGCGTACCTATTGCACGTGACTTGTGCTCACTGAAGTGTGGGACCTCACGCATGGGCACCACACGTAAGTGACAGACCTGTTGGTGTAAAAACTCGGTTGATTATTATAGTGCATTAGAACAAAGTTTCCTATGGATTCAAGGGTAGGTCCAAGTTAACTCATTTACATGACATTATTTTTTCCATGAAGCAAAGTTAACACATCTATCAATTGGTACATTTTGGAGTGACTAAGAAGGATCCATGCTTACCTTTTCGTTTTCACGTGTTAAACTTGTTTAAATCTTGGTCAAACCTAGGATTTGACAGAGATTCAAATGGGCGGAAAATTCAAAAAAAACAGAAAAATGAAAAACCAAAGCACATACGTAGTTTTCTTATGTCATATAGTAAGCATTCAAGTTGATAAACAAGGTCTAGACATATTCAAAACATACAAATCATGTATGTACCCCTAACCCTAAACTATGTCTTATGAAGTCAAGCATGAAGAGAAGTGGTTTTGGGTTTCAAACATGGAAATTTCAAAAACCTCCCAAAAACTTCATTTAGAGTGACTAAGAAGGATAAATGCTTCCCTTTTCATTTTCATGGTTTCAAAAACCCTCTCAAGATCGAGCTTCATTTTGGAGTGACTACGAAGGATACATGCTTAATTTTTCATATTCATGTTTTAAACTTGTTTAAATCATGGTCAAACATAGGATTTGACCAAGATTCAAATGGGCATAAAAATTAAAAAAAAACAATAAAATGAAAAACCAATGCACATAGTCATCTTATGTCATCTAGTAAGCATTCAATTAAGTTGATAAACAAGGTCTAGACATATCAAACCAGAAAATTCATGTATCAAGCTACCCCTATCCCCAAACTCTCTCTTATGAAGTCAAGCATGAAGAGAAGTACGCGGTTTTTTGGTTTCAAACATGGAAATTTCAAAAACCCTCTCAAGAGCTTCCATTTTGGAGTGACTACGAAGGATACATGCTTAATTTTTCATATTCATGTTTTAAACTTGTTTAAATCATGGTCAAACCTAGGATTTGGCCAAGATTCAAATGGGCAAAATTTAAAAAAAATCAAGGCACATAGTCTTCTTATGTCATATAGTAAGCATTCAATTAAGTTGATAAACAAGGTCTAGACATATTCAAACGAGAGAAATCATGTATCTACCCCCTAACCCTAAACTCTGTCTCATGAAGTCAAGCGCATGCATGAAGATATGTGGTTTTTGGTTTCAAACATGGAAATTTCAAAAACCCTCCCAAGAGCTTCATTTTGAAGTGATTAATTAAGAAGCATACATGCATGGTTACTTTTTCATAGTCATGTTTTAAACTTATTCAAATCTTGGTGAAACCTAGGATTTGACCAAGATTCAAATGGGTATAAAAATTCAAAAAAACAAAAAAGGTCTTCTTATGTTATATAGTAGGCATTCAATTAAGTTGATAAACAAGGTCTAGACATATTCAAACAAGAAAAATCATGCATGTATCTACCCCTAACCCTAAACTCTGTTTTATGAAGTCAAGCATGAAGATATGTGGTTTTTGGTTTCGAACATGGAAATTCAAAAACCCTCCCAAGAGCTTCATTTTGAAGTGACTAAGAAGCATACATGCTTACTTTTTCATATTCATGTTTTTAACTTATTCAAATCTTGGTGGAACCAAGGATTTGACCAAGATTCAAATGGGTATAAAAATTCAAAAAAACACAAGGTCTTCTTATGTTATATAGTAAGCATTCAATTATTTTGATAAACAAGGTCTACACATATTCAAACCAGGAAATTATGTATCTACCCCCTAACCCTAAACTCTGTCTTATGAAGTCAAGCATGCATGAAGAGAAGTGGTTTTTGGTTTCAAGCATGGAAATTTCAAAAACCCTCCCAAGAGCTTCATTTTGGAGTGACTAAGAAGCATACGTACGTGCTTACTTTTTCATATTCATGTTTTAAACTTGTTCAAATCTTGGTCAAACCTATGATTTGACCAAGATTCAAATGGGTATAAAAAATGAAAACCAAGGTCTTCTTATGTCATATAGCAAGCATTCAATTAAGTTGATAAATAAGGTCTAGACATATTCAAACCAGAAAAATCATGTATCAAGCTACCCCTAACCCCTAATTAACTCTGTCTTATGAAGTCAAGCATGAAGATAAGTATGTGGTTTTTTGGTTTCAAACATGGAAATTTCAAAAACCCTCTCAAGATCGAGCTTCATTTTGGAGTGACTACGAAGGATACATGCTTACTTTTTCATATTCATGTTTTAAACTTGTTTAAATCATGGTCAAACCTAGGATTTGACAAAGATTCAAATGGGCATAATTTAAAAAAAAACAAAAAATGAAAAACCAAGGCACATAGTCTTCTTATGTTATATTGTAAGCATTCAATTAAGTTGATAAACAAGGTCTAGACATATTCAAACCAGAGAAATCATGTATCTACCCCCTAACCTAAACTCTGTCTCATGAAGTCAAGCATGATGATATGTGGTTTTTGGTTTCAAACATGGAAATTTCAAAAACCCTCCCAAGAGCTTCATTTTGGAGTGACTAAGAAGGACATATGCTTAATTTTTCATATTCATGTTTTCAACTTGTTTAAATCATGGTCAAACTTAGGATTTGACCAAGATTCAAATGGGCATAAAATTAAAAAAACAATAAAATGAAAAACCAATGCACATAGTCGATCTTCTTATGTCATATATATAGTAAGCATTCAATTAAGTTGATAACAAGGTCTAGACATATTCAAACGAGAGAAATCATGTATCTACCCCCTAACCCTAAACTCTGTCTCATGAAGTCAAGCGCATGCATGAAGATATGTGGTTTTTGGTTTCAAACATGGAAATTTCAAAAACCCTCCCAAGAGCTTCATTTCGAAGTGATTAATTAAGAAGCATACATGCATGGTTACTTTTTCATAGTCATGTTTTAAACTTATTCAAATCTTGGTGAAACCTAGGATTTGACCAAGATTCAAATGGGTATAAAAATTCAAAAAAAACAAAAAAGGTCTTCTTATGTTATATAGTAGGCATTCAATTAAGTTGATAAACAAGGTCTAGACATATTCAAACAAGAAAAATCATGCATGTATCTACCCCTAACCCTAAACTCTGTTTCATGAAGTCAAGCATGAAGATATGTGGTTTTTGGTTTCGAACATGGAAATTCAAAAACCCTCCCAAGAGCTTCATTTTGAAGTGACTAAGAAGCATACATGCTTACTTTTTCATATTCATGTTTTTAACTTATTCAAATCTTGGTGGAACCAAGGATTTGACCAAGATTCAAATGGGTATAAAAGTTCAAAAAAAACAAGGTCTTCTTATATGTTATATAGTAAGCATTCAATTGATTTGATAAACAAGGTCTACACATATTCAAACCAGGAAAATCATGTATCTACCCCTAACCCTAAACTCTGTCTTATGAAGTCAAGCATGCATGAAGAGAAGTAGTTTTTGGTTTCAAGCATGGAAATTTCGAAAACCCTCCCAAGAGCTACATATTGGAGTGACTAATAGAAGGATAGATGCTTAATTTTTCATATTCATGTTTTAAACTTGTTTAAATCATGGTCAAACCTAGGATTTGACCAAGATTCAAATGGGCATAAAAATTCAAAAGAAAAAAACAATAAAATGAAAAACCAATGCACATAGTCATCTTATGTCATCTATAGTAAGCATTCAATTAAGTTGATAAACAAGGTCTAGACATATTCAAACCAGAAAATTCATATATCAAGCTACCCCTATCCCCAAACTCTCTCTTATGAAGTCAAGCATGAAGAGAAGTACGCGGTTTTTTGGTTTCAAACATGGAAATTTCAAAAACCCTCTCAAGAGCTTCATTTTGGAGTGACTATGAAGGATACATGCTTAATTTTTCATATTCATGTTTTAAACTTGTTTAAATCATGGTCAAACCTAGGATTTGACCAAGATTCAAATGGGCAAAATTTTAAAAAATGAAAAATCAAGGCACATAGTCTTCTTATTTTTGGTTTCAAACATGGAAATTTCAAAAACCCTCCCAAAGAGCTTCATTTTGGAGTGACTAAGAAGGATCCATAGGAAACTATGTAGTACTAATACAGTATAATGATCACCCGAGTTATTAGAGCAACAAGTCTGTCACTTACGTGTGGTTCCCATGCGTGAGGTCCCACACTTCAGTGAGCACAAGTCACGTACGCTAGGTAGGCAAACTCCCAGCCATCTTCTTTGTCAAGAGAGAGGCATCAACACACACACTCTCTCTCTCTCTCCAATTATCCACCTCCGTTGGCTGCCGGTTTTGGCAGGTCGTTTCTAGCTCAGCTCGTAGGCCATGGTGTGCAGGCTCTGTAGCCATGGCGATTTGGTCGCGCCAAGTGGTTCGTCCCCGGCTGCGACGAGGATCAATCCGGACGGTGCCTATTAAGGACCCGATCGCATTTCTTGCTTTCAGCATGGGGTCTACCATGTAAATCTTAGGGATTTAGACGTAATTTCCTGTTTATTTTGTGTCCTGCTGTAAACTGCGCACTGACAACCCTGCACAACAGTCAACATCACCAGAAAAAGGATAGACACCATAAATAAGTGGGGCCCCGTGACTGCTCTCCCTTCGTCTCCTCCCGTGTGATCCCTCTTCCTCCGACTCCCGACCTTGCGGAAAAGAAAAATGAAATGAAAGAGTTTCACTGGACGGGCAAACACATGTGCTGCCTAGTAATAATAATAATAACGTAAAAAAATCGACCTACAGCTAAACTAGGGTTTTGCCCAGTACTACGGATCAATTTCTGAAAATCCAACTACGGGGTTCGATTTTGGCCTGCTAATATAAAATTATATAATCCGAACTAGTATTCCTCTAAAAAATCATTTTGGTATGCATCGTTTGGTACTTTTCATAGCGAGTGCTTACTCCCTCCGTTAGCAAATAGTCTTCGTATGTCATATAGTAAGCATTCAAGTTGAAAAACAAGCTCTAGACATATTCAAACCAGAAAAATCATGTATCTACCCCCTATATATCCCTAAACCCTGACTTATGAATTCAAGCATGAAGAGAAGTGGTTTTTGGTTTCAATCATGGAAATTTCAAAAACCCTCCCAAGAGCTTCATTTTGGAGTGACTAATTAAGAAGCATACATGCTTACCTTTTCATATTAATGTTTTAAACTTGTTCAAATCTTGGTCAACAAACCTAGGAACGAAGAATCAAATGGGTATAAAAAAATTAAAACCAAGGTCTGCTCATGTCATATAGTGAGCATTCAATTAAATTGATAAACAAGGTCTAGACATATTCAAACTAGCAGGAAAATCATGTATCTACCCCCAAACCCTAAACTCTACCTTATGAAGTCAAGCATGCATGAAGAGAAGTGGTTTTTGGTTTTCAAGCATGGAAATTTCAAAAACTCTTATGTCATCTAGTAAGCATTCAATTAAGTTGATAAACAATGTCTAGACATATTCAAACCAGAAAATTTATGTATCAAGCTACCCCTAACCCCAAACTCTGTCTTATGAAGTCAAGCATGAAGAGAAGTACGTGGTTTTTTGGTTTCAAACATGGAAATTTCAAAAACCCTCTCAAGATCGAGCTTCATTTTGGAGTGACTACGAAGGATACATGCTTAATTTTTCATATTCATGTTTTAAACTTGTTTAAATCATGGTCAAACATAGGATTTGACCAAGATTCAAATGGGCATAAAAATTCAAAAAAACAATAAAATGAAAAACCAATGCACATAGTCATCTTATGTCATCTAGTAAGCATTCAATTAAGTTGATAAACAAGGTCTAGACATATTCAAACCAAAAAATTCATGTATCAAGCTACCCCTAACCCCAAACTCTGTCTTATGAAGTGAAGCATGAAGAGAAGTACACGGTTTTTTGGTTTCAAACATGGAAATTTCAAAAACCCTCTCAAGAGCTTCCATTTTGGAGTGACTACGAAGGAGACATGCTTAATTTTTCATATTCATGTTTTAAACTTGTTTAAATCATGGTCAAACCTAGGATTTGGCCAAGATTCAAATGGGCAAAATTTTAAAAAAAATCAAGGCACATAGTCTTCTTATGTCATATAGTGTAAGCATTCAATTAAGTCAAGCATGCATGAAGAGAAGTCATGGTTTTTGGTTTCAAACATGGAAATTTCAAAAACCCTACCAAGATCTACATTTTGGAGTGACTAAGAAGGATATATGCTTAATTTTTCATATTCATGTTTTAAACTTGTTTAAATCATGGTCAAACCTAGGATTTGACCAAGATTCAAATGGGCATAAAAATTCAAAAGAAAAAAACAATAAAATGAAAAACCAATGCACATAGTCATCTTATGTCATCTATAGTAAGCATTCAATTAAGTTGATAAACAAGGTCTAGACATATTCAAACCAGAAAATTCATATATCAAGCTACCCCTATCCCCAAACTCTCTCTTATGAAGTCAAGCATGAAGAGAAGTACGCGGTTTTTTGGTTTCAAACATGGAAATTTCAAAAACCCTCTCAAGAGCTTCATTTTGGAGTGACTATGAAGGATACATGCTTAATTTTTCATATTCATGTTTTAAACTTGTTTAAATCATGGTCAAACCTAGGATTTGACCAAGATTCAAATGGGCAAAATTTTAAAAAATGAAAAATCAAGGCACATAGTCTTCTTATTTTTGGTTTCAAACATGGAAATTTCAAAAACCCTCCCAAAGAGCTTCATTTTGGAGTGACTAAGAAGGATCCATAGGAAACTATGTAGTACTAATACAGTATAATGATCACCCGAGTTATTAGAGCAACAAGTCTGTCACTTACGTGTGGTTCCCATGCGTGAGGTCCCACACTTCAGTGAGCACAAGTCACGTACGCTAGGTAGGCAAACTCCCAGCCATCTTCTTTGTCAAGAGAGAGGCATCAACACACACACACTCTCTCTCTCTCTCTCCAATTATCCACCTCCGTTGGCTGCCGGTTTTGGCAGGTCGTTTCTAGCTCAGCTCGTAGGCCATGGTGTGCAGGCTCTGTAGCCATGGCGATTTGGTCGCGCCAAGTGGTTCGTCCCCGGCTGCGACGAGGATCAATCCGGACGGTGCCTATTAAGGACCCGATCGCATTTCTTGCTTTCAGCATGGGGTCTACCATGTAAATCTTAGGGATTTAGACGTAATTTCCTGTTTATTTTGTGTCCTGCTGTAAACTGCGCACTGACAACCCTGCACAACAGTCAACATCACCAGAAAAAGGATAGACACCATAAATAAGTGGGGCCCCGTGACTGCTCTCCCTTCGTCTCCTCCCGTGTGATCCCTCTTCCTCCGACTCCCGACCTTGCGGAAAAGAAAAATGAAATGAAAGAGTTTCACTGGACGGGCAAACACATGTGCTGCCTAGTAATAATAATAATAACGTAAAAAAATCGACCTACAGCTAAACTAGGGTTTTGCCCAGTACTACGGATCAATTTCTGAAAATCCAACTACGGGGTTCGATTTTGGCCTGCTAATATAAAATTATATAATCCGAACTAGTATTCCTCTAAAAAATCATTTTGGTATGCATCGTTTGGTACTTTTCATAGCGAGTGCTTACTCCCTCCGTTAGCAAATAGTCTTCGTATGTCATATAGTAAGCATTCAAGTTGAAAAACAAGCTCTAGACATATTCAAACCAGAAAAATCATGTATCTACCCCCTATATATATCCCTAAACCCTGACTTATGAATTCAAGCATGAAGAGAAGTGGTTTTTGGTTTCAATCATGGAAATTTCAAAAACCCTCCCAAGAGCTTCATTTTGGAGTGACTAATTAAGAAGCATACATGCTTACCTTTTCATATTAATGTTTTAAACTTGTTCAAATCTTGGTCAACAAACCTAGGAACGAAGAATCAAATGGGTATAAAAAAATTAAAACCAAGGTCTGCTCATGTCATATAGTGAGCATTCAATTAAATTGATAAACAAGGTCTAGACATATTCAAACTAGCAGGAAAATCATGTATCTACCCCCAAACCCTAAACTCTACCTTATGAAGTCAAGCATGCATGAAGAGAAGTGGTTTTTGGTTTTCAAGCATGGAAATTTCAAAAACTCTTATGTCATCTAGTAAGCATTCAATTAAGTTGATAAACAATGTCTAGACATATTCAAACCAGAAAGTTTATGTATCAAGCTACCCCTAACCCCAAACTCTGTCTTATGAAGTCAAGCATGAAGAGAAGTACGTGGTTTTTTGGTTTCAAACATGGAAATTTCAAAAACCCTCTCAAGATCGAGCTTCATTTTGGAGTGACTACGAAGGATACATGCTTAATTTTTCATATTCATGTTTTAAACTTGTTTAAATCATGGTCAAACATAGGATTTGACCAAGATTCAAATGGGCATAAAAATTCAAAAAAAAACAATAAAATGAAAAACCAATGCACATAGTCATCTTATGTCATCTAGTAAGCATTCAATTAAGTTGATAAACAAGGTCTAGACATATTCAAACCAAAAAATTCATGTATCAAGCTACCCCTAACCCCAAACTCTGTCTTATGAAGTGAAGCATGAAGAGAAGTACACGGTTTTTTGGTTTCAAACATGGAAATTTCAAAAACCCTCTCAAGAGCTTCCATTTTGGAGTGACTACGAAGGAGACATGCTTAATTTTTCATATTCATGTTTTAAACTTGTTTAAATCATGGTCAAACCTAGGATTTGGCCAAGATTCAAATGGGCAAAATTTTAAAAAAAATCAAGGCACATAGTCTTCTTATGTCATATAGTGTAAGCATTCAATTAAGTCAAGCATGCATGAAGAGAAGTCATGGTTTTTGGTTTCAAACATGGAAATTTCAAAAACCCTACCAAGATCTACATTTTGGAGTGACTAAGAAGGATATATGCTTAATTTTTCATATTCATGTTTTATTAAACTTGTTTAAATCATGGTCAAACCTAGGATTTGACCAAGATTCAAATGGACATAAAAATTCAGAAAAAACAAAAAATGGAAAATCAAGGCACATAGTCTTCTTATGTCACATAGTAAGCATTCAATTAAGTTGATAAACAAGGTCTAGAGATATATTCAAACCAGAGAAATCATGTATCTACCCCTAACCCTAAACTCTATCTCATGAAGTCAAGCATGAAGATATGTGGTTTTTGGTTTCAAACATGGAAATTTCAAAAACCCTCCCAAGAGCTTCATTTTGGAGTGACTAAGAAGGATATATGCTTAATTTTTTATATTCATGTTTTCAACTTGTTTAAATCATGGTCAAACCTAGGATTTGGCCAAGATTCAAATGGGCATAATTTAAAAAAATGGAAAATCAAGGCACATAGTCTTCTTATGTCACATAGTAAGCATTCAATTAAGTTGATAAACAAGGTCTAGACATATTCAAACCAGAGAAATCATGTATCTACCCCCTAACCCTAAACTCTGTCTCATGAAGTCAAGCATGAAGATATGTGGTTTTTGGTTTCAAACATGGAAATTTCAAAAACCCTCCCAAGAGCTTCATTTTGGAGTGACTAAGAAGGACATATGCTTAATTTTTCATATTCATGTTTTCAACTTGTTTAAATCATGGTCAAACTTAGGATTTGACCAAGATTCAAATGGGCATAAAATTAAAAAAAACAATAAAATGAAAAACCAATGCACATAGTCGATCTTCTTATGTCATATATATAGTAAGCATTCAATTAAGTTGATAACAAGGTCTAGACATATTCAAACCAGAAAAATCATGTATCTACCCCCTAACCCTAAACTTTGTCTTATGAAGTCAAGCATGAAGAGAAGTGGTTTTTGGTTTCAAGCATGGAAATTTCAAAAACCTCCCCAAACTTCATTTTAGAGTGACTAAGAAGGATACAAGCTTCCCTTTTCATTTTCATGTTTTAAACTTGTTTAAATTATCTTGGTCAAATCTAGGATTTGACAAGATTCAAATGGGCAAACATATGATAAGTGATGCAAATATCATTTCTAAGTGCGGGCAAACCAGCCTTTAGCTTAACATATTTCTAAGTACAAGGTTTCAGAAAATTGAGTGGGGGCGGCTGCCCCCCTTGGCTATAGTCTGGATCCGCCCATGCTATAGTTTGAGGCCATTTGGATGACGTCGAAAAAATTCTTTGATTAGAAATGGGGTTGTTCGAACCCCGTAGTTGGATTTTTTTGAACCTTGATCTGTAGTACTGGGCAAAACCCTAGTTTAACCTATTTAATTATAGATTCGTAGGTCGATTTTTTACGTACCTTTTTTATTATTACTCTACTATGCAGCACATATGTGTTTGCCCGTCGAGTGAAACTCGGAGGAAGAGGGATCACTCGGAAGAGAGAAGAAGGAGGGAGAGCATTATGGTGTCTTCCCTTTTTCGGGTGATGATGTTGACTGTTGTGCAGGGTTTGTCAGTGAGCAGGAGGTGCGAGCGAGCGAGCGAGGCCGAGAATGAGAGAGATTTTTTTTGTGAGAGGGACAACCGAAGGATCCTGAAGGACCCAGACTTCCAATACGCATCCTGATGCGTCTTCTCTTGACAAAGAAGATGGCTGGGAGTTTGCGTACCTATTGCACGTGACTTGTGCGCAGTGTGGGACCTCACGCATGGGCACCACACGTAAGTGACAGACCTGTTGGTGTAAAAACTCGGTTGATTATTATAGTGCATTAGAACAAAGTTTCCTATGGATTCAAGGGTAGGAAATCCAAGTTAACTCATTTACATGACATTATTTTTTCCATGAAGCAAAGTTAACACATCTATCAATTGGTACATTTTGGAGTGACTAAGAAGGATCCATGCTTACCTTTTCGTTTTCACGTGTTAAACTTGTTTAAATCTTGGTCAAACCTAGGATTTGACAGAGATTCAAATGGGCGGAAAATTCAAAAAAAACAGAAAAATGAAAAACCAAAGCACATAGTTTTCTTATGTCATATAGTAAGCATTCAAGTTGATAAACAAGGTCTAGACATATTCAAAACATACAAATCATGTATGTACCCCTAACCCTAAACTATGTCTTATGAAGTCAAGCATGAAGAGAAGTGGTTTTGGGTTTCAAACATGGAAATTTCAAAAACCTCCCAAAAACTTCATTTAGAGTGACTAAGAAGGATAAATGCTTCCCTTTTCATTTTCATGTTTAAATCTTGGTAAAACCTAGGATCTGACCAAGATTCAAATGGGCATCAAAAATAAAAAAAAATCAGAAAAATGAAAAACCAATGCACATAGTCTTCTTATGTCATATAGTAAGCATTAAAGTTGATAAACAAGGTCTAGACGTATTCAAACCAGACAAATCATGTATCTACCCCTAACCCTAAACTCTGTCTTATGAAGTCGAGCATGAAGAGAAGTACGTGGTTTTTGGTTTCAAACATGGAAATTTCAAAAACCCTCTCAAGATCGAGCTTCATTTTGGAGTGACTACGAAGGATACATGCTTAATTTTTCATATTCATGTTTTAAACTTGTTTAAATCATGGTCAAACATAGGATTTGACCAAGATTCAAATGGGCATAAAAATTCAAAAAAAAACAATAAAATGAAAAACCAATGCACATAGTCATCTTATGTCATCTAGTAAGCATTCAATTAAGTTGATAAACAAGGTCTAGACATATTCAAACCAAAAAATTCATGTATCAAGCTACCCCTAACCCCAAACTCTGTCTTATGAAGTCAAGCATGAAGAGAAGTACACGGTTTTTTGGTTTCAAACATGGAAATTTCAAAAACCCTCTCAAGAGCTTCCATTTTGGAGTGACTACGAAGGAGACATGCTTAATTTTTCATATTCATGTTTTAAACTTGTTTAAATCATGGTCAAACCTAGGATTTGGCCAAGATTCAAATGGGCAAAATTTTAAAAAAAATCAAGGCACATAGTCTTCTTATGTCATATAGTGTAAGCATTCAATTAAGTCAAGCATGCATGAAGAGAAGTCATGGTTTTTGGTTTCAAACATGGAAATTTCAAAAACCCTACCAAGATCTACATTTTGGAGTGACTAAGAAGGATATATGCTTAATTTTTCATATTCATGTTTTATTAAACTTGTTTAAATCATGGTCAAACCTAGGATTTGACCAAGATTCAAATGGACATAAAAATTCAGAAAAAACAAAAAATGAAAAACCAAAGCACATAGTCTTCTTATGTCATATAGTAAGCATTAAAGTTGATAAACAAGGTCTAGATGTATTCAAACCAGACAAATCATGTATCTACCCCTAACCCTAAACTTTGTCTTATGAAGTCAAGCATACATGAAGAGAAGTGGTTTTTGGTTTCAAGCATGGAAATTTCAAAAACCCTCCCAAGAGCTACATATTGGAGTGACTAATAGAAGGATAGATGCTTAATTTTTCATATTCATGTTTTAAACTTGTTTAAATCATGGTCAAACCTAGGATTTGACCAAGATTCAAATGGGCATAAAAAATCAAAAAAAAAACAATAAAATGAAAAACCAATGCACATAGTCATCTTATGTCATCTAGTAAGCATTCAATTAAGTTCATAAACAAGGTCTAGACATATCCAAACCAGAAAATTCATGTATCAAGCTACCCCTATCCCAAACTCTCTCTTATGAAGTCAAGCATGAAGAGAAGTACGCGGTTTTTTGGTTTCAAACATGGAAATTTCAAAAACCCTCTCAAGAGCTTCCATTTTGGAGTGACTACGAAGGATACATGCTTAATTTTTCATATTCATGTTTTAAACTTGTTTAAATCATGGTCAAACCTAGGATTTGGCCAAGATTCAAATGGGCAAAATTTTAAAAAAATCAAGGCACATAGTCTTCTTATGTCATATAGTAAGCATTCAATTAAGTTGATAAACAAGGTCTAGACATATTCAAACGAGAGAAATCATGTATCTACCCCTAACCCTAAACTCTGTCTCATGAAGTCAAGCGCATGCATGAAGATATGTGGTTTTTGGTTTCAAACATGGAAATTTCAAAAACCCTCCCAAGAGCTTCATTTCGAAGTGATTAATTAAGAAGCATACATGCATGGTTACTTTTTCATAGTCATGTTTTAAACTTATTCAAATCTTGGTGAAACCTAGGATTTGACCAAGATTCAAATGGGTATAAAAATTCAAAAAAAACAAAAAAGGTCTTCTTATGTTATATAGTAGGCATTCAATTAAGTTGATAAACAAGGTCTAGACATATTCAAACAAGAAAAATCATGCATGTATCTACCCCTAACCCTAAACTCTGTTTCATGAAGTCAAGCATGAAGATATGTGGTTTTTGGTTTCGAACATGGAAATTCAAAAACCCTCCCAAGAGCTTCATTTTGAAGTGACTAAGAAGCATACATGCTTACTTTTTCATATTCATGTTTTTAACTTATTCAAATCTTGGTGGAACCAAGGATTTGACCAAGATTCAAATGGGTATAAAAATTCAAAAAAACACAAGGTCTTCTTATGTTATATAGTAAGCATTCAATTATTTTGATAAACAAGGTCTACACATATTCAAACCAGGAAATTATGTATCTACCCCCTAACCCTAAACTCTGTCTTATGAAGTCAAGCATGCATGAAGAGAAGTGGTTTTTGGTTTCAAGCATGGAAATTTCAAAAACCCTCCCAAGAGCTTCATTTTGGAGTGACTAAGAAGCATACGTACGTGCTTACTTTTTCATATTCATGTTTTAAACTTGTTCAAATCTTGGTCAAACCTATGATTTGACCAAGATTCAAATGGGTATAAAAAATGAAAACCAAGGTCTTCTTATGTCATATAGCAAGCATTCAATTAAGTTGATAAATAAGGTCTAGACATATTCAAACCAGAAAAATCATGTATCAAGCTACCCCTAACCCCTAATTAACTATGTCTTATGAAGTCAAGCATGAAGATAAGTATGTGGTTTTTTGGTTTCAAACATGGAAATTTCAAAAACCCTCTCAAGATCGAGCTTCATTTTGGAGTGACTACGAAGGATACATGCTTACTTTTTCATATTCATGTTTTAAACTTGTTTAAATCATGGTCAAACCTAGGATTTGACAAAGATTCAAATGGGCATAATTTAAAAAAACAAAATGAAAAACCAAGGCACATAGTCTTCTTATGTTATATTGTAAGCATTCAATTAAGTTGATAAACAAGGTCTAGACATATTCAAACCAGAGAAATCATGTATCTACCCCCTAACCTAAACTCTGTCTCATGAAGTCAAGCATGATGATATGTGGTTTTTGGTTTCAAACATGGAAATTTCAAAAACCCTCCCAAGAGCTTCATTTTGAAGTGATTAATTATGAAGCATACATGCATGCTTACTTTTTCATATTCATGTTTTAAACTTATTCAAATCTTGGTGAAACCTAGGATTTGACCAAGATTCAAATCCGTATAAAAATTAAAAAACAAAATAAAAAAACAAGGTCTTCTTATGTTATATAGTAAGCATTCAATTAAGTTGATAAATAAGGTCTAGACATATTCAAACCAGAAAAATCATGTATCTACCCCTAACCCTAAGCATGTATCTCGTTGTTTGCGCTATGATACAATATCTACCTATGTTACACTAATCTCCTCTCTCCTACTTAATTAGCTGCCACATCAGCAGTTTTGTGGGACCAATGTGTATGATACTAGCTATGATACTAGCACTATCATGTGGGTACCTAAATCTCGAGTCAAAGTTTGACACGAGACCGATGTGGACTTTATTAATGGTGGAAGGGAGTAACAATCATAAGCACATTATTATTATTGATTGAACAACATTTTATTTGATGTGCCATAAGAAGTTTAGAAACTCCTAGCCCCTGGAGGTGGCGTTTTGGCACACACGTGCATATGCACCGATTATTGAAAATAATAAAAAAACAATTATATAAATGTTAAAAAAATCTGACATAATTTTTTTGGTATACATTGTGACATCCTATGTTCGTTCATAAGTTTTCGTGGAAAAACAACATTTTGTGTGGTGTGTACAAAAAAGGCAAAAAATGTACGTAGTCGTGTTACAGCATCAAAATTTGTCTTTTTTACAGGAGCCACATTTTTTTTAAAAAAACTTATGTACCAACATAAAATGTCTAGATATACATGTAAAATTTCAGTTTAGAATTTTTGGACACTTTGAAATGTGGATTCACATAATGGATTCCTCTACCTCGACCCCCTTGGATTCCTGAACAGACTTACAGTACTACTAGTAGGGCCTACTATTTATTATTATTATTACCTACTGCAGGCAAAATTTAATCTCATCGAGCGGTAAAATTCCCCGCCAACGCCCAAATATCTCGCGCCGCAAAGTTTCAGATCTGCGAATATTTTTTTCCCTCAAAAGAAGGACTGCGAAATTCCCTTTTTCTCCTCTATCGCCCAGCTTCGCCCTAGTTTCGCCCGCAAGCCCTCAGAGAAACCGCTCCTCTTACCTACCTCCCACCTTCACGGCCGCCGCACCGGAAAATCACCGCCGCACTTCGCCGTTCAAGCTGCCACGGCTTCAAACCTCGAGGCTGCCCTATCCGCTTGATCCGCACCTACTCCGGCGTCCACCGCACCGTATCTCGTTCGCCGACTCTATCGACCACCGCACCTGACCAGCTTCGCCGACACCGACGTCCCCGTGCACTGCACATCATCTGCTTCACCGACCTTCTACTTCGGCCGGCGCGCTGAACACTTCATCGACCGCCCAGCATGTCCTTCTCCGACCCCCCAAGATCTGCTTCCCCGGCACCCACCGCAACAGCAGTCCCCTCGCCGACCTCCACGTCACCCGTAAGAACGCGGAACACGTCTAAACGCCGCCCAGAAATAGGTAACCAGACATCCCTGCGCGTTTTGTTCTGTTAGGAGTATTGCAGCTGACTGTATTTCTGAATTCGTGCTAGTATATTTTTAACTTACAAGTGCTTTCGTTTGTAACAACCTCATCCTTTAGATTTAAACACGACGCATAAGTATTTTTTTCCGTGACCTAACCCACCCATTTGCTGAAACTCTACATGGTATCAGAGCCTAGGTTTCCTTCCTGCTAGTGCTAGCCGCCCCAAACAGTACCATACAAGTTCTTCCTTTGACCACAAAAACCACCGTTGAGATGTAGAAATCCAGGCGGCGGGAGGCCGCATCAGGTGCTCTGCGTGGGTTGCGGCTATCACACACAGCGATGCGAGTTGTGTGAGATCGGCGGCTGCTCGCGCGGGGACAAAGAAGAGGGTCAAGATCGTTTTGGTTTAGAAAGGAGAGAAGAGGAAGTGAATCCGTGGCAGAGAGATCTGGATCCGTGCGAGGGGGAGATGTTGGAGGCGTGCGGAGTGGGCCGAGCCTTTGAGCGCAGGGCGGAGCCGGAGGTTGGTGCTGGACGTTGACCAGCGCGAGCCGGTCGATGTGGCCAGGTGCGGTCTGCCAGGTTGGCCAGGGCGCGCAGACGAGGCGCCATCCGAGTGGAAGTGAGGAGAAAATGGAGATGTGAGGCTGTGAGGATATGTTGTGATGGAGTTGATGAGGCTGCGATTGAGTCGTGATGGAGTTGATGAGGCTGCGGTTTAGTGGTGATGGTGATGGTTGTGGATATGTCCAGGGGAAAGGCATGCGTGCCTGAGGTGAGACTGGTTGAGGCCTGACCGGGGGATAGGCATGGGTGCTTGAGGAGTGGATGGTTGAGGCAGGAGTTGGCTGGGGGTTTGTGGGAGAGACGGAAGAGGTCAGTGGCCGGGCAGAGTGGAGAAGAGAGGCTGAGGACATTGAGGCGAGTGTGGATGGTTCTGCGGAACTTGTGTGGTGAGGCAGCCGGGGTTGTTGAGGATGTGTATGGTTAGGAGTTGTTCGTATCCCAGATGGTTGAAGCTGGATGTCTTCGCTGCTGATGAAGAGATGAATCGAGATGACAAGATGATGAAAAGTGCAATGCTGTCATGTATCCTAGGAGTTATGCTGAAAGTTCATTACTCGTAGTTGTCATATGTGTCATGTTGTTGCAAGATGGCCATGGTTGTTTACCCATGATCATCTTGAGGGGGTGTGTTGGACCATGAGTGAGTTTAGTAGTAGCGCTGTAGTAATATTGTATCCAGTGTGAGGCCCATAGAGGCCCATGTCCAGTGGTATTGTAACCCTAACTCAGATGATATAAATACAGAGTGTCGTGGTCTGAGTGACCTAACCCACCCATTCGCTGAAACTCTACAAAATATGAGCCACCAATCATGAGCGTTGAATGCTCTACATGTCCACGATTGACAACAACAACAACACCACCAACAACAAAGCTTTATTCCCAAACAAGTTGGGGTAGGCTATACAAGTCCACCATTGACACGATTACAATTTCTCACTATTTGGCCGTAGGCTACTGCTCTAGTTACATCATGTTTGATATCTTTCTGCGATCCTGTATTACATGTTTATGCACGTCATAATGTTTCTACTACTGTTTGGTGTCAATTTAATTATAGCAAATCCTTGACTCGTAACTGTTTGTTGTTATTACACGTGCAGCAGGCACATCTTACACTCAGAAACGTAGAGTAAAGCTCGCCTATAATCATGTAAGTACCTGCTGTTTTTTGTATATTGCTTAATGCAAACTTCTATATCTTGGATCCTGTTTCTGTTTACAATTGGCCTCTCCTTCATGCAGAGGAGAAACAGTGTGGCACCAGGTTCTTCTGCCCAAGTACCTGATGAGGTCCGTGTGACTCAAAAAAAAGCTCACGTAAGTTCCCTGTTTTTTTTGGAATGTTAATTTACCTCCTGTGCGTAGTTCAATTGCATCATTTTCTGTATGTTGCACTACCTAAGTTGCCTAATGGAATCTAATAAAATATAAACAATGACCATATGGAACATTGCACACTGCCTTTGACCCATCTGGCATCCGGCATGCCTGGGTATAAGTTACATGATTTGGCTATGTTAAACAAGTCCTAAAATTCTATTATGTTAATTTTTTGCCTGTTGCTTCATTGAGTTTGCCTGTTGTTCCATGGCTAGTGCATGAAGTTTGATAGAAATGATCCTAGCTGAAATGATGCACTTCGTGTTTTTTTATTGCTTTATTCCTAACCTAGCTTCCTATTCTACTTGAAACATGATTGCTTTATTCCTAACCTAGCTTCATATTCTACTTGAAACATGATTGCTTTATTCCTAACCTTGCTTCCTATTCTACTTGAAACATTGTGAAAAAATAGTTATATTACTTGTTTAAATGTCTAGCTTTGTTTTTCTGAGTCCCATTGACATGATGTGGTATATCCATATTCAAATGATCTGGCTGTTTATATAATACGCTCCATGTTCAATTGCTTCATTCATTTTCTAGTAATCTACTAGTAAGTAGCACGTGCTTTGCACGTCACGACATATATAATTTTAAAATATATTTCCATATTTTATTTGATGTTGATAATTATTATTTTTTGCTAAAATTAGTCACAAAGCCTAAAGTTTGGCTTTTGAAAAACTAATACACCCTAAAAGAAGTAATGGAAGGAGTAATATGTGAGTTCATTACAATTAAGTTTTTTAGTCAGTATGAAATAGAAGTATACCCTAATACGAAAGTGACAAAACTTTTTCATGGACACCCCATTAGGATTATGTATATTTTTGTGATTAGAGTCGAGAATTTTTAAGGATCTATCTTACCTTTTGCGGCATGCATATTGCACGGCAAGACTATCTAATTTATATATTTCTACCATATTTTTTGAAATTTAAAATACATTATCCAATATCTATGTATAAATTTACTACCTCAATACTTTTTATGTGACCCACACATGGCCACCGTTAGATTTTATATCAAAACTGGGTTGTCATGGGGAAAAAAGTTAGACCTTAATATGAGTAAATACGAAATATTAGTACTAAATTAATATATAATATTTTATCAGCCTTGGTTGGTGGACCAATGAACTTAGTATCTTTGAGCTTGAAGATGGTTCTTGTAACATAGTAATTGCTATTTGTTTTCCTAGCACAGAATTATATATCAATATCTTCACATAACCATGTACGATGAAGATGATATTTTTCATAACACAGTGCCAATGTAGACGATGGCTTGTGCTTCTATAAACTCCCAAAATAAAAATGTTTTCTTGAGTAAAACAAAAGAACGGCTGAGATTAAATGATACATGTTTGCCGTGTATTGTATTGCATTTTAACTTGTTTTGTCTTAGTTTCAGCCTGCAAACAAAGCTGTAATGTCAGTAGGGACAACCCATTTATCAAGTGTTGCGGTCATTTCACAGAGCAACAGTGACAGTGGCACGTGCTCTCATTGGTCCACTGAGTCCAGTACACCAACCGTTCCAGAAGAAATAGATGTACGAGGCTCTATTTTGGATTGCTTGCTATGTTATATCAGCTCAATGATGCTCTTGAAATTGGAGGTCTTTTATTGCATCATATGATGTTGTAACTTGTTTTATCTAAATTTCAGGCTTCAAATAAAGCTACAAAGCCAGAAGCAAGGGCCAATGCCTCAAGTATTGATGTTTCACAAAGCAGCAGTGAGAGTGCATATTGCTCGCATAGGCCCATGGTATCTATTGCTCAACTTAATCCGGCACAAAGAGATTTGGGGGATGCACTCCAAGAGGCAGTTGATATATTTGGGCGGGAAAACAAAGATGCTGATGAAATAATTGCCAAAACACGCCAAGAGATACATGAATTGAAAAATAGGCAAACTTTGACAGAAAATGTTCTAAAGAATCTCCTATGCACTTGTCATGGTAAGCCAGTTGTGATGTGTCTGGGAATTGAAGGTGTCTAAATAAACTTTGATTCTGTTGTTCAGTCAAGTGGACTGCTGATGCCAATGCTGTAATTAATTACTGCTCAAAATTTCGTTCAAAATTTCCTGGTCTGTAATAATTGCAAATTTTGTTGTTGTACTAAAATTAGATATGTTCCATGTGGCTGCTGTGTTTTGTGTGAAATAATATAATGATGTGTACTTCAATTAAACCATAAATCGGCTGCATGCTGAAAATTTGAATCTGAGCGCACGTGTGAACTGTTTTCTGCTCGTAATGCAATAAAGGCTGTTTCTTCGAAGACTATGAACATGGTAGCCCATTAATAATACCTTAATAATTATGCCTGCTAGCAAGATAGACGGTCCTTATTATAGTCAGGCATGCCAACTTGTATGATTAAAAGTAGTTCGTACACATTAAATCTACCATCTGCATTTTTCTCTGTAATAACTTTTCTTTTTACACAACTCAAAACTTGTCATGCTAATATGAAATTCGAGATGGCAAAACATGGGAAAGATAAAGATATCTCTTTCCTGCGAAATGCTGGGTTTTGAAGCCCAAGTCCAAGTCTTTCTCTGCTCAAGTTTTGGAGGAACAACTCCAAGTAGAACGAGTTGCAACAGCTATGCTAAGAACAAAAGTTAACATGTTGAGATCGAGATTAGAAGCATGTGATGCCCTATTGCACGAGGCCAATCAAGTTCGTTATAATCTCCCAAAGACTTAGAAAATGCCATAGATAATTGGAGATGAACACTACATAGTGAGTACATTGGTCTTGTGAAATGTTTCCTTAGAATAAGGCACCGTTCCTACTTTTGTTGGTGGATGCATTTATCTGCGGTTGGGATCAACTTGGTAGTTGTTCCTGTGGATGTTATATAAATTAATTGCATAGCCTTTTTCAATCAGTTCGAACTTAAATGGTATCATAGCCTTGGTCTCAAGTTTGAATTGTCGAACGCGTGGTTTAATTTAATCTCAGTCGGGCGGCAAAATCTCCCACCAATCCTGAAATATTTCAAACACATTTTTGATTGGGATTAAGAAGATAGGGACATAGATCCAGTGCCCCCACGTTCACAGGGCACATCAAACTTGAGATTAAATTATGCGTTCTAGTTCTATACAAAACCCAGTAGGAGGTTGAGCGGCAGCGGCTAGGGTTTAGTGTGGGAGGAGATGATATGCGTACGCTCCTGTTTATATAGGTCGGAGGCACGCGACGGCCGCTGCACGCGTGGCATCGCCATTCGCAGAGGTAGGTGACGACGCGTGCCACCCGAGGCATCGCCATTTTACGCGACCGCAGACTGCCGAAGCGGCGCCGCTGAGAAGACGCATCGACGCTGGGTCACTGCCAAGCGGGCCCGACGAAACGTTCGCCAGACGCGAGCGGACACTTTACGCGTCCACGCAGCGTCCGCGCGACGGATCCGAGACACATATTTGGGCATGTTTGCGTCGCTGCGAACGGCCCAGTCACTATGCGTCGTCCCGCTGGAGTTTGTACCAGATACATTTTTGGCCCGGACAGATGCGCTCGGAACCGAAATCATCTTCTGTTCCCTTCTCTATTTCTTCAGGTTCGAGAGAACACAGCAGCTCTTCAGCTCAGCAGAAATTAATCGGGTCACGCTGTTGCTTTCCTTGCCGTTGGATTGAAACGAATGGTGGATGGGAAGCCTCAGGTCACGTTGTGCCCTGTGAACGTGGGGGCACTGGATCTCTGTCCAGAAGATAGATCATGATCATGGTAGTGACCTATATTCAACGTGATGATGATTTGATTTTGCACTCGGCCTTGAACAGAGGTACTAGTACGGTGTCACAATTTTTTATCATTATACTTGGACGGTGGCCAAATTCAAAATCTCATAGCGGCAAAACTTGCCGCCCACAAAATACAAAAATTTCACACGCTTCCAAATTCCTATTCTACCCCTGTGGAGATGCAGCAAAGTCGGTTGGTGGGGGGGTCTGCCCGTCATTTTTTGGATCACCACCTCCCTAGCCCGGAAACCCTCCCAAAAAAATACATTTCCTTCAGACCACCCACCGGAACTTCCCAAGTCCCTCTCTCCCACCTCCACGACCACCGCACCGGAACATCCCCGCCGGACTTCCCTGGCCTACCCGAGCCCTCGCGATCCTCGTCATCCGGCTGCCTCCGGAGCCGCTTCATCGACGCCGTCATCAACCGGATCGGATCATCCCCGCCGAACCTCGAAACCATATGCTCATCTAGCAGTCTACCGTAGTCGCTTCAGCTGCGGTATCGTCCACCCCACCGGAGCCGCTTCGCCGGATCCGTCGTCCACCGCATCGGATCTTGCTCACCGACACCGCTGTGCACGAACCGGATCTGCTTCACCGGCGCCGTGCATGATCTAAACTCTTCTACTGTCGCTTTTCTATTGCTTGCCTGCAAGTTCTTGTTTAATCTTGGGGGAACCTGTTTGTGCTAACGACGCGCCGTTACGTTTTTGCAGATGAGATGAGTAATCATGAAGTGTAATGGCCGTCTCTCCAACCCCAAGTAGCACATGTAGCGTACTTCATCACCGGATCTATCAACCCCAGGAAGATCTGCTGTGACTCCCACAGAGTGCTTCTCCTAATGTAAGTCCCTTGTTTTAGCGCCATGTTCTGGGTTCAGATGCTTGTTTGTCTGAAGCTCTTTTAGTTCATTCCTAGCTATGACCGTAACACGTTGCTATTTTCTACTTCATTGCTAACTTTAAGCGATTGAACATTTTGGTTTGCATTCCCTGCTCTGTAGATGTAGCCATCATAACTTCTATCTTGCTCAGTCGTTGTTACAAAAATTATAGGTATTATAGTAACATCCTGCTATTATTTAGTTCATGGCCAATTTTAAGTAATTGCACATGTTGGTTCGCATTCCCTGCTCTATAGCTTTTGGCATCGTAACTTCTATATTTGGTTTACATTCCCTGCTCTGTAGATCTAGCCATCATAACTTTATCTTGCTCAGTCGTTGTTACAAAAATTATGGCCTGCTACTATGTTGTTTGTGCCAATTTTTTACTCCATGAACATGTTGGCTTGCATTCCCTGTACTACAGGTGATGCCATTGTTTTGTATCTAGTTCATTGTAAGCTAACAAAGTAAGGACTTAGTTTGGCATGCTATCACTCTGCTATCTAGCCTGTAGTACAAATAAACTTGTCATACTACTAGATAATAATTTTGCGTGCCATCTTGTTCTTCAAAAGCTGCATTATTGACTTGTTTCTCTGACTTGGCATGACGCTCACATATGGAAAGCTGAACATATTGGTTTGCATTCCCTCTTATACAAGTTCACAGGTGATCCCACTATATTCTGTATCTGGTCCATCCTAAGCTCCAGCATTAACTATCCTCTATGTGTTGCTCATTACAAGTTTATATCCCGAAACATCTTGATTTGCATCCCCTTCACTATAAGTTCAGGAGTATTATTTAGTTCACGGCCAAAATGAAGTAATTGCACTTGGCACATGTTGGTTCACATTCCCTCCTCTTTAGCTTTTGCCATCGTAACTTCTATTTTTGGTTTACATTCCCTGCTCTGTAGATGTAGCCATCATAACTTCATCTTGCTCAGTCGTTGTTACAAAATTTATAGCCTGCTACTATGTTGTTCATGCCAATTTTCTACTCCCTGAACATGTTGGTTTGCATGGGACTCGACAGTAGTAAGTCTGCTGTTTCATTTAACATGCTCTGTTATATTGGCTGTTGGTATGCGGCATGCACTCTTTGTTTGCTTATTGTGCGCATTACAATGATCTTGTTATAACGACGAAATGATGAGTTCCAAATTCTTTGGCAAACAATATTGTAGTGTCTTTGCCTTTCCATTGTTGTTGTCTTAACTTGTAATGTCTTTGTTTCAGATATAGGTGCTGCATGGACAACTTAAAAGATTGCCGGATCCCTTCATTGTATTGCTAGGTTTAATTACCATTCAATTTATCTGGGTTCTGTAATATTTTTTCAATGCCTTGCAGCTGATGTAATATTTAGTTAGTTTTTATAGTTCTTTCGCGCATTTTTTCTTTGGTGCTTGTGGTAAGTGAGGCTATCCGACAGAAATCAATGCTGCGTAAATATTCTCAATATCTAAATCACGAATTCCCATCCCTTAAACGGCCCAATTAAGCGAAATCACATATGTGCCGGCCCGAAATCCTAAAGCGCCTATTACGCCGGCATATAACAGCAACTAAACGGGCTGGCCCACTTACTTATTGGGCCAGCCCACTTGATTTAATGTGGACCCCACACTTTTATTGGGCCGACTTTCTTTAAGGTGGACCCCACAACCTATCGGGCCGGCCCACTTGCTTTTGTGGTGGACCCACATACAAAATGGGAGCCCTTTAAACGAAAGTGGGTCCCTGTGTTTTGGCCCACTTTCGCGGCCGGCCCATGCTATATGGTGGACCCCCATACTAAATGGGACGGCCCTTTAACAGAAGTGGGACCCTTTGTTTTTGGCGGTCCACTAGCTGTTGGGCCGGCCCACTTGCTATAAGGTGGACCCCACATACTAAATGGGCGGCCCTTTAACGGGAAAGTGGGACCCACAAGTGTTTTGGCCGACCCGCTATCTTGTTGGGGCCCACTTGCTATATGGTGGACCCCTCATACTAAATGGGCCACCCTTTAAGCTGGAAAGTGGGACCAGTTGTGTTTTGGCCGGCCCACAATATTGTTGGGCGACCCACTCCTATATGGTGGACCCCACGTACTAAATGGGCAGGCCCTTTAAGGAAAGTGGGACCAGAGTGCTGGCCGGCCTGGCTTGTTGGGCCAGCCCATTTGATCTAATGTGGACCCCACGTACTAAATGGTGGCGAATAGCAGGAAAGTGGGACCCACATGCTAATTGGGCGCCACTTCTTAGGCGGGCGATTTGCTGTGTGGACCCCACTTTGTAAATGGGCCGGCCCGGTACCAGGAAAGTGGGTCCCACATGTCTTGTGGGCCGGCCCTTTTGCCTGTTGACCGGTCAAACGAGTGCATTCGGCCGGCCCACATGCTTAGTGGGCCGGCCCATTAAAGTTTTGACCAGTCAACCTTAGAGGTTAGGCCCGGCCCACGTAACTAATGGACCAGCCCAGCTATATAGTTGACCGGTCAAACTAAGTCAGCTGGCCCGGCAAACTTAATGGGCGGCCGCTTAAGACGTGGTAGGCCTCGTGTGGGCCTACCATCTACCACGGGGTTTCAGCCGGTTAACGCCGTTACTTCCGATTAACGGCGTACGCACGTCGGTTGCTTGCCGATCGGCGATCAACGGGCTCCCGGAAACACAGGCAACGGTCCGATTTTCCGTGGCGGAAGGGCGCCCAAGCGCGACGGACCGAAAAATCGTCGTAGGACTTTGCCTGACGCAGTTTCCACAACAGAACCCATATCGTCGGGTTAGGCCCATAGGCGACGAAAAATACCCCTTAGCGGACGATTTTGAGACGTTGTCTATCAGAACTTTTCTTGTAGTGATCGAAGCAGTACGCTTCTTTCGTCGTTGTCGTCTTCCCCTTTCCAGGTCACCGCGCACGCCGATGGCGTGAGCGTGTGACCCACAAGTATAGAGGGTGTATCGTAGTACTTTCGATAAATAAGAGTGTCGAACCCAACGAGGAGCAGAAGGTGTTGACGAGCAGTTTTGATTGAGGATTCACTGTAAGCACTAGCAAACAGGTTTGTAGGGGTATTTGGTATTGCAGATAAATAAAGTGCGAGTAAATAAAATGAGTTGTAATAATTGCAGCGAGTGGCTCAATTCTTTTTAGAGCAAAGGACAAGCCGGTTGTTTTACTTATGATGAACAAACGTTCCTGAGGACACACGAGAATTATGTCAAGTGCTTTCGCTTCACAGAGATGAATAATCTTCAATGGTTTGGTAAGTGTTGTGTGGGTGAACCTATACTAATGCACTACCCCATACTTGTACTAATACATACTTGTGATTACACCTCTTGCAAGCATCTACAACTACAAGAAAATAATTAAGATAAATCTAACCACAACCTTAAACTTTGAGATCCTGAACTCCCTCGTGCACCAGTTTTCTAACGGGGGTTTGGGTTTCTGTCGCTCCCGCAACCCCACAATTAGTAGCCAAATACACAATGCATTCCCCTAGGCCCATAAAGGTGAAGTATCATGTAGTTAACATTCACGATGATCTGGTGAAGCATTTGTGGGCGATAAAAGGAAACGCCGCTTGACGTGTAGCTTGCACTACAAAATTGTTTAATTTTATTTGTTTTAACTATTGTAATAAACTATTTGATTTGATGTATAAGATACTGAAATTAATTGCTTAAATTTTGGTGTACTGTAATATAATAAATAGTCTATTGTTTGAACTGCGTAAAATCTGGGTAGCAGAAGAAAAATCTTGCCACAAGTAACTAAACGGGGTAATATGCGTGCGACACGAGCGCGTAGATTCTACTGTTCTCAAAACAAAACAAATATGTGTATCTATTTCTCTCTCACCGAATAGGAGTAGAAGCTAAAGCCGCGTTTGGTTGCCAGCATCGAAATCGTGGCTCACTGCATCAGAGATGGGATCATGAAAACCGGGTCGTTTGGTAGGCTGTGCGGCCTTTTCCGTGCTAGAGAAGAAAGCCAGACCTCATCGTTTGGTTACATACGAGCCCAGTCCTAGCCTCACCATTTATCCACATGGTGACCTTACCTCTTACCTCTTTGGCACGTCGACGATCACGAAGGCAGACACCACCATGGCACCACCATCACGCCAGTCAAAACCATCACCACATCACCGATCACGAAGACAAAGAGCACCATGACACCGCTGGTCACGCCGGTCACAAGCATGGGCACGTCGCCGACCACGAAGATGAAGACCACCATGACATTGTCGGTCACAGCGGTCACAAGCATGGGCACGTCGCCGACCACGAAGACGAAGACCACCATGACACCATCGGTGACGCTGGTCACACGCATGGGCACGTCGCCGACCACGGAGACGAAGACCACCATGACACCATCGGTGACGCCGGTCACACGCATGGGCACGTCGTCGACCACGAAGACGAACGCCACCATAACACCATCGGTGATGCCGGTCACAAGCAGCACCATGTCGCCGTCCACGAAGACGAACACCACCAGGACACCGCTGGTCACGCCGGTCACAAGCATGAGCACATCGCTGATCACAAAAATGTACATCACCATGACACCGTCGATCACGTCGGTCATAGCACATCGCCGACCACGAAGACAAACACCACCATGACTCCACCAACATGGATTATCACCCCTCACTTCTCACCTATCATCACCACGTCGTCGTCCATGAAAATAGCGAGCGAGAAGTTGAGCAAAAGTGCTCCAAACCTTAGTCAGACATACGCGTACAAATTGTAGTATACTTGTGAGTTAATTATGTATCAGCGTATGTGCACCGAAACAAAAACCCGTCAACATGAAAGTCATGCGGAATGGTAAGGTGAACCTACTTCTGAAAGGAAGTCTCAAACGGTTGAGCGTGTGTGATGAATTTGACAAAATTCGCTTAGAACTTCATACACGAAATTGACGATTTATGACTCGCAACCGATTGTGGGAATTTGTTCGTATCATCGATACGCATTTTTTCCGTGTACATCTTATTTGGATTCAGACTATGTTTATGTTGATTTGAGAGAGAGAGTGTGAAGTAGTGTAAGGGAGAGTGAGCGTAAGCAAGAGCTCGTGCAGCTGTTGTATCGCTGGAGTCAAAATGGCACTAGAACGGGGCTGCCCTGGAAAAAAAGCCGATTCGAGCGTTCCTTCAGATACGATACGCGCCATGGTGTGGACGACGCGCAGATCGGAGCCGATGGCGCTGCAGAACTGGACGCCTATACTGCCGAATGCACAGCTGGAACGGTCGGCCTGGGTCCGGTACGACCGGCCTGGGCGCCGGTCCAGCCGGCCTGGGGCCCGGTCTGACCAGCCGGGGCGCCGGTCCAACCGGCCTGGAGCCCGGTCTGCCGGCCTCGGCGCCGGGTGACTGGGCGGAAGCCCCTGGATAGCGGCCCGGTAGGCATCGGTTCTGGGCCCGGTTTGGTCCGGTCCGACCCGGTCTAGAAGCCGATTCGGCCGGTTGTAGCGCCGGGTAATCCGGTCAGGTGGCCGGTCTGCCGGCCGTGGCGCCGGCCCGTCCGGTGCTGAGGTCGGTCGGCCAGGTCGTGGCGCCGGCCGCCTGACGGATCTGACCGACGGCAGCACGATACGCGCCATGGCGTGGACGACGCGCAGATCAGAGTCGATGGCGGCGTTGTCGATGTAGTCCCGGTCGATGGCGACGAAGACGGACAGGCGATGGAGACCGCGCGAGCAAGAACAGCCTGTTGCGATGCACGTAGGGGCGCCCCATGTGCGGCGCGTGCGGCTGTGCCGTGTGGTTGATGGCCGATGCAGGTCGATGCCGTTGTCGGAGTAGAGGCGCAAGAGGACGACGGCGATGGGTGATGTATACGGGTGCTTCTATTCTTGTAGACAGTGTTGGGCCTCCAAGAGCAGAGGTTTGTAGAACAGCAGCAAGTTTCCCTTAAGTGGATCACCCAAGGTTTATCGAACTCAGGGAGGAAGAGGTCAAAGATATCCCTCTCATGCAACCCTGCAACCACAAAGCAAGAAGTCTCTTGTGTCCCCAACACACCTAATAGGTGCACTAGTTCGGCGAAGAGATAGTGAAATACGGTGGTATGAATATATATGAGCAGTAACGGCGCCAGAAAAGTGCTTCTGGCGTGTGGTTGATGGTGGTAATATTGCGGAAGTACAGATGCAGTAAAACAGTAAACAAGCAGCAGATATTTAGGAACAAGGCCTAGGGATCATACTTTCACTAGTGGACACTCTCAACTTTGATCACATAACAGAATAAATAAATAGATGCTAGACTTACACTCTCTTGTTGGATCATGAACACCACTAACTGTGTAGGATTACACGAACCCTCAATGCCGGAGTTAACAAGCTCCACAATATTCGATGTTCATATTTAAATAACCTTAGAGTGCATGACAGATCAACATAACCAAACCAAGTATTAACATAGCATGCACACTGTCACCTTCACGCTACGAAAGGAGGCATAAATCACATCAATACCATCATAGCAATAGTTAACTTCATAATCTACAAGAGATCACAATCATAGCCTACGCCAAGTACTACACGATGCACACACTGTCACCATTACACCGTGCAGGAGGAATAAACTACTTTAATAACATCACTAGAGTAGCACACAGATAAATTGTGATACAAAACACATTGCAATCATAAAGGGATATAAATAAGCACTTCACTATGCCATTCATAACAGTGAATAAGTATTCTGTGAAATATAGCCTAAGAGACCCACACGGTGCACACACTGTCACCTTTACACACGTGGGACAAGGAGTCTCCGGAGATCACATAAGTAAAACCCACTTGACTAGCATAATGACATCTAGATTACAAGCATCATCATATGAATCTCAATCATGTAAGGCAGCTCATGAGATTATTGTATTGAAGTACATAGGAGAGAGATGAACCACATAGCTACCGGTACAGCCCCGAGCCTCGATGGAGAACTACTCCCTCCTCATGGGAGACAGCAGCGTTGATGGAGATGGCGGTGGTGTTGATGGAGAAGCCTTCCGGGGCACTTCCCCGTCCCGGCGGCGTGCCGGAACAGAGACTCCGTCCCGGATCTTGGCCGCGATGGCGGCGGCTCGGAAGGTTTCTCGTCGTGGCTTTTCCGTATCGATGTTTTAGGTCAGGGACCTTTATATAGGCGAAGAGGCGGAGTCGGAGGGTCGACGAGGCGGTGACACACTAGGGGGGCGCGGCCCAGGCCGCGCCACCTGGCGTCTGGCCAGTGGTCCCCCTCGGCCTCTCTCGGGTGTTCGGAAGCTTCGGTGATCCTAAGATCTGGGCGTTGATTTCGTCCGATTCGAGAATATTTCCTTACTAGGATTTCTGAAACCAAAAACAAGACAGCAACTAGCCCTTCGGCATCTCGTCAATAGGTTAGTTCCGGAAAACGCATAAATATGACATAAAGTATGCATAAAACATGTAGATATCATCAATAATGTGGCATGGAACATAAGAAATTATCGATACGTCGGAGACGTATCAGCGTCCCCAAGCTTAGTTCTGCTCGTCCCGAGCAGGTAAACGATAACAAAGATAATTTCTGGAGTGACATGCCATCATAATCTTGATCATACTATTGTAAGCATATGTAATGAATGCAGCGATCAAAACAATGGTAAATGACATGAGTAAACAAATGAATCATAAAGCAAAGACTTTTCATGAATAGTACTTTCAAGACAAGCATCAATAAGTCTTGCATAAGAGTTAACTCATAAAGCAATAAATTCATAGTAAAGGCATTGAAGCAACACAATGGAAGATTAAGTTTCAGCGGTTGCTTTCAACTTATAACATGTATATCTCATGGATATTGTCAATGTAAAGTAATATAACAAGTGCAATATGCAAGTATGTAGAAATCAATGCACAGTTCACACAAGTGTTTGCTTCTTGAGGTGGAGAGAAATAGGTGAACTGACTCAACATAAAAGTAAAAGAAAGGCCCTTCGCAGAGGAAGCATTGATTGCTATATTTGTGCTAGAGCTTTGATTTTGAAAACAAGAAACAATTTTGTCAACGATACTAATAAAGCATATGTATCATGTAAATTATATCTTACAAGTTGCAAGCCTCATGCATAGTATACTAATAGTGCCCGCACCGTGTCCTAATTAGCTTGGATTATCGGGATTATCGCAATACACATGTTTTAACCAAGTGTCACAAAGGGGTACCTCTATGCCGCTTGTACAAAGGTCTAAGGAGAAAGCTCGCATTTGGATTTCTCGCTTTTGATTATTCTCAACTTAGACATCCATACCGGGACAACATAGACAACAGATAATGGACTCCTCTTTAATGCATAAGCATGTAGCAACAATTAATGTTCTCATATGAGATTGAGGATATATGTCCAAAACTGAAACTTCCACCATGATTCATGGCTTTAGTTAGCGGCCCAATGTTCTTCTCTAACAATATGCATGCTCTAACCATTAAATGAGTGGTAAATCTCCCTTACTTCAGACAAGACGGACATGCATAGCAACTCACATGATATTCAACAAAGAGTAGTTGATGGCGTCCCCAGGAACATGGTTATCGCACAACAAGCAACTTAATAAGAGATAAAGTGCATAAGTACATATTCAATACCACAATAGTTTTTAAGCTATTTGTCCCATGAGCTATATATTGCAAAGGTAAAGAATGAAAATTTTAAAGGTAGCACTCAAGCAATTTACTTTGGAATGGCGGAGAAATACCATGTAGTAGGTAGGTATGGTGGACACAAATGGCATTGTGGTTGGCTCAAGGATTTTGGATGCATGAAAAGTATTCCCTCTCGATACAAGGTTTAGGCTAGCAAGGTTATTTGAAACAAACACAAGGATAAACCGGTGCAGCAAAACTCACATAAAAGACATATTGTAAACATTATAAGACTCTACACCATCTTCCTTGTTGTTCAAACTCAATACTAGAAATTCTCTAGACTTTAGAGAGACCAATTATGCAAACCAAATTTTAGCAAGCTCTATGAATTTCTTCATTAATGGGTGCAAAGTATATGATGCAAGAGCTTAAACATGAGCACAACAATTTCCAAGTATCAAATTATCCAAGACATTTTATCAATTACTACATGTTGCATTTCCCGTTTCCAACCATATAACAATTAACGAAGCAGTTTCAACCTTCGCCATGAACATTATGAGCTAAGAACACATGTGTTCATATGAACCAGCGGAGCGTGTCTCTCTCCCACACAAGCATGATGGATCATATTTTATTCAAACAAAAACAAAAACAAACAGACGCTCCAAGTAAAGTACATAAGATGTGACCGAATAAAAATATAGTTTCAAGGGAGGAACCTGATAAATTTGTCGATGAAGAAGGGGATGCCTTGGGCATCCCCAAGCTTAGAAGCTTGAGTCTTCTTGAAATATGCAGGGGTGAACCACGGGGCATCCCCAAGCTTAAGCTTTCACTCTTCTTGATCATAGTATATCATCCTCCTCTCTTGACCCTTGAAAACTTCCTCCACACCAAACTCAAAACAAACTCATTAGAGGGTTAGTGCATAATCAAAAACTCACATGTTCAGAGGTGACACAATCATTCTTAACACTTCTGGACATTGCTCAAAGCTACTGGAAGGTAATGGAACAAAGAAATCCATCCAACACAGCGAAAGAAGCAATGCGAAATAAAAAAGCAGAATCTGTCAAAACAGAGCAGTCCGTAAAGACGAATTTTATTGAGGCACCAGACTTGCTCAAATGAAAATGCTCAAATTGAATTAAAGTTGCGTACATATCTGAGGATCACTCACGTAAATTTGCATAATTTTCTGAGTTATCTACAGAGAATTAGGCCCAGATTCGTGACAGCAAGAAATCTGTTTCTACGCAGTAATCCAAATCTAGTATGAACCTTAATATCAAAGACTTTACTTGGCACAACAATGCAATAAAACTAAGATAAGGAGAGGTTCCTACAGTAGTAACAACTTTCAAGACTCAAAATAAAAAACAAAATTACTGTAGTAAAATAAACACATGGGTTATCTCCCAAGAAGTGCTTTCTTTATAGCCATTAAGATGGGCTCAGCAATTTTAATGATGCACTCGTAAGAGATAGTATTTGAAGCAAAAGAGAGCATCAAGAGGCAAATTCAAAACACATTTAAGCCTAACATGCTTCCTATGAAAAGGAATCTTGTAAATAAACAAATTCATGAAGCATGATGCAACAAGCATAGAAAGATAAAACAAGTGTAACTTCAAAATTTCAGCATATAGAGAGGTGTTTTAGTAACATGAAAATTTCTACAACCATATTTTCCTCTCTCATAATAACTTTCAGTAGCATCATGAGCAAACTCAACAATATAAGTATCACATAAAACATCTTTATTCACATGCATAAAAATATCATTACCCTCCACATAAGCATAGTCAATTTTATTGGTAATAGTGGGAGCAAATTCAACAAAGTAGCTATCATTATTATTCTCATCATCAAATATAGGAGGCATATTGTAATCATAATCAAATTTATCCTCCATAGGCGGTACTAAAAGACTACTATCATTATAATCATCATAAATAGGAGGCAAAGTATCATCAAAGTAAATTTTCTCCTCAATGCTTGGGGGACTAAAAAGATCATGCTCATCAGAACCAACTTCCCCAAGATTAGAACTTTCTATATCATTAGCAACAATGGTATTCAAAGTGTTCATACTAATATGTTCCATGGGTTTTTTTTATTTTTCGCATCAAACCATCCATGTCTTAAATCAGAAAATAGAATAAGAAGCTCATTGTTGTCCATTATGCCAAACTAGTGTAAAAAAGAAACAAAAAGATGCAATTGCAGGATCTAAAGGAAATAGCTTCGAGTACTTACAACGGTGCCGTAAAAGTGCTTAGTAGCCGAGATCCGGAGTGTGAGTACCTTTTACCTTTCCTCCCCGGCAACGGCGCCAGAAAAGTGCTTGATGTCTACGGGTGCTTCTATTCTTGTAGACAGTGTTGGGCCTCCAAGAGCAGAGGTTTGTAGAACAGCAGCAAGTTTCCCTTAAGTGGATCACCCAAGGTTTATCGAACTCGGGGAGGAAGAGGTCAAAGATATCCCTCTCATGCAACCCTGCAACCACAAAGCAAGAAGTCTCTTGTGTCCCCAACACACCTAATAGGTGCACTAGTTCGGCGAAGAGATAGTGAAATACAGGTGGTATGAATATATATGAGCGTAGTAACGGCGCAGAAAAGTGCTGGCGTGTGGTTGATGGTGGTAATATTGCGGGGTAAGATACGAAAACAGTAAACAAGCAGCGGTAGCAGTATTTAGGAACAAGGCCTAGGGATCATACTTTCACTAGTGGACACTCTCAACTTTGATCACATAACAGAATAAATAAATAGATGCTAGACTTTACACTCTCTTGTTGGATGATGAACACCACTAACTGTGTAGGATTACACGAACCCTCAATGCTGGAGTTAACAAGCTCCACAATATTCGATGTTCATATTTAAATAACCTTAGAGTGCATGACAGATCAACATAACCAAACCAAGTACTAACATAGCATGCACTGTCACCTTCACGCTACGAAAGGAGGCATAAATCACATCAATACCATCATAGCAATAGTTAACTTCATAATCTACAAGAGATCACAATCATAGCCTACGCCAAGTACTACACGATGCACACACTGTCACCATTACACCGTGCAGGAGGAATAAACTACTTTAATAACATCACTAGAGTAGCACACAGATAAATTGTGATACAAAACACATTGCAATCATAAAGGGATATAAATAAGCACTTCACTATGCCATTCATAACGGTGAATAAGTATTCTGTGAAATATAGCCTAAGAGACCCACACGGTGCACACCACTGTCACCTTTACACACGTGGGACAAGGAGTCTCCGGAGATCACATAAGTAAAACCCACTTGAATAGCATAATGACATCTAGATTACAAGCATCATCATATGAATCTCAATCATGTAAGGCAGCTCATGAGATTATTGTATTGAAGTACATAGGAGAGAGATGAACCACATAGCTACCGGTAGCCCCGAGCCTCGATGGAGAACTACTCCCTCCTCATGGGAGACAACAGCGTTGATGGAGATGGCGGTGGTGTTGATGGAGAAGCCTTGGGGCACTTCCCCGTCCCGGCGGCGTGCCGGAACAGAGACTCTGTCCCCCGGATCTTGGCTTCGCGATAGCGCGGCTCTGGAAGGTTTCTCGTACCGTGGCTTTTCCGTATCGATGTTTTAGGTCAGGGACCTTTATATGGCGAAAGGCGGAGTCGGAGGGTCGACGAGGCGGTGACACACTAGGCGCGGCCAAGGCACAGGTCGCGCCACCCGGCGTCGGTGGCCCAGTGGCCCCCCTCGCCTCTCTCGGGTGTTGGAAGCTTCGAGTGATCCTAAGATGTTGGGCGTTGATTTCGTCCGATTCGAGAATATTTCCTTACTAGGATTTCTGAACCAAAAACAGACTTGACAGCCCTTCGGCATCTCGTCAATAGGTTAGTTCCGGAAAACGCATAAATATGACATAAAGTATGCATAAAACATGTAGATATCATCAATAATGTGGCATGGAACATAAGAAATTATCGATACGTCGGAGACGTATCAATGGGCGACTCAATCCGATCTATGATCGGTAAACCAAAAAGGAAAAACGCCGGTCGAGCGACCGGCGACGCAAAAAGAAAATCAATCTACGGATTGGATAAAAAAGACTCGAAGGCAGCGGATCAACGGATCGGCGGACGAACCCTCATACGGGTTGCGCGGCTCCGGAGTAGGCCATGGAGATTGACCTCCCCGGGAGCGGCACGGGCGGAAGCGCGGGCGGCGGCTAGGTCAAGATCAGCGCCGCTCTGATACCATGTAGAAGGATAGAGGGGGATAGAGATATGCGGAATATGATGGATGTATTATTCAGTCTTATGAGTGAGTATATATATGCGTACATGGATCATCTTGGAGTGCAAGACAAGACACAAGATCTATCTCTATCCTAGACTACCTAAACCGTACATATACTCTAACAGGAGGCAAAACGCTGTTTTGAAAACCGTGCGATGCAATGCAATAATGTGGCTCGGCTCAGCCAACCAAACACGCCCTAAACATCCATCAGTTGACTTTGAAGGCGTCGATCACATATGACTTTCCTTAGCCCGTGTTGAGATATATAAGTGGATTGCCTAGCCCTTTCCATAAGTTCGGACTTTTGGTTGCGTTGGCTAGTGCATGAAGCTTAACATGGTATCAGAACCCAGAGTCTCGAGTTCGAGTCCTGGTTCTCGCAATATTTACCCACCCCTGTGTCCGCCGCGTATACGATCATTCATACGTGTACTATTCCGCTTTCCACGTGTTGACCTCCTCTTCTCGTCTTCCGGTCACACGTGAGGAGGGGTGTTGAGATATATAAGTGGATTGCCTAGCCCTTTCCATAAGTTCGGACTTTTGATTGCGTTGGCTAGTGCATGAAGCTTAACAGCCCGTGCCAGAGGTTTCTCGTCTTGCGCGACGAATTCAGTTGCTGATATAGTGATATGGCTCACTTAAAAAAAAATCATGATTGTTAGTTGCCACGCGTGCATAGTTAAATTTTCTGCAAATATCATTCGCGTCACCCATCGGACGTCGCCATCGGATCCAAGCTTTGTAGCTTGATGTGACCAACCTCGATATAGCAAAGTCTCACCAGATATTGGTAGGCATTGAAATTCCAAACCGAAAAAAATAGAGAAAATGCTTTTTCTAGAGTTCGAAACTTCGGAGTAAATTACAAGGATCTACAGTACCATAATTGAGGAGAATAATACAGATTAGTACCATTTCTGATAATTTTTTCAATTCAGTACCATTTTTGAGACAGCCAGCAACGAATCGTGCAAATAGTCAACTAATAACGTTTTAGCCATCACGGACCACTGTCAGATGGCATAGCCAAAACGGTCGTCGACCTGCCGTTTAGGCCCACGCCGGTTAAGACAAGGGTGCGCGGTGCCCGGTGACCAAGGGAGGCGACGTCGACCGGAAAATCATCTCTCACGGTTTAGCCCATATCCTCCGCCGCCTCTGCTCCCGTCTCGTTTGCTCCAGTGTCTTGGCGGGCGGGGCGCTGGAGATGAAGGACGGAGGGGGACGGAGCGGTGGTCGTGCGACTAGAGGCGGCGGCGGCGCTGCACTGCCACGCGGACGCGGCGCGGCTCTGCGTGGCCTGCGACCGCCACGTTCATGCCACCAACGCGCTCCGAGAAATTACGTGCGTCCGCTGCTCTACGCGGACTGCGCGGCGCACTCGGCCGCCGACGCGTGGTGGCCGGCCAGGGGAGGGGAGGCGACCGGCGTACCTCTGCATGGACTGCGACGGCAGGTGTGAGGGCACGAAGGGCTCGGAGGCGGAGAAGGCATCGGCCGCGGTGCCGTCGAAGGGGCTCGCGATGGCATTGCGTGGAGCTAGCCGTGCTCCGAGCGTGGGACTGCACGCACGGAAGGAGTTCGACGAAGAGCGCGGCGAGGCATGAGAAACTTCCCGTCCTGCTTCAGAGCAGCGTCCAGATCGCTTATGCATAATGCAGCTAGCACATGTCCATGGTTACTTACAAATCGCATGTACCGTACGCATGGAGATTTTAGGAGGTGCTGCTGCTGAGAGGGCGGAACGAGTTGGGCGCACAAGAACCGCATCGACTTGCGCTGGAACGAGCTCGTGTTGGCCGCCCTGTACCGGTTGTCGCCGTCCTCTTCCCTGGGCTTCAACGCCGCCAGAGGAGGAGGGGAGAAGCACAAGGTGCATCCGGTCCGGTACGCCGGCGCCGGCGACCTAGGGGCACGCGACTTCCAGTGCGTGGTGAGCTGGGCAGTCACCGTGTGGGTCCGCGGCGACCTCTGCCAGTTCGTGCGCGCCCCAGTGTCTCCTGCATGGGCTGGCTCGGCAACAAGGGCACCATGTCCGTTAGGTTGTAGCTGCGGGAAACGGCTTCCTGTGCGGCTGTGCTAGCTCTGTGCCGGCGGGTCGACCGCCGTTTTGGCCACGTCATCTGACAGTGGGTTCGTGACGGTTAAAACGTTATTAGGGTAGTTATAGTGGGGAGTAACTTAGACGAGTAACATATGCCATGTTACTAGTTTAGGTTACTACCTTAATAGTAGTGGGTAGTAACTTATATATGGTGTTATGCATTATATCATTTATTATGGTGTAGACTCATCTTGCCTTGATGTGTGTGATGATATGGTAACATAGTTAGTTACCACCTCACTTTTTATTTATTTATCAGCATACCATGTCACCAAAATGTCTTGAGATGTGTGATGTTACTAACTATGTTGCTCCCACTATGAACAGTCTTAGTTAACGATTTGCGAGATTTGATTTGTTGCTGGTTGTCTCAAAGAATTGTACTGAACCGAAAAAATTACCAAAAATAGCACTAACCCGTATTCTTCGTCTCAATTGTGGTAGTTCTTCATAATTTAGTCGAAACTTTGAATAGAGAAGAACTGGAAATTATCGGGCACAGGCTTTACGAGGTGGAAATTGTTGGCCTGAGGCTTTTGCTGCTTTGCACTCTCGCGGTCACGGGCTCCTATTTGTCGCTCGCTGCATGCACTATGCAGCACATCTCTTCGTGGGCTGCCCCATTGGGGTCTAATAACAGGTATATTTTCTGGTTTCCCTGGTTACGAAGATTTGAAGAAAAAAATCTCAAATTAAAATGTCCAGGTTTAACAAATGTTCATATTAAAAAATAAAATCTAGAGAAGCTTCAAAGTTGATATTTTTTGAAAATTTAAAAATGTTCGAACAAACAAAATCTTCACATCTAAAACAGATTCAAACTTCAAAAAAGTTCAAATTTGGAATATATTTTAAAAATACTCGACCGCACTAAACGCGAAGAACCTAAAAACCCACGAAAACAGTAAGAAACCGGTAAAGGAATGAACCATAAAAAAACGGCCAAAACAATAGAAAAACAATGGAAAAGCCAGTTGTTATAGACGTTGATGGGCCAGCCCAATCATCGTGCGCCCATGGGTTAGACCTAGCCATGGGCAGCTCGGCCCGAAGCCCAGCCCAAAAACCCGAGCATGGGCCTGAAAATGTTGGCCCAACAGCCAGCCCTGGCATGGGTAGCCCGAAAACTCCTTTTAACACTATGGCCCGGCCCGCGGCCTAACGGGCCAATGGGCTTTGTGGGTATTTGGTCGGGTCGAGCTTGGGCATATTTTTTCAGCATCGGGCTTTCCTCGGCCCAACCCGAGGCCTGGCCCGACCCGATACATGGGCATGTATCCCGTGGGTAGAGCGCATTCACGCTCGTGTTAGACGATAAATAGGATTTGCCACCTACCACTACATTAGTAGCAACTTTCTAAGAAAAACAGGTTTGCTATAGGAAAACTACTCTTCAACAATGTGCATCATACCGGGTTAGCAAGTAAAAAGGTAATAAATAATTAAGAACAAATAAGTCATGGCATGATTAGAAAACATAATATCTAGGTTTTTCTCTTGTCTGAACAAGTTAATGAAGTTCGCCTGACGATTGCAATAGCACAAACTTTCTCTAAAGAAAACATATTTGTTGAAGAGGACACTACTCTTCAACAATGAGTAGCATGCTGGGCTAGCAAATCAGAAGGTAATAAAAAATTAAGAATCGGAAGTCACTGTACGATCAGAAAATATAATATGTAGTTAGTGGGATTCAAACCAGCCTATCTTATTATGCAGTGGGGTATTGGTAGGCATTGAAATTCCAAACCACAAAAAGAAATAGAGAAGATGCTCTTTTTAGAGTTTGAATAGAGAAGAGGTGGAAATTGTTGGGCAGAGGCTTTTGCTGGGCTTTGCCGCTCGCACAGCCATGTGCTTGAAGAGGTGGAAATTGTTTGCCCGAGGCTTTTGCTTGCTTTGTCAGTCTCACAGTCATGGGCTTCATCTCCTATTTTATGGTCCGACGAGGGGAGCTCTATTTATCGCTCCCTGCATGCACTATGCAACTCATTCCTTCGTGGGCTGCCCCATTGCGGTGTAATAACAGGTATATTTTTTCGATTTTCCCTGGTTATAAAGAATTTGGAAAAATGCTTAAATGTAAAAAGGTCCAAAATTTTAAAAAATGTTGAGGTTTAGAAATTGCTCATATTTATAAATTGTTCTAAAGTTGGTTTGTTTTTAAAATTTTAAAATATTCAAACATAAAAATCTTCATATCTGAAAAAGATTCAAACTGGAAAAAAGTTCAAATTTGGAAAAAAGTTCAAAAAAACTCGACCGCAATAAACACGAAGAGCCTAAAAACCCACGAAAACAACGAGAAACCAGTAAAAAGAATGAACCACAAAAGGCCGACCAAAACAACAGAAAAACGATGGAAACTAGGCTGTTATACACGATGATGGGCTGGCCCAACCATCGCGCACCCGTGAGCGGAGCGCATTCATGCTCGCGTTAGGCTATAAATATTATTTTCCACCAAGCACTGCATTAGCAGCAACTTTCTAGGAAAAGCAAATTTGCTAAAGGAAATGCTACTCTTCAACAATGAGCAGCATAGGAGGTTAGCAACTCAAAAGGTACTAATAAAAAAGTTAAGAAAGGGAAGTCATTGTGAGACCAAAAAACTTAATATCTAGATTTTTCCCTTTTTGAACAGGTTAGTGGGGCTGACCTGACGATTGCATTACAGCAACTTTCTCCAAAGAAAACAAATTTGTTGAAGGGGACACTACTATTCAAAAAATGAGCAGCATAGTAAGTTAGAAAATTAGAAGGTAATAAAAGTTAAGAATAGGAAGTCATTGTACGACCACAAAACATAATATGTAGTTAGTGGGATTCAAACCAGCCCATCTTATTACCACCGGTAAATATCGGCCCTTTCACACAGAGAGGTGAAACTATGTGTGATGTATACAATCACACATGGTTTAAAACGTAAACCGTGTGTACCAGTTTAAACCATCCGTGATGTGATAAAGATATCAGTCACTGGTTGGCGCATCTCGTCCTCAACCGTGATGCAAACATGTGAGTATCCCACTCACTCTCATGGCGGGGCAGACCCAGAATAAAACTAAGAGGCTAATTGGGTAAAATATCTTTGTTAAGTGGGGGGAAACCCACTCCTTAAACATAATATTACAAGGATAATACAAATTTGAGTGGAGGCAGCTTCCTCAGTGTGCCAACACGGTGGATCCGCCCATGCTCACTCTCAACATAATTGCCAGCCCGGCTACGTATCCTATACGACGATCATGTCCCGTGCACCAACAGAACAGAGCGGCTCCTGTATTTACCTTCTGCTGATTTCGTTGATTTAACGAAGTGGTCGGTTCCTCGATTGACCCACGCTTCCATGCTCGTGTCGGCACATCCATGCACGGAAACGAGCTTCAATTTTTTTCCCTGCCAACTCAATTAATTACGTGCTCCTCTTCGCCTGTACACCACGTCATATATATATGTACCTGCTGCACCTACCTACGTACGGAAGTATTCAGCAGCTCGCCCGGGAAAAAAATGCGGCCAACGAACTCGTGTCGATCTATCATCCCACCACACCTACGTACGGTTATGTACGTGTGTGTTGATCGAATTAGCATGACGATCGAGGCATATAACTAGCTACTCCCTCCAGCCCTAAAAACTTGTCGCGGTTTTGATGAACCTAAACATATTTTAGCCTATATTTTACATAAATATGCGACAAGTATTATGAGAGTGCGGCCAACCACTCACTACGTATATATACACCAGTGGCGGAGACAGGGGGACCAGCAGGGGCCTGGCCCCCCTAACACCATTGATTTCTTGCTAAAAAATTATGAACAGTGCAGATTTTGGAAATTTTTGTTTAACCGGCCCCCTCAACAAGAAAATTTTACATTTCTGCCTCCGCCACTGATATACACATGCATGTAGTAGTGTATTGAAGCCAGCGGAGAACAAGGGCAGCTCGCTTGTGTTGGTGCCCAGCGATGAAGGGCCGCCTCAGATTAGTCACAATGGGAAGTATCATACACTAGTATCATGCACATGATACTAGTTTATGATACTACCTCCACAATAGATAGTATCATAAGATAGTATCATAATATCATCATATTTAATATTTTGTAGAATCTCAATGCAAATTTGTGTACATGATGTATTTGTCGTTAAGTTTTCTAGTTTTACGTGCTATGATACGGTATCATATTAGGCTACTCATAGTGGGGAGTAACATAAGGTGGTGTCATGCATAAGTTACTAGTCCATGTTACTACCTTCATAGTGGAAAGTAACTTAGAGGTGGTATCATGCAAAGTCTCATTTATTAATTTGTTAGACTCATTTTATTTTGGGGTGTGTGATGTTATGGTAACATAGCTAGTTACCACATATCTCTCTTCCTTCATTTATTGCTATGTCATGTCATCAAAATATCTTAAAATGTGTGATGTTACTAGCTAAGAGCAAGTACAATAGAGTCCAGTCAGCTGACTATAAGATATTAAATAATATATTTTAGATGAGTTGGAGGAGAGAGAAGAGGAGAGAGAAGAGCTACTAGAGCAGCTCTTGCACGTGCTCCTATGCACTATGTGAGAGTGAAAGGTGGGCCATATGTTAGTAAATTAGTTCATTCTTATAGCCAACTATTGTATGTGTTAGCTATATGGTGACTACAAATGATATGACATCTTGTTATAGCCAGCAGTTGGCTATACTATTGGAATTGCTCTAAGTTACTCCCACTATGAGCATTCTTAGAGCAAGTACAATAGTAAGCAAGTCCACATCATCAAAATCCTAGCTGGAGGGAAGAGAAGCCAGGAGAGAGAAGGGTGCCGACGCTCCATCTATCGTCGGGTTGTAACACATAAACCAAAAAGCTAGAGCCCGCTTGCAGCCTTGTGTGAACGGTAGAGCTGGCTACATGCATTGAATACAAGTCCGGTGAGTCTTGCATGTAGACTGGACATTGCATGCATTAAAATATTTATCAATTCAACAAAGCCGGACTAATAGCCAGTTTATTGTATGGTTATGGGCTCTTGGCTGACGTGCCACGGGCATATAGCCAGCGGCCGGCTTTCTTATTGTCCATGCTCTTATGATACAACACTCATCTCTCACCTCATTAATTGGTGCGCCACATGAGATTTTTGCCAACATGGCATGCATGCATGATACTATTTATGATACTTTCATTGTGCCTAGTCTCAAGGCCCGGTCTCCTCTTGCATGCATGCTATCCGTAAATTCTAACTGGAGGTCTTCTTGGGTGCACGTGACGGTAGCATCTAGACGAGGAAGGTCGCGGGAGAGGGTGAAGACGGGATCGAGGGTTATGTATATGGCTGCATATACTAGACGGTGACATGATTGTCGTATAGAATACGTAGTAATGTGGGTATACAGGTTTTAACCATGATCCTGAAGGGTCAACCTAATTGAAACAGATAATTAACTAACTAATTGATGGGTAAAAAAACTAGACTACCCATTTAAGTTTGGGGTGGGTCTATGAAAGCACAACCGTTTCAATAAGCAAAGTAGATAACGAAGATAACCACGAGCGAAACATTACAAGATATGAAATGAACACCTACACAACTAAGTTATCTTCTTCCATAGTAACAGTTTCATGAAGATAAACGAGTTCTTGCACCATAGTCGCCACAAGAATGGAGGGATTAATCCCTATCTCTTCATTTTCTGGCGATATGCAATTTGTGCAATGAGCTGTGGTTGTGGGTGCCTTCCAATTTGTTCTTTTTTTCTATCATAGTTTTACATTAAAACGTGCAAGTATACCTCATATATTTGCAATAGTATGAATCTATCTTAAAATACTAATTTATCAGTTATCATATGCTACATGCAAGAAAAGGATATGCTAACATCCCTCACATTACCTCTCAGAAAAAAACATCTCTCACATTACAAAGATGTTACTACTATTTTACAGTATGGAGTGATGAACTATGTAGCTATCAGCGTTGTATGTTTAGCTCATAGTTTTGAATAGCTGGCTATTGCCCGCTATAGCCTTCCCTGCATGGTGCGGCTAAGTGCATTAGCCGGCTAAAAGGTGTCAAAATACTTAAATAGCCAGCTATAGCTAGGCTATAGCTAGGCTATAGGTGTTTTAGGAGGCCGCAGCTATAGCGTGTAGCCGGCTATTTAAAACATGTGAGGAGGGGCATGGAATCTTGTGTTCTCGAAAAAAGTTGTATTTGCTCGCAGTAAATGTCTCTTCGACATGTGGCTTCTCTGAATCTGGACGCAGATTAGAATGGAGTGGAAACTTTCAACATTTGTAGGACAGGTTGTCCGTTACTTTAATGTCGTAGTATTACTTCCAGCGATTGTGTAATTTAATATTGTGTACTTTGGTAGACATCTGGATCACGAAACAACTACAAGCCTGCACACATCATTGTAGTTTCTTCCTGCTAGCTTCATTTTCTCCTTGTACTCCACGATGTATATATTTGTTCTGGACAGAAGCAGACGGATAATTTCCTTTTTTCGTTTGGCCGCACCACAGGAGAACAAAACAAAATTATACGAGTATACATAGTATAGTTGTTGTGATGGGAATGAGGGGCATCGGGAGTAGAGCAGTTCAATGTATGTTCAGCGCGGGGATCAGGTATCCTATTAAGGTCTCAGCTTGGACAAGGAACTGGCGATTGTTTAGACCATCAGGGTGATGTAGTGATGCTTTTCTGTTGGCACAATGGAGCTTGCTTCGGGATTCACAAGACTGAAGTTTACGGATCCTCCTTTTTTCAAGAACATCTACAAGATCAAGCTTGGCACCAAGGCTTAGCTCAGCGCCACCGCGCACACACCTAAGACTTTTACACACGCATTCTTCCACAGTTCGAATTCTGCTCTCGTCTGGCCATCGATAGAGTTCAGCAGGCATGACGGCTACTTTGTGAAAGACGCGCGCGTTCCGCTCAAACCACAGCTCGCGCGCGATGAATGCCACAAGCGTACTATTCAAGTGCTCGATGATCTCCACTTATTGGCAGCATAAGGTGCAGTGTTGTGGATGTTGTAGCTGGCCTTCCCTTTCCAATCTATCCGCTGTTCATAGACGATTTTTCATGACTACCCACATGTGCAACTAATAACCTACGTAGCCTGCGCCCGGAGTCCTGCCTCGCGGACGCCTGATCGAGTACGTACGTCGAACGCCGCACGCCGCCAGCTCGAGATCGACACGCCCTCTGCACCGCCGACCGAAACCAGATCCGATATGCCGCTGCACGTCCGAGTATGGCTGCCTCTCACCACTCGCGCCTGCCGCCTTCTCCACTGGCCATGACCAGCGACGCCTTCAGATTGCTTCTGCAAGTTTTCTGAATACCATGATCGACCAGATCGACCCGCAACTACCGCATTGCCACATTCTGATGAACGGCTTGCAACTAATTCTGATTTTTTCCTATAATGGACGCTTTATTACTTCATAAAAAATATTACATTCGGCCTCTACATTATAAAAAGCTAGAGTTCTCGACAAGTGAACAAAAGAAAAACTGAAAAAAACTAAGGCGAAGGATCTGCAAATCAAGTTGTCATTCATGTTGGGAAAAAAATATTTCTCGCCGTATCCTCCAACCGTGTAGGAACCTCCACAAAGAGGTTGTGATGCTCCACAAGCTGTAGAGGTGACAACAAACGGAGCGTAGACATGCACCGGTAGATGACCTGCATAAAAGAAGTAATTTTATTATAAAAAACTTTGTTATTTTTACATAGCCATAGCGACCAAATAACGGAAATCACTCCACCCGGTGAGTAACTTGAACCTAGGATCGAACCATTTAGCCAGTTGCCAAATATGTTTGTAACACTACGTGGTGGATATAAGGTATAATCTATTTGGATGGCTGATCATATAGATCTAGTAAACTTGCATTGGAACAATAAGTGCTTTATAATCTCGGCATGGTGATAGAAGACACATTTTACTTCCCTACCGATTATGTTTTGCAAGGTTATCTTTAGTAAGAATTACCCCTCGATGAAAATACCATGCAAACACTTTAGTTTTAAGCGGTGTCTTCATCTTCCAAATTTTCTTATTATTATCGATTGGGACCTCATGTTGGATAAGAGCATTATACATACAAGCTACCGAGAAAATGTCATTCTCAGTAAGATTCCAATGAAATACATCAAAACTCTGCATCAGATGGACCGAATCCAGGCATTGTAACAAGTCATTCCATAATGCTTGTCTAGGTTCAATGAGACTTCTTCTAAACAACTCATTCGGTGGGGAAGAGTCCAACACCTTAGCGAGAGTATCGCTCTTGTATCAAACAATACTCTATAATGACGGATATTTCTCTCGGGATGTGGCAAAGCCTAGCCATTTATCCTCCTAGAATCTAAACTAATTCTGATGGAACCATGTCTTGATCTTCGATCTTGATTCATCTGGCTTCCTCTAGCAGCCTCCAAACTAACCTTCCTCTGATACCACTTGTTAACGTCGAAGTCGCTAAATCGATCTATGGAGGATAAGCAATCACCACATGAATATCGAGATTTGGTAGTATAGTTCAGCGATCAACACCTATATATGTGGGGCATTCTTTACAGGCGCTTCTTCCTAGTTACTACCATGGTACCATCGACGACAAGCTCGCCACCTGGTGCGGCGCTCCTGCCACGGGCGCCAATCAATCATGTGTCTAACCTAACTTTCGTCGAGTTATTTTGGCTACTCCCTATGTCTTTATATAATAGGCCAGGTTACACAGTTCAACTCCAACATGTAACCTACCACTAATTACAAGTACAACTATAGCACTACTCATATACATATTCAACATATATGCATAATTGGAGGCGCCGGTAATGTGGAGTTGGGGCTCCAAGTACATGGAATCAGCATGAGCAATGGTTTTTATTTAGGCAACGTTAGAGGTGAATGTTTTTTCCGACAAAACCTTATTAATGAATGGAGTGACATCAACTAATTTGATGTTTTCCAATGTAAACTTTTGCGTCATTGTTATATGGTTCAATGTTAATCTTGAGCAGCATTATATGTTCTTCTACATTTTCTTCCTAACTACAATTTGAGTCGATGAGTGTGAAATCTGACCATGCTTTCATTTTAAGGTACTCCACCGAAGTGTTGGGACTGCAGAGTGAAATTACGTCCAACCTAAATCTAGTGTTTAGGCTGGTGAAAGAACATCTCTTGCATTTTGTTTTGTGTGTTTGATGTCAATATATGTGATACACTAATGTTTGATTAAGTGGTACAGGGATTACATAGTTTCATATTTGCGTGTGTTGGATTTGGTCGGTCTGTCAAAAGATAACAGGAAAAGTTTGGCCAGGCCGGATAATCCGGGCCGGATATTCTTGAAATATCCGGCCCCCTGATTTTGGCCAAGTCTTCGAGGAAAAGCAGCTCAGTAGGGGGGCCGGACATTTGGCCGGATAATGTCCCGGTATTGTACCAGGGCCGGATTATCCGGGCCGGATATTTTGGAAATATCCGGCCCCCTCGATTTTGGCTAAGGACTGGAGGAAATGTGAATCAGTACATGGGCCGGATATTTGGCCGGACAATGTCACACTTTTGTTCTGTAGGCCGGATTATCCGGGGGGGCGGATTATCCGGCCCCTACTTACACCGGATTATCCGGTCCCCCGGAAGCATCAACGGCTCAATTTTGAGAGGGGGTATAAATACCCCCCTTCTTCTACCTTGGTTGCTTGCTCAATCATTACACAAGAAATCTGTCAAGCCACCTCCATTAGAGCCACCTCAAGAAAGTCAAGATTTGCAAGATCTCCTTCCTCCCCCAACCAAAGCTCTTGATCTTTGGGGATTCGAAGGAGAAGACACCGATCTACATCCTCACCGAAGCGTTCTTCATTTCCCCTCTCTTGTTTGAGGGATCTCATGCTAGTGTTCCTATTTGGTTCCCTAGTTGATTTGTTGTTGATGTGTTGTTGTTGATTGTTGTATTGTTACAGATTTGGGAGCCTCCAATTTGGTTGTGGATGTGTGCCCCAAGAACTTTGTAAAGGCCCGGTTTCCGCCTCGAGGAAATCCCTTAGTGGAAGTGGGCTAGGCCTTCGTGGCGTTGCTCACAGGAGATCTGAGTGAAGCCTTCGTGGCTGTTGGTTTGGCTTGCGTAGCAACCACACTCCTCCAAACGTAGACGTACCTTCTTGCAAAGGAAGGGAACTACGGGAATCATCTCCGTGTCATCGCGTGCTACACTCTCGGTTACCTCTATCCCACTCTATCTCCTATTGCGTAGCTATACCTTGCTTAGTTGATATCCTTGTCATATAGGTAAATTCACATAGTTGCATATCTAGAGAATTTACCTTTGTGTCAAGCCTAATTTGAAAAAGAACTAAAAATTGGTTAGCACCTATTCACCCCCCCTCTAGGTGCGGCATACGATCCTTTCAATTGGTATCGAGCCTCGGCTCTTATTTCGGGCTTAACCGCCTAAGAGTATGCCGGACGAGGTGCCCTCGGTAGGGGCCGCCCAGACGGTCTCCGTGGAAGACTTGAATTCATTGAAGTCCTCCATGGAAGCCCAAATGGAAAGCATGAAAAAGATGATTGCCGAGCTATTGGCTCCGGCCCTACCCAAGGCACCTAGTGTAGAGGTAAAAGACACGGGTGCGTTAGATGATGGAGAGGCTTCGGACTTACCCTCATCTACCAAACCCGTGGAAGGTGACAACTTAAACACTATCAAAGCTACAAGTGCATCTCCCAAGGGAACTAGTGAAAGTGAGAGCTACAATCGAGTACCTCCACCTTTCCAATCACTCGATATACCGGTTCCCATGCCTCATTTGAACATTAGGGGTGACCCACCTAAGTTTTCCGTTGATAATTTCGATACTTGGCAATTTGAGTTCCGCTCTCATGTTTGTAGTGCCTCAAATGAACTATGGAGAATCATCATGGAGGGCTTCAAGCCATACAACCCCGACAAGTTGACTAGAAGAGAAGTCGTTGATAGTCAACTCAACAACACCGCCCTTCACATGATTCAAACTAGTGTGGGGACTCCGGAATTGCATCGGGTCCGGGACTTCACCACCGCCAAGGAAGCTTGGGACGGCTTGGCCGCTAGTTGCATTGGAAGTGAGAGCACAAGGAGGAACAAGTATAATGCTCTTAAGAATAAAGCCGAAGGATTCTTGAGGCTACCGGATGAAGATCATGAACTCATGTATGGAAGACTTCTCACCGTTGCCAATGCCTTCCGGCTTATTGGTGCCACCCACATCAATGACTCTTGGATCAAGGAGAAGTACATTGAATGCATGATGCCATTTGTTCCCATTGATGTCAAGACTCTTGTGGGAAGGGAATGCTATTCCTCTCTTACTTCTCAACAAGTCGTGCACGAGATGCAAGCTCTCAAGGTGCTTGAAGAAACCTCTCATGATTCTCGCAATCGTGCTCTTGGAATGGCAAAAGGTTCCAATCTTGCCTTGGTGGTCAACTCCGGTGAAGAAGTGATTCCTCAAGAATCTTATAGGGCATCTTGGAGTATGTCCTATCCGGAAGATTTGCAATGCCACTACCATGATCACATGGCCTTCCATGCAAAATCCTTTTGGGTTGATCCCTCCAAGGCCAAGGAAGACAACATCAAGAGGAACAACAAAAGTGGTTTCACTAGCTTTGGTCCAAAGACAAGATCTTGCTACAATTGTGATGACAAGCGCCACTTCATTGCCGAATGCCCCTATGAAAATAGAGAGCTTCATAATGGAAGGCTCATTCCCAAGGACAAGAGCAAGGACACCAAGGGCAAGTATTCAAAAGCCCCCAACAAGAAGTTCTACAACAACAAGACCAAGAAGGGCAAGAGGCCCTCAAGAGTTGTGCTAGTAACAAGGGAAGAATACTCTTCCGATGAAGTTGAAAGTTCTAGTGGTGATGAAGATGAAGAAAGCTCAAAGGAATTGGCCGCCATTGTCACCACCAACATACCCTCTTCATCCCTCTTTGAATCTCCCAATGAGAACCCTCCTATCAAGAATGCACATTGCTTCATGGCAAGGTCCTCCTTGGACACATCTATCGTGCTATCAACTCAAGAAGAGTATACCTCCGGAGATGATGATGTTGATGATGAAGAAGATGCATCTTCCAATGGATTGGTTGCTCTTGCCTCCCTCTCCAATAACTCTTCATCACCAAGTGAATCCCCCAATGAGGTCATCCTTGTGGAGGAAGAAAGTTGCCTCATGGCTAAATCCTCCGAGGTATCATCTCCTAACCCCTCTATGCCTAACATATCTAGTGAACTAGGGGTTGATGATGCTAGTCTAAAAGTGAAACAAGAAATGCTAGATTTTGATGATTTCATTCTCAACCTACAAGGTAACACTAAAAAGCATGTTTCAAACCTCATGATTCGTTTAGCTCAACAAAGTGCAATGCTTGAGAAAAAGGGTCAAATAGAGAGAGAAGACTCTCTCGAAATCCATGCTATTAAAAATGCTCTTGAGGAATGTCAAGAAACCATATCTTCTCTTGAAGAGAGGTTAGAAAAAATTGAAGAGCCTCAAGATAAAATTAACAAGCTCACTAAAGCTAGAGATCTTGCTAGGGCTAAGAATAAAGTGTTTACAAAGGAAAAGGCCCAATTTGGGGTTGATCATGAGAAACTTGTGAAGGATCTAGATGAACTAGACAAAGCTCACAAGGCTTTGAAGAGTGAATACACTCTCCTATCCAAGTCGTTTGAGCAACTTCAAATTAGGCTTGCTTCATATGATGTGCCTAGTTCCTCTACTCCTCTATGTGATCATGCAAACATTGTTGAGGAAAATGCTAGGTTGAAGGATGAACTTGCTAAGGCCTCCTCTCCCCAAAGTAAACTTTCTTTGGATGATCTTTTGAGTAAGCAAAGATCAAACAATGGGAAGGAGGGCCTTGGTTTTAATGCCAAGGCAAAGAAGGCAAACAAGCAAAAGGCCAAGCCCGCACAAGAAAAGAAGAAAGTCGTCACTAATGGTGAAGCCTCCAAGGGCAAAATCATGAATGATGATGATGCGGGAATTACTAACCCTCACTATGTTTTATTTAAAGATTATTATGGTGATGTTTATGCTAAATATGTTGGCCCATTTGATGGTTATGTTGCTTGGTCTATTTGGGTCCCAAAGACCCTTGTTGCTAACAAAAGAGGACCCATTGCAAAATGGGTACCTAAATCCAAGAATTGATCTTATGTAGGACTATGCCGCCGGAGGTTCAAAATGGGTACTTGATAGTGGATGTACAAGTCATATGACCGGCGGCAAGAACCTCGTCAAGGAGTTGAGGCCTAACATTAATGATATCACCGTCTCCTTTGGCGATAATTCTACATCCGAGGTATTGGGTTTTGGCAAGGTTGTGGTTGCACACAACATTACTCTTGTGGATGTCATGCTTGTCAAAACCCTTGGTTACAATTTGCTTTCCGTTTCCGCCCTTGGCAAGATGGGTTTCGCCGTCTTTATTGATAATGATATTGTGGTCCTCTTGTGGAGCAAGACTCTAAAAGTCGCATTCGTTGGGTATCGCGAACACAACTTGTATGTGGTGGACTTTTCGGGGGCCACCACGTCAAGTGCGATGTGCCTATTCGGAAAGGCGGACGTGGGTTGGTTGTGGCATCGCCGCCTAGCCCATGTCAACATGAGAACTTTGCAAAGTCTTCACAAGGGGAACCATATTGTGGGACTAATGGAAAATGTGTCTTTTGCCAAAGATCGTGTTTGTAGGGCTTGTGTTGAAGGCAAAATGCATGACTCTCCGCATCCAAGCAAGACCATTATCTCTTCCAAGAGGATCTTGGAGCTCCTTCATGTGGATCTCTTTGGTCCCGTTACTCATGCAAGTCTTGGTGCGAAGAAACATTGCTTGGTGATTGTCGATGACTATTCAAGATACACTTGGGTCTACTTTCTCAAGACGAAAGATGAGACTCAACAAATATTCATTGACTTTGCTACCGAGGTGCAACGCCAACACAACCTCCTCATTATGGCAATAAGAAGTGACAACGGCTCCGAGTTCAAGAACTACACACTCAATGATTTTCTTAGTGATGAGGGGATTCGTCATCAATATTCCGCTGCTTACACCCCTCAACAAAATGGTGTTGCGGAGAGGAAGAACCGGACTCTTATGGATATGGCAAGGTCTATGATGGCGGAGTATAAATCCCGCTATAACTTTTGGGCCGAAGCCATCTCCACCGCTTGTCACTCCTCCAACCGGCTCTATCGCAAGGGCTTGAACAAGACTCCATATGAAATACTCACCGGGAACAAGCCTAATATCTCATACTTCAAGGTGTTCGGGTGTAAGTGTTTCTACAAAATCAAAGGAGTTCGTTTATCTAAATTCGCTCCTAAAGCTTTGGAGGGTATATTTGTTGGTTACGGTGCCGAATCTCACACTTATAGAATCTTTGATGTGTCCTCCGGGATTATCATTGAATCTTGTAGTGTGAAGTTCGAAGAAAATGATGGCTCCCAAGTGGGGCAAGTTGATGTTTGTGCAGGTGATGAAATACCTCAAGATGCCATAGTAAGAATGGGTGTGGGATTTTTCCGCCCCATTGAGGGACACGGTGTGGCGTCTCGGGAAGAACTATGCTCTACCACGGTGGAGCCCTCATCTTCTCAACATCAACAAACCTTACCTAGTGAAGCAAATGATGCACCAACCCAAGAACAAGAACAAGACTCTCCCTCTTATGTGCAAGATCAAGGACAAGATCAAGGTCAAGATCAACCTATCACTCACAATGCCTCCAATGAGGAACCAATCAACTCTTGCCCTTCTCCGAACATTGTTCAAGATCAAGCACATGAGATTGAGCAACCCCAAGCAATTGAGGAAGCTCAAGTTCAAGGTCAAGACGGGGACCCAAATGATCAAGTTGATCAAGTGACACCTCCAAGGCCTAGAAAGACCAAGGAGGAGATCGAGGCCCGTCGTCTAGCAAGAAGAGATAGGAACCTCGAGCTACGTGGACACACTCATGACAAGGTTCTTGGTGATGTTAGGGCAAAGGTTTCCACAAGAAGGCAATTGGCGAACTTTAGCCATCATCATGCTTATATCTCCTTAGTGGAACCCAAGAAAGTATTTGAAGCCCTTGAAGATTCGGATTGGTTGGAAGCTATGCATGAAGAACTCAACAACTTCAAGCGCAACAAAGTGTGGACTCTAGTAAAGAAGCCTAAGGAGTGCCGCAATGTTATAGGCACTAAATGGATTTTCAAGAACAAGCAAGATGAGTTTGGAAATGTTGTGAGGAACAAGGCAAGATTGGTGGCTCAAGGGTTCTCTCAAGTGGAGGGTATTGACTTTGGAGAAACCTATGCTCCCGTGGCTCGCCTTGAGTCCATCCGTATCCTTCTTGCTTATGCCTCGCATCATAACTTTAAATTACAACAAATGGATGTGAAAAGTGCTTTTCTTAATGGTCCTTTGCATGAAGAGGTTTATGTTAAGCAACCCCCGGGGTTCGAGGATCTCAACTTTCCTAACCATGTCTACAAGCTTGATAAAGCACTTTATGGTCTCAAACAAGCTCCTAGAGCTTGGTACGAGCACCTTAAGAATTGTTGGTAGACCGTGGGTTTGATGTTGGGCTAATCGACCCCACTCTTTTTACTAAGAGGGTCAATGGGGAGCTTTTCGTTTGCCAATTATATGTTGATGATATTATATTTGGATCTACTAACAAAGCTTTCAATGATGAATTCTCAAAGCTTATGACCGATAGGTTTGAGATGTCTATGATGGGAGAGATGAAGTTCTTCCTTGGTTTTGAGATCAAGCAATTGAGGGAAGGAACCTTCATCAACCAAGCAAAATATCTCCAAGACATGCTCAAGAGGTTCAAGATGACCGAGATGAAGGGTGTGGCCACTCCTATGGTTACCAAATGTCATCTTGCACTAGATCCCAATGGTAAAGAGGTGGATCAAAAGGTATATCGCTCCATGATTGGATCCTTGCTTTACCTTTGTGCATCTAGACCGGACATAGTGTTGAGTGTTGGTGTGTGTGCAAGGTATCAAGCTTCTCCTAAAGAGAGCCACATGATGGCTCTCAAAAGAATCTTTCGATATTTGGTTGATACCCCAAGATATGGTATTTGGTACCCCAAAGGCTCAAGTTTTATTCTCAATGGTTATACCGATGCGGATTGGGCGGGTGACAAGGATGATAGGAAATCAACTTCCGGGGCTTGCCAATTCCTTGGTAGGTCCTTGGTGTGTTGGTCTTCTAAGAAGCAAAATTGTATATCTCTCTCCACCGCCGAAGCCGAATATGTTGCCGCCGCAAGTGGATGCACTCAATTGTTATGGATGAGGCAAACTTTAAAGGAATACGGTGTCATTTGTGACAAAGTGCCTCTATTATGTGACAATGAAAGTGCCATCAAGATTGCCTATAATCCGGTGCAACATTCAAGAACGAAGCATATTGAGATCCGGAATCATTTCATTAGGGATCATGTTGCCCGGGGTGATATTGAGCTTATCTATGTTCCTACCAAAGATCAACTTGCCGATATATTCACGAAGCCTCTTGATGAAGCAAGGTTCTCTTATTTGAGGAATGAGCTAAATATCATTGATTCAAGGAGTATAGCTTGACCATCTTGCAAACACACTTTCGTCTCAAAACTTTATTTGGTTTAGATGTGGGCATGGAAATAGGGGGAGTGCGGTTTAAATTATTGAGCTATCCCTCCCCCATAATGCCAACATTAAGAAATCATTCTCCTTATATCATATGTTGATATGTGAGCTTCAATGATGAGTAGTGGCTTGGACCCAAGATATATCTTCGCGGTGCCATGCCACAACACTCATATATGGTGGCCTAGGCCACCACACTCTTCTTTGTGAAGAGTTGGAGTTATTTGGATCTTATTGCCTCTTATTTGACAACTCCATGTTCTTATGGGAAATCACTCAAGTTTGGCCTTATTTGCTCATATCTTGCAAACTTGAGTGATCATGTACCATTAACAGTTTGAACCCTCTAAACCTAAGCCTATTCTCTCCAATAAGCCACTTCCATCTTGCTCATTTGTCATGTTTGGTAAAAACTTGGAGTTTGAGGTTTCTCGGTCGGATGATCTAGGTTGCCCCATCTTATTGGTAAATATGCATCTCATATGTGACGTGATAGTTCATTACATCACATATGGTTTCGCAAATATCCAACTAAAGATAGGCTGGATTTACGGAATTCTGGAATCTTCCAGAACACCGGATAATCCGGCCCCCAGGCACCCCGGAATATCCGGTCGGGCCGGATTATCCGGCCCCACTTTGGGCCGGATTATCCGGCCTGGGCGTTTTGCGGGAAGACTAAGGGAGGCCGCGGGGTGAACGGTTGGCACACCAATCAGTTCCCCCACGCGCCCCCTTCTTCCTCCTCAAGCCGCCGGAGCTCCTCCTCCTCGCCGGAGCCACTCCGTCCGCCCCCTCTCGGAGTTCTTGGGTGGATCGGGTGGATCTCCTCCCTAGCTTCCTTCTCCTCCAAGCGGTTTCCACAATGGATGTGGGTATGATTCACAATCTCTATCCCTAGATGTTGTGTTTTATATGTGCTATTTTCTTGGTGGAATTGGTGTCTAGTTGTTCCAAATCGTGTGTAGTGTACTCCTCTTGCATGCTATGAGGCCGATCTAGTCTTAGACATGGTTTTTGATTGGAAATCTGCACATCTCGAAGGGCCGGATTATCCGCCCCCCGAGCCGGCCGGATTATCCGGCCCGGCCGGATTATCCGCCCCTAGGGGACCCCGGATTATCCGGCCTGGAGCTTCATCGCCACTGCAGTTTGCTTCAATCTGTCATGTCTAGACTTGTACCGACTTATTTGCATGCTTCTCGAGTATTTTACTATATCTTACATGACTTATGAGCATTACCTTCTCTTTGCTACCCGCCTTTGCTTCTCACAGGTGGTGCTTCTCGGGGTGGTCGGAGACGCCAGAGGCATGATCGATCTAGTGACGAGTTTGCACCCAATGCACCTCGCAAGTCCGTCTCCTCAAGGCGGAAGAACAAGGAAGCGAGGGAGAACTACAAGGCCATGGATCCTATTTCCTATTCAGCTATCCGCTTGAAGAATTGGTATGAAGACGTTCCAAGGGATGAAGAGATAGAGGGCAGGAGATATTGGTGCATGGAGCAAATGTACATCTACAAGGACATCTATGAACCAATGAAGAATCTGAGACCCATGCAAGCCATTGATGTGGACATTCTAGCTGAGAACAATCATTTTGAAGATGCTATCTGGGTTGTTGGAAGAATGGGCTTGAAAGATATCATGAAGATTCAATGTAACTATAGCCCAGATTTGGTGAAGCAATTCTTTGCCACTTTGGCAATCAAGACTGATGAGGAACGCACTATGGAATGGATGTCTGGCTCCACACACTGCACTGCCACTCTGCGCCGCTTTGCTGGTATCCTTGGAGTTTCTATTGATGAGGGTCGTCGTCTTCATGGACCTCAACAGACTGACAAGAATGCTCTTGCAAATCTCTATACCTCAGCTGGAAGGATTGGTTATACTAAGGGGCTGCTCACCATATACAGTCAGTTGCTCCGGTTCTTTCGGGCAACCATTTGCCCAAGTGGTGGTAACAATGATGCTATCCGGGGAGTTCTTGTGGATCTTATGCATCTCAGCTATAAGTGTGCTCGTGATGGTGATGAGGTGCGGGACTACACTCTTGATATCATGGACTTTATCTTCCATGAGATCCGTGATGCCATGGTCTCCCGGACCACCATACCTTATGCCCCCTACATCCAGCTTCTCATCAACAACTCTGTGTCTGTGAGTGAAGATTTGAGTGGGTATCCGTTAGTGCAGCACCATGTCAAGAAGGCCTACAAGCTCAAGCCAGTCTCTTCGGCTGTACCTGCACCTGACTCTTTCATGCATGATGCTCGTTCTAGTGGTGTTGCTCCTGCTCGTCATCCTGATGTCCCGGCTCTGAGGAAGGAAGTGACTCGGCTTAGTTGGTTTCAGCGTCACATCCTTTGCATGAACGTTGAGATTCACAAGGAGAACTATGCAGCTAGCCGTGAGCGTTCTGAGATCAAGCATACTCAGGCGGTTATTCTACACAAGCTCAGTGGTGATCAAGGTCCCCCGCCTCAGCCTCCAGCTCACCCGGGTTACACTAGGTGGCACTCTGCACAGGTTCCATGGAGTGATCTTGATGATTGCCTTCAAAGGTCCAACACCTCTCGTCGCTCTCCGGATGCTCCTGACACTGATGAAGAGGAAGAAGAAGAAGAAGAGGTGCAAGAGTCCGATGATGATTATGCCTCCGAGTGATTCTCATGGGACGTGTAGCATCGCGCTTGTCCCCTTTTTGGCGTCTCGATGCCAAAGGGGGAGAAGTGTTCTATTAGGATTCTCCGGGATTTGCATGGTTTGGGCACAAGCATATGCGTTTATCATTCTTATGTTGCTTGTGTTCCCCTTTTAGTTGAACTATTTGGTTTGTTTGTGTGCCGTTCAAACTATGTGCTATGTGGTGTGAGACATTGTTATGGTTTTCGGATTTCTATTTGTTGAGATCAAGGATATTACATTGTGTGTGATGCTATATCTCCGCATTATATATCTACACATGGGTATGATTTCTTGCTTCCTATCTCAACTTCATATATGTCAATGTCCTTTGTTAGAGCTCATGTTGGATATCTTTTATGTTGAGGCACCATACTCCTATGTGTTGTGTATTTGTATTCAAATGCAAATTACTTATATGCACACATGTAGGGGGAGTGCCTCTATGTCTTGCCATCATGCTTGTCTCTTTTTGTGATTCCTTGGCAAATCCGTATATTGTCATCAAACACCAAAAAGGGGAGATTGAAAGAACATCTCTTGCATTTTGTTTTGTGTGTTTGATGTCAATATATGTGATACACTAATGTTTGATTAAGTGGTACAGGGATTACATAGTTTCATATTTGCGTGTGTTGGATTTGGTCGGTCTGTCAAAAGATAACAGGAAAAGTTTGGCAGGCCGGATAATCCGGGCCGGATATTTGAAATATCCCCTGATTTGGCCAAGTCTTCGAGGAAAAGCAGCTCGGTAGGGGGCGGACATTTGGCCGGATAATGCCCGGTATTGTACCAGGCCGGATTATCCGGGCCGGATATTTTGGAAATATCCGGCCCCCTCGATTTTGGCTAAGGACTGGAGGAAATGTGAATCAGTACATGGGCCGGATATTTGGCCGGACAATGTCACACTTTTGTTCTGTAGGCCGGATTATCCGGGGGGGCGGATTATCCGGCCCCTACTTCACCGGATTATCCGGAAGCATCAACGGCTCAATTTTGAGAGGGGTATAAATACCCCCTTCTTCTACCTTGGTTGCTTGCTCAATCATTACACAAGAAATCTGTCAAGCCACCTCCATTAGAGCCACCTCAAGAAAGTCAAGATTTGCAAGATCTCCTTCCTCCCCCAACCAAAGCTCTTGATCTTTGGGGATTCGAAGGAGAAGACACCGATCTACATCCTCACCGAAGCGTTCTTCATTTCCCCCTCTCTTGTTTGAGGGATCTCATGCTAGTGTTCCTATTTGGTTCCCTAGTTGATTTGTTGTTGATGTGTTGTTGTTGATTGTTGTATTGTTACAGATTTGGGAGCCTCCAATTTGGTTGTGGATGTGTGCCCCAAGAACTTTGTAAAGGCCCGGTTTCCGCCTCGAGGAAATCCCTTAGTGGAAGTGGGCTAGGCCTTCGTGGCGTTGCTCACAGGAGATCTGAGTGAAGCCTTCGTGGCTGTTGGTTTGGCTTGCGTAGCAACCACACTCCTCCAAACGTAGACGTACCTTCTTGCAAAGGAAGGGAACTACGGGAATCATCTCCGTGTCATCGCGTGCTACACTCTCGGTTACCTCTATCCCACTCTATCTCCTATTGCGTAGCTATACCTTGCTTAGTTGATATCCTTGTCATATAGGTAAATTCACATAGTTGCATATCTAGAGAATTTACCTTTCGTGTCAAGCCTAATTTGAAAAAGAACTAAAAATTGGTTAGCACCTATTCACCCCCCCCCCCTCTAGGTGCGGCATACGATCCTTTCAGCTGGCCAATCCTGTTTATCTTTGTTTGGGGTTATTTCTTATGTTGAAGTGGAAAAAAGTTTGCAAAGATACTAACACCTGATTATTTAGATATAATTATTTTTCTGTCTTTGTGGGGTAGTTGTCGAGGCATGAATGGTGGTCGTGGTGCTCCAGACGAAGGCCATGCCCAACATGCATTGTCGGTGCCATCAAAGACGTCGCTTGAGTGTATCATTTTCTCCTTGGTGGGGTTGTCGAGGAGTCTCGATTTACCTCCATACCTTGTGGCCTAGTCCTCTGTGTGAAAACCTAAATTCAGTCTTCCGTTGTTGAGCTAGATCAGACAACGGCGGCATCGTTGATGTTGTTACCTCCTTGGAGGCATTGTTCTTGGATGCCTTACCCTCGGTTGGCGCGTGACTTGGGGGCGCGCCAGCATGGTTACCTTGTTGACATGGGTGACGAACTACGGAGAATCTATTGTTGTGGCGTCTTAGAGAGACGGAAGAAGTTAACAGATATCATTTCATGGTTGTGGATGTACGGTGCGACTGATAAGAGATGTGGTGATGTGTGGTGATGCGACATCAAAAGCACTAGTGGCGATTGGTGGATCTAAAGTGAGTCCAGCTGCCCATGACGTCATTGATTCTCCAAAGTGGGAGTGGTCTGATTCTACCCTTTGCAAAATCAGATTTTATCTTTCCCCTTCGAGGGCTTTGGGAGGTTGTGATGGCCTTTGTGTTTGTGTGGATGGCGTCTAGGCAAATGATAGTTTGTTAGTGTCGGTTATAACATGTGTTACAGTTGTTGTTTGAGATCTCGTCTAGAGTGGTCGGTTGCTTTGGTCTAGTCTTAGACATGTACTAATCGTTTTTTCTATCGATGTATCGAAACGCGGTGCTTTTTGAGTTTTAACGACAAATTGTGTTTTAGCGATATGCAATTTGAATGATCTGTAGTGAGTTGTGGCTGTGGTTGTGGGTGCGTTCCAATCATCGTTTCTTCTTTCTCTCCTAATTTTGAACATGCAAGTATGTCTCATATTTTTTTTAATATAGTATGGATCTGTCTTACAATGCAAACAAAAGATCTGTTCTACTTCAAAACAAATACTAAGTTATCATGTTCAAGGTGTGCAAGAAAAAAAATGCTCTCAGCTCTCACACAGCAAATAAGTTGTTATTATTTGACAATATATATGCAAAAGGTTGATGCCTGGAGAGGCAATTTCCCAATATCACTTTTGCAGGACAGCTTGCCCATTACATGTACTTCGTAGTCATTATTTGAGCGATTGTGTAAGTTAATATTGTGTAGTTGTGGCTATAAGCCTATAGCCAGACATCTAATAAAGGGTTGTGTGCATCGATTGATGCAGAGGCCGGGGCGATACTCCCATATCGAAAACCAGACATCTCCGTGACCCAAAAACTACTAAGCTGGTCGCTGGACACATCATTATTGCTACTCTGTGCATATATTTGTATGGACGGAAGGAAGCTACCAGATAATATATTTTTCTGGTCCAACCGCACTACAGGAGAACAAATAGAAATAAACATATCCTAGTTGTCGTGATGGGAATGGGTGGCATTAGGAAGAACACTTCGATGAATCTGCAGTGCCTGGATAAGGTGTCATGTTGAAGTCTCACAAGTGACTGTCGATTCCTTAGAATATCAAAATGGGGGTGCTTATTTTCCAAATTAGGATTGTGTACTTACGCAAATGGGTTTACCTATGCTGTGAGTTCCAGTAGGGGAGGTAGAATCAAAGAATTAGGTGTGACGAAACAAATAGGTGCTACACTATGCAAAATATACGAATTTAGGTCGGCAGAAACTAGAGCTTGCCAGAATGCCAGATAGTTGGCTCCGCCACTAGTCGGTTCATTTTAGATAGTTGGCTCCACCACTAGTTAGTACATTTTACGCCATCTACTGGTATTGTATTTTACACATCTTTTCATATTTGTGCGATGAAATTCTGAATTGCTGTGAAAAATGTAAATCACAACCCTACTTCCCTACACTATTAATCCAATCTCTACAGGCACAATTAGAGCCGTGCTTGCTTTTAGAAATTACAAGCTATAATCATATTGGGCAACATCTGGAATCGAAATGGATGATCAACTTCAACCAAAGGAAACAGGTGGCACTAGGATAAGAACAGTCTCTCCCGATATTGAATTACATGTAGGATCGTGTTTGGTTGGTGAAATTGTAAGGTAACCTGATTACACTAATAACAGATGACGTTAAAACAAGTTTGGTTCAGTTCATCTGGTATGCGATTAAAACAAGAAAGTATACTTTTGTGTCTTCCAACAGAGGACGTCATCTGTTACCAGCATGCAAGCGTAATCAAGTTACCAGATCAACCGGACCAAACTTGTTTTAACGTCATCTGTTACCAGCATAATCAGGTTAAGTTACAATTTCACCAACCAAACACGTACAGAAAGGGTAGTAGAAATTGCCAAAACTTGCCCATCTTTGTCCATGATAAAAGGTAAGCATATCTGCCATGAAACTACCTTCTCGGATATCAGATAGGGAATGAGAACACCCTGCTGCAACCAATGAACAGAGAGAGTAGTAACTCAAAAAAAATTCCTTGACCAAATTTGTACAACCAGTCGTACCAAGGAGCCTAAACTCGAATTTTCAAAGAAGGCAGAAGCATAAATGTACTTGTCCAACAAAGTTCAGATCATATATCCGGCAGATGGTTCCACGAACACACAAAACAATGCAACTTGAAAACTAAGTAAACACAGAGATATGGGTGACAACTATGCAGACGATTTCATCTAATCATCATAATCTCCTTCCGCAAACTTGTCCTCAGGGTAGAAAACGGCTACCACCTGGTTCCCACCAAACTTTCTGCCATGCATCCCGGTCTTTGCCTTGGTCGAGCCATCAACATCTGCATATTCCAAAAACACCTGGAACGACGGACAGGTAAGTCAGATGGGTCAAAATAATTCTACGTGTGATCAACCCCTATCAACGCTGAATTAATAGTAAAATCAGAACTCACCTTTCCAACTCCAGGAACAACAGCACCGCTGGGGTCAGGTCGTGGGATCACAGCTTTGACCAGGTTACCTGTCCAAAATGTTAGTGAGTACATACATAGACAAGGAATAGAGATGATATATGATCAATCAAATCCAATTGAAAAAGAATAGTGTGTCTTCTGTAGGTTAGGCCCGATTGCCAATATTGCATGAGGTCGGACTATTAAAGACTCTGCAATGGCATTTATGTGGACTACAAAAAAGACACACAAAAAGACAAACACACAAAAGAAAACAGGTTCAGTAACTGAACACAATGGTAAGAACAGAATGCAAGTGTTCAAGACAAGATGAGAACTAGTTCGTAATTTTCATGTTGTTTACCATATTTGCGCCCTTCTTCCCTCATGTCTTCCAAAATGTCCTCGTACTCCTCGTCATCTCTCAGTTCATCTGCTGAAACGACCTGGGTCAGGCATACCACCTTTGTCGGTAGAGCTCCACCAACTTGGAGCATGATTTTCTGCTCAGAAAGTAACAGTCAGGAATTGGAAGGAGAATACAAACTCATTGTCATTTTGTAAAACAGTAATTTTTTCAAGAGCTGAGTTTTACCTGCATCTGCAATTGCTGATGTGCCTGCAACAGGATGGTTTCTTGCTCTGGCCTTGGTTGAGAAGTGCCTTGATTTGCTCGCCTAACTGTGAGGGTCTTGTCTCCCATCTTGATACCATTAAGGGCAGCACAGGCAATGTCAGTGACATTAAGATCCTGGTATACACAGAAGGCATATCCTTTCGAGTTGCCTGTCTCCCTATCCTTCACAAGATCAAATCCTCGCAATGGTCCAAAGGATTCAAGCAACTCCCGCACTTGAGCCTCGGTGAAGTAATAAGGGAGGCCACCAACAAAAATGCGGTCAGGGCCTTCTAAACCTCCAGCTGAGCCAGGTGTCAAGCCAACAGCACCAAGGTTGAGATTGGGGTTTGGCTGGCTTGGACCCAGTGCAGCAGCCAGAGAAGGATTATAATCTGTTGGCCTTCTGACCTTCACAGGTGCTCCCTCAAACATTATACCATCTAAGGCCATTGCATTGCTTGCTTCCTCCACGGACCTCATCTCCACAAAAGCAAATTTCTTGTCATGGTTTATGTATACATTAAGAACAGCATCACCAGGACCAGCTGTGTTTCCTCCAATAGCAGCCATAACTTGATTGAAGTATATAGCAACTGTCTGCAGAAAGAATACCAAAATAATAAGCGCATGCCACAACAGGATGGAAAGACAATCAAGAAAAGCAAGTTAATCAAGTAATTACTTGCTCATTAGCAGTTGGAGGAAGTCCACCAACATATACACGCCGAGCATGCCGAGTAGCCTAAGAAAAGGGTTGTTAACCATTATGTTAGATCACAGAATGAAACTCAAATATGATGGGAGTACCAGCAATAAGGCAAGCCATATACCTGTTGTGTCATGGCTTGTGGCTGCATAGCTAGAGGATTGAACTGATACAAATAGAAAAGGTTAGGAAGTACAAAAAAAAAGAATAATTGAGTTCATTCGTCACCGCCAGATAAGTTACAAAACAGAGCTAATCAGATTATCTGATGGTGACAGAACAAAATCTTGAAAGGAAACTAGAAATCACCTGTGTAGGAGCAGTGAAATTGAACATGTTTGGAAGCATCCCAGGAATAAGAGGGGCAACTGCAGGCAGCTGACCTGCGATTCATCAAGAGAGATTTCCTTACCGACAAACAAGTGATTACCATGGAATATAAACAAATTCAAAATCATTGTATATCTAGCATAGATCCATTTCACACAGAATCCATAGAATTTTTAATTGCACATGTTCAAGGAAACAAAAGACTACAACTAATAATTATGAATCATCCAGAGGGTAATACTAGTAACTAGTTGAAGACGGAACAAGATATCAAACCAACCAGATGTTTTCTCCTTGTACAGTTAGATACGGTAGTCCACTCATTCCATTGGCAGATGTTGGACAAAGTGACCAAGATTGCTTTCCTACCCATATGAAAACACAACAAACAAAAACCAAGAACGGCCAAAAAGAGAAGTGTTGCTCAGTCCAAGATACTGTGTAGAATAAGATGCAAATTTACAGGTTTTTCTGTAAGAAAACACCAATCGTGTAACAATGATAACCATGCCTTCCAAGGCATCTACTGGAACTAAACTGTAGGACTCCAGCTCTCAGAATGGGGCCAGTTACTGAAATTACCCAATTTCTGGTGACAGTCAGAACGGGGTCAGTTGCCAGACTTTTCCTAAACAACCTCAGGCAAAAGATAAATCTTCAATAATATGTTGGACTTGTAAATTACAGCTCTGCTACATTTCTGAAAGGACCGCTGATCGGCATTTGTGGAAACAATTATTTGAAAAATCGTTGCTAAATAAAAGTTAATAGCAAAGCAAGCGTATTAGTGGCACTACAGTGAAAATGAACGATTGTAGTCATTTCAGAAGTTGCATTTTTTTATATAATAATTGTGCACTATAGCTGCTTCGCAGTGTCTTAACAGAGCATCTTCTGAAGTCCTAACCATGGAATAACATATGTAAAAATGTAAAAGTAAAACCTCGCATACCTGGGGTCACACCAGGAGTAACTAAAGGAACGCCTTGTGATGGTCCCTGGTCAAATCCACTCACCCGCTTGCTGTAATGATGCAGGAGACAAGTTGTTAAACAAAAAGGAAATAACACGGTTTAGGGTTTAGGGTACGAGAGAAAGAAAAAATAGAACCAGCAAATCAGGTATATTATAAACAACAAATCATGTCCGAAAAGATATGCATTGACTAAAAACGTATTAACAATTAACATCCAATGCATTCGTTCAGTTTACAGAAGTAAAAAAACAAAGAAAAAATCTTCCTACAAGAATAGCATTTGTCGACAGATCTCAAAAGGAAATTATGGTTTGTCTCCCTCGGGATGCCGACTCATAAATGTAACACATACCTCTTGGAACGAGAACGTGAACGAGATCTGGATCTGCGGTCACGGCCCTTTGAACGGGAGCGTGAGCGATGCCTGCGATGACCATCTCTATCACGGTCTCTTCTGCATTACCAATTATCACAGCATACATCAGATTACTATAGAGCAAGTGGCATATAAGATAGAAATTCATGGAGGATACTAGGCAAGTACCCTATTATAGCAAACAATTTCACCAGAAAAAGAACTTTGATATTTCTGTCCCAAAAGAAACGATTGATTAAGCAGGAAATTCCATTTTAGCTTAGGACAAGAGATTTTAACTATAATGCAACAACATCCTCACAAAGGTTAGGGCATCTCCAACGGGGCGACGACCGTTTGCGTCCGCGCGGACCGGAAATGCGCCAGCACCCTGCTCCAGCAGGGCGACGCATAGTGTCCGGGCCGTCCGCGAAGACGCAAACGTGGCGCAAATATGCGGCACGTTTGCGTCTCCGCGGACGCTGCGCGGTCGCGCCGAGCGTCCGCTCGCTTCTCCCACGGGCCCGCCTGGCAGCGACCCTGGCTCGAGCCGGCGCGAATTAAAGCACAACAACTGCCGGGGAGGGCAACCGCCGGAGTGGCAACCGCGCCGAACCGCCGCGGAAGAGCAACCGCAGACCTCTTCGTTATACGCGTCGCCATTAATCCCCGCTCAATAAGACCCCCGCGCCTGCGCTAATTCATCTCCAACCGGCCTGCCATTCATCTTCATCTCCAACACCGGCGTGCCACCTACGTGAAGCCATGAGCAACCTGTCGTTGCCATTAGACACCGACAGCGAGGGGAAGCCGCCGGGATGGCGGCATTGGTGGGATAGAGCTGCCACGCCGAGCAACTCTAGCTCCCGGCCGATGGAGGGCGAGGAGGAGGGGGACGCCGTTGGCCACGACGGCCAGGACGAGGAAGAGGAGAAGGAGGAGGATTCAGACGCAAGGTGGACACGGCTAGAGGGCGGAGGAGGAGGCCAAGGAGGCGGCAGCGGCAAGGAAGGAGGCAAGGGCCCGGGCGAGGGCGCAGACGCGGGCACAGGCGGAGGCTCGTCATCCGTTCACCAACGACGAGGAAGACCCAAATAACCACTCGTCGGAGGGGAACTCAAGCTCGTCGGACGACGCGTCGACCGCCAGTACCTCTTCGGAGGAGGTGACGAGCAGGAAGCGCGTCCGTGAGGATGACGAGGCGGGGCCTTCTAAAAAGAAGTAGCTAGTTTAAAATTTGTAAGTTCTCGCAGTTTGTATGTTTAATTTGTTTGAACTTGTTGCACTGATTTCAAAATATCGATTCTACTTAGAAATGTGAGGACAACGATTTATACTTCGCATGGCATGATCAAAAGTTCAATCAACTTCGCATAGGCAGCCGTGGAAGCAATTTGGGAAGGGGTTCATGCAAGCTTCTCCAAAATATCAATTCTACGTTAGAAATGCGTCGGGCCGCTGGGGTTGCCCCCGACGCAAACGGACAATTTGCGCCTAGCGACCATTTCGGCGTCCGCGGACCGACGCGAACGGACGCGCGTGGACAATTTGGGCGTCCGAAATGCGCCACCCCGTTGGAGATGCCCTTACAGCAAACATTTGGGGGGTACCTACCCAAAAGGTGGCTCAACAAATTTAAAGCAAACTCCCTCACGTTCTCTGAAAACTTCTTTTTGAACTTCAATCTCCAAACAAAAACACAACTAAGTCCTATCCTGAAATTTTATAAAATCCAGCATGATAGCATAATATAGTCCTTCCTAAAGTCAAATGTGTGCATGTGTTGTGAACCTTTAACCACAATGGGTAACAAATGTGCCTATGAGGGTGATGGGCATATACTAGATGAGGGAATGTTCAGAAGACAACAGATTTGGTTCTTTCTTGCTCGTCTCAAACATAGGTACTCCCTAAGTCATAAATATAAGACGTTTTAGACATTTCAAAGTGAGCTAGATACACATCATAATGAGTGAATCTACACACTAAGAGTAGACAAGATACATATAAAAAAAATAGATGAATCCACAAAAAGATAGAACATCTTATGTTAGTGAACAGAGGGAGTACATGACATCTGTATACAGTGGCTGCATAGGCCCATGACCGTAGCACAGCACAAAATACTAAACTATTGTGATATGTTTAGTTGATGTCCAAAACCAACATTACAAAATTTTCAGTCGTAGACCAAATTTTGATCATTATTTGTATGGTTACAATTTTTTTGAAAAGCCTGTGCCAACTTTCCAACTCTACTATACTTTTCTTGCTAACATTAGCCAAATCAAGGGCAAGCAAAACCTTGGCCAAATTTTGGCTAGCCAATTTGGTAGGGAGAACTTAGGCTCAAGCCAAACATGTCCTACAGACCTGACACCTTTAATCCTAAACAATCCTCCCTGCAGTTTCCGGGCTGATTCAAATCCTTGTCCTGCAACGCGTCCATGGCCTTCGACTTCTTGCCAGCCTGCCAGTCGCAGCCAAACTGCTGCTGCAAATAGTTTAATGTATATATAATCCAATATCTTCGATAATACTCGTAGTCAAACTTATGGAGGTTTTGAGCTAAGGCTAGATGTTTATAAAATTGAGGGGGCAGAGGCGGTCCCAAGCCAGGGTAAAGGAGGGTTGTGATAGGCTTGGTGAAACAACGAAAAACCTGCCATTTCTATGAAACCCAGTTATTTAAGATAGAGAAAATATTGTGTGGATTTTTATACGGTAGGGAAAAAACAAGGAGGGGCAGGCAGCGACAAAAGTTGAAATGGGAGGAGGTGGTGATCAGGGACTGGAAGGATTGGAAAGTACCTACCACCTGGAGATTTGGCTTTCCATACGGCTGCATGGAAATCAGCAATCCACATGCCGGAACCTTAATTTACTTTCTTGTGCTTTGTTTAATTTTCTACCCTTTATTTTATGGTTTCCATAAGTTTCTGTTGGGTTTCATATGTATCCTACCCCAACTTTCTTGGGACAAAAGGCATTGTGTTGTTGTTTAGTTGAGGGGGTATTATAGTTACACTTGGTTATGATCGAACATTGAAAATCATTGCATACATTACCAAGAAACTATTAACCACCACAGCAACCAGATGGCTATACCCCAGCGTACAAATACCTACATTTAACATCATCTAGTTCATTAGGCAACTTAAGGATATAAATTAAGTATCCAGCTAAACGATTTCTATGCGGAATCATAAACGACAGTTTCTACAGACAAACAAGTTTACCGGAGACCAGCTTCAAAAGGTAACTTGTAAACACACGCCCCACAAAAAAAAAAAAGCAACACTAGGGCAAGCTAAATTTTACATCAAGCTAAATCTTCAAAAATCAGAAAACAGCCTTGTGGGTCACATAGATGAAAAGTTAACATAGTTGCCTAGAAATCATAAGTCATCATACTGGAACTAACATAACTAGATCCATGGAAGGTCGGAGACAGTACCTTTCGACATCGCGGTCACGGCTCCGATGACGGTCATGGTCATCAGAACGGCCACGGTGCTCCCTTTTTTCACTTCTTTCGCGGTGTTCCCTTTTCTCACTTCTTTCGCGGTGCTCCCGTTTTTCACTTCTTTCGCGGTGCTCCCTATTTTCACTTCTTTCACGGTGCTCCCTATTTTCACTTCTTTCACGGTGCTCCCTATGGTGACGGTCACGTTCCCGATCGCGGTCACCTCGGTCCCTCTCCCTGTCCTTCTCCCGGCCCCTTTCTCTGTCTCTTCCATGGTCTCTGTCACGCTCCTTGTCATTCTCTCGCCCTCTGTCCCTCTCTCTAGACTTTGACGACCTTCCCTCATGTGGTTGAACCTCCTGCCAGGGGTAAAAGAGAAGAAAGATATTCGTCAGAAATCTTTTAGAATAAGAATGATTTTCTTTAAGGATGCTATGATGTAGGCATAATGAAGTAACACATGCAAAATAATTGCTATTTAGAGCCATCAATACACCACTAGAAACCATTACCCCAACTAGCAAAACATATAAATATACACCCACAGAAAATCAAGACAGAATTTAGAGCTTGCGTGTAGCATTTCACCGCCAATAATAATGTTTAACGAAGCAATGCATCAATAAAATTCATAAAAGTATATATTACCAAAAACAATTTGAGCTAGGCTATATACAATAAAATGCAGTAACTCATTCCCATGACCCATCAGCAGTAGTGAGCGCAGCAGGTTCGAGATGTATCCACTCCAACATCCAGATTAATCAACACATGTCCCACGGTTCAACTAGTCGACTACTCGCCACTCGGATCAAGCGGATCAGAGAACGCACCTGGGAGGGGCCGTCTGGCTGGTCGGAGAACCCGGGAGGCTTTGCCGGTGAGGAACCCCCGGTGAAGGCACCGGCGGAGGGGTCTCCGTTGCCCTCGTAGCGCTCCTCGTACTCGGCCATGCGACGCGGCGGCGGCGGCGGTGGTGGCCGGCTCGGGCTCGGTCTGTTTGTTCTAGGGTTGGACGAAGAAGCAGGTCGGTACAGCCTGAGCACGGGACGCGGGCCAGGCTGTCTATATACGAACCAGGAGAAGCTGACATGTGGGGCCTGGGCTCAGATAATTATTTTTATTTTGATTTGAGCCTTGGGCTTTTTGGTTCTGGATTCCGAGAGGCGGCGCGGTGGCAAATATAAGAGCATCTCGAGTTGGGTCCTTAAAGCATCCCAAAGCAATTTGGAGACCAAAAAATGGTTCTTAGTCGCGTCATCAATCGTGTGCTCCCGCCGGCCGTCCGGATGTTTAAATCTGGGGCGGGCGCCGCCGCGCCGCCCGACAGGCCGAACCGGTCGGGGCACGGACTGCGCCCCAGCGCCTGTCGCCTATCCCGTCGCGCTTCGCGCATCGCGCCCCCATTTTCTCGCCACAACTCATATATTCATTTCTCCCGTATCCCGCCGATTTGCCCTTCCCGCCCCGCATTTCCCTCTGTCGCCCCGTTCAGCGCGCCGAGCCCCCAAAAGATGGCCCGAAAAAGGATCGCCACAAGGCGCCGGCCTCTCGGCGCCCGCGGCTCCAAGCGGAAGGATGGACCGAAGATCAATGGAGCAAGATTGTCTGCGCGGGAGTGGAGGAAGGACGGAGGGCGGCGGAGCAGAAGGCCGGCGGCGCGCCGGCACATAATGGCCGGGTGTCTCGCCGCCACCAACGCGAGCTCATGTAGTACGTCCATGCCGGTGTACGTTCCGGGAGTGATCTCTCCGTCGCATCCGCCTTCTACAACGACGGCCCTCCGCCACTCCCGGGTGCGTGACGCCTAACTTGTCGCCCCACTACCAGGATGCGCTGCCGCATGGCGGCTTCAACCCCAACAACCTCTACTCCCCGGCGTAAGAGCAGCGCGAGCGGGACCCGGTCCGGACGGCGACCCTTTCACCGGCCGCAGGGGCCGCTCGAATCGACGGCGCCGGTGCGGGAGGGAGGGACTGAGGGAGGACGACGAAGAGGAGGGGGTGGAGGACGACGAGGACGAAGAGGGCGGAGAGGGCGGCGAGGAAGAGGACGAGGAGGGTGCTGGTGACGATGATCTCGTGGAGGTAGACGCGGACGGCGTGCGGGTGGCGCACAACTTCTTCAAAGGCTAGATCCTGAACGACATCGAAGCCAAAATGGCGGCGGCCGACGCTGCGGCCCGGCACGGCTCGGCGGCAGCGGCAGCGCAGCAAGAGCCGGCTGACGCGTCTTCTACTGCTACACCTGCGTCGGCCTCTGCGTCGGCGACGGAGCAGACGGAGCATGCACACGGGCAGATCGCGACGAGGTCATCGTGATCGACGGGGCTGCGTCGACTGTCGCCCAACCCCTTCTTCTAATTACCATGCACCACCGGTCTATAATATGATCGTGCGCCCAGTACTTTGATCGCCGCTACTCTGATTGCGACGATTCAGCGGGAACGATCTCTTTTAATGCAACAATTTGAATTTTGATTGGGGCGTTTGGGGACGCGGGCGAGACGTCCCCCAAACGCGGCACGAACAAAACACGTCCCAAAAACGCTCAATCCGGCGCGATTTGGGGGACGCTTTGGGGGACGCGACTGGAGATGCTCTAAGGCCAGGCCATAACGCATGGAATGGGAAGCCCACTGCAAGCGGCCAACACACAGACAAGAGCATCTCCAACATGCATGCACCATGACAGCGTGGAGCCGGAATCGTTCTCCAGCAGGCACGGTATACGGCGGGGCGCTGTAAAAAATTTGGGGCGCGCGGCTTTTGCACAATCCCGAGCACCAAATGTGACGCGTCGGCTGCAGGGCGCGGCATCGCTCGACGCACGCGTGAATACCCAACGGCTGGAAAATTCCCCCCGCGCCCTCCATTTGCCACCGCGCCACCACCGCGAAATCCCGCCGCCTCCGGTCGATTCCGCCGCAGGCCCCGCTATTGCTCGCCGCCGCGCCGTAGATCCACCTCGCTCGCGCCTCCGCCGACAGTATCGGCCGCTCGCGCGCTCCTTGGCGTCGCCACCGACGGGCACAAGGCCGGCGCTTCTCCCCGCCTCGCCCGCGCCTTCTCCTCTACATACCCCACGCTGATGTTGTCATGTTGTCGTCTTCGAGCCTGATGTCTACGGGTGCTTCTATTCTTGTAGACAGTGTTGGGCCTCCAAGAGCAGAGGTTTGTAGAACAGCAGCAAGTTTCCCTTAAGTGGATCACCCAAGGTTTATCGAACTCAGGAGGAAGAGGTCAAAGATATCCCTCTCATGCAACCCTGCAACCACAAAGCAAGAAGTCTCTTGTGTCCCCAACACACCTAAGAGGTGCACTAGTTCGGCGAAGAGATAGTGAAATACAGTGGTATGAATAAGCGAGCAACGGCACCTAAAAGTGCTTTGCCCAGACAGAAAAAGCGTAGTAACGCAAAGAAACAAGAACAAACGGAGATTCGATGCTTGGAAGCAAGGCCAGGGATCCTGCTTTCACTAGTGGACACTCTCAACAATGATCACATAATAGGACTACTCTACACTCTTTGTTGGATGATGAACACCGCTAACTGTGTAGGATTACACGAACCCTCAATGCCGGAGTTAACAAGCTCCACAATATTCAATGTTCATATTTAAATAACCTTAGAGTGTAAGATAGATCAACACAATTACACCAAGAACTAACATAGCATGCACACTGTCACCATCACACTATGAAGGAGGCATAGATCACATCAATACTATCATAGCAATAGTTAACTTCATAATCTACAAGAGATTACAATCATAGCCTACGCCAAGTACTAACACGGATGCACACACTGTCACCATTACACCGTGCAGGAGGAATAAAACTACTTTAATAACATCACTAGAGTAGCACATAGAATAGTAGTGATACAAAACTCATATGAATCTCAATCATGTAAAGCAGCTCATGAGATTATTGTATTGAGGTACATGGGAGAGAGATTAACCACATAGCTACAGCGAGCCCTCAGCCTCGGGGTGGATTACTCCCTCCTCATCATGGAGGCAGCGATGGCAGTGAAGATGGCGGTGGAGATGGCTCCGGGGCAATTCCCGTCCCAGGTGCCGGAAGAGAGTTGTCCCCCGAATTGGAGTTTCGCGACGGTGGCGCCCGGAGTCTTTCTGGAGTTTCGTCAATTGGTACTGCGTTTTTAGGTCGAAAGGGTTATATAGGCGAAGAGGCGCGAGGGTTGAGGTGGCCCCACCCTAGGCCGGGCGGCGGTCCGGCCCGCGCCGCCTTATGGTGTGGTGGCCCCCTGGCCCCTCTCCGACTCTTCTTCTGTTCGAGCCTTCCGGAAAAATAGGAGGTTTGGCGTTGATTTCGTCCAATTCCGAGAATATTGCCCGAACAGCCTTTCTGGAACCAAAAACAGAAAACAGAACCGGCACTTCGGCATCTTGTTAATAGGTTAGTTCCAGAAAATGCACGAATATGACATAAAGTGTGCATAAAACATGTAGATATCATCAATAATGTGGCATGGAACATAAGAAATTATCGATACGTCGGAGACGTATCGCATCCCTGCTTAGTTCTGCTCGTCCCGAGGTAAACGATAACAAAGATAATTTCTGAAGTGACATGCTATCATAACCTTGATCATACTATTGTAAACACATGTAATGAATGCAGCGATCAAAACAGTGGTAATGACATGAGTAAACAAATGAATCATATAGCAAAGACTTTTCATGAATAGTACATCAAGACAAGCATTAATAAGTCTTGCATAAGAGTTAACTCATAAAGCCATAAATTCATAGTAAAGGCATTGAAGCAACACAATGGAAGATTAAGTTTCAGCGGTTGCTTTCAACTTGTAACATGTATATCTCATGGATAATTGTCAACATAGAGTAATATAATAAGTGCAATATGCAAGTATGTAAGAATCAATGCAGTTCACACAAGTGTTTGCTTCTTGAGGTGGAGAGAAATAGGTGAACTGACTCAACATAAAAGTAAAAGAATGGTCCTTCAAAGAGGAAAGCATCGATTGCTATATTTGTGCTAGAGCTTTTATTTTGAAAACATGAAACAATTTTGTCAACGGTAGTAATAAAGCATATGAGTTATGTAAATTAGATCTTACAAGTTGCAAGCCTCATGCATAGTATACTAATAGTGCCCGCACCTTGTCCTAATTAGCTTGGACTACCGGATCATCGCAATACACATGTTTTAACCAAGTGTCACAATGGGGTACCTCCATGCCGCCTGTACAAAGGTCTAAGGAGAAAGCTCGCATTTTGGATTTCTCGCTTTTGATTATTCTCAACTTAGACATCCATACCGGGACAACATGGACAACAGATAATGGACTCCTCTTTAATGCATAAGCATGTGGCAACAATTATTATTCTCATATGAGATTGAGGATATATGTCCAAAACTGAAACTTCCACCATGAATCATGGCTTTAGTTAGCGGCCCAATGTTCTTCTCTAACAATATGCATGCTCCAACCATTAAGGTGGTAGATCTCTCTTACTTCAGACAAGACGGACATGCATAGCAACTCACATGATATTCAACAAAGAGTAGTTGATGGCGTCCCCAGAACATGGTTATCGCACAACAAGCAACTTAATAAGAGATAAAGTGCATAAGAACATATTCAATACCACAATAGTTTTTAACATATTTGTCCCATGAGCTATATATTGCAAAGGTAGGGGATAGAAATTTAAAGGTAGCACTTCAAGCAATTTACTTTGGAATGGCGGATAAATACCATGTAGTAGGTAGGTATGGTGGACACAAATGGCATAGTGGTTGGCTCAAGGATTTTGGATGCATGAGAAGTATTCCCTCTCGATACAAGGCTTAGGCTAGCAAGGTTGTTTGAAGCAAACACAAGCATAAACTAGTACATCAAAACTTACATAAAAGACATATTACAAGCATTATAAGACTATACATCGTCTTCCTTGTTGTTCAAACACCTCACTAGAAAATATCTAGACTCTAGAGAAACCACTCATGCAAACCAAATTTTAACAAGCTCTATGTATTTCTTCACTAATAGGTGCAAAGCATATGATGCAAGAGCTTAAACAAGAGCACAACAATTGCCAAGTATCACATTATTCAAGACATCATACCAATTACTACATGTAGCATTTTCCGTTTCCAACCATATAACAATTAACGAAGCAGTTTCAACCTTCGCCATGAAAATTAAAAGCTAAGAACACATGTGTTCATATGAACCAGCGGAGCGTGTCTCTCTCCCACACAAGCATTTATTCAAACAAAAACAAAAACAAACAGACGCTCCAAGTAAAGTACATAAGATGTGACCGAATAAAAATATAGTTTCAAGAGAAGGAACCTGATAATTTGTCGATGAAGAAGGGGATGCCTTGGGCATCCCCAAGCTTAGATGCTTGAGTCTTCTTGAAATATGCAGGGATGAACAACCGGGGCATCCCCAAGCTTAGAGCTTTCACTCTCCTTGATCATAGTATATCATCCTCCTCTCTTGACCCTTGAAAACTTCCTTCACACCAAACTCGAAACAAACTCATTAGAGGGTTAGTGCATAATCAAAAACTCACATGTTCAGAGGTGACACAATCATTCTTAACACTTCTGGACATTGCCCAAAGCTACTGGAAGTCAATGGAACAAAGAAATCCATCCCACATAGCAAAAGAAGCAATGCGAAATAAAAGGCAGAATCTATCAAAACAGAACAGTCCGTAAAGACGAATTTTAAAAGGGCACCAGACTTGCTCAAATGAAAATGCTCAAATTTAATGAAAGTTGCGTACATATCTGAGGATCACTCACGTAAATTGGCATAATTTTCTGAGTTACCTACAGAGAATTTTGCCCAGATTCGTGACAGCAAAGAAATCTGTTTCTGCGCAGTAATCCAAATCTAGTATCAACCTTCGATTAGAGGCTTCACTTGGCACAACAAAACACAAAACTAAGATAAGTTCAAAGTAAAGGCATCGAAGCAACACAAAGGAAGATATAAGTTTCAGCGGTTGCTTTCAACTTGTAACATGCATATCTCATGGATAATTGTCAACACAAAGTAATATGATGAATGCAAATATGCAAGTATGTAAGAATCAATGCACAGTTGACACAAGTGTTTGCTTCTAAGATGGAAGGAAGTAGGTAAACTGACTCAACATAAAGTAAAAGAATGGCCCTTCGCAGAGGAAAGCATCGATTGCTATATTTGTGCTAGAGCTTTGGTTTTGAAAACATAAAGAGAGCATAAAAGTAAAGTTTTGAGAGGTGTTTGTTGTTGTCAACGAATGGTAGTGGGCACTCTAACCCCCTTGCCAGGCAAACCTTCAAAGAGCGGCTCCCATGAATTATTTTATTTTTGGGTGGCACTCCTTCCAACCTTTCTTTCACAAACCATGGCTAACCGAATCCTCGGGTGCCTGCCAACAATCTCATACCATGAAGGAGTGCCTTTTTATTTTAGTTTTATTATGATGACACTCCTCCCAACCTTTGCTTACACAAGCCATGGCTAACCGAATCCTCGGGTGCCGTCCAACAATCACATACCATGGAGGAGTGTCTATTTTGGTTAATTAATTTGGGACTGGGAATCCCATTGCCAGCTCTTTTTGCAAAATTATTGGATAAGCGGATGAAGCCACTAGTCCATTGGTGAAAGTTGCCCAACAAGATTGAAAGATAAACACCACATACTTCCTCATGAGCTATAAAACATTGACACAAATCAGAGGTAATAAATTTTGAATTGTTTAAAGGTAGCACTCAAGCAATTTACTTTGGAATGGCAGGAAATACCACATAGTAGGTAGGTATGGTGGACACAAATGGCATAGTGGTTGGCTCAAGTATTTTGGATGCATGAGAAGTATTCCCTCTCGATACAAGGTTTAGGCTAGCAAGGTTATTTGAAGCAAACACAAGTATGAACCGGTACAGCAAAACTTACATAAGAACATATTGCAAGCATTATAATACTCTACACTGTCTTCCTTGTTGCTCAAACACTTTTACCAGAAAATATCTAGACCTTAAGAGAGATCAATTATGCAAACCAATTTTAACAAGCTCTACGGTAGTTCTCCACTAATAGGTTTAAACTACATGAAAAAACTTAATCATGATCTACTTGAGAGCTCAAAACAATTGCCAAGTGTCAAATTATCCAAGACATATGAGGCATTTTCTTTTCCCAACCAAATAAAGATAAATATTGTAGCTTCCAACTTTTATTCATTGAACATTAAAAGTAAAACGAAGAACAAGTGTTCATATGAAAAAGCGGAGCGTGTATCTCTCCCACACAAGGATTGCTAGGATCCGATCTTATTCAAACAAAACAAAAATAAAAGCACACAGACGCTCCAAGTAAAGCACATATGATGTGACCGAATAAAAATATAGTTTCAGGGGAGGAACCTGATAAGTTGATGAAGAAGGGGATGCCTTGGGCATCCCCAAGCTTAGACGCTTGAGTCTTCTTGAAATATGCAGGGATGAACCACGGGGGCATCCCCAAGCTTAGACTTTTCACTCTTCTCGATCATATATCATCCTCCTCTCTTGACCCTTGAAAACTTCCTTCACACCAAACTTCTCATAAACTTCATTAGAGGGGTTAGTACTCAAAAAATTTGAATCCACCTTGGTCCTGTAGTGGCACATTGCAAGAACTCAATAAAACATTAGCTACAGCCCTCTACGTCTAGAAAACCTCGCTTAAAGTCCACAAGAGACAATGCAAAAAACAGAGACAGAATCTGCCAAAACAGAACAGCCAGTAAAGACGAATTTTAATAAAATACTTCCGTTGCTCAAATCAGAAAACTCAAAACTAATGAAAGTTGCGTACATATCTGAGGATCACTCACGTAAATTGGCATAATTTTCTGAGTTACCTACAGAGAATTAGACCCAGATTCGTGACAGCAAAGAAATCTGTTTCTGCGCAGTAATCCAAATCTAGTATCAACCTTCGATTAGAGGCTTCACTTGGCACAACAAAACACAAAACTAAGATAAGGAGAGGTTGCTACAGTAGTAAACAACTTCCAAGACACAAATATAAAACAAAGTACTGTAGCAAAATAACACATGGGTTATCTCCAAGAAGTTGCTTTCTTTATAGCCATTAAGATGGGCTCAGCAGTTTTAATGATGCACTCGCAAGAAATAGTATTTGAAGCAAAAGAGAGCATCAAGAGGCAAATCCAAAACACATTTAAGTCTAACATGCTTCCTATGCAAAGGAATCTTGTACACAAATAAATTCATGAAGAACAAAGTGACAAGCATAAGAAGATAAAACAAGAGTAACTTCAAAATTTTAAGCATATAGAGAGGTGTTTTAGCACCATGAAAATTTCTACAACCATATTTTCCTCTCTCATAATAATTTTCAGTAGCTTCATGAACAAACTCAACAATATAACTATCACATGCAGCATACTTTTCATGATTTCCAAACACATAATTTTTATCAAGTTCAAGAATAGTGGAATTAAAACTTTCAAACTTACTTTTATTAATAATATAACAAGGTAGTTGATCAATCTCAATAGATATGGGACTCATAGAATAAGTCAAGAACTCTCCAATCCCATTTTCATTAGTAGTACAATTAATATTATCAAGTAACATAGGACCATCATCTAGAGCTTTATCATAAACATTTGCCAAGCAAAATTCTTTAGTACCATGCATTTCGACATCAGGCACAAACAAAGCATTATCATAAGATTTATCAAAGTAGCATGGATTATCATAGATAACAGTAGCATAATCATTCTCACAAGTATTACTCATAGGTACTATTTCAAGAGAATCCACAGGAACATAACATTCAACCTCTTCCGGTAAGCATGGAGGACAATCAAATAGTGTAAGAGATAAAGAGTTACTCTCATTAGAAGGTTGGCATGGGTAGCTAATCCATTCTTCCTCCTTTTGTTCGTCGCTCTCCTCTTCTTTTTCATCCAATGAGCTTTCAGGTTCATCAATTTCCTCCTCTTTTTCATCCAATGAGCTTTCAGGTTCATCAATTTCTTCTTCCACCGGTTCCTGCAAATTGTGAGTGCATTCTTGTGCATTAATGTGTCTCTCTTTATAATCAAGGATATAAGGATTCCTACTGTAGCATTCTATGCAAGAATTAAGGATAGTAGAGACATAATCTTTAAGGCCCTTACAAACAACACAAGTTTCATAATTCTCAACCATGAAGGATTCTATCTCGGAGGCTCCCATAAATAAGACAAATTGTTCTACCTCTTCGAACCCATAATGAATATAGCAATTCCGATTATAGTTCTTAATTAAAAATTCCTCACTAAAGCCACATTGAAATTTAAGATGTTTAGTATCCTGTTGAGAGCAACAGTTTATATTATGGCGTTCAAGCAAGATTTCAGCAATTGTATTCAATTTTTCTATCATAGCACTCATTATTTTACCAGTTCTTGATTCTCTATAATTATTATAACATTCTATAAGCTCCAAGTAGGTTGTAGGTTCTCCCATAACAGCAGTTTTTAATTTTTTGGTTTTTCAAATTTTTATGGATTTTTGGGTATATGAGACAAATAAAACAAGACAAAAATAAACTAAGCAAAAGTAAACTAAGCAAACTAATACTAGACAGAAATAAACTAAGCACAAGTAAACTAGGAAAAAGTAAACTAAGCAAAACAAAATAAAATAAAACAGAGAGAGAGGTAGAGTGTACTCCCCAGGTGAACTTATGAGTAGAGCTATGCCTCCCCGGCAACGGCGCCAGAAAATAGTCTTGATGACCCACAAGTATAGGGGATCGCAACAGTCTTCGAGGGAAGTAAAACCCAAATTTATTGATTCGACACAAGGGAGGTAAAGAATACTTATAAGCCTTAACAACTGAGTTGTCAATTCAGCTGCACCTGGAAAAGCACTAGTAACAGGGGTGATGTGAAAGTAGCAGTAATATGAGAGCAGTAGTAACAGTAACACAGCAGCAGTAATAGTAATATGAGAGCAATGGCACCAGAAAATAGTTGACATGTAGAACGAGTATATGATGATGAAAGATGGACCGGGGTTCCCAGCTATCTACACTAGTGGCAACTCTCCAATAACAAGTGTTGGGTGAACAAATTACAGTCGGGCAATTGATAGGATTGAAATAGCATTAAGACAGAATATCAAGATCATTAATCATGTAGGCATGTTTTCCAATAATAGTCGTACGTGCTCGCAATGAGAAACTTGCACAACATCTTTTGTCCTACCAGCCGGTGGCAGCCGGGCCTCAAGGGAAACTACTGGATATTAAGGTACTCCTTTTAATAGAGTACCGGAGCAAAGCATTAACACTCCGTGAAAACATGTGTCCCTCACATCACCGCCATCCCCTCCGGTTGTCCCGATTTCTGTCACTTCGGGGCCTTTGGTTCCGGACAGTGACATGTGCATACAACTTGTAGATACAATCTAAGCAATAAGTATAGAGCTCAAATCTAAGATCATGGCACTCGGGCCCTAGTGACAAGCATTAAGCATAACAAGATTGCAGCAACAATAACTTCATAAACTTTGTAGATAGACAATCATAATGTAACAATCCATCGGATCCCGACAAACACAACACCGATTACATCAGATGAATCTCAATCATGTAAGGCAGCTCATGAGATCATTGTATTGAAGTACATGGGGGAGAGAATACCAACTAGCTACAGCTAGAACCCGTAGTCCATGGGGGAACTACTCACGGAGCATGATGGAGGCGATGGCGTTGATGGAGATGGCTTCCGGGGGCACTTCCCCGTCCCGGAGGGTGCCGGACAGAGACTTCTGTCCCCCGAATTGGAGTTTCGCGATGGTGGCGGCGCCCCTGGAGTCTTTCTGGAGTTTCGTCAAGAGGTACGGTGTTTTTAGGTCGAAAGGGATTTTATAGGCGAAGAGGCGGCGCAGGGGGGCACCTGGGGGCGCCACACCACAGGCCGGCGCGGCCCAGGCCAGGCCGCGCCGCCCTATGGTGTGGTGGCCCTCTGGCCCCTCTCCGACTCTTCTTCGGTGTTCTGGACGCGGGAAAAATAGGAGGTTTGGTCTTCGTTTCGTCGAATTCCGAGAATATTGCCCGAACAGCAGAAAACAGGAACTGGCACTGTGGCATCTTGTTAATAGGTTAGTTCCGGAAAATGCATGAAATCATCATAAAGTGCAAGCAAAACATGTAAGTATTGTCATAAAACAAGCATGGAACGACAGAAATTATGGATACGTCAGAAAGAGCTGGCAATGGGATTCCCAGTCCCAAATTAATTAATTTAAATAGACACTCCTCCATGGTTTGTGATTGTTGGACGGCACCCGAAGGATTCGGTTAGCCATGGCTTGTGTAAGCAAAGGTTGGGGGAGTGTCATCATCATAATAAAACTAAACTAAAAAGGCACTCCTTCATGGTATGTGATTGTTGGCAGGCACCCGAGGATTCGGTTAGCCATGGTTTGTGTAAGAAAGGTTGGAAGGAGTGCCACATAAAAATGCAAATAATTCATGGGAGCCGCTCTTGAAAGTCCGGTTGGCGAGGTAGTTGGTGTACCCATTACCATTCGTTGACAACAACAAACACCTCTCAAAATAATTTTACTCCTGCTTTACAAATGAAAAGCTCTAGCGCATGTTAATCCCTGCTTCCCTCTGCGAAGGGTCAATCTTTTACTTTTATGTTGTGTCTCCATCCTTTCTTTGAGCACTTTCTTGAGAGCACAACTGTCATTCTTAGTATAATATGCTTGTCTCAAAATATGATTGATTGTGGTATAACTTTGATGCTTTTATCTTTGACAATCACTACTTCTAGTCTTTCTATGAACTTCAGAGGTGCCTGGGCATTTATGTTTTGCCGATCAAATACAGGCAAGCGAGATACCACTTTATCATACTCTCTTATGAACATTGCAATCCTGCTTATATACATGATTCATGATGCTTATTATTAATTGTTGGTACCTCTTCATGATTGACATAGCTGTTAGATGATCTTATTTGCATGTATCTTATTATGAACTGCTTAAGTATTAGCCATATCATGAGAATATATACATCATATGAACAAATGTGTTCGTGAAAGTTCTTTTATCGCTCAGTTGTTAACTGAATTGCTTGAGGACAAGCAATAAGCTAAGCTTGGGGGAGTTGATACGTCCAAAACGTATCTACTTTCCCGAACACTTTTGCTATTGTTTTGCCTCTAATTTGTGTATTTTGGATGCAACTAACACGGACTAACGCTGTTTTCAGCAGAATGTTCTGGTGTCTCGTTTTTGTGCAGAAATCCAACTTTCAGGAAAAACCTCGGGATTTTGACAGAAGGCCCTATTTTCCCAGAATAATGACGGAGCCAGAAGGACAAATCAAGTGGAGGCCCGAGGGCCCCACACCATAAGGCGGCGCGGCCTAGGGGGGCCCGCGCGGCCCTATGGTGTGGCCCCCTCGGCCGGCCTCCGACGCCCTCCTTCGGACTATTTATCGGCCTCGACCTAAAAACGCACGGGGAGAAGTCGAAGTCGCCAGAAACCCTCCAGAACGCCGCCACATCGCGAAACTCCGTCTCGGGAGCCAGAAGTCTCCGTTCTGGCACTCCGCCGGGACGGGGAATTGGAGGAGATCATCACCGCCATCACCGCCAACGCCTCTCCATCAACCAGCCATGTTTCCCCCATCCATGTGTGAGTAATTCCCCCGCTGTAGGCCGAAGGGGATGGTAGGGATTGGATGAGATTGGTCATGTAATAGCATAAGATTGTTAGGGCATAGTGCCTAGTATCCGTAGATGTTACTTTTATGATATTGTTGCAACTTGTTATGCTTAATGCTTGTCACTAGGGCCCGAGTGCCATGATCTCAGATCTGAACATGTTATTGATTCATGAAGATATTCGTTGTTTATGATCTTACCTGCAAGTTGTATACACATGTCGTTGTCCGGAACCAATGGCCCCGAAGTGACAGAAATCGGGACAACCGGAGGGAATGGTAGCGATGTGAGGATCACATGTGTTCACGGAGTGTTAATGCTTTGCTCCGGTACTCTATTAAAAGGAGTACCTTAATATCCAGTAGTTTCCCTTGAGGCCCGGCTGCCACCGGCTGGTAGGACAAAAGATGTTGTGCAAGTTTCTCATTGCGAGCACGTACGACTATAATTGGAACACATGCCTATTGATTGATTAGTACTTGGACACCGTTTTATTATTATCTGCAAATGCCCTGCTATGATTGTTACATGAGTTTCTCTCATCCATGCAACGCCCGTTATCCGTCCCCGTGCCTACAGTATTTTAATCCTGTTGTTTACTAAAATCACTACTGCTGTCTTTGTTACTCTGCTGCTGTTATTTCACTACTGCTACTATAAAACTGTTACTACTGATAAACTCTTGCGAGCAAGTCTGTTTCCAGGTGCAGCTGAATTGACAACTCCGCTGTTAAGGCTTTCAAGTGTTCTTTGTCTCCCCTTGTGTCGAATCAATAAATTGGGTAATACTTCCCTCGAAGACTGTTGCGATCCCCTATACTTGTGGGTCATCAATGACATAAAATATGCATAAAACATGTAGATATCATCAATAATGTGGCATGGAACATAAGAAATTATCGATACGTCGGAGACGTATCAGCATCCCCAAGCTTAGTTCCTGCTCGTCCCGAGCAGGTAAACGATAACAAAGATAATTTCTGGAGTGACATGCCATCATAAACTTGATCATACTATTGTAAGCATATGTAATGAATGCAGCGATCAAAACAATGGTAATGACATGAGTAAACAAATGAATCATAAAGCAAAGACTTTTCATGAATAGTACTTTCAAGACAAGCATCAATAAGTCTTGCATAAGAGTTAACTCATAAAGCAATAAATCAAAGTAAAGGTATTGAAGCAACACAAAGGAAGATTAAGTTTCAGCGGTTGCTTTCAACTTGTAACATGTATATCTCATGGATAGTGTCAATGTAAAGTAATATAACAAGTGCAATATGCAAGTATGTAGGAATCAATGCACAGTTCACACAAGTGTTTGCTTCTTGAGGTGGAGAGAAATAGGTGAACTGACTCAACATAAAAGTAGAAGAAAGGCCCTTCGCAGAGGGAAGCATTGATTGCTATATTTGTGCTAGAGCTTTGGTTTTGAAAACAAGAAACAATTTTGTCAACGGTAGTAATAAAGCATATGTATCATGTAAATTATATCTTACAAGTTGCAAGCCTCATGCATAGTATACTAATAGTGCCCGCACCTTGTCCTAATTAGCTTTACCGGGATTATCGCAATACACATGTTTTAACCAAGTGTCACAAAGGGGTACCTCTATGCCGCCTGTACAAAGGTCTAAGGAGAAAGTTCGCATTGGATTTCTCGCTTTTGATTATTCTCAACTTAGACATCCATACCGGGACAACATAGACAACAGATAATGGACTCCTCTTTAATGCATAAGCATGTAGCAACAATTAATGTTCTCATATGAGATTGAGGATATATGTCCAAAACTGAAACTTCCACCATGATTCATGGCTTTAGTTAGCGGCCCAATGTTCTTCTCTAACATTATGCATGCTCTAACCATTAAATGAGTGGTAAATCTCCCTTACTTCAGACAAGACGAACATGCATAGAAACTCACATGATATTCAACAAAGAGTAGTTGATGGCGTCCCCAGGAACATGGTTATCGCACAACAAGCAACTTAATAAGAGATAAAGTGCATAAGTACATATTCAATACCACAATAGTTTTTAAGCTATTTGTCCCATGAGCTATATATTGCAAAGGTAAAGAATGGAAATTTTAAAGGTAGCACTCAAGCAATTTACTTTGGAATGGCGGAGAAATACCATGTAGTAGGTAGGTATGGTGGACACAAATGGCATAGTGGTTGGCTCAAGGATTTTGGATGCATGAGAAGTATTCCCTCTCGATACAAGGTTTAGGCTAGCAAGGTTATTTGAAACAAACACAAGGATGAACCACAGCAAAACTCACATAAAAGACATATTGTAAACATTATAAGACTCTACACCGTCTTCCTTGTTGTTCAAACTCAATACTAGAAATTATCTAGACTTTAGAGAGACCAAATATGCAAACCAAATTTTAGCAAGCTCTTTGTATTTCTTCATTAATGGGTGCAAAGTATATGATGCAAGAGCTTAAACATGAGCACAACAATTGCCAAGTATCAAATTATTCAAGACATTTTAGAATTACTACATGTAGCATTTCCCGATTCCAACCATATAACAATTTAACGAAGAAGATTCAACCTTCGCCATGAATATTATGAGTAAAGCCTAAGGACATATTTGTCCATATGCAACAGCGGAGCGTGTCTCTCTCCCACACAATGAATGCTAGGATCCATTTTATTCAAACAAAAACAAAAACAAACCGACGCTCCAAGCAAAGCACATAAGATGTGATGGAATAAAAATATAGTTTCAGGGGAGGAACCTGATAATGTTGTCGATGAAGAAGGGGATGCCTTGGGCATCCCCAAGCTTAGACGCTTGAGTCTTCTTAGAATATGCATGGGTGAACCACCGGGGCATCCCCAAGCTTAGAGCTTTCACTCTCCTTGATCATATTGTATCATCCTCCTCTCTTGATCCTTGAAAACTTCCTCCACACCAAACTCGAAACAACTCATTAGAGGGTTAGTGCATAATAAAAATTCACATGTTCAGAGGTGACATAATCATTCTTAACACTTCTGGACATTGCACAAAGCTACTGGACATTAATGGAACAAAGAAATTCATCCATCATAGCAAAAGAGGCAATGCGAAATAAAAGGCAGAATCTGTCAAAACAGAACAGTCCGTAAAAACGGATTTTATTGAGGCACCAGACTTTCTCAAATGAAAATGCTCAAATTGAATGAAAGTTGCGTACATATCTGAGGATCACGCACGTAAATTGGCATAATTTTCTGAGCTACCTACAGAGAGGCAGGTCGAAATTCGTGACAGCAAAGAAATCTGTTTCTGCGTAGTAATCCAAATCTAGTATGAACCTTACTATCAAAGACTTTACTTGGCACAACAATGCACAAAACTAAGATAAGGAGAGGTTGCTACAGTAGTAAACAACTTCCAAGACTCAAATATAAAATAAAAGTACTGTAGTAAAAACATGGGTTGTCTCCCATAAGCGCTTTTCTTTAACGCCTTTCAGCTAGGCGCAGAAAGTGTATATCAAGTGTTATCAAGAGACGAAGTATCAACATCATAACTTGTTCTAATAATAGAATCAAAAGGTAACTTCATTCTCTTTCTAGGGAAGTGTTCCATACCTTTCTTGAGAGGAAATTGATATTTAATATTACCTTCCTTCATATCAATGATAGCTCCAACAGTTCGAAGAAAAGGTCTTCCCAATATAATGGGACAAGATGCATTGCATTCAATATCCAAGACAACAAAATCAACGGGGACAAGGTTATTGTTAACGGTAATGCGAACATTATCAACTCTCCCCAAAGGTTTCTTTATAGCATTATCAACAAGATTAACATCCAAATAACAATTTTTCAATGGTGGCAAGTCAAGCATATCATAAATTTTCTTAGGCATAACAGAAATACTTGCACCAAGATCACATAAAGCATTACAATCAAAGTCATTGACCTTCATCTTAATGATGGGCTCCCAACCATCTTCTAACTTTCTAGGAATAGAAGTTTCACGTTTTAGTTTCTCTTCTCTAGCTTTTATGAGAGCATTTGTAATATGTTTTGTGAAAGCCAAATTTATAGCACTAGCATTAGGACTCTTAGCAAGTTTTTGTAAGAACTTTATAACTTCAGAGATGTGGCAATCATCAAAATCCAAACCATTATAATCTAAAGCAATGGGATCATCATCCCCAATGTTGGAAAAAAATTCAGCAGTTTTATCACAGGCAGTTTCAGCAGTTTTAGCAGTTTCAGGCAATTTTGCACGCTTTGCACTAGGAGTAGTAACATTGCCAACACCAATTATTTTACCATTGATAGTAGGAGGTGCAGCAACATGTGAATCATTAACATTACTAGTGGTGGTAATAGTCCAAACTTTAGCTACATTATTCTCTTTAGCAAGTTTTTCATTTTCTTCTCTTTCCCACCTAGCATGCAATTCGGCCATCAATCTTATATTCTCATTAATTCTAACTTGGATGGCATTTTCTGTAGTAACAATTTTATTTTCAATATCCTTATTAGGCATAACTTTCGATTTCAAAAGATCAACATCAGAGGCAAGACTATCAACCTTAGAAGCGAGAATATCAATTTTATTGAGCTTTTCCTCAACAGATTTGTTAAAAGCAGTTTGTGTACTAATAAATTCTTTAAGCATAGCTTCAAGTCCAGGGGGTGTGTTCCTATTATTGTTGTAAGAATTCCCATAAGAATTACCATAACCGTTACCATTATTATAAGGATATGGCCTATAGTTATTACTAGAATTGTTCCGATAAGCATTGTTGTTGAAATTATTATTTTTAATGTAGTTTACATCAACATGTTCTTCTTGGGCAACCAATGAAGCTAAAGGAACATTATTAGGATCAACATTAGTCCTATCATTCACAAGCATAGACATAATAGCATCAATCTTATCACTCAAGGAAGAGGTTTCTTCGACAGAATTTACCTTCTTACCTTGTGGAGCTCTTTCCGTGTGCCATTCAGAGTAATTAATCATCATATTATCAAGAAGCTTTGTTGCTTCACCAAGAGTGATGGACATAAAGGTACCTCCAGCAGCTGAATCCAATAGGTTCCGTGAAGAAAAATTCAGTCCTGCATAAAAGGTTTGGATGATCATCCAAGTAGTCAGTCCATGGGTTGGGCAATTTTTAACCAAAGATTTCATTCTTTCCCAAGCTTGTGCAACATGTTCATTATCCAATTGTTTAAAATTCATTATGCTACTCCTCAAAGATATAATTTTAGCAGGGGGATAATATCTACCAATAAAAGCATCCTTGCATTTAGTCCATGAATCAATACTATTCTTAGGCAGAGATAGCAACCAATCTTTAGCTCTTCCTCTTAATGAGAAAGGAAACAATTTTAATTTTATAATGTCACCATCTACATCTTTATACTTTTGCATTTCACACAATTCAACAAAATTATTGAGATGGGCAGCAGCATCATCAGAACTAACACCAGAAAATTGCTCTCGCATAACAAGATTCAGTAAAGCAGGTTTAATTTCAAAGAATTCTGCTGTAGTAGCAGGTGGAGCAATAGGTGTGCATAAGAAATCATTATTATTTGTGGTTGTGAAGTCACACAACTTAGTATTTTCAGGAGTAGCCATTTTAGCAGTAGTAAATAAAGCAAACTAGATAAAATAAATGCAAGTAACTAATTTTTTTGTGTTTTTAATATAGAGTGCAAAACAGTAAATAAAGTAAAGCTAGCAACTAATTTTTTTGTGTTTTGATATAATGCAGCAAACAAAGTAAGTAAATAAAATAAAGCAAGACAAAAACAAAGTAAAGAGATTGGATTGTGGAGACTCCCCTTGCAGCGTGTCTTGATCTCCCCGGCAACGGCGCCAGAAATTTAGCTTGATGACGCGTAAAGCACACGCCCGTTGGGAACCCCAAGTGGAAGGTGTGATGCATACAGCAGAAGTTTCCCTCAGTAAGAAACCAAGGTTTATCGAACCAGTAGGAGTCAAGAAGCACGTCGAAGGTTGATGGCGGCGGGTGATGGCGTGTATTTCACACGTTCGTTGGGCAACCCCAAGAGGAAGGTATGATGCGCACAGCAGCAAGTTTTCCCTCAGAAAGAAACCAAGGTTTATCGAACCAGGAGGAGCCAAGAAGCACGTTGAAGGTTGATGGCGGCGGGATGTAGTGCGGCGCAACACCAGGGATTCCGGCGCCAACGTGGAACCTGCACAACACAACCAAAGTACTTTGCCCCAACGAAACAGTGAGGTTGTCAATCTCACCGGCTTGCTGTAACAAAGGATTAACCGTATTGTGTGGAAGATGATTGTTTGCGAGAAAATAGTAAAACAAGTATTGCAGCAGATTTGTATTTCAGTATTAAAAGAATGGACCGGGGTCCACAGTTCACTAGAGGTGTCTCTCCCATAAGATAAAAGCATGTTGGGTGAACAAATTACAGTCGGGCAATTGACAAATAGAGAGGGCATAACAATGCACATACATGTCATGATAAGTATAGTGAGATTTAATTGGGCATTACGACAAAGTACATAGACCGCCATCCAACTGCATCTATGCCTAAAAATTTCACCTTCAGGTTATCGTCCGAACCCCTTCCAGTATTAAGTTGCAAAGCAACAGACAATTGCATTAAGTATGGTGCGTAATGTAATCAATAACTACATCCTCGGACATAGCATCAATGTTTTATCCCTAGTGGCAACATCACAACACAACCTTAGAACTTTCTGTCACTGTCCCAGGTGTCAATGCAGGCATGAACCCACTATCGAGCATAAATACTCCCTCTTGGAGTTACTAGCATCAACTTGGCCAGAGCCTCTACTAATAACGGAGAGCATGCAAGATCATAAACAACACATATGCAATAACTTGATAATTAACATAACATGGTATTCTCTATCCATCGGATCCCGACAAACACAACATAGAGTATTACAGATAGATGATCTTGATCATGTTAGGCAGCTCACAAGATCCAACAATGAAGCACAATGAGGAGAAGACAACCATCTAGCTACTGCTATGGACCCATAGTCAGGGGTGAACTACTCACTCATCACTCCGGAGGCGACCATGGCGGTGTAGAGTCCTCCGGGAGATGAATCCCCTCTCCGGAAGGGTGCCGGAGGAGATCTCCAGAATCCCCCGAGATGGGATCGGCGGCGGCGGCGTCTCAGTAAGGTTTTCCGTATCGTGGTTTTTCGCCTCAGGGGTTTCGCGACGGAGGCTTTAAGTAGGCGGAAGGGCAGAGTCGGAGGGCTGACGAGGGGCCCACACCACAGGGCGGCGCGGGCCCCTTGGCCGCGCCGCCTTGTGGTTTGGCCACCTCGTGGCCCCACTTCGTATGCTCTTCGGTCTTCTGGAAGGTTCGTGGCGAAATAGGCCCCTGGGTCTTGATTTCGTCCAATTCCGAGAATATTTCGTTACTAGGATTTCTGAAACCAAAAACAGAAAACAACTGACACTTCGGCATCTTGTTAATAGGTTAGTTCCAAAATGCACGAATATGACATAAAGTGTGCATAAAACATGTAGGTATCATCAATAATATGGCATAGAACATAAGAAATTATCGATACGTCGGAGACGTATCAAGCATCCCCAAGCTTAGTTCTGCTCGTCCCGAGCAGGTAAAACGATAACAAAGATAATTTCTGAAGTGACATGCCATCATAATCTTGATCATACTATTTGTAAACATATGTAGTGGATGCAGCGATCAAAACAATGGTAATGACATGAGTAAACAAGTGAATCATAAAGCAAAGACTTTTCATGAATAGTACTTCAAGACAAGCATCAATAAGTCTTGCATAAGAGTTAACTCATAAAACAATAAATCAAAGTAAAGGCATTGAAGCAACACAAAGGAAGATTAAGTTTCAGCGGTTGCTTTCAACTTGTAACATGTATATCTCATGGATAATTGTCAACATAGAGTAATATAACAAGTACAATATGCAAGTATGTAGGAATCAATGCACAGTTCACACAAGTGTTTGCTTCTTGAGGTGGAGAGAGATAGGTGAACTGACTCAACATAAAAGTAAAAGAATAGTCCTTCAAAGAGGAAAGCATCGATTGCTATATTTGTGCTAGAGCTTTTATTTTGAAAACATGAAACAATTTTGTCAACGGTAGTAATAAAGCATATGAGTTATGAAAGTTATATCTTACAAGTTGCAAGTCTCATGCATAGTATACTAATAGTGCCCGCACCTTGTCCTAATTAGCTTGGACTACCGGATCTTTGCAATGCACATGTTTTAACCAAGTGTCACAATGGGGTACCTCCATGCCGCCTGTACAAAGGTCTAAGGAGAAAGCTCGCATTTTGGATTTCTCGCTTTTGATTATTCTCAACTTAGACATCCATACCGGGACAACATGGACAACAGATAATGGACTCCTCTTTAATGCATAAGCATGTGGCAACAATTATTATTCTCATATGAGATTGAGGATATATGTCCAAAACTGAAACTTCCACCATGATTCATGGCTTTAGTTAGCGGCCCAATGTTCTTCTCTAACAATATGCATGCTCCAACCATTAAGGTGGTAGATCTCTCTTACTTCAGACAAGACGGACATGCATAGCAACTCACATGATATTCAACAAAGAATAGTTGATGGCGTCCCCAGAAAACATGGTTATCGCACAACAAGCAACTTAATAAGAGATAAAGTGCATAAGTACATATTCAATACCACAATAGTTTTTAAGCTATTTGTCCCATGAGCTATATATTGCAAAGGTGAATGATGGAATTTTAAAGGTAGCACTCAAGCAATTTACTTTGGAATGGCGGATAAATACCATGTAGTAGGTAGGTATGGTGGACACAAATAGCATAGTGGTTGGCTCAAGTATTTTGGATGCATGAGAAGTATTCCCTCTCGATACAAGGTTTAGGCTAGCAAGGTTATTTGAAACAAACACAAGGATGAACGGTGCAGCAAAACTCACATAAAAGACATATTGTAAACATTATAAGATTCTACACCGTCTTCCTTGTTGTTCAAAACTCAATACTAGATGTTATCTAGACTCTAGAGAAACCAAATATGCAAACCAAATTAGCAAGCTCTAAGTGTTTCTTCATTAATGGGTGCAAAGTATATGATGCAAGAGCTTAAACATGAGCACAACAATTGCCAAGTATCAAATTATCCAAGACATTTTAGAATTACTACATGTAGCATTTTCCAATTCCAACCATATAACAAATTAACGAAGAAGAAACTTCGCCATGAATACTATGAGTAGAACCTAAGGACATACTTGTCCATATGCTACAGCGAAGCGTGTCTCTCTTCCATAAAGTGAATGCTAGGATCCATTTTATTCAAACAAAACAAAAACAAAAACAAACCGACGCTCCAAGCAAAGTGCATAAGATGTGACGGAATAAAAATATAGTTTTAGGGGAGGAACCTGATAATGTTGTCGATGAAGAAGGGGATGCCTTGGGCATCCCCAAGCTTAGACGCTTGAGTCTTCTTAGAATATGCAGGGGTGAACCACCGGGGCATCCCCAAGCTTAGAGCTTTCACTCTCCTTGATCATATTGCATCATACTCCTCTCTTGATCCTTGAAAACTTCCTCCACACCAAACTCGAAACAACTCATTAGAGGGTTAGTGCATAATAAAAATTAACATGTTCAGAGGTGACACAATCATTCTTAACACTTCTGGACATTGCATAAAGCTACTGGACATTAATGGATCAAAGAAATTCATCCAACATAGCAAAAGAGGCAATGCGAAATAAAAGACAGAATCTGTCAAAACAGAACAGTCCGTAAAGATGGATTTTATTAGGCCACCAGACTTGCTCAAATGAAAATTCTCAAATTGAATGAAAGTTGCGTACATATCTGAGGATCATGCACGTAAATTGGCTTAATTTTCTGAGCTACCTACAGGGAGGTAGACCCAGATTCGTGACAGCAAAGAAATCTGGAACTGCGCAGTAATCCAAATCTAGTACTTACTTTACTATCAAAGACTTTACTTGGCACAACAAAACTCAAAACTAAGATAAGGAGAGGTTGCTACAGTAGTAAACAACTTCCAAGACTCAAATATAAAACAAAAATACTGTAGTAAAAACATGGGTTGTCTCCCATAAGCGCTTTTCTTTAACGCCTTTCAACTAGGCGCAGAAAGTGTATCTCAAGTAACATCAAGAGACGAAACATCAACATCATAATTTGTTCTAATAATAGAATCATAAGGTAACTTCATTATCTTTCTAGGGAAGTGTTCCATACCTTTCTTGAGAGGAAATTGATATTTAATATTACATTCCTTCATATCAATAGTAGCACCAACGGTTCGAAGAAAAGGTCTTCCCAATATAATGGGGCAAGATGCATTGCATTCAATATCCAAGACAACAAAATCAACGGGGACAAGGTTATTGTTAACCATAATATGAACATTATCAACTTTCCCCAAAGGTTTCTTTTTAGCATTATCAGCGAGATTAACATCCAGATAACAGTTTTTCAATGGTGGCAAGTCAAGCATATCATAGACTTTTTTAGGCATAACAGAAATACTTGCACCAAGATCACATAAAGCATTACAATCAAAATCTTTGACTCTCATTTTAATGATGGGCTCCCAACCATCCTCTAGCTTTCTAGGAATAGAAGTTTCAAGTTTTAGTTTCTCTTCTCTAGCTTTTATGAGAGCATTTGTAATATGTTTTGTGAAAGCCAAGTTTATAGCACTAGCATTAGGACTTTTAGCAAGTTTTTGTAAGAACTTTATAACTTCAGAGATGTGGCAATCATCAAAATCTAAATCATTACAATCTAAAGCAATGGGATTATCATCCCCAAGGTTGGAAAAAATTTCAGCAGTTTTATCACAAGCAGTTTCAGCAGTTTTAGCAGTTTCAGGTAATTTTGCGCGCTTTGCACTAGGAGTAGAAGCATTGCCAACACCAATTATTTTACCATTAATAGTAGGAGGTGCAGCAACATGTGAATCATTAGCATTGCTAGTGGTGGTAATAGTCCAAACTTTAGCTACATTTTCCTTTTTAGCTAGTTTTTCATTTTCTTCTCTATCCCACCTAGCACGCAGTTCAGCCATTAATCTTATATTCTCATTAATTCTAACTTGGATGGCATTTGCTGTAGTAACAATTTTATTTTCAATATCCCTATTAGGCATAACTTTCGATTTCAAAAGATCAACATCAGAGGCAAGACTATCAACTCTAGAAGCAAGAATATCAATTTTATTGAGCTTTTCCTCAACAGATTTGTTAAAGGCAGTTTGTGTACTAATAAATTCTTTAAGCATGGCTTCAAGTCCAGGGGGTGTATTCCTATTATTGTTGTAAGAATTCCCATAAGAATTAGCATAACCGTTACCATTATTATAAGGATATGGCCTATAGTTATTACTAGAATTGTTCCGATAAGCATTGTTGTTGAAATTATTATTTTTAATGAAGTTTACATCAACATGTTCTTCTTGGGCAACCAATGAAGCTAATGGAACATTATTAGGATCAACATTAGTCCTATCATTCGCAAGCATAGACATAATAGCATCAACCTTATCATTCAAGGAAGAGGATTCTTCAACAGAATTTACCTTCTTACCTTGTGGAGCTCTTTCCGTGTGCCATTCAGAGTAATTAACCATCATATTATCAAGGAGCTTTGTTGCTTCACCAAGAGTGATGGACATAAAGGTACCTCCAGCAGCTGAATCCAATAAATTCCGTGAAGAAAAATTTAGTCCTGCATAGAAGGTTTGGATGATCATCCAAGTAGTCAGTCCATGGGTTGGGCAATTTTTAACCAAAGATTTCATTCTTTCCCAAGCTTGAGCAACATGTTCATTATCCAATTGTTTAAAATTCATTATGCTACTCCTCAAAGATATAATTTTAGCAGGGGGATAATATCTACCAATAAAAGCATCCTTGCATTTAGTCCAGGAATCAATACTATTCTTAGGCAGAGATAGCAACCAATCTTTAGCTCTTCCTCTTAATGAGAAAGGAAACAATTTTAATTTTATAATGTCACCATCTACATCTTTATACTTTTGCATTTCACACAATTCAACAAAATTATTGAGATGGGCAGCAGCATCATCAGAACTAACACCAGAAAATTGCTCTCGCATAACAAGATTCAGTAAAGCAGGTTTAATTTCAAAGAATTCTGCTGTAGTAGCAGGTGGAGCAATAGGTGTGCATAAGAAATCATTATTATTTGTGCTAGTGAAGTCACACAACTTAGTATTTTCAGGGTTGGCCATTTTAGCAATAGTAAATAAAACAAACTAGATAAAGTAAATGCAAGTAAACTAATTTTTTTGTGTTTTTGATATAGCAAACAAGACAGTAAATAAAGTAAAGCTAGCAACTAATTTTTTTGTGTTTTGATATAATGCAGCAAACAAATTAGTAAATAAAATAAAGCAAGACAAAAACAAAGTAAAGAGATTGAGAAGTGGAGACTCCCCTTGCAGCGTGTCTTGATCTCCCGGCAACGGCGCCAGAAAATATGCTTGATGGCGTGTATTTCACACGTTCGTTGGGCAACCCCAAGAGGAAGGTATGATGCGCACAGCAGCAAGTTTTCCCTCAGAAAGAAACCAAGGTTTATCGAACCAGGAGGAGCCAAGAAGCACGTTGAAGGTTGATGGCGGCGGGATGTAGTGCGGCGCAACACCAGGGATTCCGGCGCCAACGTGGAACCTGCACAACACAACCAAAGTACTTTGCCCCAACGAAACAGTGAGGTTGTCAATCTCACCGGCTTGCTGTAACAAAGGATTAACCGTATTGTGTGGAAGATGATTGTTTGCAGAGAAAATAGTAAAACAAGTATTGCAGCAGATTTGTATTTCAGTATTAAAAGAATGGACCGGGGTCCACAGTTCACTAGAGGTGTCTCTCCCATAAGATAAAAGCATGTTGGGTGAACAAATTACAGTCGGGCAATTGACAAATAGAGAGGGCATAACAATGCACATACATGTCATGATAAGTATAGTGAGATTTAATTGGGCATTACGACAAAGTACATAGACCGCCATCCAACTGCATCTATGCCTAAAAAGTCCACCTTCAGGTTATCGTCCGAACCCCTTCCAGTATTAAGTTGCAAAGCAACAAACAATTGCATTAAGTATGGTGCGTAATGTAATCAATAACTACATCCTCGGACATAGCATCAATGTTTTATCCCTAGTGGCAACAGCACAACACAACCTTAGAACTTTCTGTCACTGTCCCAGGTGTCAATGGAGGCATGAACCCACTATCGAGCATAAATACTCCCTCTTGGAGTTACTAGCATCAACTTGGCCAGAGCCTCTACTAATAACGGAGAGCATGCAAGATCATAAACAACACATATGCAATAACTTGATAATTAACATAACATGGTATTCTCTATCCATCGGATCCCGACAAACACAACATAGAGTATTACAGATAGATGATCTTGATCATGTTAGGCAGCTCACAAGATCCAACAATGAAGCACAATGAGGAGAAGACAACCATCTAGCTACTGCTATGGACCCATAGTCCAGGGGTGAAGTACTCACTCATCACTCCGGAGGCGACCATGGCGGTGTAGAGTCCTCCGGGAGATGAATCCCCTCTCCGGAAGGGTGCCGGAGGAGATCTCCAGAATCCCCCGAGATGGGATCGGCGGCGGCGTCTCCAAGGTTTTCCGTATCGTGGTTTTTCGCCTCGGGGATATCGCGACGGAGGCTTTAAGTAGGCGGAAGGGCAGCGGAGGGCGGGCGAGGGCCCACAGCGGCGCGGCCCCCTTGGCCGCGCCGCCTTGTGGTTTGGCCACCTCGTGGCCCCACTTCGTATGCTCTTCGTTCTTCTGGAAGGTTCGTGGCGAAATAGGCCCCTGGGTCTTGATTTCGTCCAATTCGAGAATATTTCGTTACTAGGATTGAAACCAAAAACAAAGAACAAGACTGGCACTTCGGCATCTTGTTAATAGTTTAGTTCCAGAAAATGCACGAATATGACATAAAGTGTGCATAAAACATGTAGGTATCATCAATAATATGGCATAGAACATAAGAAATTATCGATACGTCGGAGACGTATCAGCATGCAAGCGCAACACCAGGGATTCCGGCGCCAATGTGGAACTGCACAACACAACCAAAGTACTTTGCCCCAACGAAACAGTGAGGTTGTCAATCTCACCGGCTTGCTGTAACAAAGGATTAGATGTATAGTGTGGATGATGATTGTTTGCGAAAACAGTAGAACAAGTATTGCAGTAGATTGTATTCGATGTAAAAGAATGGACCGGGGTCCACAGTTCACTAGAGATGTCTCTCCCATAAGATAAATAGCATGTTGGGTGAACAAATTACAGTCGGGCAATTGACAAATAGAGAGGGCATGACCATGCACATACATGATATGATGAGTATTGTGAGATTTAATTGGGCATTACGACAAAGTACATAGACCGCTATCCAATGCATCTATGCCTAAAAAGTCCACCTTCAGGTTATCATTCGAACCCCTTCCAGTATTAAGTTGCAAACAACAGACAATTGCATTAAGTATGGTGCGTAATGTAATCAATAACTACATCCTCGGACATAGCATCAATGTTTTATCCCTAGTGGCAACAACACATCCACAACCTTAGAACTTTCTGTCACTGTCCCAGATTTAATGGAGGCATGAACCCACTATCGAGCATAAATACTCCCTCTTGGAGTTAAGAGTAAAAACTTGGCCAGAGCCTCTACTAATAACGGAGAGCATGCAAGATCATAAACAACACATAGGTAATAGATTGATAATCAACATAACATAGTATTCTCTATCCATCGGATCCCGACAAACACATAGCATTACAGATAGATGATCTTGATCATGTTAGGCAGCTCACAAGATCCGACAATGAAGCACATGAGGAGAAGACGACCATCTAGCTACTGCTATGGACCCATAGTCCAGGGGTGAACTACTCACTCATCACTCCGGAGGCGACCATGGCGGTGAAGAGTCCTCCGGGAGATGATTCCCCTCCGGCAGGGTGCCGGAGGCGATCTCCGAATCCCCCGAGATGGGATTGGCGGCGCGGCGTCTCTGGAAGGTTTTCTCGTATCGTGGCTCTGGGGGTTTCGCGACGAAGGCTTTAAGTAGGCGGAAGGGCAGCCTCGGGAGGGTCACGAGGGACCCACACAACAGGGCCGCGCGGCCAACACCTGGGCCGCGCCGCCCTGGCGTGTCGTCGCCTCGTGGCCCCACTTCGTTACTCCTTTGAAGCTGCAAAATAGGGGGCGTTGATTTCGTCCAAGAGAATTTCCTTACTAGGATTCCTGAACCAAAAGCAGCGGCAGAAAAGTAAAGGCATTTGGGATTTTGCAAATATGACATTGTTAAAACATGTAGATATCATCAAAATGCCATGGTATATCATAAGCTATGAATCATAAACGATTATCAAGGATGATCGTGGAAAGATGTGGATCATACCCACTACGAGTTGATGGGGGTTCCCGTGCAAGTGAGGAGGTCCGCACATAGGATTGCCCGATTCATTGCCTCATACCATGCCATTCGGTGCAACGACACACATGATGAGCTTCAAAAAGATCTCATGGAAGAATGGTGGAATTGGCATGGACAACAATAGTTACATACTTGTTGTATTTGTTTGAAAACTATATGTTGTATTATCTCAAATCTATGTTGTATTGTTGTATGTTAATCCTTAAACTTGTTGTATTTGGTGTGAACAGTTTGATGTACTTGTTGTATTTGTATGGTACATTTTATTTGTGAATTTATGATATTTGTTTGATCTTCTTTGATGCATACTTGTGTGTGTTTGTTGCGCCGCGCTGTGCGCTACATAATGGAGCGCCCGGTGGAGGAGTTTTTTCACCGCCCCAACACGCGCTGCAAAATAGAGCATCCAGCGGGGCAAATTTCAGCGCAGCGCCCGCTATGCGTTTACATCGCAGTGGAAGCGACGTTTAGCGCGCCGAAATTCAGTGCGCCTGTTGGAGTTGCTCTAACATCCCATTATTGTGAGTATGTGACGCTGCAGTAAATCCGGCTCACCTATCCCTCCCCTCCTCCCCCCCCAAAAAAAAGATAAATGAAAGGAAACATCCGAAAACTCCAAATATTGCCCGAGGTACATGGTTTTTGCTTTTGTTTAATTGAGTTCGATATTTGAAGGACTACTTTTTGGGGTTGTGTGGCTCGGCTGTCCCTACAAACCCGATTTTGAATCAAGGACTAGTGTTTTAATTAATTAAAAAAATACGACAATTACCCAAAATCGGGTTAAGCAGAGACTACAACAAGCCACACAACCACCATAGGACACGATAGCCCAAAGTAGGGACCCTCGGCTAACCTGGCCTCAACACAACCTCGACACAAAGTCCATGGCATCCAGGAATCCCCCACCGCTTCATCAGATGACTTCGATTGCACCTCGAACAACCACTATCTTAACATACACATTAGATGTCTCACTCAAACCAAGTTGGATATGACAAACAGTCAACCACACGTCGATTACAAGGCAACTCTGATTTTGTTGGTGATCCTCGCATGAGGAAGTTGCATGCGATGTGTATCAACATCATACATCAAGGTTGTCATGCAAAACCATTATGTTCACTTATTCCATAGGGGTATTGTAAAGAATCTATCACGAAGTGAGTGGCTCACTTGGTTAGGAAAGTATATATACAAACCATCCGCGCAGATTTCAATTATTATTATTAAAAAAACAATCTAGGGTTCCCCTACCATATTCCTTTCAAAGGAAATAATGTAAATCTATATCATCATAAATTCTTTCATTATAAAAGTGATATCTCTCCAAAACTATGACCGTTACCGCAAAAGAGAGTGAGAGAAGATCTATGTGTGATATTTCACCAATGCTACGTATGATCAGGATTTTTTTTTCTTGGCTGGGAAAATACCGGTGGTTATTGTAAGCTTTGATATTCAGCTGAATCAATGCATATTATTTCTCACGGAGGTACAACAGTATATAAGGGGAAGTACACTTGAGAGAGAGAGAGGAAATTCAGTTGTGATCCTACATTTGAAGAGCATGCGCAACAGCATGCACACCTTGCGGTGATCATGCTTATCAATAGCCTAAGACTAGGTCTTCAGAGAGAGCGTGACGTGGTTGTCTAACATCCCCCCGCAGTCACATCATCGGCCTGACAGACGGTGAGGCTGGAGCGAAATTCTTTGAAGACAACTTGAGGAAGACCTTTGGTGAAAATGTCCGCAAACTGAGAGGTTGTTGGGACATGAAGAACACGGAACTCGCCTAGAGCCACCTTGTCGCGCACGAAGTGGATATCAATCTCGATGTGCTTGGTGCGTTTGTGCTGCACAGGGTTAGCAGACATATATACAACAGAGACATTGTCACAATAAACAACAGTAGAGCGAGAGATAGGTCGATTAAGTTCTTGCATAACCTGTCGAAGCCAACAACTCACTGCAACAACATGGGCCACAACACGGTACTCAGCCTCAGCACTAGATCGAGAAACGGTAAGTTGTCGTTTAGAAGACCAAGAAATGAGGTTGTCGCCAAGGAAAACACATAAACCAGACATGGATCGACGAGTGTCGGGGCATCCAGCCCAATCCGCATCGGAATAGGCGACAAGAGAAGAATTGGAGGTAGGAGAGATGAACAGCCCATGATCAAGAGAGCCTTTGATGTAGCGAATGATACGTTTGACAAGGTTGATATGAGAGGTACGAGGGGAATGCATGAATAGACAGGCTTGCTGGACAACATAAGATAGATCATGGTGTGTGAGAGTCAGATATTGGAGAGCGCCGACTGTTGGATTGATCTGTCAGGTTAATATAACTGTCAGGTTCAGTTAACAGATAAAACAGAGATATTCAGAAACACTTAACGTTAACAGAATAAGGGGGCCCATAGGACCAACGTCCAGGAGGACTACGTGACTTATCTCTAAACGCCCTGATCGGGGGCACCTTAACCAACTGATGGTTCTGGTCCCCCGTTGCATGCGCATATAAATATGGGGGAGCCCCTGGCTGGAACTCACGAGTTGAAATCCAGCATCGCTGCCCCAAAATCCCAAAGTCTGCACCGATCGCAGTCCGCGCACAAGCAACGGGAAGGCGGAGCCTCGCCGTGCTGCCAGCCGCAGGTGGCGCCCGGAGGGGATCGGGAGGATCCCAGATCGTCATCGACCGCAAGTTCGTCATCAACACCGCCACACCAAGCCTGCCTCACGCAGCATCGATGGGATCTTCGATGCCCCGTAATGCACCCCTAAACCTTCTCTGTTCATGTTCACTAGGTGTTCTAGATGGCTGCGTTTCACGATCTTGTGCTACTCATGAGGTTCTAGACATAACAATGGTATCAGAGGCCTAGTACTACTAGCACTAGAACCCTAGTGGTGATCTGAGATCACAATTTTGTATAAAGATCATGTTTTTTTTAGGCTGATTATGTTGATGTTTAGCCCCTGTTATGCATGCTAGGCTCTCAGATTTGGTATGCAAGCAATCTGATGATCCTATTTTAGTTTCGAAATCATGCTTAAGCCTCGATTAGCCAATTATTGTTTTATGTTGCATGATTAGATGATGTATACACCCTAACCTAATTCCCCAATTACGGATGAACCCTAAATATGCAATTTGGCACGTTTTGAGGATGAGAACCTCACCTGACGCCGCCAGGTCGTTGCCTCTCCCTTCGGGGCCCGCCGGAGCAGCGATAGCTCCGGCGAGGGCAAGGATCTCGCGCCGCCGTTCCCTCCCGACGGAGGAGCGAGCGGATGGACGCGCGGTCGCTGGCCGCCGAGCCACCGTCGTTGATGAGCCGCCGCCGCCGGCGCGCCCACCGTCGAGGACACCGGCACCAGGCCACGTCGGCGGAGGAGCACGCGGGACTCGGTCTCGCATGCTGCTCCATCGAGCGCAGCCACCGTGCCGCCGTGGTCACCGCGCGCCGCCGCCGTGGTCGCCCGCGCGCCGCCTGCTGCCGGCCGTGGTCGCGCCACGCGCGCCTCCCGACGCCGGAGCACGCCACCGTGCCGTCGTGGTCTCCGTCGCGGGATTTTCGGGTGGGGAATGGTTTTAGGGTTAGGGTTTTCCATGAGCCACCGGTTTTGTTCCGGCCCTGGATGATCTCGGCCGTCTGATGACCCACAAGTATAGGGGGTGTATCGTAGTATCTTCGATAAGTAAGAATGTGGATCCCAACGAGGAGCAGAAGGTGTTGACAAACAGTTTCGATGAAGGATTCACTGTAAATGCTCACAGACAAGTATTCAGGGGGTTTTGATGTAACAGATGAATTAAGTACGAGTAAGTAAAATGCGAGAGAAATAATTGCAGCGAGTGGCCCAATCCTTTTTAGCACAAAGGATAAGCCGGTTTGTTTACTTATAATGACCAAACGTTCTTGAGGACACACGGGATTTTAGTCTAGTGCTTTCGCTACATACAGCTGATTAATCTTCATTGTTTTGATAAGTGTTGTGTGGGTGAACCTGTGCTAATGTACCGCCCTTCCTAGGACTAATACATACTTGTGATTATACCCCTTGCAAGCATCCGCAACTACAAGAAAGTAATTAAGATAAATCTAACCACAGCCTTAAACTCTGAGATCCTGCGATCCCTCCTGCATCGATATACCAACGGGGGCTCAGGTTTCTGTCACTCCGGCAACCCCGCAATTGGCAAACGAGTACAAGATGCATTCCCCTAGGCCCATAAATGGTGAAGTGTCGTGTAGTCGACGTTCACACGACACCACTAGAAGAATAACACCACAACTTAAATATCATAACATTGAATATTACTCAACCATAGTTCACTACTAACAATTAGACTTCACCCATGTCCTCAAGAACTAAACGAACTACTCACGAGACATCATATGGAACATGATCAGAGGTGATATGATGATGAATAACAATCTGAACATAGACCTTGGTTCAATGGTTTCACTCAATAGCATCAACAACAAGTAGAAATCAGTATCGGGAGAGTTTCCCCTATCAAACAATCAAGATCAAACCCAAATTGCTACAGCGGTGACGATGTCCAGCGGTGGAGATGGCGGTGATGATGGTGGAGATGATGATGATGGTGATGGAGATGATGTCCAGCTCGATGGCGGTGACGATGGCGTCGATTTCCCCCTCCGGGAGGGAATTTCCCCGGCGGATTCCTGCCCGCCGGAGAGCTCTTTTCTCTCTGGTGTTCTCCGCCCCGCAGAGGCGGCTGTAACCCTTCGTGAGGATTCCTCTGTGGCTTAGGTCTTCGGGACGAAGGGTTTCGCGAAGAAAAGGAGGCGAAAGAGGCCGAGGGGGCCCCACACCACATGGTGGCGCGGCCAGGCCATGGGCCGCGCCACCCTATGGTGTGGGCCCACCCTGGGTCCAGCTGGCTCCCCCTTCTGGCTTCCTCCGTCATCTGGAAAAATAGGATTTTTGGTAAAACTTCCTTCCACAGTTGATCTTCCGAAATATTGCATCCTGACGGTGCTTTTTCCAGCAGAATCCTGGCTCCGGTGCTCGATCTCCAAATAATCATGAAACATGCAAAATAGATGAAATAACATAAGTATTGTGTCCCAATATGAAATATATCAATGAATAACAGCAAATTATGATATAAAATAGTGATGCAAATTGGACGTATCAACTCCCCCAAGCTTAGACTTCGCTTGTCCCCAAGCGAAACTGAACTCTGTAAACAGGTCCACATGTTTATGGAGTGAAGAGTCGATAAATAAAATACGGACAAGAAGCATCATATTCATTCACACAAGACATTATAGTAAACAACTTCCTCATATAACTCAACTTGAAACAAGTATAAGGTAATCACAAATAAAGGTGCATAAGGAATCATAATTGGTGATGGCAAACTTTGTTCTTGGTCAGAGAACATTTAACAAATTATATTCATCTATTGAGCAGCGCTCTCATATTAAAGCTTATGGTAAACTTGCATACTCAATCATATTAATCATTGATGACTTTCAAAGCTATATTCATTCAGGTAAAACTTGTACTAAACAAGAAAGAGTAAAGACATGATGAAGCAAATCACAATATAATGGTTTGATCACAACAACTCAAATGCTTGCTTGAGATGGAGGGAAATAGGTTTACTGACTCAACATAAAGTAAAAGACAGGCCCTTCGCAGAGGGAAGCAGAGATTAAATCATGTGCTAGAGCTTTTTCAGTTTTGAAATCATATAAAGAGAATAAAAGTAAAGTTTTGAGAGGTGTTTGTTGTTGTCAACGACTGGTAGCGGGTACTCTAACCCCCTTGCCAAACAAACCTCCAAAGAGCGGCTCCCATGAAGGACGTTATCTCTACCAGCAAGGTAGATCATCCTTCTTCTCTTTTGTTTACACATGTACTTTAGTTTATTTTAAGGATGACACTCCCCCCAACCTTTGCTTACACAAGCCATGGCTAACCGAATCCTCGGGTGCCTTCCAACAATCTCATACCATGGAGGAGTGTCTATTGCAAAATTAAGTTGCTTACTGATGAATCAGGGCAAAACATGTGAAGAGAATTATTAATGAAAGTTAATTAATTGGGGCTGGGAACCCCGTTGCCAGCTCTTATTGCAAAATTATAGGATAAGTGGATGAAGCCACTAGTCCATTAGTGGAGGCTGCCTAACAAGACTGAAAGGTAAAACACCACATACTTCCTCATGAGCTATAAAACATTGACACAAATAAGAAGTAATAAGTTTTGAATTGTTTAAAGGTAGCACATGAAGTATTTACTTGGAATGGCAGAAAATACCATGTAGTAGGTAGGTATGGTGGACACAAATGGCATAGGTTTGGGTTCAGGTTTGGATGCACGAGAAGTATTCCCTCTCAGTACAGGTCTTTGGCTAGCAAGGTTAATTAGCAAGCATAAGAGTTGAGGGAAACAAACAAATATACATGTGATAGAAACAATCATGCATCTTACTTGTAAGCACAAACAGTTTTAACTTTAGAATACTAAGCTAAGAACTGATAAGAAAGATAATAATATCTTCTACATGTATTTCCTCTATTCTTCTTAAACTCAAAGTGTTGTTGCTATTGACCATTGCTAAGTTTGCCAAAACCAAATAGATTAACTCAATGCTCCCAAAGTGGTACCAATACTAAAATCAAGATCAATCATATAGTAGAAATTGCAAACTAAAATAAGGTGTGCAATATGTAAATGATAAGACTTCTCATTAATATTCCATAACGATAACTCACACCAAGGGATACATAGACAAACTAAAGGAGAGATACTTCCACACTGCAACCCATCTCATACGATAACTTCCCTACTCATGATATGACACTACTTGATAGTAAAAAGTAAAAGGTAATGATAATGTGATACCGCGGCACTCCCCCAAGCTTGGAACAAACCAAGGGGATGCCAATACCGATGATGGATTACTCCTTTGGCGATGGTGGTGATGAATTCCCGTCTTCAGACTTCCAAGATAGAGGCTCTCCATCAACAAATGACATCTTGGTCTCGGGAATCCTGAAACTAGCAGCATGGTTTAAACCTGTTTTCATACTCACAGTTCTGATTATGAATGTCATAGAGTTGAGCTTGGAGTTTGTTGGTGGTGTCGTGAAGTGAGAGGATGTCGCCCCATAGCTTTGCAGTTTCCTTCTCGTGTTCAGCAATGAGTTCAGACACAATCTTGTGAAAGATATCCACTTCACGCTCGGCCATCTTCTTGTAATTGAAGACCTCTTGTTCTAGCTTCTCCATCCTGTCTTCCAAGCTTCCTTCTCCTTTCACTACAAGAAAAGTTGCCATGGCCGACGAAGTTGAAGTCGCGCCGTGGTTGCTGGTGTACCATGGCCGACGATTTTGGTCCCTCCGTGGTGCATGTCAAAACTTTTTTTTCTCGTTTTTGAGGCCACCTAGCCCGACGAAAGCGGCCAAAACGTCGCGTATGGTGGCCCGGGACGTGGTGCATCGCGAATTCTCGGGTTCGCCGGCCGAGTCAACGCAAATCCGCACCGCCGAGGGATGTAGGGCCCAGATGGCAGCCTCTCTGGCATTGTTTTTTTCTCGATCGCGCCATCTCGTTCAACGTTCTCCGATCGAGCCGTTTACGATGCAGGATCATGGGTCCCGCATGTCATCCTCTATGAACCAAAATTCTTTCTATTCTTGGATTTTTTTGACCCCCTGATTTCTGGCTACTTCCTTTTTCTTTTGATCCCTTGCCGCCTTGGAAACGTTGAGACCGCTGCTGCTAAATGGGACCCGCATGTCATCCTCTATGTGCAATCAACTTTCTTTTCTTGGAGTTTTTTTGGCACCTCAAATTTGGTCACTTGCCTTTTTCTTTCGATCCCCTGCCGCCTCTCAAACGGTGATACCTGCTGCTAATGGGACCCGCATGTCATCCTCTATGCACTATAAAACTTTCTTTTCTTGAATTATTTTTGGCACCTCATATTTGGTCACTTGCCTTTTTCTTTCGATCCCCTGCCGCCTCTCAAACGGTGATACCGCTGCTGCTAAATGGGACCCGCATGTCATCCTCTATGTACTATAAAACTTTCTTTTCTTGGAGTTTTTTTGGCACCTCAAATTTGGTCACTTGCCTTTTCTTTCGATCCCTGCCGCCTCTCAAACGGTGATACCGCTGCTGCTAAATGGGACCCGCATGTCATCCTCTATGTACTATAAAACTTTCTTTTCTTGAATTATTTTTGGCACCTCATATTTGGTCACTTACCTTTTTCTTTCGATCTCATGCCACGTTTGAAACGTTGAGGAACCTGCAGGCTCATGGGACCCGCATGTCATCCTCTATGTACTATAAAAGTTCATTTTCTTGGTTTTTTTCACCCTCTGATTTTTGGCAATTTCTTTTTTCTTTTGATCCCCCGCCTCTCAAACGGTGATACCGCTGCTGCTAAATGGGACCCGCATGTCATCCTCTATGTACTATAAAACTTTCTTTTCTTGAATTATTTTTGGCTCCTCATATTTGGTCACTTGCCTTTTTCTTTCGATCTCATGCCACGTTTGAAACGTTGAGGAACCTGCTGGCTCATGGGACCCGCATGTCATCCTCTATGTGCTATAAAAGTTTCCTTTGTTGGATTTTTTTTCACCCGCTGATTTTTGGCTTACCTTTTTCTTTTGATCCCCTGCCCACTTTGAAGCTGCTGGCTCAAGGGACCCGCATGTCATCCTCTATGTACTATAAAACTTTCTTTTCTTGAATTATTTTTGGCTCCTCATATTTGGTCACTTGCCTTTTTCTTTCGATCTCATGCCACGTTTGAAACGTTGAGGAACCTGCTGGCTCATGGGACCCGCATGTCATCCTCTATGTGCTATAAAAGTTTATTTTCTTTAAAAATTTTTTCACCCTCTGATTTTTGGCTATTTCCTTTTCTTTTGATCCCCTGCCGCCTTGGAAACGTTGGGTAAGCTGCTGACTCATGGGACCCGCATGTCATCCTCTATGTACAATCAACTTTCTTTTTCTTTTGATCTCAAGCCGCATTTGAAACGTTGAGACCGCTGCTGCTAAATGGGACCCGCATGTCATCCTCTACGTACAATAAAGTTTCTTTTCTTGGATTATCTTTGGCTCCTGATATTTTGTCACTTGCCTTTTTCTTTCGATCTCTGCCGCCTTTGAAACGTTGAGTAAGTCTGGCTCATGGGTCCCGCATGTCATCCTCTACGAACAATAAAAGTTTCCTTTCTTGGAGTTATTTTTTACCCCTAATTTCTGGCTATTTGCCTTTTTCTTTTGATCTCCGCCCCCTCTGAAACGATGAGGACGCTGTTGGCAGGTCGGTCCCACATGTCATCCTCTATGAACAATAAAAGTTTCCTTTGATGGATTTATTTTGAACCCCTAATTAATTTCTGGATATTTCCCCTGCCGCCTTGGAATCGTTGAGGATGCTGCTGCCTCATGGGTCCCGCATGTCATCCTCTCAGAACGGTAAATGTTTATTTTCTTGGATTTTGTTGACCAAACGATTTTTGGCTTATTTTTTCTTTCGATCACCTGCAGCCTTTAAAACGTTGAGGACGCTGCTGGCTCACGGGTCCCACATGTCAACCTCTATGAACAATAAACGCTGAGGATGCTGCTGCCTCATGGGTCCCGCATGTCATCCTCTCAGAACGAAAATGTTTCTTTTCTTGGATTTTTTACCAACAGATTTTTGGTTTATTTTTTCTTTCCATCCCCTGCCGCCTTTAAAACGTTGACGACGCTGTTGGCTCATGGGTCCCCGATGTCAGCCTCCCCGTACAAGAAACATATGATATCTTGATTATTTTGCAGACAATAAACAATGTATTGCGCTCTGAGCTATTTCAAACGGATAACTAAATCTTTATTTTTACATAAACAAACTTATATGTTGAATCTCCTTGTTTTTTTGTCTTTGCGAAGCATAGGACTTTCCTGTTTTTTTAGAAAATTCGGAACTTTCCTATTTTGGAGTGGGCTGAAATTGTACGAGTCAAAAGGCCTAGCAGGATAGTTCGAAGGCCCAGATGTCCAGATGCAGCCCAATTGAAATCTTTCTTCTCGGATTTTTTTCACCCCCTGATTTCTGGCTACTTCATTTTTCTTTTGGTCCTGCTGCAAAATGGGACCCGCATGTCATCCTCTATGTACATAAAATTTCTTTTCTTATATTATTTTTGGCTCTGATATTTGGTCACTTGCCTTTTTCTTTCGATCTCATGCCACGTTTGAAACGTTGAAAAACCTGCTGGCTCATGGGACCCACATGTCATCCTCTATGTACTATAAAAGTTCATTTTCTTGGTTTTTTTTCACCCTCTGATTTTCGGCTATTTCCTTTTTCTTTTGAGCCGCCTTTGAAACGTTGAGGACTCTGCTGGCTCATCGATAAAACTTTCCTTTCTTGGAGTTTTTTACCCCCTAATTTCGGCTACTTTCTTTTTCTTTTGATCTCAAGCCGCATTTGAAACGTTGAGACCGCTGCTGCTAAATGGGACCCGCATGTCATCCTCTATGTACAATAAAGTTTTCTTTTCTTGGATTATCTTTGTCTCCTGATATTTTGTCACTTGCCTTTTTCTTTCGATCTCATGCCGCCTTTGAAACGTTGAGTAAGCTGCTGGCTCATGGGTCCCGCATGTCATCCTCTACGAACAATAAAAGTTTCCTTTCTTGGAGTTATTTTTGAACCCTAATTTCTGGCTACTTCCTTTTTCTTTTGATCCCGTGCCGCCTTGGAAACGTTGAGACCGCTGCTAAATGGGTCCCGCATGTCATCTTCTATGTACAATAAAATTTCTTTCTTCGATTATTTTCGGGTCCTGATATTTGGTCACTTGCCTTTTTCTTTCGATCTCATGCCGCCTTTGAAACATTGAGGAAGCTGCTGGAGCATGGGTCCCGCATGTCATCCTCTATGAACAATAAAAGTTTCCTTTCTTGGAGTTATTTTTTACCCCTAATTTCTGGCTACTTCCTTTTTCTTTTGATCCCCTGCCGCCTTTGAAACGTTGAAGACTTTGCTGGCTCATGGGTCCCACATGTCAGCCTCTATGAACAAGAAACACTTCCTTTCTTGGAGTTATTTTGTACCCCTAATTTCTGGCTATTTGCCTTTTTTCTTTCGATCCCCAGTCGCCTTCTAAACGTAGAGGACGCTGCTGGCTCGTGGGTCCCAGATGTCAGCCTCCATGGACAATAAACCTCTCCTTTGTTGGATTTATTTTTCACCCTCTGATTTTGGCTATTTCCTTTTTCTTTTGATCCACTGCCGCCTTGGAAACATTGAGTAAGCTGCTGACACATGGGGCCCGCATGTCATCCTCTATGTACAATAACTTGCAAGATCTTCGAGCGAAAGAGCTTGTATTAGTGGGACCCATATGTCAACCTCTATGTACAATAAAAGTTTCCTTTCTTGGATTATTTTTAGCTCCTGATATTCGGTCACTTTCCTTTTTCTTTCGATCTCAAGCCGCCTCTGAAACGTTGAGTAAGGTGCTGGCTCATGGGACCCACATGTCATCCTCTATGTACAATAAATTTTCTTGGATTTTTTTACCCCTGATTTTTGGTCACTTGCCTTGACGCTGCTGGCTCATGGGTCCCACATGTCAGCATCTATGAACAATAAACCTTTCCTTTGTTGGATTTATTGTTTACCCCTAATTTCTGGCTATTTGCCTTTTTCTTTTGATCCCCACCGGCCTTTGAAAACGTTGAGGAACCTGCTGGCTCATGGGACCCGCATGTCATCCTCTATGTACTATAAAATTTCTTTTCTTGGTTTTTTTTTCACCTCTGATTTTTGGCTATTTCCTTTTTCTTTTGATCCCCTGCCGCCTTGGAAACGTTGAGTAAGCTGCTGACTCATGGGACCCGCATGTCATCCTCTATGTACAATCAACTTTCTTTTTTTGGAGTTTTTTACCCCCTAATTTCTGGCTACTTTCTTTTTCTTTTGATCTCAAACCGCATTTGAAACGCTGAAACCGCTGCTGCAAAATGGGACCCGCATGTCATCCTCTATGTACAATAAGTTTCATTTCTTGGATTATTTTTGGCTCCTGATATTTGGTCACTTGCCTTTTTCTTCCGATCTCATGCCGCCTTTGAAACGTTGAGTAAGCTGCTGGCTCATGGGTCCCGCATGTCATCCTCTACGAACAATAAAAGTTTCATTTCTTGGAGTTATTTTTGACCCCTAATTTCTGGCTACTTCCTTTTTTCTTTTGATCCACTGCCGCCTTTGAAACGGTGAGGATTCTGCAGACTAATACAAGCTTTTTCTCTCCAAGATCTTGCAAGTTGATAGATTAAATCATGGAATTATTAGGATATGTTTTAAATTTCAAATCCACTTTATGAATTATTAAAAATACCGTTATCCATGTGGGTATGGAGCGAACAAGGATTTTCATATTGGGCATGAGCAGTTTCAAAAATTGGAACCCAATAATTCAAAATAAATAAAAACAACTTTTATGTAGAATCTCCGCGTTTTTTTCTTTTGCCATTCATAGGATCTGTGTTTCATTAGAAAAGGGCCGAAATTGCATGAGCAGAAAGGCCCATTTGTAGTTATTGGGCTTCGACAGCCGGAGCAAGTAGGCCGATAGCAATTACCATGTAGATGGCCGTTGGCAACCCAAAGTGAAATATTGGGCCCAACAGGGGAAGGCTGAACAGTACTATTTTCTAATTGGAAGGTGGTACATGGCGTAATCCTGCCAAAAAAAAAGATGGACACGGGTTGCTGAAATTTGCCCATCTGCGCCTAATATCGCCGCCGCGGCTCCGCTTCCGCCGCCGCCGCCATGCCTCGTCTCGCGTCGAGCTCGCGGTACTGCCGCGTCTCGGGCACGGGGTACCGCGGCGTCCGCGCGCGCCCCAAAGGTACGTATTACGCGGAGATACGTGACGGCGGCGAGCGCATCGGCCTCGGCACCTACGAGACCGCGCACGAGGCCGCGCGCGCGTACGACGCCGTGGCGTGGCGGCTCGGGCGCCCGCGATCGTCGATGAATTTCCATGACGTGTGGACGCGCCAGCAGGCCGAGGATCTCGCGCCGCCGCCGTACATCGTTAGACAGGAGGAACAGCACCGCCGCCGCGAGACGGAGCGCCGTTTGCGCATCGCCGAGCGGGACGAGCGCGCGGCGCGCGAGTGGGCGGCCCGCTTCCCCGAGGACGTTGCCGCCGAGAACGAGCACTTCCGCAGACGGAGGGCGGAGAAGGCGACGAGGCGGGCAGCGAAGAAGGAGGACCGCGCACGACGGAGGGCGGAGAAGGCGACGAAGCGGGCCTTCATCGAAGCGCAGCTCGCCGGGCCGACCACCATTGGCGAGGACGACCCCCGTTGGATTGACCTCTTCTCGTCGGATCCGGTGTCGGGCACGACACCGGACTCGTCAGATGTCGAGTTTTAGTTTAGTTTTATCGCACTACTTTGTAAAAATATGAACTACGGAGTATCTATCAAGCTAATTTTATCCTATTTTATGTCTATTTCTAGTCTTTGTTTGATCTTCTGTTTTACTGCACTCTATTTTTCATTATATTCTGTTTTTGGCGCTGCATTTATAGCGCCTCTGAAAATACGCTGTTTCAGCCCTGCATTTGGCCGCCACAGTTTGCAGCTTCCGGTGAAGCTATTGCCGGCTCCATGCGCAGCATCAGCCATTCAGCCCACAGCGCCAAAATATAGAGCCACTGCTGGAGTTGCTGTAATATGTTTGTCAGCAGGAGCTTACCTAATTAGTTAAAAAAAAGATGTTCAGCGTGGGATTCGAAAAAAAGATCTTCATGTTTTTTTCCTAGCTATCCTAGTTCGGACTTTTTATTGTGTTGGCTAGTGCATGAAGCTTGACACCTGTATTATGTGATCCTGATATGAGGATAAGAACACCTTCAGCTTGCATTGCTAATGGTGTCTACTGCAGCAGTGGCGTACATTCAATGGAGACTGATGCAAGAGAGTTGGTACTGGTGAGCCTGCACTTGACATCATCGTGCCACCTGAAGTAGGTGGTGTATTGGGATTAGACTGATAAGCATAGCACCTTGCAAAGAACAAGATGATGCTAGTGTTGGTTAACGTGATTTTACGCCAAAAGTCATGTATGCTCAACAGGTGCCGTACCTAGTTTGGATATTGTGTTGTTACCCTTTTGTGGTTTGGTGTTTGTCCAACAGAGAAAGCTACTCTTTTCCCGTGTAAGTGTTATTATGTGAACAAAAGTTGTGTGTACATATATATCGGTCAGAGAACCAAGATTGCATATTCTTGCCTGGTTATAACACATAAGTCATAATAACAATTAAAGAGAAAAGGAACATTTGCCTTTGCAATGTGATTGTGCCAAGTAGATTAGACAACCAACCACAAACATTACAGGTCAACAGCCAAACGCATGCGAAAGTCCTAAGGTAAGCTCCATAATACATGTTGAAACCAAAAGCCTAGAAACCATAAGAAAGGTAGCTCCACATCACAGTTCCACGACAGCAGCATACTGATCATAAAACATATATCAAGTCAGGACAGCTGCACCACTGGGTAAGCATCCATGGGGTCTGGCTCAAGAGCGAAGACTGTGTGAATGCTGCAAAATGTGGCTCTTGCCTCACCCCACCCATACATCTTATCATGGAACCTTACCAAATCAGCATGAATCATCTTGACATAAACATAGCTCCTCTCTCCATGCTGATGGGATTGAACAATGCGCCAGTTGCAGTGCTTCAGCTTGTCAAACAGTATGCAGGAGATGACGAAGCATGCTGGCTGGTCTTTTGTAGTGACAATGGCTTGGAGTAGCTGGTCCTGTGAACCACCCAACTGGATCTTTAGAGCTTGAAGGACAGTCCGTGCTATATAAGCTACCGTTGCTGACTTCAGCTCGGGTTCAGGTGAATGACAGCTGACATCTTGTCCTAGAGATGCAGATCCTTCTTGATCAGATTCAGCGGAATCATCACCACTACTTACAGGTGCATCAGGTTCTACAGAAGGCACATCAGGTACATGCTCCAGTTCATAGGAGTCGGGTGGGACAGCACCGTTTGCTGAAATCTCTACAATACCAGCTCCAGGTAGACCACCAGTCTCTACAGAGGGTAAACCACCAATATCCACTTCAGAGGATTCTCGTGGCACGACACCTTTCGCTAGAGGCTCTACCCTACCAGCTCCAGGTCCACCACCAGTCAGTACTGTGGGCATAGTCATGACGGGTTCTACCAATACAAAACCTCCTTCGGGTGCAGGATCATCAGTAGCAACTCCAGCATCAGCACCAGTTAAATCGGTCTTGACAATAGGTAAACCGTTTTGCTCCAGTTCAGAGAATTCCCGTGGCACGACACCGTTCACTAGAGGCTCTACACTAGCAGCTCCAGCTGCACCACCAGTTTCTACAGCAGGGGGTAAACCCAATCCACAACCTTCTTCATGTGGCACGATGATGCCAGGTATAGGCTCATCAGTACCAGGTCCAGCTGCATCAGTCTCCATAGACAGTAAACAAGGTGGCGTCGGAGGTTTAAAAGACTGGCATGCCATTTCACCTTTGTCATCAGACAATATAGAGTTTTCTTCAACTCTATGTTTCTGCAATAATAAGCACATGAACAGAAATTAGACCAGAGCATCTAGCCATCTAACAGGGGCAGCGGCAAAACAAGCGTCGGTCCATATGTTTACCTTGTCATCTGGGATATCAGAACACACAGATTTAGAAGTCATTTCACATAGCATCCGCTTTTTCGTTCCTTCCCCTACGTCCATCTGGAATAAGTAATACTATTGATCACATAAAACTAATTAATCAAATATATGCATATGTTGAGAAGTTTGCACGGCAAATTGTGGATTCTGCTTTTATCACCTACGAATCGTCGTTCTATATATTTACCTTGTTATCTGGGATATCAGAAGTCACAGAATGAGAAGTCATCTCACTAAGTATCGGTTTTTTCGCTCTTTCCCCTCCATCCATCTGCAATAAGAAGTACTATTGATCACATAAAGCCAATTCATTGAATATATGCATATGTTGAGAAGTTTGCACAACAAATTGTGGATTCTACTTCCAATCACCAAGTAATCTCGTGAGAAATGCATGATCAAGATATGTTTCTCCCTCTTGATCGACATCTGCATCTCCATTAAGACTAATCATCGTGCGATGGTGCTAGCGCATACACTTCCAATCACCAGACAAGCAAAAAATTGTTGATTCTAGTAATGCTTAATCAGCAGTGGCCATGGAACGACCACAGATCGACCAAGCAAAAAAATAAATCATCAGCCTACTGACCACCAGGCAAAACAAACTAGGCCCATACATGGCCTCACAAATCATCATCAAACGTCGATCAAACTAGCAAGTTTGAACATGGATTACTAATTTATTTTCTGATAAAGTGAGTATATTAATATCGAAAGATATTGATTACACTGAGCCTCTGCAACAACGCAATACCTTACTGGTAGTACGGATGCACATGGATTCCTAATACTCCCTCTGTTCGGTTTTAATTAGTCGACGCGAGGGAGAGAAGAAAATGAACTGTCGATGCTTTCAACTAGAGTCAATTAAATACGAACGGAAGAAGTACGTAGTAGTATTGACAAATATCCGGATCTAGTCTAAAAACAAATTGGCATGTAAATCCTAGTAGTCTACTAAACTAGGATCAATACCCTAGATTAGGGTTGCAAGCGGCGTCCGCGAATCGTCCCGCAAAGCAGAAAATTAGAGCAAATAGTGGTTGAGATTAGAGCAGATTTAAAGCACTCGCACTGAAACTAGCTAGCCCGCTACCCACCCCGCTTGACACCCTGCCCTAGATGTGAATCTACACCAAATATTCAAACAAGGATGAGCAACCGCCAATAAAATTTTATCCGCACATCATCATCTCTACCATACACAAGGGTATGGTGATTTCACATACAGCCATTGTTGCCGCGGGACGAGGATGAGTGATGCGCCGCGGAGAAGGTGCCTCACGCCTCTGTCGCCGCCGCCGTCGAAGAGGAAGTCGAAGCCGCGCGATTGTGGTCCGTCGCCGATATGGAGGTGGAGCTACTAGGGAAGAGATGGAGGTGGAGGTGGAGAGGGAGTGATGGTTTGTACTAGTGGCGGCCGGTGAGGTAGTTATAAATACAGCCTCTCTCTCTTTTTTGGCAAGGAATGCAGCTTCTCTTGGAAGGCAACGAGGCAACGCACTCCAGATTTCGTATATTACTATAATAATATGGGCGGAGAAATTTGGACGCATCTGTGTTGTCTTGTCAAATGAATCACCAGGATTTGCTTTTAGTACTCCAGATTTGGGCGACCCAAGGAAGTAGAGATAGTAATGTACGCCATCTAGCTGCACGCTATCAAATCAAATAAATGGTCATGCCATTTACTTTTAAGATGGTGCAGCAGTTATTCTGACCAAAGAAACATGCACGTCTGCTGATTATTTCTGATGGGTATACATTTACCGTCCGCTAGCAAAGATTGTTTGGCACATTGTTCTTATGGCTTTCAACATCACACCCCTTAATAATATTATTAATCAATGTTTGGGCAATCAATTGAGTGTGTTAATAAAAAATTAAAACCCACAAATCCAACTGTACTATTTTTAGGGCCATATGAAGGACAAGGAATGATTTTAAATGCCATATGGAGTACCTCCAACCATGTGAAATATGGTTCTGTCATGCAGGTGATACCCATGGCTTCGCATTGGATCTGTATGTTGTCCTACATACAGTCAACTATGAAGTACCACGATTTGGTTTTTGGGTGCAACCGGCTAGAGAATGATGCACGGGTTTGTACAGCCAGTACAATTCACATTAAGATTTTCTGATAGGATGTTGATGTGTATATGTAAGAATCATACACTAGAATGTCTTCTATGTTTAGATGGTTGATCTACGTTTATACTTTCTGTGAACCATGAGGTTAAGACCTTTGTACTGTAATAAAGATTGCTAAATAACAGTATATATGTATGCCTCTAGGGACACTGAAACAGCCAAACAACCATGCATGTGCATAGACCGTATTTGATCAAATTAAAAGAAGCACCTCGGTTCATGCAAATAGCATCAGTTAATCACCTAAGTCCATTAGCTATAAATAGTTAAATAGGAGTCAAGACCAACTGAGCTAGCTAGTAGTATGATCCTACTATTACATAAATATCCCTAACTCTGATTGTCTTTGTTCCAGTCCAGCGCGTTGGTGTAGCTTGGGATGAACCAAAACCCCGTATGCCAGTTGGCCCCTGGACCGCTGCTTGAGAAAGAGATGCTTTGGTGGTCTTCGCCATTTAGACTGAAGCGGAAAATTTCTTGATGTGATGTGTCAAACTGAGAGCCAATGGCCTGAGGCGTGGTGTAGATGCAGTTTCTTCTTGTCAAATATCCTGGGGGAAATGTTGCACCACCCACTGGCATGAAAATCGGATAGTTCAACCCAAGGAACATAGAATAGTCTCCAAGATTAGTAACCCTTTCCCACGGGTTGGCTGGAAGTAACCGACTAGTGTCATTCGAGAATACAATGCAGGTATACCCCGAATAGCTGTGAACAGCGCGACCGCAATGGACAGAAGGGGTACTATCATAATAAGTTGGAGCACCGTCAGCGTCAAAATCCATTACGCCACGTGCATAGACCAGGAGAAGTCTAGAACGATCTTGAGATCTTGCCAGCCACCACGTACGACTATTAGAGTCAAAATCATCATAGCCATCAAATCCAGCCGTCCACGGAATGAATGGAGCAGGGAGCACTATAGGACCTTGAAAAAGGAAAGAACACGTCACATGAAAATATATTTCATGATTTATCTACTAGTGATATTGATTTGATATTGTAGATGCCAATACTAGTACTTTATAAAATCATGGTCGAACATAAGATGGTTTGAAATATATTTCGAACATCTTGGTAAAACTTCATATGGATTAAAAACATGTTCCCCAAAATATTGGTCCAAATTTTAGATGGTTTGAATATAGTACTCCTTATTCTCTAGAACCGGGGGAATATAAACAAATGAAAGTCTTTATCAATATTGCATGGCAGCTTTATTGATTCTATTTCTACTCTACCTTAAATTTTCTAGGGAGTAATAATAAAGAAACTTAATTACTAGGGGGCCTTTTTCCTAAGGAACAACATGCACATTAGACCATACTAAAATTCCTATAGATGTTAAATTCTAAATATGTCCATACCACAAGAGGGTTATGGTGTGCGCCTATGGAATTCCTTTAAGCCAAAAGATGCCAAGACAGTTCAACAAATAAGAGGTGAAATACTATATAAGTTACGTATATAAAAAAGATAGGGAGGAAATGTTACCAAATTGATTAGGATCCCATGCATAAACATTTCCAAGCTCAGTAACGGCGAACACAAGTCCGTTATGTATAATTGCATCGCAGTATATGGCGCCGTACTGAAACTGGTTTTCAAGAAATATCCATGTACGAGGATATTCGCCATGGAGGTAGGCAATTGCAAAGTCGAAGATTGCGACAAGGGAGAAATCTTGATACCCCCTAGCAGCTGTAGGAACTTGGCAAATAGCTATCTTCTGCAGTTGAATAGCAGAACGCTGATACTCGAATATAAGTGGATTGCGTGTGGTTTCAAACTTCTTCCTCAAAGATGGAAGTTTGATCTTGCGATGAGTGTAGACATTGAGGAGGTTCCACTTGCCTTCGGGGCCAACCATGGCGATCCAATCTCCATTGGCGCCTGCCCGCTCCTCATCCTTACCGTGTGGCACTAGGCCATCATAGGAGAACCTGTCCAGCGGCACTAGTTTGCACTTGCTGTGCACCGGCAAATCCTCCTTGAACACCCATGGTTTATCCGCCGGGTCACAACAGAGAACACACGGAAGGCCAAACGGCTGAGAAGCAGGCAGAGTGGCACTGTATTTGGCTGACTGAAGAATACTTTTGGAGGAACCGACTAGGGACGCGGCGGTGATGGCGTCGCACTGGCTGATGAGCACTTCAAGGGGGCCTTCCGTAAACACCTTGTGAAACAGCCCAGATCCACAGACCCTGCTCGATTTCGCCATCGCAATGAGGCAGGTGGTACAATGGGGTTGGTATTTTCTTGGGAGATCTACTGATTCGAACTTTGGGAGAGAGATGGCGATCAATGGCGGCAGGTGGGGGTTTGAGTTGGAGAACAGAGGCTCTCAAACTGGGCACTGCTGGATAGGATGCGAAAGCGCCATGGCGGAGACGCAGGCGCGTGCTATGGAAGCTGGGCGGAGTGGGGATAGACGACGGAGGTGAACCGAGACGCTCCTCCTCTTATGCATATACTGCCTACTGCAGTTTCGAGGAGAGTGTGAATGTGTTCAAAAAAAGAGGAGAGTGTGAATGTGTTCAAAAAAAGAGGAGAGTGTGACTGTGACCCGACACCCGAGTAGGAGCAGACGGACTATAGGAGTAGCCCCATCATTACAGAACATTAATCGTGCTTCCTACAATAAATAAGTGAAACATCCCAGGCTTGTGTTGTCTAATCAAATCGATGGCCATGTCAGTATTATGGTGAACAAATAAAACAAATACACACCAACCTTGTTCTTTTTGCAACGTACACCAACCTAGCAAGGCATCAACCTTCTCGCCATCAACTACGACTCCGTGGCTCCGTCCCACCAAAGTTGTCTCAACTTTGTAAAAAAAAATACATCTATCCATCTAAATTTTAACAAAGGTGAGACACTTTTGGTGGGACCGAGGGAGTACAAAAAAACTTTACTACTCCATGCTAGTATCGGCCACTAATTCAAATTTCAACTGAAGGCGTGCTATTTTATGGTCCTGAAAATTGCCAAAAAAAATACAACCCAAAAATGCAACAGATCCATGTTAAGGGGGTACACCCTACGCAATATACATTAAGAAACTTCGAAACTTCAGCGACCTTGTAAGAATGCCCATGACAGTGCAGTTTTGCCAAATTAGGAAGAGACGAAATATGAATTCAACCAAAGAAATCTAAACGAATCCTTAGACAATAGCATAGTTAACACGTTCAGAAAAAAATGATGACTCCAAAAGAACAACATTAGCAAGAAATACTCCATTTTAGTTTGAATTTGCAGTCACATACATATACTAGTAGTACTGCCAAAATACTATAATACTCCGAGCTGCATTCTAGCACTCCAACTAGCTAGCTAATAGTTCTGGAGTAGTAGTACTACTATACAAGTCCAAAATACATCCGAACGAACCCTACTTCGAACTAAACTACTCCCTCCGATCTTCGAGTAACTACATTGCAGTATGACTAAACGAAGATTATTGTATAACCTTCTTGTTGATGCAAACGCAGATAGGCAACACACGCTGCCCTCCATTCTGCTTCGCGTAACGGGGCGGCACCGCCAGGAAAGAAGTGAGCTGCTGCAACATGATCGAGCTAGGCGTCGGGGAGCTCGTCGGCTCGATTACCGCCATCAAGGTGTCCGTCGAGAGGTCACTGGTCCCAGCCGTCGCCGGCGCCGGCGGACCAATCACCAACAGCTGCGCCTTGTACATCGGAAACAAGCACGCGGCCGACCTGATGCACACACAGGACACAATGGTGGTCGGGCCGAGCGCGCCAACGGTGATGGCGAACACGCTACCGTCTTCTTCCCCACTGCCGATGAACAGGTGTCCCCGCGGTTGTACCGGAACACGAACTATGCACCAGGCGGGTATGCCATACTGGAACGTAAACACTGGGATGGAGTGGGATGCTTGGAGGTGTACCAGGAGCTCCCGCGGCGGGCCGGTGAAGCTGCAGCCGGTATTGATGGCCTCTGTGCAGCCGCACGGACCATGCGGGCACGCGATATAGTGCTTGTAGGACTCCGTGGAGGCGACCAAGCTCTGGCAGCCGACGCACTTGACCATTGCCCCAGATCGATTCGACGGCGGCAATCTTGCCCCAGATCGATTCGACGGCGGCAACCTCGCCGGCTGCTCGCACTTCTTGCACGGGTTCGGCGCAAGCTCGCCGACGCAGCGCCGACAGCCCATATGACCGCCCTTGCACTGCACGGAACAACGTACGTGGCATCAGTTGTCATTGACATTTCTCACAGGTGAACCTAAGAATGAAATCGGAAGGGAGCGACCTTGGATATGGGGGGTTTGAAGGGCAGCAGGCAGAGGGGGCACAAGAAGAGGGCCTCCTCCATCTTCAGAGAAGAGTGATCGGGAAAACGAGAACGGGATGGGTTCTTTTTTTTATACATGCCTTGGAGTGGAGTATGGATACTACTACTTATAGGAAGAACTTCCTTGCTAAGAATCGGCGTCGGCCGTACGCAACCATAGATGCACCAGCGGCTCTGCAGTTTGTCAAAATAAAAGGACAGAGCTGCAGTGACTTGAAGTCTCCAAATCTCATTGTGACTTGGTGCCACCATCTACCAACCATTTGAGATCCAACGTTCCAAACTATCTCTTATTTCGAACCTAAAAACAAAAATTATGAAAAAAATCCAGTAAAATGTAGATGCCTTGTTCTAAAATCTGTGAATATTTCATCCCACTCGGACGATTAGCTTGTGATTAAAGAGCTTTTTACGTATACGAGCACTAGTTTAAACTAAATACTCCCTCTGATTCATATTAATTGACTTCAATATGGATGTATCTAGAACTAAAATGTGTCTAGTACATCCATATTAGAGTCAATTAATATGAACCGGAGGGAGTATATATTTGCTCACAAACCTTTGATTCAAATCGAATGAAACTTCACCAAAATATAAATCGAAATATGCACGATTAACTGGAAGTTCTTGAAATATTTCTGAGCAATTATAATAATTATTTAGTTTAAATTCTAAGTCGATCGCATACATTGGATCTGAGATGGATGGTGGATGGTGGCACCAAGTCACTGTGAGACTTGGAAGTATCAAGTCAGTGAAGCTCTATCCCAAAATAAAAGCTTCGTGAAGGGGGCAGTTTGGTTCAAAAAAGAAGACAGTGCCAAGCAGTTGTCAAACAATACCCATATAGTCAAATGTACTCCCTCTGATTCAAATGAATTGACTCAACTTTGTCTAGATATATGGATGTATCAAGTCACTGAAGCTAAAATAAAAGCTTCATGAAGGGGGAAGTTTGGTTCGAAAAAAATACAGTGCCAAGCAGCTGTCAAATAGTACCATAACGTCAAATGTACTCCCTCCGATTCAAACGAAATGACTCAACTTTGTATTTTGCATGTTAAAGGTTTTTCGTAAAACTTGGCCAATCTTAACATAGTTTGCCTTTCTAAAAAAAGATATAAGCCCTAAGGCTCCTTTGATTCATAGGATGGGAAAACCATAGAAATATGAAAAACATAGGATTGAGATTTAATGGCTAGTTGAATCATATAGGAAGATGAGTTGTGTTTGATTGTGCCAAAGGAAATTTTCCATGAGGTATGACCTAATGTTTTATTCTTATAGGATTTGCACTGCAAGATTCCTATAGGATATGTTCCTATGAATCAAACAACTAGTGTGGGGAAAATTCACATGTGATCTAAATCCTACATAATTCCTATACAAATCCTATATATGAATTTTAGTTGTTAGGTCACTTAAAATGACTTCACTTGAAGGGTTACATTTTTGTTTTTTCTGAATTAGTAGTGATGCCTAACCATATATATACCTAAACCAAGAGAATCAGCATAAACTTATGTATATTAATAGTAAGCGCATATATGAATGTTTTTTATCTACAAACCCAGGGTCATATATATGTACATAGAAACATGCATATATGCTAGTTTTTGTACCTTGGTGTGTTCCTCTTTTGGGCTATCTCTTTTTTGTTCACCGATTCACAACCAACGCCCTAGATTAATTTGGCACTTAAAAAATAACATTTTGTATCTACCACTAACCCTAAACTCTGTCTTATGAAGTCAAGCATGAAGAGAAGTTGTTTTGGGTTTCAAACATGGAAATTTCAAAAACCCTCTCAAAGAGCTTCATTTTGGAGTGACTAAGAAGGATCCATAGGAAACTATGTACTAATACAGTATAATGATCACCCGAGTTATTAGAGCAACAAGTCTGTCACTTACGTGTGGTTCCCATGCGTGAGGTCCCACACTTCAGTGAGCACAAGTCACGTAGTCTTCTTATGTCATATAGTAAGCATTCAATTAAGTTGATAAACAAGGTCTAGACATATCAAACCAGAAAAATCATGTATCTACCCCCTATATATCCCTAAACCCTGACTTATGAAGTCAAGCATGAAGAGAAGAAGTGGTTTTTGGTTTCAAACATGGAAATTTCAAAACCCTCTCCCAAGAGCTTCATTTTGGAGTGACTAGTTAAGACGCATACATGCTTACTTTTTCATATTCATGTTTTAAACTTGTTCAAATCTTGGTCAACAAACCTACGATTTGACGAAGATTCAAATGGGTATAAAAAAATTAAAACCAAGGTCTGCTCATGTCATATAGTAAGCATTCAATTAAATTGATAAACAAGGTCTAGACATATTCAAACTAGTAGGAAAATCATGTATCTACCCCCTAACCCTAAACTATGTCTTATGAAGTCAAGCATGCATGAAGAAAAGTGGTTTTTGGTTTTCAAGCATGGAAATTTCAAAAACCCTCCCAAGAGCTACATATTGGAGTGACTAAGAAGGATAGATGCTTAATTTTTCATATTCATGTTTTAAACTTGATTAAATCATGGTCAAACCTAGAATTTGACCAAGATTCAAATGGGCATAAAAATTCAAAAAAAAAAAAACCAATGCACATAGTCATCTTATGTCATCTAGTAAGCATTCAATTAAGTTGATAAACAATGTCTAGACATATTCAAACCAGAAAATTCATGTATCAAGCTAACCCTAACCCCAAACTCTGTCTTATGAAGTCAAGCATGAAGAGAAGTACGTGGTTTTTTGGTTTCAAACATGGAAATTTCAAAAACCCTCTCAAGAGCTTCATTTTGGAGTGACTACGAATGATACATGCTTAATTTTTCATATTCATGTTTTAAACTTGTTTAAATCATGGTCAAACCTAGGATTTGGCCAAGATTCAAATGGGCAAAATTTAAAAAAAAATCAAGGCACATAGTCTTCTTATGTCATATAGTAAGCATTCAATTAAGTTGATAAACAAGGTCTAGACATATTCAAACGAGAGAAATCATGTATCTACCCCCTAACACTAAACTCTGTCTCATGAAGTCAAGCGCATGCATGAAGATATGTGGTTTTTGGTTTCAAACATGGAAATTTCAAAAACCCTCCCAAGAGCTTCATTTCGAAGTGATTAATTAAGAAGCATACATGCATGCTTACTTTTTCATATTCATGTTTTAAACTTATTCAAATCTTGGTGAAACCTAGGATTTGACCAAGATTCAAATGGGTATAAAAATTAAAAAAAACAAAAAAGGTCTTCTTATGTTATATAGTAGGCATTCAATTAAGTTGATAAACAAGGTCTAGACATATTCAAACAAGAAAAATCAAGCATGTATCTACCCCTAACCCTAAACTCTGTTTCATGAAGTCAAGCATGAAGATATGTGGTTTTTGGTTTCGAACATGGAAATTCAAAAACCCTCCCAAGAGCTTCATTTTGAAGTGACTAAGAAGCATACATGCTTACTTTTTCATATTCATGTTTTTAACTTATTCAAATCTTGGTGGAACCAAGGATTTGACCAAGATTCAAATGGGTATAAAAGTTCAAAAAAAACAAGGTCTTCTTATATGTTATATAGTAAGCATTCAATTAATTTGATAAACAAGGTCTACACATATTCAAACCAGGAAAATCATGTATCTACCCCTAACCCTAAACTCTGTCTTATGAAGTCAAGCATGCATGAAGAGAAGTAGTTTTTGGTTTCAAGCATGGAAATTTCGAAAACCCTCCCAAGAGCTACATATTGGAGTGACTAATAGAAGGATAGATGCTTAATTTTTCATATTCATGTTTTAAACTTGTTTAAATCATGGTCAAACCTAGGATTTGACCAAGATTCAAATGGGCATAAAAATTCAAAAGAAAAAAACAATAAAATGAAAAACCAATGCACATAGTCATCTTATGTCATCTATAGTAAGCATTCAATTAAGTTGATAAACAAGGTCTAGACATATTCAAACCAGAAAATTCATGTATCAAGCTACCCCTATCCCCAAACTCTCTCTTATGAAGTCAAGCATGAAGAGAAGTACGCGGTTTTTTGGTTTCAAACATGGAAATTTCAAAAACCCTCTCAAGAGCTTCATTTTGGAGTGACTATGAAGGATACATGCTTAATTTTTCATATTCATGTTTTAAACTTGTTTAAATCATGGTCAAACCTAGGATTTGACCAAGATTCAAATGGGCAAAATTTTAAAAAAATGAAAAATCAAGGCACATAGTCTTCTTATTTTTGGTTTCAAACATGGAAATTTCAAAAACCCTCCCAAAGAGCTTCATTTTGGAGTGACTAAGAAGGATCCATAGGAAACTATGTACTAATACAGTATAATGATCACCCGAGTTATTAGAGCAACAAGTCTGTCACTTACGTGTGGTTCCCATGCGTGAGGTCCCACACTTCAGTGAGCACAAGTCACGTACGCTAGGTAGGCAAACTCCCAGCCATCTTCTTTGTCAAGAGAGAGGCATCAACACACACACACACTCTCTCTCTCTCTCTCTCTCCAATTATCCACCTCCGTTGGCTGCCGGTTTTGGCAGGTCGTTTCTAGCTCAGCTCGTAGGCCATGGTGTGCAGGCTCTGTAGCCATGGCGATTTGGTCGCGCCAAGTGGTTCGTCCCCGGCTGCGACGAGGATCAATCCGGACGGTGCCTATTAAGGACCCGATCGCATTTCTTGCTTTCAGCATGGGGTCTACCATGTAAATCTTAGGGATTTAGACGTAATTTCCTGTTTATTTTGTGTCCTGCTGTAAACTGCGCACTGACAACCCTGCACAACAGTCAACATCACCAGAAAAAGGATAGACACCATAAATAAGTGGGGCCCCGTGACTGCTCTCCCTTCGTCTCCTCCCGTGTGATCCCTCTTCCTCCGACTCCCGACCTTGCGGAAAAGAAAAATGAAATGAAAGAGTTTCACTGGACGGGCAAACACATGTGCTGCCTAGTAATAATAATAATAACGTAAAAAAATCGACCTACGAATCTATTATTAAATAAGCTAAACTAGGGTTTTGCCCAGTACTACGGATCAATTTCTGAAAATCCAACTACGGGGTTCGATTTTGGCCTGCTAATATAAAATTATATAATCCGAACTAGTATTCCTCTAAAAAATCATTTTGGTATGCATCGTTTGGTACTTTTCATAGCGAGTGCTTACTCCCTCCGTTAGCAAATAGTCTTCGTATGTCATATAGTAAGCATTCAAGTTGAAAAACAAGCTCTAGACATATTCAAACCAGAAAAATCATGTATCTACCCCCTATATATCCCTAAACCCTGACTTATGAATTCAAGCATGAAGAGAAGTGGTTTTTGGTTTCAATCATGGAAATTTCAAAAACCCTCCCAAGAGCTTCATTTTGGAGTGACTAATTAAGAAGCATACATGCTTACCTTTTCATATTAATGTTTTAAACTTGTTCAAATCTTGGTCAACAAACCTAGGAACGAAGAATCAAATGGGTATAAAAAAATTAAAACCAAGGTCTGCTCATGTCATATAGTGAGCATTCAATTAAATTGATAAACAAGGTCTAGACATATTCAAACTAGCAGGAAAATCATGTATCTACCCCCAAACCCTAAACTCTACCTTATGAAGTCAAGCATGCATGAAGAGAAGTGGTTTTTGGTTTTCAAGCATGGAAATTTCAAAAACTCTTATGTCATCTAGTAAGCATTCAATTAAGTTGATAAACAATGTCTAGACATATTCAAACCAGAAAATTTATGTATCAAGCTACCCCTAACCCCAAACTCTGTCTTATGAAGTCAAGCATGAAGAGAAGTACGTGGTTTTTTGGTTTCAAACATGGAAATTTCAAAAACCCTCTCAAGATCGAGCTTCATTTTGGAGTGACTACGAAGGATACATGCTTAATTTTTCATATTCATGTTTTAAACTTGTTTAAATCATGGTCAAACATAGGATTTGACCAAGATTCAAATGGGCATAAAAATTCAAAAAAACAATAAAATGAAAAACCAATGCACATAGTCATCTTATGTCATCTAGTAAGCATTCAATTAAGTTGATAAACAAGGTCTAGACATATTCAAATTGATAAACAAGGTCTAGACATATTCAAACTAGCAGGAAAATCATGTATCTACCCCCAAACCCTAAACTCTACCTTATGAAGTCAAGCATGCATGAAGAGAAGTGGTTTTTGGTTTTCAAGCATGGAAATTTCAAAAACTCTTATGTCATCTAGTAAGCATTCAATTAAGTTGATAAACAATGTCTAGACATATTCAAACCAGAAAATTTATGTATCAAGCTACCCCTAACCCCAAACTCTGTCTTATGAAGTCAAGCATGAAGAGAAGTACGTGGTTTTTTGGTTTCAAACATGGAAATTTCAAAAACCCTCTCAAGATCGAGCTTCATTTTGGAGTGACTACGAAGGATACATGCTTAATTTTTCATATTCATGTTTTAAACTTGTTTAAATCATGGTCAAACATAGGATTTGACCAAGATTCAAATGGGCATAAAAATTCAAAAAAAAACAATAAAATGAAAAACCAATGCACATAGTCATCTTATGTCATCTAGTAAGCATTCAATTAAGTTGATAAACAAGGTCTAGACATATTCAAACCAAAAAATTCATGTATCAAGCTACCCCTAACCCCAAACTCTGTCTTATGAAGTCAAGCATGAAGAGAAGTACACGGTTTTTTGGTTTCAAACATGGAAATTTCAAAAACCCTCTCAAGAGCTTCCATTTTGGAGTGACTACGAAGGAGACATGCTTAATTTTTCATATTCATGTTTTAAACTTGTTTAAATCATGGTCAAACCTAGGATTTGGCCAAGATTCAAATGGGCAAAATTTTAAAAAAAATCAAGGCACATAGTCTTCTTATGTCATATAGTGTAAGCATTCAATTAAGTCAAGCATGCATGAAGAGAAGTCATGGTTTTTGGTTTCAAACATGGAAATTTCAAAAACCCTACCAAGATCTACATTTTGGAGTGACTAAGAAGGATATATGCTTAATTTTTCATATTCATGTTTTATTAAACTTGTTTAAATCATGGTCAAACCTAGGATTTGACCAAGATTCAAATGGACATAAAAATTCAGAAAAAACAAAAAATGGAAAATCAAGGCACATAGTCTTCTTATGTCACATAGTAAGCATTCAATTAAGTTGATAAACAAGGTCTAGAGATATATTCAAACCAGAGAAATCATGTATCTACCCCCTAACCCTAAACTCTATCTCATGAAGTCAAGCATGAAGATATGTGGTTTTTGGTTTCAAACATGGAAATTTCAAAAACCCTCCCAAGAGCTTCATTTTGGAGTGACTAAGAAGGATATATGCTTAATTTTTTATATTCATGTTTTCAACTTGTTTAAATCATGGTCAAACCTAGGATTTGGCCAAGATTCAAATGGGCATAATTTAAAAAAATGGAAAATCAAGGCACATAGTCTTCTTATGTCACATAGTAAGCATTCAATTAAGTTGATAAACAAGGTCTAGACATATTCAAACCAGAGAAATCATGTATCTACCCCCTAACCCTAAACTCTGTCTCATGAAGTCAAGCATGAAGATATGTGGTTTTTGGTTTCAAACATGGAAATTTCAAAAACCCTCCCAAGAGCTTCATTTTGGAGTGACTAAGAAGGACATATGCTTAATTTTTCATATTCATGTTTTCAACTTGTTTAAATCATGGTCAAACTTAGGATTTGACCAAGATTCAAATGGGCATAAAATTAAAAAAAACAATAAAATGAAAAACCAATGCACATAGTCGATCTTCTTATGTCATATATATAGTAAGCATTCAATTAAGTTGATAACAAGGTCTAGACATATTCAAACCAGAAAAATCATGTATCTACCCCCTAACCCTAAACTTTGTCTTATGAAGTCAAGCATGAAGAGAAGTGGTTTTTGGTTTCAAGCATGGAAATTTCAAAAACCTCCCCAAACTTCATTTTAGAGTGACTAAGAAGGATACAAGCTTCCCTTTTCATTTTCATGTTTTAAACTTGTTTAAATTATCTTGGTCAAATCTAGGATTTGACAAGATTCAAATGGGCAAACATATGATAAGTGATGCAAATATCATTTCTAAGTGCGGGCAAACCAGCCTTTAGCTTAACATATTTCTAAGTACAAGGTTTCAGAAAATTGAGTGGGGGCGGCTGCCCCCCTTGGCTATAGTCTGGATCCGCCCATGCTATAGTTTGAGGCCATTTGGATGACGTCGAAAAAATTCTTTGATTAGAAATGGGGTTGTTCGAACCCCGTAGTTGGATTTTTTTGAACCTTGATCTGTAGTACTGGGCAAAACCCTAGTTTAACCTATTTAATTATAGATTCGTAGGTCGATTTTTTTACGTACCTTTTTATTATTACTCTACTATGCAGCACATATGTGTTTGCCCGTCGAGTGAAACTCGGAGGAAGAGGGATCACTCGGAAGGAGAGAAGAAGGAGGGAGAGCATTATGGTGTCTTCCCTTTTTCGGGTGATGATGTTGACATGTGCAGGGTTTGTCAGTGAGCAGGAGGTGCCAGCGAGCGAGCGAGCGAGTCGAGCGAGGCCGAGAATGAGAGAGATTTGTTTTTTTTTGTGAGAGGGACAACCGAAGGATCCTGAAGGACCAGAGACTTCCAATACGCATCCTGATGCGTCTTCTCTTGACAAAGAAAATGGCTGGGAGTTTGCGTACCTATTGCACGTGACTTGTGCTCACTGAAGTGTGGGACCTCACGCATGGGCACCACACGTAAGTGACAGACCTGTTGGTGTAAAAACTCGGTTGATTATTATAGTGCATTAGAACAAAGTTTCCTATGGATTCAAGGGTAGGAAATCCAAGTTAACTCATTTACATGACATTATTTTTTCCATGAAGCAAAGTTAACACATCTATCAATTGGTACATTTTGGAGTGACTAAGAAGGATCCATGCTTACCTTTTCGTTTTCACGTGTTAAACTTGTTTAAATCTTGGTCAAACCTAGGATTTGACAGAGATTCAAATGGGCGGAAAATTCAAAAAAAAACAGAAAAATGAAAAACCAAAGCACATACGTAGTTTTCTTATGTCATATAGTAAGCATTCAAGTTGATAAACAAGGTCTAGACATATTCAAAACATACAAATCATGTATGTACTACCCCTAACCCTAAACTATGTCTTATGAAGTCAAGCATGAAGAGAAGTGGTTTTGGGTTTCAAACATGGAAATTTCAAAAACCTCCCAAAAACTTCATTTAGAGTGACTAAGAAGGATAAATGCTTCCCTTTTCATTTTCATGTTTAAACTTGTTTAAATCTTGGTAAAACCTAGGATCTGACCAAGATTCAAATGGGCATCAAAAATAAAAAAATCAGAAAAATGAAAAACCAATGCACATAGTCTTCTTATGTCATATAGTAAGCATTAAAGTTGATAAACAAGGTCTAGACGTATTCAAACCAGACAAATCATGTATCTACCCCTAACCCTAAACTCTGTCTTATGAAGTCAAGCATGAAGAGAAGTACGTGGTTTTTTGGTTTCAAACATGGAAATTTCAAAAACCCTCTCAAGATCGAGCTTCATTTTGGAGTGACTACGAAGGATACATGCTTAATTTTTCATATTCATGTTTTAAACTTTTAAATCATGGTCAAACATAGGATTTGACCAAGATTCAAATGGGCATAAAAATTAAAAAAAACAATAAAATGAAAAACCAATGCACATAGTCATCTTATGTCATCTAGTAAGCATTCAATTAAGTTGATAAACAAGGTCTAGACATATTCAAACCAAAAAATTCATGTATCAAGCTACCCCTAACCCCAAACTCTGTCTTATGAAGTCAAGCATGAAGAGAAACGCGGTTTTTTGGTTTCAAACATGGAAATTTCAAAAACCCTCTCAAGAGCTTCCATTTTGGAGTGACTACGAAGGATACATGCTTAATTTTTCATATTCATGTTTTAAACTTGTTTAAATCATGGTCAAACCTAGGATTTGGCCAAGATTCAAATGGGCAAAATTTTAAAAAAAATCAAGGCACATAGTCTTCTTATGTCATATAGTAAGCATTCAATTAAGTTGATAAACAAGGTCTAGACATATTCAAACGAGAGAAATCATGTATCTACCCCCTAACCCTAAACTCTGTCTCATGAAGTCAAGCGCATGCATGAAGATATGTGGTTTTTGGTTTCAAACATGGAAATTTCAAAAACCATCCCAAGAGCTTCATTTCGAAGTGATTAATTAAGAAGCATACATGCATGGTTACTTTTTCATAGTCATGTTTTAAACTTATTCAAATCTTGGTGAAACCTAGGATTTGACCAAGATTCAAATGGGTATAAAAATTAAAAAAAAACAAAAAAGGTCTTCTTATGTTATATAGTAGGCATTCAATTAAGTTGATAAACAAGGTCTAGACATATTCAAACAAGAAAAATCATGCATGTATCTACCCCTAACCCTAAACTCTGTTTCATGAAGTCAAGCATGAAGATATGTGGTTTTTGGTTTCGAACATGGAAATTCAAAAACCCTCCCAAGAGCTTCATTTTGAAGTGACTAAGAAGCATACATGCTTACTTTTTCATATTCATGTTTTTAACTTATTCAAATCTTGGTGGAACCAAGGATTTGACCAAGATTCAAATGGGTATAAAAATTCAAAAAAAAACAAGGTCTTCTTATGTTATATAGTAAGCATTCAATTATTTTGATAAACAAGGTCTACACATATTCAAACCAGGAAATTATGTATCTACCCCCTAACCCTAAACTCTATCTTATGAAGTCAAGCATGCATGAAGAGAAGTGGTTTTTGGTTTCAAGCATGGAAATTTCAAAAACCCTCCCAAGAGCTTCATTTTGGAGTGACTAAGAAGCATACGTACGTGCTTACTTTTTCATATTCATGTTTTAAACTTGTTCAAATCTTGGTCAAACCTATGATTTGACCAAGATTCAAATGGGTATAAAAAATGAAAACCAAGGTCTTCTTATGTCATATAGCAAGCATTCAATTAAGTTGATAAATAAGGTCTAGACATATTCAAACCAGAAAAATCATGTATCAAGCTACCCCTAACCCCTAATTAACTCTGTCTTATGAAGTCAAGCATGAAGATAAGTATGTGGTTTTTTGGTTTCAAACATGGAAATTTCAAAAACCCTCTCAAGATCGAGCTTCATTTTGGAGTGACTACGAAGGATACATGCTTACTTTTTCATATTCATGTTTTAAACTTGTTTAAATCATGGTCAAACCTAGGATTTGACAAAGATTCAAATGGGCATAATTTAAAAAAAAACAAAAAATGAAAAACCAAGGCACATAGTCTTCTTATGTTATATTGTAAGCATTCAATTAAGTTGATAAACAAGGTCTAGACATATTCAAACCAGAGAAATCATGTATCTACCCCCTAACCTAAACTCTGTCTCATGAAGTCAAGCATGATGATATGTGGTTTTTGGTTTCAAACATGGAAATTTCAAAAACCCTCCCAAGAGCTTCATTTTGAAGTGATTAATTATGAAGCATACATGCATGCTTACTTTTTCATATTCATGTTTTAAACTTATTCAAATCTTGGTGAAACCTAGGATTTGACCAAGATTCAAATCCGTATAAAAATTAAAAAACAAAATAAAAAAACAAGGTCTTCTTATGTTATATAGTAAGCATTCAATTAAGTTGATAAATAAGGTCTAGACATATTCAAACCAGAAAAATCATGTATCTACCCCTAACCCTAAACTTTGTCTTATGAAGTCAAGCATGAAGAGAAGTGGTTTTTGGTTTCAAGCATGGAAATTTCAAAAACCTCCCCAAACTTCATTTTAGAGTGACTAAGAAGGATACAAGCTTCCCTTTTCATTTTCATGTTTTAAACTTGTTTAAATTATCTTGGTCAAATCTAGGATTTGACAAGATTCAAATGGGCAAACATATGATAAGTGATGCAAATATCATTTCTAAGTGCGGGCAAACCAGCCTTTAGCTTAACATATTTCTAAGTACAAGGTTTCAGAAAATTGAGTGGGGGCGGCTGCCCCCCTTGGCTATAGTCTGGATCCGCCCATGCTATAGTTTGAGGCCATTTGGATGACGTCGAAAAAATTCTTTGATTAGAAATGGGGTTGTTCGAACCCCGTAGTTGGATTTTTTTGAACCTTGATCTGTAGTACTGGGCAAAACCCTAGTTTAACCTATTTAATTATAGATTCGTAGGTCGATTTTTTTACGTACCTTTTTTATTATTACTCTACTATGCAGCACATATGTGTTTGCCCGTCGAGTGAAACTCGGAGGAAGAGGGATCACTCGGAAGGAGAGAAGAAGGAGGGAGAGCATTATGGTGTCTTCCCTTTTTCGGGTGATGATGTTGACTGTTGTGCAGGGTTTGTCAGTGAGCAGGAGGTGCGAGCGAGCGAGCGAGCGAGCGAGAGGCCGAGAATGAGAGAGATTTTTTTTGTGAGAGGGACAACCGAAGGATCCTGAAGGACCCAGAGACTTCCAATACGCATCCTGATGCGTCTTCTCTTGACAAAGAAAATGGCTGGGAGTTTGCGTACCTGACCTGTGCTCACTGAAGTGTGGGACCTCACGCATGGGCACCACACGTAAGTGACAGACCTGTTGGTGTAAAAACTCGGTTGATTATTATAGTGCATTAGAACAAAGTTTCCTATGGATTCAAGGGTAGGAAATCCAAGTTAACTCATTTACATGACATTATTTTTTCCATGAAGCAAAGTTAACACATCTATCAATTGGTACATTTTGGAGTGACTAAGAAGGATCCATGCTTACCTTTTCGTTTTCACGTGTTAAACTTGTTTAAATCTTGGTCAAACCTAGGATTTGACAGAGATTCAAATGGGCGGAAAATTCAAAAAAAAAACAGAAAAATGAAAAACCAAAGCACATACGTAGTTTTCTTATGTCATATAGTAAGCATTCAAGTTGATAAACAAGGTCTAGACATATTCAAAACATACAAATCATGTATGTACCCCTAACCCTAAACTATGTCTTATGAAGTCAAGCATGAAGAGAAGTGGTTTTGGGTTTCAAACATGGAAATTTCAAAAACCTCCCAAAAACTTCATTTAGAGTGACTAAGAAGGATAAATGCTTCCCTTTTCATTTTCATGTTTTAAACTTGTTTAAATCTTGGTAAAACCTAGGATCTGACCAAGATTCAAATGGGCATCAAAAATAAAAAAATCAGAAAAATGAAAAACCAAAGCACATAGTCTTCTTATGTCATATAGTAAGCATTAAAGTTGATAAACAAGGTCTAGACATATTCAAACCAGAGAAATCATGTATCTACCCCCTAACCTAAACTCTGTCTCATGAAGTCAAGCATGATGATATGTGGTTTTTGGTTTCAAACATGGAAATTTCAAAAACCCTCCCAAGAGCTTCATTTTGGAGTGACTAAGAAGGACATATGCTTAATTTTTCATATTCATGTTTTCAACTTGTTTAAATCATGGTCAAACTTAGGATTTGACCAAGATTCAAATGGGCATAAAATTAAAAAAAACAATAAAATGAAAAACCAATGCACATAGTCGATCTTCTTATGTCATATATATAGTAAGCATTCAATTAAGTTGATAACAAGGTCTAGACATATTCAAACGAGAGAAATCATGTATCTACCCCCTAACCCTAAACTCTGTCTCATGAAGTCAAGCGCATGCATGAAGATATGTGGTTTTTGGTTTCAAACATGGAAATTTCAAAAACCCTCCCAAGAGCTTCATTTCGAAGTGATTAATTAAGAAGCATACATGCATGGTTACTTTTTCATAGTCATGTTTTAAACTTATTCAAATCTTGGTGAAACCTAGGATTTGACCAAGATTCAAATGGGTATAAAAATTAAAAAAAAACAAAAAAGGTCTTCTTATGTTATATAGTAGGCATTCAATTAAGTTGATAAACAAGGTCTAGACATATTCAAACAAGAAAAATCATGCATGTATCTACCCCTAACCCTAAACTCTGTTTCATGAAGTCAAGCATGAAGATATGTGGTTTTTGGTTTCGAACATGGAAATTCAAAAACCCTCCCAAGAGCTTCATTTTGAAGTGACTAAGAAGCATACATGCTTACTTTTTCATATTCATGTTTTTAACTTATTCAAATCTTGGTGGAACCAAGGATTTGACCAAGATTCAAATGGGTATAAAAGTTCAAAAAAAACAAGGTCTTCTTATATGTTATATAGTAAGCATTCAATTGATTTGATAAACAAGGTCTACACATATTCAAACCAGGAAAATCATGTATCTACCCCTAACCCTAAACTCTGTCTTATGAAGTCAAGCATGCATGAAGAGAAGTAGTTTTTGGTTTCAAGCATGGAAATTTCAAAAACCCTCCCAAGAGCTACATATTGGAGTGACTAATAGAAGGATAGATGCTTAATTTTTCATATTCATGTTTTAAACTTGTTTAAATCATGGTCAAACCTAGGATTTGACCAAGATTCAAATGGGCATAAAAATTCAAAAGAAAAAAACAATAAAATGAAAAACCAATGCACATAGTCATCTTATGTCATCTATAGTAAGCATTCAATTAAGTTGATAAACAAGGTCTAGACATATTCAAACCAGAAAATTCATGTATCAAGCTACCCCTATCCCCAAACTCTCTCTTATGAAGTCAAGCATGAAGAGAAGTACGTGGTTTTTTGGTTTCAAACATGGAAATTTCAAAAACCCTCTCAAGAGCTTCATTTTGGAGTGACTATGAAGGATACATGCTTAATTTTTCATATTCATGTTTTAAACTTGTTTAAATCATGGTCAAACATAGGATTTGACCAAGATTCAAATGGGCAAAATTTTAAAAAATGAAAAATCAAGGCACATAGTCTTCTTATTTTTGGTTTCAAACATGGAAATTTCAAAAACCCTCCCAAAGAGCTTCATTTTGGAGTGACTAAGAAGGATCCATAGGAAACTATGTACTAATACAGTATAATGATCACCCGAGTTATTAGAGCAACAAGTCTGTCACTTACGTGTGGTTCCCATGCGTGAGGTCCCACACTTCAGTGAGCACAAGTCACGTACGCTAGGTAGGCAAACTCCCAGCCATCTTCTTTGTCAAGAGAGAGGCATCAACACTCTCTCTCTCTCTCTCTCTCTCTCTCTCTCTCTCTCTCCAATTATCCACCTCCGTTGGCTGCCGGTTTTGGCAGGTCGTTTCTAGCTCAGCTCGTAGGCCATGGTGTGCAGGCTCTGTAGCCATGGCGATTTGGTCGCGCCAAGTGGTTCGTCCCCGGCTGCGACGAGGATCAATCCGGACGGTGCCTATTAAGGACCCGATCGCATTTCTTGCTTTCAGCATGGGGTCTACCATGTAAATCTTAGGGATTTAGACGTAATTTCCTGTTTATTTTGTGTCCTGCTGTAAACTGCGCACTGACAACCCTGCACAACAGTCAACATCACCAGAAAAAGGATAGACACCATAAATAAGTGGGGCCCCGTGACTGCTCTCCCTTCGTCTCCTCCCGTGTGATCCCTCTTCCTCCGACTCCCGACCTTGCGGAAAAGAAAAATGAAATGAAAGAGTTTCACTGGACGGGCAAACACATGTGCTGCCTAGTAATAATAATAATAACGTAAAAAAATCGACCTACGAATCTATTATTAAATAAGCTAAACTAGGGTTTTGCCCAGTACTACGGATCAATTTCTGAAAATCCAACTACGGGGTTCGATTTTGGCCTGCTAATATAAAATTATATAATCCGAACTAGTATTCCTCTAAAAAATCATTTTGGTATGCATCGTTTGGTACTTTTCATAGCGAGTGCTTACTCCCTCCGTTAGCAAATAGTCTTCGTATGTCATATAGTAAGCATTCAAGTTGAAAAACAAGCTCTAGACATATTCAAACCAGAAAAATCATGTATCTACCCCCTATATATCCCTAAACCCTGACTTATGAATTCAAGCATGAAGAGAAGTGGTTTTTGGTTTCAATCATGGAAATTTCAAAAACCCTCCCAAGAGCTTCATTTTGGAGTGACTAATTAAGAAGCATACATGCTTACCTTTTCATATTAATGTTTTAAACTTGTTCAAATCTTGGTCAACAAACCTAGGAACGAAGAATCAAATGGGTATAAAAAAATTAAAACCAAGGTCTGCTCATGTCATATAGTGAGCATTCAATTAAATTGATAAACAAGGTCTAGACATATTCAAACTAGCAGGAAAATCATGTATCTACCCCCAAACCCTAAACTCTACCTTATGAAGTCAAGCATGCATGAAGAGAAGTGGTTTTTGGTTTTCAAGCATGGAAATTTCAAAAACTCTTATGTCATCTAGTAAGCATTCAATTAAGTTGATAAACAATGTCTAGACATATTCAAACCAGAAAATTTATGTATCAAGCTACCCCTAACCCCAAACTCTGTCTTATGAAGTCAAGCATGAAGAGAAGTACGTGGTTTTTTGGTTTCAAACATGGAAATTTCAAAAACCCTCTCAAGATCGAGCTTCATTTTGGAGTGACTACGAAGGATACATGCTTAATTTTTCATATTCATGTTTTAAACTTGTTTAAATCATGGTCAAACATAGGATTTGACCAAGATTCAAATGGGCATAAAAATTCAAAAAAACAATAAAATGAAAAACCAATGCACATAGTCATCTTATGTCATCTAGTAAGCATTCAATTAAGTTGATAAACAAGGTCTAGACATATTCAATTAAATTGATGGTCTAGACATATTCAAACTAGCAGGAAAATCATGTATCTACCCCCAAACCCTAAACTCTACCTTATGAAGTCAAGCATGCATGAAGAGAAGTGGTTTTTGGTTTTCAAGCATGGAAATTTCAAAAACTCTTATGTCATCTAGTAAGCATTCAATTAAGTTGATAAACAATGTCTAGACATATTCAAACCAGAAAATTTATGTATCAAGCTACCCCTAACCCCAAACTCTGTCTTATGAAGTCAAGCATGAAGAGAAGTACGTGGTTTTTTGGTTTCAAACATGGAAATTTCAAAAACCCTCTCAAGATCGAGCTTCATTTTGGAGTGACTACGAAGGATACATGCTTAATTTTTCATATTCATGTTTTAAACTTGTTTAAATCATGGTCAAACATAGGATTTGACCAAGATTCAAATGGGCATAAAAATTCAAAAAAAAACAATAAAATGAAAAACCAATGCACATAGTCATCTTATGTCATCTAGTAAGCATTCAATTAAGTTGATAAACAAGGTCTAGACATATTCAAACCAAAAAATTCATGTATCAAGCTACCCCTAACCCCAAACTCTGTCTTATGAAGTGAAGCATGAAGAGAAGTACACGGTTTTTTGGTTTCAAACATGGAAATTTCAAAAACCCTCTCAAGAGCTTCCATTTTGGAGTGACTACGAAGGAGACATGCTTAATTTTTCATATTCATGTTTTAAACTTGTTTAAATCATGGTCAAACCTAGGATTTGGCCAAGATTCAAATGGGCAAAATTTTAAAAAAAATCAAGGCACATAGTCTTCTTATGTCATATAGTGTAAGCATTCAATTAAGTCAAGCATGCATGAAGAGAAGTCATGGTTTTTGGTTTCAAACATGGAAATTTCAAAAACCCTACCAAGATCTACATTTTGGAGTGACTAAGAAGGATATATGCTTAATTTTTCATATTCATGTTTTATTAAACTTGTTTAAATCATGGTCAAACCTAGGATTTGACCAAGATTCAAATGGACATAAAAATTCAGAAAAAACAAAAAATGGAAAATCAAGGCACATAGTCTTCTTATGTCACATAGTAAGCATTCAATTAAGTTGATAAACAAGGTCTAGAGATATATTCAAACCAGAGAAATCATGTATCTACCCCTAACCCTAAACTCTATCTCATGAAGTCAAGCATGAAGATATGTGGTTTTTGGTTTCAAACATGGAAATTTCAAAAACCCTCCCAAGAGCTTCATTTTGGAGTGACTAAGAAGGATATATGCTTAATTTTTTATATTCATGTTTTCAACTTGTTTAAATCATGGTCAAACCTAGGATTTGGCCAAGATTCAAATGGGCATAATTTAAAAAAATGGAAAATCAAGGCACATAGTCTTCTTATGTCACATAGTAAGCATTCAATTAAGTTGATAAACAAGGTCTAGACATATTCAAACCAGAGAAATCATGTATCTACCCCCTAACCCTAAACTCTGTCTCATGAAGTCAAGCATGAAGATATGTGGTTTTTGGTTTCAAACATGGAAATTTCAAAAACCCTCCCAAGAGCTTCATTTTGGAGTGACTAAGAAGGACATATGCTTAATTTTTCATATTCATGTTTTCAACTTGTTTAAATCATGGTCAAACTTAGGATTTGACCAAGATTCAAATGGGCATAAAATTAAAAAAACAATAAAATGAAAAACCAATGCACATAGTCGATCTTCTTATGTCATATATATAGTAAGCATTCAATTAAGTTGATAACAAGGTCTAGACATATTCAAACCAGAAAAATCATGTATCTACCCCCTAACCCTAAACTTTGTCTTATGAAGTCAAGCATGAAGAGAAGTGGTTTTTGGTTTCAAGCATGGAAATTTCAAAAACCTCCCCAAACTTCATTTTAGAGTGACTAAGAAGGATACAAGCTTCCCTTTTCATTTTCATGTTTTAAACTTGTTTAAATTATCTTGGTCAAATCTAGGATTTGACAAGATTCAAATGGGCAAACATATGATAAGTGATGCAAATATCATTTCTAAGTGCGGGCAAACCAGCCTTTAGCTTAACATATTTCTAAGTACAAGGTTTCAGAAAATTGAGTGGGGGCGGCTGCCCCCCTTGGCTATAGTCTGGATCCGCCCATGCTATAGTTTGAGGCCATTTGGATGACGTCGAAAAAATTCTTTGATTAGAAATGGGGTTGTTCGAACCCCGTAGTTGGATTTTTTTGAACCTTGATCTGTAGTACTGGGCAAAACCCTAGTTTAACCTATTTAATTATAGATTCGTAGGTCGATTTTTTTACGTACCTTTTTATTATTACTCTACTATGCAGCACATATGTGTTTGCCCGTCGAGTGAAACTCGGAGGAAGAGGGATCACTCGGAAGGAGAGAAGAAGGAGGGAGAGCATTATGGTGTCTTCCCTTTTTCGGGTGATGATGTTGATTTGTGCAGGGTTTGTCAGGAGCGGAGGTGCGAGCGAGCGAGCGAGCGAGGCCGAGAATGAGAGAGATTTTTTTTTGTGAGAGGGACAACCGAAGGATCCTGAAGGACCCAGACTTCCAATACGCATCCTGATGCGTCTTCTCTTGAAGAAAATGGCTGGGAGTTTGCGTACCTATTGCACGTGACTTGTGCTCACAAGTGTGGGACCTCACGCATGGGCACCACACGTAAGTGACAGACCTGTTGGTGTAAAAACTCGGTTGATTATTATAGTGCATTAGAACAAAGTTTCCTATGGATTCAAGGGTAGGAAATCCAAGTTAACTCGTTTACATGACATTATTTTTTCCATGAAGCAAAGTTAACACATCTATCAATTGGTACATTTTGGAGTGACTAAGAAGGATCCATGCTTACCTTTTCGTTTTCACGTGTTAAACTTGTTTAAATCTTGGTCAAACCTAGGATTTGACAGAGATTCAAATGGGCGGAAAATTCAAAAAAAAAACAGAAAAATGAAAAACCAAAGCACATACGTATATGTCATATAGTAAGCATTCAAGTTGATAAACAAGGTCTAGACATATTCAAAACATACAAATCATGTATGTACCCCTAACCCTAAACTATGTCTTATGAAGTCAAGCATGAAGAGAAGTGGTTTTGGGTTTCAAACATGGAAATTTCAAAAACCTCCCAAAAACTTCATTTAGAGTGACTAAGAAGGATAAATGCTTCCCTTTTCATTTTCATGTTTAAATCTTGGTAAAACCTAGGATCTGACCAAGATTCAAATGGGCATCAAAAATAAAAAAAATCAGAAAAATGAAAAACCAATGCACATAGTCTTCTTATGTCATATAGTAAGCATTAAAGTTGATAAACAAGGTCTAGACGTATTCAAACCAGACAAATCATGTATCTACCCCTAACCCTAAACTCTGTCTTATGAAGTCAAGCATGAAGAGAAGTACGTGGTTTTTTGGTTTCAAACATGGAAATTTCAAAAACCCTCTCAAGATCGAGCTTCATTTTGGAGTGACTACGAAGGATACATGCTTAATTTTTCATATTCATGTTTTAAACTTGTTTAAATCATGGTCAAACATAGGATTTGACCAAGATTCAAATGGGCATAAAAATTCAAAAAAAAACAATAAAATGAAAAACCAATGCACATAGTCATCTTATGTCATCTAGTAAGCATTCAATTAAGTTGATAAACAAGGTCTAGACATATTCAAACCAAAAAATTCATGTATCAAGCTACCCCTAACCCCAAACTCTGTCTTATGAAGTCAAGCATGAAGAGAAGTACACGGTTTTTTGGTTTCAAACATGGAAATTTCAAAAACCCTCTCAAGAGCTTCCATTTTGGAGTGACTACGAAGGAGACATGCTTAATTTTTCATATTCATGTTTTAAACTTGTTTAAATCATGGTCAAACCTAGGATTTGGCCAAGATTCAAATGGGCAAAATTTTAAAAAAAATCAAGGCACATAGTCTTCTTATGTCATATAGTGTAAGCATTCAATTAAGTCAAGCATGCATGAAGAGAAGTCATGGTTTTTGGTTTCAAACATGGAAATTTCAAAAACCCTACCAAGATCTACATTTTGGAGTGACTAAGAAGGATATATGCTTAATTTTTCATATTCATGTTTTATTAAACTTGTTTAAATCATGGTCAAACCTAGGATTTGACCAAGATTCAAATGGACATAAAAATTCAGAAAAAACAAAAAATGGAAAATCAAGGCACATAGTCTTCTTATGTCACATAGTAAGCATTCAATTAAGTTGATAAACAAGGTCTAGAGATATATTCAAACCAGAGAAATCATGTATCTACCCCTAACCCTAAACTCTATCTCATGAAGTCAAGCATGAAGATATGTGGTTTTTGGTTTCAAACATGGAAATTTCAAAAACCCTCCCAAGAGCTTCATTTTGGAGTGACTAAGAAGGACATATGCTTAATTTTTCATATTCATGTTTTCAACTTGTTTAAATCATGGTCAAACTTAGGATTTGACCAAGATTCAAATGGGCATAAAATTAAAAAAAACAATAAAATGAAAAACCAATGCACATAGTCGATCTTCTTATGTCATATATATAGTAAGCATTCAATTAAGTTGATAACAAGGTCTAGACATATTCAAACCAGAAAAATCATGTATCTACCCCCTAACCCTAAACTTTGTCTTATGAAGTCAAGCATGAAGAGAAGTGGTTTTTGGTTTCAAGCATGGAAATTTCAAAAACCTCCCCAAACTTCATTTTAGAGTGACTAAGAAGGATACAAGCTTCCCTTTTCATTTTCATGTTTTAAACTTGTTTAAATTATCTTGGTCAAATCTAGGATTTGACAAGATTCAAATGGGCAAACATATGATAAGTGATGCAAATATCATTTCTAAGTGCGGGCAAACCAGCCTTTAGCTTAACATATTTCTAAGTACAAGGTTTCAGAAAATTGAGTGGGGGCGGCTGCCCCCCTTGGCTATAGTCTGGATCCGCCCATGCTATAGTTTGAGGCCATTTGGATGACGTCGAAAAAATTCTTTGATTAGAAATGGGGTTGTTCGAACCCCGTAGTTGGATTTTTTTGAACCTTGATCTGTAGTACTGGGCAAAACCCTAGTTTAACCTATTTAATTATAGATTCGTAGGTCGATTTTTTTACGTACCTTTTTTATTATTACTCTACTATGCAGCACATATGTGTTTGCCCGTCGAGTGAAACTCGGAGGAAGAGGGATCACTCGGAAGGAGAGAAGAAGGAGGGAGAGCATTATGGTGTCTTCCCTTTTTCGGGTGATGATGTTGACTGTTGTGCAGGGTTTGTCAGTGAGCAGGAGGTGCGAGCGAGCGAGTCGAGCGAGGCCGAGAATGAGAGAGATTTGTTTTTTTGTGAGAGGGACAACCGAAGGATCCTGAAGGACCCAGAGACTTCCAATACGCATCCTGATGCGTCTTCTCTTGACAAAGAAAATGGCTGGGAGTTTGCGTACCTATTGCACGTGACTTGTGCTCACTGAAGTGTGGGACCTCACGCATGGGCACCACACGTAAGTGACAGACCTGTTGGTGTAAAAACTCGGTTGATTATTATAGTGCATTAGAACAAAGTTTCCTATGGATTCAAGGGTAGGAAATCCAAGTTAACTCATTTACATGACATTATTTTTTCCATGAAGCAAAGTTAACACATCTATCAATTGGTACATTTTGGAGTGACTAAGAAGGATCCATGCTTACCTTTTCGTTTTCACGTGTTAAACTTGTTTAAATCTTGGTCAAACCTAGGATTTGACAGAGATTCAAATGGGCGGAAAATTCAAAAAAAAAACAGAAAAATGAAAAACCAAAGCACATACGTAGTTTTCTTATGTCATATAGTAAGCATTCAAGTTGATAAACAAGGTCTAGACATATTCAAAACATACAAATCATGTATGTACCCCTAACCCTAAACTATGTCTTATGAAGTCAAGCATGAAGAGAAGTGGTTTTGGGTTTCAAACATGGAAATTTCAAAAACCTCCCAAAAACTTCATTTAGAGTGACTAAGAAGGATAAATGCTTCCCTTTTCATTTTCATGTTTAAATCTTGTTTAAATCTTGGTAAAACCTAGGATCTGACCAAGATTCAAATGGGCATCAAAAATAAAAAAATCAGAAAAATGAAAAACCAATGCACATAGTCTTCTTATGTCATATAGTAAGCATTAAAGTTGATAAACAAGGTCTAGACGTATTCAAACCAGACAAATCATGTATCTACCCCTAACCCTAAACTCTGTCTTATGAAGTCAAGCATGAAGAGAAGTACGTGGTTTTTTGGTTTCAAACATGGAAATTTCAAAAACCCTCTCAAGATCGAGCTTCATTTTGGAGTGACTACGAAGGATACATGCTTAATTTTTCATATTCATGTTTTAAACTTGTTTAAATCATGGTCAAACATAGGATTTGACCAAGATTCAAATGGGCATAAAAATTAAAAAAAACAATAAAATGAAAAACCAATGCACATAGTCATCTTATGTCATCTAGTAAGCATTCAATTAAGTTGATAAACAAGGTCTAGACATATTCAAACCAAAAAATTCATGTATCAAGCTACCCCTAACCCCAAACTCTGTCTTATGAAGTCAAGCATGAAGAGAAGTACGCGGTTTTTTGGTTTCAAACATGGAAATTTCAAAAACCCTCTCAAGAGCTTCCATTTTGGAGTGACTACGAAGGATACATGCTTAATTTTTCATATTCATGTTTTAAACTTGTTTAAATCATGGTCAAACCTAGGATTTGGCCAAGATTCAAATGGGCAAAATTTTAAAAAAAATCAAGGCACATAGTCTTCTTATGTCATATAGTAAGCATTCAATTAAGTTGATAAACAAGGTCTAGACATATTCAAACCAGAGAAATCATGTATCTACCCCCTAACCCTAAACTCTGTCTCATGAAGTCAAGCGCATGCATGAAGATATGTGGTTTTTGGTTTCAAACATGGAAATTTCAAAAACCATCCCAAGAGCTTCATTTCGAAGTGATTAATTAAGAAGCATACATGCATGGTTACTTTTTCATAGTCATGTTTTAAACTTATTCAAATCTTGGTGAAACCTAGGATTTGACCAAGATTCAAATGGGTATAAAAATTAAAAAAAAACAAAAAAGGTCTTCTTATGTTATATAGTAGGCATTCAATTAAGTTGATAAACAAGGTCTAGACATATTCAAACAAGAAAAATCATGCATGTATCTACCCCTAACCCTAAACTCTGTTTCATGAAGTCAAGCATGAAGATATGTGGTTTTTGGTTTCGAACATGGAAATTCAAAAACCCTCCCAAGAGCTTCATTTTGAAGTGACTAAGAAGCATACATGCTTACTTTTTCATATTCATGTTTTTAACTTATTCAAATCTTGGTGGAACCAAGGATTTGACCAAGATTCAAATGGGTATAAAAATTCAAAAAAAACAAGGTCTTCTTATGTTATATAGTAAGCATTCAATTATTTTGATAAACAAGGTCTACACATATTCAAACCAGGAAATTATGTATCTACCCCCTAACCCTAAACTCTATCTTATGAAGTCAAGCATGCATGAAGAGAAGTGGTTTTTGGTTTCAAGCATGGAAATTTCAAAAACCCTCCCAAGAGCTTCATTTTGGAGTGACTAAGAAGCATACGTACGTGCTTACTTTTTCATATTCATGTTTTAAACTTGTTCAAATCTTGGTCAAACCTATGATTTGACCAAGATTCAAATGGGTATAAAAAATGAAAACCAAGGTCTTCTTATGTCATATAGCAAGCATTCAATTAAGTTGATAAATAAGGTCTAGACATATTCAAACCAGAAAAATCATGTATCAAGCTACCCCTAACCCCTAATTAACTCTGTCTTATGAAGTCAAGCATGAAGATAAGTATGTGGTTTTTTGGTTTCAAACATGGAAATTTCAAAAACCCTCTCAAGATCGAGCTTCATTTTGGAGTGACTACGAAGGATACATGCTTACTTTTTCATATTCATGTTTTAAACTTGTTTAAATCATGGTCAAACCTAGGATTTGACAAAGATTCAAATGGGCATAATTTAAAAAAAACAAAAAATGAAAAACCAAGGCACATAGTCTTCTTATGTTATATTGTAAGCATTCAATTAAGTTGATAAACAAGGTCTAGACATATTCAAACCAGAGAAATCATGTATCTACCCCCTAACCTAAACTCTGTCTCATGAAGTCAAGCATGATGATATGTGGTTTTTGGTTTCAAACATGGAAATTTCAAAAACCCTCCCAAGAGCTTCATTTTGAAGTGATTAATTATGAAGCATACATGCATGCTTACTTTTTCATATTCATGTTTTAAACTTATTCAAATCTTGGTGAAACCTAGGATTTGACCAAGATTCAAATCCGTATAAAAATTAAAAAACAAAATAAAAAAACAAGGTCTTCTTATGTTATATAGTAAGCATTCAATTAAGTTGATCAATAAGGTCTAGACATATTCAAACCAGAAAAATCATGTATCTACCCCTAACCCTAAACTTTGTCTTATGAAGTCAAGCATGAAGAGAAGTGGTTTTTGGTTTCAAGCATGGAAATTTCAAAAACCTCCCCAAACTTCATTTTAGAGTGACTAAGAAGGATACAAGCTTCCCTTTTCATTTTCATGTTTTAAACTTGTTTAAATTATCTTGGTCAAATCTAGGATTTGACAAGATTCAAATGGGCAAACATATGATAAGTGATGCAAATATCATTTCTAAGTGCGGGCAAACCAGCCTTTAGCTTAACATATTTCTAAGTACAAGGTTTCAGAAAATTGAGTGGGGGCGGCTGCCCCCCTTGGCTATAGTCTGGATCCGCCCATGCTATAGTTTGAGGCCATTTGGATGACGTCGAAAAAATTCTTTGATTAGAAATGGGGTTGTTCGAACCCCGTAGTTGGATTTTTTGAACCTTGATCTGTAGTACTGGGCAAAACCCTAGTTTAACCTATTTAATTATAGATTCGTAGGTCGATTTTTTTACGTACCTTTTTTATTATTACTCTACTATGCAGCACATATGTGTTTGCCCGTCGAGTGAAACTCGGAGGAAGAGGGATCACTCGGAAGGAGAGAAGAAGGAGGGAGAGCATTATGGTGTCTTCCCTTTTTCGGGTGATGATGTTGACTGTTGTGCAGGGTTTGTCAGTGAGCAGGAGGTGCGAGCGAGAGCGAGCGAGCGAGTCGAGCGAGGCCGAGAATGAGAGAGATTTGTTTTTTTGTGAGAGGGACAACCGAAGGATCCTGAAGGACCCAGAGACTTCCAATACGCATCCTGATGCGTCTTCTCTTGACAAAGAAAATGGCTGGGAGTTTGCGTACCTATTGCACGTGACTTGTGCTCACTGAAGTGTGGGACCTCACGCATGGGCACCACACGTAAGTGACAGACCTGTTGGTGTAAAAACTCGGTTGATTATTATAGTGCATTAGAACAAAGTTTCCTATGGATTCAATGGTAGGAAATCCAAGTTAACTCATTTACATGACATTATTTTTTCCATGAAGCAAAGTTAACACATCTATCAATTGGTACATTTTGGAGTGACTAAGAAGGATCCATGCTTACCTTTTCGTTTTCACGTGTTAAACTTGTTTAAATCTTGGTCAAACCTAGGATTTGACAGAGATTCAAATGGGCGGAAAATTCAAAAAAAAACAGAAAAATGAAAAACCAAAGCACATACGTAGTTTTCTTATGTCATATAGTAAGCATTCAAGTTGATAAACAAGGTCTAGACATATTCAAAACATACAAATCATGTATGTACCCCTAACCCTAAACTAAGTCTTATGAAGTCAAGCATGAAGAGAAGTGGTTTTGGGTTTCAAACATGGAAATTTCAAAAACCTCCCAAAAACTTCATTTAGAGTGACTAAGAAGGATAAATGCTTCCCTTTTCATTTTCATGTTTTAAACTTGTTTAAATCTTGGTAAAACCTAGGATCTGACCAAGATTCAAATGGGCATCAAAAATAAAAAAAAATCAGAAAAATGAAGAACCAAAGCACATAGTCTTCTTATGTCATATAGTAAGCATTAAAGTTGATAAACAAGGTCTAGACATATTCAAACCAGAGAAATCATGTATCTACCCCCTAACCCTAAACTCTGTCTCATGAAGTCAAGCATGATGATATGTGGTTTTTGGTTTCAAACATGGAAATTTCAAAAACTCTCCCAAGAGCTTCATTTTGGAGTGACTAAGAAGGACATATGCTTAATTTTTCATATTCATGTTTTCAACTTGTTTAAATCATGGTCAAACTTAGGATTTGACCAAGATTCAAATGGGCATAAAATTAAAAAAAACAATAAAATGAAAAACCAATGCACATAGTCGATCTTCTTATGTCATATATATAGTAAGCATTCAATTAAGTTGATAACAAGGTCTAGACATATTCAAACCAAAAAATTCATGTATCAAGCTACCCCTAACCCCAAACTCTGTCTTATGAAGTGAAGCATGAAGAGAAGTACACGGTTTTTTGGTTTCAAACATGGAAATTTCAAAAACCCTCTCAAGAGCTTCCATTTTGGAGTGACTACGAAGGAGACATGCTTAATTTTTCATATTCATGTTTTAAACTTGTTTAAATCATGGTCAAACCTAGGATTTGGCCAAGATTCAAATGGGCAAAATTTTAAAAAAAATCAAGGCACATAGTCTTCTTATGTCATATAGTGTAAGCATTCAATTAAGTCAAGCATGCATGAAGAGAAGTCATGGTTTTTGGTTTCAAACATGGAAATTTCAAAAACCCTACCAAGATCTACATTTTGGAGTGACTAAGAAGGATATATGCTTAATTTTTCATATTCATGTTTTATTAAACTTGTTTAAATCATGGTCAAACCTAGGATTTGACCAAGATTCAAATGGGCATAAAAATTCAGAAAAAACAAAAAATGGAAAATCAAGGCACATAGTCTTCTTATGTCACATAGTAAGCATTCAATTAAGTTGATAAACAAGGTCTAGAGATATATTCAAACCAGAGAAATCATGTATCTACCCCCTAACCCTAAACTCTATCTCATGAAGTCAAGCATGAAGATATGTGGTTTTTGGTTTCAAACATGGAAATTTCAAAAACCCTCCCAAGAGCTTCATTTTGGAGTGACTAAGAAGGATATATGCTTAATTTTTTATATTCATGTTTTCAACTTGTTTAAATCATGGTCAAACCAAAGCACATAGTCTTCTTATGTCATATAGTAAGCATTAAAGTTGATAAACAAGGTCTAGACGTATTCAAACCAGACAAATCATGTATCTACCCCCTAACCCTAAACTCTGTCTTATGAAGTCAAGCATGCATGAAGAGAAGTGGTTTTTGGTTTCAAGCATGGAAATTTCAAAAACCCTCCCAAGAGCTACATATTGGAGTGACTAATAGAAGGATAGATGCTTAATTTTTCATATTCATGTTTTAAACTTGTTTAAATCATGGTCAAACCTAGTATTTGACCAAGATTCAAATGGGCATAAAAAATCAAAAAAAAAACAATAAAATGAAAAACCAATGCACATAGTCATCTTATGTCATCTAGTAAGCATTCAATTAAGTTCATAAACAAGGTCTAGACATATCCAAACCAGAAAATTCATGTATCAAGCTACCCCTATCCCAAACTCTCTCTTATGAAGTCAAGCATGAAGAGAAGTACGCGGTTTTTTGGTTTCAAACATGGAAATTTCAAAAACCCTCTCAAGAGCTTCCATTTTGGAGTGACTACGAAGGATACATGCTTAATTTTTCATATTCATGTTTTAAACTTGTTTAAATCATGGTCAAACCTAGGATTTGGCCAAGATTCAAATGGGCAAAATTTTAAAAAAAATCAAGGCACATAGTCTTCTTATGTCATATAGTAAGCATTCAATTAATTTGATAAACAAGGTCTAGACATATTCAAACGAGAGAAATCATGTATCTACCCCTAACCCTAAACTCTGTCTCATGAAGTCAAGCGCATGCATGAAGATATGTGGTTTTTGGTTTCAAACATGGAAATTTCAAAAACCCTCCCAAGAGCTTCATTTCGAAGTGATTAATTAAGAAGCATACATGCATGGTTACTTTTTCATAGTCATGTTTTAAACTTATTCAAATCTTGGTGAAACCTAGGATTTGACCAAGATTCAAATGGGTATAAAAATTCAAAAAAAAACAAAAAAGGTCTTCTTATGTTATATAGTAGGCATTCAATTAAGTTGATAAACAAGGTCTAGACATATTCAAACAAGAAAAATCATGCATGTATCTACCCCTAACCCTAAACTCTGTTTCATGAAGTCAAGCATGAAGATATGTGGTTTTTGGTTTCGAACATGGAAATTCAAAAACCCTCCCAAGAGCTTCATTTTGAAGTGACTAAGAAGCATACATGCTTACTTTTTCATATTCATGTTTTTAACTTATTCAAATCTTGGTGGAACCAAGGATTTGACCAAGATTCAAATGGGTATAAAAATTCAAAAAAACACAAGGTCTTCTTATGTTATATAGTAAGCATTCAATTATTTTGATAAACAAGGTCTACACATATTCAAACCAGGAAATTATGTATCTACCCCTAACCCTAAACTCTGTCTTATGAAGTCAAGCATGCATGAAGAGAAGTGGTTTTTGGTTTCAAGCATGGAAATTTCAAAAACCCTCCCAAGAGCTTCATTTTGGAGTGACTAAGAAGCATACGTACGTGCTTACTTTTTCATATTCATGTTTTAAACTTGTTCAAATCTTGGTCAAACCTATGATTTGACCAAGATTCAAATGGGTATAAAAAATGAAAACCAAGGTCTTCTTATGTCATATAGCAAGCATTCAATTAAGTTGATAAATAAGGTCTAGACATATTCAAACCAGAAAAATCATGTATCAAGCTACCCCTAACCCCTAATTAACTATGTCTTATGAAGTCAAGCATGAAGATAAGTATGTGGTTTTTTGGTTTCAAACATGGAAATTTCAAAAACCCTCTCAAGATCGAGCTTCATTTTGGAGTGACTACGAAGGATACATGCTTACTTTTTCATATTCATGTTTTAAACTTGTTTAAATCATGGTCAAACCTAGGATTTGACAAAGATTCAAATGGGCATAAAAAAAAAAAAAAATGAAAAACCAAGGCACATAGTCTTCTTATGTTATATTGTAAGCATTCAATTAAGTTGATAAACAAGGTCTAGACATATTCAAACCAGAGAAATCATGTATCTACCCCCTAACCTAAACTCTGTCTCATGAAGTCAAGCATGATGATATGTGGTTTTTGGTTTCAAACATGGAAATTTCAAAAACCCTCCCAAGAGCTTCATTTTGAAGTGATTAATTATGAAGCATACATGCATGCTTACTTTTTCATATTCATGTTTTAAACTTATTCAAATCTTGGTGAAACCTAGGATTTGACCAAGATTCAAATCCGTATAAAAATTAAAAAACAAAATAAAAAAAAGGTCTTCTTATGTTATATAGTAAGCATTCAATTAAGTTGATAAATAAGGTCTAGACATATTCAAACCAGAAAAATCATGTATCTACCCCTAACCCTAAGCATGTATCTCGTTGTTTGCGCTATGATACAATATCTACCTATGTTACACTAATCTCCTCTCTCCTACTTAATTAGCTGCCACATCAGCAGTTTTGTGGGACCAATGTGTATGATACTAGCTATGATACTAGCACTATCATGTGGGTACCTAAATCTCGAGTCAAAGTTTGACACGAGACCGATGTGGACTTTATTAATGGTGGAAGGGAGTAACAATCATAAGCACATTATTATTATTGATTGAACAACATTTTATTTGATGTGCCATAAGAAGTTTAGAAACTCCTAGCCCCTGGAGGTGGCGTTTTGGCACACACGTGCATATGCACCGATTATTGAAAATAATAAAAAAACAATTATATAAATGTTAAAAAAATCTGACATAATTTTTTTGGTATACATTGTGACATCCTATGTTCGTTCATAAGTTTTCGTGGAAAAACAACATTTTGTGTGGTGTGTACAAAAAAGGCAAAAAATGTACGTAGTCGTGTTACAGCATCAAAATTTGTCTTTTTTACAGGAGCCACATTTTTTTAAAAAAACTTATGTACCAACATAAAATGTCTAGATATACATGTAAAATTTCAGTTTAGAATTTTTGGACACTTTGAAATGTGGATTCACATAATGGATTCCTCTACCTCGACCCCCTTGGATTCCTGAACAGACTTACAGTACTACTAGTAGGGCCTACTATTTATTATTATTATTACCTACTGCAGGCAAAATTTAATCTCATCGAGCGGTAAAATTCCCCGCCAACGCCCAAATATCTCGCGCCGCAAAGTTTCAGATCTGCGAATATTTTTTCCCTCAAAAGAAGGACTGCGAAATTCCCTTTTTCTCCTCTATCGCCCAGCTTCGCCCTAGTTTCGCCCGCAAGCCCTCAGAGAAACCGCTCCTCTTACCTACCTCCCACCTTCACGGCCGCCGCACCGGAAAATCACCGCCGCACTTCGCCGTTCAAGCTGCCACGGCTTCAAACCTCGAGGCTGCCCTATCCGCTTGATCTGCACCTACTCCGGCGTCCACCGCACCGTATCTCGTTCGCCGACTCTATCGACCACCGCACCTGACCAGCTTCGCCGACACCGACGTCCCCGTGCACTGCACATCATCTGCTTCACCGACCTTCTACTTCGGCCGGCGCGCTGAACACTTCATCGACCGCCCAGCATGTCCTTCTCCGACCCCCCAAGATCTGCTTCCCCGGCACCCACCGCAACAGCAGTCCCCTCGCCGACCTCCACGTCACCCGTAAGAACGCGGAACACGTCTAAACGCCGCCCAGAAATAGGTAACCAGACATCCCTGCGCGTTTTGTTCTGTTAGGAGTATTGCAGCTGACTGTATTTCTGAATTCGTGCTAGTATATTTTTAACTTACAAGTGCTTTCGTTTGTAACAACCTCATCCTTTAGATTTAAACACGACGCATAAGTATTTTTTTCCGTGACCTAACCCACCCATTTGCTGAAACTCTACATGGTATCAGAGCCTAGGTTTCCTTCCTGCTAGTGCTAGCCGCCCCAAACAGTACCATACAAGTTCTTCCTTTGACCACAAAAACCACCGTTGAGATGTAGAAATCCAGGCGGCGGGAGGCCGCATCAGGTGCTCTGCGTGGGTTGCGGCTATCACACACAGCGATGCGAGTTGTGTGAGATCGGCGGCTGCTCGCGCGGGGACAAAGAAGAGGGTCAAGATCGTTTTGGTTTAGAAAGGAGAGAAGAGGAAGTGAATCCGTGGCAGAGAGATCTGGATCCGTGCGAGGGGGAGATGTTGGAGGCGTGCGGAGTGGGCCGAGCCTTTGAGCGCAGGGCGGAGCCGGAGGTTGGTGCTGGACGTTGACCAGCGCGAGCCGGTCGATGTGGCCAGGTGCGGTCCGCCAGGTTGGCCAGGGCGCGCAGACGAGGCGCCATCCGAGTGGAAGTGAGGAGAAAATGGAGATGTGAGGCTGTGAGGATATGTTGTGATGGAGTTGATGAGGCTGCGATTGAGTCGTGATGGAGTTGATGAGGCTGCGGTTTAGTGGTGATGGTGATGGTTGTGGATATGTCCAGGGGAAAGGCATGCGTGCCTGAGGTGAGACTGGTTGAGGCCTGACCGGGGGATAGGCATGGGTGCTTGAGGAGTGGATGGTTGAGGCAGGAGTTGGCTGGGGGTTTGTGGGAGAGACGGAAGAGGTCAGTGGCCGGGCAGAGTGGAGAAGAGAGGCTGAGGACATTGAGGCGAGTGTGGATGGTTCTGCGGAACTTGTGTGGTGAGGCAGCCGGGGTTGTTGAGGATGTGTATGGTTAGGAGTTGTTCGTATCCCAGATGGTTGAAGCTGGATGTCTTCGCTGCTGATGAAGAGATGAATCGAGATGACAAGATGATGAAAAGTGCAATGCTGTCATGTATCCTAGGAGTTATGCTGAAAGTTCATTACTCGTAGTTGTCATATGTGTCATGTTGTTGCAAGATGGCCATGGTTGTTTACCCATGATCATCTTGAGGGGGTGTGTTGGACCATGAGTGAGTTTAGTAGTAGCGCTGTAGTAATATTGTATCCAGTGTGAGGCCCATAGAGGCCCATGTCCAGTGGTATTGTAACCCTAACTCAGATGATATAAATACAGAGTGTCGTGGTCTGAGTGACCTAACCCACCCATTCGCTGAAACTCTACAAAATATGAGCCACCAATCATGAGCGTTGAATGCTCTACATGTCCACGATTGACAACAACAACAACACCACCAACAACAAAGCTTTATTCCCAAACAAGTTGGGGTAGGCTATACAAGTCCACCATTGACACGATTACAATTTCTCACTATTTGGCCGTAGGCTACTGCTCTAGTTACATCATGTTTGATATCTTTCTGCGATCCTGTATTACATGTTTATGCACGTCATAATGTTTCTACTACTGTTTGGTGTCAATTTAATTATAGCAAATCCTTGACTCGTAACTGTTTGTTGTTATTACACGTGCAGCAGGCACATCTTACACTCAGAAACGTAGAGTAAAGCTCGCCTATAATCATGTAAGTACCTGCTGTTTTTTGTATATTGCTTAATGCAAACTTCTATATCTTGGATCCTGTTTCTGTTTACAATTGGCCTCTCCTTCATGCAGAGGAGAAACAGTGTGGCACCAGGTTCTTCTGCCCAAGTACCTGATGAGGTCCGTGTGACTCAAAAAAAAGCTCACGTAAGTTCCCTGTTTTTTTTGGAATGTTAATTTACCTCCTGTGCGTAGTTCAATTGCATCATTTTCTGTATGTTGCACTACCTAAGTTGCCTAATGGAATCTAATAAAATATAAACAATGACCATATGGAACATTGCACACTGCCTTTGACCCATCTGGCATCCGGCATGCCTGGGTATAAGTTACATGATTTGGCTATGTTAAACAAGTCCTAAAATTCTATTATGTTAATTTTTTGCCTGTTGCTTCATTGAGTTTGCCTGTTGTTCCATGGCTAGTGCATGAAGTTTGATAGAAATGATCCTAGCTGAAATGATGCACTTCGTGTTTTTTTATTGCTTTATTCCTAACCTAGCTTCCTATTCTACTTGAAACATGATTGCTTTATTCCTAACCTAGCTTCATATTCTACTTGAAACATGATTGCTTTATTCCTAACCTTGCTTCCTATTCTACTTGAAACATTGTGAAAAAATAGTTATATTACTTGTTTAAATGTCTAGCTTTGTTTTTCTGAGTCCCATTGACATGATGTGGTATATCCATATTCAAATGATCTGGCTGTTTATATAATACGCTCCATGTTCAATTGCTTCATTCAGTTTCTAGTAATGCCTATTATGTCATTCATCGCAATCCCAGGATAATGTTGTTGCGAGGCATAATAGTCGAATATCACAGTCATTATTTATTACAAGCCATAGTGTCATACAATCTTGAATCACATGATTCATATTACACAAATAGTTGATTTCCAAATCAACAACATACATAAGTTCATACATAGCGGAAGCGTAATAGTAACGGGACTCTCTAGTCCACAGGCCAACATTTGACGTCAGAAACCCCTAGTTGTCGTAGGCGTCCTGCTGGTCATCCTCGTGATAGTTCTGTTTCCTCGTACTCTGGCCATTTGAATAGCCAGGGACAAAGCCGTAAGTACTTCAAGTACTTGCAAACTAATACTATTGTAAAATGCCCATTAAAGAAACTAAACTCTAATTTAACTTGCATAAGCCAAATTTTAATTCACAAGCTTGGATCATGTACTAACTAACTTAAGTGGGAACATTAGTGTCATTCCCACATCATTGGTTCAAAGCCCAAAGAGTCACCAAGTCACCATTCATATTTACTAAAGCTTTCGAAAATCTGACACCGGAAACTGTATGGCCTTTCCAACCGTCCGTAACCGTGGACACGGCTATTCGAATAGGTTTACACTCTGCAGAGGTTGCACACTTGTGCCACAACATTTGATTTCATCCGTCGGAATAACTCCGAGTCACCGTAACACAGTACGCGGATCATCAACCATAACCTTTCACTTACACATCCTAGTATGAGCACCTCTCCCCATGAGCTTGGCCTCCCAGTGAAAACCAACTGTTAACCTGGGAACTGCACAGGGCTTGGCCGTACAATTTCACCTCAATTCACATCCTTTCTCAACAACGGAGGCAGCCTCGGCATAACCCCTATGATGTGTGTTTAGAGGGAACTCATACTAAAATCTATAAACTTCCAGTTAAGCCCTACCCATAATCAGGTATTGTGGGGGTACTCAAAAATTGGAAAGGTATCGCATTCAAACCACTATCAGGTTTTTATCAAAAATCACCATCTTCTCTTGTTCACCTTCAACTTCAAACTCTTCAATGGAATGCTTCATCATTCCAAGGTTTCAAAATCAACCATTCACATGCTCCCATCTAATATAGTCAAATTTTAGTATTTTAGCACTAGCACTAATCATGAGGGGTGCTACTTTGCTTTGCTATCTCTTCTCATCTAGTAATCTTGTTCTCTATCCCAATTTTAGTTCATCCTTGGAAAACACAACAAGTAGAACTTGTATGGTGTACACATAAGATAGACTTGTATAAAGAGAAGTAAGAATCATGGTGCCTTGCTCAAGGTGAGCTTTGCACTTTGCAAGAGTATTATCTTGCCTTGGTAGTTCTCTAGGTTTTCTCCTTCTTCTTCAGGGTAGAATTCTCCTTCCTCTTGATAATCTCCGGTGCTAGCGTCTAAATTTGAATACGAAGTATAATCACCAAACAAGCTCAAAGGCTAATCTAAACACATCATTACTTCACACAAACTATACTAAGCACACACATAAAATAAGTAAGTGTATTGGTGGGTGACTTGAGGAAAAGGATTTCCTCTTATTCATATGTGAGAAGTAAGGTTCATATGGTGTTTGGGAAATAATTTCCTCTCATTGAATCTTCTTAAGATTTAATTTCTCCACAGCAATACATGAATCCTATGTTGACCCAAGTCAACCATTCATCATCATTATTGGAGAAAATGATTTAAATGAGGTAGACCACCTCATACTATTTAAATAACACTACATTTGATTTAAATCTCAAGTAATTCATATAAGAGAGTTTGAAACCAGGGGTCCAAACATCCCATGAATTCATGTGAGACAAGTTTAAATGAAGTATACAACTTCACATGATTTACTTTAATAGTTTTGGATAATATCAACTAGTTAAACTAGTCAAATGATCCATTAATTAAACTAGGGCATGATCATGCAAAGTGACCACACCATTTTCTTGCAGAAACAATTAGTGTAAGTCAAATGTGAGCTACTAGAGTTGGAATTAACTTAATATCTATTTTGGTTGATTTTTAATAATTATTTGAATAAGTAAAAGTCCCTGTCTTGTTATTTTTATCACATTTATTCTACCAAGAATCTGACCATGGGGCCAGTGGCATTGGTTAGATCTTTTTCTTAGCTTTCCAACAACATAAAGTTCATCAAATTTGGTTTAGCCAATTTCAATCTATTGAATTTCTAAGTTGGAACCAGTATTGAAATTAAATGGATTTGGATAAATCGAATTTGAATTACTGGGCTACGCGGGAAAGCTAAGTGGGCCGAAACGTTTAAAAACGGCCCAAGGCCAGCCCACCACGCATCTGTGCACGCGCGGGCCGCCTGACAGTGGGCTCCACCCGTCAGCGACTCATAATAGCCGAAACGGTATGTTTTAAAGTGGATCGTTGGATTAGAATGAGATCGAACGGCACTGGGCCATCGTCGTCTCCGGCGAGATGGGTTCACTGGCACGGCGGCGGTAGGGGGTCGGAGGCTCACCGTGGCTCCAGCTAGGGTTGGGCAGTGTGCTCGACGAGGTTGTGGACGACGGCGAAGCAGCCTGTAGCAGCGGCGTCGTCAGGGGCGGCCTCCTTCTCCGGCGATTGCTGCAGGGCTTCCGCGGCAGTGAGGCGTCGATTGGGCGGCGGCGGTGGCTAATCGATCATGGCGAGGTGCTGGGGAGGTCGAGGAAGAAGAGGGGAAGATGGTGGTGTGCTTGGATCATCAAGGGGAGGTCTCCTTTTATAGGGCGTGAGGGGTGCCGTGGGTGCTGCGGCAAGTCGACAAGGGCGCGGCGTCTCCGGTGAGCTAGGGGGCTAAGCGACGACGGGGTCGTGTTCACCACGTCAAGGCGGTACTGCGAGCGTCAACGGCGCGGCAAATGGGGGCGTACGACGGTCGGGCGCGTCCGTGTACTGCCGCGGCCGTGGCGGAAGGAAGCTTCCTCTCCGGCGGCGGTAGACGCTAGGGGGTGACGTGAGCGTGTCCGGCGAGCTCCGCGTGGCGAGAGAGGTACTACGGCGCGCGGATATGGTCGGGTACGGCGAGATCTGGCGAGCGCCGCGTGGACGTGTCCGTGCACTGGGTGACGTCGCCATGCCGTTGGCGGCGTACCTGGGGCGTCCTGGGCGCGCGTCGTCCGGGGCTTGTCGGCGTCTCCTCGACCAACGGCGGGTACAGGCGATCTCCTGGGATCATGGGCGACGCGTTGGACATGGTGGCCGTGGCGATGGTGAAGAGAAAGAGAGGGAGGCGTGTCGTGGGCGACGTGGCCGGCATGGCCATGGCTAGGCCATGTTTGGTCGTGTCCAGGGGGTTCCAAGGCATGGGTTTGGTGTAGGAGGGTCTTGTGGTCAATGCTAGGTCAAGTGGTGAGCAAGTGGTGGCCTGGTTTGATCACATTTCAAAATTGGAGATTGTTACATATGTTTCAAAGTCTCATCTTGGCATGCTTCTATCTCTTGATCCATGATGAATTTGATATGGTGATCTTTACAGAAGTTGTTCACCTTGTTGAGTACTTGGATGACATGCCAAGAGTTGGATTTGTTTGGTTTGGAAAAATTGAAATAGGTAGGCTCAAAGTAGGTACCAGAGTATACAAGTCAGAAATGACCATGATCATATGTGATCATGTTTTCAATTTTGAAAATGGTTTGAAAAGTAAATCTTTGATTCTCAAAGTTGTATTCATTCTTTAATATCATAACACAATTATTGGTGAAGATCAAATGGGTCTAAGATCAGATTTACCAAAAATGACATAGACCTTATATTAGGGTTTTTAGGGTTTTTGTGATATTTGATTTCTTTCTCTTTTTGAGGTATTTAACTATGATGATCACTTGATCACTCTAGGGTTTTAGAGTTCATCACAAACACAAAGTAACAAACATCATGGCATAGCACTCAAAATGCACAAGTCCTATGCAGGGTACTATATGCAAGTAAAAGTTTTTGTTGGTTCTCAATTTTGGATAATTGAAATTGTTCTTCTTCCTTTATTTGAAATTTGGGATGTTACAAACCCTTCCCCCTTACAAAAGATCTCGTCCCGAGATCTTAAAGAAAATTAGGTACTAAAGAGATCTGGGTACTCCTTCTTCATATCTTCCTCTCGCTCCCAAGTGGCTTCATCTTCGGTATGGTTGCTCCACTGTATCTTCAGAAACTTGATGCTTCGGGTGCGGGTGGTTCTGTATGCTTCTTCCAAGATGCGAATCGGCACTTCGCGGTATGTCAGGTCTTGGTTGATATCTACCGAACGGTGATCGATGTTCTTGAACACTTCCGTCTTCTCGGGGACTTCCAGGCACTTCCGAAGGAGTGAGATGTGAAACACATCGTGCACCGCCGACATTTCTTCGGGTAACTCTAATTGATAGGATACTTCGCCTCGGCGACTCAGAACTTTGAAAGGTCCAACATATCGGGGTGCAAGCTTTCCTTTCAGCTGAAATCTCTGCATTCCTTTCAGGGGGGATACCTTGAGATAGACAAAATCTCCGATCTCGAAGGTCATCTCTCGGCGTCTCTTGTCGGCATAACTCTTCTGTCGGGACTGAGCGGTCTTGAGATACTCTCGGATTTTGTGCACCTTCTCCTCGGCTTCACGAAGAACATCTGGTCCAAAGACTTGGCTTTCTCCTACTTCCGAGTTCAGGGGTACGGCACTTCCTTCCGTACAAAGCTTCAAAGGGGGCCATCTGCTGGCTTGGTAACTGTTGTTGTAGGAGAATTCTGCGTAAGGCAGGCAATCTTCCCACTTGGATCCGTACTCCAGTACGCATGCTCTCAACATGTCCTCCAAAATCTGATTGACTCTCTCGGTCTGTCCATCGGTCTGCGGGTGATAGGCGGTGCTGAAATTCAGACGGGTTCCTAGTCCTTCATGCACTTTCTGCCAGAACCGTGAGGTGAACTGTGATCCTCTATCTGACACTATCGACTTCGGGGTTCCGTGCAGGGCGACTATTCTGGAGATGTACAGCTCAGCTAACTTTGGTCCTTGGTAGGTGGTCTTGACAGCGATGAAATGGGCTACTTTGGTCAATCTATCCACCACTACCCATATAGAGTCGTTGCCTTTGCTGGATTTGGGCAAACCTGTGATAAAGTCCATTCCTACCGAGTCCCACTTCCATTCCGGAATCTGCAAGGGTTGCAACAGTCCTGCGGGTCGCTGATGTTCTGCCTTGACTCGCTGACAGATATCACACTTGGCGATGTAGCTTCCGATCTCCCTCTTCATTCCATGCCACCAAAATTGTTCCTTCAAATCTTGGTACATCTTGGTACCTCCGGGGTGAATAGAGTATAGGGTGTCATGGGCTTCCTTCAGAATGACTTGCTTCAGATCTGAATCCGATGGTACGCAGAGACGTCCTTTGTACCAAAGAATTCCGGCTTCATCTACAGTGAATCCTGGGGCTTTTCCTGCGACTATCTGGGTCTTGATTCCGTCAATGCTGGCATTTCCCTTCTGAGCTTCCTTGATCTGTCCCATCAAGGTAGGTTGTAGCTCCATGCTAGCTAAGAATCCTTCACTGACTAGCTCCATTCTAAACTGTTCAAACTCTTGGTACAGGCTGGGTTGTTCTTCTGCTATCATTGAATTCAACTGACACGGCAGTCTACTCAACGCATCCGCTACCACATTGGCCTTGCCGGGGTGATAGTGGATCTCCATATCATAATCCTTAATCAGTTCTAACCATCTTCTTTGCCTCATGTTCAGCTCCTTCTGGGTAAAGATATACTTCAGGCTCTTGTGATCCGAATAGATCTCGCAGCGATTACCCATGAGGTAATGACGCCACACCTTCAGTGCTAAAACTACGGCTGCGAGTTCGAGGTCATGGGTGGGGTAGTTCTGCTCATGCTGCTTCAGTTGCCGGGACAAATAAGAGATCACTTTGCCTTCTTGCATAAGCACACATCCGAGACCAATCTTGGATGCATCGCAGTAAACATCAAAGGGTTTGGTGATGTCCGGCATGATCAGAATTGGGTCAGTCTAAGCTTGAGTTGTTGAAAACTCTCTTCACATTTGTCCGTCCATTCGAACTTCTTATCCTTCTTCAACAATTGGGTCATTGGTCGAGCGATACTCGAGAAGCCTTCTACAAATCTGCGGTAATATCCGGCTAATCCAAGAAAAGCGCGGACCTCGGTCTGGGTGGTTGGGGCTTTCCATTCTGCAACAGTCTTGATCTTGGCGGGGTCTACGGCAATTCCTCCTGCAGACAAGATATGTCCCAGGAATCCAACTTCCTTCAACCAAAACTCACATTTGCTGAACTTAGCATACAGCTTATGCTCTCTCAGGGTCTCTAGGACAGCTTCTAGGTGTTGTTCATGCTCTTCCTCAGACTTGGAATAGATTAGAATGTCGTCGATGAAAACGACAACAAACTTATCCAAAAAGTTCATGAAGATTTTATTCATGAGATTCATGAAATAAGCAGGGGCATTGGTCAATCCAAAGGACATGACATTGTACTCGTACAATCCATATCTGGTGGTAAAGGCAGTTTTGGGAATGTCCGATGCTCGAATCTTCAGCTGGTGGTATCCAGTCCTGAGGTCAATCTTTGAGAACACTATGGCACCGGTCAGCTGGTCAAACAAATCTTCTATCTTCGGCAAAGGGTATTTGTTCTTGATGGTGACATCGTTAAGCTTACGATAGTCCGTACATAAACGACTGGCACCATCCTTCTTATCCACAAACAAAACAGGTGATCTCCAAGGTGACGCACTTGGTCTAATCAGACCTTTGGCTAACAGTTCATCCAGTTGCTTCTTCAGCTCCACAAGCTCTGCTGGGTTCATGCTGTAGGCTCTCTGGGCTATAGGTCCGGTTCCGGGAATTAACTCGATGATAAACTCGATATCCCGGTCTGGGGGCATACCGGGTAAACCGGAAACACATCAGGATATCGACAAACGACTGATTTGATCCAGAGTTGGCTTGGCTACGCTCTGGTTGCAGGTAAACTTTCTAGGTAGCAGTTCAGAGACATGTTCCACTAAGATACCGGTGCTACTGGTCATGGTGATGGCTTTCTTGGCACAGTCAATCATTCCATGGTGTTTCGCCATCCAATCCATCCCCAGTACTACTTCCAAACCTTTGGTTCCCAAAATTATCAAATTGGCATAGAACTCTACTTCATGAATTCTGATGGGTACATTTTTACAAAATTTTCTGGCTTTAGTGGTTGATCCGGGAATTTGAACTATCATGACATGTTTCAAACTGAGGGGTTGAATTTTACTTGTTGATGCAAAGTCTTCGGTGACAAAAGAATGAGATGCTCCGGAATCAAACAACACTCTGGCAGGTACTGAGTTGACAGGAAACATACCCAGTACAACATCTGGTGCTTCCTGGGCTTCTTCGGCATTCATGTGGAAGACGGCCGTTGCGGTTATTGGGGTTGTTGGGGGCGAACTTCTTTCCGGTGGAAACGCGGCGTTGCTGCTGAGCAGGTGCAGCGGTGTTGCCGGCGAGCTTGGCGAGTCTCTTGGGACACTCGTTGGAGTAGTGCCCCACCACTCCGCACTCATAGCAGGTGATAGTGGACTTGTCCTTGGTGGCGACAGGAATGGCGTTGCTTCCAGTCCTTGGGGCGGTGTTGGTGTTGTTGTTGTTGTTGTTGAGAGCTCTGGGCGGAGCGCGGTTGAAGTTGTTGTTGTTATTGTAGTTGTTGGTGTTGCCTCCTGGCCTGGAATTTCCTCCACTCCGGTTCTGATAACCGGGGCGCGAGTTCGCATAGGGGGCTTGTTGTTGTTCCTCGGAGTGAAACCTCCGCTTGAGCTGGGGCGATACTTCGGGGCATTGCTAGGCCCACTCTGGTGCATCATGCGACGCTTACGGTTCTCATTGGCTTGGTTCAGCTTGCCTTCCATCTGGATGGCTGAGTCAACAAGGGCTTCGAGGTCGGTGAAGGGGATGTTGACGAGAACAGTCTGCATCTCATCATGCAGGAATCTCTCCTGCCTCTTCTCGGTGGTATCGGTCTCATCGGGGGCGTACCTTGACAGGGTAAGGAACCTGTCGCGGTATTCTACCACCGTCATGCGACCTTGCTTCAGTTCACGGAACTCATCCCTCATCTTCTTGATAAGACCCGGGGGTACATGGTACTTGCTGAACTTGAGCTTGAAGTCTGCCCAAGTCATGAACTGACCTCCATTCATGGCACGTGTGCTAATCCACCAGGCTCGGGCAGGTCCTGCGAGGTAATGAGTGGCAAACAGGACCATCTCGTTGGGTTCCACTCCCGCTACCTCCAGATTGTTTTCCATGGTTTGAAGCCAGTCATCGGCATCGAGGGGTTCCTCCGTCTTGCTGAACACCGGAGGGTTGGTATTCTGAAAGTTCTTGAGCTTGGATCCGGGATGATCATGATTCCCATGGCCTTGGGTTGCGAGGTTTTGCAGTGCTGTGATGTTGGCTTGACGTTCAGCCCTTTCAGTCTCCCTGTCAGCAGGGTTTGCAGCAGTTGCATCATAGCATCGTTGTTGTTGCGATTGGGAGGGGCCATCTGAATATACATTAGATTATAAGATAAGAGGGAAATTCTATGGTTCATTTTGAATAAGTTCAAAAACTTGTAAAAACTTGAATGCTTTGGATGACACACACAAACATTCATTCATTCATACCACATAACACATTACAAACTAACATTTCAACACTCCAATGGTTTTAAGAACCATTTCACATGCTACGATACAAAGGTCGGGATACAACTCATGCCTACATCAGTGCTCAAGTGCAGCTACCCTCGTCCTCCACATCGATAGGAACGACGTCATCAGGACTCGGCTCCAGAAAAGCGTAGTCCTCCTCCTCGGTGAACTCGTCCTCCTCGAAGTCGTCATCGTCACTCAGGAAGGCTCCTCCTCCCTGAATATCGATACCCGCTTCGTCTTCCTCCATCTCCTTGATCTGCTCCTCCTGAGCCTTCACCGTGGCCTCAAGTGACGCTATCTGAGCGCGAAGGCGTGTGATGGTGGCATCCTTCTTCGCGCACCTTAGGCGAAGCTTGTTGCGGTCTCTGGATAGCATCTTGATAGCATCTCCATGGGTGGCCAGGGCGATGTGCGTCTGGTTCGCGTACACCCGGGCGTTGTCTAGATCCTGCTGTGTATGATACAGCATAAAGTCTAGGTGCTCGGCGTGGTGTCGCAGCTCTGGGTGCGACTGCAGAGTCATGGGTGCTCCTGAGGCATCACGCCTCACTAAGTGAGCGAAGCGGGACGCAAGCAGGCGTACCACATTCTGTCCGCAGAGGCGTGCCAATGCCTCCTGAAGAGCTCTCGCTAGTCCGTCGAGCCAGTTGCTCTCACGGAATGAGAACAGAATCCTCTCCTGGTTAGGAGACTCCATCGTGCCTCGCACATCTGCAGTGATAATCCACTGGAGTTCTCCACCAGGCTGATCGTTCACCTGAATTCCGTGGAACTCAGGGGGAAGTCGACCAAGGAAAGCAGCGACAGCGGTGAGGTCATGTTCGAACACGAGGCTCCCACCGTTCCCGAGCTGATAGAACTTCGCGTTGATGGGTTCATTGGGCTCCATCTGAAAGCGAAAAGGTTGAGTAAGTTAGAGAGTGAACAAGTGTGGCAAAATTTTAGGTAGATTCAATTTAGAAGAGCACATTATTCATCAAATTTCGAAATAGTCTCAAAGGCAAGAATGCGAGTAAATTTTCACAAATATTTACCTCATTTAATTTCAAAGTTAAGTTTTCATGAACGTCCATTCTAACTAGGGTCTTCTAAGGTCAAATAATGGCTCTGATACCAACTTGTCAACACCCGGATTTTTAAGTCCAGATGCCTATTATGTCATTCATCGCAATCCCAGGATAATGTTGTTGCGAGGCATAATAGTCGAATATCACAGTCATTATTTATTACAAGCCATAGTGTCATACAATCTTGAATCACATGATTCATATTACACAAATAGTTGATTTCCAAATCAACAACATACATAAGTTCATACATAGCGGAAGCGTAATAGTAACGGGACTCTCTAGTCCACAGGCCAACATTTGACGTCAGAAACCCCTAGTTGTCGTAGGCGTCCTGCTGGTCATCCTCACGATAGTTCTGTTCCTCCTCGTACTCTGGCCATTTGAATAGCCAGGGACAAAGCCGTAAGTACTTCAAGTACTTGCAAACTAATACTATTGTAAAATGCCCATTAAAGAAACTAAACTCTAATTTAACTTGCATAAGCCAAATTTTAATTCACAAGCTTGGATCATGTACTAACTAACTTAAGTGGGAACATTAGTGTCATTCCCACATCATTGGTTCAAAGCCCAAAGAGTCACCAAGTCACCATTCATATTTACTAAAGCTTTCGAAAATCTGACACCGGAAACTGTATGGCCTTTCCAACCGTCCGTAACCGTGGACACGGCTATTCGAATAGGTTTACACTCTGCAGAGGTTGCACACTTGTGCCACAACATTTGATTTTATCCGTCGGAATAACTCCGAGTCACGTAACACAGTACGCGGATCATCAACCATAACCTTTCACTTACACATCCTAGTATGAGCACCTCTCCCCATGAGCTTGGCCTCCCAGTGAAAACCAACTGTTAACCTGGGAACTGCACAGGGCTTGGCCGTACAATTTCACCTCAATTCACATCCTTTCTCAACAACGGAGGCAGCCTCGGCATAACCCCTATGATGTGTGTTTAGAGGGAACTCATACTAAAATCTATAAACTTCCAGTTAAGCCCTACCCATAATCAGGTATTGTGGGGGTACTCAAAAATTGGAAAGGTATCGCATTCAAACCAATATCAGGTTTTTATCAAAAATCACCATCTTCTCTTGTTCACCTTCAACTTCAAACTCTTCAATGGAATGCTTCATCATTCCAAGGTTTCAAAATCAACCATTCACATGCTCCCATCTAATATAGTCAAATTTTAGTATTTTAGCACTAGCACTAATCATGAGGGGTGCTACTTTGCTTTGCTATCTCTTCTCATCTAGTAATCTTGTTCTCTATCCCAATTTTAGTTCATCCTTGGAAAACACAACAAGTAGAACTTGTATGGTGTACACATAAGATAGACTTGTATAAAGAGAAGTAAGAATCATGGTGCCTTGCTCAAGGTGAGCTTTGCACTTTGCAAGAGTATTATCTTGCCTTGGTAGTTCTCTAGGTTTTCTCCTTCTTCTTCAGGGTAGAATTCTCCTTCCTCTTGATAATCTCCGGTGCTAGCGTCTAAATTTGAATACGAAGTATAATCACCAAACAAGCTCAAAGGCTAATCTAAACACATCATTACTTCACACAAACTATACTAAGCACACACATAAAATAAGTAAGTGTATTGGTGGGTGACTTGAGGAAAATGATTTCCTCTTATTCATATGTGATAAGTAATGCTCATATAGTGTTTGGGGAATAAATTCCTCTCATTGAAATCTTCTTAAGATTTAATTTCTCCACAGCAATACATGAATCCTATGTTGACCCAAGTCAACCATTCATCATCATTATTGGAGAAAATGATTTAAATGAGGTAGACCACCTCATACTATTTAAATAACACTACATTTGATTTAAATCTCAAGTAATTCATATAAGAGAGTTTGAAACCAGGGGTCCAAACATCCCATGAATTCATGTGAGACAAGTTTAAATGAAGTATACAACTTCACATGATTTACTTTAATAGTTTTGGATAATATCAACTAGTTAAACTAGTCAAATGATCCATTAATTAAACTAGGGCATGATCATGCAAAGTGACCACACCATTTTCTTGCAGAAACAATTAGTGTAAGTCAAATGTGAGCTACTAGAGTTGGAATTAACTTAATATCTATTTTGGTTGATTTTTAATAATTATTTGAATAAGTAAAAGTCCCTGTCTTGTTATTTTTATCACATTTATTCTACCAAGAATCTGACCATGGGGCCAGTGGCATTGGTTAGATCTTTTTCTTAGCTTTCCAACAACATAAAGTTCATCAAATTTGGTTTAGCCAATTTCAATCTATTGAATTTCTAAGTTGGAACCAGTATTGAAATTAAATGGATTTGGATAAATCGAATTTGAATTACTGGGCTACGCGGGAAAGCTAAGTGGGCCGAAACGTTTAAAAACGGCCCAAGGCCAGCCCACCACGCATCTGTGCACGCGCGGGCCGCCTGACAGTGGGCTCCACCCGTCAGCGACTCATAATAGCCGAAACGGTATGTTTTAAAGTGGATCGTTGGATTAGAATGAGATCGGACGGCACTGGGCCATCGTCGTCTCCGGCGAGATGGGTTCACTGGCACGGCGGCGGTAGGGGGTCGGAGGCTCACCGTGGCTCCAGCTAGGGTTGGGCAGTGTGCTCGACGAGGTTGTGGACGACGGCGGCAGCCTGTAGCAGCGTCGTCAGGGGCGGCCTCCTTCTCCGGCGATTGCTGCAGGGCTTCCGCGGCAGTGAGGCGTCGATTGGGCGGCGGCGGTGGCTAATCGATCATGGCGAGGTGCTGGGGAGGTCGAGGAAGAAGAGGGGAAGATGGTGGTGTGCTTGGATCATCAAGGGGAGGTCTCCTTTTATAGGGCGTGAGGGGTGCCGTGGGTGCTGCGGCAAGTCGACAAGGGCGCGGCGTCTCCGGTGAGCTAGGGGGCTAAGCGACGACGGGGTCGTGTTCACCACGTCAAGGCGGTACTGCGAGCGTCAACGGCGCGGCAAATGGGGGCGTACGACGGTCGGGCGCGTCCGTGTACTGCCGCGGCCGTGGCGGAAGGAAGCTTCCTCTCCGGCGGCGGTAGACGCTAGGGGGTGACGCGAGCGTGTCCGGCGAGCTCCGCGTGGCGAGAGAGGTACTACGGCGCGCGGATATGGTCGGGTACGGCGAGATCTGGCGAGCGCCGCGTGGACGTGTCCGTGCACTGGGTGACGTCGCCATGCCGTTGGCGGCGTACCTGGGGCGTCCTGGGCGCGCGTCGTCCGGGGCTTGTCGGCGTCTCCTCGACCAACGGCGGGTACAGGCGATCTCCTGGGATCATGGGCGACGCGTTGGACATGGTGGCCGTGGCGATGATGAAGAGAAAGAGAGGGAGGCGTGTCGTGGGCGACGTGGCCGGCATGGCCATGGCTAGGCCGTGTTTGGTCGTGTCCAGGGGGTTCCAAGGCATGGGTTTGGTGTAGGAGGGTCTTGTGGTCAATGCTAGGTCAAGTGGTGAGCAAGTGGTGGCCTGGTTTGATCACATTTCAAAATTGGAGATTGTTACATATGTTTCAAAGTCTCATCTTGGCATGCTTCTATCTCTTGATCCATGATGAATTTGATATGGTGATCTTTACAGAAGTTGTTCACCTTGTTGAGTACTTGGATGACATGCCAAGAGTTGGATTTGTTTGGTTTGGAAAAATTGAAATAGGTAGGCTCAAAGTAGGTACCAGAGTATACAAGTCAGAAATGACCATGATCATATGTGATCATGTTTTCAATTTTGAAAATGGTTTGAAAAGTAAATCTTTGATTCTCAAAGTTGTATTCATTCTTTAATATCATAACACAATTATTGGTGAAGATCAAATGGGTCTAAGATCAGATTTACCAAAAATGACATAGACCTTATATTAGGGTTTTTAGGGTTTTTGTGATATTTGATTTCTTTCTCTTTTTGAGGTATTTAACTATGATGATCACTTGATCACTCTAGGGTTTTAGAGTTCATCACAAACACAAAGTAACAAACATCATGGCATAGCACTCAAAATGCACAAGTCCTATGCAGGGTACTATATGCAAGTAAAAGTTTTTGTTGGTTCTCAATTTTGGATAATTGAAATTGTTCTTCTTCCTTTATTTGAAATTTGGGATGTTACAAATTGCTTCATTCATTTTCTAGTAATCTACTAGTAAGTAGCACGTGCTTTGCACGTCACGACATATATAATTTTAAAATATATTTCCATATTTTATTTGATGTTGATAATTATTATTTTTTGCTAAAATTAGTCACAAAGCCTAAAGTTTGGCTTTTGAAAAACTAATACACCCTAAAAGAAGTAATGGAAGGAGTAATATGTGAGTTCATTACAATTAAGTTTTTTAGTCAGTATGAAATAGAAGTATACCCTAATACGAAAGTGACAAAACTTTTTCATGGACACCCCATTAGGATTATGTATATTTTTGTGATTAGAGTCGAGAATTTTTAAGGATCTATCTTACCTTTTGCGGCATGCATATTGCACGGCAAGACTATCTAATTTATATATTTCTACCATATTTTTTGAAATTTAAAATACATTATCCAATATCTATGTATAAATTTACTACCTCAATACTTTTTATGTGACCCACACATGGCCACCGTTAGATTTTATATCAAAACTGGGTTGTCATGGGGAAAAAAGTTAGACCTTAATATGAGTAAATACGAAATATTAGTACTAAATTAATATATAATATTTTATCAGCCTTGGTTGGTGGACCAATGAACTTAGTATCTTTGAGCTTGAAGATGGTTCTTGTAACATAGTAATTGCTATTTGTTTTCCTAGCACAGAATTATATATCAATATCTTCACATAACCATGTACGATGAAGATGATATTTTTCATAACACAGTGCCAATGTAGACGATGGCTTGTGCTTCTATAAACTCCCAAAATAAAAATGTTTTCTTGAGTAAAACAAAAGAACGGCTGAGATTAAATGATACATGTTTGCCGTGTATTGTATTGCATTTTAACTTGTTTTGTCTTAGTTTCAGCCTGCAAACAAAGCTGTAATGTCAGTAGGGACAACCCATTTATCAAGTGTTGCGGTCATTTCACAGAGCAACAGTGACAGTGGCACGTGCTCTCATTGGTCCACTGAGTCCAGTACACCAACCGTTCCAGAAGAAATAGATGTACGAGGCTCTATTTTGGATTGCTTGCTATGTTATATCAGCTCAATGATGCTCTTGAAATTGGAGGTCTTTTATTGCATCATATGATGTTGTAACTTGTTTTATCTAAATTTCAGGCTTCAAATAAAGCTACAAAGCCAGAAGCAAGGGCCAATGCCTCAAGTATTGATGTTTCACAAAGCAGCAGTGAGAGTGCATATTGCTCGCATAGGCCCATGGTATCTATTGCTCAACTTAATCCGGCACAAAGAGATTTGGGGGATGCACTCCAAGAGGCAGTTGATATATTTGGGCGGGAAAACAAAGATGCTGATGAAATAATTGCCAAAACACGCCAAGAGATACATGAATTGAAAAATAGGCAAACTTTGACAGAAAATGTTCTAAAGAATCTCCTATGCACTTGTCATGGTAAGCCAGTTGTGATGTGTCTGGGAATTGAAGGTGTCTAAATAAACTTTGATTCTGTTGTTCAGTCAAGTGGACTGCTGATGCCAATGCTGTAATTAATTACTGCTCAAAATTTCGTTCAAAATTTCCTGGTCTGTAATAATTGCAAATTTTGTTGTTGTACTAAAATTAGATATGTTCCATGTGGCTGCTGTGTTTTGTGTGAAATAATATAATGATGTGTACTTCAATTAAACCATAAATCGGCTGCATGCTGAAAATTTGAATCTGAGCGCACGTGTGAACTGTTTTCTGCTCGTAATGCAATAAAGGCTGTTTCTTCGAAGACTATGAACATGGTAGCCCATTAATAATACCTTAATAATTATGCCTGCTAGCAAGATAGACGGTCCTTATTATAGTCAGGCATGCCAACTTGTATGATTAAAAGTAGTTCGTACACATTAAATCTACCATCTGCATTTTTCTCTGTAATAACTTTTCTTTTTACACAACTCAAAACTTGTCATGCTAATATGAAATTCGAGATGGCAAAACATGGGAAAGATAAAGATATCTCTTTCCTGCGAAATGCTGGGTTTTGAAGCCCAAGTCCAAGTCTTTCTCTGCTCAAGTTTTGGAGGAACAACTCCAAGTAGAACGAGTTGCAACAGCTATGCTAAGAACAAAAGTTAACATGTTGAGATCGAGATTAGAAGCATGTGATGCCCTATTGCACGAGGCCAATCAAGTTCGTTATAATCTCCCAAAGACTTAGAAAATGCCATAGATAATTGGAGATGAACACTACATAGTGAGTACATTGGTCTTGTGAAATGTTTCCTTAGAATAAGGCACCGTTCCTACTTTTGTTGGTGGATGCATTTATCTGCGGTTGGGATCAACTTGGTAGTTGTTCCTGTGGATGTTATATAAATTAATTGCATAGCCTTTTTCAATCAGTTCGAACTTAAATGGTATCATAGCCTTGGTCTGAAGTTTGAATTGTCGAACGCGTGGTTTAATTTAATCTCAGTCGGGCGGCAAAATCTCCCACCAATCCTGAAATATTTCAAACACATTTTTGATTGGGATTAAGAAGATAGGGACATAGATCCAGTGCCCCCACGTTCACAGGGCACATCAAACTTGAGATTAAATTATGCGTTCTAGTTCTATACAAAACCCAGTAGGAGGTTGAGCGGCAGCGGCTAGGGTTTAGTGTGGGAGGAGATGATATGCGTACGCTCCTGTTTATATAGGTCGGAGGCACGCGACGGCCGCTGCACGCGTGGCATCGCCATTCGCAGAGGTAGGTGACGACGCGTGCCACCCGAGGCATCGCCATTTTACGCGACCGCAGACTGCCGAAGCGGCGCCGCTGAGAAGACGCATCGACGCTGGGTCACTGCCAAGCGGGCCCGACGAAACGTTCGCCAGACGCGAGCGGACACTTTACGCGTCCACGCAGCGTCCGCGCGACGGATCCGAGACACATATTTGGGCATGTTTGCGTCGCTGCGAACGGCCCAGTCACTATGCGTCGTCCCGCTGGAGTTTGTACCAGATACATTTTTGGCCCGGACAGATGCGCTCGGAACCGAAATCATCTTCTGTTCCCTTCTCTATTTCTTCAGGTTCGAGAGAACACAGCAGCTCTTCAGCTCAGCAGAAATTAATCGGGTCACGCTGTTGCTTTCCTTGCCGTTGGATTGAAACGAATGGTGGATGGGAAGCCTCAGGTCACGTTGTGCCCTGTGAACGTGGGGGCACTGGATCTCTGTCCAGAAGATAGATCATGATCATGGTAGTGACCTATATTCAACGTGATGATGATTTGATTTTGCACTCGGCCTTGAACAGAGGTACTAGTACGGTGTCACAATTTTTTATCATTATACTTGGACGGTGGCCAAATTCAAAATCTCATAGCGGCAAAACTTGCCGCCCACAAAATACAAAAATTTCACACGCTTCCAAATTCCTATTCTACCCCTGTGGAGATGCCAAAGTCGGTTGGTGGGGGGTCTGCCCGTCATTTTTTGGATCACCACCTCCCTAGCCCGGAAACCCTCCCAAAAAAAATACATTTCCTTCAGACCACCCACCGGAACTTCCCAAGTCCCTCTCTCCCACCTCCACGACCACCGCACCGGAACATCCCCGCCGGACTTCCCTGGCCTACCCGAGCCCTCGCGATCCTCGTCATCCGGCTGCCTGCCGGAGCCGCTTCATCGACGCCGTCATCAACCGGACCGGATCATCCCCGCCGAACCTCGAAACCATATGCTCATCCAGCAGTCTACCGCAGTCGCTTCAGCTGCGGTATCGTCCACCCCACCGGAGCCGCTTCGCCGGATCCGTCGTCCACCGCATCGTATCTTGCTCACCGACACCGCTGTGCATGAACCGGATCTGCTTCACCGGCGCCGTGCATGATCTAAACTCTTCTACTGTCGCTTTTCTATTGCTTGCCTGCAAGTTCTTGTTTAATCTTGGGGGAACCTGTTTGTGCTAACGACGCGCCGTTACGTTTTTGCAGATGAGATGAGTAACCATGAAGTGTAATGGCCGTCTCTCCAACCCCAAGTAGCACATGTAGCGTACTTCATCACCGGATCTATCAACCCCAGGAAGATCTGCTGTGACTCCCACAGAGTGCTTCTCCTAATGTAAGTCCCTTGTTTTAGCGCCATGTTCTGGGTTCAGATGCTTGTTTGTCTGAAGCTCTTTTAGTTCATTCCTAGCTATGACCGTAACATGTTGCTATTTTCTACTTCATTGCTAACTTTAAGCGATTGAACATTTTGGTTTGCATTCCCTGCTCTGTAGATGTAGCCATCATAACTTCTATCTTGCTCAGTCGTTGTTACAAAAATTATAGGTATTATAGTAACATCCTGCTATTATTTAGTTCATGGCCAATTTTAAGTAATTGCACATGTTGGTTCGCATTCCCTGCTCTATAGCTTTTGGCATCGTAACTTCTATATTTGGTTTACATTCCCTGCTCTGTAGATCTAGCCATCATAACTTTATCTTGCTCAGTCGTTGTTACAAAAATTATGGCCTGCTACTATGTTGTTTGTGCCAATTTTTTACTCCATGAACATGTTGGCTTGCATTCCCTGTACTACAGGTGATGCCATTGTTTTGTATCTAGTTCATTGTAAGCTAACAAAGTAAGGACTTAGTTTGGCATGCTATCACTCTGCTATCTAGCCTGTAGTACAAATAAACTTGTCATACTACTAGATAATAATTTTGCGTGCCATCTTGTTCTTCAAAAGCTGCATTATTGACTTGTTTCTCTGACTTGGCATGACGCTCACATATGGAAAGCTGAACATATTGGTTTGCATTCCCTCTTATACAAGTTCACAGGTGATCCATCCTAAGCTCCAGCATTAACTATCCTCTATGTGTTGCTCATTACAAGTTTATATCCCTAAACATCTTGATTTGCATCCCCTTCACTATAAGTTCAGGAGTATTATTTAGTTCACGGCCAAAATTAAGTAATTGCACTTGGCACATGTTGGTTCACATTCCCTCCTCTTTAGCTTTTGCCATCGTAACTTCTATTTTTGGTTTACATTCCCTGCTCTGTAGATGTAGCCATCATAACTTCATCTTGCTCAGTCGTTGTTACAAAATTTATAGCCTGCTACTATGTTGTTCATGCCAATTTTGTACTCCCTGAACATGTTGGTTTGCATGGGACTCGACAGTAGTAAGTCTGCTGTTTCATTCTAACATGCTCTGTTATATTGGCTGTTGGTATGCGGCATGCACTCTTTGTTTGCTTATTGTGCGCATTACAATGATCTTGTTATAACGACGAAATGATGAGTTCCAAATTCTTTGGCAAACAATATTGCAGTGTCTTTGCGTTTCCATTGTTGCTGTCTTAACTTGTAATGTCTTTGTTTCAGATATAGGTGCTGCATGGACAACTTAAAAGATTGCCGGATCGCTTCATTGTATTGCTAGGTTTAATTACCATTCAATTTCTCTGGGTTCTGTAATATTTTTTCAAAGCCTTGCAGCTGATGTAATATTTAGTTAGTTTTTATAGTTCTTTCGCGCATTTTTTCTTTGGTGCTTGTGGTAAGTGAGGCTATCCGACAGAAATCAATGCTGCGTAAATATTCTCAGTATCTAAATCACGAATTCCCATCCCTTAAACGGCCCAATTAAGCGAAATCACATACGTGCCGGCCCGCAAAATCCTAAAGCGCTTTTACGCCGGCATATAAACAAGCAACTAAACGGGCTGGCCCACTTACTTATTGGGCCAGCCCACTTGATTAACTGTGGACCCCACACTTTTATTGGGCCGGCCCACTTGCTTTAAGGTGGACCCCACCCACTACTGGGCCGGCCCACCAACTAGTTGGGCCAGCCCAATTGCTTTTGTGGTGGTCCCCACGTACTAAACGGGCCGGCCCTTTAAGACGAATGTGGGACCCACCGTGTTTTGGCCCCCCAGCGTGTTGGGCCGCCCACTTGCTCTATGGTGGACCCCACATACTAAATGGGCCGGCCCTTTTACAGAAAGTGGGACCCACGTGTTTTTGGCCCGCCCACTAGCGTGTTGGGCCGGCCCACTTGCTATACGGTGGGCCCCACATACTAAATGGGCCGGCCCTTTAACCGGAAAGTGGGACCCACCAGCTTTGGCCCGCCCACTATCTTGTTGGGCCGGCCCACTTGCTATATGGTGGACCCCACATACTAAATGGGCCGCCCTTTAGCAGGGATGTGGGACCCACCAGAGTTTTTGGCCCGGCCCACTATCTTGTTGGGCCGGCCCACTCGCTCTATGGTGGACCCCACATGCTAAATGGGCCAGCCCTGTAACAGGAAAGTGGGACCCACCTGTGTTTTTGGCCCGGCCCACTATCTTGTTGGGCCGGCCCACTTGCTATATGGTGGACCCCACATTCTAAATGGGCTGGCCTTTTAACAGGAAAGTGGGACCCCCATGCTAATTGGGTCGTCCCACTAACTTCTTGGGCCCTGCTTTAATGTGGACCCCACTTTGTAAATGGGCCGGCCCGATAACAGAAAGTGGGACCCACATGTCTTGTGGGCCGGCCCTTTTGCCTGTTGACCGGTCAAACGAGTGCATTCGGCCCGGCCCACATGCTTAGTGGGCCGGCCCATTAAAGTTTTGACCAGTCAACCTTAGAGGTTAGGCCCGCCCACGTAACTAATGGACCAGCCCAGCTATATAGTTGAGCGGTCAAACTAAGTTAGCTGGCCCGGCCCGCAAACTTAATGGGCCGGCCCGCTTAAGACGTGGCAGGCCTCGTGTGGGCCTACCATCTACCACGGTTTCAGCGGTTAACGCCGTTAATCGCGTTAACGGCGTCCGCCACGTGTCGTTTGCATGACGTCGCAGTCAACGGGCTCCCGGAAACACTTGGGCAACGGTCCGATTTTCCGTGGCGGAAGAGCGCGACGGACCGAAAAAATCGTCGTAGGACTTTGCCTGACGCAGTTTCCACAACAGAACCCATATCGTCGGGTTAGGCCCATAGGCGACGAAAAATACCCCTTAGCGGACGATTTTGAGACGTTGTCTATCAGAACTTTTCTTGTAGTGTTTGGGACCCTGAACATCTTTGATCTGCAGTTTTCCCTCGACGAGCATCAACTCCTTTGGATGCATCCTCAGCTCCTCCTTGTACAAGTTGCCAACATCCTTGCAGGAGTTGTCCTTCGGAGTTCCGATGAAGACATGATGGCTCTAGATCTAAAACAAATCCTGGCAGAAACAGCTCGAAACAAAACACGTCGAGAAAACGATATACGGACCTCCAGGGGTCCGGGGGATTTTATAATAAAGATTTTCAGAACAAGCGGAAAGTACCAGATCGAACTAGAGTCGGAAAGGGGAAACGAGGCGGCCAGACCATAGGTCGGCGCGGGCTGTCGGCCGCGCCGGCCTATGGTGGCACGCCATCGTGCGTCCTTTCCACTCCGTTTCGAACTCGTAATTTTTCTTATTTTCCAAAAACAGCAAAAATAATGTTCGGAAAGTAAATCGCGAACTTTTCATTACCAGTACTGTTACCTATTCAAAGTCGAGTTCTGGCGGACTGTCAATTTGTCCTTTGATGAAAGCCTCCGGTGTTTCCACTCGAATAATATCAACATCAACATTATAAGAATCACCCGAGATATAATGCTTGAGTCTTTGTCCATTCACCACTTGCGTAGCATTGCCTTGGAGAGAGCTAATTTTAATTGCTCCTGAACGATACACCTCCTCAACAACATATGGTCCTTCCCATTTCGAGAGTAATTTCCCTGCAAAGAATCTGAGACGAGACCGATACAATAGGACTTTATCCCCAATATTAAACTCTCTTTTGATGATCCTTCTATCATGCCATTTTTTAACTTTTTCTTTAAAGAGTTTAGCATTTTCATAAGCTTCACTTCTCCATTCATCTAGAGAACTTAATTGTAGCAACCTCTTATCACCGGCAAGTTTAGGATCTTTATTTAATTCTCTAACAGCCCGATAAGCTTTGTGTTCTAGTTCTAAAGGTAAATGACAAGCTTTTCCGTAAACCATTTTATAAGGTGACATTCCCATGGGGTTTTTATAAGCAGTTCTATAAGCCCATAGTGCGTCTTTCAATTTACTAGCCCAATTCTTTCTAGATTTATTAACGGTTTTCTGCAAGATAGATTTAATTTCTCTATTTGATAGTTCTACTTGACCACTACTTTGAGGGTGATAAGCGGAAGCAATTCTATGATTAATACCATACTTAGCAAGAGTTTTTCTAAAACCTCCATGAATAAAATGAGAACCTCCATCAGTCATAATATATCTAGGTACTCCAAATCTAGGAAAAATAATATCTAAAAGCATTTTTAAAGAGGTCTCACCATCAGCACTTTTTGTAGGTATGGCTTCCACCCATTTAGTAACATAATCAACAGCAACAAGTATATGAGTGTTACCTTTTGAAGAGGGAAAAGGTCCCATGAAGTCAAATCCCCAACAATCAAACGGTTCAATAACAAGAGTATAATTCATAGGCATTTCATTGCGTCTGGAGATATTACCAACCCTTTGACATTCATCACAAGATAAAATAAACTTCCTTGCATCTTTGAAGAGAGTTGGCCAATAAAAACCTGATTGTAGAACCTTTTGCGCGGTTCTATCTCCGGCGTGATGTCCTCCATAAGCACTGCCATGACATTTACTCAATATCTCTTGTTGTTCATATTCGGGAACACACCTTCGCATAATACCATCCACTCCTTCTTTATATAAGTGTGGGTCATCCCAGAAATAATGCCTCAAGTCATAAAAGAATTTCCTCCTCTGCTGAGCTGAAAAGGTTGGAGGCAAGTACTTGGAAACAATAAAGTTAGCATAATCAGCATACCAAGGACTGTCTCGCGAGCTCACCTTTATTACAGCTAATTGTTCATTTGGAAAACTATCATTAACAGGAACAGGATCATAAGCAATATTTTCCAATCTAGACAAATTATCAGCAACAGGATTATCAGCACCTTTCCTATCTACAATATGTAAATCAAATTCTTGCAAAAGAAGTACCCATCTAATAAGCCTCGGCTTAGCATCTTTCTTTGTCATAAGGTATCTAATTGCAGCATGATCAGTATGAATTGTAACTTTTGAATCAACAATATAAGATCTAAATTTATCACAAGCAAAAACTACAGCTAACAATTCTTTTTCAGTAGTAGCATAATTTCTTTGAGCAGCATCAAGAGTCTTGCTAGCATAATGAATAACATTTAATTTTTTATCTACTCGCTGTCCAAGAACAGCGCCTACAGCAAAATCACTAGCATCACACATAATTTCAAAAGGTAAATTCCAATCAGGAGGTTCAACTATAGGAGCAGTTGTTAAGGCTTTCTTTAGAGTTTCAAAAGCTTCCTTACAATCATCATCAAAAACAAAAGGTACATCTTTTTGAAGAAGATTAGTAAGAGGCTTTGAAATCTTGGAGAAATCTTTAATAAATCTCCTATAAAACCCAGCATGACCAAGAACACTACGAATACCTTTAACATCCCTTGGATAGGGCATCTTCTCAATAGCTTCAACTTTAGCTCTATCAACTTCGATACCTCTCTCGGAAATTTTATGTCCCAATACAATTCCTTCATTAACCATAAAGTGGCATTTCTCCCAATTAAGAACAAGGTTAGTTTCTTCACATCTCTGCAAAACTTTATCAAGGTTTCGCAAGCAACTATCAAAAGAATTCCCGTAGACAGAAAAATCATCCATGAATACTTCCACAATACTCTCACAAAAGCCATGAAAAATAGCAGACATGCATCTTTGGAAAGTAGCAGGAGCATTACATAAACCAAAAGGCATACGCCTATAAGCATAAGTTCCATAGGGACAAGTAAAAGTGGTTTTCTCTTGATCTTTAGCTTTAACACAATTTGTGAAAACCCAGAATAACCATCAAGAAAGCAAAAATGAGTATTTTTAGATAACCTTTCTAGCATTTGATCAATAAATGGTAAAGGGTAATGATCTTTCTTAGTAACTTTATTAACTTTTCGATAATCAATGCACATTCTATACCCTACAACTACTCTTTGAGGTATGAGCTCATCATTATCATTAGGCACAACAGTCATTCCTCCTTTCTTAGGAACGCAATGCACAGGACTAACCCATCTACTATCAGCAATAGGATATATAATACCAGCTTCAAGAAGTCGTAATACCTCATTTCTTACCACATCCTTCATCTTGGGAATTAGACGACGCTGAGGTTCAACAACAGGCTTCGCATCATCTTCCATATTAATGGCATGTTGGCAAATAGAGGGAGAAATCCCCTTCAAGTCATCAAGAGTATAGCCAATAGCACCTCGGTGTTTCTTCAATATTTGCAATAATCTTTCTTCTTCAAACTCTGTAAGCTTAGAACTAATAATAACAGGATATATTTTCTTATCATCAATATGAGCATATTTAAGATTATCAGGCAAAGGCTTTAAATCAAAAACAGGATCTTCCTTTGGTGGCGGTGTTGTACCCAAGTCTTCCACCGGTAAATCATGCTTGAGAATAGGTTGGCGAAGAAAAATCTCCTCAAGCTCATCTCTTTCTTTCCTAAAAACTTCACTCTCACTATCCTCCAAATGTTGCTGTAAAGGATTATTAGGAACAAGAACAATAGATGCACACTGCTCCATTTTAAAATCATTACTAGGCAAATCAGCTTTATAAGGAGTTTTAGTAAATTTAGAGAAGTTAAACTCATAAGATTCACCAGCAAATTTAGTCAAAATTTTCTCTTTCTTGCAATCTATAATAGCTCCACAAGTATTTAGAAAAGGTCTACCAAAAATGATAGGACAATAATCACTAGCAGCAGAACCAAGTACCAAAAAGTCAGCAGGATATTTAATCTTACCACATAGAACTTCCACATCTCGAACAATACCAATTGGAGAAATAGTTTCTCTATTAGCCAGCTGAATAACCACATCAATATCTTCAAGTTCACAAGAATCAATTTCGTGCATAATCTCCGTGTAAAGCTCATAAGGTATAGCACTAACACTTGCACCAATATCACATAAACCATAATAGCAATGATCACCAATTTTAACAGATATCATAGGAACACTAGCTTGTTTGGGTTTATTAGGATGTGAAACAATATTAGAAGCATCTTCACAGAAAATAATATGACCATCCTCTACATTTTCAGTCACAAGATCTTTAACAATTGCAACAGCAGGTTCAACTTTTATTTGTTCTTCAGGTTCTCTAGGTTTCTTTTCACTTTTATGAACCGCACTATTTATAACAGAGTACTCTTTCATTTTAGCAGGAAAAGGAGTTTTTTCAATATAAGCTTCAGGAATAACACGATCAGCAGTTTCAATTACAACACACTTATTAATAGATGAATCAATTTTATCTTTATACGGTTCATGATACTTATCAAAATTCTTCTTAGGCAATTCATAATGAGAGGCAAAAGCTTTATAAAGGTTTGCAGCAACTTGAGAATCAAGACCATATGTAGCACTAATATTACGAAATGTATCAGTATCCATAAAAGCTTCAATGCATTTATAATCATAAATTATTTTCAGTATTTTCTTGGATCCGATCAAGAAGGTCCCTTTTAAACTCTTCCTTATTGCGTGTAAAGGATCCAGAACAAGAAGTATCCAGCAAGGTCTTGTCTTGAAAAGAAAGTCTTGCATAGAAATTATCAATAATAATATTACCAGGAAGCTCATGAATGGGGCATTTGAGCATTAAAGACTTCAATCTCCCCCAAGCTTGGGCAATACTCTCTCCATCATGAGGCCAGAAATTATATATGCGGTTCCGATCTTTGTGAATTTCACTTGGAGGATAAAATTTGGAATAAAATAAAGGCACAATGTCCTCCCAATCAAGAGAATCACCATTCTTCAGCAATTTATACCAATGCGCCGCTTTACCAGACAGCGATATAGAGAATAGCTTCTTCCTAACTTCATTCATAGCAATACCTGCACATTTGAATAACCCGCATAATTCATGCAAAAACAATAAATGATCACCAGGATGGACAGTTCCATCCCCTTCATAGCGGTTATCCATAACATGTTCAATAATTTTCGTAGGTATTTTATATGGTATTACTTCCTCACCTGGCGCCTCATCCACTACCGTTGCAGTAGTAGTAGATTTCCCAAATAGAAATTGAAGAGAAGATCTCTCCATAATGACTTATAGCAGCAGGCAGAAATAAAATCAGCACAAACAGTAAAGGTTTTCCTTACCAATTCCGCTTACCAATAGCGCTTCACTCCCCGGCAACGGCGCCAGAAAATAGTCTTGATGACCCACAAGTATAGGGGGTGTATCGTAGTATCTTCGATAAGTAAGAATGTCGATCCCAACGAGGAGCAGAAGGTGTTGACAAACAGTTTCGATGAAGGATTCACTGTAAATGCTCACAGACAAGTATTCAGGGGGTTTTGATGTAACAGATGAATTAAGTACGAGTAAGTAAAATGCGAGAGAAATAATTGCAGCGAGTGGCCCAATCCTTTTTAGCACAAAGGACAAGCCGGTTTGTTTACTTATAATGACCAAACGTTCTTGAGGACACACGGGATTTTAGTCTAGTGCTTTCGCTACATACAGCTGATTAATCTTCATTGTTTTGATAAGTGTTGTGTGGGTGAACCTGTGCTAATGTACCGCCCTTCCTAGGACTAATACATACTTGTGATTATACCCCTTGCAAGCATCCGCAACTACAAGAAAGTAATTAAGATAAATCTAACCACAGCCTTAAACTCTGAGATCCTGCGATCCCTCCTGCATCGATATACCAACGGGGGCTCAGGTTTCTGTCACTCCGGCAACCCCGCAATTGGCAAACGAGTACAAGATGCATTCCCCTAGGCCCATAAATGGTGAAGTGTCGTGTAGTCGACGTTCACACGACACCACTAGAAGAATAACACCACAACTTAAATATCATAACATTGAATATTACTCAACCATAGTTCACTACTAACAATTAGACTTCACCCATGTCCTCAAGAACTAAACGAACTACTCACGAGACATCATATGGAACATGATCAGAGGTGATATGATGATGAATAACAATCTGAACATAGACCTTGGTTCAATGGTTTCACTCAATAGCATCAACAACAAGTAGAAATCAGTATCGGGAGAGTTTCCCCTATCAAACAATCAAGATCAAACCCAAATTGCTACAGCGGTGACGATGTCCAGCGGTGGAGATGGCGGTGATGATGGTGGAGATGATGATGATGGTGATGGAGATGATGTCCAGCACTACAAGAAAAGTTGCCATGGCCGACGAAGTTGAAGTCGCGCCGTGGTTGCTGGTGTACCATGGCCGACGATTTTGGTCCCTCCGTGGTGCATGTCAAAACTTTTTTTTCTCGTTTTTGAGGCCACCTAGCCCGACGAAAGCGGCCAAAACGTCGCGTATGGTGGCCCGGGACGTGGTGCATCGCGAATTCTCGGGTTCGCCGGCCGAGTCAACGCAAATCCGCACCGCCGAGGGATGTAGGGCCCAGATGGCAGCCTCTCTGGCATTGTTTTTTTTCTCGATCGCGCCATCTCATTCAACGTTCTCCGATCGAGCCGTTTACGATGCAGGATCATGGGTCCCGCATGTCATCCTCTATGAACCAAAATTCTTTCTATTCTTGGATTTTTTTGACCCCCTGATGGCTACTTCCTTTTTCTTTTGATCCCTTGCCGCCTTGGAAACGTTGAGACCGCTGCTGCTAAATGGGACCCGCATGTCATCCTCTATGCAATCAACTTTCTTTTCTTGGAGTTTTTTTGGCACCTCAAATTTGGTCACTTGCCTTTTTCTTTCGATCCCCTGCCGCCTCTCAAACGCTGCTAAAAGGGACCCGCATGTCATCCTCTATGTACTATTAAACTTTCTTTTCTTGGAGTTTTTTTGGCACCTCAAATTTGGTCACTTGCATTTTTCTTTGATCCCCTGCCGCCTCTCAAACGGTGATACCGCTGCTGCTAACTGGGACCCGCATGTCATCCTCTATGCACTATAAAACTTTCTTTTCTTGAATTATTTTTGGCACCTCATATTTGGTCACTTGCCTTTTTCTTTCGATCCCCTGCCGCCTCTCAAACGGTGATACCGCTGCTGCTAAATGGGACCCGCATGTCATCCTCTATGTACTATAAAACTTTCTTTTCTTGGAGTTTTTTTGGCACCTCAAATTTGGTCACTTGCCTTTTTCTTTCGATCCCCCGCCGCCTCTCAAACGGTGATACCGCTGCTAAATGGGACCCGCATGTCATCCTCTATGTACTATAAAACTTTCTTTTCTTGAATTATTTTTGGCACCTCATATTTGGTCACTTACCTTTTTCTTTCGATCTCATGCCACGTTTGAAACGTTGAGGAACCTGCAGGCTCATGGGACCCGCATGTCATCCTCTATGTACTATAAAAGTTCATTTTCTTGGTTTTTTTTCACCCTCTGATTTTTGGCAATTTCTTTTTTCTTTTGATCCCCTGCCGCCTCTCAAACGGTGATACCGCTGCTGCTAAATCGGACCCGCATGTCATCATCTATGTACTATAAAACTTTCTTTTCTTGAATTATTTTTGGCTGCTCATATTTTTTCACTTGCCTTTTTCTTTCGATCCCCTCCGCCTCTCAAACGGTGATACCGCTGCGCTAAATGGGACCCGCATGTCATCCTCTATGTACTATAAAACTTTCTTTTCTTGAATTATTTTTGGCTCCTGATATTTTTTCACTTGCCTTTTTCTTTCGATCTCATGCCACGTTTGAAACGTTGAGAGACCTGCTGGCTCATGGGACCCGCATGTCATCCTCTATGTGCTATAAAAGTTTCCTTTGTTGGATTTTTTTCACCCTCTGATTTTTGGCTTGCCTTTTTCTTTTGATCCCCTGCCCCCTTTGAAACGTTGAGTAAGCTGTTGGCTCAAGGGACCCGCATGTCATCCTCTATGTCCATCAACTTTCTTTTCTTGGATTTTTTTCACCCCCTAATTACTAGCTACTTTCTTTTTCTTTTGATCTCAAGCCGCATTACAAACATTGAGACCGCTGCTGCAAAATGGGACCCACATGTCATCCTCTATGTACAATAAATCTTGGATTATTTTTGGCTCCTGATATTTGGTCACTTGCCTTTTTCTTTCGATCTCATGCCACCTTTGAAACGTTGAGTAAGCTGCTGGCTCATGGGTCCCGCATGTCATCCTCTACGAACAATAAAAGTTTCCTTTCTTGGAGTTATTTTTGACCCCTAATTTCTGGCTATTTGTCTTTTTCTTTTGATCCCCTGCCCCCTTTGAAACGATGAGGACGCTGTTGGCAGGTCGGTCCCACATGTCATCCTCTATGAACAATAAAAGTTTCCTTTGGTGGATTTATTTTTGACCCCTAATTAATTTCTGGCTATTTCCTTTTTTTCTTTTGATCCCTGCCGCCTTGGAATTGTTGAGAATGCTGCTGCCTCATTTTTCTTTTGGTCCTGTGCCGCCTTGGAAACGTTGAGACCGCTGCTACAAAATGGGACCCGCATGTCATCCTCTATGTACAATAAAGTTTCTTTTCTTGGATTATTTTTGGCTCCTGATATTATGTCACTTGGCTTTTTCTTTCGATCTCATGCCGACTTTGAAACGTTGAGGATGCTGCCTCATGGGTCCCGCATGTCATCCTCTCAGAACGATAAATGTTTTTTTTTCTTGTATTTTTTTACCAACTGATTTTTGGCTTTTTTTATTTTCGATCCCCTGCCGCCTTTGAAACGTTGACGACGCTGCTGGCTCATGGGTCCCCGATGTCAGCCTCCCCGTACAAGAAACATGTGATATTTTATTTTGCAGACAATAAACGTTGTATTTCGCTCTGAGCTATTGCAAACGGATAAATTAAATCTTTATATCTACATAAACAAACTTATATGTTGAATCTCCTTGTTTTTTGTTTTTGCGAAGCATAGGACTTTCCTGTTTTTTTTAGAAAAATTCGACCTTTCCTGTTTTGGAGTGGGCTGAAATTGTACGAGTCAAAAGGCCCAGCAGGATAGTTCGAAGGCCCAGATGTCCAGATACAGCCCAATTGAAATCTTTCTTTTCTTGGATTTTTTTCACACCCTGATTTCTGGCTACTTCATTTTTCTTTCGGTCCTGTGCCGCCTTGGAAGCGTTGAGACCGCTGCTATAAAATGGGACCCGCATGTCATCCTCTATGTACAATAAAGTTTCTTTCTTGGATTATTTTTGGCTCCTGATATTATGTCACTTGCCTTTTTCTTTCAATCTCATGCCGACTTTGAAACATTGAGGAAGCTGCTGGCTCATGGGTCCCGCATGTCATCCTCTATGAACAATAAAAGTTTCCTTTGTTGGATTTATTTTTTTCCCCTAATTTCTGGCTATTTGCCTTTTTCTTTTGATCCCCTGCCCCCTTTGAAACGATGACGACGCAGCTGGCAAGTCGGTCCCACATGTCATCCTCTATGAACAATAAAAGTTTCCTTTGATGGATTTATTTTTGACCCTAATTAATTTCTGGCTATTTCCTTTTTTCTTTTGATCCCCTGCCGCCTTGAAATAGTTGAGGATGCTGCTGCCTCATGGGTCCCGCATGTCATCCTCTCAGAAAGGTAAATGTTTCTTTTCTTGAATTTGTTTACCAACTGATTTTTGGCTTATTTTTCTTTCGATCTCCTGCCACCTTTAAAACGTTGACGACGCTGCTGGCTCATGGGTCCCCAATGTCAGCCTCCCCATACTGCAAATCCTCTTTCTGCAAAGGTTGTATTTCTAGATAGATAAGGTGGATTCGAATCTGCCATGGTTCAGGCAGCTCAGGTAAGCCTTCTTGCACTGATTAATGGAAGTAGTGTATAGCAAGGTCAAGACATGTGGCTCGGTGTAATGAATCTATTTGAATCATGTTGTGGGTTCAATCTGATAGTTCTCTAACAGGTCAGCCAAAATAGAAATTAAGTTTTTTTCTAAAACGGAAATGCAAATTAAGATGAACACAAACATTAGTTATCATAATAGCTGATCATACATACATACTTGCTAAGAGCAAAAGCTTGCCAGAGTTTTACCACCCATACAATTAATTAGCAGTTCAGATAAGATAACCTTATATAAGTATAACTACAAATGCATTTGCTAAGGGCTCATGGGGCAACAGAACTAGACAACCGCGAACTTTATGACCAGCATGTCACAGCGGCATCGAAAGATCTTGACCTTCAACTTTGATCCAATGCGAAGTTTGGCACCGTCAATGAACTTTTTCCACCTGGAAGTAACAGCCAAGCGGCCATCTGTGGGACTGACGGAGTACCGTCCCTCCACGGTGAGACCTTCACTCTCCATGACGAGGGAAATCTTGCCCCTTCGGCCAGCATTGAGATCCTTGGCGATACTTTTAGGCAATTTCTGATTCAAAGCAAGAGATACCACCAAAAATTAGTCAATGGCACCAATGCACTGAACCATGTGAGACTTTGAGCAGAGAAGACATCAAGATAAGAGCAGTTATGCTGTCATATACTCACGAACATAGCCTTCAGATGCGTCCTGGTCACCACACGGGTGGCCACAAGCAATGAGCTGAGACCTCGGTGATCTGGCTGGGGCAGGTGCAGGAGCCTGGGCTGGTACACGAGCTGGTGCTGATGCAGGAGACTGCTGGGCAGGTGCAGTAAACGGTGCCTCTAGAGGAACCGGTGCTGATGCAGGAGACTGTTGGGCAGGTGCAGTAAACGGTGCAGCTAGAGGAACCAGTGCTGATGCAGGAGCCTGCTGGGTGTGTAGTATATGGGGCCTCTACAGGAACCAATGCTGATGTAGGGGACTGCTGGGTAGATGCAGTAAACGGAGCTGGTACAGGAACCGGTGCTGATGCAGGAGAGTGGGAAGCCGGTGCCGGTGCTGGTGTGGTTGCCCTTTGTGACATCCGCTCATGTTCCATCAGGGGATCTGCAGCTTTGATCATGTTAAACCCAGCAAGCTAGAACAGAGGGAATGGTTTAGAACAACTGCTCAGAACAGTTATCAAAAGATATGAGTAGAAAAAAGTTACATATTATATATTTGGAAGTGTCTCCAACTCTGTAAGCAGTTACGTATATCTGCCCGTTTGAGTTTCTGATCCTCAGCTCGTCGCCCTTCTTCAGACCGTAGTCAAAAGCAAACTTTCTCCAATCATGTCCATACAAATATGTGATGGCCTGCGTCTTGTAGACATACACCTCATAGACCGTGTAGGTGTTCATCAATTTGCCATTGCCATGCATAGTGAAAGACCCTTCATGCGGACACATCTGGTTAATCATTGGACGAAGTTCACAAGGTACAGTCTGCATGTGAAAATTGATACAAATGTAAGAAGCAGGAAGACTAAAAACAAGACTTTACTATATGCCAATTCATGCTAAACCACTGAGAATACATACCTGTAACTCTGTGAAGGAGCTACTAGAAAGGTAGATAGAGCCATAGGAGGTGTTATATGCGGGGTATGTACATGGGCCCGCCATATTCCCGCAAGCTCGGCATCGGGATGGTGAAGGAAACATGGGAGGTACTACTGGTGCGTAGCGCTGAATGTAAGTGGAAGAATTAGGTTGTGTAAAGTGCATAGTTCAGAGCAATGCAAATGTTGACAAGCGAGTGCATAACACTATGTTACAAACTGAACAGTGAAAAATTAGTGTATGATGAATATAAGCATGCTAATTTGGTGTTTCCGAATTCCAAAAAGCATTAGACAGAGCCGGTGATAATATCAGACATAAATCATGGCATGTATATGTGGCTTAAGAAAATATACCCGAACCCTTGGATGGTTACGGCCCGGCTGGTCCTTGGACTTGAGCTTATATAAGCATCCAGAAGGTGGGGCTGACAGTAACTTGGTGGCAGCCTCTGCAGATGCCTCATCAGCAGCAGTTGCAATCCTTTTGACCAATGAAGGGTTAGCAGTTTCAGTCTGCATATGAAAATTGAAGAGCAACAGACATCAGCAGTGATATATAAAATGAATCTATGAGACACTGATGCATATAGTGCTGGATGTAAGTGTAAGAATAGGTGTGTGTGTTTCTGAACTATTGGTAAGCATTAGACAAAGCCGGCAATAAACAGACAAAAATCAAATCATGTATGAGGATTAAGAAAATATACCTGCTTACTGAAAAGGGTACCACCCAGCTGGCCCGTGGCCTTGTGCTTGAGGAGGTTTTCAGAAGATGGTGGCGGCACCATCGTCTTCACAGCAGCCTCATCAGGATCATTTTTTATCCATTTGAGTAGAGGCACAGAAGTTTCATCCTGCATATGAATAGCAACAGAACTCATCATTGATATTTAATAAATCTATGAGATAGACTGATGCAAATAGTGCGGGTGTAAGTGGAAGAATAGGGTTGTGCATAGAGAACAGTTGACAACAATGCAAATGATTACAAAAGAAGCCAATGGAAATCAACAGTTTATATACTGGATGAGACAGACTGAAAAGTGAAAAATTAGTGTATGATGATTGTAAGCAAACGCAGTGTTTCTGAACTTTTGGTAAGCATTAGACAAAGCCAACAGTAATTAAACAGATAATAATGAAATCATGTATGTGGATTAAGAAAATATACCAGATTCATTAAAAGGTCACCACCCAGCTGGCCCATGGCCTCGTGCTTGTAGAGGTTTTCGGAAGATGGTGCCGGCACCATCGTCCTCACAGCAGCCTCATTAGCCTCATTTTGCATCCACTTGAGTAAAGGCGCAGCAGTTTCAGCCTGCATAAGAATGGGAACAGATCTCAGCAGTGATATTGAATGACTCTGAGACAGACTGATGCATATAGTGCTGGATGTAAGTGGAAGGGTATGGCCGTGTATGGACAACAGTTCACAACAATGCAAGGGTGTGTTCGGTTCTGAAACAGCGTGGAATGGAATGGAATGGTTCCATTTCAGAGGAATGGAATGGTTAAATTTTTGTTCGGTTGGGATAAATGGAGAGCAGAAGAGATCGAGGTTAAACTAACCATTTGTCTCAAAATTGTAATTAACAATTGCAAATGACATTTTAATCTCAAAGTCGTAATTAACAGCGCCTAATGGTGCTCTTTTAATCTAAAAATCGTAATTAACATCATTTTTTGTTGGGTTAGGGGAACTGGAGTAGATGAACATTACTGTATGATGATTGTAAGCAAACGAATTTGGTGTTTCTAAACTTTTGGCTTCGAGATCTTATGGGTTTCAACTCTAGCCTACCCCAACTTGTTTGGGACTGAAAGGCTTGGTTGTTGTTGTTGTTGTTGTAAACTTTTGGCAAGCATAGAAAAAACCGACAATAAACAGAGAAAAATCAAGGCATGTTTTGTGGATTAAGAAAATATACCATATTCATTAAAAGATCACCACCCAGCTGGCGCGTGGCCTTGTGCTTGTAGAGGCATTTAGAAGATGGGGGCGGCATCAACATACTGGCAGCCTGATCAGCCGCAGTTTTGATCTTCCTTTTGAGTAAAGGCCCTAAAGTTTCAGTCTGCATATGAATAGCAAAACAAAAGGCAGACCTCAGCAGTGATATTGAATTACTGTATGAGATAGACTGATGCATATAGTGGATGCTCTTAGCCTTTTGCAGCGTGAACACTAGCTATGGACAGACAAAAAACTAGTTAACTCAGCTTTGTCTAGATATGAATGTACTACCACCATCCAAAAGCTTAAGCCTTATTTATTTTTGAGAAATCAAAACAAGCAAAGTTTGACCAAAATTTTAGAACATTCTATCAACAAATATAATACTGTGTAGATACCGTAGGAAAATATATTTTATTATCTATTTAATGATATTAATTTTGTATTTTGCATGTTACTGATTTTTGGTAAAAGCTTAGTCAAACATGGTATAGTTTGACTTTCTAAAAATAATATAAGCCCAAAGCTTTGGGATGGAGGCAGTAGTATCTAGAGCTAAAACACATCTAGATACATCCGTATCTACAGATAGTTGAGTCAATTAATTTGGATCTGAGGGAGTATCAGATTCAGACTACATCATGGTAAGTTGGTTAAAAAAATTACCCCTGGGCGGTCCCTGCCCAGCTCGGCAGTGGCATTTCGCTTCTTGTGCTGCAGATCGGGCCATGCTCCTGCAGCAGGTGGGGCGCTATTCTCGTTCCCCATAGCCTCAGCACGGAACCTGGAGGTACCAACCTGATACAGAGAATATAGAGCATGGTGTCACAGAGGCTTTACGCACAAACAGCTGAAGACATGTGCTACTTTAAGCATATTCCAGAACAGGAACAGATTGAGGATGCAGAGAGACACTTAAAAGGTAAAGAGTGGATAAGCAAACGGAGTACCTGCTTCGCGGGGCTGGGGACGCAGCTCAGGCTCAGCCAACTGCCCACATGCGTGGTGGCCTTACGCTCCATTGCCCCCACCGCCGAGGTCTTACCTTTCCTGTACAAGCTGACAAAAGATACAGTGAGGATCAGCAGAAACTACAAAGGTTGCAAATGTCGACAAATAAAGGAAGAACACCCCAATCCAAGCAAAGGTAGCCCCCGCCCCCACCCCCATCAATCACTCCCAGCTCGAGGGTGACCAGAAAGACACCCCTTCGCCCAGAATAGGAAAGAGATGCGCAAGATATCGAGGAGAGGAAAAAAGAACCGATCTCGAGAAAGGAAAGAACATTACTAGTCCTACCTAATCCGCTTGGTCTAGATGCAGCTTGCCCCTCCAAGCTGGATGCCTGGACGGTGGAGGCGAAAGGAGGGGATCGAGCTAGCGGCTTGCATCCGTCGGCAATCGGCACTCGATCGGGAGAGAAGGGGTGCTACATAAAGGGGAGGGGTAACATATTTTATTACACAGTGAACTTACTGATGTGACTAGTCATTACATGTCTCACTGAAACTAGGGCCCATAGCGTGGCACCCCAAATTCACTTGAAGCTGCCCGGCGGGACGCATTGGCGCGTCAAGAAACCCCCGAATTGTAGCGGGGAAATGAAACATTTCACAAAAATTCGAAATTCAAGCACACCGCCACGCGCCAAGCACGCGGCTGTTCCTTCCTCTTCCTCGGTTCCTCCTCCCCTATCCGAAAAAACCCCAAATCCCAAGCTCAAACCAAAAAAAAATCCCCTGGCCGCCATGCATGTCCTCGTTAACCCGCTGGAGATCGTTCCCGGACGATGCGGACCCCCCGCCCTGAGATCCAGAATTCCGTCCACCTCGAGGCACTGCGTGCTGTCTCGCAGCAGCGGCTTGAGGGCGCTGAAGAGGAAGTTCCGCCGGAAAGTGCTCATGGCAACCGTGCAAGCTCACCGGCGTGCTGCATCCCGAGAGGAACTGGTCAAAGCTTTGCTATTCGCCACACACAAAAAATTGCGGGCCAAGATCTGGTCAAAGCTTCGTCGATGGCTTGCCGCGAGAGGCTTGGAGTCCAGAGTCAATAAACTAGCTGCTCGAGGACTGGGCGGTTTACACGGATTCATATTAACTGACTCAAGTTTGTTAGTCTAGTTAACAAATGCATCTAGATACATCCATATCTAGACAGAATTGAGTCAATTAATATGAATCAGAGGGGAGTACCTGAAAGTGTTTCATGCTACCAACTAATGCGCTGGCAGGAATCGCTGTAGAAGTAATTGTGCTACTACTCATACGATGAACTGATTGTGTGGGTGTCGAATTTTGCAACGCGATCATCCACTGAATGCTTAATCTAGCGCCAAAGGCGTACAAATCATAACATACTACAACACCAGAACATAAGAGTACGAATCATAAAGTAGCTCAACATTTTGCATCAGGGCTGGGTGGTCCTGAGACTACCGGGACGCCCCTGATGATCTCCGGGTGTGCATCCTCTTCAACGCAAAGCTGTGTACTCGGTCCACGGCCTCCTTCTGTAGGCTGGATAATCTCAGGTGCAGGACCTTCGTCTATGAGAGGCTCGTCATCAGTACCATCCACAGGTGCATCAGGGCTGGGTGGTCTTGAGACTACCCGGACGCCCCTGATGATCTCCGGGCGTGCATCCACTTCAACGCAAAGCTGTGTACTCGGTCCACGGCCTCCTTCTGTAGGCTGGATAATCTCAGGTGCAGGACCTTCGTCTATGAAAGGCTCGTCATCAGTACCATCCACAGGTGCATCAAACTGAGATTCATCTTCAAATCTCCCATCAAACTGAGAGACCTCTTCAACTCTATGCTTCTGCAATTAGTACATCAACCGATTAGACAAACATCTAAGGGATGCAACCTGAACAAATGCCGTTTTACATATTTACCTTCTCATCTGGCACAGCACATGTCCCAGAGCTGAAACCCGTTTCCTGAAGCAAGCGCTTTTTCTCTCCTTCCCGTCCATCCATCTGCAACAAGTTAAATTTGAGTACAGAACCTTGCACAGCAATGCAAACTATTGATTGAAACAGCGGCAGCATCAATATAAATAATTAACTACATATGCCAGCACACATACAGTGTGAGCAAGATCTGCTTCTCCTGCTAAAGGATCATTATATGGTTCACCATGCTAAACCCGCCTAACATATGTGCGGTCCATCCCAAAAATGTGTAAATGATCTGCCACTACAGGGTGAGGCCTCTTCTCACCATTCATACATGTGCAGCGCGGGCAATACACGTCCAGGTTGTGACCTTCATGAGCTCTAATAAACCCCATAAAGGGTTGAACACCATTTATATATGAAGGGGAACATAAGTGTCCATGCAGTATCCAAGTTCTGTCCATCTGTTTAATTATGAGATACAGTGGTTGGTGATTAATTTAAGGCGAAGTAGGAAATGTATATCAATCGAGTACAAAACTATACTACATGATTATGCATTTCAGCAATCATGTCGAGTACAAAACAAAAAATGCCCATCGACATTTTAGCAAACAGATCGTGTACAAAACTCTGCCATGGCATTTCAGCAAATTAACGGATCGAGTGCAGAACTGACTCTATATGCCCACGCAAATGAACAAATTGATCGATGACAAATCGAGCGGAAAACTATAAAGTGCCAATTAGTTCGAGCATACTGACGAATTTTTTTAGCAGCATCAAGAAAATATAAATCGTTAGGCCGTCTTGCCCGATACATGATTGAGCTAGAGATAGCAGCCCTACCGTGGATCAACTTGACCGCCGGTGCGTCTCGAGAAGAACGACGGGGAGGGGAAGCTTCTTCTTCGCACGGACGGGACGGGGAGGGGAAGCTCTTCGCACGGACGGGGATAAGTTGTGTAGGGGTGGGTGGGGGGTCATGCGGCCGGGCCGCCGGGGTGATAATTAAATGGCGTTTAATGGAGTTGCGTGTGTAATTTGCCGTGCACAAGGTTGAGGAATAGGCGGTTCCCTTTGCCGCGCGCACAATTCAAACTATCCCGCCCATGTAGTTGAAATTCGCCATATTTTCGTTAAATCGACATAAAGTCATGTGAGTGGGGGAAAATTAGCAAAGTTGCTTGAAAAATAGTAAAACTCTGGAATTATCCTTTAAATATGTTCTACTTCGTGTGGAAATCGGGGTGTGGAAGCATGTTGAGCTGTTTTATTTGTACTTTCTTCATTAAAACTCCCATTTTATGCACTTTGGATGGAAAGAAATCATTTGTACATAAATTTTGACAACGCCATTTGCAAACACTAATTGTTTTACATGCCAAGATGCACCCATCCACCAAATATATATGGGGCAAAAGTTTATCACAATCTAGCAGATATGCACAATTAGTGAGGGACCCCTTTTGATTTTGTGCAATTTCCACTAATTAGGTAGAGAGAAGGGGTTAATTAATTAGGCCATGTTAGGGGTTATGTGTTTTAGATTAGGTTGTGTGGATTCAAATACAACTTCTTTATTTGTGTGCTATGATTAATCAAAACTAGATTGATCGACTGCGCACACATTATTAGAGGCGCATGCCTTTGCGCACAAAGTGCATGTGTGTGTTGTTGGCCACCACAGAGAGAGAGAGAGAGAGAGAGAGAGAGAGAGAGAGAGAGGTAGAGAGAGATCTACATACGAGAGAGCGATTGAAATCGATATAGGCCATGTCGTATATATTAATTGGTGTTAATCTACCGTTTAATTTGCTAGCTAGCTGCTATATATAGATCGAGCATGTTTTTATTAGATCGGGTTATAGCTAGCTAGTATAGTTTAGGGTTATGTGTTTTAATGAACTAGGGTTTGATTAGCTAGGGGTTAGTTATATATATGGTTTAGGGTTAATGCATGGCACATTTAATTTAACTAGAGGACCACGAGCTAGGCACCCCTGGCCTGCTTGATGCACAATTAAGTGTCGTTGGCCTATATATAGGGTTTAATTAGGGTTTAGGGTTAGCTAGGGTTTAGGGTTTAGGGTTTAGTGTTTAGGGTGTTTAGCTAGCTAGGGTCTAGGGTTTAGTTTAGGGTGTTTAGGGTCTAGGGTTTAGGGTTTAATTAATTAGTGTTTAGGGTGTTTAGGGTTTAGGGTTTAGGGTTTAGTGTTTACGGTGTTTAGGGTCTAGCTAGGATTTAGGGTTTAGTGTTTAGGGTGTTTAGGGTCTAGGGTTTAGTGTTTAGGGTGTTTAGGGTTTAGGGGAGTTTTAGGGTTGTTTAAGGTTATTTAGGGATCATCGATCGAGTGCGCACACACATTATTAGAGGCACCCCACGCCTTTGCGCATAAAGTGCATGCGTATATATGTATGTGTGTGTTTTTTGCCACCAACAACGATATATAGATGATCGAGAGAGAGAGATTGAAATCCCCTAGAATATGTTCAAATATATATTAAAATTGATATAGGCCATGTATATTTTAATTGGTGTTAATCTACGGTTTGCTAGCTAGCTAGCTGCTATATATAGAGCATGTTTTTATTAGATCGGGTTATAGCTAGCTAGTACAGTTTAGGGTTATGTGTTTTAATTAAGTAGGGTTGATTATCTAGGGTTAGTTACATATATATGGTTTAGGGTTAATGCGCGCATGGCACATTTAATTTAATTAGAGGACCGCGAGGCACCCCCTGGCCTGCTCGATGCACAATTAAGTGTCGTTGGCCTATACATAGGGTTTAATTAGGGTTTTAGGGTTAGCTAGGGTTTAGGGTTAGGGTTAGGGTTAGGGTTTAGGGTCTAGCTAGGGTTTAGGGTTTAGGGTTAGCTAGGGTTTAGGGTTAGGGTTAGGGTTAGGGTTAGGGTAAGGGCTAGGGTTTAGGGTTTAGGGTTTAGTGTGTTTAGAGTGTTTAGGGTTTAGGGATTATGGATTAGGGATTATTAGGGATTAGGGATTTAAGGTTTTAGGGGTTGTTTAAGGTTTAGGGATCATCGATCGAGTGCGCACACACATTATTAGAGGCACCCGCGCCGCCTAATTACGCATAAAGTGCATGCGTATATATGTGTGTTTTTGGGCCACCAACAATAACGATATATAGATGATCGAGAGAGAGAGATCGAGATTGAAATCCCCAAGAATATATATGTTCAAATATACATTAAAATATATGCACGAATGCATTGTAGGCCATGCATGCACACTAATTATATATATATATATTATGAGGCAACTTAATCAAATGTGTTTTCATTCGAGAGAACTTGTCAAAATTCAAGTTAATTAATTTATCACGATAATTATATAATTAATTAATGAATCTCAGGGATATGTTATACAACATGATCGATATAGGCCATGTATATTTTAATTGGTGTTAATCTACGGTTTGCTAGCTAGCTGCTACATATAGAGCATGTTTTTATTAGATCGGGTTATAGCTAGCTAGTATAGTTTAGGGTTATGTGTTTTAATTAAGTAGGGTTGATTAGCTAGCTAGGGTTAGTTACATATATATGGTTTAGGGTTAATGCATGGCACATTTAATTTAATTAGAGGACCGCGAGGCACCCCTGGCCTGCTCAATGCACAATTAAGTGTCGTTGGCCAATACATAGGGTTTAATTAGGGTTTTAGGGTTAGCTAGGGTTTAGGGTTAGGGTTACGGTTAGGGTTTAGGGTCTAGGGTTTAGGGTTTAGGGTTAGCTAAGGTTTAGGGTTAGGGTTAGGGTTAGGGTTAGGTTTTAGGGTTAGGGTTAGGGTTAGGGTTAGGGTTTAGGGTTTAGGGTTTAGTGTTTAGGGTGTTTAGGGTTTAGGGATTAGGGATTTAAGGTTTTAGGGGTTGTTTAAGGTTTAGGGATCATCGATCGAGTGCGCACACACATTATTAGAGGCACCCGCGCCTTTACGCATAAAGTGCATGCGTATATATGTGTGTATTTTGGGCCACCAACGATATATAGATGATCGAGAGAGAGAGATCGAGATTGAAATCCCCAAGAATATATATGTTCATATATACATTAAAATATATGCACGAATGCATTGTAGGCCATGCATGCACACTAATTATATATATATTATGAGGCAACTTAATCAAATGTGTTTTCATTCGAGAGAACTTGTCAAAATTCAAGTTAAATAATTTATCACGATAATTATATAATTAATTAATGAATCTCAGGGATATGTTATACAACATGATCGATATAGGCCATGTATATTTTAATTGGTGTTAATCTACGGTTTGCTAGCTAGCTGTTATATATAGAGCATGTTTTTATTAGATCGGGTTATATCTAGTATAGTTTAGGGTTATGTGTTTTAATTAAGTAGGGTTGATTAGCTAGGGTTAGTTACACATATATGGTTTAGGGTTAATGCATGGCGCATTTAATTAATTTAATTAGAGGACCGCGAGGCACCCCTGGGCTGCTCGATGCACAATTAAGTGTCGTTGGCCTATACATAGGGTTTAATTAGGGTTTAGGGTTAGCTAGGGCAGAGGGTTAGGGTTAGGGTTAGGGTTTAGGGTATAGGGTATAGGGTATAGGGTTTAGTGTTTAGGGTGTTTAGGGTTTAGGGTTTAGGGATTAGGGATTTAGGGTTTTAGGGTTGTTTAGGGTTTTAGGGATCATCGATCGAGTGCGCACACACATTATTAGATCGAGGCACCCGCGCCTTTACGCATAAAGTGCATGCGTATATATGTGTGTTTTTTGGGCCACCAACGATATATAGATGATCGAGAGAGAGATTGAAATCCCCAAGAATATGTTCAAATATACAATAAAATATATGCACGAATGCATTGTAGGCCATGCATGCACACTAATTATATATATATTATGAGGCAACTTAATCAAATGCATGTGTTTTCATTCGAGAGAACTTGTCAAAATTCAAGTTAATTAATTTATCACGATAATTATATAATTAATTAATGAATCTCGGGATATGTTATACAACATGATCGATATAGGACATGTATATTTTAATTGGTGTTAATCTACGGTTTGCTAGCTAGCTGCTACATATAGAGCATGTTTTTATTAGATCGGGTTATAGCTAGCTAGTATAGTTTAGGGTTATGTGTTTTAATTAAGTAGGGTTGATTAGCTAGCTAGGGTTAGTTACATATATATGGTTTAGGGTTAATGCATGGCACATTTAATTTAATTAGAGGACCGCGAGGCACCCCTGCCTGCTCGATGCACAATTAAGTGTCGTTGGCCTATACATAGGGTTTAATTAGGGTTTTAGGGTTAGCTAGGGTTTAGGGTTAGGGTTAGGGTTAGGGTTAGGGTTTAGGGTCTAGGGTTTAGGGTTTAAGGTTAGCTAAGGTTTAGGGTTAGGGTTAGGGTTAGGGTTAGGGTTAGGGTTGGGGTTAGGGTTAGGGTTTAGGGTTTAGGGTTTAGTGTTTAGGGTGTTTAGGGTTTAGGGATTAGGGATTTAAGGTTTTAGGGTTGTTTAAGGTTTAGGGATCATCGATCGAGTGCGCACACACATTATTAGAGGCACCGCGCGCCTTTACGCATAAAGTGCATGCGTATATATGTGTGTTTTTTGGGCCACCAACGATATATAGATGATCGAGAGAGATCGAGATTGAAATCCCCAAGAATATATATGTTCATATATACATTAAAATATATGCACGAATGCATTGTAGGCCATGCATGCACACTAATTATATATATATTATGAGGCAACTTAATCAAATGTGTTTTCATTCGAGAGAACTTGTCAAAATTCAAGTTAAATAATTTATCACGATAATTATATAATTAATTAATGAATCTCAGGGATATGTTATACAACATGATCGATATAGGCCATGTATATTTTAATTGGTGTTAATCTACGGTTTGCTAGCTAGCTGTTATATATAGAGCATGTTTTTATTAGATCGGGTTATATCTAGTATAGTTTAGGGTTATGTGTTTTAATTAAGTAGGGTTGATTAGCTAGGTTTAGTTACACATATATGGTTTAGGGTTAATGCATGGCGCATTTAATTAATTTAATTAGAGGACCGCGAGGCACCCCTGGCTGCTCGATGCACAATTAAGTGTCGTTGGCCTATACATAGGGTTTAATTAGGGTTTAGGGTTAGCTAGGGCAGAGGGTTAGGGTTAGGGTTAGGGTTTAGGTATAGGGTATAGGGTTTAGTGTTTAGGGTGTTTAGGGTTTAGGGTTTAGGGATTAGGGATTTAGGGTTTTAGGGTTGTTTAAGGTTTTAGGGATCATCGATCGAGTGCGCACACACATTATTAGATCGAGGCACCCGCGCCTTTACGCATAAAGTGCATGCGTATATATGTGTTTTTTGGGCCACCAACGATATATAGATGATCGAGAGAGAGATTGAAATCCCCAAGAATATGTTCAAATATACAATAAAATATATGCACGAATGCATTGTAGGCCATGCATGCACACTAATTATATATATATTATGAGGCAACTTAATCAAATGCATGTGTTTTCATTCGAGAGAACTTGTCAAAATTCAAGTTAATTAATTTATCACGATAATTATATAATTAATTAATGAATCTCAGGGATATGTTATACAACATGATCGATATAGGCCATGTATATTTTAATTGGTGTTAATCTACGGTTTGCTAGCTAGCTGCTACATATAGAGCATGTTTTTATTAGATCGGGTTATAGCTAGCTAGTATAGTTTAGGGTTATGTGTTTTAATTAAGTAGGGTTGATTAGCTAGCTAGGGTTAGTTACATATATATGGTTTAGGGTTAATGCATGGCACATTTAATTTAATTAGAGGACCGCGAGGCACCCGCTCGCTCGATGCACAATTAAGTGTCGTTGGCCTATACATAGGGTTTAATTAGGGTTTTAGGGTTAGCTAGGGTTTAGGGTTAGGGTTAGGGTTAGGGTTTAGGGTCTAGGGTTTAGGGTCTAGGGTTTAGGGTTTAGGGTTAGCTAGGGTTTAGGGTTAGGGTTTAGGGTTAGGGGTAGGGTTAGGGTTAGGGTTAGGGTTAGGGTTAGGGTTGGGGTTTTAGGGTTTAGGGTTTAGGGTTTAGCATTTAGGGTGTTTAGGGTGTTTAGGGTTTAGGGATTAGGGATTAGGGATTTAAGGTTTAATTTAGGGGTTGTTTAAGGTTAATTTAGGGATCATCGATCGAGTGCGCACACACATTATTAGAGGCACTCGCGCGCGCCTTTACGCATAAAGTGCATGCGTATATATGTGTGTTTTTGGGCCACCAACGATATATAGATGATCGAGAGAGAGAGAGATTGAAATCCCCAAGAATATATATGTTCATATATACATTAAAATATATGCACGAATGCATTGTAGGCCATGCATGCACACTAATTATATATATATTATGAGGCAACTTAATCAAATGTGTTTTCATTCGAGAGAACTTGTCAAAATTCAAGTTAAATAATTTATCACGATAATTATATAATTAATTAATGAATCTCAGGGATATGTTATACAACATGATCGATATAGGCCATGTATATTTTAATTGGTGTTAATCTACGGTTTGCTAGCTAGCTGCTATATATAGAGCATGTTTTTATTAGATCGGGTTATATCTAGTATAGTTTAGGGTTATGTGTTTTAATTAAGTAGGGTTGATTAGCTAGGGTTAGTTACATATATATATGGTTTAGGGTTAATGCATGGCGCATTTAATTAATTTAATTAGAGGACCGCGAGGCACCCCTGGGCTGATGCACAATTAAGTGTCGTTGGCCTATACATAGGGTTTAATTAGGGTTTAGGGTTAGCTAGGGCAGAGGGTTAGGGTTAGGGTTAGGGTTTAGGGTCTAGGGTATAGGGTTTAGTGTTTAGGGTGTTTAGGGTTTAGGGTTTAGGGATTAGGGATTTAGGGTTTTAGGGTTGTTTAAGGTTTTAGGGATCATCGAGTGCGCACACACATTATTAGATCGAGGCACCCGCGCCTTTACGCATAAAGTGCATGCATGCGTATATATGTGTGTTTTTTGGGCCACCAACGATATATAGATGATCGAGAGAGAGATTGAAATCCCCAAGAATATGTTCAAATATACAATAAAATATATGCACGAATGCATTGTAGGCCATGCATGCACACTAATTATATATATATTATGAGGCAACTTAATCAAATGTGTTTTCATTCGAGAGAACTTGTCAAAATTCAAGTTAATTAATTTATCACGATAATTATATAATTAATTAATGAATCTCAGGGATATGTTATACAACATGATCGATATAGGCCATGTATATTTTAATTGGTGTTAATCTACGGTTTGCTAGCTAGCTGCTATATATAGAGCATGTTTTTATTAGATCGGGTTATAGCTAGCTAGTATAGTTTAGGGTTATGTGTTTTAATTAAGTAGGGTTGATTAGCTAGGGTTAGTTACATATATATGGTTTAGGGTTAATGCATGGCACATTTAATTTAATTAGAGGACCGCGAGGCACCCCTGGCCTGCTCGATGCACAATTAAGTGTCGTTGGCCTATACATAGGGTTTAATTAGGGTTTAGGGTTAGCTAGGGTTTAGGGTTAGGGTTAGGGTTAGGGTCTAGGGTTTAGGGTTTAGTGTTTAGGGTGTTTATGTTTAGGGATTAGGGATTATATATTTACGGTTTTAGGGTTGTTTAAGGTTTAGGGATCATCGATCGAGTGCGCACACACATTATTAGAGGCACCCGCGCCTTTACGCATAAATTGCATGCATATATATGTGTGTTTTTTGGCCACCAACGATATATAGATGATCGAGAGAGAGAGATTGAAATCCCCAAGAATATGTTCAAATATACATTAAAACATATGCACGAATGCATGGTAGGACATGCATGCACACTAATTATATATATATATTATGAGGCAACTTAATCAAATGTGTTTTAATTCGAGAGAACTTGTCAAAATTAGAGTTAATTAATTTATCACGATAATTATATAATTAATTAATGAATCTCAGGGATATGTTATACAACATGATCGATATAGGCCATGTATATATTAATTGGTGTTAATCTAAGGTTTGCTAGCTAGCTGCTATATATAGAGCATGTTTTTATTAGATCGGGTTATAGCTAGTATACTTTAGGGTTATGTGTTTTCATTAAGTAGGGTTGATTAGCTATGGTTAGTTACATATATATGGTTTAGGGTTAATGCATGGCACATTTAATTTAATTAGAGGACCGCGAGGCACCCCTGGCCTGCTTGATGCACAATTAAGTGTCGTTGGCCTATATATAGGGTTTAATTAGGGTTTAGGGTTAGGGTTAGGGTTAGGGTTTAGGGTATAGGGTTTAGTGTTTAGGGTGTTTAGGGTTTAGGGATTAGGGATTAGGGTTTCAGGGTTGTATAAGGTTTAGGGATCATCGATCGAGTGCGCACACACATTATTAGAGGCACCCGCGCCTTTGCATAAAGTGCATGCGTATAGTTTAGGGTTATTTGTTTTAATTAAGTAGGGTTTGATCAGCTAGGGTTAGTTACATATATATGGTTTAGGGTTAATGCATGGCACATTACATATAGTTTAAATCTCAAGAATGTTTATACATGATAGGCCATACGTGCAAAGGAATTTTTTTCCTCGTGAACTTGTCAAAATTCAAGTTTATCAGTGCCAATGGAAACTAGTCCAAAAAATTACATAGAGGACCAAAAGTACTAGACAATAACTAATAGAACCTGCAACTTTACAAAAAGGACCCCAAAACATATAGAAGAAAATCAATCGAGTCCTTCTCGACCGCACATCAGATCTCTGCTCCGCATCCTTTCCAGCAACTCCATCGCCGGGGACGCACCACTTGGGACGGTGTCGCCGGTAGTCGCCAGGACGAAGGAGAAGAAGGGCCTCAGCAACGGCATATTGGCTCTGAGAAGGGCCGCTGAAAGGCCAAGATGTGCACGGGCAAGACGGATGACGCCGTCGTATGCCCCGAGCTTGTGAACTTTAGCAGCTTGACTTCCCCATTGGCCAGATCTGAAGCACTGACCAAAGCAAGCCTCACCGTTAGCGCCATCACATTGATGGCACCAGATCGGGGTTTGGCCGGCAAGATCCGCCAGATTCACCACAGGCCAGATCTGAAGCCGATGACGAGATCCCCGACTCCATTGCGCCATTCTGCTCATGGGAAACACTGGATCTAAGCTTACAACAACACTAACTCCCTCGGATCCAAATTAGCTGACTCAACTTTGCTTATCTAAATATGGATGTATCCACACATGTTTTTACTCTAGATACATACACGTCTAAGGAAAGTTGAATCAATTAATTTAGTTCGGAGGGTGTACAATATACAGAGAGAAGTCGGTCTCGGGCCGGCGAGGCCGCCGGAGAGAAGGGGGAGAGGAGCCGGGGGAGTGGGAAAGACTCGAGGGAGAAAGAGAAGAGGAAGAAATGAGAGCTCCCTGGGGAAGAACATTATTTTTGTCGTTCTGCTCGTAGCTTGAAACTGAAAATTTCGGCCGCGCGCCAAATCATCCCGCCGCATCCATTCGAAAATCCCGTGACCAGTTTTACCCTTTTAACCCTGGTCCGGAAGCTACAACCCACCGACCATGGAGGGCTCATTCGGTAACAATGAAATATCTTGCCTAGATCCCGAACCCTCCCCACAGGCCCACACCCACCCACCAACCATTCGCCCCATTAGCTCAAAAATACTCTCACACGCCAAAGCTCTGACTCTCTACAGTACTAGATCTGCTTCGCCGCCGGCATACTCCTCCACAGCGTAGCCTTGATCGTGTTGGCTGTCCACCCACCTGATCCGCTCCCCCGCCGCCCTCGTCACCGACGGATCTGCTTCACCGCCGACCTCGCCACCAACGGATCTGCTTCACCGCCGACTTCGCCACCGACGGATCTGCTTCACCGCCGACCTCGCCACCGACTACCTCGGCGCAGCGGCTGTATCAACTTCACCGAATCCCTTGCCAGCCAACCAGATCTGCTTCACTAACGCCCGCTTCTACTGAAACAGGGTCGATTCATCGTCTCCCGCGTTCGCCGCCGCTGGAATGCAAGTTGCCGCCCCCGTCCACCCCGCCGCAGCTTGGTTAGTACGCTGGCCCGTTAGATCGCGGTGTTTCTTTAGCCATGTTTTGTGTAGTTATTTGCAGATCTCATATGCCGTTAACTTTCTTGATGTGTTGCTTCGCATGAAGTTTGTTTAAATATTGTACAGTACAAAAGCATTATCCGGTCGCTACCATCCTGTTCATTCTACTGACACCTGTGTGCATCCACATATTTATAGCCTTATACCCATTCATTTGCTGCCAACTGTTTTTGTACTGCATGCTATTGTCGCACTGCTTTTATAGTCATGCTATGGGCATTTCCAATCTGCTTGTTCTTATACCACGTCATTAGCTCACCGCTAGCTGCTAGCTGTTTTCTCGTGTCTGCTATTCTCACACTGCTTTTATAATCATGCTATGTGCATTTCCAATCTGCTTTCTATTATACCTCGTCTTTAGCTTATATAGTTATTGCTGCGTGCATGTCTGGTCTTTGTATTATCATAGACTGACTTGTCAATGTTATTTTTCCTAGGGATTGATCATGCGAACCACTTATTAGAACATCCAACATTAACAGCGGGGACGCTAGGGAAGGTTGGAATCTGAGTTCTTGGTTGGTAATTTTGGCAGTTTACTTCCGTTATTATCTATAACCTATATGCATTGTTCCTTATGCAAGAGATTAACACTTGGAACCCTGCCATAGCAATGCCATTCATGCTTTACTATGTTTCTGCCTATTTGATATGCTTGTCTTGGAGAAACTGCGAAGGTGATTTGAACCTGACATTTGGTCATTCTTAATGCCAGTTTACTTTATGTGGAAAACCTTGGCATTACCCTACTCTAAATCTGAATGTCTGAAATTCGTATCTCATGCAAAGCAACATCTAGTTGGTTTTAATCTGATATCTGGTAAATATTGGCTTATTCATTTGGCAGCTCAAGTTTTTTGTTATTTGAAACCAGCTGACTTGGTCTTAAATGTGATATCTAAACACAGATTAAGGACAATGGAGCAGGAGGATTAGCATTTCACTTGATGGCTGAACCTAAAATGATAGGCATGTTGACCACGACTAGTGCACGCAAGAGAAGGACCTGCAGCGAGCCAGTATGTGCTTAGTACATGCATCTTATCTTATCTTGTGCTTATTTCTGCTACATGCTGATCTCTACATTGCGTAATACATGTTTGAATAGTTAATTGTTGTAACTATGTTTGCAATGTTACCAGAATGCAGTTTTAATGAAGCAGTCATCATTAGAAGATAGTCGCCAAAAAAGGATCTGTAGCGACCCTGTGCAACATTATGATGTAAGTTTGTGCTTAGTACAAGTTCCATACATTGTCTTATTTATGCAACTTGTTATTATCTTATATCTACATTGCATAATAAATGTTTGCATAGTTCATCGTTTAACTCTTTTTGCATTATTATCAGAATGCAGTTTTGATGAAGCAATCTTCATTAGAAGTGAGGCCCACAAAAACTTCTGATATTTCTTCTGATGCATCTTCTCATAGCCGTCAACCTAGACCATTGCTTTCATCAAACAGTAAATATCTCAAGGCTGTACTTTATAAAAGACATGGTATTGCTGCTTTAAGATCTGTAGCTGATATGTTGACAAAGAGTACACAAGATTCAATCAAGGCGATTGCCAAATGTCAACGTGTTATTGATGATGCTAATAGAAGTCCTCAATGATTCTATGTAATTTTTTTATTTGGGCACATGAATTGCCTTGTAATTTTCCTACTTTTTTTATTTGTGTATGTAATTGTGTGTATCATTGATATCAGATTTTAGGCTCATGAAATTTAATGCATGTTGACTAGTCAAACAAGTAGGGCACTACAACAGATTGGGCCGGCCCACTTACAGTAGTGTGGGACCCACTTTCATTTTGGGCCGGCCACTTCTTTAGTAGGCCGGCCCGGTTACACGATAGTGGGATCCACATGCTTATTGGGCCGGCCGACTATCTTGTTGGGCCAGCCCATTTGGTATATGGTGGTCCCACATGGTAAATGGGCCGGCCCTTTAAGGAAGGTGGGACCCACATGCTTTTGGCCCGCCCATCTTGTTGGGCCCACTTGCTATATGGTGGACCCCACATACTAAATGGGCCGCCCTTTAACAGAAGGTGGGACCCACATGGGTTTTTGGCCCGCCCACTATCTTGTTGGGCCGGCCCACTTGCTATATGGTGGACCCCACATACTAAATGGGTCCTTTTAACAGAAGGTGGGACCCACTGTGCTTTGGCCCGCCCTTGTTGGGCCGCCCACTTGCTATATGGTGGACCCCACACACCAAATGGGCCCCTTTAACAAGAAAGTGGGACCCACCGTGTTTTTGGCCCGGCCCACTATCTTGTTGGGCCGGCCCACTTGCTATATGGTGGACCCCACATACTAAATGGGCCGACCCTTTAACTGGAAAGTGGGACCCACCTGTGTTTTTGGGCCGGCCCACTTGCTACACGGTGGACCCCACACACTAAATGGGCCGGCCCTTTAACAGGAAAGTGGGACCCACCTGTGACCCGCCCACTTGCTTCTTGGGCCGCCCAGTCAAGGTGGACCCCACATGTTAAATGGGCCGGCCCATTTAAGTTTTGACCAGTCAACCTTAGAGGTTAGGCCCGGCCCACGTAACTAATGCCAGCCCAGCATATAGTTGACCGGTCAAACTATGTCAGCTGCCCGGCCCGCTTAAGACGTGGCATGCCTCGTGTGGGCCTACCATCTACCACGGGTTTCAGCCGGTTAACGCCGTTAATCGCGCGATCGGTCGCCACGTGTCGGTTGCATGACGTCGCTCAACGGGCTCCGGAAACACTTGCGCAACGGTCCGATTTTCCGTGCGGAAGGCGCCCAAGCGCGACGGACCGAAAAACGTCGTTGGACTTTGCCTGACGCAGCCACAGAACCCATATCGTCGGGTTAGGCCCATGGGCGACGAAAAATACCCCTTAGCGGACGATTTTGAGACGTTGTCTATGAGAACTTTTCTTGTAGTGCAGCTCGATGGCGGTGACGATGGCGTCGATTTCCCCCTCCGGGAGGGAATTTCCCCGGCGGATTCCTGCCCGCCGGAGAGCTCTTTCTCTCTGGTGTTCTCCGCCCCGCAGAGGCGGCTGTAACCTTCGTGAGGATTCCTCCGTGGCTTAGGTCTTCGGGACGAAGGGTTTCGCGAAGAAAAGGAGGCGAAAGGGGCCGAGGGGCTCCACACCACATGGCGGGGCTGCCATGGGCTGCGCCACCCTATGGTGTGGGCCCACCGGTCCACTGGCTCCCCCTTCCGGCTTCCTCCGTCATCTGGAAAAATAGGAGTTTCTGTAAAACTTCCTTCCACAATTGATCTTCCGAAATATTGCATCCTGACGGTGCTTTTTCCAGCAGAATCCTGGCTCCGTGCTCGATCTCCAAATAATCATGAAACATGCAAAATAGATGAAATAACATGAGTATTGTGTCCCAATATGAAATATATCAATGAATAACAGCAAATTATGATATAAAATAGTGATGCAAATTGGACGTATCACCGTCCGATCCTCTGGACGGTCCAGATTAAGGCGGAGCAGCAGTCGGGCAAGGGGGGCTTTTGGGCTAAATCTGAGGATGGGCTTCGGCCCAGGTTGTCGGTAGTCCAGTAAGTTTTCTGGGCTGCCGATTTTCCTTGTTGTTTTCTGTGTTTTTGTGCATTCTAAATGTTTTTCCTTATGTTCATTGCACTATAATATACAGAAAAATCATTGCCTATAAAATATGACCAGAAACATGTTATTGTTCTGGAAAGAAATGAACCAACGAGATTTTTTTGTCTAGAATATTTAATATGTTTTTAATGTTGAATAATCAAATTAAACATCAAATATGTTGTTCCTTAAATGCTTAATGTTGATGTTTAATTATGAGAATGCCATGACTGCAAAAAAAAAAATTCTGACCAACGTTGTATTATTTCTGCATGTCAACCCCTTAATGTTGTTCTAATTCGTGTCATTTCTGCCCAACGATGTTTGACATAGAATAAGAAATTTTTGGCATGTTTATTTTATATGCATGCAATTTTACTAATGAACGTCCATGTCAAATTTCAGCGTCCGCAGCGATGCATTATGATGCTGTCGAGCAGTTGACCGGCAGTAACTTTCCTCGTTGGAAGAATTCAATTGAGCTATGTTTGGCTTTCAACGAGTTTGATTATGCCTTAAGGGAGGATAAGCCCGTGGCGCCAGTTGATGGTGCTACGGGGTATGATGAACTAAAGAAAACTTATGACTTCAAGATGGAGAAGTGTGGGACAAATCCAATCACGTTGCAATGCTTGTGATGAATTCTTCCATTTCACCTGAGATTATTGGGGCTCTTCCCAAGAAAGATACTGCTAAGGAATTTATGGAAGCCTTGGAGGAGCAATTCAAAGGCTCTGAAAAGGTTTATGCTCATGAGCTTTTTCACAAGCTACTTGGCAAGTATAAAAGTGATGGTGATGTTAGGGGACACATACTGAGAATGATAAATGCTTCAAATAAGTTGAAGCACCTAAAGTGTGAGCTCAGTGACAACCTCCTTATCATCATGATCTTGGAGTCCCTCCCTGAAGAGTTCGATCAGTTCAAGATCAACTACAATTCCATGAAGGAGAAGTGGACACTTGCTGAGATATCCCCTCGGATTGTCCAGGAAGAAGAACGAATGATAAGGCAGAACAAGGATCAGGCTTTTCATGTTGGCTCCTCAAAGAGAAAGCATGACGGGTCAGGCCCTTCAAAGTCGCCAAAGAAAACCTTCAAGAAGGAAATGCCAAAGTTTAAAGGAAAGGAAAAGGATAATGGACAGTCTTCAGCGCCTACTGATAATGTGTGTTTCCACTGTAAGAAGGAAGGCCATTACAGGAAGGATTGTCATGAATACCTTAAGTGGATGATGAAGAAAGGTACAGATGAAATCACTTTTGTTGATGAATTATTATATACTGATTTCTCTTGTACATCATGGTGGATTGATTCAGGTGCAACTGCTCACGTTGCTAATTCTATGCAGGGATTAAATATGATCCAAACCATAACAAGCGGGGCAAGACGACTTAGAGTTGCAAATGGAGTTGAAGTTGATGTCGAAGCTGTTGGGTCACTCACCTTGGAGCTCCACACCGGCTTTCACCTTCATTTAATAATGTTCTTTATGTACCTACTTTAAGTAGGAATTTAATTTCAGTCTCTTGTCTCGATAATAACATGTATGAGTGCAAGTTTGGTAAACAACAATTTGTTTTAAACTATTGTAATAAGGATGTTGGTCTCGGTGTCAGACGAGGCAAACTATATATGTTATCTATGAATGATTATGTTTTGCATGTGAGTAATGTTTCGAATGTTGAGAAGAAATGGAAGGGTACTAGCACTTCTTCGAAATTGTGGCACTGTCGTTTAGGCCACATTTCGAGGGGGAGAATGGAAAGACTTATTAAAAATGATGTACTCCTCCCATTAGACTTCTCCGATGCGGACAAATGTGTTGATTGCATCAAAGGTAAATATGCAAAAACAATTAAGAAAGGAGCGGTAAGAGCCACGAGTGTCCTCGAACTCATACATACTGACATATGCGGACCTCTTAATGTTAAGTCTATAGATGGTTTTGATTCATTCATCACCTTCACAGACGACTTTTCCCGTTATGGCTACATTTACCCTATACGTGATAGATCGGAAGCTTTGGACAAATTCAAAGTGTTCAAAGTCGAAGTTGAGAACCAACTGAATGCAAAAAATAAAGTTGTACGATCTGATCGCGGGGGAGAATATTACGGTAGGCATGCTCCTTATGGGCAAATTCCAGGACCTTTTGCTAAGTTCCTAGCTGAGAATGGAATTGTTGCCCATTATTCGATGCCTGGTGAACCTCAACAAAATGGTGTGGCTGAGCGCCGCAATCGCACACTTTTGGATATGGTGCGTAGCATGCTCAGTTATGCAAGTTTTCCATTAAGCCTATGGATGGAGGCATTGAAGACGGCTGCACATATTTTAAATCTTGCTCCCACTAAGTCAGCACCGAACACACCTCACAAGATGTGGACGGGAAAGAAACCGAGCTTGAACTATTTATGTGTGTGGGGCTGTCCTGCTGAAGCTAGAATTTTCAATCCACAACTTAAGAAGTTAGATCCAAAAACGGTTAGTTGTTTTTTCGTCGGATACCCGCACAGGGGAAAGGGATATCGCTTCTATTGCCCCGGTCATACCACTAAGTACGTGGAGACCCGGCAAGCGGTATTTTTTGAGGATAATGAAGTTAATGAAATAAGGAAGATCGATCTTGAGGAAAAGCGGGTGTGTGCTCCATCCCCGATTATCCAAGAGGTCGTTCTACCAATGCAGAGGAGAATCACTTCTCATGTTGAGACTGAACCTCACAGTTCTGGTCCTCAACCTGATGGTGATCCTGAACCTAATAATAACGGAAATCCAGAAGGTGAAGAAAATCACCAGTCGGATAATGAAGAAGATCCTCATAATAATGATGCCCCTCCACCACCATCGCCTGTGAGAAGATCACATCGAGAAAGAAGAAAAGCCATCTCAGATGATTATATCACCTACATGAGTGAGGATGTAGATGATATAGGAAAGGTGGAGGATCCAACCTCATACAAGGAGGCCATTAAGAGTTTGAATTCGTCCAAGTGGCAAATCGCCATGGAAGACGAGTTGAAATCTATGGGCTCAAATGATGTTTGGGACTTAGTAGAAGTTCCTGAAGGTGCCAAAAGAGTAGGTTGCAAATGGATCTACAAAACTAAGTACGACCCCAAAGGGAACATCGAAAGATTCAAAGCTAGACTTGTGGCAAAAGGTTTCACACAGAGAGAAGGAATCGATTACAATGAGACTTTCTCTCCTGTGTCATCTAAAGATTCTTTTAGGATCGTCATGGCTCTGGTAGCTCATTTCGACCTAGAATTGCATCAAATGGACGTTAAGACGGCATTTCTAAATGGCGATCTTGAGGAAGATGTATACATGACACAACCGGAAGGTTTTGTTGTGGAAGGAAAGGAACATTTAGCATGTCATCTGAAGAAATCCATCTATGGCTTGAAGCAAGCTTCAAGACAGTGGTACCTCAAGTTCGATAAGATTATTGGAACTTTTGGTTTTACTGAAAATGTTGTGGACAACTGCATTTATGTTAAGTTTAAAGGCAGTAGGTTCACAATATTAGTCCTATATGTGGATGACATATTATTGGCCTGCAGTGATAAGGATATGCTGCACGAGACCAAGAATTTTCTGTCTTCCAATTTTTATATGAAAGATCTCGGTGAAGCTTCATATGTCCTCGGCATTGAGATTCATCGAGATAGGTCTAAAGCTGTGTTGGGACTATCACAAAAGGCATACTTTGAGCGAGTACTAAAGAAATTCAATATGCATAAGTGCTCTGGCTCACCTGCTCCAGTAGTCAAGGGCGATAAGTTTGGGACATTTCAATGTCCGAGGAACCAAATTGAAACTGATCAGATGAAGTCGGTTCCTTATGCTTCAGTTGTCGGAAGCATCATGTATGCACAAGTTTGTACACGCCCTGACTTGGCTTTTGTAACCGGGATGCTTGGCAGATTCCAATCAAATCCAGAACTAGACCACTGGAAGGCCGCAAAGAAAGTCTTGTGTTATATGCAAGAAACAATAGGGTACATGCTTACATACAGAAGGTATGATAACCTACAAGTTGTTGGTTATTCAGATTCTGATCATGCCGGTTGTGTGGATAGTAAGAAATCCACGTCAGGTTATGTATTCACATTTGCCGGAGGAGCTATATCGTGGAAAAGCGCCAAACAAACGATAGTTGCTTCATCTACATCTGAGTTTATAGCATGTTATGAGGCCATGTATGGCTAAAGAATTTTATTCCCGGACTTAAAGTGGTCGACAACATTTCAAAACCACTTCTATTGTACTGCGATAATGAACCCGCAGTTTTCTATGCGAATAACAACAAGTCAAGTGATGCTGCCAAACACATTGACATTAAGTACCATGTTGTGAAGCATAGAGTCCATGATCATACAACTAATGTTAAGCATATAAGTACGACTCGTATTCTTGCGGATCCGCTAACGAAAGGCTTACCACCCAATATTTTTCGTAAGCATGTTGCCGGCATGGGATTACTGGAAGCCTCATGATTCTGGAATAAAGGGACCACAATAAGAACCACTCCCGATAAGTATTATGTTATCCATTTCGAAATAGACTGGTATGCTATAAGTGTTGAGGTTCAATAGCATTTTCATTGGCTATTGCAACACCTCACTTTGGCTTATTATTTCTATGGAGAATGGGAAAATGAAGTTAACCTAACGATCAAGGGGGAGAATGTTGGATTGATCTATCAGGTTAATATAACTGTCAGTTAACATATAAAACAGAGATATTCAGAAACACTTAACGTTAGCAGAATAAGGGGGCCCACAGGACCAACGTCCAGGAGGACCTTTTATGTACGTGACTTATCTCTAAACGCCCTGATCGGGGGCACCTTAACCAACTGATGGTTCCGGTCCCCCGTTGCATGCGCATATAAATATGGGGGATCCCCTGGCGGCTGGAACTCACGAGTTGAAATCCGGCATCGCTGCTCCCCAAAATCCCAAAGTCTCTGCACCGATCGCAGTCCGCGCACAAGCAACGGGAAGACTGGAGCCTCGCCGTGCTGTACCTGGCCAGTGCAGGTGGCGCCCGGAGGGGATCAGGAGGATCTCCAGATCGTCATCGACCGCAAGTTCGTCATCAACACCGCCACACCAAGCCTGCCTCACGCAGGCATCGATGGGATCTTCGATGCCCCGTAATGCATCCCTAAACCTTCTCTGTTCATGTTCACTAGGTGTTCTAGATGGCTGCCTTTCACGATCTTGTGCTACTCATGAGGTTCTAGACATAACATCGACAAGGCTACGGTAGTGGGTCTGATCGTCAATTGGATCACCGTCGGAGATGGACAGTTTTGAGCCAGCATCGATGGGGGTATTGGCGATGTTACAGTCATCCATGGGGGCACGGTGAATGATGTCAAGGGCGTATTGACGTTGAGAGAGAAACATGCCCGAGGAGGAACGTGTGACAGAAATGCCAAGAAAATGTGAGAGGGATCCTAAATCGAACATGGAGAATTCTGTTTTCAAGGATGATATAATGGTATGAAGAAGAGTGGGAGTAGAGGCCGTGAGAACAATGCCATCTACATATAAAAGAAGATAGGCGGTGCCGGCGGTGGAATGGAGGATGAAGAGAGAGGTGTCACACCGGGAGGCTACAAAACCGACGGGTCGCTGAAACCAAGCATGAGGTGCTTGTTTTAGGCCATAAAGGGATTTCTGGAGAAGGCGGACAGAGGAGGGATCAGAGGGGTCCTCGAAGCCCTTGGGTTGCTGATAGTAGACTGTCTCCATGATGGTGCCGTGGAGGAAAGCATTTTTGACATCTAGCTGATGAACAGGCCAGTGAGAAGAGACAGCGAGAGACAGGACGAGACGAATGGTTGAGGGTTTTACGACGGGAGAGAATGTTTCGTCGTAGTCGATGCCATGCTCTTGAGAGAAGCCACGAACTACCCATCGTGCTTTGTAGCGAGCAAGTGTGCCGTCGGAGTTGTATTTGTGGTGAAACACCCATTTGCCGCTAACAATGTTGGCGCCGGGAGGAGGAGGAGAGACAAGACGCCAAGTGTCGTTGGTGATTAGAGCGTTGAACTCATCACACATAGCAGCAACCCAATTGGGGTCCTGAAGAGCGGAGCGATAGGTGCGCGGGATGGGAGAGATTGTGGATGGGGCAAGAAAATTAAGTTGCTTGCGGGGTAATTGAAACCCAGATTTGGCACGAGTTCGCATGGGATGCGGATTGGCCGGAGGCTGGACGGTGACGACATTGGCAGGGATCGAAGTAGGGGGTGGAAGGCGCAGACGAGGCTGCTGCCGTCGCGGCAGAGGATGGCGTCGACAGCGGACGCGGCAAACGTAGGAGCCATGTCTCCGATGCAGCTTGGATGGTGAGAACCGTCGGTGGAGAGGGTGGATGAAGCGGGTAGAGGTCGCCGTCACTGATTTTACGAAGGAGGAGTTCCCTGGTGCGCAGATCCTTCACAGATAAACCCCACGGATCAAATTCCATTGAAACAAGATTATCACGGGTTAGTTTACGAACAGATAAGAGATCCTGGATTATATTTGGGGCAACTAAAATATCATTGATAGATAGAGGACGTGATGCAGTAGGCATAGATGTGGAGCCGATATGAGAAACGGAGAGATGGGAGCCATTACCGACAAGCACAGATGGGTAATTGGAAACGGGATGGAAGGAAGTGGAGTTACCAGGTGCTGCAGCCATGTGCGAGGTGGCGCCGGAGTCGGCGACCCACCCGCTGTTGGAGTGCTGGATCGACAGGTTGTGTAGCGCTTGCATCAAACCTGCCTGCTCGACGCTGCCGTGCTCGTGTGACGCCGACTGTTGCTGCTGCTGTGGAGTAGAAGGCGGCATCTGGGTCATGTACGAGGGTGGCGGCGGCGTGTACGGTGGCGGGGTCAGCGTGCCGTACTGGAGCGGGGCGAAGGAGGTGAAGGCGTAGGGGCGCGGACCGAGGACGCTTGGGCCGCCAGCGGATGGCGGTGGCGCGTAGTTGTAGACGCCGCCGTTCCACGGAGGCCGTGTGCCGGTGAAGGAGCTGGTGCTGCCGGCAGAAGTCGGAGTGTAGCCAGTGTGGCGGTCGAAGCGCTTGCGCTTCTGCTTGCCTTGCACCGGTGTCGGAGAGCCCTGGCCACCAGTGTTGAAGTGGACGGCGGAGGCCTGGCCGCCGTTGTTGGGAGTCCCGTAGGAGCCCTGCCCGCCGTGAGAGCCGCTCGAGTAGTAGACGGGGTTGTTGGTGGAGCCGCTCGAGTCGGAGGCCGGGACGCCGCCCTGGCGATCCTCGTCCAGCTGGAGGGTGGACTGGACCGACGCGAACGTCGGCGGGGTCGTCTTCTCCTCGATGAGCTAGCGGGCGGTGCGGTGACGATTGTCGAGGCCGCGGAGGAAGTAGACGACAAGATCCTCGTCGTCCAGGGGCTTGCGGATGTCGCAGAGGCCGTGGGCGATGCGTTGAAGGCGGGAGGCGTAGACGGCGATCGAGGAATGGCCCTGACACAGATCATGGAGCTCGGACAAGAGCTTTACATTGCGAGATGATGTCTACGGGAGCTTCTATTCTTGTAGACAGTGTTGGGCCTCCAAGAGCAGAGGTTTGTAGAACAGTAGCAAGTTTCCCTTAAGTGGATCACCCAAGGTTTATCGAACTCAGGGAGGAAGAGGTCAAAGATATCCCTCTCAAGCAACCCTGCAACCACAAAGCAAGAAGTCTCTTGTGTCCCCAACACACCTAATACACTTGTCAGATGTATAGGTGCACTAGTTCGGCGAAGAGATAGTGAAATACAGGTGGTATGAATGAATATGAGCAGTAGTAACGCGCCAAAAAATAGCTTGGCGTGTGGTTGATGGTGGTAATATGGTAGCAGTAGTAACGCAGTAAAACAGTAAACAAGCAGCGATAGCATATTTAGGAACAAGGCCTAGGGATTAGACTTTCACTAGTGGACACTCTCAACTTTGATCACATAACAGAATAGATAAATGCATACTCTACACTCTTGTTGGATGATGAACACATTGCGTAGGATTACACGAACCCTCAATGCCGGAGTTAACAAGCTCCACAATTCAATGTTCATATTTAAATAACCTTAGAGTGCATGAAAGATCAACACGACTAAACCAAGTACTAACACAACATGCACACTGTCACCTTCACACTATGTAGGAGGAATAGATCATATCAATACCATCATAGCAATAGTTAACTTCACAATCTACAAGAGATCATGATCATAGCATACGCCAAGTACTAACACGGATGCACACACTGTCACCGTGCAGGAGGAATAAAACTACTTTAATAACATCACTAGAGTAGCACATAGATAAATTGTGATACAAAACACATTGCAATCATAAAGAGATATAAATAAGCACTCCACTACGCCATTCATAACAGTGAATAAGTATTCTGTGAAATATAGCCTAAGAGACCCACACGGTGCACACACTGTCACCTTTACACACGTGGGACAAGGAGTCTCCGGAGATCACATAAGTAGAATTCACTTGACTAGCATAACGACATCTAGATTACAAGCATCATCATATGAATCTCAATCATGTAGGCAGCTCATGAGATTATTGTATTGAAGTACATAGGAGAGAGATGAACCACATAGCTACCGGTACAGCCCCGAGCCTCGATGGAGAACTCCCTCCTCATGGGAGACAGCAGCGTTGATGAAGATGGCGGTGGTGTCGATGGAGGAGCCTTCCGGGCACTTCCCCGTCCGGCGGCGTGCGAACAGAGACTCCTGTCCCCCAGATCTTGGCTTCGCGATGGCGGCGGCTGGAAGGTTTCTGGGTTTCGTCGAACGTAATAGGGTTTTCGCGACGGAGGCTTTAAATAGGCGGAAGGGCAGCCTCGGAGGGGCCTGGGGCCACCACACCATAGGGCGGCGCGCCCCCTCCGCCGCGCGGTGTGTGGGGCCCCAGGGCTTCCATCTGGCGGCTCTCGGGTGTTCTGGATGGTTCCGGGAAAATAGGAACCTGGGCGTTGATTTCGTCCGATTCCGAGAATATTTCGTTACTAGGATTTCTGAAACCAAAAACAGCAGAACAGAACTGGCACTTCGGCATCTTGTTAATAGGTTAGTTCCAGAAAATGCACGAATATGACATAAAGTGTGCATAAAACATGTAGATAACATCAATAATGTGGCATGGAACATAAGAAATTATCGATACGTCGGAGACGTATCATGAGATCAGACGTTGTTCGTGAACATGTTCTCGATGGTGGCCCAGAGAGAGAACACCGTCTTCGAGGGATACATGATGAGCTCCTTGAACTCCGGCTTGCACGTGGTGTAGATCCAAGACTTGACGATGAGGTTGATCCGCTTCCATTCGCGGTCGTCCTCATGATCGTTGAAGTCAGCGGCGACGTGGTCCTCAACTCCGTGGAGCCCGATGGCGAGCTCCATGTCCTGGCGCCACATGGAGTAGTTGACGCCGGCGAGATCTAACTTGTGATGAACATAGAAAGTGATATTGAGGCCGGCTAGGAAGTTGGCGCGAGCCTGGGTTGGGGCGGTGGAGAGCTCGGGGTGCGAGGCAGAGGAAGTTTGGGAGGCAGAGGAGGTTTGGGAGGCCGCCGTTCAGGAAGCGGCCGGGCCGGCCATGAGCGGAAGCGCGGGATAGATCTTATCCTGATACCATGTAAGCTTTGATATTCAGCTGAATCAATGCATATTATTTGTCACGGAGGTACAACAACAGTATATAAGGGGTAGTACACGTGAGAGAGAGAGGAAGTTCAATTGCGATCCTACATTAGAGGAGCATGCACAGGAGCATGCACAACTTGCGGTGATCATGCTTATCAATAGCCTAAGACTAGGTCTTCAGAGAGAGCGTGACGTGGTTGTCTAACAGTTATACCGTCCGGGATTTTTCAAACAAATTTATAAATTCATCCAAAATTTATCAAAAATCTTAATTTGAGCATATTGTGAAAATACCGGAAAGTTTCTTTCGGTAGAATAAATTTGGTGGTAACTGGTAAAAGCGGTTTGCGACGAGATTCCAAAAATACCAGCCGAGAAAAAAAACCTGAATATGACGATTGCTCGGTAAGAAGAGAATGAATAACAAAAAGATGTTTCCCTAATCTCAATAGAAAAGATTTAAAAAAGTGTTTGGATGGAATTGACGTTAAACATGGAATGACAGTTAATTGAGAGGGAATAGGCGTTAAATTGCCCTTCCCCTTCCCAAAGGTTTCCAAACACGCTGGAATTCTTCCCCCCGCAGTCCCTCCGGCGACCTAACCCCGGCCCCGGTTCTCTTTGGAGTCTGACCACGACCTGGCCGGCCTCTACCCTCCCCTTCCCCAGACGAACAGCCTTTCCCTGTCTCGCTTCCGCCATTCTAGGACTGCCTCGAGCCTAAAGGAGAACCTAGGCATGGACATGACGGATGTCTTCATCTTCTCCACAAGCCACATTCGATTTCTGCGACTAGGACCAGGAGCGGAGCGTCCCATCGCACACCCTCAAAGTCACCCTCGGAGTTCTCTCTGTACATCGCCTCGAGTCGGTGGCGGCATTGGTTGATCGGAGATCTCGAAATAGTGATAGATTTAAGGCCCTGGTGAGCTTCGCCTTCGCCTACCCAGACCAATTCATCGTTGCCGACATCATCTCTCACTACCAGAACAACGTCGCCATCCTCCTCTATGGCCTATACCAGCAGGTTAATTCCCAACATCTAATTCTATACCTTTAATTTCCGCGATTGAGTTTTGTGTTTGCAGTTTAAGGGTCTCGCAGTTTAATTCATCCTATATGGGTGATTTGTGAATGAAAGGTTGGATGTTCTTTAGGTACGGCCAGCATCATCCTAGACTTATGGCCTAGATGTGTTTAGAGTTTTGGACATACACTGCTTGTTTTGGTAGTGACCATAGTTCTCGAAAATATGGTGGAGAACCTAGGTACCAGCGCACCTGATTTCAAAAAATTCGAAAAACGTTATTTAAATATTTCAAAAAAAAGTTGAAATAATTACCTCGCGTACATCTCATCTCAATAGTTATCTGGGAAATTTTTCAGAAAAAAATACGGCCGTACGTGACTCATACAAAAATGTGAAAATGAAGTTTCGTTATACTGTGAATAGTATAGGTATAGTCATTATACTATGAACAGTATAGTTTGTTATTTTTGTGTAGGCTACATACTTTCATATTTTAGGTTGAAATTTGACATGCACATACCTACATATGTGCTCCAGACACATGATTTATGCCGAATTTTTTGAATCAATTTTAATGTTTTTTTCGATTTTATTGCTAAAAGCGGGTGCTGGCGCACCCAGGAGCCAAAAATTCGCGTCCCCATAGTTCTGCACAATTCTGTTTAGAAAAATCTTACATATTTATGGATACACGTGGGCGTATGTTATTTTGATGAAAATTGTAGTCCACCTGGGCGTATGAAATCCAGTTAGTATGGCGGACATAGTACATCGGCATGGTTGTCGATGGCATGGAGATTTCTGGCTAGACAAGTGCAGATAGCAGAACCATGTGATTGCAGAGAAGCCAGTTCACTGCTGATATGTTTAATTAAGCATGCAATCTGCTATTATAGAACTATAGAAGGTGATTCCTAAATTTCTAATTTTATTGGTACAATGTTTACAAAGATCGGAATTCTTGGTAACATAACATTTGTACAGTGCAAGCATATGCAGGAAAAAAAATTCATTATGTGTACTTCTGTTTATTGATTTTCAGGTGGATCTACCTTTCTGACACTACATCAAGCTGGACAATAAATCCCTCTTCATGGCGCTGTGATCATCTTCAGTCAATGCAGAAGCTGAGCCACCAAGATAAAAGTCCATACCTTGCCCGATGAAGATGGTTCTTTGAAGATTCTGCAGCTCAACATAGATTCAGGTACATGCTGTCTCTATGTGTTGTTTTCACTCCTCATCTGGACATCAAATACAATATGCTCACATGTACTCCCTTCTTAGTGCTCATTATTGTTCAGTGCAAATATCCAATAGTGGCACACATAAACTGCAGAGGGGACTTTTGGTGCTTGAGTCAGTAATGATTGAGGTTTCTTTGTGCTACCTGCATATGCTAACCAGATTATAATCATCTCAGGTTGATATATGCTAAAAGCAAACATCACTGTAGTTTCGTTTTGGCAGCACATTAGGGACTCATTTGAGTGTGATTAGCGACCAATGAGAAAAGAAGACATACTTAGCATCATCGCATGCTAGCGGGTTTAGTATTTGAATTCACTGCCATTTTCATCCAACAACCCCATAATTCCGCTTCTGCTATATTCATTAGTAATTCATCTGATCGCCCTGGTTGCAATTCAAGTTGTTCTTGCCAAATTGTTACCTTTTCTGTTTACAAATTATCATAGCTTCTTTTTTGTTGCCGGGGGAATTATCAGAGATCTTAATTGAAGAGCTTGCAGTCGTTGAACCTATGGTTCTTTAGCATGTATGCTCGGGTGATCCGCTCACAGTTACAATCATCCCATCTAGGCTCAATATTGGATTGCGCCATCATTGGACAATCGCAAATCTTTCGAGTTCTCTAAGTTCTCTTTTTTCCCCTGATCCAGCACTCCTTCCCTGCCCTTCTTCCTTTGGTCTTGGAGGTGGCAGAGTCACGTGAGGTGGGAGATGGCAGCTGGTGGTGGTAGTAGCGGCACTGCATGAGTTGGTCGAGAGCCTCAAGGACTACAGCAAGAGGGCGCCTTAGTGCTATGGGACGAGTTCATCCTAGAGCAGCGCGACTTCGCTGTCCGCGACCCTCTTGGTTATTCCAGCCAAGATAGGATGTTGGGACTATGCTTAACGAGTTCACATTAGTTGAAACTCTTGAGAATGTTTTGGTTAATTTCATATGGATTTGTTGTTTTAACCTTTGTTGTGTACAAAGTATATGCCGGAAATATTATATCATATCAGTATATCACAATCCATCAGTTCATATTTGGTGTTTTTAGGTCTCTTGGCTTGATTTTTTTTTTCTTCCAGGGCCCCTCCGCTCTAAAATAGTAGCACAAGTAGGTTCATCGGAGCTGAATATCTTGTGTTAGATACAAGCTCAATTATCTATGTTAAGTGCGTTAATATTGTCTACATTGCTAAAAGAATAAGAAAACGGCTGAATCACTTAAAACAGTATATTGGAAAACAACTTGTTTAACCATTTCTAGAACAACATGTGCATAGGGAAATTAAAAAGCAGTGTGTATGGCGATGTAGTATAAGTAAACTATAGCTATGTTTAATTAAATTCAGTAACTTCGTCTGCACATTTAATTGACTGCAAGCAGAAAAAATATCAGTTCAGCTTGTACAGTATGATTCCCCTACGCATTTGCATGGATCCTTGGTAGGCACCAATCATATTAAGGTTAACTTTGGAAAACTTATCAACTTTATCGCTGAAGATGAGCCACCATATTCCTAAAAATGGGTAAAATAACAACACTTCTCTGAGCATTTCATAACCTGACTAAAAATGAAAAAACATAATATGCAAAATTTGGAAAGTACTTCCTAGCATCTTATATCATGAGTTTAATCTGAAAGGAAGCAAAGTTGCAACTTATATTATTAACAGAAGACTATAAATGATTAATTAGAACTGCCACACAAGACAACTAAGAAAAATGCAATGGTTGCCAATCCACGAAGTAATTCAACTTACCTATGGAACTACATACCCCTGAATTTCTACAAATAGAAACAACAAATGAATCTGAAAGATGTAGCGTTCATGATTTATAACAGAGGTTAATGCGATCATCTGGATTTAGTCATGGAAAAACGGAGAAAACAAATTCTCAAACATATCGTTGGCTGGAGAGGACCATTGGATTGATGGTTGGCTGCTAGGACATGAGCTTGGATGTAACACATCAATGTACTCGAGATACAGTGAAAAGAATAAACAAATTGACAACAAAGCTACAAGCAGCCAAGGATGAATATACATTAATTTCCTGTTACTAATCAATATGTGTGTCGCACATGCATATATAGGATTAACCAAATTAGGGTAGTGAATTTCCGTGCAAATATGTTCAATTTTCTTGTGTCTTGCATTTTTTCATCCAGCAAATTATTTGTTAGAAGAATATGTGAATCTGTATGAGAACAAGAGCACATTATATATATTCACAAGAAAGGTCTAGATTTGATGTAGTAAAATAAAAGGATGGACACTAAGGTTGCAATTGGCACAAACTACGTAGGCATGTGTATGCAATTTTTATGTGCATTATTTTAAATATGCGGGGAGAAAAGAAATTTGAAAGACACGAAGTGAGAGTCATGGAGATGATGTAGATGTAAGATGATAATGGTTGCAACACATTCATAATGCATATATTATGACTAAAAATATTTCTACCAATTTAGACCGTAGCAACGCACGGGCATACAACTAGTAAGGGGTAGTACACGTGAGAGAGAGAGGAAGTTCAATTGCGATCCTACATTAGAGGAGCATGCACAGGAGCATGCACAACTTGCGGTGATCATGCTTATCAATAGCCTAAGACTAGGTCTTCAGAGAGAGCGTGACGTGGTTGTCTAACAGTTATACCGTCCGGGATTTTTCAAACAAATTTATAAATTCATCCAAAATTTATCAAAAATCTTAATTTGAGCATATTGTGAAAATACCGGAAAGTTTCTTTCGGTAGAATAAATTTGGTGGTAACTGGTAAAAGCGGTTTGCGACGAGATTCCAAAAATACCAGCCGAGAAAAAAAACCTGAATATGACGATTGCTCGGTAAGAAGAGAATGAATAACAAAAAGATGTTTCCCTAATCTCAATAGAAAAGATTTAAAAAAGTGTTTTACTACTTTGCTGTATTGAAAAATTGATTCTCATTAATTATAAGAGATGGCGATAATGGGAAGGGTTAAGAGCCTCGTTCCTTCCCTACCAATATACATGGCGTAAGATGTATTCTCTTAGCCAAACGTTTTCGTTAACCGAATGAAGCACCTATCTTAGTCACATGGTCGCTCCTTAATTGACACAGACAAAACGTTGTATGCCATTCTTTTTTACTGTAGATGATATTGAATGTTCATTCTTACGTTCCCTCATGTTGGTGTCAAAGCCATCAACGTGGTGTATGATTCACGATGTCTCTGAAACTGATTGGATGAATATACCTCCGTTTTAGAACATAAATCTTTACTATTATATTGGAGTTGGTCGTAGGTCGTACAACGTGTTTGGTGAAGGAGATTCGGAGCATCTGAACCGTTCAATCTGCATCCAATGTCATGAACGATTCCATCACACAAAAACGGTAAGTTCTAAAACAAAATCACGACACAATTAATTATCATCTTAATAAAAAATATTGACTTGCTCTTATTGTACATGGTCGCTGCATCCTTCTTCTTTGATTAGAGCTAGATTAGAGGGCTGTCAAATATCAATTACTCCAGTCCTACCCCAAAATCCTGCACAGATCTCTACTTATACTTTAATAAAAAAATAAAAAGACTAAACATCTTCCCTATTCTCCTCACCCTCACATCAAAACCATTGTCGTCAGCTTTGTTCTTTGTTCGTTCCGCACGGGCAGAACTGGGCCAAAGCCGAGCTACCTCGTCGTGATGGAACGTGAACCCAGCAACCAAACCCTCCTGCTAAAAAAAATCAAACCCTCGCCCTAAGCTCGTCAATCCTCCTCCCCTCCGCCTCCCATCTAACAGAGAGGAGCGGGGCGCTCGTCTCACACCCAACGCCGCCGTCACCACACAAACATCGCGGTGGTTGCAAGTCAACAGAGGGCACTGCTGTGCCGGTGATCGACAGCGTGGGATAACTTGGGAGCTCCCAAAATCGTGGTGATGGTGGCGGCGTCGGAGGGGAATCGGCAAAGGAGATCGTCACGGTGCCGGCAAAAAAGTGGGTCTCTCTTCCATCTCCGCCTCGGACGACGACGGCGACCAACCGCAACACCGCCGATGGGATGGCTACCCTGCGGTGACGGAGGCGGCGCTCTACGTGTGGGCATTTTCTGTAGTGCCACTCATGCGTAATTCTTTTTGTCCTCTTTAGGCTTTCCTTTTTTTCCCTTTGATCTGTTCCTGAACCTAGATCTTTTAATCGTCTCCTTGCTACTGGTTCTTTTTCTGTTCAGATCTGGGCATCGACCCATGTTGAGGTTGTTCTTTTCATCGGCATCCATTTTAGTTGATTAACTTTCTTTTCATACTTTCATTGTTAGACCAACAATTTGTACGCTTTCTATGTCCACCATCACCAAAATTATTTCTTTGCAGAGGAGCCAAGAGGACAGCAACGTAGACATTCTTGCTGAAGAATTTGTCACTGCGAGGTCCGCACCATCATTCATGCCCTATTTGGTGGACCACAAGCCGTGTTGTAGGCTTATGGTTTTTGATTTGCAATTTTTTTTGTGTTGTTTATATTCTTCAGTCACATTTAGCGATCTGAACATTTCAGGATTCAGAAAAAGCAGGTAGTCATACCTACTGTGAGATCTCAATTCCCCAAATCGTTGTTATATCATCTTTCGGATCAATACTGTAAGTTTGTTACCGGAAATCTCGGTTACCTAGATGGTTGAATTTATATTGATTATTTGCCATTGTGTTTTCCTAGGTATTTGCCAAATTTTCCAAGGGGGGATTTGAGAGAGGGTTGTAGGCACTATTGTTTCGCCCTGAAGCTATGCCGAGCAGTGCCAACCACTCCTCATGAGTTTATGGTTTGATTTTCGTAGTGCAGCTAAGCCTGAAATATACTGTCTAATTTATATCGTTTATCTACGTACCCTAGGTTTTTTTTCTGAAAGAGGTTCTTTTCTGAAGTTCTATTCTGATGAATAGATGAAAAGATTTATCTGGGCAGATGAGTAAATTAAATACAGTCCCAAGTTGTAAACTTCCAGCTTGCTATTTTGACTACTTCAGTGACCGCCTCCTGGCTTACCGTATGTTTTAACATTTATAGCTTATATAAATTATCTCATGTCCTTTCATTCACTTGAATACACTATTGATATATAGTTGTTGCATCTGATTGCTCAATTTCCTTCAATATTTAAGGTGTGGACTGTGTCAGTCAAATGCAACAATAGAATTCAAGTTTATGGTGTGTATTCCAAGGATAGTGTTGAATGATCCATCGACAAGGTGGCCTTTTACACTACAACATCGGTAATACCCAATATGTGTTTCAGATTCTATTGTATTCGGTTCTTCTGTTCGAAGAGTTCTTATTTTCCTAGGCCTAATTATATGTTTACTGGTTCGTTTTCACCGGAGGAGGCAGCTAGAAATCCAGTTTTGTCAGTAGATTGGCATACAAAGAGGATGTGCTACCTTATGACTATAAACAAAAGCCAAGGGCAGAAACTTTACAGAGTTGATGTTTATTTGCCAAAGCCTGTCTTTTCTCATGGACAGTTTTATGTTGTGTCTCAAGGGTGGCTTCTGAGGAATGGATTAAAGACTACTCCACTAGATGAGAATGGTAGCCCCTGTACACATACTATAAATATTTCTGTACCGTTAAGTGCTGACAAGCCTTCAAGAAGATTTGCTACCCATGCTCTTTCTCCTTTCTATTGGACTTGTATCACATTTCTACAAACCGTAGTATAAGTGGTCGCATGTATGATAAGTAGTGATGTCTGACCTTTTACCGTGTTTAAGCTATGTTTCCTCTTAAACTTTCATATTAGCTTCGAAGAAACAATTTCCTTATTTTTTGAAGTAAATGTGCATCGGTGCCAGTTAGCTTCTCCTATGTATGTAATCCAATGTGTGTAGTATACTAGAACTGCAACCCTTTTTTACTGCCTACTGTGTTATCTACCAAAACTGAATAGCTGGTCGACACAGAATTTAGAACAGACAACTTATTTACTCCCTGGAAAATTTGATACCACGGGAGACTTTGTATCATGTGCTTCTCTATTCGTCTGATCGATTATTTTATCTGCCACTTCTATACCTTGGCACATCTGTAGTTCTTTGTCAGTTCAAATTTTAGAGTAAGCTTCAGTTAAATAAATGAATTTCAGCAGAACATGAGACATTAATTCTGAACTTTTCTCCTTGCAGCAAGCACCAAGATCTCAGCCCCACCAACATGTAAGCTAACCTGAAAAATAGAAGGAAATAAGTATTCAAACTGATGAAGTAGAGAGTTTGTATCGAGGTATCTATTATGTCAGCACCTGCCATCGAAAATACCATGTAAACTGATATCCTTCTACCTACTGATTTAGCAAGTCTAAACAATGTCAATGCGCCGCAATATCAATCCCTTAAGTATCCATGTAATGCCAAACATTTTTATATCCACCTACCTATTGCTGTAGAAATCCCGCACAACTACCAATGAACCCTGACATCAAGTAGCTAAGTATCCATGTATAATATTATTGTACTTGATTTGGTCCTGATTTGCTTAAGTTTCCTATTTCACTGATGTTTTCAACCATCAATAACCGAGATGGGATTTCCGGTTGGTTTTGGGTCACATGAATTATGCCTCAATATGTAGAGTATTCAAATAAATATACTTGAAGGTATGCCGCCTTTTGCTTTTTTGTTTTTGTTTTGATTCACTAACTTCTAAACCTACTCATTCTGGTTTTGCTTCAGTTTCTTTACATCCATTTGTCCTTTCCCCCTTTTTCTTGAGCATACAAAGTTAGGCATCTACTGCGGTTTTCGCTACCTTTTATTGAGTACATGTTCCAGTTTTGTTGGTTTTGAAGTATTTGTACTGTGATTAAAATAGGAAACACCGTGTCTTCTACATATATTTTTTTGCATTAAAATTTTTTCAGGAAAGGTATTATTGCGTTCATCCTGGAAACCAAGATGCAAAATGTCAAGCAGCAAGCTTATCATTTGTCCAAGCTATAGCACTAGCAGAAACGGTATTTGTGGTATGTCTTTTGCATAGGCCAACACACAATGTAATATGAAAAACTCATCATTCTTTCTGCTATTTTTTGATAAATCATTTGTATCCCTTAAAGAATCATCGAGAAAAGTGATTTCGTGGATTGGTTGTAACCGATTATGATCAGCCATTTTCTTCTATGCTACACGCTAAATGTCTACTGAAAAAAGGCATTAGAGAGACTGAAACAGGAGCCCTTAGAGAGGGAGAAAAGATGTCTGCGGCATGAGTCCGCAAAGAGACATACATGGACGCCAGGGAAAGCATGTAAATAAAGGGTTGACACACAAATAATGTATTTAATTAAGCCATATATTGATGAATATACACACATGTTTCCAGTACTGAAACTTACTATCCATATATTTGATGCTAGCGAAGATGGTTACTTTGGTACATGATCTCACAACACCTTAAGGCAGTTTATAAATGTATTATAGTACTCCCTCCGTCCTGAAATAAGTGACTCAACTTTTTCTAGATATGGAGATATCTATAACTAAAACACATCCAGATACATGGAGGGAGTATCTATTTGTAACACAAAACTATTTCTTGCGGTCTGCTATTATTACTGAGTGACTATTTGTATTATTTATAAAACTACAAGGTGGTGTCATTTTATTTTTGTTTCAACAAATATGGAAATAAAACTTTGTCTACCGTGCGAGCTCCCATATATACAATAAATAAATCATTTACATCATTATATATCAATAAACCTTGTACATCATTACATTTACCATAGATTGTAGTAAAAGTTGAAATTGAAAATTGTTCTGTCCTAAGATGAACCAGGTCCACACAATAGCTTACCAAATAGCGTGATCCGATACCCAGCAAAGTGCAAATCTTGAAATTTTTGGTTCCCACTTGACTGCTGGTCAGAGCACGGCCCAACTTTTTTTATTTTTCAAACCCAAGAGCGCTGACAGATGGAGTCAGGGTCCTCCCCCATGTTATAATGGATTCTACTTTTTAATACAAGAAAAATATTTCTTTGTCGCTTCTGAATATTTTGAATATGAATTGTCATCAGGTTTGATCTAATTGGTTGTCGTAGTGAACTATTAATTTCATTCATCTATTTTGTTGTTGTGGTGGCATATGAGCTGAGGGGCGGGCGAGCGGTGAGAAAGAACAAGAAAGTGAGAAGATTATCACTACTAATGAAGCTTCACATACTGCTTGTAGAAAACCTTACCTAGGTGGAAGCTTATCGTGTAGCTACTAATTGAGATTGTCTCACATCTTCTATCCACATAATTTTTCCTCAGAGTGACCATTTCTCTCTTTTTTAGAGGTACATAATTAAATGATGATGATTCCACCTATTTTACGCATTTTTATCCTTTGAGTCTTATGGTGTTTTGCAATATATTATGGTTTTTTTCATACACATGGATTTTTACATGTATTGTACAAATATGTTGCTAGGAAACATCAAAACCGTAGCAACGCACGGGCATTCAACTAGTTAGTTTAGAAAGCTAATTTATATTTCTTAAACGAGGTGATAGAAAAGAAATTCGCCAACTGCGGCTTATTAAAACTTACTATCAAAATTCAAATAACAACCCCACTTGCATTGAACTATCGCTGGAATCCAATACACCGAGATCATCACACCCATCATTTTGAGAACAGCGCGTCCATGTCCTCTAGGCTCCGGCCCCTCGTCTCCGGCAGCCGCACGAACACGAACACGCACGCCGTGGCGGCCAAGCCGGCGTACAGGAAGAAGCAGCCGGGCATGGTGATCCAGGCGGCAAGCGATATGAACGACATGCTCACCACTCCGCAGGTCAGCCGGTTCACGGCCATGCCGAGGCTGGCGCCCTGCGCGCGCAGCCGCAGCGGCATAATCTCGGCGCTGACCGTGGACGGGAGCGACCCGAACCCCACAGAGAACGCCGCGACGGCGGCCAGCACGAACGTCACGCACGCGGCCGCGCTGGCGGGAGAAGGCTCGCCGACGCAGAGCGTGAGGGCTAGGGCGGCCAGGGACAGGGCCACGCCGCCACTGCTGGCCATTAGGAGCGGGCGCCGACCGACTCGGTCGGAGAAGAACGAGACGACGAGGATGAAGCACGTCTTCACGACGCCGATGGCAATGGTGGCGCCCAGGATGGCTTGGCTCGACGACATGCCGGCCTTCTTGAACACCAGCGGACTGTAGAGAAGGATGGCGTCGATGCCGGCGGCTTGCTGGAGGAAGTTAAGCCCGACCACGCAGACGAGGATCCGCCGGACCATGGCCGACGGCTGGAAGATCAGCTCCTGCCACACGCCGACTCCGGCATCTTGCGGCGCCTCCACGACCCGCTTGATCTCCTCTAGGCGCAGCTCGGCCTCCGCGGCCGTGTCAGAGGTGCGCACCAGCACCGCGCGCGCGTCGGCCTGACGCCCGCGCATGGCGAGCCACCGAGGTGACTCCGGCATGCAGAGCACCCCCGCCGCGAGAAACACGGGTGGGAGCACGCCGATGGCGTACATGACCCGCCAGCCGATGTGCACCGGCAGGCCGGCTAAGGCGTAGTTCGACACGTAGCTGAGTAGGATGCCCACGTTGACAAAAATCTGCGCAAGCACAACATCAAAACCTTTAATTGAGCTGACCTGATTAACGCTTACGCTCAAGCACGGCGGCGAGACTTACGTCAAGCAGCGAGGATAGCACGCCGCGAACGGACGCCGGCGAGATCTCAGCGTTGTAGACCGGCGCGACGACGAGGGCGAAGCCGACGCCGATGCTGGTGACGAAGCGCGCGGCCATGAGCGCGGCGTAGCTGCCGCCGAGCGACATGGCGAGCGCGCCGGCCATGAGGAAGCCGTTGGCGAGCACGAGCGTGCCGCGTCGGCCCAGGAGGTCGGCCGTCCAGCCGGCGGCGAGGATGGACACGAGCATGTACACGTTCATGGACCCCGCCAGCACCTCCACCTGCTCGTCGGTCAGCCCCAGGTCCTCCCGGATGAAGAGCTGCGCGCCGCTCATCAGCGCCAGATCTGCAGGAGGAAATCAACAGCTCAGCTAGAGCATGTCGTCGTCGGTGTACCAGGAAACAGAGTGTGGTCACGTACTGTAGCCCATGAGGATGGTGGTCATGGAGGCGAGCGTGGCACAGCCGAAGGCGTACATGTTCCGCCGTGGCTTCTCCGTCTTCGACGCGAGCAGCGGCGCGGTGTTGCCTTCATCGGCAGCTCCATCGTGCGCCATGGCGGCCGTGTCGTCGTCTTCGTTTCCTCACTGGCGCCCGCGGAAGCGCGAGGAATATCCTCCCTCAGAATGGAAGGTCGCTGCTCGAAGTATAGTGTAGAGGTTTTTGCTGTCTAGTTGTGCACTTAAAAGCCTTCAGACATCAGAGCAAGGACTGAACCTACCTAAAAATTCCTGTAAAAAATTCGATTAGAAATTACAGCCTCTCCGATCGGATAATTCTAAGCCATGAAAAACATACTCCAAGCACAAAGAGAAGAGTATCGAGGGGTGCTTCGGTGTTTCCCTTTTCCCCTCCAACCATCAAAGTTGCCAACCACTCAAGCTAAAGGCATAAATTAGCATATGCAAGATATATTAGAAAATTCTAGCCATCTATAGAAGGGCAAAGTTTGGAGAAGACCAACATTTTGATAAAATTGAGATATTTTTGATGGGACAGAGGGAGTATATGAAATAGAACAAGGGCAAGACTATAACTTCATGCATACCAACGTCAAGCGGTTTACCACGCACCATCAACCAACGGTCACGAGCCGACCATAATGAATTGCCTTGCCCAACCTTCTTCAAAAAATGGTGAAAAGATGAGTCACTAAGCTATGATTGTGTCACGATCCAAGCGAAACACCATCTAAGGCAATCCGGGCAGACTTAGTGCCACCAACTAATTTGCAAATATAAGCATAAGAGCGTGCAACTCTCTCCTCCCCTGCCCTCAACAAGTGTAAGCATCTGGATAAATTAATTTGACATATAATTTAAATGGAGTATATTTTACATCATGTGTCTTCCCCGTCTCACTCAGATTGAATCTTGAGTATTATATTCTTAAATTTTGTTTAAAAGATAAACAAGCTTAATCACTGTTTCATTTAAAATTATTCACGACTCATAGAGTGGCATGCGACTGGATGATATTTTGGGGTTTAAAAGTACGAGTTTGTTTCCCCATTTTGCTCCTACTTGTAGAGATTTGAGCTGGTTATCATTTTCTCACTCCTTTTCTGGTCCGCCTCTCCTCTTCTTTTCTGAAATTTCACCGATCTATACATAATCATCTACAAAAATCTCTAGAAAGTATTAAAATTATAAATAGTTCTTTGAACCACCTAGTAATGACTACATATGGTAGCGCAAGCTGAAGGCGCACCGCCGCCATCGTCCCTCCATCACAAGAGCCGGGCAAAACTAGTCGTAGTGGGGTTTGTAGTAGACAGACGAGAAGTCGTCTTACTAAGGCCCCAAAGAACCAACACACTAGAGGAGCAACCATTTTCAATAATGACAATCGTAGATCGGAAGAGTCTTACCTGAAACAACACCAATGAACACAAAAACCGACCGGATCCCATACGATCCACCGAATACATGACTTCACACACCCGCTATCGACGCTAGATGCACCACCGGAGCGAGGATAGGGTGGACGGATCTTATTATGTCTAGTCACCTGTTGTATTGTGATCAAAATTCATATACTAAAGGGAGGATAACTTCTGACGAGCGGAGCGAGGCCCGTCGCCGGAGGCTTTTTCATTAATTCAGCTTCATCTATCCAACAATATCTTGCAGGAAGTGCTGGCTGAGAAATCCGCAGCACCGCTGTGGTTGAAACTGGAATCGATCTGCATGTCTAAAGATCTAACCAGTAAGATGCACGTGAAGATGAATTTGTTCTCGCACAAGCTGCAAGAAGGTGCATCAATGATGAATCACCTATCGATCTTTAGAGAGATTGTTTCTGATTTGCTGTCCATGGAGGTAAATTATGATGATGAGGATCTAGCTCTTATACTGTTAGTCTCGTTGCCTAATTCTTTTGCAAATTTTCGAGACACCTTGTTATACAGTCGTGATGAACTAACCCTTGCCGAAGTTTATGAGGCCCTCCAGCAGAGGGAAAAGATGAAATCTACGGTGCAGGCAGAGGGTTCGTCATCTAAGGCAGAAGCATTGCAGGTCCGAGGCAGGACCGAGAACAGAAACAACAACTACAACAACTATAACAGAGATAAGAGCAAGACCGACAGATGTCGCTCAAAGTCCAAGGGACGAGATGGTAAGTTCTGCAAGTATTGTAAGAAAACTAGCCACAATATTGATGATTGTTGGAAGTTGCAGAACAAAGAGAAAAGAAAAGGTACTTACCAACGGAAAAACAAATCTAAGGGTGATGGTAAGGCTGGTGTTGTTTCCAGTGATAATTCTGATGGCGATTGCTTAGTTGTGTTTGCTGGTTGTGTTTCTGGTAATGATGAGTGGATCCTTGATTCTGCATGTTCGTTTCATATTTGCTGTAACAAAGACTGGTTCAGTTCTTATGAGTTTGTACAGAGTGGAGATGTTGTGCGTATGGGAGATAACAACCCACGTGAGATCGTAGGCATTGGCTCCGTTCAGATCAAGATGCATGATGGCATGACACGCACTCTAACAGATGTGAGACACATACCTGTCATGGACAGAAATCCGATCTCTCTCAGTATCCTTGATGTCGATGGGTACAAACACTCCGGTTCTCACGGAGTTCTGAAGGTATCAAAAGGTTCTCTCGTTCACATGATTGGTGATATGAATTCTGCAAAATTATATGTTCTTAGAGGTAGCACTTTGTCTGGTATTGCTGCTGTTGTTATTCCTGATGAACCTGGTAAAACTAATATGTGGCATATGCGTCTTGGACATATGAGTGAACATGGCATGGCAGAATTGCACAGGAGAGACCTGCTAGATGGCTGCAATTTGAGTAAGTTTGAGTTCTGTGAGCACTGCATTTTTGGTAAGCATAAAAGAGTTAAAATCAATGCTTCCGTTCATACCACTAAAGGGATTCTAGATTATGTGCATGCTGACGTGTGGGGACCTTCCCGCAAAACTTCTCTTGGTGGTGCAAATTACATGCTTACTATCATAGATGATTACTCCAGAAAAGTGTGGCCTTTCTTTTTGAAACATAAATCTGATGTGTTTTATGCTTTTAGAAAATGGAAAGTTATGGTAGAGAAGCAAACAGAAAAGAAAGTTAAATTGCTTCATACTGACAATGGCACGGAGTTTTGTTCTACTATTTTCAATGACTATTGCAGCGACGAAGGCATTATCAGGCACCACACCATCCCATATACTCCTCAGCATAATGGTGTGGCGGAGAGGATGAACAGAACCATCATCTCCAAGGCTCGCTGCATGTTGTCCAATGCTGGTATGCATAGACGTTTCTGGGCTGAAGCCGCATCCACCGCTTGTTACTTGATAAACATGTCACCTTGCATTCCGCTTGATAAGAAAACTCCTATTGAGGTATGGTCTGGTTCACCTGCTGATTATTGACAGTTGAGAGTTTTCGGTTGCACTGCTTATGCTCATGTTGATAATGGAAAGCTAGAGCCTAGGGCTGTTAAGTGTGTGTTTCTTGGTTATGGTTCAGGAATTAAGGCATATAAGTTATGGAATCCTGAAACTAAGAAAGTTTTGCATAGCAGGGATGTTGTATTTAATGAGGCTGTCATGTTTTATAAGAGTTCATCTACAGATGCTACTGATGCTGTTGATTTTTCTGATAATTCTGATGATGGGCAACAGAGGATTAGCGTGCAGGTGGAGCACGTGGAGAAGAAAGAAAATGATATTGCTGAAAATGATAACACTGTTGTTCAACACTCACCACTTGTTTTGCAGCAAACAAATAGCTACATTGCTGCTGATAGACCGAGGCGTAACAAAGGTCCACGTCCTCGTTTAATTGAAGAGTGTAATCTTGTTCATCATGCTTTGAGCTGTGCTGAACAGGTGGAGCATGATACTGAACCTGCTACATACATTGAGGCTGTTGCATCCGTTGACCGCGTGAAGTGGATTTCTGCTATGCAAGAGGAGATGCAATCGCTTGACAAGAATGACACATGGGATGTTGTGCCCTTGCCTAAAAAAAGAAGGTTGTCCGCTGTAAGTGGATATTTAAAAGAAAGGGAGGTTTGTCTCATAATGAGCCTCCGAGGTATAAGCCAAAGTTAGTAGCAAAAGGTTTCAGCCAAATTCCAGGTATTGATTATAATGATGTATTCTCTCCGGTTGTGAAGCATAGTTTCATTCGTGCATTTTTTTGGTATTGTGGCTATGCATGATCTTGAGCTTGAGCAGTTAGATGTGAAGAATGCTTTTCTGCATGAAGAACTTGAGGAGGAGATATACATGGATCAGCCTGAAGGTTTTGTTGTGCCTAGTAAGGAGGATCTTGTTTGCAAGTTGAAGAGGTCCATTTATGGTCTGAAACAATCTCCAAGACAGTGGTATAAAAGGTTCGATTCATTTATGATTGCACATAAGTTTAAGAGATCTCAGTATGATAGTTGTGTTTATATCAAATTTGTTAATGGATCACCAATATACTTACTGTTATATGTTGATGATATGTTGATTGCTGCCAAGAGCAAGAAAGAGATCACTACTTTAAAGTCACAATTAAGTAGTGAGTTTGAGATGAAAGATCTTGGTGCTACTTGATACGTCTCAAACGTATCTATAATTTCTTATGTTCCATGCTACTTTTATGATGATACTCACATGTTTTATACACACTTTATGTCATTATTATACATTTTCCGGCACTAACCTATTGACGAGATGCCGAAGAGCCAGTTGTTGTTTTCTGCTGTTTTTGGTTTCAGAAATCCTACAAAGGAAATATTCTTGGAATTGGACGAAATCAACGCCCAGGGTCTTATTTTCCACGAAGCTTCCAGAAGACCGAGGGAGATACGAAGTGGGGCCACGGGGCGCCGACATCATAAGGCAGCGCGGCCAGGGTGGGCCCCGCGCCGCCCTGTGGTGTGGGGCCCCCGTGCCTCTTCCGACTCCGCCCTTCCGCCTACTTAAAGCCTTCGTCGCGAAAACCCCAGTACTGAGAGCCACGATACGGAAAACCTTCCAGAGACGCCACCGCCGCCAATCCCATCTCTCGGGGATTCAGAGATCGCCTCCGGCACCCCCGGGAGAGGGAATCATCTCCGGAGGTCTCTTCATCACCATGATCGCCTCCGGATCGATGTGTGAGTAGTTCACCCCTGGACTATGGGTCCATAGCAGTAGCTAGATGGTTATCTTCTCCTCATTGTGCCATCATGTTAGATCTTGTGAGCTTCCTATCATGATCAAGATCATCTATTTGTAATGCTACATGTTGCGTTTGTTGGGATCCGATGAATATGGAATACTATGTCAAGTTGATTATCAATCTATCATATATGTTGTTTATGTTCTTGCATGCTATCCATTGCTAGTAGAGGCTCTGGCCAAGTTGATACTTGTAACTCCAAGAGGGAGTATTTATGTTCGATAGTGGGTTCATGCCTCCATTGAATCTGGGACAGTGAAAGTTCTAAGGTTGTGGATGCTGTTGCCACTAGGGATAAAACATCAATGCTTTGTCTAAGGATATTTGTGTTGATTACATTACGCACCATACTTAATGCAATTGTCTGTTGTTTGCAACTTAATACTGGAAGGGGTTCGGATGATAATCTGAAGGTGGACTTTTTAGGCATAGATGCATGCTGGATAGCGGTCTATGTACTTTGTCGTAATGCCCTGATTAAATCTCATAGTAGTCATCGTGATATATGTATGTGCATTGTTATGCCTTCTTTATTTGTCAATTGCCCAACTGTAATTTGTTCACCCGACATGCTATTTCTTATCGGAGAGACACCACTAGTGAACTGTGGACCCCGGTCCATTCTTTACATATGAAATACAATCTACTGCAATACTTGTTCTTTACTGTTCTTCGCAAACAAACATCATCTTCCACACTATATATCTAATCCTTTGTTTACAGCAAGCCGGTGAGATTGACAACCTCCATTACGTTGGGGCAAAGTACTTTGATTGTGTTGTGCAGGTTCCATGTTGGCCGGAATCCCTGGTGTTGCGCCGCACTACACTCCGCCACCAACAACCTTCACGTGCTCCTTGACTCCTACTGGTTCGATAACCTTGGTTTCAGAGGAAAACTTGCTGCTGTACGCATCACACCTTCCTCTTGGGGTTCCCAACGGACGTGTGCTTTACGCGTATCAAGCTCTTTTTCTGGCGCCGTTGCCGGGGAACTGAAGAAAAGCTACACCACAAAGATTTTAACTCCCACGTCAACTACACGCCAGCTCTTTTTCTGGCGCCGTTGCCGGGGAGATCAAGACACGCTGCAAGGGGAGTCTCCCACATCCAATCTCTTTACTTTTTTTTGTCTTGCTTTACTTTATTTTATTTACTGCTTTGTTTGCTCTTTATATCAAAAATACAAAAAAATTAGTTGCTAGTTTTACTTTATTTACTATCTTGTTGTCCATATTAAAAACACAAAAAATATTAGTTACTTGCATTTACTTTATTTAGTTTGCTTTATTTACTACTGCTAAAATGAATACTCCTGAAAATACTAAGTTGTGTGACTTCACTAGCACAAATAATAATGATTTCCTATGCACACCTATTGCTCCACCTGCTACTACAGCAGAATTTTTTGAAATTAAACATGCTTTACTAAATCTTGTTATGAGAGAGCAATTTTCTGGTGTTAGTTCTGATTCAGGGTGGGCATAAAAACCGTGAAACCGAAAACCGAACCGAAGCCGAAACCGAACTAACCGAATTCTCGGTTTTTTCCATTAACCGTTATTTTTTCGGTTTCCATTTATACTAACCGAATTAAATTTGGTAGAATTCGGTTTTTAACCCCACCAACCGAACAAGACCGAATAGACCAAATTGAGTAACCTACCATCAATTTATGCATAAACCGATTATTTCATAGAATCCCAATTTCGTCTGATGTTCCAAAAATTGTTCATTCAATGTATGAGTTTGGTCCTTGATGTACTAGCTTTTTCTGAATATAGCGTGAAGCCTGCATAATAGAACACGTTTCTCGAAGTCTTAGCTACCCCTTTTAATCGCTCATGAGTGATGCACCTGTACCACGAGTGCCGCAACCTACCAAATAGCATCCCTGCATGATTGGTGCTCATTTGTCGATTTCTTGCGCAGTTGATGCTTTTTGTGTTGATATGTCAATCACTATTTGCTTTCTTCGGTGATGCCTACTATTTGTTCAAGTGAGTAGATTCATTCGGTTTTAACCGAAAACCGAACCAAATTTGTCGGTTAACCGAATCTTTGGTTTCCTAAATTTTCATGCCAATTTCGGTTACCATTTTTGATAACTGAATTTTTTCAAAAACCGCAAAAACCGAACCGAAATTTCGGTTAAAACCGAATGCCCACCCTGAGTTCTGATGATGCTGCTGCCCATCTTAATAATTTTGTTGAACTTTGTGAAATGCAAAAGTATAAGGATGTAGATGGTGACATTATAAAATTAAAATTGTTTCCTTTCTCCTTAAGAGGAAGAGCTAAAGATTGGTTGCTATCTTTGCCTAAGAATAGTATTGATTCATGGACTAAATGTAAGGATGCTTTCATTGGTAGATATTATCCTCCCGCTAAAATTATATCTTTGAGAAGTAGCATAATGAATTTTAAGCAATTGGATAATGAACATGTTGCTCAAGCATGGGAGAGAATGAAATCTTTGGTAAAGAATTGCCCTACCCATGGACTAACTACTTGGATGATCATCCAAACCTTTTATGCAGGATTGAATTTTTCTTCGCGGAACCTATTGGATTCAGCTGCTGGAGGTACCTTTATGTCCATTACTTTGGGGGCGGTAACAAAGCTTCTTGATAATATTATGATCAATTACTCCGAATGGCACACTGAAAGGGCTCCACAAGGTAAGAAGGTAAATTCTGTTGAAGAAACCTCTTCCTTGAGTGATAAGATTGATGCTATTATGTCTATGATTGTGAATGGTAGATCTAATGTTGATCCTAATAATGTTCCTTTAGCTTCATTGGTTGCCCAAGAAGAACATGTTGATGTGAACTTCATTAAAAGTAATAATTTCAACAACAATGCTTATAGGAATAATTCTGGTAACAACTATAGGCCATATCCTTCTGCTAATGGTAATGGTTATGGTAATTCTTATGGGAATTCTTACAACAATAATAGGAGTGTACCCCTGGTCTTAAAGCCATGCTTAAAGAATTTATTAGTACACAAACTGCTTTTAACAAATCTGTTGAAGAAAAGCTTGATAAAATTGATATTCTTGCTTCTAAGGTTGATAGTCTTGCCTCGATGTTGATCTTTTAAAATTGAAAGTTATGCCTAATGAAGATAAAGATATTAAGTCATTTTCTACAGCAAACGCCATCCAAGTTCGAATTAATGAAAATATTAGATTGATGGCTGAATTGCATGCTAGGTGGGAAAGAGAAGAAAACGAAAAACTTGCTAAAGAGAATAATGTAGCTAAAGTTTGGACTATTACCACCACTAGTAATGTTAATGCTTCACATGTTGCTACATCCCCTACTATCAATGGTAAAATAATTGGTGTTGGCAATGTTTCTACTCCTAGTGCAAAGCGTGCAAAATTGCCTGAAACTGCTGAAACTGTTTGTGATAAAACTGCTGAAATTTTTCAAAATATTGGGGACAATGATTCCATTGCTGTAGATCATAATGGTTTAGATTTTGATGATTGTCATATCTCTGAAGTTATAAAGTTCTTACAAAAACTTGCTAAATGTCCCCCCAATGCTAGTGCTATAAATTTGGCCTTTACAAAACATATTACAAATGCTCTCATAAAAGGTAGAGAGGAGAAACTAAAACTTGAAACTTCTATTCCTAGGAAGTTAGAAGATGGTTGGGAGCCCATCATTAAGATGAGGGTCAATGATTTTGATTGTAATGCTTTATGTGATCTTGGTGCAAATATTTCTGTTATGCCTAAGAAAATCTATGATATGCTTGACTTGCCACCATTGAAAAACTGTTATTTGGATGTTAATCTTGCTGATCATTCTATAAAGAAACCTTTGGGGAGGATTGATAATGTTCGCATTATGGTTAACAATAACCTTGTCCCGTTGATTTTGTTGTCTTGGATTTTGAATGCAATGCATCTTGTCCCATTATATTGGGAAGACCTTTTCTTCGAACTGTTGGTGCTACCATTGATATGAAGGAAGGTAATATTAAATATCAATTTCCTCTCAAGAAAGGTATGGAACACTTCCCTAGAAAGAGAATGAAGTTACCTTATGATTCTATTATTAGAACAAATTATGATGTTGATGCTTCATCTCTTGATAATACTTGATTCACACTTTCTGCGCCTAGCTGAAAGGCGTTAAAGAAAAGCGCTTATGGGAGACAACCCATCATTTTACTTCTGCACTTTTGTTTTATATTTGAGTCTTGGAAGTTTTTACTACTGTAGCAACCTCTCCTTATCTTTATTTTATCGCATTGTTGTGCCAAGTAAAGTCTTTGATAGTAAAGTCAATACTAGATTTGGATTACTGCACAGAAACAGATTTCTTACTGTCACGAAATTGAGCAGCCCCTTCTGTAGGAAATTTAGAAAAATCTGCCAATTTACGTGCGTGATCCTCAGATATGTACGCAACTTTCATTCAATTTGGGCATTTTCATCTGAGCAAGTTAAGTGCCCCAGAAACATTCGTCTTTACGGACTGTTCTGTTTTGACAGATTCTGCCTTTTATTTCGTATTGCTTGTTTTGCTATGTTTGATGGATTTCTTTGTTCCATTAACTTTCAGTAGCTTTGTGCAATGTCCAGAAGTGTTAAGAATGATTATGTCACCTCTGAATATATGAATTTTCAATTATGCACTAACCCTCTAATGAGTTTGTTTTGAGTTTGGTGTGGAGGAAGTTTTCAAGGGTCAAGAGAGGAGGATGATACAATATGATCAAGAAGAGTGAAAAGTCTAAGCTTGGGGATGCCCCGTGGTTCATCCCTGCATATTTTAAGAAGACTCAAGCATCTAAGCTTGGGGATGCCCAAGGCATCCCTTCTTCATCGACAACTTATCAGGTCACCTCTAGTGAAACTATATTTTTATTCCGTCACATCTTATGTGCTTTACTTGGAGCGTCTGTTTGTTTTTATTTTTGTTTTTGTTTGAATAAATTCGGATCCTAGCATTCCTTGTTTGGGAGAGAGACACGCTCCGCTGTTTTGTATGAACACATATGTTCTTAGCTTTATTCTTAATGTTCATGGCGAAGGTTGAACTACTTCGTTCATTGTTATATGGTTGGAAACGGAAAATGCCGCATGTGGTAAATGGTATAATGTCTTGAATAATTTGATACTTGGCAATTGTTGTGCTCATATAGATCATGTTTAAGCTCTTGCATCATATACTTTGCACCTATTAATGAAGAACTACATAGATCTTGTTAAAATTTGGTTTGCATGATTGATCTCTAGAGTTTAGATATTTTCTGGTTAAGGTGTTTGAACAACAAGGAGACGATGTAAAGTCTTATAATGCTTGCAATATGTTCATATGTAGGCTTTGCTGTACCGTTTTATACTTGAGTTTGCTTCAAACAACCTTGCTAGCCTAAGCCTTGTATTGAGAGGAATTCGTCTCGTGCATCCAAATCCTTGAGCCAAAAACTATGCCATTTGTGTCCACCATACCTACCTACTACATGGTATTTCTCTGCCATTCCAAAGTAAATTACTTGAGTGCTACCTTTAAAAATTCTATCATTTGTCTTTGCAATATATAGCTCATGGGAAAAATAGCCTTAAAAACTATTGTGGTGAGGAATATGTAGCTATGTATCTTATTTCTTATAAGTTGCCTGTTGAGCGGTAACCATGTTTCTGGGGACGCCATCAACTATTACACCTTTGTTGAATATCATGTGAGTTGCTATGCATGTTCGTCTTGTCTGAAGTAAGGGTGATTTTCATGATCAAATGGTTTGAGTATGCATATTGTTAGCGAAGAACATTGGGCCGCTAACTAAAGCCATGAATCATGGTGGAAGTTTCAGTTTGGACAATTAATCCTCAATCTCTTATGAGAATATTATCAGTTGTTGAATTCTTATGCATTAAAGAGGAGTCCATTATCTGTTGTCTATGTTGTCGCGGTATGGATGTCTAAGTTGAGAATAATCAAAAACGAGAAATCAAATGCGATCTTTCTCCTTAGACCTTTGTACAGGCGGCATAGATGTACCCCTTTGTGACACTTGGTTGAAACATATGTTATGCAATGATAATCCATGTTAATCCAAGCTAATTAGGACAAGGTGCGGGCACTATTGGTATACTATGCATGAGGCTTGCAACTTATAAGATGTCTTATACAAAACACATATGATTTATTACTACCGTTGACAAAATTGTTTCTATGTTTTCAAAATGAAAAGCTCTAGCACAAAAACAGTAATCCATGCTTCCCTCTGCGAAGGGCCATTCTTTTACTTTATTGTTGAGTCAGTTTACCCATTCTTTCTATCTTAGAAGCAAACACTTGTATGAACTGTGTGCATTGATTCTTACATGTTTACCTATTGCACTTGTTATATTACTTTGTGTTGACAATTATCCATGAGATATACATGTTGAAGTTGAAAGCAACCGCTGAAACTTATATCTTCCTTTGTGTTGCTTCAAAGCTTTCTACTAAGAATTTATTTCTTTATGAGTTAACTCTTATGAAATTCTTATTGATGCTTGTCTTGAAAGTACTATTCATGAAAAGTCTTTGCTATATGATTCAATTGTTTACTCATTGTCTTTACCATTGCTTCGAATCGATGCATTCATCTCATATGCTTTACAATAGTATTGATCAAAATATGATAGCATGTCACTTCAGAAATTATCCTTGTTATCGTTTACCTACTCGAGGGCGAGTAGGAACTAAGCTTGGGGATGCTTGATACGTCTCAAACGTATCTATAATTTCTTATGTTCCATGCTACTTTTATGATGATACTCACATGTTTTATACACACTTTATGTCATTATTATACATTTTCCGGCACTAACCTATTGACGAGATGCCGAAGAGCCAGTTGTTGTTTTCTGCTGTTTTTGGTTTCAGAAATCCTACAAAGGAAATATTCTCGGAATTGGACGAAATCAACGCCCAGGGTCTTATTTTCCACGAAGCTTCCAGAAGACCGAGAGAGATACGAAGTGGGGCCACGGGGCGCCGACACCATAAGGCGGCGCGGCCAGGGTGGGCCCCGCGCCGCCTGTGGTGTGGGGCCCCCGTGCCTCTTCCGACTCCGCCCTTCCGCCTACTTAAAGCCTTCTTCGCGAAAACCCCAGTACCGAGAGCCACGATACGAAAAACCTTCTAGAGACGCCGCCGCCAATCCCATCTCGGGGGTTCAGGAGATCCGGCACCCTGCCGGAGAGGGGAATCATCTCCCGGAGGTCTCTTCATCACCATGATCGCCTCCGGATCGATGTGTGAGTAGTTCACCCTGGACTATGGGTCCATAGCAGTAGCTAGATGGTTGTCTTCTCCTCATTGTGCCATCATGTTAGATCTTGTGAGCTGCCTATCATGATCAAGATCATCTATTTGTAATGCTACATGTTGTGTTTGTTGGGATCCGATGAATATTGAATACTATGTCAAGTTGATTATCATTCTATCATATATGTTGTTTATGTTCTTGCATGCTCTCCGTTGCTAGTAGAGGCTCTGGCCAAGTTGATACTTGTAACTCCAAGAGGGAGTATTTATGTTCGATAGTGGGTTCATGCCTCCATTGAACAGTGACAGAAAGTTCTAAGGTTGTGGATGCTGTTGCCACTAGGGATAAAACATCAATGCTTTGTCTAAGGATATTTGTGTTGATTACATTACGCACCATACTTAATGCAATTGTCTGTTGTTTGCAACTTAATACTGGAAGGGGTTCGGATGATAACCTGAAGGTGGACTTTTTAGGCATAGATGCATGCTGGATAGAGGTCTATGTACTTTGTTGTAATGCCCTGATTAAATCTCATAGTAGTCATCGTGATATATGTATGTGCATTGTTATGCCTTCTTTATTTGTCAATTGCCCAACTGTAATTTGTTCACCCAACATGCTATTTATTATCGGAGAGACACCACTAGTGAACTGTGGACCCTGCTCCATTCTTTACATCTAAAATACAATCTACTGCAATACTTGTTCTTTACTGTTCTTCGCAAACAAACATCATCTTCCACACTATACATCTAATCCTTTGTTTACAGCAAGCCGGTGAGATTGACAACCTCATGTTACGTTGGGGCAAAGTACTTTGATTGTGTTGTGCAGGTTCCACGTTGGCGCGGAATCCCGGTGTTGCGCCGCACTACACTCCGCAACCAACAACCTTCACGTGCTCCTTGACTCCTACTGGTTCGATAACCTTGGTTTCTTACTGAGGGAAAACTTGCTGTTGTACGCATCACACCTTCCTCTTGGGGTTCCCAACGGACGTGTGCTTTACGCGTATCACTACTAAGAAAATACTAGGTATGGAAATTACAAGAGAAAGAAAATCTAGTGCGTTATTTCTTAGTCAGCAAAATTACATTCAGAAAGTTTTTCATCGTTTTAATATGCATGATGCAAAGTCTGTTAGTACACCTATTGCTCCTCACTTTAAGTTGTCAGCTTTGCAATGTCCTAGTACTGATGGAGATATTGAGTACATGTCACGAGTTCCATATTCTAGTGTTGTTGGTTCCTTGATGTATGCCATGGTCTGTTCTCGTCCTGATTTGTCATATGCTATGAGTTTGGTCAGTCGATACATGGCTAATCCTGGTAAATAACATTGGAAAGCTGTTCAGTGGACTTTCAGGTACCTTCATGGCACATCCAAAGCTTGCTTGAAGTTTGGCAAGACCGGTGAGGGACTCGTAGGCTATGTGGATTCAGATTTTGCTGCCGATTTGGATAAGAGAAGATCCCTCACAGGTTATGTGTTCACTGTTGGTGGATGTGCTGTGAGTTGGAAGGCAACGTTACAAGCTGTTGTTGCCCAATCTACGACCTAAGCAGAATATATAGCAATTAATGAAGCTTGCAAAGAGTCTGTTTGGTTGAAAGGTTTGTATGCTGAGCTTTGTGGAGATGATTCTTGCATTAACTTGTTTTCTGATAGTCAAAGTGCAATATACCTTACTAAAGATCAAATGTTCCATGAGAGGACAAAGCACATTGATATCAAGTACCATTATGTCCGCGACATTGTTGCTCAAGGTAAACTGAAGATATGCAAGATAAGTACTCATGATAATTCTGCTGATATGCTGATATGATGACAAAGCCAGTTCATGTTTCCAAGTTTGAGCTTTGCTCAAGCTTGGTTGGTATGACTGTTTAGCCCAAGTACCTGTTGGCGCCAACAAATGTTTTTCTTTGTTGTTCAGGAGATTGTTGAAGTTCATGCTATAAAATGAAATTTGTTTCAAGGTGGAGTTTGTTGTATTGTCATCCAAATTCATATACTAAAGGATGGATAACTTCTGACGAGCGGAGCGAGGCCCGTCGCCGGAGGCTTGGGCCGAAGCGTAAATACCCACGTACAATCCTAAATATCAAGTTCTCAATAGTTACGTACACATAAATTCTTTGATAGAAGAGATCCCGCCATTGTTCTGTTTGTCCACCTCTCGCTCGCTCGACCCGACCGTAGTTCTTGATATAGTAACATCATCATGGCATTCACTATGTGCCCAAGAAAAGTTAGCTCTGTCCGTAAATAAGTGTACATTTTGTTCTTTTAGAAATCAAATATTTTTCAAATTTGAGTATTTTTCCAAAAATAGCAATATATGTTATATCATATTGCTATATTATCAAACTACTCCCTCCATCCACAGATAACTGGACGTGCAGGGTTTTCAAGAGAGATTATCAAGTGAGAAGATAATTGCATTCGAAAGATACAAACCAACATTTCTCTCATCTTTATTTATATCACCTCCAATAAACTAAGCGCATGTAGAGAATAAAGATAACATATGCTGAATATCATTGGGTTTGATTTCCGTGTGATGAGAGAATTTTTTGTTTTGCTACTTTAAAGTACATTGAGAACATAAAAGTGCACTCTTTTATGGACAAAATTTGAGGTTAAATGTCTATATATTTAAGGACGTATGGAGTACATGTTAATATGAATCTAACATTATTAATTTAGTGTCATAAATGCTACTACATTTTTCTAGGAAGATGGTCAAAGTTAATGAAATTTGACTTAAGACATGTTCTAGCATACACTTATTTGAGGACGGATGGAGCACGTGAACTACTTTTCACCGTGTGAATAATTTGTGTTACTTGCAACTCACTTTCAACTTAAAATACTCGGTTGCAATCTACTTGCAAGTCATATGGGATAGTACTGAATATTTTTTACTTGCAACTCAAATAACTCACTTGCAATTTACTTGCAACTCACAGGGCTACTACTTTAACACTGTTTTTGCACTGCATGGACAATATTTTGTCAGTTGCAACCCACTTAAAACTTAAAAGGCAAAGTTGCAATAACGCTAGCCTTTGCTACGATCACCACGTTAGATTTTTATTTAGTTGGAATAGAGAGAATAAAGAAAAAAAGATTATCTTCCCTTAGCTAAGCGATGGTCCATTAAAACATAGGAGAAAGCTATTTCTCTATTGTAGCATGTGTCTTCCTTTATCAACACAATTACCTACTTTAGTTTAATTAATTTTTATTAGTTGCTAGAGATGACAATAAAAAGGCAATGCAGTAGTATATCATCTAATGACAATGTGTGGTCAATCTCTACCATTGTACATAGCCTAACTTAACTTCGGTCAGATAGTAACTGTCAATGACTCGGAGTGAGGAAGACAGAAACGTATTCACACTTTCGTGTGTGTTTAGAATTCATGTGTTCCAAAATCCAAAAGGGCAGCGGACCCTACAAATTTAACTACACGGATCCATGTGCAGAAGTCTTGCGTTCCAAAAAGACCTGCGTGTTCTTCAGATGTGCATTATTGATGTGGAAAGCGAGATCTGAATGCGTAGTTGTTTTGTTTGTGTCGATTGACGCATGCACGGACGGCTAGCGGCGATTAAGTTGTCTTGTCCAGTAGCTGATGAGAAAGTAAGAAACGACGAGGGCATTGTCACCGAACACGAGCGCTGTGCTGGCCAAGATGCCATCCAGATACTCGTCTAGCGAAGATTCGTGGTAGCTCAGCTAGACGATGACACATTATTACACAAACAAAAAGTAAATCTGGTCCTTGAAAGACTACGTTTCGTACGTAGTATTTCTTTCGGCGCTTTTACGTCCTTCGTCATTGATACATGTCGTTCCTGAGTTTGTAGCGGCTTGGCCGTTTCTCGGTTGTGTGCCGCTCGCGGGACCGGCCCACCGCTTTACTCATTTTCGCGATGGACAGGCACCTCGTCGCTCTTGTTGTGGCGATGGACAAGCATCTAGTATGATCTAGCGACAGAGTGTGGAAATCCAGTTCACTTATGAATCTAGGGAAGCTAATACAAATATACAATTGCCCTCGTTTGGCCAAAGATCAAAGCCAATCTCTCAGGCTTGATGATCCACGCAGGGCGGCCGGGGCGCCTCCTCCTCCCCCACGCAGGCCCGCCCCCGTTTCCTTCCTCCGCTGCCGGGCAAAGCCCGGGCGGTGCTGGCGGCGGTGCTTCTCCCTTCCCCAGCGTGTTTGGAGGGCCTGATGGGGCGGGTTCCATCCTTGCAGCGAGGAGGCTCGTTGGCTTCATCCCGGACTAGCGCAAGCGCAACTCCGGCCGTTGTGGGCCGCGTGGGCCGCGGCGTGGCGGTGGCGCCACACGCGGTAATGCTTGGCCCGCCGGACTGGTGCGGCTCCCGTCGAGGTCGCGACGGTCTCGTCAGGGTCACCGGGGTGGCGCCCTGTCTGCCGGTGCTGCAAGGTTGCGGGTGGCGACGGCCAGATCTAGGCCCGCGCGCCTAGATCTGGGTTGGGCGGGCCTGCTAGTCCCCACTGCCATGTATCCTTGTTCCTGTTCGTTTCGTGCTGGTTGCAATCGGATGACAACGTTGGTCGGTCGTGGGTGGTGTGTGGCTAGAAACGGTCCTTTTGCCGGTTTCCTTTCCCGCCACCAGGCCCCGTCCGCTGACGGCTTTGCTCGTTCTGGCCGCTCCTTTGGTGCTGGTGACTTGCCCACTTGGCTCTGTCGGAACCCTGCTGGGCCTTCGACAGTTTTGGCATCTCTTTGGGCGATGCCCTTGCTGGCTTTTCGGGATGGGTCCTGGAGCCAGTGTGTGCTCGTCGGGGTAGGCAACATGCCCAGTACTATAGCTACGCTCGTGGATGCGGTCTGATTTCCCTCTAACCATTTTGGTCTTGCTCCTTCAGGGGCTAGCTAGCTCGCTGGGATGGTGTGGTCGTCATGGTGCCACCGAGCTAGCGTCGTCGATGGCTAGCTCCAGGTCTAGCCGGGCCTTGCCAATCAGCACTTGCGTTCTCCTTGCGGATGAGTCTAGTTGGGGCTAGTCCATAGCACGGTTTAAGTCGGTGGGGCGGTAGTGATTTCTGCTCTATCCACTCTGCGTCCTCGTGACGGCGACCGGATTTTGGATCAGGGTTGGACCTCGGCGAAAGTCGCGCACAACTTTGCCTGTGCTGGTGACAGCGTCACTTGTGGGTGTCGCTCCCTTGTTGAAGGCATCCCGATGATGGCCCTCATGTTCGAGATGAAGGACTTTGTCCCTCCGCCTCAATCTGCTCCCCTTGGGAGTCTCGCTTCGTGCTAGCATCTCTGGTAATGTCTTCTGGATCACCATGCGGCCTCTCTCTCGTGTCGCAGCCCTCTCGGAATACCGTCTTGGCTGCTTTTACACGGTTCTACTGCGGTAGCTGCTGCCCTCTTTAGCGCCTTGGGGGCTTTGCTTGGTCGGCGTCTGGCCTTAGCAGTTGCCGGTGTGTCTATCCCAATTATAGGGGATGATGTTGTGTTTTGGTCTGGACCTAGCTCGAGCTTCAGGGGTGGTGGTTTCGGGTCTGGGTGAAAACTTTGCAGGACCTCGGTCTCTGTCGACGACGATGACGCGTTCTTACGCCATTCACCTTCTTGGAGGCGTCGTCGTAAGACCCCCTTCCTTTGGCTCCTCAAGTTCTACTAGGTTGCGTGCCCGTCGTCGTGTGTCCCCTTGGGCAGTAGTCTTGGCGCGGTGGAGGTTTGTTGGTGTGGACTTGGCCGCGATCGCTCCGGTGCAGCAAGAGACAAAGCTCCCTCATCTTGGATCAAGTTGGCGCTTTGGCTTGATGTTCTTTGTGTTATCTCTTGTTATGTTGCGTTGTGCGCTTTGCGCATGTGTGTTGTAACCTGTGTTGTAATTCCTGGCCGGTTGATGGCTTCGTTAATTCAAAGCCGAGCTTATTTCGAGCCTTTCGTTTCCGTTTAGAGTAGCGTAGAATACAACAAATATTGAGTTGATAATTTAAACGCCGGTAGGGTTCAATATTATCATTCAGCTCAAGTTTACCAATTTCGGCTTCTCGACATACGATCTCTCTTGTCCTCTCTGCACAATTCTCAGTATATTTTGTTAACTCATAAATCAAGATAACTATATTTTGAACCCCAAATCTAATTCGTGACGGGGCACCGTGTTGTCTTAGGCAGTGCTCCTGCCTCTCCCGCGTCCGATCTACATTGAGGGTGTGTTTGTTAGCCTGAGCCAACTCAGAAAATCTGTGCTCATCCCACTTTTCCCACCAGAGACAGTGTTTGTTAGGTCGGATGGACTCACAGGGCTTAGCTCACTTGATACGGAAAACGGCTCTGGGCCTGGCCGGGTTGAGAAGTAGAAAACGAGCTTCGCATGTGAGCCTGGCCGACTTGACCCGAAAAATTGCGTCGCGCGCGTCCGCGAATGACCTCCCGCTCGGCCCCGCGTTAGGGCAACTCCCACCCTCGTTCTTTTTCCTCCCCTTTCTCCCACCTGCGCTCCCGAGCCGCCAATCCTCTCCTCCGTTCCCCGATCCCGCGGCCAGCAAGAATGGGGGGCACGGCGTGGTCGTGAGCCGCCTCTCCGCCCCGCCGCTCCTCGTTGACGCCGCCCACGGCGAGCCGCCCCGCCGCCCCACCGCTCCTCGTTCGACGCCACCGGTGGCCAGCCGCCCCGCCGCTCCTAGTTGACGCCGCCCACGGCCAGCCGCCCCACCGGACCAGGTCGACCACCGCCGGTCTCGTCCGCAGCAAGTCCTTGTCCGCGTCGGTAGGAGCTGCACCGCCAGGACCCGATCTGCACGGCCACCACCCCGTCCCCTTCTCCAACCGTGGCATCTGAGGTAGTTCTCTCCCTCTGTTTCTTTGCAAAAAAGTGTGGATTACATCTGATATCTTTAGATTTCAATGTTGTGGACAGTAGGAGTAAGGTTGTATGCAATTGTATGGATGATGAATACTTGGTATGTCCTGTTTGTTTCATTCCAGTGTGTGAAAAAGGTTGTTTTTGTTTCTTTAGATGGATGATTTGGCCAAAAAACGACGTCAACTAATCGTGCAAGCAGCCGGCCTTGCAGCTGCATTGGGAGCTTACATGATTTTTATCTCAAGGAGAGCTAGAAACCAAACTCCAATGTTATTAGGTCGTAGGATTGATATGGATATAGCTAGGGAATCAAACTTGAGATATATCTATCATTCTACCGACATAAATTGCTCAAATCAGCTTAGAATGAAAAGAGCTCCCTTTTTTCGCTTGTGCAATTTGTTTAGAGAGAGAGAATTATTGAAAGATAGTATTCATACTTCCATTGAGGAACAAGTAGCCATGTTTCTCCTTGTAGTTGGCCACAACACAAGGTTTCGAGCTCTTCAACCGATTTTTAGATCTATTGAAGTAATAAGTAGGTATTTTAAGGCTGTGTTGTATGCTGTTGGAGAGTTGCGAGGTGAGATGATCCGTCCTCCCTCCAGTAATATACACCCTAAAATTCAGGAAAACACCCGCTTCAATCCTTACTTCAAGGTAATCTACTTTTATTTGGAAAACTCTATATATTCATCTTGTCCTCCCTCCACTCATACTTACATATTTATGAACTAGGATTGTATTGGAGCAATTGATGGAACACATGTCATGGCTAGAGTCCCAACAAATATCTCGGCCGCCTTTAGGGGTAGAAAAGATGGTACTACCCAAAATGTTATGGCTGCGGTAGACTTCGATTTAAGGTTTACCTATATACTTGCTGGTTGGGAGGGGTCAGCCCATGATGCTCTCATACTTGCGGATGCTGTGGAGAGGGATGATGGGTTGTCATTACCTCCAGGTAACAATTTAAACCTAGCAGCCACATATTTTTCAATAGTTTTTAATGTACCTAATAGTTGGAATTTCGTAGGAAAATTCTATCTTGTTGACGCTGGGTATGCCGTGAGACCGGGTTTCCTTCCACCATACCGTAGGACAAGATACCACTTGAAGGAGTATGGTGCAGGGAATCATCCTGAAAACTATAAAGAATTGTTCAACTTGAGACACTCTTCTCTAAGGATAACAGTAGAAAGAGCTTTTGCTGCGTATAAGAATCGGTGGAAATTTGTTTACAATAAGCCATTTCATCCTTACAAGACCCAAGTTAAAGTAGTAATAGCTTGTGCCATTCTCCATAATTGGATCCTTCAATTTGGGGAGGATGAATATTTCCCACCGGAGGAGACATGGGAACCCGAACCCAACAATGAAGACCACCACGACATTGCTTACGATAATGCATCTTGGAAAGCAAAGAGGGATGAATTTGCCGAAGCGATGTGGGCGAATAGGGGGGCAGCACACATTTTTTTTTTTTTTTGAAGGGGTAATACTTGTATTCATCTGGTAGTAAGGATACAACACAGAGACAGAAATAAAAACAAATACAACCCAAACGGATACAGGAGGAAGAACCACTGAGAGTCTTCATCCACGACAACCTCACGCCACCGAAACGGAGCACCCTTCGCGAGCACGCCCACGAAGAAGGCACCAACGATGACGAACCTTGGAGCTGGAAGAACCCCAAGCCCAGGGGCCTTAAAGAGCTGCAGTAGCCACCAGTCCCAAAGAACTGGATCTCGAACGCGGACGAACAGCAGCCGGCGACAGACGCCGAGCTCAACCCGCTCCCGATCTGGCCGCGAGGAACCAGATCCCTCCAAAACGCACCACTTCCCACTCACAGCACGAACCTCAGATCCGAAGCACGCTGGTACTCTGCCCTTCTCCACCCCCTCGCCACCACGGCCGGCCGGGAAGAGAACCGACAGAGCGGAGCAACGACTCCCCTCCTGAAGACGCAACGGAACCGCACCGTTGCAGGACCCCCAGCACCTCCACGGCGCGGCCAGAAGCCACCACACCGAGACGAAGACGAGGGCGAGGGACAAAAACTCCACCAGATGGTCCTCACCTCCGCAGCGAAGATCACCCTTGGAGAACAAAGGCTCGACGGATCGACCGATCCCCGAGCACCGACGGCCGGACGACCACCAGCAGCACCACAGAGGACACCACCGGGGTGGGGAAGAAACGCCGGCACAGCAGCCCCACAACAACTCCGCCACCACCACCTTGACGGCGCCGCCGGGACAACCTAGACTACTATATACACGCCAGACCCGCGGATCCGGGGTTTCCCCTCTCTCCCATCGCCGGAGCGACGGACGGAGAGGGGGGAAACCCACGGCCCGGGCGGCGGAGGGACGAGCACGCGACGGGCGCCTCCTAATCCGCCTCTCTCTACTGTTCACGAGAGGGGATAAGGACGGGGAGTTCTGTGGTAGCCCGGGGCAGCACACATTTGATTTATCATGTTGTAACATCAGCGCTGGAACTACTTTATTATTGCTAGAACTTGCTGGAACTTGCATTTGGTGCTGTAATATATGAATATGGTGCTGAAATGTGTAACTATTTGCTGGAATATGCATACTATTTGCTGAAATTACTCATTTTGGTGCTGAAATGTCTATATATGCTGCTGGAATATGCATACTATTGCTGGAATTACTCATTTTGGTGCTGAAATGTCTAAATATGCTGCTGGAATATGCATAGTATTGCTGGAATTACTCATTTTGGTGCTGAAATGTCTAAATATGCTGCTGGAATATGCATAGTATTGCTGGAATTACTCATTTTGGTGCTGAAATGTCTATATATGCTGCTGGAATATGCATACTATTGCTGGAATTATTCATTTTGGTGCTGAAATGTCTATATATGCTGCTGGAATATGCATACTATTTGCTGAAATTACTCATTTTGGAACTATTTTATTATTGCTGGAAATTGAGCATGATATACTTGCTGCATTTTGGTGTAGATGGCTGAAATTGAGCATGAAGTTCCACAAGTAGGTGCTACAAAAAAGAAGGCTCCAAAGGTTATGACTTGGACCCCTATGATGTCAGCATGCATGATGCGATGTCTCGCCGACATTGCAGCAAAAGGTGTCAAGACTGACAAAGGATTCAAAGAGATCCATATTGGACAAGTAGCAAAAGCTTTGACCCAACTCGTCGGTTACGATGTGACAACTACCCAAGTAACCAATCATCTCCGCAAGTGGAAGATCAGGTATCAAAGAATCGAGAAACTGAGGCTTCTAAGTGGGGCACTTTGGGATGATGATCAGAAGATGATTGTTTTAGAAGACCAACATTACTTGGGACATACCCAGGTATGTCCAAAAACCCATTGTTTCATTGCTGAAATCTGTTGTTGCTATGTTTTTATAGTGCTGAAATGTATTTTTATTGATGATATATGTAGGATACTCCTAAAGATGCTGAATTTTTAAACACACCACTTGTGAACTATGAATACATGGAAGCTTGCTTTGCCAATAAGCTAGCCACAGGAAGGTTTGCAATGGGATCTAATGAGCCTTTGGGGAAACCCATTGACGTTGAGGGTCTAGAAAAACCTATTGATTTGGAGGGTGGAGAAACCAATGGTGAAGGTTCTGCGCAAGGAGAAATCCCCTTCGACTTTGGAGCTCAAGGCCTCGGAGCAACTACTCATTCACCTTCTGCCTCAACAAATAGTAAAAAGAGGAAGCGGGTTTTACATGACGAAGATGCAATTCAGGTAACCAACATGTCTGATGCATTGCGTGATGTTGCTGGTGCTATCAATAACACTTGCCATACTGAAACACACCCTGATTTGTGCAAAACGGTTATGGACCTTACCAATTTCGACATGGATGAACGGTTGGCTGTTTTGGATTATTTGACGGAGCATAAGGGTAAAGGCCTTAATTTCATCAAAATGGAAGCTGCTGTTCGTGAAGCCTCGTTCAAGCGTATCATAGCGAAAAATCCTGATCTAGTTTGAGATGGTGTGAGTTGATGCAACATCAAAATCTATATCTTTTGTAATGCCTAGTATATTATATGATGCAGACTTAGTAATATTTTGGACGTATTTTCTATGTTAGCTGTTGCTGCTGTAGACATGTTGAATTATGTACTGAACTGAGCCTTGGTAATATATCATTTTGGAGATTTTCGTGCTGCATACTTGGTTCTGTTTTGAATTTATGATGTTATGGATGAAATTTGACAACGTTTGTGTGCTGATCTCACCAAGCCAGGTAATCACATCTTACTCACATGCATTCTACCAAACAAACTCTGAGTTCAGCATGGGTAAACAGACCCAGCCCACCAAACAACATCTCAACTCATCATATCTCAACACATACAGGCTGCCAAACACAGCTGAAAATCTCAGCTCACCCTAGCTAGGGTCAGCTTGTATGGGATGGGATGGGAATTCTGGATTCACCCGGGCTAACAAACACACCCTGAGCGAATTAGATGAAACGGTTTCAGCCCCGCACGTGGCTCTCCCTCCTCCACGCAACACAGCCTTATCCACTCCCCACCTCCACGATCTCTGCGAGAGAAATCTCCCGTGAACTAGTCTCCGCCTAGCCATGGCGCCACCCTGCCGGAGGTGCTCGTGCCAGTCTCACGCCCTGCCCTCTTCCGCCGCCTCTCCTCTGCCTTCCCCAACCTCCCGCGAGGGCCCTCCCTCGACTCGCGCATGGGCACCATGGCCGCCCCGATCTGCGCCAGCCGCCAGTCCGGCCTCACCGCTCTCGCTCCGTCGTGCGCTCGTCCTGGACTTGGCGCCGACGACGCGGCCGTAGGACCAACGCCCGATACGCCTCTGCCTCCACCCGAGACCACGGTAGCGGGCGCGTCTCGGCCGCCCGACGACCGTCGCCGACGCCTCCCCTTCCCAGGATGTCGTCCAACGTCGGCGACCGACCGGGAGGGCGGTCTCCTGTGTCCCAGGTGCTCCTCCACTCCAATTCAACACCCTCACGCTGCACCAAGGTGAGCTACAATTTCTGACATTCTCTTGTTTGTTCATCCAGATTTATGGATGAATGTAACAATAGTAACTTTTGCCCCAACTCTGCATGTAACTTTTTTGAAATGGTTGTACTTTTTATATTGTTTTTACATCGAAATGATGAAAATATCAAATATCAAGGTGTATTTCTTCTGATTTTCGGATGTAATTTATTAATTTATAAAGCTTTAGTGCCAGATTCTAGATGTACTTTATTAACCCATGGATGTATTTTTTTCAGTGTGCCCAACTACGTAAATTACAATTACAAAGCTATCTAAAAAAAATCCGTGTGATGTAATTTTTGAGTTCTGGATGTAATTTTTGAGTTCTGCATGTAAATGTTTCTAATTGCATCGTTATGATTTTTATGCATCCAGCTTAAAAGATGGTACAGGGCCGGTTAAAAAAATATTCGGTCAAAACATTTGTACTGTGCTCCGTGCAATGGACTCAACGCGTTTTAGTTTTGGACATGTCGCTTTCATGTTTGGGACTACTTTCCTTTTCTGGAAATAATTGCGTTCAGACAGGATGGGCACTCTGTAAGACTAACGGGTGCTATAGCACCGCGTAGCATCGTCCTATTTTGAAGGTATGGTCATATGATTTTCCAATACATCTTTCTTTTTATCTTGTAGTCTCTTTGTCGGTGTATTTGGAGATTTCAAACTTTTGTCGTCGATCATCGGAGTTTAATTAGTCTTTGGGAATTCTTGCTAATTCCTATCATATCTAATATTAGCGCATACGAGCATTTGAATGTGTTTTGAACTTGTGAACATTTGAATGTGTTGTGAACCTGTAATGCTCGTACTTGTGTTTCCATTTTAAAACTAGTGTAAACAGTATTTGCTCCATGTGATGCTTATATTTCTCTGTGGAAAAAAGTTATTTGCCCTGCCCCTTGCCCTGGCTTCAATAAATTTCTAGGTCTGCCACTGGTCGGTGGTGTCATATACACAGGGATTAAGCTGCATTGTCGAATTTCCGGATGGAGAACAGATTAGTGTGATCAAATGGACTCCATCACAGAGCATGGCATTAAAAAAAGCGACTGGCAGTGGCAGCCGTGAGGATGTGCCTCCGCTAAACACTTCATCTTGAAGCTGCCGCCGTCTTCTTTGAACACTAGGACGTCGTTGGCTCGAAGTCCATGTCCCTTGACAAAGCCATGCCATCCACTGAAGAAGATGACCTCCTCGTATGCGCAGTCGCCGAGCCGCAGCCACGACTCACATCACTGGCAATTCATGCAACGGCACTGACTTGAGCAAGATGGTTGCGATGGAGACCTTGAACGGCGAATGGATAACCAACGTGTGCAGGTCATCCTCATCCAGCTACACCTAGAAGTGGCAGGTATGTCCAGTTGAGGTTTTTGCCATGGCTTCTCCTGATGACTCACGGCAGTCATCTTCTTGTCTTTTACACAAAAGTTGCTCAAGCTCAGCAGCAAGCTCGGTCACCTGGTATGGTTACGGACTCCTGCGGAGCAACAGATTCCCCCGCATCGGGATTGTTTCGAATTCTCCACCACACCGTCACAAGTGAAGTGACACACACCTGAGCTTTGTTGGATCAGGTTGGTTCAGGATCATGGTCACCACCTCGGCACCTCCTTTGTACCATGGCATCGAATCTGTTGCTTCACTGAACCTCGAATACATGGGGCAGATCGGCTCGATGTGCATCCCTCTTCTCTGTATACTCCACCGGTGGTGATGGGCCAAAACGCCAAAGGAGCATCTCTAATTTCTCTAACAAGGAAAACGGAAGGTAGCAAAAAAATATAGGCAGTTTGAAACCCGCCCGCAGGAACCCATAAACAAGATATCTAGTTCAGAAGATACCGTCGTAAGGGTTACAGTTTGCTTTGAAAGAGCTGTCGAGACTGAGCTGCTATCCCCAATTGGTGGGTGTACTGCTATACAAAGACTGTCAAGTGACACATGTGGTAGTAGGACTAGTACCAGATTCATCACCTCCCTCCCCCGACCTAACCCTCCCCCGGGTGGTGGCGCCGCACCACTCCGGAGAGCCCCTCCTCACCGGCCTCCAGCCCCCTCCTACCCCTCCCTCCCCTCGCCGCCGCCGCCGTCGGAGGTGTCACCGGGCAAAGCCCGCGCGGCATGGCAGTGGCGGGGGCTTCAGATGGCCGCGACCATGGGGGCTGGGGGCGGCGCCCATGATCTCCTCTGGTGGTGCGCGGCGTCAGCGATCGGAAGGCGAGGCGGCAGCGGTGGGGGCGTGGCCGGATCTTGGCCCTTGGGGCCTGGAGGCGGCCGGCTGCTGCACCTTCTCCTCCGCGTGAAGGGATGCTCGTCCGCATCACATGGGAGCCGGGGCGGCGGCCCCGGGCATGGCGGCGGCGACCTCCTCCCCGGAGGTGGATGGCCCGTTGGGATCTAACCGTCAGTATGGCCATCTGTGACGCGAGATCTGCCACGGTCCTACAAACCGTCAGGATCACGTATCTGTGACGAACTAAAATCGTTATAGAAGACCCATATGTTACTAGTGTGGGGTGGGGGATCTTGGGATCCCACACAGTCCGGCGGTGAAGATCCAGTCGACGACGAGGGAGGTGACGGGGCAGCCGGTGAAAACCGTGCTTCGCTCTCGGGCTTAGCGGATGATGGCGGCGTCGCTTGGCGTCGTTACCTTGTCGAAGACATCGTCTTTGCTTGTCTCGTCACTCCACTCAGCGAGTTGGAGATGTGGGCCGGTGAAAATCGTGCTCCGACCCTGGTCATGGCGGGCGATAGCGACGTTACGCGTCGTTACCTTCTTGAAGGCATCGCCGTCGCAACCTGCATCTACTCACTCGTGATGCTCCGGGGGAAACTCTAGATCTGGGTCTCTCGGATCGAACGATGTCGGCGCTACCTGCGTCGTTCTACCTCTTGGGGCATCGTTTTTGGAGCAGCTGCTGGATGTTGGCGGATGTTGGTGGAGTGGTATTCATCTACCACATTGTTGGCGCTGCGTCTCAGTGGCATGGTGCCACAGGGTATCAACGACGGATGCGGGATGATGTATACGTGCAGGATGGTGGAGCCGTCTAGCGTCATGGTGGCATCGACGGTAGGTCTTGCAAGGTTAATGCGATGATCTCTCTTGAAGATGGAGTCGAGGAAGACAGCGGTAGCAACTTTTGTGGCATGTGCGCTGGCGTGTGCTTCTCACATGCTATTGGGCGGTTTGGGAAGGCATTTGGTTTCTTGGATGATGTGAGTTGGTGTATTATCACCCCCTTCATCCCACTGTAGGTTTCGTAAGGTGGCTTCGAGGTTGATCTTTTGTATTGTTCTTGTAAGGTTTTGTGAATAATCTAATAAAAAAGGCATGTGGATACTTTGAATGCAGAAGCTGGGTGATATTTCTTCCATTTTGAGAAAAAAAACAAAGACTGTCAATTAATCTACGCCACCGATGTCCTACTCTTTGCAAAGCCACAAGTCTAAGATCTGGTCACAGTCCGTGAGGTGCTTGAGCTGTTTGGTGAAGCGTCGGGGCTCAGGATCAATTACAGAAAGTCAGCGGCAACACTTATCAGAGAACAAAGAAAGGATGCTGAATTTGCTGCAATGCCCTGTGACTGAATTTCCAATCCGTTACCTTGGACTTGAGCTTGCACTAGGGCCACTCACAAAGGACAAAGCCCAAAGGGGCAGTGACAACCCTTACTGGACAAGGTCATTGAGTTTGTACCTGCGTGGCAGAGGGAGCCCTAGCTACGATGAAGCGGACTCGTGAAGACTGGCTGGATGAGGGGAGCCATATCGACTACGAGCGCAAACGAGAAGGCGTGGAAGAAGCTGTGGAAAATAGATGTGCCATCGAAGATACGCATATTCCTATGGCGGCTTGCGAAGCAGTCGGACCTGCGCTATCGCAGGAAGATGACAACGACGGCAGCGTGCTCTATCTGTGGTATGCCTAACTCTTGGCGTCATTCACTCATCGAGTGTAACATGGCAAGATGTGTCTGGGCATTGACAGAGGCGGATAGGCGGATATAGTCGAACACATCTCCTGTCATCGTAACCTTCAACCAAAGCGTGGCTATTTTCCATGATAGAGGCGATGAAGGCTGATGATCTCACTCGCATGCTAGTAACTCTATGGGCAATTTGGCATGCAAAAAAGAAAGGCTATCCATGAGGAGATCTATCAAAGCCCAATGGCAACAATAGGCTTTGTTAACCGTTTCCTGGTTGACATTGGTGCTGGTACGGAGGTCAAAAACAGCAATAAAGGAAGGAACCCTACCAATGGGAGGAAGCCTGGCTGGATCGCTCCTCCTGTAGGGCAAGCAAAGATCAATGTGGATGCGGCGGTGGCGAGGTCTGCGGACATAGGGGCAGTAGCTGCTGTTTGCCGATCTAGAGATGGTGCTTTCCTGGGTGCAGCGGCGACCGTCTATGACGGTATCTCGCATCCTGGTACCCCTGGAGGCTCTCGCATGTAGGGAGGCACTCGATGTGGCTGCTGACTTGCTGCTTGGTCCGATTCTGGTAGCCTCGGATTGCCTTGAGGTGGTGAAAGGGTTACATGAAGAGAATGTTGGGGTTGGTATTATCCTGCGAGAGTTCAAGGATAGAGCAAGGAGGCAGGGAGATACAACTTTCAAGCATGAGAGTAGGGAAGCTAATGTAGAAGCTTACAGATTGGCAAGGTTCGCTTCGTCCCTGCCAGTGGGTCGGCATGTGTGGTTAACTGAACCACCTGTAGATCTGAATATGCCTGTAACTCTGAATTTTTCTGAATAAAGGCATATGAGTTCTCAAAAAAAAAAACCTGCGTGGCAGAGGAGGAGGATAGCAAAGGAGGGTAGACAAACCGGTACATCAGTTGCTGGTTGCCGACGCTCCCGTCCGGATTCTGGAGGAGGTTAACAAGTGAACACGCTCTTTTTTTCTGGGCAGGGAAAGAAGAAGCAAATGGAGAACAGTCTGCTTTGGAATGGAGGCCTTGGTGTCAAAAATCTAAGGCTGCAGGGCTCGCACTCCGTGTGCGCTGGGAGTGGCTGCGGTGTACCAACCCATCCAGGCCATAGCAGGTTCGGCAATGGAGATCGCCCTTGGCATGGAAGGTTGTCCCAGCTAGAGTTCGGAATAAGTGGTCTGTGGAGGAAGAGCTCCGCAAGGATGGCTGCGGAGAGTCTAACATCTGAAGGCATTGGCCAGTGCGTTCAGTTGTGGTTGGCGATCACCAGAGTGGTACAGCCGAAGATGTGTTCTCATGGCCATGATCTATGACAGGTACATACTCTACTAAGGCTACCTACAAGAGGCTATGCATGGGACCTGAACAATTTGCACCTGCGGCAAGCATCTGGAAGAACGGGGCACCAATTAAGTGCAAAATATTCATGTGCCTGGCAGTGCAATATCGTCTTTCGATGTCGGACAGGAGGACGAGACACGACCTACAAGCCGAAACTTCGGCATGCTTTGTCTGCCTCTAAGAAGATGACAAGGTTGATCACATTCTGCTCCAATGTGCACACGCTCGGTAGGTATGGTTTAGAATATTCCAGGCTGTTGGAGTTGCCGCAAATGTGCCCGAACAGGAAAGCACACCGGAAGATTGGTGAAATTCAGAGACAAGTCATTTAAGCAAGAAAGTGAATAAGCAATTTGATGCTTTGGTTATTCTCGTAGGATGGTCACTTTGGAAGAATCTCAGTGACACAAACGGTCGACCGCATCCTACAAGAACTGAAGCAGGGACAGGTCTTCGCTAGGGCTGGTGTTGATGGTGTTTTCATAGACCTTGCAAGAGATTAGCCTAGTGTAAACAGGGTATGTGTAAGGTGTTCTCTGCCCTATCACCAGCCCGTTTGATGTACTCTCAAAAAAAAAGATACCGATGCAAGGAACATAAAGGTGAACCGCGTTCACTAATTCAAGCCAACATAGTCAAAAGCTATTACGGTTTGAATGCTTGCTTTAGGATTTTCTTTTGCAAAAGAATGCAACCCATCCATCCCCATGGCAATATGCTCCATGTAAAACCTCGCATCACAATTTCTTCCTACCACCAAAGAATCACATGGAGCATAGCACAGTCCTAAAAGATGGCTGCCTCTTGCTCATGAGCATGCAAGTGCATGATTACTAGAATCAAACTTCTTCCATTGAGATTTTGTTATTTCTCTGAGTGTTTGTCGAAATCAAATAGGTTGTTTATATAAACATGCAGGTGTTGATGAAGAAAACAGGGATCAGCAATAAATTTGTCCATTTAACATGTATAATATTGATAACTCTGTTTACAGTTCTTACGACATCAGTTCAAACTAGGATTTAAACAGGATTCTCATAAGAACACACTATGACAGCATCAAACGAATGTAGCTGCAACTGCACCAGTATATGACCATCTTCAAGCCAACCCACCGCTGCTAGCTGTCCTGATTATCTGGAACAGAGCTGCAGAGACAGAGAGGTAGCATCGTGTCAAAAGTAGAACCATATAAACTTGCAAGACTTTTCAGTTTTCCATTATAGGTTTAAACCATATACTAAGAGAAGGCAGTTTATCATAGACAATTCACTCAAATTTTATTTTATTGTAGACAATTTGAAAAACTTTAGTAAATAACATCTTCCAATATGGACAGAAGTATGAACTAAGCAACATAATTTCAGTAAAATCATGTGATGGATGTGATTTGCGGGTTGCTGTACAACCTAAGCTATGTTGTTCCTCTGTTGAAAGGCTCACTAGGATATGGCAATAGCCTAGGAATTATGATGAAATGAATAATGAATAAACTAGGTCAATAGATTGCTCATAAAATGATTGCTAGGAACAGATACTTCTCGAGGACTAATTTCATGACTTAAAAACTTCTAAAGAGAACAATATATCTACATAGCCTTTGCATGGACATAAAGTAGAAAACTGCTATAGAATCGTTGTCATGTGGAACACTAAAATTACAGACGTGTAGTCAACTACCAAATGCCTTTTCAAAAGGAGAAGTGACTGATAAATAAATCCTATGTAAGTGTGGATTCTAAAAGATGTCACAAGTGGCAGTAAAGTAAACTGAACAATAAGAGATCAAGAGAAGGTTAGAAGACATACATGATCCGATGACCACAAAGATGAAGAATCCAAGCACTATAGGTCCAACAGGATAGTCATTCCCCTTCTTGACAGTGGTTTCAGGCACCGAGCCCCTCTTGGTGATGTTCTTCTGGAACTTAGCAGTCTTCCTGTCAGCAAGGCGCCTGGAGGTAGTCTGCACATACAGAAAGGCCAGCATTGAGCAATATAAATGTGTATACTCAAAATGTTAACTACCCTTACATATATGTGGATCGAATGACAGCAAAAGTGTCAACAGATTTGCCAGTTCAGTGCAGTTGTTAGTTAATATAGGAAAAGAAGAAGAAAAATACTTGCAGCTACAAGAATACTTCCTTTCAGATTTTACTCACTGAACAAATATGTAGAAGAATACAATAAAAGAAACAGCATCGTAGCAAAATGAATAGCACAACAATTATAGTTCAGGGCAGAATATATGGCTTTGTAGGGAGTAGCCACATTAGACCTTCCAGCCACAAACAGTGAGCTCGGAAATATTTTTTCCTACCTAGACACCTAGTAGACAGTGTACTACAACCAGTAATAACCTTACATCACCAAACGAGTGTTTTTCCCCAAATGTATACTATGATTGAAGATGAAAGAGTTGACTGTATAAGGTAGCCAGATGCCCCAAAACACCCTACGAAACCGAACCCAAATAATTTTCCCTTGGCATTTAAGGCACAAAGTTTGTTTCTAGCCATGTTTAGCAGGGTGACAGATGCCCACGAGAGAGTTAGACCGCAAGAACTCCGAACAGGTTCAAGTATTTGGCAGGTTTTACATCATAATAAGCATGTCCTTAGGCGAATTATTACGCAACCACTGAAATTTCTACCATGTTCCAGATTCCACCAAACCATCCTCAAAGCAGTAGGAATTCTTACGTCTTAGCAAATATAAACAGCCCAGATCTATGCGAATAACCATCCTGCAATTCAGAAGTAGTGATGTATTCGGCTTCAGGCTATTTTGAGACAGAGCAGAGCACCCATCTAATTTCCGGTACCCGAAGCGTTCAACTGAAATTACATTCCTCCATCTACCGATTCCGTTTTCTCTGATCCATCCTCAGGGTGAATCGAATGATCCGAACCGCTGGTGGATCCAAACCGCACGAAACCAACGGATCACAAAAAATCATACTCCCAGCCAAGCGCAAATAAACAACAGGAACACATGCCCAAAGGCTTCAAGGCGAGGAGCCTGGGAAGATCCAGATCCGGTCCTAAACGACCCCAACCGGATCCGGCTCGACGAGGAGAATACAACCCTGAATCTACTTGAAGAAGGCCAGATCCGCTTACCATGCTGGCGTCGCGTGCGTCTCCGGTGAGCTCGTCGGCGGCGACGCTGGGATCGGGCGCGGCAGGACAGGAGAGTTTGGGGCTGGGTATGGATGGAGAATTTCCATTTGAAGCGAGACGAGGGGCTTTATATAAAAAAACGCAGTTGCTTCCAGGCTCTGGCGCGGTGGGCCCCGCCGTTGCGTGGAGCGCGTCGAGAGCGTGGACCGCACGGGAGGGCCCGGTCACTTTCTGTTTGGCCGGGAGGAGGTCCATCGCCGTCGACGGCTCCTCGAGATTCGTGCTGCGTTGCTTTGCACGCAGCAAGTTTTGCAGATACGTGACGCTTCAGGCGCCCTCCGAGCTGTCGCCCATGGTCACGCACCTTAAAATACCAGCCTTTAAAAGGCGTACACACATGCTGCGCCAAAACCGTTTTAATGTTTTGGACGGGCTTGGGTCAAATAGATCTAGAAACGTAAAATGTAAAACCGATTTTTTTTGAAGGCCTTGAACAAAATGTATCAACGGAATATTATCGAGTTTTCATATCTAATGTGACAATAGGTACTAACAATAGTTTTAAACAACCACTAGTCCTCCCCAAAATGATCCAAAGTTACACTTATGTTGGTAGTTTTTCCGACTTGATTAACTATTTGAATGGTTGAGCGCGTGCACGTTGTTTTTGATTGGGGATCAAGTTAATATTATGTGAGAACATTCATTGGTATTTACATATCTATGAGTTGGTATTTATCTTTCGCTGTCTTCAGAAAAGTACCAAATTATGTCATGAAAAAAGATTTTGAAGATCTCGAAAATTTGCTTTTTTTTTAGACTTTACTATTTTGTAATTGTTAAAGATAGCTCATGTATCTTTACCATGTATTATTTGCTACTACTATGAATATATGCGGTGTAAATAGACCACCGCCACGCCATGGAAGGCAACATCAAGCCACATTGTCATCGCCAAGTGTTGTGGGTATACTTCATGGGTGTACAATCGACAGTGCCTAGATCCGGCAAGCCCGGGTGGCCCACAGATAGTGATTAGGCATGTGGCCCATCGGGCGGCCCAGTTGTTGATCATGAAGGAAGAAGTCCAGCCCAGATCGAAGCCGGATCCGTACCGACATAGGAGTAACCCGGATCCAGGGAGGCCCATGAGGACCGGATCCGACGACGTATATGGAAGGCGGATCCGTGACGTGCACGGCAAGATATTGTACCGTAGTTAGGCGTGTAATCCGGCTAGGACTCTCCATGTAAACCCTAGATCCGTGCGCCTTTATAAGCCGGATCCCGGAGCCCTAGAGGCACAACCACAACTCATTGTAACAACGCGAAAGCGCCCGATAATTCCAGACAAGGCCCGTCATCGTGCGGTGTTCCGAAGCCGGGTAACTCGCGTACCACCGTCCCGTGTGCACTCCGCCCTATGGCCCTACTTCTTCCCCTCGTGAGGATCCCTCCTCCGAGGTACCGTCAATAGGCAACGGGTTGGCGCCACCGTGGGGCTGCGGCGTCTGGAGGCCGGAACGGGAGGGTTCCGCCATGGGAAGCTACGACGACACCATCGCTGTGGGCGTGTCCTTTACGCCGGAAATGCCGATCGTCCCTCCGGATGAGTGTTGGATTCCGGCTAAAACCGACCCCGTCAAGCTCTCCATCGTCCCAGTTGGCGGCATACACATCTTCATCGGGGAAACCGTCGATTCCGACGGAAACCCAGTAAGTAGCGCGACGCGACCGCCGCTGAGTAGGACGATCGCGAAGATCCGATCGAGACGCTGGAACTCCCTAGCGAAGATTCCGCCTTAGATCGGAAAAATCAAAACCCACCCAATCCGCCCCTGAGCAGGAAGCAACGGTGGAAGACCAATGGATCCGCCTGGGTCTCCCAGTGTTAGAGAAGCAAAGGTGTCACTTCGTACACTTCTTGGCCCATACCGGAACCGCCCCTCATGGAGCCGGAGCTGGTCCCAGCAGGTCGCGGCCCCGAAACAACGCTGCTCCGGATCGCAAGAGGTGTCGGAGAAAGCGAGACTCGGCGAAGAATCGATTTTGGGAAATCTAAGCCCAATCTCCGGAGACACCAGTCCATGGACACTGCAGAGTTTGATCGCAAGGTGACGGAACTCGGATACGGTGAACAGGAAGTCGACTCCGTCCACCAAAGCAGGTACTTGCAACGTAGCGCGCTCGGAGAAGACGGATCAGCGGCGACACTCAATCCGACCCCCAGCCATCTCACCATGGATCTCCGATGTCGCGGGAACGGCCCCGTAGGGATCCTTCCTCGGAGAGCCTCCTGTCGCCTGAAGAGATAGTTGCACAAGCTCGCATGGATTTGGTCGCAAAGTCGACGTCCTCAACAAGCCAATAACTCCTGGCGATGCCGCAGATCCGGAGGCTTTAGAGGCCACCAGAAAGGAGATGCTGGCCACAGCCAAAAGTTTGCCAATACCGCAGCTGCTATATTGGATGAGAGGGAAGAAGCTGCACTGATCATGGATCGCTTTGAAAGACAGGATCGCGAAGTCACCGCAACACTCGAGCAAGTCAAGAATATGAGAGCGGAGTGGGAGGTGAAAATGACCTACGCACAGGCGGAGGCTGATAGAATCGTCGAGAAGCAATCCCTCCCCGCAGGATCAACTTCGCAACCCCGCGAACAGCCGCTCGCCACCCCAAAGGACAATTTGGCAAAAGCTGCAGAAATTCTGAAGAAAAGTGACGAGGAGGTTGACATCAACTACTTGCGCACGCTCGTCGCTTCGCGGTTAAACACAGAGCAAGGCGATACTTCGCAAGTTGGAATCTAACCCGAGCATTGCGTCTCCACCGCGCAGAAGGACGCCACAACAACCGCCATCGGGATGACGAATCGCGAACCGGATCCTCGGAACGCGAAGGAAAGCCGGGAACACCCAAATCCGATCCCCGTACCATCAAAGACGCCGCCGTCAGATCCGAGAAAGGGAAAGGGTGCAATGTACTCTGGACGAGACAAGTACCGCAACGCCTCTCCTCCGCCTAATGGTTACCCGCGCCCCCCTCGTCGCCGTAGTCCAGCCGGAAACACCAGGCCTCAAGGGCATGGTGGAATTATTATCCGCGACATCGTGATGCCTTCCGGAAACGGAACAGGGAGCGCACGCCGGAGCCTCGCGGAATCGAACAATGATCGTGAGCCCGAGCCTAGGAGGAGCCGGAATGAGAGCGCGACCCGAGCCCCGCCGGAGCCGGACGACGGGCAGCCAGCGCCACGGCGGGGCCACAGAGCGAGCCACCGGAGGGCCGGGAGAATCGTAGGCGGAAGCAGGAGGTCGATCGGCCCTCGCAGTCTCCTCACCACCACCTAGCGGTGGCGGCGGTGGAGGCGGAGGCGGTGGCGGAGATCTCGCTCTCGCCACTCCCCGTCACGGCTCGCGCGACGCGCGGAACGCCTCAACGAATACAGAACCGACTACATCGGACCGAAGTGCTTTGGCAGGATGATTCGAGAGGAACCAAAGCCAAGGAGCTCCCTCAAGTTACCCGGAAACCGAAGCATTATGATGGCACCGAAAGGCCGGATACCGGATCGAGGATTACTACAATGCAGTAACCTTCGCCGAGGAACCCCTAATATCGCCGCCGCATGCTCCGTTGTACCTTGTAGGACCAGCTCGGATCGGCTCAACGACCTCGAGAAAAACTCCATCTTTTGCTGGTTCGACCGAAGACCGCTTTGAGAAACACTTCGAGGCACTTACAAAAGACCGCCACGCAAGCGACTTACAAGCTTGTATCCAGAAGAAGGGAGAAACCTCAAGAAACTTCCTCACACGATGGTTGGCACGCAGGAACGAGTGCGAAAACATCGACCACACCACTGCCATGTACGCCTTCATTGGTGGACTGCAGAGAGGAGGATTGCTGAGGCATAAGCTTACATGTTTGGCCAACGCCAACAAACTGACTTTGGACGAGATGATCTCCATTGCCAGTGATCACACTGCCGCCGATGACGACGCAGGCGGTGATATCGCAGCTACGGCAATCCCCTTGCACCAACAAAAGAAGAACCGTGACAACGGTAACAGCAGCGGCCACAAATGCAAAAACCCTGATGACCAGAAGAGTGGCGGATCCGACATGGTCGCCATGGCGTTCCAACGTGGAGGTTCAGGAGGCGGAAGAGGACGCGGCCGCGGAGGCGGAGGCAGGGTCGCGCATGGCACCGAGGTCACCGCCGCGGATCCCGCGCCCGCAAACCTACGAGAGCAGAGACATGCCCTGGCCCACTTGGATCCGGCTGGGAAGTCCACTCACACCAACCGCGCAAGTGGGTCAACGACCTAAAGAATGACCCGGAGGCAGGATACAAGCGAGCCCGGAAACACCGCCCACGCGGCAAAGGAGGCAAGGGCAAGAACAAGGACAAGGAGGAGGACAGTTCCGAGGCGATGGACGAGGATGATAACTCGCCGGATCCCAAAGCCGGATCCGCAGGTAAATCCAACCCCTTCGAGAAAAAGAGCGTGGGGGCTTACCACACCTTCCTCGGAACCCCCACGTCCGCGCTACAAAATCAGCTACCGGATCCCGAACGCCACAGCCGCCGCCGCAGATGTCGGTGGTCGGAAGTTCCGTGCACATTTGACAGGAGGATCATCCCGCCATTGTGCAAAAGAATACTACGCCTTGGTTGTAAGTCCCCGCATAGACGGGTATGACTTCTCCAAGTGCCTCATGGATGGCGGAGCCAGCTTGAACATCATGTACTGGAGACTCGGAGCGGATGAACCTCACCAAGGAACAGCAAACACAGCACCACCGAGTTTCACGGCGTGGTTCCGGGTAAGAAGGCGAACTCCCTCGGCGGCATCACACTTCCCGTGGCTTTCGGCGATGTTCATAATTTCCGCGAAGAAAAGATCACGTTTGAAGTTGTGCCCTTCAAGAGCTCCTACCACGTCATCTTCGGCAGGCCCACCTACCACAAGTTCCACGCAAGAGCGTGCTATATCTACAACAAGCTCAAGATGCCGGGTCCCAATGGTATGATCACCATAACCGGAGACTACAAAAAGGCTCATGAGTGCGAGTTGGGCGAAGCCGCCTTCGCAGAGTCTGTCATATCCGGAGAAGAGCTGAAAGGCTAGCCGCGGTGGATCCGACGAGATGCAAACCACCAAGAAGCAGATCTCCGAACAGAAAAACTCCTTCAGGGCCGCGATAGAGACCAAGAAAGTCACTTCAAGGAAGATGACCCTAGCAAGCAAGTCTCGATCGGAGCCAACATGGACCCCAAATAGGAAAGCGCGCTCGTCGAGTTCCTCCGCGCTAACATGGATATCTTCGCATGGCAACCTTCTGACATGTCCGGAGTACCTAGGGAACTCGCCGAGCACTACCTCAACATAAATCCGGGGGCTAAACCGGTGAAGCAAGCTATGCGACGCTTTGGAGATAAGAAGCGCCGCGCCATAGGAATGGAACTAGCAAAGTTACTAGAAGCAGGTTTTGTAATAGAAGTTATCCACACCGATTGGGTCGCGAATCCCGTCCTTCTACCCAAAAAGAACACTGAAATACTAAGAATGTGCATCGATTACTCTGGCTTGAACAAACATTGCCCGAAGGATCCGTTCCCCTGCCGCGCATTGACCAAGTCATTGATTCGACGGCGGGCGGAACTTCTGTGTTTTCTTGATGCGTATTCCGGTACCATCAGATCCGGATGAAGGAATCCGACCAAAAGGCGACTTCATTCATTACCCGTTTGGCACTTACTGCTATGTTACTATGCCTTTTGGTTTGAAAAACGCAGTGCCACCTACCAACGTACGATGCGCGATGCATGAAGGACCAAATTGGCCGGAACGTGCACGCCTCGTCGACGACATCGTGGTCATGACCGGAAAGGATCCGACTTGATCAGCGACCTCACGAAACCTTTGAGAATCTCCGTCGGTACAAGATGATGTTGAATCCGCCGAAGTGCGCCTTTGGCGTGCCAGCCGGAAAACTCCTTGGCTTCATAGTCTCTCACGAGGCATTGAGGTTAACCCGGAAAAGATCAAGGCAATCCTGTGTATCAAACGGCCAACTTGTCTCAAAGATGTGCAACGACTAACTGGTTGTGTCGCAGCAATCAGTAGGTTTGTTAGCCGTCTTGGCGAGAACCTCCAAGTTGTTAGGTCTGGGACAAGCTCTTCGAGGGTTGAAGGAAATACTTACCTCCCACCTATCTTGGCGTAGCCAATGCGCAGCTACCAACAAAGTCATCATATCGTGGTGGAGCGAAGAAGGTCTCCAAATACTACATAAGCGAGGTGGGAGTCAAAGCAAAGATACTCACTTAGCCCCAGTTCCCCGTAAGCCTGTGAGTCCAGATTGCCATGGGTCATCATACGACAAAATCGAACGAGAAAGCAAGAACTTCCGAGGTGATGAGAGAAGATACCCTCACGGCTTCCGCCAACTTCACTGTGAGCAATGTCAATTCTCAACAATGGACGGACAGCTAAATGGGGCATTATCCGCCTTCGACATCGCTTACAAGCCAAGTGCGGTCAAATCCCAAGTCTTGGCAGAGAGATTGGTCCGGATGCAAAGCCGGAACCACATGGGTCATGGACGGATTCAAGGCTGCCTCATGTTGATTAAATAACATGGCGGAATACGAGGCTCTACTACACGGATGCGCATCGCTAAGGAAATAGGGATCAAGCACATCATTTGTTGCGGAGATTCCGACGGTGGCACGGCAAGTAGCCGGAACTGGAACGCAGCGTCATGGCGGCCTACGAGACGAAGTTGACGAGATCGCCAAGAGCTTCTCGGATAGTCAAGTACTCGAAGAGACGACAATAGATATGCTATCCAAGCTCGGATCCGCCAATTGCTGGAATTTTCCTAGAGCATCTCCGGATACCCTCGGTGAAGGGCGCTAACCCGGAAAACCTGGCAGTATCTCCGGCTAAAGAGGTATTGGCTACCATTCCGGCTTGGACACAGCCTTTCCTGGACTACCTCATCGATCGAAGTTGCCGGAGGACGAGGTCCTCGCGCGCCAGATCATCACGAGCACGATCCTACACAATTGTTGATGGACAGCTCTACAAACGAAGCGCAACGGGGTATTTCTCAAATGCGTCTCAAATCAAGATGGCATTGAAATCCTCGAGAGATCCACGCAGGGGACTGTGGGCACCATGCCGCTCCCAGGTCACTCGTTGCGAAAGCTTTTCGGCTAGGTTTTTATTGGCTCACGGCTAAAGAAGATGACAAGATAGTCAAGACTGCCGAGGTTGTCGGTACTACGCTACTCAACCAAACGCTCCAGCCCAAGAGCTGAAGACCATACCTATCACCTGGCCATTTGCGGTCTGGGGCTCGATATGGTTGGTAAGTTAAAAAGATCATCTCCGGTGGTTGTGAATACCTCCTGGTCGCTGTTGACAAATTCAGCAAGTGGATCGAGGCCAAGCCAGTGAGAAAAGCCGACGGTGCCACGGCACTAAAATTTGTCTGCAGCCTCGTGATGAGATTCGGCATCCCACACAGCATAATCACAGATAATGGCACAAACTTCGCTCGGGGAGAATTGAAGGATTATTGTGAGACAATGGGGATTCGATTGGACCTTGCATCTGTGGCTCACCCACAATCCAATGGTCAAGTCGAAAGAGCTAACGGTCTAATATTATCGGGAATCAAGCCACGCCTTGAAGAACCGCGACGAGCACTGGAGCTTGGCCGACGAACTAGACGCCTGTCTTGTGGAGTTTGCGAACTACCCTAACAGGTCAACAGGGTTTACCCCTTTCTTCCTGGTATACGGATCGAAGCCGTGATTCCTCCGACATCATCCATGATTCACCGCGAGTTTCCGCCTGAAGAAGTTGACGAGGCAGGACAGCTATCGTGGACCTAATCGAGGAAGCTCGGAATCTAGCGATCAGCGCTCCGCCATCTACCAGCGAAGCTCCGACGCTATCACAGTCGTCGAGTTCGGAAACGCTCCTTCATGGCGGAGACCGGTCCTCCGCCTTCGACAGGTGAAAGACCATAAGCTGCAATCTCCATGGGAAGGACCCTTTGTCGTTAGCAAAGTGCTTCATAACGGATCGTACTACCTTGTCGATTTCCGCGAGCTGAGGGATAGACCTGCTAACGCGAAACGCAAGCGTGAGGATCCGGATGACATCTATGATGAAACAGATCGCCCTTGGAATATCGCTACGTCCTTTCTACACTTAGCATATTTTTCCGAGTTACAAACTCTGTAATAGTTATACATGATCAATGAAATAAAGCTTATGGTTCACTCTTTGAGTCTTTTACCTCCTTTACTTGTTCATTTTAGATTGTGTATGTTTTTTCCGACTAAAACCGCAGAGCTGGATGTTTTCCGCCTAGGCGTGTATAAAAGTTGTGATTTCTAAAACCGTCCTTTAGGACGTAAGCTTAAGTTTTCTAGTTGTTATCTGTTGCGAACTCGTGGATTCCTAGTAGCGATTTCCGGCACCTATGCTGGGGGCTTGTTTCCGCGGTTATGGACGGATTGCCATTGGGCTTCGTCGCCTGGCGAGCATTTCCGGCTAAGGTTTTCCGGCTCGTGGAAGGTCAAGCGGGCAAGCCGGAAAATAACGAAATCAGCACTTGCTTTCCGACATAAAACGAAACATGCACATAATATTAAACGGATAGCAGGATAAGTGTTTCCGCCCCATGCATAGTCGTTTCGTTCCTAGCTACTTAAAAATTTAAAGTCTTATTACAAACCCTCGCTGGGGCCAAAATGATGCAACTTGTTTCATTTTTTCAAACAGGAACTCTACTCGGAGTCCCCCTCTTCAGATTGCTGGTAGCTGGAGCCGTCGTCGCTGTCACCAGATCCGGCTTCAGAGTCGTTTCCAGAGTTTCCTCCGGAATGCTCGTTGCTGGACCCGGATCCTTCCCCATAAAACTCGCTCGCTTGCTTCCTCCTCTGCATCGGAAAAACCTTCGGGCAGGTTGTGCTTGTTGTACCAGAATGAGTGATCCACTCGCCTGACAAACAGCTCTTCATAGCCTTCAGTTTCCGCGAGGAGGGCGCTCATGTCGGAACTCTCGGGGGCTCCGCGTGCAACTTGCGCCAGGTTGAGTGAGGAAGAAAGCCTTGCAGTGGCCGGACCAAGGAGGCGGCTCCGCGCGAAGATTTCTGCCAGTCCTTGATGAACTCCGGCACTTGTCGCATAAGATTGGTCATCGTGTCGATGACTGTGGTTTTGGCCTTCTTTAGCGACAGAGCCGTGGCGATTCCGCGACAGGCTTCAAACAGCGCATCAATCGAGATCCGCGCTTCCTCGTATGCCTCCGTCCTCGTCAGGTTTGAATCTTTTGTCCACTCAAAGCCAAGGCTTGCTGTGGAAGAAAGAGGTTCAGTTCCGTCAGAGCAAAACATACAAGGTGGTTGGAGCAACGACGCGGAAAAATGCTTATGGAAGATAAGTTTGTCAATGGTTTCCGCCTCCGCTTCCAGAGCTTTATTCTTAGCAATTGTGGAGATCACGCGGCCTTGGCTTTTCTCCAGCTTGTCAATCAGCTCCGCCTTCTCGCGGGTATGCTTCTCGGAGAGCTCCCTCCTCGCCTCAGTCTCTTTGCTTGAGGATTCTTTCATGAAGTTTCTGAGGGACTCGTTCTCCGCCTCAAGCACCTTGACCTTGGCGGAAAGCTCATCAAGCGAGGAGCGCTTAGCAGATTCTTCTGAAGGCAGACAAGTTGCACATATTATGCATCATGCACTATGACAACACAAAAAGAGAAAGACCCGGATCTCGTACCTTTCAGGCGGGTCTCCAGCAGCTGGATAGCCTTTTGGCTGTTTTCCGCGTTCTGGCGCAGCCCCTCGATCTCCGTGATCTGCTCAAGCACATGGATGCGCAAATCTTCGTGCAATTTCCGTGTGGTCTGTCAGCAGCAGGGAGTTAGCCGGATATTTAAAATCTTGGGGGCTAGCGAGGAATTCAGTTTGAGATATAAAAATTTTAAATTTCCGTCTAGAGTACATTCTGGGAAAGCATCGGATAATACACGTTACACGGAACTATATCACCCAATGCTTGGGGGCTAGTATTACCTGCCGCACTTCCTGTGCTTGGCGAAAAAATCCTTCAAGTCGTCCTCCAGTTCCGCGAGCTCTCGCGTCTCCTCGTCCGGCTTCCCTCATACCTTGTTCAGCATCGCGGAAACCTCCGCGTGACGCTGTGCGAGGGTAAGTTTTTGGAGGGACGGAGTTGGCTCGAGGCTGACTCGGGTCGCATTGGTAACTTGGAGGAGCTTGACCTTTTGCTCTTGCTCTTCATCAGTAGGTCCCGCAAAAGCGGAACTTGGTTGATCTGGTGGAGGAATGGGTGTGGAGGTCCCCTGGGCGGAGTCGCCATGGTGGGCAGGGTCTTCAGGAAGGTCATCAAGGTCAATGATGTCCTTCGGATCCGGCTTGCTGGCAGATGAAGCCTTGGGCGGAACTTCCACCTCAGGAGTGATAGGGAAAGAAGCCGGAGATGGTTTGGCTTTCTTCTTGATGACCCTTGGGGCCTTGGGAGGCTGGCTTCCGGAACTTCAGGAAAAACATAAAAGCATAAGTACGAGTTTGAGCGAAAAAACCAGAACTTGGATCTCGGAGTAAACGCTTACCCGGAAGGCTTGAAGAAATGCTGGATGGCAGGTTGCCCCTTTGCTGGTGTTAATCAGCGAGAGGCGCTTCTTTTCCGCCTCCGCTTTCCGAGTAGCCGCAATGCTAAGCGCTTCGCGGGGGCGTTTCGCTTGGGGGCTGGAAGGGGCTGGCCTCTTCCTCTTCGCAGGGCGGCTGGCTTCAGGAGCTTCCGCCTCCGAGGCGGCTTCTGGATCCGGGTTACCGGTGGATGGGACTCGGAGGAGATTTCCGAGTTCATTTTCCTCAAGCGCCTCGAGCTAATGCAAAGATAAACACTTAGACAAAGTTTGAAGAAAAACAATAAACCAAGTCCAGACGGCGTACCGCGGTTCCGGATCCCTCCGTGTGGATGTCTTTGTTGCATACGTGAACATGGAGTTCACGTGGGATTTTGAGGAGGAGCCGGATCCTCTTGTCAATAGCGTCGGCGGACAGATTATCTTTTGTGGCGTGCATCTTGTCGTCACGCCCTGTGTATTCAAACATCAGGTGGTCCCTGTGTTGCAGCGGCTGGATCCGCTTCATGAACCAGGAAAGAGTTAGATCCTTCCCCGTCAGCCCCTCCTCCGTAAGCTTGCAGATCCGCCTAACAGCGCGGGTCAGCTGGGGCGAGAAGTGAGGGCAGTGCGTCCATGACGGAAGCTTGGCGGGGCAATTCTTGAAAGGTGGCAGCTTCTTCTCGCTCGCGGGATCCGAGACGTCCTTCAAATAGAAGAAACCCCCGGACCAATACCTCGCGGATTCATGGCGGTCGGTGTGGGGGTAGACGCGACCCGGGCGGAGGATGAAAGTGATGGATCCGCAAGTTGCCAACTCGGAAGTTTGGCGGATCTTCTCCTTCTTGAGTAAAGAAATATTGGAACAGAGGAAGCTCTGGAGTTACCCGGAGGTGGCCTTCGCAGAGGGCGACGTGGTTGCTGATGGCGAGCACACTGTTTGGAGATATATTGTGAGGTTGGAGCCCATATGTCTTCAGAATCTCCCGGAAGAAGTCTGAAGGCGGAAATGAGAATCCGCGCTCCACCGGTGCCACGCACCATCTCGTCATCCTTTGGAGCCGGAGCTGGTTCAGTGGAACCGACCTCCAGCTTCCGGGTTGCGAAACCCTCCGCCTCGAGGTTCTTCAGTTCCGTTTCGGTGGTGGTACAGGGCCACCATTTTCCCTTAGCTTCGGAGTCGCGCTTCCGAGCTTTTGATTTCTTGGCAGCCTCTTCCGCCTCCGTCCGGCCCGCCTCGGAGGTTTTCTCCGGGTGAGCGGAGGTCCCCTCGGCTTCCTTGCCGGAATCCTTTGAAGGATCCAGCCTGACGGGGGAGGAGGGGCGGAGGAAATTGGCGTCGCCATGATCGGTTCCGAGGTCGGAGGCGGAGTTGTTGAAGACATCTGGAGAAAAAAGTTTGGCGGAAATTTTCTTTAGTCGGATCCCACATCGTCTTCCCCAAGTTCATCCCTACCAACTACGGCGCGAAAGTGAAGCTCGAAGGTTTACCGTAATGGCGTGCGGTGGTCGGAGTTGCGGTGGCTCGCCGGAGTTATGAACACGAAGAACACCACGGTGGCGGGTTCGCTCCGGTGATGCTCCGGTGACTTTCCGGCGGGTTCCGGCACGGCGGAGGAGGAGCTCACGGCGCTCGGCAGAGAGGTGAGAAGGGGATGAATGAGGGTAAAGGGGTCGGCTGATATTTATAGGCTGAGGGGATAAGATTTGTGTTCCGCATCTGTGGTGGAACGCGTCGCCGTTGGATGCGTGACACGTGTCCCAAACCTTAGCAGTAAAAAATGGCTAGAGATAAGTTACCGCGCGAATCGCGCAAAAATGGCGCCAGAATTGGCGGAACCGTTTGAGTCTTTTAAGATTCCGGGTAATTGCGTGAGGATAAGTTGGCTCTTGTTCGAGCGGGGAGTAACCCAGAAATGTTCTTTGGAACGTCGATGGATGAAGTCCCGCGGGGTGGGAGCATTTTCCGGCTATAAGTTGAAAAAAAAAAGAAGAAAATGCAAAGTTGGAGCTCTTCAAGTTTCTCCGCGTTACCAACGGAGATTGTGTTGGATCGGCAAGGCGGAAACTGCAGGCGAAACTCGGAGAACTCTGGGCTCTTGTTGTGGGTATACTTCATGGGTGTACCATCGACAGTGCCTAGATCCGGCAAGCCGGGTGGCCCACAGATGGTGATGAGGCATGTGGCCCATCGGGCGCCCATTCTGTTGATCATGAAGGAAGAAGTCCAGCCCAGGATCGTAAGCCGGATCCGTACCGACATAGGAGTAACCGGATCCGGGGAGGCCCATGAGGGACCCGGAGCCAGTACGACGTATATGGAAGGCGGATCCGTGACGTGCACGGCAAGATAGTGTACCGTAGTTAGGCCAATCCGGCTAGGACTCTCCATGTAAACCCTAGATCCGTGCGCCTTTATAAGCCGGATCCCGGGAGCCCTAGAGGCACAACCACAACTCATTGTAACAACGCGAAGCGCCCAGATAATTCCGACAAGCGCGTAGGCCCGTCATCGTGCGGGTGTTCGGGTAACTCGCGTACCACCGTCCCGTGTGCACTCCGCCCTATGGCCCCTACTTCTTCTCCCCCTCGTGAGGATCCCTCCTCCGAGGTACCGTCGAATAGGCAACGACACCAAGCACGCCGGCAACCCCTCCGCTGCCACCACCACTCGCCGGAGCATCACTAACACCACCACCATCACCTAAAAGCTCTCTTTCGTTTGGTATGTTGAGTGAAACCGAACAACCCCTCCTCTATATCCTCCACTTCATGATCTTCATCCCCCTCCTAACCATCAAAGGAACCACGCTTATACAGGGTACCAACGGTTTTGCCCGCGGAACTATCTGGGTAGTTCCTATGGGGGATACGAAGGCGGAGAGGAATCCGGAAACAATCAGCGTTCCGAGACTCCTATCGAGAATTCCAGGGGTTGGCGTTGGGGATCGGATACTGGGAACTATCTGGGTAGTTCCTATGGGGGATACGAAGGCGGAGAGGAATCCGGAAACAATCAGCGTTCCGAGACTCCTATCGAGAATTCCAGGGGTTGGCGTTGGGGATCGAATACTGGAACTCATAGTACCACAGCGTATTATGATGGGGAGATGAATGAAGATGCCACGTCCCAGCACCAGAGTTATCCATGGAATGAGGAGGAAGTTGGAGGGTATCCGACACAGGTTGAGTCGAATACGAATGTAGGAAATACCTATGGTGTAGGTATAGGGGAGTATACCCGATGGGTGGATTATGACGCACTGAATGATCAGTTTGTGAACACTGATTTCGCCCTAGGATCATCATCGGATTCCGACTATCAGCCAACGGGGAGACCTTATGTTCCAGGTTTTGTCAGGAGAACGACACGTTCGACCGGATGGAAACCTGGAATGTATCGGGAGTGAAGATCGTCTAGAAACTACCAAGAGAAGCAAAGCTACAATACACAAGTACCACGTGTATTGTAGAGTGTAATATTTTGTAGAAATTTGTATATATACTTTAATAAGTGAGTTTGCATACTCACATCGACTTGAGTATTGTAATAAGACCACTTAAGTATGTAAATATATGGTATATGTTTTGTATGATTTGGATTTGCTTCTTGATTTCCATTGCGTGACTAGTTCTGTGCACAATGTTGAGCTCAGAAAACTTGCGCATGGAGTAACTATGAGTATCATCTTGTGTTGCAGAACTAGGGGTTATGTCGGGAGCGTTAGGAGAGGAGACTGAAGCGCAGCGCATGGAGCGCGAAGCCAAACAAAAGGAAGAGGCTGAGGGTGCAGCCAGAGATCAGTTTCCACCACCACCACCACCCATGACGCAACAAAACTTTATCCAGTACATGCAACTGGTAGAGGAGCGACAACGGGTAACACTGGAGCAGCAGAACAAATTCTTTCAGGATTTGTTGCAGCAAAACAGGGTGGAGAGACAGAGCCAGGAGTCACCTTAGCAGACTTAACACCAAGCCCATATCTTTTGCATACGCCCGAGCCAATGGACACGGAAGGCGGCTCATGGACGAAAGCTCAACACCGTTGGATGCAATGACCTGGAGAAGGTCCGTTATGCTACACACTTGTTGTGTGGACTGCCGCATCATGGTGGGACAATATTGTAGCCGTTTATCCGGCTGGAAAGGTATTTACCTGGGAGGAATTCACGAGGAAGTTCAGGGAATCCAAAGTAGTGGAACTGAAGCGTCGAGAATTTGAAAGTCTCGAGAAGGACAAGGCCATCCGACTTATGTCGGAATTTTATAAACTGTCCGGTACGCTGTTGAAGAAGTCAACACCGAGGACAAGAAGAAGAAGAGGTTTAGGGGTTAAGTCCCCAGTTCAAAGTTCAGCTCCGTATGATGAGAGCGACGGAGTTTCAAGAGTTGGTGGATGCAGCCATCACTCTGGAAGATGATTTCAAGCAATTGCAGGAGGAGAAGCGGAAAAAGGCCAAGTTTGAGCCTAAGAGGTTTGTTAGTAACAAGCCTAATACCAGCTTGAGTTCCAACAACAACAACAACAACAACAACAACAACAACAGTAACTACTAAGGTAGTAGGAGGAATCAAGCTTTCAGACCGCCAATCCAATGGTCTGTCGAATCTGTGGACTTCCAGGGCATTTTGCCAAGGACTGTAAGAAGCCAAAGATTATATGCTTTGGTTGTCGCCAGGAGGGACACATGCTGAAGGATTGTCCCAAGAGAAACACCGGAGGAGGTCAATCTGGAGGAGGCGGAAGCCGAGGAGGAAACACCGGAGGGAACTGGAAGAATAAGAAGCCCTTCGGCAAGCTGAACCATGGGAGGAGGTGGTCAACTCCGATCAGGCGGTGATAGGTACGCTCAGATACTCACTCATCCTGGCAAAGTACTTTTTGATATGGTGCAACTACATCATTCATTTCTCAACAATTCATCACCAAACATGGGATTAGTTGCACTAAGTTAGATACACCCATAACCATACTTTCTGGGGAACGATAGTAGTAACCCATACCAAACAAAAACAAGTCATCATGATCAATAAGTGCGTGTTTGACGCGGACCTGTTTATCTTACCGATGAAGGACATTGATGTCATTCTTGGTATGAACTGGTTGGAAACTAATGGAGCATTGATCGACTGTGTGAACAAGACGGTATCGTTGAAAAGCCCCGATGGAAGTAGAATGATTTATCAAGGAGATAAACATACCCAGATCGAAGTTGAGCTACAGCTAAACAGCATGAAGGAGGTGAAGCTAGAGGATATACCTGTAGTAAATGAATTCCAGGATGTATTTCCTGCGGAATTACCTGGTATGCCACCAGATAGGGAGATAGAATTCACTATCGACCTAATCCCAGGAACAGCTCCAATTGCTAAAGCACCATACAAGATGGGGCCCAAGGAGTTGAAAGAGCTTAAGGAGCAACTGGATGACTTAGAACAAAAGGGATTCATTCAAGAGAGTGTTTCACCATGGGGATCACCTGTGATCTTCGTAGATAAAAGGGATGGAGGAAGAAGGATGTGCGGAGACTACAGGAATTTGAACAATGTCACAATCAAGAACAAGTATCCACTTCCAAGAATACAAGATCTATTTGATCAGGTTAGAGGCGCAGGAGTCTTTTCTAAGATTGATCTAAGATCCGGTTATCACCAGATAAAGATCAAGAAGGAAGACGTTCCGAAAACTGCCTTTGTTTCAAGATATGGACATCATGAATATCTTGTAGTACCTTTTGGATTAACCAATGCCCCAGCAATTTTCATGAATCTCATGAATAAGATTTTCATGCCATGTCTAGACAAGTTCGTCATCGTATTTATCGATGATATCTTGATCTATTCCAAGGATAAAGCTGAACATGCTGAACATCTAAGGATAGTGTTGCAAACACTAAGAGAACATCAACTCTATGCCAAGTTTAGCAAGTGTGAATTTTGGCTAGATCAAGTGGAATTTCTTGGTCATGTCATTAGTAAAGATGGAATCGCGGTTAACCCGAGCAAGGTAGCAGCAGTTCTAGAATGGGAAGCACCCAAGACTGTCAAAGAGATCTGAGGATTCCTCGGAATGGCAGGATATTACCGGAGGTTCATTGAAGGATTCTCCAAGATAGCAGGACCAATGACGAAGTTGTTAAGGAAGAATACACCATTCGTGTGGTCTGATGAGTGTGAGAAAAGTTTCCAGACTCTAAAAGAGAAACTTACCACAGCACCGGTGTTAGCAGTTCCAGAAGTTGGCAAGGACTACACCGTGTACTGTGACGCATCCAAGCATGGATTGGGTTGTGTACTCATGCAAGATCGGAAAGTGATATCTTATGGATCGAGGCAACTCAGACCTCATGAAGTGAATTATCCAACACATGACTTGGAATTAGCGCAGTCGTATTTGCACTCAAAACATGGAGACATTTTCTCTATGGAGCTAAGTGTGAGCTCTATACAGATCATAAAAGCCTCAAATATTTCTTCACTCGAAGGAACTCAACATGAGACAGAAAAGATGGCTAGAATTGATTAAGGATTATGACCTGACAATCAATTACACTCCAGGGAAGGCTAATGTTGTAGCAGATTCCCTGAGTAGGAAGAGTACGGAGGAGTGGAACAAGAAATATCACCGGAGTTGAGGAAGGAAATAAGTCAAGCCCAAATACAACTTTGGGAGAAGGAAGCCCATGAAGGATTATCGGCGTTGCAAGTAGCCGATGAGTTGAATGTCAACCTGAAGAATGAGATAATGATGGGTCAGCTGGACGATCCATTCATCGTGGAGGAGATGAGAAGAATAGATGAGGGAAGACCATCAGAATTTCACATGGAGAATCTGGATCATTATGGTTCCAGAAAAGGATTTGCGTTCCGGATATTGCTGAAATCAAGGAAGTAATACTCCGGGAAGCCCATCAAACACCATACTCCATACATCCGGGGAGTACGAAGATGTACATGGATCTAAAGGAACTATTCTGGTGGAATAACATGAAGAGGGAGATAGCACAATATGTGGCAGAATGCCATACCTGCCAAAGAGTGAAACCAAAGTCCGGCAGGGAAGTTACAACCTTTACCTATTCCAGAGTGGAAATGGGAGGAGATAGGAATGGATTTCATCACCGGACTAACCATGACTAATAAAAAGAAGGACATGATATGGGTAATCGTGGACCGGTTGACGAAAAGTGCACACTTTTTAGCGGTAAATCAGCAAGATAAAGGAGAGAAACTTATCGATCTTTACATCAAAGAGATCGTGAGTAAGCATGGTGTGCCTAAGAAGATAGTATCGGATCGAGGATCCGTGTTCACATCAGCATTCTGGAAGCAACTTCACGAAGCTTTAGGATCTAAATTGGACTATAGTACCGCTTATCATCCCCAGACCGGTGGACAAACCGAGAGAACAAATCAAATCCTAGAGGATATGCTTAGGGCTTGTGCCCTAGATTTCGGAGGATCATGGGAGGAGCACTTACCACTAGCAGAGTTTTCATACAATAATAGCTATCAAAGCAGCATCAAGATGGCACCATTTGAAGCTCTGTATGGAAGGAAGTGTAGATCACCAATATGTTGGTATGAAGCCGGAGCAAGCAAAGAGTTCAACCCTGACTATGTCAAGGAAAAACAACACATCATTGACATTATAAGAGACAGACTGAAGATAGCCCAAAGTCGACAAAAGAGCTATGCAGATCAGAAGAGAAGAACATGGGAGCCACAAGTTGGAGACATGGTATACCTTAAGGTGAGCCCGATGAAAGGACTCCAGAGGTTTGGAGTAAAAGGAAAGCTCAGTCCTAGATATATAGGACCCTTCAAGATACTGAGTCAGAACCGAGGTTTAGCCTTTGAATTGGATCTACCGGGAAGGCTAGCACAATTGTTCACAATGTATTCCATGTGTCGCAACTCAGGAAATGCTTAAAGACCCCAGATGAGCCAATATCACATGCTGAGCTCGAGTTACAACCAGATTTGACTTACATCGAGAAGCCAGCTAAGATTCTCGAGGAGAGCTGGAAACAACTCAGAAATAAAGCTATCAAGTGCAAGATCATCATCCAGAGGAAGCCACTGGGAAAAGGAAGAAGACCTGAGGAAAACATACCCCGATCTGTTGGTATTACAACCACAACTTCGGGACGAAGTTTTCTTTAAGGGAAAGGCTGTAATGTCCCAGGTTTAGAGACGATCGAGGGGTAGATTTTAGAAAGGGATGTGCATTGCATGGTAAATTCTGGGGAAATTTCGCGCTTTTAAACAAAAACTGCATCGAAGGGGACAAGTTTCTCTCTCGACACCTTACAGGGTTAGGGTTTCGAGAGTGCGACAAACTTGCTCCTATCTAACTAAACTAGGGTTTTGAGAAGAGAGGGGAGAGTTTGCATCATAACTTAAGTTGCATGATTGAATTCAAACTTAAGTTGAATTTGAATTTCAAATTCAAACATCAAATAAATATCTCATAAATCCAATTGTGAGGAAATTCATTAAGTAAATTATAAGTAATAAACAATATGAACAATTAAAATAAAGACAAGCTCATTAGAGAAAACCTTGAGCTTTATTGATCATCCCACAAATTACATTGTGATTACAATATTCATAATGAAAATAAATGAATATTACAACACATTACAAGAATTGGGAAATTGTAAAATAAAAGAACATAAAAAAGAAAAATACAAGTATGAATCTATCCTAAATACTACAATGTGAATATCATCTAATCTTGAGCTTGGAGATCATCTTGCCTATTTGATCATCATTTTGAACCTGCACATAAACATAACAAACACAAGTTATGCCAAGTGGCATAGCCACTTGGCAGGTTAGAAATCAAAGGAAAATTATGAAATGAGCAGATAGGATCAAAGTGGCCGAGCTGATCCATGCCACAGCCAAGTTCCAGGTCCAGGTGCACAGTACATGCCTACACACACACACATCCTGCTCACAGGGTTGTGTGCATGCAGCACACACACACAGTGAGTCACCAAGATGACCAGGCCAAGCTGTCAACCAGGGAGAGCAAGAGAGCACATATTTAAGCTTTTCAGAGCCAAACCCTAGCCATTCTGTCGACAGAGCTTCCCAGGGTAAGAACATCAAGAACAGATAGAACAGGAAGAACACCAAGCTTCCCAAACAACCAATCTATCCATAACAGTTCCACTAGAACTGTTATAGAACAAGGCACAAGCAGGAAATCAAGCACAGGCTAACCAGGAGGAGCAGGGCAAGCTCACATCACAATCCTGAAGCCAAATCCTCTACACCAACAACCATTTTCTAGGAGCTGGAGTGAGGTATAAACAGATTAACCTGAGCAAAACCCTGGTTTGCTCATAAATAAGCATTTGCATATGTCACAGAAGCCAAAATGGGTAGAATACCCAGATTGTATCATCATCTGGCTACCAAGTCAGTTGGTGCAAGCAAAAATGGGTGAAGCCAATAGGAAATCACCAAGGGAACACTGGCTAGACCAAAACAGTGGCATAACCAAAGCGATCCAGCAAGGAAATGATCCTATCTATTCAACCAAAGTCACCTAGCACCTAAAACCTAGCACACCATCAGATAGATAGACAATATGTGTCTATTCTTGTTTGTCAACATCAAAGATCACTGGAAATCCAACAAGGAATTACCCAGTGATGTATTCACTAAGCCATAGCAAGCCAACAAGGGTGGGAGCTACCTAAACAGCAATGAATTGCTGTCAAGGTCACCTCAACCACTGAACCAGCCCAAACTAATGAGCCATGCACAGTTATCATCACCAGATGGGTTCAAAAGGAGGGCTAGGGTACCAACCAAATGGTGGCATCCATCTAGCCCTGCCAAAATCAATGAGATGATCATTACTGCAAGCAGTTCACATCACTTATCCATTTTAGTAAATCCAGGAAATACAGATAAGTGAATCATAAAAATAATCAAAGCAACAGAGCCTTGCAGTTGATCCAATGGATCACTGCAAGCATCAGCAACTGCTTGAGCAAGCAACAGCATGCATCAGTACAGATTTTGGTGTCACACAGACACAAAGATGAGCAGAAGAGAGGCACAGTCATAACACAACAGCTTTTACAAGCAACTGATGATCATATGATCATCAGAAGCTTGCTAGAGCATGCTAAGACATGCTAGAGCCAAGCTTAGCAACCACATATTTAACCAGATCAACTATATAGCCACATCTCATAAATAATTGCATCACAGATAAGTAAATAAATTAAATACAATTGTATCCAGAAGCACACCATTAAGGGATGATGTTATCTAGTCAACAGCCATGCTCAATTGAGCATTTCCAAGATTCACAGCCCTATACACATCACACCCAGGGCACTGGCACTTGCATAATGCAAGGATCATGCAGCATGATCAAGCCAGGGGCAAGGAAATGCACACACAGAAGCAGCATATGCACAACAGCAGCATACGCATGGCAGCAGCACATCACATCAGCTAGAATTCATGGCAGTAGCTCTAGCAGCAGCACACGCCACACAACAAGCTAGGCGCAACAGAGCAGCAGCAACAGCACGGCAGGCCCTCCATTGGGAGGAAAGCAATGGCTAGAGCTACTGAGAGAGGAAGAAGAACAAGCACACATGGGAGAAGAAGAGGTGGAGGACGTACCAGGGTCGAGCAGGCCAACCACCATGGCGGCCACGGCGGCACACGCCAGGGCGCGGCGGCGCCAGGCCAAGCCAGGCCATGGCGGCGCCACAGCACCACCCCATCGTGGCGGCCACCGCACCATCTCGCCCGGAGCTTGGGGAACCACGGGATCAAGCGGATCCCGAACCCTAGGCATGGCGGCGAGGGTCGATGGCGAGCGAGGGACGGCGTCAGCTCCAAATCGACGCGGAGAGAACGAATCGCCGTCGTCTGGCGGTTCGATTGCGCCCCATGGCGTAGGCCATGGCGGCCTGAGACCGCCGGAATCGACCGGCGACGGTGCGGGCGACGCAGGTCGCCAGTGAGAGCGGAGAGGATTAGGGTTAGGTCGAGCGGCGCTAGGAGGTGGGCGAGTGAGCGACCGCTCGGGTCGGTTGGACCCGAGCTGGTCTAGCCCAACCCACTGGGCTCCATTGACAGGTGGGCCCAGGGGCAAAGAGGACTTTTCACAATTCAATAAAAACATGAAACTTTGAAATTCAATAGAAAATTATTAAAGCTCTTAAAAATAAATTAAAAATATGAAAAAGGATCAGCATAAAATTCTCTATTTAAATAAAATATCAAATAGAGTTTTTGAAGACAATTAAGAATAAGTCCTATGTTAAGGATTTAAATAATGATTTAAATCACACATATTATTTTCATTAATGAAAATAAGTCCATCAATGCAATTGGACTTTAAAAACACCTTGACAACATTTCAAGGTTGTATTTTTACTTTAAATCAAGTATCCCCAAATTACTCTTAGTATTAACCTCTTACATGAAATAATAACGACATCGGAAGGGGGGAACAAACCCTAAAAATGGAATCATGCATAATTGCTTCTTTAACCATTGCCCTTATCGGACAATGATGCTATTTTTCGAACAGAGGACAAGGGTCAGTCCACACCTTCCAACTGCAAAACTTTGCAGTGTTCAGGCAAGTTCATCGCTTGCTCATGTCATTTGAGTATTTCTACCAAATTACTTGCAAAGTATTATGGTTATCACTATTGCATAAAAATCAAAACCACTACTTTCATAACTATGAATATGACTATGTGGTGGGCAATGGAACCATGGATTGTGTTGATATGGTGGAGGTTCCATTGCACGGGTTTATATCCATCTAGGATTAAACAACAAATGTCGCCAGTGATTCTTGTGCCGTAATACCCGTGTTAACCATAAGATCCGGAGTGGGACGGAGTAGTCAAAAGTGTTTCCACCTCTCGTTCATCAACGGATGCGCTTTACCGTAGACACTTGTATCTGTCGGGGCAAGCGGTTGGGGGGAAGCCTTAAGTCCCCACGGCATAGTCCGTAGACACTTGTCGCTCGAAGTGCAAGCGGTTGGCTGGGGAGGCCTTAAGTCCCCACGGTATTGCGGTCTATGATGGGTTGCAGCTACCGGCGAAGGAGTTTGGTTAACGAGTCCCAAACTGTTGTCGTGGTTGGGGTCCACCCGTGAGTGGGAATAATGGGACCGGCGAGGACCCATGGTCGGGGTATGCAACAAAGGGTGGGTGTTCGAGGTAGCGGAGGAACATGATTGGCTAGACCTTATACCGGGCCTCACACCAAAGGAAGTGTGGACGGGAAAGCTGCCGGTTGGCACCAAGGTTAAGATCTCTTATGGGTAAAGCAACACACCTCTGCAGAGTGTAAAGAATCGTGACATGTCACTCCTGTTCGGGATTGAGGAGCGAACGCCGGAAAGGAGCTCCATGAAGTTCTAGTAAACCGGTGAAGGCTGACGGACATAGCTCTTTGAAATAAAAGCAATCTCTTGAAGAAATGTTTACCAAAACTGCATTGGTATTAGACTTTCTGGTCTAATATCGTAGCTAGTGCATGAAACACCTCTTATCTATAATGAACTTGTTGAGTACGCTCGTACTCATACCACTCTTAAATCCCATGCTTAGATTGTCGAATCGTGGAGGAGGACTACGACAGCAATGAAGGAGCCGAGATCATCGGCTATGATGAACCAGACCTCTCAGGAGGTGTTGAAGGAGTAGACTATCTCATAGTCTACGGATCCGGGGAGGCTTCCGGAGGAGATCAAGCCTAGAGACATCCAGTAGCAGTAGTAACCGAGCAGCCCGAACTCGTAGTATTTAGCTGCTCGAGGCAATAAATGTATAGTTTAATGAGACTCTTCTGTTGTAAGCTAAGTTGGGTTCACCTCGAACCCAGGAGTATTCCTCTGAGGACCCAAGAGGAGCTCCAAGACAATATATGTTTAATGCTTGTAATAATAAGTGAATGAGTTTCACTACTTCCCACCTTGATGTAACCCTTATTCTTTTGTACAATGTGAGTTTATATTAATAAAAATTACACCGTAGGGGCTTCCCCTACGGTAAGGCTGTCAAAAAAAAAAAAAGTGAATGAGTTATGGACCCTGCTATGTTCTGTTGTACTACTCTGAGGGATGTAATATTTGCGGAACGGTACTTCGTGAATGTTATATCAACGACTGGCATACTACAACATGCAGTGGTATGCAGGGTCACCACAGTCGCAAACCTCTCTGCCGATGATAGCACCGAGCACCGTAGCCAACAATCCTGACTTAGCAACTCCATCACGAAAAGGAGCCACAAGCATGTCGACGGCAGCATCAACAACATCACTCTTCTTAGAGCCAAGTTCCAGACTCAACGGAGAGGCCACAACTGAGATCTCGTGCGAATCGGACCTCACTTCCTTGGCGGAAGGAGGCATAACCACAACACCACACAACTTCTGGAGCTCGGGCATGACCTGCATGACCGGGGCCGTGACCGCCGAGCACGCCCCAACACGAGGAGAGAAACAACCATAGAGGTCCGCTCCGCTAGCGCCCACCTTAAGAACATCATGCAGAATCAAATGATCGTCGGGCATCCGGGAGAGCCTACCCAACGTAGCTTGTGCCAGCTCTAGAAAGCCCCTAAACGCAAGCAACCAGCCGTGCAAGGAGTCAACAACCCGCAACAATGCGGCTTGTTTCTCCAAAGCAGATTGTAAATCCGTTGAGGCCAAAGAGCCAATAGGAGCAGAAGCAACTGACGCCCAAGACCGACGATAAGGAGGCACATTGGACGGGAGTGGGACCTCAACCTGGTCTTGGCGAGGAGCATTCCCTTGGCTGGGCGACAACGCGGCATGGCCTGCCAACGAGCTGAGAGGACGGCAAGCGTTACGGTAGTCATGGGCCCGATGACCGTTCTCAAGGCATCTAGAGCATCTGAAAGATCATAGCAAACAGGAACACGGTGACCAGGATCCATGCATCTGCAACATCTTCCCCTGAGCCAAGCAGGCAGCTGGTGGGGCTAGCAGAGCCGATCGGCGCGGGCCACGCCGCAGCATCACCTCCTGCCAGCCATCACGCTCCTCGACAACAGGAGCAGCGGCTTTAAAGGTCTTGGTGGCCGGCATGACCAAGATTTTTTTTTCATCTCCGATTATAAAACAATGTTTTTTTCTAAAAGGTAAGTCGATATAAGGGGTCTCTGCTAGAGATGCTCTAAATCACGTGAAATGGTCATTGAAAAGAAAAGAAAAAGGTCATCTGGAGTGGACAAAAAAAGGCCTTGGTTGGTTTGGCCAAGTACTCACAGTGTGACAAGTAGTAGCAAATGCGAAGTAGGAGTAGCAGGGTTTGGTCAACTACTGAATCAACACACCGAAAAAGAAAAGGAATTGGAGATAGAATACGATGGTCACTCTGGCTAGTTGTAGACAGGTAGACCGAGCACGCACGTAGCGGGTGGATGAGGTTTGGTGCACATCGACTGAGCCTGCCTGCATACTCCGGGGCGTCAGGGCTTGACTTGGCTACCACCGATGGAGCACGTTCCCAGCACGAGCTGGGATTCGGTCGGCCGGAGCCGGACCGAGACCACCACGCGTCTTCCACCGTTGACCCAATCGCCGGACCAGAACCGCCCATCGCGACGACTCGATACGTGCGTGCACGTGCCGGTGCCGTCTTCTCCGTCGGAAACTACGTACGACGCGCGCGCGGAGATAACGCAGACAACGTGCGTCGCGGGGCAAACGTACCGTCAAGTAGTTCCTGAGTATTCGTGTCCGAACGCTCACACCGTCGACGTGCCTGGCGCCGCCCGGTGGGTTTCTCCGAATTTGCGTTTTCTAAGGTTCCCATCCGGTCGATTTCAGCTCCGAGTTTCGAGACTGGCTATTTCTTTTGATACAAGAAATAAATATACAGTTGTAATATCAAAGATACCAATTGTATCTACTCTTCTCGTAACGGTTTACAAGGGTATTACATTATTCGAGGAAAAACTTTGACTAATAATTTGGTCAGCATAATATAGGATATTTATCATAAAACTTATATTTTTGATTTTTTTTAAATATACAAATCTAATGGTATAATTTTTGTGGCATATATTTTATATTTTGTTGACCAAATTTGTAATCAATTTTTTTTCTTAAAATACTTAATACCCCTATAAACTGGTATAGAGGTAGTACTATGTGCACTAAGATGTCAAAAACGATAAGGGTATACATAGCCAGGAAAAATAATAATGAAGAGAAATATAAAACAAAGACAACACCTGAACCCAAAAAAGAGGTTCTCAAAAAGCAACCCATCTAAGAAGCAAGCAAGACGCAAGCGTTGTCGCCGGCCGATCGAAAATCTTAAATTTTCATTTGAAGTAAGGCAATTTAAAGACTTACTTACCCCTAACCTTTTCATACCGCCAACCGCTCGCTCCAAGTGCGCCAAAAAATGGTTATGCAAAAGACATTTAGTTTCCAAAACAATTCATTCAGCAAGATTGCCAGGTATACAAGCAAAGAAGGTTAGACCTTACCATTTCATTCTGAAAAACGCCACTCGATACTCAAGAAGCACCGACAAAAATGCACTTCAAATGTGGTGCCGCCACCTCTTGTCTAGTCCGATGCTGCAAGTCACCAACACCCGTTGACATTAGCTATGGATGATCGTACAATGGGCGCATCGGTTCGTGCTGGTTTGGGAAGATCAGATGTTGAATCCGTTAGTAGGCTGCTCGACCAGGTGGAATTATATGGCCACCAAGGCGACCATCATCGCCCGCAAGACAACCACTTTACGCCAACGAAAATTGGGGCGTCAAGTATGGCAAGTCAACCGTCACAATTACCAATGTACCATCGGAGCTGTGAAATATTAAACCGACGACCATGGCAACCCGACATCGAAGTGGGATTACCAATTCGGACGTCACAATCCGAATGTTATGGACATTGCTGGATCTCAACAAAGTGCAACGTGGAAGAAAATTTGGCGCCTCCAAATAACTTCAGAATTTAATTTTTTTGGCTGCCGTGTGCTCCACTGTTTGATCCCATATCTCGGAGTTTTGGCAAATAGACGTATTGCAACCAGTAGCAAAGCTCAATTTGTAACTTTGACTGTGAAGATATTTTACGTGGTGACTTCAGATATTTTGATGCATATCTTTTGTCCTAACCGTATGCATCTTTTCAATGCACATGCTGGGGTACTCCTTCCATTTCGAAAAAAAGATGGCCTGAAATTGGAACATGAGCTGCTAGTTTTTTTTATGGACTTTAATTACCCACTGTTGAATTTCCCAGAAAACTCACACGATTAACGGCTCATATAATTCTCAAACAAAATAATCAATTTTTTTTGCAAGAGAACAAATGATCAATTGCTGACATAACTCAATACTACTCGCCCATTAAAACTTGTAACGCCCATTAAAACTTGTTTTTTTTCGATAAAGGGAATATATTAATATCAAAACGCCCATTAAAAAACTTGTAAAGTATTGTCCAAGTTACTTTCTTTAGCAGCGAAGGATCCAAAGTTATTTTTAAGGTGGTGCACTGAAGTAAGCTCCAACCAGAGATATTCCACGTCTCTATTAATTTACATCGCATGAACTATCACGGAATCACAAGTTTGAAGCGCGCAGAACAGTACTAATCTGGTGAGCAGCGGCTACTTGGACTGCCGCCCGTCCGACATGCCAGACGGCATGCTGCGGACGTTCTTCAGCAGGTCCTGGATCTTGGACAGCATCATCATCTGCGATGGGTCGCCTGTGGCGGCGCTGCTGCTCGCCTGGGGAGGCGCCGGCGGCAGCGGCCTCTGGTTATCCTGCAGCTTGATCTTCTCGAAGATATACTGCTTCTCCGCCTCAGCCTCCTCCAGGCGGCGCTTGAGGTACATGCTCGCGTAGTCCTGCTCCGCCTTCTCCGACTTGGCCAGCGCGATGCTCTGGAGCTGCTCTGCCTCCTGCCGGGCCTCGTTCGCCTTGAGCTGGAACATCTCGGCCTCCGCGCTCTTCAGCCGGATCATGCTCTCCAGCTCCTCCACCTGCTGCTGCTTCCGCAGCCGCTCCGCCTTGAGCTCCCGGGCCTCCCTCGCCTTCTCTTCCAGCTCGCGATCGCAGGACTCCACCGCGAGGCGGGCCTTCTTGAACATCTGCATCTTCTCTTCAGCCACAGTCTCCATCTTTCTAACAGCCTCTTGGACAACCTCGGCGATTCGATTGCAGGCCTCATGAGGAGTGATCAGTCGCCCTAGTTCTTCATTTTCAGACATCTTTGGGAAATCCATCCCAAGCTCTGAAAAATATGATTGCAGTTAATACAGAAAGTTCAGAATTACAGGCCAAATAGGCAGATACAAGACAAACTGCAGATAAATTTAATCACGGACAAACCGTGAGAACTCAAATCTCTTTGAGTTCGGATGATAATGAATGCACCAACTATAAAAAAAATTGTTCATCTTATATTGGTATACAGATTACAAATTTAGTGTGATGTTTGTTCCTACGGAAATTAATTGAGCAAAGTGCATCTTATAATTTTAGCTGCCTCATAACAGAAGATTAGATATGAGCTAGATGGCCATGGCAGCATGCACCATCACCGTACACAAATAACAGAAACAAAGTATGTGTATAGTACTTCTAATATGCCTCCTCTAAAAAACTATTAATATGCCTAGTGAGTTTGTGGTGGTGCCTCGTGGAATACCTCAGCTTTCATTGTTTTGATAGTTCTAAGAAAATGATTTTTACTACTACCTCTGTCTACAAAAGGATGTTGCAAGTTTGTAAATTTTTTGATGTATCTAGACACTATCTGAATTTAGACAAATTTCCGACATCCTTTTATGGACAGAGGGAGTACAATTTTTTGGTAGTAGTATTGTTTGAGTGCAGAAGCATTGTGGCTTTGTTCAGAGAATGGCTACTGATTTACCCGATTTGTATAACTTTCATAGTGATGTGTAAAAAGAGTCTTGCTATGTACAGGCCTACAGCAGAAGATACCATGCCCAACAAACACGCTAAAAATGGAATTATTTTTCATATGAAAAAAAGATCTGTGCTGACAATGAACTCAAACAATTAATAGTTTTAGACTATGCAGCTTCAAAGGGAGAAAAAAGTAGTGTAATCAGAGATGAAACCAAATACCAACAGAAACATGACTTAATTCAGCATAATAAAATGAGTGGATAAATTGCAACACAGTATTGTTTAGTTTTTTTTCGCGGGGAACACAGTATTGTTTAGTTAACAAAGTATAATTACCTTGGAGTGCTTGCAGCAGTGCTCTGGGACTCATGGATTGAGCTGTAGGATTTCTTAGTCTTTCAATCAGATCAGCACATTTCCTGAACAAGTTCCTCCCTTTGGGGTCCTCACTTAAACGGAAAATCTTACGAACATACTCAAGTTCTCGCAACAAAGCATCTCTGTCCCAGCCAGGAGCACATTGTTGGAACACATCCCTAACCCACCCCAACAACTCAGATGTCCTCTGGCAGGCTTGGCACCGAAAAAGCATCTCTGCATGTCCAGTTCCATTCTTTATCTTCTGACCGGTCCCAATCTGTCCATCAAGGATTGCACAATCAGTGTGAGTCCAGTGAGAACAGGAATCACACCCTATCCAGCGGCATGTATTGACTTCAAAATCAAACTTATTGCAGATCACACACATGCATAGGTTGCAAAAGCCATTCCTGTTGCCACATATATTGCACCTACACTCTTCGGCAGGGAGAGCACACTGACAGGCAATGTTCCGGCACCTCTTGTACAAGAAAACCTCAGCAAGATGGCTCAGAGGTATGTTAACACTTGGATGCAAAAATGCCTGGATTCCAGTCTTGATGGAAACAAGAATCTCCAGCTGTACATGGTGTGCCATCAAAAGCATAGTTGGTGTCAAATCCAGCCTACCCTGGACAACCTTCTGCAGGTACAAGAACTCCTCAATGTGTTGAGGACCACCAGTTCCTTCAAGAATCGATCGAAGCTCACTCTTGATTTCGTCCAACAGCTCATCTGGCATAACCTTCATTTTCTCAGCAATCAGGTCAACCCTGTCCCGAGCAACCTGCCTGAGAGTCAATCTATCAGTATTTGGGATCCTACGGATGATCTGCCGCTCAGCGACACCTTTGGTGGCTGCCTCCTTATCTGTATCCACTATTCTAATAGCTGACGCAGCAGCAGCACCACTGTTCTTGCTCGGCTCCACGGGCCAGGTCTCTCGTGAACTAGCACTCTCAGTGGCAGAGTCATGCCCTGGGTCAGAATTCGACGCAGGCTCCTGCATGTTTGGTGAACCAACTTGCTCCAGCGAGGCCAGAGAGAGCGATGTCTGTAGGCTTGGGGCACTCCCGTTGTGCCGTGGGGGCGGCATCCCCTGTGGAAGCTGTTGATGGAAATTTGCACCCGATGAGGTTCCCATATAAAATCAAAACCTAGCAAAGCCTGCAAGGGACAATGATTGCCATCAATCACCAGCTTAACACTTAACATTTTAAATATCACTTGACATTGCAAAATTATAACAGAACTACTCTTGTGTTCTGAAGCAAATTATTAACAATTTTCTGCAGTTGTTTCCAAATTTTCACCTATAATCTTAGTCACCGAAAAACATCTCTACACAAAACAGCCACATAATCTATCCCCTAAATCCCCCATTCATAAACATGTGGGGCGGTCTTCTGCATTTATTTCTGGAATTGCTCCAGAAATCTTCATCACCAGACAGAGAAGTCACATGATTTATCCCCTAAGCTCCCCAATTCAAAAAACAAAAAAAAGTGGCATTGCTCTTAATAGAGAAAAAACCCTGGGCAAACCCGGTGCAACAGCAATTGCCATCAGTCACTTGCTCAAGAGTTGCCATTTCAAGCATCAGTTCACATACAAAAAGAAAAGAAAACTATATCTCGTGTCACCAAGCAAACTATTAATGCTCCAAACAAGTGGAACAGGTTTCTGCATTTATTTCCAGAATCAGCCCAGTAATGTTAATCAACAAACATCTTTTAAGCGAACCAACCCCATAATTTCTCCTCTGAGCACCCCCAACTGAAGAACAAGTCGAACAACTTCTGCATTTATTTCCAGATCAACCCAGTAATCTTAATCAACAAGAAAAATCTTTAAATGGAGCAGCCACATAATTTCTCCCCTGCTGAAAAACAAGTGGAACAACTTTCTGCATTCGTACTCCAGGATTTTCTCTTATATTTCCAGTATTGCTATCCTAAGTTCCTAACCTCCTCCTCAATTCAAGCTAAACAGATCAACATCACAATTTCTCTCCCAAGCTCATCAGTTAGAGCGACATACTGAATATCTAGACAACAAATTTGCGCATTTCATCTGCCCAAACCGTCAATTCGAGCAACCAATCGTTCTCTCATCACAAAATGAGGAAAAAAAAAAGAGAGAAACAAGAAGCAACCCAGAGGCCTCCACGCCGGAACCCATGCTCCACAGCCAGACCCTCACCAAACCGTCCTGGGATATTCCCGCTCCCACCTGACGGAAGCACGAGCTAAACCAAGATCCCACAAATCTCAGCACTCCATGGGGAAAACCCGGGTCAGAGAGCTCACCTCGGCGCAACGGAGTGGTCTCCGGAGGTCAGAGAGACGGCCCGGGGAGGGAATCGCCGGCGGCGCCTCCGCCGACGACGTTGACGAGGAGGAGCTCCGGGAGACAGTTGACGGGAACAGATGAACAGAGATGTTGTTTTTGCTCCGTTTGGAGTAGAAAAAAGTACAAATGGTTAGCTGTGGAGGATGGTGAGCGGTGAGGAGCTCAACGGGTTGACTTCTGGGCAATGGCAGAATGGTCCTCCTCCGCCAGACTTTAAGGCCTACCAGTACATTATTATTTGTAGGAAGATTTGAGGGGATAATGACTAAAAAATAATAATTCTCACTAACCTTTAATTTTCAATTATTTCTAAAAATATGTTTGATCATAGTGGACGTGGCTAGTTTGATCCACTTTTTTCCCTAAGTTTTCACAAATTTTAGCGTATTATAATATATAACTATACTAAACCTTAACAACTTTCTTTTTTCTCAGATTTTTGGATTTTTTTTGGACTATGTCATTAGCTGACACGTGTTATAGTGTGCATCACTCCGGCTCCGTGTGTAATTCTGGGGGTACCTTGCTCTTTCTTCTATTTTGGTTCCCTATGATTTTCCATGTGGTGTGTACTTCTGGGTGAGTGTAGTCTTTTCATCTGCTATACCACTGTTGCGTCGTGGGCCCTGAGTACTTCGTAGGCGGTGGTTACACCGCTTTGACTCAGTTTTAGTCTGTTTGCCGGCGACGCGTGGCCTTCTAGAATAGAACTCCTCCACGTGTTCTCTCCTCATCTCATATCGCTCAACGTCCGGCGGCAAGGACATAAATTCTTGTGGAGAGGCAGCGGCGGCCGTGCGTCGTTGTCTCCACTCCGTTCGTCGCCTCCTTGGTTCCTTGGTGGCCGGCGGGGTAACTTCTTCACCGCGAGCGGCAGCTGCAATGGCTGCCGGCGTGCCCGTGCTCCACGGCAAGCGGCGGCGGAGGATGGCAGAAGGTAATGCCCAGCGCCGCACCTCCTCCTCTTCTATTTCCATGCCGCCGCGGTCCTCAACCGCGCCCCTACGCGGCCCTCCACAAATTCTAGCCCCGGCCACACGGAGGTGCCTCAGATCCCCTCCCCATAGGCCGGCTTCTGTTCTTCCTCTAAAACTGATGGATTTATCTTCTCCCCGTCATCCAGCTCCATGGGGCGACCGCTCGAGGGCGGCGCGGCGCGGCGACGTGCGGGTGGAAGGGCCGCGGGCGGCGAGCGGCCACGCGCGCCGGGCGGGCGACGGCGTGGCCACGCGCGGCCAGTGGCGGCGGGCCGCGAGCGGCCATGGGCTGCGGGCGGCTAGCGGCGACGCGCGGTGGGGAGGAGGGCGCCAGAGTCCAACCCGCCCTCTTGAGGAAGCGCAGCCATGGGCGCCCTCTTCTCCCTCCCTCTCTGCTCCCTCCCTGGCCGCTCTGGTGCGGGCGGCGCATTCTTCTCTCCCTCCCGAGTTAGCTGGTGGCGTAGGGGACGAGTTCGGCGTCCTACTCTCCTTCCCAAGGCAGCTAGCATCAGGGAGGAGGGCACCGGCGTCCAACTCGCCCTCCCGAGGAAGCGCAGCCATGGGAGGATTCCACGGCTGGTGCTCTCTTCGGGATGCCTCTACCGCCCGGTACATCATCGTCCCCATGGTGATGCCCCCGCCTCCCCCCATTAGTACTGGTTGTGTGTTCTATTTTTTTCTACATATGTGTGCTGCTGCTGTCCGCAACAATCAGAACTTTATTTACTTTCCTTTGTAAGCAGTTATCTATTGCAGCTGATTCAATTGTACGGATTGACAATTGACGGTAGATGTCTTTGAAGGAAAATGATAATATTCATCTCTTCAATCAACTGGAATCAAACTGAACAGTGCTTTCTAAAATAATCGATGTTCTCCTCTGATGTATATGCAGATGGTAATAAACTGCCTGATAGGCCTGATGTCATTGGAACCTCTCGGTACCTTCTAATTATCTCCTATTCAGTGATATTTCTGATGAGAAGCTAATTAGCCTATAAATTCTTTTGGAGGTCCGTAGAACAAAAATCCTAGAGAAGGTCATTGTGCTAAGTCTAAGCAGTTCTTTCATCAAATAGCACAGCCATTCATTTTGCTCATCATGTGGTGGATCCTTTCAATTTTCCACGTGTTTGACTCTTTTACAACTTTTTCGAATCTGGTTATTCTATTATGCATTCAGATCAGGTTGGCGTTACCAGAGATAAAATTTGTACACTTGGTTAAAGCAAGCTATTTGGCTATCGGTCTTTTAACTGTGATTCAAGGATTCATGTACATCTCAAGATAAAATATGAAGCTATAACTCTTATGCATGCTCAGGTTTGGTGTAAGTGCTTACGTAAGTCACTATCTTCTTTTACCATGTGACAATATTTTGGACATCGAGTGTCAATGCTAAAGGAAATAGACTTAAGTTTATTTAACCCGGTTAATGATAAAAAAAAGTTGTTTCTTCGATGTAAATGTAGGACCGAGAACACTCATTTTTTTTCAATCAGATTGCGCAACTGAGGACCTTAGAAATTTATTAGGTGGCTTTCCTTTGAGGAGTATCTGTTTGTTTTATTACATCTGCACCGATTTGTTGGTCTGATGGTCAGCTTAAACTAACTAAAAGAGTTAGGAGTAATTTAGTTGGCAGCGAAAATATTAAGTTTTCTGTTATGTTGAAAAGATTGCAAACATGCTGTTCTACGTATTGACCTGTGGTTCTTGATTTCCCACTAATAACAGGCTTTCATTTTTTATTACGTATTGGAAAACATACCGAGAAATTCCTTCTAGGATATTTCCTCCCAAACATAAACCAATCAGTACCTAAGGTTGCACACAGAGCTAAACCTAGCAGTAGCTAAGGTTTCACATAAAGCTAAACTTAGTACTACCTAAGATTTCCCATAGAGCTAAGGAATTACGAAACCCAACAAAAAACACAATCAAAAGAACTTTTTGTTTTGTTATGGTGTTACCATTTTTGAAGCTTGGAGCCAGTATTTATGATTTATCACATTTACTTTCAACAGTGGTCTGTAATATTTTCCTGAAGTTCAGCTATTTGGTTTAAAATAACCGATTCACATGCATAATCCGATTTAAAGAGTAGAATTTTGCAACTTCTTTTAAGTAATGCTATGTATGAATGTCAAGGTTCAACTTCTCAACGAGTTAACATCTTGGAAGAAAATTATGAAGAATCAAAAAATAGCTAGCGCATGTACATGTGATTCTTTAAATTGATTCCTTTGAGCTGTTAGCTGCTTGATCATGTCGTCGTGATTTTTCCTCAGGTTTCAGCAGCTCAGTTATCTTTTGACAAAGAGATCACGCAAGGAAAAGAGAAGCAAACTCACCACAATTCCAGTAAACATGCAGAACTGAAGGATGAGATAAAGAGAAGAAAAAACCTGTCGGTTTCTCTTCCTCACTCCACACAACAGGTGGACCTGCGGCCATGGAGTCTGGATGTCGCTGCGGCTCCATTGACCCTGTGGTCGACTTCGCCGAACAGCCACAGTACAAACAGGGTCGTGGCTACCATCCCCAAGATTGTGCATCCAGCCCCAGTTCCGGTTCCCCAGGATGGCGCATTCAGCTCCAGTTCCGGAGCTTCACTGCTGCCGGCAGGTGTGCGTCTCCCTTCTAAGAAAAGATATGCATATATTGCAGGAGGTTGAGTACATGTTATTTTGTTCAGTTAGCTCTGAGAGAATGAACTGAGAGAAGGCTTTTTTTGCAAGTTGTTCATCTTCTTATTTGGTAAATAGTTCTTCAGTTGTGTGAACATTCCTTTTTTTCTCTTTCAATCAGCTACTCTATTTTCCAGATCCTTTCATTTGGGTTAGAAAATAATAATGTAGTGCGAGATTCAGACTATTTAGTAAGCAGTAGTAAGTTGAGTAGATATGGCATCCGGCACTGGTGGTGGTAGCATAGAAGAGCGAGCGACGCGGCTCCTTTTTTTCTGGCTTTCTCATTGTCTAAAAAAGAGGTTTGGGTTGTTTTTTAGATACAGAGAAAATACCACAGTTTTAGGAATACTGCAGTATTAATAATGTAGTTTTAGTTGACAGGCAAAAATTTCACAATAGTTCATGCTTCAGTTTTTTTTTAAACCGTAGTATTCTCAGAATGCATTAAAAATGCAGAGCTGCCAAACGGGGCCTAAGTTTGTAGACAGACTGGTTTGCTTCTCTTGATTTTGAAATTTGTACAATCAGTTTTTTAAGTTTGTAGGTAGACCTGGTTTGCTTATCTTCCGTCTGAAATCTGTGAAATCAGATCTGAGTCAATCCAATGTGTTGCAACAAACCAGTCAGAGCTCTTTTTCGTAGCACGTGCTTCGCAACACAACTGTCAGATAATGTCATAGTAATGCGCCTAATGCAATAGTTTAAATTCTTTGTAGACTCATTTATGTTTTACTTATGACCAATAGTAATATTCCGGTGTAGATTTTCCTGCCAGAATAATTCTTTCCCTATAAAGGGGTAGAAAAACAGTTTCCTTTGCCACACACAAGAATCATTTCCTGAAACTGAATGTATTAAAATGCTTCCCAGAAGTACTGTTGTTAATTGGACTATATATTTGAATAACTTCTACTCAGATGATTTTCATTTTCAGTACCAGCAGAGCACTTCCCCGTAAGTTCAGAGTTCCTCCATGTTTTTGTTTCGTTCGTCGCCAACAGGTAGCCACGTGTTGTGTTTTTCTCAAGTTCGTGTTGAACTACTTACTTTTCTCGCTGTCTGTACAAATATCAGACTGAACATTTGTAGAATTCCAATAGATCAACGTTATCAGATGTTGCAAACTGATCTTATGTTTTTCTTTTTCTTTTTGAATGGTCAGTTTTCAATTCCATGTCTTGCAGTCCGTAAGAGGATTTAGACTTGCCAGAACTGCAAGAACTGCACAGCGAGCGTAAATGCCAAAGGTGCCCTGATTGCTTTAACTACATCCTCTAGAACAATAGGGGAAAATGTCGAATGTATGAATACCCATGTTATGACATGGCGAGCTTTCACATTGCAAAAGCCTTGATGTTTAGGGAAATGGTAATGGATTAGTTGATATTCTATCGTCTATGGGACTACAAACTGTCAATTTGAGCTTACTACTTGATTATTTTGATTCTTCTGTGGAAAAAACAAAAACAATCTTTTTTGCAGATTAGTATTATTTTTCCTGGCCTGCTAGCCTCCTTCATTGTAACTTGATTTCGATGTGATAATTTCGGGGAAAAAAACTGTTGGTCATATGTTGTTCCTTTCGTGCGCTTCTGCAGGTTTTTGGCGCTTGGCGGCGGTGAGGCGTGCCCCCTTCTGGTTCGTCGTTTCCGGCGTCGAGGTATGCGTGTTTCTCTGCTTCTCTGTCTGCTTGATTCTATTTTCTTTTATTTCTGGACTGATTTGGTGTGGATTTTTTACTTCGCTTTTGTGGCAGAAGGACGGGATGTCAATGATGGGAGACGAGATTGACTACATGAAGGAGCCACTGCAGCGGAAGATGCAGGAGCAGCCACACGATGCTGACACGGCGGTGGCGTTGTTGAGCCTCTTCCTGGAATCAAACCTAAACGAGATGAAGCTAGGAGAGGGCGACACCCAGGTGGTGATGTACTGTGCCGCCAAATCATACATTTTTGAGGTTTCTATGGGGATCCTTCAGGTGTTCCTCAACTTTCGTCTTTAGATGATGAATGTGATTCTTCTGCTGGTTGGCTTGAGCACAAGGGCCATTCGAGATCACAGGGAGGAAGCCCTGTTGGCCTCGCTAACGGCCGGCCCATGTATTCATGCTCTATGCAGCATTGGGCTATTCTACATGTGGATTTGGTGTGTTTTGTTGAACTTTATGTCTAAATTTGAGTGTTTCTATGTGGCCTGTACGAGGTTGGTTTTCTGATTTCAGAACTGGAGAATGTTGGTATACATGCAAGTCTGGCTTCTTCCATTCCGGCAGTTGGATCTGGGTAGCCACGCGGTCAGCTGGCCATCATCAACAAAAGGCGAGACAAGATTGTTGTTGTTTTGTGCTGCTTGAGCTCTGCGATGTGTCTGCCAAATTGTTGACCTCAGCGGTGGTATTGCATCTTCGGCCATTGCGATTAAATACCTACACGCTCTATATGTCACGGGCGCGGCTTTTATTTCATCAGTTCAATATCTCTAGCAGTATGACATAGATGGAGTTTCAGGATTGTGGCAATTTAGTGCTCCTGTAACTCTATCAAGTTATCCAAGAAGTAGAATTTTCTTCTAAATTCAGTAGCAACTTCTGGTATTCAGGTAAGATTGAACTGGAGTCTAAGGTCTCACATCAGGTGTGCAATAAAATATTCATTCCAGACCAGAATGTCACCACTAATAAAGAACCATAGTCTTGGACAGGAGAAGAAACAGATTACCCTTGGGTAGAAGATAATGCAACAGCGCCTCCGTGTCTCAAAGGAAGAGCTGATACCGGGCGCGGACAACAATGCCGGCTGCTGATACCTCAAAGACAAAAGAACACACGCAGCACCTATCTTACCATGCTATTCACTAATTAATTAACAATGTATATTAGTACCACTAGCTAATCGACAAACTATGTACTGGAGAACTATGTAGTAAGCAACAATGCAAGATATTACCAGTAACTAATCTTCCTGTTATGTGATGTAATCCTATCAACTATGCAATCCTGTAGGAAGATGTATCAGTATAAGTGACTATAGTTAAGTAACAATGTATATTAGTACCACTAGCTAATCAACAAGCTCTATGTACTAGAGTACTATGTATTAAGCAACAATGTAAGTTGGTACCAGTAACTAATCTTCCGGTTAGTTGATGTAATCCTGAAGGAAGATATATCAGTATAAGTGACTAATTGGTGTGCGCCTCCCCAATACCATCACTTCTTAATACTGTTATGCATACAATGCAACCATTGTCATTGGCTCAAGGGTTTAGCTGGCAATTCTAAGTAGAAGAATTTTCCGGTTAGTTGATGCAATTCTGTAGGAAGATATATCAGAATTTGTGTTTCTTTTCCTCGAATAGAAGAATTTTTCAATAATGCCCTTGATTTTCATTCTAAGTATACCTACTATCGTTGCAACCTTTTTAGTACCTTCAAGGGCACCACCTCTTGGACAGCTTACGCCCTAACCTTAAAAATACCAACTCGCTGCGACTTACAAAATAACGGGTTCTTACTAAACAACAAAATTAACTAGATAATTACCATGATCCGGTGCGGCGTGCCGCCGCGCCCTTCTTTGCTAGTTTTCTCAATGCCTAGTAGTGGACCGGCGGATTGAGATTTTACGGAAAATTGCTTTGCCCAATTCGTTCAAGATTATCCTCTCTAATCCCATCACATATGCTACTACCGACTAAGTGCGCACATACAATATCGATGTTTATACGCGAAATATTTTTCCAAATTTTCTTTTTTTAAATGTGATTTTGCTAAAGGAGCATATGCACTTGAGGTCAAAAGGTGAATCTCCGGATTTGGATTCATATGCTCTCTTTATTTAAACGTGTTTTAAACATACTTGAAATGTTTAAATTCCAAAATAATTTAACGCAGACAAGGTCGCAACCTATGTGTGTTCAGGTGCTAAAATAAGGGTTTACACAAGATATTTTTGTCTTTTTATACATAGCGCAATTTTGTTTAGTTTTCATGAAACTTTACATTTGCACTTGGAATGTTAACATGTATGCACACAAAATGTTTATTCGGATTTTTTTTCACACTTTGAAATCTGTACTTTTGGGTAAAGGGAGCATACCCGAAATAGAAAGTGAATTTCCTTGTCGTTTGAAATCAAAAAATCTGGAAATAAATTTTTCATAGAAAGACTTTATACGCACTTATCATACATTTTGGGTCACCTACAGAAGATTTCAACCCCATATATTAAAGATTGACCAAGTCACCATAGCCTTCTCGCGGAAGTTAAAGATTGACAAAGAGAAAATACAGTTGTTCACGGCGGATCATCTACACAGTACATGCATGCTATGTCCTTGTTGTCTAAACCCTACATATATAGAAAACAAATCAACAAATACAAACAGCACCGGTTTACACTTTGCGCAGACAGCATGTTATCTCTCCTCCGGCTGAAAGCGCAACCCCAGGATCGCCAAGGCGTGCACAAAGGCATAGAAGTCCAGAATGGGGTGACAAAGCTGCTAAGGTTCGAGCTTCAGGGAGACGACTCGGGACTGCCGGTTCCGCTTGGCCACCCTCACGAATACAATCGACAGGCATGGCGGCGCCCACCATGGCTTGCGGACTTCCTGCTCCCCTTTCAGGCAGGCAACTGGAAGGGTGATTCAAGGAGTGATTGCAAACTGTCAGTTAGGAAAATTTGACAAAAAGAAGCAAGGATACCAGCACAATGATTGCGTGCAATTGCACCTCTCAAAGGTTCAGTTAGAAAATCGTACATGGCATAATTTTCTAGCTTACCGTTATGAAGCTAAATGCATGGGAACAAACCAAATATAAAGATCAGGGATTGAGATAAAATTGCAGAAATCCGAACCTTTAATGCGCCTCAACTCTTTACAAAGCGTTATAAAATCTCCCCATTTCATGTGACACCGTCTGATAAATCGCAGAATCTGCTCTGTAGTAAATGTGGAGAGGCTTTCCAGATACTCTCCGTTGACACCATTTTCTTCAAATGCTTGGCGATAGCCACCAAGGTTTATCTTCTCTAACCACAACCCCACATCCTGCAAGGGAACAATTAATTTATCAGGGCAACTGAGAGTATTGAATTTGAGGAAACCACCTAAAGCTTACACCATTTAGGTAGCTCTCTTACTAGAAAATGGTCAGTGTCGATCTATTGGCAGAAACGAGGCATAGATATTTTGATTAAAAAAATAGATGCCATAATCATAGCTACCAAATAATATATAGTGCCTAGGAATAACAGAGGGCTTAATGCAATAGCTTAAATACGAATGACTACAAGTGTCCATTTTTTTAAAGAAATCCATGCTTGTGAAATGTAAAAGGGGTGTAAGTTTTGAGGACAGAATAGGCAACAGCAAGTTTCATGGTACATCAAACTTCGGCAAAAACAAAATTCACGGACCACTTATGAGTTGTGACCATTGGGGGGTGGGGGCGGGGGCAAAGTCTTGGTCATAGAACAGCGGGAGTCTCAGATGATCCAATTGAAATGTGACGTGCAGAAAAATATATTTTCGATATAGCACGAAAATGACACATTCAGTACTAAACCGATAGATGTTTCTTCCAACTATGCTTTTTTATGTAGTGCAAATAATTTCCTTGACAAGTGAACATGCTTTTTGCAGTGTTGGAAAAATCATCTCATAGTTAGACAGCACAAAATACTTTGTTGAAGTTGTGAAAGGTACACATCAGGTCCTTGGTTTTTTGTGCGCCTAGCTAAAACCCTAGCATATAAGTCCAGGTTGGTACAACCAGCAGGGACCAGTTTGCCAATCAGGCTAGTACGCCATTAGTTCCAGGACAAGGTTGCTCGTCCAGAAGAGCAGGGCAGAAAATGTGGTTTGGACACTCAAATAACAGTGCTTATTTTCTTTCTAACAACTAGTTCAGAAGGTGCCATGTACAATAAAAATAGATTCATGTACAGAAACACTTACGTTCCAAATCAAAATAACATGCCTGTAAGTACCAATACTGTTCACCATGCGTAAGAACCAAAGAGCCTGCCTTTTGTTAGGCTAGATTCAGCACGGAGTGGCTGAATTAATATCGCACCCATGGACAAAATTGATAAAGCTGATTCAGCGCATGCACGTCTACAGACCCCCTCCATTTATTGTGGTGCTATTGTTCCTAAACAACAATGATACGTAATCTAAAGTTCAAAGGCAGTTCCCCCATTCGGAGTTATGCACAAGTGTTGCTCAATCTATAAGCAGTCAGCCTACACTAACACATCTAAAGGTGGACAGAGAATTAGTTAATATTACACACAACTATAGTTTTCTGTGGACATCACAGTGTAGCTTTGCACAAAAGAGAAATATTTTCCCATTACTGGTACATGTGAAGGTGTATCATAAGATCTGAATTTGCATGAAGCAGTAAATCATCCTCACTTTAAGTTAAAAAAGGAAGTAACAGAGTGAGCCATATGTATTATATTCCTACGAGTCACACAAATGTGGCACCGCATAAAAATGCATTAATTGGAGAAGTAAAGATAAGGAGCATGGCAGGCTTATAGTGATTTCCTCAGTGCCTTAGCTGAAGTGTTACTGTCATGAAATAAATGGGCCCTAAAAGTATTCTGGAAGGGAGGAAAAAAAGGATGCACCTAAAATCTATAAAGCAGCTGTCCAAAAAATCTGTAAAGCAAAAGAAGACTCGAAACAAAGGCAATATAAAGCAGCTCCAGTTCTAAGATCAGGGAATTATATGTCTTTAACAAATGATATGATGGAATTCCCAATCAGTCCACCAAAGTTCAAACTAAAACCTATCTTGTTGTCCATATACACACAAGAAATTGATATGAAGTATCCATTCTAATCAGCATCACAAAGACTAAGCACACGCTGATCCATGAAGAAATCGAACAAGGCGTTTTTAACATCCAAACAAGGATAACGAATCCACAAACTACAAAGGTACACACACACAAAGAAAAAGAACGACTGAAGGGGGGAAGGGACAAGTAATAGAAATATCTGAAAGTTGGTTGCGGCGGCACCTCCACAGTCCAGATGAAGAAATCCAGCGGCTCCGGCGACCGTGCCCGGTTCATGTCCACCTCTCCCACTGACGACGGCGGCGCGCCCCCCGACTGCAAGCAAATTAACCCCATCCAGATCAAGAAACGACCCTCCCAAGAAAGAAATCTCCCAAAAAGTAGTATGAGAAAGAACAGGGAGGGAACTACCGCTCCTGGATCCCCGAAGATGAAATCGCTTCAGCGCCGCCCGCTAAAACTCATCAGCCCGCCCGGGGAGGAAGGGGGAGAAGAGGAGCGCTGGCGTGGCGTGCAGTGGAGCTGCGAGCCTGCGGGAGGTGGCGAGAACTGGCCACTGGGCAACTGCTGGTCTCGTTCCCCCACTGCTTTGGCCTATTCACAGAACGATAAATACGGGCACGGCGTGGCGCGGTGCGGTGCGGTGCCCCCGCGCCTAGAAGAGAAAATGAAGGGAGCGGTGAGCGACAAAATGCGACCGAGCTGACTAGGCTCCTGATTTGTGGTAAAATCGTGAATAATAAGCAGAGGTAAAGGATAATCCATTTAGTACACAGTACACACCATTACAAAACCATGTCCACTAAAAAATTGATAGTATTTTGTTCACCCCAAGGCCTCCCGTCCTCCTCCCGAGCCGCCCTCGCGTGGCGGCCGGGGGAACTCTACCCTGCCGTCGCCGCCTCCCCCCTCCCCCCCTCCCCTCCCTCACCGCCGCCAGGGGCGCGGTCTGGCAAAGGCCGGCCGGCGCAGGCGGGGATTCTTCGTCATCTCGGGCCTAGGGTCTCGCTCTCGTGACGGTGAAGACGACTCTTATACTCCCTCGACTCCGTTCGACGGCGGCTGATTTCCGACGCTGTCTTCCACAAATTCAAACCCTGCCTACGATCCACTCACTGCTTCTGGTTGTCGACGCGGATCCAATCGCGCTCGGGGTGATTAAGGGGTGAACATAGTTCGCTACCCACCCTTGGCGGCGGGCGGTTTTTGCGGATCGGGAATCGCTGCCTTGAGTTGGTATGGTGGGGGATGATCAAATGCCTGGAGGCGCTGCTAGCGCTGACAGGAGTGTGTCGATCCGTATCACGGATCAGACCGAGAAAGGGAAATCGACGGAGGGATCCGGTTCTTCTTCGGCTGCTGCGGGGGACAAAGTAGCCGAGATGCTGGGTCGCCTAAACCTCACCTCTCATGGCAGCCTTTGTGCTGGAGGACGAGGACGACGATCACCTTGACTGCCCTGAGTGGGCGCTGGTGGGTGATACGTCTCCGACGTATCGATAATTTCTTATGTTCCATGCCACATTATTGATGATATCTACATGTTTTATACACATTATATGTCGTATTTATGCATTTTCGGCACTAACCTATTAACGAGATGCCGAAGAGCGTTCTGTTTCTCTTTGTTTTTGGTTTAAATCCTAGTAAAGAAATATTCTCGGAATTGGACGAAATCAACGCCTGGGTCCTATTTTTGAAGCTTCCGAAGACCGGGGGAAAGGAAGTGGGGCCACGAGGCGCCGCCACAACAGGGCGGCGCGGCCCAGGCGTGTGGGGCCCTCGTGTGGCCCCCGCGTTGCCCTTCCGCCTACTTAAAGCCTTCGTCGCGAAATACCGAGAGCCACGATACGGAAAACCTTCGAGACGCCGCCGCCGCCAATCCCATCTCGGGATTCGGAGATCACCTCCGGCACCTGCCGGAGAGGAATCATCTCCCGGAGGACTCTTCACCGCCATGGTCGCCTCGGAGTGATGAGTGAGTAGTTCATCTCTGGACTATGGGTCCATAGCAGTAGCTAGATGGTTGTCTTCTCCTCATGTGCTTCATTGTCGGATCTTGTGAGCTGCCTAACATGATCAAGATCATCTATCTGTAATTCTATATGTTGTGTTTGTCGGGATCCGATGGATAGAGAATACTATGTTATGTTGATTATCAATCTATTACCTATGTGTTGTTTATGATCTTGCATGCTCTCCGTTATTAGTAGAGGCTCTGGCCAAGTTTTTGCTCTTAATTCTAAGAGGGAGTATTTATGCTCGATAGTGGGTTCATGCCTCCATTAAATCTGGGACAGTGACAGAAAGTTCTAAGGTTGTGGATGTGTTGTTGCCACTAGGGATAAAACATTGATGCTATGTCCGAGGATGTAGTTATTGATTACATTACACACCATACTTAGTGCAATTGTCTGTTGTTTTGCAACTTAATACTGGAAGGGGTTCGGATGATAACTGAAGGTGGACTTTTTAGGCATAGATGCATCTGGATAGCGGTCTATGTACTTTGTCGTAATGCCCAATTAAATCTCACAATATTCATCATGTCATGTATGTGCATTGTTATGCCCTCTCTATTTGTCAATTGCCCGACTGTAATTTGTTCACCCAACATGCTATCTTATGGGAGAGACACCTCTAGTGAACTGTGCACCCCGGTCCATTCTTTTATACTGAAATACAAATCTGCTACAATACTTGTTCTTCTTGTTCTTGCAAACAATCATCATCCACACTATACATCTAATCCTTTGTTACAGCAAGCCGGTGACAACCTCACTGTTTCGTTGGGGCAAAGTACTTTGGTTGTGTTGTGCAGGTTCCGCGTTGGCGGAATCCCGGTGTTGCGCCGCACTACATCTCGCCGCCATCAACCTTCAACGTGCTTCTTGACTCCTACTGGTTCGATAAACCTTGGTTTCTTACTGAGGGAAACTTGCTGTTGTACGCATCACACCTTCCACTTGGGGTTCCCAACGGGCGTGTGCTTTACGCGTCATCAAGCTAAATTTCTAGCGCCGTTGCCGGAGAGATCAAGACACGCTGCAAGGGGAGTCTCCACAATCCAATCTCTCTACTTTGTTTTTGTCTTGCTTTATTTTATTTACTACTTTGTTTGCTGCATTATATCAAAACACACAAAAAATTAGTTGCTAGCTTTACTTTATTTACTGTCTTGCACTCTATATCAAAAACACAAAAAAATTAGTTACTTATATTTGCTTTACTTATTTCAACATGTTTCCTTTTAATTTTACTGTAAAAGACATACCGGTAGGACGTGGGTCTATAGTTGGGAGAAACAATATAGAAGAATTTTTCAATCATGTTAGTACCGTTGAAGATTTTGAAGATAGACACTTGGTAGAACTTGCTCCTAATTATGAAATTGCTGCTGCTGCTTTAGTTCGCATGTTGGAAACTAAATTTGTTAATCTCAATCCTATAATCCAACACATGTTTCTTACACTCGGTGATATGGAAGAAGGGGAAAAGAAAGATTTTGTTTTAGAAACCCTTCTTAGAGAATTTGGTAGTATAGCGAGAGAGGCTAGAAAGGTCTTTATTAAATATAAAATGCTTGGGTCCTATACCAATTTTGTTAGTATCCTTGAAAAGATGGACATGGAGAGAGTAAGGTACACTAATAACATTAATGATGGTGGGGAGATCAAAGCAGCAATACCATGTAAGCTCCTAGCAATGAATGAAGCGCTAGAAAATAACTATGCTTGGCTTGTTCCTGAAAATTTGTTTGATGAGAGTAGCAAGCCCAAGACTAATGAAAAGGGAGCCGCTGAAACTTATGTATCCAATATACTATGCATTGTTGAGAAAACTCCAAACCCCGCTGAAGATTCATCATCTCTCGATAATACTTGATACACACTTTCTGCGCCTAGCTGAAAGGCGTTAAAGAAAAGCGCTTATGGGAGACAACCCATGTTTTTACTACAGTATTTTTGTTTTATATTTGAGTCTTGGAAGTTGTTTACTACTGTAGCAACATCTCCTTATCTTAGTTTTGTGCTTTGTTGTGCCAAGTAAAGTCTTTGATAGTAAAGTGAATACTAGATTTGGATTACTGCGCAGTAACAGATTTCTTTGCTGTCACGAATTTCGACCTGCCTCCCTGTAGGTAGCTCAGAAAAATATGCCAATTTACGTGCGTGATCCTCAGATATGTACGCAACTTTCATTCAATTTGGGAATTTTCATTTGAGCAAGTCTGGTGCCTCAATAAAATCCATCTTTACGGACTGTTCTGTTTTGACAGATTCTGCCTTTTATTTCGCATTGCCTCTTTTGCTATGTTGGATGAATTTCTTTGATCCATTAATGTCCAGTAGCTTTATGCAATGTCCAGAAGTGTTAAGAATGATTATGTCACCTCTGAACATGTTAATTTTTATTGTGCACTAACCCTCTAATGAGTTGTTTCGAGTTTGGTGTGGAGGAAGTTTTCAAGGATCAAGAGAGGAGAATGATGCAATATGATCAAGGAGAGTGAAAGCTCTAAGCTTGGGGATGCCCCGGTGGTTCACCCCTGCATATTTTAAGAAGACTCAAGCGTCTAAGCTTGGGGATGCCCAAGGCATCCCCTTCTTCATCGACAACATTATCAGGTTCCTCCCTGAAACTATATTTTTATTCCATCACATCTTATGTACTTTGCTTGGAGCGTCGGTTTGTTTTTGTTTTTGTTTTTGTTTGAATAAAATGGATCCTAGCATTCATTGTGTGGGAGAGAGACACGCTCCGTTGTTGCATATGGACAAGTATGTCCTTAGGCTTTACTCATAGTATTCATGGCGAAGGTTGAATCTTCTTCGTTAAATTGTTATATGGTTGGAATCGGGAAATGCTACATGTAGTAATTCTAAAATGTCTTGAATAATTTGATACTTGGCAATTTTTGTGCTCATGTTTAAGCTCTTGCATCATATACTTTGCACCCATTAATGAAGAAACACCTAGAGCTTGCTAAATTTGGTTTGCATATTTGGTCTCTCTAAAGTCTAGATAATATCTAGTATTGAGTTTTGAACAACAAGGAAGACGGTGTAGAGTCTTATAATGTTTACAATATGTCTTTTATGTGAGTTTTGCTGCACCGGTTCATCCTTGTGTTTGTTTCAAATAACCTTGCTAGCCTAAACCTTGTATCGAGAGGGAATACTTCTCATGCATCCAAAATCCTTGAGCCAACCACTATGCCATTTGTGTCCACCATATCTACCTACTACATGGTATTTCTCCGTTCCAAAGTAAATTGCTTGAGTGCTACTTTAAAATTTCCATCATTCACCTTTGCAATATATAGCTCATGGGACAAATAGCTTAAAAACTATTGTGGTATTGAATATGTACTTATGCACTTTATCTCTTATTAAGTTGCTTGTTGTGCGATAACCATGCTTTTGGGGACGCCATCAACTACTCTTTGTTGAATATCATGTGAGTTGCTATGCATGTCCGTCTTGTCTGAAGTAAGAGAGATCTACCACCTTAATGGTTGGAGCATGCATATTGTTAGAGAAGAACATTGGGCCGCTAACTAAAGCCATGAATCATGGTGAAGAAGTTTTGGACATATATCCTCAATCTCATATGAGAACACTAATTGTTGCTACATGCTTATGCATTAAAGAGGAGTCCATTATCTGTTGTCCATGTTGTCCCGGTATGGATGTCTAAGTTGAGAATAATCAAAAGCGAGAAATCCAAATGCGAGCTTTCTCCTTAGACCTTTGTACAGGCGGCATGGAGGTACCCAATTGTGACACTTGGTTAAAACATGTGTATTGCGATGATCCGGTAGTCCAAGCTAATTAGGACAAGGTGCGGGCACTATTAGTATACTATGCATGAGGCTTGCAACTTGTAAGATATAATTTACATGATACATATGCTTTATTACTACCGTTGACAAAATTGTTTCATGTTTTCAAAATAAAAGCTCTAGCACAAATATAGCAATCGATGCTTTTCCTCTTTGAAGGACCTTTCTTTTACTTTTATGTTGAGTCAGTTCACCTATCTCTCTCCACCTCAAGAAGCAAACACTTGTGTGAACTGTGCATTGATTCCTACATACTTGCATATTGCACTTGTTATATTACTCTATGTTGACAATTATCCATGGGATATACATGTTATAAGTTGAAAGCAACCGCTGAAACTTAATCTTCTTTTGTGTTGCTTCAATACCTTTACTTTGATTTATTGCTTTATGAGTTAACTCTTATGCAAGACTTATTGATGCTTGTCTTTAAGTACTATTCATGAAAAGTCTTTGCTTTATGATTCATTGTTTACTCATGTCATTACCATTGTTTTGATCGCTGCATTCATTACATATGTTTACAATAGTATGATCAAGGTTATGATGGCATGTCACTCAGAAATTATTTTGTTATCGTTTACCTGCTCGGGACGAGCAGAACTAAGCTTGGGGATGCTGATACGTCTCCGACGTATCGATAATTTCTTATGTTCCATGCCACATTATTGATGATATCTACATGTTTTATACACATTATATGTCGTATTTATGCATTTTCCGGCACTAACCTACTAACGAGATGCCGAAGAGCCAGTTGCTGTTTTCTTCTGTTTTTGGTTTCAGAAATCCTAGTAAAGAAATATTCTCGGAATTGGACGAAATCAACGCCCAGGGTCCTATTTTTGCACGAAGCTTCCAGAAGACCGGGGAAAGGAAGTGGGGCCACGAGGCGCCGCCACAACGGGCGGCGCGGCCCGGGTCTTGGCCGCGCGGCCCTGGCGTGTGGGGCCCTCGTGTGGCCCCCGCGTTGCCCTTCCGCCTACTTAAATCCTTCGTCGCGAAACCCCGACCGAGATCCACGATACGGAAAACCTTCAGGCCGTCGCCGCCAATCCCATCTCGGGGATTACGGAGATCACCTCCGGCACCCTGGGAGAGGGGAATCATCTCCCGGAGGACTCTTCACCGCCATGGTCGCCTCCGGAGTGATGAGTGAGTAGTTCATCCATGGACTATGGGTCCATAGCAGTAGCTAGATGGTTGTCTTCTCCTCATGTGCTTCATTGTCGGATCTTGTGAGCTGCCTAACATGATTAAGATCATCTATCTGTAATTCTATATGTTGTGTTTGTCGGGATCCGATGGATAGAGAATACTATGTTATGTTGATTATCAATCTATTACCTATGTGTTGTTTATGATCTTGCATGCTCTCCGTTATTAGTAGAGGCTCTGGCCAAGTTTTTGCTCTTAACTCCAAGAGGGAGTATTTATGCTCGATAGTGGGTTCATGCCTCCATTAAATGTGGGACAGTGAGAAAGTTCTAAGGTTGTGGATGTCTGTTGCCACTATGGATAAAACATTGATGATATGTCGAGGATGTAGTTATTGATTACATTACGCACCATACTTAATGCAATTGTATGTTGTTTTGCAACTTAATACGGAAGGGGTTCGGATGATAACTGAAGGTGGACTTTTTAGGCATAGATGCATGCTGGATAGCGGTCTATGTACTTTGTCGTAATGCCCAATTAAATCTCACAATATTCATCATGTCATGTATGTGCATTGTTATGCCCTCTCTATTTGTCAATTGCCCTGTAATTTGTTCACCCAACATGCTATCTTATGGGAGAGACACCTCTAGTGAACTGTGGACCCCGGTCCATTCTTTTATACTGAAATACAAATCTGCTACAATACTTGTTCTTTACTGTTCTTGCAAACAATCATCATCCACACTATACATCTAATCCTTTGTTACAGCAAGCCGGTGAGATTGACAACCTCACTGTTTCGTTGGGGCAAAGTACTTTGGTTGTGTTGTGCAGGTTCCACGTTGGCGCCGGAATCCCTGGTGTTGCGCCGCACTACATCTCGCCGCCATCAACCTTCAACGTGCTTCTTGACTCCTACTGGTTCGATAAACCTTGGTTTCTTACTGAGGGAAACTTGCTGCTGTACGCATCACACCTTCCACTTGGGGTTCCCAACGGGCGTGTGCTTTACGCGTCATCAGTGGGTATGGTATTGGCCCCAAATCCGCTACACATCTCGACCATCAAGGCTGTTTTGCGGCCGGCTTGGGGTAATCCGCGTGGTTTGGAGATTCGTTCTCTTGGGACTAACCTGTTCATGGCAGAGTTTGCGGGTCAGGCTGATAGAGACTGGGTACTGGGGGATCGCCATGGCACATCAGTAAGAATGGGGTTCTGCTGAAATTGTTTGATCCTGCTGTTCAACCGGGCGATGTCAGTTTTGATCGTCTTTCTCTGTGGGCTCGTATTATGAAGTTGCCTTTTGGTTGTATGAATGATACTCGTGGAAAGAGCTTGGCTGAAAACCTTGGCAAAGTAGAGAAGGTGGAGGTGGATGACAAGGGGCGTGCATGGGGAGATTTCTTGCGTGTTCGGGTCTCGATCAATGTGCTTGAGCCCATTATGAGATGTGTATCTGTTTTCTCTCAGAAGAGGCAGGTTACGGAGGTCTTCCAAGTCATGTACGAACGCCTACCAGTGTACTGTTTTTCTTGTGGTCGAATTGGACATTCTTCTTTGGTTTGTCCTGATCCAGGAGAGCGAGACGCAGATGGGCTGCTCCCATACCACAGCTCTTTTATTTGTGTTCCTGATGAAAAGAAGAAGAAGGGTTCAGGAGCTCATTCTGGTCAGAGCTCTTTTGCTAGCAATCGATCTGATCCGGGAAGTGGCCAAAGTGGCCGTGTACCTGCTCCTGCAAAGAAACAAGGAGCTGAAGTTTCAAGTGAGTTCAACTCACTGAATAAGCAGAAGAGATCACGAGCAAAACATGCTCAGCCTACAGGACATGTGGATGGCAATGGAAATACAAATGCAGGCAAGTCTAGTGTGGTGACAGCTGCAGGTGCAAACCAAATTAGTGGGCGAAAACGCAAAGAGTACCGTCCCAAGGCACAAGGAGTGACCAATGCATCGGTTGTTCTGCCACTTGTGCCCATGGGGGGCTTTGTGGATGTACCGGTCCTAGATGCTACCGTGGATGAGGCCACTCTTCCAGTACAAGAGTCACATAAGAAGCAGAAGACGATCTCACCTTCAACCTCAATCGGATCGGCGGATCAGGCAGCGGCTGTTGGACAGCCCTGCCAAACGCAATGAGACTCTTGTGCTGGAACTGTCGAGGGCTTGGGTCGGACTCGACAGTTGGCGAACTTCGCTGGTTAGTGAGGTTCTTTCGACCTACCTTCCTCTTCCTCTGTGAGACGAAGATGAAGGATTCGAGGGTGCAAAACTTTATGTGGTCGCTTGGATATTTTGGTAGTTTTGCAGTTAGTAGTATTGGTCTCAGTGGAGGCCTTGCTTTATTCTGGTTGCAACCATACACTATTTCGTTAAAGGGGTTTAATTCTCATTGTATCAATGTGGTCATCTCCAAAGAAAATAGTGTTGATTGGCGGGCAACTTTTTTTTACGGTGAACCTCGGAGAGAGTTAAGACATGAATTTTGGAGTCTGCTTAGAAGGTTGAACGATCAGTGGAAAGGCCCATGGATATGTTGTGGTGACTTCAACGAGGTTCTTACCAGTGATGAGCATCTTGGCTCTTCTGACAGATCAGACACCCAGATGGCTATGTTCAGGAATTGTTTGGAAGATTGTGGTCTTCTAGATCTTGGGTTCTCGGGTCCCAGGTACACATGGAATAATAGGCAACAAGGTGATGATCTTGTCCTGGTTCGTCTTGACCGGGTTGTTGCTAATAGTGCTTTTATGGAATTATTCTCTGGATATCAAGTGGAGAATGTTGTTACTACTACTTATGACCACTTGGCTGTTGTTGTTTCGCTTGAGGGTGATGACAATGGCAGATCAACCCAGGTTGTGCAACAGTTTATGTTTGAGGCAGCTTGGCTGCGTGCTCCAAATTACCGTCAGGTGATGGAGCGGGCTTGGAACGACGGCAGGGACGGCTCCATGTCTCTGCAATCGACCTGTGATAATCTTCGTAGGTTAGCAGGTTCTCTGGAGCGCTGGAGTCATGATTCCTTTGGAGCTATACGTAAGAGAATTGGAAAGTTAGAACGTAAACTAAAAGGTCTCCGGTGTTCTAATGCTGACCATACACTTATCCAGCAAACAGAGAAATCATTATGTGAATTGTTTGAGCGGGAAGAGGTCATGGCGAGGCAGCGATCTAGAGTGGATTGGCTCCGTGAGGGTGACCGGAATACTGCATTCTTTCATGCTAGAGCAGCTGCACGTAAGCGTGCAAATAAAATTTCTTGTCTGCTAAGGGAAGATGGTTCGAGGTGTACTGATATGCCCGAGATCAAAGGTATGGTGCACGGTTTTTATGCGCACCTTTTTTCTTTGGAGGACTGCCCCTCCATTGACCAGGTTCTTGATGTTATTCCTCACAAAGTTTCTGATGATATGAATGAATCTCTTTGTAAAGAGTATACCGATGAGGAGATCAAGACGGCTTTGTTCCAAATGGGTCCCACTAAGGCGCCTGGTCCGGATGGTTTCCCGACACTTTTTTATCAAACCCATTGGGAGTTTCTCAGGGATGAGATTTGTTGTGCGGTACGGAGTTTCTTGGGAGGTAATGATATACCAGAAGGCTTTTGTGATTCTGTTATTGTGCTTATTCCGAAGATCACTAATCCTCAACAGCTAAAGAATTTCCGTCCAATCAGCTTATGTAATGTCCTTTACAAGATTGCTTCGAAGGTGCTAGCCAACCGTCTGAGGTTAATCTTACCGCTTGTTGTTTCTGAAAATCAGAGTGCATTCTTTCCAGGAAGACTTATTACGGACAGTGCCTTGATTGCATTTGAAAGTCTCCACACAATTAAACAACAGCGGGCTAAGAGACCCTTCTTTGCTCTTAAGATCGACATGATGAAAGCATACGACCGTGTAGAATGGAATTATTTATATGGATGTCTTTCAAGGATGGGTTTTGCTGGTCCTTGGATAAATTCAGTTATGAGATGTGTCACTTCAGCACGGTATGCGGTTCGTGGATCTTACTGAGCCCGTGGTGCCATCAAGAGGCATTCGCCAAGGTGACCCTATCAGCCCGTATCTTTTCATTCTTTGCACTAAAGGTTTGTCGTGTCTTCTGCACAAACAAGAGGACCAAGGTGAGCTACAAGCTATTAAAAATGGTCGACTTGGTCCTGCTATATCTCACCTTCTGTTTGCGGACGACAGTATTTTCTTTGCAAGGAGTGATAAGAGAAGTGTTGAGGCGTTGCACCGAACTTTGCAAACTTATTGTGATGGGTCGGGTCAAAAGATCAATCATGATAAATCTACAATTTTCTTTGGTAATGGCTGCCGAGATGAGGTGAAGCAAGAGGTGAAACAGAAACTGGGGGTTTTCAATGAGATGCTCCAGGACTCCTATCTTGGTATGCCCACTGATGTTGGTCGTTCACCTACTTCCACGTTTCGGTATTTATTTGACCGGATGTGGAAGCGTGCCAACGGTCTGTCGGATAGGCCTTTGTCTCGTAAAGGAAATGAGGTGATGCTTAAATCTGTGATACAAGCAATTCCGACATATGTGATGAGTTGTTTTCAGTTGCCAGTCTTAACCTGTGAGTTAATGAGGAAAACCATTGTGAATCAATGGTGGGGTTTTGAGAATGGCAAGAGGAAGATGCATTGGCGTTCTTGGGATTGGCTTTCTACACCCAAGACTTTAGGAGGTATGGGTTTCCGAGATATGGAACTATTTAATCAAGCTATGTTGGGTCGTCAATGTTGGCGTCTTATTACAGACCCGTCCTCTTTATGTGCCCGTGTATTGAAGGGCCGTTACTATCCTGATGTGGATTTTATGAATGCCTCGTGTCCTCGATCAGCTTCCTATACTTGGCGATCGATCCTCCATGGCAGACGTTTGATTGAGAAGGGTATCCGCTGGGGTGTGGGTGATGGTTCAAAGATAAGAATCAAACATGATAATTGGATCCCTGGACACCCACCATATATGCTACGTCCTCTATTACCACTCTTGGAGGGTCAGACTGTAAATTCACTGCTTGCGGAGGATGCACGGTCTTGGAATGAGCAGATTGTTCGTTCTGTTTTTGTGGAGGAGGTAGCGGAGAAGGTGCTCCAAATTCCGATCAGTGGTTTTGGCGGCGACGACTTTGTATCTTGGCCACACACACGAAATGGTGTCTACTCAGTTCGCTCTGCATATCATCTGGCTCGCTCTGACTCGGCTCTAGTAACTCGCAGTGCAACTGGACGTGGAATGATGTCTGACTTGGAATCGGATACAAATAAATGGAAGGCTTTGTGGGCGATACAAGCGCCGGGGAAAATGCTGATTACTTTGTGGCGTTTTGCTCATGATTGCCTTCCTACTGCTGTTCAGCTCCAACGGCGCCATATACCTGCATCGCCTGATGCTCTACTTTTCTGTCCATTCGCCCGGCAGGTATGGGATGAAGTGAAGGAGTCTTTTGATATTCATTTGAATCATAACGATTTCAGGTCACCTAAGATGTGGTTATTTGATTTCTTCGGGCGCTGTTCTAGGCAGGAAGGAACGGTTCTTGCTGTGCCATTTTGGCACTTGTGGGATGCGTGGAACAAACTCAGGGAAGAAGGAGGGTCAGTTCATCCTACCAGTATAGCCACAAAGATTAAGGTTTACGTTGATCTTATCATCTCACAGCTGGTTTCATCTGATTCTGACCACAGGTGTGGGACCTCTCGAGTAGTGTCTTGGTCTCCACCGCCGGAAGGGTTTCTGATGGTCAATGTGGATGCAGCTATTTTCGAATCATCTAGTTGCATGGGAGCTGGTGTGGTTATTCGTGATAACGCTGGACAGTTTGTTGGGGCGTATGGTGAATGTACCCGTGATGTTACTAGCCTTGAACTTGCTGAAGCCTTAGCAATCAGATCGGCAGTCTTATTTGCTGCAGAGGAAGGTTTGGACAAGTTGATATTTTCTTCAGATTGCTTGTCTGTGGTTCAGAGAATCAATGATACTGAGAGGGATCGATCAGTCTACGGACCAGTGATCCATGATATCAAGATATTGATGGCCTCTTTCTCGTTTTGTTGTTTTCATCATGTTAGTCGCTTGCAAAATGTTGCAGCGCATCGTTTAGCTCGGTCTCTTAATTTGTCTAGTAGATCAGTGTGGCGTGGTGTGCCTCCGGAGTGTATCCGGGAAACAATTTGTATTGACAGTATGTCTCGTTGATTAATAAAGCACACATGTTCTCCAAAAAAGAACGATAAACACGGGCGCGGCGCGGCGCGGTGCGGTGCGCCTAGAAGAGAAAATGAAGGGAGCGGTGAGTGACAAAATGAGTGTGCCAGGATAATTATCGACCTGACTAGGCTCCTGATTTGTGGTAAAATCGTGAATAAGCAGAGATAAAGGATAATCCATTTAGTACACAGTACACACCATTACAAAACCATGTCCACTAAAAAATTGATAGTATTTTGTTCACCCCAAGGCCTCCCGTCCTCCTCCCGAGCCGCCCTCGCGTGGCGGCCGGGCGAACTCTACCCTGCCGTTGCCGCCTCCCCCGATAACGCGTGAAGCACACTTCCGTTGGGAACCCCAAGAGGAAGGTGTGATGCATACAGCAGCAAGTTTTTCCTCAGTAAGAAACCAAGGTTATCGAACCAGTAGGAGTCAAGGGCCACGTGAAGGTTGTTGGTGATGGAGTGTAATGCGGCGCAACACCAGAGATTCCGGCGCCAACGTGGAACCTTCACAACACAATCACAATACTTTGCCCCAACTTAACAGTGAGGTTGTCAATCTCACCGGCTTGCTGTAAACAAAGGATTAAATGTATGGTGTGGAAAATGATGTTTGTTTGCGAAGAACAGTAGAGAACAGAGTTTGCAGTAGATTGTATTTCAGATGTAAAAGAATGGACCGGGGTCCACAGTTCACTAGTGGTGTCTCTCCAATAAGAAATAGCATGTTGGGTGAACAAATTACAGTTGGGCAATTGACAAATAGAGAGGGCATAACAATGCACATACATATCACGATGACTAATATGAGATTTAATCAGGGCATTACGACAAAGTACATAGACCGCTATCATGCATCTATGCCTAAAAAGTCCACCTTCGGGTTAGCATCCGCACCCCTTCCAGTATTAAGTTGCAAACAACAGACAATTACATTAAGTATGGTGCGTAATGTAATCTACACAAATATCCTTAGACAAAGCATTGATGTTTTATCCCTAGTGGCAACAACACATCCACAACCTTAGAACTTTCTCACTGTCCCAGATTCAATGGAGGCATGAACCCACTATCGAGCATAAATACTCCCTCTTGGAGTCACAAGTATCAACTTGGACAGAGCCTCTACTAGCAACGGAGAGCATGCAAGAACATAAACAACACATATATGATAGATTGATAATCAACTTGACATAGTATTCCATATTCATCGGATCCCAACAAACACAACATGTAGCATTACAAATAGATGATCTTGATCATGATAGGCAGCTCACAAGATCTAACATGATAGCACAATGAGGAGAAGACAACCATCTAGCTACGCTATGGACCCATAGTCCAAGGATGAACTACTCACACATCAGTCCGGAGGCGATCATGGTGATGTAGAGTCCTCCGGGAGATGATTCCCCTCTCCGGCAGGGTGCCGGAGGCGATCTCCTGAATCCCCCGAGATGGGATTGGCGGCGGCGTCTCTGGAACTTTTTCCGTATCGTGGCTCTCGGTAATAGGGTTTTCGCGACGGAGAGTATAAGTAGGCGGAAGGGCAGAGTCGGAGGAGGCACGGGGCCCCACACCATAGGCGGCGCGGGCCCCTGGCCGCGCCGCCTTGTGGTGTCGGCCCCGTGGCCCCACTTCGTATCTTCTTCGGTCTTCTGGAAGCTCCGTGGAAAAATAAGACCCTGGCGTTGATTTCGTCCAATTCCGAGAATATTTCCTTTGTAGGATTTCTGAAACAAAAAACAGCAGAAAACAGAGCGCTTCGGCATCTTGTCAATAGGTTAGTGCCGGAAAATGCATAATAATGACATAAAGTGTGTATAAAACATGTGAGTATTGTCATAAAAGTAGCATGGAACATAAGAAATTATAGATACGTTTGAGACGTATCAAGCATCCCCAAGCTTAGTTCCTACTCGCCCTCGAGTAGGTAAACGATAACAAGGATAATTTCTGAAGTGACATGCTATCATAATCTTGATCAATACTATTGTAAAGCATATGAGATGAATGAAGTGATTCGAAGCAATGGTAAAGACAATGATTAAACAACTGAATCATATAACAAAGACTTTTCATGAATAGTACTTTCAAGACAAGCATCAATAAGACTTGCATAAGAGTTAACTCATAAAGCAATAAATTTTTAGTAGAAAGCTTTGAAGCAACACAAAGGAAGATATAAGTTTCAGCAGTTGCTTTCAACTTCAACATGTTTATCTCATGGATAATTGTCAACACAAAGTAATATGATGAATGCAAATAAGCAAATATGTAGGAATCAATGCACAGTTGACACAAGTGTTTGCTCCTAAGATAGAAAGAAGTAGGGAAACTGACTCAACATAAAGTAGAAGAATGACCCTTCGCACAGGGAAGCATGGATTACTGTTTTTGTGCTAGAGCTTTTCATTTTGAAAACATAGAAACAATTTTGTCAACGGTAGTAATAATTCATATGTGTTATGCATAAGATATCCTATAAGTTGCAAGCCTCATGCATAGAGTACCAATAGTGCTCGCACCTTGTCCTAATTAGCTTGGATTTACATGGATTATCATTGCATAACATATGTTTCAACCAAGTGTCACAAAGGGGTACCTCTATGCCGCATGTACAAAGGTCCAAGGAGATAGATCGCATTTGATTTCTCGTTTTTGATAGATCTCAACTTAGGACATCCATACGGGACAACATAGACAACAGATAATGGACTCCTCTTTAATGCATAAGCATTCAACAACAGATAATATTCTCATAAGAGATTGAGGATTGATGTCCAAACTGAAACTTCCACCATGATTCATGGCTTTAGTTAGCGGCCCAATGTTCTTCCCTAACAATATGCATACTCAAACCATTTGATCATGATAAATCACCATTACTTCAGACAAGACGAACATGCATAGCAACTCACATGATATTCAACAAAGGTGTAATAGTTGATGGCGTCCCCAGAAACATGGTTACCGCTCAACAAGCAACTTATAAGAAATAAGACACATAAGCTACATATTCAATACCACAATAGTTTTTAAGGCTATTTTCCCATGAGCTATATATTGCAAAGACAAGGAATGAAATTTTAAAGGTAGCACTCAAGTAATTTACTTTGGAATGGCAGAGAAATACCATGTAGTAGGTAGGTATGGTGGACACAAATGGCACAGTTTTTGGCTCAAGGTTTTGGATGCACGAGAAGTATTCCCTCTCAATACAAGGCTTTGGCTAGCAAGGTTGTTTCAAGCAAACACAAGTATGAACCGGTACAGCAAAACTTACATAAGAACATATTGCAAGCATTATAAGACTCTACACTGTCTTCCTTGTTGTTCAAACACCTCACCAGAAAATATCTAGACTTTAGATAGACCAATCATGCAAACCAAATTTCAACAAGCTCTATGGTAGTTCTTCATTAACATGTGCAAAGTACATGATGCAAGAGCTTAAACATGATCTATTTGAGCACAACAATTGCCAAGTATCAAATTATTCAAGACATTATACCAATTACCACATGAAGCATTTTCTGTTTCCAACCATATAACATTGAACGAAGCAGTTTCAACCTTCGCCATGAACATTAAAAGTAAAGCTAAGAACACCAGTGTTCATATGCAACAGCGGAGCGTGTCTCTCTCCCACACAAAGAATGCTAGGATCCGATTTTATTCAAACAAAAACAAAAACAAAAACATACAGACGCTCCAAGTAAAGCACATAAGATGTGACGGAATAAAAATATAGTTTCACTAGAGGTGACCTGATAAGTTGTCGATGAAGAAGGGGATGCCTTGGGCATCCCCAAGTTTAGATGCTTGAGTCTTCTTGAAATATGCAGGGATGAACCACGGGGGCATCCCCAAGCTTAGACTCTTCACTCTTCTTGATCATATTGTATCATCCTCCTCTCTTGATCCTTGAAAACTTCCTCCACACCAAACTCAAAACAAACTCATTAGAGGGTTAGTGCATAATCAAAAATTCACATATTTAGAGGTGATATAATCATTCTTAGCTCTTCTGGACATTGCACAAAGCTACTGAAAGTTAATGGAACAAAGAAATCCATCCAACATAGCAAAACAGGCAATACGAAATAAAAGGCAGAATCTGTCAAAACAGAACAGCCCGTAAAGACGGATTTTTCAGGGGCACTTAACTTGCTCAGATTAAAAATCTCAAATTGAATGAAAGTTGCGTACATATCTGAGGATCACGCACGTAAATTGGCAGATTTTTCTGAGTTACCTACAGACTGGGCTACTCAATTTCGTGACAGCAAGAAATCTGTTTCTGTGCAGTAATCCAATTCTAGTATCAACATTACTATCAAAGACTTTACTTGGCACAACAATGCAATAAAATAAAGATAAGGAGAGGTTGCTACAGTAGTAACAACTTCCAAGACTCAAATATAAAACAAAAGTGCAGAAGTAAAATAATGGGTTGTCTCCCATAAGCGCTTTTCTTTAACGCCTTTCTGCTAGGCGCAGAAAGTGTGAATCAAGTATTATCAAGAGATGAAGCATTAACATGATTACCAGGGGCTTTGCGCCTATCCTTCTTACTCTTTGGTCTAGGAAATACTTGACCGCATCCAGGTGTAGAGGTAAAATTTAGAGTGCCTTTTCCCACATCTATGGTTGCTCCCAAGAGTTTCAGCAGGGATCTTCCAAGCGTGATTTGTCCTGTCCCTACACATTCAATAACAAGGTAATGAGTGGATACCGTTCTTCCAAGAAAGGTTGTGAACACACCTTCAGCTATCCCCTCAGGAATTATAACAGAATTATCAGTAAAAGTTATTCCTTCTCCACCTTCAGTAAGTTCCCAAAGTGTCAAAAATTCATAGATACTTTTAGGCATAAGGCAAAACTCAGACATAATATCACAACGGGCATAAAAAGTTTCACCACAAATAGCAACTTTAATAGTAAGGATCCACATTGAAGGTTTAAAATTTACTGGAACATAATCATAATATTCACGAATCTGGTTGTACCCTTCTTTTAAACAAGATATATTTGTTTCAAGAGTGTTTAATCTATCATAAATACTAGCAAGAGATGAATCGAAATTACTAGCTGAGCTAGATGATGTAACCAATTTCTTTATGGCATTAAAAGCTTGATCCCCATCGAGTGAAGGAAATCTCCTCCCACTAAAGCATCCAAAGCATATCTATAGCGAACAATAAGCCCAAAATAAAAATTACTAAGAAGCAAACTTAGAGTCATTCTAGGTTCCGTTTTACCATAAAAATCCAGAATTCTAGACCAAGCTTCTTCAAAACTCTCCTCACTCCCTTGTTTAAAAGTAAAGATCAATTCCTCGGGTGACGGAGTAACAAGTGCAGGACTAGACATGACAACAAAATAAGTAAATGCAAGTAACTATTTTTTTGTGTTTTCAATATAAAGAACGCAAACAAGACAGTAAATAAAGTAATGCAAGTAACTAATTTTTTTTTGTATTTTTGATATAGAGAAAGCAAACAAAGCAGTAAATAAAATAAAGTAAAGCAAGACAAAAACAAAGTAAAGAGATTGGATGTGGGAGACTCCCCTTGCAGCGTGTCTTGATCTCCCCGGCAACGGCGCCAGAAAATATGCTTGATAACGCGTGAAGCACACGTCCGTTGGGAACCCCAAGAGGAAGGTGTGATGCGTACAGCAGCAAGTTTTCCCTCAGTAAGAAACCAAAAGGTTATCGAACCAGTAGGAGTCAAGAGCCACGTGAAGGTTGCTGGTGACGGAGGTAATGCGGCGCAACACCAGGGATTCCGGCGCCAACGTGGAAACCTTCACAACACAATCACAATACTTTGCCCCAACTTAACAGTGAGGTTGTCAATCTCACCGGCTTGCTGTAAACAAAGGATTAAATGTATGGTGTGGAAAATGATATTTGTTCGCGAAGAACAGTAGAGAACAGAGTTTGCAGTAGATTGTATTTCAGATGTAAAAGAATGGACCGAAGTCTACAGTTCACTAGTGGTGTCTCTCCAATAAGAAATAGCATGTTGGGTGAACAAATTACAGTTGGGCAATTGACAAATAGAGAGGGCATAACAATGCACATACATATCACGATGACTAATATGAGATTTAATCAGGGCATTACGACAAAGTACATAGACCGCTATCCGCATGCATCTATGCCTAAAAGTCCACCTTCGGGTTAGCATCCGCACCCCTTCCAGTATTAAGTTGCAAACAACAGAAAATTACATTAAGTATGGTGCGTAGTGTAATCTACACAAATATCCTTAGACAAAGCATTGATGTTTTATCCCTAGTGGCAACAGCACATCCACAACCTTAGAACTTTCTATCACTGTCCCAAATTCAATGGAGGCATGAACCCACTATCGAGCATAAATACTCCCTCTTGGAGTCACAAGTATCAACTTGGCCAGAGCCTCTACTAGCAACGAAGAGCATGCAAGAACATAAACAACACATATATGATAGATTGATAATCAACTTGACATAGTATTCCATATTCATCGGATCCCAACAAACACAACATGTAGCATTACAAATAGATGATCTTGATCATGATAGGCAGCTCACAAGATCTAACATGATAGCACAATGAGGAGAAGACAACCATCTAGCTACTGCTATGGACCCATAGTCCAAGGATGAACTACTCACACATCAGTCCGGAGGCGATCATGGTGATGTAGAGTCCTCCGGGAGATGATTCCCCTCTCCGGCGGGTGCGGAGGCGATCTCTGAATCCCCCGAGATGGGATTGGCGGCGGCGTCTCCGGAACTTTCCGTATCGTGGCTCTCGGTAATAGGGTTTCGCGACGGAGAGTATAAGTAGGCGGAAGGGCAGAGTCGGAGGAGGCACGGGGCCCCACACCATAGGCCGGCGCGGGCCCCATGCTGGCCGCGCCGCCTTGTGGTGTCGGCGCCCCGTGGCCCCACTTCGTATCTTCTTCGGTCTTCTGGAAGCTCCGTGGAAAAATAAGACCCTGGGCGTTGATTTCGTCCAATTCCGAGAATATTTCCTTTGTAGGATTTCTGAACCAAAAACAGCAGAAAACAGGAACTGGCGCTTCGGCATCTTGTCAATAGGTTAGTGCCGGAAAATGCATAATAATGACATAAAGTGTGTATAAAACATGTGAGTATTGTCATAAAAGTAGCATGGAACATAAGAAATTATAGATACGTTTGAGACGTATCACCCCCTCCTCCCCTCCCTCGCCGCCGCCAGGGGCGCGGTCTGGCAAAGGCCGGCCGGCGGCGGGGATTCTTCGTCATCTCGGGCGAGGAGGTCGGGCGTGGGTCGTCTTCCACGGGCCGGAGCGCGACCCTTTCGTCGGGGACCTCGATGGCGGCGCTTGGCCTTGGCTCGGTGACACCATGAAGGACGACGAGGTGGTGGAGTGCCCTGCCGGCGGCGGAGGGAGGGGTGGGGGCGGGCTGCAAGGGGAAACCCTAGGTCCCCTTCTCCTCGCCTCTCGGTGGCCGGCGGTAGAGGGTTGTCTTTCGGTTGTGGTGGTGCCCAGGCGTGTGCGGTGTCCTCGGACTACGCGATCTGCTTGGTGTCTCCGGCAGCAACCATGGCCAGCCTGGGATGGTCCCGGCGTGGGGGCCCGACCTGAATAAAGGCGGCGGTCCTAGGGTCTCTCTTGGGCGAAGATGAAGACCTGCGGGAGGCCTGCCCTTCATGATCTGGCCGGAGTGTTGCGTTTCGGAAGGCACCGTGGCACATGCTTCTATTGCCTGGAGTTTGCTGGATCAGTGGTATTCGGTCGTGCGCGCCCATGCTTTTATTCCGACCGTTTGGTTTTGGAGGGTGTTGCACGAAGCTCTTTTTTGCGTTGACATCAAGTGACAACTGATCCATGGTGAAGTCAGAAGAAGAGAATATCATGAAGGCCGGATTTGGAGGACTAGCTATTGGAGGTTCAAGTCTTTGCGCGGTTGAGGGGCGTGCTTGGTGTTCCGGACTTCGCAACAGTGGTATGAAAGTGGTGGCGGCAGCACATGTGAAGTTCGGAGTCTTACCTTTCAGGGTGAAAACCCAAGGTCTGGGCTTAACTGGTTATGCCTGGCAATGTCCTTGTTGAAGGCATTGTTTTGAGAGCGGAGACTATCTTTAGGGTGAAAACCTAAGATCTTTGATCGGGCGACGACGGCGCTGGTGCACTGTTCCCTTCTTGGAGACGTTGCTTTTAAAGAGTCTAAATTTTAGGTGTTGTCTTGGTGGTGGATGTATTACTATTGTTAGGGTTGGGATACTGTAGACTTTTATTTCTTAGTTTTATTTTTCTCTTTTTTGGTTGTGTGCATCCGTAATGTTATTAGGACATTGCGTTCTTGCAGAAACTGGGTGTAATTGGTATCTTTTGATATTAATATATTCCCTTTATCAAAAAAATTGCACACAAAAATGGTTAGGATGAACAAAAATCTACGAGAAGTAATGCGAAATAATTTATTAGGGGGAAATCGTTTAGGATTCAGTCCTACTAACAAAAGAACCATCCGATTTTTGAGCTAGATTATGCAACAATTGCAATTATGGCATAGCTAGTTGCTACCTCTTGTTTGTGAATGTAGTTGTGTGCATAGCTAGTTGGTACATAGACACGAGAGTGTCTAATTGTTCACTTATCCGCCAACAAAGGTTATAATATGATTGGCGTTGGCCTATTGTTTGAATATCATTGCGCTATTGTTTCTTATAGCATCTCCAATAGATTTCCTATAATTTAGAATAACAAAGTGGTTAAGAGAGAGAGAGAGAGAGAGAGAGAGAGAGAGAGAGAGAGAGAGATGAGAGAGGAGAGAATAGGTTTAAGAATGCAAGAAAAATCAGCTTTGCAATCCATTGTTCCTATAACTAGATTGCCTACTTTTGATCATTACCTGTATTACATATTTTCTTCAGCCCATACTAGAGAAACGCTGTGATTCTGGGCCCCTCCTTGACCTGGGCCCTAGGCGGCCGCCCATGGCTGCCATGGTTCAGGGCCGGCCCTGTTGCTAGGTTGGCGACACTTCGGACTTGTGCTCAACCTCTACGACAACGAGCTCCACACCTGGCACGCCTAGCACTAGTAGAAACAAGGGCTTTGGTTTTTTGCTCCAAAGAGATTTTGCACAGGATTTGGCACGAACCGGTGCTAAAGGGGTCATTAGCACCGGTTCCTGCGGTCTGGACGTCCAGGGGACCAGCCGCGGCATTAGCACCGGTTCGTGCGGGACCTTTTGCACCGGTTCGTAACACGAACCGGTGCAAAAGGGTTGGCGTCAGCTGATGGCGCGTGATACACACGTCCATTGGGAACCCCAAGAGGAAGGTGTGATGCGCACAGCAGCAAGTTTTTCCCTCAGTAAGAAACCAAGGTTATCGAACCAGTAGGAGATGAAGGCCACGTGAAGGTTTTTGGTGAAGGAGTGTAGTGCGGCGCAACACCAGGGATTCCGGTGCCAACGTGGAACATGCACAACACAATCAAAATACTTTGCCCCAACTTAACAGTGAGGTTGTCAATCTCACCGACTTACTGTAAACAAAGGATTAAACGTATGGTGTGGAGAATGATGTTTGCTTGCAAAGAACAACAGAGAACAATGATTGCAGTAGGTTGTATTTCAGATGTAAAAGAATGGACCGGGGTCCACAGTTCACTAGTGGTGTCTCTCCAATAAGATAAATAGCATGTTGGGTGAACAAATTACAGTTGGACAATTGACAAATAGAGAGGGCATAACAATGCACATACATATCATGATGACTACTATGAGATTTACTTAGGGCATTACGACAAAGAACATAGACCGCTATCCAGCATGCATCTATGACTAAAAAGTCCACCTTCGGGTTAGCATCCGCACCTTCCAGTATTAAGTTGCAAACAACAAACAATTGCATTAAGTATGGTGCGTAATGTAATCAACACAAATATCCTTAGATAAAGCATTGATGTTTTATCCCTAGTGGCAACAGCACATCCACAACCTTAGAACTTTCTGTCACTATCCCAAATTCAATGGAGGCATGAACCCACTATCGAGCATAAATACTCCCTCTTGGAGTCACAAGTATCAACTTGGCCAGAGCCTCTACTAGCAACGAAGAGCATGCAAGAACATAAACAACACATATATGATAGATTGATAATCAACTTGACATAGTATTCCATATTCATCGGATCCCAACAAACACAACATGTAGCATTACAAATAGATGATCTTGATCATGATAGGAAGCTCACAAGATCTAAACATGATAGCACAAGAGGAGAAGACAACCATCTAGCTACTGCTATGGACCCATAGTCCAAGGATGAACCACTCACGCATCAGTCCGGAGGCGGGCATGGTGATGTAGAGCCCTCCGGTGATGATTCCCCTCTCCGGCAGGGTGCCGGAGGCGATCTTCAAAACCCCCCGAGGTAGGGTTGACGGCGGCGGCGTCTCAGTAACTTTCTCGTATCGTGGCTCTCGGTACTAGGGTTTCCGCGACGGAAGGATTATATAGGCGAAGGGGCAGAGTCGGGGGACGCTCGAGGGGCCCACCCCATATGGCGGCGCGGCCAGGGGTGGGGCCGCGCCCCCCTATGGTGTGGCCGCCTCGTGTCCCCTCTCCGTCTCCTCTTCGGTGTTCTGGAAGGCTCCGTGGAAAATTAGACCGTGGGCTTTTGTTTCGTCCAATTCCGAGAATATTTCCTATGTAGGATTTGAAACCAAAAACAGAAAACAGTGGCGCTTCGGCATCTTGTTAATAGGTTAGTACCGGAAAATGCATCAAAATGATATAAAGTGTATGTAAAACATGTGAGTATTGTCATAAAACTAGCATGGAACATAAGAAATTATAGATACGTTTGAGACGTATCAAGCATCCCCAAGCTTAGTTCCTACTCGCCCTCGAGTAGGTAAACGATAACAAGGATAATTTCTGAAGTGACATGCTACTATCATAATCTTGATCAATACTATTGTAAAGCATATGAGATGAATGAAGTGATTCAAAGCAATGGTAAAGATAATGACTAAACAACTGAATCATATAGCAAAGACTTTTCATGAATAGTACTTTCAAGACAAGCATCAACAAGTCTTGCATAAGAGTTAACTCATAAAGCAATAGATTCTTAATAGAAGGTTTTGAAGCAACACAAAGGAAGATTTAAGTTTCAGCAGTTGCTTTCAACTTTCAACATGTATATCTCATGGATAATTGTCAACACAAAGTAATATGATGAGTGCAAATAAGCAAGTATGTAAGAATAAATGCACACAGTTGACACAAGTGTTTGCTTCTAAGATAGAAAGAAGTAGGTAAACTGACTCAACATAAAGTAAAAGAAAGGCCCTTCGCAGAGGGAAGCAGGGATTACTCATGTGCTAGAGCTTTTTATTTTGAAAACATGGAAACAATTTTGTCAACGGTAGTAATAATTCATATGTGTTATGCACAAAACCTCCTATAAGTTGCAAGCCTCATGCATCGAATACTAATAGTGCCCGCTCCTTGTCCTAATTAGCTCGGATTTCCATGGATTAGCATTGCATTACATATGTTTCAACCAAGTGTCACAGAGGGGTACCTCTGTACAAAGGTCCAAGGAGATAAATCGCATTTGATTTCTCGATTTTGATAGATCTCAACTTGAGGACATCCATACCGGGACAACATAGAAAATAGATAATGGACTCCTCTTTAATGCTTAAAGCATTCAACAACAGATAATATTCTCATAAGAGATTTGAGGATTAATGTCCAAGCTGAAACTTCCACCATGATACATGGCTTTGGTTGGCGGCCCAATGTTCTTCTCTAACAATATGCATACTCAAACCATTTAACTCATGGCAAATCTCCCTTACTTCAGACAAGACAAACATGCATAGCAACTCACATGATATTCAACAAAGGTGTGACAGGTTGATGGCGTCCCCAGATAACATGGTTACCGCTCAACAAGCAACTTATAAGAAATAAGATACATAAGCGAGATATTCATTACCACAATAGTCTTTTAGGCTACTTTCCCATGAGCTATGTATTGCAAAGACAAGGAATGAAATTTTTAAAGGTAGCACGCAAGAAATTTACTTGGAATGGCAGAAAAATACCACATAGTAGGTAGTTATGGTGGACACAAATGGCATAAATTTTGGCTCAAGGTTTTGGATGCACGAGAAGCATTCCCTCTCAGTACAAGGCTTTGGCTAGCAAGGTTGTTCGAAGCAAACACAAGTATGAACCGGTACAGCAAAAATTACATAAGAACATATTGCAAGCATTATAAGACTCTACACTGTCTTCCTTGTTGTTCAAACACTTTTACCAGAAAAATATCTAGACTTTAGAGAGACCAATCATGCAAACCAAATTTCAACAAGCTCTACGGTAGTTCTCCACTAATAGGTTTAAACCACATGATGCAAGAGCTTAAACATGATCTACTTGAGAGCTCAAAACAATTGCCAAGTATCAAATTATTCAAGACAATATACCAATTACCACATGAAGCATTTTCTATTTCCAACCAAATAGCAATGAAGCGGCTTTCAACCTTCACCATGAACATTAAAAGTAAAACTAAGAACACCAGTGTTCAATATGAAAAAGCGGAGCGTGTCTTTCTCCCACACAAGAAATGCTAGGATCCGAATTTATTCAAACACAAACAAAAATAAAAGCACACAGACGCTCCAAGTAAAGCACATGAGATGTGACGGAATAAAAATATAGTTTCACTAGAGGTGACCTGATAAGTTGTTGATGAAGAAGGGGATGCCTTGGGCATCCCCAAGCTTAGATGCTTGAGTCTTCTTGAAATATGCAGGGATGAACCACGGGGCATCCCCAAGCTTAGACTTTTCACTCTTCTTGATCATATTATATCATCCTCCTCTCTTGATCCTTGAAAACTTCCTTCACACCAGACTCAAAACAATCTCATTAGAGGGTTAGTGCATAATCAAAATATCACATGTTCAGAGAGAACATAATCATTCCCAACACTTCTGGACATTACCCAAGGCTACTGAAATTTAATGGAGCAAATAAATCCACTCAAACACAGTAAAGGAGGCAATGTGAAATAAAAGGCAGAATCTGTCAAAACAGAACAGTCCGTAAAGACGAATTTTTTCGAGGCACTTAACATGATCAGATGAAGAAGCTCAAATTGAATGAAAGTTGCGTACATATCTGAGGATTACTCATGAATTTTTACAGAATTTTTAGACTCTCCTACAGAGAGATCAACTCAAATTCGTGACAGCTAAAAATCTGTTTCTGCGCAGAAATCCAAATCTAGTATCAACTCTCTATCAAAGACTTTACTTGGCACAACAATGCAATAAAGTAAAAATACAAAGGTATTGCTACAGTAGTAACAAGCACATTGACTCAAATATAAAACAAAAATTGTAGAAATAAAATAATGGGTTGTCTCCCATAAGCGTTTTTCTTTAACGCCTTTCAGCTAGGCGCAGAAAGTGTAAATCAAGTAACATCATGTCGTCGTGGTGAACAGACAGATGCCATGGGATGGCTTATCTCGGGGCCGAATGTGCGCTAGAGGATTCGGGGGAGGGTTTTGGTATAGATGGAGAGGTTTCCGGATGGATTCCTCAAGAACTTGGCCTTAGCCAGAGGTTGAAGAAGATGAACTCAAGCACAGTGTCACCTCCAGATCTCTCTATTTCCTGATCATATGAGCTTACAGATTTCTGTGTACAAGACAACTTATGGGTCGTAACACATAGGACGTACCCGCGAAGGGCTATGCCCCCTCTCCTTATATAGGGGAGAGGGTGGCTTACAGGGGAAGAAACCCTAAGAAACCCTAATGGGATCTTTGACTAGACAAACTACTTTACAAAGCTACTTTAGCTACCGGTGATGCCGGTATGCCTTTAATCAGGAGCTGTGACATCCTCCGGCACCTTTTACGTCATCCTTCGCCTTTGGCGTCATGGCTTCGATTAAAGCTGGAGTGTTTCGCTCATCTTTGTCTTCTAGCTCTGGAGAGCATGTTTGACCAGTCTGGCCGACGTGCTACAGTGTAGCTTGTTCCGGTACTCCGGTATGCTCTTAGCTAGTTCCGGCATCCCCCTCCTGGGATACCGGTATGATTCTCTGAATCAACCCTCGTTATCCGGAACAACCTTTAAACCGGTACTTTGATGGCTCAAACCATCCGGTTTGGCATGCCTTTGGCATACCGGGGGCCATCCCCCCAACATTAGTCCCCGAAGCTGGTATAGTCCGGTGGATCCTATCCAACGGACCATGCCAGGTTCCCTTTTCTCATGGTACCGGTTTAATCCTTCCGGCTTTCATCCCAACTCTCCGGCGTCCTTGCCGAACTTGTATCAGTTTATCGACTTTCTCCGGTATCTTTGTCATTAAACCTCTCCTCGGTGAAGTCGAGAATAACTCGGGTACAACGCCTGTCAGTGACATGCGCACTGTGCCTGGTGCGCGACAGTGTCAGGGGTCACTTCCCTTCGTCTTCTGCGCCCGCACTTATGGCGCCGCACCGGATCCGCGCCGCCGTTCCGGATCCGTGTGGCCTCCCTGTGTTTCTTTATTTTCTGCGCGTGTATCTTAGCGCCACGTGGCGGCCCACGAGACGAACCGCCGTGGCCCAATGGTTGCCAGCCCATTACTCCTCCTTCCTATAAAAAGGGCGAGCGGTTCCTTCTCCTCGTCTTCTTCGCATTCACAACTCCCTCGCGCACTCAGAGCCCATTGCCCCTCGCGCTCCGCCACCGCCGGTCGCCGCCAGAGTGCCTTCCTCCGGCGACCTTCCTCAGCGATTCCTTCGAGCTTCGCCCCGTAGAGACCCTCTGCAGCGCCTCCGCTATTGCTGCATCGGGTGCTCCCCGGCGACTTCCGCTCTTCTTTCTCGCCGGACCTCGTCGGCGACCGTGAGTCCGCCTCATCTCCGGCGACTGTCGTCCTCAGCGTCTTGCGCCGCCTCAGGTTAGCCCCAATGCATGTTTGCCCCCTTCTCTTTGCTTCTCAGTTCTTGGGCCGGTAGAGTATTTACCCTTCCCTTTCTTTTGCTTTTTCTCTCACTCGTAGATCTTCGCGCAAGGCTAGACTTTGGGAAATCTGTTTTTAGGTAGAGTCCGGCATCCTCGAACCCTTCCAGAAAAATGTCTACCGAGGAGTACCTCGCGGATTCCTCTTCCGGTAGCCATCACACCGTGATCCCCGAATCCTCGTCCGGAGAAATCTCGGTCGAGGGGACCTCTGATGGGCTTGATGCTGATCTTGCCCAGAGCGAAGCTGGTACCGATAGCTCAGCTCATGTTACCGGTAACCAAGGAGAAGCCGGCAGCTCCAGCCAGGGCGTCGGAGTAGATCTGGACTCCTACACGCGTGGGGCCTGGATGGGCTCTGATGTGACCCAGGCGGATATAGACTGGCTCTACCGCTCCCGGAGGATACCGGAGGAGGTTTGGTGCCGCATCCCCGGCACGGAGCGTCAGCCGGGTGAGCATGTGGTCTTTGCCGCTCATTTTGAGCGCGGCTTTGGCCTTCCAGCGTCGGACTTCTTCCGGCGCTTCCTCGACTTCTACGAGCTTCAGCCCCACCATCTCCCGGGCAACTCGATCTTTTTTCCTTTCTGCCTTCACCACTTTCATGGAGGGATACACCGGTATCACTCCTTCTGTTGATAATTTCTCTTTCTTTTCCTATCTTCGGAAGAATTCTATCCAGGATAAGAAACTTCCTCAGACCAAACCTTTTGTCCGGTGCGGGGGTTGTATCTTGTTTCCCCGCCCCGGGAGCAACTTCTACAAACTCTCCGGTCTGGACTCTGTCCGGACCTGGCAGAGGACCTTTTGCTATGTCCGGAACGGCGGTCCGGAAGATTTTATCAATCTCCCAGCATATGTTCCCGGGCCGCCCTCGATGAAGAACTGGCTCCACTACCCCAAGGACGACAAGGAGTCCATCCTGATAGCCGGCTTCATCGACACCAACAAGGAGGAGACCAACCTCTGCGCGGAGGATCTGGTCCGCGCTTTTCTCGCGCGCCGGGTGCTGCCCCTTCAGCGGCGTGCCCACAAAATCAGCGAAATGTCGGGGCCAATGGACCCGACAAGGATCACAACCCACCGGCTCAGCCCTACTGACTTGGTCCATAAGGCCAAGCAGATTTGCCAAAATCCGCTGAGCTCTAGCGGGAAATACGGGCTGGCCCCCTACAGCCGCCGCAACTCTCCCCCGCGGCGAGTAAGACCTTGGGATCTCCAGGAAGCTTTTTCCGGTATAACCACGCGTATTTTGCTCTAACATGTTGTTTTTATGTCAGAACTTCCGCCGGATCCGCCAGGAGCATCCGGCTTCCTACACGCCCGACCGGATCTTCGAGGACGACTGCGACGCTGACCCCTACGTCAAGGGAAGGCAACAGATGGGCCGCACCCACACTCAACGCCCCGGTAACTTTTCTGGCAAGGGCTCCGGTTCGGATGATGAGGTTACTATACTTGAGGTATTTTGCTCTTTCGCTTTCTCATGCATCATCTTTCTGTAGACGCTCCCTCAGCCAGCGCCAACCCACAGGTTGTGGAGCGCGTTGTTCCGATACAGGCCAAGGTTGGCCATGAGTTTCTTGAGAAGCTCACCTCCCAAGGCCACAAGAACAAGCCGCCAGCGCCTGAATCCGGCCCGAGCGATGCCCCTCCCGCCAAACGCTCCCGGCAGGAAGTCGTCGGCGGGAAGAAGGTCTGCTCGAAGCGCTACCGGTCTCGAGAGATGCCGGTTTCCTCCGGGTAAGCTTCCGCTTCCTGTTTCCTTTTTGTTTCGTGAGTTTCTTTTTCCGGTTGCTTTTTCTGAGTTTCTCTCTCTATCTCTCCAGGCCTGCCCTGAAGATCTCCAAGAGCGCCTCTGGCATGAGGCCGGAGACCTCTGAGGACGCCACCAGGACCTCGACTCCTCCTCAGCCAAGTCCGGTACCATCTGGTGCCGGCAATCCTTCTGCCTCCCCTCTGGGGGGCAATACAAGTACGGGGCGCGCGGCCCCTGAACCTTCACATCACCGCGCGGAGGAGGACTTTGTCTCCCCTCCAGAAACCCTAGACACCGGCGCCAGCAACACCGGCGCCGACACCGAAGACGCCGGGCAGGCGGAACCTCTGGTTCCTCCTGTCCAGAAAAAGAAGAAAAAGAAGGCTTCTGCTTCCTCCCCCTCCAAGGCCGTGCCGGACTCTTCCGAGCCGGCGAGCTCTGCTCCGGCAAAGGATGCTCCTGAGGCTCCTGCGCCAACCAAGTCTGCGCCAACTCCTCCTCCTGCAACCTCAGTCGGCACGCTGGCAGCCGCCCAGCCAACTCCGCCAGAGAGCGGCAAGCTCACCGCCCAGCAACTTGCTGCGGTGGTGACCGCGGCCACCGCTCCTTCCTCCGGCTCGCAGACGCTAGTTCTGCACGCCGGCCGCGCCGCCGTTGTGGCTAGTGATACGGTCTCTGCCCAGGTAGGCCGGATCACCGAGTTCCACCGCCGAGGAGCTGACCTTGGCCATCTGCTTGAGTACGCTGAAAAGTGGAATCAGGCGGATCTGACGCCGGCGACGCGCGGCCTCGGCAAGGACAAGCTGCCGGTGGTCGATCCCTCTGGCCCTCGGAGCACCGGTCAACATTTTGGCCGGCTGCGGCGCGCGGCCAAGGAGTTCGACAATGCGTGGCACGATGCCAGCACCAACGTGTCGGCAAGCTGCACAACCTCAATCTCTTTTACATCCTTGTCGGTTTTCTTTCCAGACTCTCAAGATTATATATATTCTCCCAGTCCCCGAGTTTCGTGTTGAGAGCGCAGCACTTAGCGCGAAACTTTATTGTAAAGACAAAAAACCGGCATAGCCAGTCCCCGAGTTTCGGGCTTAGAGCGCAGCACTTAGCGCGAAATTTTGTTTTAAAGACAAAAAAACGGCATAGCCAGTCCGCGACTTTCGGGCTTAGAGCGCAGCACTTAGCGCGAGACTTTGTTTTTCTTGCCGGCATCTTTTTTACCGAAAACCTTTTTAACTTGAACAGAGCACGTTGGACACCCGGAAGCAGCTCTTTGAGGAGCTGCTGTGGTAGCACCGGGAGCTATCTGAGGCCCACAGCAAGTGCCAAGGTTAGTTTTTGTGCCTCCGACTTCTTTTTACCGGCAGTTTTTTTCCTTTTAGTACTGATAAACTCTTTGCACGCCAGCTGTTCCGGAAGCCTCCATCGAGGCCCTCAAGGCTCAGCTCACCGCACTTCAAGGTACCGTTTCTTTCCGGTTGGTTTGCCTCTCTGCATCCTACCGGTTATCTTTTTGTTAACATTTCTCTTCCGGATTTCAGCTGAGAAGGAGCAGCTCATCACCGCGCATCGCGAAGTGAAGGAGCAGGCCATGCAGGCTGAGCTCCGGCACGCGCGGGAGCTCAAGGAGGCCACAGCCGCAGCAGAGGCCAAACTGGATGAATCCCTGAAGGAGTACACGAACTCCACTGCTGTGCTGCGGATGGAGCTGGAGGAGGAGACCGTGGTGCGGAAGGCAGCGCAGGACCGGCTTGCTCTCCTGAAGGATGAGCAAAAGGAGTACGACCGGTTGGTTGTACAGACCGATGCGCTGGCCCTCAGTAAGCCTTTTTTCTTTTCCGTTTTTTTCTTATAAGCTTATATCTTCCGGTAGCATGTCCTTATCTTTTTTTCTTTTTTCTTGTAGGGCTCTTTCCGGACTCCCAGGCGCATGCCCACAAGAAGGTGGCGGAACGCAGCGCGTTACAAGAAATGGCCAACCCGGATGCGCCCTGGGATCCATATGACCACTTGGTCGAGCTCTCCGCCCGGGTCCAGCACATGCGCTCCGTGGACCGGCATCTTGCTGATCTTCCGGAAGTTGCTATCCAAATCTGCAAAGTGCTGTGGCCTGGGGAACCGGTACCTGCCAACGTCACGCTCACCGCCGACCGCCTGAGGAACGCAGGCCGGAGGATCTATGAGTGGAAGTGCTCGGCGGCTCGTGCCGGAGCAGATGCAGCGCTGCGCATCGCCTGCTCCTGGTACGACGATTTGGATCTGGACGCCTTCCACAGCCTCCGTGGTGAGTCGCTTACCGACCTGGATCCAGTCCGCACCGCCAAGCGCCAGGACCGCGCCTACCGGATAGCAGAGTTCGCCCATGTGCGCACCTTCATCCCTCCTCCTCCCGACGTCAAGGATGCCATTTCCGATGACGAAGAAGACATCGAGGATGAGGAGGATGAAGAAGCCGAAGAAGGCGCTGCCATTCCGGAAGAAGGCGATGCTCCTCCGGAAGCTCCTGAGGCCGGCGCGCAGCCTCCTGTTGCCTGAACTTCCTGTTATGCCTTTGCTTCACCTCTGTTGCCTCAAAACTTAAGCTCATTAAATTCTACCCCGGAATGCCGGGGTTTAAGTTGTAAGGTAAAACTTTGCATGTCTTTTGGTTGTGCTACAACTGTTATGACGGTATCTTTTTACCGGTAACTAATTAAGTTAAGCTTATATGCTATCTTAGCATTGTGTATATTGTTTGCTTTTTATCCTGCACTGTGAAGATTCCAGAATTATTTCGGCATCCAATCCGATGCACACTTGGTTCTTTCGCTTTGCCTCTGCCTACCACTCTGGGTTTTTTGGCGTAGGAGTCACAAAGTTCTTTTGCCAAGCAAGCACTTTCTTGAACTTAGAAAGAATTCAAAAATTTTCACAAAAAACCGGTGTGACCGGGGTTAGTTAAACTTTTTCTGGATTGATTGTTCCCATTCCTCCTCTTCGTGTTTCACGTGCTTAGTTCCTACCGGTTTATCTTGCTTTCCATGAAGCCGGTCTGTGGACAATAGCAAAGTCGAAGACTCCGGTAGGTTTAGCACGTTACTAAACCGGAAAGAAAAAATGTTCACCAAGCAACCGGTAAACTGAAAAAATAGACACATTACATGCAATTTTCGGTAGAGGCAGTCCCCGATATTCATTCGAGGTGCCGGCATCTTTTATTCATAGCATATAAGGTACAAAAAAGAACTCCTTACAGCACAACTTCAGGAATAGAAAGGACGCAGTAGTGCTATGTTCCATGGGCGCTTGGTTTCCTCTCCTGACCTGTCCGCCTTGCCTTTCTTTGATTCCTGTGCATCGATCAAGTAGTAGGCATCATTGTGTAGAGCCTTGCTCACAATGAAAGGTCCTTCCCACGGAGGTGAGAGTTTGTGGCGCCCCTCAGTGCGCTGCACTAGGCGTAGCACCAGGTCTCCTTCCCGGAACACTCTTGGTTTAACCTTTCGGCTATGATAGCGTCTGAGGTTCTGCTGGTATATGGCTGTTCTTGCCAAAGCCAACTCCCTTGCTTCCTCTAGCAAGTCCACATCATTTTCTCGGGCCTCTTTTACCTCTTCTTCGGTATAGAGTTGAACCCTTGGTGAATCATGTATGATGTCAGTTGGTATTACGGCTTCTGCCCCATAAACCATGAAGAAAGGAGTGTATCCGGTAGACCGGTTTGGAGTCGTTCTTATGCTCCACAGCACTGATGGTAACTCATCGAGCCAACACCCCGGTGTCTTTTCGACCGCCTCAATGTGTCTTGGTTTGATACCGGAAAGCACCAAAGCATTGGTTCTTTCCACTTGGCCATTGCCATGCGGGTGTGCGACTGAGCACAGGTCCAGCTGGATGTTGTTATCCTCACAAAATCTTTTGAACTCTCCTTGAGCAAAGTTTGTTCCATTGTCAGTGATAATGCTATGCGGGTAGCCATACCGCAAGATAACATCTTTCAAGAATTTTACTGCCGTATGCCCATCACACTTTGCGATAGGTTTCACCTCAAGCCACTTAGTGAACTTATCCACCATCACTAGGATGTGAGTCATGCTACTCCTTGCAGTTTTGAATGGGCCCACCATGTCAAGGCACCATACGGCGAACGGCCAGGTTAGTGGTATAGTTTTCAAACCGGATGCTGGGGTATGGTTTTGCTTGGCATATCGCTGGCACCCGTTGCATCTTCGCACCAAATCCTCAGCACTTTCCAGTGCCGTGGGCCAGTAGAACCCATGCCGGAACACTTTTGCCACCAGCGCTCTTGATGAAGCATGGTGCCCACACTCTCCTTGGTGAATCTCTGCCAGCATTTCTTTTCCTTCTTCCGGTTCCACACATCTTTGAAGGACACCGGTTACACTTCTCTTGTACACCTCTCCATTGATAATGGTGTAAGCTTTGGACCTCCTTTGGATTCTTTTTGACTCATTTTCGTCAACCGGCAAGGTGCCGTTGATCAGGAATTCCTTAATAGGTTCAACCCAAGTTGGTGCTTCCCGTACCAGAAATATTAGTACGTCTATCTCCATGTAATCCACCAGCATAGCCTCTTCCGGCTTAGATCCTGTAGTCCCTGAGTTTACCGGAGCAGTCCCCGGGATTCCTTCATCAACATCCATTGGCACAATGTGTGACTCCGGTACGAAAATTGATTCCGATTCCGGACTCGGTTTGATCGATGGCATCCTTAGGTGAGCCAAAGCCACTCCGGGAGGAATTTCCTGCCGGGAGGAGCCTAACTTGGAAAGCGTATCCGCGGCTTCATTTTCCGCCCGCGGCACATGGTGAAACTCACATCCTTCAAAGAAGCCGGCAACCGGTATGAGGCCATGTTGGCATCTTTTGCGTCCCAATCCCCGGAACACTGCTGCACCACAAGATCTGAATCACCATAGCAAATGATCCGGTGCGCACCGATTTCTTTTGCGACCTTGAGCCCGTGGATCAGAGCCTCGTACTCAGCGACATTGTTTGATGCTCTGAAGTGCACTTGTAAAACATACCGGAGATGATCTCCCTTAGGTGAAGTAAGCACCACACCGGCACCTAGACCCTCTTTGAGCTTGGATCCGTCAAAGTTCATCTTCCAGTATTCTATCTTTTGTTCCGGCGGCTTGTATTGCATTTCCGCCCAATCAACCAAGAAATCAGCTAAAGCTTGTGATTTTATGGCATCTCTTCTTTCGTACACCGGTACGTACGGTGATATCTGAATTGCCCATTTGGCAATCCTGCCGCTAGCATCCTTGTTGCTCATAATATCGGAAATGGGTGCTTCACTCACCACTTTCATGGGGTGTTCTTCAAAATAGTGCTTGAGCTTTGTGGCGGCCATGAACACGCCATAGGTCATTTTCTGGAAGTGAGGGTAGTTTTGTTTTGAGAGGGAGAGCACCTCGCTCAGGTAGTATACCAGCCTCTGCACGGTTTTTCCTTCCTCTTCTCTTTCGACCACAACTACCACACGCACAACCCGGTTCGTTGTTGCTATGTACATCAGCATGGGCTCCCTTTCTAGAGGCGAAGCCAATATCGGCGCAGTGGCCAGCATCGTTTTCAGCTCTTTGAACGCTGCGTCTGCCTGAGGGGTCCAGACGAAGGTGTCGGATTTTTTTCATCAAAGCATAGAGAGGCAGAGCCTTTTCTCCCAACCTGCTTATGAACCGGCTTACCAATGCCAAGCTTCCGGTGAACCTCTGCACGTCCTTGAGATTGTGCGGTATAGTCATTCTTTCGATGGCCCGGATTTTTACCGGATTAACCTCAATTCCCCGGCTTGATACGAGAAAGCCAAGCAACTTGCCGGCTGGAACACCGAGGTGCATTTTGCGGATTGAGTTTCATCCGGAACCTTCTTAGGTTGTCAAATGTTTGCCTCGATCATCCATCAAGGTTTCCTTGACTTTAGTTTTTATCACGATATCGTCCACATAGACTTGCACATTCTTACCGATTTGATCAAACAAACACTTTTGCATACAGCGCTGGTACGTTGCACCAGCGTTGCGCAAACCGAAAGGCATAGTAACATAGCAATAAGCCCGTGCGGGGTAATGAACGCAGTTTTTATTTGATCTTCCTTTTTCAGGGGAATTTGGTGGAAACCGGAATAGGCATCCAGGAATGACAACAGTTCACATCCAGCAGTAGAATCAATCACTTGATCGATCCGGGGTAAGGGGAAAGGATCTTTCGGGCAAGCCTTGTTCAGGTTGGTGTAGTCGATGCACATGCGCCACACCTTCGGAGCCTTTGCCTCAAGGTTCTCCTCTTTTTTCTTCTCGACCAGCACCGGATTGGCTAGCCACTCAGTATGCAGTACTTCCACGATGAAACCGGCAACCAACAGATTTGTTACTTCTTCTCCAATGATTTTCCTCCTGTCTTCAGCGAACCGGCGTAAAGGTTGTCGCACCGGCTTCGCATCCTTCCGGACGTTTAGAGAGTGCTCAGCCAACTCCCTCGGAACACCTACCAAGTCATCAGTAGACCAGGCAAAGATATTCCGATTCTCACGGAGGAAGATGACGAGCGCGCTTTCCTATGCCTCACTCAGGCCAGCACCAATACGAACGGTACGCTCAGGGTAAGCCGGGTCCAACACGATGTCTTTTGTCTCCTTGGTTGGCTTGAAAGCCGGTGTGCCCAAATTGCCACTCATTGCCGCTAAGCTCAACTGCGAGGACTGAGCCAGCGCAACCGCAGTTTGCATCCTTCTTTTTTCCTCTGCTATCACCAGGGATTCTGCCAGATTTGATCCGGCGGAGGCAGTTTCCAGTGAGACCTTGTAGTTTCCTACCACAGTTAATGGTGCACGAGGTGCCGGCATCTTCATCTTGAGATACGCTGTATGAGTGGAGGCCATGAATGCCGCCAATGCCGGTCTCCCCAGCAGTGCATGATAAGGACTGTCTAGATCCACCACCTCAAACAGAACGTTTTCCACCCGGCAATTATGACGCCCTCCGAATGAGACGTCCACCCGGACTTTTCCCATGGGCGAACAGGACAGTCCCGGAACAATCCCATGGAAAGTTGTGTGAGTTGGTTGTAGCATATTTTCTGTGATTCCCAGCGTACGCATGGTGTGTCGGTACATTATGTTTATGCTGCTCCCATTGTCTATCAGCACTTTGCTGAACTTGACTCTAGTCGTTGGCCCGTGCATGATTGGGTCTACAACAAGAGCGTAGCCACCCGGATTTGGCATTATCTTGGGTGATCCTTGAACGACCAAGAGATTTTCTGATCTGACCACAGCATGTATTTTGGTACCGCCGGCATCACAGCGTTCACTTCCATGGAACGGCGATGTAGGCTTTGCCTGTCCGTTGGCTCAGTGACGAACACAACACAGCACACGTCTGGATCCTAGTAAATGTTCCGGCCCAAAGGTGCCGGTGGAGGTGGTTGGACATTGCCTTCTCCCACCTGATGGACTTGCTGGTACTGCTGCCGGTTTGGCTGAGGCTGTACCGGTAGAGCATTCGCTCCGGTAAGCGGTGGTGGTGGCGGTAGTGGGTGTTGGTGCAACATATCTTGCGATGGTGGTAGTATCGTGGTACAGCCTTGCGCTTGCGCATCTTTTACCGCACCATTCAACATCAAGTACTTGGTCCAAGAACAGTCCTTCGTCAGATGATTTGACGGATTAGCCGGATTCGGAGTGTGCCACCGGCAAGGTTGGTCCATAGCTGCTTCCATGGTGTATTTCGCATATTCTTGCCAATTCTTTTTCTGGCCCCACGACTTCTTCTCAACCCATTGTTTTTTAGGACCCGCCCACGGCTGCGATCCGGTTTTTTGCCTCTGGCTTCCGCTGGCGCCGGAATTATCCTGCACCGCGGCTACTTGTTGCCCGTACCTTCTATCCGGAAAATCTTCCCTTCTTTTGTTGTGCCGGTTATCCCGGTATTGCTCTTGGCGCTGTTGAGGCTGGTTTGTTTGTTCCGGCTCAGCTTGTACTGCCGGTTGCATTGGATCTCCCAACGCATAGTTATCCGCCACTCGTATCATTTCGCCAAAGTAGTTGGCATATTTCTCTGTAGCTTTTGCCACAGCGGTGAACCTCTTCTGCACCCATTGCAAAACCAAGCAATGGCTTGTGCCTCGATTACTCCTTCACAAGAGTTCCTTATGGAGTTCCACCGGGTCAGATAATCTCGGTCTGTTTCATGCTGACGCTGCACGCACAAGGCGAGCTACTGAGGTCGGTTTGGCCTCCGGTAGGTACTGCTGAAGTTGCTCACAAAAGCTTCCTCAAAGTCCAGCCAACCATTTATGCTTCCATCCGGCAAGTTGTTTAGCCAGATACGTGCCGGCCCTACCAAGAAGGATGGTACAATTCTCACGGCCCATCACCGGTTTCCTCCACCGGTAACGGTTCCTCCGCCACCAGCAACATAAACTACGGTCACGTAATCCGCAAGCCAGTCTTCCGGCTTAGTTGAGCCATCATATGTTTTTGTGTCGCCGGGCAACGTGAAGTTGCGAACCGGTGGTTCCTCTTTCATGATCCGCAGTCCAAAGCACTTGGGACCCGGAGGACCTTCTGCCTCGACCATTTCAGATAGATACATCCTATCCAGCCTGTGTCTTGCATCCTGGTCTGGTAGGCATCTTTCTCCTAACCGTGTCCCTAAAGGGTTCCGGTAGGCTGCGACTCTTTCAACTCCTGAATCACCTTCATCATAACGTTCTGGTACCGCGGCCCTTGCCTGCCGGTACCTTAGCGGAGGCATTTCTTCCTCCAAGTACGCTGCTCTTGGTGCACGATAATTTTGCCCTCTTTCTTCTCTAGTGGCATAATCTTTTCCGGCATAGCCCTTTCCGGCATAGCCGCGAGCTGCCCCTTGGCTTTTCCTACCGGCCTCGTGTCGCCCGGCTTGTTGTTTTCCGGCAAGAACCGGATCATACACAGTCATTTGCTGCGCATTCACTTCTTTTTCTTTTCTTTTGTCCGGATGGGGGGACGATGCCTGCCCATGGGACTTGCTTCCGGCATTCTTTGTTGAACGCGCGGATTTTGAAGCCGCAACCTTGTTCAATTTAGCAAGCTGCTCGGCATTTTGCTGCTCGATGGTATTAAGCAACTCTTTAACACGCTCTTGCTGTTTTGCCAAAGCATCTCCGGAAAGTGATTCACACAGCTCTACTGCAGCCTTAGCAGCTTTGATGGTTTTATCCGGACTGTTGTACTTAGGTTTCTCTACGATGCTCAACGATGCGGAAGTACTCTTTCCGGTAAGAATCTCCTTACGCAGATCCTGATCTAAGTTGCGAGCTCTAAGCCGGTTTTCCGGTATCCTAGCAGCCTGAGCGCTAACAGAAGCAAAGCCATGGGCAGCGTTATACTCACGTAGGGTTAGGTTCAGCTCGCGCTGTGCCCGGACGATGTCGGCGCCGTTCGCGAGTAGCTTCTGCCGCTGTGCCTCCAGCTCCGCCTGAGCCGCTGCCGGATCGATGTTCTGCGCGATGGGCACAGCCAGCACGCTCATGGCCGCTTGGAGAGGAGTCTCCAGTGGCGCCGCTGATGCACCCGCAACCACCTGGTCGCTCTCGGTCGGCTTGGCTGTGCGCGTGGACTTCGTCTGTCCTGCGCCTTCCGCCGCAGCTCCCTTGCCGGCGTCGCCTGCGCCAACCACCAGCACCTCGACGCTGCCGGCGGCGTGGCCGCTGCGAAGTGCAGATCTTGGCGGGTCCGGAGCCACCAGCACCGGCGAGAGGCGCTGGCGCTCGGGGACAGTGCCGTAGTAGATGCGGAGGCTCCCGAACTCGATGACGCGGCCGTTCTTGGGGAACTTACCTCCATTGGCGAAGCATCCCGTGTTGTCTTTGATGAAGTCCATGTCGAGGACGCGTTCAACGAGCGCGGTGACGACGCGCTCGCCGCCGATGGTGTGAGGCCCGCCCGAATATGAACTCCAGCAAGCGCAGCTGCTGGCCCCATGGTGGGCGCAACTGTCGTCGTGGTGAACAGACAGATGCCATGGGATGGCTTATCTCGGGGCCGAATGTGCGCTAGAGGATTCGGGGGAGGGTTTTGGTATAGATGGAGAGGTTTCCGGATGGATTCCTCAAGAACTTGGCCTTAGCCAGAGGTTGAAGAAGATGAACTCAAGCACAGTGTCACCTCCAGATCTCTCTATTTCCTGATCATATGAGCTTACAGGTTTCTGTGTACAAGACAGCTTGTGGGTCGTAACACATAGGACGTACCCGCGAAGGGCTGTGCCCCCTCTCCTTATATAGGGGAGAGGGTGGCTTACAGGGGAAGAAACCCTAAGAAACCCTAATGGGATCTTTGACTAGACAAACTACTTTACAAAGCTACTTTAGCTACCGGTGATGCCGGTATGCCTTTAATCAGGAGCTGTGACATCCTCCGGCACCTTTTACGTCATCCTTCGCCTTTGGCGTCATGGCTTCGATTAAAGCTGGAGTGCTTCGCTCATCTTTGTCTTCTAGCTCTGGAGAGCATCTTTGACCAGTCTGGCCGACGTGCTACAGTGTAGCTTGTTCCGGTACTCCGGTATGCTCTTAGCTAGTTCCGGCATCCCCCTCCTGGGATACCGGTATGATTCTCTGAATCAACCCTCGTTATCCGGAACAACCTTTAAACCGGTACTTTGATGGCTCAAACCATCCGGTTTGGCATGCCTTTGGCATACTGGGGGTCATCCCCCCAACACATCAAGAGAAGAAGCATCAACAGAGGAGTTGGGGGTTTTCTCAACAATGCATTGTATCTTATCTATGTAAGTTTCAGAAGCTCCTCTTTCATTACTTTTAGGCTTACTATCCTCCTCAAATAAATTTTCAGGAACAATCCAATCAAAATTCTTTTCTAGTGCCTCATGCATTCCTATGAGCTTATAAGGTATTGGTACTTTAGTCTCCCCCTCACAATTGACTTTATTAGTGTACTTTAGCCTATTTTTTCCATCTTTTCAAGGGTACTTGCAAAATTGGTATAAAAGTCAAGCATCTTATGTTGAATAAAGACTTTTCTAGCTTCTCTAGCTACATCACCAAATTCTTTAAGAAGGGTTTCTAAAACAAAATCTTTCTTCTCTCCTTCTTCCATATCACAGAGTCTAAGAAACATGTGTTGCATTATAGAATTAAGATTAACAAATCTAGCTTCCAACATGTGCACTAAAGAGGCAGCAGCAATTTCATAATTAGGAGCAAGTTCCACCAAGGATCTATCTTCAAAATCTTTAACCTTACTAACGTGAGTGAAAAATTCTTCTATATTATCTCTTCCAATGATAGACCCACGCCCTACTGATATATCTTTCAAAGTGAACTTAGGGGGAAGCATGATGAAATAAACTAAGGTAAACTGATAAATAAAGTAAATGCAAGTAACTAATTTTTTTTGTGTTTTTGATATAAAGAAAGCAAACAAGACAGAAAATAAAATAAAGCAAGACAATAAACAAAGTAAAGAGATTGGATGTGAGAGACTCCCCTTGCAGCGTGTCTTGATCTCCCCGGCAACGGCGCCAGAAAAATGTCTTGATGGCGCGTGATACACACGTCCGTTGGGAACCCCAAGAGGAAGGTGTGATGCGCACAGCAGCAAGTTTTTCCCTCAGTAAGAAACCAAGGTTATCGAACCAGTAGGAGATGAAGGCCACGTGAAGGTTTTTGGTGAAGGAGTGTAGTGCGGCGCAACACCAAGGATTCCGGTGCCAACGTGGAACCTGCACAACACAATCAAAATACTTTGCCCCAACTTAACAGTGAGGTTGTCAATCTCACCGACTTGCTGTAAACAAAGGATTAAACGTATGGTGTGGAGAATGATGTTTGCTTGCAAAGAACAACAGAGAACAATGATTGCAGTAGGTTGTATTTCAGATGTAAAAGAATGGACCGGGGTCCACAGTTCACTAGTGGTGTCTCTCCAATAAGATAAATAGCATGTTGGGTGAACAAATTACAGTTGGGCAATTGACAAATAGAGAGGGCATAACAATGCACATACATATCATGATGACTACTATGAGATTTACTTAGGGCATTGCGACAAAGAACATAGACCGCTATCCAGCATGGATCTATGCCTAAAAAGTCCACCTTCGGGTTAGCATCCGCACCCCTTCCAGTATTAAGTTGCAAACAACAGACAATTGCATTAAGTACTGTGCGTAATGTAAACAATACAAATATCCTTAGGCAAAGCATTGTTGTTTTATCCCTAGTGGCAACATCACATCCACAACCTTAGGGGTTGCTGTCACTCCCCCAGATTCAATGGAGACATGAACCCACTATCGAACATAAATACTCCCTCTTGGAGTTACAAGTATCAACTTGGCCAGAGCCTCTACTAGCAACGGAGAGCATGCAAGATCATAAACAACACATATATGATAGATCGATAATCAACTTGACATAGTATTCCATATTCATCGGATCCCAACAAACACAACATGTAGCATTACAAAAGATGATCTTGATCATGATAGGCAGCTCACAAGATCTAAACATGATAGCACAAGAGGAGAAGACAACCATCTACTGCTATGGACCCATAGTCCAAGGATGAACTACTCACGCATCAGTCCGGAGGCGGGCATGGTGATGTAGAGCCCTCAGTGATGATTCCCCTCTCCGGCAGGGTGCCGGAGGCGATCTTCAGAACCCCCCGAGGTAGGGTTGACGGCGGCGGCGTCTCAGTAACTTTTCTCGTATCGTGGCTCTCGGTACTAGGGTTTCGCGACGGAAGGATTATATAGGCGAAGGGGCAGAGTCGAGGGACGCTCGAGGGGCCCACCCCATATGGCGGCGCGGCCAGGGGTGGGGCCGCGCCCCCCTATGGTGTGGCCACCTAGTGTCCCCTCTCCGTCTCCTCTTCGGTGTTCTGGAGGCTCCGTGGAAAATAAGACCGTGGGCTTTTGTTTCGTCCAATTCCGAGAATATTTCCTGTGTAGGATTTCCGAAACCAAAAATAGCAGAAAACAGGAACTGGCGCTTCGGCATCTTGTTAATAGGTTAGTACCGGAAAATGCATCAAAATAATATAAAGTGTATGTAAAACATGTGAGTATTGTCATAAAACTAGCATGGAACATAAGAAATTATAGATACGTTTGAGACGTATCATCAGCCGCGAACTCTTTTGCACCGGTTCGTGTTACGAACGGCAAAGGTTCCTCCCCACCTCCACACCCCCCGTGGATCGCCTTTTTTAACACTGTAAAGTAGAAAATAAAATGATAGAAAATTCAAAAAATAAATATGTTAAGATTCATGTATATTATGCAACCTACTATTAGGGAAAATTAAAAAATTTGAATTTTCACATTTATTGCAAAAAATGTTTGAAAAATGCTAAAATCGAATCCACCTGGGTTTACCCGGTTAGCTAATTTTTAGATTCTGAAAATTCCAAATGAAAATATGAAAGCAGGAAGATTTTAGCTTTTTCAGAAATTTAGGATTTTGTATTTTTGTATTTTTTATATTAAAATTAATAATTGCATCCTGCATAAAGATTGCTATTACTTTTAGCAAATTATAAGATTTTCAAATTTTTAGGTTTTAGGTTTGGCAAAAAAAATTAAAAAATTAAAAATAATACAAATTGTAAAGTTAATGTTTATATATTTATTCAAGATTATTATTACAACATTACTTTGGTTTATTAAAATAATTATTTGAAATTCGAACAATAAAGAAATATGACATCGACCGACATGTTAATAGGATTGATATGATACTAGTATCACATACATGCGCGCGAAGCACTTGGATGCGGGATGGAAAGGAACTTGGAAGTTAAGCGTGCTAGTGCTAGAGTAGTGGGAGGATGGGTGACCGAGCGGGAAGTTTGAGCACGAGTAAGTAATTGGATTAGAGATAAGGGTAGTTAGAGACTAAACTTATGAAATAACTAAAATATTAGAAATTCTGAAGAAAAAAAGAAGAAAAAAAAGAGGGAGTAGAAAATAATTCGAAAAAATGGGGGTAGCGGGGTTCTAACGCGGTAGCGTTTTGGGGCGTTTTTCTGCCGCGGCAGACCCTTTAGCAACGTGGTGCACCCTTTAGCACCGGTTCGTAACTGAACCGGTGTAAAAGGGGGGGCCTTTTGCACCAAATTGTTTGCACCAGTTGGGCATCCGGTGCATATAGGCTTTACCAACCGGTGCAAAAGGCCCGTTTTCCACTAGTGTAGCTAGGTTCATCTAGTTGCGTGCCATTGAGGCACTCGACGCCAGCGCTAACACAGTCGTCGACACGATTCTCCAACTTTCGTACCCCTCGTCATGCATTCCAACGGCTCCCACCTCGAGGGAGAGACCACGTAGTAACACATAGGTATACAAGTTTGGATCTAGATCTCGGAGGGTCAGTAATTAAAACAGATAATTAGCTACTAACTAATTAATGGGTAAAAACTGATTATACTACATTTTTTAAGTTTGGAGATGGGTGTCTAGGGAAGCAAAACCCTTAATTAAAAGAATTATGTGCATCACTTTGCTGATAAGGCCGGCGGTTGTCAGCGTCCATTTCAGGAAAAATAAACCTTCCCCCATTCTTAAATATAAGACGGTTCAAAACATTCCATATTCAGAATTTTAGATATAATAATAACCCCAAACAGAGATAAACATGTTTGGCTCGACTGGCCATTAGTTTCTGGATGGGATATAATTCCACGTTGTAGCTTTTACATGTTCAGTGCCAGCAAATTAAAGCATGGCCAGATTTCACACACTCACTCCATCGACTCGAGTTGTAACTAGGAAGCAGATGTAGAGGAACAGAATGCCGTTGAGCCTTAACACACTGAGCAACTAACCATGCCACAAACATTTAAAATGGGAAACAAACCAAAACAGTTAGCTGCGGCTGATTCCGTTCCATGTTATTCGAGCTCCAGCTGATCCAGGGTACCGGCCGAGGTTGATTCCATTCCACGTCATTCCAGCTAGATGAGTGTGCAAGATGGGACTTCGCCAGTCACGGTTGCTCCTTTCTCAGTCCGTATGGTATGAACAGACTACTCAAAAATCGTTTTTTTGCACCGACGTGCGACGGCTCTAGGAAGAAGCACCCTGGCACGGTGATGTGTTAGGTTCCTGCTACCCCTCATTCCCATGGAGACATTGATATATTCGGGGTATATATATACTCTTTTTTTTGAGAAACACAGTACAACCGCAAGCGCTCACAAACACGCGCATACACTCACCCCTATGAACGCACACACGCACACACACCCTATGAGCACCTCCGGAAGACTGAGCCGGCGGATTGGATCTTGAAATTGCAAGTCACCACAGCGCCTTTGTCGAGGAACGTCGCCCCACTGAATGAATATTCGCTTTATGAGACACACAGATGTCAAATGCGATTTATTCTGGTGGGTGAGTACAAACCCTCCTAACCACCCAACCTCAGGTTGGTTCTCAGTATATATATACTCTTTGTATCCGTAAGATCAAGTTTGTCTTATGTTATGTACTTATGTGCACAAAGGAGAAGGGGAATAATCAGAAATATGTATTGTAAGAAGATCACGAACGACCAACATATATGCATAGCCTTGCACGTCTTGTTCTTTCGAGAAGAAATAATTAACAACGTGCGCAAGATACGTAGCAGGTGTAGTGTTTTACTACGGTCATGTGCAAGAATTTATTAACTTGCGTAGGCTGCACTGCAGGACCATGGCAGGAAATACAATGTGCAGAATATGCAAAATATGAAAAATGGTAACCTAGCGTCCCAACTATTGTGGTAACTGATAGTGAAACAGTGCCATGGTGGCAAGCCGCTGCACGGCTGCAGACTTCATGGTGCCGTGAGCGTACAACTAAAAAATTGTTTAGACAGAATTACCCCAAAAATATACCTTTTTTGTAGAGAATTAAGATATGTTAATGTTAATGAAGGAATAGGAGTTCCATCCTGATTACAAGCTAAGCAAGCATCATCTGGGCCAGAACGTTGCCAGACTTAGTACGAGAATTTAAACGGTCAAAGCGAGCTAAACAATGACTGACACCATTACTTGTTCTACTGACATGGACGAACTTGCACTCACTAGTACCTCTCAGATATTTAACCTGATTAACCACCGCAGCCAAATGTGAGCGGTTTGGCGCAGTGTCATTGATCATCTGGATCGCTTGTAGACAGTCACTCTCCACCTCTGTTGGCTGATCCGTCCATTACAATGCATGGGCTAGACCATTGCGGCATGCCTTCAGCTCTTCTTCCAAAGGGCTAGCACAGGATGACACATCCCAGCAGGCCGAGACAGAGATCATGCCGGTCTCATCGCGTAAAACCATCCCAATGCCGTCTGCATTGATCAGGGCCTCCACACGACGGAAATGACAATCACCTTGATTTGATATGAGCCGATACGAAGGAGGCTGGCTGCCGTTGCCAATTCTCCACAGTAATACTTTCTTCAGTAGCTCAAGTTCGGGTAGGACTAGCAAAAGACCAACCTTTCTTTTTTCGATAAAGGGAATATATTAATATCAAAAGATACCAGTTACACCCAGCCTCTACAACAACGCACCATGATAGACAATGTACTCTGTAGATACCTGTATAATACTTACCCCTGTAATTCCTGTATTTGTACGATCTACCCATATATATATGAGAGAGGCCGGCCCTATTGGGTGCTGTGCAATACCCTACCAAACCCTACTTTAACATGGTATCAGAGCGGAGGAATTGATCCGCCGCCGCCGTACGCTTCCGCCTACGACTCGAGATCGATCTCGATCGCTTTTCTGCGTCATCGCCTGTAGCGCCGCCGCCTACTCTTCTTCACGCCTGTTATGGCTCCCAACACCACCGCGTCTCTCTCCACCACCGCATCCTCCGTCCTCTCCAGCGGATCGGGCTCCGGTTTCGCCGGACTGTCCAGGTGTGGGAAGGCGACCATGGGGTCGCGGATACCTACCACGCCCATTGTCATCAACAACGCCATCACCATCCGGCTCACTGCCGAGAATTACCTCTACTGGCGCACTCAGATCGTTCCGATTCTTCGGAGCAATCTCATCTACGGGTTCGTCGACGGCACGCTTCCCTGCCCCGACGCCGAGATCGCCAATACCGTGGCCAAGGAGCCGGCCACCGTCCCCAACCCTCTGTATGGTGCCTGGCATCAGCAAGACCAGGCGATCATGTCCGCCATCGTCTCCTCCCTTACCGAAGGAGTGATTGGGATGGTCATGCTTGCCGCTACGTCACAAGAGGCCTGGGAGACACTCGAGGTGAGCTATGCCACGCAATCTACCTCGCGTGTCATGCATCTCCGCACTGCCCTCTCCAAGTGCAAGAAGTTGGACAAGTCTGCCAATGCCTACTTCTCTGAGGTCAAGGCGCTCGCCGATACTATGGCTTCCGTTGGACAGCCACTCCGACCTGAAGAGTTCAACTCCTACCTCCTTGGCGGACTTGACAGCGACTACGATGCGTTGGCTGATCGCATTGGTGCTCGTCCGATCAATGACCCTATGCCGATGCGTGATGTTTATGCCCAGATGCTGAACGCCGAGCAGCGTGCTGACAACCGGCATGCCGAGCTTCGTGTTGACGTACATAATGTCAACTACTCGTCGCGCCAGGGTGCTGGAGGAGGTCGCACTGCTCCGCCACCTACTGGTCGCACCGGTCCCCCGCCGCCTGTTCGTCAACAGGCGCCCGCCCCTGCCCCTGCGAGTGGCACTCGGCCCCAATGCCAGATATGTGGGAAGCTGGGCCATGTTGCCTCCTGCTGCTTCAAACGGTTCTAGGCCAACTTCCTGGGCATTGGCAATGATGGACGCAACATGGACCGGCAGATCTCCGTCTTCAAGCAGCCAACCGGTGGTGCCTACACCGCCGCCACCAACAATGGCACTACTTCCTCCTACCCGATTGATCCCAGCTGGTATGTGATGATCCACAAGTATAGGGGATCACATCTTCCGGGAAGTCAACCCAATTTATTGAGGGAACAAGACCAGGAAGGATAATGCCAAACTGCCAATTCAGGTTGCGCTTACACAGATTTATCAGTTTATCATTTATACACCATCCAATAATACATAACAAGACAGCAGTAGTGATTATAGTAAACAGCAGGATTAAAATACTCTAGGCACAGGGATGGATGAACGGGCGTTGCATGGATGAGAGAAACTCATGTAACAATCAAAGAAGGGCATTTGCAGATAATAATAAAATGGTATCCAAGTACTAATCAATCAATAGGCATGTGCTCCATATAGAGTCGTACGTGCTCGCAATGAGAAACTTGCACAACATCTTTTGTCCTACCAGCCGGTGGCAGGGGCCTCTAGGGAATCTACTGGAAATTAAGGCACTCCTTTTAATAGAGCACGGAGCAAAGCATTAACACTCGTGAACACATGTGATCCTCATATCACCGCCATCCCCTTCGGTTGTCCCAATTTCTGTCACTTTGGGGCCTCGGGTTCCGGACAACAACACGTGTATACAACTTGCAGGTAAGATCATAAAGCAATGAATATCATAATGAATTGATAACATGTTCAGATCTGAGATCATGGCACTCGGGCCCTAGTGACAAGCATTAAGCATAACAAGTTGCAACAATATCATAAAAGTACCAATTACGGACACTAGGCACTATGCCCTAACAATCTTATGCTATTACATGACCAATCTCATCCAATCCCTACCATCCCCTTCAGCCTACAGCGGGGGAATTACTCACACATGGATGGGGGAAACATGGCTGGTCGATGGAGAGGCGTCGGTGGTGATGATGGCGATGATCTCCTCCAATTCCCCGTCCCGGCGAGGTGCCAGAACGGAGTTTTGCGACGGTGGCGGCGTACTGGATGTCTTCTGGCGATTTCGACTAACCCCCGTGCGTTTTTAGGTCGAAGGCAATAAGTAGTCCGAAGGAGGGCGTCGCCAGCCGAGGCCGCCACACACTAGGGCCGCGTGCCCTCCTGGCCGCGCGGCCTAGCGTGTGGGGCCCTCGGGCCCCCACCGGCTTGCCCTTCGCTCGCCAATATTCGGGAAAATAGGACCTTTCGCATAAATTCCGAGGATTTTCCGAAAGTTGGATTTCTGCACAAAAACGAGACACCAGAGCAATGCTGAAAACAGCGTTAGTCCGTGTTAGTTGTATCCAAAATACACAAATTAGAGGCAAAACAATAGCAAAAGTGTTTGGGAAAGTAGATACGTTTGGACGTATCAACTCCCCAAGCTTAGCTTATTGCTTGTCCTCAAGCAATTCAGTTGACAACTGAGTGCGATAAAAGAACTTTCACGAACACCTTTGTTCATATGATGTAAATATTCTCATGATATGGCAAGTACTTAAGCAGTTCATAATAAGATACATGCAAATAAAATCATCTAATAGCTATGTCAATCATGAAAAAGGTACCAACAAACTAATAATGAGTATCATGAATCATGTCTATCAGCAGGATTGCAATGTTCATAGAATGATATGATAAAGTGGTATCTCGCTTGCCCATAATTGTACAGCAAAACATAAATGCTTGGGCACCTTTGAGGTTCATGAGAAGACTGGAAGTAGAGGTTATCAAAGATTAAAGCATCAAAGTTATACCACAATTAATCACATTTTGGGACAAGCATATTATGCTAAGAATGACATGCTCTCAAGAAAGTACTCAAAGAAAGGATGGAGACTCAATGTAAAAGTAAAAGATTGACCCTTCGCAGAGGGAAGCAGGGATTAACATGTGCTAGAGCTTTTCATTTTTCTAAAGACAGAAGTAAAATGGTTTTGAGAGGTGTTTGTTGTTATCAACGAATGGTAATGGGTACTCTAACTACCTCATCAACCGGACTTCCAAGAGCGGCTCCCATGAAATTTTATTTTTGGGTGGCACTCCTTCCAACCTTGCTTTCACAAACCATGGCTAACCGAATCCTCGGGTGCCTGCCAACAATCTCATATCATGAAGGAGTGCCCTTTTATTTTAGTTTTATTTAGATGACACTCCTCCCCACCTTTGCTTTCTTAAGCCATGGCTAACCGAATCCTCGGGTGCCAACCAACAATCACATACCATGGAGGAGTGTCTATTTATAAATTTATGAAGGTAAATTAATTGGGGTTGGGAACCCCGTTGCCAGCTCTTTTTGCAAAATTGGATAAGCGGATGTGCCACTAGTCCATTGGTGAAAGTCCGTCCGGAGTAAATGACAAGATTGAAAGATAAACACCACATACTTCCTCATGAGCTATAAAACATAAACACAAATTGAGAAGCATTTTGAAGGTTTTAAAGGTAGCACATGAGAATTTACTTGGAATGGTTTGAAATGCCATGCATAGGTATTTTTGGTGGACACTGGAATAACTTGGTTTTCAGGGGTTTGGAAGCACGAGCAGCGTTCCCGCTCAGTACAAGTGAAGGCTAGCAATAGGCGGGAGCGACAATCAAGAGAGCAGTAACTGTCATAATCATGCTTGCGACAAAAATAAATTAACGGAGGCATAAAAGTGATACAAGAACTCTGAGGTAAAGTAAATCATCGAGGCTTAATTGACATTTTGTTCAGTCATATGCATGCGTGAGCATGTGCTAAGTTGATTCAAGAGAATTATTCAGAGGAGGATACCACAATGTCATACCTATCTATGAATAAAGCAATGCAAGCAAATATTTATGACATGCTACTCATATTAATAAATTGGAGCTAATCATGAGAGAACATGAACTACTAGACTTTCTTAAATGACATATACCTCACATGAACCAACTAAGCATGCTCACATGGATGAGTATATGTACAAAAATGAAAACAAATAGAGTTCATACCAGCCTCTCACCACAATCAGATTGTCGTAGATCGTCATTATTGCTTTTTCACTTGTGTAGCTTGAATAATATGGAATGAAAACCACGCTCCAGCCACCGAAGACCATTGAACTCATAATGAACTTTACAAAACCAAAGAAGAACAGCAAATATTTTTGGTGTTTTCGAATTTGGAAATAAGAACAAAAGGAAACAAGCAAACAAAGCAAAATCTTTTTGGATTTTCTTATAGCAAACCAACGATAGCAAATAAAGCAAAATAAAAGCAAGAAACCAAGATAACAAATGGTAAAAAGAAACAACAGAAATATTTTTGATCTTTTTGTGTTTTAGGAAAGAAACAAAGAAAAAACAAGAGAATGAAAACTAGAAGAATCACAGAAAAGCAGGATGGAAGAAATTTGCCAAAACCTGACAGCAGTACAAATCGATTTTTACAAAAATCTTCCGTTTCTCAGTTCGAAAAGTGTTCATCTAATGAAAGTTAGATAACAACCTGGGGAACATGCACAAAAATTTGTAACTCAAAATAACGTTCTGTGCACGATTTTTTTAGTAGCCCAGAATCTGTTTTCGGGCAGCACTTCCCCAAATATCATCTCCCTCTTATTAGAAAACCACTTCAAGAAGCTAAACAAGTATATACAAGTATCCAGCAACCATAATATGCAAAGAATGAGTGATGCCGGTATACCTCCCCCAAGCTTAGGCTTTTGGCCTAAGAGGAGATCAATCCCATGGTGCCCATGAAGTAGCACCTCCGTAGTACGACGAAGATGGATCATATTCCGGGTATGTGCTGGAAGAAGCACCCGGATACGTGACGGTGTAGTCATAAGAGGGCTCGGCGTCCTCGGAGTCATGCTGCTGGTGGAAGCCTTGTATCTTCAATTGCTCATCCACCTCCTCCTTAGAGCGCGACCATGGTTTTCCTGTCAATACTAAACAAATCTGGCTGCGGCAAAAGGATTTCCCTCTCTTCTCCGTCAGCAAACAATATTCTATAGACAATGTTATCTAAACTAGAGTCGGCCGTAACAAATTGGTGACTCTTCATAGCAGCAATATCGAGCCTCATAGGAGTTATTTTTATATCAGTAGGGTCAAGAGGAAGCTCTAAATATGCTAAAACACGCGAAGCAATAATTCCTCCAAATATAGGCCCCTTGTTAGACAAGCGGCGAGCAACAAGAGCACCAATATGATAAGGCGTGTCCCCAGTGAGTGCAGCAATTAAGAAACCAAGGTGATAGCTAGATATGTTACTAGTGTTCTCCCTACCAAGAATGCTAGTACCGATGTAATAAGCAAAATACTTAATGGCGGGGAGTTGAATGTTTCTTATCTTGCCACGCTGAATGGTGCGACAATCATCATTGGTGATCCCTCGATAGAGCTCCAGCAATTCCTTGGGGTTGTCCTCGATCTTCCTTGCTGTACCTACAGGGGCAATACCCAATGCAACACAAAAAAATTTCAACTTCATAGTAATAGGTTTACCATAGATCTTGAATGCAACTGTCGGGCGAAAGTGCTTATTGTTGAACTTGAAGCTCTCCACAAAGATTTTAGTGAGCGTGTAGTATTGCTCACTCTCATCTCCCACATAGGTGGTTAAGCCTGCCTTACCGATGAGGGTCAAGAAATCATCCAACAACCCTGCATTACTCAAAAAGTCATAACATGGGAAGGATGCAGCATTAGGGACTCCATTGTCCTCTTCGGGTGCGAAGCTTGGTGCGATGAGGTCCTCATTATAGGATTGCCTGAATCGGGTGGATGACCTCGAGGGCCTCCCCGTGCTTGTTGTCTCTCTTTCAAACACTTCTCCAAAGTTACAATTATCCATCTTCCTTTTCTGAAATTTTTCAACAAACATTACAAAATTTGATTTGGTGACATATAATTGAGGAAAACTACTATAGGAACTTGCTAGAGTACTAAACATGCATCAAAACTAATTTCTACCACTTAGAACAAGCATGCAAGCTCACTAAACATGTTACCTACAGCAGCAAAATATTCAAGATATACTCCACCAAACAAAATTCTACTTGGGTAATCGGAGGAGTCACATACCGGAGAGCAAATGTGCCAAATTTCAGACAGAAATCTGGGCTGAGCAAAGAGATCGAGAAATCTGGAGCTCTTGAGCAAAAACGCGAGTGAGAGGAACCTGGTGCGAGTTTTTCGGGAGAGAGAAGAGAGTGGGAGGAAGAGATGATGAAGTGGGGCAAGGAGGGGCCCACACGCCAGGGTGCGCTTAGGCCGCCGGCCTGTGGGGTGCCACCCTGGGTGCTGGTCATCCCAGGTGTTCCCAGTGCCTCGTCGAAAAATAGGACCAATGGTATAATTTTTGTGAATTTTTGAAAACTTTGAAAAATGCACATTTCTGGGTGTCAAAATTATTATTACTCGGCAGGAAAATTTTGAAATCTCTAATTAACTAAAGAACTTTGCAAAACAAAAGTGCTACAGCAAGTAGATCAAGTGGAGGGAGAAAGAGATGTTGTTTAGTTCCTCTATGCATATAAAATGAATTTGTTAACAAGGTTGATCAAGTCTTGCCAGCAAATAAATTTTACATAACATATGAGGAAATAAACCTCAAATCAATCATGTTACCTTGAATTGTATTGATATGGATCCAATCACAAGAGTTTGATATTCTTCTTTAGGCTCATATATAGGACAATCAATGGTTCCCACTTTGATAGTTCTCACATGAGAAATTGTATTAACTCCACATGCTTTCTCAATCCTCTTGGGAAAATAAACGGTATGCTCCTTGTCATCAACATTGAAAGTAACTTTTCCTTTATTGCAATCAATAACAGCCCCTGCGGTGTTAAGAAAAGGTCTCCCAAGAATAATAGACATATTATCATCTTCAGGCATTTCCAACACAACAAAATCAGTTAATATCAAGCAGTTATTAGTAACTTGAACAGGAACATCCTCACATATACCAACAGGAATAGCAGTAGATTTATCAGCCATTTGCAAAGATATATCAGTCGGTATCAACTTATCTAAATAAAGTCTCTTATAAAGAGAGAAAGGCATAACACTAACACCCGCTCCCAAATCACATAAAGCAGTTCTAACATAATTATTCTTAATAGAACAAGGAATAGTCGGTATACCTGGGTCGCCAAGCTTCTTTGGAACCTTACCATTGAAAGAGTAATTAGCAAGCATAGTGGAAATCTCCTCTAGGAATTTTCCTTTTGTTAGAGACAATATCTTTCATATACTTTGAATAAGGAGGCAATTTAATAGCATCAGTCAAAGGTATTTGCAGGAATAAAGGTTTCATCCAATCACAAAATTTGTTATAGTGTTCTTCTTCCTTTGATTTTAGTTTCTTAGCAGGAAAAGGCATTTGCTTTTGAACCCAAGGTTCCCTTTCACTACCATGTTTCTTAGCAATAAAATCTTCTTTAGTATACTTTTTATTTTTAGCATGCTTTTCAGGTTCTTCTTCAACCTCTTCTTTATCAGAAGCATCATTCTTATCATTATCTTTATCATGTTCATTACCACTTTCAGTTTCAGCATCAGAAATAGAAATACTATTAGGATCATTAACAGGCTCAGAGGATTCTACAACAGTTTTATGTTTCTTTTTCTTTTTCTTAGATGGAGCACTAGTTTCAGTTCGTTGAGAATCTTGTTCAACTCTTTTGGGATGCCCTTCAGGATATAGAGGATCCTGGGTAGAAACACCACCTCTAGTTGTTACTTCATAAGTATGCTTTTCTTTAGAATTATCTTTTAACAAGTCATTTTGCACTTTAGTGAGTTGATCAATTTGAGTTTGAACCATTTCAAAATGTTTAACAAGCATCTTAACATCATTGGAGGTTCTCTCCACAATACCAAGCAATTCACCAATAGCTCGAGAATTTTCCATTAAATGATTCTCTACTCTCATATTGAAATTACTTTGCTTAACAATATAATTATCAAACTCATCTAAGCATTGAGCAGGAGGTTTTGAATACGGAATATCTTCTCTAGTAAAGCGTTCAAGAGAGTGTACCTCAATCATGGATGAAGGGGGAGTGATCTTACATAAATCTTCTATAGGAGGTAAATTCTTCACATCTTCGGATTTAACACCCTTCTCTTTAAGAGACTTCTTGGCTTCCCTCATATCTTCATCATTTAATTTAATCATACCCCTCTTCTTCAATATTGGTGTCGGGGTTGGTTCAGGTGTAGACCAATCATCATGATTCCGGCCTATTCTTGCCAATAATTCTTCAGCATCGTCTGGAGTTCTTTGAAAACACAACCAGCACAACTATCCAGGTATGCCCTAGACTCAATGGTTAGTCCACTATAAAATATATCAAGTAAATCATGCTTTTCCAATTCATGGTCAGGCCGAGCTCTAATAAGAGAGCAAAATCTAGCCCAAGCCTCAGGCAATTTCTCTCCATCTTCCTGATCAAAATTATAAATTCTCTGCAAAGCAATATGTTGAGCACTAGCAGGAAAGTATTTCCGGAAGAAAACATCAAGCAATTCTTTTGGACTATTAATAGAATCAGGTGGCAAACTATTATACAAGGTTTTAGCGTCATCCTTTAATGAGAATGGAAAGATTTTAGCAACAAAGTAAGTACGCTTCATCAGAAAACAAGCTACTCAAAGTCGATAGCTCAATCATGTGTTCTACAGCACTTTCTTTTTCAGTACCACAAAAAGGTGTTTTCTCAACAATAGATATATGAGACAAATCAAGAGAAAAATCATAATCCTTATCCTTAATGTTTATAGGAGATGTGGCAAATTTAGGATCAGGAGACAGTTTATATCTAACAATATGTTGTGCAAGTAACTTTTTAATTTTTCTTGCATCAGTAGTAGCATTGCATTTATCAATAAAATCATCATCAAGTTCTACATAATCCTCATCAAGATCATCACTAGAGTATTCAACAGACTCAGGTGAATTAACAGGTGTAGCAGCATCTTCATTAGGAGTTTCAGTATTTTCAATTTGTCTAGACCTAGCAATTGTAGCATCTAGAAAAGATCCCAATGAACCACTATCATCAAGCACAGCAGAAGCATCATCAATATTATAAGAATTTTCAGATCTAGCAGAAGTACCAGCATGTGAAGCATGTGGTGGTGAAACAAGTTTATCAATCACAGATGGTGAATCAAGAGCAGCAGAGGTACTCAGAGTTGTACCTTTTCTTGTAGTGGATGGTAATATGGCGACTTTAGGATCGCGAGGTTTACCCATGATGGAGAATTTGCAGCGAACAATATCAATCCAAGTGAACTTCCAAATAAAGCTATGCTCCCCGGCAACGGCGCCAGAAAATAGTCTTGATGACCCACAAGTATAGGGGATCGCAACAGTCTTCGAGGGAAGTAAAACCCAATTTATTGATTCGACACAAGGGGAGACAAAGAATACTTGAAAGCCTTAACAGCGGAGTTTTCAATTCAGCTGCACCTGGAAACAGACTTGCTCGCAAGAGTTTATCAGTAGTAACAGTTTTATAGCAGTAGGTAGTGAAATAACAGGAGAGTAACAAAGACAGCAGTAGTGATTATAGTAAACAGCAGGATTAAAATACTGTAGGCACAGGGATGGATGAACGGGCGTTGCATGGATGAGAGAAACTCATGTAACAATCAAAGCAGGGCATTTGCAGATAATAATAAAACGGTATCCAAGTACTAATCAATCAATAGGCATGTGTTCCATATATAGTTGTACGTGCTCGCAATGAGAAACTTGCACAACATCTTTTGTCCTACCAGCCGGTGGCCGGGCCTCTAGGGAATCTACTGGAAATTAAGGCACTCCTTTTAATAGAGCACCGGAGCAAAGCATTAACACTCCGTGAACACATGTGATCCTCATATCACCGCCATCCCCTTCGGTTGTCCCAATTTCTGTCACTTTGGGGCCTCAGGTTCCGGACAGCAACACGTGTATACAACTTGCAGGTAAGATCATAAAGCAATAAATATCATAATGAATTGATAAGATGTTCAGATCTGAGATCATGGCACTCGGGCCCTAGTGACAAGCATTAAGCATAACAAGTTGCAACAATATCATAAAAGTACCAATTACGGACACTAGGCACTATGCCCTAACAATCTTATGCTATTACATGACCAATCTCATCCAATCCCTACCATCCCCTTCAGCCTACAGCGGGGGAATTACTCACACATGGATGGGGGAAACATGGCTGGTCGATGGAGAGGCGTCGGTGGATGATGGCGATGATCTCCTCCAATTCCCGTCCCGGCGAGGTGCAGAACGAAGTTTCGGTCCCGAGGGAGTTTCGCGACGGTGGCGGCGTCTGGATGTCTTCGCGATTTCGACTAACCCCGTGCATTTTTAGGTCGAAGGCAATAAGTAGTCCGAAGGAGGGCGTCGGGGCCAGCCGAGGCCGCCACACACCAGGGCGCGCGCCCCCTCTGGGCCGCGCCGGCCTAGCGTGTGGGGCCCTCGGCACGGCCCTTCTGGCTCCGCCAATATTCTGGGAAAATAGGACCTTCCGCATAAATTCCGAGGATTTTCCTGAAAGTTGGATTTCTGCACAAAAACGAGACACCAGAGCAATTCTGCTGAAAACAGCGTTAGTCCGTGTTAGTTGTATCCAAAATACAAAAATTAGAGGCAAAACAATAGCAAAGTGTTCGTGAAAGTAGATACGTTTTGGACGTGGTATGCTGACACCGGCGCGACGGATCACATCACCAACGACCTCAACAAGCTTACTATGAGGGAACAATACCATGGCAAGGACAATGTCCAAACTGCCAATGGCTCAGGTATGCGCATTACACATATTGGTCAGTCTATCATTCATACACCATCCAATTCTTTACATCTCTCCAACATTCTTCATGTTCCATCAGTTACAAAGAATCTCTTATCTGTCAAAAAATTTGCCTATGACAATAATGTTTACTTTGAGTTTCACCCATGGTATTTTCTTGTTAAGGATCGGGCTACGAGGGAGGTTCTGCTTAGAGGAGGGATGGGTGATACGTCTCCGACGTATCGATAATTTCTTATGTTCTATGCCATATTATTGATGATACCTACATGTTTTATGCACACTTTATGTCATATTCGTGCATTTTCTGAACTAACCTATTAACAAGATGCCGAAGTGTCAGTTCCTGTTTTCTGCTGTTTTTGGTTTCAGAAATCCTAGTAACGAAATATTCTCGGAATTGGACGAAACAAAGACCAGGGGCCTATTTTTCCACGGAGCTTCCAGAAGACCGAAGAACACACAAAGTGGGGCCACGAGGTGGCGACACCACGTGGCGCGGCCCAGGGGGCCCGCGCCGCCCGTGGTGTGGCCTCGTCTGCCCCCGACTCGCCCTTCCGCCTACTTAAAGCCTCCGTCGCGAACCCCCGATGCGAAAAACCACGATACGGAAAACCTTACCGAGACGCCGCCGCCGATCCCATCTCGGGGATTCAGGAGATCGCCTCCGGCACCGGAGAGGGGATTCATCTCCTGAGGACTCTTCACCGCCATGGTCGCCTCCGGAGTGATGAGTGAGTAGTTCACCCCTGGACTATGGGTCCATAGCAGTAGCTAGATGGTTGTCTTCTCCTCATTGTGCTTCATTGTTGGATCTTGTGAGCTGCCTAACATGATCAAGATCATCTATCTGTAATTATATGTTGTGTTTGTCGGGATCCGATGGATAGAGAATACCATGTCATGTTAATTATCAAGTTATTACACATGTGTTGTTTATGATCTTGCATGCTCTCCGTTTCTAGTAGAGGCTCTGGCCAAGTTTTTACTTTTAACTCCAAGAGGGAGTATTTATGCTCGATAGTGGGTTCATGCATTGACACCTGGGACAGTGACAGAAAGTTCTAAGGTTGTGTTGTGCTTTGCCACTAGGGATAAAACATTGGCGCTATGTCCGAGGATGTAGTTGTTGATTACATTACGCACCATACTTAATGCAATTGTCTGTTGCTTTGCAACTTAATACGGGAGGGGGTTCGGACGATAACCTGAAGGTGGACTTTTTAGGCATAGATGCAGTTGGATGGCGGTCTATGTACTTTGTCGTAATGCCCAATTAAATCTCACTATACTTATCATGTCATGTATGTGCATTGTTATGCCTCTCTATTTGTCAATTGCCCGACTGTAATTTGTTCACCCAACATGCTTTTATCTTATGGGAGAGACACCTCTAGTGAACCGTGGACCCCGGTCCATTCTTTAATACTGAAATACAAATCTGCTGCAATACTTGTTTTACTGTTTTCTCTGCAAACAATCATCTTCCACACAATACGGTTAATCCTTTGTTACAGCAAGCCGGTGAGATTGACAACCTCACTGTTTCGTTGGGGCAAAGTACTTTGGTTGTGTTGTGCAGGTTCCACGTTGGCGCCGGAATCTCTGGTGTTGCGCCGCACTACATCCCGCCGCCATCAACCTTCAACGTGCTTCTTGACTCCTACTGGTTCGATTAAACCTTGGTTTCTAACTGAGGGAAACTTGCCGCTGTGCGCATCACACCTTCCTCTTGGGGTTCCCAACGGACGTGTCAACTACACGCATCAAGCAAATTTCTGGCGCCGTTGCGGGGAGATCAAGACACGCTGCAAGGGGAGTCTCCACTTCTCAATCTCTTTACTTTGTTTTTGTCTTGCTTTATTTTATTTAGTACTTTGTTTGCTGCATTATATCAAAACACAAAAAATTAGTTGCTAGCTTTACTTTATTTACTGTCTTGCACTCTATATCAAAAACACAAAAAAATTAGTTACTTGCATTTACTTTATCTAGTTTGTCTTATTTACTACTGCTAAAATGGCTACCCCTGAAAATACTAAGTTGTGTGACTTCACTAGCACAAATAACAATGATTTCCTATGCACACCTATTGCTCCACCTGCTACTACAGCAGAATTCTTTGAAATTAAACCTGCTTTACTTAATCTTGTCATGAGAGAGCAATTTTCTGGTGTTAGTTCTGATGATGCTGCTGCCCATCTCAATAATTTTGTTGAAATATGTGAGATGCAAAAATATAAAGATGTAGATGGTGACATTATAAAATTAAAATTGTTCCCTTTCTCATTAAGAGGAAGAGCTAAAGATTGGTTGCTATCTCTGCCTAAGAATAGTATTGATTCATGGACTAAATGCAAGGATGCTTTTATTGGTAGATATTATCCCCCTGCTAAAATTATATCTTTGAGGAGTAGCATAATGAATTTTAAACAATTAGATAATGAACATGTTGCTCAAGCTTGGGAAAGAATGAAATCTCTGGTTAAAAATTGCCCAACCCATGGACTGACTACTTGGATGATCATCCAAACCTTCTATGCAGGACTAAATTTTTCTTCGCGGAATTTATTGGATTCAGCTGCTGGAGGTACCTTTATGTCCATCACTCTTGGTGAAGCAACAAAGCTCCTTGATAATATGATGGTTAATTACTCTGAATGGCACACGGAAAGAGCTCCACAAGGTAAGAAGGTAAATTCTGTTGAAGAATCCTCTTCCTTGAGTGATAAGATTGATGCTATTATGTCTATGCTTGTTAATGGTAGGACTAATGTTGATCCTAATAATGTTCCGTTAGCTTCATTGGTTGCTCAAAATTCTAGACCACATCCTGCTAATGGTAATTCTTATGGTAGATATGTTTCACCTAATGAGGAAAAGATGTTAGAAATTGAAAGGTCCACCAAGAGCTTTATGCAATCACAGTATGAGCAAAATAAATTGTTTACTAAAACTATGAATGAGCAATCTACCTTGTTGAAGAAAATAGGAAATCAACTTGAAAATCTGAATATGGAGATTTCTGGGTTGCAAACTAAACTTGCAAATGCTGAAAACCGAATCTCATACATGTCTGCGTCACAATCTTCTTTAATTAATAAAATGGCTGCTAAACCTGATGATATTGAAAATAAAATTGTTACTACAGCAAATGCCATCCAAGTTAGAATTAATGAGAATATAAGATTAATGGCTGAATTGCGTGCTAGGTGGGATAGAGAAGAAAATGAAAAACTAGCTAAAAAGGAAAATGTAGCTAAAGTTTGGACTATTACCACCACTAGTAATGCTAAAGATTCATATGTTGCTGCACCTCCTACTATCAATGGTAAAATAATTGGTGTTGGCAATGCTTCTACTCCTAGTGCAAAGCGCGCAAAATTACCTGAAACTGCTAAAACTGCTGAAACTGCTTGTGATAAAACTGCTGAAATTTTTTCCAACCTTGGGGATGATAATCCCATTGCTTTAGATTGTAATGATTTAGATTTTGATGATTGCCACATCTCTGAAGTTATAAAGTTCTTGCAAAAACTTGCTAAGAGTCCCAATGCTAGCGCTATAAATTTGGCTTTCACAAAACATATTACAAATGCTCTCATAAAAGCTAGAGAAGAGAAACTAAAACTTGAAACTTCTATTCCTAGAAAGCTAGAGGATGGTTGGGAACCCATCATTAAAATGAGAGTCAAAGATTTTGATTGTAATGCTTTATGTGATCTTGGTGCAAGTATTTCTGTTATGCCTAAAAAAGTCTATGATATGCTTGACTTGCCACCATTGAAAAACTGTTATTTGGATGTTAATCTCGCTGATAATGCTAAAAAGAAACCTTTGGGGAAAGTTGATAATGTTCATATTATGGTTAACAATAACCTTGTCCCCGTTGATTTTGTTGTCTTGGATATTGAATGCAATGCATCTTGCCCCATTATATTGGGAAGACCTTTTCTTCGAACCGTTGGTGCTACTATTGATATGAAGGAAGGTAATATTAAATATCAATTTCCTCTCAAGAAAGGTATGGAACACTTCCCTAGAAAGAGAATGAAGGTACCTTATGATTCTATCATTAGAACAAATTATGATGTTGATGCTTCGTCTCTTGATGTTACTTGAGAAACACTTTCTGCGCCTAGCTGAAAGGCGTTAAAGAAAAGCGCTTATGGGAGACAACCCATGTTTTTACTACAGTATTTTTGTTTTATATTTGTGTCTTGTTGTTTACTACTGTAGCAACCTCTCCTTATCTTAGTTTTATGTTTTGTTGTGCCAAGTAAAGTCTTTGATAGAAAAGTAAGTACTAGATTTGGATTACTGCGCAGTTCCAGATTTCTTTGCTGTCACGAATCTGGGTCTATCTCCCTGTAGGTAGCTCAGAAAATTAAGCCAATTTACGAGCATGATCCCCAGATATGTACGCAACTTTCATTCAATTTGAGCATTTTCGTTTGAGCAAGTCTGGTGGCCTAATAAAATCCATCTTTACGGACTGTTCTGTTTTGACAGATTCTGTCTTTTATTTCGCATTGCCTCTTTTGCTATGTTGGATGAATTTCTTTGATCCACTAATGTCCAGTAGCTTTATGCAATGTCCAGAAGTGTTAAGAATGATTGTGTCACCTCTGAACATGTGAATTTTTATTATGCACTAACCCTCTAATGAGTTGTTTCGAGTTTGGTGTGGAGGAAGTTTTCAAGGATCAAGAGAGGAGTATGATGCAATATGATTAAGGAGAGTGAAAGCTCTAAGCTTGGGGATGCCCCGGTGGTTCACCCCTGCATATATTAAGAAGACTCAAGCGTCTAAGCTTGGGGATGCCCAAGGCATCCCTTCTTCATCGACAACATTATCGTTCCTCCTGAAACTATATTTTTATTCCGTCACATCTTATGTACTTTGCTTGGAGCGTCGGTTTGTTTTTGTTTTTTTTTGTTTTGTTTGAATAAAATGGATCCTAGCATTCACTTTATGGGAGAGAGACACGCTCCGCTGTAGCATATGGACAAATATGTCCTTAGGCTCTACTCATAGTATTCAAGGCGAAGTTTCATCTTCGTTAAATTGTTATATGGTTGGAATTGGAAAATGCTACATGTAGTAACTCTAAAATGTCTTGGATAATTTGATACTTGGCAATTGTTGTGCTCATGTTTAAGCTCTTGCATCATATACTTTGCACCCATTAATGAATAAATACTTAGAGCTTGCTAATTTGGTTTGCATATTCGGTTTCTCTAGAGTCTAGATAACATCTAGTATTGAGTTTTGAACAACAAGGAAGACGGTATGGAGTCTTATAATGTTTACCATATGTCTTTTATGTGAGTTTTGCTGTACCGTTCATCCTTGTGTTTGTTTCAAATAACCTTGCTAGCCTAAACCTTGTATCGAGAGGGAATACTTCTCATGCATCCCAAATACTTGAGCCAACCACTATGCCATTTGTGTCCACCATACCTACCTACTACATGGTATTTATCCGCCATTCCAAAGTAAATTGCTTGAGTGCTACCTTTAAAATTCATCATTCACCTTTGCAATATATAGCTCATGGGACAAATAGCTTAAAAACTATTGTAGTATTGAATATGTACTTATGCACTTTATCTCTTATTAAGTTGCTTGTTGAGCGATAACCATGTTTCTGGGGATGCCAGAACCTATTCTTTGTTGAATATCATGTGAGTTGCTATGCATGTCCGTCTTGTCTAAGAGAGATCTACCACCTTCATGGTTGGAGCATGCATATTGTTAGAGAAGAACTTTGAGCCGCTAACTAAAGCCATGATTCATGGTGGAAGTTTCAGTTTGGACATATATCCTCAATCTCATATGAGAATAATAATTGTTGCCACATGCTTATGCATTAAAGAGGAGTCCATTATCTGTTGTCCATGTTGTCCCGGTATGGATGTCTAAGTTGAGAATAATCAAAAGCGAGAAATCCAAAATGCGAGCTTTCTCCTTAGATTTGTACAGGCGGCATGGAGGTACCCCATTGTGACACTTGGTCAAAACATGTGCATTGCAAAGATCCGGTAGTCCAAGTTAATTAGGACAAGGTGCGGGCACTATTAGTATACTATGCATGAGACTTGCAACTTGTAAGATATAATGTACATAACTCATATGCTTTATTACTACCGTTGACAAAATTGTTTCATGTTTTCAAAATAAAAGCTCTAGCACAAATATAGCAATCGATGCTTTCCTCTTTGAAGGACCATTCTCTTTACTTTTATGTTGAGTCAGTTCACCTATCTCTCTCCACCTCAAGAAGCAAACACTTGTGTGTGCATTGATTCTTACATACTTGCATATTGCACTTGTTATATTACTCTATGTTGACAATTATCCATGAGATATACATGTTACAAGTTGAAAGCAACCGCTGAAACTTAATCTTCCTTTGTGTTGCTTCAATGCCTTTACTTTGATTTATTGCTTTATGAGTTAACTCTTATGCAAGACTTATTAATACTTGTCTTGAAGTACTATTCATGAAAAGTCTTTGCTATATGATTCACTTGTTTTCTCATGACATTACCATTGTTTTGATCGCTGCATCCACTACATATGTTTACAAATAGTATGATCAAGGTTATGATGGCATATCACTTCGAAATTATCTTTGTTATCGTTTTACCTGCTGGGACGAGCAGAACTAAGCTTGGGGATGCTTGATACGTCTCGACGTATCGATAATTTCTTATGTTCTATGCCATATTATTGATGATACCTACATGTTTTATGCACACTTTATGTCATATTCGTGCATTTTCTGGAACTAACCTATTAACAAGATGCCGAAGTGCAGTTCTGTTTTCTGCTGTTTGGTTTCAGAAATCCTAGTAACGAAATATTCTCGGAATTGGACGAAACAAAGACCCAGGGGCCTATTTTCCACGAGCTTCCCGAAGACCGAAGAACACACGAAGTGGGGCCACGAGGTGGCGACACCACGTGGCGGCGCGGCCTGGGGGCCCGCGCCGCCCTGTGGTGTGGCCCCCTCGTCCGGCCCCGACTCTGCCCTTCCGCCTACTTAAAGCCTCCGTCGCGAAACCCCCGATGCGAAAAACCACGATACGGAAAACCTTCGAGACGCCGCGCCGCGATCCCATCTCGGGGATTGAGAGATCTCTCGGCGCCGGAGAGGGGATTCATCTCCGGAGGACTCTTCACCGCCATGGTCGCTCCGGAGTGATGAGTGAGTAGTTCACCCCTGGACTATGGGTCCATAGCAGTAGCTAGATGGTTGTCTTCTCCTCATTGTGCTTCATTGTTGGATCTTGTGAGCTGCCTAACATGATCAAGATCATCTATCGTAATTCTATATGTTGTGTTTGTCGGGATCCGATGGATAGAGAATACCATGTCATGTTAATTATCAAGTTATTACACATGTGTTGTTTATGATCTTGCATGCTCTCCGTTTCTAGTAGAGGCTCTGGCCAAGTTTTTACTTTTAACTCCAAGAGGGAGTATTTATGCTCGATAGTGGGTTCATGCATTGAATTGGGACAGTGACAGAAAGTTCTAAGGTTGTGTTGTGTTGTTGCCACTAGGGATAAAACATTGGCGCTATGTCCGAGGATGTAGTTGTTGATTACATTACGCACCATACTTAATGCAATTGTCTGTTGCTTTGCAACTTAATACTGGAGGTTCGGACGATAACTGAAGGTGGACTTTTTAGGCATAGATGCGGTTGGATGGCGGTCTATGTACTTTGTCGTAATGCCCAATTAAATCTCACTATACTTATCATGTCATGTATGTGCATTGTTATGCCCTCTCTATTTGTCAATTGCCCTGTAATTTGTTCACCCAACATGCTTTTATCTTATGGAGAGACACCTCTAGTGAGCTGTGGACCCCGGTCCATTCTTTAATACTGAAATACAAATCTGCAATACTTGTTTTACTGTTTTCTCGCAAACAATCATCTTCCACACAATACGGTTAATCCTTTGTTACAGCAAGCCGGTGAGATTGACAACCTCACTGTTTCGTTGGGGCAAAGTACTTTGGTTGTGTTGTGCGTTCCACGTTGGCCGGAATCTGGTGTTGCACTACATCCCGCCGCCATCAACCTTCAACGTGCTTCTTGACTCCTCTGGTTCGATTAAACCTTGGTTTCTAACTGAGGGAAACTTGCCGCTGTGCGCAGCACACCTTCCTCTTGGGGTTCCCAACGGACGTGTCAACTACACGCATCATGGAGGTCTCTATAATCTCAACTTCGAGTCCGTGAAACAAGTGTTCAGCAATGTCCGGGTGTCACGAGAGCAGTGGCATTCGCGTCTCGGTCATCCAGCAACTCCTATTGTTCAGCATGTCTTACATCGTCATGAGCTTCCATCGTCGTCAGTCAATAAAACTATAGTGTGTGATGCCTGTCAACAAGGCAAGAGTCATCAATTACCATTTCCTGTATCGAGTCGTGTTGCTACTGCACCTCTTGAGATTATTTATTCGGATGTTTGGGGTCCTGCCCAAACATCTGTTAGTGGACACAAGTATTATGTCAGTTTTATTGATGCTTATAGTCGCTTTACATGGTTTTATCTCGTTAAGCACAAATCTGATGTGTTTCACATTTTTCTTCAATTCCAACAACATGTTGAGCGCCTGTTAAGTAAAAAAATTATCCATGTTCAGAGTGACTGGGGCGGTGAGTACCTCAAGCTCAACAAATTCTTTTCTGACATTGGTATCTCCCATCGTGTCTCATGTCCTCATACTAGCCAACAAAATGGTACTGCTGAACGTAAACATCGTCATATTGTTGAGACTGGCCTAACCCTGTTAGCACATGCCTCAGATCCTTTTCGTTTTTGGAGTGATGCATTCTCCACAGCATGCATTCTCATCAATCGCCTACCTACACGCGTCATTAATATGCAGACTCCACTTGAACGCCTTCTTGGTGAAACCCCTGACTACACCTTTTTAAAGGTTTTTGGGTGCGCCTGTTGGCCCCATCTTCGTACCTATAATAATCGCAAACTTGAGTTTCGATCCAAACAGTGCGTGTTTCTTGGTTATAGCTCCATGCACAAAGGCTACAAATGCTTACATATTCCTACCAATCGAGTCTACATCTCTCGTGATATTGTGTTTGATGAAACAGTTTTTCCCTTCTCTCAACTTGCCTCTACACCTACTCCACCGACATCATCTACTATTCCCTTACATTCTGACCAATTTGTTGATGCTGCATACTCCCCTACACTGTTTGCTAACCATGGTGCAGGACATGGCCGAGGTGCTCGACTTGAGCTACTCGATGATCACGTCAATCATGCACCTGATGGTGCACCGCTGCATGGCGCGGCTGATCCCCATGCAGCCAGGCCCACCAACGTTGGCCCGTCTTCGCCAACACGTCCCGCAAGGTGCTCCTCGCGCAGCGCGGCTGACTGCACCCCGTCCACACCGTCGCCTGGAGCGGCGATAGCTCCTCGTCGCCCACTACTGGGCCGTCTGCTTCGGTCTCTCCAGCTACTGCTTCATCGACCACCGATGCCTCTTCATCGTCTGCAGCTCCTCGCGAGCCAGCTCCTGCTGTCCCTCGTACTGGTGGTACTACTCGGCTTCAACGTGGTGTTCGTCAGCCCAAACAACGCACCGATGGGACGATTGCCTGGGCAGCTACTCGCACTGATGATCCATCTCTACTGCATACAGAACCACCAGATTATCGAGCATCTCTTTCCTCTCCACATTGGCGCACTGCAATGGAGACTGAATTTACCGCTCTTCAGAACAATCGAACCTGGCGTCTTGTTCCTCCTCGTTCTGGTGTCAATATTATTGATTGCAAGTGGGTTTTCAAGATTAAAAAGAAGGCTGATGGTTCCATTGAGAGATATAAGGCACGTCTTGTTGCTAAGGGGTTCAAACAACGGTATTGATTGGACTATGAGGATACTTTCAGTCCCGTTGTCAAACCTGCCACTATTCGCCTGTTACTGTCACTTGCTGTTGGGAACCCCAAGAGGAAGGTGTGATGCAGACAGTAGCAAGTTTTCCCTCAGAAAGAAACCAAGGTTTATCGAACCGGAGGAGCCAAGAAGCACGTTGAAGGTTGATGGTGGCGGAATGTAATGCGGCGCAACACCAGGGATTCCTACGCCAACGTGGAACCTGCACAACACAACCAAAGTACTTTGCCCCAACGAAACGATGGAGGTTGTCAATCTCACCGGCTTGCTGTAACAAAGGATTAACCGTATTGTGTGGAAGATGATTGTTTGAAAACAGTAAACAAGTATTGCAGTAGATTGTATGCGATGTAAAGAATAGGACCGGGGTCCACAGTTCACTAGAGGTGTCTCTCCCATAAGATAGCATGTTGGGTGAACAAATTACAGACGGGCAATTGACAAATAGAGAGAGCATAACAATGCACATACATGATATGATAAATATAGTGAGATTTAATTGGGCATTACGACAAAGTACATAGACCGCTATCCAAGTGCATCTATGCCTAAAAAGTCCACCTTCGGTTATCATCCGAACCCCTTCCAGTATTAAGTTGCAAAACAACAGACAATTGCATTAAGTATGGTGCGTAATGTAATCAATAACTACATCCTTAGACATAGCATCAATGTTTTATCCCTAGTGGCACAAAGACATCCACAACCTTAGAACTTCTCATCCTGTCCCATTTAATGGAGGCATGAACCCACTATCGAGCATAAATACTCCCTCTTGGAGTTAAGAGTAAAAACTTGGCCAGAGCCTCTACTAATAACGGAGAGCATGCAAGATCATAAACAACACATAGGTAATAACTTGATAATTAACATAACATAGTATTCTCTATCCATCGGATCCCGACAAACACAACATATAGTATTATAGATAGATGATCTTGATCATATTAGGCAGCTCACAAGATCCAACAATGAAGCACATGAGGAGAAGACAACCATCTAGCTACTGCTATGGACCCATAGTCCAGGGGTGAACTACTCACTCATCACTCCGGAGGCGACCATGGCGGTGAAGAGTCCTCCGGGAGATGAATCCCTCTCTCCGCCAGTGCCTGGGAGATCTCCGAATCCCGAGAGGGATTGGCGGCGTCATAAAGGTTTTCCGTATCGTGGCTCTCGGTCTGGGGTTTCGCGACGAAGGCTTTAAGTAGGTGGAAAGGGCAGGTAAAGCACGAGGGGCCCACACCCGGCCGGCGCGCCAGGGCCGGGCCGCGCCTCCTGTGTGTCGCCACCTCGTGGCCCCACTTCGACTCTCCCTCGGTCTTGGAAGCTTCGTGGCAAAATAGGACCCTGGGCGTTGATTTCGTCCAATTCCGAGAATATTTCTTTACTAGGTTTCTAAAACCAAAAACGGCAAACAGCGGCTCTTCGGCATCTCGTTAATAGGTTAGTGCGGAAAATGCATAAATACGACATATAATGTGTATAAAACATGTAGATATCATCAATAATGTAGCATGGAACATAAGAAATTATCGATACGTCGGAGACGTATCAGCATCCCCAAGCTTAGTTACGCTCGTCCCGAGCAATGCAACTAACAAAGATAATTTCTGGAGTGACATGCCATCATAATCTTGATCATACTATTGTAAACATATGTAATGAATGCAGCGACCAAAACAATGGTAATGACATGAGTAAACAAATGAATCATAAAGCAAAGACTTTTCATGAATAGTACTTCAAGACAAGCATCAATAAGTCTTGCATAAGAGTTAACTCATAAAGCAATAAATCAAAGTAAAGGTATTGAAGCAACACAAAGGAAGATTAAGTTTCAGCGGTTGCTTTCAAGTTATAACATGTATATCTCATGGATAATTGTCAACATAGAGTAATATAATAAGTGCAATATGCAAGTATGTAGAATTAGTTCACACAAGTGTTTGCTTCTTGAGGTGGAGAGAGATAGGTGAACTGACTCAACATAAAAGTAAAAAGAATGGTCCTTCAAAGAGGAAAGCATCGATTGCTATATTTGTGCTAGAGCTTTTATTTTGAAAACATGAAACAATTTTGTCAACGGTAGTAATAAAGCATATGAGTTATGTAAATTATATCTTACAAGTTGCATGCCTCATGCATAGTATACTAATAGTGCCCGCACCTTGTCCTAATTAGCTTGGACTAGGATCATCGCAATACACATGTTTTAACAAGTGTCACAAGGGGTACCTCATGCCGCCTGTACAAAGGTCTAAGGAGAAAGCTCGCATTTTTGATTTCTCGCTTTTGATTATTCTCAACTTAGACATCCATACCGGGACAACATGGACAACAGATAATGGACTCCTCTTTAATGCATAAGCATGTGGCAACAATTAGTGTTCTCATATGAGATTGAGGATATATGTCCAAATCGAAAACTTCCACCATGATTCATGGCTTTAGTTAGCGGCCCAATGTTCTTCTCTAACAATATGCATGCTCCAACCATTAAGGTGGTAGATCTCTCTTACTTCAGACAAGACAGACATGCATAGCAACTCACATGATATTCAACAAAGAGTAGTTGATGGCGTCCCCAGGAACATGGTTATCGCACAACAAGCAACTTAATAAGAGATAAAGTGCATAAGTACATATTCAATACCACAATAGTTTTTAAGCTATTTGTCCCATGAGCTATATATTGTAAAGGTGAATGATGGAATTTTAAAGGTAGCACTCAAGCAATTTACTTTGGAATGGCGGAGAAATATCATGTAGTAGGTAGGTATGGTGGACACAAATGGCATAGTGGTTGGCTCAAGGATTTTGGATGCATGAGAAGTATTCCTCTCGATACAAGGTTTAGGCTGCAAGGTTATTTGAAACAAACACAAGGATGAACGGTGCAGCAAAACTCACATAAAAGACATATTGTAAACATTATAAGACTCTAAACCGTCTTCCTTGTTGTTCAAAACTCAATACTAGAAATTATCTAGACTTTAGAGATACCAAATATGCAAACCAAATTTTAGCAAGCTCTATGTGTTTCTTCATTAATGGGTGCAAAGTATATGATGCAAGAGCTTAAACATGAGCACAACAATTGCCAAGTATCAAATTATTCAAGACATTTTAGAATTACTACATGTAGCATTTCCCGATTCCAACCATATAACAATTTAACGAAGAAGATTCAACCTTCGCCATGAATACTATGAGTAAAGCCTAAGGACATATTTGTCCATATGCAACATCGGAGCGTGTCTCTCTCCCACACAATGAATGCTAGGATCCATTTTATTCAAACAAAACAAAAACAAACCGACGCTCAAGCAAAGCACATAAGATGTGATGAAATAAAAATATAGTTTCAGAGGAACCCGATAATGTTGTCGATGAAGAAGGGGATGCCTTGGGCATCCCCAAGCAAGCGCTTGAGTCTTCTTAGAATATGCAGGGTTGAACCACCGGGGCATCCCCAAGCTTAGAGCTTTCACTCTCCTTGATCATATTGTATCATACTCCTCTCTTGATCCTTGAAAACTTCCTCCACACCAAACTCGAAACAACTCATTAGAGGGTTAGTGGACAATAAAAATTAACATGTTCAGAGGTGACACAATCATTCTTAACACTTCTGGACATTGCATAAAGCTACTGGACATTAATGGATCAAAGAAATTCATCCAACATAGCAAAAGAGGCAATGCGAAATAAAAGGCAGAATCTGTCAAAACAGAACAGTCCGTAAAGATGGATTTTATTGAGGCACCAGACTTGCTCAAATGAAAATGCCCAAATTGAATGAAAGTTGCGTACATATCTGAGGATCACGCACGTAAATTGGCTTAATTTTCTGAGCTACCTACAGGGAGGCAGGTCGAAATTCGTGACAGAAAGAAATCTGAAACTGCGCAGTAATCCAAATCTAGTATGAACTTTACTATCAAAGACTTTACTTGGCACAACAAAACACAAAACTAAGATAAGGAGAGGTTGCTACAGTAGTAAACAACTTCCAAGACTCAAATATAAAACAAAGTACTGTAGTAAAACATGGGTTGTCTCCCATAAGCGCTTTTTTACGCCTTTCAGCTAGGCGCAGAAAGTGTGAATCAAGTATTATCAAGAGATGAAGCATTGATACGTCTCCAACGTATCGTTAATTTCTTATGTTCCATGCCACATTATTGATGATATCTACATGTTTTATGCACACTTTATGTCATATTCGTGCATTTTGGAACTAACCTATTAACAAGATGCCGAAGAGCCAGTTGCTTTTTTGTTGTTTTTGGTTTCAGAAATCCTAGTAGCGAAATATTCTCGGAATTGGAACGAAATCAACGCCCAGGGTCCTATTTTGCACGAAGCTTCCAGAAGACCGAAAGAAGTAACGGGTGGAGCGACGAGCGACGACGCGCCGGGCGGCGCGGCCCACCTCCTGGCGCGCGGCCCATCGTGTGGGCCCATCGCGTCGCCTCCGACCTGCCCTTCCGCCTACTTAAAGCCTCCGTCGCGAGCCCCGGTCCGAGAGCCACGATACGGAAAACCTATCGAGACGCCGCCGCCGCCAATCCCATCTCGGGGGATTCTCGGAGATCTCTCGCACCCGTGAGAGGGATTCATCTCCCGGAGGACTCTTCACCGCCATGGTCGCCCGGAGTGATGAGTGAGTAGTTCACCCTGGACTATGGGTCCATAGCAGTAGCTAGATGGTTGTCTTCTCCTCATTGTGCTTCATTGGATCTTGTGAGCTGCCTAACATGATCAAGATCATCTATCTGTAATACTATATGTTGTGTTTGTCGGGATCCGATGGATAGAGAATACTATGTTATGTTAATTATCAAGTTATTACCTATGTGTTGTTTATGATCTTGCATGCTCTCCGTTATTAGTAGAGGCTCTGGCCAAGTTTTTGCTCTTAACTCCAAGAGGAGTATTTATGCTCGATAGTGGGTTCATGCCTCCATTGATCTGGGACAGTGACAGAAAGTTCTAAGGTTGTGGATGTGCTGTTGCCACTAGGGATAAAACATTGATGCTATGTCTAAGGATGTAGTTGTTGATTACATTACGCACCATACTTAATGCAATTGTCTGTTGTTTTGCAACTTAATACTGGAAGGGGTTCGGACGATAACCTGAAGGTGGACTTTTTAGGCATAGATGCATCGGATGGCGGTCTATGTACTTTGTCGTAATGCCCAATTAAATCTCACTATATTTATCATGACATGTATGTGCATTGTTATGCCCTCTCTATTTGTCAATTGCCCGACTGTAATTTGTTCACCCAACATGCTATCTTATGAGAGACACCTCTAGTGAGCTGTGGACCCGGTCCATTCTTTTTCTGAAATACAAATCAACTGCAATACTTGTTCTTTACTTGTTTTCGCAAACAATCATCTTCCACACAATACGGTTAATCCTTTGTTACAGCAAGCGTGAGATTGACAACCTCACTATTTCGTTGGGGCAAAGTACTTGGTTGTGTTGTGCGGGTTCCACGTTGGCGCCGGAATCTCGGTGTTGCCCGCACTACATCCCGCCGCCATCAACCTTCAATGTGCTTCTTGGCTCTCCTGGTTCGATAAACCTTGGTTTTTCTTAGGGAAAACTTGCTGTCTGCGCATCATACCTTCCTCTTGGGGTTCCCAACGAACGGTGAGTTACACGCCATCAAGCTCTTTTGGCGCCGTTGCCGGGGAGATCAAGACACGCTGCAAGGGGAGTCTCCACTTCCCAATCTCTTTACTTTGTTTTTGTCTTGCTTTATTTTATTTACTACTTTGTTTGCTGCATTATATCAAAACACAAAAAATTAGTTGCTAGCTTTACTTTATTTACTATCTTGTTTGCTATATCAAAAACACAAAAAATTAGTTACTTGCATTTGCTTTACTTTTTCATCATGTTTCCTTTTAATTTTACCACAAAAGACATACCGGTAGGACGTGGGTCTATAGTTGGGAGAAATAATATAGAAGAATTTTTCAATCATGTTAGTACCGTTGAAGATTTTGAAGATAGACACTTGGTAGAACTTGCTCCTACTTATGAAATTGCTGCTGCTGCTTTAGTTCGCATGTTGAAAACTAAATTTGTTAATCTCAATCCTATAATCCAACATATGTTTCTTACACTCGGTGATATGGAAGAGGGGGAAAAGAAAGATTTTGTTTTAGAAACCCTTCTTAGAGAATTTGGTGGTCTAGCAAGAGAGGCTAGAAAGGTCTTTGCTAAATTTAATATGCTTGGTTCTCATACTAATTTTGTTGGTCTCCTTGAAAAGATGGACATGGATAGAATAAGGTACACTAATAATATTAATGATGGTGGGGAGATCAAAGCACCAATACCATGTAAACTCCTAGCTATGAATGATGCACTAGAAAATAACTATGCTTGGCTTGTTCTGAAAATTTGTTCGATGAGAGTAGCAAGCCCAAGACTAATGAAAAGGGAGACGCTGAAACTTATGTATCCAATATACTATGCTTGGTTGAGAAACTCCAAACCCCGTTGTAGATGCACCACCCTTTGATAATACTTGATATACACTTTCTGCGCCTAGCTGAAAGGCGAAAAAGCGCTTATGGGAGACAACCCATGTTTTTACTACAGTATTTTTGTTTTATATTTGAGCCTTGGAAGTTGTTTACTACTGTAGCAACCTCTCCTTATCTTAGTTTTGTGTTTTGTTGTGCCAAGTAAAGTCTTCGATAGTAAAGTGAATACTAGATTTGGATTACTGCGCAGAAACAGATTTCTTTGCTGTCACGAATCTGGGCCTAATTCTCTGTAGGTAACTCAGAAAATTAAGACAATTTACGTGAGTAATCCTCAGATATGTACGCAACTTTCATTCAATTTGGGCATTTTCATTTGAGCAAGTCTGGTGCCTCAATAAAATCCATCTTTACGGACTGTTCTGTTTTGACAGATTCTGCCTTTTATTTCGCATTGCCTCTTTTGCTATGTTGGATGAATTTCTTTGATCCATTAATATCCAGTAGCTTTATGCAATGTCCAGAAGTGTTAAGAATGATTGTATCACCTCTGAACATGTCAATTTTTATTGTCCACTAACCCTCTAATGAGTTGTTTCGAGTTTGGTGTGGAGGAAGTTTTCAAGGATCAAGAGAGGAGTATGATACAATATGATCAAGGAGAGTGAAAGCTCTAAGCTTGGGGATGCCCGGTGGTTCACCCCTGCATATTCTAAGAAGACTCAAGCGTCTAAGCTTGGGGATGCCCAAGGCATCCCCTTCTTCATCGACAACATTATCGGGTTCCTCCCCTGAAACTATATTTTTATTTCGTCACATCTTATGCACTTTGCTTGGAGCGTCGGTTTGTTTTTGTTTTTGTTTGAATAAAATGGATCCTAGAATTCACTGTATGGGAGAGAGACACGCTCCGCTGTAGCATATGGACAAGTATGTCCTTAGGCTTTACTCATAGTATTCATGGCGAAGTTTCTTCTTCGTTAAATTGTTATATGGTTGGAATTGGAAAATGCTACATGTAGTAATTCTAAAATGTCTTGGTTAATTTGATACTTGGCAATTGTTGTGCTCATGTTTAAGCTCTTGCATCATATACTTTGCACCCATTAATGAAGAAACACCTAGAGCTTGCTAAATTTGGTTTGCATATTTGGTTTCTCTAAAGTCTAGATAAATTCTAGTATTGAGTTTTGAACAACAAGGAAGACGGTGTAGAGTCTTATAATGTTTACAATGTGTCTTTTATGTGAGTTTTGCTGCACCGTTCATCCTTGTGTTTGTTTCAAATAACCTTGCTAGCCTAAACCTTGTATCGAGAGGGAATACTTCTCATGCATCCAAAATCCTTGAGCCAACCACTATGCCATTTGTGTCCACCATACCTACCTACTACATGGTATTTCTCCGCCATTCCAAAGTAAATTGCTTGAGTGCTACCTTTAAAATTCCATCATTCACCTTTGCAATATATAGCTCATGGGACAAATAGCTTAAAAACTATTGTGGTATTGAATATGTACTTATGCACTTTATCTCTTATTAAGTTGCTTGTTGTGCGATAACCATGTTTGGGGACGCCATCAACTATTCTTTGTTGAATATCATGTGAGTTGCTATGCATGTCCCTCTTGTCTGAAGTAAGAGAGATCTACCACCTTAATGGTTGGAGCATACATATTGTTAGAGAAGAACATTGGGCCGCTAACTAAAGCCATGATTCATGGTGGAAGTTTCAGTTTTGGACATATATCCTCAATCTCATATGAGAATAATAATTGTTGCCACATGCTTATGCATTAAAGAGGAGTCCATTATCTGTTGTCCATGTTGTCCCGGTATGGATGTCTAAGTTGAGAATAATCAAAAGCGAGAAATCCAAAATGCGAGCTTTCTCCTTAGACCTTTGTACAGGCGGCATGGAGGTACCCCATTGTGACACTTGGTTAAAACATGTGTATTGCAACGATCCGGTAGTCAAGCTAATTAGGACAAGGTGCGGGCACTATTAGTATACTATGCATGAGGCTTGCAACTTGTAAGATATAATTTACATAACTCATATGCTTTATTACTACCGTTGACAAAATTGTTTCATGTTTTCAAAATAGAAGCTCTAGCACAAATATAGCAATCGATGCTTTCCTCGTTGAAGGACCATTCTTTTTACTTTTATGTTGAGTCAGTTCACCTATCTCTCTCCACCTCAAGAAGCAAACACTTGTGTGAACTGTGCATTGATTACTACATACTTGCATATTGCACTTGTTATATTACTCTATGTTGACAATTATCCATGAGATACACATGTCATAGGTTTAAAGCAACCGCTGAAACTTAATCTTCCTTTGTGTTGCTTCAATACCTTTACTTTGATTTATTGCTTTATGAGTTAACTCTTATGCAAGACTTATTGATGCTTGTCTTGAAGTACTATTCATGAAAAGTCTTTGCTTTATGATTCACTTGTTTACTCATGTCATTACCATTGTTTTGATCATTGCATTCATTACATATGTTTACAAATAGTATGATCAAGGTTATGATGGCATGTCACTTCAGAAATTATCTTTGTTATCGTTTTACCTGCTCGGGACGAGCAGAACTAAGCTTGGGGATGCTGATACGTCTCCAACGTATCGATAATTTCTTATGTTCCATGCCACATTGATGATATCTACATGTTTTATGCACACTTTATGTCATATTCGTGCATTTTCTGGAACTAACCTATTAACAAGATGCCGAAGAGCCATTGTTGTTTTCTGCTGTTTTGGTTTCGAAATCCTAGTAACGAAATATTCTCGGAATTGGACGAAATCAACGCCCGGGGTCCTATTTTTGCCACGAAGCTTCCAGAAGACCGAAGACGAACGAAGTGGGGCGACGAGCGGCGACACGCCAGGGCGGCGCGGCCCACCTCTGGCCGCGCCCCTGTGTGGGCTGCGTCGCCTCCCCCGACCTGCCCTTCCGCCTACTTAAAGCCTCCGTCGCGAAACCCCCGGTCAAGAGCCACGATACGGAAAACCTTCTTGAGGCGCCGCCGCCAATCCCATCTCGGGGGATTCGGAGATCTCCTCCACCCTGCCGGAGAGGGGATTCATCTAGGAGGACTCTTCACCGCCATGGTCGCCTCCGGAGTGATGAGTGAGTAGTTCACCCCTGGACTATGGGTCCATAGCAGTAGCTAGATGGTTGTCTTCTCCTCATTGTGCTTCATTGTTGGATCTTGAGCTGCCTAACATGATCAAGATCATCTATACGTAATACTATATGTTGTGTTTGTCGGGATCCGATGGATAGAGAATACTATGTTATGTTAATTATCAAGTTATTACCTATGTGTTGTTTATGATCTTGCATGCTCTCCGTTATTAGTAGAGGCTCTGGCCAAGTTTTTGCTCTTAACTCCAAGAGGAGTATTTATGCTCGATAGTGGGTTCATGCCTCCATTGATATCTGGGACAGTGACAGAAAGTCTAAGGTTGTGGATGTGCTGTTGCCACTAGGGATAAAACATTGATGCTATGTCTAAGGATGTAGTTGTTGATTACATTACACACCATACTTAATGCAATTGTCTGTTGTTTTGCAACTTAATACTGGAAGGGTTCGGATGATAACCGAAGGTGGACTTTTTAGGCATAGATGCATGCTGGATGGCGGTCTATGTACTTTGTCGTAATGCCCAATTAAATCTCACTATATTTATCATGACATGTATGTGCATTGTTATGCCCTCTCTATTTGTCAATTGCCCGACTGTAATTTGTTCACCCAACATGCTTTTATCCTATGGGAGAGACACCTCTAGTGAACTGTGGACCCCGGTCCATTCTTTTATACTGAAATACAAATCTTCTGCAATACTTGTTCTTTACTGTTCTCTGCAAACAATCATCTTCCACACAATACGGTTAATCCTTTGTTACAGCAAGCCGGTGAGATTGACAACCTCACTGTTTCGTTGGGGCAAAGTATGGTTGTGTTGTGCAGTTCCACGTTGGCGCCGGAATCTCCGGTGTTGCGCCGCACTACATCCCGCCGCCATCAACCTTCAACGTGCTTCTTGGCTCCTCCCGGTTCGATAAACCTTGGTTTCTTTCTGAGGGAAAACTTGCTGCTGTGCGCATCATACCTTCCTCTTGGGGTTCCCAACGAACGTGTGAGTTACACGCCATCAAGCATCAACATCATAATTTGCTCTAATAATAGAATCATAAGGTAACTTCATTCTTTTTCTAGGGAAGTGTTCCATACCTTTCTTGAGAGAAATTGATATTTAATATTACCTTCCTTCTTATCAATAAGTAGCACCAACGTTCGAAGAAAAGGTTTTCCCAATATAATGGGACAAGATGCATTGCATTCAATATCCAAGAAAACAAAATCAACAGGGACAAGGTTATTGTTAACCATAATATGAACATTATCAACTCTCCCCAAAGGTTTCTTTTTAGCATTATCAGCGAGATTAACATCCAAACAACAATTTTTCAATGGTGGCAAGTCAAGCATATCATAGACTTTCTTAGGCATAACAGAAATACTTGCACCAAGATCACATAAAGCATTACAATCAAAATCATTGACCCTCATTTTAATGATGGGCTCCCAACCATCCTCTAGCTTTCTAGGAATAGAAGTTTCAAGTTTTAGTTTCTCTTCTCTAGCTTTTATGAGAGCATTTGTAATATGTTTTGTGAAAGCCAAGTTTATAGCACTAGCATTGGGACTCTTAGCAAGTTTTTGTAAGAACTTTATAACTTCAGAGATGTGGCAATCATCAAAATCTAAATCATTATGAGCTACAACAATGGGATCATCATCCCCAATGTTGGAAAAAATTTCAGCAGTTTTATCACAGGCAGTTTCAGTTTAAGCAGTTTCGAGTAATTTTGCGCTTTGCACTAGGAGTAGAAACATTGCCAACACCAATTATTTTACCATTAATAGTAGGAGGTGCAGCAACATGTGAATCATTAGCATTGCTAGTGGTGGTAATAGTCCAAACTTTAGCTACATTTTTCTCTTTAGCTAGTTTTTCATTTTCTTCTCTATCCCACCTAGCACGCAATTCAGCCATTAATCTTATATTCTCATTAATTCTAACTTGGATGGCAATTTCTGTAGTAACAATTTTATTTTCAATATCCCTATTAGGCATAACTTTCGATTTCAAAAGATCAACATCGAGGCAAGTCTATCAACCTTAGAAGCGAGAATATCAATTTTATTGAGCTTTTCCTCAACAGATTTGTTAAAAGCAGTTTGTGTACTAATAAATTCTTTAAGCATGGCTTCAAGACCAGGGGTACACTAATATTATTGTTGTAAGAATTCCCATAAGAATTAGCATAACCAGTTACCATTATTATAAGGATATGGCCTATAGTTATTACTAGAATTGTTCGATAAGCATTGTTGTTGAAATTATTATTTTTAATGAAGTTTACATCAACATGTTCTTCTTGGGCAACCAATGAAGCTAAAGGAACATTATTAGGATCAACATTAGTCCTATCATTCACAAGCATAGACATAATAGCATCAATCTTATCATTCAATGAGAGATTCTTCAACAGAATTTACCTTCTTACCTTGTGGAGCTCTTTCGTGTGCCATTCAGAGTAATTAATCATCATATTATCAAGAAGCTTTGTTGCTTCACCAAGAGTGATGGACATAAAGGTACCTCCAACAGCTGAATCCAATAGGTTCCGCGAAGAAAAGTTCAGTCCTGCATAAAAGGTTTGGATGATCATCCAAGTAGTCAGTCCATGGGTTGGGCAATTTTTAACCAAAGATTTCATTCTTTCCCAAGCTTGAGCAAAATGTTCATTATCCAATTGTTTAAAATTCATTATGCTACTTCTCAAAGATATAATTTTAGCAGGGGGATAATATCTACCAATAAAAGCATCCTTGCATTTAGTCGTGAATCAATACTATTCTTAGCAGAGATAGCAACCAATCTTTAGCTCTTCCTCTTAATGAGAAAGGAAACAATTTCAATTTAATAATATCACCATCTACATCCTTATACTTTTGCATTTCACATAGTTCAACAAAATTATTGAGATGGGCAGCATCATCAGAACTAACACTGAAAATTGCTCTCGCATAACAAGATTCAGTAGAGCAGGTTTAATTTCAAAAAAATTGTAGTAGCGGGTGGAGCAATAGGTGTTATAAGAAATCATTATTATTTGTGGTTGTGAAGTCACACAACTTAGTATTTTCAGGAGTGGCCATTTTAGCAATAGTAAATAAAGCAAACTAGATAAAGTAAATGCAAGTAACTAATTTTTTTGTGTTTTGATATAGAGTGCAAGACAATAAATAAAGTAAAGCTAGCAACTAATTTTTTTGTATTTTGATATAATGCAGCAAACAAAGTAGTAAATAAAATAAAGCAAGACAAAACAAAGTAAAGAGATTGGATTGTGGAGACTCCCCTTGCAGCGTGTCTTGATCTCACGACAGCGCCAGAAAACAATCTTGATGCGTGCAATTGACACGTCCGTTGGAAACCCCAAGAGGAAGGTGTGATGCATGATAACAAGTTTTTCCTCAGAAAGAAACCAAGGTTTATCGAACAGGAGGAGCCAAGAAGCACGTTGAAGGTTGATGGTGGCGGAATGTAATGCGGCGCAACACCAGGGATTCGGCGCCAACGTGGAACTGCACAACACAACCAAGTACCCCCTTTGTGAAACAGTGAGGTTGTCAATCTCACCGCTTGCTGTAACAAAGGATTAACCGTATTGTGTGGAAGATGATTGTTTGCATAGAGAAGTATTGCAGTAGATTGTATGCGATGTAAAGAATAGGACCGGGTCCACAGTTCACTAGAGGTGTCTCTCCCATAAGATAGCATGTTGGGTGAACAAATTACAGTCGGGCAATTGACAAATAGAGAGAGCATAACAATGCACATACATGATATGATAAATATAGTGAGATTTAATTGGGCATTCCGACAAAGTACATAGACCGCTATCCAGCATGCATCTATGCCTAAAAAGTCCACCTTCAGGTTATCATCCGAACCCCTTCCAGTATTAAGTTGCAAAACAACAGACAATTGCATTAAGTATGGTGCGCAATGTAATCAATAAATACATCCTTAGACATAGCATCAATGTTTTATCCCTAGTGGCAACAGCACATCCACAACCTTAGAACTTTCTGTCACTGTCCCAGATTTAATGGAGGCATGAACCCACTATCGAGCATAAATACTCCCTCTTGGAGTTAAGAGTAAAAACTTGGCCAGAGCCTCTACTAATAACGAAGAGCATGCAAGATCATAAACAACACATAGGTAATAACTTGATAATTAACATAACATAGTATTCTCTATCCATCGGATCCCGACAAACACAACATATAGTATTACAGATAGATGATCTTGATCATGTTAGGCAGCTCACAAGATCCAACAATGAAGCACATGAGGAGAAGGCAACCATCTAGCTACTGCTATGGACCCATAGTCCAGGGGTGAAGTACTCACTCATCACTCCGGAGGCGACCATGGCGGTGAAGAGTCCTCCGGGAGATGAACCCCTCTCCGGCAGGTGCCGGAGGAGATCTCCGTAATCCCCGAGATGGGATTGGCGGCGGCGGCGTCACGGAAGGTTTTCCGTATCGTGGCTCTCGGTCCCGGGGGTTTCGCGACGAAGGCTTTAAGTAGGCGGAAGGGCAGTAAAGAGGCGGCACGAGGGGCCCACACCACAGCCGGCGCGGCCAGGGCTGGGCCGCGCCGCCCAGTGTGTCGCCACCTCGTGGCCCCACTTCGACTCTCCCTCGGTCTTCTGGAAGCTTCGTGGCAAAATAGGACCCTGGGCGTTGATTTCGTCCAATTCCGAGAATATTATTTACTAGGTTTTCTGAAACCAAAAACAGCAAGGCAACCGGTTCCTTATAATAAAGGCCGTGCTAGTGCATAATACGTATAAAACATGTGTATAACATTAGATATCAGGATACATCAGAAATTATCGATACGTCTGAGACGTATCGATTACTATCTATGGCTCTCTCTCATGGCTGGTACCTTCGTCAACTGGATATACAAATGCCTTTCTCCACGGTGTCCTTGAGGAGGAAGTGTTTATGCGTCAACCTCCTGGATTTGAGGATCCTACATACTCCAGTCACCTATGCCGCCTTCATAAGGCCCTCTACGGGCTGAAACAAGCTCCCCGTGCCTGGCACACTAGATTGAGTTCTGTTCTTGGTGACATTGGCTTTACACCATCCACTGCTGATACGTCGCTGTTCATCCTGCACCGCCGTGGTACTACCATTTATCTGCTTGTTTATGTGGATGATATTATTGTGGTGAGCTCTTCCTCCATAGCTACTGATCATCTGGTTCGTCAGCTTGGTACTATTTTTGCTCTCAAAGATCTTGGTCCTCTCCATTACTTCCTTGGTGTTGAAGTTCATACTTTGGGGCGTGATCTTTTGTTGAGTCAACGCAAGTATGCCACTGACCTCTTACAGCGCGCTGGGATGACTAAGTGTGCTCCAGTCTCTACTCCTATGGCGTCCTCTGATCGCCTTTCTGCTACTGATGGTACACTACTCTCTCCTGAGGATTCCACCAGATATCGCAGTATTGTTGGAGGACTAAAGTATCTCACTATGACACGGCCTGACTTGTCCTTTGTGATGAACAAGGTGTGTCAGTACTTACATGCCCCTCGGTGTTCCCATTGGTCGGCAGTGAAGCGCATACTCCGTTATGTCAAAGCTACTTTGACTACTGGTCTGCTTCTTCGCCCACCATCTGGTGATCCAGGTCTTCTGTCTGCTTTCTCTGATGCTGACTGGGCTGGCAGCTCTGATGATAGAAAATCAATGGCGGGATTTGCCATCTTCTATGGTGGTAATCTTGTTGCCTGGAGTGCTAGGAAACAGGCCACAGTATCTCGATCTAGCACAGAGTCTGAATACAAAGCTCTTGCTAATGCTACTGCTGAATTAATTTGGATACAGGCTTTACTTGGTGAACTTGGAGTCTCTCAGCGTCGCCCACCTATACTGTGGTGTGACAATATTGGAGCAACGTTTCTGTCAGCTAACCCGGTATTTCATGCTCGGACAAAATATATAGAGGTGGATTTCCATTTTGTCAGAGAACGGGTAGCTAAGAAGTTGCTTCAGATACGCTTCATCTCCTCCAAGGATCAGCTAGCTGATATCTTCACCAAGCCTATCCCGCTACCGCTGTTTACGTCTTGTAAGCGCAATCTCAACGTTCATGGAAAGGTTGAGATTGAGGGAGGGTGATAGACAATGTACTCTGTAGATACCTGTATAATACTTACCCCTGTAATTCCTGTATTTGTACGATCTACCCATATATATATGAGAGAGGCCGGCCCTATTGGGTGCTGTGCAATACCCTACCAAACCCTACTTTAACACACCACCATAATGGCACTACGGATGCACACAGCCAAAAAAGAAAAGAAAACTAAGAAACAAAAGTCCCGCTACAGTATCTCGAGCCTAACAGCAATACATCCACCACCAAGACAACACCTGAAATACACTCCAAAAACGACGCCTTCAAGAAGGAAACAATGCTCTAACACCGTCGTCGCCCGATCAAAAGATCTTAGGTTTTCAGCCTGAAGATAGTCCCCGCTCTCAAAACAATGCCTCCAACAAGGTCATTGCAGACACAACCAGTTAAGGCCAAACCTTGGGTTTTCACCCTGAAAGGTAGGACTCTGAACTTCACCTGTGTTGTCGCCCCCACTTTCATACCACTGCTGTGAAGCACGGAACACCAAGCAAGTCCCTCAACAACGCATAGACTTGAACCTCCCTTAGCTAGTCCTCCCATCCGGCTTTCATGAAATTCTCTTCTCCCGACTTTCATCATGGATCCATAGTCACTTGATGTCAACAGAAAAGAGCGCGCCGCTCCCTCCAGAACCAGCGGTCCGGAAAAGCATGGGCGCGACGGAATACCACCGATCCAGCGAACTCCAGACATAAGATGCACTGTTCCATTCGCCAGTGGAGCCTTCCGGAACTCATCACTCCGGCTCGATGAAGAAGATCAACATCCAGAAGGTCTTCGTCTTGGTGCGTGAGGAACCCTAGGACCACCGCCTTTACACAGGCCGAGCCCCCACGCAAACGGCCATCCTCGCCGCCTATCACACCGAAGATCCGGTAAGACGAACGACCCTGGGGTACGGGAACCAGCAGGCTACATAGCTGCGATCAGGCCTTGGTCGCGCCGCCGCCGGCTGCTGAGGCCGGCAACCACCGAGGACTGCCGATGCCGTAGCGCCTTCTCCGCAATCCTCCACCGACCGATCCACCACCCTAGGCGCGCTCGCGCCGTCGGGAAGACGACCGGTCTAGGCGGGCAGGCTAGACCCACGGCAGACCTCCTCCACTTGCAGCCACGAAGGCCCGGTGAAGAGCGCCGCCGCCTGGCCGGGGAACGCCGCCCCGACCACCACCCGCGTCCATCTCCGACGACCCAGCCCCAGCCGCATCGAGGAGATGGCCGCCACGTACACCTCCCCTAGAACCGTTCGGTACCAGGGGCCGCCGCCACCGCGGCCGGCGCCGGCGGCAGCGGCGGAGAGGAGGTCAAAACCAAGCATCATTTACAATTATACATGATTTACTTCATTTTAAGTGAGTAGATATTTGCAATTCCTTGAAAGTTTCCTGGCATTTTTAAGCGAGGTTGTTTGTTTGTTTGTCCCGAGAGTGGCCTTGTGTATAATGAAGTGACCAGCGTCAAGAACTACCTATCTAGTGACGGGTCCTCGTGAGTAGGTCCACAAGACGGTCCACACAGATGTTGCATCTGCGTGGTCATGTTGGCTTCTGAGTAGGCGTTGACGCACCTGGTGTGGCCGAGTGGGAGGAGAGCCGGCTGCACCTGTAGAAGGGCCAACAATGGCATCACCTGCGTGACAATGGTGGGCTGCAGGGTTCGCCGGCCGATAATGGGATGTGATGCATTCCCTTTCGTGGATGCAAGCGGTACAAATAGCGGCTAAATAGGGTCGCCGGGAATGGCCGCCATGGATGTTGGGGCGGGTTTGGCTGGCTCATCGTCGAGCAGCGACCAGGGCGGCGCCTCTGGTCGGGGTGGTGGCGGAGATCCTCTCCCGGCGGCGACATGGAGGGCGGTGAAGAAGCAGGACCAGTGGGTGGTGGTGGTAACCCCAGATCTCGATCTGCATGCTCCCGCCGCCTCCCGATCCTCTTCGCTGCGTGGTTGGGCCGGTTCCGGTGGGGAATCGACCCTGCTCTGCCGTCTTCTTTCTCGTTGCTGGTCTAGCCCTCTGGGCTACTGGTTGGTTTTGGTGCGGCGGCTTGCAGGTTCCCGGCGGGTGGCATGGGGGCTGCTCGCACGATATGAATAAAGGTGGTGGTCCTAGGATCCCTCTCACGCCAGGATGATGATCTACTTGATGCCTGTCTCCATTGATCTGGCGTCGGAGTGTTTGTTCCGGAAGGCTCCGCCGGCGAAGTCCAAATGGACGACATGCCTGGAGTCTGCTGGATCGAATGGCAGTATTCGGTCGTGCACATCCATGTTTATTTTTTCACAGTTTGTTTTCAGAGGGAGGGAGGCGAAGCTCTGCAGAATTGGCTTTGGTGATTTGCGACTTAGAGAAGTGGCAACGGCAAGTGGGGGCGACCGCATAGGAGAAGCAGAGTCTAAATTTTTGACTTGTTGAGTGGAAATACTTTTGTGCACCCACACATGGTTGTGGGTTTTTCTGTTACCGTCCATTTATTCCTCGAGATTTCGTGTCCACCATAGTGAAAACCTATAATCTATGATCAGGGTGACGTCGGCGCTTATGTTTCCTTCTTGAAGGCGTCGTTTTTGGAGAAGATGAATTAATGGTGTTGTATTGGTGGTGTTTGATTCGCTGCTACAAGAAATAGATCTCTCTGGCGGGACTTTCCTTTTGTGTAATTTTTTTTTGTCTGTGTGCATCTGTATGGCCATTATGTCAGTGCGTTCTTGCAGAGGCTGGATGTAATTGGTATCTTCTTGATACTAATATATACTCTTTATCGAAAAATAGAAGATTTTATCTGGAGGGTAAAAAATAAAATGAAATTCACTCTATCAGAAATGCAAACAACATTCGCCGTTATTCTCACTTACACATACCCATGCGGTAAAAGCGCCAGACAATCTTCAACATCTTCGTAAACATGAGCATCCATTCAATCTCGTGAATTAATCTTAGTGCTTAGTATGATTGAATGGGCCGTGGATCGATTTAGAAAGGAAAATAAAAACAGTAGTATCAACCATCCATATGTCTCTACATTTTTTTTTGCTATCCCAGGCAAGCGCGAGCAGATATTTTGACTCATATTCCCATCGATCTCAAGGAGTGTTTTATAGTTTCTTTTTTGCCGTGAGTAACATTTTTCAAAAGCGGATCAAATGTCCCTGGCATCTGCGTTGATCGATGCAAGAAGCCTTCTTGTTGAATGTAACATGACCAGACTAAACAGGTTTATCAAACTTCTGGATTGGACAAAGCTAGCTGATGTGCTGACCCGCGTGGTTCGCATAACAGCTATCGATTCCCCTAAACTTGCTTGGCCTGCTAGGCAACGGTTGCCAATCACCATATTTGCTTTCCTGTTTGTAGGACCATATGGGAATGAAGCGCGCCATATTCAACCACTGGGACAATGCCCTCTAGCTAGCGTCAACACCCTTCGACCGTGCCCATCTTCTCCTCTGGAATGTACATGCCCAAGCAGTAGCGGGGTGCTAGCAATAGTATGTTCTGATGACGCTCATTCTCACAAAATTAATGCTTGACGTCCAAACTAAAGCCCGGTGCCAACGATCATATACTGCCATGGTGTCCGCCTTGCTTGCTGCAGTAGCTATGTACACATATATAGAGGGAGATGAGAGTCCAATGAATATGCATCTGAAGAGTTGCTTGAAAAAACAGATCCATGTGCACATATTATATGCACGAGTGGAACTTTCTTATAAACAAGGGACGTTTTCATTTTCTTGCCTTCGCATCAAGAGGCAAGGTTTGTGTACATGTGCTGATATTAACTAATAACAAGTAATTTTTTTCAAAAAAAAAAAGACAAAATTAAAGGAGTTCATGTCTACAAGGGAAACAACATAGGTTCTAATTTTTTTTGGCCGAAGCCCTGCCCCATTGCAGCTGAAAACAAAATTGTGGACCTTGTAGCCTTGACTACTTAGTCATGAGAGCGATTTATTGTGCCACTGTCGGCACCGCACTACAACAAACCTTTTTTTCTTCTAAACGCACCGCATGACATGTTTATTCGACCCTCGTACTATTGCAAATTCAGGGCAATTAGTTTTGTTTTTTTACATACTATTTAGTTTCAGCTGTCCAAACATCATTCTCCACAGGGTGCTCGATTGATACAATAGTACTAGCTCCCGGGTTGCCATTTTGCCGTATATTCCGCAAAGTGTGTTAACAATATAGTTCATATAATTTTAAATGATGTATTTAATTTCGGGCTTTTCAAATACTCCCTCCGTTCTTTTTTAATTGACTCAAGTTTGTACTAAATTTGAGTCAATTAAATAGGAACGGAGGGAGTACATGACTACATAGATGTTAAATATTCTTAAGACTCCAACACGAGTTGGTACATTACGTTTTGGTGGAACCAATCAAATGCATGTTAACTAGCTGAGTCGACAGCATATTCACGGTGCTAAATTTTAATTATTTAAGATTTGGTAGCTTGAGTTTTATGAACTATATACCATGTTTTATCTTTTTGTAATATATAAACTTTGCATGTTGGAGTAAGCTTATTTCTGTTTTTTTAAGGAGAGTAGCCACTGTCTCTACATTGACTCATGCACACAACGATTAGATTTAACTAGACCTTTTTTGTGCCCTCCGGGATTGGCAGATTGGTAAGCCGTGTGGCAACACCATCAGTCTTCCAATAACAGCTTTGGGTAGACAAAGTCGGTGAACATCGATATATCGCGTGCGTGATTAGGTGAACAACTCTATACTAGGAAACCTAAGAGGACACATTGCAATTTTGGAACAAAAGAAAACATGAAAAGATGATGTAAACCCTACATTTCCATTGCACATAGGCAGTCATCTCGTTGTCCATAGAAAGAGGACCCCGAGGCACGGTGGCAAGGCAGATCGTCGGCTCAGGTGTAGGCGATTTACACAAAAATAATCCAAAAGTGGAAGAAAAGCACAGACTGACCCTCCGGCGAAATTATTTCACCAATCTAACCCTTTTGTGTGGCGCCTCTCCCACGGGCGCCACACGTGCCCATGTGGCTCCCCTCCTGCCGGCGCCACACACCCAGCCGACATGGCCCCATCGACGCTGAGCTGGTGCGCCCATCCGACGTGGCAGCATGTGTGGCGCCCCTCCCAACGGCGCCACACGTGCACTTGTAATCCCCCCCAAACATACTGTGAGACAATTCCTCTGGGACTTAGCCGTTTTGCGAGGCTCGATGTGTGGCGCCGATGCCACGGACGCCACACATCCACTTAAGTGTGGCGCCCGCGCCCGCGCCCAGCCCGACCCTCTCTTTCTCTTCTTTCTCTCCTCTCTTTCTCACCTCCAACCGCCGCCGCCGGCCGCCTCTCCGCCGCCCCCCACCAAATCCTCCACGGATTGGACAGATCTGGCCGGCCAAATCCATCCCCATACAATCCTCAAGGTATTCCCCTTCGTTCCCCTTCGATTCATCCAAGATTTGCTCCGGTTTAATTCGTTCCCCTTCGATTCATCCTAGATTGGAAATGTTGGTTGTGTTTGAACCATAGATTTGTATGCATGTGTGTTGAACCATAGATTTGTTGAAACCATAGATTGTATGCATGTGTTTGAACCATAGATGTTAAATTTTGTTAGATTGTATGCATTGTATCCAAAGATGTTTGAAATGGCTATGTATGTGTTGAAATGGGTATGTAAGTGTTGAATGTATGTATCCTAGATTTGTGGAGGAACCCTAGGCATCAAATTTCATGAATGTGTATTTGTAGGAATAACTCATATGGTGTTCTATCCCTAGATATGAATGTATGTGTGTATGGAACCTTATGTATGTATGTGGTGAAAGACAAAATTGGAGCTTAGCAAATGCATTCTATTGTCTTACATATGTCTATTATGTGCCTAGGAATGGTATGTCTTACGAAATTCATATGTGTGATGTATTTGGATATGAACTCTCGTGTATTTGGATATTCTCATGTATGTGTTGCTCATTTTTGTTAGTGGAATGACTCATAACATGGTTGTGTAAACATGTAGGATGGTGTGGCTTCTGGATGAAGAGTACGACAGGGAGCACCGGGCTGTTCATATGACGGAGAGGAAACGGATCTTCACCCTTTGAAGATTCGTTACCATGGCACATCGGATATACCTTATGACGAGAGGTACACGGAGTTCATCCGGCCTACCGGTCTTATGCCGTTCATATCCCTTGTAAGCCGTGGGGGGCCACACATGAACCCCTCGGCACTCACCGCCCTTGTCGACCGGTGGAGGCCGGAGACTCACACCTTCCACTTGAGGGCCGGCGAGATGGCCCCTACTCTCCAGGATGTTTCCATGATCCTTGCACTACCTATTCAAGGCGAGCCACTGTGTATGAACACAGCTTCTGATGGGTGGCGTCAGCAGATGGAGGGGCTTATTGGCAGGGCTCCTCCGGCGCCAGAAAATCCAAAGCAGAGAGTTCCCGCCGGCGCGTCTTTCGAATGGATCAGGACTAACTTTGGAGAATGCCCGATAGAGGCCGACGAGGACACTCGGAGGACGTACGCCCGCGTGTACTTATGGTACATGATTTCCAGGACTCTCTTTCCTGACAGTGGGGGTAAGCTGGCCCATTGGTGTTGGCTGAAGGCGCTTACGGTGTTGGACGACCGGTGGAGTTGGGGAACAGCGGCACTTGCCTACCTCTACCGGCAGGTGATGATTTGTTCTATGTACTATTTTCCTATAGTAGTGCGCTACACAAAGTAGTAACCAAATATCTTATGTACGCAGTTGGACGAAGCTTGTCGCAGGACTGGGAGCAAGACTGGGAGCGGCGGTATTGGTGGATGCATGCTCCTACTTTCCGTACGGAGCTGGGACCGCCTATCAGTTGGGCGTCCCAGGGTACTCAACGAGACGCCATGGCCTCATTTCCCTCACTTTCCTGATCGGGAGCCCACTTGGGCATACCTTTGGGACAATGTCCCGGAGATGACGAGCGATCCAATGGTCATGTACAGGCAGTACACTGCGGAGTTGGACACTCTTACCGCTGAGCAGGTAACCGATCACTGCGGAGTTGCAATCCTAGTTTTGATTGATTCTACTGGCATGTTCTAAATAATTGTATGCTGCAGGTGGAATGGGAGCCATATGGTAGCTACTACCATATTGGCGCGGGGATGGCTGACCTGAACCCCAAGTGCACGGAGGAGGCGCGGTTCTGGCGTATGCGCTGCCCACTCATATGCATGTGGCTTGTTGAACACCACCAACCGCAAAGAGTGATGAGACAGTTTGGGCTGTATCAGGAGTGCCCACCAATGTGGCAAGACACGGACAAGGCGCTTCATAGGTAAACTTCTGGAATCATGCGATGGAAGATTCTTGATAGAAGAGGTACAAACTAACTTGTTGATTCTTGCAGGCTTGATAGGCAGCGGCAGAGGAAGATCACAAATTGGCCAGTCCATCATAGCGGCCACATCGCAGCGTTCCAACACTGCTTGGAAGCGGCACGGAATGCTGGCCCTGAGCAGATTGTGCCTCACGACTCACCGCTTTCAACAACTACCTCGAGTGGTTCCATCAGAACACGCGTATCGAGTTAGTGAAGCGCGCGTATCGTGAAGAGATCTTGGACGACCCCATCCAGTTCGATGAGGTTGGGCAAAGCCAGCACGACACTTTTGCTCGCAGAGGGAGATCGACTTCTATTGCTTCCGAGCTGAACTTCGTGGTAATGGATTCTCTCACTAACTAGTACATCATCTAGATTGCCATGTGCTCGCTTAAATTGTGTATGCTATGTTTGTCACAGCGGGAGGAGATCCAAAAAACAGCTGAGGAGTGCGAGGTTATGTGGGAGAAGAGCGGGAGAGATGAAAAGCCTGTCGGACCGTTGCGGAATTTCATTAAGGTATGATCACCAACTTTGAATGTACACTATTATGTTCTGGTGGCTTTGTAACCATGAGTTCCATGACGCAGAACACTGCACGAAAGATGCGGCGGTTAGCGAACTTGCTAGGTTGCCGCGAAGGCGAAATCCCTACATCCTCCTCTTCTGAAGAACATGTATGGACTATTTTGTTGCTGTGAAACATGTTCTTACTAATTTCAACTTTTGTAATCTCATGTGTTCATGTTTGTGAAGATTCCTCCTGAGGACGACCTAATTCTGAGTCAAGGCATACTTCCGAAGCGTACCTCCAAGCAACGGTCAGCTTACCAGTTGAAGCCAAGGGGCAAGGCTCCAAACCGGTACACTCCGGAAGATTATGTCAACCGAGGAAAGAAGGTTTTCACTGAGGAGGATGACGGGCGGCCGCGGAGATCAGCTATGTCGAGGATGAGGAACGACGAGCCGTTCTCTTCAGATGAGGAGGAGGAGGAGGAGGAGGCAGCAGGAGGAGCAGCAGGAGGAGCAGGAGGAGGAGCAGGAGCAGCAGCAACAACAGCCAAGGCAGCGGACGACGAGGATGGCCGTCCGGAAGCAGCCCACGAGGACGGCACGTCGAGGACGCTACTAGGATGTGCTACGTGTTGTTCTGAACTCTATATTCATAAGTATCGATTTGTGAACCCTATGTCATTTCGAACCATGGTCTGTAATGCTACTTGTTGTTTGAATCTACGTGCTACAAATGTGACCTATGAAGTGTTATATGTGTATGTCATGAAATTGCTACTTGTTGTGTCCAATGTTGTACTCGTAACTGTTGGAGTTTGGTAGGCTTTTTCATGTTTTCAACACAAGTCCATGTGTGGCGCCCTCCACACTGGCGCCACAAGTGCTAGTGTGGCGCCCCTGGCATCGGCGCCACACATGCCAACTTATATGAACTATTGGGTCCAAAACATCCAGGGGCTCCGGACGATAAGTCCTTAGCCGTTTTCGCGAGCCTCTATGTGTGGCGCCCGTGGCATCGGCGCCACACATGCTAGTGTGGCGCCCGTGGCATCGGCGCCACACATCGAGCCTCGCAAAACGGCTAAGTCCCGAAGGAATTGTCTCACAGTATGTTTTGGGGGGATTACAAGTGCACGTGTGGCGCCGTTGGGAGGGGCGCCCACATGCTGCCACGTCGGATGGGCGCACCAGCTCAGCGTCGATGGGGCCACGTCGGCTGGGTGTGTGGCGCCGGCAGGAGGGGAGCCACATGGGCACGTGTGGCGCCCGTGGGGGGCGCCACACAAAAGGGTTAGATTGGTGAAATAGTTTCGCCGGAGGGTCAGTCTGTGCTTTTCTTCCACTTTTGGGTTATTTTTGTGTAAATCGCCTCAGGTGTACTGCGTGGTTGTTAGGCTAATCATTTAAAAATCTTGTCGGTACACAACAGTGTGTAGGTAAGGACTTAACGGTGGTACGTGGTTGTATCGGACGTTCGCACGTACATTATTGCGCTGTTAGTCTATCAGGTGCATAAGACAACGTGTATTGATGCACATAAGTGGTTTTCTTTCAGAACATGGATGCCACGATCGAGGGAATTGTATGTACGAAAAGATGAGTAGACATTTAAAAAGAAACTTTAAACGTTCATACATACAATTTGTTTGTTCATCAAAGTTGCAGGTCAATCTCTGCAGTGAGTCATTGACCTGTAATTGGATGAAGCAGATGGAACCGGTTTCACGTCTGGATTGTTTTAATGCAAACCGGCGAGGTGGTACTAAACTTTCCTCACTGCAACACAACAAAACACGGCACTTTCTAATGTGATAGTACTCACACTATGCTTTTTTAAATATATTTTTGCGTGTATCAAGTTGTGAATTAAATCCAAAGGTTTTAAACTATGTAGCATGGTTCATATACAACATGTCTATGTCATGCTTTTTCTATGAATTTTGTCACAACTGTACGTGTTTTTTTTGTTTGCTGGTATAGTGCACCAGCACACCTCAAGATACTAGTCCACATATGCCCTGCAGTTTTTAGAACCGAGCACACCATCATCTCTCATCTCTTCTCCTAAGACACTATTCGACCTTAACCATCACTGATATCTAAAGGTATAAACGTTGCACCCCCATGGGGCACTCTGAAGCTATCCACGATGTGCAAGTGTCGCGCAAGCGTAGGGCGTTGGCCTGGTGTCGTTCCAGTCTATTTGGCCCACGTGTCGCTGTATGGTTGGCTCGGGTGAGGGAGTACAAGAAAAAAGATCTGGAGAAGGGGAAAGAGGCCGCGACCAGGCAAACCCTATCCATTCCCTCCGTGCTGCTGCCGCCTCTCCCTCTTCCTCTCTCTCTCTCTTCGTCGGCACCGGCGTGGCGCTGCGCCTTCCTGCCGCCGGGCTCCGCCACCTGCCCTTCTCCTCCTCTCAGTCCTCGTCTCCCCTCCTCGTCGGACCGGCCTCCCCCATGAGTATGGGAGGTGCATCACACGGAGAAGCTAGAGCAGCAGCGGGGAGGAGATGAACTGGATCGCCTCCCGGAGGGGTCTCTCCATTGTTCTCTGGCGCGAGGCCACCAAGGCCGTCCTCGACAAGCGCGAGGACGGCAAGTACACCCGCTGCTTCCTCCGTTGCACCGTCCTTGAGGCCCTCCATGAGCTGGGAATCTGCCCTAAAGGTACGTCCTCCCTCCGCATCTTTGATTTGTAGCTTTATATATCACCACTGGATCTAATTGATTGTAGCCACTTTTTTCTGCAGCTTCCCTTTAGATTTCTTTTGTCCTAATTTTCCTCCTACCCTCTCTTTTTCACTCCTCACAATTTCTCATCTTTATTTGTACAGATGGTTTTACATCTATGCCTATAAGGTGTTCGATAAATATCCAAGCAACCTGCAGGAAAGATAAATGCATTTTTATGCTCTACTATCAATTAGATGTACAATATTTACCCCTCTCAGGTATTTGATTTTCATGTACGATATATGCTTCTCTTTATTATGTGAATTGCATTGCAAGCTATCATTGATGAAATGTCTGAGTAAATTCCCAGAAAAATATATTTGTGAGTGATTGTTTGGGACACATCAGATAATATTTCTCAGATTTGAAGCCCTTGTACAGGCCTCTCGATGCCTTGAGAAGTACCAGATAAGTGCAGTTGTTTGTTGTGTTGATCAAGAACAGGGCAGGGACGTTTAGGATATGTGTGCACAAATTACTGTCAGGTAATCTATTTGGATGAACCTGGTACTTTTCAGCAATATGAAATGCATAGCTGCATAGCTGCACTGCATCTTGATGAGCGAATCGATGATTTATGTTGAATGTATTGAGGATGGATAATGGTGCTAAGATGTTGTAAAAGAAAATTTGGTAATGTCCAAACTGAAACTTATTCATATCCTCTTTACATGTTGAATAACAGCAGTCCTTCCAGTATCTTAACATAACTATTGATTCGGCTGTCAGGTGTACTTGCCTGCATCTAATAGTGATTTTCCCATTTTTACTTTGTAGATTTCACTTGAAAATTTATTTATGCCAAGCTGCTACAACGTTTGATAAATTAAGATGTCAAGTTGTATTATATGGTCCCTGGTATATGCTGACACCGCGATTGCCTTGCCTCTTCTGAATCCTTTTTTTCTATCATTGGCTAACTTCTTTTCTTTTGCCAGTTTGTTGCAACTTCTCCAATTGGTGGTGAATTTTTAACTAACTGTACGATGAAAAGCATGGAGAGCAAAGGCGTTGTTGTAAGTATCTCTCTTTCTTGACATAGCATACTTACAACAACACCCTTGCTGTATAAATAACTATGATTGTGCATCAGTTTCAGATGCATCGATTGTGGCAACCAAATAAATAACTACCCAACAAAGCAAGTGTCCTGGCAATGCCCAGGTATTACTATTCAGATAGCAGTTTCAGATGCATCAACTTGGTTGTGGCATCAGATGCATCAACTTGGTTGTGGCATCAGATGCATATGAATTTACATTCAGTTATTTCACAGAACAATTTTGCGTAGAAATTCTTTCACTTAGTCCTACATTCTACGATCTTTATTAGTAGAAATACAATAAAAGTCGCATCTCACTGCTCATTCCCTGCCCTGTAGTGGAAAGCATGAGAAGGAAAAGACAATGAAAAGCAACCAAGGAATTATTCGCGCGTGGAACATTGCCAGGTCAAACTCCAAGACTTGCTACAACCGAATAAGAGAAATTTCTGGTAGCCACTCTGAATTCTTCTCATTGCAGTAAAATCCATAATTCCTTACTTAGCAACCAGTCATGTTGAGCCGAAGGTTAGAAGTATATATATAATAAGAATCACACTAGGAGATACAATTATATTCGCCCTTGGAAGCAACATGTAATATTACTATAGAAAAATGGTGTTAAATTCCATACTCAGCAACCAGTCATTCTCATGCAATAGCATCTTCCGATCAGGTATCTCGGTTTCCCAATTTTTTTTTAGATCTACTAATCTTTTCCATGTCAAATTATTTAATGCGTTCGTTTGGATTAGCTTGTTCGGTGAATTGTTACTAATCTGACCTGTAAATCTTGACCGAGACTCTCTGTGTAGATTTTTTTATCTGAAACATGATAGATCATAAGAAAATTGTAGAAAGTAAGTGAAATTTAAAATGATTGTCTTCTGTAAATCCCTGGGCACGTGTCAATGATGCACTATTCCAATGCAAGCATCTGGTACCATCCTCCATGCACAGTTTTCTCTCTAATTTGGTTGTTTTTTACTACACAGTAGTGACATCAAAGTAATAATTACATTCCACTTCTTAATTGTTCGTCAACCTAATAAGATACTTAATTTAGATGTACATACTGGTCGTTTTGATGGGTAAACAAGCAGAGAAACAAAACACTATTCCAAAGCAAGCATCTGGTACAATACCATCCTCCATGCACAGTTTTCTCTCTAATTTGGTTGCTTTTTACTACACAGTAGTGACATCAAAGTAATAATTACATTCCACTTCTTAATATATTATTCGTCAACCTAATAAGATACTTAATTTATATCTACATGCTGGTCGTTTTGATGGGTAAACAAGCAGAGAAACAAAACATGGCGTTTCTACAATAGTTAGTGGAATGGTTATATGTAGCGTGATTAGTTTTTTTTTGGTATGAGCACATCTTCCTTTGCATCGATAGGATATTTAAAATACTTTAAAATCTCCAGCTTCTGGCATTTAGTTGAGAACTAAAGATCCATAGTTGAGAATAACACTTAATGAGAACTTCAGCTATTTTTTTAACATATTGCCTTGTCTTTGCTTTGTCTGCTAACATGTGCTATTCATAGTTCTTTTCTTGCTTCCAAAAAATAATATTGCGAAGATACTATGCTAAGCTTTTGTGCTACAACAGAGTTAATGATTGAAACTAGGTTTACTTTGTATAGCTATTAGCATTGTCTTACACAACCTGATTCAAACACTTTCTATTTGCATCTGTTCCCCCACTAATTCCTTTTCGTTTTCATTGGTAGGTGTCGTGCAACCCATCATGTGAAAGACCACTTTATTTGCACATCTAATACAACTTATCCTGGCCGGACCAGTGAATTCTTTCAAATTTCAGCTGCAACGTACATGTGAGAGGGCGAAGAGGACCCTTTTTTTCACTACCCAAACTACCGTTGAAATCGACTCACCCTTTGAGGGATTTGATTACTACTCCACCATCACCAGGTCCAGGTTTGAGGAGCTCAACATGGACCTCTTCAGGAAGTGCATGGAGCCTGTTGAGAAGTGTTGAGAAGTGCCTGAGGGATGCAAAGATGGACAAGAGCAGGTCTTTTCCACATACTCTGACAATCATCCCCGTGTGCTGATCCAGGTGTTTGAGGCTGAGATGACAAGGACCAGGTACAACAACAAACTTGGCAAGTTTAAGCTCTCCGGCATCCCACCTGCACCCAGGGGTGTTCCTCAGAGTAGTGTCTGCTTTGACATTGATGTCAACGGTATGCTGAATGTCTTTGCTGAGGCCAAGCGGCCATCAAAATATTGTCGTTGCAACAGATCAAATTTTGCAGTCCAGCTTATTTTCATGCATGATCAATATGACGGTTTCTAAATCGTTTACCAAGTGCGAGAGTCAGGGAGCCCGCAAAGACATGCATGTTTGTCAGCTTAATGGACCGAGCCATATCCATTTCTGTCCACGAGCTTCGTTACAATATTCTTGGTACTTTTGAACAACATAGATAACAAAGTTTTACTTGTCTTCCATCCTTTTTCGGTGTATTCGTTTTGTAAATCCTACAAAATGTATTTTCATTTACGCTGCTATATAAGTTGTGGTTTGGTTCATATTTTACGGGATCGTGCGCCAAGGCGCACAATTAAATCTAGTTGAGGATAATGCGGCCGTGGCCACCCACCTCTGGGTCTCGTCGACCAAATAAGTCTGGTGGAGTAGCAAACAGAAGGTATTTAAGATTCCGTGGCGTGAATTAGTTAGCCATGAACGGGAAGATCACTTTCCCCATAAATAGCTTTCTGCATGTGCACCTCCAAATTAAGTGAATATAATGAACGAAACGGAACAAAAATGCATGTACAACCAAGATCTGCTGATTTGGTATATATAAAGGCATGAAAAACCTGAATAGGTTCCTATCAATTAAGATATATTCTTTTCCCCGCAAAAAAATAGCACACTCTTAAATAAGTCTGCACGGGTCCACAGCTTCACTCCGATGGAATGTAGAAGTTGGTCACTCCGATGGAATGTACACGCAAGCGAAGAAAGCCTTAAATGGGCCTGCCTGGAGCGAACCCAAAATCGAGCCACGGGGAAGCGGAGTAAACTGCAAAAAAACTACCACAATTCAGACTAGGTTAACAAGTTAGAGCAAAGCCGGCAGTCGACTACAACAATTTACCACATCATCTATAGTCAACTTATAGCTAGCATGTACAATAGTAAACTATAAAAGTGTAGTAATATTACAATACATGACCCACCTTTTAGTCTCACATAGTGTCTAGGAGCACGTGCTAGAGCTGGCTATTAGATAAGAGCCCACTTTCCTTCTCTCTCCTAATCTCTCTCCTCCAACTAAGCAAAATTATAATATTTTATCTCTTATAGCCAGCTGACTGTACCTTATTGTACTTGCTCTTAGTACCACTTTTGCTATTTTTTGCAAAAAAATCCACCAGTTCTAGGCCACGGAGAATGGGTGATAATAGGTGTGCCCCACGTCCACCTCAGCTCCTTTCCACATGTGCCGCCGACTCAGCCTTTACAAATGGGCCCAACCAGGGATGATATTAAAATGCTGTTCGAGGGGAGCCGGTAGATCTTTCCAAAAAATAGCAAAAGAGGTACTGACTTGTTACCCTAACCCAAATTATGGTAATTTTATGTAATTTTCTCGGGGACGCGTGAGCCAGTGAGGACAAACCGAGTAGCAGCGCAAAGGCAAATCTGGGAAGCATAAGAATGTATCTATTTGATCTCCTAAGACTAAGAGCATCTCCAGTCGCGTCCCTCAAACGGCGCCGGATTCTTCGTATCGCTAATAAAAAACAGTCAAATTCATTCAAACTTGCTATAAATTACATATATTTCAACAAAATTCGATGAAATTTAAACCTAAAACCTAATCTAGTAGTACTTGCGACGCCCAAAGAGGTCGTAGTACTGGTGGAAGTTGTACATGTCGTCGTCGATGACATCCTGGTTGCCGCGCTCGCCGGGCTCATCGACAGGCTCGTCCTTCACCTCGCTGGTGGGCCCAGCTTCACCGTCGTTTGTGAGGTCGACGAGCGGTATCCCAGCGTCGCGGATGGACATGGCAATCACCGCATGGATGTCGCCCCTCCAGACGTCCTTGTCGACGAGCGGCAATAAACACCGGCGCAGATGGCCACGCAGCGTCGCCTGGGAAAGCCTAGGCGCCATTAACGTCAGTTGACCAAAGATAGGCGACGGGTTTTAGACTTCCGTGTCAATGATGCGTCGGGCCCGCCACTATCCGCCTCGCTACTCCCTGTGGAGCGGGGACGAGCTCGGGACGCCGAACACCGTATTGGACCGCGTAGGACGGAAGCAGGCTTTGGGGCACGCGATTGGGGCCAAAAATATGTCCAGCGCGCCCCAAAATCCTTTGAGGTACGCTTTGGGGGACGTCGCTGCGGAACTTCTAATCCATGGGGTCCCCATCCTTGCCCTTCGCTTACTCACATGCCATTGCATCATCATCCCGCATCTGCAGTGGAAAGTCACATGTCATAGCATCATCATCCCGCATCTGCAGTGGAAAGAATAGCATGGATCAATTAAACAGTGTTTTGTTGCCAGGCAAACAAAAAGGGCCACAACAATCCCATGGTAACATGCAATTGCCAGGAACAGTAGTGAAATGAATTTGTTTCACCATTAAAATGTAAACTATAATTTTAATCAACTAAGAAACAAGATAGCGGAGCCATATTTATACCAAGTGAGGAAACAATAAGTAGTCGATAAATGTTTCTTACATACGAGACAAGATCATAGTGCCAAACATGGTTAATATGTGCTCATGTACATGATTAGTATGTGCTCATGTACAAATAAATAACGAATGTCTAGAAATGAAAATAAAAAACATCATCTACTAGCTATGGCAAGTATTTTGCTTGGTAAAAAAAACTCAATTATGTGCACCTATATATCACCGTGAAGAAAATTAGTATTTTCCACTAACCTTGAGACAAGGAAAGGAAGAGCCTTGCAGTATGGTTGTCATAAGAGCATCTCCACTCGTCTCCCCGACGAGTCCCCCGAGCGACGTTTTTTCTATCCGGACGATGAAATCCGGTCCAGTCGCGTCCCGGTTCCTCGTTTCGCCCGGATTTGGCCCTTATCCATCCGACGATCCCACGCCATCCCCGGTCCCCGGGGAGCTATCGGGGAGTCCGGACGAGTGAAAAGCGGGGAAGGACCCGATCTGTCGGCGACTGGACACACGAACCCCACCACCACCTCGCTCAAAATCCCCCCACCCCTCGTATCTCTCTCGCCGCCGGCACCACCCCGCCGACTTGTTGCCCAGATTCCGCCGTCCCTCCTTCCCACCTTCCTATATTCCGCCATCTTTCGACGACGGCCTATCTGCCTGCTCCTCCGCCTGCCTGTTTTTCGACGACGGCCTACTCCTCGTCGTTCGCGTCTCGGCTAGCCTCGACCATGCCCATCAGGTGTTCGTCCATTTGCCTCGCCGGACATGGACTCGGACTAAGAGGAGGAGCAGATGTTCGTCGAGCTTATGCGAGAAGAGATGGCAGCCGCCACCCAAGACGAGGAGCACATGATGATCCTCGGTTGCTTATCAAGCATGTACGCCGGGGTGGCAACTGGTCGACGTGGTGGGTCGGCACCAGGTCGCCGGAAGTGCAAGCCGAGATAGCGAATGGAGGGCTACTGCATGTTGTACGCCGACTACTTCGCCGACAATCCATTGCACGGTGAGACTGTTTTCAGGCGTCGTTCAGGATGAGCAGAAAGCTATTTCTGCAAATTGTGTATGCCATCCGAGACTTTGACCCCTAATTCAGATGCAAGGCGGATTGCACTAGCTTGGTTGGATTTTCATCACTGCAGAAGTGCACAGTGGCTATGAGGATGCTGGCGTATGGAGCTCCCGGTGATGGTGTAGATGACTATCTTCGAATAGCGGAGTCCACCGCCCTTGATTGTTTCTACCGGTTCTGCAGGGCCGTCATAGCAGTGTTCGGGGACTTTTACTTGAGATCACCCACTGTCGAAGATACTCAGAGGATCCTTGCAACAAATGAAGCTAGGGGTTTTCAGGGATGCTTGAAAGCATTGACTGCATGCATTGGAAATGGAAGAACTGTCCGTTTGCGTGGCAGAGAATGTACAAGGGTCACAAAAAGGCTGCACTGTGATACTTGAAGCAGTGGCTACCCATGATCTCTGGATTTGGCACTCTTTCTTTGGTATGCCTGGATCCAACAATGACATCAACGTCCTAAACTGTTCCCCGATCTTTTCCAAGCTTGTTGAGGGTCATGCTCCCCCGGTGAACTATGTGATCAATGGTCGGCACTACAACAAAGGATACTACCTTGCAGACGGTATCTATCCAAAGTGGGCAACATTTGTGAAGACTATCTCGAGACCCGGCACCCCCAAACATTGCGAGTTTGTCAAGAAACAAGAAGCTTGCCGAAAAGACGTCGAGCGTGCATTTGGTGTCCTCCAGCAGATATTTGTTGTCGTCCGGTTCCCCGCTATGACTTGGTCCAAAGATCAGATGTGGGAGGTGATGAACTGTTGTGTATGCTTACACAATATGATTATTGAAAATGAGCGAAAACATCCGGTTCCTCTGGCTGAGCAAGAAGCACCATATGAGAGAGAGGGTCCTCTTGCACAGCCTAATCACCAGGTGCCGACATCATGGGCAGCCTTCATTGCTATGCGCCAGGAGATTCGAGACTCTACAATGCATCTGCAAGATGATCTGGTGGAGCACATATGGACGCTCCGAGGCAACGCCAACGCCGACGCCAACTAGTTTGTCTTTATTAATTTGTTTCAAAACTTGTGAAATTGTGTGCTTCATTTGTTTCAGCACTTGTTAAACATTGTACTGATTTTTCCGAATTTGTTTCAGCAATTTTTTGAATCTTGTTTGCCGAACTTGTTAAATTTTATGTCGAATTTGTATGAAATATGTCAAATGGCCGAAGTTGGGGGTGTCCTGCCGGGGGGATGGCTGAAACTTCGGCGCTCCCCAGGCATTGGACGTGGGGAGCGCCAACGAGTGGAGATGCTCTAACATCCAAGGCTTTGATCCGGATCAAGCGGCACTCCTCAAGATCATGAGGCTCAGATAAGCTGAAAGTGACAAGCTTCTTCTCTCTCCTGATCCAGTCACACATCTTCTTGTTCTCATTTGCCAAACCCTTGAATCCAGGACATTCATCATTTTGCAATCAGTGCCAATATCAGTAGGTTATATACAGAAGAAGGAAAATGATAGATATACACGTTAAAATTCAGCGCATTTTGGCAGCAAGAGGCATGATGCAGGCAGACACGTACCAGCATCGCAGCAGCAGGAGAAATAGATTGGTGTCCTTTGAGTTTCGTAAGGCCCAAGGCGCACATGCGGATCATGCTGCTCTGCTGGATGATGTCATCAAAAGGCTTAGCGCATGCTTCAGCAGCTCACACATCAGGTCAGCCTCCATGCACTACAGGAATGGAGCTCTACGCCGACGGCCGGCTGCCCTCGGCGTAGCCACGCTTGGCCCTCGGCGTAGGCTACGCCGACGGCAGCCTTCGGCGTACCTCGTCGGCGTCCAGGTCCCTCGGCGTAGCCCGGCTTGCCCTCGGCGTAGCAGTAGCCGTCGGCGTCTTCGCTCTATGCCGACGGTGGAGAAGACCCTCGGCGTTGACGCCGTCGGCGTAGCGTGGCGGCGCGCCGTCGACGTTAACGGAGCGGCCGGAGACGCCGACGGCCCACCCCCTCGGCGTAGAGAGATGGCCGGCGACGTGGCGCACGGAGACGCCGACGGCCCGCCCCCTCGGCGTATGCATGATCCATGCATGGACACGCGCACGGAGACGCCGACGGCCCACCCCCTCGGCGTATGCATGGACACGTGGCGCGACCTGGTGCGGCGGTCTACGCCGAGGGCAACCCCCTCGGCATAGACCTGACCATATGGCCCTACGCCAGGGTCTATGCCGACGGCAACCCCCTCGGCGCATGCCTGCCATTTTTTTTTTGCTGTTCCAATTCAAATGCAATGCAATTCACATAATCCTGTTCCAATTCAATTGCAATGCAATTCAGCTGGTCCAATTCATCCAAAATCGACCAAATTCGCCATAATTCACATAAATATCATATAATCCACGTAATACCATACATGGTGCACATAATAGCATACAAGCGGAGAGCGGAGAGTGCCATGTCATCCAAATACATAGTAGTAGCAAGCAAATCCTAGTTCTAAGCTGACTAGCGGAGGAAGGACCCGGGCGGGGTGTGTCCGCCCACATCGTTGGCGAAACGAGCAACCCGGGGTTGCGCTCCGATAGAAGCTGCAGAAGAACCACCTGGAGAAGGACCGGTGCTACGCCGAGGAGAAGTCGACGGAGAGGCACCGGGAGTAGTCCCAGGAGTAGTCGAAGGAGAGGCACCAGCAGAACGACCACCTTCATGAACTGGTGTGACCTTGCGCCCACCCGGCGAGGCCTGGTTCCCGGAGCATCCCGTTCCCTACGTGTTCCCTACATGTTAGCAACTTGCGATGCAAAGGGAAGTGGTAACTACCGGTTTGGCAAAGAACTTACCTCCGGTGTGGATCCGTAGTAAGTCGTAGCGAAAGCTGCCCTCGATGGCATGATAGGCATGTCCCCCGCCACGGTAACTCGAGCCGGTGGCGGTGTACCAGTAGACATAGAAATCATCATTTCCTGCAAGATAGGTTACAAGTTAGGCTTTGCAGAAATAAAGCATCAAACTGAGACTTGTCATCTACTTGCGAGAAGAAAGATTCAGACTTACTCCTATATACGCCATGTAGTATTCTGCCTATTCCACTGCGCAGCGGCCTGCTGATACGCTTCATTGCAGGCTTCGAAGGCCGCCTCGAACTCAGGCTACAATTTTAGAAACAATGAATCTCGTCAACACTTAGCCATGTAGGAAGGAAAACCGGAAAGAGGATGAAAATGAGGAAAACTTACATCGTAGGCGGGTGGACGAGGCTGGGGGCTGTCGGCGGTGAGGGTATGCTTGAGACGCGTGTAGCTCGTGGCTGGGGTAGGCTTGACCGCCTTATTCAGAAAGGGGTAACGGCCAAACCTTACATCACAATTGTACACATATGTTATGGGCATATGCAAGTTTTCCAGCGATTCCGACGCTCCGAATCTTGGAAAACCCTAGGGCGGGGATCCCGCAGATCTACCCCTATAGCTTTCTCCGTGCGAGGGTTTACCAATGGACTTTTTACTTGCTTTGGTTTGTTTAGGACATATGTACATGGAAACCATAAGTTGGGCATACTTTACCATAAAATAGGCTCCGTTTGAGCGGTGGCGGGAGTTTCCACATACATATCCTGGATTTTACCAAGTGCTAGCCCATGTATGCGAAATCGTCAACGCCGGGTACATGCAAGGTTAGCCAAACCCTAGGCGGGGACCCCACGATCTACTAGGGTTAGGGTTAGGGATAGGATCCGGGTGAGGTTTAGGGTTACCAAAATGTTCGCAAAATAGAAAGTTGGCCCGCAGAAGCGGGAAACCCTAGGGCGGGAATGGCCTCGGTTAGGGTTAGGGTTGGAGTTAGGGTTAGCAATGGAATTTTTCCTAAATGTTTAAGGACATATGTACATAGATAGCAGAAGTTTGGCCTAGTGGCTCCGGTTGACCCGTCTGTCACCCGTGGGACCTACATATATGCAATGCATCGTCGAATTCTTAAAAAATAGAACCTTTTTTACATAATTCATACTAGTAAATAAATAATAGAAACATAATATAAAGTAATATGAGAGAGAAAAAAAGGAAAAAAAATCCTATATGCCGAGGGTGGCCGTCGGCATAGAGGGGCCATGCCCTATGCCGAGGGTAGCCCTCGGCGTCTGGTGACGCCGTGAGTGGGCGGTGACGGCGCGGTGCGAGGCAGGCGATGCCGGTGCTACGCCGAGGGCCAGGTTGACGCCGACGGCTGCCCTCGGCGTAGCCACCTCTACGCCGACGGTAAGTACACGCCGACGGTCGGCTTCCTGGGCTGCCCCGGCGAGGCCGTACGCCGACGGCCCCGACATTTGGCCGTCGGCGTACAGTTCGGCCGTCGGCGTCTTCTCCCATTCCTGTAGTGATGGTGATACACTTGAAACCAAAGTTTTCCATCAGTCCAAGTATTCTGAAATATTGCCGGCGCAAATCACATTTTTGTGCTGTACAACATCCCTTTCTCAGTAATGCCCGACCACCTAGCAACATCTCTGACATACCATGTACTGATGGTGACTTTAGTACCATCGGTAAGTTTATAAATGATAGTGTGAATGGCCTTTCAACTATAAGAATTCCCGATGGTTTGTCTACACGTCGGCAACTACACTAACCGACGGGTTGTTTCTCCTCTTGCCTATATCCATACCTGACCAGCGAATGTACCATCGAATAATAATTAAACAAACGACGGGTTGTGCAACCCGTGGAAAAATAAACACCTGACAGGACACGGTCGGCTATAAGAATCGCCGAGGGGATTTATGATGGCTCCCGAACAGTGCATGTCAGATGTTTGCCGTAGGCAAATATAAGAACCGACGGTACCACCGGCTACCTGACCAATAGCTGACCGAGCAAAACCTTCAGATTGAAGGTTACCCGACGGTGAACCAAGATAACCGACGGTATTGGGACCCTCGGAAAAAAGGAGATATCTAGCAGTGAAACAATATGCTCCTCAAACGATCCCCCGGGAGGGAGAACGAACACCGCCATCATCCAATTTTTGAGATCCAGATCTATGGTTCCCCCAAGAACATGCTGAGCGAGGAGATGAGAACACCATGGGCTGCAACAATGATAGGAGATCCTATACGATGCCTTTATGGAGGGGAGTGATGCTACAAGAGCCACCATCGACTGATCCGAGGACCTGGGGTTTTCCCGGAGACTCACAAACCAGGACGACAAAGTGCAGCTCCCACGAACGATGCCTCCATTGATGTACATGGCGCCCAATGTCGTTTCCTTCGTCTACTCCGACTAAAACCCGGAACAAGGTTTTGACTCGGGAATGAACACTCATCATCATACAATTGTGCCCAACTTTGCTCAAGATTGACGTAGTTTCCATCCCACAAGCCCAGCGTCGCCAGAGGCGTCCACCACCGTGTAGCAAGCGCACCCTCCTCGTGAATGAAGTTGATGGCACGCCACCGATAGGGACATCATGGTGCCACTGCTGATTAGGGACCAGTGCCCTGGGATCCAATCTCCTCCGCTGAAGAACGGCTAGAGGTCACCGCCCCTCTTGAAAATGGGGTTGCCGTCATTGTGGACAAAGTCGGCGGCAGGAGCGGCGAGCGGTCTGGATAAGGGGCCCTGCAGAGGCTAGCGCTTGGAGTGTTTCTCCCTCCATTGATAGGGTCTAGCCCGTGAAAGCAAAGCAAGCTAAACATTTCAATCACACTTTAGATAAATAGATGGTTTTCTATTCCTTTGTTTTTTAGGTTTGATGCCTAGTAATTAGCGGCTTGTTGCTACTCTCTAGCAACATTCTTTTGTATTACACACAACCTTAAAAAAGAATAAAAATTCACAGTGGCCAGTGGGGCTGGTCAGCCTCAAAAAAGAAATCAATCACGCTAAACTAAGCAATCAAAATAAATATCTTGCTCACTTGGTCACCTCGATGCCTTTGCGACTTGCAGATTCTTCCTGCCTTCCGGCTTATATTCGTTCATTGTATATGTTGAATGCAGGACACACAAGATGCAGGAAAGGAAGAGGATATGATAATTTTATTTGGAAGATCCACACCAAACAAAATCCAGTGCCATGTAATACCCAATTTAATGCTCGGCTAAAAATTTATTTGGAAAATCTACACCAAACAAAATCCTATACCATATAATACCCAATTTAATGCTCGGCTAAAAATTTATTTGGAAGATCCACACAAAACAAAATCCAATACCATATAATACCCAATTTAATGCTCGGCTAAAAATTTATTTAAATGTATAAGAAGGTTCAGTACAAATTGAATGGCTAGTTTTTTTTTGCGAAAATGACTGCTAATCTATTACTAATCATCAACATAAGTACAAACAACAGTAAACATAATAAAAATTATAGTTAAGTCCTTGGACCACCTAGCGACGACTACGAACACTCTAGCGAGTCGAAGGTGCGCTGCCGTTCTTGCTTCTCCATCACCAAAGACGGGCAAAGCTTATCAAAATAAAGTTTTTTTTTTGAGATGGAACACCAGATTCCATTAAACACCAGGCTCAGCAAACTTGCTGGCCACCATAACTCGTACATCGTCAGGCAGAGACTCCGACCAGTGTAGTCGAGAATCCTGTCGGCTGGCACCATAGGCTGCTAGGCAATGTGCTAAATTATTACAAGCCCGCGGGGCAAAAGAAAAGCTAACTTGATTAAAATTTAACTGAAGAAGGACTCTCAAGTCCCGGTAGATCACCCCCTCAGGTGTCAGGTCCAGATCATTGCTTTGGATCGCACGAAGCAAAACTTGAGAATCAGACTCAATTTGGACGTTCACCATTCCCCAGGTCATAGCTGCATACACCGCTTCTGTACATGCATGTGCTTCTGCTTGTATTGCACTAGCCACACATGGATGGACACCCGCTCAAGAGCCTCTCACTGCTCCACTTCTGTCTCTAACAACGAAGCCCCATCCTCCCTTTCTCTTTTTTTTTTCGAAATGGGAGCATAGCTCCAGTCTCTGCATCAATTGATGCACACAGCTTTCTTTATTAAAACAAGTTCAGAGTATGCGGTAGTTCAAGCGATTACAATCATGGATCGGCCAACGTCGATACATGGATCAACCATATGAAAATGACACACATAAAGAAACTATCCATTTGATAATCTGCTAATGTGTCGCCATCCAGTAGCCCGGAAAAAGCAGTCCTAAGCAACCGTCAACGGTTGCATCCAGAAGCCATGTGCTCCCGCTGCTCCTCCGGGAGAAGGAACGCCCATAAGTGAATCCAGTGCGCAGCTCGCCGAATAACCTGCAAGAAATTAGTAGATTTTTGTTTGTTAAAGACCATGTCATTCCGACTTGTCCAAATGGACCAACATAAAACTGCAATACCAATACGTATGCCAGCCTTATCACATTTGTTAACTGCATTTAACCAGTTACCAAACATATTATTAATACTAGTCGGCGCGAGTATATTAAAAGCAAAATACACCATACGCCACACAATCTTTGCAAACGGACAGTTGAGAAACAAATGATCAACGGTCTCGTTAGAATCACAGAAACAACATTTTTGACAGCCACTCCAATTTCGTTTTGCCAAATTGTCCTTTGTTAATAAGACTTTATTATGAAGGAACCACATATTTTTTTTATTTTTAACGGGATTTTCATCTTCCACAAATATTTACAGAGAAATCTAGTATGCCCATTCATCAAATCTAGATACATAGATTTAACCGTAAAAAGTCCTGATTCAGTTAGGTTCCATACAAATTTATCTGGTTCTGGTGTTAGATTCACAGTGATTAATTTTTGGCACAAATCCAGCCATCCTCCCTTTCTCTGTGTGGCACTCCGTCAATATTTATTTTAAGGACATCACCGATCGGAGCCTGCCACATCAGTCCAGGCCTCTCAGTCTTCTCCTTCAGCGGTTTGCCACAATGCTGCAAAGATTCAGCAGTCCAGGTTCTGATCTGTCCCACTGTATGTTCCCAAGGGCCAACATTCTCTTTCGCGTTGATTTTATTCCTTCTACCCCACCAGCACCAGAGGAGACAGCATACCTGCACACTATCTCTTTCAGTCAAATTTAGCAGCTCTTGTACGACTTCTTTTCCATCCTGGGCTTTGCACATTCGATTACGGATATTGTCCAATTTTAGTTCTCTCCATATTTTTGTTACTTCTTTACATCTCAGGAAAAGGTGAGCACAATCCTTATCCAGCCTTCTACAGCAAACACAAAGTGTGTCGCATTCAATTCCCTTGCGCTTGATATTCCTCTTGACAGGCAAACTGTTATGGGCTAAGGGCATGAGCAATGGTGGCATACACAACTAGATGCTCCATGTAAAAAAGTTGTCAGAAGCAACATAGTGAATTTTATCTCTCCAATGGAAGCTACAACTTAAGTCAGAAAAAAGTGAGAAGGGACCCCACAAATATGACACTATGTATCTCTTTCTCTCTCTAAAAAGCATGCTTTTAAAGCCTAAGATCCCACTTCTTGAAGAGGAGGTTGCCTCCTCATCCGAACCTACTTTGGACCACCCGAACCTAGCTAAAGGTGTGAAACACTACCTCTAGGGCACTGCATTGGGCATGCCCTAAGCGCCAAACGAATTGTTTAATTTTTGGCGGGCAACTTAGTTTCCAAATCTTCTCCCATTTGATGACTCCCTCTGGTTGGGTTGATGAAGATTGAATCAAGCCCCTTCGATCTCTCACGTACAGATGATAAGCAGACTTGACTGAAAAACACCCTTTCTCATCATAGTGCCATGCAACAAATTCTTCGAAGTCATCACGAATAGGGGTACACCCAGAATGACTTCTGCATCTATTGGCCAGAAGATATCACGGACTAGGTTTTCATCCCATTGATTAGTCACGGGGTCAATTAGTTGGCTAACCATAGTGAGGACACATTGTCTCTTTGGTGTTATTGGCAATCTGGCATCATCACGAGCCAGCCATGGATCCCTCCATATGTTCACGCTGGACCCATCCCCAATACGCCAAACTACTCCTTCTTTCACCAAGTTTAGCCCTCTCAAAATGCTTCGCCAAGAGTAGGACATACCAGCAGTCGGTTTCGCCTCTAGGATAGATGTGTCAGGGAAGTACTGTACCTTCAATACCCTAGCACACAAAGAGTCTGGCGCTATGAGCATACGCCAAGCCTGACTAGCCAACATTGCAATGTTGAAAGCATATAAATCTCGGAAGCCCATTCCTCCCTCTTTCTTGGAAGTTGTGAGTAACTCCCAGCTCAACCAATTCACTTTGTTTTCCTTGTCTTGCTGCGCCCACCAGAATCTACATATCATAGCACTTATCTCTTCACAGAGTGATTTAGTAAGGTCAAAGCAAGACATCGCAAAAGTTGGAATTGCTTGGGCACATGCCTTAACGAGAATGTCTTTTCCAGCCTTTGAGAGAAACCTCTCCTTCCAACCCTGTATCTTTTTCCAAATTCTATCCTTGAGATATGCAAAGGTTTTTGACTTTGACCGACCAACATACACTGGGAGCCCCAGGTATTTCTCCGTTCTAGCTTCAGCACTAATATTCAACACCGAAAGGACCTGTTGCCGCCTATGAGCTGGAGTGTTTTTGCTAAACATGACTGATGATTTATCAAAGTTAATGGTTTTCCCTGAACAAGCTTCATAAAGTTGTAAGATGTGCTGCAGATTTCTGACACTTTCGCGCGTAGCTTTAATTAGAACCAGTGAGTCATCTGCAAACAACAAATGATTGAAACTTGGGGCACCTGCACAAGTTATTCTAGTAGACATACATGGAGTTCTCGTGCTAGGCCCAAAAGACTAATGCAACGTACATAGCATTAAACATCTACATAAGCGGACCGGGTGCTAGGAGAGTCGCTGGATACACCACTCCACGCGTCCTCCAAATGTTAGACACACTACTTGAATGATTATAGGGCATGTAGGATAACCTTATTCCATGTTGTAGATGTCACCGCTGCCAACATTAGATATGTTTCCGCTACTGAAAAGAACGAGTGGGAAAGACATCATTTTCGTTTGAAATCAGGATCATCCCCCAAGTATGAACATTGTCATTTCCTTCGTAAGAAGCTCTTATAAAGAACTAACTTTGGCTCAAGATCCACTCGAGGCACAGAATGCTATTCATTAGATTAACTATGTGTTTGATTTTCAAGGATGAACGTAGTGTTTCTTCTGATGTGCAAACTATTAATGATCCACCGCTGGGCAGTAACAAGCTATTTTTTTAACGTTCCGTGCACTCAATTTGCTATTTTTTTTGTCCTGCAAATGTTATTTCTGCTCTTCTTTTAGTTAACACCGTCTGTAGAGGCAGTCATTTTGTGCTCTTTGGTTACAATCAACTCAAACGCGCGGCTATAGGTAGACTGACTGAGGGGCGAAGCTGCAAATAATATGCTTTTTTTTGTTGTTGCTACACCAAATTATATGACAAGAACACACATGAATCTATAGCATGTTGGAATACATATAGTTACATTGATTGGTTAACAAAATACATCTCTAATATCAATATATGTATACGCTAGTCCGAAACAAAAGAAACTTTATACTATACCTTGAACTTTGCCACCATATGACCTTGTCACTACATACAGGTCAGATCTTCGTTTAAAACTTTACACTAGAATTTTTCTCAATTCTTTTTTCTAAATTAAAACCCATATATTAAGGTCAGCAAGCCGCCTCAATAAAAACCTTCCACCCCCCTTCGGTACCCTGGAAGGAAAAGAGTGCGTCTAAAACTTGCTGCCTGCGAAAAATAGTATTGTTACATCGTTGTGAACAACGTCACGTCATTCAGCAAATAAAATTTGGGGGATCACCCTCCCAAGTCTGATTCTCATTTGACCTATACACAATTTTTTGCCAATTCATGAGCCACTTGATTAGCTTCCCTATGACAATGCATAAACGAGACCTCTGTCATGTCACTGGCCTTCTGGAAGCATTCAGTTAGGATAGCAACATATGGGCTATTAATCTCCACTTCACCATTACATGCTTTGATAATTTCCAAGGAGTCCGTTTCCACATGACAGGAAGTACAACCCAGCTTCTCAAGAAGTTCAAAACCCCTAAGCATCGCCGTTGCCTCCGTAGTCGCCGAGCTGAGCATATTATCAAGAGGGCAAAAATACCCCGCATGACCTCCCCTTTATCGTTTCTCAAAACTTCAGCCGCCGCACCAGAACCATCTGAAAAACAAGATGCATCAGTATTCAGTTTTAGTTTTCCCCTAGTTGGTCTCAACCACTTGAACTCCTTTTTTTTAAACAGAAGGCCGTAGCCCTGCCTTAAATTAATAAGGCCGTTTCCGGCAGATACATAGTGCATTACACAGCTTACACAGCTTACAAGCCTCAAAGAAACAAGCACACGAAAGATAAGAAAGAAGCTTTGCTTGAAGCGCCGAGACCATCGTCTTCCGGAATGTCGACACATGGGAGGAGGGACCATAGGAGGCGCCATCAACGGAAGAAATCCTCGCATCGCTTCGAGATGAGCAAACTCCACCCGCTCACGGTCTCTGACTCCGAAGAGGGATCCCATCCCTCTCGCTCATGATCGCCGAGCGCCGCACCGTCGAGAATCAGAGAGGTTCCCCCAAGAACACTCCAGAGCAGAGTTGAGGTCCATTGAAGAGATCGAGATCAGCTGCTGCATCAGACAACACACCACAAGCACCTCCAACCCACAGCACCGCCACCAGGAACACGCAAGCCGACGAACGAAGACGCATCAGGAATAACGGCAAATAGGAAGCAGCAACCACCACAGGACCGGAGATTGACAAGCAACCTCCCGCCTGACAAATCACCGCAGATGAAGCAACGCCAAGAACCAACACCGACAAACAGGAGCTCGCCAACATCCCAGCAGCCCCAGACGGTGCCTTCAAGAAGGGGAACGACGCCATGGCGCCGCCACCGCCCACGTAGGGGTTAGGGTTTTCACCCAAGGCAGGGGTTGGGTGGGGGAAGACGGGGACCTCAACGAAGCCTCCAAGGAGGGAACCGACGCCAATGGCGTCGACAGCGCCGTGGCCACCGCCAGCCAGGGGTTTCCCCCGGTCCCAATCACCCCACCACCATTCACCCGGCCAAATCGCAGATCCGGTCGGGGAACGAGAGCTTCATAGGTCGGGGTCGGAGATCTCCCAGATCTGACGCCGAAGGCCGACGGAAAGGCCCGCACGCCGCGCCATCCGCTCGCTGCAACCCCGCCGCCCGCACGGCCGAGGACGCAGGCCAGCACTCACGGCCGCCGCTCGCCGTAGAGCCGACGCCGTCGCCACCACCTGGAGCCGCCGCTCCGGCGTCCAAAAGCCCCCACCTTGGGCACCACCTGCAGCAACTCCACGCCGCCAGACCGCATCCAAACCCACATCCGGGAGCCACCCGCCGCCACGAGGAGAAGGGCCGGCCGCTGGGTTCCGGCCTGGGGAGAGACGCAGAGGAGGACGAAGAGCCGCCGAGCAGCATCCTCAGACATGGCGAGCTCGACGCGACCGCCTCCCTCCCTGCGACCGCGCTGAGCTGCCAAGGGCCGAGGCCAGGAGCCTGGGGTCAAATCCCCGCCGCCCCCTTCACCGACGCCGTGGCCTTCGGCCAGCAGCGCCTCCGGGGGGGACGAGGAGGGGGTGGGAGGAGGGGGGCCTGGGCGGCAGCGGGCTAGGGTTTGCCCCCTCGGTCGCCTGGAGGAGACGACCCAAGGGGAGCGAACGGGGGGAGGAAGTCTTGAACTCCTTTTCAGTCGACTTTCCCTGGCTAGCTCCAACAAATCATGAAGTGCAAATGGGACTACGGTAGGAAAAGAGAAAATTAACAAATGGGCTTTATGGCCTTGTGGGCTGAAACACACTACGGGGTAGTAACGAAGTTTGCTTTTGGCTGGGGGGAGGGGGCGACCGCCCAGGATTGGCCCCCGAGAAGATCCGTCGCTGTCTTGGTGGACACCTGGATTGCCAACGGAAAACTGGAATGGTGCCGTGATGTTGTCCATGGAGTACCCATGATGCTCTACCGCTCCTCGTTAGTTGCTGCATTGTACTGAACGGTGGAAACATGATGTTCACAAAAAACCTGTTTGTATGTCTCTTGAGGTATCCCTTTTCCGGTGCAGCCTATTCCCATAGCATTTGATTGAGGTTACGGATTTTGTATCTGGAGTTTCGATCGGGCTGGTGATATTGATGTATGCAAGGCAGACGCGCATTCTAAACATTCGTCTAAAAGTGTTGGTGGGTTGTTCTGAAAGATTATCAGTGGGTGAGGGGATGTCATATAAGTAGGCGCTTGATTATATTTCATCAAGGCGTAGCAACTGATCCACATAGTCATCGTAGTAGTTGGGCACTAAATACTAGCAAGGTTATCTGCTTCAGTATGTAGTGCCGGTAGCGAGAATGCCTTGATCCTGTGGATGCCATATCTCACCTTGTGTTGTGTATCCCGAGCATTCCGGCGGCCCGCCGGAGATGGGGTAGGCCTCAACAGCGACGGGATAATTTCCATCTCAATAATTATCTCCTTCCTTGTTGCTGATAGTGTAGTCACTGCTGCAATCGATATATAGGTCCAAGACTTTTGTCGGCCACTGTTGTAAATGCTCAATAATCAACCTCTAAAGGTCCTACTACTAGTAATTGGATTCCGACGGCTGCAAGGATGGCACACGTTTCAAACAGTCAAGGCGGTGGGTGTCCAAAAATGCAGTCCTAGGCAGACGCCCAAGGAAAACGAAGGCCATCCATCCATCCTCTCGCACACACAGACAGTACGTCATGGACGTCGAAGAAGCGCCCAAGGACACGGCGCAGCATGGGCGCGGCAAGGCGATGCACCGGCTCCTGGTGGCGCTCAACTGCGGGATGCTGATTCTGGGCACCACGGGCGGGCCGCTCCTCAGCCGCCTCTACTTCAGCAAGGGCGGGCACCGGCAGTGGCTGGCCGCGTGGCTGGAGACCGGCGGCTGGCCGCTGCTGCTGATCCCCGTGGTGGCGTCCTACCTCACCCGGCGCTCGCGCGACCCCAGCGCGCCGCTGCTGCTCACCCGGCCTCGGTGGATACTGCTCGCCGCGGCGGCGCTCGGGGTGGCCACCGGCGCGGACGACTTCCTGTACGCCTACGGCCTCTCGTACGTGCCGGTCTCCACCTCGGCCATCCTCATCTCCACGCAGCTGGCCTTCACCGTCCTCTTCGCGTTCCTCATCGTGCGGCAGCGGCTGACGGCCTTCTCCCTGAACGCCGTCGCGCTGATCACCATCGGCGCCGTGGTGCTGGGCCTGCACGCCTCGTCCGACCGCCCCGCAGGGGTGACCAAGGGCCAGTATTGGATGGGCTTCTTTCTCAGCCTCGGCGCCGCCGCGCTGTACGGCCTCGTGCTGCCGCTCGTGGAGCTCACCTACAAGCGCGCCGCAAGCGGCGGCCGCGTGCTGACGTACGCGCTGGTGGTGGAGATGCAGCTGGTCATGGGATTCTTCGCCACCGCCTTCTGCACCGTCGGCATGATCGTCAACAACGATTTCCAGGTGCCCACACACGTCCTTGTCCTTCTCCCTACCGGATCAAATTATTGTTGTGGAGCATCTCAGCCTCTAGATGTCGACAAACATCAACATCACGCTCAAGATATTAATGAATTCGTTTTCGTCCAAGCTCTAGCTACCCGTCCTTCATGCAATCACTGGAATTAATGGTTTTATCGGGCTGGTTAGACTAGTCATAATATGTAGTATCATAATATGTCGTATTATGTAGCAGTATCTTACACATGATACTACTATATGATACTATCTCTATAATTCATGGTATCATATACTAGTATCATAATTTTTTTATATTTATTGATTTGTAGTATCTTCATGGAAATATGTGTATAACATATATTTGACAATTATTTTTCTACATCTACATGGTATGATATGGTATCTACCTATGATACTTTTATGATCTTTCTTATCATTAATTGTAATGACTCATTAATTTCTTGCATGCATGAAATGCATAATATAATGTTACCTATAATACTCTTAGGTTGCTCATAGTGGGAAGTAACTTAGACTAGTAACATATGTCATGTTACTAGTTTAAGTTACTACCTTCATAGTGGGTAGTAACATAGATGTGGTTTCATGCATTGTGTCATTTATTAGGTTGTAGACTCATATTGCCTTGAAATGTGTGATGTTAGCAGTAATAATAAGTCCTAGTCAGCTGGTATAAGGATTAAAATAATATATTCATGCTTAGTTGGAGAGAGAAGAAAGGAGTCTCTCATGCAAGAGAGCTCTAGCACGTGCTTAGACTTTGAGAGTGAAATGTGGACCATCCATTGATAAAGTAATACATGATTATAGCCACTATTATACATTGGCTCTATGTTAGCTACAAATGACATGGCATATGGCTTAGGCCCATAGTGCTAGTATCATAGGTAGATCATGCATCTTAGGCAAAAATATTGATGTGGCATCTAATTAATGAGGAGAGACAAGATTAGAATAACATAGGTGATATTGTATCATAGCACGTTACGAGAAAAACTAATGCTAAATAGATCTTGTACACACATTTTGTATTGGGATTCTACAAAACAATAAATTTAGAGGATTATGATACTACTCTATAATACCACCCACTATAGTGATAGTATCATAGACAAGTATCATATGCATGATACTACAATATGATACTATGCACTATGACCAGCCTAAGCGAGGCTATTAACTTGCTCTAACATAGCTAGTTACCACCTCACTCTCTTTCTTCAATTATTGTCATGCCATGTCACCAAAATACCTTGGGATATGTGATGTTACCACCTATGTTACTCCCACTATGAGAGCAGCCTTACTGTGCGTAGCCTTAGTGCAGCAACGCAGCGATTGTTCCGTGCACAGGAGGTCAGGCCTTAGATTCCCTCCGTTTATTGCTTTGTGATTGGTGCACTTTGTTTCATTCAGTTTCATTGTATTTTAAAACTTCAAAACTGAAAGCAGAGTGATCCGATGCACAAGATGTCCTGCGTGGGATAAAGTAAAGTAATTTCTCAGTTAGTGCGCGTATGAGGATCCAGGTACAGTGCACTGGAACACTGTGGTGCCTAGCTTGAAAGATTAATGAAAATATTAATCAAAGTGGTAGTAGCTAGCTATGGTTGATGATGTGATGTGCCATCATCGCAGTTGCAACATAAAAGCTACATTTCGCTTCCTCAAAATAGCTACATTTCGCGAATGGCTTTCGGCTTAAGTGGAAACACGCAATTTTCAGGGACCAAGGAATCATATCATAGTGATCGAGCTACGCTAGCTGCAGCCACTAATAAGTGCCAACGCCACAAGATATAGAGAAATTCAAAGCACGCTTTTGCTTTTGCTCGTCTAATTTTCCCTTCCCCTTAATCATACCTGCCACGTGTGAAAAATGACGCACGTACAAGCCTGGACTGAATGTCTCGTCGATGTTTGGCATATGTGTGTGCAGGCGATCGCGAGGGAAGGGCGGGCGTTCGAGCTGGGAGAGGCACGCTACTACACGGTGCTGGTGTGGAGCTCCATCTTCTGGCAGTTCTTCTTCCTTGGCGCCGTGGGCGTCATCTTCTGCGTCCACACGCTCCTCACCGGAATCCTCATTGCCGCCTTCATCCCGGTGACGGAGATGCTGGGCGTCCTCCTCCTCCACGAGAAGTTCAGCAGCGACAAGGGTGTCGCGCTCGTGCTCTCCCTCTGGGGCCTCGCCTCCTACTCCTACGGCGAGTACGCCGACGCTCGGGCCAAGAAGAAGAAAGCAGCCCTGTGGGAAGCCCAAGCTTCATAACCTGTATAATTTGTAGAACGCCGCCGTACTGCATTGAGCAAGAAAACAACATCTGCCGTGATGCGTATTCGGCAATATATCGGATCATCCAAAAAGGATAGCGCTGCATTAGGACATGCACGAGACCACTCTCTTGTTCTTTACCTACCGTTTTTTCTCCACCTTACATATAGGAATATGGCGTGATCAAAATCGAACTCCATCTGCCTATGGTATAGTAGCGAGTATGCGGTGACGTTTTATCTAGGTACCTGATATTAATATAAAATGATTTTCTGAAAACCTGGACTATTGTTTTTATTGTTATAGACAAAGTTATGCAGCTTTTTAGTGATGGATGGAGTCAATGTTCAAGAAATCATTAATATTAACTTATCGGTCGGCCTTAAAATAAAAATTAATCACTTATCGGTTGATTAATCGATTTTATCGGTCAGCCATTTATCGGCTTACTTTTTTATAAATTCTAATTTTCGACACTAAATTTTCTATAATATGCTATGCAAAAAATAATATTTGAGCATTGCACATAATATTTCCTTGCATTTGAATCTATACCTAATAATAAAGAAAATAAGGTTTCTTGCGAGATTTTCGTCCAACTTGAAACTACCACGAAATTTGGAGAAAAATTACCCCCCAATGCCATTGGTAAGTTTTACGGGTTGTGATTTTTTTTTCTGTTGCTTCATACGTGTTCGTTTGTTCATAGATAGTTCGAGGGGGAAACGAGTTCGTGTTGTATACAAATTTCGTTCGTACGTCGTGGCTGTCGGTCAACCGATCCGTCCTGGTTGCCCCCGATTCTGAGAGTTTTTCTGATAGAAACGGTAGCCATCAAGAAATCCATCGCCGTGCCTAAATTGCTTCGATAAAAGCCGACGACGCTCTAGGCCTGTAACTTGATCAATGCAATTTTCGCTGGCGATTCCCGAATCAATCGAGTTTCGGCCAACAAGATGCTTAGATGCGGTGTGAATAGCGCATTGCTGGTTTGTCGATCCGGCGCGTCGCCTCCGGGAGTAGCAGTTCAGCTCCTCATTCGGCACGTCTCCTATCGCCGGGAGGCGGTGAAGGAGGAACATGGCCAACAGGATTCGTTTGCGTTACGACTAGGGTCTTGTGGACACGCTGGAGCTCCCCGTCTGCGTCCGCCGAGACGCTGCACCTCCAATCTCGTCCATTGCCTACAGCTCATCCTTCTCGCAAGATCTCTATCGTCAAGGAGAAAATTTGAGAGGAGAAGAGGAGAAATTAGAGGGGATGGGATTGTGAAGAGTGCGAAGGGCAACACTATGGCCATCTTATGCGCGTTGCAGTTGATGGCGGAGGATGACTATTATGTGTGCAAGATGACGGAGAGCATGATGGTCTAGCCGCCGCCGCAACTCCCGTAGCTGGAGGCGCCGCTGGGCTTACCCGGGCGGACTCCACGCCGGCCAAAAACGGGCACGAGGAGCAGAAGCACGTCGAGCGGTCCACTGCTGCCAACTCCGCGGCGTGGGTCGCTGCTGCCTCTGTTGCTAATACTACTATGCTGCTGTTGCTAATTGTCTTTTAACAGTTGAATTGTTGCGAAAGTTCCTGGAAAAATTGCTCTGAAATAATTCAAGATGGATTTCATGACGGCCGAGCCAAAGGCAGCATCGTTACGAGCTATAAATAAGTTACGTCGGCACGAGTAAGTGGAGAGAGAAAAAACATGGGACTATCTATTTAGCATCCGAGTGTTTTTGTTTTACTTAACACTCGATTTTATCTAACCAATCAGAGGATGTGTCGCTGTTTTCCTTTGGGACTATCTATTTAGCATCCGAGTGTTTTTGTTTTCCTTAACACTCGATTTTATCTAACCAATCAGAGGATGTGTCGTTGTTTTCCTTTTTACAATTTGCTTTCGTCCTATTTCCCTGACTAAAAAACCAAACGAGCAAGAAAAAATCTGGAGGCTGTGTTGAATCTCCACATGGGATAAGTAATGGGCCCAAATCTAAAAGAAACGGACCAATAAAGGGACACGGACACATATCTTCCTTCATTCCCATCTGTTTCTTCTTCCATCTCTTTTTTTTTTTGCCATAGAAGATCTCACCGGCTAAACTACTTAGGGTTTACACTGTATATACAATGTATTTACAGTGTAAAAGATGGAAAATATTTCAGTCATGTGAAATGCATGCTAAATTATTTTGTGATGATACACTGTGAAATGCAGGTTAAATTACTTACGGTTCACCGTGTATGTACATTGTATTTACAGTGCATAAAATAGAAAACATTTCAGTCATGTGAAATGCGGGCTAAATTACTTAGGATTTACCGTGTATGTACAGTGCATAAAATGGAAAATATTTCAGTCATGTGAAATGCATGATAAATTACTTAGTGGTGATACACTATGAAACACATGCTAAATTACTTAGGGTTTACAATGTATGTACAATGTATTTACACTGTATAAAATGGAAAACATTTCAGTCATGTGCATGTACAGTGTATAAAACTATAACATTTGGCATGTACATACAGCGTATTTACAAGGGTTAGTAAAATGGGAAATTCGAATGATTTTAAATGAAAATTACCATGGTTTCATGGAGAAACTTCGGTGGCCTTCTCCCCCTGCACCGATCGGAAGGGCACATCGACTTGCTCGTTGACCACAAAGCGCGGGCTCTACCCCTCCGCGGCTGCGCCCCCGACCACCGATAGTCGTGGCGATTTCTCCCCTTCCGTCCTCTCTCTTTTCTGCTCCTCTGCCTTTGGGTGTCTTTGTCGTGAAGAAATTGATGAGAATTGAGAAAACAAAAAAGGTAAATATTATCTCCGTTCATAAAAAGATGTCTTAAATTTGTCTACATTAAATAGTATCTAGATACATTCAAATTTTTCAAATTTGCTACATGAGTACTTAAATGATTTTTTTTATAAAGCCCAGCCCAAAATGAGAATGACCACCTGGTTAGCCCTAACTCAAAAGGCAAATAAGACCAAGCCGAAAGGTCAAAAGAAACGATAAAACATACTAGAGAGAAAACCAACAGCGACTTGACTCGACAGGAAAAGTTGGCCGAAGAAAAGAACAAGCGGTCGTATCGGAAGACAATGGAGGGCGAGAAAAATTCGGTTGTTGCCGAATTGTAAAACAACCGGGTGCAAAATAGCAAAAGTCAAAAACATTTTCAATGGAATATCCGGTACGCTATTTCATGGTAATTGAACAAGTGGATTGCATTCACACCGTTGTGAATAGATCTGTCTTTTCTGAATAGAATTTCTTATGCAATCTAAAGTTTGTTGTTTCAAAAGAAATCACGGGGCTGTTGATTTCATTTGTTTGCAAGAAATCAATGTTTCTCCCTCCACATTCAAAAAGAACAAATATATTGGACAAATGTTGAAAAAAAATCTGCGGAGATATTGAAAGTGATAGGAACTTCATTACTTAAGGTATCATATATTCTTTGATCTTTTACAAATTTATGCGTAATCTTCTGTTCGTCCTTTAGGCGTACTTTTTGTGTGGATATTTTGGGCGTATAAAAGTTAATTCATGCTATCAATAATGGCTGCATGATATGATCATCGTTGACACCTTTGAAAAATAAGATTCAAAATTATTAAAAAAAAAGAGAACTCAAGAAAAAATTGTTATTCTTGAATGTATAACACTACCCAAAGGCTAGCACAATTCCCCTTGTTCCATCAAGAAATCTACGGCCCTCGATCAAAGCCCTTGCCCTTGTGGCCTTGCCGGCGATCCCATCACACGGTATGCACGTGTGCGTCGCACCGTGGAGCGACCTCGCTACCGAATGGGCCAAGCAGGCGAGACCCAAAAAAATCTGCCGAAACGTTTTGGGTGGCGTGCTGGCATAGTCACATGTGTACCGGGTGGCCTAGCTGAACCGGCGGGCAAGGGATATGGTGACATCACATCTAACCGCTCCTGGTGGCGTGGACGCACGCGGTGATGTAGATTGGATTTATGTGACGCTGCAATTGTACCAAGGACTTACATCATCCACTTGTGTAAATATACACTTTTTTCTCCGGTGCAACGCACGGGCATGCTTACTAGTCAATAATAATGGAAATTTTGAGCTACATAATGCTACACAATCATAGGACGAAAATATCGACTGTCATACCAAATTTCATTAAATTTCACTAACAATCAGACGAAATATCGGCCATGAGAGTGAAAATCGAGAGAAATATCGTCTAAAATACATAAAATCGGCTGAAATATCGGTGGCGCGATAAATTGGCCGATATGCTGAAATTTTATCGTCGACCATCCAATTCACGATAAATCGGCCGATAAATCGGTATCTCGGCAGATTTTTTAAACAGTGGATGGCGTACAAGAGTCCGGAGGTTGGAAAGAGAAGCAACTGCAAGTTGAAAGAGAGATTCAGCCGCCCCTTAGGATACTTGTTCGTATACACAAGGCACCACAACGCTTTCAGAAGAAAAGAAGGGAAACACTCGCTTCAGTCTTGGGTTAGGCTTCACAGATACTGTTCGGCCTCCAAGTACGCTTGTTGTTGGGCTTGGTGGCCCATCTCCTTCTGCTCCTTCATGGTCTTGGCATGTCGTTGCCGATGAGGTAGTCGAGGCAGATTTGGTGCATAGCTCGTGGAACGGTGCGTGACACTCCCCAGGGGTTCAGAAGCTACTTGACCCCAATTGCAGTGTTGTGCATTTTTTCGATAAAAGGCGCTTCATTATTTAAAATATTCAAGCATTAGATCCAGCCTCTGCATAACTAAGATGCACACAACCGTTCAAGTATCAATTGCAGTGTTGTGCATGTGTGCATAAATTCATCGGTGTGCCTATTCTGACCAAATTTAGCGCTCTTGGTTAGAGAACAAAAGCTCGTAATAGATGCATCGAGTATAATTCTGATTACAAAATTCAGCCGCTCTAAAATCAATACTAAAATAATATATATATGTCTAGCTGGGTGTCTGTCAACCTAATCTAATCAAACCAGCCTCCATGGGACTCTGTTTTTCAGTATGACACAGGTTCTTGGACCTGGAAAAAATCTAATGATACGTCTCAAATTTTCATGTACACTTTCGTGTAATTTTACTTACCCATATTTCGCAATTTTTTTTACTTACCCATAGCCATGGAGCAATTTACACGCAGGAAGTCGTGTTAATATTTGCACGTACTGGGCGACGTGTGACGGATGAGACTCCAAGTTTATACTGGGAAGTGGAACTGATGTGATGCTAAGCTAGGCGTACCATATATTGTACACAAGCTCATATACTATATTGTACACAAGCTCATATACTGGGAAGTGGGATCCTCGCCATGGCTGCTAGGGCAGGTCTGGTCGGGTCATCGATATGCAGCGTCGAGGGCGGCGCTCCTGGTCGGGGTGGAGGCAGAGATCTCTTCTTGGTGGCACCATGGATGGAGTAAAGATGCTGGGCCGGCGGGTGGCCGCGGCGGTGATCACAGATCTCGATTTGGATGTCTCCCAGGCTGCCCCCCTCCCCCAATCTCGATCTTCGCTGCGCGTTAGGCCGGTTCCGGTGGAGGATCGACCCTGCACTATCGTCTCGTTTCCCTGCTGGCCTTGCCTCTAGGTCGCTGGTAGGGTTTGGAGCGGCGGCCTGCAAGTTTCCAGCGGGTCGCGTGGGTTGCTCGATCGGCATGAATCAAGGTGGTGGTCCTCGAATCTCTCTCGCGCCAAGACGAAGATCTTCCTTATGCATGTCCGTCTGGATTTGGCTGGATGTTGAGTTCTCAAAGGCTCCACTGGCAAATGTCAAATATAACAGTGCTCGTGCCTGGAGTTTGCTGGTTTGGGATGTATTTGGTTGTGCGCACACATGCTTTTATTCCGACCGTTTGGTTCTGGAGGGAGGGATTGAAGCTCTGTTCTGTGTTGCCAGCAGATCACATTCTAGTCTATGTTGTATCAGAGACGGAGAATTTCTTGAAGGCCGGATTGGAGGACTAGCAGCGGAGGATCGAGTCGTGGTGTTGTTGAGGGATTTGCTTGGTACCCTGGGCCTTGTAATAGCAGTATGCAAGTGAGGGCAGCAGCACAGGTGAAGTTCAGAGTCCTACCTTTCAGGGTGAAAATCTAAGGTCTGACCTTAACTGGTTGTGACTGGCAATGGTGTTATTGAAGGCATTGTTCTAAGAGCGGGAACTATCTCCAGGGTGAAAACCTAAAATCTTTTGATCGGGCAATGACGGCGCTTATGCACTGTTACCTTCTTGGAGATGTCGCTGGTGGAGAGCCTGGATTTCACAGGTGTTATCTTGGTGGTGTTTGTACTGTTGTTGCTTGGACTGAAGTACCGTAGCGGACCTTCTTTTTTCTTAGTTTTCTTTTTCTTTTTTAGCTGTGTGCATCCGTACTACCATTAGGGTACTCTGTTACTGCTATTTGTAACTATCGTTATTAATATATTTCCTTTATAATAAAAAACGTTCTTCGGCCAACTCTTAGCTTCCTCCGATAATTTTGAACACTTTTGAAGTAAGTACACTATACATACAAGTATACTAGCTGACTCCATCACTCCAGTCTCACCGTGAGCTTCCTAGCTAGTTCTTTGCGGACACAAGCACAATTGATGGGAAAATACACCGTGAATGTCTCAAATCAATGTAGCACACGACATGTCCGCGTAGTTTGGCCGACATGCTTCGAGGATGTTCTAATTCGTAAGAAAGGGTAAGTGCACTAGAACAATGTTGTCCAATGGGCTTTGATGTTCTTTTCCCGGTGGCTACCATTCCCACATCTTTTCATCTCGATTGATAGAAGGCAGAATGGACATCCATATTTTATCTTCTCCACTGGGTGTCGTGATGGTTAAGAAATTACATGTCGGCTTGAAGGGGTACCTCTATATTTATGTCTCTTGTTACCAAGATACCATAAATTCTGCACCGACACATGGTTACAAAGGACAGACGATGAAATGAGTAATAGCATAATGGAACCACCTAGGCCAAATCATTGCGATTTTGGCACTCTAAATTTTCGAATTAGGTCGTCTAACGTTCCAGATAATTCCATCATCCCCGCAGGTCTATGACTGTGAGGTTGCCGAACAATAATGCTGGATTTACGGATACTCCTGTTACGGAGATGCGTTACGGACTAACGTGAATTTAGTGGGTTGGTGATAGAGCATTAGACAATTTTCGAGTGAGTTCACACTAGTAGAAAATGAGCATTTGGTTCTAAGGTGCCCAGAGCATTAGTTCCAGTTCCAACGGCTAGGACATCGCACGGGAAACGGCCAGCATCAGTCCCGGTTCAAACGAGACCTTTAGTCTAGGGACACCACCAGTGACTAAAGGGGTTACGGCAGATTGCGGCAGGCGTGAGCCCATTTAGTCTCGGTTTAATCCCGATTGGAGACACAAATCAGGACAAAATTTTCATATATATATATATATATATATATATATATATATATATATATATATCACCGTTGGGCAGAAATAGTGTGAGCCAAACTTAGTTTTGACAGGTGTATGCTGGTTTGCTTTTTTCCCTTCTTATGCACAAGAGGAGCTCGATGAAATGCCTGAGAGCATGGTGTCACTTGAGTTCACACAAAACAAACATGATATGAAGTGCCCGAGTCACACTTAAGTTTTCTCCTCTTTTTTTCCTCCTCGATCAAGGTTAGGAACTTTGTCCATTCATCTTCATTGATAAAATGCATGCATCGATGTACATCACGTCTCTATTCATGATATTCTGTAATGGTTTTTGATATACTTAATTATATAATGCAGATGAGTCGACAATATATGTACGGTGACCAACACACTGTCGAGTTCATTATGGGCCTGCATTCTTTTTATCGGTGTGGCTAAGGCAAATAATATGAATGGTTTTATGTGTTGTTCATGGGGTGTCTGTCAGAATAAGAAGGATTATTCTTCCTCGAAAATCCTTCACACCCACCTGGTTCGGCCCGGTTTTATGCCCAACTATAATTGTTGGACCATGCACGGAGAAAGAGAGGTTATGATGGAAGACAATGAAAAATAAGAGGATGATGCCAACTATCGTATGTTCCTTGAATACGGTGATACTGCAACGGGGGAATCTGAAAATCCAGAGACATCAGATAAGCCCGCTGATGATCTTGGTTGGGCCATTGTTGATGCAAAGAGAGACTGCGAAACTGGAAAGGAGAGGTTGAAGTTCGAGCAAATGTTAAAGGATCCCAAAAAATTATTGTACCCAAATTTCGAAGATGACCAGAAAAATCTAGGTAGCACAATCGAATTGCTGAAATAGAAGAGAGAGAATTGTGTGACTGACAAGGGATTTGAAAACTTGCTGAAAATAATGAAGAAGCTGCTTCCAAAGGATAGAGAATTGCCCGACAGTACATACGAAGCAAAGAAGTTTATCTTCCCTCTAGGATTAGACGTGCAGAAGATACATGCATTGCCTAATGACTGCATCATCTACCGCCTCAAGGACTACGAGAATTTGGGTGCATGCCTAATATGCAATGCATTGCGGTATAAGATCGTACGAGATGACCCTGGGGATGTTGAGGGCGAGTGCCCTAGGAAGAAGGTTCCTGCCAAGATTATGTGGTATGGTCCTATAATACCACTGTTCAAACGTTTGTTCAGAGACAAAGAGCATGTGATATTATTGCGATGGCAAAAAATAGACCGTAAGAAAGACGCGATGTTGAGAGACACCCCGTTGATGGATCGCAATGGAGAAAAATCGAGAGGGTGTTCCCAAACTTTGCAAATAACGCAAGGAACATAAGGTTAGGTTTAAATACATATGGCATGAATCCTTCCGCGGATATTCTTAGTCAATGGTAAGAACATCAGTAATCGTTAACAGCTCAGTTGGATTGGGAGTAGTGAATACTCGGAATTCGGAAGATTAACTGATTTAATCGGTCGGCTATTAATTGTTGAAACCTACACAAATTAGCATCCAAAACATGTCTATATAAGAAAGAATCAAATAGTATATATGTCTTTATATGCCCCCGACCTATTTCTCAAGATCCCAAAATCCCATTAAAGCATGTATGCTTCTCCTCTGTGACGTAATCTTCTAGGTCATGGGCGACAAAGGTGACACCAACCGTCACCATCTTCATTCCTTTCGCTTCTTGCTTGACTTCATAAGACAGAGTTTAGGGTTAGGGGTAGATACATGATTTGTCTGGTTTGAATATGTCTATTGTTTATGAACTTAAATGCTGCTTACTATATGACATAAGAAGGCTATGTGTTTTGGTTTTTCATCTTTTAAATCTTTTAGAATTTTTATGCTATTTGAATCTTGGTCAATTCCTAGTTTTGACCAAGATTTAAACAAGTTTAAAACATGAAAATGAAAAGGTAAGCCTGGATCCTTCTTAGTCACTCTAAAATGAAGCTTTTGGGAGGTTTTTGAAATTTCCATGTTTGAAACCCAAAACCACTTCTCTTCATGCTTTACTTCATAAGACAGAGTTTAGGGTTAGGGGTAGATACATGATTTGTCTAGTTTGAATATGTCTAGACCTTGTTTTATCAACTTGAATTCTTACTATATATGTCATAAGAAAACTATGTGTTTTGGTTTTTCATTTTTCTGTTTTTTTTAATTTTATGCCTATTTTGAATCTTGGTCAAATACTAGCTAGGTTTGACCAAGATTTAAACAAGTTTAAAACATGAAAATGAAAAGGTAAGCCTGGATATTTCTTAGTCACTCTAAAATGAAGCTTTTGGGAGGTTTTTAAAATTTTCATGTTTGAAATCCAAAACCACTTTTCTTCATGCTTGACTACATAAGATAGAGTTTAGGGTTAGGGGTAGATACATGATTTTTCTAAGAATTTTTATGCCCATTTGAATCTTGATCAAATCCTTGGTTTGACCAAGATTTAAACAAGTTTAAAACATGAAAATGAAAAAGTAAGTTTGGATCCTTCTTAATTATTAGTCAATCCAAAATGAAGCTTTTTTGGCAGATTTTTGAAATTTCCATGTATGAAACCCAAAACCAATTCTCTTCATGCATGCTTGACTTCATAAGACGGAGTTTAGGGTTAGGGGGGTAGATACATGATTGTCTAGTTTGAATATGTTTAGACTTTGTTTATCAACTTGAATATATTGTACCGTGTCTCCACACAACCCAAAATGCACATATTTTGCAAAGTTTTCATGCGTGAGTACTTGTAACTAGTAAAAATAGAAAGTAAAAATAGGAACCCTATGTATGAAGCATACTAAAAAGAACTCTTTCACATTTTTTTTGGTATAGAGTATGAGTTTGCTTGGCTTCATACACAAGTGAGTACATGTCATGCAAAAATTAACACGAAATTTAGTTATCATGACCCATTTTTGGCAGGCATTGTGCATATCACCTTGAGAAACATCTTTGCGAGCTAGTGTATTAAACGTTTATTCACATATAATCGATTTTTTACTTTATTAGTGCACACAATGACAGAATCGGCCAAATGTGTATGATTTTTGTGAAGGGTGCTAGAAAAACAAGATGCACTACGATGAAACGTGAAAGGAGGCAAGGGGAGGGATAGTGAAGAGGTGGGAGAGAGGAACCGCAAGGTAATTAAATTGGGCCAAAACGATTCCAACTTCCTAGGCATTGATCAACTTTGCCATGTCTTAACCCAACGTGGCAGTGAACCCGAGATATTTTTATTATAAGCAACAACTTCCTCTTACTCCGCTCCTCCGAAATGGTAACCTCTCCAGCTTAAGTGACCAATCGACATAGCTATGGCCTTCCGATTTGGCTCTGGTCACCGCGCGGTAGTTCTACCACCGACGAGGAAGCGGAGCATCAGCGCCGCCTTCGCTTCATCCATCGCGCACCATGGCATAACCCGCCCGCTCTGCACTGGCCGGTTGTTCAGCCCACGGCGGCGGCGCTGGCCGTGGAGCCCCTCGCCAGCCGCTTCCCGTGCGGGCCGATGGATGTAGAGGTAGGGAGCTCCCACGCAACCCCGCATGCGACGCCCGCTCGGCCATGGCCGGCTTTCCGCCCACGCATGCCGCATGGTTTTCTTTGCCAGCAGGTGAGATCGCCTTGCCGGTGATACGTCTCCGACGTATCGATAATTTCTTATGTTCCATGCCATATTATTGATGATACCTACATGTTTTATGCACACTTTATGTCATATTCGTGCATTTTTTACCGGAACTAACCTATTAACAAGATCGTGCCGATTCTTGCATTTTCAGCTGTTTTTGGTTTCAGAAATCCTAGTAGGAAGTATTCTCGGAATTGGACGAAACGAAGACCCAGGGGCCTATTTTGCCACGAACCTTCCGAACCGAAGAGCATACGAAGTGGGCCACGAGGTGGCCAAACCACAGGCGGCGCGGCCAAGGGCCGCGCCGCTATGGTGTGGGCCCTCGTCGCCCCCCGACTCCTTTCGCCTTCTTAAAGCCTCCGTCGCGAAACCCGATGCGAAAAACCACGATACGGAAAACCCTTGAGACGCCGCCGCCAATCCCATCTCGGGGATTCCGGAGATCTCCTCCGGCACCTCGGGAGGGGATTCATCTCCCGGAGGACTCTACACCGCCATGGTCGCCTCCGGAGTGATGAGTGAGTAGTTCACCCCTGGACTATGGGTCCATAGCAGTATCTAGATAGTTGTCTTCTCCTCATTGTGCTTCATTGTTGGATCTTGTGAGCTGCCTAACATGATCAAGATCATCTATCTGTAATACTCTATGTTGTGTTTGTCGGGATCCGATGGATAGAGAATACCATGTTATGTTAATTATCAAGTTATTACATATGTGTTGTTTATGATCTTGCATGCTCTCCGTTATTAGTAGAGGCTCTGGCCAAGTTTTTGCTCTTAACTCCAAGAGGGAGTATTTATGCTCGATAGTGGGTTCATGCCTGCATTGACACCTGGGACAGTGACATAAAGTTCTAAGGTTGTGTTGTGCTGTTGCCACTAGGGATAAAACATTGGCGCTATGTCCGAGGATGTAGTTGTTGATTACATTACGCACCATACTTAATGCAATTGTCCATTGCTTTGCAACTTAATATTTGAAGGAGTTCGGATGATAACCTGAAGGTGGACTTTGAGGCATAGATGCGGTTGGATGGCGGTCTATGTACTTTGTCGTAATGCCCAATTAAATCTCACTATACTTATCATGACATGTATGTGCATTGTTATGCCCTCTCTATTTGTCAATTGCCACTGTAATTTGTTCACCCAACATGCTTTTATCTTATGGAGAGACACCTCTAGTGAACTGTGGACCCGGTCCATTCTTTTAATACTGAAATACAATCTGCTGCAATACTTGTTTTACTGTTTTCTCTGCAAACAATCATCTTCCACACAATTCGGTTAATCCTTTGATACAGCAAGCCGGTGAGATTGACAACCTCACTGTTTTGTTGGGGCAAAGTACTTTGGTTGTGTTGTGCAGGTTCACGTTGGCGCCGGAATCCTGGTGTTGCGCCGCACTACATCACGCCGCCTCAACCTTCAACGTGCTTCTTGGCTCCTCCTGGTTCGATAAACCTTGGTTTCTTTAAGGGAAAACTTGCTGCTGTGCGCATCATACCTTCCTCTTGGGGTTGCCCAACGAACGTGTGAAATACACGCCATCCAGCTCTTTTTCTGGCGCCGTTGCCGGGGAGATCAAGACACGCTGCAAGGGGAGTCTCCACTTCCAATCTCTTTACTTTGTTTTTGTCTTGCTTTATTTTATTTACTACTTTGTTTGCTGCACTTATATCAAAACACAAAAAAATTAGTTGCTAGTTTTACTTTATTTACTGTCTTGTTGCTATATCAAAAACACAAAAAAATTAGTATACTTGCATTTACTTTATCTAGTTTGCTTTATTTACTTACTGCTAAAATGGCTACCCCTGAAAATACTAAGTTGTGTGACTTCACTAGCACAAATAATAATGATTTCTATGCACACCTATTGCTCCCAGCTACTACAGCAGAATTCTTTGAAATTAAACCGCTTTGTTGAATCATTGATATCTAGTGTTAGTTCTGATGATGCTGCTGCCCATCTCAATAATTTTTTTGAATTGTGTGAAATGCAAAAATATAAAGATGTAGATGGTGACATTATAAAATTAAAATTGTTTCCTTTCTCATTAAGAGGAAGAGCTAAAGATTGGTTGCTATCTCCGCCTAAGAATAGTATTGATTCCGGACTAAATGCAAGGATGCTTTTATTGGTAGATATTATCCCCCTGCTAAAATTATATCTTTGAGGAGTAGCATAATGAATTTTAAACAATTGGATAATGAACATGTTGCTCAAGCTTGGGAAAGAATGATCTTGGTTAAAAATTGCCCAACCCATACTGACTACTTGGATGATCATCCAAACCTTCTATGCAGGACTAATTTTTCTTCGCGGAATTTATTGGATTCAGCTGTTGGAGGTACCTTTATGTCCATCACTCTTGGTGAAGCAACAAAGCTTCTTGATAATATGATGGTTAATTACTCTGAATGGCACACGGAAAGAGCTCCACAAGGTAAGAAGGTAAATTCTGTTGAAGAATCCTCTTCCTTGAATGATAAGGTTGATGCTATTATGTCTATGCTTGCGAATGATAGGACTAATTCTGATCCTAATAATGTTCCATTAGCTTCATTGGTTGCCCAAGAAGAACATGTTGATGTAAACTTCATTAAAAATAATAATTTCAACAACAATGCTTATCGGAACAATTCTAGTAACTATAGGCCATATCCTTATAATAATGGTAACGTTATGCTAATTCTTATGGGAATTCTTACAACAATAATAGGAATACACCCCTGGACTTGAAGCCATGCTTAAAGAATTTATTAGTACACAAACCTTTAACAAATCGTTGAGGAAAAGCTCAATAAAATTGATATTCTTGCTTCTAGAGTTGATAGTCTTGCCTCTGTTGATCTTTTGAAATCGAAAGTTATGCCTAATAGGGATATTGAAAATAAAATTGTTACTACATCAAATGCCATCCAAGTTAGAATTAATGAGAATATAAGATTAATGGCTGAACTGCGTGCTAGGTGGGATAGAGAAGAAAATGAAAAACTAGCTAAAGAGGAAAATGTAGCTAAAGTTTGGACTATTACCACCACTAGCAATGCTAATGATTCACATGTTGCTGCACCTCCTACTATCAATGGTAAAATAATTGGTGTTGGCAATGCTTCTACTCTAGTGCAAAGCGTAAAAATGCTGAAATGCTAAAACTGAAACGCCGTGATAAAACTGCTGAAATTTTTCCAACCTTGGGGATGATAATCCCATTGCTTAGATTGCAATGATTTAGATTTTGATGATTGTCACATCTCTGAAGTTATAAAGTTCTTACAAAAACTTGCTAAGAGTCCCAATGCTAGCACGTAAACTTGGCTTTAAAACATATTATAAATGCTCTCATAAAAGCTAGAAAAGAAACTAAAACTTGAAACTTCTATTCCTAGAAAGCTAGAGGATGGTTGAGGCCATCGTCAGATTTTAGCAATGCTGATCTTGGTGCTATTTTTTTATGCCTGAAAGTCTATGATATGTGACTTGCCACCATTGAAAAGCTGTTATCTGGATGTTAATCTGATAATGCTAAAAAGAAACATTTGGGGAAAGTTGATAATGTTCATATTATGGTTAACAATAACCTTGTCCCCGTTGATTTTGTTGTCTTGGATATTGAATGCAATGCATCTTGCCCCATTATATTGGGAAGACCTTTTCTTCGAACCGTTGGTGCTACTATTGATATGAAGGAAAGGTAATATTAAATATCAATTTCCTCTCAAGAAAGGTATGGAACACTTCCCTAGAAAGAGAATGAAGTTACCTTTGATTCTATTATTAGAACAAATTATGATGTTGATGCTTCGTCTCTTGATGTTACTTGATATACACTTTGCGCCTAGCTGAAGGCGTTAAAAAAGCGCTTATGGGAGACAACCCATGTTTTTACTACAGTATTTTTGTTTTATATTTGAGTCTTGGAAGTTGTTTGCTACTGTAGCAACCTCTCCTTATCTTAGTTTATGTTTTGTTGTGCCAAGTAAAGTCTTTGATAGTAAAGGAGTACTAGATTTGGATTACTGCGCAGTTCCAGATTTCTTTGCTGTCACGAATCGGTCTACCTCCTGTAGGTAGCTCAGAAAATTAAGCCAATTTACGTGCATGATCCTCAGATATGTACGCAACTTTCATTCCATTTGAGAATTTTCATTTGAGCAAGTCTGGTGGCCTAATAAAATCCATCTTTACGGACTGTTCTGTTTTGACAGATTCTGTCTTTTATTTCGCATTGCCTCTTTTACTATGTTGGATGAATTTCTTTGATCCATTAATGTCCAGTAGTATGCAATGTCCAGAAGTGTTAAGAATGATTGTGTCACCTCTGAACATGTGAATTTTATTATGCACTAACTCTCTAATGAGTTGTTTCGAAGTTTGTGTGGAGGAAGTTTTCAAGGATCAAGAGAGAGTATGATGCAATATGATCAAGAAGAGTGAAAGCTCTAAGCTTGGGGATGCCCCGTGGTTCACCCCTGCATATTCTAAGAAGACTCAAGCGTCTAAGTTTGGGGATGCCCAAGGCATCCCCTTCTTCATCGACAACATTATCAGGTTCCTCTCCTGAAACTATATTTTTATTCCGTCACATCTTATGCACTTTGCTTGGATCGGTTTGTTTTTTTTTTTTTTTTTGAATAAAATGGATCCTAGCATTCACTTTATGGGAGTGAGACACGCTCCGCTGTAGCATATGGACAAGTATGTCCTTAGGCTCTACTCATAGTATTCATGGCGAAGTTTCTTCTTCGTTAAATTGTTATATGGTTGGAATGGGAAAATGCTACATGTAGTAATTCTAAAATGTCTTGGATAATGTGATACTTGGCAATTGTTGTGCTCATGTTTAGCTCTTGCATCATATACTTTGCACTCATTAATGAAGAAATACTTAGAGCTTGCTAATTTGGTTTGCATATTTGGTTTCTCTAGAGTCTAGATAATATCTAGTATTGAGTTTTTGAACAAGAAGGAAGACGGTGTAGATTCTTATAATGTTTACAATATGACTTTTATGTGAGTTTTGCTGTCACTAGTTCATCCTTGTGTTTGTTTCAAATAACCTTGCTAGCCTAAACCTTGTATCGAGAGGAATACTTCTCATGCATCAAAATACTTGAGCCAACCACTATGCCATTTGTGTCCACCATACCTACCTACTACATGGTATTTATCAGCCATTCCAAAGTAAATTGCTTGAGTGCTACCTTTTAAATTCCATCATTCACCTTTGCAATATATAGCTCATGGGACAAATAGCTTAAAAACTATTGTGGTATTGAATATGTACTTATGCACTATATCTCTTATTAAGTTGCTTGTTGTGCGATAACCATGCTTCTGAGGACGCCATCAACTATTCTTTGTTGAATATCATGTGAGTTGCTATGCATGTCCGTCTTGTACGAAGTAAGAGATCTACCACCTTAATGGTTGGAGCATGCATATTGATAGAGAAGAACATGGAGCCGCTAACTAAAGCCATGATTCATAGTGGAAGTTTCAGTTTTGGACACATATCCTCAATCTCATATGAGAATAATAATTGTTGCCACATGCTTATGCATTAAAGAAGGAGTCCATTATCTGTTGTCCATGTTGTCCCGGTATGGATGTCTAAGTTGAGAATAATCAAAGCGAGAAATCCAAAATGCGAGCTTTCTCCTTGACCTTTGTAGAGGCGGCATGGAGGTACCCCATTGTGACACTTGGTTAAAACATGTGCATTGCAAAGATCCGGTAGTCCAAGCTAATTAGGACAGGGTGCGGGCACTATTAGTATACTATGCATGAGACTTGCAACTTGTAAGATATAACTTTCATAACTCATATGCTTTATTACTACCGTTGACAAAATTGTTTCATGTTTTCAAAATAAAAGCTCTAGCACAAATATAGCAATCGATGCTTCCTCTTTGAAGGACCATTCTTTTTACTTTATGTTGAGTCGGTTCACCTATCTCTCTCCACCTCAAGAAGCAAACACTTGTGTGAACTATGCATTGATTCCTACATACTTGCATATTGTACTTGTTATATTACTCTATGTTGACAATTATCCATGAGATATACATGTTACAAGTTGAAAGCAACCGCTGAAACTTAATCTTCCTTTGTGTTGCTTCAATACCTTTACTTTGATTTATTGCTTTATGAGTTAACTCTTATGCAAGACTTATTGATGCTTGTCTTGAAGAACTATTCATGAAAAGTCTTTGCTTTATGATTCACTTGTTTACTCATGTCATTACCATTGTTTGATCGCTGCATCCACTACATATGTTTACAAATAGTATGATCAAGGTTATGATGGCATGTCACTTGAGAAATTATCTTTGTTATCGTTTTACCTGCTCGGGACGAGACTAACAGGATGTGATCGTCTCCGACGTATCGATAATTTCTTATGTTCCATGCCATATTATTGATGATACCTACATGTTTTATGCACACTTTATGTCATATTCATGCATTTTAAGGACTAACCTATTAACAAGATGTTTTTGGTTCCAGTTCCTGTTTTACGCTGTTTTTGGTTTCGAAATCCTAGTAACGAAATATTCTCGGAATTGGACGAAACGAAGACCCAGGGGCCTATTTTGCCACGAACCTTCCAGAAGACCGAAGAGCATACGAAGTGGGGCCACGAGGTGGCCAAACCACAAGGCGGCGCGGCCAAGGGGGGCCCGCGCCGCCCTGTGGTGTGGGCCCCTCGTCAGCCCCCCGACTCTGCCCTTCCGCCTACTTAAAGCCTTCGTCGCAAAACCCCTGATGCGAAAAACCACGATACGGCCTTACTGAGACGCGCCGCCGCCAATCCCATCTCGGGGGATTACGGAGATCGCCTCCGGCACCCTGCGGGAGAGGGGATTCATCTCCCAGGAGGACTCTACACCGCCATGGTCGCCTCCCGGAGTGATGAGTGAGTAGTTCACCCCTGGACTATGGGTCCATGTAACAACTAGATGGTTGTCTTCTCCTCATTGTGCTTCATTGTTGGATCTTGTGAGCTGCTAACATGATCAAGATCATCTATGCGTAATACTATATGTTGTGTTGTCGGGATCCGATGGATAGAATACCATGTTATGTTAATTATCAAGTTATTACATATGTGTTGTTATGATCTTGCATGCTCTCCGTTATTAGTAGAGCTCCCGGCCAAGTTTTTGCTCTTAACTCCAAGAGGGGAGTATTTATGCTCGATAGTGGGTTCATGCCTGCGTGACACCTGGGACAGTGACAGAAAGTTCTAAGGTTGTGTTGTGCTGTTGCCACTAGGGATAAAACATTGGCGCTATGTCCGAGGATGTAGTTGTTGATTACATTCCGCACCATACTTAATGCAATTGTCTGTTGTTTGCAACTTAATACTGGAAGGGTTCGGATGATAACACGAAGGTGGACTTTTTAGGCATAGATGCGATTGGATGGCGGTCTATGTACTTTGTCGTAATGCAATTAAATCTCACTATACTTATCATGACATGTGTACATTGTTATGCCCTCTCTATTTGTCAATTGCCCATTGTAATTTGTTCACCCAACATGCTTTTATCTTATGGGAGAGACACCTCTAGTGGTGTGGACCCGGTCCATTCTTTTAATACTGATACAAATCTGCTGCAATACTTGTTTCTTGTTTTCTCTGCAAACAATCATCTTCCACACAATTCGGTTAATCATTGTTTACGGCAAGCCGGTGAGATTGACAACCTCAGCACATTTCGTTGGGGCAAAGTACTTTGGTGTGTTGTGCAGGTTCCACGTTAGCCCTCGCCGGAATCCCTGGTGTTCCGCCGCACTACATCCGCCGCCATCAACCTTCAACGTGCTTCTTGGCTCCTCCTGGTTCGATAAACCTTGGATTCTTTCCTGAGGGAAAACTTGCTGCTGTGCGCATCATACCTTCCTCTTGGGGTTGCCCAACGAACGTGTGAAATACACGCCATCAACCAGCGCGAACGATGCGGAGGCAGGGAGCTCCCGTGGCCAGCCGCCTAATCCGACCGCACTTCAGGCGGTGCCTGCCGTGGAGCTGGGCCGTTCTTTTGAAGCGCATCACGGCGACGCCCGCGCAGGAGCAACACCGCCAAGGAGCTCGTATATAACGTGATGTTTCCGGCACTCTATAGATTCCGGGATGCTCTGCAAGCTTTCGTGCAAGCTAAGAATGCGGCGGCGGAAAATCCCAGGGATGCAACATTGCAGCGGCGCGCCGATGAGGCTAAGGTGGCGCACGCTTTCCACCAGGTGTGCCTCGACAGGCTTAACATCCAGCACGACTTCGTGCAATCGCCAAACGCCACTCCAACAAAGATCCAAAAATAGAACAATCCAATTTCTAGTACTATAGGAGTACTTTATTAGTGCACAAACATGGCGAAATAAAAGATGTGTTCTTTGTGTGTAAAGGGCTACCAAAACAAGGTGCACATAGCACACTGCAACAATTTCAGTATCACAAGTAGTAGGCCCTTTTTCACTGTGGCTATCTTGTAGGCTTGAGGATTTGTGTCAATTTGCTGCTATACATGGTTCTATTTTTCAGCTTGGGACGATTAAACTCAATTGCCATAATTTCAATATAATAAGTAGTATATCTGCTGTAGGGCTTCTTTGATTCATATGAATTGTGTAGGCATTATGTAGGATTATTCCTACACTATTTGTTTGATTCGTAGGAACATGTTCTATATGAATCTTGTAGTGCAAATCCTAGAGTAAAAAAACATTCTATATATGTTGTGTTGGATACGACATGTTTGGTATTTTCCCTAGGTAGTACTAGATCAGGTCACTTACGTGTGGTTCACATGCGTGAAGGTCGCACAATTCATTACAAGTTACGGTGCAGTAAGGAAGCAAAACCCCAGCAACCAAAAAATAGAGAAGACCCCTGTTTCAAAAAAAAATAGAGAAAACGGGGAGCATCGAGACTCACACACACTCTCTCTCTAATTTATCCACCTCCGCGAGTTACCTTGTTTGCACTGACAGTCTTCTTCCATTCCTCGCTCAAGATATCCATTGCTTTTTGCCTGATGTCAGCAATTTCTGGGCAGAAACGCGTAGCGTACTCTCCTTTATCCGCTCATATCACCAAGGATTTTGGCTGAGCCGCCGTCTTCCTTGCCAGCGCCCGCAGGCGATGCCGGAAATTAAATCCTTCAAAGAGTCCTAGGATTCGTCTTCCAACCTGTTGAGATGCGCCCAGGGAGCTGGTCGTCAGTTGCCATAGCGGCAGTGGTGGGTGGGTTGGCCGTCGCCAGCGGCGGCGCCATTTTAGGAGTCTATGCTGAAGCGGTATTTTGGTTGATAAACCTTTGGCCATGTGACTGGTGCTTCTTGTGTTACCGATACCACTTTTGCTCAGCCGCGTCTAATGTCAGACTATAGAAATCGATTTCCTAATATGTACTGAACCGGGTTTCAGAGAAGGTTAGGAACCGTTTTTTCACGCATAGTGGCTGGTCTTAGCTGCAATGACTCGCCGCGATCGTCATAAACACATTTTTTGCCAGCGGCGTAAGTGGGTGCGTGCCGCATCGTTGTGGCCCGTTGCCACCATCACGTTCTAAGCTCTAAGTTGATCTGATGGTATTTGTGTCTTTTATGTATTGTGCACGGCGCAAATTGTGTCTGTAGTGGCTGAAGACTACGAGCACCTTTGATTTTCATCTTTTCTAATTTTCAGCTAGATGAAAACTCAATTCGCTTCAAGTCAGATCTTTGTCCGCTCATTTCTATATGCGTCACGAATCTTGGCGTACATTTTTTCCCCGTCCGAGAGTTGTATGGTTTTTATTCACGTTTTCTATTTGTTGGTTCTCTATTGTTGTGTGGATTTTTAGTTCCCGGTCCGTTTTTTGAGTTTAGGGTCCATGTTGTTTTGTCATCAGGTCGGGTGAGGGATGTGTGTGTGTGCGCAGGGGGGGGGGGGGGGGGGGCTCTTCTACATCGGGAGGGTAGGTATTTTCCACGGAGTAGGTGATTTTGGGAAGGACATCAGAGCGAGTAGGCGGGACGAGTCCGATTTAGGACAATCTGTTACAACGAGCGACCACTTATTCGAGGAGGACGCAGGAGGTTCCATCGCCGGCTGCACGGGTAAGTTTCGTTTTCGTTAGGTCGTCGAGTCGCTCTATGTGTGCCTCTCGCATTGTATACTTGTAGGATTGTGCGCGGATTTGGGTGTATATGGTGCTTGTTCTTAGGTGGGGAGGGAACGGGAATTCTAGATTGGGAAATTTTTCGTGTGGTGATCCTCGTCTATTATTTTGTTCCCCCAACTTTGTCTAGTGTTTTTAGCCATCCCTTGATTCAAACCTGACTTCATTAACTTGGCATCCAGTAAGGTCATGGTGTTTTTGTTGCTGCTATTAGTAATAGGCCTTTTAGTTGCTTGTTTGATGGTCTGGACATAAGGGAGAGCAGTTTTAGTCCGAGAGGTGGCTTCTGAATTTGTGCTTTAGTTGCTAGTTTCAGGACAAGACAGAAGGAAGAGTAGATTTAATCTAGCTACAGATGTGGCTTCTGAATTTCTCATGCCGTGTATCAAAGTGCTTAGTCTCACAGTAGTTTTTTTTTTCGAAATGGGGAAATATCGCCCCAGCTTCTGCATCCAAAGGATGCACACGGCTTTTTATTAGATTATTCACGAAACCTTACAAGAAACAATACAAAAGATCAATCTCGAGAAGCAACCTTACTATACCTACAGTGGGATGAAGAGGGTGACAATACACCAACTCAAATCATCCAAAACTAAATACCTTCTCAGACCGCCCAATAGCAGGTGAGAAACACATTCAGTCAAGCAGACTCTCAGCGCACGCCAACACACACGCCACAGGAGTTGCTCCCGCCGTCTTCCTCGACTCCATCTTCAAGAGAGATCAACGCATTAACCTTGCAAGACCTGCCGTCGATGCCACCATGACGCCAGACGGCTCCACCCTCCTGCATGTATACATCATCCCGCATCTGTCATCGATACCCTGCAGCACCATGCCACTGAGACTCAGCGCCAACAATGTGGTAGATGAACACCACTCCACCGAAGTCCGCCAACATCCAGCAGCTGCTCCAAAAACGATGCCCCAAGAGGTAGAACGACGCAGGACGCGCCGCCATCATCCGATCCGGGAGACCCGGACCTAGGGTTTTCCCCGGAGCAGCACGAGTGAGAAACCGTAGACTGCGTCGACGATGCCTTCAAGAAGGTTGCGGCGCGACACGTCGCCATCGTCCGCCAACCGAGGTCGGAACACGGTTTTCACCGGCAGCCGCGCATCCCCAACTCGCAGTGTAGTGCCAAGACGGGCAAAGATGACGCCTTCGACAAGGTAACTACATCGACCGACGCCGCCATCATCCGCCAAGACACAGGTCGAGGCTCAGTTTTCACCGGCCGCCATGACACCTCGGACTAGATCACCTTCGCCGGAAACCTGTGTGAGATCCCATGATCCCCCACACAGGACTACCAGCCGGCCGACCACCTCCGACGAAGAAGAGGGCCGCCTCCTCCATCGAACCCGAGGTTGCTGCCCCGGCGTCCTCGAACCGCGGGAGAAACCCAAGGTCACCACCCCGCACCGGCGAGAAGCGGAGGATGGCGCAAACCGTCCCACCACCAGCCACCACCGGTGTGCCACCGACGGGAGGCAGGGGAGGCCGCAGCACTCTGGCCACCGCCGCCCCTTCTTCCTCCGACCGCCGCCGCCCCGCCATCACACGGGATGGAGGAGGTCTACCGCCGCCGCCGTCGAGGGGATGACCCAGCCGCCGTCCCATCCGCGTCAAGAGGGAAAGCCCCCGCCGCCGCCAGCCCCGAGGTCTTTGCCCCGGCGGCGCTGCCGGCGGCAGCAGCGGCGGGAGGAGGAGGGTTGGGGTTGGAGGCGGCTAGGGTTGAGGAGGGTCTCACAGTAGGTGCTGAGTGCATATTCAGTTTGTCACTGTTTCAATGTCCCAACACATTTATCTATTTGCTTTTCCTTCTAGCAAGTGATGTTTCTCTAACATGTAAGGAGATCTACTATTTGTCCTAGGAGTTCATTATTGCACGGTCTATGGGACCTTCTATTTCTCATGAGCTTAGTGACTTAGTCTGATTTTTTTAAGTAGTCTGTAAGATTTCGCTGATTTACTAAAAAAAAATCCTAGTCGTAGATTACTAGCTGTGGCGCACCACTTTACGCCACAAAATGATGCTCCACTAGAAGGCATGTTGGGGGGATGACCCCCGGTATGCCAAAGGCATGCCAAACCGGATGGTTTGAGCCATCAAGATACCGGTTTAATATTCATACCGGAGCACAAAGATAAGAAATTAGCTAAGTGAGGCTAAGCCGGTATCCCCAAGAGGGGTATGCCGGAACCGGGTAAAGAAGATACCGGGCTACCGGAAAGAAGAGCATGTCGGCAGGACTGGTCAAAGATTCTCTCCAGAGCTAGAAGACAAAGATGAGCTAAGCAAAGTAGCTTTAAACGAAGGGCTGACGATAAAGAGGAGGATGACGATGAAAGAAGCCGGAGGACGTCAGCATCCCTGATTAAAGAAGACCCCGGTTTCATCTATGATTAAAGTAGCTTTGTAAAGTAGTTTGTCTAGTCAAAGATGCCATTAGGGTTTCTTGCCCTGTAAGCCACCCTCTCCCCTATATAAGGAGAAGGGGCAGCCCTCTTCACGGGCACGGACGAAGAGAGCTAGGTTTAGACGAATGCATGTACTGAGAAACTTGTAACCTGTTGAGATCAATAAAGAAGATGATCTAGAGCGAGTTCTTCCTTATGTCTTTCTTCTTCAACCTCTAGCTTTGGCTAAGTTCTTGAGGAAACCATCCGGAAGTTCATCCCATCTAATCACAAACCCTCCCCCGAATCCTCTTGCGTCCATTCGGCCCCAACTTAAGCCATCCTATGGCATCTGTCTCCACCACGACGATGCCTGCGCCCACCGTAAGCGCTTGAGTACATATTCGGGCCGGCATCCTCGAGGTCGCCGGCGAGGACAGTGTCTGCGCTCGTCCAGCGCTTCTACTCCATCGACTTCATCAACGACAACGCGGCTGCTTCGCCACGGCGGCATCTTCCCAAGAACGGCCGCATCATCGAGCCCTGCAGCCACCGTCACGGCACCGTCCCGGCGCCGCCGCCTCGCTCGGCCGGCACCGGGACCCGCCAAGGTGCTGTGTGCGCCGCGCCGCCGGGCTGCGAGGGTGATGATGGCTGGCGTGGCCCACGACAGGAGGTTGCGGATGAAGGTGCCGGGCGTGCGGCTTCGACCCGTGCGGCCAAGCCACCGCTGGAGCGCGGCGGGGCGCTGCGGGAGCATCTTCCGGCCACCGGCAACACCACCTCCAGCGGCGATGAACATGCTGGCAACGCCCATCGCGCAGAACATCGACCAGCGAGGCCAGCGGAGCTGGAGGCACAACGCCAGAAGCTGCCTGCGAACGGCGCCGACATCGTCCCGGCGCAGCGCGAGATGAACCTAACCCTACGGAGTACAACGCTGCCCATGGCTTTGCTTCCGTTAGCGCTCATGCTGCTAGGATACCGGAGAACCGCTTAAGGCTCGCAATCTAGATCAGATTTGCGTAAGGAAGTTCTTACCCAAAAAGTACTCTCGCATCCGTTAGCATCGAGAGAAACCTAAGTACAGAGTTCGATAAAACCATAAAAGCCGCTAAGGCTGCAGAGTGTGTGATTCGCTTACCGGAGATGCTGGCAAAACAGCAAGAGCGTGTTAGAGAGCTGCCGGAAACTATCGAAAGAATGCTGAGCAGCTAGCTGTGAACAAGGTATGGGCCTCAAAATCCGCGTTCAACAAAGAATGCCGGAAGCAAGTCCCATGGGCAGGCCTCGTCCCCCATCCGGTTTAAGAAGAGAAAAGAAATGAACGCACAGCAGATGACGGTACGACCCTTCTCTGCCGGAAAGCAACAAGCCGGGCAACACGATGCCAGGAGCCAAGGGGCAGATCGAGGCTACGCCAAAGGAGGCTATGCCAACAATCATGCTTCAGATACGAAACCGGGCAAAACTATCCGATCGCAAGGGCAGCGTATGATGATGAGAAGATGCCTCCACCAAGGTACCGGCAGCAAGGGCCGCGGCAACCGAACCTTACGATGAAGCTGATTCAACAAGACTCACCGACGGAACCCTTTGGGAGAACGCCCGGGAGAAAGGAACTGCCGAACGGGATGCGAGGCACCGTCTGGACAGAGTGTATCCTCTGAAATGATTGAGGCAGTAGGGTCCTCCGGGTCCAAAGTGCTTTGGCCCAAGGATCATGAAAGAGCAACCACAGTTCGCATCCCTTCAGTTGCCCCGTGACACCAAAACATACGATGGCACCACTAAGCCGGAAGATTGGCCGCGGATTATGTGATCGGTATACGTCGCCGGGGCGGAGGTTGTGTAGCCGGAGGAGGAAACCGGCGTTGGGCCGTAAGAATCGTGCCAACGTTTCTGGTGGGACCGGCAAGAATATGGCTGAACAACTTGCCGGCAGAAGCATAAACGGGCTGGTTGGACTTTGAGGAAGCTTTTGTGAGCAACTTCAGCAGCACTACCGAAGGCCAAACAGGCCTCAAGCAGCTCGTTTGCGTGCAGGCCCGCAGGAAACAGACCGGGATTACCTGACCCGGTGGAATGATGGCGTGTATTTCACACGTTCGTTGGGCAACCCCAAGAGGAAGGTATGATGCGCACAGCAAGTTTTCCCTCGGAAAGAAACCAAGGTTTATCGAACCCTGGAGGAGCCAAGAAGCACGTTGAAGGTTGATGGCGGGGATGTAGGCGGCGCAACACCAGAGATTCCGGCGCCAACGTGGAACCCGCACAACACAACCAAAGTACTTTGCCCCAACGAAACAGTGAGGTTGTCAATCTCACCGGCTTGCGAACAAAGGATTAACCGTATTGTGTGGAAGATGATTGTTTGCAGAAAATAGTAAAAACAAGTATTGCAGCAGATTTGTATTTCAATATTAAAAGAATGGACCGGGATCCACAGCTCACTAGAGGTGTCTCTCCCATAAGATAAAAGCATGTTGGGTGAACAAATTACAATTGGGACAAATAGAGAGGGCATAACAATGCACATACATGACATGATAAGTATAGTGAGATTTAATTGGGCATTACGACAAAGTACATAGACCGCCATCCAACCGCATCTATGCCTAAAAAGTCCACCTTCGGTTATCATCCGAACCCCTCCAGTATTAAGTAACAACAGACAATTGCATTAAGTATGGTGCGTAATGTAATCAACAACTACATCCTCGGACATAGCGCCAATGTTTTATCCCTAGTGGCAACAAGACAACACAACCTTAGAACTTTCTGTCACTGTCCCAGGTGTCAAGGCATGAACCCACTATCGAGCATAAATACCCTCTTGGAGTTAAAAGCAAAAACTTGGCCAGAGCCTCTACTAGTAACGGAGAGCATGCAAGATCATAAACAACACATATGTAATAACTTGATAATTAACATGACATGGTATTCTCTATCCATCGGATCCCGACAAACACAACATATAGAATTACGATAGATGATCTTGATCATGTTAGGCAGCTCACAAGATCCAACAATGAAGCACAATGAGGAGAAGACAACCATCTAGCTACTGCTATGGACCCATAGTCCAGGGGGTGAATTACTCACTCATCACTCCGGAGCGACCATGGCAGTAGAGTCCTCCAGAGATGAATCCCCTCCCAGGTGCCTGAGGAGATCTCCGAATCCCTCGAGATGGGATCGGCGGCGCGTCCCGCAAGGTTTTCCGTATCGTGTTTTTCGTCCCCGGGTTTCGCGACTGAGGCTTTAAGTAGGCGGAAGGCGAGTCGGGGGCCCGACGAGGGGGCCACACCATAGGGAGGCGCGGCCCTTGGCCGCGTCGCCTTGTGGTGTCGCCACCTCGTGGCCCCACTTCGTATGTTCTTCGGTCTTGGAAGCTCCGTGGAAAAATAGGCCCCTTTTGTTTCGTCCAATTCCGAGAATATTTCGTTACTAGGATTTCTGAAACCAAAAACAGCGAAAACCGGCACTTCGGATCTTGTTAATAGGTTAGTTCCAAAATGCACGAATATGACATAAAGTGTGCATAAAACATGTAGGTATCATCAATAATATGGCATAGAACATAAGAAATTATCGATACGTCTGAGACGTATCAAGCATCCCCAAGCTTAGTTCTGCTCGTCCCGAGCAGGTAAAACGATAACAAAGATAATTTCTGAAGTGATATGCCATCATAACCTTGATCATACTATTTGTAAACATATGTAGTGAATGCAGCGATCAAAACAATGGTAATGACATGAGTAAACAAGTGAATCATAAAGCAAAGACTTTTCATGAATAGTACAAGACAAGTATTAATAAGTCTTGCATAAGAGTTAACTCATAAAGCAATAAATCAAAGTAAAGGTATTGAAGCAACACAAAGGAAGATTAAGTTTCAGCGGTGTTCAACTTGTAACATGTATATCTCATGGATAGTTGTCAATATAGAGTAATATAACAAGTACAATATGCAAGTATGTAGGAATCAATGCACACTTCACACAAGTGTTTGCTTCTTGAGGTGGAGAGAGATGAGCGACTCAACATAAAAGTAAAAAGAATGGTCCTTCAAAGAGGAAAGCATCGATTGCTATATTTGTGCTAGAGCTTTTATTTTGAAAACATGAAACAATTTTGTCAACGGTAGTAATAAAGCATATGAGTTATGTAAATTATTCTTACAAGTTGCAAGTCTCATGCATAGTATACTAATAGTGCCCGCACCTTGTCCTAATTAACTTGGACTACCGATCTTTGCAATGCACATGTTTTGACCAAGTGTCACAATGGGGTACCTCCATGCGCCTGTACAAAGGTCTAAGGAGAAAGCTCGCATTTTTTTCGCTTTTGATTATTCTCAACTTAGACATCCATACCGGGACAACATGGACAAGAGATAATGGACTCCTCTTTAATGCATAAGCATGTGGCAACAATTATTATTCTCATATGAGATTGAGGATATATGTCCAAACTGAAACTTCCACCATGAATCATGGCTTTAGTTAGCGGCCCAAAGTTCTTCTCTAACAATATGCATGCTCCAACCATGAAGGTGGTAGATCTCTCTTTACAAGACGGACATGCATAGCAACTCACATGATATCCAACAAAGAATAGTTGATGGCGTCCCCGGAAAACATGGTTATCGCACAACAAGCAACTTAATAAGAGATAAAGTGCATAAGTACATATTCAATACCACAATAGTTTTTAAGCTATTTGTCCCATGAGCTATATATTGCAAAGGTGAATGATGGAATTTTAAAGGTAGCACTCAAGCAATTTACTTTGGAATGGCGGAAATACCATGTAGTAGGTAGGTATGGTGGACACAAATGGCATAGTGGTTGGCTCAAGTATTTTGGATGCATGAGAAGTATTCCCTCTCGATACAAGGTTTAAGCTAGCAAGGTTATTTGAAACAAACACAAGGATGAACGGTACAACAAAACTCACATAAAATACATATGGTAAACATTATAAGACTCCATACCGTCTTCCTTGTTGTTCAAAACTCAATACTAGATGTTATCTAGACTCTAGAGAAACCAAATATGCAAACCAAATTAACAAGCTCTAAGTATTTCTTCATTAATGGGTGCAAAGTATATGATGCAAGAGCTTAAACATGAGCACAACAATTGCCAAGTATCAAATTATCCAAGACATTTTAGAGTTACTACATGTAGCATTTTCCAATTCCAACCATATAACAATTTAACGAAGATGAAACTTCGCCATGAATACTATGAGTAGAGCCTAAGGACATATTTGTCCATATGCTACAGCGGAGCGTGTCTCCCTCCCATAAAGTGAATGCTAGGATCCATTTTATTCAAACAAAACAAAAAACAAAAACAAACCGACGCTCCAAGCAAAGTGCATAAGATGTGACGGAATAAAAATATAGTTTCAGGGAGGAACCTGATAATGTTGTCGATGAAGAAGGGGATGCCTTGGGCATCCCCAAGCTTAGACGCTTGAGTCTTCTTAAAATATGCAGGGGTGAACCACCGGGGCATCCCAAGCTTAGAGCTTTCACTCTCCTTGATCATATTGCATCATACTCCTCTCTTGATCCTTGAAAACTCCCTCCACACCAAACTCGAAACAACTCATTAGAGGGTTAGTGCATAATAAAAATTCACATGTTCAGAGGTGACACAATCATTCTTAACACTTCTGGACATTGCATAAAGCTACTGGACATTAGTGGATCAAAGAAATTCATCCAACGTAGCAAAAGAGGCAATGCGAAATAAAAGACAGAATCTGTCAAAACAGAACAGTCCGTAAAGATGGATTTTATTAGTCCACCAGACTTGCTCAAACGAAAATGCTCAAATTGAATGAAAGTTGCGTACATATCTAAGGATCATGCTCGTAAATTGGCTTAATTTTCTGAGCTACCCACAGGGAGATAGACCCAGATTCGTGACAACAAAGAAATCTGGAACTGCGCAGTAATCCAAATCTAGTACTTACTTTTCTATCAAAGACTTTACTTGGCACAACAAAACATAAAACTAAGATAAGGAGAGGTTGCTACAGTAGTAAACAACTTCCAAGACACAAATACAAAATAAAAATACTAGAGTAAAAACTTGGGTTGTCTCCCATAAGCGCTTTTCTTTAACGCCTTTCAGCTAGGCGCAGAAAGTGTAACTCAAGTAACATCAAGAGACGAAGCATCAACATCATAATTTGTTCTAATAATAGAATCATAAGGTAACTTCATTCTCTTTTCTAGGGAAGTGTTCCATACCTTTCTTGAGAGGAATTGATATTTAATATTACCTTCCTTCATATCAATAGTGGCACCAACGGTTCGAAGAAAAGGTCTTCCCAATATAATGGGGCAAGATGCATTGCATTCAATATCCAAGACAACAAAATCAACGGGGACAAGGTTATTGTTAACCATAATATGAACATTATCAACTTTCCCCAAAGGTTTCTTTTTAGCATTATCAGCGAGATTAACATCCAAATAACAATTTTTCAATGGTGGCAAGTCAAGCATATCATAGACTTTTTAGGCATAACAAAAATACTTGCACCAAGATCACATAAAGCATTACAATCAAAATCTTTGACTCTCATTTTAATGATGGGCTCCCAACCATCCTCTAGCTTTCTAGGAATAGAAGTTTCAAGTTTTAGTTTTCTCTAGCTTTTATGAGAGCATTTGTAATATGTTTTGTGAAAGCCAAATTTATAGCGCTAGCATTGGGACTCTTAACAAGTTTTTGCAAGAACTTTATAACTTCAGAGATGTGGCAATCATAAAAATCTAAATCATTACAATCTAAAGCAATGGGATTATCATCCCCAAGGTTGGAAAAAATTTCAGCAGTTTTATCACAAGCAGTTTCAGCAGTTTTAGCTGTGTTTGCGCGCTTTGCACTAGGAGTAGAAACATCGCCAACACCAATTATTTTACCATTGATAGTAGGAGGTGCAGCAACATATGAATCATTAGCATTGCTAGTGGTGGTAATAGTCCAAACTTTAACTACATTTTCCTTTTTAGCTAGTTTTTCATTTTCTTCTCTATCCCACCTAGCACGCACTTCAGCCATTAATCTTATATTCTCATTAATTCTAACTTGGATGGCATTTGCTGTAGTAACAATTTTATTTTCAATATCCCTATTAGGCATAACTTTCGATTTCAAAAGATCAACATCGAGGCAAGACTATCAACTCTAGAAACAAGAATATCAATTTTATTGAGCTTTTCCTCAACAGATTTGTTAAAGGCAGTTTGTGTACTAATAAATTCTTTAAGCATGGCTTCAAGTCCAGGGGGTGTATTCCTATTATTGTTGTAAGAATTCCCATAAGAATTAGCATAACCGTTACCATTATTATAAGGATATGGCCTATAGTTATTACTAGAATTGTTCCGATAAGCATTGTTGTTGAAATTATTATTTTTAATGAAGTTTACATCAACATGTTCTTCTTGGGCAACCAATGAAGCTAATGGAACATTATTAGGATCAACATTAGTCCTATCATTCGCAAGCATAGACATAATAGCATCAACTTTATCATTCAAGGAAGAGGATTCTTCAACAGAATTTACCTTCTTACCTTGTGGAGCTCTTTCCGTGTGCCATTCAGAGTAATTAACCATCATATTATCAAGGAGTTTTGTTGCTTCACCAAGAGTGATGGACATAAAGTTACCTCCAGCAGCTGAATCCAATAAATTTCGCGAAGAAAAATTTAGTCCTGCATAGAAGGTTTGGATGATCATCCAAGTAGTCAGTCCATGGGTTGGGCAATTTTTAACCAAAGATTTCATTCTTTCCCAAGCTTGAGCAACATGTTCATTATCCAATTGTTTAAAATTCATTATGCTACTCCTCAAAGATATAATTTTAGCAGGGGGATAATATCTACCAATAAAAGCATCCTTGCATTTAGTCCAAGAATCAATACTATTCTTAGGCAGAGATAGCAACCAATCTTTAGCTCTTCCTCTTAATGAGAAAGGGAACAATTTTAATTTTATATACACCATCTACATCTTTATATTTTTGCATTTCACATAGTTCAACAAAATTATTGAGATGGGCAGCAGCATCATCATAACTAACACCAGAAAATTGCTCTCTCATGACAAGATTTAAGTAAAGCAGGTTTAATTTCAAAGAATTCCGCTGTAGTAGCAGGTGGAGCAATAGGTGTGCATAGGAAATCATTATTATTTGTGCTTGTGAAGTCACACAACTTAGTATTTTCAGGGTTGGCCATTTTAGCAATAGTAAATAAAGCAAACTAGATAAAGTAAATGCAAGTAAACTAATTTTTTTGTGTGTTTTTGATATAGCAAGCAAGACAGTAAATAAAGTAAAGCTAGCAACTAATTTTTTTGTGTTTTGATATAATGCAGCAAACAAAGTAGTAAATAAAATAAAGCAAGACAAAACAAAGTAAAGAGATTGAGAAGTGGAGACTCCCCTTGCAGCGTGTCTTGATCTCCGCAACGGCGCCAAAAATATGCTTGATGGCGTGTATTTCACACGTTCGTTGGGCAACCCCAAGAGGAAGGTATGCGCACGGCAGCAAGTTTTCCCTCATAAAGAAACCAAGGTTTATCGAACCAGGAGGAGCCAAGAAGCACGTTGAAGGTTGATGGCGGCGATGTAGTGGGCGCAACACCAGAGATTCCGGCGCCAACGTGGAACCTGCACAACACAACCAAAGTACTTGCCCCAACGAAACAGTGAGGTTGTCAATCTCACCGGCTTGCTGTAACAAGGATTAACCGTATTGTGTGGAAGATGATTGTTTGCAGAGAAAATAGTAAAAACAAGTATTGCAGCAGATTTGTTTTAAGTAAAAGAATGGACCGGTCCACAGTTCACTAGAGGTGTCTCTCCCATAAGATAAAAGCATGTTGGGTGAACAAATTACGGTCGGGCAATTGACAAATAGAGAGGGCATAACAATGCACATACATGACATGATAAGTATAGTGAGATTTAATTGGCATTACGACAAAGTACATAGACCGCCATCCAACTGCATCTATGCCTAAAAAGTCCACCTTCATGTTATCATCCGAACCCCTCCGTATTAAGTTGCTAACAACAGACAATTGCATTAAGTATGGTGCGTAATGTAATCAACAACTACATCCTCTGACATAGCGCCAATGTTTTATCCCTAGTGGCACAACACAACACAACCTTAGAACTTTCTGTCACTGTCCCAGGTGTCAATGCAGGCATGAACCCACTATCGAGCATAAATACTCCCTCTTGGAGTTAAAGCAAAAACTTGGCCAGAGCCTCTACTAGTGACGGAGAGCATGCAAGATCATAAACAACACATATGTAATAACTTGATAATTAACATGACATGGTATTCTCTATCCATCGGATCCCGACAAACACAACATATAGAATTACAGATAGATGATCTTGATCATGTTAGGCAGCTCACAAGATCCAACAATGAAGCACAATGAGGAGAAGACAACCATCTAGCTACTGCTATGGACCCATAGTCCAGGGGTGAACTACTCACTCATCACTCCGGAGGCGACCATGGCGGTGTAGAGTCCTCCGGGAGATGAATCCCCTCCGGCAGGGTGCCGGAGGAGATCTCCGAATCCCTCGAGATGGGATCGGCGGCGGCGGCGTCTCGCAAGGTTTTCCGTATCGTGGTTTTTCGTCCCCTGGGGTTTTCGCGACGGAGGCTTTAAGTAGGCGGAAGCAGAGTCCCCGACGAGGGCCACACCATAGGCGGCGCGGGCCCCCCTGGCCGCGCCGCCTTGTGGTGTCGCCACCTCGTGGCCCCACTTCGTATGTTCTTCGGTCTTCTGGAAGCTCCGTGGAAAAATAGGCCCCCTGGGTCTTCGTCGTCCAATTCCGAGAATATTTCGTTACTAGGATTTCTGAAACCAAAACAGCAGTAAAACAGAACTGCGTCATCTTGTTAATAGGTTAGTTCCAAAAATGCACGAATATGACATAAAGTGTGCATAAAACATGTAGGTATCATCAATAATATGGCATAGAACATAAGAAATTATCGATACGTCGGAGACGTATCATGGAACTCCACTAGAAACTCTTGTGAAGGAGTGATAGAAGCACAGGCCATTGCTTGGTTTAGCCAAGGATGCCGGCGAGGTTCGCCTTTGTGGCAAAGGCTGCAGAGAAACATGCCAACAACTTTGGCGGAGATGATACGTGTGGCGGATAACTATGCGTTGGGAGACCCAATGCAACCGCGATACAAGCTGAGCCGGAACAATCAAACCCGCCTCAGCAACGCCAGAACAATACCGGGACAACCGAACAACAAAAGAAGGGAAGATTTCCCGGATCGAAGGTATGGTTCGCAGCAAGTTGCTGCTGTGCAAGAAAACTCTGATGCCAGTGGTAGCCAGAGGCAGAGAACCGGATCGCAGCCGTGGGCAGGTCCTAAGAAACAATGGGTCGAAAAGAAACCCTGGGGCCAGAAAAAGAATTGGCAAGAACCCGCAAAATACACCATGGAAGCCGCCATGGATCAACCTTGCCGGTGGCACACGCCGAATCCGTCTCACCCGTCAAACCACTTGACAAAGGATTGTACTTGGACCAAGTACTAGATGCAAAAGGGAGCGGTAAAAGATGCGCAAGCACAAGGGTGCAACACAATGATGCCACCACCACAAGATATGCTGCGACAGCAACAACTACCACCACCACCACCGCTTACCGGAGCAAATGCTTTACCGGTACAGCCTCAGCCAAACAGGCAGCAGTATCAGCAAGTCAATCAGGTGGGAGAGGGCCACGGCCAACCACCTCCACCGGCACCTTTGGGCCGGAATATTTATGAGGACCCAGACGTGTGTTGTTTTGTGTTCGTCTACCGGATACACTCCATTCTTTATGGTTTATGGAGCAGAAGCGGTCATACCAACCGACATTCTCCATGATTCACCAAGGGTGCAACTCTATACCGAAGAAGAGGTAAAGGAGGCTCGAGAAAACGATGTGGACTTGCTAGAAGAGGCAAGAGAACTAGCCTTGGCAAGAACAGCCATTTACCAGCAAAACCTCAGACGCTATCACAGCCGGAAGGTTAACCCGAGGGTGTTCCGGGAAGGAGACCTAGTGCTACGCCTAGTGCCGGCACAAGCTTTCCCCTCCGTGGGAAGGGCCTTTCATTGTGAGCAAGGCTCTCCACAATGATGCCTACTACCTGATTGATGCACAGGAATGGAAGAAAGGAAAGGCGGACAGGTCCGGAGAGGAAACCAAGCGTCCGTGGAATGTAGCTTTGTTGCGTCCTTTCTACTCTTGAGGTTGTGGTGTAAGAAGTTCCTTTTGTACCATATTTGCTATGAATAAAAGATGTCGGAACCTCGAATGAATCTCGGGGACTACCCCACTAAGGTTGCATGTAACTTGTTTATTTTTTCAGTTTGTTGCTTATTGAACGTTTTTTCTTTCCGGTTTAGTAGTGTGCTAAAACCTACCGGAGTCTTCGACTCGCTGCTGTCCGCAACCCGGCTTCATGGCAAGCAAGATAAACCGGTAGGGGATAAGCACATGAACTGCAAAGAGAGAGAGCGGGAAAGAACAATCCGAAAAATTTAACTAACCCCGGTTATACCGGTTTTTTGCAAAAATTTCGAGTTATTTCTAAGTTCAAGAAAGTGCTTACTTGGTGAAAGAACTTTGTGCTCATACGCCAAAAACGCCCAGAGAAGGTAGGCAGAGACAAAGCAAAAGAGCCAAGTGTGCATCGAATTGGATGCAGAAACAATTTCGGAATCATTGCAGTGCAAGACAAAAATCGAAATGATAAGCAAAGTGCTAAGTAGCAAACCAACATAACTTAATAAGTTACCGGCGTGCAAGACACCGGCATAAATTGTTGCACCACAAACCACAAGGATGAGTTTTATCTTACATCATAAACCCCGGCATACCGGGGTAGAATTTAACAAGTTCTGTTATGAAGCAAGCAGGAGCAGGTAAACTTGTTGTCACAACAAACATTCAAGAAGCAGGCGTCGGGTGGAGCAGCACCGGTCTCTGGCTTCGGGGGAGCAGCGCGGCCTCGGGAGCTTCCGGCGCATCCTCGGCACCCTCATCTTCATCTCCCTCTTCTTCTTCCTCATCGCTGAGGTAGTCCTTGACATCGGAGGGGGAGGGATGAAGGTGCGGACCTCGGCATACTCAGCGAGCCGGTAGGCCCGATCCTGCCGCCGCGGTAAGAACCGGGTCCACGTCGGGGAGCATCTTGGCGTACGCCTTGGAGCGCGTCTGGTCCAAGTCCGGATACCAGGAGCACGCGGAGCGCAGCGCGGTGTCGCTCCAGCACGAGCCGCGGAGCACTACCACTCACGAATCCGGCGCCTGCCTCCTTCAGTTGGCGGTGAGGGTGATGTTGGCTGGCATGGCTTCTTCAGGCCATAGCACCTTGAAGATTTGGATGGCAGCATCCGGAAGATCGACAAGGGTGCGGTCCACTGAGCGCATGTGTTGGACTCGAGCGGAGAGGGCGACCAGATAGTCGTACCCGTCCCAGTGCGCGTCCATGTTGGGAAATTCCCGCGCCACCCGATCCTCCATCACCTTTTTCACGGCGTGTGCCTGGGAGTCCGGGAAGTGTTCTACAGGAAGAAGGAAAAAGCATAAGCATAAGATACCGGAAAACAGTCTGCCGGAAGGAAAGGAACGCGGATGCATTTTCAAAAAGAGAAAGCTTATAAGAGAAAGAAGGGACAAGGCAAGGACTTACGGAGAGCCAGCGCATCAATCTGCATAACCAGCCGATCATATTCTTTATGATCAGTGGTCATGACCTCAATATGGTGCTCCGCTGCCTTCCGCGCCTTCCTTTCCTCCTCCAGCTCTGTCATCAGCACCGTGTTGGAGTTCGTGGAATCCTCCACGACCTCCGCCAGCCTGGCCTCGGCTGCAGCCTTGGCGTCCTTCAGATGTTGATCATGCTGGAGCCTGGCCTGCATAGCCTGCTCCTTGAGCTCCTTGTAGCTGGTTTTCTGGGCGCTCAGGGCCTCCTGATGCTGCCGGATGAGCTGCTCCTTTTCGCCTAAACACCAGAAAGAAACGTGTTAGTAAAGTGGCAGTTGATAAATGAGGAAAGAACGGGTTAACCGGAAAAGAAAAAGTGATACCTTGGAGAGTGGCGATTTGGGCCTTGAGGGTCTCAAGGGTAGCTTCCGGGACAGCTGTTGAACAAAAGATGCATAAGTGTTAAAGAAGGAAACTTTCCGGTAAAAAGATGCCGGAGCAGAAGAATGGAAACAAACCTTGGCAATGGTTGTGGGCCTCGGCAAGGTCCCGATGCTCCCACAGAAGCTCCTCGAAGAGTTGCTTCCGGGCATCCGCGGTGCTCTGTTCAAAGAAGACAATTGTGAGAAAGAAAGAAACCATGTTATCAACCCGAAACTCGGGGACTATGCCGGTTTCGCGCTTTGTAGTTAAGTCGAAACTCGGGACGGCTATGCCGGTTTTGCGCTTCTAGTTAAGTTTCGCGCTAAGAGCAAAGGTCTTAACCAAACTCGGGGGCTATGCCAGCCGCTTTAGTTTTCGCGCTAAGAGCTACGCTCTCACCACGAAACTCGGGGACTGGGAGGATAGACAAGATCCGGAAAGAAAGAAACCGGCATCAACAAGAAGTTACAACAAAGTTGGCGAAACTTACTGTGGTGACCCTGCATACCACTGCATGTTGTAGTATGCCAGTCGTTGATATAACATTCACGAAGTACCATTCCGTAAATATTACATCCCTCAGAGTAGTACAACAGAACATAGCAGGGTCCATAACTCATTCATTTATTATTACAACTATCATACACATGTCATCTTGGAGCTCCTCTTGGGTCCTAAGAGGAATACTCCTGGGTTCGAGGCGAACCCAACTTAACTTACAATACCAGAGTCTCATTAAACTAAACATTTATTTCATCGAGCAGCTAAATATTAGAGTTCGGGCTGCTCGGTTACTACCACTATCGGATATCTCTAAGCTTGTTCTCCTCCGGAAGCCTCCCCGGATCCGTAGACTATGAGATAGTCTACTCCTTCAACACCTCCTGAGAGGTCAGGTTCATCATAGCCGATGATCTCGGCTCCTTCATTGTTGTCGTAGTCCTCCTCCAGACGATTCAGACAATCTAAGCATGGGATTTAAGAGTGGTATGAGTACGAGCGTACTCAACAAGTTCATTATAGATAAGAGGTGTTTAATGCACTAACTACGATATTAGACCAGAAAGTCTAATACCAATGCAGGTTTTGGTAAACATTTCTTCAAGAGGTTGCTTTTATTTCAAAGAGCTATGTCCGTCAGCCTTCACCGGTTTACTAGAACTTCATGGAGCTCCTTTCCGGCCGCGTTCGGCTCCTCAATCCCGAACAGGGAGTGACAGGTCACGGTTCTTTACACTCTGCAGAGGTGTGTTGCTTTACCCATAAGAGATCTTAACCTTGGTGCCAACCGGGCAGCTTTCCCATCCACACTTCCTTCGGTGTGAGGCCCGGTATAAGGTCTAGCCAATCATGTTCCTCCGCTACCTCGAACACCCACCTTTTGTTGCATACCCCGACCCTGGGTCCTCGTCGGTCCCATTATTCCCGTAATTTCAGGGTGGACCCCGACCACGACAACAGTTTGGGACTCGTTAACCAAACTCCTTCGCCGGTAGCTGCAACGCATCATAGACCACATTACCGTGGGGAATTAGAAGGGGATCCCCACCCACCAATTGTTCCGCAAGCAGCAACCGTCTACGGTAAGCAACAGCTATACCGTGGGGAATTAGAAGGGGCTCCCCACCCACCAATTGCTCCGCAAGATACAACCGTCTACGGTAAGCGAATCCGTTGATGTTCAAGAGGTGGAAACACTTTTGACTACTCCGTCCCACTCCGGATCTTATGGTTAACACGGGTATTACGGCACAAGAATCACTGGCGACATTTGTTGTTTAATCCTAGATGGATATAAACCCGTGCAATGGAACCTCCACCATATCAACACAATCCATGGTTCCATTGCCCACCACATAGTCATATTCATAGTTATGAAAGTAGTGGTTTTGATTTTTATGCAATAGTGATAACCATAGTACTTTGCAAATAATTTGATAGAAATACACAAATGACATGAGCAAGTGATGAACTTGCCTGAACACTGCAAAGTTTTGCAGTTGGAAGGTGTGGACTGACCCTTGTCCTCTGTCTCTGAAAAATAGCATCATTGTCCGATAAGGGCAATGGTTAAAGAGGCAATTATGCATGATTCCAGTTTTTAGGGTTTGTTCCCCCCTTCCGATGTCGTTATTATTTCATGTAAGAGGTTAGTACTAAGAATAATTTGGGGATACTTGGTTTAAAGTAAAATACAACCTTGAAATGTTGTCAAGGTGTTTTTAAAGTCCAAATGCATTAATGGATTTATTTTCATTATTGAGAATAATATGTGTGATTTAAATCATTATTTAAATCATCAAATTAAGACTTATTCTTCTTTGTCTTCAAAAATTCTCTTTGATATTTTATTTAGATAGAGAATTTTATGCTGATTAATTTTCATATTTTTACTTATTTTTTTAGAGCTGTATTTTATTTTATAAAATTCTTGGAAATTCTCATTTAAATGGGTATTTTGAAAAGTCCAAAATACTCGGACCCACCTGTCAGCGGTCGAGCTGGTTAGGTTGACCAGCCCATGGGCTCGGTCCAACCGACCTGCCGTCGCCGCCCTCGCGCTCGAACCCTAATTCTCTTTCGCTCCGCGACGCGCGTCGCCGCTCCCTTCGAATTGTTCGGCCGACTCCGGCCATCGCCGCCGGCAGATGCGGCGCATCTGATCCGCCGTTCGACGGCGCTTCAGATCCACCGCGCCGATCTGTGTTTCGTCGCTTCCTCGACGCATCCCCATCGTCTCTGCTCGCCGCCGTGGTGTGCTGCGGCGAGTTCGCGCCGCGATGCTCCTGATGCCGAGGCCGTGTGCCTCGCTGTGCCTGCGCTGGAGCTCTCCGCGCGGCGACCGCCTGGCTTGGCCATGGCTTGGTGCTGCCGTGGCCAGGCTGTGCCGCCGTACCGCCATGGTGACGCCGTCGCGCTGCTCCAGGTTAGTACGCCTCCATCTTCTCCCTTTCTTCCTCCTCCTCTATGCCATGCTCTAGTTACAAGCCTGCCTCTCCTCATGGAGATGCTGGCACTGCCATGCTGCTGTTGCTTCTGCGCCCCTGTGTGCCTTGTGCCAAGCTAGCCCTAGGGCTGTGCTAGCTACTGCTATGCGTATGCTGCTGCTGTGCAATTGCCATGGATTCTGGCTGCTGTGCTATGCTATTGTGCTCTGTAGCTTGCTGTTGCAACTCATGAACTCTTGCTCATGAGCATACTGTGATGCTTTGCTTTATTCATTTGTTACTGCTGCTGCTATCTTGCTCCTGACTCTCCTGTGTGAGCAATTACTACTCCCTGGCTTGATGTGGTGACCCGGCATACCACTGCATGGTGTAGTATGCAAGTCTGATATAACACCAATGAAACACCGTTCCACTAGTATTATATCGCTCAGAGTGGTACAACAGAAACATATGCGGGTCCAAGGCATGTCTATAGAATTACAACAATTACTCAGTTACATAAGATCATCACAGCCTCCTACTTTACAATGAGGTAAAACTGCAAATAACTCCAGAAGAACGACTCGTAGACTAGTCTTATCGCGAACTCTAGTTGTAGAGTATTTAACTAGCTATAGAGGCTATGAATAGATTCTAGCTAAATAGGAGCTAAGTTTAGGAAGCTAGTTCCTTTCTATTGCTAATCTAGGTTTCTCCTTGTTGGATGTGGTATCTGACTCTTCTGACAGGTTCCTGTCCCTTGAAGTAGTTGTTGACTCCTCGATCTTCGTGTTGCACTGTAGATCCTCCTTCGATGTCTCCATATCTAAGCAGGGGATTTAAGAGTGGGATGAGTACGAGCGTACTCAACAAGTTCATTATAGGAAAGAGGTGTTTAATGCACTAGCTACGGCATTAGACCAGAAAGTCTAATACCAATGCAGGTTTTCATAATCATTTCTTCAAGAGGTTGCTTTTATTCAAAAGAACTATGTCCGTCAGCCTTCACCGGTTTACTAGAACTTCATGGAGCTCCTTTCCGCCGTCAGTTCCATATCCCGAATGGGAGTGACAGGTCACATTCTTACACTCTGCAGAGGTGTGTTGCTTTACCCATAAGAGATCTTAACCTTGGTGCCAAGCACCGTCCACACTTCCTTTGGTGTGAGGCCCGGTATAAGGTCTAGCCAATCATGTTCCTCCGCTACCTCGAACACCCACCCTTTGTTGCATACCCCGACCCTGGGTCCTCGTCGGTCCTCTTATACCACTTAAGGATGGACCCCGACCACGACAACAGTTTGGGATCGAACCAAACTCCTTCGCCGGTAGCTGCAACCCATCATAGACCGCAATACCGTGGGGACTTTAGGCTTCCCCAGCCCACCGCTTGCACTTCGAGCGACAAGTGTCTACGGACTATGCCGTGGGGACTTAAGGCTTCCCCAGCCCACCGCTTGCCCTGACAGATACAAGTGTCTACGGTAAAGCGCATCCGTTGATGAACGAGAGGTGGAAACACTTTTGACTACTCCGTCCCACTCCGGATCTTATGGTTAACACGGATATTACGGCACAAGAATCACTGGCGACATTTGTTGTTTAATCCTAGATGGATATAAGCCCGTGCAATGGAACCTCCACCATATCAACACAATCCATGGTTCCATTGCCCACCACATAGTCATATTCATAGTTATGAAAGTAGTGGTTTTGATTTTTGTGCAATAGTGATAACCATAATACTTTGCAAGTAATTTGATAAAAATACTCAAATGACATGAGCAAGTGATGAACTTGCCTTTCTTGACTGCAAGATTATGCAGGCAAGGTCTTCGATACGCGATAACTCCAAATTCTGAAATAGCATCATCGTCCGGTAAGGACGATGTTTAAAAGATTGGCAAGGATGCAATAATGCATAAGTATGAGATGCAATCGCTCTAAGCGTGACCCAACCCCGATGATTTAGGATTAGTGAGTTGAAATGATTTGTTTAGGGTGTGTTGCACTTTTAGAGTGGTTCACAGACAAGGTTCTTATTCAGGGTTAATTACTTGGTATCATGAACAAGTAATGCAATATATCATACCAATAAATTATTAGCACACAACAATAGCACTTGGTATAATTTAACATGCAATGGACATTTATTGGTTTTAGTACTGTTTGGCATGATTAATGATTTCTTATAATATATTTCAAAAGAATAACTTTTGAAGAACATGTGTTCTAATGAATAACAAGTATGTTAAATAGAGTTGTGGAGTTCTATTGTTTACTATGGTTTCCAACTAGTTTCTAGGGTAAGGATTAGATGGATCACAATAAAATTGGATTGAGTTCCTAGTCATGTAATGGTTGCATGGTTTAGATTAAGCAAGGGCATATTAAATAAGACATCTAAACAAGGCAACTTAATGTTCATCTAGAATTTGCAGATACCTAAGAAAGCATGATCATCAGAAATGTATCAACAACACCATATATTTATATTTGGGATGTCACGTTCTGAGACGGTCTACTTTACCAAAGGATGAGTGGATTAAAACAGCTTGCCTGGATCATCTGTCTTGAAAATAATAGGATGAACCAATATATCCCTCGCAGCTATATAAACTTGATGACCAGTATTCCTAAATCTAAAGTTTGGCGCTCCTATTCGACATATCCTCTCCTCCTGCTAATTATTTTCCATCGCTTGCACACGAACAATTTTCACGGGTTCTTCTTTATCTGGCCTTCTCTCATGCTCTCTTTCTTTTAACTCCAGCCTCACTCGCTGCTTTGTGTCTCACACTAGGTGCAGGAAATAGGGATGTTACGAAGCTGTCTATTTATAGGATATGAGCACCGCTACATGAGCTAAAATATCTATGTTGTGTGGAGATCCTTCAGTGCTAAGCATCAAGCTACGTGTGATGCTAGTGTTCGATCAACTCCCTTTTATTGACACGGAGGAGCTGACTCACTCGTCCCTGGATATGCACAAGTCCATAGTGTAGGACCTTGCCGACTATACCATCCTGAGCTTGCTAACATATTTAACTACCACTAGTAATATGCCACGTTAACTTCTCAAAACATCTGGTCCTAGTAGTGCTGGTACTAAAGTGTACAATTTAATTGCATACATGCTAGGTTTGTAACCAATCGATGGCTACAACATATGTGAGTACAAAGCTAACTTTGATGCTAAACCTTGTTTATGTGACAAATACATATATTAAATATATCAGATATTTAATTAAGTATTATTTATTTTTCTTGGAATTTAGGATTTGCTATTTACCATATAATTCTATGATTAATAACTTCATGTTAAAGTTGAAGTTATTAGTAACTTTGAAATAAAATTAATATTGCATTTGACATTTTATTATTTTTAACAATTAATAATTAAGATAATTATTGAGTAGGGTTTAATTTTCCACTAATAAAGATTTAACAAAATAACAAATAAGGGAAATTTGCATTAATGTTTTCTTTATTTTTCTTACTGGTTTTTATTTATTTTAGAAAGTTTTCCTAATTATTGAATTTTATTTCAATTAGGAATAAAAGAAAAGGTTTAATTATTAAGTATAAAACAATCAAATTTTTATTAAAAATAAAAATTTCATACTATATTTTTATTGGATAGGGTTTATCTTTATAAGAATTTTGATATCATATTTACATTTTTCTAACTTAATTTGAATTTTCTAGATTTATTTGAAGTTGCAGTAATTTTCTGGTACTTGAAATGAAACGAAATTTACTAACTACACCCGTGCTTGTGCTACTCACAGCCACAGACAGGTGGGCCAGAGCCACGCTGGCTGCCACGGTGGCAGTGATGTGGCCACCATGTGTGTCACCGGCGGCCAGGGACGGTGATCGCCGGCGCTACGGTGCTCGCGCGGGCAAACTATCCATACAGCAAAGTTCAGCGCGCCGAGGTGAACACGCAGGTACTATCGCCGCCCCCATTTGGTCGCCGGAGCAAGCTCGCCGACGATGCCGAGCGGCAGAGCTCACGGACCAACGGTGCTAGGCATGTTACGGGATGCAATCGAGCGATTTAAGCAAGCTAGGGGAATCAGTGGCTCACCAGGGGCACGACGCGCTTGATGGCGTGGCCGGAGGTGACCTGAGTCGCCGGAATTCATGGCGTCGGCCGCCAGGGGGTTGAGCTTGGTGACGGCGCTACGGGCTGCTCCAGTTCAATTCCTTCTGTAGGAGGAGCAAGTCGATCACGGCGGTGCTAATGGCGGTTACGGCTTGGTCTGGGGAGGTTCCTACCGGCGGCGAGGAAGATGGCCGGGCGAGCTAGGGTTTGCTTAATTTGGGCAAATGAGGAAGAAACCGAGGCTAGAACTCGTCTTGGGGCTTTTATATGGTGCTGGACTGCGCCTCGTCACGACGCCGATGAAGGAGGAATCGCCAGCGAGAGAGGAGAAGAAGAGCACGGCGTGGTGCTGTCGGCCATGCGCGAGGAGAAGATGAGGATGAGCTCGTCCTCGATATTTTGGATGAAGGGTTATGCGGGCTGGGTTGGGCTGCAGCTGGATTGCGTTGCTGGGCCGCGTTGGTGGACTGCACCGTGGGCTGCACGGCCAGGTGAGCCCCTTTCTGTTTTCTCTTTTATTTTCTGTTTACAATTCTGTTTTTAGTTTCTATTTGAATTTCATATTTGAATTCTGTTATTTTTACAGGTTTCTCAATTGTTAATTTTATCAAGATTTAATATCCTGATTGTTATTATTCTACTTGGACAAGCATTTTATATGAGCTTCTATTGCATATTGGTGATCCTTATTCAAAATGCTAAATATACATGAGTTGATACTCTCATTTTGGTTTGGTTGTGAATTAAATCTATTTGACATTAGTAGAGTTGGGTATTTCTACTATGAGTGTGTTATAAATTATTAGTAGGGTTTAATCTCACAACTGAGGATTTAACTCTATACATATCATTTTATGTGAGCACTTATTTATTGATTAAGTCTTGTGGTTAAATTATAAGGATAAGTGGTTGATCACACATATGGTTTTTATTATGAGTTTAAGCACTAGATATTTCTTAGGTTTAATTAGTGAAGCATAGAATTTAGTTAATGAGCAATTCTAGGGTTCTAATTATATTCACCTAATGGTACTTGGTTCAAATCTCAATTATGGTCTGGTTTTATAATTGTAATCACCCAAGTGATTCACAACCAGGTTTGAGATATAATTCTGGGTTGTAGAATTGAGATGCCATCATATTGCATTTGCTAGGGTTTAATCTCCCCTAACCAAGGTAATATGATTACTTGCTTAATTGTTCATGTGCTCCTTAAATTATTAAGGACTTGAGAATTAGTTTTGTCTTCTCCCAATTAACTTCTATTGATATCCTCAATTTATCATTAAAGTAACTAAAGTTGTTATAGTTCTTTTTATAGTTAACTTTGGTCATATGGATGGATGGTTTCTCACCATATAAGGTATAGAGTTTGACTCTAGAGGTTTTCATGTGGTTCTTTAGTGAAGAATAGGTGGAATGTAAATGTGGTAGAATTATACCTGTGATCACCAAGTGGTTCAGAAGTTAAGGTTGGGATATAAGTTTAGAGTTTCTTACTGGTGATCTCCCTATAATTTCATGTGGAAAGGGGATCTGCTTATACTAGTAGGGTTTAACTTATCCTCACATATCTCCAAAGCATGATCATATATTATATATGATCATCTTGTTCTTAATATCTTTACTTAAAATTCTTAGGGTTTATGATCATCACTCAATTTATAATGATCAAGGTTTGGCTTCCTAAGGTATCTCTTATTAAATAGGTTTCTCACTTCCATGATCAAGCATGGTCTTAATTAACTAGGGTATAATACTTCTAATTTACCTTCTTGAATGGGACTACTATGGTTGCCTCTAGAGTTTATATTCCAGGAGAATGCCTGAGATTTTATGTTAGGGTTCTACTTAATCAATGATGATATAATCATCTGGTTATATAGATAGTTCTCTTCCCCAAGTCCAAGTGTTGCCTCATTATCTTGAGTGTAACACCATGCTTGAGCTCTCTCTCATAGGAATAGTTTGTTCAAGGTTTTATGGTGTACTCACAAGATCTCATTAGATAGTAAAGGGTTAAGCCTCTACCTAGATGGCTTAGTTGAATTAGTCTCTACTTTACTTTACCTATTCATGGATATAGTCTTGTTCCATTTGATATTAGGTTATCTCACCCCTCCAAGGTGAAATGGTTTACAACCTAATACTTTAGTTCAAGATTTGTTCTTGGTTCTTAAATAGGTAAATCTAGAATTGGTATGATTGGTCTCTCTCATTTTATTGTTACTTGATTTGCAGTTGAGTTGGTGTTCATATGTTATATCAAGGATTACCATATTATAAGATCAAGCAATTATGAATTGAGTAAAGTGTTGTTGTGTTGATTATTAGTTCCATTTGATCTAACCCCTTAGATCAAATCATCTTTACCCAAAACAAGGTTTTAACAAAGTCACATTGAGGTTTATAGCGCTTGACTTGATGAGCTACTTCAATTCCACCAAGGTCAAGTGAAACTTCAGTTACTGTGACTGTTTTACTTTAAAGCGCGAAAATTCCCGGATTTTCTATGCATGAATGCAATGCACACATCTGTTTCCTCTATTTTTGTAACCCCAATACCTGGGATATTACAGTCTCTACCCCTTAAACTAAACTTCTTCCTCGAAGTTTGATCTCTCTCATGTTTCCGGAGTGTGGTTCTGACTTATGCAGACTACGACTTTTCTCGAACTCCCTGGTAATCCTTTTGGATATAATTGAATATATCCCTTGTCCAGATTCTTCCTGGAATCCATTAGTGTTTGACATCAAACAACTATTACTTCCTTTACTTCCATGATTTCCTCCAATATTATAAGCTTGTTTCCTTTCTCATTGAATATTCAATGATTGGGACTTCTTCTTGTCCTGACAGTCTTAATTGAGGACTAATTGGATAACAATCTCCTATTTGATAAAATAGGTCTTTGTTTTTCCCTTACTACCAAAACTGCAGTAACGGTACTTGATAAGGCACTTACCATGGAAATGGTTGTGATGGTTTATTTTCCTAGGAATGGATTAGACTCATTTAGTCCATCCAATCATAGTTTATAATTGATACCGATAACTATTTTGGGTTATTTAGGTTCCATGAAAGGAATCTTTCATGTTGTCTCTGGTTCTGCTATGGTCAAATCCCTGCAGTCTTTGACTTCCTTAAGCTATATTTGGTCTCTGATATTTCCTTCGTCCAACTTCTTTATCTTTGACTTACTTGAGCTTAAGTACTTCTGAGTAGATATTACTCACTTGCTCAAGTTATAGTCCACTTCTTACTTCCTCGAGGTATAAATCTCGGCTTCTGGTCTGACATCCTTCTGAAAGTAGTGTTCGATAATCTTATGAAAATAGGATCGAACTTCCTCTCAGTTCAGACCTTCTTCTTCAATTATGATCAAAGTATTGAGTCATTGTGCATAAAACTCAATCTTTACTCTACCCCTTAGAGTTTTCTTATGGTCTTCAACTCCTTTACTTCCAAGTATTGGACTTATGATTAGAATATTGGTCTAAGTCTAGTTTATGATTTATATTCCTCTATGGTTTTACGAAGAATCTTTGTGGTGTATCCACTCAATCGTGGACATCCAATGTGAATCCTTTGGCTAAATGATTAAAGATCTAGCTATTTGGCTAACAAGATTTTTATTTATTCACAAACTTTTGTTACAACTAATTAAATCGTGGACTATTTGTAATACCAACGGATACCAGCTGTGGTTATTATACCAACTGTGGCTATTTGATATCTAAAAATGGATTCTATTATAGGTTCTTATAAACTGATCGAGACATCTTCTATTTTATCTAGCAGTATTGATATTGTACCAATTGTGGTCTTCTGATATTGACTATGGTCTTCTTATGTCTTCTATGGGTTCATAGATCATCTTTCTTTCTTCGAGGGTTTATTGTTGCAAGAGAACCACTAGCTGACACTATGATTATAGTATTCGAAGTGATTTCCTATGCATTCCCTCTTCTATGTTGACTATGGATCTGCTTAAGCTTCACCATAATCATTTTATTTCTCACCTTCATGCTTCTTTCGTACTAAAGTACTCCTCTGTTGAGGTAAAGCATGAATGTTGATTAGCACTTCCTTCAGAGTATTGTGGTTACTTCCCACAATTTTGTTTCCTTTAACTGATGAACCTTCATCTTGTCTTCAAAATATGCAGAATTCGTTACTTCCTCACACGAATACCATTACCCTCTAGATCTATAGCATTAAGTAAGAACTTGATATAGCAACATGCATTTGCATATCGAAGTCAAACTTCATGCATGGATCTAGTCAAACAATTAAAATCCAATAAAATCCAAGAAGATTCAGCTTTGTGTTTATAGTACACATCATCATAAGCCTGAACATAATAGTTGAGTATGACATCTCTAAACATCAGGCTGAGATGTGTAGTATATAACACCACATAAGATAGGTTTATATCGTGATACTTAGCACATATAGTTGGCATTCTACTATTTGTCTCATCATTTACCTTAATTGCACATTTGCAATGAGATAAACTTGAAACAAAGTTGTCTAGGATAGTTGTGGTTGACCTAATTTTCTTTGGAAGTATTCCATAACTTAGTATTATACCATATATAAGTGCTATTGGGGACTATTTTGTATGATACCTCTAGTTCTAATATGGTTACTCTGAATACATATCTATTAAGATATAACTCCTATACTTCCAAGTGTTTCTATTATAAGCATATGGTCATGATGTGCTTGGCACACTTCCCATATTTTTTTGGAACACAATTCTTGCACTGTTGTTGAACAAGTGGCTTCTTATTGTTCTCCTAAATAATTATAATGTTCTAATCCATCACATAATGATTCTCAGGTGAATCATATATGATTTCTATTTCTACCCTGTAAGTAGGCATACTTTGTTCCTATCTCTCTTCCTTACCTCCCATGATTGACTCATCATGGTCTATACTACCTCACAAAACTCAGAGTTATCACTTACTATCAATTGTTTCACATGTCTAGATAATTTTACTTACTCATTACTTATCTAGGTCTACATCTATTATTAGGATGTCTTAATTATCTTCATCACTTGATATTACTTCTAGTACAGGTCTGAGTAATTCTTATTTAACTATAACATGTGTTGGTACACATCTTCCAATAGGATATCTTCCTTATGGTTGTATCCTCTCTTTGGACTACCATGTATTGTATACCAACTGGGGTCCACTCATCTATTGTTTTAAGGACTTATTGATATGCTACATGTTATGGATTAGCTACCTAACTTCACTTAGGAAGGATAGGTAGGAAATGTTGACCCAAGTGTGTCAGGATTATTCTCAAGTGAGTATCCATCTTAAGTCATAAGAAGATTTGGTTCACCTAAGACAACTTCCTATAGACACTACCAATCCTATAGGTCTCCTTTAAAGGGTTTTAATCCTAAGGTCAAAGCATTTGCTCTGATACCAACTGTGGTGACCCGGCATACCACTGCATGGTGTAGTATGCAAGTCTGATATAACACCAATGAAACACCGTTCCACTAGTATTATATCGCTCAGAGTGGTACAACAGAAACATATGCGGGTCCAAGGCATGTCTATAGAATTACAACAATTACTCTTACATAAGATCATCACAGCCTCCTACTTTACAATGAGGTAAACTGCAAATAACTCCAGAAGAACGACTCGTAGACTAGTCTTATCGCGAACTCTAGTTGTAGAGTATTTAACTAGCTACAGAGGCTATGAATAGATTCTAGCTAAATAGGAGCTAAGTTTAGGAAGCTAGTTCCTTTCTATTGCTAATCTAGGTTTCTCCTTGTTGGATGTGGTATCTGCCTCTTCTGACAGGTTCCTGTCCCTTGAAGTAGTTGTTGACTCCTCGATCTTCGTGTTGCACTGTAGATCCTCCTTCGGTGTCTCCATATCTAAGCAGGGGATTTAAGAGTGGGATGAGTACGAGCGTACTCAACAAGTTCATTATAGGAAAGAGGTGTTTAATGCACTAGCTACGGCATTAGACCAGAAAGTCTAATACCAATGCAGGTTTTCATAATCATTTCTTCAAGAGGTTGCTTTTATTCAAAAGAACTATGTCCGTCAGCCTTCACCGGTTTACTAGAACTTCATGGAGCTCCTTTCCGGCCGCGTTCGCAGTTCCATATCCCGAACAGGGAGTGACAGGTCATTTACACTCTGCAGAGGTGTGTTGCTTTACCCATAAGAGATCTTAACCTTGGTGCCAACCGAGCACGTTACCCGTCCACACTTCCTTTGGTGTGAGGCCCGGTATAAGGTCTAGCCAATCATGTTCCTCCGCTACCTCGAACACCCACCCTTTGTTGCATACCCCGACCCTGGGTCCTCGTCGGTCCTCTTATACCACTTAAGGATGGACCCCGACCACGACAACAGTTTGGGATCGAACCAAACTCCTTCGCCGGTAGCTGCAACCCATCATAGACCGCAATACCGTGGGGACTTTAGGCTTCCCCAGCCCACCGCTTGCACTTCGAGCGACAAGTGTCTACGGACTATGCCGTGGGGACTTAAGGCTTCCCCAGCCCACCGCTTGCCCTGACAGATACAAGTGTCTACGGTAAGCGCATCCGTTGATGAACGAGAGGTGGAAACACTTTTGACTACTCCGTCCCACTCCGGATCTTATGGTTAACACGGATATTACGGCACAAGAATCACTGGCGACATTTGTTGTTTAATCCTAGATGGATATAAGCCCGTGCAATGGAACCTCCACCATATCAACACAATCCATGGTTCCATTGCCCACCACATAGTCATATTCATAGTTATGAAAGTAGTGGTTTTGATTTTTGTGCAATAGTGATAACCATAATACTTTGCAAGTAATTTGATAAAAATACTCAAATGACATGAGCAAGTGATGAACTTGCCTTTCTTGACTGCAAGATTATGCAGGCAAGGTCTTCGATACGCGATAACTCCAAATTCTGAAATAGCATCATCGTCCGGTAAGGACGATGTTTAAAAGATTGGCAAGGATGCAATAATGCATAAGTATGAGATGCAATCGCTCTAAGCGTGACCTAACCCCGATGATTTAGGATTAGTGAGTTGAAATGATTTGTTTAGGGTGTGTTGCACTTTTAGAGTGGTTCACAGACAAGGTTCTTATTCAGGGTTAATTACTTGGTATCATGAACAAGTAATGCAATATATCATACCAATAAATTATTAGCACACAACAATAGCACTTGGTATAATTTAACATGCAATGGACATTTATTGGTTTTAGTACTGTTTGGCATGATTAATGATTTCTTATAATATATTTCAAAAGAATAACTTTTGAAGAACATGTGTTCTAATGAATAACAAGTATGTTAAATAGAGTTGTGGAGTTCTATTGTTTACTATGGTTTCCAACTAGTTTCTAGGGTAAGGATTAGATGGATCACAATAAAATTGGATTGAGTTCCTAGTCATGTAATGGTTGCATGGTTTAGATTAAGCAAGGGCATATTAAATAAGACATCTAAACAAGGCAACTTAATGTTCATCTAGAATTTGCAGATACCTAAGAAAGCATGATCATCAGAAATGTATCAACAACACCATATATTTATATTTGGGATGTCACGTTCTGAGACGGTCTACTTTACCAAAGGATGAGTGGATTAAAACAGCTTGCCTGGATCATCTGTCTTGAAAATAATAGGATGAACCAATATATCCCTCGCAGCTATATAAACTTGATGACCAGTATTCCTAAATCTAAAGTTTGGCGCTCCTATTCGACATATCCTCTCCTCCTGCTAATTATTTTCCATCGCTTGCACACGAACAATTTTCACGGGTTCTTCTTTATCTGGCCTTCTCTCATGCTCTCTTTCTTTTAAGGGATTTCTATTTTCGTGCCCTCGGGTCGTTAGTTGTACTCAGTTTTCCCCAGCCCCTTAGTTTTTCCTCAGTTTTCCCTCCTCTAGTTTGAAACCCAGAACAGCAGACGGAAGGAATCCGTTTATTTGGACGTTCGGCCGGCGTGTTGCGCCGCGTCGGTGGGGCCGCGCGGTGGGGCGCGCGTGGGGCTGGTAGAAAGGGACCGCGTGGGACAGGACGAGAAGCGTTTGGTTGCACGTGAGCAGGAGCTGGGTTTTGTCTCTCTCGGCCCAAATTGGCATTTTTAAGAGCACCTTTTCCCCTCTTTCTCTCTGTCTTTTTCACCAAATTAGTATCAAATCTAGAGAAGCTTCTATTTCTGTCTTTCTTCAATATGGCAGCAAATCTAGTAGCAAATCTCTGGGGTTATTTATGCCTTTTGGCCCTCGTTTTTTGCCCAATATGGCAGCAAATCTAGTACCAAATGTAGAAGCTAGTATATGATAAATTGACAACTGCATAATCAGAAAGCTAAGTATAATACATAGGGAAACTGCATACAGCAGCCAAAAGCAGCCAATAACGTTGTAATATACAAGACGCACGCAATGTATGGACAACAAGAAGATTAGGATGAATGAATTTGTTCTTCAGTCCTCCTCATATATTTCGTCGTTGCGCCAGCCGTGCATTACCCCAAGGAAATATTGATTGAACTCCCTCCGTCTGCAGTGTGCGGCCAATACATCCTCCAAACGGTATGGCTTGTGTTCATTTCTCATACCGTAGTTTCCTATTCTATCCACACGTTCTGGCCACTCCTCCCAGGCCTTTGTATCATGAGAGTACTCTCTGATATAACCCAAATCCGTGTAGTAGATGCAGCCAGGTCGAAGTGTCGGGTACACTGGTGTCGACGGAGATACACCGGATATAATTCACGAAGAAGGCATTAATGCCAATGTTACTGACCGGATGGAGAGAGCGGCTCTGAGTGTCCACACGGTACACCAATGGTCTGCCCGCCAAAGCCACGCTGACCAACAACACAAGCAGCAGATCACCATCCGACTTCACGAGGTAGAACTTCTGATGTCCAAGTTCTGGAAATGAAATTAGTGTCTCCATCTTGACAGTGCTCGTGCTGCTGCAACTGTACATTGGTGCACACTATTCTTCCGTGCTCTAAATTGTCCACAGCTAGTGCATACAGTTCACCATTGAACGGTGTAATGCAACGCAGACAATGGTTCTTCATCGAAAATCTGTTTTCCCAATCTTTATCTATATCCTTAGTTGGAGTGCTCTCATCGACCCAACCAATTTCCGACGGGTAATGTGCGGTAACGAAGACCATAGTCGGGGATTTGATCACAGCGACTGATTTCAGGAAAATAGATGGCATCTGCGCCTCAAACATAGTGTATTTCTTTGTGAGTGGGTTCAGAAGCCGTATCTTGTGCGGCGGGTTCTTCTGGGCAAGCACGATGACGCCACGGCAAAATCCGACGAAGTAGTATCTGGGCAAGCACGATAACATTCAGCACTAAGATGTTTAAGATTGAAAATAAAGAGGTAGATATGGAGGAAGTTGAACCTTGTATGAACTTCCGATAGATCTATGGTGACGTAGCGTGATGTGCCGAGTTGGAGGAAGGTGAACACAGCGACGTGTGGAAGGGCGTGGTCTAGCATGATCCATTCGTCCGTGCACGTCGGGCTCAGGCAAACCTGAGCGCCAATTTCTACAGACTTGCCTCATGGCAGAGTACGTGTCGGCGTACTCCTCGTTCGCCACCATTCGCCGATCTGGTGAAGTGGTCCATCAGCCGAGAGAGAGGCCCAGTTCACGGAGGAGCCGCGCTTGGATGCGCCGCCCTCGAGGCGACGCGCTCGGCGGCACGCTCGGCGGCGACGCTCGGCGGCGACCGGCTCGGCGGCGACGGGCTCGGCGGCGATCGGCTCGGCGGCGACGGGCGCGGAGGCGACGGGCTCGGAGTTGACGGGCTCGGAGGCGACGGCCGCCGGCGCATTCTTCTTCTCCATCGCCGGCAGGGTAGCGTGCGTACGGCGGTTGGGGTTTTTCGATTTGGAGAAGTTGATGGGACGTGAGAGGGTGGTTTCGTGCGTGAGCGAGAATGAGACGACTGTGTGCAGGGGAGGGAGGGAGGGGCTTACGCGTCCTAAATGCGACCCGCGTCCTACGCGTCCACTATTTGCACGTCTGCACCGCGACACGCGTCAACAATGGCACGTCTTCCACTTCTGCACCGCAACACGCGTCCTCGAGTCTAACCCTGGAAATTTAGATATACTCAGGTATACCCTCGAGTCATATACTAGCATTTTTTGTGTGCTCAGTTTTCTCCTCGAGTGCTAATACTGGCTAGTGCAATATACTCAGTTTTACCCTCAAGTGGCTGGTCAACAGAGAGTCAACAAATGGGATTAACTAGTTAAATGAGTTATTTAATGTGCAAAAAAATCCGAAAAAGAGTGGCACTTACTCATGGAGTCTTTACCACAAATTGCCACTTCTCAAATCATAGATAAATCATAGATAAATCAAGTTTCACCACAAATTGCCACTTCTCAAATCACCTAGTAGCTATGAAGGTGCATGGTTTTCCATAATAAGCCCTACCCAAAACAGCTTTCCCCAAAACATACTTTGTCTAAATGAGGCCACAATTCTCACACTGATGTATATTGGTATTGCAAATAGTTTGAGGTAGGCCAAGATGGGTTTCATTGTACAAAACACGCATTTTCCATTTTTTAAATCTCATATTTGAATCCCTTAGTCTGTTTACTACTCACTTGCCCTTGGTTTCTTGATACTACTCAGTTTTGCCCTCTCCCTTCACAAACTCTCACAGACGCCCAACATTGCCCTGATTGGTCTAGCCCATGTCACGCGGATCATGCCCGCCGACCGTTGATCGTATGATCTAACGGGCAGGATAACCCCTCTCTCTCTCTCTGGTCGGGGCCACCACCCTCTCTCTCTCTCGTCGGTTAGCTTCCACACTCTATGTATGCGAAAGGGCGGTTACCTAGTACGCTAAAGTTTGGTTTTCTGCATTATTTTTCACGAGCTAAATTATAAACTCTTTTTAGGCATTACTTTTCACGCAAAAAATGATAAACCATCACCGATTTGTTGTAGCCATTACTTTTCACGCAAACAATGATACACCATCACCCATTTCTTGTAGCCATGCATTACTTTTCACGCAAAAAATGATAACCATCACCGATTTTGTTGTAGCCATTACTTTTCACGCAAAAAATGATACACCATCACCCATTTCTTGTAGCCATTACTTTCAACGCAAAAAACGATAAACCATCACCGATTTTGTTGTAGCCATTACTTATCACGCAAAAATATGATACACCATCACCCATTTCTTGGACCCATTACTTATGACGCAAAAAATGATACACCATCACCCATTTCTTGGACCCATTACTTATGACGCAAAAAATGATACACCATCACCCATTTCTTGTACCCATTACTTTTCACGCAAAAAACGATAAACCATCACCGATTTCTTGTAGCCATTACTTTTCACGCAAAAAACGATAAACCATCACCGATTTCTCGTAGCCATTACTTTTCTTTTAGACTAGTCATAGTGGAGAGTAACATAGAGTAGTAACATGCACATGTTACTACTCTATGTTACTACCTTCATAGTGGGAAGTAACATATGTGTAGTGTCATGCAAAGCCATATTAATTAGGTTGTAGACTCATCTAATCTTGGAAAATGTGATGTTATGGTAACATAGCTCTATGTTACTACCCAAGTTACTCCCACTATGAGTAGTCTTAGGCATTACTTTTCACCGTAAAATGATAAACTAGTCAACATAGTCCGCATTACTTTTTTTGTTGAGATATATACCCCCACAACGGTCGTCTCCTCCTTAATTAATTTATTGTGTATAAACCCCCACAACGGTCATCTCCTCCTTATTTTATTGTGTAAACCCCTACAACGGTCATCTCTCCCTTATAAACACCCACACGGCCATCCCTTGTGTCAATAGGTTCTGCCTCTCTCTTCTTCGTTCACATACACTTTATCCATTGCCATGGCTTCCACGTCTCGGACGCGGACCGGAAGGGAAGGGGAAGGGGAAGGGGAAGGGGAAGGGGAATGGGAAGTGGATCATCATCATTGCCACCACCACCGTCAACACTGCCATTGATCATAGAGGAGTTCTTCATCGTCGTCTATGAAGACCCTTTGGTCAAGAAGGTACGTACGCGTTCCCACATATATGATGCATGTGATTAATTATGGGCATGTTCTAAAAAACCTTTAATTTCAAGGGTTCCCTAATTTCAAACGATCGGCGCTCGATCTCTTTGCAGGAACTCCCAAAAAAATTTGCGGACTATCTTGACGGCAAGGAGCCAGCTAAGGTGTATCTGCGAGCAGCTGACTGCGGTCCTCGTCTCTGGACCGTGGAGGTCCTATTTGACGGACAAGGCCGGATGTACCTCGACAAGGGCTGGGAGAAATTCGCCATCGCGCACGGTGTGGATTTCGGCTGGTTCGTACACTTCAAATATGAAGGCGATGATGTGCTCACAGTGAAGGTGTTTGACGGAACAATGTGCAGGAGGTACTACTACTCAGACGAAGATACTGATGATGAAAGCGACGACGACGTGAAGCCATGCATCCATCCCCTTTAGATAATTAAGGGGATCATGACCAAGAATATATATGTAGCTTCATATGCATCGATTTAGAGATCTAGCTATTTTCTATATATTATGCATGTAAAAATAATATCGCATTTCCACTATTATTCGAGCACCACATCCTCGCCGCCACTGCTAGGTCAACGCCGGGATGCACAATGTTTAGCATAAAAGTCACTTTAGATTAAGCTGCGAAAATAGTCACCTGCCATGGGCTGAGGCGGCCCCTACAGAGCGGCTCTATATTATATTCTCTAAATAAAATAGACGACCACAGCGGTCATTGACTGCGGAGGCCCCACAGAGCGGCAATATATAATTTACTATAAATAAATAGACGACCCACTGGTCATTGGCTGCGGCAGCCCCATAGAGTCATTGTCATTGGCAGCACGTATATCAATAAATAAAATAAAACGGTCAGCGTAGATGGATCCACCCGTCAGCACGAGACGGTCAGACCAGAACTGACCTCACGGTAACGGTAAGGCCTGACCTGACGGCAACCCGCGTCTTCTTTTATTTTAGAGGGAGGGGAAAACTGAGGAAAAACTAACGACTGGGTACAACTTTAACTGGGCACGAAAATAGAAATCCCTTCTTTTAACTCCAGCCTCACTCGCTGCTTTGTGTCTCACACTAGGTGCAGGAAATAGGGATGTTACGAAGCTGTCTATTTATAGGATATGAGCACCGCTACATGAGCTAAAATATCTATGTTGTGTGGAGATCCTTCAGTGCTAAGCATCAAGCTACGTGTGATGCTAGTGTTCGATCAACTCCCTTTTATTGACACGGAGGAGCTGACTCACTCGTCCCTGGATATGCACAAGTCCATAGTGTAGGACCTTGCCGACTATACCATCCTGAGCTTGCTAACATATTTAACTACCACTAGTAATATGCCACGTTAACTTCTCAAAACATCTGGTCCTAGTAGTGCTGGTACTAAAGTGTACAATTTAATTGCATACATGCTAGGTTTGTAACCAATCGATGGCTACAACATATGTGAGTACAAAGCTAACTTTGATGCTAAACCTTGTTTATGTGACAAATACATATATTAAATATATCAGATATTTAATTAAGTATTATTTATTTTTCTTGGAATTTAGGATTTGCTATTTACCATATAATTCTATGATTAATAACTTCATGTTAAAGTTGAAGTTATTAGTAACTTTGAAATAAAATTAATATTGCATTTGACATTTTATTATTTTTAACAATTAATAATTAAGATAATTATTGAGTAGGGTTTAATTTTCCACTAATAAAGATTTAACAAAATAACAAATAAGGGAAATTTGCATTAATGTTTTCTTTATTTTTCTTACTGGTTTTTATTTATTTTAGAAAGTTTTCCTAATTATTGAATTTTATTTCAATTAGGAATAAAAGAAAAGGTTTAATTATTAAGTATAAAACAATCAAATTTTTATTAAAAATAAAAATTTCATACTATATTTTTATTGGATAGGGTTTATCTTTATAAGAATTTTGATATCATATTTACATTTTTCTAACTTAATTTGAATTTTCTAGATTTATTTGAAGTTGCAGTAATTTTCTGGTACTTGAAATGAAACGAAATTTACTAACTACACCCGTGCTTGTGCTACTCACAGCCACAGACAGGTGGGCCAGAGCCACGCTGGCTGCCACGGTGGCAGTGATGTGGCCACCATGTGTGTCACCGGCGGCCAGGGACGGTGATCGCCGGCGCTACGGTGCTCGCGCGGGCAAACTATCCATACAGCAAAGTTCAGCGCGCCGAGGTGAACACGCAGGTACTATCGCCGCCCCCATTTGGTCGCCGGAGCAAGCTCGCCGACGATGCCGAGCGGCAGAGCTCACGGACCAACGGTGCTAGGCATGTTACGGGATGCAATCGAGCGATTTAAGCAAGCTAGGGGAATCAGTGGCTCACCAGGGGCACGACGCGCTTGATGGCGTGGCCGGAGGTGACCTGAGTCGCCGGAATTCATGGCGTCGGCCGCCAGGGGGTTGAGCTTGGTGACGGCGCTACGGGCTGCTCCAGTTCAATTCCTTCTGTAGGAGGAGCAAGTCGATCACGGCGGTGCTAATGGCGGTTACGGCTTGGTCTGGGGAGGTTCCTACCGGCGGCGAGGAAGATGGCCGGGCGAGCTAGGGTTTGCTTAATTTGGGCAAATGAGGAAGAAACCGAGGCTAGAACTCGTCTTGGGGCTTTTATATGGTGCTGGACTGCGCCTCGTCACGACGCCGATGAAGGAGGAATCGCCAGCGAGAGAGGAGAAGAAGAGCACGGCGTGGTGCTGTCGGCCATGCGCGAGGAGAAGATGAGGATGAGCTCGTCCTCGATATTTTGGATGAAGGGTTATGCGGGCTGGGTTGGGCTGCAGCTGGATTGCGTTGCTGGGCCGCGTTGGTGGACTGCACCGTGGGCTGCACGGCCAGGTGAGCCCCTTTCTGTTTTCTCTTTTATTTTCTGTTTACAATTCTGTTTTTAGTTTCTATTTGAATTTCATATTTGAATTCTGTTATTTTTACAGGTTTCTCAATTGTTAATTTTATCAAGATTTAATATCCTGATTGTTATTATTCTACTTGGACAAGCATTTTATATGAGCTTCTATTGCATATTGGTGATCCTTATTCAAAATGCTAAATATACATGAGTTGATACTCTCATTTTGGTTTGGTTGTGAATTAAATCTATTTGACATTAGTAGAGTTGGGTATTTCTACTATGAGTGTGTTATAAATTATTAGTAGGGTTTAATCTCACAACTGAGGATTTAACTCTATACATATCATTTTATGTGAGCACTTATTTATTGATTAAGTCTTGTGGTTAAATTATAAGGATAAGTGGTTGATCACACATATGGTTTTTATTATGAGTTTAAGCACTAGATATTTCTTAGGTTTAATTAGTGAAGCATAGAATTTAGTTAATGAGCAATTCTAGGGTTCTAATTATATTCACCTAATGGTACTTGGTTCAAATCTCAATTATGGTCTGGTTTTATAATTGTAATCACCCAAGTGATTCACAACCAGGTTTGAGATATAATTCTGGGTTGTAGAATTGAGATGCCATCATATTGCATTTGCTAGGGTTTAATCTCCCCTAACCAAGGTAATATGATTACTTGCTTAATTGTTCATGTGCTCCTTAAATTATTAAGGACTTGAGAATTAGTTTTGTCTTCTCCCAATTAACTTCTATTGATATCCTCAATTTATCATTAAAGTAACTAAAGTTGTTATAGTTCTTTTTATAGTTAACTTTGGTCATATGGATGGATGGTTTCTCACCATATAAGGTATAGAGTTTGACTCTAGAGGTTTTCATGTGGTTCTTTAGTGAAGAATAGGTGGAATGTAAATGTGGTAGAATTATACCTGTGATCACCAAGTGGTTCAGAAGTTAAGGTTGGGATATAAGTTTAGAGTTTCTTACTGGTGATCTCCCTATAATTTCATGTGGAAAGGGGATCTGCTTATACTAGTAGGGTTTAACTTATCCTCACATATCTCCAAAGCATGATCATATATTATATATGATCATCTTGTTCTTAATATCTTTACTTAAAATTCTTAGGGTTTATGATCATCACTCAATTTATAATGATCAAGGTTTGGCTTCCTAAGGTATCTCTTATTAAATAGGTTTCTCACTTCCATGATCAAGCATGGTCTTAATTAACTAGGGTATAATACTTCTAATTTACCTTCTTGAATGGGACTACTATGGTTGCCTCTAGAGTTTATATTCCAGGAGAATGCCTGAGATTTTATGTTAGGGTTCTACTTAATCAATGATGATATAATCATCTGGTTATATAGATAGTTCTCTTCCCCAAGTCCAAGTGTTGCCTCATTATCTTGAGTGTAACACCATGCTTGAGCTCTCTCTCATAGGAATAGTTTGTTCAAGGTTTTATGGTGTACTCACAAGATCTCATTAGATAGTAAAGGGTTAAGCCTCTACCTAGATGGCTTAGTTGAATTAGTCTCTACTTTACTTTACCTATTCATGGATATAGTCTTGTTCCATTTGATATTAGGTTATCTCACCCCTCCAAGGTGAAATGGTTTACAACCTAATACTTTAGTTCAAGATTTGTTCTTGGTTCTTAAATAGGTAAATCTAGAATTGGTATGATTGGTCTCTCTCATTTTATTGTTACTTGATTTGCAGTTGAGTTGGTGTTCATATGTTATATCAAGGATTACCATATTATAAGATCAAGCAATTATGAATTGAGTAAAGTGTTGTTGTGTTGATTATTAGTTCCATTTGATCTAACCCCTTAGATCAAATCATCTTTACCCAAAACAAGGTTTTAACAAAGTCACATTGAGGTTTATAGCGCTTGACTTGATGAGCTACTTCAATTCCACCAAGGTCAAGTGAAACTTCAGTTACTGTGACTGTTTTACTTTAAAGCGCGAAAATTCCCAGATTTTCTATGCATGAATGCAATGCACACATCTGTTTCCTCTATTTTTGTAACCCCAATACCTGGGATATTACACTTGATCATGGTGCATGATCCTTGCCTTTGGCAAATGCCAGTGCTCCTGGTGTGCTATCTCTGTGCTATAATTCATGATCATGCTCAATTGAGCATTGTTACTGACTTGGCAGCTCCATCCCTTGATGGAGTGCTTCTGGATACAATTATAATGCTCTATTCACTTATCTATGATGCAATTGTTCAATTATATGGTTAATTTATTTATATGGGCCATGTGATGATGCTATGCTAGACTGTGGTGACCTGTAGCAAGAGCTAGTGATGCTCTGATGATCAATTTATAATTTCTTGCTTGTGAGCAAATGTGTGCTCTCCACTGTGACTCACTGATGCACACCAGTGCTGCTTGTGCTTCATACAGGCTTAGCCTGTGTGTGCTGGTGCTTGTCTAAGCATCAGTGGATGCTTGCAATGATCCATTGGGTCATCTGCAAGATCCAGTGCATCATTAGCTTGCCTGCTTCATTTATCTGCTTAGTTTGCCTTGATATTTGGATATCTGATGTGAACTGCCTTGCAGTGATGATCATATAAGTGGATTTGGTTAGAGCTAGAAGGATGCCAACATCTGTTGGGAACCCTGGCTCCTTTTTGAACCCATCTGGGTGATGATATTAGTGCATGGCTTCTCTGTGGAATTTGGTATAGTGGTTGAGGTGGCCCTGACAGCAATTCCTTGCTGTTAGGGTAGCTCCCACATGTGTTGGCTTGCTGTGATTTGGGAAATACTTTACTGGAAGAATCCTTGTGGTTTTTCCAGTTTCCTTTGATGTTGATAAACATGAATAGACACTTGATAGTCTATCTGTCTGATGGTGTAGTGGCTATAGGTGCTAAGTGAAACTGACTAGCTAGATAGGATTATCCCTTGTTGGATTTCTTTGATTATGTCACTGGTTTGGCATAGCCAATGTTCCCAGGGTGCTTTCCTATTTGTTTCTCTCTTGTTCACTTGCACCATTTTGGCCAGTAGCCATATGATGACTCACATATAGGGTTTCTACCCTTGTTGGTGTGCTGGAGATCATGCTTGTGCAATTTATGAACAAAACCATCTGGTTTGTTCATGTTAAGGTGTATACCTCACTCCAGCTCCTAGAAATAGTGTGTTGGTGTAGAGGTTTTGCTTCTGTGCTGATTTCTTAGCTTGCCCTGCTCCTCCCTTGTGGCTTGTGCTTGATCTACTCCATGGTTTACTTCTCAACAGGAGACAGTTCCTTGCTTGAGCTGTTCCTGGATGAGGGTTCTAGCTATGTGTTCTTCCTGTTCTAAGTGTTCTTGCTCTCTGATGACTTACCAAACTGCATGTTGATGAATGAGCTAGGGTTCACTGTTGGAGAGGTTTTTATATGATCTCCCTCTCCACCTCTGGTCGACAACAAGGCCTGGCAGCCTGTTGGTGACTCACCAGCTGTGTGTGTGTGGTGTGCTGCATGCACACTGCTGTGTGAGCAGCCTAGCTGTGTGTGTGCACATTCTTGGTATCTGGCTTGTAACTTGGCTGAGAGTGGATCAGCTCGGCAGACTAGAGATTATCCATTGTTTTCCATTTTTTTTAACCTGCCAAGTGGCTATGCCACTTGGCATAACATTTCCTTTGTTGTAATTGTGTGCAGGAACAAAGAGATGACCAAGATGAAAAAGATATAGTAGTTTAGGATGTATTTTATTTACTTGTAATTTTCTTCTTCTTTTTCTTTTTCAGATTTTTTTCAATTCATGTAAGTTGTTGTAATATTCATTTATTTCCATTATGAATATTGTAAAGACAATGTATCTTGTGTGTTAATCAATAAAGCTCAAAGTTTTCTCTAATGAGCTTTACTTTATTTTTTATTGTTCATAATGTTTGTTATTTATAATTTACTTAATGAATTTCCTCACAATTGAATTGATGAGATATTTATTTGATGTTTGAATTTGAAATTCAAATTCAACTTAAGTTTGAATTCAATCATGCAACTTAAGTTAGATGCAAACTCTCCCCTCTCTTCTCAAAACCCTAGTTTAATTAGAAAGAAGCAAGTTTGTCACACTCTCGAAACCCTAACCCTGTAAGGTGTCGAGAGAGAAACTTGTTCCCTTTCAATGCAGTTTTTGTTTAAAAGCGCAAATTTCCGAAATTACAATGCAATGCACATCCCTTTCTAAAATCTACCCCTCGATCGTCTCTAAACCTGGGACATTACCTTTCCCCTTAAAGAAAACTTCGTCCCGAAGTTGTGGTTGTAATACCCAATGGGTATGTTTTCCTCAGGTCTTCCTCTTTTTCCTGTGGCTTCCTCTCGGTGGTGCTTCCATTGTATCTTGCAATACTTGATCGCTTTATTTCTGAGTTGTTTCCAGCTTTCCTCGAGAATCTTGGCTGGTTTCTCGATGTAAGTCAAATCTGGTTGTAACTCGAGCTCAGCATGTGATATTGGCTCATCTGGGGTCTTTAAGCATTTCCTGAGTTGCGACACATGGAATACATTGTGAACTTGTGCTAGTCTTCCCGGTAGATCCAATTCAAAGGCTAAACCCCGGTTCTGACTCAGTATCTTGAAAGGTCCTATATATCTAGGACTGAGCTTTCCTTTTACTCCAAACCTCTGAAGTCCTTTCATCGGGCTTACCTTAAGATAAACCATGTCTCCAACTTGTGGTTCCCATGTTCTTCTCTTCTGATCTGCATAACTCTTTTGCCGGCTCTGGGCTATCTTCAATCTATCTCTATAATGTCAATGATTTGTTGTTTTTCCTTGACATAATCAGGGTTAAACTCCTTGCTTGCTCCAGCTTCATACCAACATATCGGTGATCTACACTTTCTTCCATAGAGAGCTTCAAATGGTGCCATCTTGATGCTACTTTGATAGCTATTATTGTATGAAAACTCTGCTAGTGGTAAGTGCTCCTCCCATGATCCTCCGAAGTCTAGGGCACAAGCCCTAAGCATATCCTCTAAGATCTGGTTGGTTCTCTCGGTTTGTCCACCTGTCTGGGGATGATAAGCGGTACTATAGTCTAACTTGGATCCTAAAGCTTCGTGAAGTTGCTTCCAGAATGCTGATGTGAACACGGACCCTCGATCCGATACTATCTTCTTAGGCACTCCATGCTTACTCACGATCTCTTTGATGTAAAGATCGATAAGTTTCTCTCCTTTATCCTGCTGGTTTACCGCTAAAAAGTGTGCACTTTTCGTCAACCGGTCCACGATTACCCATATCATGTCCTTCTTTTTATTAGTCATGGGTAGTCCGGTGATGAAATCCATCCCTATTTCTTCCCATTTCCACTGGAATAGGTAAAGGTTGTAACTTCCCTGCCGGACTCTGGTGTTCAGCCTTCACTCTCTGGCAGGTATGGCATTCTGCCACATATTGTGCTATCTCCCTCTTCATATTATTCCACCAGAATAGTTCCTTTAAGTCCATGTACATCTTTGTACTTCCCGGATGTATGGAATATGGTGTTTGATGAGCTTCCCGGAGTATTACTTCCTTAATTTCAGCAATATCGGGACGCAAATCCTTTTCTGGAACCATAATGATCCAGATTCTCCGCGGTGAAATTCTGATGGTCTTCCCTCATCTATTCTTCTCATCTCCTCCACGATGAATGGATCGTCCAGCTGACCCATCATTATCTCATTCTTCAGGTTGATATTCAACTCATCGGCTACTTGCAACACCGATAATCCTTCATGGGCTTCCTTCTCCCAAAGTTGTATTTGGGCTTGACTTATTTCCTTCCTCAACTCCGGTGATATTTCTTGTTCCACTCCTCCGGTACTCTTCCTACTCAGGGCATCTGCTACAACATTAGCCTTCCCTGGTGTGTAATTGATTGTCAGGTCATAATCCTTAATCAATTCCAGCCATCTTTTCTGTCTCATGTTGAGTTCCTTCTGAGTGAAGAAATATTTGAGGCTTTTATGATCTGTATAGAGCTCACACTTAGCTCCATAGAGAAAATGTCTCCATGTTTTGAGTGCAAATACGACTGCGGCTAATTCCAAGTCATGTGTTGGATAATTCACTTCATGAGGTCTGAGTTGCCTCGATCCATAAGATATCACTTTCCGATCTTGCATGAGTACACAACCCAATCCATGCTTGGATGCGTCACAGTACACGGTGTAATCCTTGCCAACTTCCGGAACTGCTAACACCGGTGCCGTGGTGAGTTTCTCTTTTAGAGTTTGAAAACTCTTCTCACACTCCTCTGACCACACGAATGGTGTATTCTTCCTTAACAGCTTCGTCATTGGTCCTGCTATTTTGGAGAATCCTTCAATGAACCTCCGGTAATATCCTGCCATTCCTAGGAATCCTCGGATTTCCTTGACAGTCTTGGGTGCTTCCCATTCTAGAACTGCTGCTACCTTACTCGGGTTAATAGCTATTCCATCTTTACTAATGACATGACCAAGAAATTCCACTTGATCTAGCCAAAATTCACACTTACTAAGTTTGGCATAAAGTTGATGTTCCCTTAGTGTTTGCAACACTAACCTCAAATGTTCGGCATGTTCTGCCTTGTTCTTGGAATATATCAGAATATCATCGATAAATACGATGACAAACTTGTCTAGATATGGCATGAAGATCTTATTCATGAGATTCATGAATATTGCTGGGGCATTGGTTAATCCAAATGGCACTACAAGATATTCATGATGTCCATATCTTGAAACAAAGGCAGTTTTCGGAACGTCTTCCTTCTTGATCTTTATCTGGTGATAACCGGATCTTAGATCAATCTTGGAAAAGACTCCCGCTCCTCTAACTTGATCAAATAGATCTTGTATTCTTGGAAGTGGATACTTGTTCTTGATTGTGACGTTGTTCAGATTCCTGTAGTCTCCGCACATCCTTCTTCCTCCATCCCTTTTATCTACGAAGATCACGGGTGATCCCCATGGTGAAACACTCTCTTGAATGAATCCCTTTTGTTCCAAGTCATCCAATTGCTCCTTAAGTTCTTTCAACTCCTTGGGCCCCATCTTATATGGTGCTTTGGCAATCGGAGCTGTTCCTGGAATTAGGTCGATAGTGAATTCTATCTCCCTATCTGGTGGCATACCAGGTAATTCCACAGGAAACACATCCTGGAATTCATTTACTACAGGTATATCCTCTAACTTCACCTCTTTCATGCTGTTCAGCTGTAGCTCAACCTCGATCTGGGTATGTTTGTCTCCTTGGTAGATCATTCTACTTCCATCGGGGCTTTTCAAAGACACCGTCTTGCTCACACAGTCGATCAATGCTCCATTAGCTTCCAACCAGTTCATACCAAGAATGACATCAATGTCCTTCATTGGTAGAATGAACAGGTCCGCGTCAAACGCGCACTTATTGATCATGATGACTTGTTTTTGTTTGGTATGGGTTACTACTATCGTTCCCCCCAGAAAGTATGGTTATGGGTGTATCTAACTTAGTGCAACTAATCCCATGTTTGATGATGAATTGTTGAGAAATGAATGATGTAGTTGCACCAGTATCAAAAAGTACTTTGCCAGGATGAGTGAGTATCTGGAGCGTACCTATCACCGCCTGATCGGAGTTGACCACCTCCTCCAGACTGGTGCAGTTCAGCTTGCCGAAGGGCTTATTCTTCCAGTTCCTCCGGTGTTCCCTCCTCGCTTCCTCCTCCTCCGATTGACCTCCTCCAGTGTTTCTCTTGGGGCAGTCCTTCAGCATGTGCCCCTCCTGGCGACAACCAAAGCATATAATCTTTGGTTTCTTGCAATCCTTCGAGGTATGACCTCGGAATCCACAAATGCGACAGACAATCTGGTTTGCAGTCTGAAACGCTTGGTTCCTCCTACTACCGTAGTAGTTGCTGTTGTTGTTGTTGTTGTTGTTGTTGTTGTACCGTGGCTTGAAACTCAAGCTGGTATTGGGCTTGTTACTAACAAACCTCTTAGGCTCAAACTTGGCCTTCTTCCTCTTCTCTTCTTGCAGTTGTTTGAAGTCATCCTCAAGAGTGATGGCTGCATCCACCAACTCTTGGAACTCAGTTGCTCTCATCATTCGGAGCTGTACCTTGAACTGGGGACTTAACCCCTCAGAAACCTCTTCTTTTTCTTGTCCTCGGTGTTGACTTCTTCAACAGCGTACCGGGACAGCTTTGAGAACTCCCTGACATAAGTCAGGATTGCCTTGTCCTTCTGCTCAAGACTTTCAAATTCTCGACGCTTCAGCTCCACTATACTTTCAGGGACATTGGATTCCCTGAACTTCCTTGCGAACTCCTCCCATGTGAATACCTTTCCAGCCGGATATACGGCTACAATGTTATCCCACCATGATGCGGCGGGTCCACACAACAAGTGTGTAGCATAACGGACCTTCTCCTGGTCATTGCATCCAACAGTGTTGAGCTTTCGCTCTGTGTCCATGAGCCAGTCTTCCGCGTCCATTGGCTCGGGCGCGTATGCAAAAGATATAGGCTTAGTGTTTTGGAAGTCTGCAGTGTGACTCCCGGGTTCTCAGGTCTCTCCACCCTGTTTTGCTGCAACAAATCCTGAAAGAATTTGTTCTGCTGCTCCAGTGTTACCCGCTGTCGCTCCTCTACCAGCTGCATGTACTGGATAAAGTTTTGTTGCGTCATGGGTGGTGGTGGTGGTGGAAACTGATTCCTGGCTGTTTCGTCAGCCTCTTCCTTTTGTTTTGCTTCGCGCTCCATGCGCTGTGCTTCGGTCTCCTCTCCTAACGCTTTCGACATAACCCCTAGTTCTCGCAACACAAGATGATACTCATAATTACTCCATGCGCAAGTTTTCTGAGCTCAACATTGTGCACAGAACTAGTCACGCAATGGAAATCAAGAAGCAAATCCAAATTATACAAAACATATACCATATATTTACATACTTAAGTGGTCTTATTACAATACTCAAGTCGATGTGAGTATGCAAACTCACTTATTAAAGTATATATACAAATTTCTACAAAATATTACACTCTACAATACACGTGGTACTTGTGTATTGTAGCTTGGCTTCTCTTGGTAGTCTCTAGACGATCTTCACTCCCGATACATTCCAGGCTTCCATCCGGTCGAACGTGTCGTTCTCCTGACAAAACCTGGAACATAAGGTCTCCCCGTTGGCTGATAATCGGAATCCGACGATGATCCTAGGGAGAAATCAGTGTTCACAAACTGATCATTCAGTGCATCGTAATCCACCCAACGGGTGTACTCCCCTGTACCTACACCATAGGTATTTCCTACATTCGTATCCGACTCAACCTGTGTCGGATACCCTCCAACTTCCTCCTCATTCCACGGGTAACTCTGATGCTGGGACGTGGCATCTTCATTCATCTCCCCATCATAATACGCTGTGGTACTATGAGTTCCAGTATCCGATCCCCAACGCCAACCCCTAGAATTCTCGATAGGAGTCTCGGAACGCTGGTTGTTTCCGGATTCCTCTCCGCCTCGTATCCCCCATAGGAACTACCCAGATAGTTCCCAGGTGTACAGGTGTAGGTTCACGTGCAAGTGGATCAATACTGATGTAGTCACCAGCTGAATAAACTGGTGTGTGCACCACATTCTCCATAGGTTCTTTCCCTACTCTCCTCCTTGGGTTCAGTGAATTCCTCAAGCATCGTATCAATTGCTCCTATCAGATGATGATTCAACTGAAAGAGTAATGATATGAAGTTACGGCTATTGTCCATGTATTTGGCTGCTTCGGCTGGTTTGCTTTTGGCATATTTGAAATGGTTCAGCATGGGATCATTGTCCTCCTCCATATGAGGAATGTGTGTGAATTCGGAACCCATAAGCTCTTTCGTCTTATGCTCCCGAATATCGGTTATGGCTCTCATAACAGCTATATGGTAAGCTGTGTTGGTTGTCCTAGCTTCACCAGCTGGCATGACTACGCTCATTCCCAAAGATTCGGGAAGTCGCAGTCCTACCCTGCACTTGGCCAACACCGGACCATCATAGAACATGTATTTCTTTACTGGAATCTGGGAATCGCACCCAAATTCCAGTAACATGGCTCGTAGGATATCTGCAAGTCCTCCTTGGTACTCATTCAGTGTGGAATCCATAACTTTCACGTTTCTTCCCGGTCGTGAACTTGCCATGTTGGCTGTAGAAATAGAAAGATTATGAGATTAGTAATAATGCATCATAATAGAGATAATAAAGAATTATCGCACTAAAAGATATGATTGTTGTATTCTCAATTGAATATACACCATATTTTTAGAGAATTCTTTATTAGTCCTATTTGACTCCTAACGTTTGGTCCCATTTACTAGGTTCCAACCGAAGGTCAAAGCTTTTGCTCTGATACCAACTGTGGTGACCCTGCATACCACTGCATGTTGTAGTATGCCAGTCGTTGATATAACATTCACGAAGTACCATTCCGTAAATATTACATCCCTCAGAGTAGTACAACAGAACATAGCAGGTCCATAACTCATTCATTTATTATTACAACTATCATACACATGTCATCTTGGAGCTCCTCTTGGGTCCTAAGAGGAATACTCCTGGGTTCGAGGCGAACCCAACTTAACTTACAATACCAGAGTCTCATTAAACTAAACATTTATTTCATCGAGCAGCTAAATACTAGAGTTCGGGCTGCTCGGTTACTACCACTATCGGATATCTCTAAGCTTGTTCTCCTCCGGAAGCCTCCCCGGATCCGTAGACTATGAGATAGTCTACTCCTTCAACACCTCCTGAGAGGTCAGGTTCATCATAGCCGATGATCTCGGCTCCTTCATTGTTGTCGTAGTCCTCCTCCAGACGATTCAGACAATCTAAGCATGGGATTTAAGAGTGGTATGAGTACGAGCGTGATGGGGATATGCCCATAGGGGGTGGGTCGCCAGTCCCACTCGCCGTGAAGACGAAGGCCCAGGTGGACTGCCAGTCGCCCAAGCGACTGGGCCCAAAGGCGACTGGGCCGCGATCCTAAGGAGAAGATCTGTGCGACTGGATTAGAAGATTACTTGCAAGGGGGTTAACGAATCCCGGATTAATAGCAACGAATACGATTCGGAGTTATCGCCATGTAACCCTAGATCGGGGGTGTCTATATAAACCCCCGAGCTTAAACCCTAGAGGACACTTGATTCGAGATCTAATCTCCCTTTGTAAGCTCACGGCGTAGCCGCCGACTGAGCCCCCCATTGTAATTCTCCACTGAGCAATAAAGATCTAGCAGGACGTAGGCCTTTTACTCTCCGGAGGGGCTGAACCTGGGTAAAACCCTTGCGTCTCTTGCACCTCGACCCGTAGATGGCGATGTTCCCTTCCCCTCGCATCAACGAAGTGCTACCCCCTGTAGCATCTGCCGTGGCCACATCCACGACAGTGGCGCCCACCGTGGGGCATGGGACATCAAGCCTCCGAGCTACGGCGAGGCCCTACTCGCCAGTGCGGCGGCCGGTTGCTTCCGGCAGGATGATCGCCACCGGCAATTTCTTCCACATCCAGCCAAGCACCTACCGGCCCGCCTCGTCGCCTCTCAAGCACGCCTGGATGGTGCCGATCGGCTCCATCAACCTCTTCGTTGGGCTCGCCGGCGTTAGCGACCCCTCTGAGCCTCGCCCCAGTCGCTCGCACGACCCCTTCGCGCCAGGGCAGCTCCTCACCGCCACTCGCCCGGTCACCGGCGAGGTATACGCGGAGGCCGAGGCGGCCCTGGAAGACGATGCCGAGTCGGCGGTCGTGGCACCGACCGCCAACTCCCCGTTGCCTCGGAGCCGCCGATTCCGCCGACACCGCTCCAACCGCCGACTCCACCGACACCATCCCAGTCATCGACTCCGTCATCGCCGCGATCGACGCCGACTTCACCGACATCATCGCTATAACGTCGGTTGCAGGATCCACCGCTGCGTCCCCGACTGCTCGCTCCGTCGCCACGCGTCAACCAAGGCTCTATCTCCCTGGTCTCCCACCCAAGCGACTTCGAAGGTGGCTTCGAGGACGACTCCATCCTCTCCCTCTTCGGCAGCGACTCCGACTCGGACTCCGTCGAGGCCCCGCGCTACCGCTACCCGACCGCAGTCTTCATGGCAGGGGGTGAAGAAGAGCACCCAGTCGACGCCTTCACCACTCCCCTCCCCGCAACCGCCACCGCAACCGAGATCGAGGCGCACCGGGCGGCCCTCGAGGGGCAGAGGAAAAAGGAGCTCGCCGAAAGGCAGAAATTTCGCCTCGAGCAAGATGAAGTGAGGGCCGTATCCCACTACCGCCAGCAGCGAAACCGCCGGCGCATGGAGCGCGCCCGTGCGAACGACTTTCCCAGCGCACGCCTCAACTTCGACGACCCAGACGGAGAAATCCGGGTCGCCCGAATCCAAAACCCTGACATCCCGGAAGGAAGTCGGGCTGCTGCAGATAGAGCGGCGCGCGGAGCACCCCCGCCACCCCCACCACCACCACCCGAAGTTCCTCGGGCAGAAGTCGACGCCAACGGCCTACCACTGCACTCGTCTCCAGCCGACAACGTTGCAGCTGCGCAGGCCGTCCTCGCAAGAATTCCCGAAACGGGAGACGATGCAATCCTCGTCCAGCACGCCAAGGCTTTGGTAGCCAAGGCATTGGAGCAACAACACGCCGCAGCCGACTCGCAAGGGCGACTCTATTCGCGCACATCCGTCAGTCGCGCGGCGTCGTCGGACGCGGCCAACCGCGCAATCGTCAACGCCAACAATGGCCCGCCCCCAGCACCGCGCGCGGCCCACTCGTCTAACAACCGAGTCGAGCCGCGCCCCGCGCGGGTGATGGTCGCCGCCAACGGGCAGCCAGTCGACGCCCGAACCCACATCGTCAATGATCAAGAATGGCGGGCGCGCAACCGATTGAACGACCGCCACGCCGATGAAGCCCCGCGCCAGAGCGCGTTCACCCGAATCGGCCCCGCCTGCTTCGGGCCGATGATCAGAGGCGAGCCGTACCCTGTGGGGTTCAAAGGACCCCGCGACATCGAGAAGTACGACACACACATCGACCCTACCGTCTGGATCGACTCGTACGCCATGGCAATGGGGATCCAGGGCCACTCCGAGCTACTCGCAGCACGCTACCTGCCTCTCATGATGGACGGCGTCAATCGCCACCCTCACCGTCAACAGCATCGACTCCTGGGAAGAAGCCCGCGCCGCATTCATCCAGCACTTCGCCAGCGCGTACACCCGCGCCACAACCATAGAAGACCTGGATCGCTGCGTCCAAGGCCCACGCGAGTCGACCCGCCGGTGGGTGCAACGCTGGCAGGACATGTGGACGACCTCCAGCGGCATCAGCACGGACACGGCAATCTACTGCTTCCGACGTTGCTGCCGGTATGAACCACTAAGCGCCAAGCTCCGTCGCGTCAGTAGGGATAATATCTCAATATCCGAACTCTTCGACATCGCCACCCGCTACGCCGACGAAGACCCTACAGTACTCGGACGACGAGTACGGTCAACGACGCAATCGCCGCCCTGCGCACACGGAGCCCCGGCGTGGCGACTACCGATTCGCCGGCCGGTCTAACAACGGCAAGCGCCGCGGAGAGGGAGGACACAACGAGCTGGTCGCCACCACCGATTACGAGCAGCGCGAGCCAAAATCATTCCGGCGCGACACTCGCGCACCTCGGGAGGATCGGCCCCAACCCAAGCGCTTCGACGCCCGCAGCCTCCTAGATGCACCATGCATCTATCACAGCAAGGAGGGCAAGCCCGCCAATCACACGACGGGAAATTGCTACTCCCTGAAGCAGATAGAAAGAGCTCGCCGCGCCAAGGAAAACGACGGCGGTAACCAGCACAAAGATCGTGCCAAAGACCAAGACCAGCACCAGGGAGAGGGCTTCGGTCGCAGCGCCGGCTCGCTCCACACCTTCACCGGGGTCGGCGACCGGCGGGACAGGAAGGTCCTCGCAAGGGCAGTGGCGGTACACGCAGTCATACTTTCCGACGTGCCCCGGTGGCTTAACTGGTCCGAGCAAAGCATCACCTGGAGCCGCGAAGACCACGCCCCCCGCATCGAGTACCCCGGGCGAGTGGCGCTAGTCGTCAGGCCTAAGGTCGCCGACTACTGGCTACCAAAAACCCTGATGGACGGGGGAAGCTCCATCAACATTATGTACTATGAAACCTTCCAGCGGCTTGGCCTACCAGACTCACGCCTCGAGAACACCAAGGTTACGTTCCACGGCATCGTCCCTGGGCGGAAGGCCTTCCCGATCGGCAAAGTGACGTTGCCAGTCACCTTCGGCACGCCCGTGAACTACCGCACCGAGCGGATAACGTTCGAGGTGGTGAACTTCCGCAGCTCCTACCACTGCGTACTCGGCCGGCAGGCGTTCGCCCGCTTCATGGCGACCCCGCACTACGCATACAACATGATGAAGATGCCAGGGCCTCGGGGCGTCATCACCGTCCACGGCGATCCGGAGATGGCGTTGGAATGCGAAGATGACAGCGCCAAACTCGCCGACGCCGTCATCGCCGACGAACAAGACAACTCCGCCGAGCTCGCCAAGTACCCAGTCGACCGCAACGACCCCGCCATCCTGGAGAAGCCAACCGAGCTCGACTCGTCCGCAACAACTTTCAAGGCCGCAGCAGGCACTCGCCAAGTAGATCTTGTAGAAAACGATCCAAGTAGGCAAGTTACCATTGGGACGGGCCTGTCCGCCCAATAGGAAAGCGCGCTCATCAAGTTCCTCCGTGAGAATCGAGATATCTTTGCATGGAAACCGTCTGACATGCCAGGTGTCCCGAGAGAACTTGCTGAGCACAAATTACACGTCGATCCCACCGCGCGACCCGTTAGGCAGGCAATGCGCCCTGTGGGAGAAGAACGGCGACGCGCAATCGCCGAAGAAGTAAACCGGCTACTCGCTGCCGGCTTCATCATAGAAATCAAGCACCCAAAATGGCTGGCAAACCCAGTCCTAGTGCTAAAGAAAAACAAGACGTGGCGAATGTGTATCGACTACACAAGCCTCAACAGTGCGTGTCCCAAGGACCCATTCGTCCTACCGCGAATCGACCAGATTATCGACGCGGTCGCCGGGTCCGAGTCGCTATGCTTCCTTGATGCATACTCCGGGTACAATCAAATAAAGATGGCCAAGGAAGACCAAGAGAAGACAGCATTCATCACGCCCCTAGGCGCCTACTGCTACACGTCCATGACCTTCGGCCTCAAGAACGCCGGAGCAACATACCAGCGGTGCATGAACAGCTGCCTGGAAAGCCAGATCGGCCGCAATGTGCATGTTTACATCGACGACGTGGTGGTCAAATCGACTCGCCAGACCGACCTCGTCAGCGACCTCGCCGAAACGTTCGCCAACTTACGGCGGTACAAGATCAAGCTCAACCCTTTGAAATGCACCTTCGGGGTTCCATCAGGACAACTGCTAGGCTACGTCGTCTCCAAGCGAGGCATCGAGCCCAACCCGGAGAAGACACTGGCGGTCATGCGCACCAAGCAGCCGACTTGCCTAGTCGACGCGCAGAAACTCGCCGGTCGAGTCGCCGCCCTCAGTCGCTTCATACCCCGGCTCGGAGACAAGGCCATGCCACTCTACCGCTTGCTCAAGAAGTCAGAATCATTCAGGTGGACAGACGAGGCGCAGCGGGCCCTGGAAGAACTCCAGCACGCTCTCTCGAACGCCCCTATCCTCGCGGCCCCGCTGCCAAAAGAAACCATGCTCCTATACGTTGCCGCGTCGAACCGCGCTATAAGCGCGGTCATGGTCGTCGAACGGAAGGAAGAAGGAAGGGAGCAACTGGTACAACGCCCGGTCTACTACATCAGCGAAGCCCTAATCGAATCCAAGCAGCGGTATCCACACTACCAAAAGCTGGTGTACGCAGTCCTCAGGGCCCAGCGGCGACTGGCCCCTTACTTCCACGAGCACCCCATCAAGGTAGTTGCCTCAACACCACTCGCCGACATCATCCGAAACCGTGACGCAACCGGCCGGATCGCCAAGTGGGCAGTCGAGCTCGGCGTCCACAACATCACCTACGAGTCGCGCCATGCCATCAAATCTCAGGCACTCGCCGACTTCCTCGCCGATTGGGAAGAGGCCCAGCAGCCAAGCTCCCCCGCGGACCTTAAACACTGGACACTGCACTTCGACGGTTCTAAAAACCTCGAAGGGGCGGGCGCGGGAGTCGTCCTCACATCACCAAAGGGCGACACAGTGAAGTACGTCCTGCAACTTAGATTCGAGCCCTGCACCAACAACATGGCCGAGTACGAGGCGCTCCTACACGGCATGCGAGTCGCAAAGGAGATGGGCGCAACACGGCTGCGCTGCCTCGGCGATTCCGACCTAGTCGCCAGCCAGACCTCCGGCACCTGCGACGCCACCGACGCCAACATGATCGCGTACAAGCGCGCCGTCGATCAAGCCGGCGCTGGCTTCGCCGGTCACGTCGTCGAATGGGTCGACAGGCGCAAAAACGAAGAAGCCGACGCGTTAGCCAGAATCGGGTCCAAGCGACTCCAACCTCCTCCGGGCGTCGTCCTGGACATCCTCAGCCACCCCTCGGTGCGCGCACCACGCGAGCTGGACATTGCCGAGCCACCTGCTCCCGACTCCACCTTAGTCGCACTCGCCGCCGACAGCATCGATTGGACCGAGCCATACATAAGCTACCTTGAGCGCCAGGCACTGCCAATGGATGAAGCCAAAGCACGGGCCATCGTGCGCAGATGCAAGTCCTTCACCATTATCAACAATGAGCTATACAAGCGCAGTGTCTCGGGAGTGTTCCAACGATGCGTCGCTACTACGGAAGGGCGCAACATCCTGCGCGACATCCACGCAGGGGACTGCGGCCACCATGCAGGCGCGCGTTCAATCGTCGCCAAGGCCTTTCGTCACGGCTTCTACTGGCCAACAGCCCACGAAGATGCAGTCGCCTCGTCCGTTCGTGCGCCGGGTGCCAAAAGTATGCAAGCCAGTCGCACATGCCAGGGTCGGCATTGAAGACCATCCCCCTCACCTGGCCCTTCGCCGTCTGGGGCATGGACATGGTGGGAAAATTCAAAACGGCCCCCGGCGGATACACTCACCTCCTGGTGGCGGTGGACAAGTTCACCAAATGGGTAGAAGCAAAGCCCATAAAGAAGTGCGACGGGAAGACAGCCACAAAGTTCTTACGCGAGCTTATCTATCGGTATGGCTACCCTCACAGTATCATAACCGACAATGGCACCAACTTAGCTAAAGGGGAAATGGCTGACTTCTGCGAAGAGAAGGGCATCCAACTCGACCTCGCCTCAGTCGCCCACCCCGAGTCGAACGGCCAAGCGGAAAGGGCAAACCAGAGCATCCTTCATGGACTCAAACCGCGCCTGGTCGTGCCCCTAGAGCGCGCAGCCGGTTGCTGGGCAGAGGAGCTCTCTTCAGTACTATGGGGCATCCGCACAACGCCTAACAGGTCAACCGGCTTCACGCCTTTCTTCCTGGTGTATGGCGCCGAAGCCGTTATGCCTACGGACATCGCCTACGACTCGCCTCGGGTCGCCAACTACGCCGAACAAGACAACGAGCGAGCTCGCCAAGATGACATCGACCTCCTCGACGAGGCCAGAGACCTCGCACTCTCCAGAACCGCCATTTACCAGCAGGACCTCCGCCGCTACCACAGTCGCCGTGTTCGGAGTCGCTCCTTCCAAGTCGGCGACCTGGTCCTCCGGCTAATCCAGGACAGGAAAGGGATGCACAAGTTGTCCCCGCCCTGGGAAGGACCATTCGCCGTCAGCCGCGTACTCGGCAACGACTCCTACTACCTCATCGACGTCCGCAAGGACGACAAAGGCGAGCCACTCACCAAAGAGGTGGAGCGTCCCTGGAACATCAACCTCCTCCGACGGTTTTATACCTAAGGACAAAAATGTAGCCCGACAATTCAGAGGTTAATAAAAATCGCCGACCATTTTTTGATCTCCAGCTTCGACTACCTCACCCTCACCCGCCAGATATCCTCATCTCTCATCCCGGTATATACCGGCCCAGTCGCCGCGATAAGCGATTAGGTACTGAGAGACCTCCGGTCGCCGCTGCTGGAAGAGCGAAGTCCACGATCGGCCAAGTAGCCGAGCTAACAAGGGCATGATGGAGTGACCGGTCGCAACACCAGGTCCGGCCATCCACCACCCCTTACGCTGTCGGGTGAAAACGGCGACTGGAACCCACAGCAGGGCCGCATGCTCGGCCAGCCCCACGGGCCACGGCGACCGCCTTGTGCTACGATATACAGCACACCAATGCCCTCCTCTACCTTAGGCTGGCGACTTGCGTGGCTAAGTACTTCGACTAGGGACCCCGCAAAACGGACCCGCGGCTCGCCAAGGAAAATACGCCCGCAATGACCCCCTTTGGAGTCGCCAGCGACTGGCTCACCGAGCCACGACGAGTGGCGCGCTACATCCGAACAGCGCAAACTACAACTCACCGCTACTCCACCCATGAGGCTGCTATTTGTACTATAATGACTACGTACTGCGACTGGGGACGCCCAGCTCGAAAAGGAAAACAGTCAAGTCAATAGCCTTCATCGGGGTCGCAAGGCGACTGGCCCGAAGGCCATGGATAGTCGGAACCAACTCCAACGCATCGCCGCCACAAATAACGCAAAAGCAACCACCAAATTATATTTAAGCAAAAGTTATCACTGTATTTACAACTGACACCCGCTCGCGGGAATCCAAGCTAATTGTTACACAGGGACTCAGGAAACTACGAGGACGACGTCGGAGCCCCCTCTACGACAGGCTCGACGCCATCATCGCCGTGACGAAACTTCGGCGTGTACAGCACGACCGGATACGTCGACAACGAGCCGGCGGCCGCGGCATGGAAGAGGCGCTCCGCAGGGAAGTCCACCGGGCCTGGCTCCTTCTCCGCGTCCCCAGGCGCCGCTTGGCTGGGGATGTGAGTCTCCAAGTCCGCAGTCGCCAGCACTCGGTCGGCAAAGGGGCGTACCGCGTCCATCAGCCGCAGCACTTCGGCAACATCAAACTCGCCAGTCTCCGAGGGGAAGCCCGCAGTGACCTCCTCCACGTCGAACCCCTCAGAGTAGTGCGCCAGCACCATGCTCAAAGCCATGGTAATACCAACGCGGCAGGAGGAACGGCGAAGCCAGTCCACAACAGCCGGAATGTTGGACACGGCCTTGAAGACGGACGGCGTGTCCCGCGGCATCACCTCCCGCGGACTCAGGTACTGGAGCGCGGCCAGTATCTCCCCCGCACAGGCGATGATACGCGCGGTCGCGGTCGACAGGCATTCCCGCGGGGTCGCCGTCTCCACGAAGTCGCACGTACCTGCCATCAACAACACAAAGGGAAAAATGAGAACTCCCCTCCAAAGCCAACTCGCCATGCTCGGGGACTGGCCCCCGAAACCGACTCGCCATGCTCGGGGACTGGCCCCGGCCGACTCGCCATGCTCGGGGACTGGCCCCCGAAACCGACTCGCCATGCTCGGGGACTGGCCCCCGGCCGACTCGCCATGCTCGGGGACTGGCCCTCGAAGCCGACTCGCCATGCTCGGGGACTGGCCCCGAAACCGACTCGCCATGCTCGGAGACTGGCCCCCGAAGCCGACTCGCCATGCTCGGGGACTGGCCCCCGAAGCCGACTCGCCATGCTCGGGGACTGGCCCCGAGGCCGACTCGCCATGCTCGGGGACTGGCCCCCAAAGCCGACTCGCCGAGACCCGGCCGACCCCCGGAGCCAAGCCGCCACGACCGGAGACTCGACGCCTCGGCAAGGAAAAACAGCAAACGTGAGCACAGGAGCTTACCGAGAATCTGCCGCGACATCTCCCGGACGAAAGCCTCGAAGTTGGTCTTCTCGGCCTGTACCGCCAGGACGGTGCCTTCGGACGCCTCCTTTTCCGCAGCCAACTCCTTGGCGTGCTGCTGCTTCAAGGCCGCAATATCCTCCCGCAGAGACGCGGCAGCCCCACGCGCGGAGTCCCGCGCTTCAGTCGCGGCCGCCAGCTTTCCCTTGTACTCGGTGATGACGTCTTCCAGTTCCCGGCCCTTCTGCTCCAGGACCTTGGTCAGATCGGCCACCTCCGCTTTCGCCTTTTTCCGGGCCTCTTCGGCCTGCTGCGCCCGGAAGTCGGCTTCGCGGTAGAAAGACTCCTTGACGAATCCTTCCCGAGCCTCGGCAAGAGCCTTTTCCTGCGCCTCTGCTGCCAAAAATAGAAAATGGTGAGAACTAAAAGCCAGGAATAGTGATACCGAAAGAGGAAGGCGAGTGGGCGTGACTTACTGCCCAGAGCAATCAACTTCCGGTTCTTTTGAGCCGCCTCCTCCACGAGCGTGGTCAATCTCTTAACCTCCGCCTGCAAAAATCCAAGAACAATGCAAAAGGTCAACAAAGGAAACAAATAAAAGGAGACTCGACTCGCCCCTTCAGACCAAGTCGACCCTCGGGGACTGGGGGCGACTAGACTACGAGTTCGGAAACACTCACCGCGTGTGCTTCACCAAGCGCCGTGTGGAGCTCAGCGAAGGTCAAGGTAGAAGGCGGCGGATGGCGCGACCCGGTCGCCTCTCCCGCCTGCGTCACCGCCTCAGTCGACGGCGCCTCGCCCACCCGAGTGTCGGCGTCATTGGGTGGGGCTCGGTCCCTGGCAGCCTTGGACCGGCGCTCCTTCGATGGCTCCGAGAGGCCGCCCTTCTCAACGACGATATCCTCGACCTCGGGCGCTTCCTGCTCCTTGGTCGACTCGACGGCTGCCGACCCCTTCTCCACCATGGGCGAAACGGAGTCCGACCCGGTCGCTGCACTCGCCATCCCCCCATGAGCCATGCTGGGTAGAGGGAAGACCTTGGCGGTGGACTCGGCGTGGCGGGCTCCCACTTTCTCAGCTTGGCTCGCGGTGGCAGGCTCTTCCGGAGCCGACCCCGCGCCCCCAAGATCGGACGGCGCCGCTTTCTTCTCTGCGGCTTTCTTCTTCGCCTCAGCCGCCCTTGTGGCCGCTGCCCCAGCCACGGCCGGCTTCACCAAGGTCTTCTTCTTGGACCTACAGGGAGGCAAGGTGAGTCGACACCCAATCCCGCCACAAGGAGAATAAGTTTGGCGAGGAGCACTTACTTCACGGTGGGGATTGCTTTTACGCCGGGGCCGGCCCGAGCTCCCGCGTCAATCGCGTCCTTCAGAGGGCGCTGAAGCCTCATGGAACCCTCCAGGAGAGTGGGGCGCAAGCGCTTCGACAGCGGCTCGGCCCCTTCCTTGGAAGGCTCCGCCTCGCCCTCCGGACGCGAGGTCGCCTCCTCCTCAACCGCGCCCTGGGACGAGGACCCGGCATTCCTCTTCGTCCCGCGCGGGAGTCTGATGAAGTCTCGCGCCTCGGAGTCCGACTCGGTGCGCTCCTCCTCATCATCGACCTCCTCCTCTTCGCCTTCGGTCATTTCTGGTGGCTCCTTCCCGGCAAGGGGGGGAAGGTGGTCAGCGATCTTCTGCCAGCGCTACATTTGAATCAAGGAAACGAGTCAGAAATGAAAAAACGAGGCCAAGCCATGCGGAGTCACTATACTAAAATGATACCTGGGGCGCCGGGGTTTCTTCGGAGTAAGGCTGCAGGCCGTCCTCGAAGGAGGTAAAAGTGGCCGTGGTGATCTTGGCGAGCGCCTTCCGGTACTCGCCCTCGTCCCACTCAGTCGCTGTCGACCGGGTGCAGTCGTTTTGCCCCCGGTATTCCCACATGGGGTGAGCTCGGCACCGCAGGGGGATCAGCCGCCGACCAAGCCAGCAGTTGTACATATCAACCGCCGTCAGGCCACTATCCTTCAGCGCCTGGATCGCTTGGCGCATCTCCTTCACCACCTCCTCCTGCTCGCGCGGTAGCGACCAGACATTGAGGCGCCGCGGGACGCTTGGCTAGGGGCTGTACTGGGGAATGCAGACCTCGCCGGGGGGAGTGTACTCCTTGGCATAAAACCAGAAGCGGCGCCACAGTGACTGCGCCTTCTTGGGGAGCGCCATGTCGATGAAGCTTTCCCCGGACTTCACCTGGAAGGTGATCCCGCCGTTCGGGATGAGTGCTTCGCTGTTCTTGCTGGCCCGAGTCGCCCGCCCGTGGAAGATGGACACCCACAGCGGGAAGTAGGGCGGACAGCCCAAGTAGCATTCGCACAACGCCACGAACAGAGAAATTTGTTGGACGCTGTGCGGCCCGAGGTCGGAGACCTTGATGCTGTAGAAGGCCAGCAGCTGCCGGAGGAAATCGGAGGTGGGGAGAGCGAACCCGCGATCAAGGAAGCTCAGGAAGAGCACGAACTCCCCGGGCCGCGGGAGGGGCTCCACCTCGTTCGCCGGCGGAACCCGCCATCGCTCCTTATTGAACTCGGGGATGACCCCGGAAGCAACGTACGGGAGGAGAGACTCCCGTGTGACCTTCGACTTGCCCCAGCCTTTCGTCGCCATGGATGCGCGTGAAGCTTGGAATGAAGATGAGATGGGGAGAAGATGGGAGAAGAGTGCGGAGGAGTGATGAACCCTAATCCCAGGGGTGATCCTTTATACCGCCCGCACTCGCCCAGATTAAGGATGAAATCCGTTCGTTAAATCGTCCCGGAATCGCCGCCCCGCAATCAACGGTCGAGATCCGCGCCGGTTCCGGCTGAATAGCCGTTAAACTAGCCGTTAGCGGTCACGTCAGGTCCAACGGTCAACAACATGCAAGTGGTTCACGCCTCGGTCAACGTGAAATCCAGCCGTTGGCTCCTCCACGTGTCTTCATGGTGAATGCGCGCCGACTGGCCCACGACGACTGGCTAACGCCGACTGTCATACGCCGACTGGCCAACGACGATTGGTTAACGCCGACTGTCCTACGCCGACTGACTGATCAAGGCCTGGCAATTAGAGACTGGCGCCGAACCCGCAACTTTATCTTTGGGAGCCCGGAGGCGATTCAACTTGATCCATGACTGCGCCTCTCCAAGACTTGCCATAGATCTACGCTTCATCACCACCGCGCTCGGGGACTACTGATGGGGATATCCCATAGGGGGTGGGTCGCCAGTCCCACTCGCCGTGAAGACGAAGGCCCAGGCGGATTGCCAGTCGCCCAAGCGACTGGGCCCAAAGGCGACTGGGCCGCGATCCTAAGGAGAAGATCTGTGCGACTGGATTAGAAGATTACTTGCAAGGGGGTTAACGAATCCCGGATTAATAGCAACGAATACGATTCGGAGTTATCGCCATGTAACCCTAGATCGGGGGTGTCTATATAAACCCCCGAGCTTAAACCCTAGAGGACACTTGATTCGAGATCTAATCTCCCTTTGTAAGCTCACGGCGTAGCCGCCGACTGAGCCCCCCATTGTAATTCTCCACTGAGCAATAAAGATCTAGCAGGACGTAGGCCTTTTACTCTCCGGAGGGGCTGAACCTGGGTAAAACCCTTGCGTCTCTTGCACCTCGACCCGTAGATGGCGATGTTCCCTTCCCCTCGCATCAACGAAGTGCTACCCCCTGTAGCATCTGCCGTGGCCACATCCACGACAGAGCGTACTCAACAAGTTCATTATAGATAAGAGGTGTTTAATGCACTAACTACGATATTAGACCAGAAAGTCTAATACCAATGCAGGTTTTGGTAAACATTTCTTGAAGAGGTTGCTTTTATTTCAAAGAGCTATGTCCGTCAGCCTTCACCGGTTTACTAGAACTTCATGGAGCTCCTTTCCGGCCGCGTTCGCAGTTCCTCAATCCCGGAACAGGGAGTGACAGGTCACGGTTCTTTACACTCGCAGAGGTGTGTTGCTTTACCCATAAGAGATCTTAACCTTGGTGCCAACCGGGCAGCTTTCCCGTCCACACTTCCTTCGGTGTGAGGCCCGGTATAAGGTCTAGCCAATCATGTTCCTCCGCTACCTCGAACACCCACCCTTTGTTGCATACCCCGACCCTGGGTCCTCGTCGGTCCCATTATTCCCGTAATTTCAGGGTGGACCCCGACCACGACAACAGTTTGGGACTCGTTAACCAAACTCCTTCGCCGGTAGCTGCAACCCATCATAGACCACATTACCGTGGGGAATTAGAAGGGGATCCCCACCCACCAATTGTTCCGCAAGCAGCAACCGTCTACGGTAAGCAACAGCTATACCGTGGGGAATTAGAAGGGGCTCCCCACCCACCAATTGCTCCGCAAGATACAACCGTCTACGGTAAGCGAATCCGTTGATGTTCAAGAGGTGGAAACACTTTTGACTACTCCGTCCCACTCCGGATCTTATGGTTAACACGGGTATTACGGCACAAGAATCACTGGCGACATTTGTTGTTTAATCCTAGATGGATATAAACCCGTGCAATGGAACCTCCACCATATCAACACAATCCATGGTTCCATTGCCCACCACATAGTCATATTCATAGTTATGAAAGTAGTGGTTTTGATTTTTATGCAATAGTGATAACCATAGTACTTTGCAAGTAATTTGATAGAAATACACAAATGACATGAGCAAGTGATGAACTTGCCTGAACACTGCAAAGTTTTGCAGTTGGAAGGTGTGGACTGACCCTTGTCCTCTGTCTCTGAAAAATAGCATCATTGTCCGATAAGGGCAATGGTTAAAGAGGCAATTATGCATGATTCCAGTTTTTAGGGTTTGTTCCCCCCTTCCGATGTCGTTATTATTTCATGTAAGAGGTTAGTACTAAGAATAATTTGGGGATACTTGGTTTAAAGTAAAATACAACCTTGAAATGTTGTCAAGGTGTTTTTAAAGTCCAAATGCATTAATGGATTTATTTTCATTATTGAGAATAATATGTGTGATTTAAATCATTATTTAAATCATCAAATTAAGACTTATTCTTCTTTGTCTTCAAAAATTCTCTTTGATATTTTATTTAGATAGAGAATTTTATGTTGATTAATTTTCATATTTTTACTTATTTTTTTAGAGCTGTATTTTATTTTATAAAATTCTTGGAAATTCTCATTTAAATGGGTATTTTGGAAATGTCCAAAATACCCCTCGGACCCACCTGTCAGCGGTCGAGCTGGTTAGGTTGGACCAGCCCAGTGGGCTCGGTCCAACCGACCCGTCGTTCGTCGCCCCCTCGCGCTCGAACCCTAATTCTCTTTCGCTCGGCGACGCGCGCCGCCGCTCCCTTCGCCGAATTGTTCCGGCCGACTCGGCCATCGCCGCCGGCGAGATGCGGCGCATCTGATCCGCCGTTCGACGGCGCTTCAGATCCACCGCGCCGATCTGTGTTTCGTCGCTTCCTCGACGCATCCCCATCGTCTCTGCTCGCCTGCCGTGGGTGCTGCGGCGAGCCCGCCGCCGATGCTCCGATGCCGAGGCCGTGTGCCTCGCCGTGCCTGCGCTGGAGCCTCCGCGCTCGGCAACCGGCTTGGCCATGGCTTGGTGCTTCCGTGGCCAGGCTGTGCCGCCGTACCGCCATGGTGACGCCGTCGCGCTGCTCCAGGTTAGTACGCCTCCATCTTCTCCCTTTCTTCCTCCTCCTCTATGCCATGCTCTAGTTACAAGCCTGCCTCTCCTCATGGAGATGCTGGCACTGCCATGCTGCTGTTGCTTCTGCGCCCCTGTGTGCCTTGTGCCAAGCTAGCCCTAGGGTTGTGCTAGCTACTGCTATGCGTATGCTGCTGCTGTGCAATTGCCATGGATTCTGGCTGCTGTGCTATGCTATTGTGCTCTGTAGCTTGCTGTTGCAACTCATGAACTCTTGCTCATGAGCATACTGTGATGCTTTGCTTTATTCATTTGTTATTGCTGCTGCTATCTTGCTCCTGACTCTCCTGTGTGAGCAATTACTACTCCCTGGCTTGATCATGGTGCATGATCCTTGCCTTTGGCAAGTGCCAGTGCTCCTGGTGTGCTATCTCTGTGCTATAATTCATGATCATGCTCAATTGAGCATTGTTACTGACTTGGCAGCTCCATCCCTTGATGGAGTGCTTCTGGATACAATTATAATGCTCTATTCACTTATCTATGATGCAATTGTTCAATTATATGGTTAATTTATTTATATGGGCCATGTGATGATGCTATGCTAGACTGTGGTGACCTGTAGCAAGAGCTAGTGATGCTCTGATGATCAATTTATAATTTCTTGCTTGTGAGCAAATGTGTGCTCTCCACTGTGACTCACTGATGCACACCAGTGCTGCTTGTGCTTCATACAGGCTTAGCCTGTGTGTGCTGGTGCTTGTCTAAGCATCAGTGGATGCTTGCAATGATCCATTGGGTCATCTGCAAGATCCAGTGCATCATTAGCTTGCCTGCTTCATTTATCTGCTTAGTTTGCCTTGATATTTGGATATCTGATGTGAACTGCCTTGCAGTGATGATCATATAAGTGGATTTGGTTAGAGCTAGAAGGATGCCAACATCTGTTGGGAACCCTGGCTCCTTTTTGAACCCATCTGGGTGATGATATTAGTGCATGGCTTCTCTGTGGAATTTGGTATAGTGGTTGAGGTGGCCCTGACAGCAATTCCTTGCTGTTAGGGTAGCTCCCACATGTGTTGGCTTGCTGTGATTTGGGAAATACTTTACTGGAAGAATCCTTGTGGTTTTTCCAGTTTCCTTTGATGTTGATAAACATGAATAGACACTTGATAGTCTATCTGTCTGATGGTGTAGTGGCTATAGGTGCTAAGTGAAACTGACTAGCTAGATAGGATTATCCCTTGTTGGATTTCTTTGATTATGTCACTGGTTTGGCATAGCCAATGTTCCCAGGGTGCTTTCCTATTTGTTTCTCTCTTGTTCACTTGCACCATTTTGGCCAGTAGCCATATGATGACTCACATATAGGGTTTCTACCCTTGTTGGTGTGCTGGAGATCATGCTTGTGCAATTTATGAACAAAACCATCTGGTTTGTTCATGTTAAGGTGTATACCTCACTCCAGCTCCTAGAAATAGTGTGTTGGTGTAGAGGTTTTGCTTATGTGCTGATTTCTTAGCTTGCCCTGCTCCTCCCTTGTGGCTTGTGCTTGATCTACTCCATGGTTTACTTCTCAACAGGAGACAGTTCCTTGCTTGAGCTGTTCCTGGATGAGGGTTCTAGCTATGTGTTCTTCCTGTTCTAAGTGTTCTTGCTCTCTGATGACTTACCAAACTGCCTGTTGATGAATGAGCTAGGGTTCACTGTTGGAGAGGTTTTTATATGATCTCCCTCTCCACCTCTGGTCGACAACAAGGCCTGGCAGCCTGTTGGTGACTCACCAGCTGTGTGTGTGTGGTGTGCTGCATGCACACTGCTGTGTGAGCAGCCTAGCTGTGTGTGTGTGCACATTCTTGGTATCTGGCTTGTAACTTGGCTGAGAGTGGATCAGCTCGGCAGACTAGAGATTATCCACTGTTTTCCATTCTTTTTAACCTGCCAAGTGGCTATGCCACTTGGCATAACATTTCCTTTGTTGTAATTGTGTGCAGGAACAAAGTGATGACCAAGATGAAAAAGATATAGTAGTTTAGGATGTATTTTATTTACTTGTAATTTTCTTCTTCTTTTTCTTTTTCAGATTTTTTTCAATTCATGTAAGTTGTTGTAATATTCATTTATTTCCATTATGAATATTGTAAAGACAATGTATCTTGTGTGTTAATCAATAAAGCTCAAAGTTTTCTCTAATGAGCTTTACTTTATTTTTTATTGTTCATAATGTTTGTTATTTATAATTTACTTAATGAATTTCCTCACAATTGAATTGATGAGATATTTATTTGATGTTTGAATTTGAAATTCAAATTCAACTTAAGTTTGAATTCAATCATGCAACTTAAGTTAGGATGCAAACTCTCCCCTCTCTTCTCAAAACCCTAGTTTAATTAGAAAGAAGCAAGTTTGTCACACTCTCGAAACCCTAACCCTGTAAGGTGTCGAGAGAGAAACTTGTTCCCCTTTCTGCAGTTTTTGTTTAAAAGCGTGAAATTTCCCCGTAAATTACAATGCAATGCACATCCCTTTCTAAAATCTACCCCTCGATCGTCTCTAAACCTGGGACATTACACTTACCACCACGTTGCTGGTGGCGTCGTACCACGCACTGTCGAACTCCTTCACGGAACGATTCAGCCGCATGAAGTGTTCTTCAGTGGACCCCGGGGATCCGCGGGGAAGGCGGTGCATCGTTCCATTTTTGGGCATAGGGGAGAAGGTGCCCCAAGTCCTTGCCCTCGCGCTTCAGCTCAACAATCCGGCCCAGGAGGCCGGAAGGTTTTTCTGGGACCGCAGCAGCGGCAGGCCCGACATGCAGCACTAGAGACTGCGAGCCGGTTGATGCGCTGCCATCCACGGCCTTTCCGCGGGACGCCCCCGGCTTGAGGAACTGGGTGATCTTGGGGGTCGTCGGCGGCGGCTTTGGCTTGGTCGCGGGAGGTCCTTGGCTTGGCGGCGGTGTTGGTGTAGTCCCGGTAGGCTCGAGGACAAGAGCTTCCGGGTGCGGTGCAGAAGAGGCCGGCGCGGAAGTATCCGGCGCGGTCTTGCTGGGGAGGAGCTTGGCTGCTTCTTCTTCTTCTTCTTCGGGCCAGGAGGAACCAGAGGTTTCGTCTGCCCGGCAGCTGCGTCGTCGGCGCCGGTGTTGCTGGCGCCGGTGTCTTGGGTTTCAGGAGGGGAGGTGAGATCCTCCTCCGCGCGGTGATCAGGAGGTGTAGGGGCCGCGCGCCCCGAACTTGTGGTGCCTCCCGGAGGGGAGGCAGAGGTGTTACCGTTACCAGATGGTGCCGGGCTTGAGTGAGGAGGAGGAGTTGAAGTCCTTGCGGAGCCGGCAGAGCCCTCCGGCTTGGAGCCAAGCTTGAGCGCAGGGCTGAAAGAGAGAAAAAAGAAGGGTTGGAAAAAAGCAACCGGAAAAGAACTTTGTAAGAACAAAATAAACAAAAAGAGAAGTAAAGAACTTACCCGGAAGAAACCGGCATCTTCTTATGCTTGTAGCGCTCGTGCCTACCTGCTTTCCCCCAAGGACTTCAGTCCGAGGGCGTTTGGCAGGAGGAGCTTGGCTAGGGCCGGCGTCAGCAGCCGGAGCCTTGTTCTTCTGGCCTTGGGCCATGAGTTTCTCCACAAACTCGTTGCCTGCCTCGGCCCCCAGGGGAGCAACGTGCTCGTGGACCTGTGGTTCGGGGCTAGCTGAGGGAACGTCTACAGAAGGAGATAGGTAACAGAAGAATATGAGAGATCAAAAAGAAGAGCTACCTCAACTGAGCTCAGGTCGTCAGACGAACCAACTGGCTCCGGTGGAGAGTTGCCGAGGCGCGAGGCTGGAGTCCGGCCCATCTTCAGGTCCTGCCAATGAATGAAAGGGTCCGGGTCGAACTTGTCCAGAGCACGCTTCCGGCAAGGGCCTCGCCGGTCTGAGTCGATGCGGGGGAAGCGGTCCTTGGCCTGAAAACAAGCAAGAAAAACAATTAGTCGCAGTATGAAAGTTACCGGTAAACCGACCCGAGTTGCGTAATTTCTTACTTCTTGGGTCGGAGGATTAGTGGAACTGAGAGGCCGGAGGCCCCATTCCCAGTCAACCGGCATGTCCGTTTGGCATATTTGGCTAGCCTTCAGGACCACATCTGCCTTGCTCAAGGGCAGGCCGGTGATCTTGGTGGGATCGCCGGGGCCATACATCTCGCTCATCTTGTGAACGCGACGCTTGAGGGGAAGCACCCGGCGGCTGATGAAGGTGCGGATGATATCGTCGTAGCAAATGTTGGTTTCACTCATCAGCTTCAACATGAAGCGTACCACCCGGTTCGTCTCTATGTGATCCGTACCAGGGTTGTAGTTCCAGTTGATCTTGGCGGGCGGCGCCGGGTTGAAGGGCGGCAAGTTGATAAGATCAGTGGCGCTCTTGTTCTTCACATAGAAGAACGTTGTCTGCCACAACCGGCAAGACTCGAGGCCGTTGAACTTAAAAAAGGGGCTCCCTTGGCGGGAGCCGATGATACAAGACCCGCATTGTACGGGGGGTTTGGGCTTGGGAATGTCCTTGCCCTGGACCGAGTTGATCCGAAGAGAAAAAAAGCGTGCAAACGTCTCGCGAGCGGGACGAATGCTGATGTAGCCTCCTATAAAGGCCACAAAACAAGAAAGGTAAAAAACGGCATTGCCGGGAAGGTGGTGAGGCTGGAGTCGATAGAAATCGAGGAATTGGCGGAAGAAATCGGAGGCAGGAAGGCCGAAGCCACGCTCAAAGTGAGCAAGGAAAACAACGACCTCACCGGGTTCAAGCACCGGTTCGATCTCGTCACGAGGAAGCCGGCAGGAGACTCCTTCCGGTATTCTCCTGGACCGGTAAAGCCAGTCGATCTCGTATTGAGTCACGTCGGAACCCCTCCAGGCTCCGCGTGTGATACCGGAAAGATCCTTTCCGGGGGCCCGGCTGGAGGTGCCGACCTCTTGATCCTTGCTGGATTCCATTTCCATCCGGGCAAGATCTTCAGTTAGCCCGTCGGAAGTGCTACTGCCTTGACTACTAGAAGAGGAGGCAAGAAGGGATTCTTCGCTAGACATATAGATCTGGGCGACGCCGGAATCTACCGAAAAACAGTTTTCCCCAAATACACCCTCGCGCGAAGATCTACGAGTAAGAGAAAAAGCAAAATAAAGAGGGGATAAATACTCTACCGGGCCAAGATCTGGAAAGCTAGGAGAGAAGAGGCAAAAGTGTAACGGGCCTAACCTGAGGCGGCGGAGTTGCAGGAGAAGTGGCTCGCCGGTGGAGAGGTGAGCTTGCGGTTGGCGAGGAGGTCCGCCGACGGTGAGATGGAGAAAAGCTTGAGGAAGCACCAATGTCGCGACCGCGACAGGAGCGCCGCAGAAGTTCTTCACGCGGTGAAGTTCAGCGGCGTCTGGCGGAGCAGAAGCGGAAGTTCGTCGGGCGGCGGAGCTCGAGCGGCGAATGGAGCGGCGGAGGCGCAGAGGGCAAAGGCACTGTGCGCAAGGAAGTTGAGAATGCGAAGAAGAGGATGAAGAGGAACTTCCCTGCCCTTATATAGAGAAAAGGGGTAGTGGGCCGAAAACCGTCGGGTTGCGGCGGTTCGCCTCATGGGCCGCCACGTGGCGCGCAGATACACGCGCGGAAAACAATATGACACAGGGAGGCCACACGGATCCGGAACGGCCGCAAGGATCCGGTGTGGCGCCATAAATGCTGGCGCAGAAGCCGAAGGGAAGTGATCCCTGACACTGGCGCGTCAGGCACAGTGCGCATGTCACTGACAGGCACAGTACCCTAGAAATTCTCGACTTCGCCGAGGAAAGAGTTAATGACTAAGATGTCGGAGGATATGATACCGGAAAATGCCTTGCTAAGAGAGATAACGTAAGTCCGGGCAAAGATGCCGGATCTAAGCTCAGCGCCGGATAGATTAAACCGGTATCCAAAGATGTGAGAACCTGGCATGGTCTGTTGGATAGAATCCGCCAGACTATACTAGCTTCGGGGACTAATGTTGGGGGGATGACCCCCGGTATGCCAAAGGCATGCCAAACCGGATGGTTTGAGCCATCAAGATACCGGTTTAATGTTCATACCGGAGCACAAAGATAAGAAATTAGCTAAGTGAGGCTAAGCCGGTATCCCCAAGAGGGGTATGCCGGAACCGGGTAAAGAAGATACCGGGCTACCGGAAAGAAGAGCATGTCGGCAGGACTGGTCAAAGATTCTCTCCAGAGCTAGAAGACAAAGATGAGCTAAGCAAAGTAGCTTTAAACGAAGGGCTGACGATAAAGAGGAGGATGACGATGAAAGAAGCCGGAGGACGTCAGCATCCCTGATTAAAGAAGACCCCGGTTTCATCTATGATTAAAGTAGCTTTGTAAAGTAGTTTGTCTAGTCAAAGATGTCATTAGGGTTTCTTGCCCTGTAAGCCACCCTCTCCCCTATATAAGGAGAGGGGGCAACCCTCTTCACGGGCACGGACGAAGAGAGCTAGGTTTAGACGAACGCATGTACTGAGAAACTTGTAACCTGTTGAGATCAATAAAGAAGATGATCTAGAGCGAGTTCTTCCTTATGTCTTTCTTCTTCAACCTCTAGCTTTGGCTAAGTTCTTGAGGACACCATCCGGAAGTTCATCCCATCTAATCACAAACCCTCCCCTGAATCCTCTTGCGTCCATTCGGCCCCAACTTAAGCCATCCTATGGCATCTGTCTGTTCACCACGACGACAAGGCAAGTTAGCAGTAGTGCACCGACCCAGTAGTGCGCCGCCACTAAAGATCTGCCGTGGTCCAGACCTTGCCCAAGCTTACCGGTGGCGCACCCCTTGCTAGTGCACCACTGCTATCTGAGGTAGCAGTGGCGCACCTCTACATGGTGCGCCATTGCTATTTATAGGGGGTGATGGAAACGCTTGGGTGCGCCACTGCTAAGTGGTGCCCAAATATCCCCTTGGATCGCCTTTTCGGTTTTGAAAAAAATAAAAGAAATAGATAAAAATTTAAAAAATAAAATCCTTCAAGGTGTTCATGTATTATGTCACCTAGTATTAATGAGAATTAACAAACATGAAGTTCAATCTTTATTTCAAAATGGCGTCATATTTCGGTAACACGGGATTTCTGGTTGCATACGACCTCCGATGAAAATCGTTTTATATGAAAATATATCTACGCGAAATTTTCTATACGATTTCAACTCCTCCGATTATTTAGAACAAATTTAGATTCTCAAAAATTGAAACGGAAATAAGAATTTTTTTAGGTTTTAGATTTCGAGCAGAATTTTAAAAGAAAAGAAAAGAAAAGTAGCAGTGGCGTACATATGCCTTGGTGTGCTACTGCTAAACTTCCCACCCACGAAATTTGAAATGCCTTGGCCGGCCACTTACCCCCTCCTACTCCCTCCTCTCTCCTCCTCCACACATTCCATTCTCCTCCTCCTCTCCTCTTCCTCTTCCCCTTTCTTTCCTTCTACTCCTCCATCCACTCCTCCTCTCCGGCGAACTTCAGCGAACTCCGATGATCCTCCTCCTCCCTCCTCCCTTCGACCTCCATTACCCCCCTCCTCTCTATGAATCCTCCTATCCTCCATCCTCAATCCTCACCTCACCTCTCCTCCCTTCTCTCATCCATCCTCGCCGGCGGCTAGGCTATGAATGAGATGAACACGGGATAAATAATTCGGGCAACAAAAACGAGAAACAAAAATGAGCAAAAAAAAATCAAAAAATGTGCCAGATCCAGATCCAGCGCACCTTTTCTTTGTCCAGTGGCGCACCTCCCGCTTTTGAAAGTGGCGAAGCAGGGAGCTAGTAGTGGCGTACTGCTTCGTGCGCCACTGCTAAGCCAGATAGCAATGGCACACATGAGTTTTTGAATTTTGGAAGTCTTGAATAATGCTTTTCTTTGGCCGCAAGAGAGTTTTTCCATAAAAACTATTTGTGAGGCAGGCTCTATCTTAGATGTTCTTCCAAGAACAATAAAAATTCTAATTTTTTTGTTAACTCAGTTAACTCTTTTCTACGTGAGAACTCCACTTAACTCTTAATTTGTAAGGAATCGCCACTTCCCCAGTTCCTTCTGAATGTTGGCAATTTTATTTCTCCACAGGTTCTCGGCCCACTGACCAGGCGTTAGCAGCTTGATTACGCTCTAAACAAATGGACGAGTCAATGACGATTAGTTCGTCAATGATTAAGCTCGAATGTTAGCTTAGCTTAGGTGGTGGATGGTCGTATAACGAACCTTTGTTTATTCGGATGCGTTATCGAGCTTACCTTGCAGCAAGTAGTCGAAAGCTGGTCGCTCGAAAAAAGCATAGTCGAGTTCTTTTTTCAGAATATAGATTAATCTCCAGTACCCTGTTTCAAGAAATGAGACGCACACATATTCCAAAATAAACTTCAACCATAAAAATTGAGCAACAAAATTTTAATTATATTATACGTAATTAGTATTGTTGAATTTGTATTGAAAAACACTTTCCGATGATGCTAATTTCATACAATTTTTTTTTATATATTTGAAGTAATTCTTGGTTAAATAAAAACACAAAAAACGAGGACACCTTATTCCTGAAAATGGAGGTAGTATGTACCCAATGTTGTTCTGACTATATAAACACGGAGAACACGTATGAGTCAATGGCTGGACAGATTAGGGCATCTGAATTACGAGAGTAAGTATAATTATATATACTGTTTTAGTTATTATTGTAACTATAGCTAACTAACCAAACCACCTGCTTGTAGATAGATCCACGTGACCACGTCACGCCGGTCAATGCCGGCTCTTAAGTACTCCATACGACACAGCTAGCAGAACAGCACCCTTCAAGATAAAGAGAAGACCCGAAATTTCCCGTCGCGAGCGCAGTCTCTTCCTACGAGGCCGTCGGCGCCGTTCCCGTTCCGTCCCTCGCCGGCCACCGTCAGCAGCTCCAGCTCCTCACGCCTCCATCTAAGACCTCCATCTGATTCCGCTCTTCCTAGCTCGTTGTTTGGCTATTTCCTGATCGATCAATTTTTTATTGGGATAGATGAGATATCTCATAAGAATCCTATTTTTACGCTGTGTTTGGATGCACAGAATCTGGGCTCGGAAATGGAATTCGACCAATTCGTGTGTTTGGATGGCCATAGAATTGCAGCTCGGAAAGTTAGGGCATCTCCTCAGCGAGCGTTTTCGTCCGTCGTGACCGGAAATGCGTCTGGAGCCTGCTCTAGCGGGGCGACGCAAAGTGACCGGGCCGTCCGCGGAGACGCAAACCTGGCCCAAATATGCGCCAGGTTTGCGTCTCGCGGACGCTCGGCGGTCGCGCGGAGTGTCCGCCGAAAAAGACGTAGGACCCGCGCGTCATTGGCAGGAGGCCGATATTATTCCCGCCACTGGCCATTCCCCGCGCGAAATTTCAAACTAGACCGGCGCGAGCAGTCCAGAAGCGATGGACGTCCTCGCCGCTGCAACCACCGCCATGGATGCGGAGCAAATCCTCGCACCCGCCGCCGCCTCACACTCCCCCGTAGCCACGACCATAGCCACAATGGAGGTTGCAGCTCCGGCGGAAGCAAAGCGGGCCGCCACCGGCGGCGGCCGGGAGGCAAAGCCGAAGGCGGCAAAGAAGGTGCTCTCCCCGGAGGAGAAAATCATCGAGGCCGCGAAGCGTCGCGGCCGGCGCAAGAACCAGAAGATCAAGACTGCCGCGGCCGCCAACCAGCAGGCCTGGTAGATGTAGATCAAAGCCGGCGTCGCGCAAGTAGCCCTCCATCCGAGCTTAGCGGAGGGCTACATGCTCGTCAAGAAAGAGGGGATGGCCGGCGTCGCGCCTCCGGCCTCGTCGGTGAGCTCGGTAAGTTCCCAGCTGCGCCCTGGAACTCCCGCTCCCTTGCAGGGCCACGCGGCGTCGCGGTTCGCCTCCGGCCTGCCGCCGGTGAAGTTGACCGGGGCGGCGGTTCCCGACCTCAACCGGACGCCTAGAAGCGGTGACTCCTGCCCGGGCGCGACACAGAAGACGCGCCAGGTGCCGGAGGAGAGCATGCCGCAGCCCCGCATCCTGTTCGACGAAATGGCGCCGCCTGCCCCGACGATGGACGACCCGGTACGTGAGCTCTGTCAATGTGTGCGAGTGTCGTGTATCATGCGTCTGATGTCCGGTCGTTCGTAGGACTATTGGAAGGACCGCCATGATTCAGACATCCAGGAAATTATCTACGGCGGCGGCTTCGTTCGCGATGATCGGGCCGGGACGCAAGATGACTGGGCAGCAACGCAAGATGCGGACGACATCGAAACCGCACGGCTGTTCGCCACCCAGCAGACGCACGTCTCCGACGTATCGATAATTTCTTATGTTCCATGCCACATTATTGATGATATGTACATGTTTTATGCATACTTTATGTCATTATTATGCGTTTTCCGGAACTAACCTATTGACGAGATGCCGAAGGGCCAGTTATTGTTTTCTGCTGTTTTTGGTTTCAGAAATCCTAGTAAGGAAATATTCTCTGAATTGGACGAAATCAACGCCCAGGATCCTATTTTTCCACGAAGCTTCCAGAAGTCCGAAGGGGAAACGAAGTGGGGCCACGAGGTGGGGACACAGTAGGGCGGCGCGGCCCAAGCCCTGGCCGCGCCCCCCTAGTGTGTGGGCCCACCAGGACCCCTCCGAGGCTGCCCTTCCGCCTACTTAAGGTCTCCGTCGCGAAAACCCTATCACGTTCGACGAAACTAGAGAAAACCTTCTAGAGCCGCCGCCATCGCGAAGCCAAGATCTGGGGGACAGGAGTCTCTGTTCCGGCACGCCGCCGGGACGGGGAAGTGCCCCCGGAAGGCTCCTCCATCGACACCACCGCCATCTTCATCAACGCTGCTATCTCCCATGAGGAGGGAGTAGTTCTCCATCGAGGCTCGGGGCTGTACCGGTAGCTATGTGGTTCATCTCTCTCCTATGTACTTCAATACAATAATATCATGAGCTGCCTTACATGATTGAGATTCATATGATGATGCTTGTAATCTAGATGTCATTGTGCTAGTCAAGTGGATTTTACTTATGTGATCTCCGGAGACTCCTTGTCCCACGTGTGTAAAGGTGACAGTGTGTGCACCGTGTGGGTCTCTTAGGCTATATTTCACAGAATACTTATTCACTGTTATGAATGGCATAGTGAAGTGCTTATTTATATCTCTTTATGATTGCAATGTGTTTTGTATCACAATTTATCTGTGTGCTACTCTAGTGATATTATTAAAGTAGTTTATTCCTCCTGCACGGTGTAATGGTGACAGTGTGTGCATCGTGTAGTACTTGGCGTAGGCTATGATTGTGATCTCTTGTAGATTATGAAGTTAACTATTGCTATGATGGTATTGACCTCCTTTCGTAGTGTGAAGGTGACAGTGTGCATGCTATGTTAGTACTTGGTTTGGTTATGTTGATCTGTCATGCACTCTAAGGTTATTTAAACATGAACATCGAATATTGTGGAGCTTGTTAACTCCGGCATTGAGGGTTCGTGTAATCCTACACAGTTAGTGGTGTTCATCATCCAACAAGAGAGTGTAGAGTCTAGCATCTATTTATTTATTCTGTTATGTGATCAAAGTTGAGAGTGTCCACTAGTGAAAGTATGATCCCTAGGCCTTGTTCCTAATACTGCTACCGCTGCTTGTTTACTGTTTTACTGCATCTTTATTTCCTGCAATATTACCACCATCAACCACACGCCAGCAAGCACTTTTCTGGCGCCGTTACTACTGCTCATATATATTCATACCACCTGTATTTCACTATCTCTTCGCGAACTAGTGCACCTATTAGGTGTGTTGGGGACACAAGAGACTTCTTGCTTTGTGGTTGCATGGTTGCATGAGAAGGATATCTTTGACCTCTTCCTCCCTGAGTTCGATAAACCTTGGGTGATCCACTTAAGGGAAACTTGCTGCTGTTCTACAAACCTCTGCTCTTGGAGGCCCAACACTGTCTACAAGAATAGAAGCACCCGTAGACATCAAGCACTTTTCTGGCGCCGTTGCCGGGGAGGAAAGGTAAAAGGCACTCATACTCCGGTCCCAGGTAAAGTACTTTTCTGTTGCCGTTGTGTGTGTGATCGAAGCTATTTCCTTTAGATCCTGCAATTGCATCTTTTTGTTTCTTGTTTACACTAGTTTGGCATAATGGACAACAATGAGCTTCTTATTCTATTTCCTGATTTAAGACATGGATGGTTTCATGCGAAAATTAAAAAACCTATGGAACCTTATTTGCATGCTGTTAGTAATATTAGTATGAACGCTTTGAACACCATTGTTTATAATGATATAGAAAGTTCTAAGCTTGGGGAAGCTGGTTTTCATGATCTTTTTAGTCCCCCAAGCATTGAGGAGAAAATTTTCTTTGATGATACTTTGCCTCCTATTTATGATGATTATAATGATAGTGGTCTTTTGGTGCCACCTACTATGGAGAGTAAATTTTGTTGTGATTATACTATGCCTCCTACACTTGATGAGAATAATAATGATAGCTACTTTGTTGAATTTGCTCCCACTACAACTAATAAAATTGATTATGCTTATGTGGAGAGTAATAATTTTATGCATGAGACTCATGATAAGAATGCTTTATGTGATAGTTATATTGTTGAGTTTGCTCATGATGCTACTGGATATTATTATGAGAGAGGAAAATATGGTTGTAGAAATTTTCATGTTACTAAAACACCTCTCTTTTTGCTGAAAATCTTGAAGTTACACTTGTTTTATCTTTCTATGCTTGTTGCATCATGCTTCATGAATTTGTTTATTTACAAGATTCCTTTTCATAGGAAGCATGTTAGGATTAAATGTGTTTTGAATTTGCCTCTTGATGCTCTCTTTTGCTTCAAATACTATCTCTTGCGAGTGCATCATTAAAACTGCTGAGCCCATCTTAATGGCTATAAAGAAAGAACTTCTTGGGAGGTAACCCATATGTTTATTTTACTACAGTAATTTTGTTTTTTATTTTGAGTCTTGGAAGTTGTTACTACTGTAGCAACCTCTCCTTATCTTAGTTTTATTGCATTGTTGTGCCAAGTAAAATCTTTGATAGTAAAGTCAATACTAGATTTGGATTGCTGCGCAGTAACAGATTTCTTTGATGTCACAAATTTCGACCTGCCTCTCTGTACGTAGCTCAGAAAAATATGCCAATTTACGTGCGTGATCCTCAGATATGTACGCAACTTTCATTCAATTTGAGCTTTTTCATTTGAGCAAGTATGGTGCCTCAATAAAATTCGTCTTTACGGACTGTTCTGTTTTGACAGATTCTGCCTTTTATTTTGCATTGCTTCTTTTGCTATGTTGGATGGATTTCTTTGTTCCATTAACTTCCAGTAGCTTTGAGCAATGTCCAGAAGTGTTAAGAATGATTGTGTCACCTCTGAACATGTGAATTTTGATTATGCACTAACCCTCTAATGAGTTTGTTTCGAGTTTGGTGTGGAGGAAGTTTTCAAGGGTCAAGAGAGGAGGATGATATACTATGATCAAGAAGAGTGAAAAGTCTAAGCTTGGGGATGCCCCCGTGGTTCATCCTGCATATTTCAAGAAGACTCAAGCCTCTAAGCTTGGGGATGCCCAAGGCATCCCCTTCTTCATCGACAACTTATCAGGTCACTTCTCTTGAAACTATATTTTTATTCGGTCACATCTTATGTACTTTACTTGGAGCGTCTGTGTGCTTTTGTTTGTGTTTTTGTTTGAATAAATGCTTGTGTGGGAGAGAGACACGCTCCGCTGGTTCATATGAACACATGTGTTCTTAGCCTTTAATGTTCATGGCGAAGGTTGAAACTGCTTCGTTAATTGTTATATGGTTGGAAACGGGAAATGCTACATGTAGTAATTGATAAAATGTCTTGGATAATTTGATACTTGGCAATTGTTGTGCTCATGTTTAAGCTCTTGCATCATATACTTTGCACCCATTAATGAAGAAATACATAGAGCTTGCTAAAATTTGGTTTGCATAATTGGTCTCTCTAAGGTCTAGATAATTTCTAGTATTGGTTTGAACAACAAGGAAGACGGTGTAGAGTCTTATAATGTTTACAATATGTCTTTTATGTGAGTTTTGCTGCACCGGTTCATCCTTGTGTTTGTTTCAAATAACCTTGCTAGCCTAAACCTTGTATCGAGAGGGAATACTTCTCATGCATCCAAAATCCTTGAGCCAACCACTATGCCATTTGTGTCCACCATACCTACCTACTACATGGTATTTCTCCGCCATTCCAAAGTAAATTGCTTGAGTGCTACCTTTAAATAATTCAAAATTGGGATTTCTATTTTCGTGCCCTCGGTTCCTTAGTTGTGCTCCCCAGCCCTTAGTTTTTCCTCAGTTTTACCCTAGCCTTTGTTTGAAGACCCGCAGAAGGAGCTCAGACGGAAGGAATCCGTTTATTTGGACGTTCTGCTGACGTGTTGCGCCGCGTCGTGTGGGGCCGCGTCGTGTGGGGCCGCGTCGCGTGGGGCTGGTAGAAAGGGACCGCGTGGGACAGGACGAGAAGCGTTTGGTTGCACGTGAGCAGGAGCTGGGTTTTGTCTCTCTCGGCCCAAATTGGCATTTTTAAGAGCACCTTTTCCCCTCTTTCTCTCTCTGTCTTTTTCACCAAATTAGTATCAAATCTAGAGAAGCTTCTATTTCTGTCTTTCTTCAATATGGCAGCAAATCTAGTAGCAAATCTCTGGGGTTATTTATGCCTTTTGGCCCTCGTTTTTTGCCCAATATGGCAGCAAATCTAGTAGCAAATCTAGAAGCTATTATATGATAAATTCACAGCAGCATAATCAGAAAACTAAGTATAATACATAGGTAAACTGCATACAGCAGCCAAAAGCAGCCAATAACATTGTTAATGTTCACGACAAACTAAGCTGCAAAAAAAATACAAGACGCACGCAATAGAGTACTTTAATAACATCACTATTCCTCATATATTTCTTCGTCGCTCCATTCGTGCATTATCCCAAGGAAATATTCATTGAACTCCCGCCGTCTGCAGTGTGCGGCCAATACATCCTCCAAACGGTATGGCCTGTGTTCATTTCTCAGACCGTAGCTTCCTAATCTATGCACATATTGTGGCGACTCATCCCAGGAATTTGTATCATGAAAGTACTCTCTGGTATAACCCAAATCCGTGTAGTAGATGCAGCCAGGTCGAAGAGTCGGGTACACTCTGGTGTCGACGGAGATACACCGGATATAATGCACGAACAAGGCATGAAAGCCAATGTTACTGACCGGATGGAGAGAGCGGCTCTGAGTGTCCACACGGTACACCACAGGCGTGTTTTTCATCAACACAAGCAGCAGATCACCATCCGACTTCACAAGGTAGAACTTGTCACGTCCAAGTTCTGGAAATGAAATTAGTGTCTCCATCTTGACAGTGTTCGCGCGCTGCTGCTTCTGTACATTGGTGCACACTATTCTTCCGGACTCAAAATTGTCCGAAGCTATTGCATACAGTTCACCATTGAACGGGGTAATGCAACGCATACTATGGTTCTTGATCGAAAATCTTCCTTCTCCCCAATCTTCATATATATCCTTAGTTGGAGTGCTCTCATCGACCCAACCAAGTTCCTCCGGGTAATGTCCGCAAGTGAAGACCATAGTCGGGGAGTTGATTGCAGCGACTGAATCCAGAAAAACAGTTGGCATCTGCGCCTCAAACATAGTGTTTGATGTCTTTGTGAGTGGGTTCAGAAGCCGTATCTTGTGCGGCGGGTTCTTCTGGGCAAGCACGATGACGCCACGGGAAAAGCCGACGAAGTAGAATCTAAAATATATTGAAAAGATAACATTCAGCACTAAGATTGAAAATAAGATCTATGGTGACGCCACGGGAAAAGCCGAGGAATTTGAACCTTGCACGAACTGCAGATAGATCTATGGTGACGTAGCGGGATGTGCCGAGATGGAGGAAGGTGAACTCAGCGGCGCGTGGAAGGGCGTGGTGTAGCATGATCCATTCGTGCAGGTGCACGTCGGGATCAGGTAAACCTGAGCGCCAATTTCTACAGACTTGCCTCATAGCAGAGTAGCTGTCCACGTACTCCTCTTTCGCCAATAAGCATTCGCCGATCTTGTGAGTGGTCCGTCAGCCGTGAGACCGGCCCAGTTCACGGAGGCGCCGCGCTTGGATGCGCCGCCCTCGGATGCGCCGCCCTCGGAGGCGACGGGCTCGGCGGCGACGGGCTCGGCGGCGACGGGCTCGGGGGCGATGGCCGCCGGCGCATTCTTCTTCTCCATCGCCGGCAGGGGAGGGCTCGTACGGCGGTTGGGGTTTTTTGGAGAAGTTGATGGGACGTGAGAGGGGTGGTTTCGTGCGTGAGCGATAATGAGACGTACTGTGTGCAGAGGGAGGGAGAGAGGGGCTTACGCGTCCTAAATGCGACCCGCGTCAACAATGGCACGTCTTCCACGTCTGCACCGCGACACGCGTCAACAATGGCACGTCTTCCACTTCTGCACCGCAACACGCGTCCTCGAGTCTAACCCTGGAAATTTAGATATACTCAGGTATACCCTCGAGTCATATACTAGCATTTTTTGTGTGCTCAGTTTTCTCCTTGAGTGCTAACACTACTAGAAAAAAGGCTTTCAGTGGCGCACCACATATAGCCATCAGTGGCGCACTAGTGGTGCGCCACTGTTATCACGCCACTGCTAACACATAGTAGTGGCGCACTAGGGGTGCGCCACTACTAGCCTGGATACCTGTGGCGCACTGCCTGGTGCGCCATTGACATGCCCTCCAGTGCGCCACTACTACTCCAAAGTGGTGCGCCACTGTTGGTCAGAGGCAGTGCGCCACCACTGTGTAGAAGAGGTGCGCCACTGCTACCGTCTTGCGTGCGCCACTGGTCCAGCTAGTAGGTGCGCCACTGCTGCGTGAGTACGTGCGCCACTGCCCTCTCCAGGACGTGCGCCACTGCTACTTATCCTGGTGCGCCACTGCTAGTCTCGGAGAGGATCACAGGGCAGTGCGCCACTGGATCCAGAGCAGTGCGCCACTGCTACTTAGTGGTAGTGCGCCACAGATGGTCCACTAGTGCGCCACTGCTAAGATTTCGAATTTTTTTTTGTATCTTGGCAGGTATTTATACAGGTTGTATATGACAGTACAATAGCACAATACAGGATATATAACAGCATATAAACAACAGCACAGCTTATCCATACATAGTTCTTCACATTAGCCCCACATGATTCACAAGCATTCACATTAGAGGTTACAATGCAAGTTACGGTGTTACAAGTCACAAATGAGCTAGTAGTGGCACAAGGTCGATCATCTAAACTAGCATCACATAGAAGAGAGCTAGAGTCACTACTAGCACCGTCCCGATGAAAGTGGTCTTCATCCGGTTCCTCCTCCGCTCCGTCCTCTCTCCCGCCAGATAGCGTGCGTATCTGTCTTCGGCCTCCGCTCTAGTGGTGTACCCTTTGTAGCTGTTACCGCTAAAACGGTGAACCTGTCTCCGACACTCCTCCCAGTCGTTGTAGACTCCGGGAACCTTGCCCTTGTACACGACATACCACGTCATATCTGCGTACATATGCACAAGCCAAAGAAACATTAGTGCACGCTCATAGATGTTTGCAATGAATAAGAGCAAACTCAAAAATGATCCAAGTAGTATGAACTAAAAGGCATGCCTCATACATTGTTGGTCGGAACAAATATTAACATTTAGGGACGGAGTAAGTGAAACCAAGTAGGATGCACAAGAGATTGATACTTGTGTCATCGCACCAGGTTCACTTACCCCTCCCCCAAGTGTATAGGTGACCAACATTCTAATCATCGGCATTTTGAGATACCAAAGCAAATGGAAGAATGACAAGGGCCTCATACTTTGTCAGTCCAAACAAATATTAACATTTAGGGAAGGCGTTAGCGAGGCCAAGTAGGATGCACAAGAGATTGATATTTGTGCCATCGCACCAGGCTCGCTAGCGCCTCCCCCAAGTGTAGTGACCACAAAATTTAATCATCGGCCAATGCAATTAAGAAGTGCCAACTCAAATAAGAAACAAGTAGCTAGTATGAACTAAAAGGCATGCCTCATACATTGTTGGTCGGAACAAATATTAACATTTAGGGAAGGCGTCAGTGAAACCAAGTAGGATGCACAAGAGATTGATACTTGTGTCATCGCACCAGGTTCACTGACCCCTCCCCCAAGTGTATAGGTGACCAACATTCTAATCATCGGCATTTTGAGATACCAAAGCAAATGGAAGAATGACAAGGGCCTCATACTTTGTCGGTCAAAACAAATATTAACATTCCGTGATGGCGTAAGTGAGGCCAGGTAGGATGCACAAGACATTGATATTTGTGCCATCACACCAGGCTCACTTACGTCACCACGGAGTGTACAAGTGACCAACCATTCTAATCATCGGCCAATGCAATTAAGAAGTGCCAACTCAAATAAGAAACAAGTAGCTAGTATGAACTAAATGGAATGCCTCATACATTGTTGGTCGAAACAAATATGAACATCCCGGGATGGCGTCAGTGAGGCCAGGTAGGATGCACAAGAGATTGATATTTGTGCCATCACACCAGGCTCACTGGCGACACCCCGGAGTGTACAGTTGACCGAACATTCTAATCATCGGCACTAAAATGGAAGAAAGAGCATATGCCTCATACATTGTTGGTCAAAACAAATATTAACATTCCGTGACGGAGTCAGCGAGACCAGGTAGGATGCACAAGAGATTGATATTTGTGTCATCACACCAAGCTCGCTGATGCCTTCACGGAGTGTACAGGTGACCAACCATTCTAATCATCGGCATTCTGAAAAACCAAAGCAAATGGAATGACGAGGGCCTCATACATTGTTGGTCGAAACAAATATGAACATCCCGGGATGGCGTTAGTGAGGCCAGGTAGGATGCACAAGAGATTTATATTTGTGCCATCACACCAGGCTCACTAGCGACACCCCGGAGTGTACAGTTGACCGAACATTCTAATCATCGGCATATGCAAACAAAATTAACGACCAAATCAAGTGCGGAAAACGATAGAGCCATATATATAAGTTCACAAACATAGCCGAACTAGTAATTAAACAGACATGCAAGTAAAGTGCTGGATAAAGTTTATTACAACAGAAGCTCGTCTTTAGTTCACAACTACATAACTAGGCTCGCACATCAAGACTTTCTCGGAGCGTGGATAAAACCGCCACCTTTCTTCAAGCACATCCATGAGCGGTAGTCGTCACCCTGCATTTGGAGCATTGTGTCTATGTCACTGTTTGACGGCTGATAGCCGGCGAAGAACTCCCCCGCGCTTCTAACGACATCTTGATGGATGATTTCACAAAACTCTACTTGGATGCGGAAGAAGTCTTGCTTGATGCCGTCGTCAGGGACCCGCGCCAATTTGTTGGCCCAGTCTCTGAGATGCTCAGGTAGCGTAAGCTGCTGCTGGTCCCGTATGAACTTATCCATGTGATAGAGGGCGTAGTAGGCATCCTTGTTACTAGAAGGCGGCTTCTTGACGCAGGGAAACTTTGTTTGGTGCTTGAACACATGCTTCCCGTACCTAACATTTGGCCTCTGCATGTTGCCTTTCGCTTTGACGTAGGCATTGAGAGCATCATCAAGTACGGACATTCGTGTAGTCCGTGGTTGACTTACCGTCCGCATCGAGGTATGTGGCCACGGAATGTTTCGGGGTTATGGAGATGAGTGTGCAGGTTTTGTCTCTGCGTAGAACACATAATGTTTAAGAACATGACGATTGAAATCTAAAAAAATCATGAGTTAAGACCGGTACGGTGAGGGGGTGACTTACTCGGGAAATACAGGCAGGAGGATGTTACACTTCTTCTGGTTCGCTAGAAAGAAGTCTTTGAGGTATCCACTCGCGACTGCCCGGTCTCCGGCGGTGGCCAAGTGGACGGCACGCATGTAGAAGGGGTCGGCTATCGCGATGTCCGGGATGTTGTGTCTAATGATCCGCATCGCCTTGCTGAGCGAGTATAGGCGAATGAAGGTGTAGTGCAGCGGATAACTGTTCAGCATGGCGAAGATGTCATCATACCGCAGGAAGATCTTCTCCGCGAAGCCACTATCGACAAAGCCATGGCCCGAGGGCACCTTGGCAATATACACTGGGTATCCATTATCTTTCTCCCTGAGACGCCGCTCCTCCATAAACTGAATACCGTCAACCAGAGATCGCATAGGACCGGGTGCAGCATCGTACAATCTTTGAATTAGCATCCGCTCACCCGACACATGCACCCTCGCCTCGATATTCTTGGGCACTGGTGGCCCGTCCTGAGCACGGATAGGTGTCGGCTGGCTGGCAGACTTGTCGTCCTTCTTCTTTCTTTTCCGTCCCTTCGGCTTTATATTTACTGGGACTGCATTCTCCTCTTCGCAAGCCTTCTTCAGTGTGTTAGGACTGATAACACTTCTCACCTCGGCTATCGGCTGAGTCTCGGTGAAGTCGGCAGCTGGAGGCGTCTCCTGAGAACAGAATAGGCGCCGCTTGTTGCAATAGGTTTTCCCCTCGGCGGCAGCTTGAGAGGGTTGGCTACTGAGATCGTAGTCCATCACCCCAAAATCGAAGTTGCAGTCCAGGTTGGCGAACGTACTGTCCTCGTCCGGACCATCGTTCGGATCCTGTGCCATATGCATGTCCTCGTCGGCTGATGGCGGCACCGTTGGGGTGGTCTTGCCATGGCTTGGCGCCGGCACGGCTTGGGGTGCTGTCCGTGGGGTGGTGTCGCTCGCCCCCAAACGAATCTGGCTCTTTGGCCAAACCATGGACCAATTGAAGCATTGGTGGAGGGTAAGGACCTCATCTGCGTCGGCGCCTTGGGGTTGAAAGGGAGGTACCACGTCGTCGTAGCCACTAAGCACCCGAACCAGTTGAATCCTATACACGTCGGGTGCCATGGGTACACCGTGTAACTGGCGGTTGCTCGGTTGAACGATTTTGGCCTTGGCAACATCGATCAACTCGCCGTTCACAAAATGCAGGAGAGTGCATGGGACGTCGGCGGCGGCACCCTGCGGAAAACATGTAGGGCGTTAGGGATGGCTAGCGTAGTCAAAGGCAAGGATATGGAAGTCATCGGAGACGAGGGTTGGTTACCGTGATGGCGTCCAGCTCGGCTAAGGTCGAGGCACCGCCGGCGGCGGGCGTGCAACTGATGGAGTGGCCGCTTGTTGGCGCGGTGCCGGGCGGCGTATTATCCGCAGCGACGGGTGCATTGAGCTGAAGTAATGGCGCCGCGGGAGACACCAAGGTTGGCGCCGCGGGAGCCACCAAGGTTGGCGCCGCCGGAGCCACCAAGGTTGGCGCCGCCGGAGCCACCAATGTTGGCGCCGCCGGAGACACCATTGTTGCCGCCTGCGGACTCACCGATGGCTCCACGTTGTGGGAGTTGCTGCCCGTGAAACTGGGAACCGGGGGAGGCCCCTTTTTTCCTCCCCTATACCACGCGTCCAGACCGGCAACCAAGGTAGGGATGATGGAGCTAAGCGTCGTGCCCACTTGGTCCTCCACTTGCTGTCGTTGCGTCCTCTGTTGGGTCTCCACGATATGTTGCACTTGTTGCCGCACTTGCTCCTGGACCAATGTCGGGATCTGCGCAACTTGTGCCTTGAGCTGTGCGACCTCCTTCTCATCGATGGTGGCCTTTTTCTCCTTTTTCCCCGACTTATAGTATTCTGACCATTTCATAGAGCATCCTTCGCCGACCACACGACCAGCCGACGTCGGCTTACTCAATGGATCCCTCTTCTTGTGGGCATTCAACGCCCTATTTAAAGGGTTATCCCAAGGGGCACACTGCGAGGAGCTCGTGGACCCCGCGCCGCTACTAGCTTCCTTTTCACTTTCCGCAGCAACCTCCTTAGCCTACGGGAGGAACATGCATGAACCATTTAGAAATTTGGATTCATCAATAAGAATGCAACCATAAAGGAGCTAATTAAGCGGGTGCATTCCTTACCAGAAGAGCCTCAAACTCCTTCACATCCGGAGTGGTGGTGAGCTCCTTTGTTTCCGGGTCAATACGGTACCGGGCCAGGAGAAAGTTCCTGGTTTGCTTGTTTTTGTATTGCGGGAAGAGGGGCTCGAGGCCGTTCTTCACACGCTCCTCATCCGCGGCGTCCCATTTCGGTTGCGCCACCCTAAAACCGCCAGGACCAAGTTTGTGGGTGCCTAAGTTCAGTTTTCGCATGTCCTTCCCCCACTGACTAGAATCCGACGTTGACTCGCTCTCGCACTTGATCTTGAAATCAGCGTAGTCTTGCTCGGTGATCGAGGGATTTGACTCCTTGATCTTCTCGTAACTCTCACCACTATTAATCATTTTCTTCACTCGGTTCCTCCAACTAGCGAGGGCGGTGCTCATCTTCGTGAGGGCGGCATTGTGCACTTTGTTCCGCATGAGACGCTTTTCTGAGCAGTCCACCGGGAACTCGTATCGTTCGTGCAGCTTCTTGAAGAGGAGGGTGCGCAAATTCGCTCGGTCAGGATGCCTGAGGTTCTCGGTGTTGATCGAGACCGTGCTCCGGAGGATGCACCCGAGTTGGGCAGAGTACCCTTTGACTAAATCAGGGGGCGCCGTTGGAAGCCCAGTGGCGTTCACTTCGGTGAATGCCTGCTTCACGGTGCTGAGCACATTCGGGCGACGCTCCCTCCGTAGCTTCTTCGGTGCGCCGGTGTCATCCTCGCCGGCACCATCCGTGGTGTCATCCTCGGCGGCACCATCAGTGGTGTCATCCTCGGCGGCATCGTCCGCTCGGTACTCTGGATCGGTGCCATCATCCTCGCCGTCGTCGCGGCGAGGTTGTGACTCCATCACCTCCATTTCATCGGTTAGCATCCAGAATGGCTTGCTACCGCTGCCGCCGGCCTCTTCGTTGTTGGCCATGTTCGAACTAAGTAGGAAAAAATGCATAAAGTTAGCGCAAGAATTCACGGAAAAATTGGGCATGACCTATGCTAATTTATGGACATATGAGTGCCCCATTTTCGCCGAAACGGAAATGAATCAACATTTCAGCGATAATGGGCAACTCTGTCGATCCCTGCACAAGAATATGACACCATATACACACGACAGAAATGTTGACACCACCATATACACACCAGCAACAAAATGCTAGCAGCAGTAGCAACAACAAAATGCACCAGATGGCAAGGAGCATCAGCATCAGCTAGCAGCAACATCAGCATCAACAATAAAACAATGGATAAATATATACAATTGATCCTCCAGGTGCTGCTCTAGGTGCTGCTCAACAGAATGCATCAGCTAGCATAGCTAGCATCAGCTACAGCTAGCAGCAGCAGCAGCAGCTAGCAGCTAGCAAGCAGCGGCAATATGCTAAATAGCAGCTAAACATCCTTCTAACACCCATAGAAAAACAGCACTAAATCTATGAAGAACAACATAGTAAATTCAGAAGCTCATGTTCTACTTTGTAACCTGCTGCAAGGGTTCTCTCCACAGGTGTTAGTTTCAGTTAACACTTAGCCTTTTTTTCAAGCAACCTAGCAAGCACATAGCAGCAGCAGCAGCAAGCAAGCAACCTAGCAAGCCCTAGTAGCAGCAGCAAGCAACCTAACAACCTAGCAGCAGCAGCAGCAAGCAACAACCATAAACAAGGTCATAAAAACAACAGTCAACCAACACAGACACATTACATTACATCTAAATTTCTAGTGTTTATTTTATACTATGCCACAGTCTCCGTTTACACATAATATCAACAAAATATAAAAATAAAACACAACAGTACTGCAGGGAAGGAATTTAGCAAAAAAAGAGGAACAATACCAGGAGATAATTGTTTTACACTAGACTGAAGAGGGCTACTATGCATATGCAAAACCAAAATTCACATCACAGGAGAACCTTAATCAAATAAAAGAAGCCAGCCGTAGCAGAGCACTTGTCTGCAACAAAGCACATCTTACTCGCGCAAATTCTGCAACATCATAAAGGCAGCAAATGTAACAGCAGCAGAGCAGCAACATCTGCTCCTAAGCAGCAGCATCAATTGTGAACCTAACAGCAGCAGCACCTAAGCAACATCTAACAGCAGCAGCACCTAAGCAACAACCTAACAGCAGCAGCACCTAAGCAACATCTAGGAACCAGAACAACAACCTAACAGCAGCAGCACCTAAACAGCATCATCATGCAAGCAAGCATAAAACTACTGCAAGGGAAAGCATCTAAAACAGTAGGTTTATCTGACGAAACTGAACATTTGCAACAAAATAAATGTGCATTACACTAACAACTTTTCCATGATATTTTCCATGATTTTCCCCCCTTCCTTTCTGCTTGCTACACTACCAAGAGTCCAAGATCAATGGAAATGATGCTGCCTTTATGATATGCATATAACCAGAGACATAGCATAGACATATTCAACACTACAAAGAGCATTCCTATGAACTCCAATGAACTACAAAGAACTACATTTGCTCTCAGCAGAAGGAGAACTCGCATGCATCACTGGCCACCTTCTCCTGCATCCCCTACTTGTTCCTTCTCCACCTCGCGTCTCCCAAATCGCTCAGAAAGAAACTACATCTAGCAGCAGAGGAGGGGGAGCAGCAGCAGCAAGAAACCTACCTTGGAAGGATGCGGCGGCGGCGTCAGCGGTCGAGGGCGGCGGCGTCAACGGTCGAGGTCGGCGCGGCTCAGCTGCTGCTCCACGACGCGCGCGTGGCGTGCTGCTCCTCCGTGGCGAGGTCGGGGAGAGGCGGTCGCGGCGCTCCTCCGCGGGGGACGAGGTCGAGGGCGCGGTCGAGGCGGAGGACGAGGTCGAGGGGCGGCCTCCGCGGTGCAGGTCGCACGGTGCGAGGAGGGGCGGCGGCGTGGGAGAGGTGGCGCCGGCGGGGGAGGTGGCGTCGGCCGAGGGGGAGTGGCGTCGCCGGAGGGGAGGGGGAATGGGGAAATCGAGGCCGCAGTGGGGAATGGACGGGAGATTTTGGCTAAGTCCCAGACACCCTTAGCAATAGCGCACCTCTAGTGGTGCGCCACTATGAGGCTTAACAATGGCGCACCTCTAGTGGTGCGCCACTACCACTTTATGTCTGGTCAAAAGACAAACGCGGGGGGAATTGACATATTCCGATTAGTACCACACTGGCTCTGTCCTTGGTTGGTTTGTGCCAAACCCAGCCGGCCAGGTTCGAACCCTGGCGGCCCCAATTTTTTTACTTTTCTTTTTAAATTGATTTAACACTATAATAAACATCCAAAATAGCATAATACACCAAAATAAAAGGCATAAATAATTAGAATTATGTAGAATATTAAAAATACTATAGAATCTAGAAAATATCCAAAAATATAAATTATATGTCTATTTTGATCGGTACAATGTGAAGATTAACAATATGACATCCATTATTCATACAAGAAAATGATACATAATTATCTTTTCACAATCTTCTTGCCCTTCTTTCTCGCGGTTGAATAATTTAGCCCCGGAACTCCTAGACTTCTTCTCTTGAATGGACGGCCTTTAGGTAGGGTGGTCCTGCTTCTTCTTGTTGTGTATGGTTCTTCATCATCGTCGTCGTCATCTTCCATCTTCGGATCGCCGTACTGGTCAAAGTCTAGCTCGTTGGCGGCTCCATCCATTCCGATGATGCTCCTTTTGCCTCTCCTCACGACAACACGGCTGGGCTTTTGCGGGTCGGTAATGAAGAAGCATTGGTCCACTTGGGAAGCTAGTACCCATGGCTCATATTTCGCGGTGACCTTTGCGCCCGCTGTCTTGGATTTGGCTTCGGGTATAACCATGGTGGTGAAATGCCGGTCTTCTTTTATGACGTTCTTGGCCCACCTGACACGGAACATCGGCACATTCTCTCCGGCGTAGCTCAGCTCCCAGATCTCCTCGATCTTTCCGTAGTATCTCTGCTTGACGTCACCGGTGTAGGACTCCATCGTTACCCCGGAGTTCTGATAATCGCTCTTCATGTCCTTTTCCTCGGTGTAGAATGTGTAGCCGTTGATATCGTACGCCTGAAATGTCATCAGGTTGTGTTCGGCGCCCTGTGACAAGGCGAATATGAGTTTTTCTTCCGCAGAAGAATCCTCGTCTATAGGGTACGTCAGCATCTTGTCCTTGAACCACCGCGTGAAGGTTGAGTTGTGCTCTTTGATTATATCTCCGTCCGTCCTCTGTTGGCCCTGATCACTGTACGTCTTTGCGATGAAGGTTTTGTGCTCTACCACCCAAGGATCGACCACGTCTATGTGTTGTAGCGCGACTAGGTTTGCTCTTTCAAAGTCGGCGATTCGACCCTTGAAGTCGACATGCATTTCGCGGCTACCGTCGCGGTGACCCCATCCAGCGAGCTTCCCGAGATGCCTGTTTACGGGCAGGCCAACGGGGTTCTCGATTTCTAGATAACTCGTGCAGAAGGAGATGCACTCTTCGGTCAGAAAGCCCTTGGCTATGCTTCCGTCTGGACGTGCCCTGTTGCGAACGTACCCTTTGATGACACCATTCATCCTTTCGAACGGCATCATGCTGTGCAGGAACGTCGGCCCCAGTTGGATGATATCCTCCACGATATGTACCAGCAGATGCACCATAACGTCGAAGAAAGCGGGCGGGAAGTACATCTCAAGCTCGCACAGTATCACCACGATCTCTTCCTGTAGCCTTCTAAGTTGCCTCACGCCAACAGACTTCCGAGAGATGACGTCGAAAAAGTTGCATAGGCCAAAAAGCGTTTCACGGACGTGCGCGTCCATGATCCCACGGATTGCAACCGGAAGTATCTGCGTCATCAGCACGTGACAGTCGTGAGACTTCATCCCGCTGAACCTCTGCTTCGCTTTGTCTAGGTACCTGCTTATCTTCCCCGCGTAACCGTAGGGAAGTTTTACTCCTAGGAGACAGTCGAAAAACTGCTCGATCTCCTTCTGACTTAGCAGTGGCGCACCACCTAGCAGTGCGCCACTGCTAGGGTGACATAGCAATGGCGCACTGAAGTGGTGCGCCACTGCTAAGCCTCTCATCTCTAAATGGGCTCTGGCCACCCCCTAGCAGTGGCGCACCAATGACATGCGCCATAGGTAACCTATGTAGCAGTGGCGCACCGACGAAGTGCGCCATTGCTAAGCCTATCATCTCTAAACGGGCTCTGGACACCTCCTAGCAGTGGCGCACCTCACCAACGTGCGCCATAGGTAAGAAATGTAGCAGTGGCGCACCCCGGAGACGTGCGCCACTACTAGGTTGGGGGAGGAGCTGGCCTCCTGTCACCACTTACTTATGGCGCACCAATCAAGGTGCGCCACTACTACTTTTGTAACAGTGGCCCACCGTTTTGTGGTGCGCCACTGCTAAGTAGTAGTGGCGCACGGCAGCCATGGTGCTAATACTGGCTAGTGCAATATACTCAGTTTTACCCTCAAGTGGCTGGTCAACAGAGAGTCAACAAATGGGATTAACTAGTTAAATGAGTTATTTAATGTGCAAAAAATTCCGAAAAAGAGTGGCACTTACTCATGGAGTCTTTACCACAAATTTCCACTTCTCAAATCATAGATAAATCGTAGATAAATCAAGTTTCACCACAAATTGCCACTTCTCAAATCACCTAGTAGCTATGAAGGTGCATGGTTTTCCATAATAAGCCCTACCCAAAACAGCTTTCCCCAAAACATACTTTGTCTGAATGAGACCATAATTTTCACACTCATGTAGATTTGTATTGCAAATAGTTTGAGGTAGGCCAAGATGGGTTTCATTGTACAAAACACGCATTTTCCATTTTTTAAATCTCATATTTGAATCCCTTAGTCTGTTTACTACTCACTTGCCCTTGGTTTCTTGATACTACTCAGTTTTGCCCTCTCCCTTCACAAACTCTCACAGACGCCCAACATTGCCCTGATTGGTCTAGCCCATGTCACGCGGATCGTGCCCGACGACCGTTGATCGTATGATCTAACGGGCAGGATAACCCCCTCTCTCTCTGGTCGGGGCCACCACCCTCTCTCTCTCTGTCGTCGGTTAGCTTCACGCAAAGTTTGGTTTTCTGCATTATTTTTCACGAGCTAAATTATAAACTCTTTTTAGGCATTACTTTTCACGCAAAAAATGATAAACCATCACCGATTTGTTGTAGCCATTACTTTTCACGCAAAAAAATGATACACCATCACCCATTTCTTGTACCCATTACTTTTCACGCAAAAAACGATAAATCATCACCGATTTGTTGTAGCCATTACTTTTCACGCAAAAAATGATACACCATCACCCATTTCTTGTAGCCATTACTTTTCACGCAAAAAACGATAAACCATCACCGATTTGTTGTAGCCATTACTTTTCACGCACAAAAATGATACACCATCACCCATTTCGTGTACCCATTACTTTTCACGCAAAAAACGATAAACCATCACCGATTTGTTGTAGCCATTACTTTTCACGCACAAAAATGATACACCATCACCCATTTCGTGTACCCATTACTTTTCACGCAAAAAATGATAAACCATCACCGATTTTGTTGTAGCCATTACTTTTCACGCACAAAAATGATAAACCATCACCGATTTGTTGTAGCCATTACTTTTCACGCACAAAAATGATACACCATCACCCATTTCGTGTAGCCATTACTTTTCACGCAAAAAATGATACACCATCACCCATTTCTTGTACCCATTACTTTTCACGCAAAAAACGATAAACCATCACCAATTTCTTGTAGCCATTACTTTCCTTTTAGGCATTACTTTTCACGGTAAAATGATAAACTATACCCCCACAACGGTCGTCTCCTCCTTAATTTATTGTGTATAAACCCCCACAACGGTCATCTCCTCCTTATTTTATTGTGTAAACCCTACAACGGTCATCTCTCCCTTATAAACACCCACACGGCCATCCCTTGTGTCAATAGGTTCTGCCTCTCTCTTCTTTTCGTTCACATACACTTTATCCATTGCCATGGCTTCCACGTCTCGGACGCGGACCGGAAGGGGAAGGGGAAGGGGAAGGGGAAGTGGATCATCATCATTGCCACCACCACCGTCAACACTGCCATTGATCATAGAGGAGTTCTTCATCGTCGTCTATGAAGACCCTTTGGTCAAGAAGGTACGTACGCGTTCCCACATATATGATGCATGTGATTAATTATGGGCATGTTCTAAAAAACCTTTAATTTCAAGGGTTCCCTAATTTCAAACGATCGGCGCTCGATCTCTTTGCAGGAACTCCCAAAAAAATTTGCGGACTATCTTGACGGCAAGGAGCCAGCTAAGGTGTATCTGCGAGCAGCTGACTGCGGTCCTCGTCTCTGGACCGTGGAGGTCCTATTTGACGGACAAGGCCGGATGTACCTCGACAAGGGCTGGGAGAAATTCGCCATCGCGCACGGTGTGGATTTCGGCTGGTTCGTACACTTCAAATATGAAGGCGATGATGTGCTCACAGTGAAGGTGTTCGACGGAACAATGTGCAGGAGGTACTACTACTCAGACGACGAAGATACTGACGATGAAAGCGACGACGACGTGAAGCCATGCATCCATCCCCTTTAGATAATTAAGGGGATTATGACCAAGAATATATATGTAGCTTCATATGCATCGATTTAGAGATCTAGCTATTTTCTATATATTATGCATGTAAAAAATAATATCGCATTTCCACTATTATTCGAGCACCACATCCTCCAAACGATGCCGATGCCGATGCCGATATCGGCATGGTCAGAATGGCTATGCTCGCCGCCACTGCTAGGTCAATGTCGGGATGCACAATGTTTAGCATAAGAGTCACTTTAGATTAAGCTGCGAAAATAGTCACGTGCCATGGGCTGAGGCGACCCCTACAGAGCGGCTCTATATTATATTCTCTAAATAAAATAGACGACCACAGCGGTCATTGGCTGCGGAGGCCCCACAGAGCGGCAATATATAATTTTCTATAAATAAATAGACGACCCACTGGTCATTGGCTGCGGCAGCCCCATAGAGCGGCCCCATTTGTCATTGGCAGCACCGCGTATACAATCAGGAAATAAAACGGCCCACGCGTCAGCGGTAGATGGATCCACCCGTCAGCACGAGATGGTCAGCGAGGAACTGACCTCACGGTAACGGTAAGGCCTCTGACCTGACGGCAACCCGCGTCTTCGAGGGGTTTCAAACTAGAGGGAGGGGAAAACTGAGGAAAAACTAACGAGCTGGGGAAAACTGAGTACAACTAACGAAGCAGGGGCACGAAAATAGAAATCCCTTCAAAATTTATCACCTCTGATTTGTGTCAATGTTTTATAGCTCATGAGGAAGTATGTGGTGTTTATCTTTCATTCTTGTTGGGCAACTTTCACCAATGGACTAGTGGCTTCATCCGCTTATCCAATAATTTTGCAAAAAGCAATGGGATTCCCAGTCCCAAATTAATTAACCTAAATAGATACTCCTCCATGGTATGTGATTGTTGGACGGCACCCGAAGGATTCGGTTAGCCATGGCTTGAGAAAGCAAAGGTGGGGAGGAGTGTCATCATAATAAAACTAAAATAAAAAGGCACTCCTTCATGGTATGAGATTGTTGGCAGGCACCCGAGGATTCGGTTAGCCATGGTTTGTGAAAGAAAGGTTGGAAGGAGTGCCACCCAAAAATAAAAATAATTCATGGGAGCCGCTCTTTGAAGGTTTGTCTGGCAAGGGGGTTAGAGTTCCCACTACCAGTCGTTGACAACAACAAACACCTCTCAAAATTTTACTTTTATGCTCTCTTTATGTTTTCAAAACCAAAGCTCTAGCACAAATATAGCAATCAATGCTTCCCTCTGCGAAGGGCCTTTCTTTTACTTTTATGTTGAGTCAGTTCACCTATCTCTCTCCACCTCAAGAAGCAAACACTTGTGTGAACTGTGCATTGATTCTTACATACTTGCATATTGCATTTGTTATATTACTCTATGTTGACAATTATCCATGAGATATACATGTTACAAGTTGAAAGCAACCGCTGAAACTTAATCTTCCTTTATGTTGCTTCAATACCTTTTACTTTGAATTATTGCTTTATGAGTTAACTCTTATGCAAGACTTATTGATGCTTGTCTTGAAAGTACTATTCATGAAAAGTCTTTGCTTTATGATTCAGTTGTTTACTCATGTCATTACCATTGTTTTGATCGCTGCATTCATTACATATGCTTACAATAGTATGATCAAGGTTATGATGGCATGTCACTCCAGAAATTATCTTTGTTATCGTTTACCTGCTCGGGACGAGCAGAACTAAGCTTGGGGATGCTGATACGTCTCCGACGTATCGATAATTTCTTATGTTCCATGCCACATTATTGATGATATCTACATGTTTTATGCATACTTTATGTCATTATTATGCGTTTTCCGGAACTAACCTATTGACGAGATGCCGAAGGGCCAGTTCTGTTTTCTGCTGTTTTTGGTTTCAGAAATCCTAGTAAGGAAATATTCTCGGAATTTGACGAAATCAACGCCCGGTCCTATTTTTCCACGAAGCTTCCGAAGTCCGAAGGGGAAACGAAGTGGGGCCACGAGGTGGGGACACAGTAGGGCGGCGCGGCCCAAGCCCTGGCCGCGCCCCCCTAGTGTGTGGGCCCACCAGGACCCCTCCGAGGCTGCCCTTCCGCCTACTTAATGTCACCGTCGCGAAAACCCTATCACGTTCGACGAAACCAGAAAACCTTCCCGCCGCCATCGCGAAGCCAAGATGGGGGACGGAGTCTCTGTTTCGCACGCCGCCGGGGAAGTGCCCCGGAAGGCTCCTCCATCGACACCACCGCCATCTTCATCAACGCTGCTGTCTCCCATGAGGAGGGAGTAGTTCTCCATCGAGGCTCGGGGCTGTACCGGTAGCTATGTGGTTCATCTCTCTCCTATGTACTTCAATACAATAATCTCATGAGCTGCCTTACATGATTGAGATTCATATGATGATGCTTGCAATCTAGATGTCATTGTGCTAGTCAAGTGGATTTTACTTATGTGATCTCCGGAGACTCCTTGTCCCACGTGTGTAAAGGTGACAGTGTGTGCACCGTGTGGGTCTCTTAGGCTATATTTCACAGAATACTTATTCACTGTTATGAATGGCATAGTGAAGTGCTTATTTATATCTCTTTATGATTGCAATGTGTTTTGTATCACAATTTATCTGTGTGCTACTCTAGTGATGTTATTAAAGTAGTTTATTCCTCCTGCACGGTGTAATGGTGACAGTGTGTGCATCGTGTAGTACTTGTCGTAGGCTATGATTGTGATCTCTTGTAGATTATGAAGTTAACTATTGCTATGATGGTATTGATTTGATCTATGCCTCCTTTCGTAGTGTGAAGGTGACAGTGTGCATGCTATGTTAGTACTTGGTTTGGTTATGTTGATCTGTCATGCACTCTAAGGTTATTTAAACATGAACATCGAATATTGTGGAGCTTGTTAACTCCGGCATTGAGGGTTCGTGTAATCCTACACAGTTAGTGGTGTTCATCATCCAACAAGAGAGTGTAGAGTCTAGCATCTATTTATTTATTCTGTTATGTGATCAAAGTTGAGAGTGTCCACTAGTGAAAGTATGATCCTTAGGCCTTGTTCCTAATACTGCTACCGCTGCTTGTTACTGTTTTACTGCATCTGTACTTCTGCAATATTACCACCATCAACCACACGCCAGCAAGCACTTTTCTGGCGCCGTTACTACTGCTCATATATATTCATACCACCTGTATTTCACTATCTCTTCGCCGAACTAGTGCACCTATTAGGTGTGTTGGGGACACAAGAGACTTCTTGCTTTGTGGTTGCAGGGTTGCATGAGAGGGATATCTTTGACCTCTTCCTCCCTGAGTTCGATAAACCTTGGGTGATCCACTTAAGGGAAACTTGCTGCTGTTCTACAAACCTCCGCTCTTGGAGGCCCAACACTGTCTACAAGAATAGAAGCACCCGTAGACATCACAGACGCAGCCAACAGCCGTGTCCGTGGAAGACTTCGACGACGCGCCAACAAAGCCTGACATTGTTACGAATAAGAAGGGGGAGAGCCGCAGGACACAAGGCTTCGTCGATGACGAGGATAAGTGTTTGTGTGAAGCGTGGTTGGCAACGACCCATGATTATATTAATGACGCGCATCAAAAGGGCAAGGTCTATTGGACCAAGGTTTTGCAGCAGTACAACGAGACCAGGATGCACCCGCCCTACCATATCACAAGCCCTCGGACGGAAGAGTCCCTCCGAAAAAGATGGAACTACATCAAACAAGAGACAAGCAAGTTCTGCTCGGCGGTCGAACATGCTATTAACAACCCCGTAAGCGGCGCTGGCGTCATGACAGTGGTAAACACGATACAACCAACATCATTCTACACTATTTGCATCATTGTATGTACATCATTGGCGGCTATGATTGCAGGTATCCCGCGCCTTGGAGAAGTTCAGGGCGACGCATAAGAAGGGCTACCATATGGTCCATTGCTGGGACCTGCTCAAGAACAACAACAAGTGGATGACAAGCTTTGCGGCCTACAACGAAGCTGTGAGGAATGGGACAGCGATCAACCTCGACGGCGAAGACGACGATCAAGGCCGTCCAGCCCTTCCACCTCGTCCACGAGGCCATAAGGCTACCAAGGCCGATCTTGTCCGGGAGGCGCAGGCCATTGCGTTCACCCAGAGCATGGAGAAGATAATGGCCGACAACCGTGCCGCCATGGCTGCTAGGGACGAGAAGAGGCGTCTGGAAAAAGAGGCTGCAACTGCCATCTACCAGACCCTCGCGATGGAGGTCATTGAGGTCCAAAGGCTGGACGTCGAGGCTAAAAAGGCAGACGCCGAGTGACAAGGTATTAACTTATCAATGCCTATGGATTGTAGGCTAGGGTTTAGTTGGAAGTAGAGGGCAAGTAGATCTCGAAGGTTTCAGCCGAAAAGTACTCGACGATTATGAAAACTAGGGTTTGTAAACAATGATTCGATGATCTCTTCGTCCCTCGACTCCCCCTTTATATAGGAGGCGGAGCCGAGGGTTTCGTTTTGTACAAGTTACAGAGTCCGGGACGGTTTCTAACTCATCCCGCCAGATTACAAATAGCACTTCCTATTACAACTCTAACTTTCCTTAATATATCTTGGGCTCCCGAATCTTCTTATTCTTCGAGTAGTGGGCCTTCAGTAAACCCCGGGTACTACCTTCGGCAGGCCCATTTGGGATGCCTATGTCAGTAGCCCCGAGATTTTGCTTGAATCGTAGAATCAGGGAAAATCTCCACTGTTTATTTTTATTCGAGAGCTTTAACTTTTTTTATATTTCTTCATATAAAATTATATATTGTACAGGGATAATGGTAATTGGGGCTAGTTCATCTGACGGATCAGGTACTAGTTAACTGCTCTAGTGGCAATCCGCAAAAACCTACTTCAAGACCACGTCCCTGGACATGATCTCGGGATACTGGTGTAAACTTCGACAGGTGCCGCTTAAGGTCTTACCATTCTGTCGAGTCCCAGTCAAATTTATCGAGTACCTAACGCGTCCGTTAGGATTTTTCTTCGTATCTGTTGATACGGATAAAAGTAGCAGAGCGCAGTCCTCGGCGATGCCACGCCCAGCAGAACGGATCTGGGGTCTTACCTTCGCAAATTTGCGGCATTCAGAAATTGATCGCAACTTTGGCGTTCTGAGAATATATTGTCGAGTGCTTTTCCGGCTGTTGGAATGGCACATTTTATCGAGTCAAATATGACTTATATTGCTCTCCCGATGGGAGTATATGTAGAGTTAATTATAACTCGAAATATACTCTCTTGCTTTTCTATCTTTTTTCTTTGTTAATTTCATCGGGCACGCGAACAGCGTTCCCGATGGGAGTAGCCCCCGAGGCTACAGCCAAGAACTTGTGCTTGGTTGTAGGCTCAACATTTTAGTCCACCTTGTCGCTATATTGTCATTATTTCCCAATATGATCTTCTTTTCATCTCTCGGGTGCGCGAACAGCGCTCCCGATGGGAGTAGCCCCCGAGGCTACAGCCAAGAAACTTGTGCTTGGTTGTAGGCTCCCACAATTTCTATATTGCCATACTCGAAATTTTACTTTTATCGAAGTAGCCCCCGAGCATTTGGGCAAAAACTTGTATTTGACCAAAGGCTCCCGAAGTATTCAAATAACTTCTCCTGTCGCCAATCTTCTTTTATTTTTCTTGTCGGCACGCTTCCCTTAGTCAAATTCACTTCATCTCTATTAATAGTCGGGATTTTTCTGCCTTGTGGGTCCATTGTTTCCACCACGTTGACACGTCGTGCAAGTGGGGGACACACGTCCTCCGCTTTTCCTGGCGCACGTACGGTAACGCCTGTTCTATTCCATCTCAGTAAAAATACCTTTTTATCCTTTTATCTACAAGATCTTTTTTCACCACACGATTTCTTCATCCAACGGTGCATTGCTTCGCCCGATTCCTATATAAACCTTTCTTCAACCTCGGTTCACTCCTTCGCTTGCGCCGCACATCTGTTCCTCTTTGCAAAAACTTCCCCTGCGCCCAACTCTCTTTGATCTTCCGCACGCACGAACGTTGCTTTTCCAGTGCCGTTGATGCCACCGCGCACGCGACTCACTCGCCACAGTACTCCAGAGTCCAAGATGGCCGCTGAAGATCTTGAGTGGGAGAGATCTAAAATCTCCAACCAAGACGTCAACATGCTGAAGAGGCTTGGCCTGATGAAGAAAGAGGACGCCATCCGCTTTCCCAGCGAAGAAAGCTACCCAAACCCTCCAATGGAGTACCGGGTTAGTTTCGTTGATCACCTCATTCGCGGCCTTTCTGCCCCAATTCACGATTTCCTCCGCGGCCTTCTTTTTGTTTATGGGATTCAACTGCACCAGTTGACCCCCAATTCCATCCTCCATATTTCCATTTTTATCACGCTGTGCGAATGCTTCCTTGGAATCCCTCCTAACTGGGCTCTGTGGAAACGCATTTTCTGCCTCCGCCGCAATGGCTCCCACAACGCCACCTATAACATAGGCGGCGTTGTTATCTGTGTCCGAACTGACGTTGATTACTTCGACGTCAAATTTCCTGATTCTGTCCAAGGATGGCGCAAAAGGTGGCTCTACATACACGAAGAAAGTGCCAATTCTGTGGAACACAACATAATCCCTTTCGACGGAAGTGCCAAAATTCAACGCCGCCGCTCCTGGGATGCTGAAGCTTCCGAAGAAGAGAAAAAGGCGACAGAAGCACTTACGTCTCGTATTCATCAGCTTCAAAATACTCGAGGCAAAGAGCTGTCTGGTGTTCAAATCACTGCCTACTTTCTTAGGATTAGAGTGCAGCCTCTTCAGGCTCGCAAAAATCCCCTTTGGACGTATGCTGGTGAAAATGACGCCAATAGGCTCTCCAATGATCTTTCTGTGAAGGACTTGGAGAAGCTGATTCGAAGAATTTCCTCGCTGAACAAGAAGGATCCTATTCCCTCCTCTTGCCGCGTGGAACCATACAGCTCCGCCAATCCTCTCCCCGAGGTATTTTGTCTTCTCGAATTTTTATCTTGTTCCGAACTTTCCCTGCATCTCATTGTATTGATATCTCTCTAATTTTTCTTTTGTCGCTATTTTCCTGCAGAACCATCCTACTATGGCTTCCCTTCCTCCTCTTCCTGAGGATGGAGAAGTCGAAGAAGGGGCATTGTCACTGATGACAATCAAGAAGCTCCGTCTTTTGTGAATGATCCCGTGGATTCTCGAAAGTCTGCGGGATCTTCCGAGGACACTACGTCGGTCCAATCTCCTCCTCCCGCTGTTTCTCCAAAAAGGAAAAGGAAGAGGAGTAACGCCGAAGATTCCGGCACTTCCAAAGCCGAAGAAGTTGATCCTTCACAGCAGAAGGCAACTTATGATCCATATCTCGCATCCCTCGTCAGCTCGTAAGTCATTTTTATTTCTCCGTATTTCTGTACTCGAAATGTTTATCTTGTCTTGCTTTTTATGCTGTCGATTTTTAATCAACAGTGATGACGAGGAAGAAGTACCAACTGTTGACGTGGCTCCTCGGACAAGCACGTCACATACTGTACTTGCCTCAGACACGCTAGTTGAAGGAGAAGAATCCTCGCCTCCTCAACAAAACGTCGTCACCACTACTCCACCATCAAGCCCCCTTGCTCCTTCACCAAAAAGGACAAGGATTGAAACAAGTCTTGAACCTGCCCCTCAATTGGGCAGCTCTTCGACCCTGCTCTTGGATGATGTAAGTTTGTCGATATCTATATTTCCTCTATTTTGCTTTTTCACGCCTTCACTCTTTTTTCATGCCGATGTTTCTCTTGCTTTGTTCTTTTTTGACAGCCCATGATCAAAGATCTTATCCGCATCGGATCCCAATTCATTGGGTACCGTGAGTATGCCAGCAGAACTGAAGGTAACAACCTTTATACTTGCCGTTCTTTCTGACTTTTTGCTCCTGTTGTTTGTCGCAATTTTTGATCTTTCCTCTTTTTTTTATCTCGACAGAGAAACTTGCAGAGGCCAATAAACGTGCCGACGCACTTGCTCAAAAACTGGAGCAAAGTGAGGCGGCTCGCAAGAAAGCCGAACTTGTTGCTAGCGAAGCTAAAGCCGAGGCTGATGAAGCCAGAGCAAAAGCTGCTAGTGTCGAGGAACTGCAGAAAAGACTTGAGGATGCTGAATCTGCTTTAAACGAGCATAAAGCTGCACAAGCTGCTCGTGAGCAGGGGATCCTCAAGCGTCTGAAATCACAAAGTCGACGTACTGAAAGTAATATTATCGATCCCTTCTATTTTTTAGTGGACTTCCTGTTTCTTGTTTTTTGATTAATGTTTTGTTTCCTGTGGCAGCCCAAACAAACCAAGATTTTGATCTGGAGAATCCCGTCAATGACCCTCTCCTTGACGCACTTTCTTATCTGGAGCTTCATGGGTCCGAAATTCGTGAAGGCGTGGCAAATGCTAGTGCAGGATTGTCGACGCTATTCCCCTACTTCTTCCCGAAGAAAGAGGAGCCCCCGACTTTCCTTGCCCTTGCCAAGAGCTTCAATTCATCAGAAGACCTTGGACTGAAGATGCGTCAGGAAAACATGAAGATTGCTGTCGAAAGCACTGTTGCCCTGGTTGCTGACAGCCAACAGACTGTTGATTGGATGAAAGTTGGCGACACCGATCAAATAGAGCAATCGAGATGGAGGTCGCTGATTAAGGCAGCCAAGCCCAACACGAAGAAAATCTTGGCATATCTCGGGATCAAGCCAGCTTCGACTCCTAGCTCATCGAGGCCGGAGGTCTAGTTGCATGCCTCCTTGTTTTTCTTTCTCTGTTTCTTTTGCTCTTGTCGCCAAAGTAGTTATTTGGCGATACGTACTTCTTTAGCTCCACTGTAAGGTCTTTGTAACTATCCCGAAAGATTAATGAAAACTCTATCTTTGCTTGTTGATTGATATTGTCTTGTTTTATTAAATTTCAGTTGGTATTTGATAACTATACTCCATCTTCCGCTCCTTCCAATATTTCGCCTTCTTCTTCTCGCTCAAGGAGAGCTCTTGCTGATACTACACCTGTCGAAGATTCCTTGCCGCAAGAATTGGATGAACTTCGGCAGCAACTTCAGTATGCGAAGAAGCAAACACTTGTGATGATGGAAAAGTCTCGTAAGTCATCTGAAGCCGAAAAAATTGCACTTCAGCAAGCTCGCGAGGCCGTGGCTGCTAGGGAAATTGCTGCTTCCGAGGCTGAAAAGGCGACTACTCGAGAAAATTTCATGCTCGAGTTAATGAATGAAGCCAGTGCGGATATGTCGGGTATGCTTGTTTCATCCTCAATATCTTCCGTCTTCATGCTACATCTCTTAAAGTTTTCTGCTCCTTTGTTTTAATAGGTTCCTTTACTGATGCTGTTGCCGAAGAGGAGAGGGTAAATACTAGGACAAACCTCCTTGTTAACCTTTCCCTTGATCATGGTTCTCTGTTTTGGGCTACCCCAGAGAGGACCCGCCAGATTGTCAGATTTCAGGATCGCGCCTCTCAAACTCGCGACTTCCTTGACTTCTGTACCAAGACCCTGTCTATGGTTTATAACTCCATGTTTCCTCGGAACGTTCAACCAAAAACTCTTCCCGAGTTAATGGAGAAATTTAAGGATGCCCACAGGATCCATGACTTTGTCAGAGCTCAACTGGTAGCTGGCGCCAGATTTGCCCTTATCATGCTTCAGATCTGCCACTCAAAGCTTGACCTGACCCAAGTTGTTGCGAAAGTTCACGAGAAGGTACGGCGCCGAAGAGTTGGTGTCGATCGTATTAACACGAAGGTTTCGCCTATAGCTGAAGAAATGATTGAAGACCTTCTTCGGATGGATGCCGACTTTTTTGCAGATGGTCATTATGCTGATTTTCTTGGCGCTGCTCCTGAAGAAAACAGAATTACCCTTGATGATATATTGAATCATGACTAATTATTTTCCTTTGGTAGATAATTCTTCCTTGTAAATCATGATTGTGATTATATTGTGAAGCAAACATCATATTTCTATATTTGTCTAGCCCCCGAGTGTTTTCGGTGGCTATTCACTGTATTTGTATAATGCGAGGTTTTGAACCAAGGCATTTATTCAATATGTAGTTTTGGCGAATATCAGCCCCCGAGCTTCTTTGTTGAGTACTATTTTGTATTTTTATTGACTCACGAGGTATTTTAATACCAAGGCAAGGCTTTTCTTTTTTCGAGGAACTATATTGAAATTCGTCGGGTTGGGGATTTTGAGCATGTCGATAAAGAAAAGTTATATTGACACTATCTTTATTATATTGTAGCACCGCGAGCCCGCCTCATTAAAAACCTTTCCCGGCCCCACTCGGTGCCCCGAAAAAGGAAAAGAGTGCGTCTGAAAACTCGCGGGCGTTTCAGTACATTGAAGTTTTACAAGGACTATGTTTTAGCTCTAGGCGTAGAACCGCCTGAGTTGCGCCACGTTCCAGGGGTTTTGCTCCTCCACCCCTGTCTTCTTGTCCTTTATCCTGTATGCTCCTCCTCCGACTACTTCCGTGACAATGTAAGGGCCAAGCCATGGTGACTCGAGTTTTTCATGACTTTTTTGCGTGAGCCGAAGAACTAGGTCTCCCACCTGAAAAGATCTTGGCCGCAAACGTCGACTGTGGTAATTCTTCAAGTCCTGTTGGTATTTGGTTACCCTTGATAATACTTCGTCTCGAGCTTCGTCGAGTGCGTCTACGTCGTCTTCCAATGCTATCCTGGAAGTTTCTTCATTATACTCTGTGACTCTGGGGAGTCGTGCTCTATTTCTATTGGTAGTACTGCCTCTGCTCCATGGACCAGGAAAAATGGGGTCTCCTGTGTCGCTGTATTTGGTGTTGTTCGGATGCTCCACAACACACTTGGTAGTTCTTCTGGCCAGGTATGTCGAGCTTTTTCCAGTGGTCCTAACAGGCGTTTCTTGATGCCATTGCAGATGATGCCATTGGCTTTCTCGACTTGCCCATTGGTTTGAGGATGTGCAACTGACGCAAAGTGCAACTTGATACCCACTTCTTTGCAATAATCTTTGAATTCGTGGGATGTGAAGTTACTGCCATTGTCGTGACGATGCTGTGGGGCACTCCAAATCTGAAGACGAGGCCTTTTATGAATTTTACTGCGGATGCTCCGTCTGGTGAATTTATCGGCTTCGCTTCTATCCATTTTGTAAATTTGTCGACAGCTACTAGCATGTATTCCTTTCCTCCTGGCCATGATTTGTGTAACTTGCCCACCATATCGAGTCCCCATTGTGCAAAGGGCCACGACAATGGTATTGGTGTTAGTTCTGCTGCTGGAGAATGAGGTTTTGCGGCAAACCTTTGACACGCATCGCAAGTCCTTACTATTTCTTTAGCGTCCTCGATTGCTGTCAACCAGTAGAATCCTGCCCGAAAAACCTTGGCTGCAATGGCTCGACTACTCGCGTGGTGGCCGCATATTCCTTCGTGTACATCCTTCAGAATTATTCTTCCTTCTTCGGGTGTGACACACCTTTGCAGGACGCCTGAAATACTTCGCTTGTACAATTCTCCTTTGATCACCGTGAAAGCTTTAGAGCGTCGAATTACTCGCCTTGCCTCAACTGGATCATCGGGTATTTCTTTCCTGAGGATGTATGATATATATGCTTGCATCCAAGGAACCTGTACCATCATCACAAGCTCTTGTTCCTCTTCATCCTCCGTGGTTTCTGTGAGGGGTGTCGAAGTTTTCTCTTCTTTTGCTTTTTTCTGCACCTTTTTTGGCTTCGTAGATCTCTCCGCTATTTCTTCCCAAAATACTCCTGGCGGGATTGGGAGGCATTGCGACCCGATGTTTGCGAGGACGTCAGCTTCATCGTTGCTCAATCTACTGATGTGATTTACCTCGCATCCATCAAATAGCTTCTCGAGTTCATTATACACCTCCTTGTATGCTACCATGCTATCATTGACTGCGTCACATTGGTTCATAACTTGCTGAGCCACCAATTGTGAGTCGCCAAAGATTTTTAGTCGAGTTGCACCGCAAGCTTTCGCCATCTTCATCCCGTGTATGAGGGCTTCATATTCTGCTTCATTGTTAGATGCGTTAGGGAACGTCATCCGAAGGATGTACTTCATCTTGTCGCCTTCAGGTGATATAAGTACTACTCCTGCGCCAGCTCCTTCTACTCTCTTGGATCCGTCGAAATTCATGGTCCAGGTTCTCGACAAGTCTGGGGGTCCTGTGTTTTGCAGCTCCATCCACTCTGCGATGAAGTCTGGCAGAACTTACGACTTGATTGCTTTTCTTTTTTCATACGTGATGTCCCGAGGGAAAGTTCTATTCCCCAAAGGGAGACACGACCCGTAGCTTCTGGATTGTTTAGTATATTTGACAAGGGAGCTTCATTGACCACTATGATCGGGTGTGCCGAAAAATAGTGGCGCAATTTTCGTGCTGTTGTGAACACTCCGTATGCTAGCTTTTGGTACTGAGGGTACCTTTGTTTTGATGGCGATAAAACTTCGCTGACGAAGTATACTGGCCTCTGTACTCCGTGGAGTTTTCCTTCTTCTTCTCTTTCGACAACTAGCACCGTGCTCACCACTTGGGGCGTGGCTGCGATATATAGCAGAAGAGGTTCCTTTTCCTTCGGCGCCACCAAAATTGGTGGTGTCGAGATTGTGCGCTTCAAATCTTCGAAAGCTCTGTCGGCCTCTTCGTTCCACTGGAATTTGTCTCCTTGCTTTATCAGAGCGTAGAATGGTAATGCTTTTTCTCCCAGCCTGGCGACGAGGCCAAATTAATACCTTGTCACCGAGGCCAAATTACGTGCAGAAGACACAAGGATCATGCTTGCCAACTTGAGCGGCGTCGACGACGACACCAGGGCATGGTTCATGAAGAGGCGTGCCGAAATCCGCGCGCGAGACGCCTGATCGCCGGCGCCATGCGCCCAGCACCTTGGCCTCCTTTTGGACTTTTTATTGCTCTTCGGGGTTTGTTGTGCCCCTTTTGGACTCCACTTTGCGCCGTGACATGTGCAAAGTGTGATGAATTTGTTTCAGCCCTCAATTTGCGGTTCTAAAATTTCGTGCAAATTTGTTTCAGTCCTCTTTTTTGAATTCAGACCTGCACCGAATACCCGCTGGAGCCAACCTCGACGCAAACGGATACGCGATCATTTCCATGTCCGCCAGCCAACGCAAACGGACACCACGGACATTTTAGGTGTCCGAAATACGTCGCCCCGGGGAGATGAGGGCATCTCCAACCGGGCGACCCAAACGGACGCGCTGGGCCGTCCGTTTTGGGCCGTTTGGGTCGCCGCCCGGACACGCGGACAGCGCCCCGCGTCCGCGTGTCCGTTTGGGTCGCACGCTGCGCCCAACGCGGCGACCCAAAGAGACGCCACGTGGTTCGTCTTCCTTGCGCGGCGCTGCGCCATGGCAGGCCTCGACGGGACAGCCATGGTGGGCGGTGGAACGCGCGGGAAAGTTCCCGCGCGCACCAAGGTTCCCGCGCGCGCGAAAACGCCATTGGCGCGCGCCCGCCCAAGTTTCCCGCCAGGCCGCCGGCTATAAAAGACGGCGGCGGTCTCACCCAGACCGCATCACCTTCCTCTCCCCCTCCACCTTCTCCGTCGCCATGCCGCGCACCCTGCAGGCCACATGGGCCAAGCTCTCCCTCGCCGCCCGGGCCAGGTTCCCGCGGACGGTGGAGGAGGAGCGCGTGGACTCGCGGTGGGTCGCCGACGACGAGGCGCTCCGCGTCGCTGCCGGCGGCCGAAGGCCGGTGACGCGGAGATGGTGGAGGCGGCCGCGGAGGGCTGGCACGAGACCGCGGACGGCTGGTACGAGGCCGCGGAGGAGGGGGCGGCCGCCGCGGAGGAGCCCGTCAACGAGGAGGACCTCGCGCTGGCGAACATCAACGCCGCCATCGAGGAGCGACTCGCCGACCTCACGCGCGTGACGAAGGAGCACGAGGGCATCTGGCGGGCCGGCCGCCGCCGCTTAGGCGACCTCCTCGGCCAGAAGAACGAGCTGCTCGCTATGCGAGCAGCCCGTCACCTCATCCAGATGCCGTCGCCCGAGCGGCGCGCCCGGGAGGATGCTGCGTCGGCGGAGCGTGGCCGGCAAGAGCGCATGCGCCGGCGGCAGGAGATCCACGAGGCCCAGGCCCCGCCCGCGTCCGCCTGGAGGCGCGCACCGCTGTGGAACGCGCCGCTCTGCAGGAGGTGGAGCAATGCGGGAAGCGGATGGTTCCGCCGCAGGAGGCGGAGCGCGAGCGCGCCCGAGGTGCGCGGACGGAAAGGAGGAGGATGGTGGCCTCCGCCGCCGCCGCCGCGCGCCGCCGCCGCCGCCGCGCCACCCAGCCCGTAAGCTGGAGTGGAATCCTCACGCGTACAGGCCGCCCGCGTCGAGTGAAATCCACGGCCCCGACGGCGAGCCGGCGAGGAGCGAGACCGCCGGCCCCATACGTATAGGGTAGAAGTAGTAGCTAAAAAAAATGTAATGAGTTCTTTTTAATGAAAAATATTGTTCATGCCTATGACACGCGGGCCAGGGGCGGACAAGGGCGGACGCGAGCGACCAGCCTTTCGCGTCCGCGCAAACCCGCCAAGATTTGGGCGGGTTTGCGTCGTTCGACGCCCGGCGTCCGTTTAGGGATGGTCATGTGGGAGTTTTGTCTCGGCCGTCCGGACGGGGCGGGATGGGTCGCCCGGTTGGAGATGCCCTGACCTTAACCAAATTCCAAGCCCGTCCGCTCTGCCTAGCTCGGAAATGCATGGAATCTGGCCTCGCACCCCCGCGTACCTCTTCGTTCCCGTCTGGCGAGCGAGCTCGACGCGAGGTCTCTGTAGATCGGCGGCGGCGCCGCCTCCGGTAATGCTCTCCCCGCCCTCGTCCTCCTCACCTCTTCCCCGCTCCTCTCCTCAACCCCGCTCTCATCCAAGGCCCTCCCTTCTCTGCGCATCCCCGTCCTCCTCTCTGCATCCATGCCCTCCTCCAACCCTAGATGCAATGGGGAACGACGGCGGGAGGGAAACGAAGCCATCTCCTTGTCGCTCCCCAAGCTGGCCTCTTTTAGCTAGGCTTCATCTCCCCCTTCGGTTCCTCTAATCCATGGTTGATTTCTGACATTTTCTGGAGCTAAATCGTGGTTGATTTGTTGTTGTCTACACAAGCCTCTTCTGGAGCTAAATCATGGTTTAGCTGTCAAAATGTTAGTTGTTTTCTAGAGCAGCAGTTCCGTGGGTGAATTGACACTTAAGGCACCAATTGTTGTTGATCTGGAACTGAAATGGGTCGATTACACACGAGGCAAGGTTCCCCGGATCAGGGAGGAACAAATTTTGGTTATCCAATAACCCTAATTCTGCCCTTTGGCAGATTAGGTTCGTTTTCTGCTCTAGCATAACTGTTCCCAACATGTATGTATTTTCGATATGGCGTAGGACTATATTTTATTTGCAATGTAGTGAGACTTGTTCTAATATGTACTAAGTTAGCACCATAGCAAAAGGTGCCAGATTATTAGTTCGGCTAACTCATCTTGGATTGCCGTTTGAGTGTGTGCTTCTCTCAAAATTGTACATTTGACCCAGGAATGTTAATTATAAGTTGGAACTGCTAATTATGGTTTTTACGTTGTCAATGTGTTAACTCGTGTAGTTCAACCAAATTGCACCTTAATCCAAGTAACAACACTTGATTTTTGTGTTGATGATAGCAGAGTTCTGAATGCAAAGCATATCATATTCAGGGTATTACAAGATAAAGCTCATGGTTCCTTGAGCAATAAAATATCTCTTGTGCTTCTTTGAAATGAATTTCCCCTGTTTCTCTTTAATTTCTTTCATTCCAGATTGTGCACTGTTGATCATGTTTTCTTATGCCAGTTGCCAGCATAGCATAAATCCTCTCAAGTCTTATAATTCTGTTGCAGTTGAGCAGTCCAAGCAAATCAGATGGCTACACCAGGACCAGTACAGGAAAACCTGATGCTGGAGCCCAATAAGCCACGGGTCCTCCTTGCTGCTTCAGGAAGTGTAGCTGCTATAAAATTTGAGAGCCTCTGTCGTATCTTCTCTGAGTGGGCGGAAGTCCGAGCTGTGGCAACCAAGTCAGCATTGCACTTTGTTGATAGATCATCTCTGCCCAGTGACGTCATTCTTTACACTGATGATGATGAATGGTCTAGCTGGAAGAAGATAGGGGACGAGGTTCTACACATACAACTGAGGAAGTGGGCAGATATCATGGTGATTGCTCCATTATCAGCAAATACGCTGGGCAAGGTTTGTTTTCTCTTCTGTACGAACCATGCTCTGAATCAGTTAACACAAGTCGCTTTCAGTGCTGCCTAAACTGATGTTATGCTAGTTTCTCAGATTGCTGGTGGGTTATGTGACAACCTCTTGACATGCATAGTGCGAGCGTGGGACTACAAGAAACCACTCTTTGTCGCACCAGCCATGAACACCTTCATGTGGAGCAACCCGTTCACAGGGCGCCATATCGAGATAATCAACCAACTCGGCATATCTTTGGTCCCACCCATCACGAAAAGGCTGGCCTGTGGGGACTACGGGAACGGCGCAATGGCTGAGCCTTCGCAGATCCATACGACCGTGAGGCTCGCATGCAAGGCACAAACATTTGGTACAGGCAGTCCATGTGTGATGCCTTCCAGCAGCAACCCTGTCTAGCTGATGCGATGATAGATATGTTCCAAGTGTTGAGCTTGGTACACCCCCCATCTGGGTGTAAGAAGTGAAGAGTTATCAGATTTTTACTAGTGGTGTCTGTATCAGTGAACATGCAGTACCTATGGATCTGCATATTTATTTGTGAGATGTTAGGTCATAGAGATTGGGGAAATGTTGTTGTTGTTCCAGCATAAATGTTCTGTGTTGTTAGTACTGATAAATCTACTTCCATTATATCAGTAGTTCTAAATTTCACTACAGTGATTTGCAATAACTTTAAATTGAGATCACAAGCAGCAAAGTTCTCATTCTCCATCTTGTGGTAGACGCTTGCAAATTTGTACTTTCAGGGACAAGACGAGAATGACGCGTGCAAGAAAGGGTCCTGGCGATCCACAACTTGTGGCTAAGCAACAAGATAAGATGATGCCAAGTCCAGATAAGCATTTGGGTAGAGGAGGCCAACTCTGTCCAGTCATCGTCTCGGCCTTACTACCAGCAGTAAACATGAACACTTCGGTCCTGTGCCCCACAAGGTTGTGGTGTGAGATGAATGGCTGGTGAGTGCTGTGTTGACTCGTCTGGATAAATGGATAATCGTGCCAACGTCAGAAGTTCATATGGTACCAGCAAGAAGACTGAAAGAGAGCAGCAAAAGGAAGTGGCAACCATATATATAGGAGAAATACTTCAACCAAAATTCAGAGTTATGATAATCCGAAACAGAAAGACTTAACTGATAACAAGATCTACATACAAGATAATCATCACCTTTTCGTCTTTACACGGCAAAAGCCCGTTACGTGGGCATTTTCATTGCCTCAGTGTAAGATTCCTACGGATTCATGGAGAATTGCTAGCAGATCTCAGAGAGTACAGGATTTAGGGTTCATAGCTCTCCTCCCAACCTCCCCCGAGCTAGTTCAAATTACCACGGCACTGCCGTCCATCCATCCAATTCCTAGCCAAGTTTTCCCGTAGGAGATACCATATCTTTATAACTAGCAACTATCCTATTACATGGGCTTACGGAGGCCCAACCGGGGTCTTGGTCTGCCTCCTGGGCCTGGCCTCCTTTGCTTCAGTGGTCACCGTCCCGTCCCTGTCCTGGTTGGCAGGTGAAGGCAGGTCGTTGACATTCCCCCTTCCTTGACAATCTGCTTGTCCCCAAGCAGATGCATGAGGAAACTTCTGCTGCAGCGACTCCAAATCTTCCCACGTGGCCATGGATTCTGGCTTGCCACTCCATTGCACCAGGCCTTGCACAATTGTTCGGAGCCCTTGCTGACGAACTCGGCGTCGGAGAACTTGTAAAGGCACCTGCAAAACATCATCAGCAGATGGAAGTTGGGGAAGAGCTTGCTGCCCCGACCCCAAACATGGTTGAGCTGGGAAACGTGGAAGACGGGGTGCACACGACTCGTCGAAGGTAATTCCAGCTTGTAAGCCACCTCTCCAATACGTTCCGTTACTTGGAATGGTCCGAAGAACTTGAAAGCGAGTTTGTGATTCGCTCTTCGAAGCACAGAGGATTGCAAATATGGTTGCAGCTTCAGAAAAACCTTGTCGCCCACTGAGAAGACTCGCTCCGATCTCTTCTTGTCAGCCTGGCTTTTCATACGCTGTTGCATTCTCAGCAGATGTTGTTTGACAGAGTCGAGAACAAGAGTACGCTCACGCAGCCAATCCTGGATATCCCCTGGAGCAACTGTATCCGTAGCCGTAATGCCAAAGTAACGAGGCTCTCGGCCATATATGACTTGGAAAGGCGTTTTCCCCAATGATGAGTGCCAATTGTTATTGTACCAGAATTCACAAAGAGAGAGCCATTTAGACCACTGCTGGGGATGA